>CM066328.1:38261150-40935316 GCA_033807585.1 Hydrophis major | reverse complement strand
CAACACATAACTCCACATAGCGTCACCGGCAGAACTCCCGCAGAACTACTGATGGGACGAAGACTCCGTTCCCACCTCGACCGGTTGCACCCTGCTTACGAACCGGAAAAGCCAATAGGATCCAGTGGCTGCTGTCGCACGTTCCAGGTAGGAGACTGCATTTACGCACGAAACTTATCAGGTGACCCATTATGGATAGAGGCAACGGTAGTACGAGTGACCGGCCCCAAATCCTGCGTAGTGAAATGCTGTGACAATAGACTGTGGAAACGGCATATCGACCAATTACGGTCACGACACATAACGGCCAGTCAACAACTCCCCCATGACCAAACCGAGGGGGGGGAGGTACAGAAGAAGAAGATGACGTTCCAGGGAACCTGTTCGAAGAGAGCGAAGAATCAAGTGAGACTCAAGAAATGGAGCAGGAAGGAGAATTGTTTGCACCACAAGAAATTGCACCTGAGCAAGAAGCAGAGACACTGCCAAACAACAATCTACCTCAACAGGATTGCAATCAACCAGTCCAACGAAAATCCGAAAGACTTAAAAGACAACCATCCTACTTAAAGGATTATATAACTACACCATAATTAAGAAGCCAGGGGGAAGGGGTGTTATGTATGTACCATAGTTAATAAAGTATGAGCTTGAGGTAAAGTGCAGGGTTCTGGCCCTGCACTTCTGATTGGCTGTTAGGCGGCCAGATCGGATTGGCTAGTTCTTAGGAATCCATTTGGCCCTTAACAGAGGATTATTATTGGTTTAAAGTACTTGCGTTCATAGCTCGCTATTGGACAATTCTCACAAAGGTTGCCTATATAAGGCAGGGTTCACTGTTGTTGTTTTGAGAAGTCACTATGCTAATAAAGAGCTGAAAGTCACTATTCAGAGGCTGTCTCCATTTACTCCGACCCATGTCCAAGTACCTAACACCTCCCATAAGGATTAAAAGTCAGTCCTCAATGATGAAGACCTTTGCAGGAACCAAAGCAGTTCTGTCAGGGGTGGGATTCAAATTCTTTAACAACTGGTTCTGTGGGCGTGGCTTAGTTGGTGAGTGTGGCTTGGTGGTCATGTGACTGGGTGGACGTGGCTTGGTGGTCATGTTATTGGCTGGGCGTGGCCAACTCAATATCACTCACATCGAGGCACCATCTCCTCGCCTGGCCTCTCATGACTGTGGGGATGCTGCAGCAGTGTGAAAAATGGTCATAAGTCACTGTTTTCAGTGCCATTGTAACTTTGAATGGTCACTCCACACAAGCAAAGCACCAGCAAAGGAGGGGGAAAAAAATCCAGAGAAGTTCCTGAGACAGGAAGTCTAGTCCTGCCAAGAATGTAATAAGGTTAATGGAGAGGCAGTTTCTATAAGCAACACCAGAATGTTTCCTTCCTGCCTTCCTTACAGGATTAGGGCAGTAATGTCTTCTAACAACCGGTTCTCCGAACTGCTTAGAATGTTAACAACCAGTTCTAGCGAATAGGTGCGAACCTGTAGAATCCTATCCCTGAGTTCAGTAATCTCTGAGTCTTTCGTGAAGCTCTGTACCCTGGTTGGTTTTTTTCTAGGTTGTTGGGTTGGTTTATGTTAGCCTTAATTGGACTTCTGTTTCTTGGCAGCATTCAACAGCACTGAAAGTGTATTCTTATCTGGAGGAACTGTGTATAATGAGTTTTGGCTGCGAATGCAATTAATTCCCAGCGTTGCATTAAAAAAGGTTTTACTTTAGTTTGTGTTTTATTAAGTTTGACAAAGCCTGGTCAGGAACACTGTCTCTGTAAAAAACTTAGAGAGGGTTGTAAAAGTACTATGAAGTGGTATATAAGTCTAAGTGCTATTGCTATTAATTCGTATCATATTCAACTCAATGTATCTAATCAACTCAAATGCCTAAGCAACCACATTTGCCTCTGAACCCACCAAAGAACACCTGATGAAGAATCCCAGCCCTACCATCTTGCTCTCTTTCCATTTACCAGGGAAGGGTAAGGGGAAATGGAGAGAATGAGGTCCATCCTAAGCATACTTAATCAGAATAATGTCACCATCGGCCAGCAATGCCTGTTCCTCATCTCACTAAATCTGCACTAGGAGATCCTGCCCTATAGAACAGATTTTGGGTACATAGAAGGAGTCTTGCAATGCTAATGAGGGAATAAAAAGGATCTGTTGTATAAAGACTTCTTTAATGCAGCAGTTGTTCAATAAGTATAGTGTATATAATTTTGCCTCTTAGCTTCTAAGAATCTAAAGAGGTTTGGGCAATATGTGTAAGCCCAAATTTCTGAAATTATATGTCTGTGTTCAGAGAATTTATGCAAATCATACATTTTGCAATAAATATAAAATTTAAAGTGTGAATAAAATATATATTTAAGTATAATAGGAGGTTTTAAAAAGGATTGTAATTTCCTAGCCACTAAGATATTGTAATTATCAAGGAAGAACAATAATAAAGAATGAATGAATTTTTGTGTTATCAGTTCTTTTCTATTAGTTCTCCTATCCATTTCAGAAAATGCAGATAAATAATCATTTTTTCTTTGTTTATCCAAAACGATAAATCCAAAAAGTGAAGTCCAAAAAGGTGTATTAAGGGGATTTGTTTATAGGTAATGTTAGATCTGGAGCATGGGCGCAAGGAACGAAGACGAGGCATCGAAAAGTGACTTCAACTCTTTATTAGTGACTTCAGAACAGAGCAAAATACTGGGGCAACAGCAGCTCCTTTTATAGAGCTGGCTGCTGTCACAATAACCAATTTGAGTCACAATAACTGATTTGAGTTTGCTGCGCTGGGAGCGTCCAATCAGCGGCGACCCACTAGTAGCCAATCAGATCAGCCAGAAATGACCAATCACGATCCACTGTTTCCAGGCCAATCAGAAGTGCAGGATTACGAGCCTGCTGTGGAAGCAAAACTATTAGGATTTTAAAATAATGTGTTTGCTTAGTTCGTAACACTCCTCCCCCCTAGGTTCTGTCTGAGGGGTGGGGTGATGTATTCTCACAGGTAGGCAGGTTGTTTCACCTGTCTACCTGATCTACGTTGCTCCACCAGTCCTTGCCCTGACTCTGGTCCCGGTGGGCTGCTTACTGAGCTCGGCAGAGCAGATGGTCCAACCTCTCAGTTGGGTGACTCGGGGTTGTTATCTCTGCTGCCATCACAGCTGTCATCCGGGACCCTTGGATTTGCTGTAGTCGCAGTGCTGCTTTGTGGTGAGGCGATCGTCTGACTGGGCTCTCCTTCGGAAGGTGAATATCCCCAGGTTGGTTGTGCTGATTGTTGGTTTCCAAGTACTGGGTCGTGTGCTAGTTCTTGTCCGGGCCCCTCGATTTCCCTTCCCCCCAGGTTTGAGTTTTGAGGTTTGTGACGGGGGTAGGTGCCAGCCTGGAGCGCAGTTGGTCGATGTGGCACTTCCACATTTTCCCATCAGTAATTTGTAAACGGTAGGAACGTGGACCCGTTAGTTGAGTTATGGTGGCGAGGACCCACAATGGGTCACCGGAAAAGTTTTTTGCAAACACTGGGTCGCCTACCTTGAAAGTGCGATACTTGCTGCTGGATCCCAAAGGTTTTTCCGGTGTGTAGGCAGGGTGCAGGCGGTCAATATGTGAGCGAAGTTTCCGACCCATCAGGAGTTCAGCCAGGGTTCTGTTTGTGGTGCTGTTTGGGGTAATATGTTGGAGGAGAAGCATCCTGGTTACCTTGTCATTGATGTCCCCTTGCTCCATCTTGTGTAAAGTTTTCTTTATGAATTGGACTATTCGCTCAGCCCTACCATTGGCCGCAGGGTGAGCTGGCGAGGTCAAGGCATGACGTATCCCCCGATCTGCGAGGTACTGTTCAAATGCCAGAGCGGTGAATTGGGGTCCATTATCTGAAACCAGGACATCTGGCAACCCATGCGTAGCGAATAGTCTATTTAGTTTTTTAACGACGGCTTCTGTGGTGGTGCTCTTCATTTTGTGGACCTGCAGCCAGTTAGAATAGGCATCCACTGTTATAAGAAATGTATACCCCTTGGTAGGTCCCGCAAAATCGATGTGAATACGGGACCAGGGACCTCGGGGTGCTTCCCATTCAGTTGGTGGTGCTTTTGGTGGAGCTGAATGTGTTTCCTGACACTTACTGCAAGTGGCCACCCAGGTTTCTATCTGTTTATCTATACCTGGCCACCAAGCGTAGCTCCTCGTTAGTGCCTTCATTCGCACGATGCCTGGATGTCCATCGTGCAATAGTTTTAGAACTTTATGCTGTAGTCTCTCTGGGATGACGACTCTGTCTCCCCACAAGATGCATCCTTTTTGGAGAAAAGTTCTGTCTGCCGGTTTTTGAAGGGCTTGAAGGTGTCGTTTGGTTCATTGTCAGGCCAACCTCTTTCCACCCAGCTGAGGACTCGTGCCAAACAAGGATCCTTCCTTGTTTCTGAGGTGATGTCTTGTGCAGTCAGCGATAGTGAAGGAAGAATTTCGATTTGTAGCGTTGGAGCTGGGTCGTCTATGACTTCGGTTATTGGAGAGTGGCTAAACGTGTCAGCGTGGGGAATGGCATGGGGAATGGTGGTGTAGCAGTTGGTAATCATATGCGGCTAGAAACTCTGACCAACGTGTCATTCTTGGTGATAATATGTGAGGAGTGGGTTTATCTCCCGCTAAAATGCCAAGTAATGGTTTATGGTCGGTTATTATGGAGAAGGATCTTCCATATACATACTCATGGAATAGTTTGATCGCAGACACAATAGTGAGAGCCTCTTTATCAAGTTGGCTATAGTTTCTCTCAGTTTTAGATAGAGTTCTTGAAAAAAAAACACAATAGGTGTCTCAGTACCGTTTGGTAGGACATGGCTCAGGATGGCTCCTACTCCAAATGGTGAGGCGTCGCAGGTGACAGTTAAAGGCAAAGTCTCGTTATATTGTATCAATACAGCATCTGAAGTTAACAGGTTTTTTACTTGCTGAAAGGCTCGCTCTTCATGATGTCCCCAGACCCAGGAAGCCTTCTTATCGAGGAGCCTATGCAGGGATTCAGCAACAGTCATCTTCTGGGGCAAGAAGATGTTATAAAAGTTAATGAGTCCCAGGAAGGCTTGGAGATCTGTTTTATTCCTAGGTCTTGGGGCATTTTTTATTGCAGTCAGTTTTTTCTCCGTCGGGTGAATTCCCTGTTTGTCCAGAAGGTACCCAAGGAACTCAACCCGCTCAGTACATAGTTGACATTTGTCTTTCTTGACCTTCAGGCCAGCGTCTTTAAATTTCTGGAGGACCATTCTGAGTCATTTTTCTAGTATGCTTCTAGTGGGGGCAGCTATTAAGACATCATCGAAGTGTGGCACGACCCCTTTTATGCCTTGAAGCAATCTTTCCATCAGACTTTGGAAGATGCCAGGTGCTACACTCACTCCGAATTGGAGTTTATTACACTTGAAGGCACCTCTGTGCGTGATTATAGTTTGGGCTTCTGCAGTCTCTGCCTCTATGGGCAGCTGCTGGTATGCCTGAGCTAGGTCCAATTTTGCGAATATTTTCCTACCTCCCAGGGAATGAAGAAGGTGCTGGACCACAGATACGGGGTAAGCGTTCTGTTGAATTTGAGGTTTTCATGGTGGGTGGTAGTTGTGTGCCTTTCGGATAAATGCGTAGTGTTACTGGCGAGTGGGCGGTGCGGTGCATTCGCTCGGCGCATTTGAGCGGCTGACTTCCTAGTTGCTTCTGTTGCGGTAGCATTGGCGATGACATCTGCAAGGCCGATGTCCCCTTTCACCATAATCTTGCTCTGGGTCGTAGGGTCTTTGAGGCCCAGAACAATTCGATCTCTCATGGCTTCCTCGAGGTTTGCGAAGCCACAGAGTCCTCCAAGGTTCCTGAGGTCAGCGATGAAGTATCCAACACTCTCGCCTTCCTGTTGGTCCCTCTGGTAAAACTTGTGTCTCCTGACGAGTGTTGGCACTGCAGGTGCATAATGAGCCCGTAGGATTGGGGCGAGGTTGTCCCAGTCCATTGTCTTGACTTCTGCTGGTTTTGCAAGTGCCTTTGCCATTTTGAAAACGGCAGACCCGCAATGGGTCAGGAATACAGCTCGTTTCTTGCCAGACATAGCATCTTTCAAATTGTTGGTCTCCAGGAACATCTGGAACCTGTCCATATACAAGTCCCAGTCTTCGTTAGCTGGGTCAAATGGAACAGGTGGTATAGCACTGCTGGTCATTCTGCTGCTTTTTGGTGCGCTCTCAGCCACATGCTCTGCTGGCTTTCAGTCAGCTCTATCATCTCTGCATCCCATCCTTATCACCAGTGTTAGATCTGGAGCGTGGGCGCAAGGAATGGAGACAAGGCATCAAATAGTGACATCAACTCTTTATTAGTGACTTCAGAACAGAGTGAAATACTGGGGCAGCAGCAGCTCCTTTTATAGAGCTGACTGCTGTCACAATAACCAATGATTTGAGTTTGCCGCGCTGGGAGCGTCCAATCAGCAGCAACCCACTAGTAGCCAATCAGATCAGCCAGAAATGACCAATCACGATCCGCTGTTTTCGGGCCAATCAGAAGTGCAGGATTACGAGCCTGCTGTGGAAGCAAAACTATTAGGATTTTAAAATAACGCGTTTGCTTAGTTTGTAACAGGTAATACTACACTATTTTCATTTTCAAAATTAAGAACTGAGAATTAAAACAATTCTCTTTCAGTTTTTTTTAAGCTAAGCTATTTTTTTAAGGGTTTGTGAACCCTGAATCAACTTAATTGAGCCAAAACGGTTTATTTTTTATCTGTGTGGTCACCATAGATACCATTTCAATCTACTAAGAAATGTAGTGCTATTTTGTTCTTAAATTATTTTATCCACAGATGATACTATGATTTGTTTTGTACAAATCTGACATAGTTGAATTAGACTTGCCTCTTTTTGTATGAGATAAATATAGTAGACAATGGCTACTATATAATTATGCATTACAAAACTGAGATTTGTAAACATAAAGTCTAGCACTGGATTTTCATATTCTATGACATTAAAATGGCATTAAAATGTGTAATTTCACTCATATGATTTGTACTTATAAATCTATTGTGATTATTTTATCTATTATACAAGTAATAAATACTAAAATAAAGCAGAGTACATAACATTGAAAATTGTACAGATATAAAAATAGACAAAGTTCCTGCATGCAGGATAATGTTTTAAAACCAATGAATGTAGACAAAAAAAAGGGAGAAAGAAGATTAGTCAGGCCACCAAGGAAAAATATAAAGCTGACAATTGTAGCTTAATGATGGAGTGTAGATCTGAATCCAGACAATCCAGACAATATCCCTGACACTTTGAGTTAAAAGAACACCGGGTCAATATACTGTATATTTATTCCATCATTGTGACCTCTAAAGATATCCAATACATTATTCAACCTGGTTTCTGGACACCATTTTATCTCAATATTCCTTAATGGGATTTTATGACGATTCTATTAGCTTATGGTCATTTTTCCTCTTAATAGTAAGATGTGTTCTAGTCGTCAATGGGCAATAGTCAAAGGAGAGGAAACTGGGATCATGTGATTACTTTTTGTGACCTTCTGACAAGTAAAGTCAATGGGGAAGACAGATTCACTTAACAACCAAGTTAGCAACTGCAGTGATTCATTTAACAACTGTGGCAAGAAAGGTCATAAAATGGGGCAAGATTCAGTTAAACAACTATCTCATTTACAAAAGACATGTTGGGCTCAATTGTGTCACAGGTTGAGGACTGTAAAAAGAAATAGTTCTAGTTAAGGCAAGTAAAGTATCCCCTCCCCCAAATATATGTACCATGGGAAAAATAAACTGTCAGCTCAGCTATAGAGCATTTTAGACTTAAAGAATGTGATTAGACCACTAAGAGACAGAACAACACTGGGAAACAAGGTCAATGGGAAATAATACCGAGAAGAAAGTGCAACACATCAGTCGTGTCTTTATTCAGAGAACATAGCCTTTATTTAACTCAGTGAGCTATTGTCTGTGTATCATCTTCATTACCTCATTATCTTTACCTCATCAATGTGCATATCGAATCAAACAGTGTTGCTATATCTAGTAAATTAATTTACCATACTGGTATATTTCATACTGATATGTATACCGTAATTAGCATATGTCTACATAATAAGGTTGCAGCTCCACCCTTCTTTAGGTTAGCCTCTGCTGCTTTTGGTACCATAATTTAGATTTAGATTAACAGAGTTGGAAGGGACCTTGTAGGTCATCTAGTCCAACCCCCCCCCAAGCAGGAGACCCTACACCATTTCTGACAAATGGCAGTCCAGTTTCTTCTTGAAAGTCTCACGTGATGGCGCTCCCACAACTTCCGAGGGCAAGCTGTTCCATTGGTTGATTGTTTTCATTGTCAGAAAATTTCTTCTTATTTCCAGGTTAAATCTCTCTTTGTACAGTTTCCATCTATTATTCCTTGTCTGGCCTACAGGTGCTTTACAAAATAGCTTGACCCCTTCCTCTCTATGGTAGCCCCTCAAATATTGGAACACTGCTATCATGTCTCCCCTGGTCCTTCTCTGAACAATATGTGCTTCAGTGAAAGGCTATCTCTGATTCCCCATTGTTAAAGGATTTATTGAGACATTTCTCTTAAAGTGATCTGACTGGGAACCTGAGCTGAATTACTCCACATTATCTTACTCCCCAGGATTATTTGTAAATTATAAACAATGTGGAGCAGAACCTTGTGTAGTAATGTTTTTGTTAAACAATACATATTTCAAAATTTTTATATTTCAGAAAATGCTGTTTGAAAATGTGGGAAATAAGATTTAAGTCTTGCATTCTGAGTGTGGTGGTGCCTGGGAGCTATGTTGAGCAACTTCTGTTTTTGGTTAAGAAAAACAAGTTGCTAACAAGTCCTTTAGTAGTCTTTTAGATTGGTTGTTTTGTTTATATGCATCATCATCCTTGGTTTGGAGTAGCTAATATTTCCACCCAGTTTCTATATACATTTTATAAATCTTCAGTCTTTTATAAAGACAACCTCCAATAATTTAAAGCAATTAAGAACCCTTATACATAATAAATAATTATATTGCTCCAGCATTGCTTAGGGTATTTTATAGGATAACATTAATATTAGGGTTTTGTTATAATTATTTGGGCCAAGATACACAAGAGGGAAACTAATGATATGCTATTGGAAAAACGTTTTTCTCTTAGGTTTTCGTTTGAGATTTCTGGAGGAAAAACTTACCCACTATTTTCATTTCTTGCAGGCAGATTTTCAACTACATCTGGTGACGTGAAAAGGAAGCACATTTTTGAATCTTCAGTTTAAATATATATTTCATCACATTTTATAAAACTCAAGATTTGTGCTGATTTCAATTCAACATAATAGGACTGACGAAACTGTGAAGTCCGGTTTGACATTTGTTTAATCAGTTTTGTCCTTTTGATTTTGGGTTCTTCATTTATTGTTCCCTTTAATGTATTGTAAGTCACAAATAGCACTGAGAATAGCATACTTTTTTTTTTAAACAATTTTTATTAATTTTACAAAAACAATACACAAATAATCCAGGCATAACAATTTGAGAATTATTTTCTAAAAAATAATAATAATAATAATAATTAAAGAAGAAAGCCAATAGAACATACAAAATAATTCCAAATTGTAATATCAATATTTACATTATCTATTTAACTTCATATCTTATCCCGACTTCTCCTTTTCATTCTAGTTATCCAAATTATATTTCTTGCTTATTAAAATTTTATTGCCTTTCATAAACATACAAAACACAGAACATAGAAAAAAAAAACACTAAAACATCTTTTCTGAAGGCTGCTTGATCCTGGGTTGAAACTCTTCACACAGACACAAATTCAAACATCATATTCACTTTATATATCCTTCCATATCTTATTATCATTTTCAATATCATTCTTTGTCTGTTCTATTTCCAACTATCCATTCATCTTTTTTCTTTTAATATACTTCTCCTATACACTGATTGGAGTGACGCCTTTAACTCATTACCCTAACTTAAAATTACTTCATATAACACTTAATTTTATCTTGGGATTCTGTTTAGTACATTCCAAAATTACACAATAAATTTTATAAAAAAGGTAAAGACCCAACAATAACTAAGTAAAATCCTATATAAGCACTATCCATATCATTAAAAAAAAAACTAATCGTATATATTAATACTCATTTATATCTGAAGCATTTTACTCTAAATACACATATAAAGACCCAATCTTATGTACCTTCCAGAATCCCCCCCCCTTTTTTCCAATTAGATTCACCCATTGTCTCTAAATAAACTTTTTTCCTTTAGATCTTGCTTCCCACCATTAAGGCTTCTCCTCTCCCCCTTTCTCTCTTGCTTATTCTTCTCCTTGCCCTTTTTACCCCTTTGTCTCTCCTCCTCCCTTTTCTTACTCCCTTTCCGTTGTTGTCTAACCTTGCATCCACCTTTCATCTCATTTTTCTCTTTTTTGGTTGTTTTTTCAAACCTTAAAATCCCCTTTTTCTTATCCTCTTTCTCCTCCTCCCCAGAAAAAAACCCATTATTCATCAAAGATGGCTTCTTCTTCCTTTTCTTCTTTGTCCCAGTTGTTCTGCTGCGTAGTCAACTTTTCATAAGTGCATAACGCCATTTCTAAAAATTGAAATAAAGTGCTTAAAGTATCTTTTCCATCTTGTTCTTCCTTTTTATATTTTTGATATTCAATTTTTAATTCACCCACAAGTGATGCCATCATAAAAAGAGAAACTTTTACCAAGTATTTTTAATCAAGAATAATTCAAAAAAGATTCCAAAAGTTAATGCTTTTTTCCCCCCTTCTTCTACTTCTCTTTCTGAGGTTACTGTTTAATCATAAATCTTTTTACCATATATCTTTCTTTAGAATTCTAGGCAATCTCCTCCTTTTTCAACTTCTGCTCCAATTTTTTTCCTCTCCCTTCCCACTTGCAACAACAACTTTTAAATGATCAGAAATCCATACCTCCAATAAGGGTTTTCCAATTTCCTAAATTATTAAGTCTAATGTCCAAAGAATCTTTTGTCCCTTGGCTTTAACTTTCAAAATAATTCACCTTCAATGCCCAAATAAATTTCAAATCTTCATCTGCTGTTTCTATGGGGTGGTAGAGTGTAGAAAAAAAAATGTTTCCCTTTAACAGCTTTCTCCGCCGCTTGCCGATCTTCTTAGGGATACAATGTATCCTCCAGCAATTCAAACAATTCAGTTCCAGAGAGTTTGAGAGATGTTGATTAACCCAGCTCAGCCAGCACTTTCACTTTTCCTGCTTCCTCCAGCACAATCTTACCCGGTTGCAGGCTTCTTCGTGGCGGCCATGACTGACCGCCGCTCCACCACCTCAGGAAAAAGGGGTTTTTCCGGACGAGGAGGGGTTCTGCGACAACCCCAACCCCCTGTCTGGCTCTCCTCTCTCTTCAGCTGCCTCTACAGGGCAGCCATATCCCCTGGATCTATTTGGATCGGGGGCACCTCAGCGGCAAGCACAGCAGGAATCGCGGACGATCGCGAATTCCTACTGCCCCGAAGCCACGCGGAACCGGAAAAAACCAGAATAGTATACTTTTTTTTGTACATCACCCAACTATTTTATGCTCTTTTCATACTTCCAACTAACCATAGTGCAAAGCATGCCCTGGCAACATTTTTTCCCTTCTACTTCTCTAATATTGCCATCTTCTTCTCCCCAGCCATGAGAAAGGATTGAGTCATTCCTCTAATACAGACACCATCCAAGGGCAACATGAAGGTGTCCTAAAATCTCTTACACTTTCCACTCAATTTACTTTGAAGGGAAATCAGCTGACTGCAATGAATGAATAAAAACAAAAGAGGCAGCATGCAGTAGGGATTGGCAGAGAGGACTGTAAATGTTATGCTGGTTTTCTGATGGCTCAAACTTTGGTTGATCATCCTTCAGCTTATGGTTAGGAGGAATGGACCTGAATCAAATAAACAAGGGAAGAACCAGGTCCTTAAACCTGCCCCACTTTCCCCCTTTAATAGTTTTAAGGAATTACAAAATGTGAATAATAGAATATGGATATATCACTAAATACAATGGTATTGTTCTGACCCAGGCTTCGTCAAACTTAATAAAACACAAACTGAATTTAAAAGTAAAACCTTTTTAAATGCGATGTTGGGAATTACTTGCATTCCCAGCCAAAACTCATTATACACAGTTCCTCCAGATAAGAGAACCCTTTCAGTGCTGTTGAATGCTCCAGGAAACAGGTCCAATTAAGGCTAACATAAACCAACTCAAAAACCTAGAAAAAAATCGACCAGAGTACAGAGCTTAATGAAGAATTCGGAGATTACTGAACTGCTTTGCTTCCTGCAAAGCTCTTCATCATTGAGGACTGACTTTTATCCCTTATGGGAGGGGCAGTTACCTCTCAGCTTTACTCCTGAGTCGCCCCTTCTGCTTCAGCTGCTCTGTGCACATGAACGCTGGGAACAGGCCAGGGGTGGGATTCAAACGTCAACAACCGGTTCTGTGGGCATGGCCTAATTTGTGGGTGTGGCATGGTTATCATGTGACTGGGTGGGCGTGACTTGCTGACTGGCTGTGGGTTGGTGGTCACGTGACTGGCTGGGCATGGCTTGCATGTAAATATTTTAAATATTTATGTAAATATTGAATTTTTTATTTAAAAAGAGCAACTTTTACCCAAAATCAGGCAAAGCAGGCAGGCAGATTGAGTTGCTCATGGAATCACAGATTCACTTAGAGGTCTACCTTTCTGCAACCGATTGCCTGAGTCTGTCACATAAAATTTGCTTTCAAGCAAACCCACAAAATTAACTCACAACACACCATGTATGTAAATATTGAAATTATTAATTAAAAAAGAGCACCTTTTAGCCAAAATCAGGCAAAGAAGGCAGGCAGATTGAGTTGCTGACAGAATCACAGATTCACTTAGAGATCTATGATTCTGCAATCTACTATCTGAGTCTGCACTGAAATATAGAAGCTTCAATCCTAAGGAAGGTTCAGCTCTGCTTTTAGATTAGCTAGAAAGCAAGAAATGCAATGATTTCCTGCTTTGTAGCTAATCTTGTTGTAGAGCGGCGGTCACAGACAGAGACGAAGCCAGGCTGAAGGCTAACAGCTTTATTCTCGTGAATAAAGGGTTGCCGCGACTGTTGAGGCTATCTGACAGCCAGCTGGAGGTGACAGCTGATGCCATTTGACAGCTCCCTTTTATAGCTGGCTGTCAAACGGCATCAGCCAATGGGAGCGATCGGCGCTTCCGCGTAGGCAGCAGACCGGAGGGAGGACTGCTGCTAGTCCTTGAACACAGCAAATCTAAATCTCCCAGCACAGCAGAACAGCTGATGGGCGGGAAGAAAAAAAGGAAAAATAGCAACTTAGTAGGCAAGTTTGCAAGGTAAGGAGTGAGTGGGTGGGGAGGAGAGGGGAGGGTGTGCAGCATTTGAAAATCCTCTTCTTTCCTGCTTTTTCAACCTCAGCCATGCCGTGCAAAGCAGCTGAGGAGGAAAAAGCAGGAAATAAAGGACACCCAAGAGCCCGGGAGGGTAGGTGAACTGGTTCGGTGTCAGCTGCTCTTTGGAACTACCGGTTCTATAGAACCGGGCTGAACCAGTAGCATCCCACCCCTGGAACAGGTTCCCTGGGGTTCTCTGCTTCGCTGCTGTCAGACTCCAAAAGCTCCATAGGCAGCACCCCACTCTCAGATGGTCCTGGCCCCATCCCTGCATCGCCTGCAGGATCCTCATCCCAGTCCTTGTCAGACTCCCTGGTTCCCTTTTGTCCTCACTGTCTGATACCTCTGCTGTCCGCACCGGCTGCCGAAGAACCACAACAGGTATTAGTAGAATAGAGACTAGTAATCATTAACATTGTGATAATTTAGATTAACTAAACCTTTCAAGATAAGTGAAAAAAAAAAAGATAAATATGATTTCTAAAATGTCACGAACATAAATAAGGTTGCTTAAATTGTACAAATATCGGGTATGGTATTGATAAACAGTTGCAAAATGGATTATTTTATAATATCAAGGTTTTGATCTTCAAGCTCAGTACTGAAGTATAGACTATAATATTTATTATTCATAAATGATAAAAGAGCGGGAAAACAGAGTTGCTTGGAAGACGTAGATACAGGTTGTAGTTAATTTCTAATTTCCTTCTTCTTTATGTTCTGTTGTTCAGTGTTTTTAAATATTTAGACCCCCTAAAAACCACCCTAGGTATTTCCCTTCCCCATGATTCAACCATTCTTGTTTGAATTTAGTAAACTTCTGTTGTGGACACATGTTGTTAGTTTTGCCATTATTATATATTCTCCCAGTTTATTTTATTTATTAAATTTATATTGCCCCCTCCCCATCCCTTTCCAACACTACTCTAGGTGTCTGAGTTCCCAATCCAATATCATTGGGACTGTATTTTTCTTCTAATGTTGGGCAAAGTTTATCCTTACCGCTGTGAGCATATACCTCAGTAAATTATGAGTTACTTGCTAATTCTTAGATTGTACCTATTAAAAAATGGGATTTCATCTCAAAATTAGTTTTTTTTAAAAAATTATCTAGATAGTGCTATGAACATCTTTCCAATACTTTTGAGGATTTTTTTTTTACATGTCTACCACTGTACAAAACTTTCCTTCTGTTTCATGGCATTACTAATTTTTGTTACAGTAACATTTGTCTATCTTGGAAATCATTGACAGAGCTGTATACCATATGTGAAATGTTTGCACCAGTTTTCTTTTAGATTATAATTAGGAGTAAAAGGGAGAAGATTCCAAGAGCTGCAAAAAAGGAAGTTGGGCCTTTGTGTTAAGCCTCATGGCCTGTTTATGTTTTTGAATACTGAGGTTTGGAAACGAGGAAAAAGGCAGTTTTACTCTATACAAACATATGTAGCATGATTTGAGTCACTGCAGATTCTTGAACTTTGAAGCAATTCCGTTTCCCTTTGGTAGGAACTCTCCCTCTCTCTCAGATCCTTGGCATTTCTTCACTCCCTGTAACTGATATTCTGATAATCAGAATTGCCTCAAATCAGACAAAGTGCCCCTGGTATGCTTACTTCTGGATTTAGGGAAATCAGACAGGCAACAGCTTCATTTTTAATTGTCTTAATACCCAAACCAACATGGATATGCAAGGATGAGGAATGGGGTGTTGGAATTACTATGAATAATTGGATTTAATATACAGAAATTGAGTTTGTGAGTTTCATTAGGCACGTTTTTGCTTAATATATTATTTTTTAAATGTTATCATATTGATATAGCCCCACAGATCACAAGGTGACTCTCAGCAGCATGCAATAAAAAACAAACCATAAAATAAACAATACTAAAAACATTCCATAATTGGAAAACAATTTGCAGAACTTCTTCCTGATTCACCATTTTGTGTAGCATCCTGTCTGATGAAGGCTTCTCAGGAATTCCAGTATGCTGTTTTTTCTTTGTCATTTGATTGATCCTAATAAAAATATTATTGTGCAATGAGTTTTGGATTGATTTTACTTTATTTTTCCTGATGGATCACCACAATTACTATTCACAGCAGAGGGAACTTCATAGGTAAAGCCTTTCTGACTTGGAGTTAAACGCCATACAAACAGTTCAGGTTTTTAAATATCTCCGCATTTGTTAAGTGGCTGTCAAACATCTTAGGAATAATACAAGAGAGTGAAAAATGTGGGTAAATCCTGTACAACAGGCCTTTTTCAGAGGACTATTTTTGACTCCGATTCCATGTCTATTCTCAAATTGTCCTTGTGCTTTTACATTTCTGTTGGTTACGAGCAATTTCAAATGAAAGAGACAGATTGCCACCTTCTGTGGAAAAACTTGTGGGAGAAGGGAAATGCCAGAAGCCTCCTCCTCTCTTTGAGAGGTGCCAGTTCCCAGACTGAAAAAGATTGGAACGCTGAATCTCTCTGCTGTGAATATGCCGGAAGGAGTTTTTCTCTGAGTGAAATGTCAGCCTTTTCTGGCTGCCCTTGTGGTGCATTTGTGGTCACTTTTGAAATTCGAAAGATGGGAACTGAAGGAATCTCTTTGCTATATTTTTATCATGAAGATTTTACCTCTGCCTTCCTTCTTTTCTTCACCTAAGATCAAAATTAGACTTACATTTGCATTTTTTCTCATCTTAAGCCTAATGCTAAAGGCAACATTTTACATTAATACTCAAAAGATAAACAAGAGATCTAAGCACTTGTTATTATAATGTAACATTTGAGGTTGGAAACCAGGATCATCTTTAATCTGTCATAATTCACGCTCAAAGCACCTCTGGTCTTATAAAGGACTGGTATGTTTTATCTTGAAGAGATAATAATTGTGAACTTACAGTTTAGAATATTACATCACAATTTACTCTTTACATGCTAGAACATTTTAACGTTGTTATAAAGTATGGATCATGGCAAGTTGAGTTAACAGTATAAACATAATTGGGCCAGTCATTCTCTCAGCCGAATCCACCTCACAAGATTGTTGTTATGTGAAAAATAGGAGGAAGAAGGAGTATTATGTATATTCTCTGCCTTGAGTTAATAATAAAAAGAACAATGGTGAGAATCCAACCAACCAACAAAATAATATAATCTCTTTTTCACATACAGATAATATCAACAGGAATCCTAAAAACTTTGTCTAAAGTCAAACCCTACTTTATTGCTTTGCAACAGAGCTTTGCAACATAGAAATTTGTGTAGAATATTATTGGTAACGTGCCGGTGTTTATAGAATTTAAGTGCCATATAAACAATAGATATTTTAAATATTCATATGTTAACAGTTTGCAAATATAAACTCTGATTCTAACTTTGAATTTTTATTTTCATAACTGGAAAGCAGAAAGGAAAATCTGTAAACAAAATTGAAAATAAGTTTAGATAGTGTGCTAGCTTAAATAAAAGATAATAACAGTGAAGGGGATGAATTTCACAGACTAAAATTCAGATTATATAAGAGAGTATTCATAAAGTTATTTTACTAATAAAGGTTTTGGAATCCCCCCTCCCTTTCAACATGGTTATCTTTGCTTCTATAGGTTGGGACTGTTGGAGGTTAGGATGAAGCTGGTAATCAAAAATTCTGATATTGATTTGCAAAGATCAGAAGGTTTTTCAGAATGCGTTGACGCTATCACTAGGGGACTGTGAGGTCAGTGTAGCTTGAAATGGCAATTCTAAATTAAAGCTGCTCTGTTTTTTAGAAACCAGTTAAGAATGTAAAAATATATTTATCTATAGAGGCGAAAAAAAGACTGTGCTTAACTTAGAAATTTAAATTTAAATGGTTTACAAATAGAATCTATTATAACTACAAATGTGTCTAAAAAAGTAAAGCTTTGCCTCTTTAGGGACAGGTTAATTTAGCTGAGGTACATTTAGCATTCTATTTAAAAACACACTAACTTGCAAAAAAATCACCTCTCTGCCACAAAATAAACTTAACATTTTAAAAGAAACTCTTTAAAAAAATCTGCATGACCTCAGATACCTTGAAATCTCATCTCAGTACAATAAAGCAAGGTTAATCCTACTGAATGTCACATTTTTATGTAGCTGTTCTTAAAGGACTAAAGTGTACAACAAAATTGAAACCTGTGGAGAATTAATTAATCCATATTATGTGTAACTGGCCTTCTAGCAAGCCAGTTCTCCAAAGCCTAAATTAGAGAAGAACTTTGGATATCTATCCTGGAAAACATTTTATCAATAAAGATATATGAGTTAGGATTCTACCCCTATTAACTCTATCCTGATTGACAAGTTTGAGTACAGGTAATCCTCACAATCATTTGTTTAATGATCTTTCGAAGTTACCACAGCACCTGAAAATGTGACTTTCACACATATGACTGTGGCATCATTCCCATGGTCATGTGATCAAAATTCAGGTGCAACCTGGTTCATATTTACAGTGGTTGCAGTGTCCCATGATCAACTTTTGCAAGCAAAATCAATGGAGAAGCCAGATTCACTTAACCAAGTTATTAACTTAAAAACCACAGTGATTCACTTAACAATGGTGGCAAGAAAGGTTGTAAAATGGAGCAAAACTAACATAGGTGAAGGACTCTGCCCCACATTTAAAACTAGATGGCTGCCTTGATTGCAATCCTTGTGGTCCTGTCAGTTGCTCGTGTAATGTAGTGTACTCCTGGCCATACTTCCCTAATATCATAATGAATGATATACTTCTAGAAATATCAACCCAGTTTAAGCATAATATTAATGACACAAAATACTGCACAATAACTAATGAACTTTTAAAAATCTCCAGTATCCCACCTAATTAGGCTTGAAGGAGAAAATTTGAAGCAGCTGGAGCAGCTTTATGAAAGGCTTATATATAATCTGCTGGTCAGCAGGATTTAAAGATTCCATCACAATTAAGCGAGAAATAGATGCAGAAAAATTGCTATACGTCATAATGTTTACTATTGATCTATTTAAAAAAAAGGGGGTTTGCCTACTCAAGGCTGATTAGATAACACTTTAACTCAGTAGCAAGGCCCAGAAAGACATTTATTTCAGGAAAATCAAGATGCGTTTATATGCAGGACAGTCAACTTTCAGTATTTTTAGTTATAAAAGCTATATAGGTACTTCTCTCTTACCAACAGTAATTGGAACTGAGAACTCTACTGCTAAGCGATGTGGTCATAAGGCGTGATGTCTCAGTTGCTGTTATTTTAGGCAAATACTGCATGGTTGCAGCATCCTACACTCATGTGATCACCATTTTCAGACTCCTGCTGGTTTCCCCATTGCCTTTGCTTGTTGAAAGTCACAAATGATGACACTGTAATTCTGAACTGGTTGCCGAGTATACAAATTGTGGTCACATGACATGCAGATGTTGCAATAACCACAAGTATGAGGAGCAGGAGTAAGCCTCCTTGTTCAACACTATTTCAAAGTTTGAACAGCTGTTAAGTGAGAACTACCTATAGTTCAATGAGTAGAGAAATGGTATTGTATACATAAAGGTCCTAAGTCCAATGCCTAACATTTCCAGGTGTAAATGGAAATAACACCACCCAATTTTAAAATATGAGGAAACTAGTCCTAGTTTATAACTAAATCAGAACTGCTGGATTTGTACAACATTCTCAGCTAAAGTTAATCAGGTACTATGAAAGGTTGTACAACCCAGCCAGAATAACTATGCACCTTTTCCCACTGCTGAGCTTAAATAATTCTCCATTCTTGAATTGGCAGAAAACTGCAGCAATGGCAAATATACTGTTCCTATTGCCAGTTCTTACCCTGCCTCTGTTTAAAGTAATTGCAGTTACCTATTTTTTTCTGAGGTAATGGATGCCAATGTCTTATAGATTTTGCATACCTTGAAGCTGTCCTTGGACAATGTTGAAATAAATGGAAATATATAATAGTTAATTCTTTGTTGCCTTTTTGCTAAAGAGCTCAGGAACATTGAGCCATGGTGGAACAGTGGTTAGAAAGCAGTATAGCAGGCTAATTCTGATTACCAGCAGTTCGATTCTCACTGGCTCATGGTTGTGTCAGCCTTCCATCCTTCCAAGGTTGATATAATGAGAACCCAGAATGTTGGGGGCAATAAGCTGACTCTGCTTAGAGAAGCCTATAAATCCCTGTAAAGTGGCATACAAGTAAATGCTATTGCTATTACAGTTTATGCTCATATATAATGATGGACTTTCCCCACTTGGACCTAATCATAGCACAAATATGTTAGTTCTTTTTTCTGTTGCATCCCATAATATTGACATGTATATCAATATGTATAAAACTAGACATACTTCCAAGTCAATGGTGTAGGCAGGATTAGCTCATACCCACTGAATAGTTCAGGCTGGTGTGAGTATTTCTAATTCCCCTGCTGTCTTTGCATTAGGTTCATTCATACTAGACCCTCTAAAACATAAACACTGGCTGTTTTGTGGACCTGAAAGAGTTGCTGTCCTGGACACTTTGAGCTTCTAATAAGGTACTGATGGCTCAAACCTGTAAGGGAACAGGGGATGCAGTGACCAAAGCACTAACATGATATGAGCTCCCTTCTTTTTATGTGTGCATTGTGATATATAAAGGGGCAGAGCTTGGAACACTGCCTATGTTGTTTTGATAAAAGTGCTGGATCCTGTGTAGACCAATGCTGTCAAACTCAGAAATAGGGCCACTAAATTGTACACAAGGATCCTGCAGGATGCATTTTAACTTAAAAAAAACATATATTCATATACTATATTTATTAATACTTCTGTTGGAAGTTAAAACCTACCCCTCTCCTCGGAAAATGAAATATTTTAGGATATGCTGAAAAGACAGAATATTTCCCCTAAAAAGAAAAGTAGAAACTCAGAGGCAGAAACTCAACCCCCCGCCTTTGCTATTCTTACAAATTTGACTGTTTTCAATATTTATCTCTCTGTGTATATTTCTATTTGTGCGTGTGTGTACACCCCTGCTCACCCCCACATATTTCCCCACCACCCCACTCTGAACTTACTCCTGGTCTACTGCCAAATTTTTGCACAAACCACCTCTTCAACCTCCTACTCCCACTGATCACTTCCCTGCAATGTTCCCTCTAATTTCTGATGTGCCTCATGTGGAAAAAAAAAAGTTTTGTGCAGCTTTTCCCAGACCAAATATAATATCGTGCGTCACAATACAAGAGTATGAGTAAATTAAAAATACATACATGCTATTTATGTATTTCTTTCTGAAACTATAGTATATATACTACAACATATATACTTTTATGTCAGTCAGATACACGCTTGGAAGTTGTGCTTTCATGTCATTTTGAGCTCCTAGCAATTGCCCCCTGCACTTTCCTTGGCAGCTTTTTTCAGTAGTGGCTTGGTAGTTCTTTCTTCTAGAGGTGAAAGAAGGGACAGGCCCCAGGTCACCCAGCTGGCTTTGTAGCTAAGGCAAAACTAGAAATCACGGTCTCCTGATTTCTAGTCTGACACCTTAACCACTACACCAAACACACTGACAGATTATAATATAAACTCACTGGTCACTAATAACTGCAATACATATTTTATAAGTATTATCATTATTCCCACTCTTTCTTTCTCTTTCTCTTTGTTATTTGATATTATAATAAAAGAAAGAAATGAGAAAAGAAAAGCCTTATTCAAAAAGCATTTAGAATGCTCCCTTTCTTTCATTCCCATTTTCTTCTTCTCCGGATATAATAATTTAAACATGGAAACTTTATAGAGTTAACAATGATCATAGACCTTGTGCAGCCTGAAACTCAACTGATACAATTTAAACCTACTTTGGAGAGAGGAAAGAAGCAAATTCAATCTGTTTTGGAGAGGTGGTGTGTCGTATATAGGAGGTTCTGGGTCTGGACCAGGTTGACTGTCAGCGCAAGTCATTCACTTAATGACAGGAACAAGGCACAAAATCTCTGCCTCACTTAAACACAGCATCAAGGTTACTTGGTAGGGGTGCATTGCAGACTGAGAGGGAATTCCTGTCAAGTGATGCACCTACTCAAGTCGCACCACAGCAATGCCAAAGGAATTCTGTGTTCTACAATTAAATTGTGACAGCAAACTTGTGCAAAACTCAGATTTATGTCTGTTTGCAGCTTTCCATAGATATCCGACTGCAATTTTTTGCTAGTTTCTGGTATTTACTTCAGGTTTTCAGTTTTAAAAAAAAGCAAATTGGGGAAAATGGGTTTGCTAACAACGATGGCATTTTGTTGATGACCATAGTGCTCACTTAATGTTCATTGCAAAAAAGGTCATTAGATCAAGCGTGGTGACACAGTTAATGACTGCCATGACTTACGACTATAATTCTGGGCTCTCAGTCCTTGACTTACTACCAACATTGGGATAGAAAATTCTATTGCTATAAGCAATGAAGTCATTAAGTGAATTGAACCCAATTTTACAACTCTTTTTGCTGCAGATGTTAACCGAACCATCCGATCATTTAGTGAACCTAGTTTCTTCCATTGACTGTTTATTCGAAGCACCACTGGGAAAATTGTAAACAGCAATCCTATGGGCCCAGGATGTTGCAACGATTGTAGATACTTGCCAGTTGCGAAGTGTTCAAATTTTGATCACATGACTTCAGGGGCATTGTGATGATTGTTAGGACCAGTTTCAAGTCACTTTTTTCAGCACCATCATAATTTTGAATGGTCATTAAACAGAATAACAGAGTTGGAAGGTCTTCTAGCCCAACCCCTTGTTCAAGCAGGAGACCCTATGCCATTTCAGACAAACGGCTGTCCAATCTCTTCTTAAAAACCTCCAGTGATGGAGCAACTACAACTTCTGAAGGCAACCCATTCCACCATGGCAGGGGTCTCCAACCTTGGCTCCTGGAAGCCTGGCGGACTTCAACTCCCAGAGTTCCACAGCCAGCTGGCTGTGGAATTCTGGGAGTTGAAGTCCACCAGGCTTCCAGGAGCCAAGGTTGGAGACCCCTGCACTATGGGTTTCCACTGTTCTATCAAGAAATTTCTTAATTCTAGGTTGCTTCTCTCCTTGATTAGCTTCCATCAATTGCTTTGGAAAATAGGTCGACCCCCTCTTTTTTGTGGCTGCCCCTCAAATATTGGAGTACTGTTATCACATTGTCTCTAGTCCTTCTTTTCATTAGAGATAACCAATTTTAGCCTTGAGCCTCCAACCATCTTTGTTGCTCTTCTCTATGCTCTTTTGAGTCTCAACATCATTTTTATATTGTGGAGACCGAAACTGGATGCCATATTCAAAATGTGATCTTACCAAGGCATTATAAAGTAGTACTAACACTTCATGTGATTGTGATTCTATCTCTCTGTTAATGCAGCCTAAGATTGCATTGGCTTTTTTGTCAGCTGCAGTACACTGCTGGTTCATATTTAAGTGGTTGTCTACTAGGGCTCCAGAAGCAGATTGGCTCAATCAAGTTGGTAAAAGTTTTGATGGTTTCTTTTCAGCTAGTCATATTAAGAAAAAACAGGAATGCAAGGTTAGCCAGTAGTTTTACTTAATATGCCTTACACACTTGGACAACATTTTCTGGCAACAAGCCAGGACACAGACTAAAGCGACAGGAAAGGGATCTGGAATGGGAATAGGAGATTTTGCGCTAGTAAGCTCTCTGATGGCTGAAGGACAAGCAAATAGCACTTTAACAGAGTTGGGAGGAAAAGTCATTTGTCACCCATTACCCTGGAGGGAAGTCAGGTGACTGCAGTGACTTGAAACAGAGGTGGGGTAGAGATCAGCAATAGGAAAAGTAAATTACTTGTTGGGATAGTTGTAGTGACTAAAGGATGAGTAGAGAATGCCTTTATCTAAGCCCTGGGAAGGCCCTAAAAATCTGACGTATTGCTGAAGTTTACAAAAGAACACAGCAGAAATGTCTCTGCCTAAATGGTACAGCCATAGAGAGGCAGTATCACCATCTTTGTGCCACTCAATGCCTTGCTAACTTTGCTTACTCCACTTTGAAGATGGAAGCACAGAGAAAGTAATTAGTTTTGGAGACAGCTCATGGCTGGGAGACTTCTGAGAGCACAACTGGAACCTAGAGGCATCTTGAAAAATAACCACCATCTTTGTTTTGGTACTTCAATTTTTCTCTTTTAAGTTTCACTCTCTGCTGTGAAGCTAAGTCAGTTTTCAATACATTTAGCTAGCTCCTTTGTGTGTGTATGTGTGTATAGGTATATATGTGTGTGTTTGTGTGTGTGTGTGTTATTCGGATATTGTTCGGATATTTTCCCACCTCATTATAGTTGTATTTTTAAAGTTGCAGCAACGTTTCGGCCGAATCATCAAGCTTCTGTATTGTGTTCGTGTGTGAGTCAGACTTAAAAAGTTTGGACAACTATAAAAAGCACAACTATAATGATGTGGATATATATATATATATAAAATATAAATATACTAGTCCCAGTGCAGGGAAGTGCAAGGAGATAGATATATAAATTTATTAAACACACACATACAGAGATATATATATATATAAATTATATATATATATAAATTATATATATATATATATATATATAAATTATATATATATATATATATATATAAATTATATATATATATATATATATATATATATATAATTTAAATATATAATTAATATATATATAATTAATATATAATTATATATTAATATATAATTTATATATTTAATATATAATTTATATATTTAATATATATATATATATATATATATATATATATATATATATATATATATATATATATATATATATATTTCTTAATATCATACATACATATTTATAAAAGCCTTTGCAAGGAAAAGGTGAGGCATTGGTCGGCTGTAACTTAATTCCAGTATAAATACTCAAAGCTGCTTCCCCTCCCCCCTCTTTCTTTACGTATTAAAAATGGTTAGATGTTGGCAAGTTCGTTCTCTGAGATTCAGCACACTTCCTCCTCATGGGCGAGGAGGGGTAGGTGGGTGGAAGAAACCGAGCAAGGGCTGCCTTCCTCCCCCTCCCCGCCGCCGCCGTGTTGGATTCACATTAACCCGTTTGTGTCATTAGCCCCCGTCTGTGTGTCTTTTGCCCTAGCGGCCGATTCCAACTAGCAGCATTGCCTGTCGCTGGATACACATTTCAAGGAGACATTTCAAATCCAACATTCAAGGTTTTCCTTCCCTTTCTTTCTTCAGTGGATATTGTCATCTCGCTGGCCTCGTCTTCCCTTTTCCAAAGTGTGCCCCCCCTCGCCCCCCGAAAATCGGCATGGAAAGTTGCCTTCCTTTTATCCCTTCAAAAAGCTCGGCTACTTTCTCTCCTCTCTCTCTCAACTTGGCGCCACCAGACAAACCCGGTTTGCTTAAACACTCCAGCAATTCAGAGTTGCGGCTTTTCCTCCCTGCCTCTCCGAAGCCCCTAACTCGCTATCCTTCGCGACCTCATCCCCCCCCCTTCTTCTTCCTTCCCCGAAAAGGACACACACCGCTTCAGTTACGGAGGGAGGTTTGGCCAGTCGAAATGGGGGTGGGGGGGGAAGAGTGTATGTGTGAGAGAGAAGACACCCGTTTTACACGGACACGCGTGTGTAAACACGCGTCGAAACTGTACGGCGGAGACACTTCGCGGGGTTCTTTTAGTTTCTTTGTATGGAGATTTCATTCAAACTGTTCAGCGTGTCGCCCGTAACCTTCCGCCGAGGAGGGGGAGGGGTGGTGGAAGAAAATAGTCCCAAGCTACTCTCTCTACCCCCTTTCGGAGGGCAGAAAGCGAGAGGAAGAGCGCGAGCGGCGACCCCTAGGTTGCAGCTCGCCGCGACCCCCCCTCACTCCCTACCCCTGAGGCGGTGCCTTTGCACCCGCGCCCCCTTCCCTAAGCGGGGCCGTAGAGCCGAGCTTTAGGGCAGCTGCCCAACTACACCCCCCCTTCCCCCCTCTATATAACGATACAATGTAGCCTTGGAACAAGCTGTATCATTGGGCGTAGAGATTGCAAAGCCCACACCACGTAGAGCGGGCGATACGCCTCTCCACCTAACTTAACAAACGGAAGCCTCGGGCCGGCTTTGATAGACGGGGGAAGCGAGCCAATGGGGAGTGGGGAAAGCTTCCCAAAATGTGCGGGCGGCCAATGGGCGGAGCGGGGGGGCAGGCTCGCGGGGAGCCTAGCAGCTCAGGTTGACAGTGACTAGTCCCAGTGCAGGGAAGTGCAAGGAAAAGGGATGAGCCTTTAAAGTTCGGGGCTTCCTCTCATTGCAGGGAATTTGAAAAGAAGAAGGGGAAAAAAAAAAAAAAAAAGAGAGGAAGGAAAAGTCCCGCAATCTAAAAACTTGCAAACAGCGCAGGGATAGCGCCAAGCCTTCAGTTGCGGCCAACTTCCCCGGAGCTGTTTTTTTTTAAAAAAATTTTTTTTTCATATTTTCCCTTCTTTTTCCCTCCCCCTTCCCTTCTTTCTTTTCTTTTTTTGCAGAAAGAGAAGAAGAGTCCTTGCTGTTCTTCCTTTCCGCTTCTCTCACCCAATTCCGACTCCGCGCTTTTTTTTCTTTTTCTTAGCCGCCTCTCTCCCCCCCACTCCAACCCTCCCCCCTTCCTCCCCTTCAATGCCAACCATGATAGAAAAGGGCCCAGAGGTCTCGGGAAAAAGAAGAAGCAGGAACAATAATGCCAGCGGCGCGGCCAACGCTTCCAACAGCGCCTCCGCCAGCGCCAACAACGCCAACAATGGGAATAATAAAAGTTTGGTAGCGGCAGCAGCGCCCAATGGGAATAGCAGCAGCAACAACTGGGAAGAAGGCAGCTCCGGCTCTTCCAGCGATGAGGAGCACGGTGAGTCTTTTGAGGGGGATGGGGGTGTGTGTGTGTGGGGGGGAAGGGACGACCGAGAAGGTTTGGCCCGCTTTCAAAAACCCACAACTCTTTTTATCACAGCTACAACCCGCGCGGGGGGGGGGGAGGAGGAGGGAAAGCTAGAATTGGGAAATAACAATTCTTTGTGTTTTTTTTTTGAAACCTTGTCAGGAGGAGGAGGAATGAGAGTGGGACCCCAATATCAAGCGGTTGTTCCTGACTTTGATACTGGTGAGTCGTCCCCCCCCCTCCAAAAGGAAAAAAAAAAGGGGGGGGGAAAGGCAGAAATCTCCCCCTTCTTTCAGGACTTCTCCATCCAATTTTTTGAAAGAGGTGTTTCTCTCTTTACACCTTCCCACTCTTCCTACCACCTCCTTCTCTCCCCCCCCACACCTGATGGCGGTCTTCCTCGCGGGTAAAGCTCACCAGAGCAGTATCTGCAGGCTTGTCTCTTTGCTAAGGCTGCAAACCAAGGTGGCACACTGTGGCCAGCTTCTTAATGTGGACTTTATTGTGGGGGTGGGGGGTTTATTTGCGTGGAGTTTAATGGATCTTGATTCTCCCCCAAGGGGGAAGTCTTGTCTCCATCGCTACCAGGCTTGTGTAATTAACTCGGGTTCCCCCCCCCCTCCGGAAAATATTAAAAGTGAGATTAGAGGACACTTCCTGTTGTTTTAGTTGTTGTTTTTTGTAAAGTGAGTTTTCAATTGAAGAGGGGAGAAGGTAACATTTCCCCTCCCATGCCTAGATTGCATGTCTGGCCAGCAGTTGAAAGAGAGAAAGAAAGAGAAAGAAAGAAAACTGGAAGGGGTGTGTGTGGGGGGGAAGAATTGATGATGGATAGATGGAATGAGTTCAGGAAAGGTGGCAGCATGCTTGGGAATGGCTGGGGGAGGTGGGGAGAAGGACAGTGGAGTTATTCTGGGGTTTTAGTTCCTTAAAATGAAATCTATTTTAGAAATAAATGTTTCTCTTTTTGTCCTTCCCTTTGTTGGTGTGGAAGATAACTGGTTAACAAAGCAAGGAAAAAGAGGCTTTTAATCTTAAGGTTCCCCCACCTTTATTTTTGCTGGGCTTCAGGTGTGGCTACTATTTCCATATTCACAGAGTTAGAAAGAGCTGGCCTTTTATGAAAATCGGTGCCAGTCTACTCCCTGAGACTCCTCCCCTTCCCCCTTGCACATAATTATTTTTGATGCAATTGACCTAAATCCAATTACTTTTTTTTTAATGAGTGGTTTTATCCGATTAGGTTTTCTGAGGTAGTGGGGACAATAAGGCTCTTTCACTTCTTGCTTTCTTAAGGATGAAATTTAGGGCAAAGAAAGGGCAAAGAAAGAGAAGAGGAGAGCAGTTAAGGAAAAGCAGCAGAGCACTTTCTAGGGGGCGCTTGGTAGACTTGGTGACAAACAGGAAAATGAATTTGTCCATTGAGAAAGAAGCATTCCTAATTCTCTTCCTGTGTTTGCAGATATGGTACTATTGTAAGGAATGGGGCAAAAATCTTTTGGGTTTTTTTTGTTCCTTTCTTTAGGACTTGCAATTTCATTAAACTCAGCCTTGCTTCTTGGAGAAGCTACTCTGTAATGTTCTACTTGATTATATTTTCTTTCCAATTTAAAATGTTAAGGAGACACTGAATAAACAAAGGGATTCAAATGTATTTGTAAAACAATTTTTAAAAACTACCTCTTGAGTGTATTGGAAACCATATCTGCAGTTTGTTTAAAAGGGGGGTGGGAAGATCCATTTCCTTAGTTTTTAAATGTCAGCTTTTAAATAGTTTCCTTTGTAATATAAGTTTATTTTTTTTAAAAAGCAAAAATTTCATGTTTAATTTGAAAAATGTGCCATTTCTTTTGTTCCTGATGAATTCTTAATAAGATTTATCCAGTTAGTGAATTGCCATAAAAGGTGAATGTATTTATAGGTATTTGAAGCTGCCCAACTATGAATCAGGCCATCCCTGGTTTTCTGTCATAGTCAGGCAAGGGCCTTGCAATCTATCCAGTTTCCTGTTGGCAGCAGGAACTACACAACTGGAGCATCCTCAGCAAATGGCTGTTCAGTTTTTGTTGGAAAAGTGACAAATGAAACGCCTCCCATTAGTTGAAAATATTGAACAGTTAATTGCTGTTTCTTTAAAAAGTTACTTCTAACAGTCAATGAAAATCTCCCCTTAAAATAGCCCATTAGACCTTGCCTTGTTTTTCCGGAAGTGGAAAACAAGCTTTTACCTCTCATATATGACAGATATTTCACGGGTACTATCCTTGTCTGTCATTAGCCTTCTGTCTTTTCTAAAAAGTCCTATTTCTATTATCTTGTGATGGACATTTCCATCAAGAGTTTTCCATCTTTTGAATTTCTTTGATTTGTAACATATCCTTCTTAAAGTGAAATGTAAAGAACTGGACACAATATTTCACGATGAGACCCTGCTGCAGAGGAAAGTCAAATTGTTTCTCCTATTTTGGGAACCATGCTGAAAATTGCACTGATTTTGGCAGCTATTTTTTTGTGGATCCTCATTAAGCTTGTGATCAGTTGAAGCTCAATTGTTTAGATGTATGCATTTGATTCTCTCCCTCCTCCCATATGGAACTTTTTATAAGTGTCTGAGATAAACTAATAAAACAGTTTCTCACTTTAAAAATATTATTTTGAATTTCATTCTTCTGAGATTATTTATTTTGTAATATGTGCGTATATGACTATAACATACCTGTGCATCTTTAGACTGAATGTGGCAATCTTTTGATTCTTTCCACTTAGTTTCTAGCCTGCAACATAGAGAATAATTTTGATCTTCCTTGCTAGGGTATTGCTTTATTCTAAGTGATTCTTAAAATATGAGAACATGTCTGGATGTGTTAGTATTCTCTATGCTATATAAAATTTAATTGTGAAGCTTAGAACAAAAATATACATTGACTTCCTTTAGGAAAATTAAAGGTGGTATTTTATTGTAGCAGAATATTTACATTTTCTCTCTGGATTCTTTTTCTATTCCAGACTGCTATTTATCTAATTATTACTTCTTTTTCTTTCTTTTAAAAAGTGAAGATTGTATATGCAGTTTTTTTCTTTACCTGTTCAGTTCTCACGTTTACTTTATTGGATGCTTAGTCTGAGAGTAATTTCAGTAAATTTCATAGTGTTGATTGGAATCTATGTTTTCCTAGGTCTAGCAGGATGCTACGGTATATAAGCTTGTCTCATGCTAATGTTAGCTTTCTTTTTACACCCAATATATATATGTCCAGGAAACTGCAGTACATGAATTCCACATACAGCTTAGTCATGTGACAAATGCCTAACTTCAGAGTTGCTATTTTTACATTTATGTATAGCTGTTTTCAGGTGTTTGAATCCAAAAGTACGGAGAGGAATGGGAAGGCATTCTTTGGTACTAGCCTTGCCAATTGTTAGTAAGGAAGTGAATCTATAGCCTTGTTTGCATATGAAGTTAAAATCTGTGTGACCACAGTTCTGAGTGCATGGAGGGCAGGAACCATCTTTTGGCGACTGGTATGAGTGAGTGACACAGTGTGATATGAGGTCTCTCTCTTTCTCATGCTTTGGAAACCAAATATTGAAGAGAGCTTGTGAAAGTGTTAAATGTATGCAGCAAGATAGACATATGTTATATCATTCATAAATAGCATCCTAGTGTATTATGTCATTTGCTTTTAAGTAGAAGAGACCTCTTAGATGAAATGGTCCTGTGGCTTTAAGAATAAAATCCATGGGCTGATCTGTTATCAGATTCTCTGCATCAGGTTGAAGAACGTTGTTCAAAGATTAATTTGTTGAAAGTAGCATTGTGTTTTATAGAATTTTCTTGAAAAACAGTGTATGTGTAACAACAAATCCCAACTCCCCATGTTCGATTTAAAAAATTCCTGTTCTTTTAAATCAAAGCTGGGTTTGTAATAAAATTTAAATTCTAGATATTTGGAGATGGTATGCTGAAGTTAAGAGTAAAGGAATCCTAATGATTTTGAAGGAGATGGGTTGTGCTCAGTAAGTTATTGTACATATGTACTAGAAATTAGATACTGTATATGCATGATGAACTGAGGTTTTATCCAAAGAACAGTAAATTACTCTTAAGATATTTTTTAAAAGTATTTTGTATCCAGTGTTAAGGAATTTGCAGAGCACTGTAATTTAAAGAAATCAATCTTTTAATTAAAAAAACCCTATTAGTAATGTTCTGTAGTAATTAAAGGTATACATTGTCAAATTACTTAGTAGAACTTCGCAATGGATGCTGCTTTAACTGGTAGAAAAGTCAGCAATGTCAAGTGAACCTTTGCTAGAAGTATTTGTTAAGTAGGCCCTTAGTGTCAGCAGCTCCTTTTCTTTTTAAATGAATATTTGTTTCTTCTCAAATCAATAAGTAAATTGTGCTGGAAAATATCCCAGGTAGATTTCTCCCCCCCTTCCCCATCTTTTTATCCTTTTCTTGATTTTCTGTGCCTATCTTGAAAATGCTTTTCTAGTCTTGTAGTTTGATCTTCATGACTTATCTTTTTTATTAAATGTCTAAAATATCCAAGCAGAAAAATGGAACTACTTTGGCTTCTAAATATTTTTATTGACCCGTTATGTACCTGTTATGTACCAGTGCATATTATTGTTTTTTATTGTTTTAATAGTCCAGATAATGCTGAATAGTCATAAGTTTAGAAATGTAATAAAAGCAATGGGATGATGACACTTGCCTAAAGAAAGAATAGGTTTGCTATAAACGAGAGACTTCAATAAATGACTTTGATCAGCAGTGTTTGTGGAAATCTGTATTTCATGCTGTTTACATGTTGAATCAGGTGCATTGCCATATTGTCTTGGGTTCATCAGCAGTTGGTTAAAAAAAAATCATGTGATGTTGACTTCTAGGGAATGTCACCACTAGAGACCACAAGGGGTTACCTCTGCTGTTGCTATTCTTCTATGGCAAAGCACACCACTGGAAATGAGGGCAGCACTGACCCAGCTGGTATCTCTAGTCATGAACACTTCTGACCATGACCAAATCCGGTTCTGACCAAAAAATTCACAAAATTTTTGAATCTGGTCACAAACACATACTTAGGTTACAATCAAGCATGACCCCTGACCCAGAAATTCCTGAAGATGAAACATTACAAGACAAAGACATTGCCAAAGTTATGGAATGTATTATGGTTGTGACCAGAGATTCTACTGCATTTGAGCCCACGAAGATCTGGCTTTTCTTGAGGATATTTGTGGGATGATTTATTATGGAAAATCAGCATCAATGATTGTTATTTTTGATGCTGTACTATTTTAATGGGTTACTTATTTTGGAGAGTAAGGTGTTCAATGTCTCTTGCAATTGGAACTGCGCATATAAATCTCAGTAGATGTTTATGTATTTTATAAGATCTCAAGACACAATGTGGTTTATTTGTTTTGGGCTAGTTATGTTTTATAAACTTACCAAAGCATATTCAGTAAGCTGTGGCTAAATATGATATTTGAACCCCATCATTTATAGGCATGTGATGCACAATTGAGGCTGCATAATGTTCAATTATTTTAGAATTGGGAGTGACCTCCTCAGTGGTCGTCTGATGATCCTTCACTGTTTTTTGTGAGTTTCCTTTCCTGCTTTTCTGAGACATTCAAGAGAACAGTCTAGAGCAGGGGTGTCAAACTCACAGCGTCATGGTGACGTCATCTGACGTATCAGGACTTTTTCCCCTTTGCTAAACCAGGCGGAGCCAGACGTGACATATCTGGCCAGCAGGCCGTGAGTTTGACACCCCTGGTCTAGACATCCTGCCATATATCCTATGTGTTCAACAAATACCTGAAATTTATTTTCCAATTTTTTCATTACAGTTCCTTATGGTATGCTGCTTGCTTCCAACTGTGTTTGTCATGTCTGGTTAGAAAATTCAAGGTTAGAGGCATGGGGTGAGAGAATAATTGGTTAATTGGGCAAGTGATGGAACCAGTGTTGTGATACAAGATTGGCTGCTCTTGAAAGCATGTTGTGACACCATAAGTATATGGGGGAAAAGGTGGATAGACTTATGACCACAATTGGGATTGGGATCTTGGTTGATGAGTGATCTTGTCATTAAATGAGACATCCATGTGACAGCTTCATTTAATGACTTCAATCCCACTACTCTTGAGTTGTTAAGCAACTTCTCAAGTTATTAAGCAATCATAGGTAAGGAACCTAAGTTGCATAGGAGGGTGGGGCTCCATTTTTTTTCACAGTTGTTAAATGAATCACTCAGTCATTAAGAAAATCCAGCTTCCCCTATTGACTTTGCTTGTTGGAAGCCAACTGGGATCAAAGTGTCATAAGTGCTTGTTGGTTTCCACGTGCCCAAATTTTGATTGTGTGATTATGGGGATGCTGCAGTTATTGTAAGCGCAAGTTTTGGTTATAAACCACTTTTTCAATGCCATTGTAACTTCAAACAGTTGCTAAATAAATAGTTTTAAATGGATGAATCCTGTAGTTTATTTTAAATAAAATTGAAGTTGCTGTTTAAGAACTAAAAAAAAAAAGGCAATGACTACAGCTGAGTGAGAACTGGGTTCAAATCTCTACTCACATTTAATTAATTCACCCAGTAAACTACCTAGTCTGGCCTAGCTGTGTGGGAAAAAATGCATGAGATCTTCGATTCTTTGGAGGAGGATTATAAATGACAGTAATAATAAAATCTTTTCCAACTTCCTCTTCCTAATTGAACAACTAACATTGTTTGGAAAGAGCTGTTTTGAAAGCTTTCTTGTTCATTTTCTTCTTTGAAAACATTTACTATTTTAATCTTAATATCTGCTAAAGAGAGATATGCTGGCGAATATTATTAGATCTGTGTTTTAAAGTGAACTGAGTTAATTCACATTTCTTTGATTAGTACTCAGAAAATAGACCACAGTTATCTTTTGTATTGTGCTCAATTTTGGGATTTGAAATGTAGTTTTCAGCTGAAGAATATGCAGAAATACACATATTTTTTGACAGAATAGTGCTGTCAAATAGGCTCATTTTTACAGTAAAATGTGTGCAGAAATTTCTATACATGTATAACTGAACATAAATAAAATGACACAGACTTAGGGATAAATGGATCCTTCAACATGCAGAAATAAAGTTAATGCTGACCAGCATTTTATATGTCAAGGATTTAGGTTTACTGAGTTAGTAATACATCAGAAATGTGGGGGAACATTAGCAATAGGTAATACGTATTATGGATATTCTAAGAATATTTCTGAGAATTGTCTTTTGACATGAAGTGTCATTTTAAAGACCGTAAGCATTTGCAGGAAGTGAAAGTATAGAAAGAAAGGGAGTGACAAAAGAAAGAAACTACAATCATAGTTCCAGTTTCTCATGTACTAACTATTCTATACCCGGATAGGAATTTGCAGTGCAAGGAAACTTATTTCTGTGGAATGCAATCAACATTTGAATCCAGATTCTGTTTTGGGAAGGAGCAGGACTACAATTTAACTAAAAGAGCCCCTGTTTGTCATTCCAGCAACCTCTTCGACATCTTGCCTTGTGTGCAGCATGCAGTTTGCTATCCAGTTTTTGGAAAAGAGTAGATCCCACAGCCCCAAAGTTCAGGGGCTTGCAATTGGTTGAGCCAGTAATTTAAATTTCATCTAAAAACATCTCCCAATTCATGTTTGTGCAATATACAATTTTTACACTATTCCACTATATTCGTTTGGCTTTAGGATTTTATGTTGAAATGTCTGAACATCTTGAATTGCACTGTATCATGACTAAATGCTTGGCTATACCAGGAGTCATAATGACCTTCTGAATTATGCAGTCATACTGGCTGAAAATTACAGGGGCTGAATTGTCCAATAAATTTTAGGGGATACCCAAGTTGAATAAAACTAGATTTATCATTTTTTTCCCAACTGCAGTTTATCGACAATGTATAGTGTCATGGCATAAATAGCCAACAAATAATATTTTCTAGGACAGTCAAAGAACTTAGCAAGTTGAATAGTCACAGCAAAGAATGACAACTGGAGAAGTAGAGTTCAGACTCTTACCTGATTTTGAACCTCATTGGCTGACTGTGTAGCTAGTTTAACTGCCTTCAGCCCAGTTTAATAAAGATAAAATTGGGAGACAAAACATGTTTCTCAAAGCACCTTGGGGATGAGATAGGGTATATATACATAATAAATATCAAAAAACTCTTCTGTTGGGGAGATGCTTTAAATAAGATAGATCTGATGAGCAAATAGAAGGCTTGCATGGGCCAATTTACCGTTGCAGAACATGGTTTATCCTTTTGTGTACTTCTGTGCTGAAAAAAACCTCTGATTCTCCCTCGAGCCGCTCGGAGCATCCAGAGAGTGGGATGTGCTTCCGAGTCCTCTTCTTGCAGGCTGAGCTTTAGCTGAAGAAACGCTCCGCCCCCTCATGTGACTCCAAGTAGCGTTCCCCCAGTCTTTTGCTCAGCCTCGAAGAGTCAGGCTGTTGTTGGAAAGAGCTCCTTGGCTGATTGACACTACGTATATTATTCTGGCTAATTTCCTCTCCTTCAGGTCTGATATTTTCTTTCCTTCCTCCTGCGCAAAAGGTTGGGACTTAGGGGAAGTCTCCCCTCGCCCCTAGAGGCCAAGTGGGCGGATTTGCAGCACTTCGCGCGGCCCCCCCATTATTAGATCACGTCGCTGCCTCTGCGCTGCCTTGTGGCGTGCAACTTTCGCTGGATTCCTCCCCACCCTAAACGCCGACCAGGACGGCTAGTCGCTCCTTAAGAGCACTAGGCGTGCTGAGCTAACCGGACAAGCCCTCCTTGCCGTCCCGAAGGCGCCCGACATAGCTCAGCTCGCGGCCACCATCTTGGGGCCACATCGTGGTCAGGCGCCATTTTTATTTCTGATTCTTGCTGCTGCGGTGGAAGTAAAAGTCCAAGACACCCTGGGTCAAGAGTTAGTTGCTTTTAGCGTTCCTTTGGGCTCGCTTTCATTGTTTCTGTTGGCCTCCCGCAGCCTCTATCGGGGCGAAGTTGCAGCACCCCCCTGTTGTAACTATGTATCATTGCAACTATGTATCATTCATGTGTTTGCAACATTGTATCATTCACATGTAATCATTAACTTCTGTCTCTTCAGTGACCTTTGCAAGGCACGTACAAGGGACAAGGAGCTAGACGGTTGTTAATAAGCTTATCCACACTGTAAATGATCTGTCCGGTATGCAGCTTTGTAAACATACACATCCTGATGAGATTATCATGTTTGACTTGAGCTTTGATTAAATCATTTTTTTGTAAAAAAGCACAATAAAAGAGTGTGTGCCAAGACATTCGGGGGGCGCTCATCAAGAGGAAACCTCGCTTCCTGTCGTTTCTCTTCCCTTCGCTCCCTATCATGAGCCGCCCATCAGATGCGGGATGGCAGATACCGCATTCTGGTGACCCCGACGTGATTCCCTAAGGGGGATACATTGCGACACGCCCATATCTTATCAGCTCGATGGGAGCTGTGCATCACCAGGCCTGAAGCGAATTGCACATCATCGGATCTGAAACACGGTCTCGACTTTCGTAAGTATGGGTGGAAACTTTTCTCAACAACAGACGCAGCATCTGAAGGAATTGAGGGAGTTAGTCGCTTCTTCTTCTAAATACTCTGCTAATTTAAAGGGCTCGCCTGTAAAAATGAAACCTATTGCTACATTATTGGCTTATGTGTGGCAACATTGTCCCAATTATTCAGAGGAAGGGTCCTTAAAAATTTCCACTTGGCAAAAAATTGGTGAACATCTCCATAGTCCTCCTCGTGCACTTATTGGCATTTTGGTCACTTGGAGGAAAATTAGGAGGCTTTAAAAGTCCATTATAAAATAGAAGCAGGGAGTGTGTTTGAATCTCCCCCGCCAAGTTATGATAACTTTTCAATTTGCTCTAACTCAGGCAGAAGCTGCTGCCATTATTCAACAATGCCCCACATGTAGTAAGCAAGGACATTCCATTCCCATAGGAGTAAATCCTAGAGGATTAAAAGCTTGTGAAATTTGGCAAATGGATGTAACTCAGTATCCATCTTTTGCCCCTTGGAAATATTTGCACGTTTCCATCGATACATATTCAGAGTTTATTCTGGCTACTCCTCAAAGGGGAGAAACTGTAAAACATGTCATCTATCATTCAATTCGTACCTTTGCCTCGCTGGGACGTCCAAAAGAAATCAAAACTGACAATGGACCTGCCTATACAAGTTCTGCTTTCCAGGACTTCTGTAACAGATGGGATGTAACCCACAAGTTTGGTTTTCCCTACAACAGCCAGGGGCAGGCTATTGTGGAACGAGCGAACTTATCTCTGAAACGTGCTCTTGATCGATATTCGTTGCGGGAAAAACCCCCGAACCTCCCAGCATTGCAAACTTCTCTTAACATTTGTCTTTACACTTTAAACTTTCTTAATCTGACTGGCATTCCTCCCACTTCTGCTGCTTCGCGTCATTTTTCCTCCCCCTCCCCCCCGCCTAACAGACCTCTGGTATATTATCGCAGATTGCCAGATCCTGCCTGGCAGGGTCCCGCTGAGCTTCTCACTTGGGGACGAGGCTACGCTGCGATCTTACTGCCAGACAAAACCACTTGCTGGATCCCTGGTAGGGCGGTTAGACCCTATCATGGGAATTCCTCCGCTACATCTGTATCTTAAAACTCTTCCTGATATTCTTGCCTATATCTTCTTTGCAATTTCTACCTTACTTCAACAAAACCTATGCTTCCTGTCAAAAGACTATTCGTGTTAAAACCATTTCATTTACAGAAGGCTATTATACTTGGTCCATGTGGGTACGTCATGAAAATGCTACCCATAGTTTTCACTCTGTCACTTCTGTTTTGTTTAAAGAACACTCTACCACTCGCTCTTTTGTTCCTTCTTTACTCTTCCTATGGAAAGGAACCTTAAAATCTTTTCCTCTATTCAATCTAAATTTAGGGGGACCTAGATGTCCTTCTATTGTATTATGGGTTTCCCCACCCCAACTAACATCCTTGATGAATTACCAAATTAATCTTTATTGTCATTATTGTAATTATTATCCTTTTTCTACTAATTGAATTCCCTCCTCATCTCGTAAATGTTCTACAACTAACTTGTCCATAGCCCTCTCTCCTGCTTGTGATGTTTTTATATACCCGAACTCTGATCCTGTCAACAAACGACGCTTCAAAAGAACTGTCCATGACGATCCGCAGAAGCCTCATAGAAGATATAATATTGCTTGGACTATAACTGACTTTCTTTTTTTTTTTTGAAACAATTTTTTATTAATTTTAAAGATAAAACAACACATCATTAACCATTAAATACATAAACACATAAAACCTCTTAACATTGTAAATCCTTACAAGTCAAACAAAACATTATTTTTATACAGCATAATTCCAATTTATCCCATCTCCATATGGACACACAAATATCTTCCAGCAAATTTCTCATTATTTCTCTTTACTCCTATTCAATTTCATTTCTCTTCCATATTTATCCATTTTATAGTCATCATATTCTTTTCTTTCTGGCTTGTTTAAATTATTCTCGTCTAACATTCCTCCAAGGTTTTATTGATTCTTTTTTCCTTTTTTTTTTTATAAAAAACAAATTTTGTTAGTTTTACCATAACCACAATACACAAACATACAAACACAAAACATAAACAAAACTAAAAGATCTTTTCTGAAGGTTGTCTGTTCCCGGGTTAAAACTCTTTACACAGACACAAATTCAAACATCATATTCAACCCATATCTCCTTCCATATCTTATTATCATTTTCTTTTTTATATATATATATAAAAACCATTTTTATCAGTTTTATAAGAACAATGCACAAAGAATCAAGGCATAACAGCTTATAAATTCTTTTCTAAGAAAAAATAATAATAAAAGACCAATAAGGCATAACATTTCCAGATTATAATATCAATATTTCATATAATATTAACTTCATATCTTGTCCCTACTTCTCTTTTCCATCCAAATTATTTATTAATTAAAATTTTATTGCCTTTTATCAATATACAAAATCCAAAAAAAAAAAAAAGCATATATATCCTTCCATATCTTATTACCATTTTCAACAACATTCTTTGTCTGTTTTATTTCCAATTATCCATTCATCTTTTTTTTTCTTTTACTATACTTCTCCTGTACACCAATTGGAGTAACATCTATAACTCATTACCCTAACTTAGAAATACTACATATTACAATCTTTCTTGGGATTCTGTTTAAAAGATTCTAAAATTACATAAAAACACAATCTTATATACCCTCCAGAATCCCTCTTTTAATCTAAATTAAATTCACCCATTGTCTCTAAATAAACTTTTTTTCTTTAGGTCTTGCTTCCCCCCATTAAGGCTTCTCCTCCCCCCCTTTCTCTCTTGCTTATTCTTCTCCTTGCCCTTTCTACCCCTTTGCTTTTTCCCATCGCTTTTCTTACTCCTTTTCCTTTGCTTTCTAACCTTGCCTCCACCTTTTCGCTCATTTTTCTCTCTTTTGGTTGTTTTTATAATTCTTAAAATCCCCTTTTTCTTATCCTTTTTCTCCTCCTCTCCGGAAGGGACCCATTGTTCATCAAAGATGGCTTCTTCTTCCTCTTCTTCCTTGTCCCAGTCCTTCTGCTGCGTAATCAACTTTTCAACAGAACATAACGCCATTTCTAAGAATTGAAACAAAGTGCCCAAAGTATCTTCTTTTTTATATTTTTGATATTCAATCTCTAGTTCATCCACAAACAATGCCATTATAAAAAGGGAAACTTTTTCCAAAACAACCACAAGTATTTTTAATCAAAGATAATCAAAAGCAATTAAAAAAAAAATTCCAAAAGTTAATACTTTTCTTCCTTCTTCTCTTTCTCTTTCTGGATTAATTTTTAATCAAAGAGGTCCAATTACCATATATCTTCTTTTGGGATCCACAAAGACGTTCTAGACAATCTCCTCCTTTTTCAGCTTCTGCTCCAATTTTTTTTTTCTCCCTTCCCACTTGCAATGACAATTTTAAATAATCAAAAATCCATACCTCCAGCAGAGATTTTCCAATTTCTTAAATTTTTCAATGTCCAAAAATCCCTTTGTCTCTTAGCTTCAGCTTTCAAAGCAATCCACTTTCAATGTCTAATATATCCAAATATTTCTGCTTTTTCCGTGGGGTGGGAGAGTAAAAAAAAAAAGAGTTCCCTTTAACAGCTTCTCCGCCGCTTTTCGCTCTTCTTAGGGATACAATGTATCCTCCAGCAATTCAAGCAGCTCAATTCCAGGCAGTTTAAAAGGTGTTACTTGACCCGGCTCAGACAGAACTTTCACTCTTCACACTTCCTCCAGCACAGTTCTTACCCGGTTGCTGGCTTCTTCATGGCGGCCATTGCTGACCGCCGCTCCACCGCCTTGGGAAAAAGGGGTTTTCCCGGAGAAGGGGGGGGTCTGCGACACCCCCACCTCCCTATCCGACTCCCCTCTCTCTTCAGCTGTCCCTACAGGGCAGCCATATCCCCCTGACCCGTCTGGATCGGGGGTACCTCGACGGCTAGCACAGCAGGAATCGCGAGCTGTCGCGAATTCCTGCTGCCCCGAAGCCACGCAAACCGGAAGTTCTCCGACTATAACTGACTTTCAAGGCGTTCGTTTAAGTTCTACAACCAATTTTTCTCGCATAGAAGACTTCTACCCACCACTTCAATTCGATTTGGCAGACGCACCCGCACAACCAGGGGATATCCTGCAATCCACACCACTTCAGGAGGAACTTTAACATCACTCCTGAAAGGAATGTATTTTATCCCTGGCAATAATTTTGTTTGGACTTGTTCCACCGGTTTCATGGCATGTGTCCACGGGGATGAACGTGTTAAATCCAAATCATTTTTGCATTCAAGTATGGCTTGTGTGTATAACTCTGATGATTTTATATCCCTACAGGTACCCATGGAATACCCCCTTTTTTGCAAAATCGTAAAGATTTAGATCTGTTATTTTTTAAAACAAGGGGGATTGTGTGCTATGCTTAAAGAAGAATGTTGTCTTTATGCCGATAGCAGGGGGGGGGCTTGTTTTCTATTTCGCCATGGTTTACAACCTTTTTAACTGCATTGGCAGGATCATTAATAATCATTATATTGATATGTATTATAGGACCTTGTTGTTTAATAGAATATTGCAACTTTTTTTAAAAAAAATCAATTGTCCTCCATAACTGCTGATGTTAATGTGTTATTGCAAGCTCATGTTATATCCTTAACACTGGACGAAAAAATGTCATTGCTGAGTTACCGCTCCTTGGACAACCCTGACGCTGACGGGTCGCACTCTTGCCTAGATGACGGGGACGGCGAACATTTCAGAAAAATGGTTCCTGTCTTCTCGGACGAGGAAGAAGACTCGTCATAAATAATAAAAACAGAGGAGATGTTGTAACTATGTATCATTGCAACTATGTATCATTCATGTGTTTGCAACATTGTATCAATCACGTGTAATCATTAACTTCTGTCTCTTCAGTGACCTTTGCAAGGCACGTACAAGGGACAAGGAGCTAGACAGTTGTTAATAAGCCTCCAGCCCTTCCTTCTCCTGATCTAGGCGCAGCCCACTTCAGGGTCACTTGACCCTGGGACCACCGACCAGACAGACCCCTGAGGCTACCTTTACACCTACGGCCGCTGGTCTGCGTCAGGAAGAACCCTCTACATCTGAGGTTCCAGCCCACATCAAGGCTTGGATGGAATCGGCTATCTGCCAGGGCATTGCGGAAGGCCTGCAGCACATGTCCACATCAGGCTTCTCTCCATGGGCTCCCGACCACGACTCTTTATCCATCAGATCCCTTCCACAGCCAGATCCCCCGGTTGGTCAGGTACTCTCTCAGAGGGACAGCCCTCCTCCCCTAGGAGCCCAGGAAGAGGAGGAGGAAGGGGACTTTGGTGACTTCAGGGAAGAGGTACAGGACTCCCGGATGGGATCCTTCCATTATAGTGAGCCCTCTTAGAGGCGGACCTCATGGAGGGGGAGATGTCGGAGGACGAGGGGGCTTCTCCCGACCAAACCGTATTCGGGGGGCTGTTCAAGCCACACTTGTTTAAATCCCTCCTCTTTAAAGCCAAGAATGTCTCTGGTCTTCTTCCCCAGTCTCCCTCTGACTTCCCCCCTGCCTCAGAGAGACCAGAGGACTCCATTTTCACACAACCAGTGGTGAAAGCTGAGGTCATCCCAACCCCGCCTATCTTCGTAGACCTAGTGACGAAGCAACTTGCTTCCACAGGAGCCCCCCCCCCTACACCCTCTAACCAAGACAAGAGATTCTTTAATCTCAATTCGGCAATGTCTACTCTTCTAAACACCCCTTAGGTTGACAATCCCATTGTGGGACTTGCCTCCTCCTCTACCCCCAATGAGGCCTTAGAGGCCTTGAAACCTGAGCACAAGCGGATGGAACTGGCGTTGCGCCGGGCCCATCTATCCGACCCTTGGGCCATTAAATCGGCTACGGCCGCTTCATTCTTCATAAGGTCCTCTATCCGCTGGCTCCGGCAGCTGAGAGAACGTCCCCACGTCAATGTGAGGGCACACCAAGACATAGCGAAACTGGTGGCCACAGCCGAGTTTTCAGCTGACGCCACTTACCAATCGGTAAAGTTCTCTTCCAGAGCAATAACATCACATGTCACGGCTTGCTGCCTACTGCGGCTCAAGCACTGGCAGGCGGATGTAAAAATAAAGTCAAGCTGGCCACTGCTCCCGTCAAGGGAGACAAACTGTTCGGCCCAGCCTTGGAACCCCTACTGGTCGAGGGCCGCAGCAAGAGGAAGTACCGGTCCTCCCTTTTTCGGAGGCCAGAGACAAGAGGCCCTCAGCCCTTTTGGAGGGGCTTCCCCCGCCCCTTCTACCAACTCCCCTTCCCACCCAGATACCCGAGACCCCCTTCCTTCCGGTCTCAGGACCGCTCGGACTCAGGCGACAGAAACAAACGGGGCGGCAACCATAAGAGGCCCTTTAGGGGATCAGGGGGGAGGCCCTACCGCCGACCCAGATAGATTTTCTTCCTCCCTCCCCATTGGTGGCCGCCTTAGACACTTCGCTGCTCAATGGGACAATCCACATCCCATGCATGGGTTAGGGACACTGTCAGGTTTGGTCTTGCCCTTGAGTTCCGGTCCGCCCCCCACTGATTTCTTCATGACATCCCCACCTCAAGATATCCCGCCAAACGTGCACTAATGGATGCAGCCATCCAACACCTGCTTGACATTCAGGCCATTCAGCCCGTTCCACTGGTCCAGAGGGGACGAGGATTCTACTCCCACCTCTTTGTGGTGCCCAAGCATTCTGGGGGATGTAGAGCTATATTAGATTTAAAACGGCTAAACCGCCACCTTATCCAGCGCAAATTCAAAATGCACACCTTGCAATCGATTCTCTTGGGTACCAGGCGGAGTGACTGGTTATCCCCCATAGATCCCTCGGAGGCATACCTATGCATTCCAATCTGGCCCTCTCACCACAAATTCCTTAGGTTCTGTTATAACAACCTTCACTATCAATACGTGGCCCTCACCTTTGGTCTGGCCTCGGCCTCCAGGACCTTCACCAAGGTCCTTGCGGCCCTGGAGGCTCACCTCAGGAGCATTCCCGTCCGCCTTCACTGCTATTTGGGTGATATCCTTATTCTCTCCCCGTCCAAGACCCAGGCAGTCAGGGACACCAGAGCCACCCTCTCCGCTCTCCTGGCACACGGGTTCCTCATCAATTGGCAAAAGAGTCAACTGATCCCATCCACTCGAATCACCCACTTGGGAGCCATAATTGATTTGGTTACAGAAAAGGTCTTCCTCTCCTCGGAGAGGTTCCTCAGCATTCAAGCTCTGGTCAAACAGATTAGGCAATCAAGGAGGGTGGCGTTACTTGACCTTTCTAAATTATTGGGTAAGATGGTTTCATGCATCTCAAGTATTCCATGGGCCCTTTACACAGCAGATCCCTCCAGTGGTTTCTGCTCCCATTCCAAATATCCGGAAGAAGCAACTCAAAGTCCAGAGTCAAGGTGCCTCCGAGGGTCCTCACGTCCCTCCTCTGGTGGACCAACCCCGCCATCACAGGGGCCACCTCTTCTCAGAACCTCAGCGGCTAACTCTCACCATGGACGCCAGCCTGTCAGGTTGGGGCGCTCACGCCAACTCGCTCTCGGCACAGAGCAAGTGGTCGCCGATCGAGCAAAGATGCAGCATCAACTGGCTGGAGCTTCATGCCGTCCACCTGGCCCTGCGCAGATTCCCCCCCTTGGTACGCGGGCGTCGCGTCCTTATTCTCACGAACAACGCCATGGCTAAAGCCCATATCAACAGGCAAGGAGGCACCCAGTCTATTCAGTTGATGAGGGAGGCCGAGCGCCTCTGCCGTTGGGCAAAGTCCAACCTCCTCGCACTAAAAGCCGAACACATCTCCGGAATCTCCAACATCCAGGCGGATTGACTGAGCAGGGCCATGGTGGACCAAGCAGAATGGCGCCTCCATCCATCCCTATTCAAAGAGGCATCCAGAATATTCGGCCTCCCGAGGGTGGATCTCTTCGCCTCCCCATCCAACGCACAGCTTCCACGGTTTTTCTCCAGGTACCTGTCTCACGGGTCGGAGAACCACAACGCGCTACGCTGCCCATGGCCCCCAGGGCTCTTATATGCCTTCCCTCCGCTGCCGCTAGTTTCCAGAGTCATAAACAAACTCATTCACGAGAAGGCAGTCCTGCTCCTGGGGGCTCCTTATTGGCCCAGGAAACCATGGTTCGCGGACCTCCGCAATCTTTCAGTAGCGCCCCCATGGAGGATCCCCCCGGACAGGATCTCCCTCTCTCAGGGGCCCCTTCTGCATCCGGAGCCCCAATGGCTCCAGTTAGCCGTCTGGAGGTTGAACGGATCCGTTTGACAAGAGAAAAATTATCCAGTCAAGTTATCGACACTATTTTAGCCACTAGGCGACCCTCCACCACATGAATTTATGATGCCACTTGGAAGGGCTTTTGCAAGTGGTATAGCGGGTTCCAAGTTGACCCCTTCTCTCCCTCTATTGCTCAGGTCTTGGAATTCCTTCAAGAAGGCCTACGTAAAGGGCTTGCCCCTAACACCCTGAGACGGCAGGTCGCTGCCCTCTCAACCGTTGTTTCTTGTGATAACTTCAGTTCCCTCTCTCATCACCCCCAAAGTTAGAGCTTTCCTCAGGGGCACCACCAACTTGTGCCCTTTGACTGTTCACATGTTCCCCACATGGGACCTCAACAAGGTCCTCGTTTCACTTACAAGGCACCCGTTTGAACCTCTGAGGGAGTCCTCCCTTCAATTTCTAACGTTTAAGGTAGTTTTTCTAGTGGCTATTACTTTTGCTTGTCGAGTCTCGGAAATAGCAGCATTGTCAATCAGAAAGGATTTATGCAGGTTCCACGCTGATCGGGTGGTCCTTCGCCCCGACCCCACCTTCTTACCCAAGGTTAACTCACCCTTCCACAGGTCTCAGGAACTGGTCCTCCCAAACTTTTGCCCCAGACCCTCGAGGGACAGGGAAGCCCTTTGGCACACTTTGGATGTTAGAAGAGCCTTGCGCATATACATTAAGCGCACACAACCCCTGAGAAGATCAGAATCCCTCTTCCTCTTCTTTCAGCCCTGGACATTGGGGCTCAGAGTCTCTCCCTCAACCATCAGTCGCTGGATCAGGGCGATTATCGCCAGGTGCTACCTATCACAATCTCTGCCCGCTCCTGGGGGGAATAACCGCTCATTCCACCAGGAGTGCAGCTACTTCAGCAGCTTGGGCCACGCAGGCCCCAATCGCTGACATTTGTCGGGCAGCCACTTGGGCCTCTCCGTCCCCATTCATCAGACATTACAAAATAGAGTTATATTCCTCAGCAGAGGCCTCTTTTGGCCGATGAGTCCTACAGAGGGTCATCAGTGACCTGGAGCGGCTTCCGGCCCAGATGGAGTCCCACCCATAGGACAGCCAAGCTTTGGTATGTCGCACTCTCTGGATGCTCCGAGCGGCTCGAGGGAGAATGGGCATTGGTTCTTTCCTGATATGCCCCTTCTCGGCGAGCCGCGAGGAGCATCCAGCCCCACCCTAACTCCTCCGTCTGGTGGGTACTCTGGTTTCAGCCAAGGAGCCAATAGTTGATTAGAAGGATTTCATAAGTTTTCTTCTCGTTATTGCAAAAAACTGGGGGAACGCTACTTGGAGTCACGTGAGCGTTTCCTCAGCTAAAGCTCAGCCTGCAAGAAGAGAACTCGGAAGCACATCCCACTCTCTGGATGCTTCTTGCGGCTCGCCGAGAAGGGGCGTATCAGGTAAGAACCAACGCCCAATTTCCCCCCTAAAAATATCAAAATTAATGGCAAATGCAGTTTGACTCTTCCAGATGTTTGATAGGATTATAGCTTTTTCAAAACTTCGAGCAAACATAACTGGAATTTGTAGACCTAACATAGCTAGCAGGACCAAGATAGAGAAGGCTACTTAAGGATAAGTTAATTAATAATTACCCCCCAAATGAGGAGTTATTACGCAATTAAAAATTATGTCATTTTTCTGCCATTTTAAAGCAGATGTGAACAGAATATAACAGCCATAATAATAGAAGTTTGGGTGATTTGTAGCAAATCAGCAAAGAATTCTGCCTTGCAGGTATTTTTAATCAATAATACATTTCCCTCTCTCTAAATTGTATAACTCTGAAGTGAAGCAAACTGAAATGTTGATTTTTATGTAGAAAAACTGTAATCACCTGGTAGAACTTAAGATTCCAGCAAGCAACAACAACAAAAACAATGTGTATCTTGCAATCTTTAAGTTTTCCTCTGTTGCTTTTAAAGTATGTGTAGTAGACAGCATGTTTAGAACAAACAAGCCTGGCATAATTAAAAGGATTTCTCATCTGAACTTGCAATTTTTTTCAAGTGGGAAGGAATTTACAAAACCATTTTAAAGACCATTGCAACAAGTAGTTAGGAAACATTTGTTTTCTGTCTAAGTATATTAAATTGTTGGATAAATTGGAGAGGAACTAGTGAATAGAAGATAAAGTTTCCCTCCATCTTTAAGAAATAGTTAAATTGCTTCATTTTAATTGCTTTGTACAAACGTATGAAGTGAAACTACAAATAAAATGAAACATCTAGTTTTTATCCCATGTCTGATTATTTATATATAAGTAGGTTTGAAATGAAGCAAGCTTGCTATTAGACCATAATATTCACTTGTCATTATCCCTTCGTTTAACTTCTGTGAAGTTATCTAATCTTTTTTGAGGAGAAAATGAAAATAGGATAATAGTTCAAGGATGTAAAAAAAAAAAAATGTAAACACAGTATTTCAGTACTGGTCCCAGTTCACTATATGATTATCTTTATAAACTTCTCCAAGTGGGTATCCTCCAGATTTGTGTAGCTTTAGGTCCTATAATGAGAGAAACATTGCATGCAGAAAATTAAAAAACAAATAACGCAAAGGTCAACTATTGAATTATCTCTAGTGATGCAAAGAGTTGCTGCTTTATTCCTAATTTACGTCTGTATTTAGATTTCCATAATAAATGGACATTTAGAAATACAAACTAATCAAGGCATTTTGTACTGTAAGCAAATAACATTTCATGGCTATTGTAAACCCCTGAAGATTTTAAGCACTTAAGGAATTGGTCATGAAGTCCAGAATTTTCATTCCAACTGTTAATGTTAAGTATCTATACTTCATAAAAAAAACTATGGATATAGAATAGAATAAAATAAAAACTTTATTGTCACTTTAAATGTACGCTAATCAGCATACATTAAAATGAAATTTCATTGCATTCAGCTCTCAATATATATATTTGTTTTCTTAAGTTTTCGCTGGTACTTACATGTCTGGTATTCAGCTTTGTTCGGGTATTTTCCCACGTCATTTATAGTTGTGCTTTTAAAGTTGTAGCAACGTTTTGGCAGAATCTCATCTGCCATCATCAGGCTTCTGTATTGTGTTCGTCTGTGAGTCAGACTTTCACATCCGTTTCAGTTTTAAATTTGGGGCTAGGCTACTGCTGTGCCAGAATGTTTTTTTCTTAATCCTGATTGGTTGGGAGTCTTGATCTGTGTTATTGGTCTTGGAGTTTGCTGTGTTCTACTTGATTGGTGTTTCTAATACCTTCTGTCTGTTTTGTGGCTTTTTTTGTCTTGATTGGCTGGCAACATTGTGTTCTTGTATTGGAGGCTTTTAGTGCAGCTTGGCTCCGAGTAAATGGATGGCTATCATTTATTAGGAAACTAGGTTTCATCTGGGTGCCTGATTGGTGTTTGAGCTGGAGGTATCAGGGGGGATCTGTTTGTGCCCAGGTGTTTGCCTGGCTTGTGGTGTGGAGATTTTTTGTTTGTGAGTGCAGGCTTTCAAATAATTGACAGTCTGGTAGAATCATCTCTTCTATTCATGCTTTCAGGTCTTTTTTCAATCTCTATGGCTTTTCTGAAAATTCTGTGGCTGGGGTTTTCTATAGTGGCTAGGGTTTTGGTGCCATTGAAGTCGATGCTATGACCTGTTGCTTTCATGTGTTGTACTAGTGAGGAAGTGTGTTCCGGCTTTTTTTTACTGCATTTTTGTGTTCATCCAGGCGGGTACTTATTCTTCTACTGGTCTGTCCAATGTATGTGGCGGGGCATGATGCACAGGGGACTTCATGTATGCCTTGGTTTTCCAGGTCAATTTTATCTTTGGGGTTCCTTAGGATGGCTGCTATTTTTCTGTCTGTTTTGAAGGCAGTCTTGATGTGATGCCTGTGTGGTATCTTACTGATTTTGTCTGTAGTACCTCTTATATAGGGCAGGACAGCTGTTCCATAGGAGTATTGATCTTCTAGGTCTCCATTATGTCTCTGTGCGTTTTTGTGGATCAAGCTGGTGATTTTGCTTTTGTGGAAGCCATTAGCTGTCAGTACTTTAGTCAGGGTGCATAGTTCAGTCTTTATGTGTGTCTTGTCTGCCAGGCATTTGGTTCTGGCGATTAGTGTTTTGGCCACGGAATTTATCTGTGCTGGTTGGTGGTAGTGGGATTGGGCATTGAGGTAGCGGTTGGTGTATGTTTTCTTCTGGTATATGGTGTGTCCTGGTTTTTTGTAGATTAGTTCTGGTATATGGTGTGTCCTGTTTTTTTGTAGATTAGTACATCTAGGAATGGTAGTTGTTTGTTTGTTTCTGTTTCCATGGTGAACTTGATTTTGGGGTGTGTGCTGTTTAGGTGTGTTAGGAAATTGTTTAGGTTTTCTTTGACACATTTGTAATTTGGCCTCATGGAAAAGAACTGTAGTTAGATAAGGCAGGGAGAAAAGGAAGGACATGCCCAAAGGCATCCATGAATTTTCATGGCAGAGAGGACACTTAAGCCTGAGTCTCTCCAGTCCTAACACCTTAACCACTAGATCATACTAGTTGTCTTAGTGGGTCCTTGCCCAATTTCATACTTGAGTGTATTGCTATTACAGGTAGTCCTTGCTTAACAACCACAAGTGGAAATGGTAATGCCCTTGCTAAGCACTGCTATCACCGTAATTAAGCACACTTAGTCCAAACAACTCTTGTTTTATTTCAACGCTGTGAATTATGTTCATTCCAGCCCGTAATGAGTCCCAAACAGTCCATCGAGATAAGCACCCATCTTTATCTCCTTTGAATTGCTGCCAACAACTAAAGTGCCAAATTAACTGTCAAAAACCAACCAAATTACAAAGTCCACACAGAGCTTCAAGGTTTAATTCGAACAGAGTGAACGACTTTGTTTCTAGCAAAGGTTTCTCTACCTTTGCACTTCCTTTATACCTTAGGGAGGGGCAATCACCTCCAAGCCTTACTTCCTTTTGTCTTAGTTGCTGTTGCCTTCTAGCAGCTCTGCGCACACACATACTGGGAATAGGCTCCCTTTGTTCCTCTGCCTCGCTGCTGCCAGACTCTGGAGGCTCCGGAGTCAGCACACAACTCCCAGATGGTCCTGGCCCTATCTCTGCATTGGATGCAGGACCCTCATCTGAGTCCCCCACAGACTCCTGGACTGGTCCCTATTCTTCCCCATGTCCAATTCTACTGCCATCTCCACATGCTGGCGGCGAACCACAACATAATATGGTTTAGTTAAGGGGTGGAAAATATATTGTTTATATCAATCAAAACAGTTTTTCTTTCTTACAGAGGGCATTGCTATCATATACTTTAACACAGAGTAAATTACATGAAATTCCAGAAAATCAGTGCCTCTCCCTGACCCAAACAGCCACAATTGACAATTTTTGCATCATCTTGAGGTGTAAAAACTGGAAGTTCAATGTGTCTGGCAATATAAAAACAAAGTGCAAAACAGAAAGCTGGAATAGTTTTGCCCATTCATATGAGTGAACTCTACTTACTGTTCCTCATGACCCCTCCCATTTTTAATTGCCCTCACTAGACTCCAAAATATTTCCCATTTGTCATACAAACTTGTTAGTTACTCTATAACAATTTGGAGTCCTTGTTTTATTCTAGTTATTAATAATTCTCATCAGAAATTCTATCCTTATTTTAGGGAGCCAGATTGATTTTTTATATCAATAATTATTTTTCATCCCTCTGTTTCCAGCTTATAAATTGCTATACTTTTGTTGAATTTTACATTAGATTAATATTTATCCTCTTTATTTACAACATTTTTTCTTATAAGCTGCTTAGGATCCTAGTGAAGCAACATATACAGTGCTTTTTCAAATGTGACTAGTTCAAAAGTATGCAGAAGAAGAGAGAGGTTTAAACAGATCACAACTTGTTTATGAAAGATATTTGTATGCTTCTCAATAAGTCAGTAGGGGATTGGCAGCCATGTATTTATTTGTAAAGCTAAAAGGAGGATCGTGCTTCGTTAGAGACTGGGGCTTATATCTTTTCTTGGCCATGAAATTTGTTGAATAACTTTAAGCAAGTTGTTATATCTCAGTCTAATCTACTCACAGAGTTATTTTGTCGTTAAAATGATGTCTAGAATTTTTGGAGAAAGGTAGATGAGAAGGGCCTCTTATTTTCAAATATTTCTGAAGTAGCTCTTAGCAACTCCAACACTCTAATAGAAGACTTCAGATTCTCCACTTCTGTCCTAAAGGAAGACTGAGAAATGAATGTATCAGTGATCAGGCAGAAAATTTAATATTACATTCTTGATGGTCCTCTATAAATATGATTTTCCTGTTCTGTATCTCACCCTTGAGGCTTTGTGAATGGTAGAAATCCTGCTGTAACAAAAATAAAAAGGATAATAACAGGTAGGTACCAATAAAGGAGAATATTTGTAGCTCAGTGTTGAAATGAGGAACCCCTCATTATAACAGGTAGGATCACTACAAGTCTTCTCCCCCCCCCCAAAAAAAACCCCTACATTATGTAGTTTACAATATACATTATAGTTAGTCACCCTTGGAAACCACTTCCTAACATTGAATTTTCTATATTTGTGCTAGACCAAAACACTATGAGGTCAACAGCTGCCCAAGGTAGGATAATTTCTCTTCAGACAGCAAATGTATAAAGTATAATGGCTGGTGCTGATTTTCCATTGCAATATAATTTTTGTCTATTGGCAGATACATATAGTACAGTGGTGGCTAACCTTTTTGGGCTCCTGTGCTGAAAGTTGTGCACGCACTTGCGTGTGCTTGTGTGCCAACGCCCAGAAGGCAATACGCTCTGCCCCCCCTGCACTTGTGCGTGCAACACCCTTTCTGCCCCTTACCTGCACTGCTCATGCATGCACCTCCCAGCTGATTTTTAGCCTGTTTGAGGTATCCCTGAGGCTCAAAGGAAGCCTCTGCAGCCTTTGGAGGCAGAAAAACGGGCCCATTTTGGCACTTCCAGTATTTTTGGAAATACCAGAAGTGCCAAAATGGGCCCATTTTTTGGCCTGCAGAGGCTTCCTTTGAGCCTCCGGGAGGCTGAAAAAGGCAAACGGGCCAAAGATCAGCTGGGCGATGCATGCATGTGCAGTGCAGGTAAGCTTGGCTAGGGCTTACGTGCTCTCACAAATGACCCTGCATGGCACAGGTTCGCCATCACGGATATAGTGTATACCTATAGTAGTTTGAATTAAACTATTCTAGCCTTATTTACTCTTGACCACTGTATGAGTTCCAAAACACATCAGTAAATGCAGGTTAGTCCCTGTAGTTAATAATGATCATCACATTTGTGTGCTTGGTTGTATATCTTTTTGGTGTGTGGTGTGTGTAAATTATAGATTACCATTTAGAATAGATTACAAAGTGTAATTTATAGAGTGCTATCTGAACAAATAGTAAGAAAAATAATTGATGATGAATCAGCAATAACAAAACTGATTTTAAAAAACCAGTTGTCTTGTTGGAAAATTATTCACATGCCATTCCCCCCTCCCCGCAAGTCAAATGCCTGCAGTTTTCTTGACAAAAGTTTTCCAGAAGTGGTTTTCCATTGCTTCCTTCCTATGGCTGAAAGAAAATGACTGGTCCAAGATCACCCATTGATTTTATACCTAAGGCGACACTAGAACTCACGGTCTCCCAGTTTCTAGTTTGAAGCTTTAACATTATACCAAACTGGTTTTGTTATAATAAATAAAAAGCTATTGACTGAATATAACATAAGAATTCTCATTTATTTATGCTTCCTTAATTCATTTACACATTCTTACGTTTCTCCATAGTAAAGAATTTTGGTAGTAGGAATGATTCTCCGTAGAATTGCTGCGAGCATCCAGAGAGTGGGAGGTGCTTCAGTCTTCACTTCTCACAGGCTGAGCTGAAATTGAGGAATGCCCTCCTCCTCCACATGACTCCTCCGTGCGTTCCCCCAGTTTTAGCTCAGCCTTCGAGAAAGACAGGCAGCTTTTCTTCTGTTCCTTGGCCGTTTCAGGTGTTGTTGCATTTTAGGTTCAGATTTGATTTCTTTCTTTCCTCCTTGTCCCTGCAGATTGTAGTAAGGTCCCAAATTTAGTTTACAGAGCGATTTCGCTCTCAGGAGGGAGGTAAGGGGTTTGGAGCCCTTTCAGGCCCCCCCTCCTAATTCTTCCTCTGCCGTTCCAAGCGCGCTGGGCTCAGCCGCTTGGCTCCGTGCTATATTTTAGCACGCAATTGCGTCTTCCCCCCTAGAATGCCTCAGGAGAAGCAGCACTTCCTCTCCCAGCCCTTTTTTCTCCTTTTCGTACCTTGAAGTTGCAGTTGGGTTGGTGCGCCTCTGAGCTGTGCGCTCTGAGCCGGGCAGCCATTTTGGGCGCGCCTCATGGCCGGCGCCATTTTGTTCCCTCATCAAGTAAGGCCCTTATTGTTTCGAATTAATTGTGAGCTGCGAGGCCTTTGTAGGCCCTAAGCGGGACCGTCAGGCCGCATGGAGCCTCTGTTTTTACCTGGAGGGCACTGTGGCTCCGTGCCCTGTTGTCCCTCCTGGTCAGACATTGTTGGCTTTCTTCCTTTGCCTGCAGCTCGCTCAGAGGCGCAGGCACGTACTCCCCATTGTTGTTGGGGGGCTGTCTACAGAGGCCCATTTTGTCTTGTTTTTTTGCATAATTGCTTGGCCTCAGCGTTCATTTGGTTCATTTGAAATCTAGGTTTTTTGCTAATAGGTTCTTGCTGTTATTCTCTTGGGTCTGTTTGGTCTTCCTTACTTGGGCCCGACCCACAAATTAATAATAATAATTGTTAGTGTATATATTTAGTGTATATATTTAATAGCTTTAGATAGATTTTTCCTTTTTTATTGCATAGAGTTCAAAAAATAAATAAATAAAAAAAATAAAAATAAAAATAAAACATTAAATAGATAGATAGTTAGATTAATTAATTACTATTCAAGGAATAAAATTTCTTTCAAAAAGGGGGATGTGACCCAACCTTAGGAAAACCGGCTTGCGTAAGTAGGCCGAACTCCTAGGCGTGCCAACCGCCATTCCTTGTTTTAGTTCCATGGCAGAGACTAATCCTACTGTCTCTTCTCTGAAGGCCAAATCAAAGACGCACTACCTTCGCAAAAGGGACAAGGAATCTTCCAGTGCTTCTCAAAGAGGTGCTTTACGGCGCCATAAGGCCCTAGAAAGGGAGTTTAGCAGGCGGGCTAAAGAGTCACACTCTATAACACCTGCTTTACCTTCTACCCCCCCCGCCAAGCCAATCCTCTCCCTCCAGGTGCGGTACCGCCACCCGAGGCCGCCAGCCCACCCGTGTGCCTGAGGTGACCTTCACGCCAACCGCTGCAGGCTTACGTTCTGGATATCCTACTCCAACCATTATACCTGATGACATTAGAGAATGGATGCAGTCTGCCATCCGTCAAGGAATAGCCAAAGGAATGCAGCAGCTGTCTAGACCGGACTCCCGAGGGAGGACTCCCAAGGTCAAATCTTTATCCGGAAGGTCTCTCTCCGGACCAGTGTCTCAGCATGGTCAGGTACCTCCTCACATGGATGCCCCATTCCCAGAGGGGGAGGATACCCAAGAAGAAGAGGTAGTGGGCCTTGAACCATTCGGAGAGTAAGAAGATTCTGATAGAGGATCCTTGCAGTATTCTGAACCCTTTCTGGAGGCAGATCCCATGGAGGGAGAAATGTCGGAAGATGAGGGCCTTTTCCCTGAGCAACCTGCTGTGGGTCTTTTTAAACCCCATTTATTTAAGTCCTTATTATTTAAGGCAAGGAACGATTCAGATATGGCCTCGCAGTCTCCCTCTGACCCTCCTCCATCGAGCCCAGAAGGTCCAGATGACCTTATGTTCAGACAGACAGCGGTGGCAGCGGACATTATTCTGCCCCCCCCCCAATCTTCTAGGATCTGGTAGCAAAGCAGTTGTCTTTGGTGGGTCCTTCTCCTGCCCCCTCTAGTCAGGACAAGAGGTTGTTTAACCTGGACCCGGATTTCTCCACTATGTTAGACACACCGGAAGTAGATGATCCGATTGTAAGACTAGCCTCCTCTTCCAATCCTACTGATGCACTGGAGGCGCTAAAGCCGGAGGATAGGCGAGCGGAAATGGCGCTCCGGCAGGCTCACCACGCTGATGCTTGGGCCATCCAGTCGGCCACGGCCGCTTCCTTCTTCACCCGGTCCTCCATCAGGTGGCTCAGACAACTGAAGCAACATATCCCCCCAGCTGATACCAGAGCCCATCAAGATATCGCAAAAATCACGGCAGCGGCAGAATTTGCAGCAGACGCCACTTTGCATTCGGTTAAGTTTTCATCCCGGGCTATATCTTCCCATGTAACTGCCAGATGATTACTTTGGCTTCGACACTGGCAGGCTGACATTAAAAATAAGTCTAAGTTGGCTTCAGCCCCCATATCAAAGGGGAAATTGTTCGGGCCCGCTCTCGAGCCATTGCTTCTGGAAACTCGAAATAAGAAAAAGTTTCTGCCTTCGCTTTTTCGTAGGCAGGAAACCAAGGGTTCCCAGCCCTTTCAGAGGGGCTCCTTTCATCCCCCCTTCCAGTCATCATTCACCCCTGAAACCATTCTGGTCGTCTTACCAGGACCGGGGTGACTCGGGAGACAGAAGCAGAAGAGGGGGCAGTTACAGAAGGCTCTTCAGGGGTGCCGGGAGCAGGGCGGCCCGCTGACCCAGGTAGGATTGCAGGTTCTCTTCCCATAGGCGGCCGCCTCAGGCATTTTGCCGACAAGTGGGAGGAATCTACCTCAGACACTTGGGTCAGAAATTCAGTGCACTTTGGCTTGACCCTGCAGTTTCACACTCCACCTCCTGAGCATTTCAGGCTTTCACCCATCTCTAAGGATCCTGCTAAGCGGGCCCTTATGGCCTCCGCCATCAAACTTCTGTCTGATATTAGGGCCATCCAACCTGTACCTCCCTCCCAACGAGGAAGGGGTTTCTATTCCCTTTTATTTTTGGTGCCTAAACATTCCGGGGGTTGGAGACCCATTTTAGATCTTAAGAGGTTAAATCACTTTATCGTACGCCATAAGTTCAAAATGCAGACTCTCCAGTCTATTTTACAGGGCATCAGAGAAGGGGACTGGCTTACGTCGGTTGACCTTTCCGAGGTTTATCTCCATATCCCCATTCATTCCTCATATTCCAAATATCTCAGGTTTTGTTATAATAATCAGCATTTCCAGTATGTAGCCCTTCCCTTTGGTCTCGCCTTGGCTCCGAGATTTTTCACTAAAGTGTTGGCAGCTCTGGCGGCTCGCCTTAGGCAAATTCCTATCCGGATCCACTGTTACCTTGACGATATCCTGGTTGTATCCCTTTCCCGACATCAGGCCGAGAGTGATACTAGCGCTACTCTCTCGGTACTTCAGTCCCACGGCTTCTTAGTGAACTGGGAGAAGAGTCAGCTTAGCCCCTCCACTCGTATATCCCATCTGGGGGCTGTGATTGACTCTGTTGAAGGGAAGGTTTTCCTCTCTCAGGAGAAACTTATTAGTATCCACACCACTATCAGGGATATCCGGCGAACTGGGAAAGCATCTTTGCTCAATTTATCCAAGCTGCTTGGGAAGCTAGTTTCTTCTATTTCTATTATTCCATGGGCTCGCTTACATTCCAGATCTTTGCAATGGTTCCTCCTGCTGCATCAGCGTTCAGGAAGGAGCACATCAAGGCTCGTGGTGAGGGTCCCGCCGAAGGTCTTCACCTCCCTCTTATGGTGGACACGACCATCTGTCAACAGAGGACATTTATTCAAGGAGCCTCAAAGGGTCACTCTCACGACAGACGCAAGTCTTTCCAGATGGGGGGCCCACCTGCAGTCTCTCTCGGCACAGGGAGTTTGGACTCCTGCGGAGCGAGGTCGGAGCATCAACTGGTTGGAGCTTCGCGCAGTGTACCTGGCCCTGCGAGCATTCCTTCATCGGGTGAGAGGGCACCATGTCCTGGTCCTAACGGAAAATACTACAACCAAGGCCCACATCAATCGGCAAGGGGGCACCCAGTCCATCCTTCTCATGAGAGAGGCCGAGCGGATGTCTCGATGGGCGGAGGCGCATCTTTCATCCATCAGAACGGAGCACATTTCCGGAGCCTCCAACGTCCAAGCAGACTGGCTGAGCAGGGCAACGCTGGACCAAGCAGAGTGGCGTCTGCATGCACACCTGTTCAGAGAGGCAACAGCCAGGTTTGATCAGCCCCTAGTAGACCTTTTTGCATCCCCGCTCAACGCGCAAACACCAAGGTTCTTTTCCCGTTATCTTTCCAACGGAGCAGAGAATCACGATGCCCTGCATTGCCCGTGGCCTCCCGGGCTTCTGTTGATCCCCAGGGTGATTCAGAAATTGATATCCAAGAGAGCAGAAGTCCTCATGGTGGCACCATATTGGCCCAGGAGGCCGTGGTTTACGGACCTTCGCAATCTGTCGGTAACTCCACCATGGAGGATCCCATTAGATCAGATCTCGCTGTCACAGGGCCTGCTGCTTCATCCAGAACCACAGTGGCTGCAGTTGGCCGTTTGGAGGTTGAGCGGGAAAGGCTGATTGAGGAAAGCTTATCAGCCCAGGTCATTAACACCATTTTGGCGGCTTGGAGGCCTTCTACTACTCGCATTTATGATGCGACCTGGAGCAGTTTCTGTAACTGGTGCCACAAATCATTCATCGATCCACGCTCTCCTTCAGTTGCACAGATCCTGGCCTTTTATTTAACAAGACAGCCTAGATGGAGGCTTATCACCTAACACTTTAAGGAGGCAGGTCGCGGCTCTCTCAACGGTGGTTGCTGGTGGCCCTTTCAGTCCCCTTTCCCACCATCCTCGAATCAAGGCTTTTCTTAAAGGGGCTTCTAACTTGCGCCCTGGGGCTTCTAACTTGCGCCCCAGATACCCGACATGGGACCTTAACAAAGTTCTCCTGGCCGTGACTAGATCTCCCTTTGAGCCTCTCAGAGAGGCATCACCTCAATTTCTTACATTTAAAACAGTTTTTCTTGTGGCTATTACTTCAGCTAGAAGGATATCTGAAATTGCAGCTCTATCCGTGAGAAAGGACCTGTGTATTTTTCATTCTGATCGGGTGGTTCTGAGACCCGACCCAGCCTTTATGCTGAAGATCAATTCAGCATTCCACAGGGCACAGGAGTTGGTCCTGCCTAATTTCTGTCCAAAGCCTCTGCGCGAGCAAGAGAGGCAGTGGCATACCCTTGATGTTCGAAGGGCTTTGCGTATTTACATCTCCTGCACGCAGTTCATCAGGAAAACAGAGTCTCTATTTTTGTCCTTTCAGTGAAGACACTAGGCTGTAAGGTCTCTCTGTCCACGATGGGCCGATGGATTAGGGCTACCATATCCAAGGCCTATTTAGTTCAAGCTATTCCAGTTCCCAGTGGGGTTACTGCCCACTCTACCAGAAGTGCAGCTACTTCAGCAGCCTGGGCTACTCAGGCTTCTATTCTTGATAGTTGCCGGGCGGCCACCTGGGCTTCCCCGTCTCCCTTTATACGACATTATAAGATTGATATTTACGCCTCAGCTGAGGCATCTTTTGGCAAGCGAATCTTACAGGAAGTGGTGAGAGATCCTGAGGAAGTTCCAATCCAAACGGACTCCTACCCGTAGGACAGACTTGCTTTGGTATGTCCCACTCTCTGGATGCTCGCAGCAGTTCTACGGAGAATGGGCATTGGTTCTTACCTGATACGCCTCTTCTCGTGGAACTGCGTAGAGCATCCAGCCCACCCTGATTGGTCCATCTGGGGGGGGGGAATCCTGTTTCGGCCAATGATCTCTAGTGTTGTAGTACAAGTTGTATAATACTTAAGATTAGAGGGTTGTTGTGGTCCTCTCGTCTTCGTTCAAACTGGGGGAATGCATGGAGGAGTCACGTGGAGGAGGAGGGCGTTTCTCAATTTCAGCTCAGCCTGTGAGAAGTGAAGACTGAAGCACCTCCCACTCTGGATACTCTACGCAGTTCCACGAGAAGAGGCGTATCAGGTAAGAACCAACGCCCAATTCATCTAAGCAACAATTTAATTTTGTATTATTCTGCCTTAATGCTTTGTGTAAATCTGTCCATTGCAGTTTCTAAATCATTGTTTGTCGCTTAGCATATTGTATGAACCCAGACAATTGTGGTATATTTAATACAGCACATATAAACTACGGGGCTCAGTGTGATGCATAAATCTAGCATAATTTTACCCATGAAATTCCCTTGTTAAGTTAGCTCAGCTCATTTTGTTTAGTAAACGTGCAGTATGTGCAGTGTTTCTTATTACTAATGAAGTCAACTGGGACAAGAATGGGCTGTATTAGTGCTGGAGTAATAGTTAAAGATAATAAGGGTTCTTTTTAAACATTATTTGGAATTAGTTTTTAATTGTTTGTTTTTATTTTATTGAAAATCACGAGGCAATTTTTTTTAAAAAATTACATACTTTAAAAGAAATAAGCCTGTGCAAGGTTTTGGCAGCGGCAGGGATTTGCGATACTGCGCGATTCCTGCTGCGTTCGCTGCCAAGGTTCCCCCGAACCGCGCGGATGTGGGGGATATAGCTGCCCCGTAGAGGCAGCTGAAGACAGGGAGGATCCGGATAGGGGTTTGGGGGTGTCGCAGACCCCTTCCCCACCTGGCAAAACCCCCTTTTCCCAAGACAGAGGAGTGGCGGTCAGTAATGGCCGCCACAAAGAAATCTGCAACTGGACAAGATCGTGCTGGAGGAAGAAAGCGGGAAGAATTGATAATATTGTTTCTGACCGGGACAAAGTAAGAGAGAGTGCCCTGGAATCTTGAAGGCTGCGAAGGATACATTGTTTCCAGAGAGAGTTACAAGTGGCAAATAAATAAAAGGGAAAGGGTTTTTTTTTTTTTTTTGGTTTCACTCTCCTTCCTAACATGACAAAGGATGGAATCATAAGAGAAATACGAAAACCTGCATTGGAGGTAATTGAATGCTGAAGGGATAAGGATTTCTGAACATCTAAAGGAAAAAAAAATCTTTTTGGCTGTGAGTGGGAAGGGAGGGGGAAAAAAAAATTGGAGCAAAATTTGAAAATAAGGAGAAGATTGCCTAGGATCCTAAAGAGTTACTAAACATCAATAAGACTTATAAAAGATATATTTTAAAGGGAACTTTGTGACTAAACTTTAACCCCAGAAAGAGAAAGTGAAGAAGGAGAAAGTATTTAAAAGAAACAGCTTGTTTGGATTGTTTGGTGATTTTGGAACTTTTGAGAATTATTTTTGATTAAAAGCACTTGGGTGGTTGTTTGGAAAAACTTTTTCTCTACACAATGGCATCACTTGTGGATGGATTGAAACTTGTATACCAAAAATATGAAAAAGAAAAGCAAGAAGGGAAGGATGTTTTTGGCACTCTTTTTCAATTTTTAGAAATGGCAGTTTGCACTTATGTAAAGTTGAATGAGCAACAGGATGACTGGGACAAAGAAGAAGACATTTTTGATGAACAAGTGACTTTGGTCGGGGAAGAAAAGGAGGAAGAGAAAAAGGAAAAGAAGACTTTAAGACTTGGAAAAACAACCAAAAAAGAGAAGAACAAGATGAAAATGGGATATTATGTTAGAAAACAACAGAAAGGAGGAAAGCAGAATAAAAGGGAGGTGGAGAGACAGGGGGTTAAAGAGGACGAGGAGAAGAATAAGCAAGGGAGAAAGGAAGGGACGGGAAGACTTAATGGTGGGGAGCAAGATGCAAAGAAACAAAAGTTTTTTAAAGATAAGGGGTAAATTTTATTGAAAAAGGGATTATAGAAAGGTACATAAGATTGTATTTTTACATTTGTACTTAGAAATAACCTTAGAAAATTGGAAATAATATACAATTTAAAATGTGATAAAATATTTAGTATAATTTAGTGAAATTTTTGTTAAGAAAAGGGAAGCACTTCAATGAAACAATGATTTAAGATATGTGAGGTGGGGGGGAGAAATAATTTTGGAAAGCATAAGTGTTCCCATAAAGGCATGATATTTAATTGAAATGGGTAAAATGCTTAAGATATAAATGATTGTTAATATTAATGATCAGACTATGTTATCCTCATGAAATTTTTTGTGAAATGAGAGATTTGAAGTAGGAGAGGGGGAATATTTTAATGAAATAATGATATATAATATGTGATGTGGGGGGGGGATAACTATGGAAAATAGGTGCTTCTATAAAAGTATGTGATTTAATTGAAAAGTAATGTGCTAAATGTTTAAGATATAGATGAACATTAATATTAATGAATAGATTTGTATTGGTATTGATAATACTGTATAATTTTAGAATGTACCAGACAGAATCCCAATGTAAGCTATGCATTTTATATTAAGTACTATAAATATAGGGGAAAGAGATAAAGGCATCATACTCCAATTAGTGTACAGGAGAAGTTTTCTTCAAAGAAGAAAGATAAATGGATAGCTGGAAATAGAACAAAGAAAGAATAATAAATATTATCATTCAAATTGAGATGAGATAAATAAAATAAAATTAAGAAAATTTAAAAGAGAGGAAAAGCTATATAGAAAATTGAAAATGCTAATAAGATATGGAATGGTATGCAAAATGAATATGAATTTGAATATGTGTCTGTACCAAGAGTTTTAACCCGGGACTAAGCAACTTTCAGAAAAGAGGTTTTTTTATGCTTTTATGTTTTGTGTTTCTGTGTGTTTCTGTTTTGTATGTCTTTAAAAAATTAATAAAATTTGTTAAAAAAAAAAAAATAAGCCCCAGCTCCTACCAACCTAGCAGTTTGAAAGCATTCAAATAGCAGTAGATACCATAGGTACTACTTCAATGGGAAGGTAACAGTGCTTCGTGATAGCATACTGGCCTCATGACTGCAGAAATATCTTTGGACAGCACTGGCTCAATGGCCCTTGAAATGGAGATGAGCTCCATCCCTAGAATTAGCAAAAGCTAGAGTAAAATTCGTAGGGATTCCTTTATCTTTTTAGATGTAGTAGACATGACTTTCGTATGTATAACACGCATTGCTGAGGAGTGTGTGTGTGTGATAGGTGGTTGTGCAGCACCAAGCAATGCAGAGTACATATTCTGAGCAAAGCTGGAATACAGCTGTATTCCATATCTGATGCTGTCCATATAAATTGGGACTACAACTCATATGAATTTCTATCTATTGTACTGGGAATTCTGGGAATTATAGTTTCAGCATTTCTAAAAGAATCCAGGTTAGAGGAGGATGTTGTAAGTGATGGATTGCTTTCCTTTCTTGCTAGCTAGAAATAATTAGTCATGATAAACTCTACTGTAGTACACATAAGCCACAATTTTACAAAATATGTAAATATTTTATCTCAATGGTGATGTCAAAAACAATTTTAAGATGGCATTTCTGGTTGGGATCCCCATTTTTAAAAATGTCATCCAGGTTGCAAGATGTTGGGTTATAAAATTCTATCTGATCAGTTTAAAAGAAGATTTTAAAAAAAAGTAGACATAGAACTTTAAGCTGTACCTGCAAAAAATGAAAAAGAGAGAACTTACCATAGGAAAATGATTGGATAAGCTATGTGGAGATGCTGTGGAATTTTGGCACCTTTAACAGGCTGTTCCGATTGCATTAGACTATGTTAGCTTTTCCCAATTTGATGCCTTCCTCAGGTGCCAGAGACTAATCTTCAACAAAACTAACTCCCTGAAAGAAAACTTGATCTTCTCCTCCATGCTGCATTGAGAGCCCAGGATGGATTGACTCCTTCCTATGACATCATAGCTGAGTCTGTACTAAGATATAAAAGCCAGCCCCCGGGAGAGACCCCAGCTTTTGACTCAGCTCCTTTCAGTTAGCTGTGTCTCTGAAAGCATTCTGTAAGATAGCAATCACCAGCGATCTTCAGTACTTTTTTCCTCGCTTCAAGCAGCTCCCAGGGATCTGGGCAGCTGCTCTTCCAGGAGAGCAGGGCTCTCTCTCCCTCTCCCTCCTGCAACGTTGGGAGAAGCTTTACAGAGCTCTGTGCAGGCAAACTGGGCAGCATCTGCAGACCTCCCCCACACCTGCAGTTTGGAGGGATCATAAACACGATCGGCAAACTGATAAGAGCTCAAGCCAACTGATTGTGGAGCTGGTTGCTGTGTTTTTCCCTTGCTGACTTTGCTTAGGGCTTTGTATAGCCTAAGGAGCGATTCTTGAATCTTGGAGCCTGTTTTCCTCTAGTCAGTGGCCATCTTGGATTCAAGCCTTCCACCACGAGATGAGTGCCCATTTTGTAAGCCCAGGGGCCATTTATACCCTAAGGGGCTTAATAGAAAATTTTTTAAACAGCTTCTTTCTAACGCAAGAGACTTTATTTTATTAAACAGAGCAAGATAAGGCTCTGGCAGAGCTTTCCCCCCCAGTGGAACAGTCTTTTAAGTCCAATAGGAGAAAAGACATAGGCAACTCACCCAATCAGTCCAGAGAGAGGTGGCTGCTAAAATCAAAGCTAAGGCTCTAGCCCCTAAGAAGGCAACTCAGGCTGAATTGAGGGCAGAGAAGCGCAGACATGCAGCTCTAGAGAGGCAGTTCAACAGAACTATTCAACAGAAGAGAGTGCAACTATAGCTTGTTTCAGGTGATACTTGTGGGCCCCAACCAAGCCCTCCCAGGGGAGGAGAAGTTATCTATGAGCCTTTCCATCCTCTACCCTGGTCTCCTGAGGTCTTTGCTGTATAGTCAGATCCTCAGGATTTAAGCAAATCTGGGCCTTATTTCCAACAGGCTTCTGTGCCCTGTGCTCCTCCCCCTCCCTCCAGGCCTCGAACCTCTCCTCAGTCTAGGCCTGAAGCTACCTTCACTCCCACAGCAGTGGGCTTTCGGCCTTCTTCCTCTGCCTTTGAGCATAGACCAGGGGATATCCAAGATGTTGTCTCATTGGCCATGAGGCATATTCTTCGACCTCTGGAAAGGGTTCAGGCCCTTCTCCCTTCTCAATCTATAAGTTCCTTGCCTCATCATCCTGATTTACACAGGCCTCAGGACCTCAGGGTCCATTCTTCTCTACCAGAATGGGAGGAGGTTGATGAGGAAGGAAGGCCTTCACCATCTGAATACAGTTACTCCTCTCATTCAGAGTGTGAAGAGGGTGAGATTTTTGACCAAAATCTTTCAGAGGAAGAGGATTCTCGCCTAGAGCAGACATCCTCTGCATTGGTCTTCAAACCTACTCTCTTCAGACCATTACTCAGCAAGGCCTTGATCACTGCCAAGCTGTCGCCAGAGGAAGTGGCTCCCGAGCCACAGGGAAATCCCTCTAGCCAAGGGGATTCGCTCTTCTCCAAGCCTGTAGTGCATGCAGAGGTTTTGCCTTCTCCCGTTTTGTTCCTGGACATGGTCAAGGAACAGTGCGCTTCTCCTTCGGCAGGTCCTCGCCCATCTTCTCTAGATAAGTGTTTATACAATGTCAGCGCAGCTCTGGACAATGCCTTGGCAGTGCCTTGTAGTGACATTCCGGTTCTGGCCTCATTCTCATCTTCTGGCACTCCCACGGAGCCAGAAGATATCCTGAAACCGGATGATAAACGTTCCGAACAGACCCTCAAGCGCAATCACCAGGCTGCTGCTTGAGCTGTTTGGGCTTCAACAGCAGCATCCTTCTTCACCAGGGCATCCATACAGTGGCTGCGCCAACTCCAGAATAGATTGCCTGCTTCTGACCTTCGGTCTCACCAAGACCTTAATAAGATTATTGCAGTGGCAGAATTTACTCTCAATTCCTCCAAATTTGCATCCAAGGCCATGGCATCTTCTATAGCAGCAAGAAGACTTTTATGGCTCCGAAATTGGCAGGCAGAGTCACACCGAAAATGGAAGCTGGCTTAAGTTCCTTTTGCAGGCGATAAGTTTTTTGGCGATGCTCTGGAACTTTATCTCATGGAAACCAGAGATAAACATAAATTTCTCTCTTCCTCTGGGAAGAAAGCTGACTATCGCCCAGTTCTTTATCGCCCTCCTGCCTTCTGAGCGGAGACCTCATCTTGCTTCCCCTGCTCTCACAGGCCATACTCCCAACGCCAAGATCAATGGGCAGAAACATCTGGCAGGCAACAACCTTCTGCTGGTAAATGGCCCTTTTGGGGGGGAGGGGGGTCATTCCTTCCATCGCTCTAAGTAATCCCTCATTCTCCCCACCCATCGGAGGTCGCCTAGCCTTCTTTGCCTCCAAATGGGAGGAGTCAACGATGGACGCCTGGGTGCTAGGTCAGGGTTACAATTGGACTTCTTAACGCCACCGCCCCCCTATTTTTTAAAAATCTGTCCTGTCTCTTGGGACATTTCCAGGCAAGCCCTCATGAACCAGGCCATTCAGCACCTTCTTGAAATCAGGGCTATTCAACCTGTTCCCCCCTCTCAACGGGGATGTGGGCTTTACTCTCGCCTTTTCATCATTCCCAAAGCCTCAGGGGGGTGGCGAGCCATCCTTGATCTAAAATTTCTCAACCAATTTGTAAAATACAGGCAATTTAAAATGCAGACTCTGAATTCTATTTTAGAGAGCGTTTGGGAGGGCGATCTCCTCTCTTCCATTGATCTTACTGAGGCTTACCTCCACATCCCCATTTGGCCTCATCATCGCCAGTTTCTCTGTTTCTGTTATCAGAATACCCATTACCAGTATCGAGCACTTTCCTTCAGCCTCTCATCGGCTCCAAGGGTCTTCACAAAGGTTTTGGCAGCATTGGTGGCATCTCTGCATTCTATTCTAATGAGGATCCAATGCTATTTGGACGACATTTTGATTCTTTCCTCTTCCATCCTTGTGGCCCATCGGGATCTGCAAATTACCTTGTCATGTCTCCAGAGCCACGGATTTTCCATCCACACCAAAAAGAGCCAGCTCTCTCCCACAATCAAATTGCAACACTTGGGAGCAGTCATCGATACCATGTCGTGCCAGGTTTTCCTTTCCCCAGCTCATGGAAAGAGCCTTGCAGAGATCATCAGCCAGATCCAGCAAATTGTCCCCCTGTCGCTGCTGTCCAAACTTCTGGGGAAGATGGTTTCCTGTACTGGCATCGTCCCGTGGGCTCAGCTCCACTCCCGAGCCCTCCAATGGTTCCTGCTTCCCTATCAACGCACAGGAACCAGCCACTCATCCATCAAGGTCCCACTCCCGCCACTAATCCGGAGATCTCTCAATTGGTGGCATTCCCCATCTATCTGGAGGGGACTCCTGTTCAGGGACCAAGACAGGCTAGTGATAACCACTGATGCCAGCCTCCTAGGTTGGGCTTCCCATATGCAGAGCCAGATAGCTCAGGGCGTTTGGTCCAGATCAGAATAGACCCTTCCCATAAATTGGCTAGAGCTCAGAGCCATTTTTCTGGCTCTCAAGCATTTTAGGCAATCAGTGACTGGCCCTCATATTCTAGTCCTTACGGACAACATGTTGCAAAGGCTCATGTCTACCAGCAAGGGGGGACGAGGTCCAAAGCCCTCATGAGAGAGGCTCTTCGGCTGGGGTTATGGGCAGAGAAACACCTGTTATCGATCTCGGTGGACCACATCTCCGGGGTCGACAACTCCCAGGCTGACTGGCTCAGCAGGAGCCTAGTTGACCAGGCAGAATGGTCCATTCCTCCATCTCTATTCAAGGACCTTTCCCTCAGATTCGGAACACTGGAGGTGGATCTTTTCTCCACTCCTTAAAACGCCCAAGTCACCAGATTCTTTACCAGGTTTCCTTGCCAGGGAGCGGAGGGGACCAATGCTTTTCGGTGCAGATGGCCCAAGGGTCTCCTCTATGCCTTTCCCCCGCTTCCCATCATTCCGACAGTAATTCGGAAGATGTTGGAGGAACGTGCGGAGCTCATCCTCCTGGCACCCTATTGGCCAAGGAGGCCCTGGTTTGTGGACCTGGTCAACCTATCTGTGGCTTCTCCTTGGAGGATCCCTGCCCATCTAATCTCCTTTCACCAGGGGGCCCTGCTCCACCCAGAGCCCCAGTGGTTCAAACTGACCATGTGGCACTTGAACGGCAGCAGAGGCTGATCTTCCAGAAAGGGTCAACCTCACTATCCTGGCATCTCGCAAACCTTCTACAAGGCGCATCTATGATACCACCTGGAAGGCTTTTTCCCGATGGTGCCTCAGGGAGGGTCTTTCTCCTGCTTCAGCCCAGTTGACAGAAGTTCTTAGCTTCCTTCCGCATGGGCTGGAGAAAGGTTTGGTCCTCAAGTCCTTAAGCAGACAGGTTGCGGCCCTCTCCTCAGTCCTTTCATGGGATTTGCTTCCTTCCTTATCCCATCACACTTCAGGCAGGAGGTTTTTGAAAGGGGCTTCCAACCTGCACCCTCCGGTGGTTCACAGGTATCCTTCCTGGCACCTTTATTTGGTCCTTAATGCCCTTACAAAGCCCGCCTTTGAACCCGTAGAACAGTGTCTCTCTGTTTCCTGACTCTGAAGGTAGTGTTCCTTGTTGCCATCACTTCTGCCAGGAGGGTTTCCTAGCTTGCTACTCTTTCCATCAGACAGGACCTTTGTTCCTTTCATGATGATAGAGTTGTTCTTCATCTGGACCTCTCATTTATTCCGAAGGTTAACACCTGGTTTCACAGGTCCCAGGAGATTGTTTTGTCTGACTTCTGTCCTCTCCCACACCATGACTTAGAGCGGCAGTGGCACACGCTAGACCAGGAGTGGGCAAACTACGGTCCGCGGGCCACATCCGGCCCGTTGGTCTTTTTAATCCGACCCGCCGAAGATTGGTACAGAATTAAGGTTTAATATGAATGATTGAAGGATTGCATTCATTTGATTTTGACTTGTAATGACAGGCATTTTGACACCAGGTATTGGCCCGTCTGTCAAATTTTAAAATTCAATGAGGCCCCCAAGCCAAAAGTTTGCCCAAAAAGTTTGCGCTAGATGTAAGAAGGGCTCTTAGAATATACATTAAGTGCACTTCCTCCTTCAGGAAGTCGGAAGCCATGTTTGTTTCCTTTTTCCCTTCTCACTTGGGGCACAAGGCCTCTTCTCCTACTATTAGCAGGTGGGTCAGGTCTTGTATTGAGCAGGCCTACAAAGCTGCGGCCCTTCCGGTTCCCCGAGGTCTGATGGCGCACTCTACCAGAAGCGTGGCCATTTCTGCCTGGGTGACCCAAGCATCCTTGGAGGAGATTTGTCGTGCAGCCACGTGGACATCCCCGTCTCCTTTCATCAGACAGTACCGTCTGGATGCTTTTGCCTCAGCGACTGCAGCCTTTGGCAGACAGGTGCTTCAATGAGTGGTTCCACAGTCGGTGTGATGAGCCAGACGAGGACCCACCCGTGGACATACAAGCTTTGGTATGTCCCATCCTGGGCTCTCGATGCAGCATGGAGGAGAATGGGCGTTGGTAGAAGTTACCGTGAACGCCCTTTCTATCTATGCTGCAAGAGAGCCCAGCCCCTCTCCTGATTCGTCCGGAGAGAGTAAGACATATTTCTGTATTTATTTTGTGCTTTCAGAGACACCTTTCAGTCTGTCAAGTATTTTCGCAAAAGCTCAGGTCTCTCCCGGGGGCTGGCTTTTATACCTTAGTACAGACTCAGCTATGACGTCATCGGAAGGAGTCAACCCATCCTGGGCTCTCTTGTAGCATAGATAGAAAGGGCATTCACGGTAACTTCTACCAATGCCCATTTTAGTCTTCAGGAGTCCTTACTTCTAGATAGATAATTAAATGGTTAGAACTACATTTCCATTCATTGGAAAAATGAATTTTGTAATGTTTTATAATCCTTTCTAAATCTGAATCATTTAACTAGGTATCTCAGGAAGGTTTCTATTCATACCAGGGACCCAACTTCAATGTATTTAAAAGTGTGTCTTTATATTGCTAATTTTGTTATTCTGCAGTTCAGTTTAACAGATTCCAAGGCATGATAATAAATGCCTTGTTAATCCCTAATAATACGCTGATTGCTCTTTCCCCTTATCAAGTTATTAGCCTGGCCATACATGTCTATAGTAAGAAAAGGACTCCAGAATGAGTGTGCAAACTTGTGAAAGCTCTTGTATCCCATGTATGCTTTCATTTTTATGTTCAATCTTAGACTCTATTCATTAACTATTTAAAAAGTACTTAGGAGTATGGTAATTTGTTAGCTGGAAAAGGTACTATCAGACTTCTAATTTTTGGCTCCTGTATACATTTTCACTGATTTTGGCACCTTCTATAGTATTTACACAGTAAAAAATACTTTGCACTTCATCTTTATGTAATTTCAGATTGATAACACTGCAGTGCTCATGGCAGATGACCTCTATGTGAAGGCAAATAGTATAGTGATGGAGTTCATGATCTGAATGCAAAATTACCAGCTTCAATGCTTGGGACTTTCGTATAAAACTAAGAAAGCCACTCTCTGAAGAGCTATTCAAATAAGCCAAGGATCCCCAGGTTTTTGGCTCCGTGCACTAATTCATAACATTGAGGAGGTATTGAAGAGCTGCCAGGAAGTGGCACAAATTTGTGAGGCTGAAAAGGTATCATTTGCACAAGAGTATTACTTTATCTGAACTCTAAACCCAATAATGCTATTTTGAAACCATGATTTTCTGCCCCAATAGAGTACAGGTAGTGTTTGACTTGTGATCGTAACTGACTCTACAATTTTGGTCACAAGTTGTGATGGGTGTAAAGTGGGTCACCACATGACTAAACCCAGTTTTGTGACCTTTTTGAAACAGTGGTTTAAGTCAAAGGTCTCCAACCTTGGCTGCTTTAAGACTTGTGGATTTCAACTCCCAGAGTTCCTTAGCCAGCTGGCTAGGGAATTCTGGAAGTTGAAGTCCTCCAGGCTTAATATGGCCAAGGTTGGAGATCCCTGGTTTAAGTGACCGCTGCAATTATAAAGTGAATGCTGTGGTTGTATTAAGCTAATGCTGCGATCATTAAGAGAACCCATTGTTTGCTATGGGGTAGTTTTTGCTGGGAAGCGGAAGAAAACATTGGTTTCCAGCAAAAACATTGTAAATTGCACTCACATGATTGTAGGGCGCTGCAAATGGCCGTAAATGCATGCCATTTGCCAAGTGGACAAAATGTAGTCACAGGAGGGCAGGGACATCTGAACTTTGAATTTGACTCGTAGGTAGCTTTTTCAGGGCCCACTGTAACTTTGAACAATTGTTTAGCAACCTGTTATATGTTGAGGACTACATATTGCATTTGTTTTATACAATGTTTAACTCTGGTCTGTGACTGTAATAAAATATTGATTGAAAACACCCATTTTGCAGAATAAAAGCTTTTTTTCCCTGTGTACCAACTAAATCGTTTTATTAGCCTTTCACCTTTTATTCATTTATTCCAAGACTTTCTTGTCTGAAATCATGATTCTTATTCTCTTTGTTGATGTAATCCATTTTCCTCCACCGCTTTCTTTTCCTCTTTGATCTTTGGATGTTACATGACTGTTCTCTTTCATTCCCTTCCAACCACTCCAAAAACTACTGTCCACTTGTTGAAATAAAAATCATCCTCAGGTGGGAGAATGAGGATAGCTTGACAGATATATTTCTGTGTTATAGAATCCATGGGTATCCTACTGAGCACCCCAAAAATAGAAAATATTTTAAGGAGAGGATGGGCAATGTGTGTCCTTCCAGATATTGCTGAACCACAGGGATGCTGAGAGTTGTAGCTTATTGACGACATCTGAAGAATCATACCTGGTACAAGATTTTCCCATGTTTGATATAGCAATTTTTAGGACTGAAATGGCCTCATTCCTCTTTCCTACTGTGATTTTTAAATCTTAGTAGATGAATGATTTTTAAATCTTAGCCGATTACACTGACAATCCTGTATAAACAGTTTGGGAAGCTGATTTTGAACTCCTTCTCTGTACTTACGAAAGATGGGGTGCATTCTCTTAGGAAGCATACCTGCTAGTTACTCATGCTACGACTGGTATTTTCTTTCTCCTCCATTAAATGTGCCCTCTCTCTCCCGGGACCCTGCAGCTGATTGTTCTTGGCTGCTAACTTCACTGTTGGTGACAGTAGCCATGGGAACGCAAGAAGGAAGATACGAGTTAGTAACTCCCAACTTGTTGCTAGGCAGGTCTAACTTGGTATAGATACCAAGTAATCTTGATGATAAAAACACTTTCTCTTTTTTCCTATTCTCTGGGATCACAAAATCCTGAGATGCAGGGTTTTTCTAAAAAGAGAAGAAAAGAGCTGGAAAGAGACACTTGAAGAACTGGGCAGTTTTATTTGAATATTCAGCAGCTGAACAGTAGGAACGGAATTTTGGTGCTTGAAGAAAGTGGATGTGTGAGCCACACTAAAGCAGAGCAACTTGTTTGTGCATTTCTGACACTCTTAGAGCCAATGTAGTAGTATAATTAAAATGTTAAATGAAGACCAGGAAAGCTCAGCTTCAGATCCCCAATTAGATGTGAATTGGTTCATTATTTAGCCTGACTTACCCTGCAGAGCTGTGAGGATCAAGTGAATTTTGGAAGAAAAGCTAGGAAGCTTGTCTTTGAGTTCCTTGAAGGAAAGATCTCATGAGATATGTATTCAGAGCTACCATCAATTATATTTATAATAGATATTTGGTCTCATTCAATTTCTTCTCTTGACTGATATTTTCATGTCCTCATATTAGTTCACAAGAAAGCATTTTCTCCAGTTAAAACTTATTTCTATATTTTCAAAAGAAAATTCAAAAGATTTTTGTAATAATAGAAGGCTAGTGGAAAAATGATTAATAATTCATTTGACAGTTAAAACCATGGTGATATTTTGGGAGTTACTGGCAGAGGATTGAACTAGAGGATCTTTAAATTCCCTTCCAGTCATGTAATTCTGTGATTCTAGACTTGCCCACAGGAAAGATTTGCCCTATAGAATAAGGAGAACGATGAGTAGAACTGGTTGCCCCACCTGATGCTGGCAAGAAGGATGTTTTGGAATGATGTCAATATGAAACTTCTCTAAGAAGAATAAAATTCTTTATGTACAGTATACATATTGCTTCCTACATACCCATATTGTTCACATTGCTTTTCAAGGTAAACGATATTATGCATGTTGCAGAAATAAGTGAAAGATATTCATTCACATATAAAGTGAAAAAAGAAAAACTAAATCTAGTTTACATTGTTTATTGCCTCTTCTTGCCTTTTTCCCTTGCTTCCATCACACCCGCATCTTACTTCTATATTGCATTTCGTTTTTCATAGCTTTTATTTTTCTCTCTTTCGGTTTTCAGATCCATTTAATTCTGACTTACTTATTCTCCAAGTTATTTTTTCATATTGTTTTGGGATTAGATTCTCATTCTGTCTATATGACCACACCATTTCAACTTACTTGTTTTGCAGTGATGGGTCACTTTCATTTTCAGTCCAGATTCATTCAGTGCCCTTTCTTTTATGTCTTATTTTGCTACCTACAGTCTTTGAATATCACATTTCTACTGCATCCAATTTATCCATGTTTCTCTTGACGAAAAGCTCTTCAGGTCTCATTCCCATATCACAAAGAGAGCAGAAACATGGGTTTTATGTGTATGCATTTTCACTTCTCCCTGCTCTGGAAATGAAGGACTTCATAATCCCTTCCTGTGCTCCTGGGCCTCCTCTCAGCAGAATTTCACTGGCTTTTAGGATTGAGGGCCTCTATGTATTGGGGAGTACGGAAAGTACAGGAGTTATAGTCACTTGGCTGAATTGGGTGGCTATAGAAATTGAGTTAATTAATTCATAGTTCCCATTTAATCTCTGGACTTGTTGCAAGTAATTCTCCTCCACGCTGCTACTGGAGTCCAGGATAGGGTTAGACTCCTACGTCATTGAGCTGAGTCTGCCAAAGCTATAAAAGCTAGCCCCTGCTGCTGGCTCACAGCTTTTTGACTTAACTCCTGTCGAACAAGTAGCGTGTCTCTGGAGCAGCATGGAGCAACGAAAGTGAAACAGCTAGTTCTTGGGGATCGGGTGGAGCCGGTCATTGTAAAGAGCAGGGAGCTGATCTCCTTTAGCGCTAAAGCTTTGGTGTTGGAGATTTAGAGCAGCAAAATTGTGAACGCAGGCCTGGGATCACATGTTGAAGCCTCCCATGCCTTAATTGTTAGTGCGCAGCCTGGGAAAGGTTTTTCTAGCTGCGCTGAACAACTGAAATGTGACCTAAAATTTTAAGAATTAGGTGCCATTGTTGGATCATGTCTCTATGGACAAAATTGCCCTAATTACCCCTAAGCAGGCTCAGTAGGTGAGTGAAGAAGCAACTTGCAATGTTACCCAAGATTCATTGTGGCTTTAGCGGAAGCAGATGAGGTAATTATGTCACATGACACTGGTTCTGTGGTTTCTCGATTGTCTTTCAATAGGCAGTGCAACTGTCAAAAATATATGAATCAGTTGCCAAGCATCTGAATTTTAATCACTTGACCATGGGGATTCTGCAATGGTCGTAAGTGTGAAAAATGTTCATAAGTTATTTTTTTTTCAGTGCCATTGCAACTTTGAAAGGTCACTAGATAAACTGTTGTGAGTCAAGGACTACCTGTCCAGAGAAATAATTCCCTAAGGAATCTTGATAATATGAAGAATGTGTAGCTTTAATCCCTGATTTTTTGCAATCAAGCTTCATATCAATTATCTATGTCCCAAAGGAAAAGGAAAAATCCCTTAGTTAAAAAGAGCAACCATAGCCCTTTTGACCAGAAGTTAACTAGAAGTAACCAACATGACAATTATATAGAAATGGTGCGTTGAGATGTGCCACATTCCTGACCAAAAAGTGAAGGATAAAAGTTGATCCCTTAATATTTGAAAACCGGAAAAAAAAGCTGGATTTGATGTAGGTTTGCTCTGCTAAACCTCAACAGATGCTATAATTTTACCCCTTTTAACTTTGTGCTAATGTTATTGCCAATGTTTACTTTGTGCTGTAGCCCTTCTTGCTCGCTAAATTTACAGCATAAGAGCAGTTATGTTGCAATTCTGTATCATGGCTACAGGGGTGAGTCTTTGCTCATTTACTATTAGCCTTTCTAATGAGAGTAACTTCTTAATCCAAAATGCAAGCTTTGCCTACAAACTGATTTTACACACACACACACACACACACACACACACACACACAAAAAAAAAACCCTTTTTGGAAAGTATTATGTGTTCTCAGGTGGTTTGCATTGGGGAAGATGAATGTTTTGAAGTGCTTAATCTATGGCTGATGCCTTAATGAAAGGTCGGCAAACTATCCATTGCTAGATATTTTGGACTAGAACTGCCAGACTGATTATTGTCTGTGGTTGTTCTCCAGCATGCCTATTGGAGAATCCACATGCATGGGTTGAATCTGCATTTCTGCCCAGAGACTGAGTCATCAATCTTTGCCACACCTCTTCCTCTCAGGCCAGGAAGTCCCCAGTCATGACTCAGTCTTGGCCCGATAGAGACGTGGCAAAAGTTGGCTCCAGTTTTATTGCAACGCAGCATTCTTCTAGTGTGTGGATTCTCCAAAAGGTTTGGAAAAAGGAGGATAGCCAGCAATTGGATCTAATGCAGCCTGTTCTTCGCCCTGTTATTGTGTGGCTTCCCCTGAATCACCAATAACGGCCCAACAGCCCAGGCATAGAGGGAACAGCTCTTTCCACAATTCCCAACCCTACGGGGGTGTTAAAGAGCCACAGCCGCCAAAACTAACTGCGTGCTGATTGCATGCCCAGGCTCACCCAGGTAAGTCTGGAGCGGCCATTTTCGATATTATCACGCCAAAGCTGATTGTTGGTGCTAGTGGCCACCATCTTGATAATGACCGCATGGTGAGTTGTGCAGGCTACCCCAGGAGACTGGTCTTGCCACCACTGCCACATCCCAAGGGAGAAGACCTGGTCTGAAGACTGCTTCAGAAGATTTGGAGGTTTGAGCATTAGCCTCTCCTCCTAGGGCAGTCTCAGGGCTCAAGCTACACAATGGCTAATCGCTCAGCAGATAGTGTGAAGCCTAGGCATGCTAAAAAATCCTCCAGAAAGGCTAGATCTACAAGCAAGGATTCCGCAGACAAAATAAGGGCAAAAGCCATTTATTCCAGAAAACCTACCAGGAGAGAAGAAAGGGATGCAAGCAGAAGACAAAAAGCCCTCGAAAAGCAGTTTTCCAGAGCTGAGAAGCAAGCTGTGCAGGACAGGTATTTCCCCTCCACCCAGCCAGAGGCTAACATTTCCTGCCCTCGGCAGCCATTGCCGCAAGTCTTGCCTGCAATGCAAAGAGCATGGTCACCAGAGGCAGTTAGAGAGCAGGTTTATCTTACCTCAGCAGGGGAAATTCAAACAGAATGATTTCCCTTTGCTTGTATGGTCCCTGATCCTGCAGAACCACAGATGAGGGAGAGAACCAGGGTTCCAGAGGTCACTTTTACCCCTACTGCAGTGGGGCTCCGCTCAGCAGACACTTTTTAGGACCAGAGTTGTTTGAGGAAATTAAGGCCCTTATCCCAGGCCATTTCACATGGGGTGGCCTCTACCCTGAAGACAAGGAACCATCCTTCCTTGAGGTCTGAACCTCCATTGCAAACCATGCAATATCAGGTTCCTATGGAGGCTCTTAGGCACCAGAGGGCAGAATCTCCTGCCCATTCTATTAGGAGTAGGGCATCTGTGCTAGAGGAGGAAGATCAAAGAGAATAAGGGTTCTCAGAGGATAAGGACTTGATTCCTGACCCTCCCCCCTTTACTGGGCTATTCAGCCCAGCACTCTTTACATCTCTATTACACAATGCCAGAACCATGGTCCGGATAGGCCCAGAGCCTTGTTCTCCAGCAGTGCCAACTGACAACCAGGGCCTGAATAGTAAGGTGTTCTCTGAATCCACTCCCATATAGCAGGACATACCTTGCCCCATACTGTTCCTAGACATTGTCCAGAGACAATGGTTGTAGCCAGGCACCTTTCCCACCCTGTGGGGTAACAACATTTTTTTAATATGGCTTCCCTCCTTGCAGAGGCGCTTCAATTGCCTACATTAGATGAGCTATTGGCCTCCTTGGTCTCCTTCAGCTGTATCTGGAGACATAGCGGAAGGCCCTTAAGACTGAGGATAGGAAGGCGGAACTAAACTTTTATAGGACACACCTGGCCAACGCATGGGCTGTTAAAGCAGCAGCAGCCACATCTTTTTTCACCAGAATGTTCCTTTTCTGGCTTCAACAATTACAGCCCAGAGTTTTCAGAGGAAATTTGGATGCACCAGCGCATTAACAAACTGGTGGTGGCTGCTGAATTCACGGCTGATTCATCCTTGCATGCAGCCCGTTTTTCCTCCAGGGCACCGGCCTCCAACATTATTTCTGACCGCTTGCTATGGCTTTGGCAATGGCAGGCAGACGCCGGAACAAAATGGAGGCTTGCCTCTGCTCCATACTTGAGTACTTCTCTGTTTGGAGATGCTTTGAATCCCTTCCTGGTTGAAAACAAGAAAAAGCACAGTCAGGAGAGCATATAGGAGGGCCTCCCCTTATCCCTGTAGGCAGCCCTTTTGTACGACAGTGACAGGAGAGGAATTTTCACAGTTCTAAAGATCTTATCAGCCTAGATCTGATCGGCCACCAGACAGGTCAGGGTTTTGGGATAGGGATAGGCAACAGTTCCAATCTAAGCAGCTCTTTCATGGCTTGGGAGGCTGTCATTTTCGCCGAACACCTCTTTCCATCTGCGGCTGGCTGGCTCTATTTGTGGACCGATGGGAGAATATCACCTCCAACTCTTGGGTCCTAAAGACTGTGCGATTCGGCCTCATTCTGGACTTTCTCTCTACACCTCTGAGGACCTTCACCCGCTGCCCCACCTCCAAGAACCTCTTATGAAGAGGACTTATGAACTTCAAATTGGCAGGGCCCCCAATCTTCCTGACTTCTTATACATCTTTCCAAAAATCTTTCTGTTAAAAAAAAAAGGGAGGCTTGGAAAATACTTTCTTTATTTCCAAACTGTTTCAAGATCCATAAACGTTATTTTTTTAAAAATGTAAGTGGTTCGGCCTGGATATGTCCTGTCTAACAATCAGAAAAGACATATGAATCTGAATTTGAGCATTTAATATGTTATTAAGCATACTTCTCACTTGTTACTTCCAAACAAGTATGTTACTGTAAAACAGGTTTGGATCATAGTTTAGGAATATTGATTTTTTTTTTTTGTAAACATTTAAGCCAATAATTCCAATGTGGCAATTCACCGAAAGTTGGATTTTTAAAATTAATTTAACTGTTTCCTGATTAATTAGCAATTTAATTTACAACTGAATTGAAACAGCTAACTCTACAAGATAATGAGTTTTGCAAACAGCTAGCTAGGAATCTTTGGTATTTGCTTGGCGTTTCATGCATGCATATACACAGATAGAAACACACAAACACAAACACACTTATATGTAGCTATAAAGTCTCTGGTGTAATAGGAGTATTGAATGAACAATCAACATTTTTTGTACCAACACTTTATGTAATCCCAACCAATTAATATTGAAGCTTATTTAGAGAATACATGAATTGGGAATTTGATTTAAATCCATTAATACAGAGCCATATTAATTATACCTTCATTTAGCTTGACTATAATGAACTAATTTTGTCAATGCAAAATTATTTCCTCCTTTTTATGTATTTAATTAATATAAAATGTAAGAATCTGTCAAAATGAAAAAGATCAAATTTGTTTCTCCAAACCCCAATGTAAAAAAAAAAGTGAAAGAAGGTTGTAATAGGCAAACTTGATTTTGATTACAAACTTTGAGGAAATATTAAGTTTAATTGCCATTTGACCTGCATGAATTCTGATTAATTAAAAAACACCAACCAAGTACTGTTTGGTACAGGTATCTTGATGTCATATAGTACATATGCTGTTATTGACATGTTTGACTTGTGATAAAGATGCTGAGGAATTGGAAAGTGAATAGGGGTATGAAACACTTCAGAATTGAAGCTGCAGTGGAGACTTGGTTTGATCTTCTGCAGCCTGAATTAGAAACTGTACAGAATTAAGCCAAAATCAGGAAACATTGTATCAAAAAGTACTCAGATATTTCTCCCCATCCCTATGTGATATTGTACTAGCTGGAGCAGCTTTCCTCAGTTTAATTTTCTAGGTTTGTTATTGGTTCACATTACTTCTGGATTAAAGCATTGGATTAAAGTATTGGATGATCATCTCCGGTGAAGTTTATTAATCTAGTGCAATGTTTCCCAACTTTGGCAATTTTTAAGATATTATATATGGACCTCAAATCTCATAACTGACAGTTACTGGCTAGGGTATTCTGGGAGTTGAATTCCACACATATTAAAGTTGCCAAATTTGGAATACTGATCTTTTGAGAGACTGGGCACACACTAAGATTGGGTGGAAAACAAAACTATTGTACTCATATAAGATGTGATATCTAAACCACTATATTGTAGCTAAAAGCATCATGGTCTGCTGTGTCTGGCTACTTATAATTTTGAAAGAACAAATTACTCACCTGTTTAATTTAGTCTGAATTGTGTAAATTGAATCATAAGATTGGCGAGGGGCCTATAGTTAAAATGAAACAGTAATTGTAATTTCTCCTTAGAGCTGTTCGGATCGTTCAGAGAGTGGGTGGAGCTTCAGTCTCTGCTGTTGTCGGCTGAGCTTAATTTCTGAGGAACGCTCCACCTTCCATCACGTGGCTTTCCATCGCGTTTCCCAGTTTATGCTCAGCCCTCGTGCAGAGTAGGCAGTGTTTTGTATGTGCTCTTGGCCGTTTCAGGAAAATTCCAATTTGATTAGTTTTTTGCTTCATTTCAGGTTGTATATAACCCTTCATTGTGTTTTTCTCCCTTAGCCCTGCGCAGTTGGTCCTTCTTATTTAGTAGAGTTCCCTGGGAGGTCCTTCCCCCAGGGGGTGCCAGGGGGTAGGAACAGCTCACCCTCCCAAGGGCACCAGGCCCCTGGAACACCAGCCAGGCGAACTCTAGAGGCTACTTTCACATCCACAGCCGCCGGCCTGCGCCAGGAGGAACCTCTCATTCAGGCGGTTCCGGAGCAGCTCAGAGCCTGGATGGAGATGGCTATCCGACAGGGAATTGCAGAAGGAATGCAGCAGATGGCCAGACTGGGGTTGCCTCCGCAGGCCACCAAATCTGCAAGATCATTCCCTCTCATGCCACAACCGTTTCATGATCAGGTGCCCCTCCAGGGGGAGGTTTCTCCTTCAGTCAGGGAAGACGAGGAGGAGGCGGAAGGGGACCTAGATTTGTGCAAGGAGGAGGAGGAGGAACAATTTGACCTGGGGTCCTTACAATACAATGAACCTCTTCCGGACTCAGATCCATCAGAGGCGGAAATGTCCGAGGACGAAGGTTTCACCCCAGACCAACCCGCTTTCGTAAGGCTCTTCAAGCCCCAACTATTCAAATTCCTCTTCTACAAAGCCAGGAACATCTCGGGCCTAACTGCCCAGAGCCCCTCTGATCCCATCCCCTTGGTTCCGGAAAGGCTTGAGGACTCCATGTTTAGATAACCGGTGGTGGAGGCCGAGGTCATCGCAACCCCCCCCATATTTCTGGACCTGGTGTTCAAGCAACTGGCCTCCTCAGTTGCCCCCCCGGCCCCTTCAGCCCATGATAAAAGGTTCTTCAACCTTGACCCGGAGCTCTCCAACCTGCTGAGCACTCCGGAGGTTGATGAGCCCGTCGTAGGCCTGACCTCTTCCTCTGCCCTCAGCGACCCTTTAGAGGCCCTCAGGCCAGAGGACAAGTGGTCGGAGCTGGCATGGCGGCGATCTCACCAGTCGGACGCATGGGCGATCAGGGCAGCTACGGCCGCTTCCTTCTTCATCAGATCATCCATTTGCTAGCTTCGCCAGCTTAAGCAACATGTCCCAACCTCCAATATCCGCACCCATCAGCACATCGCCAAGATTACGGCTGCAGCTGAGTTCTCAGCAGACGCCACTTTTCACTCAGTAAAATTCTCCTCCCGCGCCATTTCCTCCCACGTTTCGGCCCGTCGCCTGCTCTGGCTAAGACACTGGCAGGCGGATCTCAAGAATAAGGTGAAACTAGCTTCCGCCCCCCTCGCGGGAAATAAGCTGTTCAGACCTTCCTTGGATCCTCTCCCAGTCGAGGGAAGGAATAAAAAGAAATTTCTCCTTTCCCTCACCCGTAAGTCAGATCCCAGATTTCTGCAGCCCTTTCGGAGGGCTCCCTTTTGTCCCTATCCCCAATCCCCCTTCCCTCCCAGGTACCAAAGGCCCCCCTCCTTTGGTTCGGGACCGCCCCAGGACAGGTCCGACCCCTTCGACAGACACAGGAGAGGTGGAAACTTCAAGAGGCCTTTTCGTGCTCCGGCAGCAGGCCCTTCCGGCGCTCCAAATATGCCACCGGACCTCATCCCCATTGGCGGGCGACTTAAAGCCTTTGCCAGTCGGTGGGACTCATCCACTTCGGATGCTTGGGTCAGGGATACCGTCAGGTTTGGCCTTGCCCTCGAGTTCCTTTCTACCCCCCTTGATTTCTACATTACATGTCCCCTCTCCAAGAACCACACCAAATACAACCTCATGGATTCGGCAATTCAGCACCTACTGGACATTCAGGCCATCCAGCCAGTTCCTCCATCCCAGAGGGGACAGGGCTTCTACTCACACTTATTCGTGGTGCCCAAACACTCGGGGGGATGGAGGGCTATTTTGGACTTAAAGCGGTTAAACCGCCACCTGGTATACCGCAGATTCAAAATGAACACGCTGCAATCCATCCTCTTGGGAGTTCGACAGGGAGACTGGTTGTCATCCATCGACCTCTCCGAGGCATATTTACACATCCAATCCGACCCTCCCACTCCAAATTTCTGCGTTTCAGCTATAATATCCTACACTTCCAATACGTGGCCCTCCCATTCGGGTTGGCCTCGGCCCCCAGGACCTTCACCAAGGTCCTGGCCGCTCTGGCTGCCCACCTCAGAACCATCCCGGTGCGGCTCCACTGTTACCTGGATGATATTCTCATCCTCTCCCCTTCCAGGGAACAGGCCATCAGGGACACCCATACTACCCTCACCTCCCTCCAGGAACACAGGTTCCTCATAAATTGGAAGAAAAGCCAACTGGCCCCTTCCACTAGGCTACCCCACCTGGGGACTATAATAGACACAGTAAAAGGGAGGGTGTTCATCTCTTCGGAAAGAATACTCAGCATCCAACAATCAGTCAGGCTCATCAGATGACTTAGGAAGGTCTCTCTCCTCGAATTACCCAAGTTGTTAGGTAAGATGATCTCTTGTATTTCCATTATTCCCTGGGCCCATTTCCACTCTAGATCCCTCCAGTGGTTCCTGCTTCCGTACCAAAGGGCCGGGTCAAGCAACTCAAGGCGCAAGGTCAAGGTCTCGCCAAGGGTTCTCACCTCCCTCCTCTGGTGGAGCAAGGCGTCGATCAACAAGGGCTGCCTCCTCAAGGAGCCACCAAGACTCACCGTCACCACAGACGCTAGTCTGTCCGGATGGGGCGCCCACCTTCTTTCTCTTACAGCTCAGGGCAGATGGTCATCGACAGAGAGGCTGTGCAATATAAACTGGTTAGAGCTTCGTGCCATCCACCTGGCCCTCCGCAGCTTCCTCCCTCAGCTTCAGGGCTGCCACGTCCTCATTCTCACCGACAATATAACAGCAAAGGCTCATGTCAACAGGCAGGGGGGTATTCAGTCCTCAAGCCTAATGAGGGAGACCGAGCGCCTCTGTCGGTGGGCAGAGTCTCACCTCCTCTCACTCAGAGCAGACCACATTTCAGGCATCGACAACACCTGAGCAGATTGGTTGAGCAGGGCCACCATAGACCAGGCGGAGTGGCGCCTCCACCCAGCCCTGTTCAGGGAGGCGACAGCAATATTCGGCCTGCCAGTGGTAGACCTGTTTGCCTCCCCCCTCAATACCCAACTTCCATGGTTCATCTCCAGATTCCCGTCCCTCGGGGCGGAGAACCACAATGCCCTTCGATGCCCGTGGCCCTTGGGCCTTCTTTATGCCTTCCCCCCTCTGGCACTGGTGCCCAGAGTACTGCAAAAGGTCCTCCACGAGAGGGCGGAATTGCTTCTGCTAGCTCCTTATTGGCCCTGTCGCTCCTGGTTTGCGGACCTCCGCAGCCTATCAATAGACCCCCCCCGGAGGATCCCAGCAGACAGGATTTCTGTGTCTCAAGGCCCCCTTCTTCCCCCAGACCCCCAATGGCTACAGCTAGCCATCTGGAGGTTGAGTGGGAACGTCTGAAGAGGGAGAATTTCTCCACTGAAGTCATTAATACTATCTTAGCAGCCAGGCGTCCCTCCACCAGAAGGATTTACGACGCCACTTGGAACAATTTCCGCAAATGGTGTGCCAATCTCCGCATTGACCCAACGAACCCATCTGTGGCCCAAATCCTCGACTTTCTCCAGGAGGGTCTCGGTAAGGGACTGTCCCCCAACACACTAAGGCGTCAGGTAGCAGCCCTATCCACCGTAATTTCCTGCGAGGGTGTTAGTTCCCTCTCTCACCATCCCTACATACGTGCATTTCTGAAAGGGGCCTCAAGCTTACGACCACCATCCCTACACCGGTACCCTGCCTGGGACCTTAACAGAGTCCTGACTTCCCTCACTAAGCCACCCTTTGAACCCCTAAGAGAAGTCTCTCTCCAGTTCCTGTCCTACAAAATAGTGTTCCTGGTGGCGATTACATCAGCCCGGAGGATTTCAGAGATCGCTGCTCTGTCAGTCAGGAAAGACCTGTGCGTCTTCCATTCTGACTGGGTGGTTCTCCGACTTGACCCTTCATTTCTACCTAAAACTAACTCAGTTTTCCACAGGGCTCAAGAGCTTATACTCCCCAATTTTTGCCCCAGGCCAACTCATGAAAGAGAGAGACTATGGCACACCTTAGACGTCAGGCAGGCCTTGCGGATATATATTAAGCGTACTCAGACCTTCCGTAAATCCGAGGCCCTGTTTATTTCCTTTCAACCAAAGTCACAGGGGCTCAAGGTACCCTCAACCACAATAGGCTGTTGGATAAGGGCGGCCATTTCTAGGGCATACCAGGCCCAGGCCCTCCAAGTGCCCAGGGGTATCACGGCTCACTCCACCAGGAGTGCGGCGACATCAGCTGCCTGGGCTACCCAGGCCCCTATACTCGAAATTTGCTGGGCAGCAACGTGGGCCTCCCCGTCACCTTTCATTAGGCACTACAGAATCGATAGGTATGCCGCTGCGGAGGCTTCTTTCAGTAGAAGGGTCCTTCAGAGGGTGCTCAGAGATCCCGAGGACTCAACAGACCAGACGGTGTCCCTCCTATAGGACAGGCCCCAGCTTTGGTATGTCCCACTCTCTGGACGATCCGAACAGCTCTAAGGAGAATGGGCATTGGTTCTTACCTGACACGCCATTTCTCTTGAGCTGAGAGGATCGTCTAGCCCCTCCCTTTTCCTTTCACCGTCTGGGGGGGTCTTGTTTCGGCCAATGCACTTTAAGTCTAGCAAGAGGAGAGCACGAATGTCTGTTTTTTTCCTCTCATCTTCGCATAAACTGGGGAACGCGATGGCAAGCCACGTGATGGAAAGTGGAGCGTTCCTCAGAAATTAAGCTCAGCCTACAACAGCAGAGACTGAAGCTCCACCCACTCTCTGGACAATCCTCTCAGCTCAAGAGAAAAGGCGTGTCAGGTAAGAACCAATGCCCAGTCTCTTGTTAATTTACATATATATCTATAGATACACTATCAAGGCTTCCAGATATGATGGATTTAATTCCAGTTGTAAGCTGAGAATGAATGGCTTGCTTGTATAACACATATGGAAAACACCATATTGTGGAAAACTGATTTACAGTATGCATTTATACAACATGTTTCTGCTGCAGACAGAAGAGCTGGAAGCTTTTTAGATATAATATTCTCTATAATATGTTAAAAAATCCCCAAGCTAAAATAAAATTATGTTATCTACTACATGTGTTCTGCAGCTTATATCAAGGTGAAAAATACAAATTGTTACTGAGCAAGTCATGTGGAAGATTCATGTGGAAGAAAACACACACTGTTCCACCTATCTCTTGTTTCTCAAATCTATGGACTTCTTAAAAGTTGGCACATTTAAATAGAATGTATTCCTTGCTTCTTTCAAGATGTTGTATGAGAAAAGACCAGCAGCACTGGTGCCTCTTAAAGAGAAATCTTTTTTCAAAGGAAAAGAAACTGTCCCTGACAGATCAACATCTGTTGCCTATAGGCAATCAAAAATAGAATGCAGCTTTTGATGGAAAGGGACGTTGGTTTTCCTGAGGCGCACCTTCTCAGATAGTGTAGACAGGATCTAGTCTCACCCATTTTTTTCCTGGCCTTTGGGGTTGGGGGTGTGTAAGGAGTAACTATGGTTTCCTCCCGAGGATGGATTTTTCACAGCAACTATGCAACACCCTGACATCATCAAATAATTGGGGACGGTGGCCCAAAGAGGGGGCGTGTCTTCAGTTTTTTCTATTCAGTCCACAACCAAGCACAGCTGAATATATCCCACACATGGATCCTGTCGAAACCATTCTGGAGAACTTTGCATGTGGATAGAATTCAGTTTTGCAGTGGGATGTTTGGAGTATTTTTGTGTGATTGGGGAAGTAAAAGAAAATAAGAGCCTTTGGGTGTTTTTTTTTAATCTCCCTGCCTATATATTAATGAATGTGGAAATCAAGAATTACGATTGCCTTCTTGATGTGCCAGCTTCCTCTATTTTATGATCAGTCTTCAATAAGGTGACATTTACACTCAGAATTAAACAAAGTGCATCCAATTTCTTGCATATACTTGATTATAGTGGGTAGATGATTCTCCATCCTCTCTTTCATCCTCACTGATTCACATATTTTGTTTTTTAGGGTTTTTAAAAGATTGTTATCCTGCCTTTTTATCTATAACCCAAGGTGGCGAACATATCAGTATTCCTTCTTTCTCTAGAGTTGTTTGTCTGATTGCTCATATATTCTTTATGCTATTTTCATCTAACTTTGTTTTGTATTTATACTGGCAGATAAAGTGGATTCTATCCACAAGGGTTAAATCTCTTGTCTGTTTTGAGGGTAGCTATTCTAGTACTTTGGGCAAGAAAAGGCCTTTCCAATATAGATTAGTCCTTGACCTAGGACAATTGAATGGCCGATAAATGTTTGTTGCAAAGCGAGACAGTGGCTATCTGAATTTTGTCCCATTTTGTGACCTTTGTTGCCACACTTGTTAAGTGAATCACTGCAGTTGTTAAGTTAGAAACATGGTTGCTGAGTGAATCTGTCTTCCCCTTTGACTTGGCTAATCAGAAGGTTACAAAAGGTGATCACATGATTTTGGGATACTGCAGTCATCATAAATATGAATCAGTTGCCGAGCATCTGAGTTTTGATCATGGGACAGTGGAGATGCTGCAATGGTTATAAGTGTGAAAAATGATCATCAGTCACTTTTTTCAGTAGCGTTATAACTTTGAATGGTCACTAAATGAACTGTTGTAAGTCAAGGACTAACTGAATATAGCTACCTAAATGTATGCTTTGTGCTGAATGACCAAGCCATGCTTCTTATCAAATTGTTTTGCGCTAAGGTGCTGTAACTTGTTGGGTCTATGTTTCTTTTCGACATATCTTAAAACAAGGGTTTTTTTAAATGTTTTGTGGCTACAGAAGCTGCTTATTTTTTTTTAAATGTGAAGAGTGGTGGGGTTTCTGAATGTTCGATGGTAAGTCCATCACATCAGCTGTACGATAAGGACAAAGAAAAAAACAAAAACAAATTCTTCTGGAGGACTGAGAATTTTTCCCTTTCAGTCCCTTGTAAAGAGAATAGTTTTTATTTGTTTATTTTGCCTCAGGCTGCTGTGAAAAACTGCAAGAGATCTCTGCAAAGAACCAAGGACAAAACAAAACAACAGCCCCGCTCACACCCTAACAGGGACTAAGCCATTTCCCACCTTATTCATTAGCAAAGAGGGTTTCACCCCCCCCCCAAAGCCCGTAGAACCCGTTCAGACATAAAGGAGATCAATCATTTCTTGCTATTGTTCCCCATTAGGTGGCTTTGCTACCCTTGATCCTGGAAGCAGAATATTGCTATTGGGGATAGTAACTATCAACAGGATTCTGCTACCTGAATTTATCTAGTCTGCTTTGAAGAAATGCAAAGAAGTGACTGCAATGATCATATTAAAATACACCATACACCTTTGTTGGATAGTTTGGGAATCTTCCTTCCGTCTCACCATTTATGATTTTATTCTTGGGTCCTCTCACTTCATCATTTTTACAGATTATGTTTGCATGTATAGAGAATCTGGCAAAAGCAAAACTAGAACAAAAAAGTATAGGGAGAAAAGAATATTCATTTTGGAAAGTAATCACTATGGGGATTAATGTTTTTCATCTTGGACACTTTTACATTTTGTTTTAAAACATATAGAGGATGACCTATATAGAGACAATAGCCAAGATTTCTTTGGAATATTGGTAAATCTAAGGTTTTACCTGCATTGTAAGCTTCTTGGTAGCTTATTCCCCTTTTCTCCTTTTCCTACTTCATGGCGCTGTTATAAGAGTCTCCAGATATTTCCTGTGATTCTCTGATGAAAAATTGAATAAAAATAAATTTATTTCTGTAATTCTTGAAAAAAATAATTATATAAATCCACATGCACACACATTTGCCAGTTAATCATGAACAATACTAGTGTACCCTTTCTCAAAAAGATGCATTTTATAGATTACTCAAATGTGTAAGTTATCATAAAGTATCTTTCTTAAAATATACCGAACTGCTTAGTGAAGTGAAGAGATGGTTGGCAAAAGAAATATAGGATTACAAATTTTATAATTCCAAACATGGCAGAGAATTATATGAGCTGTGATTCAGCACTTTTGGAGGGTGCCAAATGTTTGGGACTCCTACATTAATAGAGGACACCTGTAAAGGAAATCTTTTTCTCAGCTTTTTACAGAGGGTATTTTTATGTTACAATGCGCTTTCCTCTTGAGGCTTTCAATACCAATTGAATATGTTTTAGATTAGAACTGGATGGATTGGGCATTCTTATGGTGACTGAATTGTTGAGATATGGATGAAAGTTCTAGAAGCAAAAAGCACAAACACTGCTTTTATAGCTGCATCTATAGAGTATAGTTTCTTTGGTCTAGATTTACACATACCCCCCCACATAAACATATTAACAATGGAAATATCTCTTTGATAATGCATTTGTGGCACATTGAGGGTTGATAATACCAATGGAAGATTACAGGTTTTTCTTACTCTATCTGATGTTTGACTAGTTTTATCATAGAGTATTCTCAGAAAATGGAGCAGCAGATATTATTGAAATAGTCTTACATTTTGTTGTTAGTTGCAAAGTTGTGTCCAACCCACTGGGACCCCATGGACAATGTTCCTCCAGGCCTTCCTGTCCTCTACCATCTTCTGGAGTCCATTTAAGTTCACACCTACTGCTTCAGTGACTCCATCCAGCCACTTCATTCTCTGCCGTCCCCTTCTTCTATTGCCCTCATTCTTTCCCAGCATTAGGCTCTTCTCCAGTTCATTAGGTGGCCAAAGTATTTGAGTTTCATCTTCAGGATCTAGCCTTCTAAAGATCAGTCAGGGTTGATCTCTAGGACTGACCGGTTTGATCCAAGGGACTCGCAGGAATTTTCTCCAGCACCATAGTTCAAAGGCTTCAATTCTTTGGCACTCAGCCTTTCTTATGGTACAACTTTCACAGCCCTACATTGCAACTGGGAAAACCATAGCCTTGACTATATGCACTTTTGTTGATAGGGTAATGTCTCTGCTTTTTAATATGTCTAGATTTACCATAGCTTTCCTCCCCAAGAGCAAGTGTCTTTTAATTTCTTGGCTGTAGTCCCCATCTGCGGTGATTTTGGAGTTCAGGAAAACAAAATCTGTCACTACCTCCATGATCTTAGTTTTCTTAATATTGAGATTCAAGCCAGCTTTTGCATTCTCCTTCACATACATAGTGTATTCCAATTATGCCTGTTTACAACCCTTGTAATCCTAATTAGCTGGTACAATAAATTTAGGGTGGGAAATGTGGTAAACAGAAGCAAGACATTTATAAAAAATTAGCAAAATAATTTCCTTAGTTTGGCTGGTACATAATTTGCTTTCTTTTGTGATTGAATCTTCATCCTCAAAGTTTAATGCTTATTAATGAAACTTTTGTGTGTTTTTACATTATTTTTGTCTGTATAGCCTGGGAAGTTAAAAATGAGTGATAGATAAATTGTATCCTCTCCCTCTTTCTTTCAGTGAATGCTAGTGGGTGGGGAAGAAGTTATGAAAAGATCTCTTTTTTTGTCTCTCTTGTATTAATAAATATAGAAAAAGAAAAGGTTGTTCCTGAAGCATATCCTTGAAAAGGATTGTAGCTCTTTGGTTTCGCAACGGATACAGTACTGAAAAATTGTGTGATCCTTATGGTTCTCCCCCTCCCTTCTTTCTTTTTTTCCCTAATATAATTAGCAGAAGCTGGCAAGAAAGAGATTGATCCTGAGGCACAAAACAAAAATCTCCCTTTTTATCATGGGGAAGTATCGTGTAGATGTAAAGGACAAAGAAGGGGATATTAAATTTTTACCCATGCTTTTTTTGGAACTTGTGAATAGACTGCATGCACAATTGTCACAATATTAGGAATAGGAAATGGGAGAGCATACGTCCTTATGGAAGAAGTCTCTAAAAGAAGCATGATTTATTTGGCACACTATTTAATTTTATAACATAGCTCTGTGGTTAGCAATTGAGTTTATTTAAAGAAAATAATGATATAAAAGGCACAAACTAGTGATTGACCTCCTACTGGTGGAGAGGGAAGGAGGGCTTATACCTGATTTGGGACCATTACATGTTCCTGAGAATGAGGGTGGAACATATTGGCAATGTGCAAAGACATGTATATTTTCTCTGTACTACAAATGAATTGTCACTGGTGAGCATGCAAGAGAATGCAAGAGAAAATCCCCTTCCTAAATCCACATTATACAATGACTTGGTTCAGCCATAAATTGTGTCATGCATGAATCTAATCAGTCTTATTTGCTAACTATGGATTAAAACCTAGATTACTAAACATGGTTAAATGGATTTTGTTAAATTCTGTTCAATATTTCCCACAAACAATTCAGAGCAATCTGTAAAGTCCTTCCATCATCTCATAAAATAGTATCATCACAGTCAAATGAAACTGAATGTGACTGGCTAAAGCATTTTACCCCTTAGTCAGAATTTCCAACTTGATTTTCCAGTCTTTGGCATAACCATTCTCCTAACTAATGATAGTGCTGGTTATGCCTTTCAGTTTGAGGACTCTTTGATGAATTTTGCTTATATTCTTGCAATTGAGATCTAACATACTATGCAAATATCTCTGCATATAACACTGAATTTGGGTTTTTTTTTTAATACAAGTTTTATTAATTTTTTACAACAAACACAAACACATAAAACATAGGACATAACATAAAAACATCATCATTCTTCATAAATTTACAAGCAGTGTATCGGTTGGTTTACCACTCCTTTTTGTTCATCCATTTCATAGTCATCATAATAATTATGTTGCATAATAATGCATATCATCAATCAACAACCATATATCCCAATATCACTATTGAACAATCATTTGACTGTAATTTAACTAATTCATACTTAAGCGAGATAACTATAGTTTAATTAATTTATTTTATAACAGACCATAAAATCACACCAAATCTATCTTAATAAAATATTCTTAAAATATTATCAAAACCAAAAAGAAGAAAAAAAAATACATATTCGTTATATCCTAGGTTTCTAAATATTCTATTATTATATTGTATTATCTAACCATTGATAAAAAAGATCCCAAACTTCATAAAATTGTTTATCTTCTTGTTCTCTAATTTCAAATGTCAATCTGCTCATTTCAGCACATTCCAATATTTTCTTAATGATTTCTTCCTCTAATGGTATTCTCTCACTTTTCCAATTTTTAGCAAATACAATCCTTGCCGCTGTTAATACATTTACAATCAAATATTTTAAATTTTTATTATATATATCAAGTAAGATTCCCAATAAAAAAATCTCCGGTTTCAAGTCTATATGTTTTTTTGTCATTTTTTCTAACCATATGCGAATTCTAGTCCAGTATTTCCTGGCCTCCTCACAAGTCCACCACATATGGTAATATGAACCAAGAATCTGATGACACTTTCAGCATTTTTCAGATTTGTTCTTAAACATTCTTGCTATTTTGTCAGGGGAAAGTGCCACCTGTAAAACATCTTATACAAATTTTCTTTATATGCTGTTGACATTGTCATTTTATAATTTTGAGACCACAACTTTTGCCATTTCTCTAAATCAATCCCATATCCAAAATTCTTCCCCCAAGCAATCATTGTTTCTTTAACTTGTTCTTCCTCCGATTTAATTTCCAACAAATAATTATATAATTTTTTGATCACTTTTTCATCAGTACCTGTCAATATCCTATCTAAGTCAGTCAATTTATCATAGAATCCTTCCATTTTAGAATCTTTAAGATACCTTGAATGTATTTGCGCATATGAAAACCAATTCATCTTTATACCTTGTTCTTCTAAATTTTGCATCGTTTTAAGTTCACCCTTTTCATCTAGTAATTCCCCATATCTAACTGTTTGTTTCTTCTTATAGGTTATAGGATAAGAAAAAGCTTCAATAGTTGATAACCAAACTGGGATTTTCAAATAACATGTTTCTTAATTTTCTCCCAATTCAACCATAACGATTCCCATATATAATGCCTTCTAAAATAACCCTGCGATTTAGTTCCCTTATACCATAGAGAAGCATGCCAACCCAATAATAAATCATGTCCTTCTAATGCCAACAATCTGGTCTTTCTTAACGTTATCCATTCTTTAGCCCACATTAAATTTGCAGCTTGATAATACAACTCCCAATTAGGAAGGCCAAATCCTCCTCTAATTCTAGCATCTGTAAGAGTTTTAATTTTATTCTCGCTTTCTTACCTTGCCATATATACTTCAACACAATTTTATTTAATTCTTCAAAATAGTCCTTACCTAACCTAATTGGTATTGTTTGAAACAAATATAAAATTCTAGGTAAAATATTCATCTTAATTGTTGAAATTCTACCTATCAGTGACAATTTTCCCATTTTTTCAGGTCAGATGCTATCTGCTGTTTAAGTTTAATATAGTTATTCTCTTTCAGTGCAGCACATCTTGACGTCAAATATATCCCCAAATATTTAACTTTATTCGTAACTTGAATTTTCAATAGGTCTGTCAGCTCTTCTCTTTGTCTTAATAGCATGTTCTTTGTCAAAATCTTTGTTTTGTCTTTATTTATTTTCAAGCCAGCCATCTCACTGTACATCTCTATCTTTCCCAATAGTTTTAAAGCTGTCTCTAGAGGATCTTCCAAAATAAAGACCAGGTCGTCTGCAAAGGCTTGCAATTTGAATTCCTCCTTTTTAACTTTCATTCCTTTTCTATTTGTATCTTCTCTAATATTTCTATTTAACACTTCCAAAGTTAATACAAATAACAAAGGAGATAATGGACATCCTTGTCTTGTACCTTTTTTAATATTGATAGAGTCTGTGAATTCTCCATCTATCATTACTTTTGCCATTTGCTTATAATATATGGCTTCTATTGCTTGAATAAATTTTCTAGCAAAGCCCATCTGTTCCAATAATAATAACATAAATCTTCAATTCACATCATCAAATGCCTTTTGGGCATCTAAGAATATCAAAGCCATTTGTTTTTCAGGGTGCGCCTCGTAATATTCCAATGTGTCCAGGATTACCCTCATATTGTCTTTAATTTGTCTCTTTGGTAAAAATCCATTCTGATCAGAGTGAATAAAATTTTTTTAGATATTTTTTTAGCCTCTCTGCCAAAATTGAAGCAATGATTTTATAGCCTGCATTCAATAAGGAAATAATTGGTCTATAGTTCTTAATTTGTAATGGGTCAACCCCTTCTTTTGGGATAAGTGTAATATAAGCTTCTGACCATGTTTTAGGTATTTTCTTATTTGTCATAACTTCATTCATGACTTCTAATAGTGAAGTGCTCAACGGTTCTTGTAGTGTTCTATAAAATTCTGCCGGGAGACCATCTGGTCCTGGTGCTTTTCCATTGTTCTGTCTATTAAGTGCTTCAGTTAATTCCATCATTGTTATAGCACTTTCTAGCATTTCCCCAGTTTCATCAGGTATCTTAGGTAGGTTAGCATTTTGTAAATACTGTTTAATTTTTTTCCTCATCAAGATCCTCCTGTTTATATAATTGTCCATAAAAGTCTCGAATAATTGCCCTTTTCTCTATTACCATGGCAAATTTGACCTTGATTGTCTATTAACTGTAATATTTTCCTTGATTCTTTCTCTTTTCTCAATTTATAAGCCAACCATCTACCTGGATAATAGAAGTCCCAAAGGGCACCTGTATAAACATCCTCCAGTGCTCTTCCCTCTATCTTATCACTTCCAGTGGCCTTGAGAAAATTTTTTTTCCCAGGTCCCAACTTCCAATATTTTCAAGCCTCTAATTGGCAGTGTTGCAAAGTTTCCTAAAACCACTCCCCCTTCTTCCCCCCTAAAAAACCTAAAAAGAAAGAAAAAGTGTGTGTACATATATATATATATATTTAATTTAAAAAAAATTACTAAAGGGAGCCTCTATTTTATAAAATATAAACAGTCAAAAAGGAGAAGGGAGAAAAAAAAGAAGAAGTAAGTTTAAAAGAAAAAACCAGTCTGATTAACTAGATCACCATAGAAGTTCAATGGAAAGAAAAAAAAAGTAAAAGTAAAAAGCCAAGCCTCACTTTGACATTTCTCTTTAAAAATCGCCACTAAGTCAGTTTAGTCAAAAATCTTACAGATTTCTTCTCATTCTTAGGGTGTCCTTTAGACAAATATTAATAATAATTTAAAAAAAAAGTCCTCACCAAACCAATACACTTTCCCTTCCAATCTCTTCCTTTCGGAGCTGTCCCAGCTTAATGGCTGCCTCTCCGCCGATGGTAAAAGGGATTCTTCTGGATCAACCAGGGACTTGCGATGTCCCTGGGATCTACAGAACGCACCCCTTGCTTTCACCGTCTCTATGGGACGGTTTAGGTCCGTTAGGACCGACCAGGGGCGAAGATATCAGCTGCAATCTCGGAGTCCCGAGATCGCAGCTGTAATGCAGCGACGAAGCTCCGCCTTCCCCTCGGGGTTCATTTTTTAAAGCAATTTACATGGCTTTTTTCTGTAACAGAAATATAATTTTTCATGGGACACAAAACCAATTTCTAACAGGTGCAGTTAAAATAACTTTTGTCTCCTACCTTACCTTATAAAGGGAAGATCAAAGACAGGAAATCCAAAGTAGCATTTCATATTTTTAATAATATTTTATAGGTTCATATTTATAGCTTTCCAGGAGAATGAAATTCATAATACAAAGATTTAGTTTCCAAACAATATAGTCAAACCAAATATGGATTAATCTATATGTCAAGCATATCAAGCATATCGCCGACATTGTGTGGTTCTGGGCATTTTGGAAACAAATCCATATGTTGAATTTTTCATTGCTATTTTCAATATCCTTTTATCATGCATAAAAGGCAATATACCATAGCATGGAATTTTTACTCTATCTTCATATAAATACGACTCCATTTCCTTAATTTCCTGGTTTCTAATCTACAGGCTATCCCATGCACTGTATGTTCAAGTTGGCTTTTGTAGTCTTTAGAATAAATGGAAGATGAAATGATTTGGGTGCTGGCTGAATAGGAAACGTACCCTTGTCTGATATTGGTGTCTATGCTCAGTATAGGTCCGTGATGGCAAACCTATGACATGCGTGCCAGAAGTGGCATGCAGAGCCACTTGTGCCAGCATGTGAGTGGGCCCAGAAGAGCCTCACTGCGCATGTGCGTGCAGCCCTGCCAGCCAGCTGATTTGTTGGGTATATGCCACACATGCACGGGGAGATATGCATGGGAGATGCGCACGCATGCACAGAGGCATGCAAGAGGTTGCATGCACATGTGCAGAGGCGTGCAATGTGGGGGTGTCGTGTGTACATGCACAGAAGTGAGCACGCAGGCTGTCATGTATGTGTGCGCAGGAAGAGGAGGAGACACATGCGCATTGCATCATGAGTGCTGGCACACGAAAGTGCAGATGTGCGTGCACTTTTGGCACATAACATGGAAAAGGTTCGCCATCACAAGGATAGGTTATAGGGCAGTGATGGCAAACCGTGTCAGCACTGAGTGCCCAAATCAGACTGTGCATACATGTGTGTGCATGTGCACATGCCGGAGCACCAGAAAACCGAAGACCAGCTGTCTGGTGCACACATGCCTGGTTTTTGGCCATTTTTTAGGCTGTTTCTGGCCATTTTTTGGCCATTTTCAGCCCGTTTTTTTGCACCAAAAATGACCTGGAAAAACAGCCCATTTTTGGCTATTTTCAGGCTGTTTTTCAGGCCATTTTCTGGGCTGTTTTTGGCCCAAAACCAGACTGAAAATGGTGTGAAAAAGGCCCGGAAATGTCCTGAAAAACAGCCTATTTTTTGACTGTTTTTCTGGGCATTTTCTGGTGCTTCAGCACTCGCAAACAACAGTTGGCTGGTGCGCTAGAAACCAGAAGAGCAGCAGGCGATGGTGTGCATGCCCACTGAAAGGGCTTTTCGTGCCACGTGTGCCATAGGTTCGCCATCCTGGCCCTCGAGTTATGATGGGGATAGGTTAAAATACAGACTGCATTTTCCCTTTTAAACTTATTTCTACTTATTAGTGTAGTTGCCCATATTAAACCACAATCAAATATTTAATTTGGTTCCTACTTATTTTCCCCATTTCATGTAAACCAAAACTCCCCGACAATACTACTTTCCATGCTTTTAACCCATGCTTTGGTTTATATTTTGATATTGATTTATTCTGATACAAAAATTCAGATGATTCAGCTAAACAGTATATTGATAAATATATTTATTACAACTTTATTCTTCAGTGTGCTGAGTAGAGAATCCAAGGAATGGGTTAACTCTGCTCGGAGGCTGAGTCAGTCAGTCTTTTGGTCATGCCTCCTTTGTCTGCGCTTGTGCAGTTTTGACTCAATCTTTGCTCATAAGAGACGTATAGAAGAGTGCTCTTAGAACAGAAGGATAGAGTTCCAGCCCAGGAAGAAAGGCGTCCAATCGATATAAAGCAACATATTCCACTACGTTCTCAGATTGAACCACCAGATAGCACCATAGAGCAAGCCTCTCAGCCTTCCTTTCATCAGAAGGCAATGAGGTTTTTGTTGATCCACACTCAAATCTGTTGCCAGTGGGAGCCACCACCAAAGTGGATGAAGATGGCATGAGAGGCCACCTTTGTACCCACTGCAGTGGGACTTCACAGGCAGGAGAGTCAGGGGCCTGAAATTACTGATCAGATCAAAATTCCGATATCAGAAGGCATCACTGCAGGCCTATAACAGTGACATCAGGCTGTTCCTGTGGCACCTGAAACCTGCCTACATCAGGACCACTATATGACATCCCAGCATCAGAGAGATTTGGTGACCTTCCAAGGGTCTCACCTCCATCCTCCATGCAGTACGATGTGTCGCTCAGGAGATGAGGACCAAAAAGAGATGGAGCTTTTTGAGGATGAGGGGATGGCTCCAGACCCCCTGTCCTTTGCAGGGCTCTTTCGCCCAGATCTTTTTAAAACTATTATTTAAGGCCAAAGCCACAGTGCACTTGGGAGCTGACCCAGCTACAACGGAATTTGCATTGGACCTGGTGAACCCAAGTGAATTGCTCTTTTCAGAGCCAACCGTGGAGAGTGAGGAAATTCCCTCACCTAAACTATTCTGGGACATGATCCAAAGACAATGGGCCCAAACAAGGGCATACCTTCCTCCAAACAGGAGCGACAAAAATTTTATAATGTGGCCCCAGATCTCTCCGAGGCAGTGCAACCTCCAACCATAGATGGACCTGTGGCAGCCTTAACATCCTCCACCATCTTGTCTAACGATGCAGAGGATGCTCTGAAGACCGCAGGCAGGAAGGTGGAACTGACCCTCCACAAGATGCCTCAGACGGCTGCCTAGGTGGTCAAAGTAGCTACAGCCACCTCAACCAGTTCCAAAGGGCCAACAGAGGCAGGGGTTGTACTCCATCCTGTTTGTAGCTCTAAAGACCTTGAAGGGGTGATGGTGGTGGTGGAGAGCAATCCGGGACCTGAAAAGATTAAACAAATATCTAATTTACAGAAAATTCAAGATGCAGCCCCTCCAGGCAATACTGGAGAACATTTGAGAGGGCAACTTCTCCATAGAGCTGCTGCGGGCATCCAGAGTGGGAGGTGCTCCTGTCTTCACTCTTGCAGGCTGAGCTATAATTGAGAAACGCTCCACCTCCTCCACATGACTCCACCGTAGAGTTCCCAGTTTTAGCTTAGCCTCGCTAAGAGTCAGGCAGCTTAGCAGTTTGCTCCTTGGCCGATCTAGGATTCTTTATTGATTCACACCAGGTTTGAATTCTTTCTTCCTTTTCTCGGTCCCTGTGCATTTGGATTGTCTTGAGAGAGTAAAAGGGTCATTTGTTTACGCCCCTCAGGGGGGAGTTAGAGCCTTTTTGCGCCCCCCACCCCCCACTCTGGTGCCTGCCATTTTAAGCCGTGCTGTTTTTTTAACAGCGGCTTGTGTTTGCGCGCTTTAGCGCTTCCATTGCGCCTTCCCTCCACGAATGCAAGAGAGGGCGAGTTTTCTTCTCTCAGGCCCCTCGTTTTCTGCCTGCTTTTTGTTTTTTTCGGCAGCCTTTGTTATTGAGGGGTTTTGTTTCCTTCCCTCTGTGTTTTTCGCTGGTTCCGGTGGCCATTTTGATTGTGCCTCGTGGCCGGCCGCCATTTTGTTTTTTCCTTTCCTTTCGCTGCGAAACTCCCGGAGGCTTGTAACAGGACCGGCTGGCCTGTTTGGAGTTCTCCTTGTTGTTAAAAGGATACTGTGGCTCTGTGCCCTGTTGTTCCTTTAAATATCTGTTGGCTGGTTACCGTGGCTTAGCCAAACTTCTCATGTTGTTGGGAGGCTGTCTCAGGAGGCCTATTTCTTTATCCTAATTTTTTCATTGTTGGTTCTCTTTCTGGCCCCAGCGTTAATTCGATCCATTGGCTTTTTTTTTTTCATTTTTTATTATTCTGCAGTTTTTTTGTTAGGCCCCCCTTTTTTTTGAATCCTTTTTGTTCAAAGTACATAAATAAATAAATAAAAATAAAAAATAAATAAATAAAAATAAAAATAAAACAAAAAAAATTTTTTTATCAAAAGGGGGACGCGGCCCAACGTTAAGGTATCCGGCCCACTTTAGGCCGAAAGCCTAGGCGTGCCAACCGCCTTTATAGGCCATATTGTATTATACAGGCCTTATCATGGCAGATGATAATCCCAGAGGTCCTTCAAGATGCACCACCTGCGCAAGCGGACCGAGGAAATGTCCAAAGCTTCTCAAAGGGATGCCCTAAGGTGGCACAAAGCATTGGAAAGGGAGTTTGACAAACGTTCCAGGGACTCTCAGTCGGTACCACCAGTTCCTCCCACTCCTTCTACTTCTACTAACCCTATTCCTTTGCCAGAACAAGCTTCTTTCTCTAGGCGCAATTCTCCTGCACGGAGTCTCCCAGCATCCTGGCCTGAAGCAGCATTTACGCCGACCGCTGCAGGGTTACGCCCAGAGGGCCTACCTACCGACATCATCCCCGACAGTGTCAGAGAATGGATGCAGCTGGCCATTCGCCAAGGGATCACCGAAGGGATCCAACAGTTCTCCAGAAGGACACCTGAAGTGGAGTCCGTTTCCATAAGATCCCTCCCCAGGCCAAAACCTCACCAGGGTCAGGTACCGTCCCCAAGGGAACTTCCCTATCCAGAAGGGGAGGAAGAGGAGGAGGAAGAGGAGGTGGGCTTTGAGCCTTTCAGGGACGAGGAGGGGTTAGAGAGAGAGTCTCTGCACTACTCTGATGCCCCTTTCGAGTTAGATCCAATGGAAGGAGAGATGTACGAGGACGAGGGCTTATCTCCTGACCAGCCCACCTTTGTAGGCCTATTCAAGCCTCACATGTTCAAGTCCTTGCTGTTTAAAGCAAAGAACGTATCGGGGCTGACTTCTCAGCCTCATTTTGACCCCCTTCCAGCAGTCTCTGAAGGTCATTCCTACACCACCAATCTTCTCAGACTTAGTGATGAGACAGTTGGCCGCATCAGCCCCCCCCGCTCCTTCCAGTCAAGACAAGAGGTTTTTTAACCTCAACCCGGAATTCGCGGCCATACTTGATATGCCCGATGACCCCATAGTTCGCCTTGCATCTTCCTCTAACCCTCTGATGCTCTGGAAGTGCTGAAGCCAGAGGACAAGCGGGCCAAGATGGCGTTGCGCCGAGCGCACCAAGCTGATGCCTGGGCAATTCGCTCAGCCACGGCGGCATCATTTTTCACCCGATCATCCATCAGATGGCTTCGACAGTTGAAGCAGCATGTCCCCCCATCTAACACCAGGGCCCATCAGGACATTGCCACGTTAACGGCAGCAGCGGAGTTTGCAGCTGATGCCACTTTCCTTTCGGTAAAATTTTCCTCTCAGGCTTTCCCCTCACATGTGACAGCCCGCTGCTTGCTGTGGCTTAAACATTGGCAGGCCGACATTGAAAACAAAACTAAGTTGGCCTCCGCCCCCATATCGGGGGGAAAATTATTTGGCCCAGCCCTGGAACCATTGTTGATGGAGAGTTGAAATAAAAAGAAGTTCCTCCCATCTCTTGTTCATAGGCAAGAGTCCAAATCCCCCCAATCCTTTCGTAGGGGATCCTTTCGGACCTCCTTCCAAACACCCTTTACCCCAAGATTTCAGAGGTCTCCCCCATTTCGCCCGGTCTATCAGGACCGGGGCGATTCGGGGGACAGGAAGAGGAGGGGGGCCAGCTACAGGAGACCCTTCTGGGGAGCAGGGAGCAAGGCTTCTCGACGCCTCAGATCTACGGTCACTTACCCCGTTGGTGGTCGGCTAAAATATTTTGCCGACCAATGGGCATCATCCACTTCTGATGCCTGGGTCAGAGACACAGTAACTTTGGGTCTTTCTCTTCAGTTTTGTCCCCCCCCCGGATCATTTCATGGTTTCTCCTTTATCCAGAAACCCCTCCAAACATAAACTCATAGAAGCCGCTATCAAACACCTTTCTGACATCAGAGCTATACAGCCAGTGGCCTCCCTTCAGCGAGGACAAGGTTTCTACTCCCTCCTTTTTCTAGTCCCTAAACACTCCGGAGGTTGGAGGCCCATTCTGGACCTAAAGAGACTCAACCATTTCCTTGTCTACCAGAAATTCAAAATGCATACACTTCAGTCAATCTTGCAGGGCACCAGGAAAGGGGACTGGCTCACCTCCATTGACCATTCAGAGGCTTACCTTCACATTCCCATTCATCCTTCCTTTTTTAAATATCTGAGGTTTTGCTACAATGGCCAGCATTTTCAGTACGTGGCCCTTCCATTTGGCCTAGCCTCAGCTCCGAGGACCTTTACTAAGGTACTGGCAGCTCTGGTGGCACACCTCAGACATTTCCCCATCCGTATACACTGCTATCTGGATGATATCCTCATTCTCTCTCCCACCCAGCGCCAATCCGAGAAGGACACAAGGACTACACTCTCGGTGCTGCAGGCCCATGGTCTGCTTGTCAACTGGAAAAAGAGCCAGCTTACCCCCTCCACCCGAATACCTCATTTAGGAGCAGTAATTGACTCGGTTGAGGAAAAGGTCTATCTTTCCCCCGAAAGGTTTGGCAGCATCCAGAAATCGATCAAGGTCATTAGGAGGACAAGGAAAGCTTCTTTACTGGATTTATCCAAGTTACTTGGCAAATTGATATCATGCATATCCATTGTTCTCGTTTACATTCCATTGGGCTCATTTACATTCCAGATCTCTGCAATGGTTCCTGCTTCCTTATCAACGCTCCTGCAGGAGCAATTCAAACGCCGTGGTGAAGGTTCCTCCAAAGGTCCTCGCCTCCCTTCTCTGGTGGACCAAGCCCACCGCCAACAAGGGACATCTTTTCAAGGAGCCCCAAAGGGTCACTCTCACAACAGATGCCAGCCTGTCCGGGTGGGGGACCCACACTCAGTCACTTTCAGCACAAGGACTTTGGTCAGCAACCGAACGTCGCTGCAGTATCAATTGGCTAGAGCTCCATGCAGTGTACCTGGCATTCAGCTCCTTCCTACCCCAGGTACGAGGGCAGCACGTTCTGGTTCTGACGGACAATACTACGACCAAGGCCCACATCAACTGTCAAGGGGGCACTCATTCCATCTGACTCATAAGGAAGGCCGAGCGGCTCTGTCGTTGGGCGGAGGCCAATCTCTTATTTATCACGGCAGAACACATTTCGAGAGCCTCAAATGTCCAGGCAGACTGGTTGAGCAGGGCCACCTTGGACCAGTCGGAATGGCGTCTGCATCCCTCCCTATTCAGGGAGGCCACAGCGATATTTGGTTTTCCACTGCTGGACCTCTTTGCGTCCCCGCTCAATGCCCAAACACCGCGATTCTTCTCTCGATACCCCACCAAGGAGGCAGAGAACCACGACGCCCTATGTTGCCCCTGGCCCCTAGGGCTCCTATACGCATTCCCTCCCCTTCCATTGATCTCCAAGGTGATCCGGAAGATAATCCTCGAGAGGGCGGAAGTGCTCCTGGTGGCTCCATATTGGCCCAGGAGACCATGGTTTGCGGACCTGCGCAACCTGTCAGTGGCCCCTCCTTGGAGGATTCCATCAGATAAGGTCTCGCTGTCCCAGGGACCTCTTCAGCACCCGGATCCGCAGTGGTTTCAGTTAGCCGTTTGGAGGTTGAGTGGGAACGTCTAAGAAATGAAGGCCTGTCTGCGCAGTTCATCAATACCATTCTGGCAGCGAGACGGCCTTCAACCACTCGCATATACAACACGACCTGGAACCTTTTTTGTAAATGGTGCCACAAGTCATTTGTCAATCCGCTCTCTCCATCCATTGCACAAATTTTGGCTTCCTTCAAGACGGGCTGGACAGGGGCCTTTCCCCCAACACCTTAAAAAGGCAAGTGGCGGCATTAGCAACTGTGGTCACCGGCATCTCTTCTGGCTCGCTTTCACATCACCCTCGCATTCGTTCATTTCTCAGGGGTGCCACTAATTTACACCCGCCAGTGGTTCTTAGATACCCGACTTGGGATCTTAATAAGGTCCTTATGGCATTGGCTAGACCTCCCTTTGAGCCCCTCAGGGAGGCGTCACTTCAGTTTCTCACGTTTAAAGTGGTGTTTCTGGTAGCAATCACATCTGCCAGACGGATATCTGAGATAGCAGCTCTATCTATTAGAAAGGATCTATGTGTTTTCCATGCTGACTGTGTGGTTCTGAGGCCAGACCCAGCTTTTTTGCCTAAGATCAACTCGGCCTTTCACAGGTCCCAAGAATTGGTTCTTCCAAATTTTTGTCCCAGGCCTTCCTGAGAAAGAGAAAGGCAGTGGCATTCTCTCGATGTCCGAAGGGCACTTCGTATTTACATTCATCGCACTCAGGCGATCAGGAAATCAGAGTCATTGTTCTTGTCTTTCCAACCAAAGACGATGATATGTAAAGTATCTCCGTCCACAGTTGGGCGTTGGATCAGAGCTACCATAGCCAAGGCCTACTTATCCCAGGCCCTTCTTGTTCCTAAAGGGATAACCGCTCACTCTACAAGGAGTGCAGCTACCTCAGCAGCCTGGGCGACCCAGGCATCAATCCATGATATCTGTCGAGTGGCCACTTGGGCGTCTCCATCTCCTTTTATACGCCATTATAAGCTTGATGTTTATGCTTCACCAGACGTGTCCTTCGCAGACGAGTTCTTCAGCAAGTGGCGAGAGAACCAGAGGAGATTCCGAACCAGACGGAGTCCCTCCTGTAGGACAGGCCATGCTTTGGTATGTCCCACTCTGGATGCTTGCAGCAGCTCTATGGAGAATGGGCATTGGTACCTACCTGACACACCCTTTCTCGTCGAGCTGCGTAGAGCATCCAGCCCCACCCTAATTGTTCCGTCTGGTGGGGGAATCCTGTTTCGGCCAAGGATTTAATCAATTTACAGTTGTCAAAGGTATAATAGTTAAGATGAGATGATTGTTGTTGTCTTCTCGTCTTCGTAAAACTGGGAACGCTACGGTGGAGTCACGTGGAGGAGGCGGAGCGTTCCTCAATTATAGCTCAGCCTGCAAGAGTGAAGACTGGAGCATCTCCCACTCTGGATGCTCTACGCAGCTCGACGAGAAAGGGCATGTCAGGTAGGTACCAATGCCCATTCTAACATCCATAGACCTGACGGAGGCATACCTCCACATACCTATCCTGCTGTCCCACTGGCGATTCCTGTGATTTCACGATGCGGCCTGATATTATCAGTACAAGGCCCTACCATTCATCCTATCCTCAGCGCCCAGGCACTGGCAGCACACCTCAGGATGATTCCAGTGTGCATCCAATGTTACCTGGACGATATATTGATACAGTCCTCCTCTCCACTCCGGGTGGCAGAGGATCTGCAGGTCACAATCTGGGCCCTACAGCATCATGGGTTCTCTGTCATTTTCAACAAGAGCCATCTAGCACCTTCCAATCGACTGCTACACCTGGGTGCAGTCATAGATACCAGGTCATGCAAGGTCTCCCTATCCCAGTAGTGTCAGGTCAGTATAAGGATCTTGGCAAGTTGGGTCCAAGCAGACCGAACAGTGACCCTGGCCCTCCTCTCGCAACTCCTGGGCAAAATGGTGTCCTGCATATTGATTGTACCTTGAGCATGCCTGCATGCCAGAACCTTGCAGTGGTTCTTCCTGCCCTATCAACGGTCCAGCAGAAGCATCTCGAATGCCACCACTAAGGGTATTTCAGTCCTTCCACGGGTGGATGTCGCAGGCCATAACCAACAGATGTGCTTTCAAGGAGCCCAGCCACCTGACTATCACCACAGATGCCAGCCTTTTTGGCTGGGGTGCCCATTTCCAGTCCCAGATGGTACAAGGGCAGTGGTCTCAGGCAACAACACCTGAGGAACAACATCAACTGGCAACCCACTTGGCCCTCAAATGTTTCCAGGACACAATCTCTGGGCACCACATAAATATTCATTCAATGTGGCCACCAAAGCCCATATTAACCGCCAAGGGGGCACCCATTCCAGATCCCTAATGTGAAAGGCTGAACAATTGGGCATCTGGGCAGAGAGACATCTTCTCTCCATCAGAGTAGAGCACATCTCAGGGACAGTGAATGTACTGGTGGACTGCCTCAGCAGAATCTCAGTCAACCACTCAGAGTGGCACCTGCACCCAGACCTCAGGGAACTGTTAAAAAGTCCCCCCCCCGATCCTGGATCTATTCGCCTCCCCATCAAACACCCAGCTACACAAGTTTACACAGGTTTACAGCACTGGGGGTGGAAGGGACCAATGTACTTTGCACTCTTTGGCCCCGAAGACTACTATATGCTTTTCCTCCTCTTCATCCCAAGGGTAATCAATCAAAAAGGTGCTAGTGGAGAAGGCAGAGATTCTGTTTTTAGGTCCCCACCAGGTCAGACGTCCGTGGTACGCAGATCTGGTCAGCCTGTCTGAGGGAGATTCTGTTCTGAGGGATCTTCCAGGTCCTTAGTTCATGCAGAACCACAATGTCTCCAACTGACCATCTGGCATTTGAGCAGAGAGTTCTGAGAGAGCTCAATTTCTCCAACAAAGTCATACAGACAATCCAGGCCTCTAGGAGGCCTTCGACCAAAAGAATCTATGACTCAACTTGGGGGGCCTTCTGTGGCTGGTGCTCCAAGGGTCACATTGATCCCACCTTGGTATCAGTGGCCCAGATCCTGGAATTCCTTCTGGAGGGGCTGGACAAAGGTCTGTCCCCTAATACCACATGCAGACAAGTAGCAGCTCTGGGCTCGGTGTTATCATGTGGGGATCTGGAGTCCCTCGCTCTACACGCGATGGTGCACAGTTTCATAAGAGGCACAACTAACCTGAAGCCTCCTGTGGTACACAGGTACCATCTAAAGTACTATAAGTTCTCATCTCAGTGCCGTTCCAAGCCATTATGATCAGGCAGCGTGCGCTTCCTCTCTTTCAAGGTGACCTTTCTCGTGGCCATCACTTCAGCCAGATGAATACCTGAATTGGCGGTCCTCTCCAAAAGAGAGAACCTTTGCATATTCCATCCAAACAAGGTGGTTCTGCGGTTGAATCCCTCCTTCCTCCCCAAGGTGAATTCCTCCTTCCACAGGGCACAGGAAATAATGTTGCCAGACTTTTGCCCGAGCCCAACCCATGCCCTGGAGAAGAAATGGCATACCTTGGACATTAAGAGAGCCCTCTTTACCTACGTCAAGAGGACAGCCTCTCTTAGAAAGACAGAATCCCTGTTTGTATCTTTCCAGCACTCTATGCTGGGTAACAATGTTACACCATCGACCATAGGGCAGTGGATATAGGCATGCATCGCCAAAGCTTACGAGCTTTAAACTCTTCCATTACCCAGGCGAGTGACAGCACATTCCACCAGAAGCGCAGCCACGACAGCTGCATGGATGACAGAGGCCTTTATCGAGGACATCTGTAAGGAGCAACAAAGTCTTCTCCATCCCCATTCATAAGACATTACAAACTGGATACCTACACTGAAGTGGCCTTCAGCAGGTGAGTGCTTCAGAAGGTGCATGTAAACTTGGGACCTCGGGACCAGACTGCTACCCACCCTTAGGACAGCCGGCTTTGGTATGTCCCATTTTTTGGATTCTCTACTCAACACTCTGGAGAAGGGGTGTTGGTCTTACCTGATGCACTCCTTCTCGGTGTGTCCAACCCCATCCTGGTGATTGTCTGGTCCAAAGTCCAGGAGTGGCCAGAATCAGCACTGGAAATATGTCAAGTCAATCACTATGCTTTCATAAAAACTAGGCAATGCGCAGGCAAAGGAGGCATGAACAGAAGATTGATTGACTCAGTCTTCAAGCAGAAGAGCAGAGTTAACCCCATTCCTTGGATTCTCTCTCAGGACACCGAGAAGGAGCGTATCAGGTAAGACCAATGCCTTATTTCATAACGATCATGTAATAATAAACCCATTGTCTTTTAGTTCTTGGAAATACATTGTACTGTATATTTTCCTTATTTAAAAGTTGCACTTTCTTCTCTTGATTGATTCCCTTGAACAATTTCTTATTTCCTACTTTCTAACGTTCTGGTGCAAGTCTGTACTACTGAAGTTTTATGTTGCTAAGTTTGTTCGGCCTGACAATTTTCTATTTGGAACAGCCTCCCCTTTGTTAAGCCTGTGTTCCCCAACCAGAGTTAAGGAGACAAGCTAAACAGAATGTGCAGCGTTAGTCAGATAGGCACACAGATAAATGAGTGAGATAAGTTTGTATGTTTGTTAACACACAGTAAAAATAACAGATACGCTTAAAATATAGTTTATTCCATTTAGAGTTATAGCATAGTCAAAATAACAGTCCATTAGTCATGTATCGTTTTAGTCAGTCCATTCAAGGATATTCAATTAGCAAAGTCCATGTAGAATATCCTATGTCAGTTCACTTACAAATCAGTCCTTTCTCTCTCCCGTTCCAGTAGGGGAAAAACGCAGTCTTGAATCCATCCAGTAATTAGGGATGATCAAGCCAGAGAGAGCAAGCTGCCGTGCCTTGCTTCTTTTATGGTGCTTTCACAACCACTCCCTTAATTACATTCCTACAGTTAAAGTTGCAGATACTTTAACTAATAAACCATGATTACATATTTATCATTTTACCTAAACCAGTTAGGGTAAACAATGTTATCCCTAACATTCTCCCCTTTTAGGTTAAATAATAATATAACTATTTACACTTTTAAATTATATTTGTTACAACTTTCTTTAAACTTAATTACTCCTTGAGCTTTTGTAAATTGGTCTGCAATGTTTTCTTCCGTAATGCAGTATTCCAATTTAATTAGCCCATTCTTTACAGATTCTCTAACATTTAAGTATCTTAAATCAGTATGCTTTGAGCTAGTTTTTACAGCAATACTAATAGCCAACTTTATGGCTGCCTGGTTGTCCTCGTACACAATAATGGAATCTTTAACAGTTACTCCCATGTCTAATAATAACTGTTTGTACAAAATTAAGTCAGTGCATAGTAATGACAGACATGAAAATTCCGCTTCCATCGTGGACAAGCTAGTATGCTGTTGTCTGATTGACCTCCACCCTATTAGTGTCTTACCAAATAATATAGCCATCCCAGATGTTGATTTTCTAGTGTTTATGTCAGTTGCAAAACTTGCATCTGCATAGGCACTAAGACTCAAATCACCCTTTGGTTCTATATACAATTCATGGTTCATTGTTCCTTTAAGATATCTTAAAATTCTCTTTAATGATTGCCAATGACATTGATGTGGATCCGAATTAAAACGTGCCAGCTGATCAACACTATAAGTTATATCTGGCCTTGACTAATTACTTACATATGATAAGCTACCAATCAAAGATTGATATATGGACTTATCAAATTTGGGACTTTGATCATCAGTTTGACAAACTTCCTGACTCATTGGAGTCTTTGCTGGTTTACAAAGTTCCATTTTATACGTTTTAATTATTTGGCATTATTATTTGACATTATTATTTGGATTATTTTATCTTCTTGAGATATCTTAAATCCATTTTTTGTTTTGTTTATTGTCAATCCTAGATACTTTTTAATTTCACCTAAATGCTTTAATTTTATCTTTTTGGCTAATAATGATATAATCTCATTAGCTTCATTCTTAGTCTTAGTTATCAAAGCAATATCATCTGTAAATAATAACAATAATGACACCGTTCCATTATTTTCTCTTTTAAACACACATGGATCTGCTAAACCAGATTTAAAACCTATATTGTTTAATTCTTTTACAATATGTTGGTTCCACTCAAAACCAGATTGTTTCAACCCGTAAAGACTCTTTGAGTTTCCAACAATCATTACTATTTACTTTATTGTCTTTTATAATAACTGGCTTTTTCAAATATATAGTGTGCTGCAATGGTGCATGCAAATAAGCAGTTTCTACATCTAAATGGTTAATGACATAGTTTTTCTTAGCTGCCCACACTAAAGCTGCTCTTAAAGATGTTGCTTTAAGACTTGGTGCGAAAACTTCATCGTAATCGGATGCAGTTTGATTAAATCCTTGAGCTACTAACCTAGCTTTATGGGTAACAGTCCCATCATTCTCCGTAGAACTGCTGCGAGCATCCAGAGAGTGGGAGGTGCTCCAGTCTTCACTTCTCACAGGCTGAGCTGAAATTGAGGAACGCCCTCCTCCTCCACGTGACTCCTCCATGCGTTCCCCCCAGTTTTAGCTCAGCCTTCGAGAAGACAGGCAGCTTTCTTCGTTCCTTGGCCGTTTCAGGTGTCGTTAATAGTGATTCAGGTTTGATTTTTCCTTTCCTCTCCCTGCAAGAGTAGTGCGGTCCCAAATTTAGTTTTTGGAGTGATTTCGCTCCCAGGAGGGAAGTGAGGGGTTTGGAGTCTTTCACCCCCCCCACCCCTCCTCTTCTATCCTCTGCCGTTCCAAGCGCGCTGGGCTCAGCCGCTTGGCTCTGCGCTGTACTTTTAAAAAGCGCAATTGCGTCTTCCCCCCTAGAACGCCTCAGAGGAGGCAGTGCTTCCTCTCCCAGCTCCTTTCTTCTCCTGCTTGAAGTTGTGGTAGGCTGGTACGCTTCTGAGCTGTGTGCTCTGAGCCGGGCGGCCATTTTGGGCGCGCCTCGTGGCCGGCGCCATTTTGTTTTACTGATCAAGTAAGGCCTTATCTTTTGGGATTTAAGTGTGAGCTGTGAGGCCTTTGTAGGCCCTTTAGCGGGACCGTCAGGCCGCATGGAGCCTTTGATTTTACTGAGAGAGCACTGTGGCCCCGTGCCCTGTTGTCTCTCTTAGATTTAATATTGTTGGCTTTCTTCCTTGGCCCGCAGCTAGTTCAGAAGCACAGGCACGTACTCTCCATGTTGTTGGGGGGCTGCCTACAGAGGCCCCTTTTTTTTTGTCTTGCCTTTTGCAAATTGCTTGGCCTCAGCGTTCATTTGGTCTATTTGGAATTAAATTATTGTTTTTGCTGTACCTTCTTGGGTCTATTTGGTTTTTCCTTACTTGAACCTGACCCCTTTTTTTGTAGTTAAATGCCAGTGTATATATTCAGGTTTTTTAATTTAGCTTGCTGGAATTTTTTCTGTTTTTTATTGCATAAGGTTCAAAAAAAAAAGAGAAAGGAGATTTTTTTGAATAGATAATAGCTAGCTCTAGAATAAAATTTTTTCAAAAAGGGGGACGTGACCCAATTTTAGGAAAACCGGTTTACGTTTGTAGGCCGAACTCCTAGGCGTGCCAACCGCCATTTTTCTTCCAATACCTTGGCAGAGGCTAATCATACTGGCTCTTCTCTGAAGGCCAAGTCTAAGACGCACTACCTTCGCAAAAGGGACAAGGATTCTTCCAGTACTTCTCAAAGAGATGCCTTACGACGTCATAAGGCCCTAGAAAGGGAGTTTAGCAAGCGGGCTAAAGAGTCACACTCTATAACACCTGCCTTTTCCTTCTATCCCCCCCCCGCCGAGCCAACCCTCTTCCTCTAGGGGCGGTACTTCCACCCGAGACCTCCAGCCCTCTCGTGTACCAGAGGCGGCCTTTACGCCGACCGCTGCAGGCCTACGTTCTGAGGATCCTGCTCCAATCATTGTACCTGAGAACATCAGGGAATGGATGCAGTCTGCCATCCGTCAAGGCATAGCTGAAGGAATGCAGCAGCTCGCTAGACCGGATTCCCGAGGGAGGACTCCTGAGGCTGAGTCTTTATCCGGGAGATCTCCTTCTGCACCAGCGTCACAGCATGGTCAGGTACCTCCTCACGTGGATGTTCCATTCCCAGAGGGGGAGGATACCCAAGAAGAAGAGGGAGTGGGCCTTGAACCGTTCGGAGAGTACGAAGGTTCTGATAGAGGTTCCTTACAGTATTCGGAACCCTTTCTGGAGGGGGACCTAATGGAGGGAGAAATGTCAGAAGATGAGGGTCTTTCTCCTGAACAACCTGCTGTTGTGGGTCTTTTTAAACCCCATTTATTTAAGTCCTTGCTATTTAAGGCAAAGAACATTTCAGGTCTAGCCTCTCAGCCTCCTTCTGAACCCCCTCCATCGAGTCCAGAAGGTCCTGATGACCTTATGTTCAGACAGCTGACAGTGGCAGCAGACATTATTCCGCCCCCCCCCCCAATCTTCTCAGATCTGGTTGCAAAGCAGTTCGCCTCGGTGGGTCCTTCTCCGGCCCCTTCTAGTCAGGACAAGAGGTTGTTTACCCTGGATTCGGATTTCTCAGCTATGTTAGACACCCAAGAAGTAGATGATCCGATTGTACGGCTTGCTTCCTCTTCCAATCCTACCGATGCACTAGAGGCACTGAAGCCAGACGATAAGCGAGCGAAGATGGCGCTCCGGCGGGCTCACACCGCTGATGCCTGGGCTATCCAGTCGGCCACGGCCGCTTCCTTTTTCACCCGATCCTCCATCAGGTGGCTCAGACAGATGAAGCAACACATTTCCCCAGCTGATACCAGAGCCCATCAAGATATTGCAAAGATCACGGCAGCGGCGGAATTTGCAGCCAACGCTACCTTTCATTCGGTTAAGTTCTCATCCCAAGCTATTTCTTCCCATGTTTCTGTCAGACAATTGCTTTGGCTTCGACACTGGCAGGCTGATATTAAAAATAAGTCTAAGTTGGCTTCAGCCCCCATAGTAAAAGGGAAATTATTTGGGCCCGCTCTGGAGCCATTGCTCCTGGAAACCCGAAATAAGAAAAAGTTTCTGCCTTCACTTTTTCGTAGGCAGGAAGCCAAGAGTTCCCAGTCCTTTCAGAGGGGCTCCTTTTGTCCCTCCTTCCAGTCATCATTCTCTCCTAGATTTCAGGGCTCCCCCTCATTCCGGCCGTCCTACCAGGACCGGGGCGACTCAGGAGACAGAGGCAAGAGAGGGGGAAGCTACAGAAGGCCCTTCAGGGGTTCCAGAAGTAGTGCGGCCCGCCGGCCCAGGTAGCATTGCAGGTTTTCTTACCACAGGCGGCTGCCTCAGGCATTTTGCCGACAAGTGGGAGGAATCCACCTCTGATACTTGGGTTACAAATTCAGTGCACTTTGGCTTGACCCTGCAGTTTCTCAGTCCTCCCCCCGAACATTTCAGGGTTTCACCCATTTCTAGGAATCCTACTAAACGGGCTCTTATGGCTTCTGCCATCAAACATCTCTCTGATATTAGGGCTATTCAACCTGTACCCCCATCCCAATAGGGAAGGGGTTTCTATTCACTTTTATTCTTGGTGCCTAAACATTCCGGGGGATGGAGACCCATTTTAGATCTTAAGAGGTTAAATCGTTTTCTTGTACGCCATAAATTCAAAATGCAGACTCCTGCAGTTGATTTTACAGGGCATCAGAGAAGGAGACTGGCTTACATCAATTGACCTTTCCGAGGCTTATCTCCATATTCCCATTCATTCCTCATATTCTAAATATCTCAGATTTTGTTATAATAATCAGCATTTCCAGTATGTAGTCCTCCCCTTTGGTCTAGCCTCAGCTCCGAGATCTTTCACTAAGGTGTTGGCGGCTATTGCAGCTCACCTTAGACAAATTCCCATCCGGATCCACTGTTACCTTGACGATATCCTGGTTGTATCCCTTTCCCGACATCAATTCGAGAGCGATACTAGCACTACCCTCTCGGTACTTCAGTCCCACGGCTTCTTAGTGAACTGGGAGAAGAGTCAGCTTACCCCCTCCACTAGTATATCCCATCTAGGGGCTGTGATTGACTCTGTTGAAGGAAGGGTCTTTCTCTCTCAGGAGAGACTTATTAGTATCCGCACCACTATCAAGGATATCCGGCGGACCGGGAAAGCATCGTTGCTCAATTTATCCAAACTGCTAGGGAAGCTAGTTTCCTGTATTTCCATTATTCCATGGGCTCGCTTGCATTCCAGATCTTTGCAATGGTTCCTCCTGCCGTATCAGCGTTCAGGAAGGAGCACATCAAGGTTTATGGTGGGGGTCCCGCCGAGAGTTCTCGCCTCCCTCCTGTGGTGGACGCGACCATCTGTCAACAGAGGTCAGTTATTCCAGGAACCTCGAAGGGTTGTTCTCACGACAGAAGCAGGTCTTTCCGGATGGGGGGCCCATCTGCAATCTCTCTCAGCACAGGGAGTTTGGACTCATGCGGAGCGAAGTCGGAGCATCAACTGGTTGGAGCTTCGTGCAGTGTACCTGGCTCTGCAAACATTCCTTCATCGGGTAAGGGGGCGCCATGTCCTGGTCCTAACGGACAATACTACAACCAAGGCCCACATCAATCGGCAAGGGGGCACCCATTCCCTCCTTCTCATAAGAGAGGCCGAGCGACTGTGTCGATGGGCAGAAGCACACCTCTTATCCATCAGAGCGGAGCACATCTCTGGGGCCTCCAGCGTCCAGGCGGACTGGCTCAGCAGGGCAACACTGGATCAGACAGAGTGGCGCCTGCACCCACATCTGTTCGGAGAAGCAGCAGCCAAGTTCGGTCAGCCCCTAGTAGACCTTTTTGCGTCTCCGCTCAACGCGCAAACACCGAGGTCCTTCTCCCATTATCCCCCCAGCGGAGCAGAGAATCACGATGCCTTCCATTGCCCGTGGCCTCCCGGGCTACTGTGCGCCTTCCCTCCATTTCCATTGATCCCCAGGGTGATTCGAAAATTGATAGCCGAGAAAGCAGAGATCCTCATGGTGGCACCTTATTGGCCCAGGAGGCTGTGGTTTGCGGACCTCCACAATCTGTCAGTATCTCCGCCATGGAGGATTCTGTTGGATCAGATTTCGCTGTCGCAAGGCCCGCTGCTCCATCCAGAGCCACAGGGGCTACAGTTGGCTGTTTGGAGGTTGAGCAGGAAAGGATGATTGAGGAAGGCTTATCAGCCCAGGTCATTAACACCATTTTGGCGGTTAGAAGGCCTTCTACTACTCGCATTTATGAGGCTACCTGGAAAAGTTTCTGTAACTGGTGCCACAAATCATTCATCGACCCATGCTCTCCTTCAGTTGCACAGATCCTGGCCTCTTTACAAGATGGCCTAGATGGAGGTTTATCACCTAACACCTTAAGGAGGCAGGTAGCGGCGCTCTCAACGGTGGTTGCTGGCGGTCCTTTCGGTCCCCTTTCCCACCATCCTCAAATCAAGGCTTTTCTTAAAGGGGCTTCTAATTTGCGCCCGTCAGTAGTGCACAGGTACCCGACATGGGACCTTAATAAAGTTCTCCTGGCCTTGACTAGATCTCCTTTTGAGCCTCTCAGGGAGGCGTCACTTCAATTTCTTACATTTAAAACAGTTTTTCTGTTGGCTATTACTTCGGCTTGAAGGATATCTGAAATTGCAGCTCTATCCATGAGAAAAGATCTGTGCATTTTTCATTCAGATGGGGTGGTTCTGAGACCAGACCCAGCATTTATGCCGAAAATTACTTCACCGTTACACAGGGCACAGGAGTTGGTCCTGCCTAATTTTTGTCCGAAGCCTCTGCGCGAGCAAAAGAGGCAGTGGCACACCCTTGATGTTCAAAGGGCTTTGCGTATTTACATTTCTCGTACGCAGTCCATCAGGAAGGCAGAGTCTCTGTTTTTGTCATTTCAGCCAAAGACACTAGGCTGTAAAGTTTCTCCGTCCACGGTAGGCAGATGGATTAGGGCTACCATATCCAAGGCCTATTTAGTTCAAGCTATTCCAGTTCCCAGTGGGGTTACCGCTCACTCCACCAGAAGTGCAGCTACCTCGGCAGCCTGGGCTACTCAGGCGTCTATTCTTGATATTTGCCGGGCGGCCACCTGGACTTCCCCATCTCCCTTTATAAGACATTATAAGATTGATGTTTACGCCTCAGCTGAAGCATCTTTTGGCAGGCGAGTTTTGCAGCAAGTGGTGAGAGATCCTGGGGAAGTTCCAATCCAGACGGACTCCCACCCGTAGGACACACTTTGGTATGTCCCACTCTCTGGATGCTCGCAGCAGTTCTACGGAGAATGGGCGTTGGTTCTTACCTGATACGCCTCTTCTCGTGGAACTGCGTAGAGCATCCAGCCCCACCCTGTTGGTCCATCTGTAAAGGGGGAAAACCTGTTTCGGCCAATGATTTCTAATGTTGTAGTTCATGTTGATTAATACTTAAGAGTAGAGGGTTGTTTTTGTCCTCTTGTCTTCGATAAAACTGGGGGGAACGCATGGAGGAGTCACGTGGAGGAGGAGGGCGTTCCTCAATTTCAGCTCAGCCTGTGAGAAGTGAAGACTGGAGCACCTCCCACTCTCTGGATGCTCTACGCAGTTCCACGAGAAGAGGCGTATCAGGTAAGAACCAACGCCCATTTCCTGTTTTACTTTAAATATCCATTTGCACCCAATGGATTTTTCTCCTGGAGGTAATTGGCATCTTCATATACTTTCATTACCTTTAATGAATTTAGTTCTTTTTCCATTGCCTTTTGCCAATTCTCCTGATCCTTAGTAGGATACATCCTAAGTTCATCTATACTAGTTGGAACTTTATTTACTTGGCAAACTATACTTGCTTGATATCTATCAGGTGGTCTAGTTACACGTGTAGTACGTCTAGGTATTACAGGACTTACAGGTGGACTTTCATTTATTAACTCTTCTTGATTATCTAACTCTTCATGATCAACTGTTTCCTCTTGTTCTGGTCCTATTTGTTCTTCGTGGACTTCTTTAATTGGACTCTTCTTATAACTAGTCTGATCTTTTTGCCTTTTGTAGGGTTCAATAATTACTTCGTTATTTAAATCTTGCTCTAATTTATTCCATCCTACATGTTCTAGGAATTTTGCACTAGCACTGGTGTAAACTCTAGATGTACCTGGTTTCCAGAATCTATAAGATCTATGATTAGATTCATATCCTACAAAAAATAATCTTTTAGCTGTATGTTGTCCTTTGTGTCTGAGTTGTGAAGGAATATGCACCCATGCTGGTGCTCCAAATGTGTGCATGTAACTTAAATCAGGTTTTGTACCATGCCACAGTGTGAATGGTAATTCACCTGTTGTTGAATTAACAACATTATTTAATATATGATTATCACACATTATTGCTTCTCCCCATAAATTGTCAAGTAATCCTGAATCAGACAACATAGTACGTGCCATTGACTGCAGTGTTTGGCCTCGTCTCTCTATAAAGGCATTATGTTGTGGTCTATATGGTGCAGACTTTTTATGTTGAATACCTAACATTCTAAGTCTGTTCTGGAATTTATTATTTGTAAATTCCGCACCATTATCTGTTATAAGAGTTACTAATTTCTTTTTAGTTTTTCTTTCAGCAAATTTAATCCAATTAAAGAGATTTAGATACGTTTCAGTTTTGCTCTTCATTAAATAGCAAAACCCATATCTAGTATAGTGGTCCATTATACTTAGTATGTATCGAGCTCCTCCTACACTTGGTTTTTTCGGACTTATTAAATCAGCAAATACTACCTCTAGAAGCTCTTTGGTAGTAAATCCATCAACTCTATTAGCTGGTATGACCCTGCTTTTGCTTTGATTACACACAAAACATTGCAAATACTTATTGCAAGATTTTAAACTTATTCCTTTAGATAATTGAACAGTTCTCTTAAGCATTTTAAAATTTAAATGCCCTAGCCGTCGGTGTAACAAGTGAATACATTCATCATGAGGTTTCTTATGATCATAAACTGTGTTAGCCACCTCTAAACCATTATCATTTAACACACATAATTTCACCTCTTAAAGATTCAGTAATTTTTTTATCATCTTTTTCAATTATGCAGTTATCTCCCCTAAAAGTAACTACATATCCTAGTTTAACCAAAATTCTAACTAAAATTAAATTAAACTTAAGTTGTAATACATATAACATTTTTACATTCTCTTTTATGAAAGAACAATATGCTATACCTTGACCTTTAACTTTCAGTTTCCAGCCATTGGCTAACGATATCAGCTGTGTACTCTTGGACATTTTAATAAAAATTTATGTTATCATTTGTTATACAGTGGGATGCTCCACTGTCAATCACCCATAAATTATTTTTTATTGCTCCATTAATATACATGGCTTACTCTAAATTTTTCTTTTTCTTTTGGTTACTTTAAGTATTCTGGCCAGCGTTCTGGCGCTTTGCTTTTTTACAAAATCTTGCCAAATGTCCTCTTCCTCCACAATTAAAACACTTTAATTGCGTATGCAGTTGGAGATTCATTATATTCTTTTTGAGGTTGCTCCCTCCTTAACTCATCTCTTTCAAGTCTTCTTCTGGCCTCTTCAATCAATCTGCCAGTTATATCAGTTAAAGTTAAACTTTCCTTAGGCAAAATTTCAAGGGAAGTTACGTAGTTATCATAACTTTTGTTTAGTGATGATAGAATTATGTAGACTTGGTGTAGTTCAGAGAAAATAAGCTCTTTCTTGTGCAGTTCTTGAAAAATGCTTTTTATAGAATTCAAATGACTCAGCATATCACCATTCTTCTGGAGATGTGTCCTGAAAAGCTTCCGTGTTAGATTTATGTGAGCACCAACGTTATCTCTGACATAAATCCTCTTCAGCTTCTGCCAACACCCAACAGCCGTTTCTTCTTCACGGATATGAACAAGTTGCTGGTCAGATAGTGTTAGTCCTATTATGCAAAGAGCTTGTTCATTTTTCTGCATAAAATCTTTTATCTTTTGTCTATCTTCCTCAATCTCTGGATCCCATTCCTCTACGTTTGGTGGATTTTCAATTATGTTCCACAGACCTTCTCTTTGTAGAAGTAGACTACATTTCATAGACCATGATACATAGTTTGTTCCATCCAACTTGGATATAAGGGACAAACTTTGTAGATTGACTTTTGCCATGTTTTCTTATATATGGATATAAAACTATAACTAATAAAACACAGCTGTCTGTTTACTGTAATGTGTAACAACACAAACTCTTACTTTTTACATAAATCTGTTTTATCCTAGTTAAACTGACTTTGCAGTCTCTGGGCCCATAACCAGTGTTAAGCCTGTGTTCCCCAACCAGGGTTAAGGAGACAAGCTAAACATAATGTGCAGCGTTAGTCAGATAGGCATACAGATAAATGAGTGAGATAAGTTTGTATGTTTGTTAACGTACAGTAAAAATAACAGATACGCTTGTGTTATCAAAAATATAGTTTATTCCATTTAGAGTTATAGCATAGTCAAAATAACAGTCCATTAGTCATGTATCGTTTTAATCAGTCCATTCAAGGATATTCAATTAGCAAAGTCCGTGTAGAATATCCTATGTCAGTTCACTTACAAACCAGTCCTTTCTCTCTCCCATTCCAGTAGGGGAAAAACGCAGTCTTGAATCCATCCAGTAATTAGGGATCATCAAGCCAGAGAGAGCAAGCTGCCGTGCCTTGCTTCTTTTATGGTGCTTTCACAACCACTCCCTTAATTACATTCCTACAGTTAAAGTTGCAGACACTTTAACTAATAAACCATGATTACATATTTATTATTTTAGCTAAACCAGTTAGGTTAAACAATGTTATCCCTAACACCCTTTTCTTTCAGCCAAGTCAAGGCGTTCTCTTTAAATCCTTCTGAGACCACATCTTGAATTCAAACCGTTTCACCTCTCTGCCTCTGCTCTTCAGCTGCCACTTGATTGTCTCTGTACCATCTTTTCTTTTTCAATTTCTGCTTTATTCCAGTTTTGTTCATTGTACTGAATAGGCGTTTAATTCAACCTATCTGATGGATGCCAGATTGGTATATTACAAGGCATCTTTCCCAATCAATTGTTCTTGATCCTTATCTAAAAATAGAAGCCAGGAGAAGGAAAGTATTTCCTTCCCCTGTTCTTTCTCTAAGACAATGCTTCTCAAAGCAGTGTTTGTGTTGGGTCTTGCAAGATTGTTGGGAGGGGGTCTTATACCAAGAAAGCACCTTCTTCTGATGCCCTCCTTTTGACAGGTTTACCAGTTTGATGCAAAAAAGTTGAATGTATAGTATAGTTTCCGGTTTCGCGTGGCTTCGGGGCAGCAGGAATTCGCGACAGCTCGCGATTCCTGCTGTGCTAGCCGTCGAGGTACCCCCGATCCAGATGGATCAGGGGGATATGACTGCCCTGTAGGGACAGCTGAAGAGAGAGGGGAGTCGGACAGGAGGGTGGGGGTGTCGCAGACCCCCCCCTTCTCCGGGAAAACCCCTTTTTCCCAAGGCGGTGGAGCGGCGGTCAGCAATGGCCGCCACGAAGAAGCCAGCAACCGGGTAAGATTGCGCTGGAGGAAATGAGAAGAGTGAAAGTGTTGTCTGAGCCGGGTCAAGTAACATCTTTTAAATTGCCTGGAACTGAGCTGTTTGAATTGCTGGAGGATACATTGTATCCCTAAGAAGAGCGAAAAGCGGCGGAGAAGCTGTTAAAGGGAACTTTTTTTTTTTCTTCACTCTCCCACCCCATGGAAACAGCAGAAATGTTTGGATATATTGGACATTGAAAGTGAATTGTTTTGAGAGTTGAAGCTAAGGGACAAAAGGATTCTTGGACATTGAAAAATTTAAGAAATTGGAAAACCCTTGTTGGAGGTATGGATTTCTGATTATTTAAAATTGATATTGCAAGTGGGAAGGGAGAGGAAAAAAAATTGGAGCAGAAGCTGAAAAAGGAGGAGATTGCCTAGAATCCCAAAGAAAGATATATGGTAATTGGACCTCTTTGATTAAACAGTAACCCCAGAAAGAGAAATAGAAGAAGGAAGAAAAGTATTAACTTTTGGAACTTTTTTTGAATTGTTTTTGATTAAAAATACCTGTGGTTGTTTTGGGAAAAGTTTCTCTTTTCATAATGGCATCGCTTGTGGATGAACTAAAGACTGAATATCAAAAATATAAAAAGGAAGATACTTTGGGCGCTTTGTTTCAATTCTTAGAAATGGCGTTATGTACTTATGAAAAGTTGATTACGCAGCAGAAGGACTGGGACAAGGAAGAAGAGGAAGAAGAAGCCATCTTTGATGAACAATGGGTCCTTTCCCGAGAGGAGGAGAAAAAGGATAAGAAAAAGGGGATTTTAAGAATTATAAAAACAACCAAAGAAGAGAAAAATGAGCGAAAAGGTGGAGGCAAGGTTAGAAAGCAAAGGAAAAGGAGTAAGAAAAGGGAGGAGGAAAAACAAAGGGGTAAAAAGGGCAAGGAGAAGAATAAGCAAGAGAGAAAGGGGGGGAGGAGAAGCCTCAATGGGGGGAAGCAAGATTTAAAGAAAAAAAGTTTATTTAGAGACAATGGGTGAATTTAATTTAGGATAAAAGAGGATTCTGGAGGGTACATAAGATTGTGTTTTTATATGTGTATTTAGAGTATAAAATTCATTATGTAATTTTAGAATCTTTTAAACAGAATTCCAAGAAAAATTGTTATACGAAGTACTTTTAAGTTAGGGTAATGAGTTATAGACGTTACTCCAATTGGTGTATAGGAGAAGTATAGTAAAAGAAAAAAGATGAATGGATAGTTGGAAATAGAACAGACAAAGAATGTTATTGAAAATGGTAATAAGATATGAAAGGATATATAAAGGTTTTGTTATGGTTTTTTTTTAGATTTTGTATATTGATAAAAGGCAATAAAATTTTAATTAACAAGAAATAATTTGGATGAAAAGGAGAAGTAGGAATAAGATATGAAGTTAAATAGATAAAGTATTGATACTATAATTTGGAATTGTTATGTTCTATTGGTTTTTTATCATTATTTTTTCCTAGAAAAGAATTTATAAGCTGTTATGCCTTGATTCTTTGTGCATTGTTTTTATAAAATTGATAAAAATGGTTTATATATATATATATATAAAAAGAAAATGATAATAAGATATGGAAGGATATTTCAAGTGAATATGATGTTTGAATTTGTGTCTGTGTGAAGAGTTTTAACCCGGGATCAGACAACCTTCAGAAAAGATCTTTTAGTTTTGTTTATGTTTTGTGTTTTGTATGTTTGTGTATTGTGTTTTCTGTAAAATTAATAAAATTTGTTTAAAAAAAAAAAAAGATTGTTGGGAGGGGGTCTTATACCAAGAAAGCACCTTCTTCTGATGCCCTCCTTTTGACAGGTTTACCAGTTTGATGCAAAAAAGTTGAATGTATAGTATCCTTATCTTTCCACAACTTTTAGCCTGAGTGTTCTTCTTCTTCATTTTAATATATTATCTTTGGTTTTCAGTGGAGGAATAATCATTCCTGGAGGATACTAGGTTCTTGTGCAAACCTTTGACCTTTTGACCTAACACTTGCCTAGGTATTAATTGCTCAGGTGAAAGGGTGAGGGCATGTGAGGAGGGTTTGTGAAGCTTCAACAAGGAGGAATGGAGTAAAGGATTAAGCAACAAACATTTGTCAAACACATGAGATGATGGTGCTATGATATTGCATTGTTGGGAGAGATGTCTAAGAAACTGCCAATGTTTTGCAAGCTGTTGCATTTTAAGAACTGTTTAAGGTTGACTCAGCCTTCCATCCTTCCGAGGTCAGTAAAATGAGGACCGAGATTGTTGAGGGCAATATGCTGACTCTGTAAAACCATTTAGAGAGAGCTGTAAAGCACTGTGAAGTTGTATATTAGTCTGTGCTATTGCTATTAGGACAGGGGTGTCAACCTCTTTTTCATTGAGGGCCACATCAGGGTTGTGTTTGATTTCAGAGGGCTGGGGGTGGGCAGATGTGGCCATGGTGGGCGTGACACGGGACTCTTGTCAGGGGCACCTGCGATGGCCAAGTGCTAAGGTAGGACTTCCACAAGACCCACCCTCATTCTCATTATCCTCCCTCCCTCCCTCCTTTTTCCTTCCCTCTTCATTCTCCTTTCTTCATCCTTTCCCTTTCCTTCTTTTTCTTTCCTTGCTCTCTTCCCATCTTCCCATCTTTTTCTTTCCTCTTTCACTTTTTCTTTTCCTGTCCCTTCTTGCATGCTGAAATGCAAAAAGGGAAACATTTCTTCTTTTGTTTTGTTTTTAGTTTGTTTTGATCGCACTCTGCCAGTGAAAATGGAGCTTGTGGGGCTGCACATGGCCCCCTGGACTCCATTTTTGGCCTGAGCTCTGTTTTTGCTAGCAGAGGCACTGCGGGCCGGTCCTTTGCTGTTTCCAAGTTGGTTGCGAGCCAGATCTAAATATCCAGTGGGTGGAATCCAGCCCACGGACTTTTGGTTTGACACTCCTGTTTTACTAGAAGCTGACTTAAGGCAAGGAACACTCACCATTTCATCTGGTACCCCCAAAAACTATATAAAACAAATGTCCCTTCTTTTTTAAAAAACTTTCTCAGTGAACATAAAATCTAACTTTTAGGAATTAGGCAAAAGTAAGGGCACTTATCCTTACCATTTAAAATAGTTAAAATGGTTTTAAATTGGTTTCACCCCCCCTTAACCCCCCCCGTATTTTCAATGAAGCAGTGAAAGTTTTGCTGTATAGAGTTACAGAGTTTTATCATTGTCTTATCTGATTTGATTGTTTTTACTATTTGATTTAATAATGAAATCAAATAATAAGAAATAATTAAGCCAGAATAATTAAATCAAATAGAACAATTAAAATAAGTGGTGTATTTCTTGCCCAGATGTTACCTCAGTGAAATTACTAGTTTTTGCTTGGAATGGGATCATCCTAATTCATGTATCATTTCAAAGATTTATAATATTTCAGAATTTGAGAATTGCTTCTGTAAACTTTTTCTTGTCTTTTTCTCAAAACAAACAAAAAACAATCACCACTTAGCGCTGAAATAAGGTTTTTTTTTAAAAAAAGAAATATACTACATCAAGAAGACAACCAATATAGGTAGTCCTTGACTTATGAGCTCAAATTTTATGTTGCTAAGTGACAAATTTGTTAAGTAACTTTTGTTCCTTGTCATGAACTTTCTTGCCACTTACGTTAAGTAAATCCCTGCAGCTGTCAAGTTAACCCTGTTGTTAAGTGAGTCTGGCTTCCCCATTGACTTTCTTTGTCCGAAAACTGCAAAAGGGGATCCCATGACCCTGGGACACTGTAACCGTCATAAATATGAGTCAGTTGCACATGAATTTTGATCATGTGACCATGGGGATGCTGCAGTGGTCCTATGAAAAATAGTCATGTCACTTTTTTCAGTGTCGTTATAAGTTTGAATGGTCATTAAATGAGCAGTTGTAAGACTACCTGTACATGCAAAGATAAAAATAAGCAGAGAAACTGCTAGCAGTATTATAGTGATATTATTTCAGATTCAGAAAATGAGACTGATCAAACAACTATATATATCTCATCTGCCATCATCAGGCTTCTGTATAGTGTTCATAATGGCAGATGAGATTCTGCCGAAACGTTGCTACAACTTTAAAAGCACAACTACTATGACGTGGGAAAATACCCGAACAAAGCTGAATGCCACACAAACACACACACACACACACACACACACACACACACACACACATATATATACATATATATGGGGGGGGGGAATCTGAGCCACAGGGGGAAGAAGTATGTTTTCTGTTGCTTCAGGGTTTTGTTCTCTTTTTCTTCGTTATTGCTAATAAATTAGGGTCCAGACCTCAGAATATGTATTTCTTCAAAAGGCCTATACTGAATTTAGCAAAAACATTCATGCTATGCCTTACCTCTTCTTGCTTACCTTCTCTTCTCCAATCCTCCCTTCACCTCCAACAAACCTTCCCCACACCTGGTAGCAACCACTGACCTACAGGTGGGCCTGGGATTTGCACGTTTCTGCTGGCTTTCCTGCTGACTTTGGTTGTGGGAAGTCAATGAAGTTGTGTTGTCTAACAGCTGTGGGGTTCAGTTAATGATGTTTATTGGGACTGCAGGGACTGCCTTTATTAAGCAAAGTGGTTCATGCTTTACCACCAATTGCTTACCAGTGGAAATGCTGGTCCCAATTACTACTGTAAGTTGAGCACTACTTATTCATGTTTCAAAACTTACAGGAGCATGAATGCAGTTCCTGTTTGCAATACTTTAAAGCAGCCCATCCTTTTCTTGGAGTTGCAGAGGACTCCATGTGGTCTTAGGAAAAAAAATGAAACTGCTTTAAGGTGCTGGGGAAGGGCCTAGTTTGTACTCTCATGTGCTCTAAAGCACTTTTTGTGAATTGAATATGAAGCACTGTCCAGCCCTTGGGTTAAAGCTCAAGCAGCTCCATGGTAATAGAGTGTATTAGCTGGGTTCCCTATATGATTCAGCTAACAATTTCTTTCTTTCTTTCTTTCTTTCTTTCTTTCTTTCTTTCTTTCTTTCTTTCTTTCTTTCTTTCTTTCTTTCTTTCTTTCTTTCTTTCCTTCCTTCCTTCCTTCCTTCCTTCCTTCCTTTCCTTTTCCTTCCTTCCTTCCTTCCTTCCTTCCTTCCTTCCTTCCTTCCTTCCTTCCTTCCTTCCTTCCTTCCTTCCTTTAGAACAGTTAGTGAATATGCTATGCTTATGTTCTCCACTGTTTGTTCGTCCACATTTAGGAAGGGGCAGAACTTTGTACAGATACTTGCACAGTGTCTGTGCATTTCATCACATTCTTCCCCAAAACAACAAGGAGAAGAGTTATAGGTGCTTAAAAAAGGAAGCTTGTAACAAGAATGTAGTTCAAAATATTCTGTTAGGTAGACCGGGGATTGAGTTAGTATAAGGCAGTTTCCTAAATATCTATATTTTTGTGATCACTGGTGCCACCAGTGTTAATAACTGATCTGGCTGTTTATGCTGACACAATGCAGGCAGTATTGTCTTTGCCGGCTTTCTGTTTTCCCCTTGGCCAGCAATGCAAGATGAATAAAATAGCAGCCTTTACTGCATACCTGCAATTTAACAGAGTGTCTTGGGGATATCTCCATACAATGCAGAAAAGAGAAATGCACAAACTTAAAACAAAACAAAACAAAACATTTCCCCTTTTTATCATCTTCATTTTTTCCTCCAAAACACTGTGAAAACACAGTTTGGTTATTTGTGTGAATTAAAAGATGCTTTGGTCTGAAATCTTGCAGAGATGGTACCATCTGTGTTTCAGCATTTTGGATTTTTCTATTCCTATTTCTTTTGTTATGTGCTTTGAGAGGATGAACATGGAGAGGTTTTCTTTTAACACCTTTTCTATCTTATTTTCTTGTCAGCTAAACTTACCAAGCGATCTCAGGAGAGAGAGAATCTCGGTATGCTGGTTTGGTCACCCAATCAGAATATTTCAGAAGCAAAATGTAAGTTAACTGCTTTGTTTCTGTTTTACTTACTTTCTCCCCCCCCCCCCAGTGCTCTTTATTATACAGATGGTTAAAGAATAGAGTGAAATGCGTCCAAATGTATTTGAGTGTTTATGTGCACCCTGTGACACAGTGATGTTTATTTCTAAATAGACACATGCAGGATTGCTCTCTTAACTTTTACTCATCACATGTGTAATAAAGATGATTGGAAAGAGGATTACTTGTCACAATCCAAATCTGAATTAACTCCAGAAAAAATAAGAATATATGTTACATATGTTAAAAATAGGTTATTTGCTACTTGTGTCTTCATTTAGTTTTTTTTTTAATTTTTATATTTTTTTTAATCTTTATCACTGCACACCAGAATTTTGAAGCAAGTATTGCATGATATAAATGAAGCGAAGTGATGGGAAGGACCACAAAAGCGATCCAGAATGTAGAAATTACTATTGCAATTTCTGGATATGGTTTGGGAATCCTATTTCTGCAAAATAAATTGTGCTACTGGTGCAGCTCCTATATGAGGGAAAAAGGCAACCAGGAAGGTTTTAACATCCCTGTGTTTTGTATGTACTTGAAAGCTATGGTTAACAGTTGCAAAAATGCCGAATGTCAAACTGGAAGCCTATTTAATATCTTTTTCTAAAATTGATTAACTCTTTTTATTTTGAAAAATTAAGGCATAGTTTATTTTAGCTCAAAGGAAACCATGTTTGTCTGTAAAAATAGCTTCATAAACTAACTTTGAGTAATACTTTAAAACCAAAATTATGGGCAGTCTTTTAAGATAATTGAAGCTGGATGGAAATAAACTGCAGGTTTCCCTGGATGAAGAATTGGAAATTAATGGCAATATTTTCTGCAGGTTTTATGCCTTCTTTCTCAGCACAGGAAAGGGGCATTTTCTATAGGTTTAGAGGGATTTGGCTTCAGAGTTTTGAGCAAAGTACCATTTCAGATAAGTTGCACTCTTCCATATGCATTGTTTCACTTTCTATTGCTTCAGAATTATCTCATAGCATTTCCAGTAGTCAGAATAAGCGTCTGCAGATTCAGTTGCATTAGTAGATAAGGCACATTCATAGAAATTTGTTCTGGCAACTGGATATACTATAGGAAAACACCTGAAATGTCTCACCTAAATGGAAGTGATTTGCAAAGCACCTGAAAGTAAAGTACTTCCACTTTCCATATAAAGATACTGTAGTCCTCGATTTATGACCGTAATGAAATGGAATCTGCTATGATTATAAGTCAAGGATTATCTGTACCTAGTTTTTAAGAAAAACAGCAAGGAATGGCATCATAGAGGATAAGGTGGTAAATGATGGCTGTATATTGCTTATGTATATATATTTGGCAAAGCAGTTTATGGTTTTGATGCTTCCTGAACACTCCATCGTTTATTGACTGCTATGCAACCAAAGGAAAATTAGCTGCCCTGTACATCAGGGCAGGCAGCTTATAAATTCAGAGGTATATATGATTCCTGAATCTCCTTTTTGATTTTCTGAGTTACTATCTCTCTGAAAATCAAATTATAACTTCCTGCTATTGTAAAGTGGAGAATGCACAACACAAATACTGAAATAAAGCCCCTGTGATTACTTTATGATCATTTTTTTTAAAAAGGGAAGAAAAAGAAAACACTTCTCCCACACCATAGAAGACCCATTTAGAAAATCTTGATCCTTCCATGGGTGGCATGTGGTCCTATTGCCCCATTAACTGCACCTTCAGCCATCAAAAGGTTGCTGATACAGTACAAGTAGTCCTTGCCTTATGACTACAATTGAGCCCAAATTTTCTGTTAAGTGGAACATTGTTAAGTGAGCTTTGCCCCATTTTACAATCTTTCTTGCCACAGTTGTTAAGTGAATCACTGCAGCTAATAAATTAGTTGCAATAGCACTTAGATTTACACGCCACTTCACAGTGCTTTACAGCCCTCTCTAAGTGGTTTATAGAGTCAGCATATTTCTCCCAACAATCTAGTAACATAGTTTTTAAATGAATCTGCCTACCCCATTGATTTTGCTTGTCAAAACATTGCAAAAGGTGATCACATAACCTTGGGACAGAGTAACGCTCATAAGTATGAACTATTTGCCAGACACCTGAATTTTGATCACATGATCAAAATGGAGGATGCTACAAATGTTATAAATTTGAAAAATGATCATAAGTCGTTTTTTTCTGTGTTGTTATAACTTTGGTCACTAAATGAACTGTTGTAAGTTGAGGACTACTTGTATGACAGTATTGTGACACAGCAGTTAAAGTTTGGACTAACTTCAGGGAAACCCAACTTTTAACTCGGCCAGCCATAGAATCTCCCTGGATGACTTTGGGTCAGTTACACATCCTATATCAGCCCAAACCCACCTCACACCACCTTGTTGTGGGGAAAAATAAGAGTGTTGTGCATTACACTTTGAACTTCTGTATGAAAGATGGGATATATATCAATAAAGCATAATACTCGCTGGACTCGCTAAATTCAATAAAATTCAATAAAAAAAGTTCTCTACAGAGGACTTTAGGCATAGCTCCCAGCTCTGAAAGATGTGAATATTTGAAGGACTGGACTTCTGTTCTTCAAAATTGTTCCTTTTTATTCTACTGTAGGAGTCTTTTGAGGTCGTGTGAAATTTGCATCTGTAAATTAGTGTATGTGTTAATTGGGATAGCACGAAAATAGTGCACAGCTGATGTTCTCAAAAACATTTTGTTATAGTGAACTTTGCTAAGTCAAGAACAAACTTGTTTATGTTGCGTTAAATATAATGAAGCCATGGTTTTTTTAAAAAAAACCAGTTCAGTGAATAGAAGCAGAATTGGGGCCATACAGATGAAGGACCATTATAAGAAAGTTACTGTTCCATTGTGCAGCAGTAGGGAAGTGAAAAGATTGTATTCATCTATCACTTTAAGGCATGTCTAATAATACGTTTAATAATCATAGCCTTTCAGCAAGCCAGAAATTAGTCAGTCTTGCATCTGAGCCAGTGTAGTCAATTTTAGGTTTGTGGGGTTTTGGGGGTGTATGGGTCTTTGTTAGTTTTTTTTGTTCATTTTCTGTTGCAGCTGTATGAATCTCTTAGAAGTTTGGATGGGCAATTTGTATCATGGACCAGAAATATGGACAGAAATCCTTTATATAAAAAGCTGGTTTCTTGGCATTCATCAAGTGGGATCAAGAGATTGTTACTGAGATTGTCAAATACCATATCGTAATTTTAATTTTTGAGAAATTTTATTTCTTCATTGCAAATAACAAAGTTAGCTGCCATTCTGGAAATTAATTTTGGAAGGGGTTCTTTTTGCTTTAAATAACATTAGTCCTTACTCATATATTTCAATTACTTCAATTATATCCTAATTCAGCAGCCCTGAATATTTTGGGCACAGGGACCGGTTCCACAAGAAAATTGTTTTCCATGGACCTGGGGTCATGTGGTTTCATGTGCTATTTAAATCCTATGCATGCGCAGTTGAAGTTTTGCTTGCTTCTGTGGCCCGGTTCCCAACAGGCTTAGGGGTTGGGGACCCTTGTTCTAATTGACTTGCAAGATAAAAGCACTATGAGAAAAAGATAGGATTTTCTTCGGGAGCTGTGATAGAGCTCTGTGAAGTGATATAAGATTTGACCCTTTTTTGTTATGGCTGCCAAACAAGAATTGGCATTTTATTTTCCCAGGCATTTTGAGCTGCAGGTTGCTGCAATTTGGATGAATTGACATTTATATCTCCTACTTTGTCTTTTACTTGTCTTCTATAAGGGTTTATTTATTAATTTTAAAAAAAATTACCTTTTGGATGATTGTGATAGGAAGTTGATATGTAACAAACAATAAATGCATACAACCTGAAGTTATATGGTAGATACATCACTTTTGTGCAAGGAAAGCTTGTGTTTATTACTTGAATTTGTCACCTACCATGAAAGAAAAGAAATGGATAAATATGTGCATAGATTGGTACACATGAAAGAGTCAGCTGCCATCTTTTGAAGTCAGTGTTTCCCAACTGAAGCAAAAATGTGTATAAAAGTGTGTTTCCACTCACTTTGTTATATAGAGGCGAGCATTGGCTATGACAGGGCAAATATAAACGTAAATTGAATGAAATAGGAATAGAGTACTTAAATTTGTGGTAAGGCAAAAAACAGGTCAGGTCAAGAATGATTTAAGTGCTGAATGAATGAATGTGGAATAAATGAAAAAGTGAAGAATTAATACAAAAGAGGTAAGTGGAGATTTGATCATATAGAGAGAGTGAATGAGAATCAAATCACAAAGCAAATATATTAAGTAGGTGAATGTATTGAGAAGAAGGCAAGGACCAAGTACATTATGATTGTGCGCAGCTGATGAAATCCCTGAAAAAAGGACGATAAGGTTTAAGGGGCAAAAAACAATATATGAAGTAGAATATGAACATGATAAAGGCAAGGATTGGTTGCAAGGAGAAACAAGTAGGTAAAGATAGAATGAAGGATGTCAGCAGTGCTTTGAAAGGAAATAGCTTGATAGATGTGTAGTATTTGTTAGACTACTAAGATTGTCTAGCAATTGTCTTTAAAATCCTTGTTGAGGTGATTTGAAGTGGTACTTTGTTATGAAGTACAGGGGAGTGTTTCTCTGATCAGAGCTCTTCCCAGCTCTGCAGCAGACTAAAAAATGAATAGATTGGAAGTCGTTTACATAATGGAGGAAAGTTTTATTAATATAGGGGTATTCCATTAGAATTGTTGTCTTCTCTAATTCAAGAACCAGGGGTTCATCACATCCTGAGGTATTTGAAAAACCATACTCCGAATTAATGTACCAGAATATGTATACAAATCATAGGCACCTTTGTGCCATCCGTGCCTCTTTCTTTTAATAAGTGGAAAAAACAAATTGACAAGTCGTCCTTGAACATAGCTTTTCATTATGTCTGAACAGGGGAAGGTGGTTAATAGCCTTCAGACAGGTATGGTTATAAGCCATCTTTAAGCCGTGTCAGAAAAGGACCATTTTTTTTTTATCAAGCTATATGTATTAGATAGCATATCAATCAAAATAATGAGCATCTCACAATCCAGCAGTTGTTTTGCTAGTACAGTAAATTCTTGACTTTAGCCAGGAGGAAGGAGTGTCTGCCAGAGGTGAGTGAATAAATGATGGATGGAATGTTGAGCAATGGATTAAATGTACATAGTGTGTAAAATCTAGATAAAATGTGCATAATATAAAAAGTACATAAAATGTATAAAAATTGTTTGGACTGATTAGTACCACAAATAGTCTTAAATCATTGCTGGGAGAAGGTCTGTTATTGCCTGAAATTCTGATTCTGTCTTTTATATCCAAAATCCACTGCATTGAGATCTGTAAAATTAAGACTTTCTTGTAGTTACTATGAATAGATACAATTCACTATCTACTTCATAAATCTCATTTCCCTTTGAAGGTTTTTTTTTTACCCGCTTTCCCTCCCCACTGACAGGGATGCATCTAATAATATTTCTCTCTCACGACAAAGTTCCATGGGTCTGATCCAAGGATTGTATTCCATGAACGTTTATGCTTTAATAATATTATAAGAGTATAAGATGCTTTTGCTTTATTGTTTTAACACAGCTAAAGCTGCCTGGAAATGTACGCAGCAGAAAACCATTGCTTATTTTGTTTAAACCCCAAAGCCATATTAAGAAGGCTTACGTTGTTTGGCTAAATAAGTGCTTGAAGTTGAGAATTTCAACTTGAATTTAGCCTTTTTCGTAATTTTGAACTTGAAAGCTGATTGAAGTCACTGGCATATAAATTGTCAGAAAGAAGCGTTGGGGCCCTAAGGCACACATAGTTCACCTTTCCATTGTTTTGTGGAAATTCAAAATTGCTTTTTGAAGTAGTGTATTCAGAACTCTCATTTCCTAACAAATCTCTTAGAAACAGCTCCAAGGTCAAAAGATGGGCTAACTTTAGTTTTCATGAGAACAATAGTTCTCATGTAAACAGTATCTCGCTGTTTTTGTGTTACCTTATTTCCAGTTATTCATTTTCTACTCTTGCAGGAAGCTTTAAAGATGTCTATAAGCCCATATTAGTTGGAACAATTTCAACCAGTAATATTTTATGTGTAGGAGTAGTTGCTCGCATTAAAAGTGATAGGAAACTTGCAATTGGTCCAATAAATTGTGTTTGTTTTTTTTTTGAAAAGAATTTTATTGATTTTCTATAAACAAACAAGACAAACAAAACATTAAAACATCAACTCTCATATGTACATCCAGCGTGTTGGTTGGTTCATCAGTTTTGTTCATTCATTTTGTAGTCTCAATGACAATTATGTTACATAACAACTCATATTGTCAATCCAAACTTATATATCCTAATATCGCTATTTAAAAAAACAACAACTTTTGACTATACTTTTAATTATTCATGCTTTATGAGATAACAATACTTTAAACAGTTTATTCTGTAACAAATCATATATTCATACCAAATCAATCCTAAAAACACTTTATAAATTATAGTGTCAAATAATAAAGACAAGAAAAAAAGTAAAGATATTCCTTACTGTCTTAACATTCTAAATATTCTATAATTGTATTCTATCATCTAGCCATTGATAAAAAAAATCCCAAATTTCATAAAATTGTTTATCCTCTTGCTCTCTAATTTCAAATGTCAATCTACTCATCTCAGCACATTCCAGTATTTTCTTAATAATTTCTTCCTGTAATGGTATTTTGTCATTCTTCCAGTTTTTAGCAAATACAATCCTAGCCGCTGTTAATACATTTACAATCAGGTATTTCAAATCTTTACTATATGTATCAGGTAAAATTCCCAATAAAAATATCTCTGGTTTCAAGTCTATGTGTTTCTTTGTCATTTTGTATTTTGCAGGCCTGCAAAGTTTTAAGTGATGGCTAGGAGTAGCAAGACCAAGGTTGTAGTCCTCCCTAAGTCATGGAAACACATTGAGTTGACTCAAATGAGACCACTTTGCAGGATCATTGTTGTAAGAGAAAATAAGAGGATGCAGCACTATGTACACTGCCTTGAGCTCCTGTGCAGAAGGCAGGATGTAAATCTAATAAAAAATGAACTAGAAATGCGTCTGGATCAATTTTGCAATGGATTTTAATTAGTGCACTTAATTTGCAAAAACTTCTATATAAAACATTTTAAGATAAGGTCTGTTGTGAAGTGTCCTACATGTGTGTGTTTACATGTTAATATTAATTGGAGTTATTAGTTTTTATTTTCTTAAGTCACATTGCTATGACACAGAGCAATTTAATCAGCAAAATCTATATCATATAGTAAAATGTAACATCACTACAAAAATTACAAGTGCATGAAAATACTTGTAAAAAGAATATAGGTATAAAACATGGACTAAAATATTATTACTTTAAGACAAAATGTGCAACATTTTTTTAGAATTATATAGGTAGGTCCTTGGGAGTGGTGTGATGGCCTAGAGGTGGAGCTCTCCTCAAAATCAGGAGGCTATGAGTTTGATCCTAGGTAGAGGCAGATATTTCTCTCTCTGGGCACACTGAGGATGTATCTGCTGAACAAAATTTCACATTGGTGACAGGAAGGGCATCTGGCCATTAAAACACTCTGCTAGCTCCATTCAGTTGCCCAGACTCCACCCTGCAAGGGATTATGGGGTCATTAAGAGCAGATAATATAGGTAAGTCCTTGGTAAAGAAAAATGTTTTCATTTAAAGATGCCTCTTTAAACCCCAGGTCAGTTAGTGGGACAAGCAAGGGCCCTTCCCCTTGGTATAATCTCTTTTAAGTCCAGCTCAACTTCAGTGACTTATTGAAATGATTTGCAATAGCTTTATGGGATTTTTTTTTCAACTTCCAAATCCAGTTTATGGTCCTGATTTTTTAGATTGCCTTTCATCCAGTAGCAATCAGAACCAAGCCCGTTCTCCTTGGAACTGCTCAGATTGTCCAGAGGAAGGGTGGAGCTTCAGTCTCTGCTTATTGTAGGCTGAGTTTGATTTCTGAGGAACGCTCCTCCCTCCATCACATGGCTTGCCATCTCGTTATCCCAGTTTATGCTCAGCCTTCGAGCAGAGTAGGCTGTGTGTTTGCGTGCTCTTGGCCGTTGCTGGATTCCCCTCATTCACCCCCTTTTTTCTACCTGTTCAGGTTGTATACACCCTTATTCTTTTCTATCTCCTTAGCCCTGCGCAGCTGGTTCCTTCGTTGGCTTGGTTTCCTGGGAGGGTTTACCCCCCCAGGGGTTGCCAAGGGGTAGGCTCAAAAGCGTTTTGCTGCCTCCCCCACCCCTTTTTTCTCAGTTTCTCTGCCTTGTAAAAATTATTTTAAAAGGCTCCGTTTTGTTCCGCCCCCCCGAGCTCCGTTTGAATTTTTCCTAGCGTTTTAGGCTTGTTTGCTTTTATTCTTTGTGGGCTTCCCTTGGGACCCTCTGTTTTGATACTGGGATCCTTCTGGCCTTGCCAGGTTAATTTCCACAGGATCGGTTAGTGGCGTCCGCCATTTTGAAGCTCACCTTGTGGCCGGGCGCCATTTTGAAGTGCATTTCTTTGTCTTACTGAGTGCCTATTCAATTCAGCAGGTCCGTAGGCCTGATAAAAAAAAAAAAAGAATTGTTTTTTTGCTGTTGGAGGTTTTTTTCTCCTCCTCCCCCTGTTGGCTCTCACCGCAACCAGCTGTAGCGGCTGCGGTTCTTTCCACCACTCCCGCCCGGTTGTTGCCTGGGTCGGCAGATGGTTAGGCCTGGTTGCCCTCAAGGCCCTTAATCTGAGACCTTGCAAGGTCGTTTTTCTTCAGTTCTTTCTAGGCAAATCATAGGCCTTGACTTCAAAAAAAAAAAAAGTAGAAAGAACAGAGGGGGGGGGGAATAATTATACGGAGCAAAGAATCCTATTAATTCAAGTTTATAATATTCGGGGGAAAGTGTGCCAAGGTATAAAGGAACTCCCAGGGCTCCCGGCCTTCGTTGTAGGTCGACCCCTAGGCACGCCAACCGCCTCAGATTGGACTCCTATTTATCCAAAATGGCAGAGAGCAATCCCTCAAAGGGGCCTTCTTTGAAGGCCAAGGCAAAGACCCACCACCTGCGCAGTCAGGCTAAGGAGCCCACCAAAGCCTCTCAAAAGAACGCCTTAAGACGTCACAAGGCTTTGGAAAGAGAAATAGACAGACGTGCTAGACAGTCAGGCTCAGTGCCTCCAGCACCTGCCACTCCTTCCACCTCCCCCCTCCCTCCCCCTCCTGCAGCTTTTTTCTCCCTATCTAGGCACAGCTCGCCCTCTCAAGGGCATCAAGCCCCGGGCACACCAACCAGACGAACTCCTGAGGCCACCTTCACGCCCACGGCCGTTGGCCTACGCCAAGAGGAACCTCTCATTCAGGCGGTTCCGGAGCAGATCAGAGTCTGGATGGAGATGGCAATTCGACAGGGAATTGCAGAAGGGATGCAGCAGATGACCAGACCGGGGTTGCCTCCGCAGGCCACCGAATCTGTAAGATCATTCTCTCTTATGCCTCCCCAAGGGGAGGTTTGCCCTTCAGTCAGGGAAGACGAGGAGGAAGTGGAAGGGGACCTAGATTTAGACAGGGAGGAGGAGGAACAATATGACCTGGGGTCCTTACCATACGATGAGCCTCTTCCGGACTCAGACCCATCAGAGGCGGAAATGTCCGAGGACGAAGATCTATCTCTGGACTGGCCCGCCTTTGTAGGGCTCTTTAAGCCCCAGCTTTTTAAATCCCTCCTCTACAAGGCTAGGAACATCTCGGGCCTAACAGCCCAGACCTCCTCTGATCCCATCCCCGTAGTTTCGGAGGGACAAGAGGACTGCATGTTCAGACAACCGGTAGTGGAGGCCGAGGTCATCCCTACCCCTCCCATATTCCTGGACCTGGTGTCCAAGCAACTGTCCTCTTCAGTTGCTCCCCCGGCCCCCTCGGCCAATGATAAAAGGTTCTTCAACCTCGACCCGGAGCTCTCGACCTTGCTGAGTACCCCGGAGGTTGATGAGCCCGTCGTAGGTCTGACCTCTTCCTCCGCCCTCAGTGATCCTTTAGAGGCACTCAAACCAGAGGACAAGCGATCAGAGCTCGCATTAAGGCGAGCTCACCAGTCGGACACATGGGCAATCAGGTCGGCTACGGCCGCTTCTTTTTTTATCAGATCTTCCATTCGCTGGCTTTGCCAGCTTAAGCAACATGTCCCGACCTCCATCAACATATCGCCAAAATAACGGCCGCTGCTGAGTTTTCAGCGGATGCCACCTTTCATTCCGTAAAATTCTCCTCCCGTGCCATTTCTTCCCACGTCTTGGCCCGACGCCTGCTCTGGCTAAAACCCTGGCAGGCGGATCTCAAGCATAAGGTCAAGCTAGCTTCCGCACCCATAGCCGGAAGCAAGTTGTTCGGTACTTCCTTGGACCCTCTCCTAGTCGAGGGAAGGAATAAAAAGAAATTCCTCCCTTCTGTTTCCCGCAAGTCTGATTCCAGATCTCTGCAGCCCTTTCGCAGGGCTCCCTTTCGTCCCTATCACCAACCCTTTCCTCCCAGACATCAGGGGTCCTCCTCCTTTTGTTCGGGACAGTCCCAGGACAGGTCCGACCCCTTCAACAGGCACAGAAGAGGTGGGAACTTCAGGAGGCCCTTTCGTGGCTCTGGCAGCAGGCCCTTCCGCCGCTCCAAATAAGCCTCCTGACACTATTCCCATTGGCGGGCGATTTAAAACCTTTGCCGATCAGTGGGATTCATCCACTTCAGATGCTTGGGTCAGGGATACAGTCAGGCTTGGCCTTGCCCTCGAGTTTCTCTCCCCCCCCCCGATTTTTACATTTCATGTCACCGCTCCAACAACCCTTCCAAACGCAACCTCAAGGAGGAGGCAATTCGACACCTACTGGACATTCAGGCTATCCAGCCTGTTCCTCCATCCCAAAGGGGACAGGGTTTTTATTCACGTTTATTCGTGGTGCCCAAACACTCGGGGGGATGGAGGGCTATTTTGGACCTAAAACGCTTAAACCGTCACTTAGTGTACCATAGATTCAAAATGAACACACTTCAATCCATCCTTTTGGGAGTTCGGCAGGGAGACTGGTTGTCTTCTATAGACCTCTCCGAGGCATATTTACACATCCCAATTCGACCCTCCCACTCTAAATTTCTCCGTTTCAGTTACAACAACCTACACTTTCAGTACGTGGCCCTTCCATTCGGGTTAACCTCGGCCCCCAGGACCTTCACCAAGGTTCTGGCCGCGCTGGCCGCCCACCTCAGATCCATCTCGGTGCGGCTCCACTGTTACCTGGATGATATTCTCATCCTCTCCCCTTCCAGGGGACAGGCTATCAGGGATATCTACACTACCCTCTCCTCCCTCCAGGAACATGGGTTCCTCATAAATTGGAAGAAAAGCCAACTGGCCCCCGCCACTAGACTACCCCATCTAGGACTATAATTGATACAGTCATGGGGAGAGTGTTCATCTCCCCAGAAAGGATCCTCAGCATCCAACAATCAGTCAGGTTCATCAGACGACACAGGAAGGTCTCTCTCCTTGATCTATCCAAGTTATTAGGTAAAATGATCTCTTGTATTCCTGTTATTCCCTGGGCCCGTTTCCACTCCAGATCCCTCCAGTGGTTCCTGCTTCCGTATCAAAGAGCTGGGACAAGCAACTCAAGGAGCAAGGTTAAGGTCTCGCCAAGGGTTCTCACCTCCCTCCTCTGGTGGAGCAAGGCATCGATCAACAAGGGCTGCCTCCTCAAGGAGCCTCCAAGACTCATCGTCACCACAGACGCCAGTCTGTCTGGATGGGGCGCCCACCTTCTCTCCCTTACAGCTCAGGGCAGATGGTCACCGTCAGAGAGGCTGCGCAACATAAACTGGTTAGAGCTTCACGCCATCCACCTGGCCCTCCGCAGCTTCCTACATCATATTCAGGGCAGCCACGTTCTCATTCTCACCGACAACATAACAGCAAAGGCACATATCAACAGACAGGGGGGCACTCAGTCCTCAAGTCTAATGAGGGAGACTGAGCGCCTCTGTCGGTGGGCAGAGTCTCACCTCCTTTCACTCAGGGCGGACCACATTTCAGGCACCCTCAACACCAGGGCAGATTGGTTGAGCAGGTCCACCATAGACCAGGCGGAATGGCGTCTCCACCCAGACCTGTTCAGGGAGGCAACATCAATATTTGGCCTGCCAGTGGTAGACCTGTTTGCCTCCCCCAGCAATACCCAACTTCCACGGTTCATCTCCAGATTCCCGTCCCTCGGGGCAGAGAACCACAACGCCCTCCGATGCCCGTGGCCCTCGGGCCTTCTTTACACCTTTCCCCCTCTGGCTCTAGTTCCAAGAGTACTCCAGAAGGTCCTTCAAGAAAGGGCGGAAGTGCTTCTGGTAGCTCCTTATTGGCCCCGTCGCTCCTGGTTTGCGGACCTCCGCAGCCTATCAGTAGCTCCACCTTGGAGGATCCCAGCAGACAGGATCTCTCTTTCTCAAGGCCCCCTTCTTCACCCAGACCCCCAATGGCTACAGCTAGCTGTCTGGAGGTTGAGCGGGAACGTCTAAAAAGGGAAAATTTCTCCACGGAGGTCATCAACACCATCTTAGCAGGTAGGCGTCCTTCTACCAGAAGGATTTACGACGCCACTTGGAACAGTTTCCGCAAATGGTGTGCCAATCTCCACATTGACCCTACAAACCCATCGGTAGCAAAAGTCCTCGATTTTCTCCAGGAGGGTCTCGGTAAAGGTCTCTCCCCCAACACTCTAAGGCGTCAGGTTGTAGCCCTATCCACCATAATTTCCTGCGAGGGGGTTAATTCCCTCTCTCACCATCCCTGCATGCGGGCATTTCTAAAAGGCGCCTCAAACTTACAACCTCCGTCCCTTCACAGATTCCCAACATGGGACCTCAACAAGGTCTTGACATCCCTCACCAAGCCTCCCTTTGAACCCCTTAGAGAAGTTTCCCTCCAGTTCCTATCCTACAAAGTAGTTTTTCTGGTGGCTATTACTTCGGCCCGAAGGATTTCAGAGATCGCTGCTCTGTCAATCAGGAAAGACCTGTGCGTCTTCCACTCTGACCGAGTAGTACTTAGACTTGATCCTTCCTTTCTCCCAAAAATTAATTCTATTTTCCACAGGGCTCAGGAACTTATCCTCCCCAATTTTTGCCCCAGGCCAACTCATGATAGGAAACAGCTTTGGCACACCTTAGATGTTAGGCGGGCCTTGCGGATTTATATTAAACGTACTCAGTCTTTCCGCAAATCCGAGGCCCTGTTCATTTCCTTTCAACCAAAGTCACAGGGGCTCAAGGTTACCTCTACTACTATAGGTCGCTGGATAAGGGCGGCCATTTCTAGGGCATACCAGGCTCAGACACTCCCAGTGCCCAGGGGTATCACGGCTCACTCTACCAGGAGTGCAGCAACATCGGCTGCCTGGGCTACACAGGCCCCTATATTCGACATTTGCTGGGCAGCAACATGGTCCTCCCCGTCGCCTTTTATTAGGCATTACAGGATTGATAAGTATGCCGCGGCGGAGGCGTCTTTCGGTAGAAGGGTCCTCCAGAGGGTGCTCGGGGATCCCGAGGACTCGACAAGCCAGATGGTGTCCCTCCCGTAGGACAAGCCCCAGCTTTGGTATGTCCCATCCTCTGGACAATCCGAGCAGTTCCAAGGAGAATGGGCGTTGGTTCTTACCTGACACGCCGTTTCTCTTGGACTGGGAGGACTGTCCAGTCCCTCCCTTTTTTTTTCCCTTTCACCGTCTAGGGGGGGTTCTCGTTTCGGCCAAGGCACCTTAAGTCTAGCAAAAGGGACAGCACGAATGCCTGTTTCTTTCTTCTCTTCTTCGCATAAACTGGGATAACGAGATGGCAAGCCACGTGATGGAGGGAGGAGCGTTCCTCAGAAATCAAACTCAGCCTACAATAAGCAGAGACTGAAGCTCCACCCTTCCTCTGGACAATCCTCCCAGTCCAAGAGAAACGGCGTGTCAGGTAAGAACCAACACCCATTTTGTTTTTTGGGATGGGTAAAAATTCAAAACCTTTTTTGGGAGGGAACCAATAGTTATGAAATGCTTTCAATGGAAAAGCTACCCAACAGTTGAAAGATCTGAATATACTTATCTACCATGGTATCCTTGTTCATTTATCATGGTAGCTTATATGCTATTTAAAATAAGTGCAAAAATATCAGTGAAAGTATTGTTATTAAGGATAGGTAACATGTAGTGAAGAAATTCTTGTTGTATTTTAATTTAATAATATTTTTAAAATGTGTAGGGTGCTAAACAGATAAACTTGAGTTTGAGTTTTGTCTTCCATGCTGCATCGAGAGCCCAGGATGGGTTGACTCCTTCCTATGACATCATTTAGCTGAGTCTGTACTAAGATATAAAAGCCAGCCCCCGGGAGAGACCCCAGCTTTTGACTCAGCTCCTTTCAGTTAGCTGTGTCTCTGAAAGCGTTCTGTTCGATAGCAATCACCAGTGATCTTCAGTACTTCTTTCCTCGCTTCAATACTTCTTTCCTCGCTTCAAGCAGCTCCCAGGGATCTGGGCAGCTGCTCTTCCAGGAGAGCAGGGCTCCCTCTCCCTCTCTCTCTCTCCTGCAACGTTGGGAGCAGCATTGCCAGAGCACTGTGCAGGCAAGTTGAGCAGCGTCTGCAGACCTCCCCCATGCTTGCGGTTTGAGCAATTGTAAAAAATGATCGGCAAACCGATAACAGCGTTAGCCAGCTGATCGTGTGGCTGGCAGCTGCCTTTTCCTTTGCTGCCTTTGCTCAGGGCTCTTTATAAACTTAGGAGCAATTCTTCGATCTTGGAGCCTGTTTTCCCTAGTCAGTGGCCATCTTGGATTGAAGCCTTCCACCACGAGGTGAGTGGCCATTTTGTAAGCCTGGGGGTCATTTTATACTCTAAAGGACTGATTAAAATTTTTTTCTAAACAGTTTCTTTCCAACAGAAGAGCCTTTATCCTGCAAATGGAGCAAGATAAGGCTCAGGCAGAGCTTTCCCCCCAGTGGAACAGTCTCTTAAGCTCAATAAGAGAAAAAGACGCAGGCAACACACCCAATCAGTCCAGAGGGAGGTGGCTGCTAAAATCAGAGCTAAGGCTCTAGCCCCTAAGAAGGCAACTCAGGCTGGGTTGAGGGGAGAGAAGCGCAGATATGCGGCCCTGGAGAGGAAGTTCAACAGAACTGTTCAACAGAAGGGAGTGCAACTACAACATGTTTCAGGTGATACCCGTGGGCCCCAACCAAGCCCTCCCAGGGGAAGAGAAGTTATCTATGAGCATTTCCATCCTCCATCCTGGTCTTCTGAGGCTTTTGCAGAACATTCAGATCCTCAGGATCTCAGCAGATCTGGGCCCTATTTCCAACAGGCTTCTGTGCCCTATGCTTTTCCCTCTCCCTCCAGGCCTCGAACCGCTTCTCAATCTAGCCTGAAGCCACCTTCACTCCCACAACAGTGGGTCTTTGGCCTTCTTCCTCTGTCTTTGAGCATAGACCAGGGGATATCCAAGATGTCTCATTGGCAGGGATTGGCTGAAGGCTTCAAGCAAATTCTTCTATCTTTGGAAAGGGTTCAGGCTCTTCTCCCTTCTCAATCTATAAGTTCCTTGCCTCATCACCCTGATTTACACAGGCCTCAGGACCTCAGGGTCCATTCTTCTCTACCAGAATGGGAGGAGGTTGATGAGGAAGGAAATCCAACCCATCCACTTTTAGGACACAAGGTGTCGTCGATGACCATTGGTAGATGGTTGAGAACCACCATAGCTAAAAGTTACGAATGCCAGTTGATCTCAGTTCCTAAGGGCATTACAGCCCACTCAACAAGGAGTGTGGCAACATCAGCAGCATGGGCCACACGGGCTTCCATAGACAAAATTTGCAGAGTAGCAACTTGAGCTTCACCATCGCCCTTTGTCAGAAATTATAAAATTGATGTCTATGCGTCAGCGGACGCTGCATTTGGCAGAAGAGTCCTGCAGAGAGTCCACAGAGTTTAGGAATGGATTTCGATCCAGACGGAGTCCCTCCCTAAGGACAGGCCAAGCTTTGTTATATCTCACTTCTGGATGCTCTGAACAGCTCATGGGAGAAAGAGCGTTGGTACTTACCTGATACGCCCATTCTCTGTGAGCTGTGAAGATCATCCAGCCCCACCCATTTCTTTCCGTCTGGTGGGGTTCCGTTCTGGTCAGGGATGTAGATTAGGTGAGGAGTTTCGAACTTTGGCACTCGCAAAACGGGGGGACACTGGGGAGGTATCCCGTGGAGGAGCATCCCGCAGTTTTTTTTTTTTAAAAAAACAAATTTTATTGATTTTACAGAACACAAACAAAACTAAAAGATCTTTTCTGAAGGTTGTCTGATCCCGGGTTGAAACTCTTCGCACAGACACAAATTCAAACATCATATTCACTTTATATATCCTTCCATATCTTATTATCATTTTCTTTTTTATATTATATATATAAACCATTTTTATCAATTTTATATAAACAATGCACAAGGCATAACAGTTTATAAGTTCTTTTCTAAGAAAAAATAATAAAAGAAGAAAACCAATAGAACATAACAATCCCAAATTATAGTATCAATACTTTGTCTATTTAACTTCATATCTTATCCCAACTTCTCCTTTTCATCCAAATTATTTCTTATAAATTAAAAAAAATTTTTTTTGCCTTTTTTCAATATACAACATCCAAAAAAAAAAAACATAACAAAACCTTTATATATCCTTTCATATCTTATTACCATTTTCAATAATATTCTTTGTCTGTTCTATTTCCAACTATCCATTCATCTTTTTTCTTTTATTATACTTCTCCTATACACCAATTGGAGTAACGTCTATAACTCATTACCCTAACTTAAAAGTACTTCATATAACAATTTTTCTTGGGATTCTGTTTAAAAGATTCTAAAATTACACAATGAATTTTATACTCTAAATACACATATAAAAAACACAATCTTATGTACCCTCCAGAATCCCTCTTTTATCCTAAATTAAATTCACCCATTGTCTCTGAATAAACTTTTTTTCTTTAGATCTTGCTTCCCCCCATTGAGGCTTCTCCCCCCCCCTTTCTCTCTTGCTTATTCTTCTCCTTGCCCTTTTTACCCCTTTGTCTTTCCTCCTCCCTTTTCTTACTCCTTTTCCTTTGCTTTCTAACCTTGCCTCCACCTTTCCGCTCATTTTTCTCTTCTTTGGTTGTTTTAATAATTATTAAAATCCCCCTTTTCTTATCCTTTTTCTCCTCCTCCCCGGAAAGAACCCATTGTTCATCAAAGATGGCTTCTTCTTCCTCTTCATCTTTGTCCCAGTCTTTCTGCTGCGTAGTCAACTTTTCATAAGTACATAACGCCATTTCTAAGAATTGAAACAAAGTGCCCAAAGTATCTTCCTTTTTATATTTTTGATATTCAGTCTTTAGTTCATCCACAAGCGATGCCATTATGAAAAGAGAAACTTTTCCCAAAACAACCACAAGTATTTTTAATCAAAAATAATTCAAAAAAAATTCCAAAAATTAATACTTTTCTTCCTTCTTCTTTTTCTCTTTCTGGAGTTAATGTTTAATCAAAGAGGTCCAATTACCATATACCTTTCTTTGGGATTCTAGGCAATCTCCTCCTTTTTCAGCTTCTGCTCCAATTTTTTTTTCCTCTCCCTCCCCACTTGCAATATCAGTTTTAAATAATCAGAAATCCATACCTCCAACAAGGGTTTTCCAATTTCTTAAGTTTTTCAATGTCCAAAAATCCTTTTGTCCCTTAGCTTCAACTCTCAAAACAATTCACTTTCAATGTTCAATATATCCAAACATTTCTGCTGTTTCCATGGGGTGGGAGAGTAAAGAAAAAAAAGTTCCCTTTAACAGCTTCTCCGCCGCTTTCGATCTTCTTAGGGATACAATGTATCCTCCAGCAATTCAAACAGCTCAGTTCCAACCAATTAGAAAGATGTTACTTGACCCGGCTCAGACAGCACTTTCACTCTTCTTACTTCCTCCAGCGCAATCTTACCCGGTTGCTGGCTTCTTCGTGGCGGCCATTGCTGACCGCCGCTCCACCGCCTTGGGAAAAAGGGGTTTTTCCGGAGAAGGAGGGGGTCTGCGACACCCCCAACCCCCTGTCCGACTCCCCTCTCTCTTCAGCTGTCCCTACAGGGCAGCCATATCCCCCTGACCCATCTGGATCGGGGGTACCTCGGCGGCTAGCACAGCAGGAATCGCAAGCTGTCGCGAATTCCTGCTGCCCCGAAGTTTTAACCCGCAGTTTTAACCCCAGCTTTTCCAAAAGAGACTGAAGCACCTCCCACTTCTGGATGCTCTTCACAGCTCACAGAGAACGGGCATATCAGGTAATTCTCCTTAGAGCCGTTCGGATCATCCAGAGAGTGGGAGGTGCTTCAGTCTGCGTCGTTGAAGGCTGAGCTTAATTACTGAGGAAGGCTCTGCCCTCCATCACGTGTCTCCCTTGCGTTCCCCAGGTTATGCTCAGCCTTCGTGAGAGTAGGCTGTGTATTTCCCACTCCTTGGCTGATTCAAGAACTTCCTTATTATTTCAGGTTTGTTTATGGTTTGCCTCGGTTCTTCCTTAGCCTCTGCGCATTGGAATAGTTGATATAGCAGGGGAGCATGTTTTTCGCCCCCAGGGGGGATAAAGAGCGGGCGGCTTTTGCCTGGAGCCAATCCCTCCCCCACATTCGGTCTTTTTTCCTGCCGCCTCTCCACGCCGCATGCGTAGCGGCTCCTTTTGATTGTGCTGATAAAGCGCAGCTGGTGTTCCCCCACCGTAAACGCCGGGGGCGAAAAATTTACCTGGCTTCCTCTCTCGGCCTCTAGACATGCCGGAGAGGCTTATAATTGCTCTGAGCGGCCTGTTGGATCGTGGGCAGCTGCCATTTTGGGCGCTGCCACGTGTCGGGCGCCATTTTTAAAGGCCTCATTGGGCTGCGAAGAAGCTAGATCTAGTCACAGGCCTTCCAGCCTGTGAGAGCTACTGGGCATTCATAAAAATTGGCAAACTTGTTGACTTTCTGCAGCACGCTCAGGGCAGGAAACTGCAGCCTATCCCTCCCGGTTGTTGCCTGGGAGCTCCAGCTGCCAGAGGCCTCATTCCAGCCTCAGGCGTTTCATTTGGCTAATTGGAAAAAATTAACAGCAACCTCTGGGCCACTCCCTCCTGGGAGCACCGAACCGGTCCCCGAGTTAAATATTTGTCATAATAATAATAACAACAACAACAACAACAACAACAAAACAACAACAACAACAAAACAACAACAAACAATATTAATAAATAGATAAATACTTAAATATTATATTTATATATATCTTATCGATATATGACTATAACACATTATCAATACTAATTGGATTATATATGTTAATTGTACGCATATGTATATACATATTAATAATTATAACAATAATAAGGTTATAGATTGTATACATCTAAATTCCAAAAGGGGGCGCTGGCCAGCTGAAAGGACACCCGGCCTTATTGTAGGTCGAACCCTTGGCGAGCCAACCGCCTTTAGATTTGTATTACAGTCCTTTCTTCCATAATGGCAGATGACAATTCCGCTAAAGGACCTTCTTTGAAGGCCAGATCTAAATCCTACCACCTGTGCAGACAGGCTAAGGAAGCCTCTAAAGAACCTTCCAAGGCTTCTCAGAGAGACGCCCTAAGACGTCATAGGGCACTGGAGAAAGAATTTGACAGGCGATCAAGAGAGGCACAACCAGTGCCCCCAGCCCTCCCACCCTCCATTCCTTCTACCTCCAGACACTCCTCCTCCTCCAGATTGCTCTTCCCTCTCCAGGCACAGTTCATCCCAGGAACACCAGGTCCCTGGACCAATGACCAGACAGATGCCCGAAGCTACATTCACACCCACGGCCGCTGGTCTGCACCAGGAGGAGGCCACCACAGTTGAGATCCCTGCTCACATGCAGGCATGGATGGAACGGGCTATCCACCAGGGGATAGCAGAGGGCCTTCAACAGATGTCCAAGTCCGGTCCCTCCTCGATGGCGCCTGAACATGACTCGCCATCAGTCAGGTCTTCGCCTAGATCGGACCTTCCTCATGGTCAGGTACCTTTACAGGGGGACAGTCCTCTCCCAGAAAGGGAACTGGAGGAGGCCATAGAGGTCCTGGATCGGTTCAGGGAGGAGGAGGAGGAATTTGAATGGGGGTCTACGCACCAAGGGGAGCCCCTATCGGAAATAGACTCTATGGAAGGGGACATGTCCGAGGACGAGGGCCTCACTCCCATTCAACCCACCTTTGTGGGTCTGTTCAAGCCACACATGTTTAAATCGCTTCTATGTAAGGCCAAGAACGTATCTGGCCTGGCTGTACAGTCCCCCTCGGCTCTCCCTTCTCCGCCGGAGGGACAAGAGGATGCCATTTTTAGGCAGCCCATGGTGGAAGCGGAGGTTATTCCGACCCCGCCCATATTTCACGACCTAGTCTCAAACCAGTTGGACTCTACAAGGGCCCCTCCTGCCCCATCTAGCCAGGACAAGAGGTTCTTCAACCTCGAGTCGAGCTTCTGCAACCTGCTTAACATCCTCTTCCTCCCCCAGTGATCCCCTGGAGGCTCTGAAACCCGAGGACAAGAGGTCCGAACTGGCTTTACGTAGGGCTCATCAAGCTGACACCTGGGCCATTAGATCGGCCACAGCCGCTTCCTTCTTCACCAGGTCTTCGATCCGGTGGCTCCGCCAACTGAAACAGCATGTTCTCCCCTCTAACACAAGGGCACATCAGGACATCGCAAAGTTGACGGTCGCGGCAGAATTCTCGGCCGACGCCACCTACCATGCGGTTAAGTTCTCCGCCCGAGCAATAACCTCTTATGTTACAGCTCGCTGCCTGCTCTGGCTCAAACACTGGCAGGCAGATGTAAAAAACAAGGTTAAGTTGGCCACTGCCCCCATTAAGGGGGAGAAACTATTTGGCACCGCCCTGGAGCCATTGCTATCCGAAACCCAGAGCAAGAAAAAATTTCTTCCTTTTTTCAGAGGCCAGAGTCAAGAGACTCTCAGCCATTTCGGAGAGGTTCCTCCCGACCTTTCTACCAGTCACCTTTCCTGTCCAGATATCCGAGACACCCCTCCTTCCGGCCATTCCAGCCCCAGGATAGAGCCGATCCGGGCGACAGGAACAGGCAGCTACAGGCGTCCCTTCAGGGGTTCAGGAGGGAAGCCCTTCCGGCGCACCAGATAGATCCCGCCCCTCCCTTCCCATCGGAGGACGCCTCAAGCATTTTTCCGACCAATGGGACTCCTCCACCTCTGATGCCTGGGTCTGGGACACCATCAGACTTGGTCTCGCGCTTGAATTCCAGCGTGCCCCCCTGACTTTTTTATGGCACCCCCCCGAGGGATCCCACCAAACGCAATTTAATGGATTCAGCTATCCATCATCTCCCCAACATACAGGCCATACAACCCGTCCCACCATCCTAGTGGGGGCAGGGGTTTTACTCCCACCTCTTCGTGGTCCCCCAATCCTCAGGTGGATGGAGGGCTATTCTAGACCTGAAATGCCTTAACCGTTACCTGATCTACCGCAGGTTCAAGATGCACACCCTAAAGCCCATTCTACTGTGCATCAGGCAGGGGGACTGGCTATCCTCTATAGACCTTTCAGAGGCGTATCTTCACATCCCAATCCAGCCCTCCCATTCCAAATTCCTCAGGTTCTGCTACAACCGCCACCACTTCCAATATATGGCCCTTCCCTTTGGGTTGGCCTCTGCCCCGAGAACTTTCACTAAGGTCCTCGCGGCTTTGGCGGCCCATCTCAGGAACCTCCCGGTTTGTCTCCATTGTTACCTGGATGACATCCTCATCCTGTCTCACTCCAGACTCCAAGCAGAGAGTTACTCTCTCTGCCCTCCAAGAACATGGGTTCCCAGTAAACTGGCAAAAGAGCCAGCTATTACCATCTACACGGATCACCCACTTGGGCTCCGTCATTGACTCAGTTCAGGGAAAGGTTTTCCTTTCATTGGAAAGATTCCTAAGCATCCAGGAAACTGTCAAACATATCAGACGGTCAAGAAAGGTAACACTTTTAGAATTGTCTAAATTACTAGGTAAACTGGTCTCATGTATCTCCATTGTTCCCTGGGCCCGTTTACACACCAGATCCCTACAGTGGTTCCTGCTCCCGTTCCAAAGGACCGGCAGAAACAATTCAAAGGCCACGGTCAAGGTGCCTTCAAGGGTCCTCACGTCTCTCCTCTGGTGGACCAGTCCCGTCATCAACAAGGGACAGTGCTTCAAGGAGCCCCAATGCCTCATCCTCACCACAGACGCCAGCCTGTCTGGATGGGGCGCTCACATCCACTCGCTCTCGACACAGGGCAGATGGTCACAGGTAGAACGGACATGCAGTATAAACTGGTTGGAATTCCGCGCCATCCACCTGGCCCTGCGCAACTTCCTCCCTCTGGTACGCAGGAGGCATGTCCTTATACTCACGGACAATGTCACCGCCAAGGCTCATGTCAACCGACAAGGGGGCACCCAGTCCATATGCCTGATGAGAGAGGCCGAGCGCCTCTGCTGTTGGGCGGAGCGCAATCTCCTCTCCCTCAAAGCCGAGCACATCTCAGGGGTCTCAAACACCCAAGCAGATTGGCTGAGTAGGACCATGGTGGACCAGTCCGAGTGGCGCATCCACCCGTCAACGTGCCTTGCGAGTTTACATTAAAAGAATTTTTGAAAATTTAAAATATCATGGAAGCCTGGGCATCATGTGTTTGTGGGTTCAACAAATTCTGCATGTCTAGGTCACAGTAACCAAACTTTTTAACTTTACATCTGGAACATACTGTTTTGGGTAACCTTTTTGACACATAAACAGGAAGAGCTGTTTATACTTACACTTTATACTTGTACTTTATACTTGGTTGCTGGATATGGTTTCTTCACTAGGAATATTTTAGACTATATCTCATGAAATTTAATGAAAGTGTTTCAAGATGAGTAAATGATCTATCTTGCAATTTCTGTATGTAAAATTGGAATAAATGCAAAAGAGAACTTAAATAATGTAACATTGGACCAGCCTAAACATCTCCTATTTCTTTTTGCAATAGAGTATTGATTTTCCTTTTCTCTGGCCTTTATTTTACATAAGGATTTATATTTTGAGCCAATTATGATATTAATCGTATATGAAATTATTATATTCCTGATGCTTATTTAAATAATAAACTTATGCTGAAAAAAGTGACTTATGAGCAATCCTTGCCCTTAAGACGGCAGTATCCCTGCAGCCATCTAATCAGAATTTTGGTGGTTGACATCTGAATTTGGGTGATTGACATCTGGCATGTATTTACAAAGGTTACAGCATTCCAGGATTATTCATTGCCATTTGCAATGTTCCTAAGGGGCTATCAGCAAGTAAAGTAAGTGGGGAAAACCGGATTTGTAGTTTTAATTGTAATTTTAATTGTAATTTTACAATAGTTGTAAAATTAAGGGTGACTCACTTAATAACCATATTGCTTAGCAATTGAAGTTCAGTTCCTAATTGTGATGGTAAGTTGAGGGCTATATGTATTCTCTCAAAAAGGACGAGTAAAATTTCATTTCATCTGAAGTGCTTCTAAAAAGACATTTACGATTAAAGTCTGTGTTGCAAGATTGTGTTGACAAATTAACTGCAAATAAAAGTCAGCTGTAAATCAAGATGTTTAAAATAATGAGACTCTGAAAATCTATCATTTAACATTCATTTAACTTGATGTTAATTTTCTTAGTTTGTAATAGTCAATGTGAAATTTGGAGGACTTCTCTTAGCACCTGTAAATCCTTCTACTTTACATGATTTTTGCACTTTTTCCAATGGAAAAAATTAAATAGAAGCTAGTAGTTTAAAAAGCAAAACGCAAGCTTCCATTATATGTTTTATTTATAGAAATACCTTTAGACCTCACACAATCTCTATAAACTACTTTAGCAATTGAAAATACTGGATGGTTTCTTTTCAATTTATTTTTTGTAAGCAGGTGCAACTGTCAAACATTTAAAAAAAAGTGGAGGAATGGAAAGAAGCATCTGGTGCATTAGAAAGAAGTGATAACAGAGCGACATCAGCACTATTTTGTGACTGCACACAACCACAATCACAATTTATGAGTAGAAGGAATAAAGTCCTTCAATGATCATCTTTTGTTTTGTTTTAGAGAACATCATCTTAGAGAATTTGTCCTTTCACCCAGCAAAAATGTTTAACTGCCAGCATAGTTCTTGAATTACCACACTATCTTATTCTGAAGAGGTGTAAACAAAACGGGCTGTTTGCATTCATTGTGCAACATGTTTTCCGAGAGTAATATTGTACTAAACTTTGAATTTAATTACATATTTTTGGAATTTGGCTGACCTCTCTTTTGCTGATTTGTCTCCTTTCCTTATAGCATGCTTCACAAATGAGATGGGATTGATGGGATAAGTTCACCTTTCTATAAGGTTTTTCAGTTCTCCAATGAGCTGCTCTGAGCATCCAGTAGTGGGAGGTGCTTAGTCTCTGCTCGGATAGACTGGACTTTCCTCCATGGGCTTCTCCTTAGCGTCCCCCAGTTTTAACTCAGCCTTCGTTGGATAGGCAGCTTTCTCCTTGGCTGGAATAAGAGCGAATTTGAGGTTTGGTCTTCTCTCTCAACAAACTCTTAATTCCCACAGCTGGGTAGCCAATGGCATTTAAATTGCCTAGCTTTTGGAACGAACATCGGATCGGCAAGAACGATCCAGCCACTTTTGCGGCAATTGGGGCCAGCTAATTATAGCCTTGCCATTGCAATTCCTTCGTGCCGCACTGTTTAAAAGATTTTCCATCTTCTATATCCAACTGCTGTTGTTGCATACAGATTTATAATAAACTTCTTTTAAGAAAACAAAGAAACAAATCAGGACCACCAGTCTTTCACCCCAGCAACCAATACTGTGGTAGATGGTACACGGAAAAGAGAGTTAAGAGTTCTTTTCATGGGCACAATAACACACTGATGCAGGCTCCAAACCACATAGGACTTTATAGGTAACCTTAAACTTTGAAGACACACTGGAAGTCAGTATAGCTCCAACAGTAGCAGACTGCCTTGTGAGCACATTGGTTGTTGCATTTTGTACCAGTTGAACTTATCAGCTGATTTTTAAAGGAAGCATATGCAAGCACTAATAATATCAACATATGAGGGATATACAGTAGACATCATGAAATAAACAACTTGTAGCAAATGTTTTAAGTGGGCAGCAAACAAAGCAGCAGCCAGGTGAATTAAATTGGGTGATGTTTGTTATGTTTACTGCCATTTCTTATTAGTCACAGGTTTTGTATGATTATTAGTACAAAATTGAAACTTGGAAAATTGAGAATAAGTAAACATGTTTCTGCTGTACAGACTTTGATCCTTAATTGTACTCATATGTGAGCCAATTTGAGCTGTAAAATGTGATGTTTAGCAAAATAGACTGTTTTTACTTTCTGGAAGTGTTGCTGACATGGAAAAGAGAATCGTTGCAGTATTTGATGATGCTCCTTAGATGAAAATGTATAGAAATCCACCTACTGAGAGCATTGGAGTACTTTTAGGGGTTCCCCCTCCTTATTGTTGATCAGTTCCTTTTTGCCAGATGACAATGGCAGTCTTGTTATTAATTAAACTTGTCACTTTTTACATTGTCTGGTAAATTATTTCAAGGGAAAATAATACATTTCTACAAGTTCAGCAAAGATTGAGCAAGGAAACTTATTGGCTATTGTGGTACAATATATATGTGTGTGTGTGTGTATGTAGGTAGATAGGTAGGTAGGTCTAGGTATGTTTGGATCTTTTCTCATGTAAGATTAAGAGTATCTTGGCGACGTTTCAGCAAGGTCCCACTCGCCATCCTCAGGCTGGTGCTTTCGACTTCGTGCCAGTGCAAGCAGTATATGATTGGAGCTGCCATCTCTCTATAAATACTGGTGGGGAGGGGGATGGTGTGCTGGGCTGGTTGGCTGTGCTGCTGCCTCTTGATTGGTTGATGGAGTTGATGTTGGTATAATGTGCTGTGTAATGGCCTTGTAAGTTTTGTTGGGGAGATATCCTGGATCTTGTGCCGTAATGTTTTCTTAAGTTTTCGTGGGTACTTACATGTATGGTATTCAGCTTTGTTTGGGTATTTTCCCACATCATTATAGTTGTGCTTTTAAAGTTGTAGCAACATTTCGGCAGAATCTCATCTGCCACTATCAGGGTTCTGTATTGAGTTCGTCTGTTCGTTTATATATATTGAGAGGTGAACGCAGTGAAATTTCATTTTCAAATTTCACAGCAGTAGGTTAGCCCCAAATTTAAAACTGAAACGGCTGTGAAAGTCTGACTCACAGATGAACACAATACCTGATGATGGCAGATGAGCTTGTGTTGAAACGTTGCTACCGCTTTAAAAGCACAACTATAATGATGTGGGAAAATACCTGAACAAAGCTGAATACCACACATATACATACATACATACATACATACATACATACATACATACATACATACGTAGGTCTAGGTGTGTTTGGGTCGTATAAGATTAAGAATATCTTGGCGATGTTTTGGTGAGGTCCCACTCGCCATCCTCAGGCTGGTGCTTTTGGCTTCATGCCAGTGCAAGCACAAAGCCAAAAGCACCAGCCTGAGGATGGCAAGTGGGACCTCACCAAAACATCGCCAAGATACTCTTAATTTTACACAGGAAAAGACCCAAACACACCTAGACCTACATACCTGTACCCGTGAAAATCTATGAAAATATACACACACACACACACACACACACACACACACATACACATACACATACACATATACATATATAAAATGAGTGTAGAAAAGAGCAGTAAATATAAATATAGGCACAAATGTGCATTCTTACTGGTTTCCCTCTTAATCCCCCAGCCCTTTATTTTTAGCACCATAGTTTCATGGACATGGAACATGTAAATCGTTGCATCCAATTCCCTAGTGAGTGCAGGAATGCAAATTGAAACAGTTCTTGTGATGGCTGTTCTGCTTAAACACATCCAATGAAAGGGAACACTTAAGTAATTGGTTCCATTATTCTTTTCTACAATTCAATCAAGATTAAGCTATTCTCCTGAGAGCCGGTCGGATCATCCGGAGAGTGGGAGGTGCTTCAGTCTGCGTCATTGAAGGCTGAGCTTAATTACTGAGAAATGCTCCGCCCTCCATCACGTGGCTCCTTGCATTCCCCAGTTTATGCTCAGCCTTCGTGAGAGTAGGCTGTGTATTTCCACTTCTTGGCCGATTCAAGCTAATTGCTGCAAAGTCCTTTACTTTTTCAGGTTTGCCTTTTATTCTTGGCTCTTTCTTAGCCTCTGCGCACTTCAGGTAGCTGTAGCAGGGGAGCGTGGTTTTTTGCCCCCAGGGGGGATAATGAGCGGGCGGCTTTCGCGCTCCGGCGCCAATCCTCCCCCCCCAATTCGGCTCCTTTCCCTGCTGCTTCTCCGTGCCGCAATCGCAGTGGCTCCATTCGATCGCGCTGATAAGCACAGCTGGTGTTACCCCCCACTGCGAACGCCGATCGCCCCAGGAAAGGGCGAATAGTTTACCTGGCTGCCTTTCCGGCCTCTAGACATGCCGGAGAGGCTTTTTAATTGCTCTGAGTGGCCCGTGGATAAGAGATCGTGGCCGGCCGCCATTTTGGGTGCCGCTGCGTGTCGGGCGCTATATTTAAAGGCCTCATTGGGCTGCGAAGGGACTAGCTCTAGTCATAGGCCATCCAGCCTGTGAGAGCTACTAGATTTTAATTACAATTGGCATACACTAGTTGGCTTCCACAGCACGCTCAGGGCAGAAGCTTGCAGCCTATCCCTCCCGGTTTTTGCCTGGGAGCTCCAGCTGCCAGAGGCCTCATTCCAGCCTCAGGCGTTCATTTGGCAGATTGGTGATAACTTACAGCAACCTCTGGGGCCACTCCTTCCTAGGAGCATCGAGCCAGATCCCCAATTGAATATTATGAAATAAAAATAATAATAATGAGAAATAATATATATATATATATATATGTATACACACACGCGCGCGCACACACACACATATATACATACATACGTACATACATATATATAGGCATATATAGATATATAAACTTTCTCGCTAAAGGACTATTACACAGTTTCAATACTAATTGTTTTATATATATTAATAATTATAACAATATTAATTTTATAGGCTGTATACGTCTAAATTCCAAAAGGGGGTGCGGGCCAGCTGAAAGGACACCCGGCCTTCGTTGTAGGTCGAACCCTTGGCGAGCCAGCCGCCTTAAATTGGTATTTCAGTCCTTTCTTCTATAATGGCAGATGACATTTCCACAAAAGGTTCCTATTTGAAGGCCAGATCTAAATCCTACCACCTGCGCAAACAGGCTAAGGAAGCCTCTAAGGATACTTCCAAGGCTTCTCAGAGAGATGCCCTAAGACGTCATAGGGCACTGGAGAAAGAATTTGAGGCAATCTAGAGAGGCACAACCCATGCTTCCAGCCCTACCATCCTCTGTTCCTTCTACCTCCAGACACCCCCCCCCCTCCAATTGCTCTTCCCTCTCCAGGCACAGCTCATCCCAGGGACACCAGGTCCCCGGACCAGCCACCAGATGGCTGCCCGAAGCTACATTCACGCCCACGGCCGCCGGTCTGTGCCAGGAGGAGGCCACCACAGTTGAGATCCCTGCATACATGCAGGCATGGATGGAATGGGCTATCCGCCAGGGGATAGCAGACGGCCTTCAACAGATGTCCAGACTTGCCATCAGCCAGGTCCTCGTCCAGATTGGACCCTACTCATGGTCAGGTACCTTTGCAGGGGGACAGTCCTCTCCCAGAAGGGGAACTGGAAGAGGCCATAGAGGACCTGGATCGGTTCGGGGAGGAGGAGGAATTTGAATAGGGTTCTACACTCCAAGGGGAAGCCCTACCGGAGATAGACCCGATGGAAGGAGACATGTCCGAGGACGAGGGTCTCACTCCCGATCAACCCACCGTTGTGGGTCTGTTCAAGCCACACATGTTTAAATCGCTCTGATTTTAGGTCAAAAACATTTCTGGCCTGTCTGTTCAGTCCTCCTCGGTTCTCCTTTCCCTGGCGGAGGGACAAGAGGATGCATTTTCAGGCAGCCCGTGGTGGAGGCGGAGGTTATTCCGGCCCCATCCATATTTCACGACCTAGTTTTAAACCATTTGGCCTCTACAGGGGCCCCTCCGGTCCCATCCAACCAGGACAAGAGGTTCTTTAACCTCGAGTCGAGCTTCTACAACCTGCTTAACACTGCCGAGGCAGATGAGCCCATATTGGGCTTAGCACCCTCGTCCTCCCCCAGTGATCCCCTGGAGGCTCTGAAACCCGAGGACAAGAGGTCTGAACTGGCCTTACGTAGGGCCCATCAAGCGGACACCTGGGCCAGTAGATCGGCCACGGCCGCTTCATTCTTCACCAGGTCTTTAATTCGGTGGCTCCGCCAACTGAAACAACATGTTCCCCCCTCTAACGCAAGGGCACATCAGGACATCGCAAAATTGACGGCCGCGGCAGAATTCTCGGCCAACGCCACCTACCACACGGTTAATTTCTCCGCCCATGCAATAACCTCTCATGTTACAGCTTGCTGCCTGCCCTGGCTTAAACACTGGCAGGCGGACATGAAAAACAAGGTTAAGTTGGCCACCACCCCCTTTAAGGGGGACAAACCATTTGGCACCGCCCTGGAGCCATTGCTATCCGAAACCCGAAGCAAGAAAAAATTCCTTCCTCCCCTCTTTCGGAGGTCAGAGTCAAGAGCACCTCAGCCTTTCGGAGAGGTTCCCCTGTCCTTTCTACCAGTATCCTTTCCCGCCCAGGCGTCCCTGATTTTTTGTATGGCATCCCTCCCTCCAAGGATCCCAATGGATACAGCTATCCACCATCTCCTCACCATACAGGCCATACAACCTGTACCACCATCCCAGTGGAGGCGGGGTTTTTACTCCCATCTCTTCGTGGTCCCCAAATCCTCAGGGGGATGGAGGGCTATTCTAGACCTGAAACGCCTTAACCGTTACCTGACCTACCACAGGTTTACGATGCACACCCTACAATCCATTCTACTGGGCATCAGGCAGGGAGACTGGCTATCCTCTAGAGACCCTTCAGAGGCGTATCTTCACATTCCAATCCGGCCCTCTCATTCCAAATTCCTCAGGTTCTGCTACAACCATCGCAATTTCCAATATGTGGCCCTTCCCTTTGGATTGGCCTCTGCCCCGAGAACCTTCACTAAGGTCCTCGCAGTCATAGCAGCCCACCTCAGGGACCTCCCGGTTCGTCTCCACTGTTACCTGAATGACATCCTCATCCTGTCTCACTCCAGAACCCAAGCAGAAAAGGATATCAGAACTACTCTCTCTGCCCTCCAAGACCATGGGTTCCTAGTAAACTGGCAGTAGAGCCATCTGTTACCATGGACATGGATCACCCACTTGGGGTCCATCATTGACTCGGTTCAGGGAAAGGTTTTCCTTTCTTCCGAGAGATTCCATAGCATTCAGGAAACTGTCAAAAATATCAGACAATGAAGGAAGGTAACACCTTTAGAATCATCTAAATTACTTGGTAAACTGGTCTCAAGTATCTCCATTGTTCCCTGGGCCCGTTTACACATTATATCCCTACAGTGGTTCCTGATCCCGTTCCAAAGGACCGGCAGAAGCAATTCAAAGGCCGCGGTCAAGGTGCCTTCAAGGGTCCTAACGTCTCTACTCTGGTGGACCAGTCCCGCCATCAACAAGAGATACTGCTTCAAGGAACCCCAACGCCTCACCCTCACCACAGACACCAGCCTGTCCAGATGGGGCGTTCACATCCACTCGCTCTCGACACAGGGCAAATGGTCACAGGTAGAACGGACACGCAGTATAAACTGGTTGGAACTTCGCGCCATCCACCTGGCCCTGCGCAACTGCCTCCCCCACGTACGCGGGTGGCATGTCCTGATACTCTCGGACAATGTCACCGACAAGGCTCACGTCAACCGACAAGGGGGCACCCAGTCCATAAGTTTGATGAGAGAGGCCAAGCGTCTCTGCTGTTGGGCGGAGCGCAATCTCCTCTTCCTCAAAGCCGAGCACATCTCAGGGGTCTCAAACACCCAAACAGATTGGCTGAGTAGGACCATGGTGGACTAGTCCGAGTGGTGCATCCACCCGTCGCTGTTCAGGGAAGCGACCATGATGTTCGGTCTCCCGTCAGTAGACCTCTTCGCATCCCCGCTCAACACCCAATTCCCCAGGTTTTTCTCGAGGTACCCCTCCCACGGGGCTGAGAATCACATTGCCCTCCGTTGCCCCTGGCTCACAGGGCTTCCATATGCATTCCCTCCGTTGGCCCTGGTCCCCAGAGTCATCCAGAAGCTCATCTCCGAGAAAGCAGAGCTGATTCTAGTGGCACCCTACTGGCCCAGGTGCCCATGGTTTGCGGACCTCCGCAACCTGTCGGTGGTCCCCCCTTGGAAAATTCCTCCGCACAGGATATCCCTTTCCCAGGGGCCCCTCCAACACCAGGAGCCTCAGTGGCTCCAGTTAGCCGTTTGGAGGTTGAGCGGGAATGTCTAAGGAAGGAGCAGTTCTCTGACCAGGTTATTGATACCACTTTAGCCGCCAGGCGGCCCTCAACAACCAGAATATACAATGTCACTTGGCAGGGGTTCTGCGAGTGGTGCCATAGTCTCCAAGTCAACCCGCTCTCACCCTCCATCCCTCAAGTTTTGGAATTCCTCCAAGAGGGTCTGAGGAAAGGTCTTTCCCCGAGGCGTCAGGTCGCAGCCCTCTCAACTGTCATTGTTTGCGACAACCTGGGTTCCCCTTCCCTCCACCCTCACATTAGGGCATTTCTCAGAGGAGACTCTAACTTGTGTCCCCCAACCGTACATAGATAACCTACCTGGGACCTCAATAAGGTCCTGGTGTCCCTTACTAAACAACCCTTCGAGCCTCTAAGTGAATCCTCACTCTAGTTCCTTACATTCAAAGTCGTGTTCCTGATGGCCATTACTTAGGCTCGCCGAATATCAGAGATAGCAGCCTTGTCAGTGAGGAGGGACCTTTGCATCTTCCATGCCGATCGGGTGGTTCTCCGACCGGACCCTACTTCTTGCCAAGGTCAAATCAGCCTTCCATAGGGCACAGGAACTTATACTTCCGAACCTCTACCCCAATCCCTCGCGGGAAAGGGAGAAGCTTTGGCATACCCTGGATGTAAGATGGGCCCTCCACATTTACATTAAGTGTACCCAGCCCTTCAGGAGGCCCAAATCCCTATTCCTTTTCTTTCAGCCCAAATCATTAGGCCATAAGGTGTCCCCATCAACCATTGGCCGCTGGATTAGAGCTACTATTTCCAAAGTGTACTTGTCCCAGGCTCTGCCAGTTCCCAGTGGAATAACAGCACACTCCACCAGAAGGGCAGCCACCTTGGCAGCTTGGGCCACCCAGGCTCCAATTGCGGATATTTGTCGGGCAGCCACCTGGGCATCCCCATCTCCCTTCATCAGGCACGATCAGATTGACATATTTGCCTCGGCGGAGACTTCGTTTGGGAGACGAGTTCTCCAGCGAGTCCTCAAAGAACCGCAGGGACTACACAACCAGACGGAGTCCCTCCCGTAGAACAGCCAAGCTTTGGTATGTCCCACTCTCTGGATGATCCGATCGGCTCTCAGGAGAATGGGCGTTGGTCCTTACCTGACACGCCATTTCTCTGGAGCTGAGAGGATCATCCAGCCCCACCCTTTTATTTCATTGTCTGGTGGGGTCTTGTTTCGGCCAATGAACCTTTTAGCATAGTAAGATGAGAGCACGATCTTCTCTTCACTCTCGACTTTGCATAAACTGGGGAATGCAAGGGAGCCAGGTGACGGAGGGCGGAGCATTCCTCAGTAATTAAGCTCAGCCTTCAACGATGCAGACTGAAGCACCTCCCACTCTCTGGATGATCCTCCCGGCTCCAGAGAAATGGTGTGTTAGGTAAGGACCAATGCCCAACTTGTCTTCTCCTTTCCTGTTATATTTTTATTATGATAAAAAATGCAGTTTACAGTTCTTTAAGCAATGTAAAAGTGGATTAGTAAAAATGCTAAATGTATTCTACTTTTTGGAGTCTGGTAAACTTGATAATTAGAGGAGAATTTGAAATAGAATTCAGAAATAAAAAAAATCACAATAAAAGAAATCACAATCCACAACATAGCTCAAAGATGAAACAATATACCCAAGAATAGAAATAAATGATACAAAACATTATGGAAAAGGTATTGTAACTATGATCTTTTGTGCTGTAATACATTTTTTGGAAACCCTTTGTGTGTATATCATACATAATTTTCTAGCTTCCCAATATATCATATTTTTGATAGGAAAGAAATCTGGCTTTCTTCCAACCTCTGGAAAGTTTTCCCATCTGATTGCCTGGAGAAAATATTTGCCCCAAGTGATCTAATTATCTCAACTCCAGACAATGTGGAAATTACTGCAACTATGGAACAAACATAACAAGACTTAAGTCATCTGTATATGGCCTAGTGTTCCCACAACTCCTTTTTATGCTGTTAAATCAGTGCTTTGTTTTTAAAATTATGCTAGGGAATAGGAATCATAAATCATGTAGTAACACTTTACCCGTATGGGCATGTCCTTGTAAAACTAGTTAGCTACAAGTTTTTGAAATGGAAAACTAAACTCTGAGGATATGCATGTTGCTTGAGGGGTTATGAAAGTGAGGGGAACAAGCCCTGTGTATTGAAAACTTGCTGTGATTTGGCTGGTTGTCATCTTCATGCATTTTATTTTTCTCACAAGTTTTGTTTTCAGTCAAATCTATCCCGAATGTCTTATATCAGAATTGACAATTTTTCTTTTATATCTAATTTGCCAGTTCATTCAGCTTTCCAGCCGTCCAATAGGGAGATTCTTCTGGATGATGTGCAAAACAAGCAAAATAATATGATAGATTAAGATGCAGCAGACAGAAAAGGTAAAATCAGAACAAATTGCAAAGACTGCAGCAATGATCATATATAGACATGTTAAAAAGCAATCTTCATAAAATGAAACGATGGCAGTAAAGCTACAGTACAGTATAAAATTTAAAAGCTCAAGAAAACAACATTGACATTTAAGATAGACACTGCATGCGGACCTTTCTAGAAAGATTTCACAGTTAAGATGCCTTGAAGAAAAACCTGTTTTCATGCCATTTCAGTTGTTGACCATACTTAGAAAAAGGGGTGCAGAAAATATTGGGTGGGTCAGCTATCGATCTACCTGTAAGCATAATTCAAAGACTTTCTATAATCTACACTCAGGTGATCTGATTCTCCGTGAAAGCAGATGAACCTCGGATCTGATTCTTGAGAAACGTGTCTCTTTTTCTCATGTATGCTCAAGGACATTGGGCTAGACCAGGGCTGTCAAACTCATAGCCTGTGGCCACGCCCACACCAGTTGCTGAGTTGCTGAGAGAATGCCTGAGGCAGCAGTAGGCATGGGAGGAAGATTAAGTAGAGGAAGTGTTGTGGCAAGTCAAGACCCTGCATAGGATATTACATCAGCAGCTGAAGTGACAGACATTGGAAAATCCTACCAATGGCTAGAAAGGGTTGGATTTAAAGATATAACTGAGGCACTGGTCATAGCAGCACAAGAACAGTCACTAAGCACCCAATCCAAAAAAGCAGAGGTCTACCACACTAGACAGGACCCAAGGTGCAGATTAGAGGCCTCAGAGATAGCCCAACAAATGGTGACAGGGTGTAAGATGCAGACAGAAACAGCATACACTGAATGGAACAACTAAGTACCTGGCATTGTGCACAAGAATATCTGCACAGTGTGTGGGCTAGAACTTCCAAGTCCAGATGGAGATACCACAGAAGGTGGTGGAGAATAAGAGGGCTAAGATCCTGTGGGACTGCCAGATCCAGACAGATGGGCAAGAACTAGCCAATCAACCCGGTATCATGGTTTTGGTGGCAATTTCTGGAGTAGAAAGCTTTGTCCCAGATAAGAAGCAGAACTTTTTTCTGTTTTGTACACATCCCAAATATACAAGACTATCAAATGTCTCATCAAGTATCCATAATTTATAAAGATGGGGGGGGGGGGGGGGGGAACTGTTAGTTTAAAAACCAAGGCAGGCTATCAAAATAATTTTCATCTCCTCAAGTGTTGTATACAGAATCTGTAGCTGAGCAATGTCTGAGTTATTTACCAAATTTAAGGAGTCATAAAGTCAAGCTATTTTAGAATGGAATAAAATATACTTCATTGGCCAAGTGTGATCAGACACACAAGGAATTAGTCTTGGTGTAAATACTCTCAGTATACATAAAAGAAAAGATACATTCATCAGGAGTCGAGAATCATAAGGTATGACACTTAATGATAGTCATAGGGTACAATAAGCAATCATACTAGGAAACAGTCAATATAAATCGTAAGTATACCAGCGACAAAGTTACAGTCATACAGTCACAAGTGGGAGGGGATGGATGATAAGGAGTGATGAAAAGATTAACAGTAATAGTAGTGCAGACTTTGTAATAGTTGAATAGTGTTGAGGGAATTATTTGTTTAGCAGAGTGATGGCTTTTGGGAAAAAACTGTTCTTGTGTCTAGTTGTTCTGGTGTGCAATGCTCTATAGCATTGTTTTGAGGGAAGGAGTTGAAATAATTTATGTCCAGGATGTGAGAGGTCTGTAAATATTTCCACAGCTCTCTTTTTGACTCGTACAGTATACAGGTCCTTGATTGAAGGCAGGTTGGTAGTAATTGTTTTTTCTGCAGTCCTAATTATTCTCTGAAGTCTGTGTCTGTCCTGTTGGGTTGCAGAACCAAACCAGACAGTTATAGAGGTGCAGATGACAGACTCAGTGATTCCTCTATAGAACTTGACAGTAGATCTATGATTCACTGCTGAGTTCTAGTCAGAGGATCCTGTTGTGGTTAGCCGGTGGCAAGTGCAGATGGCTGAGGAGAACGATGACTCTGATGAGGGGCCAGGACCATCAGGGAGTGGACTGCTGCCTTCAAAGATTGTGGGGGCTGGCAGCAATGACGAGGAGGTTCCTGAGGAGCTTGTGCCAAGCTCACGTTCACGAAAGATTACTCGGAGGAAAGAACAATTACAGCAGCATAGGCGACCCGGGAGTAAGGCTGCAAGGTAATGTCCGCTCTCTCAAGAGAATAAAAGCCAGGTTTGGAAAAGCGTTCTTTACAGACAGCAAAGAAACTCTGAAACTCAACTGGTGGACATCGTAGTTCATGTTTGGAGAATTCTGTAAATTAGTTCTTATCTCTGAGTTTTTGGCAGCCTTGACAAACAACTTGGCAAGGCTCTTTCTTGTCGGAGCTAATTGTTGGATAGCAGCCTTTTATCTGTAAAGGAACAGAATTGTGATTAAACCTTGAAAGATGGGGGACTGCTGCCTTTGTCTGTGTTTGCTCTCTGGGAACCCGGTTGGGTCAGAACAGATCCTGACAGCAATGATGCACTCTTTCCCAAAGAAATCAATTTCCTTTTTTTTGTTGTAAGGTGCATGTAGTATGGGAGCTCAGTCTCTGCCACATGCTACAGTTGAGAGAACACCAAATAATGACATCTCCATAGCAGTAGCTACCAAGCAATTAAACTAAGATGGGAAGGCAAGACAAGGGCTCATAGAAAGCTCTGATACCTCTTTCACTCTACAGCAGGGCTGTCAAACTCTCGGTCCACAGGCCAGATGTGTCACACTCTGGCCACGCCTATTGCTGGTTTAGCAAAGGGGAAAAAGCCATGATAAGTCATGTGACGACACAAGTTTGACACCCCTGGGCTAGACTGTGAAGGAAGGGCTTGTTGGAGGCTCTTCAAGCCATTTCTGGTCTTTGCTTAGTTTAGTTGCAACTTTTGCAAGCAGTCTTTATTGTTACACATATTAGGGTGCATATTTTTATAAATGAAATTTATTGTAATCTGATGGATTGTGTTATTGGTACATTTTTATTTGGATAAACTACTTTAATTATATTTTATTTTTTTTATCTGTATTGTTTTTTTACCCTGAGCATTCTTTTAAATAGAAAGTTGGGGTATAATTTTAATAAACAATCTGTGCTCTGATATCAAAGCAGCATTTATGCATGGAAAAGAGAAAAATAGACTGTGTTACTTGTATGTATTTAAGCTTTACGTACATTTCTTCAGAAGAAAGCAGAAATAGTTTCTTGATTTGTTCAATTTTGTTTACTTTCTGCAATCGATTCCCCTAAATATGAGGTATATGTACATTTGCCATACATTTAAAGTATGTGGAGCTAGAATTGAAAGCTAAAGCAGTATCCAGTAATAGTTTTTTAAACTTCTAGCCTTGAATATGTATATTAAATCAATGTCTCATTGTTTACAATTGATAATTACTGTTTGTATGTGCCTGTTGGCTAGAAGCACTGCAAAAAAACTCAGAGACAATATAATTATTAAATGATAAAATTTATCAACAATTTTAAAATGTTAAAAGTACAAATACATTGAAAGTGCTAGACATAATTTGAGGCACTAGTTTAAGAGTGATGGCCAGAAGGAAGAGGAGTAGGACATCCAAGATTTTGGTTAGGAAATAATTTTTAGTTACAGTTCTGAACTACATTTTGTCAGGTTTTTTGTTGATAGTGAAAGCTGTAAGACTGGTTTGATGAGCACTGCTAACAGCACAGACCCAATAATGATTGTGACCAGCCCAGGTGCCATTGTGACTCCACCAAAAGCTTGAGCAATTTGAGCACTTAGCAGAATGTGCTTTTTTTGCCTGTTGTTTCCCACTTTTAAACTTTTGCTGGGTGAGAATTGGAATGTTGGAAAATTGGGCTGGATTGTTTTTAAATGTCTTCATGAAGGTTGAGTATAAAGTTAAAAGTTAATTCACTGTTACATTAACAGCAGTTTTTGAACAGTTTTTTTAAAAGTAATTTCTATTTCCAAATCTGTATTTCTGCTTTCACAAGATGTAATATTAAGTAGCTCTTGGAGTTGTAATGGAGGTAGTCATGTTGTTTCATGTGCTAGAAGCACATGAGACCACATCTATAGAATGTGTTAAGACGGTGTGTAAGACCTTGTTCCCATTTCATAATTCCTTTCTCCAGCACATACTTGTAAAAGTAGCTATTCCTAGCCAAAGTTTCTGCACTGAAGCTGAATAGAGTACAGTAGTTCCATTCTTAATTATCTGCCTCTGAAGAACTTTGTAGCAATCCATGTTTCTGGCAATTTCAATATGTTTTTGCCATTTTTTTTGTTGTGGTGGCGCAATGCAGTACTGCAGGCTATTTCTGCTGCCTGCTGGCTGCCTGTAGTTTAGCAGTTTGAGTCTCACTGGCTCAAGATTGACTCAATCTTCCCTCCTTCCAAGGTCGGTAAAATGAGGACCCAGATTGTTGAGGGCAATATGCTGACTGTGTAAATGTCTTAAAGAGGGCTGTAAAGCACTATGAAGCGGTATATAAGTCTAAGTGCTATTGCTATTACTATTCACTCCATATATTTCCTCCATCGTTCTGGTAAGTTTCAACAGGTGGCTGACTTTGCCTGGACTCAGAAGCTAGGCATGATCAGACTTGGTTTCCTGGTTGTATAGATGACACCAGGGCTATCCAGGACTGTAGTTGAAAAGTACTCCAGAAGGAGACAGAGACATTTCCACGCTATTGCCAGGAAAACTGCACGAAATATCCATGAAGCCACCAGGAATTAAGCTTGTCTTGAAGATATATTTTTTTCCCTTCAGAACTTTCTATTAGTGAGTTACAATTTCTCCAGTACATTTGTTCTTCAAACTAGCTGAGGTTGATTTGATCTAACACAAGAAATAAAACAATTTAAGATCTCTACATTCTGTGGATTCATTTTAACATAGGCTGCCATAAACATACCACCACATATTTGTTATCAAATGCCAGTAAAAATGTGAGTTGATATAGAGAACTTCAGATTTTGGTCGAGAAAGAGCATTTGATGCCCAGGAAACGTATGGGGCAAGAGACAGATAAACTTCATCTCATTTAATTTTTTTTTTATTGAGTCTAAAGCACAAGGTGAAGAAACCTTCCCTTGTCTTCTCAGAAAAGAGCACAATAAAAAGTGATACTCTATGTACATTAACCAAAAAAACAGACTATGTAGGAAGTTTGTTTTGTTCCATTCTAATAACATGTATTAATTAATTTCCACGGTATTCTTAATATATTTGCTGTGAAAGACTACTCTTCTCCAAATCTGTTATATGTTTCTTATAGCAAATTTAATAAAGACTCCTGTGACATCTTAAAAGTTTGAAACATTCATTATTGCATAGGCTCTTGAGGATTATAGATCCTTCTTCACTCACACTCCCAAACCTCTTGTGTCAGATCCTTTAGATCTCAAACTTTTCTGTGGAACCTTTTTCTACCTGGAACATCTGATAATACTTTAAATAATAATATTTTTAAAAAGGCTAGCAAAATGGGCATGCCACAAGAAAGTGTTTTAAATCATCACAGATAAATTTCCTGAATAATCGATTATTTCAATAGATATTCAAAGAAAAATTAAAATCCAGTTGCCTCTTGAAGCACCTTTGGGATATAACAGCCTCCCTCAACTTGATAACCTCAAAGCCAGGGGTATCAAACTCGATTTCATTGGGGACCGTATCAGGCTTGTGTTTGACCTTGGGGGACTGGGGTGAGTGTGGCCAGGGTGAGTGTGGCCAGCTCAATGTCACTCAATTCGGGGGCTCCTATGGTGATCCAAGCACTCTGCCAGCAAAAACTGTCTCCCAAGGTCTGTTTTTGGCTGCGATGGCCTCCTGCAACCCTCTGCCAGTGAAAACGGAGCTCAGGAGGGTCTCATACGGTCTCCCGAGCTCTGTTTTCACTGGCAGAGGGCTGCAGGAGGCAGTCACAGCTGAAAATGGAGCACTGGAGACTGTTTTTGCTGGCATACTGCAGGCTGGTCCTTCGCTGCTTCCAGGGCGGCCCCGCTGGCCAGATCTAAGCACCCCGCAGGCTGGATCCAGGCCCCGGGCCTTGAGTTTGACACCCATGCTCCAAACGTATCAGTATAATTCTGTAACTTAGTCCTGTCATATGTAGAGAGCATTCCATGGAATATATAATGGATACAGTTATATAATGGAATATAACTGGGATGGACAATCTTGGTTTAGAAAAATCTTGCCTTGAAAAACCCTCTGTGAACAAGAAATTTAAATCTCTAGGGAAAGCACATTTTAAAGCCTATTGCATAGGGATGGAGAGAATTAGCAAACAGTGTCTTACAGCAAACAGGAGCCGTGTCTCTTTGGAGATCTTGTACCGTCATGGCTTGCTTGAGTTCTGGAATACACCTCCTTTCCATATGCAACAAGTTTGGATCCACAGAAAAATGTTATTTTGTAAGTATTACAACATTAGGAGACAACCTTTTGATGGCCAGGAATACTTAAAAGGTCCCAGCGTGTGAGATGATGATGTTGCAAAAGTGGAGAACTTTTGTCTTTAGAAGTGGCAAAGGTTTTCTGCTTTTCTCTCAGGTGGGTTTGTTGGTGCTAGTTTAAACTAGTGTGTTAAATATTTTAAAGTTGTATATGACAGTTTTTATTTGTTTCCCTGTTTTAAGACAACAAACACATACTGCTAGCTTTTATAATGATGACTGGAGAAGGTTTGAAGCCATAGAAAGAGTGTTATGGACCAGGTGCATATCTAACACAGATTCTCATCCCTGGATTGAAAACAGACCACACCTTATGCCCGAATTTATCTTTGTCCTCTTAAATACATATTGGACAGAGTGTGGCCTGATAACTTTCCCCTTCTGACTAAAAACCTTGGTATCAGAGTTCAATATTAATAGTTGATAAAAAATTAAATTGCCAATTTTGTACTTCATGTCTTTTAAATATATTGTTTTATATTGGGCTTCTTGTGTCTCTGGAATCTTCTTTCATTTCCTGTAAATGACAAAGCAAGTTCACTATGTTTTTATAATAGTCTTTATATAGTTCTGTAGAGGAGGGACAACATATGACCTCTACATTGTAGATATGAAGTAGGTGTGTGAAAAAGTAACTTGTGAAGAATGTCCAGCAATTTTAAAGGGAGGGAGTCTACTTCTTCCCAAAAGCTTAAATCGCTTACACCATATTAAAGTCCATTACATTTGTCTTGTCAGTTTCCCTTCCCAGTTCATTATAAAACAGTTCCATCTCTTTTCTCCTTTTTGTTCTTCTACATGCCAGGAGGAAGACAAAGTGTTCACTACTTGTGCATCTTCAGCAGTGAGATCTATGTGAAATTCACTCTCTTGCAAAAGGTGTAATTGTGCTTTACCTTCTTGACGCAATTTAATCTGAGTGCTTAGGCCACCACACCCACATCTTGTTCTCCCACTTGTTCCTTTCTGAATTATGTGCCCTTGCACAATATAACATACTATGTTTTGGAATAATGGATTTTCTCTATCAACTATTTATGAAGCTAGATTCCAATGTTGAATTTTCATTTAGAAACATATAAAACTGACAGCTGAAAAAGACCTAGTGGTCTATTAAGCCTGCTCTTTGGGTTTGTTTTTTGTTTACTTATTTATTTTTTAAAAATTATTTTTTATTTTAATTTTTGTGTGATGATGGACATGAGTTTATCCCAAACATATTTAAATTCAGTTTTCAGTCTCAATTCGAGAAAAGGGCATAAAACTTATTTTGGCTAGAAATGAAAATGGAATTAAATGACTTGTACTTGATTTTCGAAAAAGGAGCTTCAGAAAATTAGAGTATATGTGTGGGATGGATCTTAGACACTAAAAAGTAGGCTTCACTTTAATTTCAAATCTGTGGGACCTAGTGTTCGTTGTCTTAAAGTGATCATATGAGATGATTCCAAATACGGAATTACATCTATATAATTTCTGGCATTTAAAATCCATGTCATTTCTAGTTCATGTTTTGTTTATTACTATTTCATATTTTTAAAAGCAAATGTTGTAGGTAACATTGTGGTATTTAAAAGATGTGCATAATTCAGAAACAAGGAGATACTTATCAATAGCAAACAACTCAAAGAAAGAGTACAAGTAAGTGGGTGGATACAGTTTATGTATATTTATGATCTTGTTGAATGCTTCGTGATGGAAGAGAACGAGTGGGTGCATGGGGCACTTGGTGCAGTAGAATTGATGTGCACAACAGATAGTCCTTGACTTATGACTACAATTGAGCCCAAAATTTCCATTACTAAGCAAGATGGTTGTTAAGTAACTTTGGTCTGATTTTACAACCTTTTTTTTGGACGTAGTTGTTAAGTGAATCACTGTTAATTCAGTTGTTAAGGGAATTGTATAGCCATAAAGTGAATCTGATTTTTCCTACTGACTTTGCTTGTCGGAAGTCAGCTGGGAAGTTTACAAATGGCAATGGCATGACCCTGGAATAGAGCAGTGGCCATAAATACATGCCAGTTGCTAAGCGCCTGAATTTTGATCACGTGACCATGGAGATGCTGCTACAGTGAAAAATGGTCATAAGCTACTTTTTTTTTACTGCCATTGTAACTTCAAACGGTCACTAAGCAAATGGTTTTAAGTCAAGGACTGCCTGCAAGCTCCTGTGGAAAGGGCTGTTTTGCTGCACAATTTTTTTTTCCATTAAGAAATTGTGTTTAGCATTTAGTGTTGCAGAATACAATTGTTTTGCATTAACTATTTTGCTGATTCCATTGGCTCAATGACTTCCTGATTTTTATAGCTCTCCCTGCTTCTAAAGGCATATGTTGTCCTCTGCAACTACTCTTTCTCTGATGTATTTTCTTTCTGACATTCTATCAGCTCACTCCCAATGATCACGGAGAAAATCTAGGTGGTCGCTAGGAGTTGAAAAATTGACCAATAGCAGAGATAATCAGTCACTCCCAATGAAGGGAGCTATAGGAGTTGGCTTCCTCATTCCATATTAAAGACCAGTTTCTGCAAGTCCTAGCAGTGGTAACAAACTTGAATAGGACAATCAGGCACAGTTGTTAACGTGCTAGCCAATCCTGGAAAATTTCCTGGCATCTTCCTATGCTACCGAAAATGCATCATTTTTAGGTTTTGTCTGAGGTGGATTTTCAGTCACCCTAAGCTTCTAAAGGACTTTGTAAGCAATAGACACTGGGTTCAGCAAATGAAAATGCTGGCATTAAAAAACAAAGACCCCAATTTTTAACTGGGATGTTAGCAAGTAGGAAGGATTTGAAAATGTGCAGACTTTGGTGAAGGTTTTGTTGCTGGGGCACAGAAATATTGCAGGGCCCTTTGAAGAATGTCTTTAGAGTTCATAAAACAGCTCTTTTGTGCATGCTGCAATAATCCGCATTTACAATCTATGCCTGCTGGATTGTAAAAAAAAAAAAAACTTTAGTAGGGTTGGCATATTAGTATCATATTTTTTTCTGTTGCTAATATCAGTAGAATAGATTATGCACAGTTAGACAATCATGGATAGATAAAATTGGAAAGAACATCTAAACTGACCCCCCTATTATTGAGACCTGAAGCTACTGTAGAGGCTATTTAGAAATAGTGGTTATGTAAGGAATTTTGAGCGTAAGTTACAGATGTTTCACAGAATCACAAAATGTGTTTTTGAAGGTATGTACAGTGGTCATGTTGGGTAACAAAATAGCCATATACCAGAAAGCAACTAAAAAGGTCACACTTACCTGGTTCTGTATTTTTACCTTTGATTTTTTTTTTCTTGGGCATGGGGGAAGGCAATGGACATACTAGATATGATTATTTTCTCATATATTTTTTCTCATCCATTTTGATAAAACTTCCCAAAGTTCTTCAGCATGTTTCTTACACTCTTTGAAAGAAATGATATGTTGCAGCCACCCATGATTCTTATTTTTGAGGTCTATGTGAAATTCAGGGGTATTTTTGAAAATAATAAGGATACTTGGAGATGAGCTTTTGGCAGCTACATGTTGTATTTAATATTTGGGAAACTTTAAGAGATGCAAAGTTGATGGGGCCATATTCATATGTGGGAGAATGGCAGAATTGGGGGGGGTGACTTTTCCTTTCATAAAATGTACTATGTATATATTAGGGATTAAGTATGCTTTAAATATGTTTCCCATTTCAAAATAGCAAGATGTTTTTTCAGCAATATCAGTCAAAGAAGGATCCAGTAGCTTGCAGAAAGGATTTGGGATTGCACATGCAGTCCTGTTACCATAGGTTGATTACTTAGGCTTTGCAACATGGGAGTTTTGATTTTAAAAAAAACCAACTCGTGGAGTAGGGAGCTTGATAACTATATAGGAAGATGGTGTCCACGAAAACCATCTTGGTACCTCCTGAGTTAAGCATTTTGACAGAGCAAAGCTATCTGTTCATTGAAATAATATACCTCAAAAATAGCACCTACCTAAAAAATAAACCCTAGCCTAATTTTTAGCGTGCTCCTAATGTAAGTCCTACCCCAAAATAAGCCCCAGTTAAGAGCATCATTGGGGGCATGGCCAGAACCAGAGGCAGCAAGGGCATGGGGCCGATGGTGTTCAGCAGTAGCCACAGCCTGTGCAGAGCAGGTGAGTTGATTACCTATCCAAGCAATCTGCATGTGTCATGCGGGATGCGGGAAAGCCAAGAGTTGGTAGGCTGGAGTGGCTGGATAGTTTCAGGGGGCTCATTTTTGCTTGGTGGGACTGGCAGCAGATGGAGGTGGGGGGGGGGAGGCAGACGATTCCAATGCACTGCCCAGGAAAGCTGAGAGACATAAAGCCAAGTCTGCAGCTGCCTGTCCACTCCATCCCACTGTCTCTCGGCTTGCCTGCTCCATTGCAACCGCGAGCAAGCAGAAGTGGATCAACTCTATTTTCGGGGAAACACAGGTAGGTAGTCCTTGTTAATGAATGCCTCATGTAGTGCCCATATACAATTATGATAATGATGAAAAAGTACCTTTATGATGAATTCTCCCATTTATGACCTTTACAGATCTGTAAGGCAGAGGAAAGCTGAAGTAACATCCTAAGCACAGTTGTGGTTTCTCTTAGCAGCCACTTTGCTTAATTATGAAGTTGCTGGCCTCAATTGTGGTTACTACATGAGAACTGCAATTGCTATTGCACCATCTTTTTAAAATGGGATAAATGTCTGAAATGTATGTCAGATTTTTCATGTCAAGAATGTAATGTTAAGAACCGGATATAGCTAGACGAATTTTTCTAGTGATGTGTAGTCAAAACATTTGGCTAAATATTTTTTCCCAGGTTTGATCCATTGCATCCAGTTTGACCCTGGGGAGCATGACATTTATGCATATAGTTGCCTATACATGAATAAATGCAAACTGATATTTTTCTTGAGCACATGATAAGAACTATATTTATGCTGGGCTCCCAAATTGCTTGTCTATTCACTGGTTACTCTGAGATCTTTTTAGCTTTATATGTTTTCATACTACAGCCATGAAATACATCATTTGCACCTCATGTGCTATTTCTTCAAGCAATTCTTATTTTTTTCTTCCAATATATTATATTTGTCTTGGTACAGACAAACATACAGTAGAATTAAAAACACGCTTATAAAATAAGAATAAATAAATATTCCTACTCAATCCAAAAGTTCAAATGATATATATTGAACAAAAAAGACAATTAAATCATCTTTTTAAAATGGGATAAATGTCTGAAAAGCATGTCAGATTTTTCATGTCAAGAATGTAATGTTAAGAACTGGGTATAGATAGATGAATTTCAATCCTAGTTAAATATTCATGCTACTATTTTTGCCATTCAGAAGTTATGGTCAAATGTTATGGATATATCATACCACACTCCAGTATGGTAGGTTTAAGTAGCTTAAGTTGCACCTATTTTTCATTTACTGCATAAAGTGATCTTTAAGGTATGAGTCCATCAGTAAAATAATTTAAAATAATGCTTCTGATAACTTGTTTAGAAAGAAGTCATTTTAGGAATGCAAAATAAGTTGCTGACATTGTTAATTCTTTATCACCTCAGAATCTCATTTCAATGTTCAAATGATAACACCCTGATAGGGATAATTTCATTTGTTCTCCTTTGGCAAAATTTATGGTGCCCTACCCTGTTTTACTTTTCATTTGGGTAAATAATGAGTTTTGTGATAAACATTTTTTGTTGTTATTTTTTGATGTTTGTTTTAAAAATTGTAATGGTAGTTTGGCCTGACAGTTTCATAAAATGCCAGAGAAAAGTAGTTTTCGGTTATAATTTAAATCCTTCATAGTCCATATTTCGCTGCACTACCTAACTGCAATATAGTAAGATCTCAACTTACAACAGTTCATTTAGTGACTGTTCAAAGTTACTACAGCACTGAAAAAAATTATGGTCATAAATAGAGTGCATTTCCCAATCTGGTTGTCAGTAATAAAACTATAAAATACACATTAACTGAAATAAACTGGCTTGAAAATTAAAATATCACATTACATAGTCCTGAGTTATTTGCAGTTTTTCTGGCCAGACATTTAATATACATTTTATTCTATCAGAAACTGCTTACCCAGGGCTTCAAAAAGAGGGTAGTTGTTTTGCAATTGACAGGTTCCAATACAGTACTAACGATTCTGTGCATCATGATAACTTGCAAGTTGCATGGCCCGGATTACTCTTTTGACTATCTCGGTTTTGGCCTCAATCTACTTGCTGTGGCTTTTTGAATCAAGAGTCTGCATACTAGCCATGAGATGGCAGCCTTGCTCTACGAACACTTCTGAATGGAGCCTCCTCCTTCTCCTCCTCCTGTTGCAAGGCAATAGCACTACTCTGTTTTTTTTCACAGAAAAGGTTAAAGCTTCTCCTGATATTTGTTTTAGGCTGTCACCGTCTTCTGGAGCTTGAGGATATTTCAGATTTGTATGCAAGCCATCTACATTGGTTCTCCTGCATGATAATGGATTTTGTAAGGGGGAGGAAAGGAGGGAGGAATGAGAAATCCTACTTGCTTCTGTTTTAGCCTCTGATTGTTCCATCAGTGCTAGAACCCGCATCAGGCATACTAAATGCAGGGAGGCTGTGGAAAGTGCTGCTGTGTCCTGAAGTCACCCTGTTCTCTCAGTGTATTTTGGCACGTAACAGACAAGGTGCTTGGTACTTCCTTGCAGTACCTCATCAAATAATGGTGCCATGGTAGCTTAATTTCAGGATTACTTGCTCTCCCTTTGCATTTGGATGTTTTTGGACACTCAGATCTTAACAGCCCACTGTGGGGAGTAATCTTTAGGTCTTCGGCAGGGTGAGGAGGAGGATTTGGTGATTGGATGGGGAGTAGGGAGAGGAAGTGAGAAGACACTTTGCACAGGCTTAACTTTTTAATCAATATGTTGGACTATACGTTTGTTTATAGTTCCCTGTAAGTATTGTGCAGTCATCTAAAAGCATAATGGTGGTTATTATTTAATACTATTAGCTATTCTTATTCAAATCTGGGACAGCAGAAAAGCTCAGATAAACACATAATGACTCTGTGCTGTAAAAATGTACAACAGATGTAGGAGCTAAAATCTAGCTATAGGGATTAAAATATCCAATTTTCTAAAATTGGATAATAAGAATTAGCTTGGCATCTAACATTTATTTATTTATTTATTATTTAGCAGGTTTATATAACTGCCTATCTCATGGAACACGATTCTGGGCAAGGTACAACCATTGGAACAGTTAAAACAATTAAATATGAAAATTAAGATTGTGGGAGAATAACAACACAGGCTTCTCATGGGATCACCAGGGTTGCTGGAAGAAATATATTTTAAATGCTTTCTGGAAAACTAGCATGGATGGGGCTAACCCCACCTTGAGGAAAATGAAGTTTCCGAGGTAAAAGCTTCAGGATCCTGATGATGGAACTCTTTAGTAGATGGAACCCTGCTGGATTTGATGTGGCAGTAGATGTGATTGAGACAAGGTGATCCCTCAAATAATCTGATTCCACATCATATAGAGTTTTAAAGATCAAAAACAGCACTTTGAATGGCACCCAGATTGTCTTCAAGGGCAGCCTCGTATAGAACATATTACAGTAATCCATTCTAAAGGTGACCAGGGCATGAGTCATTGAGTAAATGGTTCCAAAAGTTCAAGAAAGTCTAGAAGGACATTCTGAGCGTGTAGAAACTCATGTCATCACAGCATAGTCACATGACTTATTGTGACTTCCCTCCCTTTGCTAAACCGGGCATGGGCATGGTCAGTGTATGACGCATCTGGCTTGTAGGCCAGGAGTTTGACAGCCCTACTGTAGAGCGAAAGAGGTATCAGGGATGAGCCCTTGTCTTGCCTTCCCATCTTAGTTTAACTACTTGGTAGCTACTGCTATGAAGATACCATTATTTGGTGTTCTCTCAAATCTAGCATGTGACAGAGATCCCGTACTACATGCACCTTACAACAAGAAAAAGGAAATTGATTTCTTTGGGGAGAGTGCACTATAGCTGTCAGGATCCTCTGACTAGGACTCAACAGTGAATCACAGATCTACTGTCAAGTAGCTTGACTTTATGATTCCTTAATTTGGTAAACAACTCAGACATAGCTCAGCTACAGATTCTGTATACAACACTTGAGAAGATGAAAATTATTTTGATAGCCTGCCTTGGATCTTAAACTAACAGCTCCCCTCCCCCCCCATCTTTCTAAATTATAGATACTTGATGAGACACATATATTTATGTAGTGACATATATTTGGGATATGTACAAAACAGAAAGATGTTCTGTTTCTTGTCTGGAACAAACCTTTGTATGCCAGAAATTGCTACCAAAACCATGATACCGGGTTGATTGGCTAGTTCTTGCCCATCTGTCTGGATCTGGCAGTCCCACAGGATCTTAACCCTCTTATTCACCACCACCTTCTGTGGTATCTCCATCTGGACTTGGAAGTTCTAGCCCACACACTGTGCAGATATTCTTGTGCACAATGCCAGGTACTTAGTTGTTCCATTCAGTGTATGCTGTTTCTGTCTGCATCTTACACCCTGTCACCATTTGTTGGGCTATCTCTGAGGCCTCTAATCTGCACCTTGGGTCCTGTCTAGTGTGGTAGACCTCTGCTTTTTTGGATTGGGTGCTTAGTGACTGTTCTTGTGCTGCTATGACCAGTGCCTCAGTTATATCTTTAAGTCCAACCCTTTCTAGCCATTGGTAGGATTTTCCAATGTCTGTCACTTCAGCTGCTGATGTAATATCCTATGCAGAGTCTTGATTTGCCACGACTCTTCCTCTGCTTGATCTTCCTCCCATATCTGCTGTTGCCTCAGGTATTTTGTCAGCAACTCAGTGCCATGTTATTGAGGTATTCTTGGATGCTCTGGGTTTCATCCAAGACAGTAGCTTCGACCCTGCCTGCCCTCTTTCTGGCTGATATGCAGCCTATAAGTGTTGCACTTGGGGTGGAAACCTCTGTACATTGTGAGGAACTTCTTGGTGTTCACATTGACTTCTACGTTCTCCTATGGCCAGCTTACTATACCCACAGGGTATCTGATGAATGGCAGGGTATATGTCTTGGTGTCATGAGTTTTGTTCTTCCCATTCAGTTGACTCTTCAACATCTCTCTTATCCTTTGATGGTACTTCAGTGTCACTGTCTTCTTTGCCTCCTCACATTGTGGTTCTCCTATGAGCTGTTCAGAGCATCCAGTAGAGGGAGGTGCTTCAGTCTCTGCACATCTAGGCTGGGCTTAATTCCTGGAACGCTCCTCCTCCTCCACGGGACTCTTCCCCAGCGTTCCCCAGTTTTGGCTCAGCCTCATGAGGGATAGGCAGTGCTTGTGATTCTTCCTTGGCTGAAACAGGAAAATTCGTTTCTTTACTAGCAGGTTTGAAAATTGATTAGCTTGTCTTTAGAACTCTTTAGCCTTCTAATCGCATTACGATCTCTTGACGTTGGCTCTTTAACATCAGGCAGTTGGAGATTGCTTGCATTACAGGGAAGTGCTGATTCGCGCCCCAAAGTGGAGGGAGCCTTCGGTGCTGCTCGGCGCCCCCTCCCCACAACCGCTCTTTCTAACCCTGCCATTCCAACAGATAGCCACAGAGTTTCTTTCATCTGAACAGCGGCGTGAACTCTTTGCTCACAATGGAGTGGTATCGCTTTTTCTTCCCCCCTCTAAACGCTGCCTAGGGGTGGAAGATTCAAACGCTTAGTGCCTTCCACCCTTCCCCCCCGTTTTACCTTATAGGAAGAGCCCTCGGAGGCTACTCCTTCACAAGGCGGGAGTTTGCTGCTGGGGAGCGTACCAAAAGGTTAACGGCCAGAGGCCATTTTTTTCTTACAAAGACCCCGTGGCCAAGCTGACTGTATTTCATTTCATGCTGTGTTAGGTACTTTCTGTCCCGAGCAGAGGTTTCTCTTAGGAACACTTGGGATCATTATACCCTCGTCTTGTTTTTTCTACATTCGAGGCTATTCCTATATTTAAATTGTTGGCTTAACCCTCACAGCCCAATCAACCCAGCGGCACAACAGCGAGCACCTAGGCCTGTGTCCGCCTGTGCAGGGAAGCTGTTGAAGGCCTCTACTTTTATCAATTTGGGCCTTTAGGCGTTCTCAATTTGGCTGTTTGGTTTTTCAACAGTTAGCCTCATGCTATTTAATTGATATTCATATACATATAGCTATATATATTAGTGATTATATAATCATCATCATCATCATCTGTTCGGTATAATATTTTAATATCAATAAAATATTATTACTGAGATACGACTCATTATAGATAGGTATTTAAAAAAAGAGAGAGAGAAAAGGGGGGAATAAAAACATCATCAGGGCAACCGCTCTGTCCTTAGATCAGGCCCCTGGGCTTGCCAACCGCCTTCACAGTATTGCATTGAATAACAAGCATACGGTAATTCCTTCAATCAAAATGGCAGGTGGTAGCAGCTCTCATACCTCATCCTTGAAGGTCAAAGCCAAATCTCAGCACAAACCTAAGGAGGCTAAAGGGAATTCTAAGGCTTCAGAAAGGGATGCCAACAGGCGCCATAAAGCATTAGAAAAGCAGATAGAGAGGTGCACACAGAAAGCGCAAAGGACCTCACAGACTTTCCTTCCTCCAGTCCAGGTCCGTCTACCTCTTCCCATCCTCCTCCTCCCCTAGATCTCTCCCTCTTATCCAGGCGCAGCTTGGCTCCCCAAAGCCAACAGGCCCAGTTACCTGGAACACTGACCGCGTGAAGGGCTCCCGAAGCTACATTCACTCCAATGGCTGCCGATCTTCAACAGGACGACATTCTTCCAGAGGAAGTTCCAGAGAGGATGAAGGCCTGGATGGAGCTGGCAATCCACCAGGGAATCGCAGCAGGTCTTCAACATGCAGTTCTGACCAGGGAACATCCTGTAACTGCTGATTATGATTCCCAATCGCTGAGGTGGTTGACCAGGTCAGAGCAACACTATATCCAGCTACATTTACAAGGGGAAGTGCCCCTCCAAGGGCCAACTGAGGAGGAGGAGGAGGAGGAAGAAGTGGATCAAATTGATCAAATGGAACAGATTGAATCAGGATCAATACATGACAGCGAGCCCCTGTCGGAAACGGACCCCTTAGAAAGGGGGATGTCTGAGGATGAGTGCCTTGTTACCGATCAATCTGTATTTACAGGTTTATTCCGCCCACAACTTTTCATATCTCTCTTGTTTAAGGCAAAAAACATTGCGCGCCTGAACAAGTTGATCCCTTCTACCACTTCAGCTCCTTCAGAAGAGGGACCAGAAGATCTAATTTTCAACCAACCAGTAGTCGAGGCAGAGGTGATCCCAGTTCCTTCCATGTTTTCGGACCTGGTACAGAAACAGTGGGCATCTGCAGCGGCGTTCCCGGCCCCCACTGGATATGACAGGAAATATTTCAATTTGGTCCCTGATTTCTCAAAATTGTTGAATACTCCTGAGGTGGATGAAGCTATAGTGGGAGTAGCATCCTCCTCCATTCTCAGTGAAGCACTGGAGGCATTAAAGCTGGAGGAAAAACGGGCTGAGCTACCCCTACGCAGGGCCCATCAGTCTGACGCATGGGCCATCAGAGCAGCCATGGCTGCCTCCTTCTTTACCAGTTCTTCTCTCAGATGACTCCGCCTCTTACGGAAACATGTCCCTAATTCCAACATTAGAGCGCACCAAGAGTTGCTAAACTTATAGCAGCCGCCGAATTCCGCCAAATTCTCAGCTGACGCAACTTATCATGCAGTCAAGTTTTCAGCCAGGGCCATTACTTCACATGTCACAGCGTGACGCTTACTATGGTTAAAACATTGGCAAGCAGACTTTACAAATGCAAGTTGGCTTCATCTCCTATTGTGGGAGATAGACTGTTTGGCCCTTCTTTTGATCCACTACTAATTGAAACCCAAAACAAAAAGAAAATTCTACCTTCCCTTTTTCGGAAGTCAGATTCTAGAAACCCTCAGTCCTTTTGGAGGGGATCCTTTCGGCCCTTTTACCAGGGACTCTTTTCACCCAAATATCAGAGACCCCCATCATTCAGGCCAGGGCAGCAGCCAGACAGGTCCAACTTCGGGGATAGGAGCAGAAGGGGTAGTCAATCCAAGAGATCCTTTTGAGGAGCAGGAAACAGGTCTCTTCGGCATCCAAGATAACTCCCTGGACCTGACTCCCATTGACGGACACCTTAAATTATTCGCAGACCAATGGGACTCCTCAACATCTAATTCCTGGGTCAGAGACACGCTCAGATTTGGCCTTGTGCTGGAGTTTCAGTCCACTCCCCCAGATTTTTTCATGTCATGCCCTCTCTCCTGAGATCTGGTTAAATGTAATCTCATGGAAACAGCTATCCAACATCTACTGGACATACGAGCCATCCAACCAGTAGCCACCAACCAGCGAGGACGGGGTTTCTATTCACATCTTTTTTTTTGTTCCCAAAAGTTCGGGGTGGGGTGGGGGTGGAGAGCAATATTAGATCTGAAATGTCTCAACCGTTTCTTAGTATATTGCAAGTTTAAAATGCACACCTTGCAATCTATCTTACTTGGCATCAGAAAAGGTGACGTCCTAGATCCCTCCAGTGGTTCCTGCTCCCGAACCAGTGCTCCAGCCGAAGCAACTCCAAATACAAGGTCAAGGTACCATCAAAGGTCCTCATATCTCTCCTCTGGTGGACCAGAGCAGTCATCAACAGAGGCTGCCTCTTCAAAGAGCCACACAGGCTTACCATCACTACCGATGCCATCCTGTTTGGATGGGGAGCTCATGTTCAATCGCTCACAACCCAAGGCCGCTAGTCCGCCATAGAACAGTTGTGCAGCATAAACTGGCTGGAGCTTCGAGCAGTACACCTGGCTCTCCGCAGCTTCCTTCCACAGGTATGCAATCAACACATACTAATATTGACCAACAATGTAAGAGCCAAAGCTCACATAAACAAACGGGGGCACACAGTCGAAACACCTCATGCGGGAAGTGGAGTGCTTGTGTTGTTGGGTGGAGAGCAATCTACTTTCCATCAGAGCAGAACACATTTTGGGCGTGTCAAATACACAGGCAGACTGGCTAAGCAGGGCCACGATCGATCCGAGTGGCGCCTCCATCCAACCCTGTTTCATCCGATGCTGTTTCAGGAGATTCAGGCAGCCGGTGGTAGACCTGTTCGCTTCCCCCCTCAACTCTCAGCTCCCCAGATTCATTTCCAGGTACCCCTCGCAAGGAGCGGAGAACTTCAACATGCTCCACTGCCATTGGCCCCAGGATCTTCTATACGCATTCCCACCACTTCCTCTGATCCCCAAGGTCATCCAGAAGCTGCTGGACGAGAGGGCGTGGCTACTGCTAATAGCTCCTTATTGGGCCAGACGGCCATGGTTTGCAGACCACCACAGTCTATCCTTATCAACATCGTGGAGAATTCCGTTGGACAAGGTTTTGCTAACCCAGGGACCCCTTCAACATCTGGACCCTCAATAGTTGCACCTGACTGTCTGGAGGTTGACTGGAGACGTCTGAAGAGCGAAAAGTTTTCCGACAGAGTTATTACCACCATCCAAGCTGCCAGACGTCCCTCAATGACTCACATCTACAATGCCACATGGTCCAGTTTCTGCAAATGGTGTACTAAGTCTCAAACTGATCCCATCTGTCCATCAGTGGCTCAAATCCTAGAGTTTCTACAAGAGGGGCTTTGCTATTAAATGTCCATTTTTATGAAGAGGATATTGCTAAGGAAACTGGAAACATAATTTGTTGGCAAGATTTTATTTTATGATGGTGTAGTTTGACTGATTGCAAACCTCCAAATAAATAGCACAACACTAAAAGAATAGGAGAAACAAGAGGGAATATTAAGAGATGTGACTGAATTAAAAAACCTTATATAGTTTGAAATATTTTTACACTTGATTTATAAATTATTGGTGCAGTAGTACTCCATATCTAAATAATTTAAAGATTGTATGATTAAGTGGATGTAGAATTAGAATGCAATAATACAGATGCAATAACTGGATATTTCAATGGAAGCAGAATATTAAATTTATCCCAAATACTGTATTTAGAAAACTGTAGGAGAAGGACTGGCAGAACTTGGGGTGGAGTTAGAAGAGGAATTAGCCTAGAATCCCTGTGTAGCCATATTAGCTAAGTCCAAACTCCCTTGAATTCTGTTGACCGATATCTAACTCTAAGTAGATACCAACTGTTAGTTGAGAATATTCCTGTGCACAGACATGAATAGCAATAAATGATTTAAATTAATTGGACTTTCATGTGTGGACATGATCTTTTGCATCTGACAAAGATATTGGTATAAGATGCTTTATTATTGGTATATCACTCCAGTTTTAATTGCTAAAGGGATAATTCATTTATGAAAAATTGTTGGAAAAGTAATGAACGGGGCAGATTTCCCCCTCATATTTGGTGGCATTGCTATAAAGCTGAACAATTTGAAACAAATTTTAAAAGTTGCATTTTCATTTCAACGTATAATATTCTTATAACATTTTATTAACCCATATATTTCTTCTAAGTATATTCAATTAACTTTGCTCATGCTAAACACTACCAGGATATTATCTTATTGGAAAAATAAATTCCTCTCTTGGGAATGATAGTTAACCAAGTTGTGTGCTTTTATGTCCATTATAACTTTATACCATGAAAACAAATAGAATTTAATTTAAAGTAGAAACCATTCCTAGACTACAATTTAATACATGGATCTACGTGTCAATTTCAAGGAATATTTAAACAAGAAAAAATTTTCAATTCTAATTCAATCTAGTATATGGTTTTATTTGGTGATTCATACTGTTGGCTATAGTTCTTGACAGCCTAGATATTTTTTTTTTGTTTTTGTTTTGTTTCCTATATTGATACATTCAATGGGTTCATCATTAATTAATCAATTATGTACGAAACTTTCTAGAAAAATTTGTATCTCGTTCACTTAATTTGTATAACTTTACTTTTTTTATCTTTTTTGCTACATTGTTTAACCTTTGTAAAGCATTTAATTAAATTATATATAAATACATAATGGACAAAAAAAATCAAGATTCACCTTTTCCTATGATTCCCACTGCTCTTCAGCCAGCTCTTTCCTATTGGTAAGGATTAGTTTCAGAATAGTGGATTTCTTTGTTCCTTTCTAGAAAATAAAATTGATATCAGGAGCCAACAAAGAATTTTTTTTTAAATTTGACTGGGTTAGTTTTCCAACATATACTTGGCTAGTTAGTCTTTCATTATTAGTATGTCTCCACTCCTTGAAAGTTCAGTAACTAGGAGGTCATTATCAGAATCTTTTTCCTGATTTAAGGTCTGCCTCTAGTCTGTAGCACACTATTCAATGTTGTTTCTTCTATGTATTCTTATTGAAATACTTTTAGATTTATTGTTGTGCTCAAATTTCTGTATCTTTACATATAATTACACTTCCTTCACATATCCCTTCACACTGTCCAATTTTGTGTGGTCTATTTTTTTTGAAGAAATCACACCATTCAGGTTTGACCTTCATCCCACTAATTTTGACAAATGTGTATTAAATATTTGTCTTTCTGTTTGACTTGTATGCTCCCCATACTCTGTGCATTTGGATAGAGATAATGGGATCCTTGAGTCATACAATTTAACCTATTCTTTCTTATATCCACATACTTAGCATTGAATGTCTCCACATCCTCTGGATCACTCTCAGTCCTGTTCCCATTACTTGATGTTGTAGATTTTCTGGCTTTCTTTTCCATTCTTTTCTATTAGAAAATACTGGGCATTCTGCACACAAATAAGTACATTTTTAAAACAAAATATATGTGAAATGTACAAATGAGTCAGTGTTGGAGATATAATTAGTGCACTGTGTATATAAAGATGGATTCTGATAGTGCCGTGTTTGATTCTAAGATGCTATGAATGTATGAAGTTTTGGCCCCTCTTGTTATCAAAGACAACAAGCTTCACCACTGCTCAGGAAGGTACCGGCTTCTGAGAAGTATGGTTCATATCACCTGCAAGAGCACAGATTTGGGAAGGTAAAAATTAAAAGGGGCTGAGTTCTGGGCAGAATAGGACTAAATCAGTTAAAAGGAGCAGAGTGGCAACTGAAAATGTGTTAACCCCTGTATTTGGTTTTTCCCCCCCTTTCTTTTAGGAGGAGGAGCTTTCAAGGGGGGACGCCTGTCAGCTTTAAAATTCAGCTGCCACATTTTTTTAAGAAGAGTTGAAAAGTTCAAGGTTATTCTATATGTCGTATTAAGAAATTCCAGTGGCAGTTAATTGGTTCTCGTGATTTATGCAGTGTAGAAGTGGGAGGAAAGAAGGTGGATTCTGTGTAACGCGTGAAAATAATTTCACTTAGGAAATTGCCTTTGACATGCCAGGTCTGTTTCCAAATAAATCAGTTGGAGAGAAATGTCTCAGAATGATTGATATCATAGATACTTTCTGGATGCCTTACACAGAGGTTATAATGATTTGATTGCTTATTGTACCTTATGACTATTATTACATATTGTACCTTACGATTCTTGGCTCTTGACAAATGTATCTTTTCTTTTACGTACACTGAGAGCATTTGCACCAGACAAATTCCTTGTGTGTCCAATCACACTTGGCCAATAAAGAATTCTATTCTATTCTATCTATGAGTACAGTTAGTGTTCGATTTAGGATCATAATGGAGCCCCAAATTTCTGTTGCTAAGTGAAACATTTTTTAAGGTGGGTTTTGCCCTATTTTATGATCTTTCTTGCCACAGTGAATCACTGCAGTTGATAAGTTAGCAGTCCAGTTATTAAGTGAATCTGGTTTGTCTATTGACTTTGCTTGGGATACAGCAACGGTCATAAGTGTGAATCAGTTGCCAACCATCTGAATTTTGATCACGTAATTAAGGGGATGATGCAAAGGTCATAACTGTGAAAAGCAGTCATAAGTCATTTTCAGTGCTGTTGTAACTTTCAACGGTCATTAAATGAACTGTTGTAAGTCAAGGACTACCTGTAAAAGCTATGTTTATAGTTTGGTACAGGAAAAGGATGTTGATTGAAAAATATCAGAGTCGCGATCTAGATTACAACGCACAACTCCTTCAACATTCCAACTCCAAATGTAAAGCAAGAGTGCATTTATTGTGCCTTTCTGAAATTAGTCCTTAAGCAGCCAGCTCTTTGCTAGTATGCAGTAGTTTTTTAAATTAGTGAGCACTTGTGTTTAGGAAAAATTACTGATTATTCCTTAATTAATCTCGATTGCTGATAGTTACTTATGTTTTCAATTTTTCATAATTAACATAATGAGCTAAAAAGATTAGAGAGAAAAAATATGGTATAATGCTAACAAATGAGCTTAGACAATCACTGAAAATGGATTCAAATGTTTGTAAATGTGAAAAACTTCTATTATGTGACATGCATGCCTAGCATTTTGAATAATGAATTCAGTGCATATCTGTGCATGTATACTTGCAGCCCTTTTTTTTTTTTTTTTTTGGTAAAAGTTTTATTGATTTTAACGACAGACAAAAAACATGTAAGACATAAAACATAACATAAAAAGATCATTCTTCATAAATTTACAGTGTATCGGTTGGTTTACCACTCCCTTTTATGCATCCATTTCATAGTCATCAAAATAATTATATTACATAATGACTCACATTATCAATCATCAATAAAATATCCCAATATCATTATTAAACAATCATTTGACTATAATTTTACTAATTCATACTTTTTTTTTTTTTTTAAACAAATTTTGTTAATTTTACATAGAACACAAACAAAACTAAAAGATCTTTTCTGAAGGTTGTCTGATCCCGGGTTGAAACTCTTCACACAGACACAAATTCAAACATCATATTCACTTTATATATCCTTCCATATCTGATTATCATTTTCTTTTTTATATTATATATATAAACCATTTTTATCAATTTTATATAAACAATGCACAAGGCATAACAGCTTATAAGTTCTTTTCTAAGAAAAAATAATAAAAGAAGAAAACCAATAGAACATAACAATCCCAAATTATAGTATCAATACTTTGTCTATTTAACTTCATATCTTATCCCAACTTCTCCTTTTCATCCAAATTATTTCTTATTAATTAAATTTTTTTTTTGCCTTTTTTCAATATACAAAATCCAAAAAAAAGCATAACAAAACCTTTATATATCCTTTCATATCTTATTACCATTTTCAATAATATTCTTTGTCTGTTCTATTTCCAACTATCCATTCATCTTTTTTCTTTTATTATACTTCTCCTATACACCAATTGGAGTAATGTCTATAACTCATTACCCTAACTTAAAAGTACTTCATATAACAATTTTTCTTGGGATTCTGTTTAAAAAATTCTAAGATTACACAATGAATTTTATACTCTAAATACACATATAAAAAACACAATCTTATGTACCCTCCAGAATCCCTCTTTTATCCTAAATTAAATTCACCCATTGTCTCTGAATAAACTTTTTTTCTTTAGATCTTGCTTCCCCCCATTGAGGCTTCTCCTCCCCCCCCCTTTCTCTCTTGCTTATTCTTCTCCTTGCCCTTTTTACCCCTTTGTCTTTCCTCCTCCCTTTTCTTACTCCCTTTCCTTTGCTTTCTAACCTTGCCTCCACCTTTCCGCTCATTTTTCTCTTCTTTGGTTGTTTTTATAATTCTTAAAATCCCCTTTTTCTTATCCTTTTTCTCCTCCTCCCCGGAAAGAACCCATTGTTCATCAAAGATGGCTTCTTCTTCGTCTTCTTCTTTATCCCAGTCCTTCTGCTGCGTAGTCAACTTTTCATAAGTACATAACGTCATTTCTAAGAATTGAAACAAAGTGCCCAAAGTATCTTCTTTTTTATATTTTTGATATTCAGTCTTTAGTTTATCCACAAGTGATGCCATTATGAAAAAAGAAACTTTTCCCAAAACAACCACAAATATTTTTAATCAAGAATAATTCAAAAAAAAATTCCAAAAATTAATACTTTTCTTCCTTCTTCTCTTTCTCTTTCTGGGGCTAATGTTTAATCAAAGAGGTCCAATTACCATATACCTTTCTTTGGGATTCTAGAATCTCCTCCTTTTTCAGCTTCTGCTCCAATTTTTTTTTCCTCTCCCTTCCCACTTGCAATATCAGTTTTAAATAATCAGAAATCCATACCTCCAACAAGGGTTTTCCGCTTTCTTAAGTTTTTCAATGTGCAAAAACCCTTTTGTCCCTTAGCTTCAACTCTCAAAACAATTCACTTTCAATGTCCAATATGTCCAAACATATCTGCTGTTTCCATGGGGTGGGAGAGTGAAGAAAAAAAAAAAAAGTTCCCTTTAACAGCTTCTCCGCCGCTTTCGATCTTCTTAGGGATACAATGTATCCTCCAGCAATTCAAACAGCTCAGTTCCAACCAATTTTAAAGATGTTACTTGACCCGGCTCAGACAGCACTTTCACTTTTCTTACTTCCTCCAGCGCAATCTTACCCGGTTGCTGGCTTCTTCGTGGCGGCCATTGCTGACCGCCGCTCCACCGCCTTGGGAAAAAGGGGTTTTTCCGGAGGAGGAGGGGGTCTGCGACACCCCCAACCCCCTGTCCGACTCCCCTCTCTCTTCAGCTGTCCCTACAGGGCAGCCATATCCCCCTGACCCATCTGGATCGGGGGTACCTCAGTGGCTAGCACAGCAGGAATTCCTGCTGCCCCGAAGCCACGCGAAACCGGAAACCCAATTTTACTAATTCATACTTAAGTGAGATAACTATAATTAAGTTAAATTATTTTATAACAAATCATAGAATCATACCAAATCTATCTTAATAAAATATTCTTAAAAATTATCAAAACCAAGAAAAATTATATATTCATTATTTCCTTAATTTCTAAATATTCTATTATTATATTGTATTATCTAACCATTGATAAAAAAGATCCCAAACTTCATAAAATTGTTTATCTTCTTGTTCTCTAATTTCAAATGTCAATCTACTCATTTCAGCACATTCCAATATTTTCTTAATAATTTCTTCCTCTAATGGTATTTTCTCACTCTTCCAATGTTTAGCAAATACAATTCTAGCTGCTGTTAATACATTTACAATCAAATACTTTAGATTTTTATAATATATATCAGGTACGATTCCCAATAAAAAGATCTCTGGTTTCAAATCTATGTGTTTCTTTATCATTTTTTTCAGCCATATGCGAATTCTAGTCCAATATTTCCTGGTTTCCTCACAAGTCCACCACATATGGTAATATGAGCCAGGTATCTGATGACATTTCCAGCGCTTTTCAGATTTATTCTTGAACATTCTTGCTATTCTTGTCGGGGGAAAGTGCCACCTGTAAAACATCTTATACAAATTTTCTTTATATGCTGTTGACATTGTCATTTTATAATTTTGTGACCACAATTTTTGCATTTCTCTAAATCAATTCCATATCCAAAATTCTTTCCCCAAGCAATCATTGTTTCTTTAACTTGTTCTTCCTGTAATTTAATTTCCAACAAATAACTATATAGTTTTTTAATCACTTTTTCATCAGTACCTGTCAAAATCCTATCTAAATCAGTCAATTTATCATAAAATCCTTCTATTTTAGAATCTTTAAGATACCTTGCATGTAATTTGCACATATGAAAACCAATTCATCTTTATACCTTGTTCTTCTAAATTTTGCATCGTTTTAAGTTCACCCTTTTCATCCAATATTTCCCCATATCTAACTATTTGTTCCTTCTTATAAGTTACAGGATACGAAAAAGCTTCAATAGTTGATAACCAAACTGGAATTTTCAAATAACATTGTTTCTTAATTTTCCCCCAATTCAACCATAACGATTCCCGTATATACTTGCAGCTCTTTTAAACTTCCCATATTATGCTTTCCACTGCAGGTAAGAAAGAAAATATCAGTACTCATCAATTGGTTTCAACCTCTACCTAGAGAGTAATTGTATATATAGTACTTCATCTTTCATATGTGTTTAAAGATGTTTAGGAACATTGGTCCAGATTTTAAGCAGATTAGCTCTGCTTCTTTGGGTATTTACATAGACCAGAGCTTACTCTCATTTAGATATTTTTCTGAATTTTGCAGTATTGCTCTTTGCTCAAAAGGTATATCAAGACATGCATGGATCAAAAGTGCAGGAAAAAATGTATATTGTGCTAAAATAACATTTAAAAATTGTGCAATATTTTTTAAAAACTTGATACAAGCAAAACAGATAAAAAGCAACTGCTGTCCATTTTGTAGTTTCAAGAAGACATTTGTTGCAAATAGAAGGTTTAGAAGTATACAATAGCAGTGTAGAGTGACTTATTTCATCCGAGAAAATTCTGACTTAAAAAATCTTGAGGAAGTAGCTGGTATTGATGAAAACTTTGTAGTCTTAAGGAGGAAAATCTGCTGAATTATGAACAATTAATACATTTGGTCTATGGAGATTCTCAGTCATCAAGGTCACATGATTGTCCCAAAGGTGCTTTTTCAAGACGCAACTGGACTTTCTGGGTTCTGTTTTTCCCCTCAGACAACAATGATCCTTATAGACTGTTTTGTAAGCCAGTTTTCCTTATTTTAGACTGCATTTTTGAGAAGTAAGACTGCTGTTATATAATAATCTGGATTTCTTTTGTATTTTGGTACATGACATTGGTTTTTAGTTTGCCTCTAGCCTTGGAGAAATCAGATGTTAATAGTATTAAACAAGCTTCCTGTTGTCTATTTTTTAAGTATTGCAACTAGCAATTCCACTAGTTGCTGAATAAATAACAGAGAAAAGCACTTGTGTTCAGATAAAATAGAAAAAAAATGCTGCATAAATGTTGCAAATGATTAAAATATGTAATGGAGTGGGTATCCACCCGCCCGCCCGGGCTCTTACCTGACCTTTATTTCCTGTGTTTTCAACCTCAGCTGCTTTGCATGACACAGCTGTAGTTGAAAAAGCAGGAAAAAAGTGCTTTTTCAACTGCTGTGCACCCACGCGCAGCGCTGCTCAGCTGTCCAGGCAGCTAGATGACAACAGTATACATGCGTGCACAACATGCGTCAGGCACGTGTGTGCGCGAAGTGTGCCAGCGCGCGCAAAATGTAAAATCACCGAACTGGTAGTTACACCGGTCGGTTCCCACCCCTGGAAGGCACCCTTCCAATGTTCCCCCCCACCAAAAAACCCCCAATACTAGCAACCAATGAAACTCCAGCAGAGGTCTAAGGTGCAGTATTGTGAGCATACATAGTGCATGCTGCCGAATTCTGGACCAATTGAAATTTGCAGGTAGTCTTCAAAGCAGCCCCTATGTAAAGTGAGTCACGGTAATCTAATCTAGAGATGAAAGAGCATGAATGAATGTCTCCAGATAAGGTCACCACTGATACATCAGCCAAAACTGTGCAACAGCCCTCCTGGCCCTGATGTTCATCTGCTCTTGGAGTTAGAGACAAGGGAAACTCCTAGATTGTCAACCTGCTTTATCTGGGAGAACATAACTGTCAAAAACCAAGGATGGTACCCTCCCAAGAATCAATCAGCCCAATCACACCCTCTTGTTTGGCTTGGGTCTGAGTCTGTGTTTACCCATCCTAATACAAGGTCATAACTGTCAGAGAGAGTTAGTGCATCGTCTTTGATTTGCTCCTGTTCCTGTGAATGTAAGATCCTTCAGTATGTTATGGTTGAATGACATTTCTTTCATGTCTCCGTGGCCTTTTTAGAAGATATGTGCCTGATAGTGAAGCATTTAATCAAAGATTCCTGTTGATGGAAGCTTGGCGTACAGGATTCTTTCCTAATTCAGTGACCTTCTACAACAGAGGTCTCCAAATTTGGCAACTTTAAGACTTGTGGACTTCAACTCCCAGCTCCTATTCTGTGAGTTGAAGTCCACAAGTCTTAAAAGTTGCCAAGTTTGGAGACCTCTGTCTTAAAACTACAGTTCTTAGCAACTCCTTACTAAGTTTAAGAATTGTACAGATCATCTTTGACTTACAACAGTTCAAAAAAGTGACATGATTGTTTTTCACACTTACAATCATTGCAGCATCCCCATGATCACGTGACCAAAATCCAGACAACTGGCAATTAACTCATATTAATAACGGTTGCAGTCATGAGGACCCCTTTTGCTACCTGCTTACAAGCGGTCAGTGGGTAATCCAGATTCACTTAACAACCATGTTACTAACTTAATTGCAGTGATTCACTTAATAACTATGTTAACAACTATGGCAAGGGAGGTCATAAAGTGGGGCAAAATTCACTTAACTGTCTCACTTAACAACATATTTTTGTTCAATTGTCAGAAGTAGAGGATTATCTATACAGTAGTTTCAATATATCTGGAGGATAAAATTTATAGTTTTATAATGTGTAGTGAGTAAGAGATCGTGTACCCAGACTATGCAGCCTTAGACTGTCTTTAAAGCTCCTTCCCTGAGAAAGCCACTTTCTGTGACAAGTTTAAGACTTTTTTAAAAAAAAAAAAGCTTTGATGGAATCAGTTGTTAATTCTATTCCTGCTTACCTTGTGAAGTAAACTTGGGGTTTTGAGGTATGAAGGCATTTTAATGCAAAGTTAGTCCATCGAAAGCTGCTGCTATTATATTTTGTTATCTGTCACAATGTTTTAATAAGTTATTTTTAAATTTCTTGATGAAATGGTAGAATGTGAGCACTTAAAAAAAGTATGAACTTACGTACTTGGGCAGATTTGTATCATGCCAATTTTAGTTCTTTGGGCTCACTCAAGACTTTTCTTTTTGTTTAATCCTTACTGCTGCTTCAAATCTTGAGGAGAAACCATAAGCCGAAATGTTGGGCCGTGTGCACTGCAGTGTGGAATTAATGAGATGATTAGATGAAGGAAACAAAGCCTGCTTTTTTGATATCATCCCAGTAAAAATCTGTTCACTCAGCTGACTCTTTTGGATTTGTTTCTGTGAGATTGTAATGGTTAAAATACTTTTCTTAAATGCAAACTTGCAATTTTGTTTTGATGAGTGGTAGCAAGATTGTGTATGTATGAGATTTTCTGTAGTTAGGGTAGGGTTGGGGGAGAGACTTTCCCCCTGAGGATCATCTTATCATTGTTCCAGTCCTGTTGATGCTTCTTCCTACTAGTAGGAAATTTGCTCTTCCTTTTTTCCCCTACTACAAGGCAAAATATAAGGGGATTTTCTTCCTTGTCTTTGGTCACTTGTATTAGTTATAATAATGATAAAGAAACTGCTATACCATGATGGCAACAATATGGACTTGGCCACATCTTCAAACTATTGCGCCTTTTTGATTTACAAAATAAAAACATTTCACATTGTTTTTGTAATGTATGAATGGTATATTCTGAATTACTACAGTTGGATGTACTACCGTAGAGCAAAATACCCCTCCCACCCAGCTAAATTTACTGATCAATCTTAGGATGGCAGTTCTTATATTTCCTAAGGACATTCTTTCATCTGCAGATTTAAACATGTTCCAAAACAGTTGGCTATTCCTTTCCAATAGACCACTGGGAATGTCTACCCCCTGTTGCTCCTGAAAAACATTATGATGTAGGAAGTCCAGCTTGGCTTCATCTGGGAACAAGTAGCAGCAGGAAGCTCTGTTCTTTTTTGGCATTTTGGAAGAATACACAAAACCAGCTGCAAATTGCTCTGGCACAAAAGAAAATATGCCATGGCTCTGTCCATCTACTAGGAAGTTAAAAGTTGTGAATGAAGTTGTACTGAAGGATAGCGTCAGGATGATCCACTTTATCCAATCAGATAAAGTAGCAAGATTATGAAATGTCTAGCATAAGCACCTGTCTTCGTCTTCCTTTCCCCTATTTTGCATGTTGTATTTTTTAAACTGGAAATTTGCTTGTTGAGACCATTATCATAATTTGTAGAGTGATTAGTAATTCTTAGACAACATATTAATGAAAACATTTATATGCGTGGGGGAATAGAATTAAAACATGGGTGTGCTTATCTTTAAAGCATCTTCAAACTGGAAACCTTTGGTTAACAAATTCTAAATAAAAAAAGTTATAAATTAGTTTCAAGTATTTGATTTCGGAGCTAGGGCCATAGTTTTTAAGCTTCCCAGAGATTTCACAATCTAGATGCAATTGTTACCTTTGCTATATGATAAGCATTTTTTGTTTCTTTATAGATTTGTTTTTCTAATTTTTATTTTTATTTTCTATTCTCAGTGGATGAATACATTGCTATTGCAAAAGAAAAACATGGGTACAACATGGAACAGGTAATAAACAGTTGGAAACTATTTAAATGTGCTCTCTCCCCTTCTCCAGCTGCGGCAGGGGTGGGTATATTATTTTCGGTAAATACAAAATATGATGTAAAAGAGAAGCAGAAGTAACTGTAGAGGTTACTGTAGAGGTTAGGTGATTTTTATTAACCATGTTACTATATTTTTAATGTGTCAGATATTTGCATATGTAAAACCTTATGCAGTCATTTTAATTCTGCCTATTCAAAATGTCAAGCTGGACTTTTACACAAAAATCTTGATTAAAACATGTATGCAGAAACTAAATGAGATCTTCCAGGAAGCTCAATAAAAGAGAAAGCCAAAGACAGGGCCAGTTGTGCAGTGGAAGCTGAATAATGATTTTATATCTAAAAATAGATTTGAGAATACTTTCTGTAGAAAATTTCCAAAGAAGATTTCCTAAACACAATTAGACAGCTGTTTATTTATGTTGTGAAGGAGAATGAATAATCTTCTGTTTCTTAAGCAGATCATGCCCTAGGTTTTAAGAACATCCTTCATATGTTTTGAAACCAAATGGGTTTCAACTGGAAGGAGAACCTATTGCATGCTTCTCTGCCCCAGGAACATTGTGGTGTTGGAAGGTGAAGGAAGAAGCAAGCTGGCAGGCAGGCAATTACAGATCATCAATTTTGTGTTGCTCTAAGGCCACACACTTTAAGTTATAGATAGTCTAACTCACCCATGACCTTACTTAAAGTGATGTACAGCTGTTATCAAGCTTCTGTCCCTCTCTAATTTTCTTTTAATTAAAAAAAAATGAATTGCATTCAGCAAACTGCCAGCCTTAAGTTATATTTGCACTTAGAGCTCAGAAAAAATTCATTGACTTCAGAGATTGTAAAGACTGCATTTGATTTGCATTGTTTGCTTTGCCTTCTCTATGGATGTTCTAGAATTGGCTCTACTCACCATAACCATCACTTTGTGAGAGTGCCCCCCATATGAACAGTCCATATAAACCTCTAACACATAAAGGTTGGAAGTTTTTAGGCAATGTACTAATACACTTGTAGGTGCTTCTCTTTAGCCTTTTTGTTTTTCTTGTCAGCTGTTCTGTTTTCTTCACTCTGAGTCAGAACCTATTTCTCATGTAGGAATTCTGATGTTGGGTCAGGAAAGTAGTAGGGGGAGAGTAGAATAACAGCATTAGTTTGGTGGACTGAGAAACTCCAATGGCAAATTATCTTCAAAGTAAAATGATAATTTTACTTTGAATTATCTGAGTCAAAATTTTGTGAGTCCAGGTTATGTGGATTCTCTATATGAAGGCAGAAAGTAAGAGTTGTTCAACTATATACTTTAGCTATTGATTGAAATAGAAGACTTTACTTGAGTAAGGTTGAATGCCTGCTTAATTTTATTTAAATAAGTGGCCCCTTTTCATATAGATTCATTGATTTGCAGAATTAAATAGATTTGCAGAAACTGTGTTGTATACTGGAGTAGAGCTATTTTTTTGTGCTGCTCTGTACAGGAATTAACAGACTTTTGAAATTAGTTTAAAATTTAGAATGAAATGCGGTTTCCAGACATCCTTTATTTACATTTCTCAAAAATAGCCTGATGAAACAGAATAGTATTTCTCTTAATTAACTAGATAAAATGCATCCATAATATAGAACAAAATTATTTCTTCATTAAATTATGTTCACAATTAAAGTTGTGAGCATTTTTGAGGATTCATTGCTCAAAAATGCTCACAACTTTAATTGTGAGTATAATGATCATTCATTCTCACAGAATGTCCAGTTTTCTTAAATTCAAATTGTAGGGCGCTATTTCAAACACTATATTATACTATTAACTTGAAGATTAACAATTGAGTGATGATGTCTATTTCTATATCTGCTGTAGACTTAATGTTCCAAATCACAATGATGTCAAAATGATGCGGTAATTTGCACCAGTGGCCTTAAGATCGCCCCCCCTCTCCCTCCTCCTTCTCTCTCTCTCACACACACACCTTGGAAGTCCATGGATACTTACCATACAATAATGCATTTGTGAAGAAGAAAGATAATGCCTTCACAGCCTTCAGATCCTTTTGTGTTTTTTGCAGCATTTCTAGATTAAAGTGTTCTGTATTCTCCATCACTTCAAAAGAAAGCATTGTAATATAATAGTTCTTATAAAGAGTCCTATGTCTACAAGGTCACAAGTGATATTAAAAGAGAATCTCTGTGTTGCTTCCTTCTGTCACTGTAAGAATGTGGTCCTCACAGAGGACAGCTGAGAAGTATCTAAAACAGACCAGACCACCAAAATTTGTGTTGTGATTGGGTATTTTTAATGTAAACCTCTTCCCACATTGCAGGCACTTGGGATGTTGTTTTGGCACAAACATAACATCGAGAAATCCCTGGCAGATTTACCCAACTTCACCCCCTTCCCAGATGAATGGACGGTTGAAGACAAAGTATTGTTTGAACAAGCTTTCAGTTTCCACGGAAAAACTTTTCATCGAATTCAGCAAATGGTAAGGATCATCAAGTGCAAGAGATTGAAAGTACAAAGATCTTGACTTAAAAAACAAATGAGGGAGATAAAATGTATTTTAATGATTAGCTTTTATTATCCAAATATATGCCTCTCCATTTTATCCTTGATTATTATTTTCAAAGTTCATCCTGCCAGCATCCCATATTGATGATAGCCTGGAAAAAGAATGGACTGAGTGAATTTGGTAGATGATAATGTAGTATATTAGAAACTTCTCATTGTACATAATAAATAGTGTTTGCATATTAGCAATATAAAGGACAGGTTCATTATCAATTTTTATAGGTCTTTAATAGAGGGAAAATAATATCAAGTCAACAGTACCTGCAACATTTTGCAATAATGGTCTCCTAAAAGATTCCACACTTTCAGAATATAGCGCTTTACATGTTTGTGTATCTGAAAATCTTAGCAGCAGGCCGGATTGAGTAATTTTTTGACATAAAACTCAAAGAGAAGGTGGTAGAAGTATTAGATGTTTAAATATTCATTTTACTTGCATTTACCATCTGAGTAACAGAAGCACTGAAAACATTATTTTTCCTCCAGATCTGTTTTTCTATGAAGATATTTTAAAGAATAAAATGTTTTATATTGATAATCACTGGAGTTTAAGAGGCACACTTGTAACTGTTAATTGGATGAATAACCACTTTTCCTCTTTTTGTGGCCACATCTAATTTAGTACTCTGCCTTTTAGGACTTTTTCCAGTTCTTCAAATCAGTAAATTGGTTTGTTCTGAATGTTCTAAAGAGTTAAAGAATTGTGCTTCTGATATCCATAAAAAAATCTCATTCAAGACTAAGCTGTCCCTCTTTTGAGGATAATTTGATTTGAATATCTGTGCCTGGTCGGATTCCATTGTCTAAATTACCCCTTCCATCCCTGTGATTCTATAACATGACCTATGATTCTGCTGCTGATTTGCCTTCTGATAGCATACAGCTAGTCTTTTAACATGCAGGAAATAATCTTATGGCATAAATTATTTAGGGCTATGTAGACTCTTTATGGGGAAAAGTGATGTTATTGCAAGAAAAGGAATGTCTTATGACACTCCACTTAACACATCCCAAATTTTTAAAAAATGATTTCTTGGTCACTAGAAAGAAAACTATTCCATACTGGATTACTCTTCTAGTATTTTTCTTTCCCAGTACAACTTTCTGGGCAAGCAATAATCGAATTCAGGCAGTTCTCAAAATCATGGTCTGGAAGATAAATGAAGTGGAAGCAGCAGTGATTCTCTCTGAGACATGCCTTTACTTATTTTTTACTGTGTAACAGTTACTTTTGTTTGTCATAATGTCTTCATTTGCCTGGGGCAGCGTGTTGGCTCAGCTGTTAAAGACTGGGCTTGTTGGCTAACGCCAGCAGCCAAGGTTTGAGATCTGAATGCCATTCAATGGGGTGAGCTCCATTACTTGCCCCAGCCCTTGCAAACCTAGCGGTTCAAAAGCATTCAAATGCGAGTAGATAAATAGGTACTACTTCAATGGGAGGGTAACAGCACTCTGTGACGTTGTGTTGGCCACACAACCATAGAAAATGCTCTTGGGCTGTGCTCAAGGCTCAATGGCCTTGAAATGGAGATGAACCACTACCACCACCACCCCATAGCATGCCTAGCGGAGTAAGATCTGCAGGGACTCCTTTACTTTTTTAAAAAATCTACATTTGCCATCAATACTTAGCACTGTATGTATTGCAAATGACTTGGGAGCTAGAATTCCTAGAATTGGAATGTGCAGAATGTTAAATAGGCAACTGCCATCTCTCACTGACTGTGGGAAGTGTAAAGCAAAGAGGAAACATCAAAGAAAGAGGGACCAAAATTAAGGATGCATAAGATGAGACAGCAGCCTTACTGATCAACTGTTGTAACAGAACTTCAGATGAATCATGTCTTCAGAAGCTTCATCCTAGTTTATCCTATGGGAACCCGAGAGTATGCATTTATGCACGTGTGCTTCTTGTTCAACATCTGCTACAGATTGTCCTCAACTTATGACAATTGAGTTCTAAGTTTCTGTTGCTAAGTGAGACATTTGTTAAGTGAGTTTCACTCCATTTTACAACCTTCCTTCACATCATCCTGGGACAGTGCATCCATCATAAATATGAGACAGTTGCCAAGCATCTGAATTTTGAGTAAGTGACCCTGGGGAGGCTGCAATGGTCATAAGTGTGAAAAACGGTAAAAGTAACTTTTTTCAGTGCAATTATAATTCTGAGTGGTCAATAAATGAACTGTTGTAAGTCAATGACTATCTGTACCATATGTTTTATTTTGTTATAGAATTCACACACAAAATGGTTTAGAATAAAAAAAATAGGCAGAGTTGCAGATGAATTCCCTGAAAGCAATAGGATGCTCTTTTTGAAATCCAAGATACTAATTGTCAGCTACTGCTCAGACTGGATCATAGCTGAGAAGCCTCTCTATCGGACACATTATCACTATGTGTGCTATTGTCAACAGTTATTTTGTGTTCCCCAGCTTCCTGACAAATCAATAGCAAGCTTGGTAAAGTTTTACTACTCCTGGAAAAAGACAAGAACCAAAACAAGTGTCATGGATCGTCATGCACGAAAGCAAAAAAGAGAAAGGGAAGAAAGGTAAGCAGAGGCAATTGTGAATATGCACTTCACACTTAATTTTTGATGAATTATTGAAGGTTTTTATGCTCCATATGCATAGAACTCCTGTTATTAATCAGATCACAGCCAAGTAGATGATCTAATCTGACAATTAGAATGGAACATTGTTTTTAAAGATCCACCTAATTCTAATGGTTATTTCCCATGAGTTTAATAATATTCACTTTCTTTTGCATGAAGAATTAAAATATGGCAGCAGCTTTTGAAGAATATCTGAGGGCTGCAGGCAAGGCTCTCAGAACCCATTTGAAGTGATGTAACCATAATAAAATATAACAAAAATCTGTAAAACAAATCATGATGGCAGAAACTCACATCATATATATTAAAACGAGTTATCATACCATCCTTGCCCAGTGCATCTTCAAGACCAATGACTTAAATAGGGTTAAACTTGCTGGAGAGATATTTGATGTAGTAGATAAAACCAAAGTCCACCATAGTCTACACCAAACTGGTGCCCTCTAGGTCATATGAGGATAGTAGATTGGGGAAATCTGGATTATGCTACAATAATTTTGATGTACTTCTTTTTGTTTTTGTTCAAAGCTAGTTCTTTGAAAATTAACACATAGCAAGGCTATCTCGCTTTTCAGAACAGGCAAAAGGAAAGAGTTTGTAAACTGCTGACATTTTGGGTATAAATGCTACTTTGTTTGTCTCCATCAGATTTTTTTTAAAAAATTATGAGCTTTCTTTTGTGGCTTATTCCATTCTACTGGTAGTGGTAAATAAGAATAGATGTAATTACTGTATAAGAATGTGTGTCTGATGTTCCATGTTTTATACAGTAATTGTACCTGTGCTATCATTTCTTCAAATAAACATAATTACCATGTCAGCCTTTAAACTTCTTAGAAATTTGGGAATATACATTAGTTTTTTATGATCATGTATACAGATGTTAGAAAGATAGCCTTCTATAATTCACACGTGTGCTTAGCTTATTGTGGTAAACAATGAAATACTGATATATTGGTAGTTTTCCTGGTTGAACACAGCACTAGCTGAGTGGTTTTATTGCATTCATGGAAGGACATCACTCTGTTGAAATATTTGATGTTCATATTCATGTTGATTGCAGAGACTATGTACTTGAGTATGGTGCACTTGTTGCTCCATTCCTCCCAAACAAAATCCAACAAAACCCATTCCCTAAAGTCTTGCACAGAATTGTTTTCAATAATACAAACAAATGAAAAGAGCTTATATATCCAGAACATTGAATCAGAATCCCAACTGGTATTGAATTGCCCATGTGGATTGTCAGCAGGTTTAATTCAACCAATTTATGGATTTTCTGGTGGATGGAATCCTTGTTCTGGTGGATGGAAGGCTTTGTTATGATTTTTCCCCATATTATTTCTCCAGTTGTGTTCTATTCCTGTGCCAAAAATGTTCTATATGAAAAGAGCTATGTGAATTCTTGCTCAAACACCTTTATAGAGTATATTTAAGAGTCTTTGATTAGTCTTAGTAACTCAAGATATGAACAGATTCCTTGCTATGCAGTATTCCCTTTTTCCTTTGTATTAATGTATCAATCAACTTGTATCTCGAATAAACAAGTTATTGTTCTTGTTAAACTATGATAATCAGCTTTGGAAGAAACCAGGATATTAATAAGTATTTTAAATGATGGTTTAAGGACCTAGATTGTTCTGGGAGTTGGTAAATGCAGGGGAAATTATGTTTAATTTGACTTCTGTATTTCATCTTATTTTCATTATGTATACCATGAAGATAGGGAAATGGAACTTTATTTGGAGGATTAAACATTAGTCATGATCAAGAACAGTAATAATCTTTTTTAAAATAAATCTTAAAATTATCACAGGCAAAAGATTTAGTCATTTGTATTCTTAATTCTGAGCAATAATTCTCCCAATGCCTTTTTCATGGCAATGGAAGGCTTGTATCGTATAACCAACATTTTGAATGGTAATCAACTTAATAAAACTTGTCTGTATCCTGTGGACCTTTTTTCCATGTATTCTGCTCATTGTGTTCAATTAAATTAGTCTCATAAATTTAATTTGATTTACAAGCAATTTGATATAGGTTTGGTCTTAAAGAATCCATGTGATTTTGTGCCAGAATCTGGACTTTATATTAATACTGTGTTCTCTCAGTGCGGGAATATTGATTCAAAATACTCTGAGAGCTTGTTGCTATGGTGATGGTGATTCCATTTGTACAGTTTTGGGAAAGGGGCCAACCTGGCACATGTATGCTTGCATTCATAAACTACATAAACTGCAGGTTTAGGATGTACTTGGTTTGGTAATTAAAAGCCACATTCAGCACATGACGAACAGCAAGGTACAAATATTTTAAACATTAAATAATCTTGCAAAGGAGATCTGTCTCTGGTTTAATTTCTCGATAGCTGAAATTCATTAAACAAGCCAATTTGTCTGAAAACAAATGTTGAAATTGGCACTGTTGTCCTTAAGATTGTAACATGTCATGTGTGATTGACAATCACTGAAGGAAAAAAACTGTGTAGAATTGATAATTATACTGTTTTTTTTAAATACTAATAAATAAATCTAGATCATTGAATTGATGCTTCCTTTCATCAGCAAGAATACCTAAAAATATCATAAAATAAGATTACCATTAGGCAGGTCAGGACACATATTTTCTCAGATTACTAATATAAGAGTTAAAACACAAAGTAGAAGTGGGAAAGTAAGCCATTTGGAGGTTTAAATTTTAATAGATTAAAATGCTTTGAATTTGCTAAAATATGGGTGATAGTTAAGTACCACATTAAACTATTTTTCAAATTTTGAACAATTACCTCTTTTTGTAATTTCTTTAGACTTTTGGAACAGAATTGATATTCCTATTTCCATTAATATATTTCATGTATATAGATTTTATTTCTTTGTTAAGGTTATTTGAATTGCCTCCATAAGAATTATTGGGAGTTGAAGATGTAACAGATGAATCCAGTGACTCATGGAGCTGAAAGTCTGTTAAATCCACTGCTCAGTGCAGGGATCCTAGTTAAATTCTCTAGTATATGGCTTCCAGCACTATCTCACTCAGTTATTAGATCTGTTACACAGCTGTTCATACCATTGGGAGATTCTTATAAATTAATATACATCTGCCTTGTATTTCTCACCAAACAATTGCCACCTGGATAAGTTACATGTTGCATTTTATTATATTCATTTTATACTTATTATATTATTTTATAAATAAGTCACCTGGATAGTTACATGTTGCATTTTATTATATTCATCTTCTCGTAAATTTAGAACCATGGTTCAAAAATACCAGTTCCCCCACTACCAAATTTTATACTTACTAAGCTCACAATTATTGGTCATAGCAAGGGAAAATGGCAGACTTATACAGTATTCTATGCTTTTATAGATCAACAGACTAAGTTTAGTCATTACTCCCCATGTGAGTCCAGTAGGACAAGACTAATTTTTTTTTGCCCAGAATAAATTTTAGAATTATTTTAGTTACAACTATGGTCTCTAAACATAATCTGTAAACAATTCTATAGCTGCATGGTTACAGTTGTGCTCATAAGTTTACACACCCTGGCAAAATTTATGATTTCTTGGTTATTTTTCAGAGAATGTGAATGATAACACAAACACTTTTCTTTCACTCATGGTTAATGTATGGCTGAAGCCATTTATTATCAAGCAACTGTGTTTACTCTTTTTAAATCATAATGACAACAGAAACTACCCAAATGACTCTGATCAAAAGTTTACATACCCTGGTGATTTTGGCCTGATAAAATGCACACAGGTTGGCACAAAGGGGTTTGAATGGCTATTAAAGGTAACCATCCTTACCTGTGATCTGTTTGCTTGTAATTTGTGTGTGTGTGTGTGTGTGTGTGTGTGTGTGTGTGTGTGTGTGTGTAAAGGTCAATGAGTTCCTGGACTCCTGACAGACCCTTGCATCTTTCATCCAGTGCTGCACTGACGTTTCTGGCTTCTGAGTCATGGGGAAAGCAAAAGAATTGTCAAAGAATCTGCGGGAAAAGGTAGTTGAACTGTATAAAGCAGGAAAGAGATATAAAAAGATATCCAAGGAACTGAGAATGTCAATCAGCAGTGTTCAAACACTAATCAAAAAGTGGAAAATGAGGGGTTCTGTTGAAACCAAGCCATGGTCAGATAGACCAACTAAAATTTCAGCCACAACTGCCAGGAAAATTGTTTGAGAAGCAAAGAAAAACTCACAAATAACTGGTGAAATGCAGGACTCTCTGAAAACATATGGTGTGGCTATTTCAAGATGCATAATAAGGCACTGGAAGAAAGATGGGCTGCATGGTCGAGTCACCAAAGAAAGACATTACTATGCAAATGCCACAAAGTATCCTGTTGACAATACGCCAAACAGCCCAGAGACAAGCCTAAAAACCTTCTGGCACAAAGTCATTTGGAGTGATGAGACCAAAATTGAACTTTTTGGCCACAACCATAAACGCTACATTGAGAGGAGTCAACAAAGGTCTATGATGAAAAGTACGCCATTCCTACTGTGAAATACGGAGGTGGATTGTTGATGTTTTGGGGATGTGTGAGCTACAAAGACACAGGAAATTTGGTCAGAATTGATGGCAAGATGAATGCAGTATGTTATCAAAAGATACTGGTGGAAAATTTCCATTCATCAGCCTGGAAGACACGCATGGGATGTACTTGGACATTCCAACATGACAATGATCCTAAACACAAGATCAAGTCGACCTGTCATTGGCTACAGCAGAATAAAGTGAAGGTTCTGGATGGCCGTCTCAGTCTCCTGACCTCAATATCATTGAGCCACTCGGGGGATATCTCAAAACATGCAGTTCATGCAAGACAGCCCAAGAATTTACAGGAACTGGAGGCTTTTTGCCAGGAAGAATGGGCAGCTTTACCATCTGAGAAGATAAAGAGCCTCATCACACATACCACAAAAGACTTCAAGCTGTCATTGATGTTAAAGGGGGCAATACACTATTAAGAACTGGGGTATGTAAACTTTTGATCAGGGTCATTTGGATAGTTTCTGTTGTCATTATGATTTAAAAAGAGTAAACACAGTTGATTGATAATACATGGTTTCAACCAATCACTAACCATGAGTAAAAGAAAAGTTTTTGTGTTATCACTCATATGCTCTGAAAAATGGCCAGGAAATCATAAATTCTGTCAGGATATGTAAACTTATGAGCACAACTGTAAATATACAAGTAATCTAAATTGATCCAGACTGTACAAACAAAAACTCTTGTTTGTCTAAAAAGTTCTTGATTTTTACTTTATAGCCAGTCACTCTTCAGGTTCTTCAAGTTGCTCTTGAGGAGGCAACTTGGTCCAAAGAAAAATGACTATTTATTTATTTATCATATTTCTATACTGCCCATCACCCTTGCAATAGCAGCAATTGATGAAATATGCAGTTTGAAGACATTGCTCTGCAATTACAATGTGAGTAATATCCAATAGTGGAATTGGGACATTGATTGTCCACTCAGATAGAATATAATCCTGCATATGTATTAGTTCATTTCACCTTCTTCATTATGGTGGCAATCATAAGGATTACACAGCTGTTTTTACAATCTATTTCCAAGCAGAAATACATGAAACTTTCCCTTTAAAATTTTATCCTTTTTAATGTATTTATTTTATTCCAAGGAAGAGAGAGAAGCCCATAAAGTATACCTTGATGTACTAAATGAAGTTTAGCTTTACAGTTTTACATCACGTTATGCAGTTAATTTACCTAAATGTTTACTACACAATAGAAAAAATGAAACTAAACATTTAAATTATCACCAAGATAACGGCCTCTTCATATATTGTAATGGGCCATGCTGATTTAGTGCAGTTCGTAGATGTTATTCAATTTCACAGTCTATGGCTGCTTGTGAGTGACTGGCCCAAAATCACCAAGTGCCAAGGGTTGATTAGAACATGTGTTTCCCCAGTCTCAATCTAGAACCTTGTTCACAATACTACACTGTCTTTCATTAATATATAGAATTAGTATATTAACACACACAAACTTACACACATGCTCTAATAAATTTGAAAATAATCCTACAAGCAGAAATCCTGGTCAGAAAATGATTGTTCAAATTTTCTGAGTCTTGCACAATATTTTATATATAACACTATGTTCCCTCTGGAACTTCCTGCCTCCCTGGCCTGAAGATCTGGTCCTGCCAGTTGGCCTGGGGGCCCAGTAGGGAAATACATCATTGGAGGTGGCTACTGGACTGATCCCACCTCCCCCAGCTGCCCTTCCTGCTCCCCTTACATCTTTTAAATGTCATATTATCGTATTTGCACATTTATTTTTATTGTTTCATTCCATTACTATTGTTATTTTTACATTTTTATCATCTCCCCCCCCCCCCTTTATTGTTGTACACCACCCAGAGTAGCCCCACAGTGTGATGGGCAGCAAATAAATTATATAAGTGATATATTAATATGAATTATTCAGTGATCATAGAATCTGTGATATGGATTTCCATTGTTCTCTTTGATTCCAAATTGTTAGCATGTAATTCAAAAGAACATAAGAAACAACAAAATCTGAATACTTGCAAAGTAGAATCAGGATGTGAAAGGGTACCAGAGTGTCATATCCTTAAGAATGAGCTGACTTTTTTCTAAAAAGACACAGATATGCAGTAGAAGCAAAATAATACTTTTTGTTTAATTAATTATTCTGTAGAAATATGGTTTATAAAATGATATTCCATTATGTTCATGTACTGGAAATGCTACTTTATAAGCTGATTATTTTATATCAGTGCCAGTTTGGTATAGTAGTTAAGGCATCAGGCTAGAACCAGGAGACCATGAGTTTAAGTCCCATCTTGGGCACTTAGCTAGTTATATGATGAACATTCTTTTTCTCATTAAAGTGCAAAATATAGATTCCAGAATGCCCCAAAATCAAAACATGCTATTTTATTAAGGTGAGAAAAAAATATAATGTACCATATAAATTTAAATGTTAAATTCTTTGATAATGGGAATTTTCTGTTTGAAAAATACAAGAGCGCTGTCACAAATATCAGTATTATTTGTTTTTAAAGTAAAGCTATTTTCTTCATCTCTTCTACTGACTAAGAAATAATCCAGTATTTTCTGCCTCTCTATCTTTTCTTCTCCTGTGTATTTTGCAATTAAAAATTCGGCCCATTTTTAAAAATAAATAAATTGTTAAATTAGTACAGTGATGAAATAAGATAGGGAAAAGTGGTGATAAATTGTACATTTATGAAGACTAATATTAGTTAAGCTTAACCTTTAACTATTTCCTTCTAAACCACTGCTGTATGAGTCATAAATTGGACTGAAAATCTAAATAAGAGCTTTAAAAGAGCAGCAGTAACAAAAACAAATATTGTAGGTTGTGCAATTATAAAAAAGATTAATTGCAGGTAACTGTATCATATAGGCTTCTGCAAAATCTTCTTAATTTCATGGGTTGTTGGAAAGGTGCCTGTTCATTGAATCTGAATCTTACATGTATGTTACAAATAGAGCTGTTATATTTCTTATGTTTATGAATGTTCCCTTCAACAGTATATCTAGGATAGAAGTGCTGTCTCACAGAGAGAATATATATAATTTTAATGTAAAATATAGTTCAGGATAAAGATTACATTAACCTAGACAAGTGCTGCATCTTCCTCAGATTTTGAGGCATCCTTGAAAATGTTTAGTGTGCCATCTCTGAAAAGTTCACAATATAGTTCACAATAGTTCACAAAGTTCACAAAAAGTTCACAATATTCACAACATCTCTTTAATTGAAGCTGTTAGTGAATTGAAATAGTCAATTAATCACATTAATCTCAATGTAATCAGCAAAAACTAGCAAGGGTCATAATCAATAATTTATTATTTTAAACACACGCTAGTGTTAATAAATTTTAGAGGTTTGACTAGCTAGCATGGTTGTATATAACACCTATTATTTGTATTTTAAAGTCAAATTTGGTCTCATGGAAAGCTCCTTTATATCAGATGAGATTATTGGTCTTTTTAGCCCAGTGTTGTCTGTTTTGATTCTTGAGGTAGGACGCTGACAATCAAAAGTCAAGGATTATTAGATCCTTTAAAATAATGTTTCTTAATCCTGGAAACCAGAAAATATTTGCTTCTGGGAACTGAAGTGCATACATCTTCAAATTCCCAAGGTTGAGAATGGGCGTTGGTTCTTACCTGATACGCCTCTTCTCGTGGAACTGCGTAGAGCATCCAGACAGTGGGAGGTGCTTCAGTCTTCACTTCTCACAGGCTGAGCTGAAATTGAGGAATGCCCTCCTCCTCCACGTGACTCCTCCATGCGTTCCCCCAGTTTTAACGAAGACGAGAGGACAACAACAACCCTCTAATCTTAAGTATTATACAACTTGAACTACAACACTCGAAATCATTGGCCGAAACAGGATTCCCCCCCTCAGACGGACCAATCAGGGTGGGGCTGGATGCTCTACGCAGTTCCATGAGAAGAGGCGTATCAGGTAAGAACCAACGCCCATTCTCCGTAGAACTGCTGCGAGCATCCAGAGAGTGGGACATACCAAAGCAAGTCTGTCCTACGGGCGGGAGTCCGTCTGGATTGGAACTTCCCCAGGATCTCTCACCACTTGCTGCAAGACTCGCCTGCCAAAAGATGCCTCAGCTGAGGCGTAAATATCAATCTTATAATGCCTTATAAAGGGAGACGGGGAAGCCCAGGTAGCCGCCCAGCAAATATCAAGAATAGACGCCTGAGTAGCCCAGGCTGCCGAAGTAGCTGCACTTCTGGTGGAGTGAGCAGTAACCCCACTGGGAACTGGAATAGCTTGAACTAAATAGGTCTTGGATATGGTAGCCCTAATCCATCTGCCCACCGTGGACGGAGAGACCTTACAGCCTAGCGTCTTCGGCTGAAAGGACAAAAATAGAGACTGTCTTCCTGATGGACTGCGTGCGAGAAATGTAAATATGCAAAGCCCTTCGAACATCAGGGGTGTGCCACTGCCTCTCTTGCTCGCGCAGAGGCTTTGGACAGAAATTAGGCAGGACCAACTCCTGTGTCCTGTGGAACGCTGAATTGATCTTCGGCATAAAGGCTGGGCCTGATCTCAGAACCACCTGATCAGAATGAAAAATACACAGGTCTTTTCTCACGGATAGAGCTGCAATTTCAGATATCCTTCTAGCCGAAGTAATAGCCACCAGAAATACTGTTTTAAATGTAAGAAATTGAAGTGACGCCTCTCTGAGAGGCTTAAAGGGAGATCTAGTCAAGGCCAGGAGAACTTTATTAAGGTCCCATGTCGGGTATCTGTGCACTACTGATGGGCGCAAGTTAGGAGCCCCTTTAAGAAAGGCCTTGATTCGAGGATGGTGGGAAAGGGGACCGAAAGGGCCGCCAGCAACCACTGTTGAGAGAGCCGCAACCTGCCTCCTTAAGGTGTTAGGTGATAAGCCTCCATCTAGGCCGTCCTGTAAAAAGGCCAGGATCTGTGCAATTGAAGGAGAGCGTAGATCGATGAATGATTTGTGGCACCAGTTACAGAAACTGTTCCAGGTCGCATCATAAATGCGAGTGGTAGAAGGCCTCCTAGCTGCCAAAATGGTGTTAATGACCTGGGCTGATAAGCCTTCCTCAATCATCCTTTCCCGCTCAACCTCCAAACGGCCAACTGTAGCCACTGTGGTTCTGGATGAAGCAGCGGGCCCTGCGACAGCAAAATCTGATCTAACGGGATCCTCCATGGCGAAATTACGGACAGATTGCGAAGGTCCGCAAACCACGGCCTCCTGGGCCAATATGGTGCCACCATGAGGACTTCTGCTCTCTCGGCTATCAATTTCCGAATCACCCTGGGGATCAACGGAAGCGGAGGGAAGGCGTACAGTAGCCCGGGAGGCCACGGGCAACGCAGGGCATCGTGATTCTCTGCTCCGTTGAAGGGATAACGGGAGAAGAACCTTGGTGTTTGCACGTTGAGCGGAGATGCAAAAAGGTCTACTAGGGGCTGACCAAACCTGGCTGCTGCCTCTCTGAACAGGTGTGGGTGCAGACGCCACACTTCCTGGTCCAGTGTTGCCCTGCTGAGCCAGTCTGCTTGGATGTTGGAGGTTCCAGAGATGTGCTCCGCTCTGATGGACGAAAGATGCGCCTCGGCCCATCGACACAGCCGCTCGGCCTCTCTCATGAGAAGGATGGAATGGGTGCCCCCTTGCCGATTGATGTGGGCCTTGGTTGTTGTATTGTCCGTTAGGACCAGGACATGGCGCCCTCTCACCCGATGAAGGAATACTCGCAGGGCCAGGTACACTGTGCGAAGCTCCAACCAGTTGATGCTCCGACCTCGCTCCGCAGGAGTCCAAACTCCCTGTGCCGAGAGAGACTGCAGGTGGACCCCCCATCCGGAAAGACTTGCGTCTGTCGTGAGAGTGACCCTTTGAGGCTCTTTGAATAGCTGTCCTCTGTTCACAGATGGTCGTGTCCACCATAGGAGGGAGGCGAGAACCTTCGGCGGGACCTTCACTACGAACCTTGATGTGCTCCTTCCTGAACGCTGATACGGCAGGAGGAACCATTGCAAAGATCTGGAATGCAAGCGAGCCCGTGGAATAATGGAAATCCAAGAAACTAGCTTCCCGAGCAGCTTGGATAAATTGAGCAAAGATGTTTTCCCAGTTCGCCGGATATCCCTGATAGTGGTGCGGATACTAATAAGTCTCTCCTGAGAGAGTAAAACCTTCCCTTCAACAGAGTCAATCACAGCCCCCAGATGGGATATACGAGTGGAGGGGATAAGCTGACTCTTCTCCCAGTTCACTAAGAAGCTGTGGGATTGAAGTACCGAGAGGGTAGCGCTAGTATCACTCTCGGCCTGATGTCGGGAAGGGGATACAACCAGGATATCGTCAAGGTAACAGTGGATCCGGATAGGAATTTGTCTAAGATGAGTCGCGAGAGCTGCCAACACCTTAGTGAAAGATCTTGGAGCCAAGGCGAGACCAAAGGGAAGGGCTACATACTGGAAATGCTGATTATTATAGCAAAACCTGAGGTATTTGGAATACGAGGAATGAATGGGGATATGGAGATAAGCCTTGGAAAGGTTAACCAACGTAAGCCAGTCCCCTTCTCTGATGCCCTGTAAAATAGACTGGAGAGTCTGCATTTTGAACTTTTGGCGTACGATAAAGTGATTTAACCTCTTAAGATCTAAAATGGGTCTCCAACCTCCGGAATGTTTAGGCACCAAAAATAAAAGGGAATAGAAACCCCTTCCTCGTTGGGAGGGAGGTACAGGTTGAATGGTCCTAATATCAGACAGATGTTTGATGGCGGAGGCCATAAGGGCCCGTTTAGCAGGATTCCTAGAGATGGGTGAAAACCTGAAATGCTCAGGAGGGGGAGTGTGAAACTGTAGGGTCAAGCCAAAGCGCACTGAATTTCTGACCCAAGTGTCTGAGGTGGATTCCTCCCACTTGTCGGCAAAATGCCTGAGGCGGCCGCCTATGGGAGGAGAACCTGCAATCCTACCTGGGTCGGTGGGCCGCCCTACTCCCGGCACCCCTAAAGGGCCTTCTGTAACTGCCCCCTCTCCTGCTTCTGTCTCCCAAGTCATTCCGGTCCTGGTAAGACGACCAGAATGATGGGGAGCCCTGAAACCTAGGAGTGAATGATGACTGGAAAGGGGGATGAAAGGAGCCCCTCCGAAAGGACTGGGAACCCTTGGCTTCCTGCCTACGAAAAAGCGAAGGCAGAAACTTTTTCTTTTTTCGAGTTTCCAGAAGCAATGGCTCGAGAGCGGGCCCGAGCAATTTCCCCTTTGATATGAGGGCTGAAGCCAACTTAGACTTATTTTTAATATCAGCCTGCCAATGCCGAAGCCAAAGCAATCGTCTGGCAGTTACGTGGGAAGATATAGCCCGGGATGAGAACTTAACTGAATGAAAGGTGGCGTCGGCTGCAAATTCCGCTGCTGCCTTGATTTTTGCGATATCTTGATGGGCTCTGGTGTCAGCTGGGGGGATATGTTGCTTCAGCTGTCTGAGCCACCTGATGGAGGACCGGGTGAAGAAGGAAGTGGCCCTGGCCAACCGGATAGCCCAAGCATCAGCGTTGTGAGCCCGCCGGAGCGTCATCTCCGCTCGTCTATCCTCCGGCTTCAGTGCCTCCAGTGCATCAGTAGGATTGGAAGAGGAGGCTAGTCTTACAATCGGAATCATCTACTTCCGGTGTGTCTAACATAGCGGAGAAATCCGGGTCCAGGTTAAACAACTTCTTGTCCTGACTAGAGGGGGCAGGAGAAGGACCCACCGAAGCCAACTGCTTTGTGACCAGATCCTAGAAGATTGGGGGGCCCGGGATAATGTCCGCTGCCACCGCCGGCTGTCTGAACATAAGGTCATCAGGACCTTCTGGGCTCGATGGAGGAGGGTCAGAGGGAGACTAGAAGGTCAGACCTGAAACGTTCCTTGCCTTAAATAATAAGGACTTAAATAAATGGGGTTTAAAAAGACCCACAACAGCAGGTTGCTCGGGAAAAGCCCTCATCTTCTGACATTTCTCCCTCCATTGGATCTGCCTCCAGAAAGGATTCAGAATACTGCAAGGATCCTCTATCAGAATCTTCGTACTCTCCGAACGGTTCAAGGCCCACTACCTCTTCTTCTTGGGTATCCTCCCCCTCTGGGAATGGGGCATCCATGTGAAGAGGTACCTGACCATGTTGAGATGCTGGTGCAGAGAGAGAGACCTTCCGGATAAAGATTCAACCTTGGGAGTTCTCCCTCAGGAGTCCGGTCTAGACAGCTGCTGCATTCCTTCAGCTATTCCTTGACGGATGGCAGACTGCATCCATTCTCTAATGTCATCAGGTATAATGGTTGGAGTCGGATCTCCAGAACGTAGGCCTGCAGCGGTCGGCGTGAAGGTCGCCTCAGGCACACGGGTGGGCTGGCAGCCTCGGGTGGTGGTACCGCACCTGGAGGAAGAGGATTGGCTTGGCGAGGGGGGGGGTAGAAGGTAAAGCAGGTGTTATAGAGTGTGACTCTTTAGCCCGCTTGCTAAACTCCCTTTCTAGGGCCTTATGACGCCGTAAAGGATCTCTTTGAGAAGCACTGGAAGATTCCTTGTCCCTTTTGCGAAGGTAGTGCGTCTTTGATTTGGCCTTCAGAGAAGAGCCAGTAGGATTAGTCTCTGCCCTGGTATTGAAAAAAGGAATGGCGGTTGGCACGCCTAGGAGTTCGGCCTACTTACGCAAGCCGGTTTTCCTAAGATTGGGTCATGTCCCCCTTTTTGAAAGAAATTTTATTCTAGAACAGTAATTAATTAATCTAAGTATCTATTTAATGTTCTTTTTTTATTTTTTATTTTTTATGAACTCTGTGCAATAAAAAGGAAAAAAAATCTACCCAAGGCTATTAAATATATACACTAAATATATACACTAACAATTATTATTATTAAATTGAGGGTCGGGTTCAAGTAAGGAAGACCAAACAGACCCAAGGAATAACAGCAAAAAAACCTACTAGCAAAGACCTAAATTCCAAATGGACCAAATGAATGCTGAGTCCAAGCAAATATACAAAAGGCAAGACAAAAAGGGGCCTCTGTAGGCAGCCCCCCAACAACAATGGGGAGTACGTGCCTGTGCCTCTGAGCTAGCTGCGGGCAAAGGAAGAAAGCCAACAATGTCTAACCAAGAGGAACAACAGGGCACGGAGCCACAGTGCCCTCCAGGTAAAAACAGAGGCTCCACGCGGCCTGACGGTCCCGCTTAGGGCCTACAAAGGCCTCGCAGCTCACAATTAATTCGAAACAATAAGGGCCTTACTTGATGAGGGAACAAAATGGCGCCGGACACGAGGCGCGCCCAAAATGGCTGCCCGGCTCAGAGCACACAGCTCAGAGGCGCACCAGCCCAACCGCAACTTCAAGGTACGAAAAGGAGAAAAAAGGGCTGGGAGAGGAAGCGCTGCTTCCCCTGAGGCATTCTTGGAGGGAAGACGCAATTGCGCGCTAAAATATAGCACGGAGCCGAGCGGCTGAGCCCAGCGTGCTTGGAACAGCAGAGGAAGAATGAGGAGGGGGGGCCCGAAAGGGCTCCAAACCCCTTACCTCCCTCCTGAGAGCGAAATCGCTCTGTAAACTAAATTTGGGACCGCACTACAATCTGCAGGGACAAGGAGGAAAGAAAGAAATCAAATCTGAACCTAAAATGCAACAACACCTGAAACGGCCAAAAAACAGAAGAAAAGCTGCCTGTCTTTCTTGAAGGCTGAACTGAAACTGGGGGAACGCATGGAGGAGTCACGTGGAGGAGAAGGGCGTTCCTCAATTTCAGCTCAGCCTGTGAGAAGTGAAGACTGAAGCACCTCCCACTCTCTGGATGCTCGCAGCAGTTCTATGGAGAAACACTGCTTCAAATCAAGATGCCAGGAATTACATCTAGAATGTGCTCACTAGATGATTCTGAACTTGAAAGGAAACAAATGCTTTTGAAAAGGTTATTATTACTTTAACTAAACTTAAAGAGTTTTCAGTTTATTTCTTTTAATAAAAAGAACTTCAAAATTAGATCAGTTTGGGGGGAAATGAGATTTAACTTTTTGCCAAATTATATGAGAAAATTCTCCTTAGAGCTGCTTGGATTGTCCAGATAGTGGGTGGAGCTTCAGTCTGTGCTGTTGTAGGCTGAGCTTAATTTCTGAGGAACGCCCCCTCCTTCCATCATCTGGCTCACCACCTCGTTCCCCAGTTTATGCTCAGCCTCTCGCAGAATAGGCAGTGTTTTCGAAGTACTCTTGGCCATCTCAGCAAAGCCTTATTTTGATTCGTTACCTTTCTTCTTATCAGGTTGTATCTGGTTTAATTTCTCTTTTAACCCTGTGCAGTAGTTGGATTCTAAACCCCCCTGGGAAGCCTTCCCTAGCCCCAGGGGGTGCCAGGGGGAAGGCTAGCAACTTTCCAACATATCCCCCACCCCTCCTTATTGCCTTCTGCCGTTTTTCCTTTCGTTCTGCCATTGATTTAAACACTCTCTTGAGGAAAATAAGAGTCAGATTTGCTCCGTTCCCCCCTCCCCCCCATCGAACGCTGCTGCTCAAAGGTTGTTTGCCTCTTCCTTCCTTGTCCTCCCCCTGGGGACCTTAGATTGCCCCTGGGGAGTTTTTCTCGCCGCTGCTGAGGAGACCTGTAAGCCCACATAGTAGGCAGCCGCCATTTTAAATGCCGCCTCGTGGCCGGGCGCCATTTTGTTCTTCTCCACCTTATCTCTCCGATCACTGCAGCACATCCGTATTCAAGCAGCAGGACCCATAGTCCTGCTCACAGTCAATTAAAGTTGTGAACTTTGCCTTTTTCGCTGTAGTTCTCTGCCTCTGTTGAGGGCTTCTCCCGCAGCCTGCCTTAGCTGGCGCGGCTCACCTTACTCCACTTCCGCCCAGTCCTGCCTGGGGAAGGCAGTCTGGCATAGGCCTAGCCTTCACCTTAAGGCCTCTGGCGTTCCTAGATCGATCGGACCAGCCTTTAAGACTAGAGGATAACAGAAACAAAGGAGGTTCTCACTTCAATAAATTTATAAATAAATAAATAAATTGAAATGAAATGAAATAATGAAATGAAATAAATGAATTGAAATGAAATGAAATGAGATAAATAAAAAAGGGGGGCGTAAAAATATTTCCCAGGGCTCCCAGCCTTGTTGTAGGTCGACCCCTGGCGTGTCAACAGGCTCATATTGATCCTTATAGAATAGAATAGAATAGAATAGAATACCTTTATTGTCACTATCCACGTGTACAATTTGCATCATACGCATACACAGTGAAATTAAGCGACTCGTCCTTCAGTGCAACATACACACCAGAAATATACATAAAATCTCTAAAAAAATTATGATAAAAGAATAAAAAGAATAAAAGAATAAAAGAATAAAAATACCCTACTGTGCCTGTCCCAGTAGGAATTATTGCACATGCCCGCCAACACAACAACAATAGTGATCATATTGCACAAAATTTGTTCACAATTATTTACAGTGTATCTGGCAGTATTTAAAATCAGTGCATGTGCAAATTCAAGGTAGTTATGGCTTTCGGGAAAAAACTGTTTTTAAGGCGGTTTGTCCTTGACCAGATGCTCCTGTAACGCCTCCCTGAGGGCAACAGGTCAAACAGTCCATAACCAGGATGAGAGCTGTCTTTTATGATGTTCACAGCTCTACTAAGACAGCGGGAGGAATAAATGTCCGACAGGGAGGGAAGAGGGCAGCCGATGATCTTCTGAGCTGCTTTGACTACCCTCTGTAATCTCTTCCTGTCTGCCATGGTACAGTTGCCATACCACACTGTGATGCAGTATGTCAACAGACTTTCAATGGACGCACGGTAGAAGGTAATCAGCAGGTTAGAGTCCAGATTGTGCTTCCTGAGCACCCGCAGGAAATGGAGTCTCTGCTGGGCCTTCTTAATGACCGCCGTGGTATTTTCCGTCCAAGAGATTTTATCAGCAATGATGACACCCAGAAACCGGAAGGTGTGGATCCTCTCCACCTGCTCTCCATCGATGTAAAGGGGAGCCAAATCGGTGTTATGCCTCCTAAAATCCACAATGAGTTCCTTAGTTTTCTTGGTGTTCAGAACTAAGTTGTTGTCCGAACACCAAGCTGTTAACATCAGGACCTCCTTCCTGTAAGCTGCCTCGTCTCCCTTCGAAATGAGTCCAACCACTGTGGTGTCATCAGCAAACTTCACAATGAGGTTGCTGTCGTGCCGTGGACTACAGTCGTGGGTGTAGAGGCAGTACAGGAGTGGGCTCAGCACGCAGCCCTGTGGGGAGCCAGTGCTGAGTGTACAAGTGGAAGAGAGGTGGGGGCCAAGCCTCACAGTCTGGGGCCGATCGCTTAGGAAGTCTTTTATCCAGGCACATGTAAGGGAAGGCAAACCTAATATGTCCAGTTTTTTAACCAGTATTCCTGGGATAATTGTGTTAAAGGCAGAGCTGTAGTCCACAAAGAGCATCCGGACATAGCTCTGCTGCTGCTCCAGGTGGCTCAGCGCAGCGTGCAGAGCTATGGCTATAGCGTCCTCTGTAGACCGGTTTGTACGGTAGGCAAACTGATGAGGGTCGAAATCCAGGGGGAGATGATTAATGATGTGCCGGAGCACCAGCCTCTCAAAGCACTTCATAACTACAGGAGTAAGCGCCACTGGACGATAGTCATTGAGGCTGGAGATGGGGGATTTCTTCGGCACAGGGATAATTATAGCAGATTTCAGACAAGATGGTATAACTGCCTGGGCCAAGGAGAGGTTAAAGATGTCTTTGAAGATGGAAGCGAGCTGGGGAGCACATGCCTTGAGCACCTTGCCAGGAACTCCATCTGGACCGGCTGCCTTCCTGGGATTCACCGCACAGAACACCCGTCTGACGTCATCCTCCGTCACAGAATATGTACTGGGTGGAATAGTGGAGCTGGGTATAGTTGAAGGTGGGAATAGGGCTGGTACAGCTCTATGATGTTGAGGGACTTCAAAACGAGCAAAGAAGTTATTCAGCTCCTCTGCTAACGCTGCACTCAGATGTTCTGTTGTCGCATGACAGCCCCTGTAATTAGTAATGTCATGTATGCCCTTCCACACCTCCCGTGTGTTATCATCTTAAAGAGCAATAATATGGAGGAAGTATAAAGGGGGGGCATACAAGAATTCTCCAGGGCTCCCGGCCTTAGTTGTAGGTCAACCCCTCGCATGTCAACCGGCTTATATTGATGCTTATCATCTTAAAGAGCAATAAAATGGAAGAAATATAAAAGGGGGGACGTACAAGAATTCTCCAGGGCTCCCGGCCTTGTTGTAGGTCGACCCCTAGGCGTGCCAACCGCCTCATATTGATCCTTATTTTACTCAATTATCTTAAAATGGCAGAAGGCAATCCTTCCAGAGGTCTCCTTTGAAAGCCAAATCAAAACCCACCACCTTCGCAAGCAGGCTAGGGATTCCTCCAAAACCTCCCAGAGGGACACCTTAAGTCGCCACAAGGCGCTGGAAAAGGAAACTGATAAATGCAAAGAGAACCAGTTGGTCTTGCGGTTGGGGCACCACTCTAGAAACCAGGAGACCTTGAGTTCGAGTCCTGCCCCCAGGCAGGCAGGCTCAGTGCCTCCTGTGTTACCACCTTCCACTCCTTCTACCTCTACTAACAAAACACCCCCCTTTAGTCCATTCCTCCCTATCCAGGCACAGTTCCCCTTTCAGGGTCACCGGCCAGACAAACACCAGAGGCTACCTTTGCAGCTGCTGGCCTACGCCAGGAGGAACACTCATACAGGAGGTTCCAGAGCAACTGACATCCTGGAGGGAGCTGGCTATCTGCCAAGGAATCACGGAAGGACTTCAGCAGATAGTTAGGCCAGGCCTACATCCCCTGGCCACTGTATCTGAACCTCATTCCGTAAGATCACTCCCACTCAAGTCGACACCACTTCAGGATCAGGTACACCCTCAGGGGGAGGTTTCCCATTCAGTAGGGAGGAGGAGGAGGATTGTTGACTTGGGGTCCTTGCATTATAAGGAACCTTTTTCCTGACATGGATCCTTCGGAGGTGCAGAATCCGAGGATGAAGGTCTCCCCCGACCAACCTCCCCTTATACGGCTATTGTAACCCCAATTATTCAAGTCCCTCCTGTTCAGAGTCAGGAGTATCTTGGGGTTAAGGAATCAGAACCCCTCTGATCCCTCCCTCCCCCCCCGCTCCGGAAGGTACGGAGGACTCCATTTCAAACAGCCAGTGGGGGAAGCCAAGGTCATCCCAACTCCTCTCATCTTCTTTGACCTGGGGTTGAATCAGTTGGCCTCCTCGGTGGCACCCCCTGCCACTTCGGCCCATGATAGAGAAATATTCAATCTAGTTCCAGATCTCCTCCTCTCTTTGGGCGCCCCGGAGGTTGAGGAGCCTATCGTAGGTCTGGCCGCTTCCTCCACCCTCAGCGACCCTTTAGAGGCCCTGAGATTGGAGGACAAACGAGCTGAACTGGCCTTTGGTGCCAAGTTCACCAGTCAGCTGCTTGGGGCTATAAGATCGGCCACGGCCGCCTCCTTCCTTACCAGGTCATCCATTCGCTCACTTCTCCAACTAAGCAGCTTGCCCCAGCCTCCAATGTCCGAGCTGATCTGGACATAGTCAGATTAAGGCCGCAGTTGAGTTCTCGGCCGACACCACCTCCCACTCGGCCAAGTTTCCCACCTGGGCTATTTCCTCCCATCTCTCTGCCTGTCATCTGCTCTGGCTAAGGCATTGTCAAGTAGACCTCAAAAGTAAAGTAGATTTGGCTTCTGCTCCCCTCAGGGAAATAAATGGGTTGGCCCATTCTCGAATCCCCTTTTAGTCGAAGGGAGAGAAAAAGAAGAAAAAAAAATTTCCTTCCTTCTCCCGAAAACCAGAACCAAGATCCCCGCAGCTCTTTCGGAGAGCTCCCTTTGCTCTCTTTTTTCCAGGCTTCCTTTTCCAGGTACCTAAGGCCCTTCCTCCTGGGTCGGGCCAGCCTCAGGACAGATCCAAATCCTCCGATAGAAACAAAGGGACGGCATCTCAAAAGGGCCCTTTCGTGGCACTGGCAGCAGGCCACCCAGGTGCTCCAGATAGGCCTCCTGACCCCCTCACTTCGGACGCCTGGACTAGGGGCACCACCAGGCTTGGCCTTGCCCTCGAATTCCTATATACTCCCCCTGACTTCTTCATGCCATGCCCACTCTCCAAGAACCACACTAAGCGAAGCCTCATGAATTCAGCATTTCGGCATCTACTTGACATACAGTTCATCCAGCCCATCCCTCAGTTTCAAGGAGGACAGGGAATGGAGTGCGTTTCTGGATTTAAAGTGGCGGTTTAATCGCAAATTCAAAATCAACAAGTTGCTACCCATCCTACTGGGAATTAGACAGGGAGACTGGTTGTCATCCATTGACCTCTCATAGGCATACCTACACATTCGAATCTGCCCTTATCATTACAAATAGCTGCATGTGTGTGTTACAATAACCTCCACTTTCAATCGTGGCTCTCCCATTTTAGTGGGATTCTGCCCCAGAACTAGGGATCAGCAGTGACGGATACTTAAATTACCCGAACCTTTACCCAGGAACAGGGTCCCTTGCCAATTGGAAGAATAGCCAATTATCCTCCCCCAGGATAGCTCACCTGGGGACGGTAATCGACACTGTGACGGGGAAGGTGTCCCTATCTCCCAGAAAATCCTCAGCATCAAAATTCTGTCAGAAGCATCAGACGCCTTAAGAGGGTTTCCTTTCTAGAACTATCTCAGTTACTGGGTGAAATGATATCTTATATTCCATTATTCCCTGGGCCCGTTTACTCTCCAGATCCCCCCAGTAGTTCCTGCTCCCATACCAAAGAACCGGCTCAGCTCTCAAAACGCAGGTCAGGGCTCCACCAAGGGTGCTCACGTCCCTCCTCGGGCAGAGCAACTCGTCTATTAACAAGGGCTGCCTCCTCAAGGAACCCCAAGCCTTACCGTCGCCACAGACGCCAGTCTGTCCAGAGCGGGCGCTCACCTTCAGTCCCTTACAGCTCAGGGCAGATGGTCAGCAACAGAGAATCTGTGCAACATAAACTGGGAGGAGCTTCCCGCCATCCACCTGGCACTCTGCAGCTTCCTTCCCCAAGTACACGGCCACCACATCCTCATCCTCACAGACAACATCCCAACCAAAGCCCACTCCAACAAACGGGGACACTCAATCCTCCCTCTTAAGGAGGGAGGCCGAGTGCTCCTGTCGGAGGGCCGAGTCTCTCCTTTTTCTCTCAGGACAGATCACACCGCAGGTGTCCCCAACACCAGAGCAGACTGGGTGAGCAGGGCCACCATAGTCCAGTCGGAGTGGCGTCCCCTCCCTTATCTGTTCACGGAGGCGGCATCCATTTCGGTCCACCAATAGTGGACCTATTTGCCTCCCACCTCAATTCCCAACTCCAAAGGTTTGTTGCAACATTCCCATCCCCAGGGATGGAGAACCACAGCGCCCTATGGTGTCCGGGCCTACGGGTCCTCTTTATGCATTTTATACTCTGGCGCTGGTGCCCATAGTCCTCAGAAGGTACTTCAAGAGAAAGCGGAACTGCTCCTGGTAGCAGCCCCGTAGTTCTTGGTTTGTGGACCTCCGCAGCTTATCAGTGGCCCCTCCCTGGAGCAGCCCAGCAGACAGAATCTCCCTGTCTCAGGGTCCTCTTCTCCACCCGAACCCCCAATGGCTCGTTTGAAGAAGGAAAACTTCCCCAACAGGGTCATTGATACCAAGTACTTGACTTTCTCCAGGTGGGTCTCAGCAAGGGGCTGTCCCCCTACACATTAGGATGTCAGGCAGCTGCCTTAGCTACAGTCATCTCCTGTGAAGAGGCTAGTTCCCCTCCCTCTCCATCCCCATATTCGGGCCCTTTGAAAAGGGGCCTCACATTTACGTCCTTCATCCCCCCACCGGTACCCAACCTGGGATCTCAACAGGATCCTTACCTCCCTCACAAAACCGCCCTTAGGAGAGTTCAGTTTTCTATCATACAAGGTAGTTCCTCGTAGCGATCTCATTACCCCCTAGGATGCCAGAGATTGCTGCGCTGTCCATAAGGAAGGACCCGTGTGTATTCCTTCCTGACTGGGTGGCCCTCTGGCTTGACCCTTCATTCTTGCCCAAGATCAATTCGGTTTTCACAGGGCTCGGGAACTTATCTTCCCTTTCTTTTGCCCCAGGCCAATGCAGGAAAAAGAGAGTCTATGCTACTTTTGGGTCGTCAGACGTGACTGGTGGACTTGCATTATACGCACTGAGGCCTTTCGTAAGCCCAAGGCCCTGTCTCTATCCTTCCAACCTAAATCACAAGGGCTCAAGGTTCCTCCAACCACCATAGGCCGTTGGATAAGGTCAACCGTGGCCAAAGTCGTACCAGGCTCAGCCCCTTCAGGTGCCCAGGGGCATCACGGCTCACTCCACTAGGAGTAGGGCAACCTCAGCTGCCTGGACTACCCAGGCCCCAATAATTGACATTTGCCAGGCAGCAACGTGGGCCTCCCCGTCGCCCTTCATTAGGCGTTACAGAGTTGACACATATGCCTCAGCGGAGGCTTCCTCTGGCAGAAGGGTCCTTCAGAGGGTACTCAGGGAACCTGAAGAGTCTACAGACCAGACGGTTCCCCTCCCGTAGGACAGGACCCAGCTTTGGTATGTCCCACTATCTGGACGATCTGAGCAACTCTAAGGAGAATGGGCGTTGGTTCTTACCTGGCATGCCATTTCTCTGAGAGCTGCAAGGATCATCCAGCCCCACCCTTTCTTTCTTTCACCGTCTGGTGGGGTCTTGTTTCGGGCAATGCACTTGTAAATCTAGTAAGATGAGAGCACGAATTCCTGTTTCCTCTTGTCTTCGCATAAACTGGGGAACGAGGTGGCGAGCCACGTGATGGAAGGAGGGGGCATTCCTCAGAAATTAAGCTCAGCCTACAACAGCAGAGACTGAAGCTCCACCCACTATCTGGACAATCCTCGCAGCTCTCAGAGAAATGACGTGTCAGGTAAGAACCAATGCCCATTTTGGAATTGATTATTGTATATAAACTTTGGCTTTATCAAGCATGGGACATAGCAAAATGATTATTCTCTTAAAATCAAACAGCAGTGCTACCATGGACTTAAATCTTAAACTAAATACATTTTGCAGTCTCTCTTGATTTTTGAATTGGCTCTCTGTCAATAGAGTGTGTCTTTTATTTCATTAACATCAATAAGAGCCCTGGTGGAGATCTAGGACAACTTGCTGAGGGACAATTCAACATGGCCAATTTGCCGTAGGACAACTTGTTGCAGGACAAAAATTACATAATATAGAAAAAATGATGAAATAGAATCATTAAAGAAGGGATGCAAAAGAAGGGATGAAATGTGAATGACCAAAATTAAAATAATTTTTAAATTTATTTTAAATAATTAAATTGTTGAATTATCTCGCGGTGAGTTTTCCCATGGCAAATTGGCTGTGGTGAATTGTCCTTGCTGAGTTGGCCATGGCAAGATGGCCACGGCAAATTGGCCAAGGCAAATTTGCAGCTGGCCCTTAGCCGTGGCGAGTTGTCCCATTCCGCCCGGTGGCTTAGTAGTTAGGCTGCAGTATTGCAGGCTAACTGTCCACAGCCTGGAGTCTGATTCTGAAGGGTTGACTCAGCCTTCCTTCCTTTTGAGGCTAGTAAAATCAGGGCCCAGATTTTGGGATGCAATATGCTGACATTTTAAACTGCCCAAAGAATACTGTCAAGCACTATGGGTGGTCTTAAATTCTGTTGTTATTGATAAGAGTGGAGAGACAGGCTAATATTACTCTGTGTCAAGATTTAATTTTGCCTTTAAAAACATAACCATTCCATACATATTTGACCACATGTGCTTTTTTTTTCATTTTGGAAAGCAAACAAAAGTATGTCTGAAAAATGAGGGTGGAGGGGAATTGAGCTTTGTTAGCAAATTATCTGTAATTTATATCTGGCTTCACAATCTCAACAAATAGATTTTTCTAAGAAATAACACACTGAGGTTATTTTTCTTCAAAAAATACTTCTGAAACAAAAATATATGTAACTTTCATCATACTTTCTTGACATAGACTTAATTTTATTGGCATTACTGATGCATCTGTCATATTTAAACTCGCCTTTTCTTACCTTTAAAAGCTTTATTACTTTTAAAAGTTACAAAAATAAAATAATAGTGAAAAATCTAAACGTGACATATTAAAGTTTACTAACTTTATTAATACTGAACTTCATTGCACAGAAATTCCAAAAATTGCTGAAAGAGTAGATGCTACAACAATAAGGTCACCACTGTGAAGGAAACCATCCTCTAATCACAGCATTTCTGTCAAATCTCCCTGTTTGATTTTGCTGCTCACTCTGGCTGGGCAAGTTCAGGCAGAATAAGACAAATAATACTTACCTCATAACTACAGTGGAGCCTAGAATTTTGGTTATAAGTCATTGCAGTCATAAGTTGAGGCACCACATGACTAGACATGATTTTATGATTGTCATAAAGTGAATTAACACGGTCATTAAGTGAACCATATGGTTAAGCAAATCCAGCATATCCAGTGGGTGGGTTTTTTGCCAGAAATTGGGGGGGGGAAATCACAAATTGAGGGGTCCTCAGTGTTGTCTGAGCTTGGTTGTTTTCTTGCAGATGTTTCCTTACCCAAACTAGGTAACATCATCAGTACTTTCCCCCAAGTAGTTATCACCGACAATTTAGGAACCTCCAGCTTATGTACTTGAAAGGTAGATGATGATATAATATTTACTGATTTCATTGGGAAATAACCCAATGTACAAACAGAAAAATTTCTGGTCAGCAAGTTAACTTGTATGTGTATTATATTAAAATATATATATGCAAATTCATAGATACAATCTGTAAAACAATACAACAGTTCATAATAAGTAATAAACAGTATAATCAAATGAGATTGTCATCACTCTGCTAAACAAATAATTCTCTCAACACTGTCGGACTATTTACAAAGTCCGCATTACTATTACTATTGCTCTTCTCATCACTCCTTATCATCCATCCACTCCTACTTGTGACTGTATGACTGTAACTTTGTTGCTTGTAATCTTAGGAGTTATATTGACTGTTTCCTAGTATGATTTGATTGCTTATTGTGCCTTATGACTATTATTAAGTATTATATCTTATGATTCTTGACTCTTTATGAATGTATCTTTTCTTTTATGCACACTGAGAGCATTTGCAACAAGACAATTCCTTGTGTGTCCAATCACACTTGCCCAATAAAGAATTCTATTCTATTAAATGTCAGATTGAATATAAATATTTTAAACATGGAACTAAACTGTAATAATGTTAATTCAAGCTTTATTTCTATGAATGGGGTGACGATAGTATTCAGTAGACTAGATACCACAACAAAAAGGCTTCATTCTTTATTGAATAACAAATAAATACCTCCAAATATACAGTGGTTGGGCAGAAACATACTGCAACATGTCTTTGTAATAGCTGCCAATACTTTCCATTAGAAATTATGAGCAACCTTTCAATAGAAAAATAGCAAATATAAGTTCTAGAACAGGCTTGTCAAATTGGTGGCCTGTGGGCCAGATACGTCACATGCAGGCCAGGCGCACCCCAGCACTGCAAAGGCAAAAAAGTCACATGTTACGATATCTGACGTGATGCAATCGAATTTGACACCCGTGTTCTAGAAGTATCCCCTGGTATGGATTGATTCATACTATATTCTAATTAATTATAATTATAGGAAAATGCTTGATCCTGATCCTCAGTTCTGTAGGATCTTATGGGTTAATATCAGAACTTCAGACCTGAACATGTAGTAAGTTCAGCCTTGGTAGTTCTTTCGGCAGACACATTATAGCAATCTCTATATCTAATATTGTTGGCATTACATAAAGTATGCTCACAGTAGACTTGTGGCAAGATTTTGCACTAGCTGGATAAGCAGGATGATATGATGATGACAACGGTGAAGATAATAATAGTCCATTTTGTTGTAGTTATTTGCCAAGCTCCTATTTTTCAGCCATATGCTGTCATACTATGATCTGGTATAATTATCCAAGTGCAATGCTTAAAATAGCCATTTATTTTGTGGTAGTGACAGTTTTAAAATGGTTATTAATCCTCCATATACAGCAGATTAAAAATCTAAATAAATAAAATACTTCAATCAGGCTACTTGTCCTCTCAGATTCAGTAGTTTCCTTTTCCTGAAAATGGACTATTATTTCTTACTTATTATTAACCAAATATATTTTTCTCAGCCAAAAGAAACACATGCGCATAGCTGGGCATATTGCTGAGCATATGCTCCCTAGCAGGTATAATCTGACATTTATAAAAATCAAGAAGAGAACATATGTGATTTTAATAAATAGGCCATTCCACAGGAAGCCATTTATTCATTTTGTTTTCTTCTTGTTTGTTTTGTTAGATTTATACACTGCTAGATTTGAAAGACTTTTAGTAGTTACAATAGCAATAGTTGTGCTGACTTTTGTATTCCATTTATTTAAGGAGATAAAGTACAGAGTATTAGGGTGTTTATGTCTACTTGACACATCCCTTTGGGGGAAAAAAACCCCCAGAAGCTTGTGAAGTAGTAGTACAAGGAAACATTTTTATAAAAGTAAAAACTAATAGACAATAAAAGCAACTATTAGTTGTTGGAGGCTGATAACTTCTGTTTTGAATCAACACTTGAGCAATAGGCTTTTCAGCACTTTTATATTTTTTCCAATATATAATAGAATAGGTGGTCATTCAAAAAATTATGCTATTTATTGTAAAATTATCAGAGTGTCGCTTAACTTATCATTTGTGCTTCCATTTTTTTATTGTTTTTCTTACTTTCAGTTGTGTCCAATCCTCAAAGACTGCCTCGATAAGTCTTTGCATTTTTCTTGGCAAAGTTTTTCAGAAGTGGTTTTCCTTCCTAGGGCTGATAGAAAAATCACTGGTCCAAGATCACCCAGGTGGCTTTGTGCACAAGGCAAGGCTTAGAACTCATGGTCTTTCAGTTTCTAGCCTGAAGGTTATAGCCATTACACAAAGTTGCTCTCATTTTATTATTACATCACCTTAAATTATATGTCAACATCATACCCTCAGTTTGAACTTCTCTGGATACTTATTTTGATCACACTTTTTATTTTGATATGTAGAAATATGTAAGAAGGGAAATTATGCAATAAACAATAAAATGTAGGTTTTTTTAAAAGTTGTATCTACCTGGGAACTTCTGGCAATCTTGACAGAGAAATAATTTTCCATTGTCTTATTTATTTTCAGTGAGGATGAAATCGAAGAAGCAAATGGGAATAACCCTATTGACATCGAGGTTGAACAAAACAAGGAGAGCAAGAAAGAGGTATTTTCCCTCATAATACTTTAGTGCACGAAGTATTGTGAACCTATTCTTTAAACCATGTTTGTCAATCCCAACAGCTTGCTTGCTGGGGAATTCTGAGATTTGAAGTCCATATATCTTAGTTGCTGAGATTGAGAAATACTGCTCTAAATAATTTATTTAAATATTATTAAATTGGTTTTGATAATAGCAAGTTCTGTGATCCAAGGATGTCATTCTAAGTACTTTAATATATCTGAGGGACATTTGAAAAAAACCATATTTTATTCCATACATGAATTATTTATGTAGCCTAATTTGGTGTACATATTTATACTTCAGAAAAATCTCAATTTTCCAGTATCTGTTTATTTGTGCTTTAGCTGAATGGGAAGGACTTACTCTCTTGTTTGCTTTTTGTTGAGCTGTCATTTCTTCCCATGCTTACCAAATCAGCATAAAATCACCATATAACATGGTGAAGAATGCAAAGAGAATAAGTGAGTTAAATGTTTATCCTGATCAAATGAAAGCACTGTGCTATTTCAGGACTTATTGTTGATCTTGTTTTGGGTTCCCTTTAACAATCAGATGTCCACTCTAAGCTTTTGCCCCAGAAACCCAGATAATAACAATGGCCATTAGCCTTCTTCACTTATCAACTACTTTTCAGGTTGAATAAATCAAGTGGCTCAAGTGGAAGAATCTATATGACCGGAAATATTCTGAACAGTCATTTGTAGTAGATCAGACAGATTGTTCTTCCAACTTGGTATTGTTTGTTCTTATTAATCTCAGTATCATCACATCATTATCTCTTTATTTTGCAATGATAGGAGGAAGCAAGGACTTGGTACATGGAAAATAATATATTCCATCATTGTGACTAGTGCCTGCCTTAGTTATATTGATTGCTTCTTTGCTTTTGGGCACAATTTGATATTTTAATACTTAAGACTGAAAGTATTTTAAAAATTACCTCCTGAATGGAAATTTGTCTGGATATTTCATTCAGCAATCAAAGCTTTACTGATTGTGCAGTTCCTTGTCCTCTGAGTTCTTGGTAGTTTTTAGCACAGTCAAAAATTGTTTTAAAGAAAGCCTAACAGTACTATTTAGAAAAAGATTTATGTTGTTAGTGTCATTTTAATGGATAAATATTGTACATTTGGTTGCCTGTTTATTATACAATTTCAACTTACATTTTCTTGCAAGCCTTTATTTAATTTTATTTATTTAATTCAATTTAAAGTCCATCTAACTTAGGGTAGCTCACAACATACTAAACCAAAAACAGCTGGTTGCTCTATTTAAAAAAAAATAGACATTTTACAAAGGTTATATCCATTTAGGCCTAGGACAGCAACCAGGACTTCAAGGCCTAACTTAATGCCAACAGAGTGGAAGCCAGAAAGATGTCAGGGAAGGGGACCTTATTCAGGTGCCATGGCAGAAAACACACACTTCCTAGGTTCCAGTAGATGCAGCATTTAATCAAAACCCAAGTACCCCAGCTCTGTCAGCAGAAACCATGGGGTTAAGTAATCCATCACATAACCTAACCCTATGCCAGGTATGGCTTTAGTTATCAGCATCTTGATCTGCACTCAGAAACATACTGGCTAGTAGTACAACTTGTGAAGCATGAGTGCCACATGGACATACCAAAACATGCCTATCACTTTCCACATCATTACATTCTGGACTAGTTGAAGCTTCTGAATGATTTTCAAGCATAGTCCCATGTAGAATATATTTCAGTAGCTGAGCTGTGAGGTTATTAGGGCATGAATGATTGTCAGAAAGGCCTTCAATCCAGGAAGGAGTCCAATTGTCATACATGATGAAGCTGTACAAAGGCTCCCTTGGCCACAGCTGCCACTAGTACCTGCTTTTCAGCAAGAAACAACCCCCCCCCCCCAATCATGTATCACTCTTGAATGGGAAATTCCATCCTGTCCAAGAATATAGATAGAAATTCCACAGCTTTGAGGAGCCCCAGTATTCACAATCACACAAACTTGGTAGGATTGTTCTGGAACTAACCATGAAGAAAAAAAGAGGAAGCATTATTTCCACAATAAGAATAGATGGACTATTTCCACCCTAATACACTAAACATGCATGACTAAAGCTATCTTAGTTCTGCATCCTGGCCTGAAACCTGATTTGTACAGGTCTAAAGATTCTGCTGCTTCCAGCATTCTCCACATGTAGGTTGCTCATCTAGAAGTCAGTTGAAACCCTCTGCCCTAACAGCAAGAATTCCATGATTAACTCTGACAAAATCCAGAAGCTCAGGCTATGATACTGCTGGAAGAGGAGGGCAGTACTTGCAGCAAATCATTTAGTGACCATTCAAAGTTACAGTGGCACTGAAAAAAAGTGACTTATGGCCATTTTTCACACGACTGTTGCAGCATCCACATGGTTATCTAATCAAAATTCAGGTGCTTGGTAACTGGTTCACATTTACAATGGTTGCAATGTCCCAGCGTCGTGACGATCAACTTTTGCAACCTTCTGACAAGCATAGTCAATGGAGAAGCCAGATTCACTTAACAACCAGGTCACTAACTCAACAACTGCAGTGATTCCCTTAACCACTGCAGCAAGAACAACAAGTAAAATAGGGCAATACTTACTTTAAAAATGTCTTACTTAGCAACATAAATTTTGGGCTCAATTGTGATCCTAAGTCGAAGACTACCTATATATATATATCAGCAGCAAATGCAACAGTTATCTAGGGCTAAACCTCTGGCACATACCTTGTTTTATGTGGAAGTGTGAGTTTGAGACCCTTTGAGACTCATGGTTGATAATCCTACCTTCTCTGGGCTTTCATTTGATACTGAGTTTAAAATCCAGGTGAACACAGTTCCAAGAGGGTTATATCCCCTTCTGAAGTCAGCCAGGACTCAGTGATACATGCCAAGTTGGAATCCTTATCTGTGATAAGGTTATGAGTGAGGGCAAGGTGGTACAAGTTGATTTGGCATTCAAAGCAATTACAGCTTAGGACCAGCAAAGATGTGACAGGTAGGTCATATAGGATGAAAACCGGGAACCATATAGTGAAATCACTTCCAAATAGCCTGAATGTTGGATTGGAAGAAAATGAACATGATTTAAAATTGAAGAAAGATGCATCAATAATTAGTACTGTACTGATGACACTACACTACTACTACTACTACTACTACTACTACTACTCAGCCTTAGAATTGGCAGTGATGAAGTGGTGGACAGCTTCTGCCTCTTAGGACTGATGATCAAGAATAAAATAATAAGTCAAAAAGTGCAGACTAGCACATGGCGAAGTAAGAATTAATATTCAGAGGCCATCAAAACATGCAGGCAGTGGTTTTTCACAATATCTCCCATGGAAGTAAAATTTAAACTGAAAAAGCAGGACTGAAAGAATATTCATATTCTTGATGCTGGCAGTGGATATGCTTTTGGAAGATATGAAAGATTAGATTGGGGACATACAATTGTGGAGACTATGTGATCACTAACAGTTGGCACTATCTTGATGGCACATAATTACATCACTAATCAAGATTTACACGTTAGCTTACATTAAAGTTATCAAACAATCAGCATAGAGAATAATGTTAAGTGGACTTCTTAAGGTGCTACTTATTTCATAATATCTGATAAAGTAAATCAATTTCTTTATCCATTGGATAAATTCTGAGCGTGCTACAAATTTCCACATTTAAAAGAAACAGAATCCTTGCTATACATGTTAAGGGTCATTACATGTCTACATTCAGCCCATCTTATAGGATTTTTGCTGACAAACTGGTCTTCCTATGAGTTGCAATTTTATCTCTTGAAATCTAGCTAGAAAAACAGTGGTTTGCCAGTTGCTTATCAGCTCCACTACTTTTGCTTCCATTTGAAGCTCCATTTATTAAACTTCATATTTAGTCTCATAAATAAAAAATAACACATACCAGTATTAACTATGCTTTCTTACAGAAAAAAATATTCAAAATTATGTTACAGATAATCCTTGACTTACAACCATTTATTCAGTGATCGTCTGAAGTTCCAGTGGCACTGAATAAAGTGACTTAAGACAGTTTTTCACACTTATGACACAATCTCCATGGTCACATGATCAAAATTCAGGTGCTTGGCAACTGGCATGTATTTATGACCGCTGCAGTGTCCCGGGATCATGTAACCTTCTGTGAGCTTCTGACAAGCAAAATCAGTGCAGAAACAACTATATTACTTACTTAGTAACTTGCAGTGATTCATTTAACAACTGTGGCAAGAAACCTCATAAAATGGAGCAAAACTCTAATTTTACAGCTGTCTTGGTTAGCAATGTAAACTTGGGACTCAATTGTGGTCTTATATATAAGAATATTTCAGACCTTTCTAGATCACTGATCAGTCTGTTGTACTGGCTTCATCAGATACTTTATACCAGTCTTCATCTATACCATTATTGGTCTCTTTTGGGTAATAAAAAATCCAAGATTATGTAGAATAAACAGCAATGCTTAAAACAACAAAACTTTATTGGGCAATAAGAAATTGATATCCAAACAACATCCCAGTTCTGCAATTGAACTTTAATTTCTAAAACACTAAGCAAGTAATGCTTTAAATTGTTGGCTAAAGGTTAATCATACATAGGGAAATTCCTCAGGTTGAAAAAAGGGTTTGTTTGTTTGTTTTTAAAAAAGCAAGATTAGGTCATTTCCTTTTTTCTAAATAGTAACAACAGGCATATTACAGTATGCATATGCCTATAACAATAATAGTTGGATGCAATTAAACATTTAATTTGCTTTTAACTATCCTTAGGAAGCTGATTGTCTTCAGTTGGAGCAGGAATAGGTAAAAACATCAAATTGTGGCACTACTTTTGCATCTTTCAGTAGACAGCATTTTACCGATTCCCAGAATGTCCTTTCTGCTTTTGACATCTGATTAACATTGACGGGATCCATCAACAGGTTCCTAACTAAGGATGATAGAAATAAACTCCTGCAAGATTACAGCTTAATTGCATATTATGTCCATGTGCAATTGTAGATGTGGAGAACTCCTCTGTTGTGAGAAAAATAGATGTGGGCATTTTAATTTGAGTGTCATTATGATAGTGCTTTATTTCACATTTTTGCAGTTTGTGTTCAAATTTTATGTGCTTGTCATAACTATTAGTGACTTCTTGGCATTATTTTTGTGTAGAGTCAAGGGTAAAAATATCTGTCAGAGAAAATATTTTACTTCTAGCTGAAATTTGAGAGGCAATTTGATTCCTTGAGAATGTAGTGTTTTCACTTATAATTATATAAGTTGTATTTGAATTGATTCTCTTGTATTATGATTGGAAAAAAAAACTGACAATGTCCTTAGAGGATTTAATACAGAAATTTGTCTTGAAAATAAAAGTAAAACATACACAGGGGTAGTCCTCGACTTTACAACAGTTCATTTAATGACTATTCAAAGTTACAACGGCAGTAAAAAATGTGACATGATCATTTTTTACAGTTAGGACCTCTGCAGCATACCCATAATCATGTGATGAAAATTCAGATGCTTGGCAGTTGGTTCATATTTATAACAGTTGAAGTTCCACCTTTTTCCAACCTTCTAACAAGCAAAGTCAATGGGGAAGCCAGATTCACTTCAACCAGGTTACTAACATAACAACTGTGGCAAGGAAGGTCATAAAATGGGCCCAAAACTCACTTAACAAATGTTTCATTTAACAACAGAAATTTTGGGCTCAATTGTAGTCGTAAGTCCAGGACTACCTGTATTATGCCTCTAAGACTACTATTTTTTTTCTAGATCAAGCCTCATATGGATTTTTGGTGATGTGACTGGCAAGTAAATAAGTTGTCAAATGCCAAAATGTAAAATGAATTTACTGTTGATTCGTTTGAATCCTTATATACACATCAAAAATTTGTGTGTCCTTTTATTTGTTTCTAACTCAACGGCTGGGTGGTCTATGAACCCATGAGAACGTGACAGCACATCTGAATTCCATTGTCGAATTTTGATAGTGAAATAGCTAATTTCAGCAGTACAACCCCCCTCCCCATTTTTAGCAAGAATAAAGGAGGACACGAATACATTTTTAAAAGGCAAAATGCATTCAGATTTAAAATTCACCACTTTCCTTTTTCAAGAATGGAAAGAAAAGAAAAAGGACCCTATAATTTTCCAACCTCACTGAGCTGAAGTCTTCTGGTATCTTCAGATGCTAAACATTAGTTTTTTAAAAAGAGGGCCTCTGTCCTCAAAAAATTGCAGATTATTATATTTGCACCTCTTTTGAGTCATCTACGTAGTAATCAAATTGGATTTTAATGACCAAATTTTAATAAAAGCTTCATTAATATATAAATATCCAAAGACTTCTACTATAAATAAAATTATATAACACAATTAAGTTAATGGAAGACAAAGAGGCTATCATATATCAGCTGAAATACAACAGCCTTATAATATAGAAAGTTTCATCTGCAAAAGTGTCCTCATACTGTTAGGCAAAACCCCAGATTTCTGTTGCATTATACGTGATTTTATTGTAGTGTATGAATACTTACTTTGTATATATTTTCTTGGCTTCTAGTTTGGTACCTAAATATAGTCTGAAAGTCTACTCCCTTGATGGACGTGGTACATTAAGTTTTAGTAAGGCAAATTCATTAAGACTATGTGACAGTGAATAGCACAATAGTGTTGGAATGTGATGGGTGAATTGACCCCAACATAATTTACAGTTTGCTCACTGACTTGAGAATCCAGTGTTACGAATTTATATGTAAAACACTGGATTTTCAGATTTCACTGTATCTTCAAACATTCATACATAAATGATACCAAAATGTATCTGGGAACATGGCATACATTATACAGCCTTTGTATTAATATGCATAAGTGGCATATTGTTTGCCAAAAAATTGTTATAATCCAAGCAGGAGGTAGCTACCCTAGTTATGGTCTCAGAGCCAACAACTTAAAAGAAGCTAATTTCTTGAACAAAGTGGATTTAACAAGCTAGAATAAAGTTATGCCAAATTATCTACATTGCAAGTAGGATTTTCCTTTATTTTAGCAATTTAAAGCCTATCAATTTTTCTTCTGGATATCACTTACCTAGTTCAAATAGTCATATTTGTTTTAAATTACAGATATGTATTATGCTAGATATTCTGAACTGCCCAGACACATTTTGGAGTCAGGCAGTCCCCAAATCCAACCAATCAATAGCAAATAGAAGTAACTTTGAATAAATGCAATGATTTATTACTGGGATGTTTAAAGGAAACTGAAACCGAAGATGAGTGTAGTTAGACATATGCCTTGAGGTTCAAGAAAGCAGACTGTAATAAAGTTCAATCCATAGAAAAAGAAAATGGTAGAAGAAGAAGCCCGAGATGCCTGGGAATTTCTAAAAAGGAGGTTGTGAAAGCATATTTGCAATCTTTTCCAACAAAGGGGGAGGGGAAGAAGGTAAAAGATTGTTGAAGATATGAAAGCAAAAAAAAAAAAAAATCACATAGGAAGCAGAAAGAAAGGCCACCCCCACAAAGGGCTCTCAAGACTTAGAAAGATAGAGTCAAGAAAGAATGAGGCTAAATTAATGAAGGATTAAAGCCAAGCTTTTCAGATACATTCAAAATAAAAGGAAGAAAGGTAAACAATTGTACCAGCTGCTCAGTAAGGATAACAATGGATAAGAAGTATAAAGATTGTGTATCAGATTTTACAGATAATACAAAATTGGGTTGGATATCCAGTGCCCAAGAAAACAGAAATAAGATTCAAAATGAACTTGACAATTTAGAGAAATGGTTTGGGGGTGGGTGGGAACAGAATGAAATTTAACAGAGACAAATGCAAAGCTCTTCATATAAGAAAAAGAAATCAAAGTACTTGTATAAGAGAGCTTGGAATTATAGTTGATTACAAACTAAATATGAGTCAGCAGTGTGACATGGTTGCTGAAAGGGCAAATGCAATTTGAGGCTGCATCAATTGAAGTCTAGTTTGTAAATCACAGGAAATGATCGTTCCGTTTTATTCAGTATTATTCATCTACCATCTCAAATACTGGACACCATATTTTATAAAAGATTCAGAGAAACTAGAGCAGGTGCAGAAAATGGCAAGACAAGAATGTCAAAAGACAATCTGAGTCTTACAAAGCAATTGGGCCAACTTGGCATGTTCATCTTTGGGATAAGTCAACTGGATGGGGTCATCAATAGGACTTTCTAAGGACCTGGAGGTAATGAAGAGACAGCATAGACTAAATGTCTGTGGAGATTTTCTGTCATCCAGGTCATGGTTGTCTCAAGTGCTTTTTCAAGAGGCAATTGGACTTTCTTGAAAAAGCATCTTTGGGGGTGGGATGGACTAAATTCACAAGAAATCATATTATACTAAACGTTACAAAACACTTCCTAGAGTGATGGCAGTTTAACACTGTCTAAGGGAGCTGGAGAGGTTGCTTTCAATGTTTGTGTTTGAGCAGAGGAGACATCCAAGTATTAGGGAATGTGGACTGTTGTCCTAAACAGGGAGTTTCTATTTCTGTCTTAAATTAAATTAAGAGCTGTGGTGGCACAATGGTTAGAATGCTGTATTTCAGGCTAATTCTGCTGACTGCTAGGAGTTCAATCCTCACCAGCACAAAGTTGACTCAGCCTTTCATCTTTTTGAGGTTGGTAAAATGAGGACCCAGATTGTCGGGGGCAAGATGCTGACTCTAAACCATTTAGAGAGAGCTGTAAAGCACTGTATATAAGTCTTAAGTGCTGTTGCTATTAAATTGCATCTTCCAACCAGGAGTGGGATTCAAATTTTTTAACAACCTGTTCTGTCAGCGTGACTTAATTTGTGCATGTGGCTTGGTGGTCACGTGACCAGGTCGGTGTGGTTTGGTGGTCATGTGACTGGGTAGGTGTGGTCAGGCGGCCATGTGACTGGCAAACCAAATACAAGTGGTCCTCGCTTAATGGCCTGTTGCCATTAATTTATGACTGATCTCCCCAGAGCTACTTGACCTGTTTTTGGTATTTTGACAGCCATGTGTGCGTGTGCGTGCACAGACACACACACACACACACACACTCCCTTCTAACCCTGCTATTCTATGATTCTGTAAGGATCTCCTGCTGAAGCAGAGGCTTGGACTAGAAGATGACCTCCGAGATCCCGTTCAGGCCAGCTCTAGATTATTGTGCTGTTTCAAAGATTCTTTTGAAGCCAGGGTTTGTGTCCTTCCTTCCTCTCTCTTTTTTTTTCTCTCTCTCTCTCCCTCCCTCCCTCCTTCCATGTATCTATCTATCCATCCATATATCTCATTCACTTTTCCTTCCTTCCTTCCTTCCTTCCTTCCTTCCTTCCTTCCTTCCTTCCTTCCTTCCTTCCTTTCTTTCTTTCTTTCTTTCTTTCTTTCTTTCTTTCTCTCCCCTGTATCTATCTATCCATCCTTATATCTCATTCACTTTCCCTTCCTTCCTTCCTTCCTTCCTTCCTTCCTTCCTTCCTTCCTTCCATTTCCCCTCTCTTTGTCTATCCCTTTTTTTCCCTTTTCTCTCCCATTTTTCCCCCTCTCTCTTTCTTTCTCTTTCTTTCCCTCTCTCTTTCTCTTTCTTTCCTTCTTTCTCTTCTTCCTCTCTCTTTCCCTCTCCCTTTCCCTGCATCCCTTCCCTTCCTCCTTCCCTGTCTCCTCTTAAAGCTAGGAGACCCACCTGAAAAAAAAAAACCACACACACACACACTTTTCCAACAAAGTACTCCCCAGCAGCATCGCTTGTGATGAGGGTTCTTCCTGGCCAGTCTCCCAGAGTCCCAGAGAATGGGTGCGATTGTCCCCATTCATGCCCAGTCCCTCGTTGCCCAGAAAAGCCAGCAGGCAAGGCTTCTGGGTCCAACAAAGGGGCTGCAGGCGGGACTTCCTCCCCTCCCCCTTTTGGGGAAAGAAAAGGGCCCGGCTGGGAATTTCAAGCAAGGCGTGAGCTGCAGCCTTACCCACCCGACTGCCTGAAAACTTACCTTCCTCCCACGTCTGGTGGCAGAGGGAAAGGTGAGCCAACCAGAGCAGAGCCGTCACCACTTGGCTCCCCACCAGCCCACATCTCGTCTACTACTCAGATTCTCTGCAGCTGCTGGGGCTCACGGCTGCTGGGGAGAGGCGGATTTTAGCTGAGTACGGGAGGCAACCAGGAAGCATGAAGCTACACCGCATGCATCGCTCCTGGCAGAGGGAAGGGGCGGCAGACAAAGGGGTCATGCAGGCTGGGTGGCATAGCCTTATGCTCCCTGGTTACCTCCCCTGCTCCAGCAGGCTAGTCCCAGCAGCTGCGGAGAATTCAGGTGGGGGACGAGATGCAGGTTGATGGGGACTCAAGCAGTGACAGGTCAGCCCTGGCTCACCTTCTTCTCTGTCACCAGCAAGTCAGGTAAACTGGAGGCTGGGGACAATTGGGGGGCAGCTTGCCAGGCTGCAAGTGCCGCATACCATGGTGCTGGCTGCTAAGCAAGCCAGACAGCCAGGACGGTTCGGTGGGGGGAAGCTTGCTAGACTGCGAGTGCTGCATGGGATGGAGCTGCAGTGCTGGCAGCTAAGCAAGCCAGACAGAGATGGCTGGGGGGAAGCTAGCTAGGCTATGAATGCTGAGGGTAGCGGCGGCTTGGCGGCGGCATCCTAGGCTGGTCTGGGAGTTAGGACTCAACCAGAACTTGTGGTGGTGACGAGGGCAGCAGCGGTAGTGTGGTGGTGGCAGCTTAGGCTGGCCCAGGAGTTGGGACTTAACTGGGGCTGGTGGCGGTAGAGGCATGTAGACAACCAGGGCTTGAGAGCCTTACTCACCTAGGGAGATCATGGCAAAAGGCAGACAGCAATGGCTGGCAGGCGGATGAATACAGACTGCAGGCAGTGATGGCTCAGGGCTGAGATAAGGTGGGATGGAGCAGGGTGGGTGGGGAAGAATGCAGTCAGTGATTGTCGCGCATGAGTCCAATGTCACACATGTGCGAGAAGGACTGACTGGGCAGGGAGCAGAGAAGTGGGCGGAGAGGGGCGGGGCCAGCCAGGGGCCCGATTTACTGATTCTCTGAACTAACGAGAATCATAACAACTGGTTGAATCCCACCTCTGTTTCCAACTCTATACTTTTATGGTGTGGGTGTGGATGTATTATTTAATAAAACAGAACAGAGAGGAAAAAAATAAGAGGAAAAATTAAAACAAATAAAAAATGCAATAGTAACAAGATAAATAGGATTCTTACGCATATTAAGATATATTTTATATAACAATTTCAATAACAGATAACCATATTTCACTGTAATTGTCCATGCATAATCAGCATCTATAGGCATTTCATTCACAAGATGCAAGTAACTTCCTCTCTTCACTCCACCGGGTAATTGATGCCATAAATTAGTCTTTCCAATGTTTAAAAGCTAATATCTTGGCAATAATAAGGGTACAGAAAATCAATTAGGATAATTCTTCTATGGGAAGAAATAATTGTGTATATTCATTTGACTTTGAAACAAAGTTTAACAATTTCATAGCCACTCGTTGGAAACTGATTCACTGTTTCTTTATACCAGAAATACAAATTACACCGACTTCGTCCATAAACATTATTTTACAATCTTGACTTGGATTATGAAATTTGGTATGACTGTACTAGATGCAGCTTAAAAGCTATTTAAATATTTCAGTACTATTACTTCTGAATCAGCCACTCCTGGTTTAACTATATCATACAGTTCTATTTTATAGTAGAATGATACCCCATGGCTCAAATCAACAAAGTAAGGTGTGGGTAACCTTGGAGAATGAGAGGAAGAGATGCTGCCTAGGAAACAGAAAAGAAAAAGTAGCCCCATGAAATGGCTTAATGGTCAGAAGAAAAAAACTTAGGAAACACCTATCCTAATTAATCAAACTGGTAAAATTTGTATCTTCAGATTTGCAAGAATTCTGTTAATGTACAGCCTGATAAAAAGGAAGTTGTGCATATAGTTTTGTTTCATTTCAGGATTCCTGTCTAGTTCGCATATCATTATAATCAAAAAGTGACTTATTTTGATTCATGTTGTGTGAACAACATTGTAGCTTCAGGTCATAATCCAACAGAACATGGAGAGGGCAGTGTGTAAACTTTTATTATTTTGTGGTAAAGGGACTGATGTAATCCAGGTTCAAATCTCCGTTGAACCATGAAGCTCAATGAGTGACCTTGGAGTAGATATTGTTTCTAGTGCCTCTTAGCCTTACCTAATTGACAGGATTGTTGAAACGATGAACATTGGGTGCTGAGAACTAGGATTACTGCATTGAACAAGAGGATATAAAGAAGCAGATATTTAATACTGAACTCTGGAAATGTTTCCCCTATCGTGTTTTTCTCATAGTTTTTACAGTGCTATTGTTGAAGTGACATAGGCAAATTTATATGATATTCTTAATAATGTAATGCTAAATAAAAGCTTCCAGTTTGGGACTTAGTGTGACATTGGTTGGTAATTAAAGACACATTTAGTTCAAAACAAGTTAAATTGTCTTCATGCCAAATCCTCAGTCCACAAATCTTAAATGTATGTCCTATTTTTATAATGCTGAGAATTTCCTAGTCTGTACCCTGTAACCCCCAGGTGCCTACAAGTATAATTTTGCATTAACTATTTCTTCCTTCACGAAATATGCACTTATAATCTAGATCTTTTAACTAAAGGGCAGGAAAAGCAGGTTACACCACAACGCTGCTATGGAAAACATCTTGAGCATTCTGGAAATAGAAATAGAGCTTTTTAAGCTTGATAGTCTTCCAGAACCGCTCAGAACCATCTTGAACAGTTCTTTTTTCTCAAAATGGATGTTTGAATCTAAAAGAATTGGAATAGAAATAATTTGCACATGCTTATAAAGAGGTGGTATTCAGCAGGTTCTGACCAATTCTGGAGAACCGGTAGCGGAAATTTTGAGTATTTCAGAATACTACCTCTGACTGGCTCCGCCCCCATCTCTTCTGCGCCTCCCAAGTCCCATCTGATCGGCTGCGTCTTTTTTTGTTGCTCTGCAGAAAAGCTGGAAAGCAGATTAGTGGGGTGGAGAGGGAATGGGAATGGGAGGGAATGAGACAATTTTATAGTATCCTTCCTGGAGTATGGTGGGAATTGAGATTTTACAGTATCCTTTCCCTGCTACACCTACCAAGCCATGCCACGCCCACCAAGCCATTCCCACAGAACCAGTAGTAAAAAAATTTGAATCCCATCATTGTTACACAAACAGTAAGATGACCAGAGAATCCATAGCTCTAGTGACACAACTGGGAAGCTGGATTTTCAATGAAAACTTGGGAAACTGAACTTGTTGAGAGTAGGCAGGAGGTTACTATCTATAAGAAAATGTATTCCCTGATTGCAGGACAAACTATGTAAATTTGTAGAGCATCAGTGTTTGGTGTGGAAAGTCCCAGATTCCATTCCTCCTCCCTCTGTATTTCCCAAGGGAGCTGTGCAAGACTCCATCAGCAAACTTAAAGATTATTTTGGAATTGATGTAGATAAATAGGGACCTAGTCCTAAAACTAAAATAACCTCTGTTGAGGAACAACAGCAGTATGAAAGCACCTGCTAAGATTTTTTTCCTTTTACAATCCCAAAAGGAAATCCCTTTTGTAAGGGATTCCCAAAAGGAAATCCCATTTCCTTTTACAATCCCATGTGTACATCAGAACTCCCTTCCCCCATCCACCCAGTTCTGGTACATTCAATTAATAAAACCAGAACTGGGTGGATGGGGGAAGGGAATTCTGATTTTACCCCGTAGATGATTGGATAACTCATTGAATAGGGGACAAAAAAATAAGAACTGTCTAAATCAGTGGTTGCCAACTGGTGGTCCGTGACCTACTGGTAGTCCGCGAGAAAATGTTAGTGGTCTGCAGAGAAATGTGACCCCCAGAGCACCTCCTCGAAGCAATTAATCCAGGCTGCGCAGGGACACAAGGCTGAGCTGCCCACATGACCTGTGGGAACCCTCCCCCCACTCACTCCTTATCCGGCAAACTTGCCCTGCTAAGTTGCTATTTTTCCTTTTTTTTTTTCATCCGACCATCAGTTGTTCTGCTGTGCTGGGAGATTTAGATTAGCTAGAAAGCAGGAAATCTCAAAAGTTTAATATTATTACCAACTTCCAAAAGTTGTCCATCTCTTTCATAAATAATTGTCTATGTACTGCAGTGGCTGAGTTTTCATAATACACTAATCCAGGACCAAACTAACATACTGGTTTTGAACAAAATTTGCAGATTCTTGAAATCCATAGATTGTGTGCTTTTGAATGTACGTTTCTAGGGAATAATAAATTGAAGAAAGTTTTTGCAATTATATTTTGCTTGTGGGTTTCCCAGAGGCATCTGGTTGACCACAGTGAGAAACTAAGTGACGGATTTTATCAGTTTGCTTTTGCAGTTATTTTTATCTAGATTCAAAGTATGGTGGAAATGTAAAAATAGAAGATGTGTTTCACAAGACCAACATTTCAAGTTCTTAAGGAAAAGATGACAATGGGGTTTTTGTGTTTTTTGTTTCAGTTTTGTATCAGTTTTTTGCACCACCAAGGTTACAATGATGTTAGTTGGATGGCTGTTCAAGTAAGTGGTGTATCATTAGCTAAACTTTTAAAAGTCTTTTTAATAGACTTTACATTTGACAAGTGTAGGCCTTGGGAACTTTCGGGGAAGGCATGGCAAACTGAGGATAGGTCTGCTAAAAGTGCAGCCAAGAACCACAGGACTGGCTGTTTCTAATTCTTCTCTGGACAAGAGAGGACTTGAGAATGTCTACACATTCTCCACACAGTTGGGTTCTCATAAGGAGACTGCAACATAGCAGTCTCTAGTAGATTTCAGCTCTGGGAGATGAAGGAATAGATCTCCTTTTTGCACAAGCCACTGTTGGTACTTTCAAAAGGACACTGGGTTGCATACTTCTTTTCTAGTCATTTTCAAAAATGGCTTTGTTAACTGCTTTGGATTGATGGATATTACATCACTGTGTGAGTTTCTTTCAATCTTCGCATAAAAGTTTTAATACAAGTTTTAAGGACTTAATTTTTTATTCTTTGAGAATAAACAGCAAAAGGGTAATTTGAGTTTTGGTTTTGGAACATTACAAAAAGAGAATGATCCAGATGGATTTGAAACAAGATTTTGAAATTAATTATAAGAATCCTTCCCATGCAAAAATGGCTTTGTTTGCATTCACTTTTTAAAAAAATGATAGGATAAGAAGGTTGGATACTAGAGGGAACCAGAAGAAACTAATTATTACAATTAAAAGAGAAGAATGCTTAAATGCACCAAAATATTTTAACATTGGACATATTGAGGGATATTTTTTGAACAGAGAACCCAGAAGTTAATTTTAAGTGGGTTTGCCTCTTGAGTGTCTTTAAAAAAATAAAAACAAGACTGAGACTGATCTGAAAATGGATTTTAAAATGACAGGGTACAAGAATGGTATAGAAAAAGATACTGTCATCAAAAAGAAAACTGGCTGATGTCTTAATAATGAAAAGGGATACACAAATAATACACCGAAAGAATGACTTTGATAACTTTCTTATATTGGGAGACCTTTTAAAACTAAAGTATTTTGTGCAAGGGGGCAAAGCAAAAATGAAAGGAAATCCAAGTACTAGAACATTATTTGAAGGGATTAAAGACCAAGATTGTTAAAATAAAGGGAAGAAATATAGAATTAAGTTATTTGATCACAGTTAAAATAAACATGTTGTTATTTCTGGTAATCTTTAAGGATTTTTTGCTGATTAGAACTGAATGAGAAAGCTTTAAGGATGTATATCTGGGTAAGACATGAGATATGAAAACCATTTTGGTGATTTGGTCCAGTCACTCACTCCAATCCCCACCCTACAGGGTTGTTGTTGGGAAAATAGAAGGGGGAAGGTATGTTAGATATGTTCGCTGCCTTGAGTTGTGTGTAAAAATAATAAAGGTGTGATATAAATAAAAAAAATATGGGAAGAAGAAATACTTTATTATATTTTAAGATAAGAAGATAAGTTACTAAAGTTGTTTAATACTGTTTAACTGAATGATAAAGGTATGAATTCTGCAGGTAAGGGAAAATGTAGCCATGTTACTTTTAGAAAAATATGACAACAAAAGAAAAAAGTGTACATCCTCTTACAGATTTAATGTCCTGGGATAATTTTGGATAATCAGCTATATACCTACAAGTTTACAGAGTAAATCTATTTTCCTACATAAACATAATAAGGAAACATGTCTTAACAATTTTTCCTTAATAACAACATGTCTTAACAATTGTGATGAAAAGGGAAGTCATTTCTTTGTTCACTATATTTTTTTTTCTGTATTTTTTATTTTTATTCTTCTTTTCTGCACTTTCTATTTTTATTTTATTTTTCTTGGTAGTAGTTTTTATCTTTTAATTGTAATTTTTAATAACATTACTATAAAAAAGATAAATGTAGACTTTGGTTCTGCCATTGATTCTCCGCAGTGCTGTTCAGGACAATGGATGTTAGTGAAAGTCAAAGTTAATTTGTATCTGCTGTGTTTTCCAAAAGGAAACAGATGGTTGTAATATTTGAGTTTGTCCGCTTTCCAGATAGTATAACATATGTTGACTTGCACTCCTTCGTTTTTCACACGCTACTACTACAACTTTCCTAACCCTGTACCCTTCAAATGTATGGGACATAGAATCATAGGTGAAAGAGGCCTTGAACATTATTTAGTCCCTCTCCCCACTCACTGCAGGAATCCACTGCTATAGCATCCCTGACAGATGGCTATCTAACCTGTTTAAATCCTTGCCAATCCCTGCCTCTTCCCAAAGCAGTCTGTGTTTATTGTTAGGAATTTTTTCCTGATGTCCAACTGAGATCTACTTCCTCATAACTCTTGGTTTTTCTGCAACAATTATGAACAGTTCTTCAGCTCTTCTATATTATGCCTGTTCAAAAATCATAGAATAGAATAGAATTTGATTTGAATTGAATTGAATTGAATTGGATTGGATTCTTTATTGGCCAAGTGTGATTGGACACACAAGGAAATTGTCTTGCATAAGCTCTCAATGTACACAAAAGCTGTAAGTGATAAATCATGATCATAGTCATCATAAAAATGCATTCATCATAAATCATACTCACACTTAGCAATAGTCATAGGATACTCAATAAATACTCAGTGCTTCCATGTGCATCCCTAATAAAACCCTCGCCACCAGCCCCTTCTTTGTCTCAGTTTCTTTCTTGATATGCTCCAGTTTCTCAGAGCCTATCCTAATGGTGGTATTGAGAACTGGTTGCAATATTTTAGGCCCAGTCTGACAAATGCAAAATAGAAAAGAAAAATGACTTTTGACTTCGATTATCATAGTTCCTTAGCTAGCATTGCTATAGGCTGTGCTCTCACTGTAAGTATAAGATTTTCAGTTCAAAACCGCAGATTAGGGATCTTGATATTATAACAACAATAACAAAAAAAACACACGAAATATTGCAACCTGACCATTGAAACTATGTGATTATGGATGAAACATGAAACAGTGATACCCATTGTCATCAGGGCACTTGGTACCATGTCCAAGAATTTTATAAAATACATCAAGAAATTGCAGCTTCCTGCAATAACACCAGTGGAACTGCAAAAACCTGTGCTACCTGGAACATCATACATTTTAAGAAGATACTTGGTTGATACTTAGGATGCTGGCAGCAACGCGTATCAACCATCAGCGCCAGCCAATGACATTTGTGATACATTTTTAAATGTTCAGTTGACTGAGTTTTGTAATAATAATTCATTAAACGTGTCATTTTGCCTATATCTCTTTTATCTCAAATACTTATGAAAACATAATATCTCTTTTATGCAAGTAATGTGTGTCCATAATTTGAATTTGAAGTAGAAGGATGACCTGTTTTCTCGCTTCCTGCTTTCAAGAAGTGATGGTTTTATGTGGGGGAAAGAATTAGGCATGGTTCAGCCCCTTTTTATAAACAATTTCACCATCCATTTTTATTTTGCATATTTTGTGCTGACGCAATTAAAAGCAACAAGCAATCTTTCCTGGAAAAATTGTTAAGACATGTTTCCTTATTATGTTTATGTAGGAAAATAGATTTACTCTGTGATCTTGTAGGTATATAGCTGATTATCCAAAATTATCCCAGGACATTAAATCTGTAAGAGGATGTACACTTTTTTCTTTTGTTGTCATATTTTTCTAAAAGTAACATGGCTATATTTTCCCTTACCTGCAGAATTCATACCTTTATCATTCAGTTAAACAGTATTAAACATTATTATGGTAATAGGGGGTATTTTAAAAGATTTTACTTTCAGTGCTCACATCACAGTTTTCTTAAATTATATTAATGACCACTTCTTCCATTATAATATTTTTTTAATTTGTGTCTCTCACTATAGTTTAACATAAAAATTAATATTTCAATATTTGCACGCTGGAAGAAAAGTAAATCTATTTTCCTACATAAACATAATAAGGAAACATGGATCTAAGTAGATTTCTTAAGTTCAGTTACTCGGAAACAATATAGATTCTTCTTGCTTAGCAAAGTTGATTAGCAACAGCAACTAGACTTATATTCTGCTTCACAATGCTTTAGAGCCCTCTCTAAGTGGTTTACAGAGTCACCATATTGCCCACAACAACCTGGGTCCTCATTTTACCTACCTCGGAAAGATGGGAGGCTGAGTCAACCTTGAACCAGTGAGATTTGAACTGATTCATGACCGTTTGAAGTTATAACACTCTTTTAAAAAGCTACTTATAACCCTCGTTGAAGTTATGATTGCTGCCACCACCATCATTTTGGCCTCATGATTGCATTTTGGGCATTTGTCAAGCAGCTCTCAGTTGGGGGCAATATGCTGACTCTTTAAAGTACTTAGAGAGGGCTGAAAGTTCTGTGAAGCAGTATTTAAGTCTAAGTACTGTTACTATTTACGGTACAAGCGGTTGCCTCGCGATGTTTTTGCCATTTTCAATTTACAATAGGTAATGAGAAATATCTTCTCCAACCATTTCTAGTTGGCTTGCATTTGCTAGCTAATGATTGTTTGTGGGGTCAACAAACTCACCATGTGTTTCTAAGTTTTCGAATTTACAGAAAGGTTGAAAACATGAATGGTGACCACATATCTTTTTGCTGAAATGTGACAACTAAGAACTAGGAGTTTCTTCCATAGCTTAGAAGATAAAACTAGAATTTAACTTATTCCTTACTATAGAGAGTTGAATTCGTACCACTTGTAAGCTGGTGAGAGGTGTTGTGGATGCTTTGATGTTTCAGTGCAAAACACAGTAATATATAAAACTGCCCTCAATCCCTATTATGTTATTGACCTATATAGATCAAGCTATTTTCTGCTAACAGTAGTTAAGATTTTCTGGCTAGACCTTTGCTGGGAAACACAAATGTCCTTATAAAGGCATATCTCTACCCCCTCATATGTTGTTTGTTTTGCATACCACACTATTTTTTTCCTTCCATTTAGTTGTGTCTGATTCTTAGACTGCCTGAACAAATGTCCAGCTAACATCTTGAATAAACAGCAGCTAGTAAAGTTCACCTTAACATGCTAAACTTAAACCAGATAAACCCATATAATACAGCTTAGTTCAATATGTGGTCAGTTTATGAATGCTGCATGTGGCTTTGAATTTGCTTCAGTGAATCAGTGCGGGCATAGGATCATGTCTAAGGAAGACAGAAAGCCTAATTATATATTTTAACTCTGGTTGAAGGAAACTGTTTTGGGGAGTATTTCTTTTCCTCTTTCCTGCCAGCCCTTCTCTTAATCCCTCTGTCATATATGCCCAGTCTTTTACTGAGCTTTCTCTCTTCAGTACTTGATACTCAAACTAGCAAAATCCTAATTAATGCTAGATCAAGTTTATTTTCAAACCAAAGACCAGCATCAAGACTGAAAGCTGATTTAAGTCACTGCCTTAAGATCAAAGGATGATTAAAAGTGACTTCAAGCTGCACATTGTAATAAAATATGGTTGTCACTGAGCAGACATGGAAATGGACAGAGGCAGGCCTCTGAGGCAGCATGACTTTTCAAGTAGAATGGGTTTTACAGACTAAGGTGAGGCTCATGCACCTCTGTCCCCTTTATTGGAAGAGACAGAATCTTCTGGGAATTCTGTATATATTGTAAAATTTCCTGTTGAGCTTGGAGGTTATTTTCCTCAGAGTAGGAAAGCTCTGTAGTGGTTGTTTGATTCCTATATGCTTTGCTGTTTTCATTTGAAGAAAGGCAGAAGCAAATATGGCTTTTCCTTAACAGGGAGCTTTTTAAAGGTCTTTTTCACATTCTGGAGACATATCCTTAGTGTTATCAAAAGATTCAGAAGAAATTTTTAAAATTACATTGCTAGTGGAGTGGCAGGGAGATCTAAGCATTCCTTTGCATGAATCTAAAACAGTGTCTCAGATTCATTCTTTATGTTTCATACTTGTCCCTGAAAGACCTTTTTCTAGGGCAGATTTCATACCAATGCAAAAATGCAAAAATCTTTATCCCTCAGTTTTGCAATGCTGCATATAAAAAGGAATGAGCTTTAAGGATTAGCCTGCAATCATCTGACCCTTCATGTTTTGTCTTAAATTAGTTTCTTCTTCCCCTCTGGCTGACATACACAAAATTGCACATCAAACATAATTTTTGGATTTTTTTTTCTAATTCAACCACCCCCTATGCTCAATTGAAATATCTTCTTTTATTTCTGATACACTATTAAACTGAGGTGCTGATAGCCTGAACTTAGAAAAAGTGCTTTCAGTGGCATGCCTGGAATGTGTGGTGGATGTTGGCACTTTAGTCCTATATGGGGGTATTGAGTCCTTTTTTCCAGATGAGTAAGAATGATAGTCTTTGGTAAAAGAGTACTTCTCATGTATGTTGGAGCCATTGTATTATGTTTGGTTTTGGATTAAAATTAGATATCTGTTTCGCCCATGAAATTGTGAAAATGCTGACCCTATCCACTAATGATGATGGGGAGGTGTGCTGGTTAAGTAAAAAGGTGAAGCAAGACAGTGTTTCCCTTTTGTAGTTGGCTTTTGTAATGCAGGACCTTAGAAAAAGAGTATACTTATTATTGTCCACCTCAGGTTTGGGATATATTTGGAAGTGGCAGTAGTTGTGGATGTCTAGTGGTTGAGTCATTGAGCTAACATATGGTAGATCTCTCCTTTGCAGATTCCTCCCGTGGAAACAATTCCTCAGATAAAGAAAGAAAAGCACAGTACCCAGGCTGCTAAGAACAGGGCCAAGAGGAAACCTCCCAAAGGAATGTTTCTCTCTCAGGAAGATGTGGAAGCTGTGTCTGCCAATGCAACTGCTGCCACCACTTTGCTCAGGCAGCTGGATATGGAGCTCGTCTCCATCAAGCGACAGGTATGTGTTTTCTCCTGGCAACAGAGCGAGGCTTCTTTTTAATCATCTGATACATATTTTAAACAATCTCAACTTCACAGCTCCCTGGGAGGATTTATAGCTTTGGTGCGATGTTTGCATCAGGATGAGACCTGATTAACAAGCTGTCAGTTGCAGTACATTTTAGAGGAGAATTATTTCAACTTGGCTTTCTATTTACAGTGCAGCAAAATGAATTGCCAACTTCCTACTCAGGACGTCATTACGGATTTCCATAAATCAGTTTCCATGTTTCTCCACACTTTGGGCTTTCTAGTTTCTAAAAACATTTATAGCAGTAATCAATTATTTTATTGATTTCCACCTAATTTCTAATTTTACACATTCAAGTATAAAATATTACAATATTTTTCCTCTGCCTTACCACTTCTATGCAGCTACCGGTAGCTTTTATTCTTCTATTTCCTCTATTGGTTAGAAGATTTCTGCCCTTGTCATTTGTTTGGTCCGTGGGGATCCACTTAAACATATCCGTTTGACAATGATCAGTTCCTTTTATATTTGCCACGCTGTCTATTCTACTTGACATTTTAAAAGATTATTTTAATTTTAAAAGACATTTAAATGAAAAACTGTGGATTGCAAAGCACAACTTCAACCTTCAGCATCAACTGTGTCATATGTTCCACTGGCAGGTACATAGATAGCTTTTATTATGATCAGGCGTTGGGAAAAAAAACTCCATAGGCATCTTCACAAAATAAAAATAATGAGTGGCTGCAGTTCAGAGGGTGTGTTAGGGTTGTTGTTTTTTAAATGCCATGGTGTTTAAAAGAAAGACATAGGTAAGCAATGGGAACACAATCATTTTAAAAACATAAGGGTTCTATTGGGAATCATCCAACTTAGCACTGTTGGTTTTTTTTACAAGTATCAACATTAGAAAGTCTGCAAAAAGCTAAGAATGAAAGAGCCTATTCCCCATTATTCCTTCTCAACTATTGAGTTATTGGATGTTTGGGTGGGAGGGAAAAAAGGACAAAACCGAATTTCAGTTGGGAAGGGAGCTGTGTTTCTTGGAGGAATGGGGGCTCTTGTTTAAATTATTGGTCAGGGGAATAAATAGTATTTCCCAATGCTTTAGAGAATATTTGAAATTAGATCAATTTTTATACAAACTTCGTATATTATCCATACTGAAAGAGGAACTTTTCTTTTCAGATTCAAAATATCAAACAAACAAACAGCTTTCTGAAAGAGAAACTTGAAGGAGGAATAGAGCAATATAGGTTACCAGAGGTAAGCTTGTGTTCTAATGGGAAAGTACGTTTTTTCCCCTTCTTTTCTGAAGTTTATAGAAGGGCACCTGAGTTGATCAAATGTGCCATTTATCCCCATAATTAAATTGGGCTGCAGAGGTCCTTCAGGAGTTTCTGAGGCCCAGTGCAATTTGGGGAATTATTCCAGTTCCTTTTCTAGCTCCAGTGTTGGAATTAGGATGAGAAGAAGTGCACAGTTTACAATCAGGAAGATACCACAAGTTCAGATGCCCTCAACTTGGTTGACAAAGCCAACCTATGCATGGACTCTGGTAGCTAACATTGTGCTAAAATCATTGACTGCTCCCTTTATCCCCTTTTTCCTTTCTGCTGCTATAAATTAAATGTTGCTAACTAAAAAATGGACTACTTCTATAATTTCACTTGAAAATAAAATTTTTAAAAAACATGCTGAGAAAGAATAATGCAGGCTTTATTTAACAAATGACTGCTCAAGCAATGTATTTGTATACAGTTTGGGGGCTGAGGTTTAAAAGCACATCTGTTATCTAAGTAAATCATTCTCTTTATGTTTCATGACACATAGGTAACATTGAAATTTAATGCACGCTGGACCACAGACGAACAGCTTCTTGCAGTGCAAGGTATGGCATTGCAAATATATTCCTGTCTGTAGGGAAGATGATCCTGTGTCTTGATTTCTGGTGGAGCATTTCCTCATTGGCCAGTGAAATAATTCTCCAAATTCCTGCTTCTGACTCATATCTTAGGGTTGATGAACTGTGAGGCCTGAACTGCATTTACTGTAGGGTCAGACTCATTCATTTTTGCATTAACAGTTTCCCATATGCGAGATGATGACTGACCCAGTTCCTCATATTCCAAGTCATGATTGTTAGTTGAAGTGGGCAGAGTTTAACTGGACATGCTAGCCTTATTCTGATGCATATTTTAAACATAAGAATGATTTCTTTCTGTGTGTGCTTGCACTGTATGCCAAACGTGCCCAATTTCAGCCACTGCAGGCATACTTACAAGGTGTGCTTACAAAAAAGTGTCCTTGTTTCTGCTTTTGTCAGGTTGTGGAAACATATTCATTAACAACGTAGAAATATGGCTTGGAGTCCTGTGGGATCAGTCATTAGCATTCATTTATTTCTTTATCAAATTTGTGTGCCCAGGGGCACTGAGCGTGTTTGAAAGGGACCATAACTGGTTTGTCCAGGCAGAGGAGACAAGTCAAGGAGGCAAACCTAAATTCTGTTCTGCAGCCAGTGATGCTGTTTTTATATATCTCTGATTCCCTTTTGAGAGCCCTGTTTCTCCTACCTACCATGAGAAACATGAATGTCCCAATGATCAATTGAAACACTGTTCCCCTTCCTACAATAGTTGTTGGCAGTGAATCTGCAGGTATATGGAATTGTGGCTGACTAGATTTAAGTACAGCAACACATCTGATTGAGAGATGATATCACTAGCATTAAGGCAGACTAGGAAAGGCAGGGCATCATCAAGGCTAGCGGATTTTGCCATTGAAGAAATGCAGTGGTGGCATTTAGATCTTGCTCACAAGATCCCTAAGGGAAAGGAGCAACTTCTGGGATAAGAGCGAGGTACATTAGCCACTTAAATGATCACACACAATTGTAAAAATCCAGCCAGCAAGTCTTGAAATTGATAATCGTACTACTTAATGATGTTATTGAGGTTTACACAAATTCATTAATTTCAGGGGATCATTGCCTGTCCAAATTTGAGCCCCCCTGTATTAATCAATTAAATATTTTAGGAATAGGATAGTTGCTTTTGCTTTAATGTTTTGTTTCATTTTAAAATGATTTTGAACTATTTAAACCAAGAATATGAATGAATAGAAAAATGTACCAAACAGATTAAAAAGGGAAAATAATTACACAGATGACGGAGTTTAGTTTTCTTGCTGACTATTTTTTTAAAACAATGAACAATTAACCTTAAAATCACCATATTCACCTTGCCTCAATATGATGTTTTTCATCATGAGAACAGCATACTAGATAGCATATTGTGTTCACTGGGCTAACCAATGGTGAAGTCCTTCACAGTACTCTTGATATTTGATTGTATGTTAGGTTTTCAGGATTGCTTCACTTTTAAAAGATTGTTGCTGGGTTTTAATTTGTTTTTAACATTGTTCACCAGCTAGGTTTTTGAATTGGGTGGCCTTAAACTAATTTATAACAATCATTTTATTTATACTTTGGGAGAAAGAGTGATAAGCAAAATACACAAAAGAAGAAAGAATTAATAAAAGTGGTGGGGGGGAGAAATCTCAAAGTGTGGGATAAGAAAAATTAAAAGGAAATATAGCTAAATATATATTTGGCCATAAGAAATATCTAATATTTTCAAACATACAGTTTTAGTAACGCAGTTGGTTTAATTGGTTTTATGATAAGTGTAAATTGTTAATTTTATTGTAGAGTTGTCTATAATGAGATTGGTGGCTATGTTTGATAAATAAAATAAAATAAAATAATAACCACATTGAGGCAGAATCTTAAGAAAGTCAAGATTTACTACTCTACTTCTATAAAACTATAATTGGTTTAGAAACAGTGTGACCCTTGATGTATCCCTTAAATTTAGTTGTTGACTTTGAAACTATAAATAATGTATCCATTCCATCTTCGAGGTTCATTTGCTCTATCAATAAATTATCTACGGCATCTACAGCATGCATTTTTTTGCAGTACTGTTGATGCAAATATGTGCTCATCAAATTTTATTCTGACATCTCATTCAAGGTCACAAGGGGATCTAGGCGAATTCTCACAACCGTGTCTACTTAGGCCACTCAATCTTATCTAGCTCCCTGCATGCTTGTGAAAATGCATGCTACTCTGAACAGGATTCCTTTGTATTAGTTTGAAGGTGTCCTCTGAGCTTCAGAAATGATACTGATGAGATATGTTTTCTTTTGTAGCAATCAGGAAATACGGTCGTGATTTTCAAGCAATCTCTGATGTCATTGGAAACAAATCTGTGGTGCAAGTGAAAAACTTTTTCGTAAATTATCGGCGGCGTTTCAACATAGACGAAGTCCTACAGGAATGGGAAGCTGAGCATGGGAAGGCCGAGACAAATGGAACAAATACACAGAAACCTGTCAAATCCCCGGATAATACTATTAAAGTATCTGAAGAAGAGGATGAGGTAGTAAGGTTTTTTTTTTAACTTTATGCATTTATTGTCCCAAACTGGATTATAATGTTTTTGTAGTAATATCAACTCTTTGGATAACTGTACTATTTTGCCATTGAAGAAATGCAGTAGTGGCATTTAGATCTTGCTCACAAGATCCCTACCATGCTGTGTAGAAACGGATATCATCACTTGAGGTTTTGGTTGTCTCAAGTGTGCTTTTCCAAAAGGCAACTGGACTTTCTTGTTTTTGTTTTTCTTTGAAAATGTTTTGTTTCTCATCCAAGAAGCTTCTTTAGTTTTTTTTTTTATGAAAAGCGAAACGTTTTCAAAGAAAAAATAAAAACAAAGTTGGAAAAGCACCTTTGGGTCTCTCAGGAGTGTATCATAGTGCTAATCTATAAAATCTTCCTTTTCAGTCATATTGGCTCCCCCAATTTTCTTTTAATACTTTTTAATATTTCTATGCATTCATAGTGTGGTTTTAGACTAACATTATTCATAGTTTTTAATTTATTTTTGGCATTATTTACAATACCAAAAATATCTGAAGGAGGTAAAACAGAAATGAATAAATGTGTGGCCAAAGGGACAAGTTTGACATTTGTGCTAACGTTTTTCCCTCTTTGTTGCTTCATTGAAAATAATGCTTCTGACAATAGAACTTGGTGTTTCAGAATTCTATTTGTTTTAGACTATTGATTGAGAATTCCAATATTATAGAATCTGAGGAGAGAGAGAGAGACTTGTTAATTCATTACTCTACATAACTATCTCTGGGTTTTCTTTCTTTCAGTGTCTGCTCTTCTTTCTTAAACCAGAAATGAAATGAAATAAAAGGGGTATGTGTGTGTGCATAAAAAATAATTTTAAAATGTTGCTTACTGCTACCATCTTTTTCTTCTACTGCAGGCTACTTCAGTTTTGGATGTCAGATATTCATCCACTTCATGAAAGACTCAGATAGCCTAGAACAATGTTATGTTTGACTACTATGTTATCTGAAATATCAGGTATTAGCAAAACTTCGGACAGCCATCTATATCATAACTCTGTGGATAAGCAGCTATTACCAAAAAGAGAGAGAAAGAGAAGACAGATCACAAATATAGGCAAACACTTCTGTTCCTATCCTGTATTTGCCTTAACTTTCTCCTCAATCTTCCCAACCAACCACGGATCCAATTTCTGCAACTCCTGGAACAAGCTCTTGGTTTTCAACACCATCAAGTTTTAAAGCATCAGTGACTTCTTGAACCATCTACATCCCTCTCTGTAAACTTTGATTGCTTGTCATGCTCACAAGTTACCTCCTGACATCAGGGGCATTTCTAAAACATACTCTGTAGTAAGATAATAGTATGCATTTCTATATGCCCTTGTATGATTTAAACTTATTTTTTATGATATAATCATTGCTGATAAGGTAACCTTTTATTTTATTTTTTTTAATGAGTGAGTTTTCTGTTAAGAAAAGTATTGTGTCTATGCTGATTAATCCTTTCCAAAGTGATGTCCTCCAGTGGTCCCAATACTTGGAGGCGTACTGTGGAGAAAGCTGTGCTAGTTGGTCTAGTAGTTTATTTGAAATTAATGATGGGGGGATGAGATTTTCAGAATAGAAAGCAAATTTTTTCCCTGTGTCTAATTCTGTTCTTATAGTCAACTCCTCCTTAGAAAGCTCACTGATATTAATTGTGATTTTTATTATTATGATTATAATGAACCTTTTTATTTAGTGCAAAAGGGAATGTGCAGTGTGTAACCTTGCTTTAATTCTATATATGCATATACTTTACCATTCAGTGGACTTGCATTATAATCTCTAGGTGAGTAGCAAAATAAGTAACTTGATTGGATATCCAGGGGTTTAAAACATAACTTATTTTAATTTGAGGTGCGTTTAGACCGTTGCATTGGGGACCTCGTGGTCTATTGAGGTGAGTGGAAGCTACTTCTTAGCTTTCCATGGTTAATTGCTGGTCTGGATGAGAGCTTAGTAGCAGTAATCACAAACCCAAAATAGAGTACATCAATACTAAAAATGCTTGTTGGCAAGTAATCTTCCAGTCATACAGTTTATTCCATTTCTCCCCAATCCATGGCTGTCCTCAGATGACTCTAAGCATTTGGCTTTGACAGTTTTGGAGATTGATTCTTCTGAAAGATGCACAGATGTGGGATTTTTTAAATAAATGAGTTGGTTCTAACAATAAAAAGTTAAGTTAGTATTTTAATTGGGCATGCAGCAATATTTTCCCCACATTGACTTTGGTCCAATCTTCTCAACTCAAATGTACAGATCAGATAAAAATGAACTTGTAACTGCAGTTACTTTTTGAGTTCCTGAAGACAGTGTGTGAAATAATTTATCCCAGCAAGTGACTTAACAATTAACAGCTGCAAAACATGTTTCCTTCACTCACAGCTTATTATGTTAGGGCTTGCCTTTGTCAACTAGGATTGATTCACCTATTTACCAATTAATAATTACATGTTGCAATGACACCACAACAAGTGCCAGAAAAACACCAGAAATGTTTGAGTTGGGCGAGCCTGGTCTGAGCATAATCATTAAGGAAACTTTTCTCTGTCTGTAAGAGGAGAAGCCATAGACAAATCTAAGAATCAATAGAGAATAAATCCTTTATAAAGAATGACAAACAGCTGGTCTCATGAACAGGTACATGGAAAAGCCTGAAGATGCACATGGCAAAACCCGTGTCCCTTTCCCCAAATTAACTTCCAGTAATACTGCTTTATGTTTATGAAATCTGATTCAAATTATCGGCTCTGGGAAATGGATATTTTGTGTATTTTAAATACCCAGTTCATGCTTCTCCAACTTGGCATTTCAAGATGTGTTGATATTTTAGTCTTTAGTTCCGCTATTTGGAAATGTAGGCATCGTCTGGAGGGTGCCAGGTTGAAGAAACAGATTTATTCTCTATGTGAAGCCGAGTGTTTGTTAAAACACTTTCAAATGTTTTGATAAAGAATTGGCATATTTTGACTGTGTTATAAGGCAAACTTGGTGTAGCATCCAGTCCTTTTGGGTGGGTGGGGGAATGATTTTTAAAATCTAGCTACAGTGGTAGGCAGTGTGCAATTTTATAAAATCTGAAAAATATCCATGTAAATATTTTATATTCTATTAGCAAAAAATGTAGAATAAGGTAGAGCAGCTGGAGTGGACTGCCTGAAATCTATGTTAGCTAAGAGCTAAAATGTATGATATTTGCTTTATGTGATGTGTTATTGTTGGGTTGTACCATTTTAGACTGCAGCAGAAATTAAATGTTCATAAGCTCCCCCATATTTTTATACAGAAAAATATGGGAGAGCTTATGCACATCTTTGTACATTGTTGCATTCACACTTTCTACTTAATTTCCTTGGTCACAAATGGGTTGAACCAACTATAATAGTTGGACTAGTACATCATAATAAGCCATAACCCATGGTTCACAAAATAACAGTGGTTATACCCGTGGGTCATATAATATGCTAAACCAAAACAAAATGAAATATATTCCCCACTTTTGTATATCTGGAAGAGATATTGCATTGATACTCAGTTTGCCAAAAAAACAGTGATTCAAATTTCTGAGTCTTTCTAAATTACTGTCTTTTAAACAAGTTATAACAATGTTTGCACTTTTTTTAAAAAAACATTGATGTTCACTTCTTTCATCCCCATTCATTTCAGTAATATATACACAACATTCCTTCTTTTTAAATAATATGACAGGCCTCTTCTAGTGATCCTAAGATTGTTTTATCTTACTGAAAAACAGATGAATACAAAGCAAGGGTTCCTTTTAATGTGGTGCTAATAGTAAGTTATCCATTGAAGTGGTTTGTCCTGCTTCTCCAAAGAGCCTCCTAAATAAAATGAGATGAGGAGTAGGAACTGGGCTCAGGAGGTCACAGTAACTGAACAGAAATCTCTCTTATGAGCAGAAACATCATCTGTATACCATCCAGGTTTTGCTAGAACAAAGGTGAACAAGACAAAAGTTCATTAGGTAACTAGTTCCTTGAACATAAATGAATTAAATTATATTTTCATTAAGACATTGTTAACATTTAATCACTGCTCCAGCCTCAAGTGGTACAAATAAATGATGAATCTAATAATCATGTGGCTTAGCTCTGAATACTAATATGTTGCATTGCTCTCTTCTATGAATTTACCAAACAATATGATCAGAAAAATATTGAGTTTTGGCTCGTTCCCCTGTGGAAATTGACACAAAATCCCTCTATGAGGACGATAACTTATGTATATTTTCTCATTGTTTCATTACTATCATATTGTAGATTTGCCCACCTGTTAACTGAAATATGCTTGTAATTGTTCCATTGTGAAATGGGAAAACTTATTTAGCTTTTAGGGTTTTTTAAAAAAAAATCTGATGTTTTGTATGGGACAAACCAGATTTGTTGTTCAAGCATTATTTAATCAAGACTTCATGTAGAAGGGTCCACAAAGATTGCTACATAATATGTAAAACTCACATTTTGTTTTCTTAAACTAGCAATGTGAATGTTATAGTTATATATATTTTGTGGAAGATGGAAAATTTTATTTCTTATTAGGTATAAATTATTGTGCATAACTATAGTATCACAAAAAAGTGATACTTCTTTTTTTAAAAAAACAAACCAGCAAAATCCTAGTTTTAGAAATCTTAACCAATGTATTGTATATGCACCAAAATTTTACATTTGTTCTATTTAATTTTTAAATGTAGTTGTATAACATGACAGTAAATTTTTCATTTTCCATGCCTCCCTGCTCCATTAGAATATGTTATTACTTGAATATTATCTCTTAACTAGACTGAAATGCAGCAATTAAACATCTGTAATCTAGAATGAAGGGAATGGAGGAAGCAATATATATGATTCCATGTACAATAGAGAACTTCTTGCAACATTGTACAATCATACATGTTCAGTGGTAGTTATAGTGGTAATCCAGGCAAACAGGCTGTTGTATACATATTTCAGGAATTTTTAAATACGTTTTGTGAAGTTAACCTCTTTTACTGCTTCTTTCTTGTTAATAATAACAGTTATAGTAATAGTGGGATATTGCACCCACTGGTTTGAGGCCCTGGCCCAGGTGTGATTGTTACCCAATGTCTCCTCATTTTCAGCAGAAGCAGTGAAAGGAACCTCTTGCCATTTATGACTACACAACTGTGAAGTCTTCAACATATTCAAGAAGTCTACATTTTCTGATGTAGGTGAATCTGGTCTTATCTCTGCCTTTCATGTCTTCTGCAAACCATGCAGAGTATCAGATCCCTCAGTCAGTTTTGTGCAGGAAGGTTAACTGTGGAGAGAGAAGTCGTTGGTCTTATATCATTCTGAAAGTGAAATTAATTCAATGAATTAGTTGTCTCTTTGGCTATGTGTAGTTCTCTAATACAAGGGTCTTCAAACTTGATGCTTTAAGACATGTGGACTTCAACTTTCAGAATTCCTCCTCCAGGCATGTTAGCTCAGGAATTCTGGGAGTTGAAGTCCACATGTCTTAAACTTGCCAAGTTTGAAGACCCTTGCTCTAATAGGAAAAAAAGCCAGTCGTTTTATTGCAACATTGGTAGATCAAATTCAAGAGAGATCTGCTTCTTGGGGTAGGGGAAAAGTCTAAAGGTGTCTTGAGCTCAAGGAATTTGATTGATTGTTCTGTGGCTCTTGCTCTGGGATAAAACAATACCCAGATTTTCTCTGCACTTTTTTTTAAGGTGTTAAATTATGATCTTGGCAATTTCCCCCATTTTAGATAGCTGTTGGCTAAAACATTTTAATTTAAATTCTTTTCTCCTTTCCATCATTCTAATAAGATGTTGGTATCCTTGCACATCAAATACAAGTCAATCGTTTTGTTAGATTAATAATCCATAAAAGGGGTTTATAAAATTTGGAATTTAACATTAATTTAAAAAGCAAAGGGTGTAGGGGAAGTTATAAGTGAGATATAACCCCCCCCCCCCCCCCAAGTCTATATTTTTTAAAATGTAGAAAAGTTAGCCAAGGTATACAGCAAAGTGCTGTATAATGAAAATCAATTTAAATTTTATTAGCTCCACTATGGGTACTAACTAGTTGAAACCCAGCATCTTGTGTGATGTTCTATTGCCTTGAGGCAGTGCAGTTCTAGGCACAATTTGCTGGGCATTGAGACTGCATAGCTTCCATTCATTTCTACATGGGATGGGTGGGATAGGTGTACAGGAATTCTCTGGCTGCATGTAATCTTACAAAAGAGAGGGACAATACATAAACAGTGCCTGTTAGATTGATGCCTCTGTGGATGGTAAAGCACAATTATTGCAAAAGCTACAGTTCTGAAATAGAAGGTCAGTATCGGTATATGTCTATGCATGTTGAATATTAATGAATGTTTACATTCATGTTCTCATCTGAATTTATATTGACACGTGTATATTATTGCATTATTTAGACCATCCTCTTAGAACCTATTGTATTCCAGATTTGTTGGAGCTTCAGTTCCCAAAATTCTCAGCCAGCATGATTACATATTTTGGGAATTGTAGTCCCATAATATTTGGAAGGCACCAAATTGAGAAACATTGATATAGTTTTTATCAGCTTATGTTAAAATTCTCATAGATGGCTTATATGAGTCTTTTCCCTCCCTCTCCAATATTTTATTCACTGTATAATGTTATGTTTGCAAATATAATAAAATTCTGTATAGCCTTTGAACTGCTAAAACATTTTGCATTGGAGAGGTTTTTTTTAAGTATTATAATCTGTTGTAAATAATATTTTTCATATTTTTTCTTTCACATTTTGTTTAGTACACCTGAGGTAATTAATGTTCATAGAATTATAAAGCTACTTATCCACTGAAAAATAACAATTCAGAGATTCTTTTCTTTGAACTGTCAATTTTCAGGTTCAAAATCCCCCCCACCCTGAAATTTTTCAATTATTTCCAATGTTTGCTGACATGACATTAATGCAACAAAGATCAAGCCACCAATATAATTCTATATGTCTTTAAAAGTCTCCTTCTTCTAAAATGAATGGATCATAACTGGTTTATGTCACCTTCTGGAACTTAAGAGATCTTCCCCTGGGGATTCCAACCCATTGTCTTTACTTCCTTCTTGCCACTTCCTTTCCAACATATTGAATGATTTATTAACTATTAAAATTAATAAAATCCATTTGTAACAGAATTATAATCACTTTGATGTGCCACTGTTCAGGGTTGCTTACTTATCATGTAATGCCTTCCCAAAGAGCCATGTGTTTTCACAGCTTGCAAAATTGGGAAGGTTGGTCCAAATATTTCTGTAATATTCGTAAATATTTTTATTTTATCTTTTGCAACTAAGATTTCACCATTGTTCATCAATGTCCACTTCCATAGTAGACTCTACTCTGCATGCTTTCAAAGACCCATTGTCAAATCCTCACACACCTCCACTGTAGTTCTATTATATCCAAGTTAACAAATTTGGGCTGCCCTTAATTATCAATACCAAAATTTGTATTTATCAGGATGACCAGCTAGGATGTTCATCCTGAAACATACTGGACTGGACTGAGAATAGATATTTGTTGTATGCCCCAGAGGAAGGATGAAAAGCTCAGTTTGCTTGTGCAAGTCTTACCAGCGTGTGTTTCAGAGAGAAGACATGATTTTCAAAGAAAATTTTCTGGATCTATGTCTTTCTGTCTATCATCTATCTGTCTGTTAATCTATCATGTAATTTTTGAACTGCCCATCAGGAGGCAGACTTTATTGTGGACACCCATTGATTGTATAACAGACATAATGGAATTGTAACAGTTCTAAGGGAGTAAAGGTGAAAATTGCACTCATTGGGAACCCTAGAAATCCATGTAAACATATCTGAGGGGTACCAGGCTAAGGAAGGCTGATAGAGACAATACTGAGTTAAAGAGACCTGGCAGCTTTGTGCTGTTTGCAAGCTTGCTTTTCACATATCTAATTGCCTCCTGGACTCCCCACTGAAAGAATTCAATCTATGTTAGATGGAATAAGTAAAGGGAAAACCTTTATTTTTCAAGAGTATGTTTTCCTTATTATTTTTGCTTGCTGGTCCCAGTTCTCTATATTGCTTGGTTTCCTTGCAGTGTTGACTCAAAAACACATTTAACTATAATATAACTCTATTTTTCAGGCTTTTGGGGAGGGGGTAATTGTGGCATTTTGGATCATGAATATACCCAATTTTAGCAATCTGTCTCTTGTAGAACTGTCCTAGGCTTCACTAGTGTGATAATCTACATCCTGACAATTAATTTTATAAATTCTTGCTGCAAACAATTGTTAAAATTCACAAAAAGGAACAGAAGCAATGATCTTTCCTAACATGTGGCCAAGAAACTTGAAAACTCGTTTGATGGAAGCTGACATGAACATTAATCACTATTTGCAAGATGGTTATTTTCTTATTTGAAGAAACCATGTATTTTTTACACTACATAAATGAGTGTGTGGTGCCTAATGGTGAAGACCAGGGCTGTCAAACTCACAGCCCATGGGCCAGATGTGTCACATGCTGGCCCCACTCCCATCCAGTTTAGCGAAGGGGAAAAAAGTCCTGATAACATCACATGATGCTGCTGTGATTACGCAAGTTTGATACCCCTGGTGAAGACGCTTCCCTCCCACTTGGAAAGTTGAGAGCTCAATCCTAGGTAGCAGCAAATGTTTCTTGGGGCACAAAGAGAAAATATCTGCTGCAAATTCCATGTAGGCATTTGGAAGGGCATCTGGCCAGTAAACGCTCCGCTTCAATCAGTCACCCAACTCTGCCCCGAATGTAAGGATTATAGAGTCGTAAAAAGAAAAAAAAATCAGGTGAATTTTAGATGAATTTTATAGATATAGTGAAATTTATATAGAACATGAAAACAACTTTAGCATGCAAGTAGTCCTTGACTGATGACTAATGGATTCTGTCCATTATAAGCCTAAGTTGTGACAGTCATAAAATATCACAACTTTTTTGGCAGTGGTCATTAAGCCAATGCAGCAGTCATTAAGCAAACATTGCTGTTGTTGAATGAACCAATGGTTTGGTATGAGCAGAGTTTTGCTGAAAAAACAAGAAGAAAATGGTGGTTGCTGAGCACCCAAAGTTCAGTCACATGACTGCAGGAAGACTTCAATATTGGAACTTTGAATCTGGGTCATAAGTAGCTCCCAGGTAGGTCTGTCATAATCAACAATTGCCAAGTGACTGGTCATACCTGAACCAAGTAAAGGTATGTATGACAATTGTCAAATTACTGCCTTTTTGTATGACATCTTTTTCTAATTTTTAAATTGAAGCAACCCCTGGATTTGTTAAATGAAAGAGTTAAGGCTATAAAAATGGCACTGGAGTTACTGCTGTCTCAAGTCGATTGGTTCAAATTTGTACAGAAGTACAGCAAGTACACAATCTGTTTCTCAGGGGAACCATGAATACTAGAGGCTGTACATGTTTGTAGCTATTATCCAGCAACAGATTTGCTCTCCTCTTTCTTCAGCTTAGGAAGTTAATGAAAGAGAGAACACACGCAAGAATAAGCTAAGTAGATGCTGTACCACACATTGGAATGAGCTGCATGTTTTAGAATTGAGCTGCCCTATTTTTAAAGTTGAAACAACAAGAGGACCACAAATGGGTTTGTGGATGAACTCTGTGAGAGTGGCACTGCTGGAAGGATCAAATTGGGGAAAAATCATGGAGAAAATCTACTTTTGTTAGGGATCCATAAAATCTTCAGTTCATCAACCCCCTCATGAAGTTAAAGGTTGTTCATTGACACTCCCCAAACATTTATTATATGAGTTCATATATATAATATATAATAGTACTTTGAATAACAACAGGTAATAAGTGATTTTTAAAAAAATAGGTGATATTTAAAATAGCTAAAATGTAAACCTCACATACTGATCGTACTCCCAAATGCAGTGCTGCCAACTCTCACGCAATCAGAGTGAGACTCACGCAATTCAACCAATTTTGACTGTCTCACTCTGATAAACGAAATCTCACGCTAAACCCCCAAAATGGAATGTACAAAAATAAATATATCTCTACATTCTCTGATATTCCGAATATCGATATCCCCAAGCCCAAAGTTTCGAGAAGTGAAGCCTCCGATCCTGGGCGGCTTCAGAGGGCGAACAGAGCATGCGCGAGAGGACGTTGCCCGCATTGATTTCTGTACCGGGGTGAGGAGAGAATTCCACGCTGCAGGAAGCGGTTGTTCGTTTCTGCTCTAGGATGTCACAACTCTTTGGGCTTATCCCTTGCGCTGCACTCTGCTCTGGCAGGCGGAGATGAGAGAGACGAACTCTCTATCCCCCATGAAGTACGACTACAGGGCATCCCTGGGCCTTTCTCGAGAGCTGAGCTCCTCCGTGTCCCATCATCCCCTCCCCGCACCCGTCTGGTCTCAAGGCCGCTGGGATTGGGGCGCAAAGGTGCGTCCCTCTCCGGCCTCCCTCTCGCAAGGGGAGCTGCCGTGGCTGGCCGGGACCACCAGGGGGCGCCCTCCGCAGGCGGCCTGCGAGCCTGAAGAAAGGGACTCAGCATGCGCGTCTGCCTCTTGCGCGCCTCGGCTTCTCTCGCTCCCCAGCCTGATGGGAAGTCCCTGGAGAGGGAGGGGGAAGAGGGCTCCTTCCCGGGTACATTGTGTCCCTCCCCCCGCCCTTTGCACCTAGATATGTGCCCCCCCAGCCTCCCCTGGGTCCAAGAGGCTGCAAGAGGGTCTGGCTGGGAGGAGCCTCTCCAGGAAGGAGGTCCCGCCAGAGGGCAGGCTGGAGCGGGGTGGGGGGGGCTCACAAGGAGGGGGGATTCCTGTCCCCTCCAAGCCCCAATCGCAGCCGGTGCAGGAGATTCTCTCTTTTTAGGCTTCTTTCCCCACTTGATGCCAGGAACGTTTGGATGCTCTTTGGGAGCCCCCGGGAAGGAATCTCGCCTTGAGGGGTCTCCCCACAAATGCCAAGCAAAGGGGGGGAGTGGCCACTGTCCTCTCCTCTCCTCCCCCAGACAATCCAGGACTTCCCTGCAAGGGAGCAGCTGATGGCAGCATTGCTGGGGGTCCCATGCACAGACTGGGAGGGGGGCATTTGGGGAGTGAAGGACACCAGCCTCCCCCCCCATTCTGTGTGTGTGTGTGTGTGTCCATCTGCCTGCCTGGCCCTTTCCGACCCTTCAGCTGGACTGTGAGGCTGGTGGGTCCAAGACTCAGCCTGGATCCCCCTCCCCTCCGCAGGTGGGAGGCCCAGAGGGTGGGAGAGGGCTGGGAAGGGCTGTTTCTGCCCAGCTCCAAGGCCGGGAACCCTGGCAAGGCCCCCTCCACCCCCGGGGCCATGTGAGGGAGGCTTCTGTGGCCCTGAAGAGGCAGCCTGGAGGGGCCGGATCCCAGGCACTTGGGACGCCCCTCTCAGCCAGGGACCCTGGAGGAGGAGGAGAGCCGGAGCAGCCCATAGGGACGGAGCAGATGGGCAGAGGCCCAAGAATGTGGACCCTTTCCGGCCAAGAGAAAGGAGGGAAACCCCCCTTTGCAAAGCAGAGGAAGAACCAACCCAGCCAGGACTGGCTTTGGTGGAAGGTGGCTTATCTGGGGATTCCTCAGGCATGGTTAATTCAGTTAGATGGGACCTTTAACCTGAGTGTGCCTGTTGTTGTTTGTTAAGATGACTATGAAATTAGATCTCTGAAACTAAGATATTTGTACAGTCTTCCCTTATGACAATTTGAAGAGACTTTGAAAAATCCCACAATTGAAATTTGGCAAGGAATCCCATAGTGCCAAAAAGTATCACTTTGAAACAAGGATCTCCAAACTTGGCAACTTTAAGACTTTTGGACTTCAACTCCCAAAATTCCTCAGCCAGACATGCTGGGAGTCGAAGTTCACAGGTCTTAAAGTTTGGAGACTCCTTTACTTAGAACATGTAGTAAAAGGAAATTTTTAACTTTCAATCGATGAAACTCAGTTTCAAAAACTATGAAAGTTAAAGTCTTCTTCCTATGGATCTCAACACCTTGGAATTTATAGTGGTCTATAGTACATCACTAAGCTAATAAAGTCAGTTGAGGTAGAATACTGCAGTTACAAGTCAGGAACTTCAATTATTCATGGTCAGTGAACTGCATTATTAATATCTTACAAATCCGGTTCAAGTACATTGGTGCTGCTTGCATGTATGTATGTATGTATATGTCCAAATCATGACTAAAGTATGCATCAGATTGCACCATTTAAAATGTAAGATTGTCAAAGCTCCCTACCGTGGAAGGGGGGACACCCCCCTTCCACACCATCCCCCCCTCGGTCGCTTCGCTCCCTCGGGCTTGGTCGCTTCGCTCCCTCGGGTTTGGTCGCTTCGCTCCCTCGGGCTTGGTTGCTCCGCTCCCTCACAGTGTCTCACTCCGAACTATCACTCAAGGTTGGCAGGCCTGCAAATGTCCAGATAGAATTGCTATCAAGGCCCTGTCAGAGCCGGAATCCGCGGGGGAAGATGAGCTGGAGCTCGGGCTAAAGGAATTCAAGGGGGTGGCCTTGTTGGCTCCAGTGGAATGTGGGGAGGAGTAGAGCAAGGCAGCTTCAGGTCCTTTGGGCCTGGCATGGCTTGCCAGCAGGGAAGAACGGGCAGGATGACCAAGAAGGTGGAGGGAAAAGAGGGCAGACAGTGGAGATGAGAGACAGAGCTCAGGTGACGACCAAGGACTGCTTCCTTCTGATGCCCGAACAGGGAGAGTGGAGAGGAAAGTGGGAACAGCACAGGGCAACCTGAAATCTCAGGAGGAGAGCACCCTGCCCCTCTTCACAAGGCACATCTGGGAACTGAGATTTAAGGAGAGGCTGTGGGGAGGGCCGTTTGTCAGGAACAAGCACTGAATTTGTGGAGTTTTGTGTGCTGTTGCCGATGTTTAGATTTCGCTGGATTTCTTGCCTTATTGCTGCTTTGTTTCTTTGCCTTGCTGGACTTCTTGCCTTGAAGCCATTGTGCTAACAACGTTTTGCTAGAGACTGCTGGAGATGTGTGTGAGGGTTTTTCTTCAGGACTTGCCATAAACATGGGAGCATTTGAGGGAATGTTGGAACAATAAAGGGGAGTTTGAATATAAGCCGGCTGTGTTGCCTCTGTGCCTTGTCCTGGGTCATCACAATTGCCTTGTTGACACTCATCATACAGTCTTCCCACTAATGATATCAACAGTTTCAGTTTTTTAAAAAGTGACATTAAATCTTATTTTTAATTTTAAGTTATATTTAATATAATCTTAAATGGGAATGATTGATATCTTTAGTGAGAAGACTGTGAATGAGTATCAACAAAGGCAATGATATCTGGAGAGTTGATCAGTATGTTAGGTACAGGAATGCTAAATGTCTATACATCCTTCTTGGGTTAAAGGAAGGATAGAGGATTACAAACACATAATGCAAAACAGTAACAACACACGGCTGATGACAACTCAAGGCTGTCTGCTGATCATCCAACTCTGGATAATGCTGTTGTGCCACCAACTACCTTTAGGATGAGGGAATGATAGCTTTTGCATTTAGATACCGCCCCATAGCGATTTACAGCACACTCTGGGTGGTTTACAAAGTCAGCATTTTGCCCCCAACAATCTGGCCCCTCATTTTATCAACCTCGGAAGGATGGAAAGGTGAGTTAACCTTGAGCCCCATCAGGATCGAACTCCAGGCTGTTGACAGAGTTTGCCTGCAACACTGCTGTTAGGGATAACATTGGTTATCTAACTTAGTTTGGGTAAAATAATATATATATAAACTATGTTAGTGAGTATAAGTGTGTGTATCACTTTAACTGCAAAACTTGGGTGCAGTTGTAAAATCACCATAAGAGGGAGCAAGAGAGCTCACTGTTTACTGGCTTTTACTGGATAGCTGACAATGATGGATTGATGGTAATAACTGCGTGTGTTTTCCCTGCTGTTGCTGAAATGAAGAAAAGGGGTTTGATTTTTCGTCATATCTCTGACTGCAAAAGAGATATATTGCTGGACTGATTATTTGTAAGTTTACTGACCTCTATTTCGACACTGGACTTTGCAACTGATTAACCCCTGGATGGACTGAACTAGTTTATGACATATGGACTGTTTGACTATGCTATAACTCTTGCTGGAATAAAAAACTATTTAACTGGCACAGTGTATCTGTCTTACTGAGTGTAAACTACAACAACGTTTATCTCACCTAATTTGCCTGCCTGCTAGACTGCCGTTGCATGTTCTGCTGGGGTGTGTATCCCTAACACTGGTTATGGGCCCAGGTGCACAGTCAGACTAACCAGGAAATAACAGGCTTAGATTAAAGTGAGAGTTTGTGTAGTTACACAATACTGTAAACAGACAGCTGTGTTTTTATTAATTATAGTTTAATATCCAGATAAAGATGGCACAAGTCAATTTACCAAGTTTGTCTCTAATATCCAAGTTGGGTGGAACAAACTATGTTTCATGGTCTATGAAATGTAGCCTATTTCTACGAAGAGAAGGTTTGTAGAGTATAATCCAAAAACCACCAGAAGTAGATGCATGGGATCCGGAGGATGAGAATGATGCCCAGAAAATACAAACTGAAGAATGAGCAAGCTCTCTGTATAATAGGACTGACACTCTCTGACCAGCAACTTGTACATATTCGAGGAGAAGAAACAGCTGCAAAATGTTGGGAGAATTTAAAGAAGATTTATGTTCAAGACAGTGTAGGAGCACATATAAATCTTACATGGAAACTGTTCAGAACACATCTTCAAAAGAATGGAGATATGCTGAGTCATGTAAACACTATGAAGAGAATTTTTCAGGAACCGCATGAAAAAGAACTTATCTTCACTGAACTACACCAAGTTTATATAATTTTGTCTTCTTTAGATGAAAGCTATGATGCCTACATAACTTCACTTGAGGTTTTGCCAAAAGATAACCTTACATTAACTGACATTACTGGCAGATTAATTGAAGAAGCCAGGAGAAGGCTTGAAAGGGATCAACTCAGAAGGGAACAACCACAATGTGAAGAAGAGAAAATATTTTCGTCAGCCTATACAATTAGAAAATGTTTTAAGGAAGGAGGAAAAGGACATTTGGCAAGATTCTGCAAGAAAGGAAAACGCCACAATGCCAGCCAGAATGATAAAAGGTATCAAAAGGATAAAAAATGCATAGAGTTAGCCATGTATAGCAACGAAACTGAATAGTAATTTATGGGTTGTAGATAGTGGAGCATCACACTGCATAACGAAAGATAAGAAAAGATTTATTAAGATGTCCACGAGTTCACAGCAGATATCGTTAGCTAATGGATGGAAACTGAAAGCTAAAGGTCAAGGTATAGCATATTGTTCTTGCATAAGAGAAAATGTAAAAATGCTATATGTACCACAACTTAAGTTTAATTTGCTTTCGGTTAGAGTTTTGGTTAAACTAGGTTATGTAATTACCTTTAGGGGAGACAATTGCATAATTGAAAAAGAAGGTAAAAAAGTGACTGCAACTTTAAAAGGCGAATTGTATGTGTTAAATGATAATCATTCAGAGGTAGCTAACACAGTTTATAATAATGTTAAACCTCATGATGAGTGCATACATTTGTTACACAGACGTTTGGGGCATATAAATTTTAAAATGCTTAAACAAACGGTAGAACTATCTAAAGGTATAAAACTGAAGCCTTGCAGTAAGTATTTGCACTGCAATTCTTGCAGTCAAGAAAAAAGCAAGCAAATACCAGCAAATAAAGTTAATGGATTTAAAACAAAGGAGCCTCTAGAGGTCATATTTGTTGATATTATAGGTCCTAAAAAACCAAGTGTGGGAGGTGCTCGTTATATACTAAGTATAATGGACCATTATTCCAGATATGGTTTCTGTTATCTAATGAAAAGCAAAACGGAAACATATCAAAATTTCTTTAATTGGCTTAAATTTGCAGAAAGAAAAATTAAAAGGAAGTTAATAACTCTTATAACTGATAATGGTATGGAATTTATAAACAATAAATTCCAAAATAAACTGAAGATAGCAGGTGTTGAACATAAAAAGTCTGCACCATATAGGCCACAACATAATGCCTTTATTGAAAGACGAGGCCAAACAATTCAAGCAATGGCTTGTACTATGCTGTCAGATTCAGGATTACCTGAAAATTTGTGGGGAGAAGCAATAATGTATGGTAATCATATATTGAATACTGTTGTTAACTCAACAACAGGTGAATTACCATTCACACGGTGGCATGGCAGAAAACCTGACCTAAGCTACATGCACACATTTGGAGCACCAGCATGGGTGCATATTCCTACACAACTGAGAAATAAGGGGCAACATAGGGCTAAAACATTATTCTTTGTAGATTATGAATCTAATCACAAATCATACAGATTCTGGGAAAAAGGAACATCTAGAGTTTACTGTAGTGCTTGTGCATAATTCCTAGAACATGTAGGATGGGAAAAACTGGAACAAGATTCAAATAAAGATGTAATTATAGAAACCTACAAAAGACCAAAAGAACAAATCAGTAATAAGAAGAGTACAATTAAAGAGGAAGTACAGGAAGAGCATATAGGACCAGAACAGGAAGAAATACCAGAACAGGAGGAAATAGATAATCAGGAACAGATAGAACATGAAAGTCCACCTGTAAGCCATGTAATACCTAGACATTCTACACATGTAACCAGATCACCTGACAGGTATCAAGCAAGTATAGTTTGCCAAGTTAGTAAAGTTCCAACTACTGTTGAAGAACTTAGGATGTATCCTGCAAAGGAACAAGAAAATTGGCATAGAGCAATGGAGAAGGAATTAAATTCATTAAAAGAAATGAAAGTTTATGAAAATGCCAAATTACCTCCAGGTGAAAAGTCCATTGGTTGCAAATGGATATTTAAGTTAAAAACTGGTAAAAATGGGACTGTTACCCATAAGGCTAGGTTGGTAGCTCAAGGATTTAATCAAACTGCATGTGATTATGATGAAATATTTGCACCAAATTTAAAGGCAACAACCTTGAGAGCAGCTTTAGTGTGGGCAGCTAAGAAAAACTATATCAAAAATCATTTAGATGTAGAAGCTGCCTATCTGCATGCACCATTGCAGCACACTATATATTTAAGAAAACCAGTAGGTATAAAGGATGATAAAAATAATAATGACTGTTGGAAACTGAATAAAAGTCTCTATGGATTAAAACAATCTGGTTATGAATGGAACCAATATGTTGTAAAAGAGTTAAACAATATAGGATTTAAAGTAGGTTTAGCTGATCCATGTTTATTTAAAAGAGAGACAAATGGAATAGTGTCATTATTATTGTTGTTTACAGATGACATTGCTTTAATTACAAAGACTAATAATGAAGCAACTGAAATAATATCATTATTAGGTAAGAGGATAAAATTAAAGCAATTAGGAGAAATAAGACAATATCTAGGATTGACAATAAACAAAACCAATAGTGGCTATAAGATATCACAAGAAGATAAAATTTACCAATTGCTAAAAATGTATAAAATGGAACTTTGTAAGCCGGCAAAAACTCTAATGAGTCAGGAATTTTGTCATACTGATGCTCAAAGTTCAAAATTTGATATGACTATTTATCAATCATTAATAGGTAGTTTATCCTATATAAGTAATTGGTCAAGGCCAGACATTGCCTATAGCATTAATCAATTGGCAAGATTCAATGCTGAACCCAATGAAAGACACTGGCAAGCACTAAAGCATATATTAAGGTATCTTAAAAAGACAATGCACTATGCATTGTATTTGGAGCCAAAGGATGATTTGATTTTAAGTGCATATGCTGATGCAAGTTTTGCAACAGATATAAAAACTAGAAAATCAACTTCAGATATGGCTATACTATTAGGTAAAACACTGATTGGTTGGAGGTCAATTAGACAGCAACACATAAGTATGTCCACAATGGAAGCAGAATTTTCATGTCTATTATGTACTGATTTAATTCTGTATAAACAGTTATTGTTAGATATGGGAGTAACTGTTAAAGATGCCATTGTAGTGTATGAGGACAATCAAGCAGCCATACGGTTGGCTACAAATATTGCTGTAAAAACAAGATCTAAACATACTGACCTTAGATATTTGAATGTAAGACAATCTGTAAAAAATGGTTTAATATTAGAATATTGCATGACTGATGAAAACATTGCTGATGGATTTACAAAAGCCCAAGGTGCAGTCAAGCACAAAGAAAATTGTGAAAACTATGCGTTGAAATTGTAAATAGATATATATATTATTATATTACCCAAAAGGGGAGAATGTTAGGGATAACACTGGTTACCTAACTTAGTTTGGGTAAAATAATATATATAAACTATGTTAGTGAGTTTAAGTGTATGTATCACTTTAACTGCAAAACATGTATTTTGGGTGCGGTTGTAAAATCACCATAAGAGGGAGCAAGAGAGCTCACTGTTTGCTGGCTTTTACTGGATAGCTGACAAAGATGGATTGATAGTGATAACTGCATGTGTTTTCCCTGCTGTTGCTGAAACGAAGAAAAGGGGTTTGATTTTTCGTCATATCTCTGACTGAAAAAGAGATATATTGCTGGACTGATTATTTGTAAGTTTACTGACCTCTATTTTGACACTGGACTTTGCAACTGATTAATCCCTGGATGGACTGAACTAGTTTATGACATATGGACTGTTTGACTATGCTATAACTCTTGCTGGAATAAAAAACTATTTAACTCGCACAGTGTATCTGTCTTACTGAGTGTAAACTACAACAACGTTTATCTCACATAATTTGCCTGCCTGCTAGACTGCCATTGCACATTCTGCTAGGGTGTGTATCCCTAACAACTGCACTTTAACCACTGTGCCATCAGGGTCTTGTATAATGTGGAGCTCTGTAGAGATCACAAAAGATTAATTGCCCCCAATCACACATGATTTTTTTGGATCACTTATTGACCCCCACTCTCCAGATAATTACTGACCCCCCCTCCAATGATCCCCAACCATTCATTGACCTCTTGGATAGTCTCATCAATCCTTGGGGTCACTATTGACCACTTTGGGGGATCTTGATCTAAGTGGTCACTAAGAATCGACATCAATTTGATGGCACAGAACCAATCAGTTCTAAAATATGGCTCCAATGGACCTTTTATCACAAGTTAATATTATAACTCAATGAAATTATATTCAGCTTAACATTCAAGATGCAAGGCTCTTTTGGCTCCATGCCAGAGTTAGAACATCCTGGGCACACTCCTCTGCAACTCCTGCATGGGGTGATAGAAAAATTCATTACATTCATTTTCATCCCATCTGCCCCATTTCAGCTGTCTGCAATCTGAAAAAGCTTTCATGAAGAACAGGATCTTGGAGAATTAGAAGAAGATATTGAGGAGGAGTAAATATAGCCCCGGTAAGCTAGAGGTTTGCCCTTTGTTTATGATTAGCCCCACAGTAGGGTAGCAATGCCCTTATATTATTTAAAGAGTTGCCAGAAACCTGAGATTTGGAAAGCTGCAAAAAGTTGCAAGGAGTGGGTACTAAAATCTTTCTAAAATGTATTGGTTTCAGAACTTATTTTTCTATGATAAGAAAGTTTATATAAAAATAATACTATTGAGAGAGATCCATTTGTTCACAGCATTCCAACTTCACCCACAAGGAAGCAATTGAGCATTGATATGAATTGTAACACTGCTGTTGAGACAATCATTCAAGTTTTTGCTGCTTTCTGGAGAAAAAACCCAGAGGATTTGCAATAAAAACAGCAAAGTCACAATTGCATGAGTAGAGACCAGTATTTGGCACATTAAGAAGCAGTTAGAAAAGTTCCATGGGAGTACCTATTTATTTTCTGCATTGATTGTATTGCATTTAACAAGTAGGTTATATAAGCTTCACTGCAGAATTCTCACTATTTGAGTGGAACAAAAGCTTGGTGGCTTGTACAGTGTTTTTTCCCCCTGTAGATACAATGATTCTTTCAACAATTTAAAGCTTCATTTCATTGTAAAATGCCAATTTATCTTTTTTGCATAAGAGAGCGTATCACTTGGGGGCCCTTTTGTACTGAGAATTGCTGCCTTAGTGAATCCAGCCACCTTCTCATGTGACAGCAAACAACCCAGCAACAACAGATTGTTTGCTCTTGGCAATGCTTGCATTGAAGTTAAAGAGCTTTTATATTTTGAATGCTGTACAACAATGTCACTTGTGATGTTTAGAGGACTAGGTGGTGGCTTCAAGTTCAGTGGTAGAGCACATTTGCCATGTAAAAGGTCTCAAATTTTTATTTTGAAGGAGTCAGAAGAAGGTGATAGAAAATATATTTCTGTCATTCAAGCACCAAGAAGCTATTGAGATCAGAGTCTCAATACAGACAAGTATTCGGGGTCAGTTCAGATGGATGAGTGGCTTAGCATCTATCTCTGGCAGATGACTATTCATTCTCTGATTCGGAAATGCATTTGCTTCAGGTACATTTGGCAGCAAAAATAAAATAATATCAGCAGGTATAAGCAGGTTGCAGAAAGAATGGTTGATTTCTCGAAACCAGTTTTACATTTTGATGGTCTAGCTTAGAGGATTTGAAGACTCTACAGTGGCGGTGTTCAATCTTGGCAACTTTAAGTTTCATGGATTTCAATTCCCAGAATTCTTCAGCCAGCATTCTGGGAGTTGAAGTTCACAAGTCTTAAAGTCACCAAGGTTTGACACCCCTGCTTTACAGCTTTCAGCTGAATTTTGATCAGGGTGGGAGCGCATTTGAGTTTTGCATGTTACCAACAAGTCTCAAGTAAAAGGTAGCCTAGGGTGAGGGATGAGTTGTGAACTCCACTGGAAGCTCTGGTTTTCTTTCCTCATTCACCACCTTCTCTGTTTCTGTGGCCTTTTTGGTCATGGGGTAGAGAGGTCAGTAGCCTAGAAACAATTAATAGATTTCTCTGTCTGTAGGAACCCTGACTATAGGGATCTTCGATTCATTTTCAAGGACATCTCTGTTTTAGACTCTGGTCAGATCTAGACTCACTAGGATATTCTTAATGATTTAACGCTGAAAATTTCCATATTATTAGTGCAAAGTTTGCATATGCTAAGATTAAACCCTACAATAATTTGCATATGAAGCCTCCTTCAACTCATCCATCTGCTTACTATTTACTTCCTTTAAAAAAAATAATCTTAAGGGAGTATTCTTTATATTGAAAAGGAATTCTTCCCTTTAAGCATAAACACTCCCTAAGGGAGTAAATTATATTTGATTATTCTAATTTAGGGCTTCAATCTCACTATAAAATCACCATTTTAATCTGGTTTAACTTTATTCTTGTTTTCAATTTGGACAATTTAGTTTCTGTGCCACGGCTAGAGATTCTTCCAAACCTTTTTCTTTCCGTAGATGTGAACAATACGGAACAATAGGAGTTATTGGATCATGCACAGCCTTCCTTAACATGGTAGATCAAGAACCTTTTTACCACCTAGTGAAAGATCAGAGAAAACCATATTAAGAGACGGTGAAGCTAATTATGTGTGGATTGGATGACATGACAATTAAGTAGATAAATAGATGGCTTAAGATCTCATTAGTGTTGCTTGTCAGACTGAAGTGAGATATTGAGAAGCATCACAAGATCAAGTTCTGGGCCCTCTACTCTTCCCACATTTTTATTAATGACTTATTTGACCTGCCTTGACAACAGCATTTGTGAAAATGGCTTTGGAGCAGTAGGTGCTTAAAAATATATAACAAGGAAAAGAAGGAGGATGAATGCCTTGGGAAAACAAGGAGGATATAAGATGACTGACCAGGCTAAACAAGCAAGAAAGGACCCCCAGTGAATAAACAGAGGAAAACAAGAAGTAAAAGAAAATGAATTACGTTTTTAAGATTAAAAAAAAATCACAGGAAACTGAAGTTAGGAAGACTCAAAATATGACCATGGAAGAAGTAGAGGCAAGTGAGGTTAAAGGAAGAAATATAAGCAGTTAATGAGAATAATTACATAACAGGAAACATTAAGAGAAAATATGAATCAACTCCTTTAAAAAGTGAGGTTTGGCAGAGAGTAGACCAGCACAATGACTGAATCCACAAATTGAAAGATTAATCAGTATTATAGGTAGTCTTTGACTAATCACAATTGGAATGGGAACGTCCATTGTTAAGCAATATGATTATTAAACGAGTCACATCTAATTCTATAACTTATTCTGCTGCAGTTGTTAAGTGAATAACTCAATTGTTAAGCAAAATCTGTTTCCCCTGTTGACTTCGATTGTTGGAAGCCCACTGGGAAGGTTGCAAGTGGTAAACCTTGGGCTGCTTCAGTTGTTGAAAAATACATGTGGTGAAATGTAGTCTGGATTCCCAGGAAGGAGGGACTGCTTTCCAGAGGGCAAAGAGACAGTAGAGCTTGAAAAGTTTGGTCAGCAAGAAGAGGGTTACAACAGCTCCTTCCTAGCTACTATATCTGTAATCATGCAAGTAGTTGTTTTAGACTGGCAAAATTCTGTCTGTAGATGAAGAACAATAAAGGAAACTATTCTTACGTAATTCCACATATCATTCTTGGGTCCTCATAATAAATAGTGGTTGTCAAGCACCCAAATTTTGATCATCCTCATAAATAATGCACAAGGATTGGTCATGTCTCTCTTTGGCACCATGAATGATCGATAAAAAGTCATAAGTCAAAGACTACCTGTACTCCAGGAATCGTGTTTTAATATTGATTTTAAGATAATTTTTTTTTCGTATAGTATCTTCTGTGCTATCTAAGGAAAGTGAATTGGCAAAGTACTTGTGTATATATACCTATGTTTAAATCACAAAACATGGCCATAAGCTTTCAAAATAATAATTATCAGCTTAAATGTGAAAGTGGATGCTATACAGCCAATGCAGTTCTTTAAAAGAAAATGATTTAAGTCACCAGTAGAAATCTTACTTCTGCTTTGCATTGATTCTTGGTGCAATCCTATATATAATTTCTTCAGAACTAATCTTCCTTTTGATGAAAGATAAGAGTATACACCAACACCTGCTTTTCCTTTAAAATAATCTGAAGAATATTTGTCATATATCTGTGGCAATCAATAAAGCTCTCAGTAATTACCAAAAAGACATTACAATCAACATATACACAATGCACCTAAAATTACAAAGGTCATAAAAGCTACTATAAATCAGTGAAGGGCATCAGTCTCTTTAATTACTTTAGTTTTCAAAAGTTTATGGAAGGCTAAGTGCAGGTATTTCTGACTTTCCATTTTGAACTACAGCTCAAAATACTAATTCTCGTCTTCTGTTTCATATTGCAAATATAATTTGGAAACTCAAAGTGAAATCAGGAAATGTTATAGTTTGACAAAACTATATCCATTGTAAGTAGAGGAAGAGATGGTAGAAGTTTAGTTTATTGAATGTACGCAATGTCCCATGCTCAAAGTAGAGAAACTTTATGCCCCTTCTATGCTAAAATCTGAAGCTCAAATATTTTGGCTACCGGATGACAGGAGAGGACTCTTTGGAAAATCCCCTGATGTTGGGAAAGTTTGAAGGCAAAAGTAGAAGGAATATGGCATAGAATGAGATGATTAGATCATGTCATTGAAGTGATGGGCATGGAGGTTTGGGCAAACTCTGGGAGATAGTGGAGGGCAGGAGGCCTGGCCTGCTGTGATGCATGGGGTTGTGGAGTGTCAGGCATGACTTAGAGGCTGAACAACAAAATCCCAAGACCTGTGCTAAGGGAAGCAGTCCTATTGATTGCCAAGATTGATTCCTGGTGACTTACAACACTCTATGTGAAAAAAATACCCAACGTAAAAACACAGCAATAATAAACAACAAAAACCAATAGCAAAACAGATTAAACAATCCTAAATTTTGAAGACATTGTAAGTTTAATCAGCACCCTCAAGGTCAAAAATTTCCTTCCAAAAAGGAGCTGCTTTGTATTATGTCAATAAAACCTTCCTCTTTGTAATTTGAGACCACTAGTTCAAGTACTTCCCATCCAGAGCAACAGAAAAACTTGTTTCAGCAGCTATAAAACAGCTCTTCAAATACTTGAAAGTTGCTATCATGTCATCTCAAACTCCAGGCTAAACATACAATGGTCTTTCTGTCTTCCCTCACAGGAGCTGCTGTTGAGGCCTCTTACCATCTCTGACATCCTTGTCTGTGTGTCTAGATATATTTCAGATTTTGACACGCTTCTTAAACTGGCAAATCCAAAATTAGACACAGTTGAGCTATGTCTGAAACAAAGTGGAGCTCACAGACTGGAAATTATATTTCCGTTGATGTTGCCTTTTTCATTGCTATACCCCATTGTTGACTCATACTCAAGCTTATGTCCTTTTAAATAATTTAGATCTTATCAAAGGATACTCGTCTATGTATGCACACAGTGAACCCTCCCACAAACCAATGAGAAGCCTTCCCATATATGTGAACTGCTTAAGATGCCCTTGTAAGAAAACATTCATAGCAAAGAAGAATCAATCCTAATTGGCAACAGGAGGAAGAATCAGATAAGGGGCCACTAGCCCAGTAAACTAGGTAGTTGATGTTTACTGGCTGTATCTCAAAGTATAGCTACCATGCTGACCTAGGAGCAAGGAATTAATAAGGTCACCCTGATGAATTTATCAGTAACATTCCAATGTCATTCTGTAATTTACACTGTGTCTGCCTTTGTTGTGTCTTTGAAAAGTAGTAGGCTGAACACTACTTGTTGAGTAATATTTGTAATTTTGAGAGTCAAGAGTGCAAAGGGGAAAAAACAAGGGTTATTCGAAGATTGGAGGCTAAACTGTACAGTGAATGGTTATGGGAACTGGGAATGTCTAGTCTAATGAAAAGAAGGATGAAGGGGTGACATGAGAGCTATCTTCCAATATTTGAGGGGCTTTCACAGAAAGGAGGAGGTCAGCCTATTTTCCAAAGTACTTAAGGCCAAGACAAGAAATAAATGATAGAAGCCTAACAAATTCTAGATCCAATCTAGAATTAAGGAGAAATTTCCTATCAGTGAAAACAATTCAGTAGAAAGGCTTGCCTCTAGAACTTGAGGATGAGCTATCACTGGAGGTTTTTAAGAAGAGATTGGACAGCCATTTGTCCAGAATTGTATAGGGTCTCCTGCTTGAACAGGGAGTTGGACTACAAAACCTCCAAGGTTTGTTTTTTTGTATTCTGCATATAAACTGTGGTTCTGTTTTTCATTTATCTCACACCTTTATTCACTAAAAGCATTCATGGTAGCTAACCCAAATTAAGTATTGAGTTCCATCTTGTTCTTCAGAACATATCCTCTAGGTATGTTGGGACTGAAACTCCAAAACTTCTCAGCCAGCAGTCTCAAAACACCTAAAGAACAAGCTGGGAAGATTAAGGTAGACATTTACCCTGCCCCTTCTTAAGGAACGGTGTAAAGAGGAGGATGGGAGGAACTATTTAGATTTCCTAAGTGGAGTAATTATTAAAATCTTACAAGCAGGAGTTTTCATTATTCACAACTCTATAATTGTCATGGAGTTTTCCCACATAGGAATGCCCTAAGAAGCTCAGAATGAAAAACCCAACTATTTTTCAATACCTAGCCACTGTACAGTTCCTTGTCAGGTTCAACTGGCAATTGGGATTGGGATTACCTTTTGCCAGCATAACCTCAGGGATACATATGGGTCATTAAGTGAGAAGAGGCAGGATTCCCAGCTAAGGAGCATGGTGGGAATGGGGGTGCTGCAGGCAGATGCTGGGGAGAATGGACAAGCCAACAACAGCATGGCAAGTGACCACTGGGAAACATGGACAGGCAGAGGGTAAATGTTACAGAATATGAGATTCCTGGGATTTCCTTTTCCATAGTGGGACTCCTCGGGAGAAAAGGCACCAGGAATTACAGGAGCGAACTGCAACCTTCCCTGCCAGTTTTCCCATTGACTTTGCTTGTGGGGAACTAGTAGGGTGTTGTGGTCTGTGTGGAGGCCACCAGCTCCTCCAGCAGCCAAATCACAGGAGGAGGTGTGGGAATCAGGGTCAGCATCAGGGCAACCTGGGAGCTCCAAGGGGGAAGAAGGAATGGAGCTGGCAGAGAGAGACAGAGAGACAGAGGTGGAGCCTGGGCCGTCCATCAAGCCTCAGATGGAGAGTGAATAGCCTGGAGGTGAATAGGTCTGGAGGTGGCTGAGGAGGAAGAGGAGGTCCAGTGCCTGATGCGCGGCTGTGCAAAAGTCAGAGAAGAGGAGAGCAGTGAAAAACCATGGATTGATCCTGGGGAAGGAAGAGCCACCGCTGCTAGTGAGGCCCCATCCTAGCTCTGGGGATAAAAGGCAGTGTGATAACCCAGAGTCTATCAGAAATATAACAAAATCCAAAACGTAACTAAAAGTCTTTTAATGCCTTCAACTTAGCTTTGCTGTTTAATTGTTCACAGTGGAGGAGTAAACTATTTTCAAAATAACATTTCAAAGGCAAGAAACACAGTTCACTTTCAAAGAGCCAATAATGAAGCAAAAACCAAAAACAAACCGCATTGAATAAGTTCCTCAACAGACCAGGATAGATAATTGCCAGCTTCAGGAAGAAAACCAGGGATAGTCTGTTGGAAGAACACCAACCAAATTAAACCTTCTTTAGAAATAAAACACTAATTTGTCTCCAGCGTCTGTAAGCATGCAGGTCCAAACTCTTATGCAGATCTCACACCTGCAACCCATGAAGAGGATCATGGCCCACTCCTCCTGAGTAGACCACATTTATTTCTAAAGAAGGTTTAATTTGGTTGGTGTTCTTCCAACAGACTGTTCCTGGTTATCTTCCTGAAGCTGGCAATTATCTATCCTGGTCTGTTGAGGAACTTTATTCAATGCGGTTTGTTTTTGGTTTTTGCTTCATTATTGGTTCTTTACCCTGATTCTCTCCTCCCTATGTGCCCTAGGATGGATAGGGGATGGGCCTGGGTCCTTCTCTGACTGCTCAGAGTCAGTCTCCACCAAGGGCATGATAGGCAGGGGATGGAGATGAATAGGTGTGGTAGGAAACTATTTATCTTCCAGTTGGATGGATTTGTTAGCTTGCGAGAGAAACTTTTTGCCAGGGCTACTGGCGTTCTTAGTAAAGGAATATTTTGAGTTCACATCAGAGGGATTGATGTGTTTGGGGAGTTGGGTAAGAACATAGGGAAGGTCACAAATTGTGATCATGTGACCATGTGACTGTAGGGACACTACAACAGCTGCAACTTAATGGTTCCTGAATGAGTGATTGTAAGTGGAGAGCTACCTATAAACAGAACCAATTCATTCCAAAATGTAACCTATTACTTGGAAAAACACCTCCATTCAGTAATACTAACTTTGACTGGAGCAGCACGTAACATTTTAAATTCACTCTAAAACCTGTAGCATCCATCATTCAGAAATACAACATCAGTTGATATTATATATCAATAATACTCAAAACAGTTTCAGATGCCCTAATACTTTCTGGCATAGTCCAGAATTGATAAATGAGACAGCCAGCAGCCTATCACTTTCCCCAAACCATCAGATTTCTTCCATCCAGCACTCAAGAGCTCTTCTATGTCATACCCACTTCATTTTGGAGAGCAATAGAAAGGAGAACAAGGAAAGGCACCACTCAGCTTTGCTCATGTTTGGCTGCTCCTGCTGGCTTGGGCTTCTGCCAGTTTTCAGAGACACAAGTTAGTGAACCAGTCAGTGTTTCAAGCACTAAAAGAAATGCTTCCCTGTAGACTAAATATCCACTTTTTTCTCAGCTGCGTTGGGGGATGGAGCAAGAAGTGGCAGGAGCGAGGCTACAAATGACTTTCTGGAAAATGTTGATTCTGCAAATCCAGCACCAGATCAATATGATCCAAGCCCTTCAAATGACAAGGGATTGTGTTATTGCAACACTGAACTTCAAACCACATTGTCAGCCATGTGTAGTGTGTGAACCCAAAATATGGTTATTAAACATGGTTAAGCCCATTGTGTAAATACAGCCAATTGTTTCCCAGTCATTGCTCGGCAGGCAGTTGCAGCTTCTGGGTGTGCATCAAAGCACAGGTATTTTTTTCAGAACCCTTTACGTTTTAATTAGAGGCTGCTTTTCTGTTAGAAGAGGAATAGAAGCCGGTGCCCTGTCCTTTGCATGTAGCTCTTAAAAGCACATGCAACAAGAGAGAGCTCATTACTTTGGCCTTCCACTGATCTCACCATTAAAGAGCTTTTCCTGATGTTCAATCAGAATCTTGTAACTTGAGACCATTATCCCTCTCCCTGCATTCTAGGATAACAAAGATCCAGTTTCTGCTTCCTTTTTAATGAGATTTTTTTTTTTTTTTTTTGGAGATACTTGAAGAGCACCGTGTTATTGCCACTCACACATAGTCCTCTCAATCCAGCCAGGTTAGACTAATACCCAATTTTATCTCTTCCCTTGCTGAGGTATCCATGGACAGTTTGTTGAAGTCCGAAGGATTCTTTGAGATGAGAAAGGGCACCCAAAGGCAAAGAGTTCACCCTCGTTAAAATAATGATTGAAATGGGTAACGTGAGGCTAAAACACAAGCGTAAAATGTAAAATCACCAAACCGGTAGTTACACTGGTCAGATTCCACCCCTGGTCTCTATTCCATGAAAGCAACTGGTCCACCTCATCTCAGTAGGCAGACTCATCCCCCCTGGAGATGAGTCCTACCATTGCTGTATCATCTGATAAAGGAAGAGAATCTTTGTGAATGCATTAATTTAAAAAAAGCTAACATAAATAGCCTCTCTCAAATCATATTTCACCTTCTGATTAATTTCCAAAAGTGTCTCTGCTGTTCCACAAAGTAGCCCGGATCTGCTGTCTTTCTTTCTTTTACCTCCTGTCCAATCCTTCTTTTTCAGACCATGTAAGATAGCCCTCCCATGTTTGGAGGAAAATGTTAGTAAATAAGTGGAGTGGATTCAGTCTGAAGGAGCACAGCACAAAGAAGAAGAAGAACCAAGCACTATGGCAATAATTGTGGGCACCTGCTTTTACAAGAAAGAGAGACCCACAACACTGGGAAGGAAACTATCCTGCCAGGGATGTCCTTGGACCCTACTGGGAGTGGGTAAGGTTCATGTTCTTTAGGTTAGATGAAATCACAGGGAGGGGAGGCTTTGTCTTGGGATAAGAGAGTCTATTTGGGTCTGATAGAATTAGGCAAAGAGGTGAAGTGGGTTTGACCCCAGCCATTTCCATAAAAAGTGGAGGCAGGGGGAGGGAGCAGCTTACATTTTATTTGTTAGATTTATTTTCTCCTCTACCTCAAATTAAGGGATTACAGGGTCGTAAAATGGGTGAGGTTTTTCCCCCCCTCCATTACAGTTCATACATATTTTGCATATTTTGAATGGTATCAAGATACTAGTGTCCTTTGTGTTTTGTCCTTCTGACAAGGCCTCCCGGGAATTGGGGGTATTTTGATTTCTGTTCTCCAGAATCAAGCTAGTCACTGTTGATTTAGTTCCTATGTTTATTAAAAAAAAAACATGATTTAACATTTGTATATTACCCTGCCTCAAATTCGTATGTGCAACAGCAAAAAAAGCGGAGAAGTTTTCCATCCAAGGGATGCACAGATCAGCTTATTGTATTAAACACTAACAACTAGTATGAAAAATTGTTCCCTTGTAAACCCATTTAGTATCAAGACAGGGCAAGAAATGGCAAGGAACGTAATGCTATGTTCCAGTCTCTTGGAATAAAATGGTTTTAATTGGATCAATAGGGATTGCAATTCTATGAGCTTTATTGGGAAATCTTTTCTAGAAATCATTCCAAAGGCCAAGGACTAAGAAGATGCCAGGCTCACTTGACCATAAGGTAGTGATGCTCAGCAGGAGGGGGAAAGCTGTGTGAGTTCTCACACATGTACCAAGTACAGCCTTTGAGTCATCAGTGGCAAGATTGCTGGATGGGAGCAACAATGACTGTCTCTGTAGTTCTGCCAAAGTATAAATGGTGCACAAGAAAGCCTCCTGTGTGATATAACTGTGCTCTGTATGATAATAGTGGCTTAAGAGGGTTAGCTTTTACATTTCATATTTTTCCTTGCTCCTAACAATGCTGCTTTCTATTTTGAGCTCCGATGAACAGGTTATGAGATAAATCAAAACCGTACTACTGTAGCACTGTAACAGTTCAAAGCTTCCTTGAATGATGGTGCTGAATTCCCTCTTAGGGAAAATGCAAATCAGTGTGTGTGGTTTTTATGTGTGTGTGTGTGTGTGTGTGTGTGTAGAATATGCTTTCATTATGACCTTTTTACTATATAGAGGAATGCAGGGATGGGATTCAAATTTTTTAACAACTGGTTCTGTGGGCGAGGCTTAGTTGGTGGGCATGGCTTGGTGGTCATGTGATTGGCTGGGTGTGGCCAACTCAACATCACTCACATTGAGGCATGCATCTCCTCACTTGGCCTCTCATGACTGTGGGGATGCTGCAACAGTCGTAAGTGTGAAAAATGGTCATAAGTCACTTTTTTCAGTGCCATTGTAGCTTTGAATGGTCACTCCACACAAGCAAAGTACCAGCAAGGGAGGGGGAAAAAAAACTCCAGAGGCGTTCCTGAGACAGGAAGTCTAGTCCTGCCAAGAATGTAATAAGGGTTAACGGAGAGACAGTTTCTGTAAGCAACACCAGAATGTTTCCTTCCTCCCTTCCTTACAGGATTAGGCCAGTAATTTCTTCTAACAACTGGTTCTCTGAACTGCTTAGAATGTTAACAACCAGTTCTAGTGAATAGGTGTGAATCTGTAGAATCCCACCCCTGGCGGAATATAGTCACTCTGGACAATCAGAGGAAAGCTTTTCTTCACCCATTTAAGACATTAGTTCTATTGATTTCATTGTAAGGCTTGAAAAAGGCTTTCTTTTCACATATTCTTTTCCTCCTTCTGCTGCTAGACCTCAGTGGCTCCTGTAAGAGATAACAGGAGGTAATAAGTGGAAGAGTGCAGGGTGGGGATGGGGAGTGGGGGAGGACTAGATAATACAGGGTATAAAATGGAGGAAAGGATAATGACAGTGATAGGCAGAAGAAAATGGGGCAAGTCCTTCCAGAGGAAACTTTATTCCTATCTGTGTTTCTTGCCCCCGGACAAAAGTAAGCAGCCATTTTGTTTCTAGGTGCTCCAGACTCAGGATGATGCTATTAGGAGCACTGGTGACAGTGGTTAGAATGCAGTATTGAGGGCAAACTCTGCCAACAGCCTGGAGTTGGAAGAAGTTGGGATCTTTCTTGTGAAGAGTGCTTCAGCCGGCTTTTGGATCTCATATCAACCCTGACTTTAGGGCAAGAGAGGTGATGCAGCAATTGTGTCCCATGAGAGCTCCCAGAAGTTGCAAGCAGTGCTATTTGCAGGTTGCAGGAACTTGAGGTCTTGCTCATATTGCTGGGCCAGGACAAGATGGGGCTATTAATATTGCCCTCCTAGCTGCACAGCAACCTCCTTCACTGAACTATTCAATTTTATTGGTAGGATAGGTTATGTATTTGCCCAAATGGTTGGTATTGAGTGATTTCAACTTTCTACTTCTTGGGATTGAAAGCAATGATGACAATATGCTTCTACCAGGTCATCAATGATCCAGGTCAGACACAATGACACATGCTTCTACCATGTCATGAATGGGATTTATCTGGTGATCACTTCAGAGCAAATGTGTCATGATCTGATCCTGGGGAACTTTCCCATCAGTACATTATCAAGGGCATATCGCTTCCTCATGATAATGGAATTAATTGGACCCCCCCCCCCCAACATGGATGTGGGATTCATTGGTCTGTCCCAGGTGTTTGATGGATTCAATAGGATCCTTGATGGTGCTTGAAGAATTTCCTTGCCAACAGAAAGGTAACATTGTTGGACACCTTATTGATCTTAGGAATATAAAGGCAATCAGGATCAGCAAAGGCATAAGATGGGCAAAGTGCACGGACAGAATTCATGCCACTGCATTCTGGGCCAGTTGCAGCTGCTGGGTAGTCTTCGAGAACAGCCCCATGCAGAGCACATTACAGTAATCCAATAGGGAGTTGACTAAGCAGCACCAACCAACATAGTCTAGAAACTATGCCTTCTCTGTTGCTGCATCTTCCCTGTGCAACAGCAATTCCCCTTCCCCCACTGAGGTTTGGGTGCTACTTACCCTGATGGCTTTTCATAAGGTGTTAAAAACTTGGCATACCAAAAATTAAGAATCTAAGTATAATATGAATATCATTGTACTGAAATAATATACTATATTTAAACTGAGAAGATGGAGCAATAGGTCAATAGATCTAGTCAATTTGACTAGATTTAATAATATGTTAAAGGTTGAGATAGTTCGACATTAATACTTTATGGATATATCTTCAGTTTTAAAAAAATGTTACCCATCTAATTACTACATCGTATATTCTTTTTTTGATTATATTAGCAATGCTATATTTTGGGTTGTACTTCCTCATATCTTTTAATTGTTATACTTTACCCTTGACTTTTCCTCCAGGCACTGGGCCAGGAAGCTGTTGAGCCTATTTTAAGGAGTTATTAATGCAACACTGTATGTATGCTACTCCAAATATGATGTTTTTTAGATTTTGTTGATGTTTTTATTGTTGTCTTCTTGTGTCATTGATCAAGTAGGTTGCCACACAAATTGAATGAATGAGAAATGACTCTAAATACTATATTGCTGCTACTTGGAATTTTTTACTGGATAGAAAAGGAAATTGTACATAAAACATGGAATTCCTCCAAGTACAGCAACTCTTCTCAGTGTGCTAGTAATCTAGATACTGTTTAAAGGGATTTAGAGTGCCAACATGGCAATCTTGTCACTCTATTAGTCTTCTTTCCTTTTTCATTTAGTTTTACATTTAGGCAGGAAAAATCAAAGGTACAACTACAGATTCGGTGAAACCTAGCTCAAAAACAGTAACTGTGAGAGGGATCTTGGAGTCCTAGTGGACGATCACTTAAACCTGAGTCAGCAGTGTAGCAGCAGCCAAAAAAGCTAATACAATCCTTGGTTGTATAAACAGAGGTGTAGAACCAAAATTACATAAAGTATTAGTACAGCTTTATGTACAGAAGAGTAACTAAGATGATTAAAGGTCTGGAGATTAAAACACATGAAAAATGGTTGCATGATTTAGGTTTGGCTAGACTAAAGAAAACAAGGATTAGTGGGCACATGATAGCAGTATTCCAGTATTTGAGAGGCTGCCACAAAGAGGAGGGAGTCAATTTATTTTCCAAAGCACCAGAGGGCAGGACAAGAAACAATGGATGGAAATTAATCAAGGAGACAACCTGGAATTAAGGAGAAACTTCCTAACAGCCAAGACAATTAACCAGTGGAACAGCTTATACTGTACGAAGTTGTGGGTGCTTCATCGGGTTTTTAAGAAGAGGCTGGATAGTCACTTGTTTGGAATGGTATAGGGTTTCCTGCTTGAGCAGGGGCTGGACTAGAAGACCTCCAAAGTCCCTTCTAGGTCCATCCTGATTGATTGATTAAAATATATCTTTCATTATTAAGTGTAATTGATAGGGTTGAAATGAGGTTTCTAATGCGAAGTCTGGATGTAATTCCATCCAGATGTAATTCTATAAAGTAATGTAGTATGGCATTTATGTGCGCATGTGTGTTTCTTGGTTATTTCTTATTGACTTGCTTCTTTTCACTTTGCAATGACATTATTAGTAACCTATGCAAAAGTAACTGGACTACTTCAGGAATTTCCTCCTTGTTTGTATTACAACTAGCACTGATATATTTTTACAGCTGAGGACAAAAGGAGAAAATGGCTTTGCTAGAACAGGTAAACATATAATAATACAAAATAGTGAATGCAAATATGCAAACACAAAATATTTCTACATACTGTAAATATGTAGCATGTTTATACAATGCCTTTCAATGGTAATTTATTGAAAAAGCTCATGGGTAGAACACCACTATTTTTCCTATAATGTTAGTGGAGAAGCAGAAAAAATAATGTTAGAGTGAAAACTGTTAGGAATGTAAGTCACCTAACAGTTGGGTTGGGAAATATATAAACCAGGATAGACATTTTAATACTGTCTCTTTAAGGGAATGCTAAAATTGTAATTGGGTGTGGTTCCTCAAACGGTCATAAGATGGAGCCACAAACCTGGGTTGTTCTGTTCTGTTGTTGCTGAGAGTGTGTTCCTGCATTTCCCTATTGATTGTTGCTGATCATAGTTCTTCTTGGATTTGATGTAAGTCTGTTACTGAACTGTTTATGATACTGGACTTTGATTTTGGATCATCCCTGGACTGAAAAACTGACTGTTTTAACCGTGAGTGACTTGGACTGTTTGTTGAACTTTGCTTAACCATTTACTGGAAGTAAAAACCTACATTTTACTATACAGTGTAGCTGTGTGCTGTTTGTGTGTTATTCTTCACCCCTCTCACTACGTCTCCCTGTGTGCGCTCAATCTCCTAACAGGGAATTACCTCAACAAAAACCACTTTGTGACTTGCTAAAGAATGAATGTAACTAGGATAAGATTTTAATTGGAACCTTATGCATGGTCTGCAAATACCAGCCAAGCTAGCTGGCAAAATTCAGATGTTGAATAAACTATGCATTTTTAAACTAAAAAAAGAGGGGGGCGGGGAGTGATTTTAATGTTCCCACTGAAGAACAGATTAGAAAAGATTGAGATCAACATCCTGCATACATGGTGTTAATTAGTTTATATCATGCATTTTGGGAATTTACCACTGAGAAGGAAGCAGAGTTAATTTAGATTAAGTAAAAATAAAGGGAAATAATACATAAAAGTAAAAAGTAAAAAAGAAGAAATTCCAAGATCTATTGGTATTTCTATTTGATCAAAGTTTAATGTAGTTATCCCTGATAATTCTTTTTTTTTTTTTAAAGAATTTTATTGACTTTCCACACACAAACAAGACAAACAAAACATTAAAACATCAACTCTCATATGTACATCCAGCGTGTTGGTTGGTTCATCAGTTTTGTGCATTCATTTTGTAGTCTCAATCACAATTATGTTACATAACAACTCATATTGTCAATCCAAACTTATATATCCTAATATCGCTATCAAAAAAAAAGAAACTTTTGACTATACTTTTAATTATTCATGCTTTATGAGATAACAATACTTTAAACAGTTTATTCTGTAACAAATCATATAATCATTCCAAATCAATCATAAAAACACTTTATAAATATAGTGTCAAATAACAAAGACAAGAAAAAAAGTAAAGATATTCCTTACTGTCTAACATTCTAAATATTCTATTATCATATTTTATCATCTAGCCATTGATAAAAAAGATCCCAAATTTCATAAAATTGTTTATCCTCTTGCTCTCTAATTTCAAATGTCAATCTACTTATCTCAGCATATTCCAATATTTTCTTAATAATTTCTTCCTGTAATGGTATTTTCTCATTCTTCCAATTTTTAGCAAATACAATCCTAGCCGCTGTTAATACATTTACAATCAGGTATTTCAAATCTTTACTATATGTATCAGGTAAAATTCCCAATAAAAATATCTCTGGTTTCAAGTCTATGTGTTTCTTTGTCATTTTTTCCAACCACATGCGAATTTTAGTCCAATATTTTCTGGCATCCTCACAAGTCCACCACATATGGTAATACGAGCCAGGTATCTGATGACATTTCCAGCATTTTTCAGATTTGTTCTTAAACATTCTTGCTATTCTTGTTGGGGGAAAGTGCCACCTGTAAAACATCTTATACAAGTTTTCTTTATATGCTGTTGACATTGTCATTTTATAATTTTGAGACCACAGTTTTTGTCATTTCTCTAAATCAATCCCATATCCAAAATTCTTCCCCCAAACAATCATAGTTTCTTTGACTTGTTCTTCCTCTAATTTAATTCCCAGTAAATAACCATATAATTTTTTTAATCACCTTCTCATCAGTACCCATCAAGATCTTATCTAAATCAGTCTGTTTATCATAGAATCCCTCCGTTTTAGAATCTTCATCATACCTTGAATGTATTTGCGCATATGAAAACCAATTCATCCTTATACCTTGTTCCTCTAAGTTTTGAATCGATTTAAGTTCACCCTTTTCATCCAATAGTTCCCCATATCTAACTGTTTGTTCCTTCTTATAAATTATAGGATAGGAAAATGCTTCAATAGTCGATAACCAAACTGGAATTTTCAAATAACATTGTCTTTTTATCTTCTCCCCGTTTAACCACAAAGACTCCCGTATATAATGCCTTCTAAAATAACCCTGTGTTTTAGTTCCCTTATACCATAAAAAAGCATGCCAGCCCAACAGCAAATCATGACCTTCTAGTGTCAACAATCTAGCCTTTCTTAATGTTATCCATTCTTTGACCCACATCAAACTTGCAGCTTGATAATACAGTTCCCAATTAGGCAGGCCAAAACCTCCTCTAATTCTAGCGTCTTGCAAAAGCTTTAGTTTTATTCTCACTTTTTTACCTTGCCATATAAACTTCAACATGATTTTATTTAAATCTTCAAAATAGTCTTTTCCAAGCCTAATTGGTATTGTTTGAAACAGAAATAGAATTCTGGGTAAAATATTCATCTTAATTGTTGAAATTCTCCCTATTAATGACAATTGCAAGTTTTCCCATTTCTTCAAGTCTGTAGCTACCTTTTGTTTAAGTTTAATATAATTATTCTCTTTTAATGTGCTACATCTTGCTGTCAAATATATCCCCGGATACTTAACCTTATTCGTAACTTGGATTTTCAAAAGGTCTGCCAGTTCTTCTCTTTGTCTCAGTAGCATGTTCTTTGTCAAAATCTTTGTTTTATCTTTATTTATTTTCAAACCAGCCATCTCACCATATGTCTCTATCTTTTCCAATAACTTTGGAGCTGTTTCTAGTGGATATTCCAGAATAAAAGCTAAGTCATCAGCAAAAACTTGTAGTTTGAATTCTTCCTTTTTAATTTTCATTCCTTTTATGCTTTTATCATCCCTAATATTTCTATTCAACACTTCCAAAGTCAACACAAATAGCAAAGGAGATAGGGGACACCCTTGTCTTGTGCCTTTTCTTATATTAATAAAGTCTGTAAGTTCTCCCTCCATCATTACCTTTGCTGTCTGTTTATTGTATATGGCTTCTATTGCTTGAATAAATTTTCTGGCAAAACCTATCTGTTCCAATAGTAATAACATAAATCTCCATTTCATGTTATCAAATGCCTTTTGAGCATCTAGGAATATCAAAGCTATTTGCTTTTCAGGATGAGCCTCATAGTATTCCAAAGTATCCAAGATTACTCTCATATTGTCTCTGATTTGTCTCTTTGGCAGAAATCCATTTTTATCTGGGTGAATAAAATTATTTAAATATTTTTTAAGTCTTTCTGCTAAAATTGAAGCAAAAATTTTATAGTCTGCATTCAATAAAGAAATAGGTCTTTTGTTCTTAATTTGCAGTGGGTCAGCCTCTTCTTTTGGGATAAGTGTAATATAAGCCTGTGACCATGTTTTGGGTATCATCTTCTTTGACATAACTTCATTCATAACTTCTAACAATGGGATGCTCAATGATTCTTGAAATGTTTTATAGAATTCTGCCGGAAGCCCATCTGGACCTGGTGCTTTCCCATTATTTTGTTTCTTAAGTGCTTCATTTAATTCCATCATTGTTATATTGCTTTCTAACATTTCTTCAGTCTCTTTAGGTATCTTCAGTAAGTTAGCATTCTGTAGATACTGTTTGACTTTTTCCTCATCAATATTCTCTTGTTTATATAGTTGCCCATAAAAATCTCGAATAATTTCCTTTTTCTCCTTATTACCATAACAAACTTGGCCTTGATCATCTATTAGCTTCAATATTTTTCTTGATTCCTTCTCCTTTCTCAATTTATATGCTAGCCATCTACCTGGTTTATTTGCATCTTCAAAGTAATTCTGTTTAGAATTTCTAATTTTCTGTGCCAATTCTTCTTTCTCTATTAATTCCATTTTATGTTTAATTACATCCAGCTTCAATTTAATATCTTTTTTCTGTGGCATTTTCTGTAATTCTTTTTCAAGTCTTTTATACTCATCTTCCAAGGCCTTAGAAGTTTGCCTTTTCCTAATATTCTTTTTTCTTGTATAATCTATTATCAAACCTCTAGCATATGCCTTCATTGTATCCCAAACATTCTGCGTTGAAGTATCTTTTTTTTTATTTTCTCTAAAGAAAAAAGCCAGTTCCTTCTCCATCCGTTATATAAAATCTTTTTCCTTTAAGATAGTATTATTTAATGTCCATCTTGATCTTTTTTTTTTTGTCCCTTCCATTTAATTGTCATTGGGCTATGATCTGCCCAAGTACTTGTTTCGATATTTGTTTCTTGAATATTGGATATTAATTCTGTTGAGATCCAAATCATATCTAATCTGGACCATGATAAATGTCTATTTGAATAAAAAGTATATTGTTTAGCTTTAACACTTCTTTCTCTCCAAATATCTTTTAAAGTTAATTTGTCTGTCATTTTAAAAAAAGATTTAGGGAGAGTCTTTCTATTTTGCTTTCTATTTTGCTTTGTTGTTGTTGCTATATAGTCCAGTTTATTGTCCACAATTCCATTAAAGTCTCCCATCATAATTATATTAACATAGTCCAGTCCAATTATTTTCATGTGTAGTTTTTTATAAAACTCTTCTTGTTTATCATTCGGAGCATAAATTGCAATCAAGAGTATTTTTATATTATTGTCCATTATTTCTACCATTAATACTCTTCCATCTTCATCAGTGTAGATCAGTTTTGCTGGAATAGCCTCTTTAATGTATAGAACCACTCCTCTTTTCTTACATTGAGTCAAAGAAGTAAATATTTTCCCTAGTTTTGGCTGTACTAACAATTGTTCATGTTGTTTTTTAATATGAACTTCTTGTAGACAAATTATATCAAATTTTAGTTTCTCTAATTTATGAAAGGTTTTCCTTCTTTTAACAGCTGAATTGAGTCCATTTATATTCATTGTAATCAGTTTTTTTTTCTTTCATGATTATGCTTTATATTTAGGTCTAACAGCTCTCGTGGATCTCACTTCACGCTCTTCTTTACTATCCACCTGTCCACCTACTGCACCTTTCTCTTTTTCAGTCTCCAATTGTTCCTCTTGAAACTCAATTAATGAGACCTCTTTCTCTGCCTCCTCTCTTCTTCCTCCAAAAAATTCTGCATGGAAAAGTTCTGCTTTCTCAATTGAGTCAATTCAATGTCTCTGCTCTTGCCACGTAAACATTAATCCTTCTGGAATCAGCCATCTATAATTCACTTCGTTTTCCAGTAGCATTTTGGTCAGAAATCAATATTCTCTTCTCATCTCTCTCACTCTTCTGGGTATTTGTTTTAAAACCACAATCTCTTTACCTTTGTATTTCAATGTCTTCTCTCTTACCACTTGTAGTATTTGTGTATTAATGGATTTTTTGGTAAATCTAATATGGACTTCCTTGGGTAATTTATTTCTCATCACATATCTTGTATAAACTCGATATACCTCAACTACTCCATCCATCATCTTTTCCTCTGTAATTTCCAAAGCATCCGCCAAAATTTCTATCATTATCATAGCCAAATTTTGTCCTTTTTCTTCTTCTATATTTTGAAATCTCAGATAAAATTCTGACCTTTCCAAGTCCCACCTCAACATCCCACTTTTATCTTGTTCAACCACTGTTAATCTACTGTCAATATTTCCAATCTTCTCCTCTCTTTGTTCACCTTCTTCCTCAATTTTTTGGAATCTCTCCTCATACTTCACCATCATTTGTTTAATATTTTCCACTTTTTTATCAGTCTTCTCTATTCTTTGTTCAATGGTGTCTGATTTTTTCTTGAGATCTTGAATTCCTTGCATAATCATCTGTAAAGTTACTTTTTCTTGTTCTTTATCTTGCTTCAACATTGTCTGAATCAAACGTTGTTCTCCAGCTGGTGGGGAGGCAGAGGTAGAAGTAGAAACACCAGATGATATTGGTTTCCTGCTCATTTTAATGCTTCCAAATCTTCAAATTCTTTTTAACTTTTAATCCAACTGGTAGAATAGCCAATTATAATCCAAAATGGAAAAATCCAATAGTAAAAGGCCCAAAACCAAAGAACAAAAAGGAAAAAAGGAAGAAGAAAGATCTTCAGGTTCTTCTAGACCCTAATCCAATTACGAAGTAGTCCACCATAAAAAATGAAAAATAGAAAGAAAGAAAAAAACCCCCAAAATAATCATATTGATTAAGAAAAAAAAGAACAAAAAGAAAAAAGAAAAGAAGAAATTCCTTCAGGTTCTTCACACCTTAATCCAGTTGAGAAGTCTCAATAATCAAAAAGAAAAAATAGAGTGGTCCAAAAACATGGATAGAAAAAGCAAAAGGATCCCAGTAAAAATAAGGAGAAAAAAAGAAAAATAAAAAAAAGCTCTGAGGCTTTCCCTTTGAAATAAAAAGCAAAAATAAGAATATTATTAGAATTGGAATTTACAAACAGACTGGTGAGTAGGGGTATCACAAATAAAGAAAAAAAAATATAAGAAAGCAACTGCACTTTATTTAGTTGTCCAAGGCTCTTATTATGACTCTCTTCTCCACCAGCTTCAAAGCCAAGCCTCAAGTGTTGAAATATTGATAAGAATCCAGGAAAACACCTGTAATAATATTTTGCAGTGCTCTCCCTCTATCTTATCACATTAAAATGTCCTTGAGAAGGAGTCTTCTTACAGTTCTCTCCACTTCAAATAAAATATTTTCAAGCCTCTAGTTGGCAGTGTTACAAAGTTTCTTAATACTCTTCACCCCCCACCAGCCAGAAAAAAATGATAATTTATACAAAAAAAAGTAGCCAAAGGGAACCTCTATCCTAAAAGAAAATTAAAAAATCAAAAGGAGCATAAAAATATATGTAAGAGAAAATTCAATCTGGTTACCTACAAAGTCACACTAAAGTGGCCCCCCCCCCGAAAAAGTAAGAAAAAGAAAAAAAAAAATCCAAGCCTCAATTTGACATCATTTTAAAAAACACCGCTCATACAGTTTTTGTCAAAAAAAAAATCTCACAGGTTTCTTCTCTATTCAGGGTGCCCTTTCAAATCTCAGCGAATTTACAACAAAAAAGAAGTTTCTCACTTTCACTTCCAGCCACTTTCTTTCCGGAGCTGTCCCAACTTCAGCAGCTATGGAGGCTGCCTCTCTGCCACCAGCAAAAGGGCTTCTCCCAGATCAAACCAGAGATTTTGCGATATCCCTGGGATCCTGGGACTATGCCCTTCACGATCACCATCTCTACAGGACGGTTTAGGTCCATTGGGACCGACTAGGGGCAAAAATATTGGCTGTGATCTCAGAGCCCCGAGATCGCAGCTGTATCGCCGAAACGAAGCTCCGCCTTCTCATCCCTGATAATTCTTAATGGACTTTTGCGGACCAAACTGAATGATGAAGATTTCAAGATTTGTTTACAGATAAGGCATGAGATATAGGAAGAAGAGAACAATTTGTTGCCTTTTAAGAGAAGGCGATTAGTTACTAGAATTGCTTACTTGTTGCTATGAAGAGAAAATTCATTTATTTCCTTTCCTTTCCTTTCCCCTTCCCTTCCCTTCTTTCCATTCCATTATTTTAATAAGTATTAGTTCTTATCTTATTAATTGTAATGCACAATTAAATCATTATTAAAAAAAATTCATTTCCCTGTTGCGCATCTAGAATCATCTATCTGGTAATTTTTTCCATTTGCCTTGCTCCTTGGAGGAAGAGCAGCTCTGCTGCTAGTAAATTGACTTTGTTTTCTTAGATTAGTCCACAAACATTGACTGTCACCATCCAGGACCATTTCTGTGGCAGGAAAAAAAAACCTGTATTGTGCTGCCTGAATGAAAAATAAAGCCAAAGTTAACTTGTTTGTGATCTGAATGCAAAAGATAACAATGCGGTACAATGCAGGCTCTCATTTTTGGAAGTCTGATTCTTTTAGGCCTGAAGAAAATCTTGTCCAAAGCATCTTTGGAAACTCAAAGGTTATTCATTCAATTATTTGAAAATTAACATTGTACCTTTCCATATTCAGTACAAAATCATGATGACATGATTGAAAACAAGAATTAGCATAACAAGGAAATGCTCCAGTGTACTCAAACAGCTTTAGCCAAGTCAAGTTCCCCCAAAGAGAGACAGCTGAATTGACACGCCAAGGAAGGATGATTCATAAATGAAATGGCACTTCAAAAATATTATCTCACCAGGCAGCAACACATCTGCAGCCCTAAGCTTGTTTCACCTGGGCTCAGAAATTGAGCAGGATCGGATCTGGTTGGTGCTTTCTTGGCAGACCACCAAGGAATGTAGTGCTGTAGGCTGAATTGGGAAGAATATTTTGGAAGTTGCTAATGGCCAAACAACTTCCATTTGTCAACTCTGAAGCAAACCTGGCAGGGGCCATTTTGGAGGCTTCAGGATTGTCACAATGTGAAGAAGGGATAGGGAAGGTGGGCATAGTTAGATGGGAGTTTGTAGCCCAAACAAAATAGTTTCCTGTAGGAACAAAGGACATTCCAACAGGTGGCTGGAGAAAGGAGGAGTGAAGTAATGAGGCAACTGGCCAGTACCTTGACTGGACAATGTGATTGATTGGGGAAAGGAGGAACTTTTACTTTTTAATTAGGTGAAAACCGCAGGAACTTTCAGAGTTGGTTTTCACTATTTGTGCCAATATGATATTTGTAATAAAACTGTCCTTTGAGGAATCTGCCTTGGAATCTGCCTTGGAGTTCTGCTTTCTATGGGGTTATTACTTGGAACATTGACACCACACTGTTGCCCCAAACAATGCAACTGCATGAATGCTTATGTCAATTTAAGGAGATCTTTACATTTCCAAAACATCTTCACTTCTTGAATTTGCTAGTTTTATAAATTCATGCAACAGCACAAACAGAAGCCAGATTTTAAGGCAGATTTTTCAACGCTTATTTTTACATTTGCATCTTTCTATTCTTCTGTCAACATAACATTTTGAAAGCCTAAAGCAATTTAATTCCATGGTCAAGTGTGGACTTGAATTTAGTCCTTATCAGTTTTAGTTTTAACACCAGAAGTGTCAGTTCATGCTGGTGTCTAGGATGATGTGAAAGGAAGCTGTCTTTAATGCATTCCAGTTCTGTTTGATAAAGAATTGTAAAGGTTAATTTGCAAAGAAACAAATAGGCAATCAATAAAAATGATGCATGATTAGAGTTATATTTATATCTCAGCTCCATTTCAGATTCTGGGGGCTATGTTTTGAAATAGTGGAATTTTCTAGAGGGCTTCAGAAGAAAATTCATACAGATAGCATTACATTAATCTGAACATAATATTTCCATTTAATTATGATAAAATTGTAATTTAATTGCTAGTTTCCTGGATAAGACATTAATAAGGAATCAAGGAAACATGTCTCAGTCTAAGAGAAAATATGTGGCCCTGTGGAATGGATATCTCAGTCAATTCTGAAAATCCCCAATGAAGCTTCTGAAAAAAAGGATGAAACAGAATTAAAATAATTGAAAAGATTTGTAGGAAGCAGCAGAAAGGGGAACATGTTCTTTAAGAAGGAATGTAGAGGTTTGGATCAGCTAGTTTCAATCCTATGCAAACTGTACTTGGTTCTTATATTTTGGCTCTGCTACCTGGGAAAGCAGCTGATGAATTGATAATTTTAAGTGCCTGGGAAGATTTTTCTGTTTGCAATGTCCATTTCAAAATATATATAAAAAAACTGATTTTTTTTCCCCCCAAAATTATTATTTTTCTTAATTTTCCTTTCGTTTTCTGTTTCACGCCCCTTTTATTCAGGGATTGTGATTGACATTTAATTGGAGCACAGTGGTCAAGTACAGTATTTCAGGCAAACTTTGCCCACAGCCTGGAGATTGAACCTCATGGGTCTCAAAGCTGACTCAGTCTTCCATTCTTCTGAGGTCGGTAAAATGAGGACCCAAATTGTTGGGGGCAATATGTAAACAATGCTTCTACATTGTAAACTGCCCAAAGAATGCTGTAAAGTGCTATGGGTGTGTGTGTGTGTTTTATATAAGTCTAAATATAATTGTTATTGCTATTTGCAATTACTACTCCAAGAGCCTTGGTGAGCTTTTTTTCCCACTAGACACATTGTGTATCCTCAAAATTGTATGCTTCACAGCATTGACCATTCATATTATAATAACTTCCAGAACTGAATTAAATAATAAGTACATAATATACAGCACAAAACCTGTCTATGCTTCAAAATGATGTGTAGGACAAGATACCATTTAGTGGATTCCTACTTCCCAAGAGTTGCCACATCATGACCATGAAAATAAACACAAACACACATATATCTCACTCCATACATTGAACTGAAAACCCCCAACACCACACCAACACTGCACTATACAGGAGAATTCAAAAGAGTTACTGCCCTGGGATAGAAGCCGTTTTTCAGCATATTTGTGTTTGTTTTTATTATCCTGTACTGTCTGCCAGATGGTAATAGTTCAAAAAAAAAGGATGCCCAGGATGAAATGGATCTTTGAGACTGTTTTGAACTTTCTTAAGGTAATGGAAGCTATAAAGCTCTTCCAAAGAGGGGAGAGGGCAACCAATGATCTTCTGGGCAATGATGTTAACCCTCTGGAGTGCTTTCCTATCTGCTACTGTGCAATTGACAAACCATAAAGAGGTGCAGTAAGTTAAGATACTCTCTATGGTGCAGCGGTAGAAGGTCACCAGCAGTTTTTCATTCAGTTGTTGTTTTCTGAGAAGTCTCAGGTAGTATAATCTCTGCTGGGCTCTTTTGACCAGGGCTACAGTGGAAGATGAAACTGAAGATGGTGTTTGATTTTGTTGTACAAGGTGCAATGACAATAAACTAAACTAAACTAAGCTGGATGAAGAACTGGTGGGGTTTCTCATTTGAATTCAGACTAAGTCTTGCTCAGCAGGCTTTGGCACAAAACAACCTTCATAGGAAAGTGATGCACAGCAATTGGGGTCTTTTTCAGGTTGCCTCCTCTTGCAGAGGCATTTCTGCTGGAATGCTATGCAAAGATAGCCAGGTAGAGATAACCTGGGAAAATTCTCAGAGGAATTGCACTGCAGCTCTCTCCACAATTTGAGGACTTCTGTGCTTATACCAGCAGTTCTCTGCAAAAGCCCCTTCCTCTATTGTGCAAAACCATATCACGTAATACAGAGAAACCTAAGGTCTGGCAACATAATGCAATGCAAGTCCACTGAGCATGCTCAGAGAATGGAGAAAGATTTTATATCAGGGGAGCCAGGTAAAGTGCTGCTATGCATCCTCCTACTAGTTGGATCATAGCTGTCCTAGTTTTACAGGCAACCATGAACTGAAGGGAACAAATGCAGATGTAATGGAAAAAGGAAGATGGGAGCAGGGGATCTATGTTCTTATGGGAACACAACATTTAAAAAAGAATGAATATTGCTGCTTTTCTAAAAAAAAAAAAAATGAATTTAAGGACAGCAAAAGGTGAACTGAGATGCAGAACAGATTTATAGTTAAAATATATATTACAACTGGATCCTTTTGTGGATTGTACATTGCTTTAAGAAACAAAATGGGTTCATTTAGAAAGATTCACTAAGCTAAAACAGATTTTTTTTTTTAAAGAGCCATTGATAGCAGCTACATTCTCCACTACTGCTACAATGTCTATGGAAATTCTCAGTCATCCAAGTCATAATTGTCCAAAAGGTGCTTTTTCAAGAGAATAGAATAGGATTCTTTATTGGCCAAGTGTGTTTGGGCACACAAGGAATTTGTCTTGGTGCAAATGCTCTCAGTATACATAAAAGAAAAGATGCATTCATCAAGAATCATCACGTACAACACTTAATAATAGTCATAGGGGACAATAAGCAATCAAATCATACTAGGAAACAGTCTATATAAATCATAAGGATACAAGCAACAAAGTTACAGTCATACAGTCACAAGTGGGAGGGGATGGGTGATAAGGAGTGATGAGATTATTAATAGTAATAGTAGTGCAGACTTTGTAAATAGTTGGACAGTGTTGAGGGAACTAGACTTTCTGTTTTTCTTGGAAGATGTTTTGTTTCTTATCTAAGAAGCTGAAGAAGCTTCTTGTTTAAGAAGCAAAACGTCTTCAAAGAAAAACCAGAAAGTCCAGTAGCCTCTTGGAAAAAGCACCTTAGGGACTACTATGATCAATTTTCTTGTCTTTTCAAGAAGACCTTCTCTTTCCTTTTCTACATTATAATGAGGAAGTTTTTAAACTGCCTTAGCAGAGAGCTCTATTTTGTTGATCATTGTGAAGTTGCCAGGCACAGTTTTCACACAGGAGTTCTTAGAAGGAGGAAAGGGGATGGGAAAGGAAAAAAATCCTTAGCCAACGGACACAAAACACACACAAGCACAGCCTGCAATTCTAATCACTGGACACCGTGAGTTCTAGTCTTGTTTTAGGCACAAAGCCGTTTGGGTAACCTTGGGCCAATTGCTCTCTCCCAACTCTAGGAAGGAGGGAATGGCAACTCCACTGCTGAAAAACCTTGCCCAGAAAACTGAAGGGACCAGTCCAGGCACTTCTCAGGAGTTAAAAACTGATTCAAATGCACATACACACACCGCTGGAAATGGTTGAAAAATCTGTATTGAATTTTCTTTAAGATAATTTTTCTTCTGGTGTGACCCACTGTTCAGATCATCTATTCTCCCAAGGGATTAATTAGTACTTGAATTGATGAAACAATCTTGAGGTCTGTGAAATAATGCATAAAGCTTCTGAATCCAGAGATAAGCAGGAACTCTTAAAATATCTCATATTAATGGTTGTATTAAGATATCTGGGGATAGCCTCTGCAAATGTAGTGCCTTTCAGATTGGAAGGATTCAATACAGTAATGGAACTGCAGCTCTCAAAATGGCCAACCTATTGAAACCATATTATGAAATATGCATTTTGTGAAATTGGCAATAATGTAAAGTAAGTCAGCTTGTGAATAGGTCCACAAGGCTCCCATGTTCTCAAATGTCAACAGTGGTGCTTACTCTGGTTTAATGTTTTTGAGAATGAGATCACTGGCAATTTAAACTCTGCAATATTTGAGTCTATTTACAACTACATTTCTACCCTACATCAACTCCTCCCTAAAAATCCCTTTCAGAATGCTTCTCTCCGCCACCATCTTACACTTGTTCCTCGGTGCAGTTTTTTTTTTTGTGATTTATTTCTTCCTTTACATTTTTCTGCCCCCCCACCTTCCCATGTCTACAGAGGAATAGAAGAAGATACCATCTCCCCCTGCCCCATCGCTCTCCTTCCCTTCAGAATATTCCAGAAAAGTCATCTACTTCTGACTTTCTGTAATTGAAGATCTCCTGAATGTTCTGGCTCATTGACATTACCTTGTCCAGTCTCAGATTCAAATTCTTTCAGACAAGCCCTGAGTAGTTCAAGTACGTCTCGTGACAATGCCCTAACAATACTACAAAATATTCCTATATTTTATTTATTTATATTCATTTATCAAATGTATACAGCTACCCATCTCACTCTGGGCAGCATACAACAATTAATTAAAACAATAAATATATAAAAATAATCACTCTTAAAATACATAACCTCAACAAACAAGAGAGAGTATCAGCCACAATAATGGAGCCATCTTAAAATTTCACATACAGGCCTGATAATAGAATAGAAATGTCCATAGTGTGGGCACCACAGCAGAGATAATTTATATCAAATGTAAGTTTGTAGTAAACAGATACCCACAACATGCTTTCTCTGCCAGTCTGTTAATGGGACTGGCTGATGTAATCGGGGAGAGGCAGCCCCTCAGATAACCTAGCCCCATGCTATGAAAGGGATTAAAGGTTAAAACCAGCATGTTGAACTGGACCCAAAAGCAAACTGCCAACCAATGCAGCTCGGTATATAATGCAACCCCTGGCCTATAGGCTGCATATGAACACCCTGTTTCTCTGCAGGCCTCAAATATAACCTACTGAATATCAGTGGCAAACGTTAAAGAATTAGTGCTATGATTTGCCACTGATTTTTTCCACTCACAGCATACAGTATATAAGCCTTGTATTTAGTTAAGTATATCAAAAAACGAACAAAGCCTATATGCTGAAAACCCATCAGCATTAAAAAAAATTGTAGCTTTGCCCACTGTTGATGATGTCATTCTAGCTTTGCTCACTCAGTACATAGAAAGAAGGAGAGTTCCAGCCATTAAAATGTTGACTGTTCCTGTACAGCTGTACTCTTCTCTAAACAGATGCAAAAAGATTCTATGTACTCAATGCACTCAACTGACGCACTGAATTGGTTCCCAACATAAAGATGCGCTAAAAATTCTACAATGGCATGTTGTATGTGTCCGTTTAAGATGCCTCTTAATTACACTGCAAATTTTGTGTCCTAGCAGTAGCATAATTAGAATAAATGTAGAGGAAGCAGCTGCTTTAGGAAATGCAGGCCTATTCAGCAACCAATGTAGAGGAAGCAGCTGCTTTAGGAAATTCAGGCCTATTTGGCACTCATACTTTGCCCATGCCTTTATGTGCAGATGTAGAGAGGAAGGAAGATGACCTTGTCAGAGATAGGCAAGATTTGTAACTGAAACCATGGAAAACGTATCTTAAGTCTAAAGTCTGAAAGGCTCTGCATGGGTTAAAATACTTGTTTTGTCATTTAAGACACCCGTCACTGCCCAATCTAGACAAGTAGTCCAAATATTTTGGCCTCACCCACCTGGGGGGATAATGTCCCCAGCCAGGCATCCAGTTAAAAAATAAACATTTATACAACAAGCATATGCACTCACACAATCTTAAATAACAAAACATACCCTCAAAAAATCACTATAGCTGACTCACTATGGTAGACCCAATATCATTAAAGTATAAACAGTTAGATATTGAATCCAAACTAAATCATCTTTGAATATAAGTTTCCAACTAATTGTGAACTTATTGATTCTTTATTTATTTGGGTTTCTCGTGTCATTGCTGTGTTGGACAGCCTTAAAAAAATCTATACCCACTCCTTTTGTTTTTAGTTTATCAAATCCAATGAGGGGCTTAGCTACCCAGCATCAAATTAACCTCCAAGCTCACTTTGTCAAGTCTACTTCATGTCAAATTCATGGCTACTTTACTTTTCAATATCAAAATTCTTTTTAAAAGATTTGAAATTTAATTGAAGGAAAGATTCTTCAATTTACAATTATGAGGTTGTATCAGGATACTTTTGGCTATTTCATTTTGGCAGAATGAGATGAGAATAGGGGCTATTATATCCTAACCTTCTAGTAGTAGACATTAATGTTGCCTGACTGCACTTGGGCACTTTAAGGGCAAGGGCATGATAACAATACATTTTTGAAATGGTCCTTTTGCATCTCTTTAAAACTAGAGATAGTAAGGATAAGCATTTACAACGACAGCAGCAATCACCAGATTGTCCAGTGGAAAGCCTAAATTATGCTGAATCAATACACAAAAGTGTTTTACTTGCACTTAAAAATGAAATTAAGAAGTCAGGCTTTACTGAAGATCAAAGAATAAACCATCCTCTGGGCTGCTTGGTTTTCTAAGTATTGACGACTCTTTCCCCAGTTTTGTGTGCACCAAATTGTGAGGCTGTGCCAGAAACACCAGTCCATTTAATCTCCAAATGTCCTTCTCAGCCCCCTCTCACCAATAGGTGTCTCTGGGTGGCATCTGTTTCAATTCAACACCTCAAGTCACTTGAGAGTCTTGAGACAAAGGAGTAATTTGATCAAATGTCCTTTACATTCAAAATGGCATACCATTCCACCAAATACCAGCTGCCATACAAAGAGGCATATACTTCTCACCTGCAAGTCCTGGCTGAATAATAGCAAGATAATAAAATAGGGAAAGTGAAACAGAAAAGAAAAGTCCATTGCATGGCAGAGCAAACAAAGTTGCCTGCACCTCTCAGTTTTAATTATTGCAGCTCTTTCCTCAAAGTAGAGTTGCCAAACTACAATAGAGCCCCACTCTGATTTTATATTGGATGTTATATGACTATTATGTGAATATGATCATAGTGGTTCCAGAATCATTTTTTTTTATTTCCTGAAACAAGCAAAACAACCTTTTGATCAAATGGGACGCTCTAACTGCACACACCCATTCTTTGGGAGAAAGAGTCTTAATGTATCTCCTTGAGATGAAGCACCGTTGAAGTAGAAGAATTTACTTTCATCTTATGGTTTGGTTTTGGAGTATAATGATTCAAGGCTGTGGCTGTTTCCAGGAATGATAAATTAAGCTTTCAAAAGAGTGAAAAATGTAATTCCAACCGAATCCCAGAACTTCTGGTTATCACCCTGTGCATTTTATAGGTAGCATCATGTTCTCATTTTCTGTCTCCCGCCTATAAAATCAGCTTTGCAATTGTGAACAAGTAATTCCCACTTTCTTCTCTGAAGGAGAAAAATAAATGTTACATTAGCTGTGTGGGATTTGAGAATGCAAGGTTGAGGAGATCTGGGTGAAAGCAGGTGAACAGCAAGTGAAAGACTTGGGTGGTATAAATAATGGACTAACAGAGTTGGAAGGGACCTTGGAAGTCTTCTAATACAGGGGTCTCCAACTGTGGCAACTTTAAGCCTGGTGGACTTCAACTCCCAGAATTCCCCAGCTAGCCAAGGTGGCTGAGGAATTTTGGAAGTTGAAGTCCTCCAGGTTTAAAGTTGCCAAGGTTGGAGACCCCCTGTTCTAATACACACACACACACACACACACACACACACAACACACACACACACACACACACACTTGCAGGAAAACCCTATACTATTCTGGAAAAATGTTTGTTCAATCTCTTAAAAAACTCTAGTGATGGAGCATCCACAACTTCTGGAAACAGAAGTTACAATACAAGTCTTTTGGTAAGTAAGGCAGAACAACACATATGAATAATATATGCCTGTCACAGGATATTTAGTATATTTCTCCATACCTTTGCTTCTTTGCAATTCATCTGAGCTTGCACCATGTCCCTACACTAATTCATGCACAGTCATTTGTTTCATAAACCTGTCATCTTTCTCTACTCATCCATATCTTTCTTAGTCTTGCCCTTCTTTTCAACACATTCAATCTTCATTGACTATCTCTCTATGATTTAAATGCATCCATGTACTTCTTGTATACTGGACATTCCCTTTTCTGCTCAAATCCTTTTCTATATGTTCATTCTTGATCTCATCTGTTCTTCTTTTACCACACATATTTTCAAATTAAATCCATTCCAACTGCCCTGACCTTTGCTGTTTTCCAGATATACCCCTCACTCACTTCCATGTAACAAAGTTTATAGAAATTAGGGTCAAACAAGCTACACAGATATATCTTAAGACCTTTTATCACCATTTAAAACCTGCAGCCTTACTGATTCAACATTTTAATAATATTTCTGATTTCCTTTAATCAGTTTTTGAACACTGAAACTTTATAGCATTGTGTCAGTTCTACTTCAGGCATATTGCTGTTATTTCCAAGAATTCCCCAGAATGCTAACTTCCACATTTCCTCCTGTCACTTTAATCTCAACTCATTTCATGACTTTTATTTATTTATTTAAATTTATTGGCTACCCAACTCTAATTAATTCCATCCCCATTGCTGTTTGCTCTTTGTTTAGCCCTCTTTCCCATTTCCACAGCAATTGTTTAAATGGCCGTTTTACATTTTCATTCAAACCCCTCTGCATTGTCTCTCTTTTAATCATTCCTTGCCTGCTTTGACTACATTATTTGGATCTATCTTTTTCCCTCTAGTCTCATTATATAATCTTTCTGACTTTTTTTATGCAGCAGTCACTTTTCTGCAGCAGTCATTTCAATATATGCATTTCCCCCCTCAGCCAGTTTGTTCTACTTCATCATTTTACCAAACAGCCTTTTTCATACATCTCATCAGTAGAATGTTTTGTTGTTGCCATTGCTGTTGCCTTGCCTTTGTCTTCCCTACCCTACCCTACTCTATCTACCCTACCCTACCCTATCCTTTTCCCTCCCAGTTTATACATACGTCTGTTGTATCCTAAAATATACAGTATTTTTCCCCTCTATTCCAAGCTGCTTCCATACCATTTTTCTTGCAACCCCCTTCCATTCATTCTATTGAGAGATCATCTTTCCCCCAAGACTTGTTCATACAGGACTCATACTTCTTTTTCCTGCAGTTGTTCTACTTAAGTCTTGTTTCATTCACAGTGTTTGTTTTCTTCTACGTCCATTTTCCCAATGCTTGTTCTTCTCACCACTACAAAAGGCCAGTGCTACATTCAGAACTTTTCTGCACTTGTGTGTTCTACACAAATTGTAAAACAAACAGTTGTCATTACTTCTGCATGTTTTCAGTACCATTTGTGCAAATTTTGTAACGATTATTTCAGCAATATGTTGTCACAACAGATATAATGGGAGAGAGGAGGTTATATGTTCCTTAATAATGCCTCCAGACTGGGAACATGAAAAAGATGACAAAATTTTATATGGGATAAATTGATTGGTCGATTGTTAATTGCTGAGTATTAGTGACCAGCCAAATTTATGTGTCAATGTTATCTGTTTATAGTGTGAGCACTTCTCTTTATCTGCACAAGTCTTTCTTAATTTTGTTTGATATTTTGCTATGTCAAATTTTTGTAAATCATCAGGATTAAGTTTTTATCTGGATGGTGTATAAATATTATGAATGAATATAAATGCTTTCATATTATCTGAAATATTTTAGGACAACTTAGACCCAAGGAGCCCACAAAATTAAAATAGGAAAAACAATTTATTTTAAGTATTTATACCTTGCATTTGTCACAGTCAAAACACTGATACAAAGCTAGAAAAAAATGACAGATAAAAATAGTTATACCAAGATAGCTGCAGTAGTTGGAAAAATATTTCTCAACTGGAGGAAATAAATGACATAGGAAGGAATCAGTGGAAATATAACAGTCAAAAAGAAGGTTTTCTCTAGTTATCATTTACTCACTTGCTCATAATAGAACATTTCCAAAGACATCTAACCCATAAGTAGAATGGCATCTTTTGAGACACATCTTCTGGTGCTCTGGTCTCAAGAAGAATATGATGTTGCTAAACATCATAGCATCAATACACTGAATTATGCTCTAGTTATCAGACTTCTTATGCCATTTGGAAAAGAAAATTCTAGCTAACCAGTTTTGGCAGGTTTGGGGTTGAATCATCCTTGTCTCTTAAATTATTCTTATCCTTTAACTTTATCCCTTAATCAACAGAAATATTGGATGCTTAATTAAAATTGAGTACATTTATTGGATTTCAATATTTGATTTACCCTTTTTCCTTAAACATGTGGCTTCTTATACTGTGTTTCTCACAAAATAAGACCAGGCCTTATTTTATTTTGACCCCCGAAAAAATGGCTAGGCCTTTTTGGGAGTGACTTAATTCCCCCCCTTTGCATCCTCGGGTGGGTGGGTGGCGACAGTTTGGATGTTGACCTCGGCATTGGTGGGGCACTTCGTATCGGGAGACCTTCCGCCACCATTGCTTTCCCTTCTCCCTGTGCTGCCGCGGAGTTTAGAGCAATGCAACAGCATTTGGCACAGCCACGCGCAGCCAGCCAGGGCTCCTCCCTGCAACTGGAGCCTGGCGGAGACACTCGGCTTCAGGCACTCCTGTCACTGTCTTCCCTTCACCTTCGAAGGCAAAACCAATTCTTTTAAAAACGATGCCCTACTACAACAAAGACTCTCCTGCATGAGAGGGCAGCCCAACCCCACATGGGGAGGCGAATCTCCCGGGGCCACAGCGTAGGATTGGCCCACCCTGGGAGAAGTGTCCAGCCACCCTCCCTGCCTGGTGCTGGGCAGAGCACAAAGAGCTTCGCCTGTGGCACCCAGCACAGTTGACAGGCGGGCCCTCCTGCCCAGTGGCAAAACTCTTGCCAAGGCAGCGAGTGCCTCACTGCCAGGCCCTCCGTTCATCCCACCAGAGCCATGCCTGAGCCGTGCGGGCTGGGCAGAGCTGGGAAAGTGAGCCACGGGTGTGCGCCCCCCTGCCAAGCAAAAGAGCCGGGCCGACCTGAGCTTGGCTTCCTTCCCAAGTCCCTCCAGCCCAAACCTGAAGGAGCAATCAGGAGAGGCCGCCCGAGGCAGTGATAGCACCTACCCATCCATGGACAGGGAGGCAAGATGATGGCCTGCGCTGCATCCTCCTCCGAGCTGAGCCCCGCCGAGTGAGCGCCTCTGCCTGATGCCTGTGCTGCTGCAGTGTTTGGAGCTGCTGGTGCATTTGGAGATGTGTGAGGATGGGGACGGGATGGGCAAGGGGTGGAAAGGATGGGCGGCTTTGGGCTCTCTCCACCGGACCCGCCGGCCAGGGAAGCAGTGCTGCCGTTGCCTTGCCTCCCTGTCTGTGGATGGGTGGGTGCTATCACTGCCTTGGGCAGCCTCTCCCAATGACCCCTTCAAGTTTGGGCTGGAGGGACTTGGGAAGGAAGCCAAGTTTGGGTCGGCCTGGCTCTTTCTCTTGGCAGGCGGGCGTGCACCTGCGGCTCGCTTTCCTGGCTCTGCCAAGCCCGCATGGCTCTGGCGCGGCCCTGGCAGGATGAGCGGAGGGCCCGGCGGGGAGGCACTCACTGCCTTGGCAAGAGCTCTGCTGCCGGGCAGGAGGGCCCATCTGTCAGCTGCGCTGGGTGCCCCAGGTGAAGCTCTTTGTGCACTGCCTGGCGCCAGGCAGGGATGGCAGCTGGGTGCTTCTCCCGGGGTGAGCCGATCCTACGCTGCGGCCCTGGGAGATTCGCCTCCCCATGTGGGGTTGGGCTCCCCTCTCGGGCAGGGGAGGCTTTGTTGTACCGGTAGTAGGGCATCGCTTTTAAAAGAATTGGCTTTGCCTTCGAAGGCAAAGGGAAGGTGGTGACAGGAGCGCCTGAAGCCCAGTGTCTCTGCCGGGCTCCGGTTGCAGGGAGGAGCCCTGGCTGGCTGTGCATGGCTGCGCGTGGCTGCACCAAATACTGCATGGCTGTGCCAAATGCCGCGGCATTGCTCTAAATGCCGTGGCAGTATGGGGAGAAAGGAAAGCAATGGTGGCGGAAGGTCTCCCAATATGAAGGGCCCCACCAACACCGAAGTCAATGCAGGCAGCACCATATCCGGGTATGCAACAAAAGTACTTCCTAACGGCAAGCCCCCCGCCATTCCTCCCCATTTCACATGTTTAATATAGGCCTTAATTTGGGGAGAGGGGCTTAATTTGATTTTATGCCTATAAAACATGCTGGGATTTCCGATTGGGGGAGGCCGTATTGGTGAGAAACATGGTATTACATCACTGTTAATCCCATTTTACAGAGTAGAACCAAAAGAGTTCCTTAACTCAAGCTAAGGAAAATGATGAGTCTATACAAGTAGGTATATAATTTTATGAACCATGCATTATTTTCCTATATTCCTTTCACCCATAACTTAGAACTTATTGTATTTTCATAAAGGCATTGTTGCCATTGATTTGTGTGTGAATACTTAATTTAGAATTTGCAAGTTACTAAAGAAAAAGAACTTCAGTAGAGATGCCAGGAGAACAACAAACATTGAAAGTTTATTAAGAAATTGTCTCTGAATATACTCACAGCACCAGGGTACCTGTCCTTAATCTGCCAGGTGAGCCCAAACAGCAGGGATGGTCTCTGGAATTGGACTCAAAAAGGGGCTACTTTCATTGGATAACCCTGTTTTCCCTCTGCACACCCAGGAAAATTAGATAAGAGCCATGGTGGCACAGTGGTTAGATTTCAGTATTGCAGGGTAACTCTACCCAAAGCCAGGAATTTGATTCTCACTGGCTCAAGGTTGATTCAGCTTTTGATCCTCCCGGGATCGGTAAAATGAGAACCCAGATTGTTGGGGGCAATATGCTGACACTGTAAGCTGCTCAGAGAATCTGTACAGCACTATGGAGCAGTATATAAGTTTAAGTGTGTTATGAACTAATAAAACGCTGAAATAAAGTTTTATGAAACCTTTAGAAAATAGCAGGGTTCTAGTCCTGCACTTCTTATTGGCTGATAATAGCGATATCGGATTGATCCATTCAGGAGAATCTGATTGGCTGTTAATGGGCCACTCTCATTGGTTAAGGGGGTTAACACTCCACGTTTCTTATTGGTTACTAGATCAGCAGCTTGCCTATAAAAGGGCTGCTGCTGCCCTTGGTTTTTTGCTCTGTTCAGAATGATTAAGAGTTGAAGTTCACTGTTCACCGTCTCATCTCCGTTCCTTGTACCCATGCGCAGAACTTAACACTGGCGACAAGGATGGGATGCGGAGACGTCAGAGCTGACTGAACACTACAGAGCACTAAACAGAGCACGTGACTGAAGGCGCATCAATGGTGGAAACTGTTATGTACTTGGACATGGGTCGGAGTAAATGGAGACAGCCTCTGAATAGTGACTTTCAGCTCTTTATTAGCATAGTGACTTCTCAAAACAACAACAGTGAACCCTGCCTTATATAGGCAACCTTTGTGAGACTTGTCCAATAGCGAGCTATGAACGCAAGTACTTTAAACCAATAATAATCCTCTGTTAAGGGCCAATCGGATTCCTAAGAACTAGCCAATCCGATCTGGCCGCCTAACAGCCAATCAGAAGTGCAGGGCCAGAACCCTGCACTTCACCTCAAGCTCATACTTTATTAACTATGGTACATACATAACAGAAACCATGACCGGCGGCACCATACCACTCGCTCCATTCCACCTGGCACAAGAAGACTGGGACTCATACATGGACCGGTTCCAGATGTTTCTGGAGACCAACAACTTGAAGGATGCCACTACTGGGAAAAAGCGAGCGGTATTCCTGACTCACTGCGGACCTGCCGTTTTTAAGATGGCTAAGGCACTGGCAAAACCGGCTGAGGTGAAATCCATGGACTGGGACGTCCTCGAGCCCCTCCTACGGGCCCACTATGCACCTACTGTACCAACGCTTGTCCGAAGACATGAATTTTACCAAAGAGACCAGCGGAAAGGAGAAAGCGTTGCAGATTTCATCGTGGATCTCCGCAACCTGGGAGGCCTCTGCGGGTTTGCTGACCTCGAAGAAGCTCTAAGAGACTGAATAGTTCTTGGACTAGATGCGCCACAGGTGCAAAGTAAGCTGATGGCGAAAGGTGACATCAGCCTTGCAGATACTATCGCTGACGCTACTGCAGCAGAAGCAACCAGGAAGTCGGCTGCCCGAATGCGCCGCACCAACGCCCCGCTCCACCAACTCACCAGCGAAACCTCACCTCGCCTTGAGGGACATGCAACAGCAACCCACCACGAGGACCTTGAATCGTCATCAGAAGGTGATGAGGAAGAGGTCAACCGGCTCCGGTCTGAACGAGACCAACGCCTCCAGCATAACCAGAGACTGCAGTATCAATGCGCAGGTTGTGGGGCAAACCACCCATGATCAGACTGCAAATTCCTCGACGTGCTCTGCCATGTTTGTGGGAAGAGAGGCCACATTGGAAAGGTCTGTAGAAGCAAGATAGGAGCCAGCCCATTTCAGAGGGGGACCAACTACCGCCAAACCACAGGAAGTCGTCCTGTGAATCGGGAACATTTGAACCACCAATGGAACAACCACTCCTACAGAAATAAACCACTAGCCCATTCAACGAGAAGAGGCACACCAAACCATTACAATTGGTCACGCCTCATCATTAGATGCAAAGAAGATCTGAGTGAAGGTCAAAAACCAGCCCTGCGTGATGGAAGTCGATTTAGGATCGTCCCTCTTGATGGTTTCCTGGAAGACCTCAAACAATTAATTCCTGCTGTCCAGCAGCAAGACCTCAGAATCCAGAGAATCATACTCAAGGACTATCAGGGAAACTGAATTCCAGTTGTTGGATCCAGCCTAGTCCAGGTCTCATTCAAAAATCGTACTGCATCTTTACCATTGACCATTGTCGACCGTGACCAGCCTAGCTTGTTAGGCCTTCAATGGTTCGCTCCACTTGGGATTGAGGTAGCCGGCATTCACCAAACCAGCAGTGACGACTGGGAGGAGGCCCTCGTCCAGGAATTCCAGGATGTCTTTGCAGACAAACTAGACGAGTACAAGGGGACCCCGATATCATTTAACCTTAACCCTGAAGTAGCCCCCATCTGCCTTAAGCCTCGTCGAGTACCTTTTGCCCTTAAACCAAAGATTGACGAGCAGCTTGATAAATTAATAGCTCAGGGTGTTATAGAACCAACCGACCACGCTCCTTGGGAAATCCCAATCATAACACCCAACAAACCGGATGGATCGTTAAGGATTTGTGGGGACTACCGTGCCACCCTGAATCACGCCCTTCAACAGAACGCTTACCCGGTGCCGGTGGTACAACACCTCCTCCATTCCCTGGGGGGGCGGAAAAGTCTTCGCTAAATTGGACTTAGCACAGGCGTACCAACAACTGCCTGTAGATAAAAAAACAGCAGAGGCACAAACGATCGTTACGCACCGAGGTGCTTTTAAGTGCAACCGACTCCAATTCGGAGCTAGCGTAGCCCCAGGGATTTTTCAGAGATTGATGGAGAGACTATTACAGGGAATAAAAGGGGTCGTACCATACTTTGATGACGTTTTAATTGCTGTCCTGAATAGAGAAATACTAAAGGAGCGTCTTAGACTGGTTCTCCAGAAATTTAAAGACTCCGGCCTTAAGGTTAAAAAAAATAAATGTCAACTGTGTACAGATAAAGTAGAGTTCTTGGGGTACCTAATCGATAAACAAGGCATTCATCCCACAATAGCAAGTTAAGAGCAATCAAGAACGCCCCAAGACCCAGAAATAAGACTGATCTCCAAGCTTTCCTGGGGCTTCCGTTCCTTGCGCCCATGCGCAGAACTTAACAAAGTGCTATTGCTATATTAAATGAAGATTAAATGTTTAGCAGGCTGGGTGCATGCTACAACACTGGGTGTCTGCTACTGCAAAAGAGGCAAATAATGATCTGACTGTAGCCAGTAAGGCTAGGAAAATCTGAGAGTTGAAGTCCACAAAGTTGCTGAGGTTGAGAAACACTGGGTTAGAGTAAAATGGTTGTTATCTCACAAGTTGTAAAGTAAATGGGAAGAGTTTGCTTGTCCAAGCATCCTGTCTTCCAAGTGTTAATTGAAAAATGCAAGTCAATCTCATGACAGGCAGAATGTTTCTGCTGTATGTGCACTCTCCATACTTTAAGACTCTTTTTTTAAAAGCAGAATTGGAACTGGCTTGGAGAGGGGGTGGGATTTTGATCTCAGATAAATTCCCCTTGCAAAAAAAAATAACACAGAACACTTCGGGGAGCCTGTACATCAGATAATCTGAATGGTGTCATTGACTGAGTAAAGTAAGTAATTTGGCCTGATAATTGGATGGAAAAATAAAGCAAGACCTAGGAATGATTTAAGGTGGATATGCCAGTTCAGATCCAGTCATACAAAAGAGAAGATAAGAGAAAGGTATCTTCCCCCGCAGATCAGAGACAGTGGAGAGAATGCAATTTTCTGTTTTGAATAGTTTCATGCCAGGACTGTTTGAGATTCACTCTTTTATAATTAGCCAAAGGTTTTCGGTGGGTGTGGATTTTGACTGGCCTTCTCAGGAAACGCTATTTGCAATTATTGTGCCCTCTCTGGTTTCTTGTATGATTAATTGGTTCATATCCTGAACCACACAAAGCAGCCAGTATTATATAGGTGATAAGAATGCCTTAGACTGGAACAAGGTCAGTGATTCATACATTACAAAACTGTATCTTGTCGTAGTAATGGATCTGAGGGTCTATTGGTGAGCAATGCAATATAGTTCCCAGTATGATTTATGTCTATAGAAGCAGATTCAGGGCCCAGGGAAAAAATGAAGCCAAATATTTATTCTGTTGAAAAATCTTCTAACTTTTGGACTCCAACCTACAGTTGATTACAGGAGTCAGGCCTCTTAGCTCATTCCTAGGGCATCCAAATCCACTTTTTCTTTTTATTCTTCTATCTATTTTAGTACAGGAAAGGAAAAATGGGATTTTAAAAATGCCATCCACTTGCATTCTGGAGAGTTCTGATTTCCTTGAAAGCTGACCATGATTGCTTGATGAAAGAATAAACTAGGAAGTTCAAATGAAATGCAACATATCCAATACATATATCCAAAGAGCAGTTTTTCCAAATGCTATACTGGCTGGGAATTTCCTGAGTTGTAGTCCAGATACATCTGCAAGGTCCCAGTACCAGGAAATCACCAGACAAATGATTCTTGCTTCCATTCACAGGATATTGGACGCCCATTCTCTTACCTTATGATTACTGTGGTTCCAGGATGTCTTATACTTGGTTTTGGCTTAGCATGTAATATGAAACATTACATGTGGTTAACAAATCATGGTTAATAACTTGGTACAATATGCAAACCTGCTTGTGTTGGGACATATTTATCAAATTAACATAATGTTCACACACTTAATTCAGACCTGGGTATGCAATGTGCAAACCAGTCTGTAGCTGGGTTTGCACAGCATGCCTAATCAGGTCAGTTTGCACGAAATGTAAGACAGAAAATAAGTACATTTTCAAGTATCCAAGAGAAAAATATTATGTAAGTGTAATCATTTTGTGCTTAAAATTCATAATTAACTGATTGTCACAAAGTTTTGGGTACTATAAGACTGATATCCTTCTCGAAGGATTTCATAATATTCTGACCCTGGTAGCTGATTTTGTACATTGAGCTAAGCCAAAAATATTTCATGTTTATATTATGGATTAATGTGATATGTAAATATAAGAAAGGAAGGAAGAACATGGACCTATGGTTTCAGAGTCTGAGAGAGAGTGGAAAGTGGAGGAAGAACAAATAATTTCTTAATTTAAGATAAATTCATGGACCTTTTATGCGTTACAAATTAGACTTCAAATTAGAGTCCCAAGGACACTGGTTTCTTGTCTGCATTGGGATCTCTAATACACCAGTAAAGTCTGACACCATAGGAAGAATTACAGAAATTTTTTTTTAATAGCTTAGGAGGCCCTGTTGTCATGCAGTTCACATACCAGCTTGTAATTCATAAATTATGACTCTGCCCAAGCTACTAATTCATGGTTGTGATTATTTAAAGGTGGCCTTTTTTCTTTTGGAACTCACTTTCTGGATTTATAGTTTTTCAGCTGAAATTTCAATTTTCCCAACGAAATCAGGCTGAGTGCATTGGGTGTGTAGTGAAGGCTTGGGTGGATTTCAGTAATACATAATAATAAGATCCAAGATGTACAAAGAAAAAAAAAACAATAATGGCAATAATAGTAGCAAAACGTAGTAAGAATAGTGATTATTTCTGCATTGTAAATAGGGATTTCCAGAGTTAGCCAACTGTATTCACCAACTAGTTTTAGAATGCCAAAAAAGTTTGTATGGCAGGGTGGGCGTGGTGAATCTTTTTTTTTCCAGCTGCATCCAGAGTTTAAGGATTAAAGATATGGGGAATTCTCCTCTCTCTCTATCACCTCTGGCTAGGATATCTGAAACATCCCTTTTTGCAATTTTCCCTACATTAAAAATAATAATAATTTTGTGAGCAGGAAAACAATGCAGCAGGATTAGTTAGAATCTCTCACCCTGTTGTGATTTTTACAGTCAAGGAATTTGTCTGAGGTGCCTCCCCCTTCCCATTTACCTGTAGTCTTAACTGCTACCTTTAATTGTACCACATGTATCCTTGTCACATGTATAGATAAGCAGTTATTGGAAGTCATTTTTAGGACACACCATTTCCCTAACTTTTTCTAAATTCCCACCTTCACCTTGCAGATGTTGCTGAATTACAATTCTCAACAACCTTAGCCAACATAGTTGATGGAAAGATGATGGAAACTGTGCTCCAACATCTGGAGAGCTACAGGACCTCAGCTATCCTTAATTCTCTCCTTGAATACTCAAGAGTAAACATCTTGGGAGGCATTTGCTTTGATATTGATGGGTCTACCCAAAGGTATTATTTAGGAGAACCTGACAATGTGACTGTACAGTTGATGTGAGACATCTTAAAACAGTTCTAGCTTCTCCAGAAATGCTCGTGTACACCTATGTTCATATAAAGGCTAATATCACTGTCAAAGCCCAGCTTGGTTAGTTTCAAAGGGAATAAGTGGAAAAAAAAGAGGAGTCATTAGAGATGCCAAATGATTGCAACGTGCTTTGAAATATTGCAGGGAACTCATCAAAGCTAGCTAAAAATACCCTTCAAAATTACCATAAACTGTCTGCAGCTGTGGCAGAGAAATCGCAAATGGTCACTCATCCACTCAGGCTAAATCTCAACTTCTTCCTCTCTGAGGGGAAAGTTTCATATTGCTGGGTTTGCAGAACACACTGGCCCCAAAGGCATTTGGTTGGTGTGTGTTTAGTTTATTTGGTTATGCTAAATGTTACATGTCACATACTTTTCATGACTTAAGATAGTATAAATCACAAAGAATACAATGAGATGTCCTTAAAATTTAAATAAGCCTAGCCTAAAGGATATATATGTCCACACTGTAAAAAATATTAAGGCTGCTTAGTCACAGTCAGCATCCAAGCATCCTTCAAGACAAAGTGACTCTGGAGGCAAAGCGTTTCAAGGCCTGTGATCAACTGCAGAAGAAGAATGATTTTGATCCTTTGACACCTTTATTTCATGTGACATGAGTAGCGAAGAATATGGTTGATTTTTCCTGGGTAATGGCTCCCATTAAGAGAGACTTTTCTCTGTAACTGCAATGGTTCAGGATATGGCCATGGGAATTACTCTGCCCACTCCTGCAAGTGGATTCCCAATAAAGGGGACAACAAAGGTGTCTCACATCTGTTGCTCTGCCAACAAGCAAGTAAAGATTGTTTATTCAGATTCTTTTTTTTATAAAAAAAAGTGGCCTTACTTTATTGCTGATTGAGCTTTTAATCAGGTTGTTGGCTTTACTTTTCTTTTACTGATACATTTTAAAGGATGAGTCCTTTTCCCTGTTGTTTGCTTTGGTCACTAGCACTATATATCATTTCTGGTGAATGGTTGTATTTAATAATAAATAGATTGACAGATAAATTAACAAGAACTGCTTATCTGGGAGGGAGAACAGAAGTAGCCAAAAATGATCATTATCTTAATTTTCTTGGGAATTCACTGTGTTCTTCTAGAACAGCGGTGTCAAAATGGGGGCCGGTGAGCTGGATGCGTCATACACAGGCCACGCCTACCCCAGCTCCACGAATGGGAAAAACACCATGAAACGTCAATTGATGGCAACAGGACGTGCGAGTTTGACACCCGTGATCTAGAACACTCTCCAGATATTTGTGGAGCCTAAAATCCCCAGAATTTTCTCTGTTTGGAATAAGTAATTGATGGGGAATTATTGATTGATTGATTGATAAGGTGTATATGGATGCCCACCTTATAGCAATACGGGGAGTCCTTGACTTACAACAGCACTGAAAAATGTGACTTATGAATATTTTTCACACTTATGACCATTGCAGCATCCTCATGTTCATGTGATTAAAATTCAGATGCTTGGCAACTGACTCATATTTATGACAGTTGAAGTATCCCGTAGTCATGTGATCACCTTTTGCAACCTTCTGACAAGCCAAGTCTATCAATCAATCAGAGTAGAACTGGAAGAGCCTTTTTCCTCCTTTCGTTCTCAGCTATAAAAATATATCAGTGCTAATTGTAATACAAGCAAGGAGGAAACCCCTGAAGTGGCCCAGTTACTTTTGCATATGTTAATGATAATGTCATTGCAAAGTGAAAAGAAGCAAGTCAATAAGAAATAACCGAGAAATACACACACACTCACACACAGACACAAATGCCATACTACATTATTTTGTGGAATTACATCCAAGTGGAATTGCAACATATCCAAACTTTGCGTTAGAAACCTCATTCCAACCCTATCAATCACATTTAAAAATGAAAGAGATACTTCAGTCAATCAATCAACCAATCAATTAATCAATCAGAATAGAGCTGGAAGGGACCTTAGAGGTCTTCTAGCCCAGCCCCCTGCTCAAGCAGGAGACCATATACCATTTCAGACAGGTGACTATCCAATCTCTTCTTAAAAACCTCCAGTGATGAAGCACCCACAACTTCTGATGGCTAACTACTCCATTGGTTAATTGTCCTGTTAGGAAGTTGAATATTAAAACATGCCCTTGACTGTTAACGTCATTTGTTCAGATGGATAAGTTGCAAGAGATCACCTAGTATGGGGCTGTCAAACTTGCAGTCCACAGGCCAGATACATCATGCGCTAGCCACGCCCATGCCTGGTTTAGCAAAGGGGAAAAAAGTTGCAATATGTCACCTGATGCTGCCATGATGATGCAAGTCTGACACACCACAACCACTGAAATTAAGTGGGGGGCAGTTACAACTCATTGGAATGCCTTGCACAGCTATAGAATGACTGCTACATAATCGATCTCATGCATTTTTATTCAGAAATAAGTTCTGCTGTGTCAACTGGACTTAAATCTCTGGTAAATGTGCTTAGAAATATATTTACAGTGCTTTTTAAAAGAATCAGGAGCAATTTGATCTGCTGCTGAAACAGGAAGAACATAAAGTCCGAGGTTTCTAGCTAAAGAAACACCTACAACCTGTAGGTTTCATGTGGGCTGCAGTCTACTTTTGCTGCTCCTGGTAAAAATGCTTTTAAAAACAAAATACAATGCCATTTTTTAAAAAAACCAATATACGCACAAAAAACAGGTGTGCTAAGCTGGACAGAAGTTCTCCAGAATCTTTCCCACCCATCCATGCCTGGTGAATCACCTTATCATTATGATTCCTGTGTTCTTAAGAGGCTGAGACCAAAAGTAAAACATTAATTAAAAGTTAAAATTGCTCAACCTTGGCAGACAATATTCATATGTAGGAGTGGAGCTTTAGACTAAGACCTGGCTAATATGCTTTGATATTTCCACAGAGGATTCCACAGAAGATTTAAATGAGACAAACAGGAACCCAAGTTACAGTAGGGTTACAGGTTCTTCAGTAGGTTCTTCAAATTCCTGGAATAAATCCAAAGTGAAGTGCAGGTGTAAATACAGTTCATCCGTGCCTTATTTTACATTGCAATTAACATAGTTGGATTCTTGCTACCATCTATTTATAGAGCTGTTTTTAAAGAACTATGTCCAATGTCCTTGAGAATACCAGCTCAGCACTTTTGTGATACTTATGCATTTTTTTCAGCCAGCATTAAATAAGAGTGGCTTATTAGTTATACTTAGATGGACTGGGCCCAACTACTAAAGGAACTTTCCAAGGTACAAGTGAATAATAATGTTTTGGATTTTATTTATTTAACAGGGAAAATGCAACAAAGGAAGATTAATGACCCTTTTATTGAAATTTACTGAGATGTTTTTTTTTCAAAGGGCTGTAGTCCCTTTATTTCATTTCAGAAACTTGATAAAAATGTGAAGGAAAACTGTCCCTCCACATATATTTCTTGAACTTGTGGACACCCAGTAAAACCAACTGACACAAGATTCCACTGGATAGAAATGAAGGATTTCTTTACAGTATTCAGTGCATCATATGCTTATAGATTTTACAAAAAATGATGATGAATACCAGCTTAATAGCTTCCAGAGGGAGTTAGGGTTGAGAAGCTGAAAGTCATAGAGGAATATCCTGCTGTTTTATCAAATGAAAGCCGATTGGAAAAGAGCCCAACAGAAGACAAGGTTACTAGATATTGTTGTATCATCAATGATGACCCAAAGGTGCTTTTTCAAGAGGCAACTGGACTTTCTGGTTTTTATTTGAAGACGTTTTGCTTCTCATCCAAGAAGCTTCTTCAGCTCTGACTGGATGGTGGGGAATGGAAGGATTTATATTCCTTGCAGATAGCTGGTCATTTGCATTCTTTTAGTAGGTTGTTACGGCCACCTGGAGGTTTATCTGTGTCATCTTGAAAAAGCACCTTTGGGACAACCATGACCTGGATGACTTTGAATCTCCATAGACATTTAGCGATACAAAGGATCAGCTTACAAGAATACAAAGAAGCAGTTCCTAATAGAGAATTTGGTTAAGTTATGTCCATCAGTTCATCAAGAAATGGCAATAACTGAAAAACAACATGCAGAAAATAAAATTGTCTTATAGCAAGAACCACAGCAAACAAATTCAATAAAAAAATAAAAATAAAACACATTTCTGAGAATGCAGAAAATTCTTTCAAGATCCATTACCTAGAATATGCTTCCTCAATAATACCATAATATTAGTAAAACCAAAGTATCATGACTGGGCTGACTCCTCCATTACAGGATCTAGAACAATTCTAGATCATCTCCAAGCCCAGTGATGGGATTCAAAGTTTTTTACTACCAGTTCTCTGGGCGTGGCTTGATGGGTGTGGCAGGGGAAGGATACTGTAAAATCTCCAGTCAGAGGTGGTATTTGCCAGTTCTCTGAACGACTCAAAATTTCCACTACCAATTCTCCAGAACAGGTCAGAACCTGCTAAATACTGTTAAGCCTGGGTTCCCCAACCAGGGTTAAGGAGACAAGCTAAACAGAATGTGCAGCGTTAGTCAGATAGGCACACAGATAAATGAGTGAGATGTGTTTGTATGTTTATTAACATACAGTAAAAATAACAGATACGCTTGTGCTATCAAAAATATAGTTTATTCCATTTAGAGCTTATAGCATTGTCAAAAAAACAGTCCATTAGTCATGTATTGTTTTAGTCAGTCCATTCAAGGATATTCAATTAGCAAAGTTCGTGTAGAATATCCAAATGTCAGTTCACTTACAATAAATCAGTCCTTCATCTCTCTCCCGTTCCAGTAGGGAAAAATGCAGTCTCATCCAGTAATTAGGGATCATCAAGCCAGAGAGAGCAAGCAGTGGTACCTTGCTTCTTTTATGGTGCTTTTTACAACCACTCCCTCAGTTACATTCCTATATTTAAAGTTGCAGACACTTTAACTTATAAACCATGATAACATATTTATTATTTTACCTAAACCAGTTAGGGTAAACAATGTTATCTCTAACATTCTCCCCTTTTAGGAAAATAATAATAACATAACTATTTACATATTTAAATCATATTTGTTACAACTCTCTTTAAACTTAATTACTCCTTGAGCTTTTGTAAATTGGTCTGCAATGTTTTCTTCTGTCATGCAGTATTCCAGTTTAATTAGCCCATTCTTTACAGATTCTCTAACATTTAAGTATTTTAAATCAGTATGCTTTGATCTAGTTTTTACAGCAATACTGGTAGCTAACTTTATGGCTGCCTGGTTGTCCTCGTACACAATAATGGAATTTTTAACAGTTACTCCCATGTCTAATAATAACTGTTTGTACAAAATTAAGTCAGTGCATAGTAATGACAGACATGAAAATTCCGCTTCCATCGTGGACAAGCTAATATGCTGTTGTCTGATTGAGCTCCACCCTATTAGTGTCTTACCAAATAATATAGCCATCCCAGATGTTGATTTTCTAGTGTTTATGTCAGTTGCAAAACTTGCATCTGCATAGGCACGAAGACTCAAATCACCCTTTGGTTCTATATACAATGCATGGTTCATTGTTCCTTTAAGATATCTTAAAATTCTCTTTAATGATTGCCAATGACATTGATGTGGATCTGAATTAAAACGTGCCAGTTGATTAACACTATAAGCTATATCTGGCCTTGACCAATTGCTTATATATGATAAGCTGCCAATCAAAGATTGATATATGGACTTATCAAATTTGGGACTTTGATCATCAGTTTGGCAAACTTCCTGACTCATTGGAGTCTTTGCCAGTTTACAAAGTTCCATTTTATACGTTTTAATTAATTGGCAAATTTTATCTTCTTGAGATATCTTAAATCCATTTTTTGTTTTGTTAATTGTCAATCCTAGATACCTTTTAATTTCACCTAAATGCTTTAATTTTATCTTTTTGGCTAATAATGATATAATATCATTAGCTTCATTATTAGTCTGAGTTATCAAAGCAATATCATCTGTAAATAATAACAATAATGACACCGTTCCATTATTTTCTCTTTTAAACACACATGGATCTGCTAAACCAGATTTAAAACCTATATTGTTTGATTCTTTCACAATATATTGGTTCCACTCAAACCCAGATTGTTTCAACCCGTAAAGACTCTTTTTGAGTTTCCAACAATCATTACAATTTACTTTGTTGTCTTTTATAATAACTGGCTTTTGTAAATATATAGTGTGCTGCAATGGTGCATGCAGATAAGCAGTTTCTACATCTAAATGGTTGATGACATAGTTTTTCTTAGCTGCCCACACTAAAGCTGCCCACACTAAAGATGTTGCTTTAAGACTTGGTGCAAAAACTTCATCGTAATCAGATGCAGTTTGATTAAATCCTTGAGCTATCAACCTAGCCTTATGGGTAACAGTCCCATCATTGCCAGTTTTTACTTTAAATATCCATTTGCACCCAATGGATTTTTCTCCTGGAGGTAATTTAGCATCTTCATATATTTTCATTACCTTTAATGAATTTAGTTCTTTTTCCATTGCCTTTTGCCAATTCTCCTGATCCTTAGCAGGATACATCCTAAGTTCATCTATACTAGTTGGAACTTTAGTTCCTTGGCAAATTATACTTGCTTGATACCTATCAGGTGGTCTAGTTACATGTGTAGTATGTCTAAGTATTACAGGACTTACCGGTGGACTTTCATTTATTAACTGTTCTTGATTATCTAACTCTTCCTGATCAACTGTTTCCTCTTGTTCTAGTCCTATTTGTTCTTCGTGGACTTCTTCATTGGACTCTTCTTATAACTAGTCTGATCTTTTTGCCTTTTGTAGGGTTCAATAATTACTTCGTTATTTAAATCTTGCTCTAATCTATTCCATCCTACATGTTCTAGGAATTTTGCACTAGCACTGGTGTAAACTCTAAATATACCTGGTTCCCAGAATCTATAAGATCAATGGTTAGATTTATATCCTACAAAAAATAATCTTTTAGCTGTATGCTGTCCTTTGTGTCTGAGTTGTGAAGGGATATGCACCCATGCTGGTGCTCCAAATGTGTGCATGTAACTTAAATCAGGTTTTGTACCATGCCACAGTGTGAATGGTAATTCACCTGTTGTTGAATTAACATTATTTAATATATGATTTCCACACATTATTGCTTCTCCCCACAAATTGTCAGGTAATCCTGAATCAAACAACATAGTACATGCCATTGACTGTAGTGTTTGGCCTCGTCTCTCTATAAAGGCATTATGTTGTGGCCTATATGGTGCAGACATTTTATGTTGAATACCTAACATTCTAAGTCTATTCTGGAATTTATTATTTGTAAATTCTGCACCATTATCTGTTATAAGAGTTACTAATTTCTTTTTAGTTTTTCTTTCTGCAAATTTAATCCAATTGAATAGATTTAGATACGTTTCAGTTTTGCTCTTCATTAAAGAGCAGAACCCATATCTAGAATAGTGGTCCATTATACTTAATATGTATCGAGCTCCTCCTACACTTGGTTTTTTCGGACCTATTAAATCAGCAAATACTACTTCTAAAGGCTCTTTGGTAGTAAATCCATCAATTCTATTAGCCGGATGACCTTGTTTTTGCTTTGATTACAAGCAAAACATTGCAAATACTTATTACAAGGTTTTAAACTTATTCCTTTAGATAATTGAACAGTTCTCTTAAGCATTTTAAAATTTAAATGCCCTAGCCATCGGTGTAACAAGTGAATACATTCATCATGAGGTTTCTTATTATCATAAACCGTGTTATCCACCTCTAAACCATTATCATTTAACACATATAATTCACCTCTTAAAGATGCAGTAATTTTCTTATCTTCTTTTTCAATTATGCAGTTATCTCCTTTAAAGGTAACTACATATCCTAGTTTAACCAAAATTCTAACTGAAATTAAATTAAACTTAAGTTGTGGTACATATAACATTTTTACATTCTCTTTTATAAAAGAACAATATGCTATACCTTGACCTTGAGCTTTCAGTTTCCAGCCATTGGCTAACGATATCTGCTGTGTACTCTTGGACATTTTAATAAAATTTTTGTTATCATTTGTTATACAGTGGGATGCTCCACTGTCAACCACCCATAAATTATTTTTTACAGCTCCATTAATATACATGGCTAACTCTAAATTTTTATTTTTCTTTTGGTTACTTTTAGTATTCTGGCCAGTGTTCTGGCGCTTTGCTTTTTTACAAAATCTTGCCAAATGTCCTCTTCCTCCACAATTAAAACACTTTTTAATTGCGTGTGCAGTAGGAGATTCATTATCTTCTTTTTGAGGTTGCTCCCTCCTTAACTCATCTCTTTCAAGTCTTCTTCTTGCCTCATCAATCAATCTGCCAGTTATATCAGTTAAAGTTAAACTTTCCTTAGGCAAAACTTCAAGGGAACTGACCTAGTTATCATAACTTTCATTTAGTGATGATAGAATTATGTAGACTTGGTGTAGTTCAGAGAAAATAAGCTCTTTCTCGTGCAGTTCTTGAAAAATGCTTTTTATAGAATTGAAATGACAGCATATCATCATTCGTCTGGAGATGCATCCTGAAAAGCTTTCGTATTAGATTTATGTGAGCACCAACGTTATCTCGGACATAAATCCTCTTCAGCTTCTGCCAACACCCAACAGCCGTTTGCTCTCCACGGATATGAACAAGTTGCTGGTCAGTTAATGTTAATCCTATTATGCAAATAGCTTGTTCATTCTTCTGCATAAAATCTTTTATCTTTAGTTTATCTTCCTCAATCTCTGGATCCCATTCCTCTATGTTTGGTGGATTTTCAATTATGTTCCACAGACCTTCTCTTCGTAGAAGTAGACTACATTTCATAGACCATGATACATAGTTTGTTCCATCTAACTTGGATATAAGGGAAAAACTTTGTAGATTGTCTTGTGCCATGTTTTCTTATATGGATATAAAACTATAATTAATAAAACACAGCTGTCTGTTTACTGTAACGTATAACAACACAAACTCTCACTTTTACATAAATCTGTTTTATCCTAGTTAAACTGACTTTGCAGCCTCTGGCCCATAACCAGTGTTAAGCCTGTGTTCCCCAACCAGGGTTAAGGAGACAAGCTAAACAGAATGTGCAGCTTTAGTCAGATAGGCACACAGATAAATGAGTGAGATATGTTTGTATGTTTATTAACATACAGTAAAAATAACATATACGCTTGTGCTATCAAAAATATAGTTTATTCCATTTAGAGCTTATAGCATTGTCAAAAAAACAGTCCATTAGTCATGTATTGTTTTAGTCAGTCCATTCAAGGATATTCAATTAGCAAAGTTCGTGTAGAATATCCAAATGTCAGTTCACTTACAATAAATCAGTCCTTTATCTCTCTCCCGTTCCAGTAGGGAAAAATGCAGTCTTCATCCAGTAATTAGGGATCATCAAGCCAGAGAGAGCAAGCAGTGGTACCTTGCTTCTTTTGTGGTGCTTTTTACAACCACTCCCTTAATTACATTCCTATATTTAAAGTTGCAGACACTTTAACTTATAAACCATGATAACATATTTATTATTTTACCTAAACCAGTTAGGGTAAACAATGTTATCCCTAACAAATACCACCTCTGTCCAAGACCCTAGAAAGAAGCTCAGCGTCAAAGGAATCCTATTCACCAGAAGGAAGCAAATTTTGGATCAAGTCACAAATGAGGAGTCAAAAAGGATAGAACAACATATAACATAGCAGCTTGCAGATCCCAGATTGTGCTAAGGCAAATATCTCCTTTGTTTGTGGCATCCCTTCAGGTAGATCTACTAGGTCTCCAATGTTACATAGGTCTGTACTAGTTTTATTTAAAGTTATAGTAACAGAATCTTGCAAGCCTGGATGTGCTTTCCTCCCTCCTGTATATTTCTGAAAACTAGAGACTTGTCTGAGATGCTTACTCAGCAAAATAGTTGTTCTCTGGATCTAGATTGTTTGCCCTGCCAGTGTTGACATGCTTTTTCCTCTGGTAGATCCTTAATTTGGGTATAGTCTTCTGCTTGTTTGTCCGTTGTTAATCCTTGCTTACCTGAATATTGGCTGCTGGAGAGGATGTGTTCTGATCTTTTTGCTACTTTCTTCCTCTTTTATTGAATGGTATGTGTACTATAGTTTCATGTGCTGTGAAATTAAGGCATTTTTAAACATGTCTTTTGACTGCTGGTTGTTGGCCATAAATGCACTCTGCTAGTCGTCTGCCTGTCTGTCTGTCTTTGTTGTTGTTCTTACACTGTACATTGTAGATGATTCTTGTTTTCTGTTCTTGGGACTCTGGGTCTTTTGATTTACTTAAGATGTTACTTAAGACTTTTTAAGATGTTTGATTGGTTTGTGTGCTACAGAAATGCCATGTGTTTGCAATAGTCTGTTGGTTGTTTCTGAGATGCTTTTGATGCATGGTAGTGTTATCCTTTTCATTGCTTGTGTTGGTTGTGGTATAATGAGTTGACTGGTCAGGAACTTTTTGGTACAATTGCATGGAAATCCATTTGGTTGGAAGATATTGTATTTCCTTTTTCTGGTATTCTGATATTCTGTGTTGCTGGAGTGTGTTTGCACTCCTTTGGCACATTTCAGTTCAAAATTCCCTGAACTTGTCCCTCCCCTTTTGTGCTTGATCCCTAGGGATTATTGTAGCAAGAATAGGACAGATTCTCCCATTCCATATTTATATTTTAATGCAAAAGTCAAGGGGCTTCAAGGTACTCCCAGCAACCAGAATCTCCCCTGTATCAAAATTACAATAAAGTTATGTGCATTTAGATATAAATGAAGAGGCCTTAATCTGATAATTTTCCCATTCAGTTCAGTACCATTTCCTTTGTAACTGATGATCTACTAATGGCTATATTCACCATGCAGTTTATATAAGACTAAAAAGCTGACCACCTTAAATACCTTAGTTTGTGCAGGGAAACCGCAGAGAAGGGCTATTACTGTTCAGTTCTACATGGGGATGTTCTAGAATCTAGATGTAACAAGTTGCCCTTATATGTCACACAATATAGTATTGGCCTGATTTATCTTGGCTCATATTCTTAGATGCCAGGATTAGAATCTGGGCTTTTCTTCATATAGAGTAGGTGCTCCATCATTGAGCTGTGATCTTTGTACATACTTTTTTATTAATTGTTTTAATTACAATAGTAAAAATGAATATAAATCAAACTTAAAGAATAAACAGTAAGAAAAAATATATAGTAAAATGCAATAAAAATAATATGGTAAAGAAAAAGAAAAGAAATATAAGGAGCCAGAGACCCCCCCCTTCAGCATCTTTGCATCTTTACTATCTCAAAAACTCAATCTACAAAACAATCTACAAAACAAGAAATAGAGTGTAAACCCTTGCTCACTGATTGTTTTCAAACAGCCCAGGAAAAGAGACCTCCTGCCAGTTTATTAGGGGTTATAAATCTATTCTCAGATATCATCAACAGCTGAGCAAAGCAATGACCCTTTACTTACTAACTCTCAATACTACTTCATTACTTTCATTATCTCAAAAAATAAATTTCTTTAAAATAATTAATTTTTATCAAATGATTAATTGATTTATTGTTTTTATTGGTTAGTATGATTGACTGTTTAGTGCATATAGTGTAATTACTGAATATCTGATTAGTAAAATCAGTGATTTAGTGAATTTAATTGACCAGTGTGTTTAGTAATTACTGTAATAAAATTAGGCTGTTCATTGCTTAGCAAAATTATTTGATTAGAGTGATTTGAATAACTGATTGATTGATTTTTAGTAATATTACGTTACGTATCTGATATTAACACAGTTGAGAAAGTCCAGATATATTTCATAAGAAGAATTCTCCACTCCTCTACTCATTGCAGAATACCTTATGCCACCAGATTTGAAATTCTAGACCTAGAAAACCTAGGACTATGCTGCCTTTGGTCCAATCTAAGTATAGTATATAAAATCATACATTGCAATGTCTTACCTGTCAATGAATAATTCAGCTTCAACCATAACAACACAAGAGCAAACAATAGATACAAACTCAAGGTTAATCGCACCAAACTTGATTGCAGGAAATACGACTTCAGCAACAGAGTGGTCAATGTCTGGAATACTCTACCTGACTCTGTGGTTTCTTCCCCAAACCTCAAAAACTTTAACCTTAGACTGTCTACTATTGACCTCAGCCCTTTCCTAAGCACACCAACATGCCTACCGTCCCTGTCCTATTGTTTCTTTTATTTTTTTTAATTATTTTTCTTATATGTATCCATATATTCATAACTATGTTTTTGCTTATACCTATTATCTTGTAAGCAATTGACAAAAATAAATAAATAAATAAAAATGAATAAGGAAGAGACTTCCAACTTTCATTATGTGTATAGAAACTTTTAATAACTCTTTCCCCAAGTATTCTTCTTGTGCCATATCCATCATTGGATGTTAACAAACATGTTGGCATCCTAAATAAGATTATAAAATAATCTCTCTTCCTTTATCCCAATCTTTAGCTATAAGCTAATCCATAAAACACCATTTTTTTAACTCTAGCATCAGCAGAAAGGCTATAAAGGGCTGCCAGAACTTTGCAAATAAGTATCTTATTTTAACCTTGATCAAAGAAATCAACTTTATATTCCTTTCATGTCAGTCTGAAATTCTAGTTTATTTAATATTATCATAGAATTTGATTTCTCTACAATTCTTCTTTATCTCACTGCATAGACTTCTTCAAGGATTTAACAAGTGTCAGGCCCAAGCTCAAAGCAACAAAATGAAATCCAGTTGAGTTCAATCTTTTAGGTCCTTGCACTTAATGGATAAATTCTTGCCAAACTAAAGCTATAACCTTTTAAACCAGCACCTCCCAACCTTTTTGGCTCCGGAGACCAGTTTCATGGAGAAAGATTTTTCCATGGACCAGGGAGTGTGTGGTTGCACAGATGGAGCTTCATTTGTTTGTGTGGCCCAGTTTTTGGCACCCTGCTGAGTGGTTGTGGTCCCTGGCCTAGGGGTTGGAGACCCCCTGTTCTATCCTCAGAGATTCTAGGGTGTGGCTTCCCTGAACGTCTTTCTCACTCCCTCATTTAGCTTGGGACTATGCAGTCTCTTAATCTCAGCCTCTTTCTGATTAGATTTACTGCCTTCTTGCTGGGAAAGTTCTGTGCTGCCAAAACTCCTAGCCACTGATTCTGCAGGTATATAGGTGAAACTCAAAAAATTAAAATATCGTGCAAAAATTCATTTATTTAGTAATGCAACTTAAAAGGTGAACCTAATATATGAGATAGACCAATTACATGCAAAGCAAGATAGTTCAAGCTGTGATGTGTCAAAATTGAGATGCTTATGGCTTACAGCTCATAAAAACCCCAAATCCACAATCTCAGAAAATTAGAATATTGTGAAAAGGTTCAATATTCTAGGCTCAAAGTGTCCCAATTTAATAAGCTAATTAAGCCATAACACCTGCAAAAGGTTCCTGAGCCTTTAAATGGTCTCTCAGTGAGGTTCAGTAGGAATCACAATCAATGGAAAGACTGCTGACCTGACAGTTGTGCAGAAAACCATCACTGACACCCTCCATAAGGAGGGAAAGCCTCAAAAGGTAATTGCAAACAAAGTTGGATGTTCCCAAAGTGCTGTATCAAAGCACATTAATAGAAAGTTATGTGGAAGGGAAAAACGTGGAAGAAAAAGGTGCACAAGCAGCAAGGATGACCGCAGTTTGGAGAGGATTGTCAGGAAAAGGCCATTCAAAAGTGTTGGAGACTTTCACAAGGGGTGGACAGAGGCTGGAGTCAGTGCATCAAGAGCCACTACACACAGATGGATCCTGGACATGGGCTTCAAATGTTGTATTCCTCTTGTCAAGCCATTCCTGAACAACAAACAACATCAGAAGCGTCTTACCTGGGCTAAAGAAAAACAGAACTGGTCTGTTGTTCAGTGGTCCAGTCCTCTTTTCTGATGAGAGCAACTTTGGCATCTCATTTGGAAACCAAGGACCCAGAGTCTGGAAGAAGAATGGAGAGGCACACACTGCAAGATGCTTGAAGTCCAGTGTGAAGTTTCCACAGTCTGTGTTGATTTGGGGAGCCATATCATCTGCTGGTGTTGGTCCACTGCTTCATTAAGTCCAGGGTCAATGCAGCCATGTACCAGGAGACTTTGGAGCACTTCATGCTTCCTTCCACAGACAAGCTTTATGGGGATCCTGACTTCATTTTCCAGCAGGACTTGGCACCTGCCCACACTGTCAAAAGCACCAAAACCTGGTTCAGTGACCGTGGGATTACTGTGCTTGATTAGCCAGCAAACTCACCTGACCTGAACCCCACAGAGAATCTATGGGGCATTGCCAAGAGAAAGATGAGAGACATGAGACCGAACAATGCAGAAGAGCTGAAGGCTGCTATTGAAGCATCCTGGTCTTCCATAACACCTCAGCAGTGTGACAGGCTGATAGCTTCCATGCCATGCCGCATTGAGGCAGTAATTGCTGCAAAAGGGATCCAAACCAAGTACTGAGTACATATGTGTTGTGACTCCGAGACTTGAACCTAATCAATCAGCAGATGTGGGTTCGAGTGAGGAAGAAGATCTGGCACTGAGGTTCAAGCCTGCATTATTAAGTGACTTAGAGGGGAGTCAAGTAGAGGGAGAGGAGCTGGATTTGAGAGATGAACCTGATTTAGAGGCCACTCTCTCCCCTGAACCTACTTCCCTAATTAAACCTCAGGTGTTAACTGTTAATCAGGAAAGTGTGTCAGAAGTTTCAAGTGGAGAGGAAACTGCCAGATGCTGGCTGGATGCCAGAACTAGGAGAAGATTGAGATGTCAATCTCAATTAGAAAAGAGACGTCCAGCAAAGGATTAATTAATGAGACTGACACGCCCTCTCTTAGAGGATATAAGAGAGCGCATAACTTTGTAATATTTGCTGGAAACAAAGTGAGTTTTGCCTTGGAAAGATTTGCGTCTGATTACTGCGTAGTTATTTACGAACTATACAGAATTGCTGGACAGATTCTAGGAGGATTGCCAAAGGACTGTGATAACAGAGCAGTTGAATCTTCTGCCTTTGGTTTTGTAAAGTATTTGAACTATATAACTTGAAGTTTCATCTGTGAATACAGGTGGGACAGAGTACATATGCATGCTTATATTTTTCAGAGGTCAGATATTGTTCTATGTACAATCCTTGTTTTATTGATTGCATGTAATATTCTAATTTTCTGAGATTGTGGATTTGGGGTTTTCATGAGGTGTAAGCCATAATCATCACAATTATGACAAATCACAGCTTAACCTATCTTGCTTTGCATGTAATGAGTCTATCTCATATATTAGTTTCACCTTTTAAGTTGCTTTACTGAAATAAATGAACTTTTGCATGATATTCTAATTTTTTGAGTTTCACCACATCAAGACTTTTTTTTTTTTTGAAACAAATTTTATTAATTTTAAAGACAAACAACACATCATTAACCATTAAGTACATAAAACCTCTTAACATTATAAATTTTTACAAGTCGAATAAAACATTATTTTTATACAACATAATTCTAATTTATCCCATTTCCATATGGACACATAAATATCTTTCAGCAAATTTCTCATTATTTCTCTTTACTCTTATTCAATTTCATTTCTTTTCTATATTTATCCATTTTATAGTCATCATATTCATTTCTTTCTGGCTTGTTTACAATTATTCTCATCTAACATTCCTCCAAGGTTTTATTGATTCTTTTTTTTTTTTTATAAAAAACAAATTTTATTAGTTTTACAAAAAAACACAATACACAAACATACAAAACACAAAACATAAACAAAACTAAAAGATCTTTTCTGAAGGTTGTCTGTTCCCGGGTTAAAACTCTTCACACAGACACAAATTCAAACATCATATTCATCCCATATATCCTTCCATATCTTATTATCATTTTCTTTTTTATATATATATATAAAAACCATTTTTATCAGTTTTATAAAAACAATGCACAAAGAATCAAGGCATAACAGCTTATAAATTCTTTTCTAGGAAAAAATAATAATAAAAGACCAATAAGGCATAACAATTCCAAATTATAGTATCAATACTTCATATAGTATTAACTTCATATCTTATCCCTACTTCTCCTTTTCATCCAAATTATTTCTTATTAATTAAAATTTTATTGCCTTTTATCAATATACAAAATCCAAAAAAAAAAAAAAAAAGCATATATATCCTTCCATATCTTATTACCATTTTCAACAACATTCTTTGTCTGTTCTATTTCCAATTATCCATTCATCTTTTTTCTTTTACTATACTTCTCCTATACACCAATTGGAGTAACGTCTATAACTCATTACCCTAACTTAAAAATACTTCGTATAGCAATTTTTCTTGGGATTCTGTTTAAAAGATTCTAAGATTACATAATGAATTTTATACTCTAAATACACATATAAAAACACAAACTTATGTACCCTCCAGAATCCCTCTTTTAATCTAAATTAAATTCACCCATTGTCTCTAAATAAACTTTTTTTCTTTAGGTCTTGCTTCCCCCCATTAAGGCTTCTCCTCCCCCCCTTTCTCTCTTGCTTATTCTTCTCCTTGCCCTTTTTACCCCTTTGCTTTTTCTCCTCGCTTTTCTTGCTCCTTTTCCTTTGCTTTCTAACCTTGCCTCCACCTTTTCGCTCATTTTTCTCTCTTTTGGTTGTTTTTATAATTCTTAAAATCCCCTTTTTCTTATCCTTTTTCTCCTCCTCTCCGGAAGGGACCCATTGTTCATCAAAGATGGCTTCTTCTTCCTCTTCTTCCTTGTCCCAATCCTTCTGCTGCGTAATCAACTTTTCATAAGTACATAACGCCATTTCTAAGAATTGAAACAAAGTGCCCAAAGTATCTTCTTTTTTATATTTTTGATATTCAATCTCTAGTTCATCCACAAACGATGCCATTATGAAAAGGGAAACTTTTTCCAAAACAACCACAAGTATTTTTAATCAAAGACAATCAAAAACAATTAAAAAAAGTTCCAAAAGTTAATACTTTTCTTCCTTCTTCTCTTTCTCTTTCTGGGGTTAATTTTTAATCAAAGAGGTCCAATTACCATATATCTTCCTTTGGGATTCTAGGCAATCTCCTCCTTTTTCAGCTTCTGCTCCAATTTTTTTTCTCTCCCTTCCCACTTGCAATGTCAATTTTAAATAATCAGAAATCCATACCTCCAACAAGGGTTTTCCAATTTCTTAAATTTTTCAATGTCCAAGAATCCTTTTGTCTCTTAGCTTCAACTCTCAAAGCAATTCACTTTCAATATCCAATATATCCAAATATTTCTGCTGTTTCCATGGGGTGGGAGAGTAAAGAAAAAAAAAAGTTCCCTTTAACAGCTTCTCCGCCACTTTTCGCTCTTCTTAGGGATACAATGTATCCTCCAGCAATTCAAACAGCTCAGTTCCAGGCAATTTAAAAGATGTTACTTGACCCGGCTCAGACAAAACTTTCACTCTTCACACTTCCTCCAGCACAATCTTACCCGGTTGCTGGCTTCTTCGTGGAGGCCATTGCTGACCGCCGCTCCACCGCCTTGGGAAAAAGGGGTTTTTCCGGAGAAGGGGGGGTCTGCGACACCCCCACCTCCCTATCCGACTCCCCTCTCTCTTCAGCTGTCCCTACAGGGCAGCCATATCCCCCTGACCCATCTGGATCGGGGGTACCTCGACGGCTAGCACAGCAGGAATCGCGAGCTGTCGCGAATTCCTGCTGCCCCGAAGCCACGCGAAACCGGAAAACTCACATCAAGACTTTTTTGTAGGTCCAATCAGAAAACATTTCTAGGTCATTCTTTTGGTTCATCATTGCTACTTTCCCTTTAATTTTTAAAACTTAAGCTAGTTTCTTTTATAAAATCTTGGGTCATTTTGTAAATTCCATGTAACCAATATGAAAAGCTGATTTGTATTTTTTTTTTCTATTTAGATTATTTAGTATTCCGTGGTGTCCAGTTTCTAAAATAATAAAGTCATTTGTTATGAGCCAGGATAGCCAAAATAACTCTTGTTCTCACAAGAAGCATTCATTTTTCATAGTTAATTCCAAAATCTTATTGTAAAGGTCAATATTCAAAATTTAACTGGACCCTTAATCCATTTGCAATTTCCTTAGTTCAAAATCTTAGCTTGTTGTTGTTTACTTCAAATTCTTTAAGTTCTTCAGTTTAACTTAATTCAGTAATTAATTTTCCTTTGTTCAGAGTTGAAGCTAAACTCACCCATGGTTTTTGAAACTTGTTGTTCCAAAGATCTCTAATAGTTTTAAGATGGTTATATGCAATTTCCAAAAGCGATCAGAAAGTGAGACTTTAAAGATTTACTGTCTTTTAAAAAAAAACTCTGCCATGATTACAAGCAACGTGGCTGATTGCATCATCTCCTGGCACTCAACCCGCCCCCAAATCCTCCCCCCCCCACTGTATTTTGGTTTCTTCATGAGGAGCCGTTGTTCACAACACATATGGACCGTTTTTCCTCCTCTTCTTGTCTGGAGAATTTCTGAAGAGCCAGTCTACTCACTGGTTCTTTGGTTTTTGGCTGTATTTTCATGGAGATATCTTCATTCATTCTGTCCAGGCTTGCTAGAATAATGTGGACCTGCAAGTTCCACAGCCTGATGCCAGTCTAAAAATACTACAAAAAGAATTGATAATACAATGATTTAGTGATCTTACTAAAGTCATGGCTTGTTATCCATACTGCTTTGCATAGTCCTCCTTCCTGTTTTTAATAATGACTGTTTTACAAAGTAGAAAATGTTATGAGTGAAGATGCCCCACAAGATAGAACATAGCACTTCTTTCCACTATTCTATGCAATTCAGGCTTTAAAAGACCCTCTATTCCCCCTCCCTCCCCTCCCCCCCCAAAAACAGTAAATCTTGATTTGTGGCAAAAACTAGTGAACTGCTGCTTAGCTGACATTTTAAGAAATTGAGTTTGAAATACAGTAAGACCTATTCTAAAAATGATTGGGTTGATTTCATTTTCACGCAGAAAAAGGATGCAATTGGACACCAAAAACATAACAGATCATTGCAAATGCAATGACTTGCAAGTTATATTATTCCTCTTCACAGTATTTTGAAGTCACTGAAATTGGACTGCATTAAAATGGTCCAGTTATTGAATTTAAGCAAATGTAATTCTACAAAAAAAGAGAGAAAAACTGATGAAACAATTTCCATCCAGAAAGGCATGAAATGTATTGTTAGATACATTTGTGCATGTTGGTAATCCATTTATACTTTTTTGCAGTTTTACAGCCAATCCTGGTCTGAAGGATTTCCTGTTATCAGGGACTTCCACGGGGATGGTTAAAAAATAAAAGTCAAGATAGTAACTACAACAGTGGGATTGATGTTCTGCCCAAGACAGAGACTTATGTGATTTCATAAACAGAGAGTCTCTCTAAGGAGAAGTCTGACTGCCAATGCCATCTTCCGAACTGGATATAAATAAGGAAGTGGAGAATGCCTCATATTTATTTCTGGATTTATCAGCAGTGAAGCAGGATGCCATGGGTAAGCTCTATGATTGCTACTGTAGGAAGTTAGCACCCACCCCTCTCCTAGAAAAATGAAATATCCTAGGAAATATTAAAAAAGCAGAATATTTCCCCTAAAAAGAGAAGTAGAAACACAGAAGCAGAAACTCACCCCCACCTTTGTTATTGGATGGACCATTAAGGCCTGGGGCAGAGTATTCTACATAACAAAGGCCTCTTTCCATCTCACCACATGGCCTGGGAAGATTGCATCAGCCAGCACCCAGGTGAAGCCATGTGGTCCAGACAAAGCCTACAAAGTTAGCTAAGACCCCCGCCCCTGGGAGTCTGACAGCCAATGGGATATATTTCTTACACAGAAACAGGAAACACTAAGGTGGGGCCCAACAGAGGGTCTCAGCATCTTGTCCCTTCTTCTTCTTCTTCTTCTTCTTCTTCTTCTTCTTCTTCTTCTTCTTCTTCTTCTTCTTCTTCTTCTTCTTCTTCTTCTTCTTCTTCTCCTCCTCCTCCTCCTCCTCCTCCTCCTCCTCCTCCTCCTCCTCCTCCTCCTCCTCCTTCTCCTTCTCCACTATTAAACTATCTTTTCAAACAACCTCCATGTTTCCATTGTCTTTTCCCCCACTTGGAACTGAACCCAGAAGGATAATTCTTCCAACACTCCCTTTATTTATTTTTCCAACCCAAAGAAATGCTAGAAAGAAATTGCATGAAATTGTTTAGTACTCCATCCATCTGTGGGTCTTTCTTTCTGAGTCTCCCCACTTTTCCTTCCTGGTCCTATGTGTGGAACAGAATTGTTATTATTAGACTTCCAAATGCAATGCTCCGTATGCATTCCCTAATTTCTTTTATATTAATTTTAGGGAGGCAGTCAAAGGCTAACAGGCTGAAGAGTTCATGCAGCAACTTCATTACTTCATGCAGGGGGTCAAGAATTTCCAGGACAGGAAATGATATGTTATGAAGGGATTGATTCCTTGGATGTTGGGGAACTTTTAAAAAGATTGAATATGTTCCTTTTTTACATCCACCCCCTTTGAAGGTGGAAAATAGGGCCTTTACATCTTGGCATTTTGCTGCCAACATGTAGAAATACATTTTCTAAGGGGGAATGGACTGAAGGGGTCTTGGCTTGGAGATTGCTCATTCCTATATGGAGACTTTGCGCATAGAGTCTGTGCACAAATATCACATTGAGGTTGCTAGTTTTGGAGTGTGATCAGGACAGTTTTCATTCTGGGTTTTGAAGTTCATGGGAATGTTGTGAAGTTAAAAGAACATATTGATGCATCATTATGGACTACCACTACTAAAATGGTGTTGCAGGTATTATGGGGAACAGAGGCAGATAGGGCTGTCAATACATAAATAAGACTTCTCAAAGCGGCTGCATGAAACATATGCTTCAAATATTGACTGGGAACTAGCATCCATCTTGGAGAAGGCTGTCATAGAAACTTTGCATTAGAGCTTTTCCCTGCTATTCCTTGCTATCTATAGTACCATGACCTGGATGGTCATCATGGAGGCTCAAGTTGCCAATGCTAATTTTAAAGCTGTTTAGCTCTGAACCAAATTGACTTTGACATATTGATTTTTCAGCAAAACAGTGAAATTGATATTGATATCTCACAAGATAACAACACAGAGAGGTGATTTCTTCATAAATAGGTCCCAATCTTCTAAAAACCAGAAGTTATATGTCCATGGGGTTGTGCTATTAATCAGAGCCAAAGCCCATTAAATTTAGTATAATTTCTCTAAAGTGAATGTATTGATAAATCAAGAAAACAAGTCAAGAAAACAAAATTGGTTATCTGTGTTTGGGGAAGGAGTCTTTCTCAATCCTATTTCTTCCCAAATAATACTCCGTATTCACATTTCAGAAAGATCATTTTCATCATATCCTAATGGTTGATATATAAGATGTCCACTATGGATTTCTCTGAGATTTGTAAAGTGAAATAAAATAGATTTCAAAACAGCAGTTGCACAGTAGCATTGAACAGAATCTACTAACATTATCTCTGGTGGGAAAAAAATACATATATACATTTGTTGATGAAATATGCATTTGAAAATAATGAAAGCAGGATTGAAGGGAAAAAATAAACCAGTTTTTTTCTCTCACAAGCCTGCATTGCAGAACATTACATTAAAGAGATTGTTATCAGGAAATGTCTTAAAATGAAGTTACCTTGTTTACATTAAAACTATATTTATTAGGAGAGAGCCAGCCTAGTAGTGGTTAAGGCAGTAGGCTAGAAAATGAGATCAGGAATTCTGGTCTATCTTTAGGCACAAAGCCATCTGGGTGACTTTGGGCCAGTCACTCTCTCTCAATTTTAAGAAGAAGGTCAGTGGTAAACCACTTCTGAAATCTTGCCAAGAACATTGCAGGGACTTGTCCAGACAATTCCAGGAACCAATACTGACTTGAAGGAAAAAAAGGAAGGAAGGAAGGAAGGAAGGAAGGAAGGAAGGAAGGAAGGAAGGAAGGAAGGAAGGAAGGACACACATAGAACAATTTTGCATATTAGGAAAAGTTGTGAATGAGAACAAATGCAGATTTGTCTTTTAACATCCATTGGAAAAATAATAGACTAAGATAAAGCCTAGTGACATCTGTATGAGAGAGACCAGGATTAGAAAAAATGTCAGTGTGTGTGTAATGATGCAAGACACACCCCTTTCGAATGGGGGTACAGTGTCAATGCATGTACAAATTGGACAAAGTTTGCACTGCCACACTTCATTCATCACTGTACTGATTTTGTCAGCCTCCAATTCTGCTGATAACATCTTACAGGGCAATATGAAACACACATTAGCTTTATCCTGATCCGGATATCTCTAACTGTAAATTATAGTAAATGTTATGAATACTTGCCTGCCGTGCCATTCTGTTATGAAATTGAAGGTTATGACTTGAGCAGATTGTTTAGTATTTTCACCTTTCTTCAAATCACAAATGAATGTAGGAGAAAACCCTACAGATGAAGCTGTTTAATACCTGTGATGAAGCATCAAGGTTATCAGAATTTAAATCAATTAAACACCTGTGCCAAGGGAAGATACATGCTATTTATTTAATTGTCATTTAATTTATTCAGTTATTAGCTGGAGCTGAAGAAAAAAAATAATAACCACAAAAACACTAGGCTGGCACTAAAACCCAGGAGAACAAACCTACAGAAACAATTGTTTAGAAGCTAAATTTAAGAGACTAAAATCCCAAAGAAAGATGATAAATCTTGCAGCTTAGGCAGAGCTTGAGAAGAGATGCTTCAAGTAACTTCAATAGACTACAGTCAGATTTATTTATTTATTTCCTTCCTTCCTTCTTTCCTATCTCATTAGTTAACTATATAATATATATTAAAATATGAATATCTATTATATAATAACATGTAAAAAGCTAAGCTTTGACAGGTTAAGAAAGATAACACATCAGAATAACAACAAAAAAACAAAAAGATTCATATGAAAGTAGAAGAATCTGTATGTTTACTGTATTCTTAATTTCAATTTATATTTTCCTATTTTTCTGCATTCTGTATTTTACTGCATATAACTGCATTGTTAAAACTGAGTACATGTTTGAGAAGAAAAGAAAGATTTGCACTGAATAAAATAGAAAAAGCATGCAGTCTTAACTCTTGGTTCAAACGAGTATTAGGGGACTGTAACATTTCATTGCCAGAGAAATGTAACCATGATTTATAAAATAAACCATATTTTGCTAAGTTTCTATAACACACAAAGGCATACTTCAATTTTGAAACTGCAGTGGCTAGATTTACACAACAAATTATTAAAATTTAAAAATAATAATAATGATTATGGCAACATACTAAGCCAGTGTTTTTAAGCCTTTAATAACAACTCACAAACTGACATTTAGGCTATAATCATATACATATAATCATACTAAGCCACCAAATTCACTTAATGAGCCTAAACTGCTATCCTAAGCCACCTCCATCCACTATCAATCTTACATAGCTCTTTGATCAGAAAGTCATACTTAACTATGTCTCTTTAATTGGAATTGCAGCTCTTTGAGGTTTATGGAATTTGAAATGGAGACATTTTCATATCATTCTCTGTAAATGCCAAATGGTGGCTGCATGGCATGATAACCTTCAGATTTTTATGAAACAAGCCTTTTTGGTTGAGGATATTTAGATACACAGCTTTTGATGGAGAGCCTTAGATTGACTGAAGTGTTCTGATTCTAACTTGGGTTTAAATACCCGACAGAAATCTAGAACATTGCGTACAGAAACAGGCAGAGCTAAAATGAATCTACAGGTAGCCTTTGCTTACTAATTAATAGTTGAGACCAGGAAGCCTGTCATTAAATGATATAATTTTAAAGTACAATGTCAGATGACTGCACCAATGTACGACAGCAGGTCCAGCAGTCCCATTTGCTGTGGTTAGGCAACTCCCATATGGATGCACCAGCCAACAGTCACATGATTGCCATTTGGGACTTCCTGTCATTTTCCCAATCACTTGGCTTGTTGGAAGTTGGCAATGGAGGTTGTAACTGGTGATCATGTGACAGTGAGACACTGCAACGTTGTAATTACAAGCTGGCTGTCAAGTCCCAAATCGCAATCACAAGACCAAGGGACACTGTGATGGCCATAACTACAAGGATCTATTGTAAGTAGCCCTTGTTCAGGGCCAATGTAACTCTGCATGTTAAAGTTCTGGCAAGAATGGCTGCGGAATTTGAAAGTTGTCAAGGTTGAGAATCATTTATCTAGATTTGCATATTGCCTTGAGCTTGTGAACCCAGCTAATGGGGTTTATAAATCATAGTCTTTGATTAGTCAATCAACCATGGTTTTTTCCGTTATGCAAATCCATTTTAGCAGTGATTTTCTGTTCTGAAGATAGTATCTCCCCAGCTTCTCAGACAGATTTCTTCCTTCTTAGAACTATGTTATCTTTGGACTGAAAACATCCAGCACTGCATTTGGGATATTTGACATACTGTGTAAACAATACTTTCTCACATCATGGTATTGATATTGATATATATTCACATGATTCTATTGCCTATGAATCTCAGCTAGAAAACATGTGCATGCTTCCACTTTTACATATAGAAATCTAACATGCCAAATTTGCTGTTGCACTGAGTGTGTTGAAGCGCTAATAATCACTGTCTTGGATTCCTTTTCCTTTGTTGCAACTCACAAAACCTCAGGGATCACTCCTATGCATTTAGTAAACAAAACACTTAAAATAAATTTGCTTACAGTATTATAGAAGTTGCTTGGTTACTGTTACCTTTCTCAAAAAAGCATATTTATCTTTACATTTCACTGTTTGTGGACGGTGAAGATTAGGACCATTGCTAAGAATGGCGACATTTTCTGCTCACGTGTAGAAAAGAAGCTTTGTCACTGTAGCTCTTGCTTCTAGATAGCAAAAAACTGTGAACAGCATATTTAATTTCCATAACCAGCTTTGAAAATATAAAGGGCAGTTTATTTGTTTCTGATTAAAATGATTAATCGGAACAGCCTGAAGCATGAAAAGAAAGCAATGGAGCTTCTTTTCTAAACAATGCAAACAATTCCATCATTCATGCATTGATTCACTGTGGATAAAGCTGAACGCAACAAAATGTTGCTAGACTCAATTGTATAGATACAGGATAGAGTCAATCTGAATTAATTAGTAACCACAGAGCAGAAGAATCCTATGGAAGGAAATGAAAAGTATGCGCATTACACACACACACACACACACACACTCATACAATGCATATATGCAGAACTATACAGACCTTTTTTTTTCCAATGCAAGAAGATGTTTCCCGTAAGTGGCTCAAGGCTGACAACATTGGGGAGATCAAATTGCAGTTATAGGGATAAAACTGAATTTGTCATTTTTTGCGGCATCCACAATCAGAGGCATTTATAACTGTTTACAGTGGTATCAACATGACAATCCAGGCATTCATAAAGTCATGCCACATATGATCCAATTATGTACTTTAAACAGAAAATCTGGTGCAAAAACATAAGTTGCATCTTTTGCATAATGATATCATGATGCACATCTACCGCTAGTAATTTGCTCCTCCCTTGCCATTCTATAGATGACCCTGCTTTCTACTAAAACAGACAGATCTCATTAGCAACTGAATTTCCAAGAGGTCTCACCTTCTGTGGTATATCTGTGACATGGGAAGACAGCCAAGTTCACACTCTGTAGAACAGGCATCGGTAACAAGCTGCAATGACATCAAAATGATGACACGGGCATCATGGTATCATTGCTCACACAACACAAGTGTCCAAATATTTGAACCATGGTATGTCCCAAAGGTACTTTTTCAAGAGACAACTGGATTTTGTTTTTCCTTGACAACATTTCACTTTTCATCTTCAGCTTCTTCAGCTCCAGCTGGATGGTGGGGAGAGCTGAAGAAGCTTCTTGAATAAGAAGTGAAATGTCTTCAAAGAAAAAACAGAAAGTCCAGTTGCCTCTTGAAAAAGCACCTTTGGGACAACCATGACCTGGATGACTGAGAATCTCCATAGACATGAAGCATGGCGTCATTTGTTTCCCCTTGTTCCCTATATAGCATTCTGTGATTTAATCATATTGTGCTTTGTTTAGTTTGGGTTTATTTTTGTTGTGAAAACCAAGATAACTGTAACTGTTATTATGTAAATCACAGCTTAATTTGTCATGCTAGCTGTGGCTTATTCAGTAAAATCATAAAATTAGCTATAACTTAGCACAATGTCTAAACTCAAGACATTTCCACCAAAGGGGATTGAGCTAATCCAAAATCAGTACCGGATTGGCGTGACTGGTTGCATAATCATATCTCACTGACTTTATTTGCAACTAAGCTGATTTATTTCTGGATAAGCTGCAATGCGTCTCAAACAGAACTTTAAGCCATTCTCTTTTTGAAATGCTGAAGGTTGAATAGGATGTGGGAGGGCCAGCTTTTGACTGGCAGGAACTCTCCTATCACTCTGCCCCTGGTCTCTTAGCCCTCCAACTGAAGTAGAGCTATCAGAGCATGAGAGATGACTTGAAAGAGAGAAGAAAGTGCCTGTACACAGCTTTGCAGCTCTTCCTCTGTAATAACCCTTCCAACTTGGGGTGTGGGGGAGGAATAAAGCCCACAGTATGATCTAAAAACTTGACCAGGGTGAAGGACTCTGAATGCTGTTTCTTCCCTCTCCAACTAGTCAGCTACAGGGAACACTGACTGAGGCTCCTTCAAGATTCAAGAGACTGAATTGTCCAAGAAACAATGAAGATAATCATGATTGCTTCTGAGGAACTGAGAAGCTGAAATGGGGACAGTGTAGAACTACCCCCAACCAACATCTATGATTTTAAGATCTACTGTAATTCTGAACAGTTCATCCTGCACTCTGAGGTCAGCAGTAGGACTCCTGTTGGTGATTTTTCTAGAAATGTCCTTGATATCAACTGTTTCTTTCACTTTTCCTATGACCATTTTATGAAAAAATATGTCACTGGAATTAACTTTCCTTATTACAGTTTAGAAGGGCTCTCATTCACTTAGGCCTTTTAATGTCTTCATGTTACTATTTCAGATTTTAGTATTTTATATTTTCTTGTTGTTAATGCAGGTTTTTTAGTCTTACTTTAATAAAACATCCAGCACCATTAAAGGAAAAGGGGGCATAACTTTCTAAATCCAATAATTAGGAATTAAACAGGGGCCCTTTTTCCATCTTCTCAGGAGCAACTGCTTCCAGAAATTGCTGTTCCCTACAATCACTCAGAAGGTGGAAATAGGATATGGCTAACATATTCCTTGCCCATTTCAGCAGTTCCATATCAAGTGTGCTTCAAAAGAATAAGATTTGTATTTAACAAGCAAATGCATACTGGATAACATGCCATATTAGCAACCATGTGGCCCTGTGACTTTTTCTTTTTGTGGAGCTACTTCAGCCCATCCATGGTATGGAATAGGGAAAAAGCACCTATTATCCTACTTTTCACCTCTACTTGTTGCATTTTTCTAGACCTGCAATATTCAAACTGGTTTCTCTGGAACCCAAGATTGTGGAAAAATCATTCAGAGGTTTAACATGACAATTTCTGTTGTATATGAAATATTATTGCCACATTAATGGTAACATTTTGTTCAAATAAAATGGGTTGCCCCCCCAAAAAAAGATCTGAAAGTTGCCATGGCTGATAAACATTGATGTAAGTATAACCTGGCTTGATAAAAAGTGATGCTACAGTTCATGTCATGCTCCTGTTGGAATCTGATTCCAAGGGAGAGGTGGAACAGTTGACAGAGAGTGGGAGTGTGGCTCCGGTGGTTGTGGAGGAAACTGGGGAAGGGCACAGTCTGGCTGGGCATTCAGAAAAAGACCCAGGCCCACCCCCTCTTCATCCTAGGGCCATGGTGGTGAACCTATGCTACGCGTGCTGGAAGTGGCATGCAGAGCCATTACCCCTGGCATGTGAGAGCTCCCCCAGAAGAGCCCTAATGTCCATGCGCATGTGTTGCCGCCACCCCGACAGCTGATTGTCAGGTATCTGGTGCGCATGTGCGTGGGGGTGGGGATGTGCAGAAACGTTCAGCTCATGCTGGGGGGGGTCATGAACACATGCGCAGATAGATGGTGTGGGAGGTTGATCACATGCACATGAGCGGATGTGTGGTGCACGGCAAGGAGATCGTGCACACAGGTGCAGAGGGGTTGGGCGGGCCCAGCACGCATTGCCTTCTCATGAGCACGAGTGCACGTGCAATTATCGGCATGGGAACACGCCACCACTGTCCTAGGGCATGCAGGGAGGAACAGATAAGGGAGCAATGTGGGTTCTGGGGGAGAAAAAGGCACTGATTCCCTTCATTAGCGGCAGCTGGGAAAACAGGATAAAAAGGGTGTTTGCGCACAGCTCCTTGCTGGTAGAAAAGCGTGAATTGTTTTGGTTTGTCAAGTCTTTTCTGGGTTCTGGCATCCTCCCAACTGTGTGTGTTTCATTATATTTTGAAGTCTTCAATTCCTTATCCTGCCCTGTCTCGTTAATTGCTGCAGCGGTTTGTGTTGGTTTTTATTTATAATTTATATGTACTTTGGTTTTCGGACAGAATTTCTTCCCTTTAAAAACTGTTCTTGGGAGAGTTCTTTTTTCCAGCCAATGATAACTGGACTTTGGGGGCCAAGTTGGAGGTATTAAAGGAACTTTACCTATTTTCGTGACTTTGTTGCTTTTGTGCCACACCCCAGGTCATCACAGTTCACCTTGACTAAAAGGTCAAGTAGCCTTTTCCTAGATTTGGAAAGCCAGTCTGTGTTCAAAGCAAGCATTGCGATAGTTTGCTCATATAGTCTGTCAGAATCTAAAATATCATTTTCACAAGAAGGGTGTTTTTTGTTTTTTGTTTTTGCTATGAGCGCAATCTGACTAAGTCTAACTGAAGAGCTACCACTATGGATTTAAGCTGATTAATGAATTAGTAAGGAAGCTAGTTTTTCATGGTTCAGTAATAAATCGGGATTTCAGGGAATACAGTACTTACTTTTCTTTCTCCCCTGAAGCTCAGAGAAGATTTTAAACAGCCATGTTATTACTGGGAGGCTGGAGGTGAATGACTAAAATCTGCTGCAGAATTCCCACAACCTTGCAGCAGAGCGATTGCTCTGCCTGCCTCCTGTGCCTTTTCTGATTCAGCGCTTTTCCCTCCTATAGCTCTAATACTTGGCAGCAATGAGGTGTGATTAGAATAAACAGGGCTGCTTTGGGAACAGCATTTCAAAGCATGATTTTCCCTTCATAAAAGCTGCTGCAGAATGAGATTGATGGACAACATAGTCTTTGACACCCTGTGTTGCTTTCCGCCTTCAAAAGCAGGCTACGAATGGAAAGAACGTTCTCAAAAATTCTTGAATGTTATCAGCTCCTCCTGACAGAGCAAATGTTCTTGGTGGTACTTATTGTGCTTTTATTAAATTTTACAAAACGATAGCCTAGTTGTATGATGAAGCTATGCTGGGAAGGCAGTCCATCTCAGTTTTTGAGCCTTACCATATGGAGAACAGAATGTTGTTGCTATGTGCTCTTCGTTCCTTCTCTATTAATACTGTTTGCATAGCAGGATAACCACAAGGCAACCTTCTGTTTTACCCTAGAGCAACAAACATGGCATGTTAAAATGAAAATCAACATTTCATCTTTGTCAGAGAAAGGAAATGGCACTGATGTTGCTCAACCAACTGTTATACAGTTGCCTTAAAATTATCATGAATGGCTGGAAGTTAGCAATGAATGTCATATTGATGTTATGGCACAAGATGTGCTTATACTGGAAACTCTGAAGCTGCTGCTATTTAACTTGCTTCAGCGTACGGCATGGAGATCAATGCCGAGAAAACCAAGCTGATGACGAACAGTACCCAAGGTATCTCCTCAGACATCAGAGTCAGCGGAACACCCCTAGAGACAGTAAAAAATTTCAAATATCTTGGGTCCATCATTTCCGATGAAGGCTCAAAACCAGAAGTAATGGCAAGGATAGCACAAACAACAGCTGCGCTTTCGAAGCTCCAAACTATTTGGAAAGATAAGAACATCAGTCTGCGCTCAAGGATCCACCTAATGCGCTCCCTCGCAATATCAATCTTTTTATATGCCTGCGAAACCTGGACACTCAATGCGGATTTACAAAGAAGAATCCTTGCAACAGAAATGAGATGCTACTGAAAGATCCTTGGCATCCACTACACAGACCATGTGACAAATGAAGAGGTCTTAAATAAAATACAACAGGCAATAGGACCACACGACAACCTTCTTACTGTCGTCAAGAAACGGAAATTGAGATGGTACGGACACGTGTCTCGCTCTACTGGCCTCGCAAAGACCATCATGCAAGGGACGGTAAGAGGAAGCCGCAAACGGGGAAGACAACGAAGGAGATGGGAGGATGATATCCATGATTGGACAGGCTTGAACCTGGCAGCATCCCAGAGAGCAGTGGAGGACAGAGACGGATGGAGAAGCGTAGTGGTTAAATCTTCGCAGGCGCCCCAACGACCTCAAAAGAGGTCATGGGATAGGTGAGGTGAGGAGGAGGTGCTTGTTCCACTTGGTTCTTTTTCCACCTTCTGCTCAGGTTCAGTACATGTATGAATACTAGGAGTGGTGTGAAATGTTTCATGCTCCAAGGATTGATCCTGAAGCTTTTTGCAGGCAAAGTTTATGCTCTGCTTTGGAGCAATGTGTTCTTTTTACTATAGCACTGAATATTGTCCAAAATTAAACCACCATCATGCTGAAGGACCAGTAACAGAATATTTCAGAATGGGATGGAATGGAACAGAACAGAATAGAATAACAGAGTTGGAAGGGACCTTGGAGGTCTTCTAGTACAGTGGTTGCCAACCAGTGGGCTGCAGCCCAATGGTGATCTGCAAGAAATTTTGGTGGTCTGCAGAGAAATGTCACCCCCAGAGCAATTAATCCAGGCTGTGCGGGAACACAAGGCTGTATTGCCCACATGGTCTGCGGAAACCCTCCCCGCCCACTCACTCCTTACCTGGCAAACTTGCCTGCTAAGTTGCTGTTTTCCTCCCCTCCCCCCATCAGCTGTTCTGTTGTGCTGGGAGATTTAGATTAGCTAGAAAGCAGGAAATCGTTGGATTTCTTGCTTTTTAGCTAATCTTTAGATCTTTGGCTCTGCTTTTAAGCAGAATTGAATCTTTCTTAGAACTAAAGGTTCTATTATTCAGTGAATCTGTGATTCTGTGAGCAACTCAATCTGCCTGCCCACTTTGCCTGATTTTAGGTTAAAGTTGCTCTTTTTTAAAATAAAAAATTCAATATTTACATAAATATTTATAATATTTACATACAAGCCATACCCAGCCAATCATATGACCATCAAATTACACCCACAAATTAGGCCACGCCCAAGAACCGGTTATACATACACTATACAGATGTTTCTGTACACAATACCAGCTACTTAGTTGTGCCATTCAGAGTATATTGTTCCTACTTAACATCTTATACCCTGCCACTATAATATAAGGTTCCAAGTAAAAGGTCCTTAGATTGTCTATCACAGCTCCTGTGGAAATGGTTTTAAATACCAAATCTCAGGCCATTTAATTTGAAGCATCTCTCTGCTATCCCGACAAATTTGTAGGCTTTGTTGCTGTTACATCTTGAATGGAGCATGCATGATCACTGATGCGCTGGCAGCGGGGGAAATACTGGAAGTTTCTTGCTAATGTCCTGGCCCGTTGGAATTCACAAACGTAAACTGAATGTTAATTTAGAGAAAAATGAATGCATTTGTTCTGTTCAAATCCCAAGATTAAGAATGAATTCATCAGCGTTCATCCAAAATATAGTTAGATAATGACAGCCTCAATATCTGGGCAAGAATTATAATGATTCTGATTCAGGAAGATTCCAGAAGATTAACTGGCCTATAAAGCATGGCTGAAATTTGGACTGAACAGTTGCAAGGATTTTATCTTTTCCACTGTTTGAGGAAAGAGTAAGTTTAGCTCTGGTGTTGTGGGAAAGATGGGGGCAAGGAAGCGGACGAGGAAAATAGTTCAGTTGTAAAGAGATAATATAGCCCAGATGTGAAAGCCACACAACAGCCGTTTTAGAGACTCTGCCCCACTTAATTCACCATGTAATGAGGAATTTACTTTGACAGGATTAAAGATTATGTTTTTATTTCAGACTAACATTGAAGACATCTTTCTGAAATTATGGTACTTGCTTCTTTGCTTTATTAGCTACATGGGGCATGACAAAGGTTGCATTTGGAGAGTTTTCTTCATTAGTCTCCCACTTCCACCCCACCCCAAAGAATGACATCACTTCAATGTGTGTGGACTACATCTTCTTTCTACCCAGCCTGCATAAAAATGCGGTTCTAAGCAGTAACCGCTGTTACTGTTAATTCAGGTTTCATTGGAGGTAATCTGCTTTCTTCGAGCTAATAGGGATTTATCCTTGCCCGAAGGAAAAAGTAATAAGGGCTGTGCAGTCCTTTGGATTAAATCTCAAGGAGATTTTTGGCATGATTTAGCAACTGTATTTCTCCCCCAAGTATAAGTGAAATCTACCATGTGATTGTGTTATTACTGAAACACCTTTATGAGACCAAACTAATAAGACCTGCACAGCCTTAGAAGTAATACTCTCTGCTGTTCATATATATGATCCATTTTTGACTTATTTCACAGGTCAGAGATCAAGTGGTGAACCTTAATTCTCCAAGCAGTTGGTTAAGGAGTATCTCCAATGACATACTTAAATGGCATTCTAGTCACATCCATTAAAATAATAGTGTCCTTGCTCACACTGGGACTAGTAATTTTATTTGCAAAGTATCCAGAAAAATTCACTTGGTTCTGCATTTTGGTCTCTCCTCACCACCCCACTGTTTTCATCGAAATACTGGGTCTTTGCTTTGCTGTGCCTCTCTTTAATCAGGGTCCAGCCTTTCCTTATCCTGCCATGCTTATATTTTCATGCAGCCCTTCTATAGCCCTTCCCCTTTCACAAAAGAGGGAAATTTATTCTCATCACAAGTCTTTTGACATTTGGTCTTGTCTTTTATTGCTGCCATACTTCTAGGATGGGGTCAGGCGCTTTTGGAAGGGACTAAATTAAATGCCTGGGTCATTGTGTCATTCCAAGGGAACATCAGAGCCTGCTAATCAAATTGGACATCTAAAACCATAACATCCAGGAAAAGCATGCTAGAAAGCATATGCAACAGGCAAACAGCCTTCGTGTAAGTTTTTAATGCAGATTGTTTAAAAGTCCGTGAGTACTGGTGAAATAGAATTATAATATTGTGAATGAACAAACACAAATATAGCATGAATAATTCATGCACAGAGTTGTTTATTTTTTCTTGATCACTAATTGAATTAAACTAGCCAGGTATGATGGACAGTGCCTTTATTGATAGGCAATCAGTATCTCCGGTCTAAATTAATTAAAAAAAATACTACAATAATACTTTCTGCTGCTTCATTTACACATGGTCTCAAGGAATTTATAGTGTATAAAATTAAAAATATAGACAGACATAAAAAATATTCATTACCATTCATACTCAAAAAGCATTGGGTTTATATCCTGCAACAAAATTGACTTCAGTGTTAATTTCAAATATTCAATATTTATTCTTAACCTTAGTAAGGATTTATTAATTTTCATAGGTGAGAAAAATTGTTCACATATGTATGCCTCCAAATATTCCAGTACAGGATCAGGAATCGGAGTTAGTGAGTAACTTGGAAAATTGCTCCTGTGAAACTTATAGAAATCTAGAATTTCACCAGCCTTGTATACAATCCAACATTTCAAAAATAGGATAGTGGAGAAATCAACAGCTGTCCTCATAGTAATCTGGTTGTACAAAATGTTATATGAAATGTCAGAGGAATGTCTAGGTTGATAATTATCTGGATTGAAGCTGGACTTGGTTTTTCTTTATATCTTTTAAATCTGTAATGCAGGAAGCATCTACTTGTATTGGCAAATAAGAGGCATAGCTATCACTTCACTTTTCACAAAACTTGCTTTTATTTAATCTTTACTAGACTTGTAAATATTTGGAGGGGGAAACCTTTGATGTTTGGCAAATGCTGCTTTAAGTAACAGAATATATGTTTTCCCAGTAATTGCATGTTATTTTATCATTACGTGATGACATGGTGCTATAATACTGATTCCTTGGAAACAGAAATTGTTTGCTGACAAATAAAATATTGAATTTTATCTTCTACTTTTGTGAAAAAATATAATTTATCTCATTTCTCTTGGAAAACTCTTTTTTCTCCTACAACTATTCTCTTGCTTTGCCTCTCCAACTGCTGACACTAACCCAGCTATCCTCAATCCATTTCATTCAACTTTTCTAAATTGCATAAAAATGTTGCTTAAACTCTTCCACTGTGCCTAAAGCTGCTGCCTACAATTGTGCAACTCTAGTTATTTCTTTGTCAGCGCTGTTGCTGCTTTGCGCTAATTAATTGCAAGTTGTACAAGGGGATATAATTTCATTTTGCATCATTTTAAAAAGTCAGTGGAGGCTTTTAGGGAGTGTAGTACTAATAGACTAGAACCTGCTTGCTTTCCTGGTGATTGTAGGGTGATAAAATGCTCCCACATGCATACTAGAGAACTCAAATCACTATGGTGACAGATATGTATTAATTAGAGGTTATAATGACACTGGACCTAGGTCTAGGGAATGGGAAAAGTACTTCCCACCCTGCTTCTTCACTGCTGGCTTTGGGCTATAATCAGAGGTAGATCCTGTCACTGCCCCTTGTACAGAGCCTCCTGTCAACCTGAGGTGACCTGAGCAGGTGAGGGATCAAACCTATCACAGTAGGACTAGAGCCAGAACATGGTCCATCTGCTATTACCACCATTACAGCTCTGCCTTGCAATAGCTTGAAAAGCCTGGCTCAATGCCCAGCCAGGGCAGGACGAGTGGTGATTGCAGTTTATCCTGCCTTGAGAAGTTGACATGGCTTGGGCGATGCCCTGCTCCCATTGCCATTGCTATAAATCCTCTTTTCTACAGGGAAGTGCAGCTTTATGCTTAGGTGACATGCTGAATGCGCCGTCAGAGTCTTGATGCACAGGGAGCCTGTCAGCTTATCTGCCTTGCTTGGATCCTTTGGGTTGTTTTATTTCCATCCTGCTATTGTATGAGTTATTGGAAAACTACTGTGGATATTTTCAGTTTAGTGGGAAACATATTTCTAGTTGATCCCTACATCCTGATCAGAGCAAATTCAACTACACAATTAGACTTGATGGTTACTTATTAACATCAGGCAAATCATCAAGCAGAAAACACCCTAATCAAGGAGTTAGGAAGGACAATGCCATACCCTCACCAACACTGGCAGAGAAAGCTACTATATATAAACAGGGAGCAAAGCACATACTCGCTTGCACTGATGATACTATCTAGTTGTGTTATGAAACATCTGCAAGCAAACAACCCAGTTCAGAGAGCACCAAGGACTCCACAGTTCAACCCTAAGCTACATATATTCTCTTTTATTTGGTTACTTACTAAATTTCAGTAAAGATCACAACAAAAGTCAACAAAAGATAAAAGATAGTAAAAGTGTTTCGGGGTGGGTTGGTGAAGAGATCTATCTATCTATCTATCTATCTATCTATCTATCTATCTATCTATCTATCTATCTATCTATCTATCCATCCATCCATCCATCCATCCATCACCTATATCTGTCTGTCTGTCTGTCGGTCTGTCTCTCTCTCTCTATCTATCTATCTATCTATCTATCTATCTATCTATCTATCTATCTATCCATGTACCTATCTATTATCATTATCTGTCTGTCTGTCTATCTATCTATCATCTCTCTCTAACAGAATTTTTCAGAGTCACTGGAAACAATACTGTGTGTTAAGTACGGTCAGTGGGTCCCATGAATAGATGAGGCTTGAGTAGCGAACAACAGCTCTTTATTAAACAGATAGATTCTGAGACAAAAAACCCAGCGCGCGGCAGCTCTTTTTATAGAGCTGGCCATGGCTAGGCAGCCAATGACAACTCTTCGAGTTTGCCACACCCGGTTTCAGCCAATCGTGGCAAACCCTGTATGAGCCAATCAGGAACATTCAAACCATCCAATCACGATCCGGCTTGTCTGGACCAATAGGAATGCAGGGTTTTAAGCCTGCTAATATGGAACACCCCTCCCCTCTTGGTTCCGTCCAAGGGGCGGGGTAACGTAGTCACGTAAGTAGGTGGGTCTTCAGACCTGCCTACTTGACTTGCGCGGTTCATAATGTCTCTGGTCGTTGTCAGGTTCGGACGGGTTCCGCGTCGCTCTCAAGCTTCTCGATGGAACCGCCTGGAAGGGTGAGCCGGGCCTATAGCTGCGACTCCCGCCTGGTGTATCCGGGTTGGTCGAGTCTTTTGCTCTGTCGCTCCTGCCTGGATTCTCTGGGCTGGTTGAGCTTGTCCGGCTGCTACTTCCAGGTGAAGCACCCATCTGCCTCGGTTCCCTGTTTGTAGGTAAGTATTGCTGGTTTAATGTTTGATTTTTATCTAATGTGTGCGGGGGGTGTTCTGCTTGTGCAGATGCTGGTTCATTTTCTAAGCTTGAGGTTTTCCCCCCTCTCTGATTCCTTGGTTAGAGTCTGTGAGGGGAAAAGTGGCCAGCCTAGACCATAGCTGGTCAATGTGCTGTTTCCAGCTCCTCCCATCGGTGGTCTTGAGTCGGTAAGACTGGGGGCCGGTGACTTGGGTGATCTTTGCAGGTAGCCATGGGGATCCCCAATAAAGTTTTTAGCGAAAACAGTGTCTCCCACGTTGAAAGCTCGGTGTCTGCTAGTAGATCCAGGGGATTTCTCTGGAGTGTAAGTAGGGTGCAAATGGTATAGAGGTGACCGGAGCCTTCTAACCATGAGTAATTCTGCTGGACATTTGTTCGTGGTGGTGTTGGGTGTGATATGTTGTATTAGAAACATTTTGTTGATTTTTTCATGAATGTTGCCATGTTCAATTTTTTGGATGGTTTTCTTTGTGAACTGAACCATGCGTTCCGCTCGCCCGTTCGCTGCCGGGTGAGTGGGCGATGTCAGTGCATGTCGGATGCCATGGTCTGCCAAGTATTGCTCAAATGCCAATGCGGTAAATTGAGGTCCATTGTCAGATACTATCACATCTGGCAGACCATGCGTGGCGAAAAGTTTATTTAATGTTTTGATAACGGCTTCTGTGGTGGTTGTTTTCATTTTGCTTACTTCGAGCCAATTTGAGTAAGCATCAACAGTGATTAAAAAGGTATGTCCTTTGGTTGGCCCCGTGAAGTCAATATTGATTTGTGACCAGGGGCCTCTGGGGGTTTCCCATTCTAGCAGTGGAGCTGCAGGGGGAGTCGAGCGAGTCTCTTGGCATCTGCTGCAAGTGGCGACCCAAGTTTCTATTTGTTTGTCCATGCCTGGCCACCAAGCGTAGCTTCTGGCCAGGGCTTTCATTCTTACGATGCCCGGGTGCCTGTCGTGCAACATGTCTAGAACTTTTTTCTGTAATGTTTCTGGTATAACCACCCAGTCTCCCCAGAGAATGCACCCCCTTTGTGAAAAAAGTTCAGTTTGCCAGTTTTTAAACAGTTTAAAAAGTTCATTTTTTTCACTTTCTGGCAATCCCTCTCCACCCAGCTGAGGACTCGCGCCAAGTGTTTGTCCCTTCTTGTTTTGCGGGCAATGTTTTGCGTGGTCAGTGGTGGCGTGGTTACTGTTTCTATTTGTAAAATTGATAATGTGGGTGCTGGGTTGTCTTGCACGTCTGGTAGGGGGGATCGGCTTAAAGCATCGGCATGCGAGATGGTCTTGCCAGATTGGTGTGCTAAATGGTAATTATAAGCGGCAAGAAATTCAGACCAACTCGTCATCCTAGGTGATAGGATATTTGGAGTGGCTTTGTTCCCAGCCAAAATGCCTAGTAGGGGTTTGTGGTCCGTAATAATTGAAAAGGTCCTACCATAAATGTATTCATGGAATCTTTTCACTGCGGAGACGATGGCTAGGGCTTCTTTGTCCAGCTGGCTGTAGTTCCTCTCTGGCTTGGACAGGGTTCTTGAGAAGAATGCGATGGGAGCCTCTTTCCCATTCGGCAAGGTGTGGCTTAGGATCGCTCCAACACCGAAGGGTGATTCGTTGCATGTGACAGTCAGCGGCAGGGTTTCCTTATACTGAATAAGGACTGCGTCAGAAGTTAAAAGGTTTTTTATTTGTTGGAAAGCGTGTTCCTCTCACCTTCTCCAAATCCAGGATGCCGCTTTATCCAGGAGCCTTTTCAAGGGTTTCGCAACGGTCACCTTCTGGGGTAGGAAAACATTATAGAAATTAATGAGTCCAAGGAATGCTTGGAGTTCCGTTTTATTTTTCGGTCTGGGGGCTTCCTTGATGGCTTTTAATTTTTTGTCAGTAGGGTGAATTCCATGTTTGTCTAGAAGGTACCCCAGGAATTCAACCCTTTCAGTACATAGCTGGAACTTCTCTTTTTTTACTTTGAGGCCGGAGTCTTTAAATTTTTGTAAGACCGCTCTAAGCTGTTTCTCCAATTGTTTCTTATTGGGGGCTGTTACTAGCACATCGTCGAAATAGGGTACGACTCCTTTAATTCCCTGCAGCAGTCTTTCCATTAGGCTTTGGAAAACCCCAGGTGTGACGCTGACTTCAAATTGGAGTTGGTTGCATTTAAATGCCCCTCGATGTGTCACGATTGTTTGTGCCTCGGCGGTTTCAGCATCGACCGGCAGTTGTTGATAGGCTTGTGCCAGGTCGAGCTTTGCAAAGATTCTGCCACCCCCAAGTGAGTGTAGGTGATGCTGGACTACTGGCACAGGGTGGGCACTCTGCTGCAGGGCATGGTTCAGGGTGGCCTTGTAGTCTACACAGATTCTCAGGGAGCCATCTGGTTTGATGGGGGTGACAATGGGTGTTTCCCAACGGGCATGGTCGATAGGTTCTAATACCCCTTGCGCGATGAGCTTATTTAATTGCTCATCTATTTTAGGTTTGAGTGCAAATGGCATTCGGCGCGGCTTGAGGTGGATGGGAGCGATGTCTGGGCTAAGATTGAAGGAGATTGGGGACCCCTTGTACTTGCCTAAAGTGTCATCGAAGACCTCTTGGAAGTCTTGTACGAGCGTTGCCTCCCAATCTTCTTTTTCTGTGTGATTGATGCCTGCCATCTCGATCCCTAGCGGCGAGAACCATTGTAATCTGAGTAGGCTGGGGAGGTCTTTGTCCACAATTGTAAGTGGTAGAATATTGGTGCAGTTTTTGAAGTGATCTTGAAATGCCCGATGCCAGCCACTGGGATTCGGTTCCCTTGGTAGTCCCTCAGGATCAATTTCTGGTCACTTAGTTCCTGGCGGTGAATGCTGGGTATTAGACACTTTATGGTGCTCCAGGAGACCATGGAGAGGTAGGAGCCAGAATCTACCTCCATGGTGCATGGTTGGTCTTCGATACCGACCTCGATGCGTACCTTCCATGCATCTATTAGTGAAGAATGGGAGATGATAACTGTTTGGTGTGTTTCTTCTCTTCGCGGTGCTTCGTTGAATCTTTTGTTTCGGCCATCCTGGCTCCACCGGCTGTCTGGCGGTCCTGGTTTTTGGTGGGGGTGCCATCTTGTCTTCTCAGGCTTTTGTCTCAACGCCGGGGGCTGAAGTTTCTTTTATTACGGCATACTTTAGCGATATGCCCCTGCTTCTCACAATATTGGCAAACAGCGTCCAGGAACTTGCATTCAGAACACGGGTGATTTCCTCTGCAGCCAGCACACTGGTACCCTGACTTACGACCTCACCGGTGAATCTCTTCTTCTTCTCTGTCAGAAGGGGATTCGACATTGCCATGATGGGCGGTGGTTGCGAGTTTTTCTGGTGTGGTAGTTGCCTCGCTGGTCAATTGATGATCAGTTCCATTTGAACGCCGCATTCGGGCTGCTGATTTGCAGGTAGCTTTGGCTGCAGTTGCTTCGGTTATGGCGTCGGCAAGGGAGATGTCACCCTTGGCCATTAGTCTGCTTTGGAGTGTTGGGTCTTTCAGGCCGAGAATGTCCCGGTCTCGCATGGCCTCATCTAGGTTAGCGAATCCACACAAACCTCCAAGGTCCCTCAGGTTGGCCACGAATTCACCGATGCTCTCGCCCTCGCGCTGGTCTCTTTGATAAAAACCATGCCTTTGGATAAGGGTTGGTATGGCCAGAGCATAGTGGTTTCGGAGGATGGGAGCTAGGTTGTCCCAATCCATCGTTTTGACATCCATGGGCTTTGCTAGCGCCTTGGCCATTTTGAAAATGGCGGGCCCGCAGTGCATTAAAAATACCACCCGTTTCTTGCTGCCGGTGGCGTCTTTCAAGTTGTTGGATTCCAAAAACATTTGGAAACTATCAATGTAGGACTCCCATTCCTCGCTGGCTGGGTTAAATGGTGCGGGCGGCATGGCGCTGCTGGCCATTTCGCTGGTCGTCTCTGCGCCGTTTGCCACATGCCGGTTAGTCTTGTTGTCTCAGAATCCCATCCTCATCACCAGTGTTAAATACGGTCAGTGGGTCCCATGAATAGACGAGGCTTGAGTAGCGAACAACAGCTCTTTATTAAACAGATAGATTCTGAGACAAAAAACCCAGCGCACAGCAGCTCTTTTTATAGAGCTGGCTGTGGCTAGGCAGCCAATGACAACTCTTCGAGTTTGCCGCCTCGGTTTCAGCCAATCGTGGCAAACCCTGTACAAGCCAATCAGGAACGTTCAAACCATCCAATCACAATCCGGCTTGTCCGGACCAATAGGAACGCAGGGTTTTAACCCTGCTAACATGGAACACTGTGGGTAATTAGAATGGGGCATACGCAACCTAGATGACCCCTGTTATTGGACAACAGTAATATTTATTTGCTTTCTTATTTATCTACGACATCTCACTTACTAGACTCTGGGCAGTTTACAATAAAAACATAAAAAGTAGAATCAAAGCATAAATAAAAGAAGAATTAAAACTGATTTTAAGAACAAAGTTAAAACTGCTTGCTCTCTTTTGACTCTAGTCATTACAGCTATCTCCCTCAATATACATGATCCAATATACTGTCTCAGCCTCATTTTTGTACCAATCACTATATTCACTTACATGTATATTTCCTCTTTCAAAGGCACTTTCACTCCATTCTACTATTTTTCCCCCATGGTTGCCATAACTTTTGCAGCGTAGTGTTTATGGAGATTCTCAAATATTCAGATCATGGTTGTCCCAAAGGTAATTTTCTAAAGGCAATTGGACTTCCTTGTTTTTTGTCCTTAAAAACATTTTGCTTCTTATCCAAGAAGCTTCTTCAGCTCTTTAGTCAGAACTGAAAGAGTTTCTTGGATGAGAAGCGAAATGTTTTCAAGGACAAAAAATAAGGAAGTCCAGTTGCCTTTAGAAAAGCACCTTTGGGATGTTTTGCAGCATAGCTACTTAATTCTTTTTACTCTGATATGAGCAGCTTCCACTGCCATTTTCCTTATGTTTGTTTTCCATTGTTTTAGTATGGACATTAATCCAACCTATTTTTTTTTTTGTACAGTGACTTGCATTCTCTCTTTCTGTAGGTTTTTTTTTGTTCCTCTTTTCTTTTTTCTCTTTTCTCTTTTCTTTTTCCTTTCCTTTCTTTTCCTCTCCTCTCCTTTCCCCCAAAATTCAATAATGATACTACCAAGACATAGATTGCCTTCCATTCAGAGCCTTTCATCATCTTTATATCCCTGCTCCAAATCCCCTCTCTCTAATTCTTTGATTGCCACCATTCACTGGAATGTAGCAAGTATTTATCACCAATCTTCAAACACATCTTCAATAACCCTAGATGATACCATTTCCTACTTCCTGACATGCATTTTAACCCCTTTACCTGTAATTAAATGTATACCATTATTTTCCTGCTGGTATTCAATAATTCTATAAGTACAGGTCAACTTAATTCAGCTGTGTCATAACTTTCCCCTTTTTCTTAGTTTCATAGACACACACAATCACTAGTTCCCCCCCCCCCCCATGATTTCATTTATTAATCATGCTTTTTACATTTTATTCCTTTTACATTCCAAGTTATGAAATTCCATACACTATGACAGTTACCAGATGGTCCTATATATAATCAGAATATTCCTCAAACGTTTTCAGAGCAGAAGAAAAAACATCAAAGGAGTATACACATCCAACAGTGTTTGAACATATACTTCAAAGAATGTTGGGGCTTTTTTGTGTGTGACATGAAATGGAGATTAATGACAAGGACTGATGTTCCTTCTGGTATTTTCAAGCTGAAACAGTTGCCTCCTATTGTGTTCTACAAACAATGACCCTGCTGAATTCCAAAGTTTTTTTTTTTGAAAAAAGATTTTATTAATTTTCTACAAACAAACAAGACAAACAAAACATTAAAACATTCAACTCTCGTATGTACATCCAGTGTGTCAGTTGGTTCATCATTTTTGTGCATTCATTCTGTAGTCCCAGTTACAATTATGTTACATAACAACTCATATTATCAATCCAAACTTATATATCCTAATATCTCTAAAAAAAAAAAGAAATTTTTGACTATACTTTTAATCATTCATGCTTTATGAGCTAACAATACTTTAACCAGATTATTCAACAAATCATATAATCATACCAAATCAATCCTAAAAAACCCTTTATAAATATAATATCAAATAACAAAATAATAGCAAAATAAAGATATTTCTTACTATCTAGCATTCTAAATATTCTATTATCGTATTTTATCATCTAGCCATTTATAAAAAAGATCCCAAATTTCATAAAATAGTTTATCCTCTTGCTCTCTAATTTCAAATGTCAATCTGCTCATCTCAGCATATTCCAATATTTTCTTAATAATTTCTTCCTGTAATGGTATTTTCTCATTCTTCCAATTTTTAGCAAATACAATCCTGGCCGCTGTTAATACATTTACAATCAGGTATTTCAAATCTTTACTATATATATCAGGTAAAATTCCCAATAAGAAGATCTCTGATTTCAAGTCTATATGTTTCTTTGTCATTTTTTCCAACCACATGCGAATTTTAGTCCAATATTTTCTAGCATCCTCACAAGTCCACCACATATGGTAATACGAGCCGGGTATCTGATGACATTTCCAGCATTTTTCAGATTTGTTCTTAAACATTCTTGCTATTCTTGTCGGGGGAAAGTGCCACCTGTAAAACATCTTATACAAGTTTTCTTTATATGCTGTTGACATTGTCATTTTATAATTTTGAGACCACAATTTCTGCCATTTCTCTAGATCAATCCCATATCCAAAATTCTTCCCCCAAACAATCATAGTTTCTTTGACTTGTTCTTCCTCTAATTTCATTCCCAGTAAATAACCATATAATTTTTTAATCACCTTCTCATCAGTACCCATCAAGATCTTATCTAAATCAGTCTGCTTATCATAGAATCCCTCCGTTTTAAAATCTTCATCATACCTTGAATGTATTTGTGCATATGAAAACCAATTCATCCTTATACCTTGTTCCTCTAAGTTTTGGATCGATTTAAGTTCACCCTTTTCATCCAAAAGTTCTCCATATCTAACTGTTTGTTCCTTCTTATAAATTATAGGATAGGAAAATGCTTCAATAGTCGATAACCAAACTGGAATTTTCAAATAACATTGTCTTTTTATCTTCTCCCAATTTAACCACAAAGACTCCCGTACATAATGTCTTCCAAAATAACCCTGTGTTTTAGTTCCCTTATACCATAAAAACGCATGCCAGCCCAACAGCAAATCATGCCCTTCTAATATCAACAACCTATGTTTTCTTAATGTTATCCATTCTTTGACCCACATCAAACTTGCAGCTTGATAATACAATTCCCAATTAGGCAGGCCAAAACCTCCTCTAATTTTAGCATCTTGCAAAAGCTTTAGCTTTATTCTCGCTTTTTTACCTTGCCATATAAACTTCAACATAATTTTATTTAAATCTTCAAAATAGTCTTTTCCAAGCCAAATTGGTATTGTTTGAAACAAAAATAAAATTCTAAGTAAAATATTCATCTTAATTGTTGAAATTCTCCCTATTAATGACAATTGCAAGTTTTCCCACTTCTTCAAATCTGTAGTTATCTGTTGTTTAAGTTTAATATAATTATTCTCCTTTAATGTGCTACATCTTGTTGTCAAATATATCCCCAGATACTTAACCTTATTTGTAACTTGAATTTTCAAAAGATCTGCCAGTTCTTCTCTCTGTCTCAATAGCATGTTCTTTGTCAAAATCTTTGTTTTATCTCTATTGATTTTCAAACCAGCCACCTCTCCATATGTCTCTATCCTTTCCAATAACTTTGGAGCTGTTTCTAGCGGGTCTTCCAGAATAAAAGCTAAATCATCAGCAAAAGCTTGTAGCTTAAATTCTTCCTTCTTAATTTTCATTCCTTTTATGCTTTTATCATCCCTAATATTTCTATTCAACACTTCCAAGGTCAACACAAATAGCAAAGGACATAGGGGACATCCTTGTCTTGTGCCTTTCCTTATATTAATAAAATCTGTAAGTTCCCCCTCCATCATTACCCTTGCTGTCTGTTTATTATATATGGCTTCTATTGCTTGAATAAATTTTTTAGCAAAACCCATCTGCTCCAATAGTAATAACATAAATCTCCAGTTCACGTTGTCAAATGCCTTTTGAGCATTTAGGAATATCAAAGCCATTTGCTTTTCAGGATGAGCCTCATAGTATTCCAAAGTGTCCAAGATTACTCTCATATTGTCTCTAATTTGTCTCTTTGGCAGAAATCCATTTTGATCTGGGTGAATAAAATTATTTAAATATTTTTTAAGTCTTTCTGCTAAAATTGAAGCAAAGATTTTATAGTCTGCATTCAATAAAGAAATAGGTCTATAATTCTTAATTTGCAGTGGGTCAGTCTCTTCTTTCAGTATAAGTGTAATATAAGCCTCTGACCATGTTTTGGGTATCATCTTCTTTGACATAACTTCATTCATAACTTCTAACAATGGGATACTCAATGATTTTTGAAATGTTTTATAGAATTCTGCTGGAAGCCCATCTGGACCCGGTGCCTTCCCATTATTTTGTCTCTTAAATGCTTCATTTAGTTCCATCATTGTTATATTGCTTTCTAGCATTTCTTCAGTCTCTTTAGGTATCTTCGGTAAATTAGCTTCCTGTAAATACTGTTTGACTTTTTCCTCATCAATATTCTCTTGTTTATATAGTTGCCCATAAAAATCTCGAATAATTTCTTTTTTCTCCTTATTCCCATAACAAACTTGGCCTTGATCATCTATTAGCTTCAATATTTTTCTTGATTCCTTCTCTTTTCTCAATTTATATGCTAGCCATCTATCTGGTTTATTTGCATCTTCAAAATAATTCTGTTTAGAGTTTCTGATTTTCTGTGCCAGTTCTTCTTTCTCTATTAATTCCATTTTATGTTTGATTACATCCAGCTTCAATTTAATATCCTTTTTCTGTGGCATTTTCTATAATTCTTTTTCAAGACTTTTATACTCATCTTCCAAGGCCTTAGAAGCTTGCCTTTTCCTAATATTCTTTTTTCTTGTATAATCTATTATCAAACCTCTAGCATATGCCTTCATTGTATCCCAAAAATTCTGCGTTGAAGTATCTTCTTTTTTATTTTCTCTGAAGAAAAAAGCCAATTCCTTCTCCATCCATTGTATAAAATCTTTCTCCTTTAAAATAGTATTATTTAATGTCCATCTCGATCTTTTTTTTTGTCCCTTCCATTTAATTGTCATTGGGCTGTGATCTGCCCAAGTACATGTTTCAATATTTGTTTCTTGAATATTGGATATTAATTCTGTTGAGATCCAAATCATATCTAATCTGGACCATGATAAATGTCTATTTGAATAAAAAGTATATTGTTTAGCTTTAACATTTCTTTCTCTCCAAATATCTTTTAAAGTTAATTCATTTGTCATTTTAAAAAAAGAGTTAGGGAGAGCCTTTCTATTTTGCTTTGTAGTTGTTGCTATATAGTCCAATTTATTGTCCACAATTCCATTAAAATCTCCCATCATAATTATATTAACATAGTCCAGTCCAATTATTTTCATGTGTAGCTTTTTATAAAACTCTTCTTGTTTATCATTCGGAGCATAAATTGCAATCAAGAGTATTTTTATATTATTGTCCATTATTTCTACCATTAATACTCTTCCATCTTCATCAGTGTAGATTAGTTTTGCTGGGATAGCCTCTTTAATGTGTAGAACCACTCCTCTTTTCTTACATTGAGTCAAAGAAGTAAATATTTTCCCTAATTTTGGCTGTACTAACAATTGTTCATGTTTTTTAATATGAACTTCTTGTAGATAAATTATATCAAATTTTAATTTCTCTAATTTATGAAAAGTTTTCCTTCTTTTAACAGCTGAATTAAGTCCATTTATATTCATTGTAATCAGTTTTTTTTTTCTTCCATGATTATGCTTTATAGGTCTAACCGCTCTCGTGGATCTCACTTCACGCTGTTCTTTGCTATCCACCTGTCCCCCTACTTTTCCTTTCTCTTTTTCAGTCTCCAGTTGTTCCTCTTGAAACTCAATTAATGAGACCTCTTTCTCTGCCTCCTCTCTTCTTCCTCCAAAAAATTCTGCATGGAAAAGTTCTGCTTTCTCAATTGAATCAATTCTATGTCTCTGCTCTTGCCACCTAAACATTAGTCCTTCTGGAATCAGCCATCTATAATTCACTTCGTTTTCCAGTAGCATTTTGGTCAGAAATCGATATTCTCTTCTCATCTCTCTCACTCTTCTGGGTATTTGTTTTAAAACCACAACCTCTTTACCTTTGTATTTCAATGTTTTCTCTCTTACTACTTGTAATATTTGTGTTTTAATGGATTTTTTAGTAAATCTAACATGGACTTCCTTGGGTAATTTATTTCTCATCACATATCTTGTATAAACTCGATATACCTCATCTACTCCATCCATCATCTTTTCCTCTGTAATTTCCAAAGCATCTGCCAAAATTTCTATCATTATTGCTGCCAAATTTTCTCCTTTTTCCTCTTCTATATTTTGAAATCTGAGGTAAAATTCTGACCTTTCCATCTCCCACCTCAACATCCCACTTTTTTCTTGTTCAACCGCTGTTAATCTACTGTCAATATTTCCAATCTTCTTCTCTCTTTGTTTTCTTTCTTCCTCAATTTTTTGGAATCTCTCCTCATACTTGACCATCATTTGTTTAATGTTTTCCACTTTTTCATCAGTCTTCTCTATTCTTTGTTCAATATTTTCTGTTCTTTGTTCAGTAATGTCTGATTTTGTCTTGAGATCTTGGATTCCTTGCATAATCATCTGTAAAGTTACTTTTTCTTGTTCCTTATCTTGCTTCAACATTGTCTGAATCAAACGTTGTCCTCCAGCTGGTGGGGAAGCAGAGATAGAAGTAGAAATGCCAGATGGTATTGGTTTCCTGCTCATTTCAATGCTTCCAAAGCTTCTAATTCTTTTTGACTTTTAATCCAACTGGTAGAGCAGCCAATTATAATCCAAAATGGAAAACTCCAATAGTAAAAGGCACGAAACCAAAAAAGAAACAGGAAAAAAGGAAGAAGAAAGATCTTCAGGTTCTTCTAGACCCTAATCCAAGTACGAAGTAGTCCACCATAAAAAAGAAAAAATAGAAAGGAGAAAAACAAACAAACCCAAAAATAATAATATTGATTAAGAGCAAAAAAAAAAGCAAAAAGAGAAAAAACAAAAAGTTCCTTCAGGTTCTTCACACCTTAATCCAGTTGAGAAGTCTCAATAATCAAAAAAGAAAAACAAAGTAGTCCAAAAACATGGATAGAAAAAGCAAAAACGTCCCAATAAAAAGAAAAAGAAAAAACAAGAAAAAACTCTGAGGCTTTCCCTTTAAAATAAAAGGCAGAAATAAGAATATTACTAGAATTGAAATTTAGAAAAAGGCTGGCGAATGGGGTATATATATATATAAGAAAGCACACTGCACTTTATTTATTTATCCAAGGCTCTTGTTATGACTCTCTTCTCCAGCAGCTTCAAAGCCAAACCTCAAGTGTTGAAATATTGATAACAGTCCAGGAAAGCACCTGCAATAATATTTTGCTGTGCTCTCCCTCTATCTTATCACGTTAAGATGTCCTTGAGAAGAGGTCTTTTTGCAGTTCTCTCCAATTCAAATAAAATACTTTCAAGCCTCTAGTTGGCAGTGTTGCAAAGTTTCTTCATGCTCTTCCTCTCCCCCAGCCAGAAAAAAGGAGTAATATATACAGGAAAAGAAGAAGAAGAAAAAAATAGCCAAAGGGAGCCTCTATCCTAAAGAAAGTTAAAAAATCAAAGGGAGCATAAAAATATATATAAGAGAAAATTCAATCCAGTTACCTACAAAGTCACACTAAAGTCCCCCCAAAAAAATATAGGAAAAAGAAAAAAAAACCCCAAGCCTCAATTTGACATCACTTTAAAAAACGCCGCTCAGACAGTTTCGGTCAAAAAAAAAAAGTCTCACAGATTTCTTCTTTGTTCAGGATGCCCTTTCCAACCTCAGTGAATTTACAACACAAAAGAGTTTTTCTCACCCAACCGTCACACTTCTTTCCAGCCACTTTCTTTCCGGAGCTGTTCCAACTTCAGCAGCTATGGAGGCTGCCTCTCCGCCGCCAGCAAAAGGGCTTCTCCCGGATCAAACCAGAGATTTTGCGGTATCTCTGGGATCATGGGACAGTACCCTTCTCTATCCCCATCTCTCCGGGACGGTTTAGGTCCGTTGGGACCGACCAGGGGCGAAAATATCGGCTGTGATCTCAGAGCCCCGAGATCGCAGCTGTATCGCCGAAACAAAGCTCCGCCTTCTCCCTAAATTCCAAAGTTGTGTGACATTGTAGTCATGAAATATCTGCATTTTATGCCTTTTTGCACACTTTTGACCTCCTTCCCTCCCTTCCTTGATATTAGCTATTATTTTGTTTGGCATTCATCTTTGGCTGTTATTTAAAAGAAGAGAAGGCAAATTACCTTTGGTTGATAGTGCTATTGATAGAATTGCCACAAATGAGTCTGTATGCTTCCCAGCTCATTAAAGCTGCATTGTTCTTTGCTTTTGTGTTTTCACTGCAGACTGATTTCTGAAAAGCTTGATTGAAAGAAAAAGCAGTATTAGGCTAACATGCTATGAATAACTCTTTTATCCAAGATGGAGGGGAGGAAGGTGTCTGAAAATAATAATCTTATTTCATTAAGACTGTTGCAAAAACAAAATATTCAAGTTGTAGAATATAGCATTTGAAAAATCTATTATTATTATTTTTTTGTTCTCTTACATCATCATCCATTTATATCATTGTGGCAACCTAGCACCTCAGAATTGCTTGCAGTCCTTGAATATTTTTGCAATTTCTAGAGTCCTTTTAAATAATTTGGGATATGGAAGCTACATAAATGAATGTATGTCTAAAAGAAACTTAACATGGTTTAAAAAAAAAACAAAATGTCAAAGAAACTCCTTAACTCCACTAAATATAATCAGAAGAGTCCCTCCCATTCATGTGTGCCCCACCTTAGATGTATTGTGTTACAAAACTGTTATGTCCTGAACATGGGTGCAAGGAACAGAGACGAGGCATCGAACTGTGACTTCAACTCTTTATTAGTAACTTCAGAACAGAGCAAAATACTTGGGCAGCAGCAGCTCTTTTATAGAGCTGGCTGCTGTCAAAACAACCAATGATTTGAGTTTACCACTCTAACCAGCATCCAATCAGAGATGACCCGCTGTCAGCCAATCAGATCAGCCAGAAACGACCAATCACGACTCACTATTCGCGGGCCAATGAGAAGTGCAGGATTACGAGCCTGCTGTTAACATAAAACTATTAGGGTTGTTAATGAATGCGTTAGCTCAGTCCTTAACACCCCTCCCCCCTAAGTTCCGTCTGAGGGGTGGGGTGACGTAGTCTCGTAAGTAGGCAGGTCGCTTCACCTGTCTGCTTGATTTGCGCTGTTCCACTGGTTTCTGTCCTGGCTCTAGTTCTGGTGGGCTGCTTGCTGAGTTGGATGGCGAAAAATGGTCCCGCTGTTCTGTTGGATGGCTCAGGGCTGTCCTCTCCGCTCTCGCCAATGCTGTCATCCAGGTTCCCTGGATCTGTTTCCATCGCGGTGCTGCTATGTGGCGAGTCAATCACCCGGCTTGGTTCTCCTTCTGGAGGTGAGTATCTCATGGTTGGTTGTGTAGACTGCTGAGTTCCAATTGTTAGGTCATCTGCTATTTCTTTTTGGCCCCCTCGATGTTCCTTCCCCCCCCCCCGGTTTGAGATTCAGGGGATGAGATAGGAGTAGGTGCTAGTCTGGATCGAAGTTGGTCTATGTGGCGATTCCACATTTTTCCATCCGCTCTTTGTAGATGGTAGGATCGGGGCCCCGTAAGTTGCATTATGGTAGCGGGCACCCACAATGGGTCACCCGAGAGGTTTTTTGCAAAAACGGAGTCGCCTACCTGGAATGTACGACACTTGCTGCTGGACCCCAGGGGTTGTTCTGGTGTGTAGGCAGGGTGAAGGCTATCAAGATGTGAGCGAAGTTTTCGGCCCATCAGGAGTTTGGCCAGGGTTCTGTTTGTGGTGCTGCTTGGAGTGATATGTTGGAGGAGAAGCATCCTGGTTATCTTGTTGTCAATGTCTCCCTGTTCCATCTTGTGTAAAGTTTTCTTTACAAATTGGACCATTCGCTCAGCCCTGCCATTGGCCGCAGGGTGAGCTGGCGATGTTAAGGCATGGCGGATGCCCCGGTCTGCTAGGTACTGTTCGAATGCCAGAGCAGTGAATTGAGGGCCATTATTGGAGACCAGGACATCCGGCAATCCGTGGGTAGCGAATAGCTTATTCAGTTTTTTAATGACTGCTTCCGTGGTAGTGCTTTTCATTTTATGGACCTCGAGCCAGTTGGAATAGGCATCCACGGTTAGAAGGAAAGTGTGTCCTTTTGTGGGTCCCGCAAAATCGATGTGGATGCAGGACCAGGGACCATGAGGTGTTTCCCACTGAGTTGGAGGTGTTTGGGGAGGAGCGGCGCGAGTCTCCTGGCACTTGCTGCACGTAGCTACCCAGGCTTCTATCTGCTTATCTATGCCTGGCCACCACGCGTAACTCCTTGCCAATGCCTTCATCCACACGATGCCTGGATGTCCATCGTGCAACATTTTAAAAACTTTATGTTGTAATTTCTCCGGGATGACGACTCTGTCTCCCCACAAGAAGCAGCCCTTTTGAGAAAACAGTTCTGTCTGTCGGTTTCTGAACGGCTTGAAGGTGTCGTTGGGTTCATTGTCAGGCCAACCTCGTTCCACCCAGCTGAGGACTCATGCCAAAGAAGGATCCTTCTTCGTTTCCGAGGCAATGCCTCGTGCGGTCAGCGATGGTGACTGAAGAGTCTCGATTTGCAATACAGCTAGGGTTGGAGCTGGGTCATCTATGACTTCTGGTAGCGGAGAACGGCTCAGGGCATCAGCGTGGGGAATGGCTTTCCCCAGACGGTGTTGCAGTTGGTAGTCATATGCGGCTAAAAACTCTGACCAACGTGTCATTCTTGGTGATAAGATGTGGGGAGTTGGTTTGTCTCCCGCTAAAATGCTGAGTAACGGCTTGTGGTCTGTAATTATGGCAAAGGGTCTTCCATAGACAAACTTATGGAAGCGTTTAATTGCAGACACAATCGCGAGAGCCTCTTTATCAAGTTGACTATAGTTCCTTTCAGTCTTAGACAAAGTTCTCGAAAAGAACGCAATTGGTGCCTCATTACCGTTTGGCAGGACATGGCTTAAGATGGCTCCCACTCCGAATGGTGAGGCGTCACAGGTAACCGTTAAGGGTAGAGTCTCGTTGTATTGTATTAATAAAGCATCAGAAGTTAAGAGGTTTTTTACTTGTTGAAATGCTCATTCTTCACACTGTCCCCTGACCCAGGAAGCCTTTTTGTCGAGAAGTCTATGTAGGGGCTCAGCTACGGTCGCCTTCTGGGGCAAGAAGATGTTATAAAAGTTAATGAGTCCCAGGAAGGTTTGGAGGTCTGTCTTATTTCTAGGTCTTGGGGCGTTTTTGATTGCAGTTAGGTTTTTTTTGGTAGGGTGGATTCCCTGTCTGTTGAGAAGGTATCCAAGGAACTCCACCCTCTCTGTACAAAGTTGACACTTGTCTTTTTTTACGTTCAGGCCGGCGTCCTTAAATTTTTGGAGAACCATTCTGAGTCGTTTTTCTAATAATTCTCTAGTAGGGGCAGCTATTAAGACGTCATCAAAATAAGGCACGACCCCTTTTATGCCTTGTAATAGTCTCTCCATCAGACTTTGGAAAATGCCTGGTGCCACGCTTACTCTGAATTGGAGTCTATTGCACTTAAAGGCACCTCTGTATGTGACTATAGTCTGGGCTTCTGCAGTCTTCGCATCTATGGGTAGCTGTTGGTACGCCTGAGCTAAGTCCAATTTCACAAATATTTTTCCACCACCCAGGGAGTGAAAAAGGTGTTGGGCCACCGGTACCGGGTAAGCGCTCTGCTGAAGCGCATGATTTAGGGTGGCCCGGTAATCCCCACAAATTCTAAACGATCCATCTGGCTTTATGGGTGTTACTATTGGGGTTTCCCATTGGGCATGGTCAATCGGTTCCAACACACCCTGGGCTATTAATTTGTCCAGTTGCTCGTCAATCTTTGGCTTGAGTGCAAAAGGCACCCGACGAGGCTTAAGGTGAATTGGAGCTTCATCGGGGCTGAGATTAAACGATATAGGGGTCCCCTTGTACTTGCCTAACTTCTCTGTGAAAACATCCTGGAATTCCTGGACGAGGGCCTCTTCCCAGTCATCGCTTCCGGTTTGGTGGATGCCAGCTAGTTCAATCCCGAGTGGGGCGAACCATTGTAAACCTAGCAAACTGGGCTGGTTACGATCGACGACGGTCAGAGGTAGCATTGCAGTGCGGTCTTTGAAGGATACTTGGACGTGGCTGGAACCGACAACCGGAATTCTGTTTCCTTGGTAGTCCTTTAGTATGATTTTTTGAGTGCTGAAGTCCTGGCAACAGATGGCAGGAATCAGCTGTTTGAGGGTTTTCCAGGAGACCATCGATAGGGACGACCCCGAGTCGACTTCCATACACAAGGTCGATTCTCAATGGCGACCTTTACTCGGATCTTCCTTGCATCCAGGGACGAAGCGTGGCCGATAGTGATGGTTTGGTGTGCCTCTTCCCGTCTAGTTGAAGTGGCAGGTGCTCAATTTCTGTAGTAGTGGTTGTTCCATTGGTGGTTCAGGCGGTCCCGATTTACAGGTGGGTTGCCTGTAGCCTGGCAGAGATTATTCTCCCTCCAGATTGGACTGGACCCTCGCTTGCTTCTGCAGACCTTTGTGATGTGGCCTCTCTTTCCACAGGAGCAGCAGAGTGCGTCGAGGAATTTGCAGTCTGCTCACGGGTGTTTTGCCCTGCAACCAGTGCATTGGCGTGGGAATCTCTGGTTCCGTTGGTCTCATTGGTCGCATTCTGACTGTAGCCGGTTGACCTCCTCTTCCTCGCTGTCTGATGAGGATTCGAGGTCTTCATGATGGGTGGTAGTAGTGTGCCTCTCAGAAGAAGGTGGACTATCACTAGCGAGTTGGCGGTGCGGTGCGTTTGCTTGGTGCATTCGAGTGGCTGACTTCCTGGTTGCTTCTGCTGCAGTAGCATCGGCGATGACATCCGCGAGGCTGATGTCTCCCTTCGCCATAATCTTATTCTGTAACGTGTGGTCATCTAATCCCAGAACTATTCAGTCTCTCATTGCTTCCTCGAAGTTTGCAAAACCACAGAGTCCACCCAGGTTCCAGAGGTCAGCGATGAAGTCTCCAACACTCTCATTTTTCCGTTGGTCCCTCTGGTAAAACTCGTGTCTTCGGATGAGTGTTGGTATCACGGGTGCATAAAGGGCCCTGAGGATCGGCGTGAGGTTATCCCAATCCCTTTTCTTCACCTCTGCCGATTTTGCAAGCGCCTTAGCCATTTTAAAAACAGCGGGCCCACAATAGGTCAGGAATACCGCTTGTTTCTTGCCAGGTATAGCATCCTTCAGATTGTTGGTCTCCAGGAACATCTGGAACTGGTCTATATACGAATCCCAGTCTTCGTTTGCCGGGTCAAATGGAGCAGGTAGTATGGCACTGGTCATCCTGCCAGTTGTTGCTTGCGCTCTCAGCCACGTGCTCTGTATTGTTCGATGAGTGCTCAGTCAGCTCTATCGTGTCCGCATCCCACCTTCGTCGCCAGTGTTATGTCCTGAGCATGGGTGCAAGGAATGGAGACGAGGCATCGAACTGTGACTTCAACTCTTTATTAGTAACTTCAGAACAGAGCAAAATACTTGGGCAGCAGCAGCTCTTTTATAGAGCTGGCTGCTGTCACAACAACCAATGATTTGAGTTTACCGCTCTAACCAGCGTCCAATCAGAGATGACCCGCTGTCAGCCAATCAGATCAGCCAGAAACGACCAATCACAACTCGCTATTTGTGGGCCAATGAGAAGTGCAGGATTACGAGCCTGCTGTTAATGTAAAACCATTAGGATTGTTAATGAACACGTTAGCTCAGTCCTTAACAAAAGCAAAACCAGATCCAACATATCTGAGGGTTCTAGCTGTCTGCTTGATCTTCCCCAATATTAAGTTTCTGCCTGTATTTCTCTAAAGATAAAAAAACTCTTTTATTATTCTTTCTGTTCTCTGAGACAACTAATAGATATCCAAAAGCATTGAACAATAGATATTCTGGAAAATCCAAAGAAAAATGTGCCCATTACCTTCTAGTCAGGAATGGGATTCAAAATTTTTAACAACTGGTTCTGTGGGATTGGCTTAGGTGGTGGGTGTGGTTTGGTGGTCATGTGACTGGGTGGACATGACTTGGTGGTCATGTTGTTGGCTGGATGTGGCCAACTCAATATCACTCACATCGAGGCACGCATCTCCTCGCCTGGCCTCTCGTGACTGTGGGGATGCTGCAACAGTCATAAGTGTGAAAAATGATCATAAGTCACTTTTTTCATTGCCATGGTAACTTTGGATGGTCACTCCACACAAGCAAAGTACAAGCAAAGAAGGGGAAAAGAACTCCAGAGGCGTTCCTGAGACAGGAAGTCTAGTTCTGCCAAAAATGTAAGAAGGGTTAACGGAGAGGCAGTTTCTGTAAGCAACACCAGAATGTTTCCTTCCTGCCTTCGTTGCAGGATTAGGCCAGTAATTTCTTCTAACAACCTGTTCTCCAAACTGCTTAGAATGTTAACAACCGGTTCTAGCGAATAGGTGCACTCCTGCTTCTAGTGCTTCTTGAAAGATGCCTATATATGCCTATATAGGAGTACATTGCCACCTACTCACTATGTTGCTACCAATTGCTGCAAATAGGATACTGTACTATGCAGTTGCCAGCCCTTCAAGGTAGGAAAGGTTAAAAATGACTAGAACTTTTACATATCATATATCATCATATACCATCATATTTCATATCGTCATATCACATTACATCATCATGTATCATATCATCATAGCATACCACATTAAATCATATTGCTATAGGCTAAAATAGCAAAATATTGAAAAACCCCAACAGAATTGTCCTCTTTCTCTTCATACCTGAGGGTATCAAGGCAGGGTCACTTTCTATTTTAATCTGTTCTGGGTTTAAATCACGTTTTGTTAATTGCCACTACATACCTTTTCCAAAATAATCTATGTGTTCTTTACACCAATCCCTTTAATCTTCACCAAGCAAAGCTTCATTGGTGCTTCCCTAGATATAATGGACATCAATTTCTTTAAATCTCATTTGGGCGGGGGCATCAAGGGAACTGAAATATGGTAACACGTCTAGAAGAGGGTTGGCATATTTGTTTTCCTCCTTAGTGTGTGTTTGGGGGGAGGTGGCTTTGGGAATGGACTAAATGATATTTGACACGATAGATTCATCTCTCCCTTTCTCTTTTTCATCCTCTGCTAAGAATCTAAAGGGAGAAAATTATGAGTGCAAGCCCTAGATGAATCAAATGGCATTACAAATAGGTTCAATGAAAGAAAAGCCACGTCCCTTTTCCTTCTAAAACCTCTGGGAATGCATCAAACAAAAGTGAGACAGGTATTGGACGTACTTCAGGCCTAACCGTCTCTGGGGATTCAATGTCCATCTCAAAAGTTGTTTCAGATATAGTTAAGATTATTGATTTTCCGGCTGCATGGATAAAAACCAAACAACAACTTTCTAATTTGGGGAAGAAGTAGCAGTAACTTTCTAATTTGGGGAAGAAGTAGCAGTAATGAACACAGAAGGGCTGCTTAGACTAAAGTTTGCTAAAGTGAATTAATTGCCAGCTTTTTTAATGTAACTGAGATGTATCTACTGGCTCAGGCGCCTGTCCAAGAGTGCATTTATTACTGAATTACTATAAAATCTTCTGAAAGTATTCTTGGATATAGATAGAGATTTGTAGTTTTGCAGAATGATGGGAGATTCCTTCTGCCTTCAGATCCGACTGGCTATCTGTGGCTCTTTTCACTCTGCCATTCAGACTCAGTGTGTAATTTAAAGAGCCGCCTGGACTCACAACTCCTGCTTGAAGAAGAGGGGGGTCTGTAGCTAGGGAGGGGGCTTTGTGCAGATTCAGCTTGTGCACCAACTGCGCCTATTTCTGAACTGAGTGGTCTTGCACATATGACTCATGCCTTAATCACCTCCCACTTGTGCAACAGCCCCCTTTATGACACTCATGAGGGATGTGAGCTTGATGACAGACTTCCCAATGACAATTTCCCCACAAACCCCTTTATGGAAGTATTTTCTGAACAGAGGTCAAAGTAGTCCTTATTTTGTTACTCTTTTAATGGTTATAAGTGGGGGAAATTCACCTTGATGTTTTATACTTTGGGTTTTATAGTTGAGCATTACTTTATTTTACATTTATATATATAAATATATTTTACACACAAACACACACACACACACACACATATATATATATGTATGTATGGCATTCAGCTTTGTTCGGGTATTTTCCCACGTCATAGTAGTGGTGTTTTTAAAGTTGTAGCAACGTTTCAGCAGAATCTCATCTGCCATCATCAGGCTTCTGTATAGTGTTCGTCTGTGAGTTAGACTTTTACAGTGGTTTCAGATTTAAATTTGGGGCAGCCTATTGCTGTGCCAGAATGGTTTTTTCTTCATCCTGATTGGTTCTGTGTTTATTGGTCTTGGAGTTTGCTGTGTTCTGCTTGATTGGTGTTTCTGATATCTTCTGTCTTTTTTTTGGCTCTTTTTGTATCTTGATTGGCTGGCAGCATTGTGTTACTTTATTGAAGGCTTTTAGTGCAGCTTGGCCGTCCATTTACCCAAAGCCAAAAGATCAAGATACAGGCTTCTGATGATGGCAGATGAGATTCTGCTGAAACGTTGCTACAACTTTAAAACCACCACTACTATGATGTGGGAAAATACCCGAACAAAGCTGAATGATATATATATATATATATATATGTCTGGCATTCAGCTTTGTTCGGGTATTTTCCCACGTCATAATAGTGGTGCTTTGATGATGAGATGAGATTCTGCTGAAACGTTGCTACAACTTTAAAAGCACCACTATTATGACGTGGGAAAATACCCGAACAAAGCTGAATGCCAGACATGTAAGTACCCACGAAAACTTAAGAAAATATATATATATATATATATATATATATATATATATATATATATATATATATACATACATACATATATATATATATATATATATATATATATATACATACATACATACATACATATATATATATATGTTTTCTGATGTTCTCGCAGGTATTTGTATGTTGATCTTTGGTTATTCGGGTTTTCTCCCGCGTAAGATTGGAAGTATCTAGGCAACGTTTCGATGAAGTCTCATTCATCATCTTCAGGCTTGGTCTTCAGCTCTGTGCTTCTCAGAGTGATGTGAGCTTGCAGCTGCTTCTTCCTTTTAACTGCTAGTGGGGGTGTGACTTGATTGGGTGGGGGCTTGGCTGTGTTCTGATTGGTTGGGGGGTTGGCTTAGCCATAGAGATAGAAAAATGCCCACACAGCATGAATAAACGAGATGATACCTCCCGCCTACCAGCCATTTGGAAACCCGCCCTCATGAACAGACGAGTACCTAACATGAAGAATGAAACCAGACCCACACCCCTGAGAGCCACACAAAATGCCACCACCACACTTCCACATAGAAAGCAGACTCACACCCACACAGAAGATGAGACATGACCACGGACCAGAAGCCACACTGCAGCTTAATCACTACCCACTTCAAACCCCTCTGAGCCATACATGAAGCGAACTGACCCCCACCATGAAGATGCAGCACGACCACGAACTCGAGGCCAAACAGCAAAATCACAGCTCACCAGCTCAAATCCCCCAGCAACTAAGACTAACCTGAGCACAACCAACCTTTTATCTGCTTTTTGTATGCAAATCATTTTAATCAATTCAGTTTCATTTGCATCTTCTTTCAGCTTTTAATACAGCTAGACAATTGGCTGTATGTACCTGCATCTAATTGTTTTCTCAAATAATTAACCTTTAAAATGGGAATGTTTCTTAGGATAGTGAAGTATATAGAACCGGAGGCAGAAAAGTGGGTTTTTCTTCCAGTCTAATCTTCCTTTAGCAGAAGTTGCCCTAAATTTAGGGTTACTTTCTTTTTGAGTAAACAGAAGGTTAAGTTCTGCACATGGGTGCAAGGAATGGAGACGCAGTGAACAGTGAACTTCAACTCTTTATTGATCATCGTGAACAGAGCAAAAACCTGCGGCAGCAGCAGCCTTTTATAGGGCAGGCTGCTGACCTATTAACCAATGAGAACATGGAAGTATTAAACCCTTGAACCAATGAGAGTGGCTCATTAACAGCCAATCAGATTCTCCAGAATGGACCAATCCGATATCGCAATTATCGGCCAATCAGAAGTGCAGGATTAGAACCCTGCTTTTTCTTTAAGCTTTGATAAACTTTATTTAAGCGTTTTTATTAGTTCATAACACCCCTTCCCCCCGGGTTCCACTTGAGGGATGCGGTGATGTAATCTCTAAGATATGTGGGTTGTTTTAACTGTCTATTAGATTTGCGCTGTCCCACCAGTTTCCGTCTGCAGTCCAGCTTCGATGGGACATTTTTGGACATAACTGGTACTGGCGGTTCCTCATTCTCACTGGACGACTCGGTGCCACTAATTCTGTCATTGTTGTTGTCTTCTGATCTTAGCGGGCTAGCCTCTGTTGAGGTATTCCTACGCCACCACGCGTAGCTTTGTGCGAGCGCTTTCATACGCACGATGCCAGGGTGACCGTCATGCAATGTTTTCAATACTGCTCATTATAACCGCTCTGGGACGACAACTCTATCTCCCCATAGAATGCAGCCTTTTTGCGAAAACAGTTCTGTTTGCCGGTTTCTGAAAGGGGTGAAATCATCAGAGGTTTGTTCTATTGGCCATCCTCTTTCGACCCAGCTAAGAACTCACGATAAGACAGGATCTCGTTTTGTTTCAATTGCAAAGTCTCTGGCTGTTAGCGGTGGTGACTGTAGTGTTTCAATCTGGAGTGTCATAAGGGTTGGAGCTGGGTTGTCGACGGTTTCCGGAAGTGGGGCACGGCTCAATGCATCAGCGTGGAGAATGGCTTTCCCCAGGCGGTGTTGTAATTTATAGTTGCACGCAGCTAAAAACTCCATCCAGCGAGTCATTCTAGGTGACAATATATAGGGGGTTGGCTTGTCTCCCACTATAATCCCTAACAATGGTTTGTGGTTGGTAAAAATAGTAAAAACTCGTCCATACACATATTCATGAAACCGTTTCACAGCAGATACAACAGCAAGAGCCTCTTTGTCGATCTGGCTATAATTATGTTCAGCCTTTGATAAGGTCCTTGAAAAATAGGCAATAGGGGCCTCACTACCATTTGGTAACACATGACTCAAAATGGCTCCTACTCCAAACGGTGACGCGTCACATGTTAAAGGCAGAGTCTCGTTATACTGCATTAAAACAGCATCGGAGGTTAGTAAGTTTTTCACTTGTTGGAATGCGTGCTCCTCGCGATATCCCCAGACCCAGGTCGCTTTTTTGTCAAGAAGTCTATATAGGGGCTCAGCTACGGTCGCTTTCTGGGGCAAGAAGATGTTTTAAAAGTTAATGAGCCCCAGGAAAGCTTGGAGATCAGTTCTATTTCTGGGTCTTGGGGCGTTTTTGATTGCTCTCAGTTTGCTGTTAGTGGGGTGGATGCCCTGTTTATCGATTAGGTACCCCAGGAACTCTACTTTGTCTGTACACAGTTGACATTTATTTTTTTTAACCTTTGGGCCAGAGTCTTTAAATTTCTGGAGAACCGATTTAAGCCGCTTTTCTAGTATTTCTCTATTCGGGGCAGCAATTAAAACATCATCAAAGTATGGCACAGCCCCCTTGATCCCTTGCAATAGTCTCTCCATCAGACTTTGAAAAATCCCTGGGGCTACGCTCACTCCGAATTGGAGTCGGTTGCACTTAAAGGTGCCTCGGTGCGTGACGATCGTCTGTGCCTCTGTGGGTTTTTTTTATCTACAGGCAGTTGGTAGGCCTGTGCTAAATCCAATTTAGCAAAGACTTTTCCGCCCCCCAGGGAATGGAGGAGATGTTGTACCACCGGTACCGGGTAAGCGTTCTGTTGAAGAGTGTGATTAAGGTAGCCCGGTAGTCCCCACAAATCCTTAATAATCCATCCAGTTTGATGGGTGTTACAATTGGGATTTCCCAACGAGCATGGTCAGTTGGTTCTAAAACACCCTGGGCTATTAACTTATTGAGCTGCTCATCAATTTTTGGTTTAAGAGCAAAAGGTACCCGACGAGGCTTAAGGCGGATGGGGGCTACTTCAGGATTAAGGTTAAATGATATCGGGGTCCCCTTGTACTCACCTAATTTGTCTGCAAAGACGTCCTGGAATTCCTGGATGAGGGCCTCCTCCCAGTCGTCGCTTCTGGTTTGGTGAATGCCGGCTACCTCGATCCCAAGTGGGGTGAACCATTGAAGGCCCAACAAGCTAGGCTGGTCACGGTCAACGACGGTCAGTGGCAATGACGCAGTACGATTTTTGAATGATACTTGGGCTTGGCTGGATCCAACGACCGGAATTCGGTTCCCCTGATAATCCTTAAGTATGATTCTTTGGGCTCTGAGGTCTTGACGCCAGACAGCAGGGATTAATTGTTTAAGAGTCTTCCAGGAAACCATCGAGAGGGACGATCCTGAATTGACTTCCATCACACAAGGCTGGTTTTCGATGGCGACCTTCACTCGGATCTTCTTTGCGTCTAGCGATGAGGCGTGACCGATTGTAATGGTTTGGTGTGCCTCTTCTCCTCTCGATAAAATAGCCGGTGTTTTGTTTCTGTAGGAGTGGTTGTTCCATTGGCGGTTCAAATGTTCCCGACTCACAGGGCGATTCTCTGTGGTTTGGCGGTAATTGTTTCCCCTCTGAAGAGGGCTGGGTCCTTGCTTGCTTCTACAGACCTTTCCAATGTGGCCTCTTTTACCACAGAAATGGCACAGCACGTCGAGGAATTTGCAGTCTGATCATGGGTGGTTTGCCCCACAACCCGCGCATTGGTGCGGTAGTCTTTGATTTCGCTGGTGGCTTTGGTCACGTTCAGACCGGAGCCAGTTGACCTCCTCCTCATCACTTTCTGATGGCGATTCGAGGTCCTCGTAGTGGGTCGTTGTTGTGTGCTTCTCTTGGCGAGGTGAGGTATCGCTGGCGAGTTGGCGGAGTGGTGCGTTGGTGCGGTGCATTCGGGCGGCCGACTTCCTGGTTGCTTCTGCTGCAATAGCATCTTTGATGACATCAGCAAGGTTGATGTCCCCTTTTGCCATGATCTTGCTCTGTACCATCTGGTAATCTAATCCCAGATCTATTCGGTCTCTCAGAGCTTCTTCGAGGTCTGTGAACTCACAGAGGCCTCCCAGGTTCCGGAGATCCGTGATGAAATCTGCATGCTGTCTCCCTGCCGCTGGTCCCTCTGGTAAAATTCATGTCTTCTGACAAGCGTTGGTACAGTGGGTGCATAGTGGGCCCGTAGAAGGGGCGCGAGGACGTCCCAGTCCATGGTTTTCACCTCAGCCGGTTTCGCTAGTGCCTTGGCCATCTTAAAGACAGCAGGCCTGAAATGGGTCAGGAACACTGCTCGCTTTTCCCCCGTAGTGGCATCCTTCAAGTTGTTGGTCTCCAGAAACATCTGGAAGCGGTCTATGTATGAGTCCCAGTCTTCTTGTGCCGGGTCAAATGGAGCGGGTGGTATGGCGCCTCCGGACATGGTTCCGTTGTCGATGTGCCTTCAGCCACGTGCTCTGTTTGGTGCTCTGTAGTGTTCAGTCAGCTCTGATGTCTCCGTATCCCATTCTCATCGCCAGTGTTAAGTTCTGCGCATGGGTGCAAAGAACGGAGATGAAGCAGTGAACAGTGAACTTCAACTCTTTATTAATCATCGTGAACAGAGCAAAAACCTGGGGCAGCAGCAGCCCTTTTATAGGGCAGGCTGCTGACCTATTAACCAATGAGAACATGGAAGTATTAAACCCTTGAACCAATGAGAGTGGCTCGTTAACAGCCAATCAGATTCTCCAGAACGGACCAATCTGATATCGCTATTATTGGCCAATCAGAAGTGCAGGATTAGAACCTGCTTTTTATTTAAGCTTTGATAAACTTTATTTAAGCATTTTTATTAGTTCATAACACAGAATATGTTCTTTTTTTATTGACAAAGCTATACATGATACTCATATTTAAAACATAATTGTAATAAATCTTTTAATACACAACTTTCTGCAGTCTAAAGTGTTTTGTATGAATTTTAATTGAAAATGATGGCCACTAGATTGGTTGTGAATGTGTTTATGCGGGCTTGATTGATTTTAACCTAGGTTTGTTTTGGGTTAAGCATATGCCAATACAGCCTGTCTGGGTAGTTTCAAATGTAGCACACTGTCCAAATCCAGAAAATGGGTCAATTCAATAATCTAGTTAAGGTTTGCATGAAAGCAATCACTGCCAACTGGGAGAAAAAATATGGATGCTTTTTAAAAAATGGCAATACCTTGGCATTCCTTGCCTAGAAGACAAGAACAAAGAAGCCAACAGATGTATCCATGGGATAGGTAGAGGTTTCCAGAAGCGTTAGTGGTGATCTCTTGAGACAGCTAAAATGATTATCAAACTATGTCGTAAAGAAGAAAATCATTCAATATATGCTTGGGGAGTTATTGTATCTAGTATAACTAATTGAATGTAATTTTAAATAAAATAAGGAGATTTATATTATTTTGTTCTGCCTCCTCCCCTCCCCTTTTATTTGAATTTGGCTCCAAATCACTCAATTGGAACACTTTACATAAGCTTGCATTTCTCCTTGGAGCAATCACAAAGAGCAAAAAAAAAAAAAAATGCTAAGATATTAGTGATCAAAGAACAAAGAAAATAAGAAATTCACTTACTCTCCTGCAACCATTGTTCTACATAGTTTAATATTTTGTACTGACCGGGAGTGAATCTTTCTAGTCACACTTAAAGTTCTTAAAGACTGAATCTTTTTTTCCCTCTGTGTGGAAAGTGCACACATTATCACTAAGCTGCAGCATTTCCCTTTTTATTGTGCTCTCAATCTAGTACGGTGTTTCTCAACCTCAGCAACCTGAAGATGTGGGGACTTCAATTCCTAGAATTCTAGAATTATCTATTTCTGTTCAAATAAATCTCAATACAATGAGCGGCATCTTAACATGAACCTCCTAATATCTTTTCTGCAATGTTGCATGATGTTATAGTATCATTCCCACCTACTATGAGTGATTTAAGACAAAAATCTAACAATTTGGCAGTTTTGGGATAAAAAAGAAGTTTTTAAAGAATGGCCTCCAGTGATCACAATGTTGTCCAGCTCCGGATTAGAAGACAGAAATGTCAGTTATTAAATCCATTTTCTGCTTCAGTGTTTCCCAAATATAGAAAAGTAAATAAGTGTTTTGGTTCTGTTTTGTTTACAGACACACAGCAGATTCTTTCCCGCTGCTTCTGAATCTTAAGGAAGATTCAGTTTTTGTTTTGATTCCTTCAGAAAAAAAAAGGTGCTTTACCTCACAGAGCCAATGGGTCTTACAAAATAGTCAAATTGGATTCAAAGTATTATGAGGCCTGGCACTTATGCTTAATTATAGCACTGGATATGCATCAATAAAATATGAGACAGGTTTTGTAGCCTGATTAGGCGTTCTTTCCTTTGCACGTTGAATCAAAGATAGGAATATTTCCATGTTCCAGAATTAAGCTTTCAACATACAATTTGCGTGACTCTAATTGAGAATCTGGAATTTGCTATAGTAGTGCTGGGCCAGGCCGGTTTGTTATGGTACAGAGTTACCTTTGGACAGCTAAACTGGAGAAACACAGTCTGGATTTATCCATAGGAAATGTTCAAGAGTAACAGAGAAGCTGTAGCCTACTGTCTTCTGGGGAAAACAACAGAGCCCAGTCATAGAAGAAGAAGCTGCAGAGAACTTTTCTTCTTTTCTCTTGGTTATTTTATTTTGTTATTTTAATTTTATTGGCTGCCCATCTTACCCCCCATCTTCTGAGTGGCTTACAGTCATAACAATATGTCTATACGTATATCTGAAACATAAATAAATTAAAATAAACATTAAAGTAAAATGCTAATTTAATGTCTGATTAAATTAAAATCAAACATTAAGATCTAAGGACATGTGAGGATGGCAGGGTGGAGTGGGGTGTGTGGGATCTTGTTGTTACTCAATCAACCACCTCCACTATGCTGTTCCCCCACTGGGGCCTCAAGCTAATTGACAGAGCCACATTTTTAGGACTGTACAAGAGGATAGGAAGGTTGGGGCCAACATCCCAATGGAGGTGGGGATGTGTGGAGATGTTCCAATATGTTATTGGCTTAATGGGGCACTAGATTAAGGATGCTTACTTTATTTTGATGTTGCTTGAAATTATGGCAAGATCCAGAGATCCAGTGTTGAATAGTAGCTGGAATCCAGTATTAGTAGTTGAAATCCAGTATTGCAAGCAAATTCTGCCCACAGCCTAGAGTTGGATCCTAATGGGGCTCAAGGTTGACTCAGCCTTTCATCCTTCCAAAGTCAGTAAAATGAGGGTCCAGATTACTGGGGGCAACATGCTGACATTGTAAACAGCCCAGAGAGTACTAAAAGTCACTATGGGTGGTTTAGTGCTATTTGCTAAATGCTAGTGCTATTAAGGAACCAGGACTCATAAGACAATCCATCCTCACCCATTAAAGTTTAAAGGAAGATTTTGATTGTCTCATCCCAAACAACTACACAGGATTGTCGCTGAAGTGTAAGGTGAAATGAACAACAGCAACAAATGTTGGGAATATAAGATATCAATCTTTTAGAAAATAACATTGAAGGGTGTTTAGCCCTCTGCATATCTATCTGTCTATCTGCCTCTTTGGGACAGCTCTCCTGAATTTGTTTTGTCTATTTTTATGAGAACTCATAATTTGAGCCAGGAGGTTCTGATTTCTGAAATTCTAAATTAAGATTTTGCTTAATAGCATAACCATGTATATTGTACTCTATATGGTATTACAGTACAGGTAGTTGTCGACTTATAACCACAATTGAGCCCAACATTTCTGTTGTTAAGCGAGACAGTTGTTAAGTGAATTTTGCCCCATTCGACAACCTTTCTTGCCACGTTTCTTAAGAGAATCACTGCAGTTAGTGTCAGGATACTGGCTGTTACTCCAATTAAATCATGAGCCTTGAGCCACATTCCCAAAACTAAAAAAAGATTTATTTGAAGTTAACATTCTACATCCGGCATTCCCCTGGGCGTAGCCAACTCTGAGATACATAATCCACTGTTACCCTTGATCCTGATCCACCCCCGGGTGTATCATCCAACGAAAAACATCCATAGCCAAGAGTCATCAATCATACTCTCCAATTAGAAAGTTAACAGTTAGTTAGTAACATGGTTGTTAAATGAATCTGGCTTTGCCAGTGAGTTTGCTTCTCAGAAGGTCTCAAAAGGTGATCTCATGACCCTGGGACACTGCAACCATCACAGAATAGAATGGAATGGAATGGAATGGAACGGAACAGAACAGAATAGAATAGAATTCTTTATGGCCAAGTGTGATTGGACACACAAGAAATTTGTCTTGATGCAATCATAAATATGAGTTAGTTGCCAGGCATCTAAATTTCCATCATATGATCACAGAGACGCTGCAAAGTCATAAAGGTGAAAACCAGTTATAAGTCACTTTTTTCAGTGCTGTTGTAACTTCAAATGGTCACTCAATGAACTGCTGTAAGTTGAGAACTAGCCATATACAATATCTTAAGCTATAATACATGACACAGTTACTAATGCATTCTGGGCTTCATAGACTCTGCTTTTAGCCATGTATAGAATATCACTGAGGATGTTCTTCCTTCAGAAGGCAGAAGATGTGCTAAACCATGCATTTGACTTGGATGCCATTTGCATTAGATAATTCATCACTTAAATTGCATATTTATTACCGTTATTAGTTATTATAGAACTAATAAAATAGAAATGCTAATATTTTAAAGCAATGTCTTGAACTGCTGTGAATGTGAATAAGAAATATGTCATATAGTGACAGTAAGCAGTGAATAAGGAGCGTTTTTAATTTTCCTTGTGGAGTTCCACCAGTGACCTTTTGTTAAAGGGACTTGTTTATTCCTCTCTCCTGCTCACATCAAAGCAAGAGCATCTATTTTGTGAAATGCTAGAGGTCGTGGATATTTGTTTATTTTTAAGCAGACTTAGAGGCACCCAGACGCTGTCAGAGGTTTCTGTATAAACTTGCAGCCTCTTTTTTCTTGTAAATTCTATGATTCTGTCCTGAATTACTTCATGAAATCAAAGCTAATATTGAAAAGCAGGAACAGTAAAACAAGTTAATAATTATATACCCAAACTGGCCAATTATGAAAAAGTAAGAAATATAATAACAGTTTTATTTATAAACACTTCAAGTTGAGCAGTTTGGTGCCTTCCTTTTCATATACAGATGATGAAATCAGGCTAAGATAGGAACTTAATATACTATTCTGCCCTTCCTGAAATATATAAATATATATAATTATTTTTGGATTGTCTAGTCTGGTGCCACTTAGCAATTAATTTAAGCTTAGCTGAGCAGGACAGCTCCCTATACATAGAATGGCAGTATAAACATTACAGTTAAAATTAAATATGAATCTGCATTGCAGTTTAACATACTGTAGCTGCATCTGGCGAGGCAAGATTAATACTTCTCATGCTGTATTATTATTATTATTATGGGATGATTAAATATGTATTGATATGTATAATCTGCCAACAAGAAATATTTAACCATGCATTTTATAATAATGACACTTGGTAGAACATAGAGGGTTAAAATAAAAAAAGGCGGGCTGTCACAAACAAGAGAGGTCAATCTGTTCTCCAGAGCAACTGAGGTCAGGACAAGAAGTAGCAGATGGGATTTTATTAAGGAGAGATCCAACCTAGAAATAAGGAGAAATTTCCTGACAGTGAGAACAATTAACCAATGGAATCCAGAAGTTGTGAGTGCTCCATCACTGGAGATTTTTAAGAAGAGATTGGACCATCATTTGCTTCAACTGGTATAGAGTCTCATGCTTGAGCAGAGGGTTGGACTAGAAGACCTCCAAGAGCCCCTCCAACTCTGTTATTCTGTATTCTGTAAATAAACATCCAAAATGTGAAGCCTAGCATGTATGATGTAGAACAATCCAGCCAAAATTAAGTTCTTTTTTGCTTACAGCCAAGAGACAGAATCTTGTCAGACTAAACCTTTAAACTTCACTTTAACAGAAGTTCCCTGGGAGATTTTAGGGAGTAACTACCCTAACTCCCTTCCTCTGTGTTTGGTCCAGCTCTGAGCTGTGTTGTTTCTTGTCTTTCCCCCACTTGGAAGGTGCTCCCTCCTGCTCCTTCACTGTGGTCCATCATATCACCTAGACATCACCCTCACACAAAATAATAGCATACAGTAACATACACCTGAGGTTTAAACATCATTCTGTTTTCAATTAGAAAAGACATAGCCCAATTCCTAATCCAAATGCCTCCAAGTACATCTGGGTCTACAATGCCTTACTGAAAACCAAAAAAGCTGGGGCCACCTAGATCTGAAGGGCACACTGTTCCATAGCACAGAACCTGCAACAGAAGAAGCATGACTCCTAGTTTCACTAGAGGACATATTCTAATAAAAGAAACCTGGACATGTCAACCCTGCCAATTCCGATGGAGCAAGCAGAAACTATAGAGACAGGCAGGCCCACAAATATTGTGGCCTTGTGCTCTATAGGGTATTATAGGTGACAAGCCACAGTTGGAAGTTGGAAGACTCTGCAGCTTGTAAAGTAGAGGTGACAAGAGGATGCATTCAATATTGCCCATCCTATTGCATTCTGGATGAATTGCAGCTTCCAAATGCTCTTCGAGAACAGTCGTAAGTACAACCCATTACAATGATCCAACTGAAGGGTGACATGAGTTATTGTGCTTAAGGTAGTAACAAGTTTAGTAGAACAAGTCATATAACCTTCTTTGAATATTAACTTTGCCTTTGCATAGCATATGAGGGGCCATAATTTAAAAAGAAGAGGGTGCAGCTGGACAAATTTCAATTTTTGTTGTACTGGTATTTAAATTTAACTAAGGCTGTACAGGGATGTAGATAGATATAGATACATATTCAATCAGGCATTTAATATTTTTCTCAGTCTGTCACATTAAAAATGTTAGCTTGGCAACAATTTTTGGAATTGTTCAAGAGCTTTTGTTCAACTGTGCTGCTTTTAAATGATTCAGCAGTCTGAAATTGTAAATTTTACACATTATATAATGTGATGGTTTAATGGATGCTTACTATAAGCTTCTTTGAGTAAAAGAAATAGCAAGGAACAAAAGGGAATAATTCAGAGGCGCACAAATTGAGAACACATCTGGCTCCTGAAATGTTTTGGTGTTGCTAAATATAAGGAAAGTATTAGAGTAGAAAGTATTCATTACAATCCAGATGTTGGAGAAGACTCCTTGGACAGGCAAGAAAATATGGTGAGATGGCTGGTTTAAAAATAAATAAAGACAAAACAAAGATTCTGACAAAGAACATGTTATTAAGACAAAGAGAAGAGCTGGCAGATTTATTGAAAATTCAAGTAATGAACAAAGTTAAATATTTGGGGATATATTTGACGTCAAGATGTACTACACTGAAAGAGAATAACTATATTAAGCTTAAACAGCAGACAGCATCCCGACCTGAAAAAATGGGAAAACCTACAATTGTCATTGATAGGTAGAATTTCAACAATCAAGATGAATATTTTACTCAGAATTTTATATTTGTTCCAAACAATACCAATTAGGTTAAGTAAGGATTACTTCGAAGAATTAAATAAAATTGTGTTGAAGTATATATGGCAAGGCAAGAAAGCGAGAATAAAATTAAAACTTTTACAGGATGCTAGAATTAGAGGAGGACTTGGCCTTCCTAATTGGGAGTTGTATTATCAAGCTGCAAACTTAATGTGGGTTAAAGAATGGATAACGTTAAGAAAGACTAGATTGTTGACATTAGAAGGTCATGATTTATTATTGGGTTGGCATGCTTTTTTATGGTATAAGGGAACTAAATCACAGGGTTATTTTAGAAGGCATTATATACGGGAATCATTATGGTTGAATTGGGAGAAAATTAAGAAACAATGTTATTTGAAAATTCCAGTTTGGTTATCAACTATTGAAGCTTTTTCGTGTCCTATAACTTATAAGAAGGAACAAACAGTTAGATGTTATGGCTCCCCCTTCAAAGTTCCAACAAAACCAAACCAAAGGCAGCCGCCCCAAAACTCAAATCCAACAGAAAGGAGTCTTACAAGATTATATTCCACACGCCCTGTTTATCACAACAGTTCAGGCACAAATTCTCAAAGCTCCGAGCCTCTGCCAAAAACCTCTGCACATAATTAATCACTTTCTTCCTGACAAACTTCACCCCCACAGCTGTGTCCTTTTATAATCCTTGAGGCAATGTGCTTGTTAAGCCTGGTTTCCCCAACCAGGGTTAGGGAGACAAGCTAAACAGAATGTGCAGCATTAGTCAGATAGGCACACAGATAAATGAGTGAGCTAAGCTTGTATGTTTATTAACATACAGTAAAAATGACAGATACGCTTGTGCTATCAAATATATAGTTTATTCCATTATGAGTTCATAGCATAGTCAAAATAACAGTCCAATAGTCATGTATCATTTAGTCAGTCCATTCAGGGATATTCAGTTAGCAAAGTCCGTGTTGAAATATCCTATGTCAATTCACTTACAAGTCTGTCCTTTGTTTTCTCTCCCGTTCGAGGAATGCAGTCTTGTGTCCTTGCAGTAATCAGGAACTTCAAAGCCAGAGAGATAGCAAGCTGTAGCCTTGCTTCTTTTAAAGTGCTTTCACAACCACTCCCTTAATTACTGTCCCACAGTTAAAGTTGCAGACACTTTAACTTACAAACTATGATTACATATTATTATTTACCTAAACCAGTTAGGGTAAAACAATGTTATCCCTAACAGTGCTAATTACTAATTAGGCTTGCCCTCCCTTCTAACTGAGTTTGTTTCCGTGCACCACCTAGATGGGCGTGTCAATCTCTCTAACAATTCAGACTCCAAAATCTCAGCAGGTTCCAGTCTTTCATTATCAGAGTCATCAGAATCAAAAGTCACAGCAGGATCGATCCTTTCAGACACAACAGTTAGATATGGGGAAATATTGGATGAAAAGGGTGAACTTAAAACGTTGCAAAATTTAGAAGAACAAGGTATAAAGATGAATTGGTTTTCATATGCGCAAATACATGCAAGGTATCTTAAAGATTCTAAAATAGAAGGATTTTATGATAAATTGACTGATTTAGATAGGATTTTGACAGGTACTGATGAAAAAGTGATTAAAAAACTATATAGTTATTTGTTGGAAATTAAATTAGAGGAAGAACAAGTTAAAGAAACAATGATTGCTTGGGGGAAGAATTTTGAATATGGGATTGATTTAGAGAAATGGCAAAAATTGTGGTCACAAAATTATAAAATGACAATGTCAACAGCATATAAAGAAAATTTGTATAAGATGTTTTACAGGTGGCACTTTCCCCCGACAAGAATAGCAAGAATGTTCAAGAATAAATCTGAAAAGTGCTGGAAATGTCATCAGATACCTGGCTCATATTACCATATGTGGTGGATTTGTGAAGAGGCCAGGAAATACTGGACTAGAATTCACATATGGCTGGAAAAAATGACAAAGAAACACATAGATTTGAAACCAGAGATTTTTTTATTGGGAATCATACCTGATATATATAATATATATAATAAAAATTTAAAGTATTTGATTGTAAATGTATTAACAGCAGCTAGGATTGTATTTGCTAAACATTGGAAGAGTGAGAAAATACCATTAGAGGAAGAAATTATTAAGAAAATATTGGAATGTGCTGAAATGAGTAGATTGACATTTGAAATTAGAGAACAAGAAGATAAACAATTTTATGAAGTTTGGGATCTTTTTTATCAATGGTTAGATAATACAATATAATAATAGAATATTTAGAAATTTAGCAAATAATGAATATATAATTTTTCTTGGTTTTGATAATTTTTAAGAATATTTTATTAAGATAGATTTGGTATGATTTTATGATTTGTTATAAAATAATTTAACTCAATTATAGTTATCTTGCTTAAGTATGAATTAGTAAAATTATAGTCAAATGATTGTTCAATAATGGTATTAGGATACTTAACTGATGATTGATAATGTGAGTTATTATGTAATATAATTATTTCGATGACTATGAAATGGATGCACAAAAGGGAGTGGTAAACCAACCGATACACTGTAAATTTATGAAGAATGATATAATTTTTTTTTATGTTATGTTTTATGTCTTATATGTTTTTTGTTTGTCATTAAAATCAATAAAAATTTTACCAAAAAAACAAACAAACAAACAAATCAGTCCAGAGCTCTGAGTCAAGGCACAAATGTCCAGACTTAAATTATTCTACTTCAGACAATTGATGCTTGGAAGAGTAGTAAAAAGAGAGGACGAGAATGACTAGCAGCAAGGTGGATAGATTCAGGCCCTGTCTTCACCACTAGAAGACCTGAAAGACTAGCTTTTTTTTTTTTATTTATTTATTTGATTTGTTAATCGCTTACAAGATAATAAGTATAAGTATAAACATAGTTATGAATACATGAAATGGATACATATAAGAAAAATAAAAAGAAACAATAGGATAGGATGGTTAGGCACATTGGTGTGCTTATGCACGCCCCCTACAGACCTCTTAGGAAAGGGGTGAGGGCAATAGTAGACAGTCTAAGGTTAAAGTTTTTGGGGTTTGGTGAAGAAACTACAGAGTCAGGTAGAGTATTCCAGACATTGACCACTCTGTTGCTGAAGTCGTATTTTCTACAGTCAAGTTTGGTGTGGTTTACCTTGACTTTGTCTCTATTATGTGCTCTTGTATTGTTATGGTTGAAACTGAAGTATTAATTGACAGATAGAACATTGCAATGTATGATTTTATATACTATACTTAGATCGGACTGAAGACGGCATTGTTCTAGGTTAGAAATAGATCATCATGGGGAAAATATTTCTATGTGTTTACTAGAAGTCGAAAATGATTTGATGGTACTTAATCACTCATTCAGTCATTACAAGAACTAATTCAATTCTGCCCAGTTTTTGCTTCAATCTATGTATTTAAAACAAATACCATGCTTACATTTATTAGTGAATGTACAATAGTTCATAATTTGCCATATTTATATGCCATTTTAACCAAGAACTATCATAAAGTTGAATAAGACAAAGGATAACTTTGATTGGATCTGCTTGATTCAGTGTGTGTGTGCTTGTATATGTGCATTATTATATATGGTAGATAGTACAAATAAAAAAGCAAAAAATAATTAAAGAAACAATTTCCAATCTTCTTTACCCCAGCTACAGACCAATTCATTATTCCTTCACTCTCTTTAAGATTTCATCACACAGTTCCTCTGTATCCCATTTTCAAGCTTTTTAATCAGCAAATCCAAAAATTACCATTTCATTTCCCCCCCATTTTCAGTAAAAAGTCCATAAAAGATTTCTAGTCTTTGAGAAAAGTACTTGTGGTTCTGATATAATAAAGTTAAATTACTTTGCCTAAAGTGTGGATTCTGTTGAATTCTGCTCCATTTGTGTTATGAGATATCATATTATATTTTATGTACTGTAGATGGATATCAACATCTCTTTGGTAAGATAACAGCAGCCCTGTGGCAATTTAACCCATTTATTAGTGGAAGTAGTATTTTTTATTTTAAACAGCACTGGAGAGGGAGCACAGGTGAAAACTATATGAAAAGACTGGTGGTGAAATGGCTTCTATGTTAAAGAAGAAACACAATATTTAATGTAAAACAGGAAATGTGTCACCCCAAAAAGAAGTAAAAGGAAGATAGGGAAATAATTTGTATATTTTAACCAGAAAACAATAAAGCAGAGGTGTTGACCTGCTGACATATGTGCCCTAAGATTTATTTTTCAGTCAAGGTGTTAATTATTCATGTACTAATTTAAAGCCCTTGCTTTCCCCCCAATGGTCTTTTTAATATTACATTTGATTTGGATTGGAACCTCTTCCAAATTGGAATATTTTAAACAGAGAACTACCCTTTGCTAAATGCAGCATGTGACCAGCCTATGGCAAACATGGTCTTTTCAAATATTTTTGCATCATATTTTGCATCACACTTGCAAGAGATATGTTCAATCTCTGGATGGATATAAGGACATACAAACACAGAAATTATTTCCTCTCCCTTTTTGTGAATAAAGGTAATAGGCATGGAGAAATAGGCACAGTGAGCCCAAGACAAGATAACTCTAAAATTGCTGCACTGAATAAGACTCGTGCTGATTCCAGATAGTTGGAATGGAGAGAGCATTTGGCAGAGGTACAACTTCCAAAACTTATCCCCATAAGATTGAGCTTGTGAGTTTCACTTTTCCTATTGCATCCCAGTCTTCCATTCTTTTAGTCCTCTGCCCATTAGTGGGTTTACTTCTGCATTGGGAGCCTTCTCTTCTAATATAGTCTTGTGGCATGATTTTCTGTGGATTCTGGAGTCCAACAATACCCCTGAGGCTGAAAAGCTTGTCGTATTGGTGAAGAGAAATGTAGTTTCCAAGGCAACAGAACTATAGACCTCGAAGGTGACTGAATTACAATATTACCAGGCTTGTCATTACTGAACCTGAATCCAAATGGAGACCAGTGTCTGCAGTTCCAGGCCTGAGCTCAGTAATAACCACCAAGGGCTATAGAGCTGGTACCCCAACACAGACAGCCTGCCCAGGATAAGCTCAAGAAGCAATCATTATTACATACCAAGCCCTTGATTAATTGTCAAATTTTATATATTCTCCACATTTCCATTAACAATTGTATGTCTGACAGTTTTCATTTCTCAGGAAACAGGTGGAGGCTGGGAAGGATGGTCAAGCTCAAGGAGCATAGAAGAGCTCCGTTCCAAAAGAGGCTGGGATTGGAATTGCTGTTGCCTTGGCTCTGTCCAGGGTCCTGAAAAATTTGCAATTGCCCAGTTGTCTACTGTTACCATCTTCATTTGTGCCAAGCTATATACTGGATTTGTACCATTCTGCCATTTGGTTCTTCATTGCAGATTGGGAAATGATCGATTGAAGAGCTGAGCCTTGACTGAGAAAATTCAAATTCAAGTCAGCCTCTAGAAATGAAAGCTCATTTGGTGATTTTGAGCCAATCAGTTTCTCTCAGCCGGACCTGTAACATAAGTTTATTAGTCTGGGGAAAATGAGAAACTATAGATCTAATGAATAATTAAATGCAGTATCTAACTCTTTACTATCTCTTCACTATCTAACTCTTCTAACTCTTCACTATGTGAAGAGCGGAATATGTGGAAGACACTGATTTCGGGTGATAAAGAGACCATAGAGTGAAAAATTTCAATTGAGAATCTTTTTACATGTATGCTCAACTATGCATGCATATATTAATGTTCAGATTTGTGTTTGGGGGGGTATATTATGCAGTATCACTGGATATTATTCTTGATAGCTGAAAAGTTTGCCCATTCCTGAACTAGATTTAAAAAAAATGTCAGATCAGTATCAGTGGTGGTGTAGATCCACTTCAAAAGAAGTGAGCCCAAGATCATGTCTCCCTATTTATACACAACAACCAGAGAAGTGCTAAATAGCTATGAAGACTCAGCAAATATCTATATACTTATTTACATGCAATATTAGCTTTCTTCAACATGGCTTACCACAATAAGATCACAATCTAGCCACAATATAATACAATTTATCATAAAATAAAGCATTAATGAAATCCATAAATAGCACAGTGAAATCATTTGCTTCATTCTTAAAATCAAACCTATAACAGTTTAAAAACTTAGAACAGAGTAATAAATCTATTCAGGAAAGTGTCAATATTTCCTCAGGATCAACCAATTCATACACCCAAACCTATCAGGAGGGCTGCCTAGACATAAAACATATGTTCACAGTAGTGGTGATATTCAAATCTTTTTACGACCGGTTCTGTGGGTGTGGCTTGGTGGGCATGGCAGGGGAAGGATACTGTAAAATCCCCATTCCCTCCCCACCTCACTAACCTTTTCCAGCTCCGTTCTCCTGTGCAGGGCAACAAAAGAAGATCCAGCCAATCAGCTGGGGCTCCGATCAGCCGGGACTCAGGAGGCAGTGAATAGATGGAGGCAGGACCAAACAGAGGTGATATTTACCAGTTCTCCGAACTACTCAAATTTCCGCTACAGGTTCTTCAGAATCTGTCAGGACTGGCTTAATATCACCTCAGGTTCACAGGTTGATTCATCAGACAAACAGTAGCTGTGAGTTAGACCAGGGCTGTCAAAATCCTGGCCCATGAGTCGGAAACGTCAAATGTTGGCCACGCCCATGCCCAGATTAGTGAAGAAGGAAAAGTCCCATTACATATGATGCTGTCGTAACAACACAACTTTGACACCTCTGAGTTAGTCCTTCTTGGAAGAAGCAGCCCAACTATAGATCTCCCACCTCAGGGGAAAAGCTATGTTCTCTTAGATAACATTTATGTCCATTCAGACATTTGTAGAATAACCATTTATTCCAAGATCAAACTATCTTTTAGATGATGATGATGAAGAAGATGGAGATGATGATGATAATGAAAATGATGATTCCTGTCTTTTTGCACTTATTGATAATTTTGCTTTTTATTTTATTCAACAAATTTTAGTTAAATTATGTTGTTGTTTTATAAATTCATTTGGACTTCACCAAAAGGTATAGGAGTGGTGTAGAAAATAATTGAACAAACAAACAGATAGATAGATGATAGATAGGTAGGTAGGTAGATGATATACAGACAGATAGATGGATGAATGAATGGATGGATTTAAGTAATTTTAATAAAAAACAGAGGAAATGAGGCATTATGAAATTAAGTATTACTTTTTTTAGAAAATGAAACAAAGAAGGAAATTTTTAAAAGGATAGAAACATGATGCTCTTGTAAAATTGTAGTTATCTGAACCACGTGCAGAATTAATGTGCAGTGCAAATACCTAAATCTGACTAGTTGTTGGGCTAAGAAGAAGCAGCTTTGACTAAAAGCAGACTTCATTTTCTATGCATTAAAGTGTTTTCTCTCTGTCAATTGTGTGCAGACATAATCATAACACAGTTGTCCAGTCCCACCTACTAAATACTTCAGGAAAAAAAGAAGGGATATAGATGGCACTATATGAAGTTTAACTTTCAGAAAACAGCACTGAGATATGGCTGAACTATTTATAGAGTCCACACAAGAACACCATGACCTTTTCTCTATTATCCACAATGCAGGATTTGAAATAATGAATTTAAGTTACAGGAAGGGATATTGCCATTGGTGATAGTGGAAAACTGCTCACATCAAGGTCAAGACACGGAGGGCGGAGCTGGCGTCATGATGATACGGCATGCGATCTTGGAGGTCTGAGATCGCTGCCGATATCTTTGTTCCTGGATGATACCGCAAAGTCCCTGGTAGATCCAGGAGAAGCTCTTCTTGCCAGCGGCAAAGAGGCAGCCATAAAAGCTGCTGAAGTTGGGACAGCTCCGAAACGGAAGAGAGCAGAAAGAGAAAGTGTGCCGGTTTGGTGAGAATGTTTCTTTTTACTCTAAGATTTGAAAGGACACCCTAAGGGAAACAAAGAATCTGTAAAAGCTTGGGAGAAGGCGGAGCTTCGTTTCGGCGATACAGCTGCGATCTCGGGGCTCTGAGATCGCAGCTGATATTTTCGCCCCTGGTCAGTCCCAACAGACCTAAACCGCCCCCTAGAGACGGGGATTGAGAAGGGTACTGTCTTAGGATCCCAGAGATATCGCAAAGTCTCTGGTTTGATCCGGGAGAAGCCCTTTTGCTGGCGGCGGAGAGGCAGCCTCCATAGCTGCTGAAGTCGGGACAGCTCCGGAAAGAAAGTGGCTGGAAAGAAAGTGTGTCGGCTGGGTGAGAAACTTCTTTTGTGTTGTAAATTCGCTGAGATTTGCAAGGGCACCCTGAACAAAGAAGAAATCTGTGAGATTTTTTTTTTACCGAAACTGTTTGAGCGGCGTTTTTTAAAGTGATGTCAAATTGAGGCTTGGGGTTTTTTTTTCTTTTTCTTACTTTTTTTCTGGGGACTTTAGTGTGACTTTGTAGGTAACCGGATTGAATTTTCTCTTATATATATTTTTATGCTCCTATTGATTTTTTAATTTTCTTTAGGATAGAGGCTCCCTTTGGCTATTTTTTTTTCTTTTTTTTGTATACATTACTCCTTCTTTCTGGCTGGGGGGGTGGGAAAGAGCATTAAGAAACTTTGCAACACTGCCAACTAGAGGCTTGAAAATACTTTATTTGAATTGGAGAGAATTGTAAGAAGACTCCTTCTCAAGGACATTTCAACGTGATAAGATAGAGGGAGAGCACAGCAAAATATTATTACAGGTGCTTTCCTGGACACTTATCAATATTTCAACACTTGAGGCTTGGCTTTGAAGCTGCTGGAGAAGAGAGTCATAATAAGAGCCTTGGATAAATAAATAAAGTGCAGTGTGCTCTCATATATATATATATCTATATATATCTGGCATTCAGCTTTGTTCAGGTATTTTCCCACGTCATAGTAGTGGTGCTTTTAAAGTTGTAGCAACGTTTCAGCAGAATCTCATCTGCCATCATCAGGCTTCTGTATGGTGTTTGTCTGTGAGTCAAACTTTTACAGTGGTTTCAGATTTAAATTTGGGGCAGCCTATTGCTGTGTCAGAATGGTTTTTTCTTCCTCCTGATTGGTTGAGAGTCTTGGTCTGTGTTTATTGGTCTTGGAGTTTGCTGTGTTCTGCTACTAATATCTTCTGTCTTTTTTGGGGGGGGGCTCTTTTTGTATCTTGATTGGCTGGCAACATTGTGTTACTTTATTGGAGGCCTTTAGTGCAGCTTGGCTTCGGGTAAATGGACGGCTATCATTAGTTAGGAAGCTGGGTTTCGTCTGGGTGCCTGGTTGGGGTGTGTTTGAGCTGGAGGTATCAGGGGGGATCTGTTTGTGCCCAGGTGTTTGCCTGGCTTGTGGTGTGGAGATTTTTTTGTTTGTGAGTGCAGGCTTCCAAATGATTGACAGCCTGGTGGAATCATCTCTTCTGTTCATGCTTTCTGGTCTTGTTTCAATCTCTATGGCTTCTCTGATGATTCTGTGGCTGGGATTTTCTATGGTGGCTAGGGTTTTGGTGCCATTGAAGTTGATGTTATGACCTGTGGCTTCCATGTGTTGGACGAGTGAGGAAGTGTGTTCCAGCTTTTTGACTGCATTTTTGTGTTCATCCAGGTGGGTGCTTATTCTTCTATTGGTCTGTCCAATGTATGTGGCCGGGCATGATGCACAGGGGACTTCATATATGCCTTGGTTTTTCAGGTCAATTTTGTCTTTGGGGTTCAATTTTGTCTTTGGTTTTCCAGGTCAATTTTGTCTTTGGGGTTAAAGAAATTAGAACATGACAAGAAAACCCCCAACAACTCACAACAACACCTGAAACAATTAGTGTACAATGTTTCCAACAGAGAACTCACCAAAACAGAAACAGAAGTCCTAACCAAAGGATTCAATTATGCTATAGCACCCCAAAAAATCCCCACAGAATCCATCATATGTGCAGTAGAATCCAGCCTAACTAAATTAAATACAGATGAAGCTGATAAAATAAGACACCAAGTTACCAACATTCTATGCACAAGCAAACCACCCAAAAGCAACTTACAGCAAAATGAAATTAAAGCGCTACAAACCCTGAAAAGAGACAGCAGCATAATCATCCTCCCAGCAGATAAAGGGAATGCCACTGTAGTAATGGACAGAAAAGACTATGAAACTAAATTAACAGACCTACTCCAAGACTCCACATACAAACCCATAAACACAGACCCAACCACATATCTGGAAAAATTAACCAAGAAGAAAATTATAACCAGCCACATAAGCAAAGAGATCCAACACACGATCATACCCAAAGAGAAATCTTCCAGATGCCCCAAACTATACGGCCTCCCAAAAATACACAAAGAAGGCATACCTCTCAGACCCATAGTCAGCTCCAGAGGAGCACCACTACAAAACCTGGCTAAACACCTAGCAAAAGAGCTACAGCCCCATGCTGAAACAGCAGCTTCTCATGTACAAAACTCATACCACTTCTTGGAAATGATCAAAGATCTACACGTGGAGCAAGAAGATCTGCTTGTAAGTTTTGACGTGGTTTCACTATTCACTCAAGTCCCGATAAAAGAGACCCTCGAAATCATCAAAAATAAATACCAACCAGCTAAACACCTCATGGAACTAACAGAACACTGCTTAACCAACACATATTTCATATACAAAGGACAAAGATACAAACAAATTGAAGGAGCCCCCATGGGATCACCACTGTCACCTGTCATTGCAAACCTGTTCATGGGAGAATTCGAATCCAGAGCCCTGGCTAATGCCATACTCAAACCCAAACTATGGTTAAGATATATCGATGACACATTCGTGATTTGGCCCCATGGACAAGAAAACCTAAACAACTTCCTAACACACCTAAACAGCGCACACCCCAAAATCAAGTTCACCATGTAAACAGAAACAAACAACTACCATTCCTAGATGTACTAATCTATAAGAAAACAGATGGCACACTAGGACACACCATATACCAGAAGAAAACACACACCAACCGCTACCTCAACGCCCAATTCCACCACCACCCAGCACAGATAAACTCCGTGGCTAAAACACTAATTATTAGAACCAAACGCCTGGCAGACAAGACACACATTAAGACTGAACTATGCACCCTGACTAAAATATTGACAGCCAACGGCTTCCACAAAAGCAAAATCACCAACTTGATCCACAAAAACACACTGAGACATAATAGAGACCCAGAAGATGAACAGACCTATGGAACAGCTGTCCTGCCCTACATAAGAGGCACTACAGACAAAATTAGTAAGATTCTATATAGACACCACATCAAGACTGCCTTCAAAACAGACAAAAATAGCAGCCATCCTCAGGAACCCCAAAGACAAAATTGACCTGGAAAACCAAGGCATATATGAAGTCCCCTGTGCATCATGCCCGGCCACATACATTGGACAGACCAATAGAAGAATAAGCACCCACCTGGATGAACACAAAAATGCAGTCAAAAAGCTGGAACACACTTCCTCACTCGTCCAACACATGGAAGCCACAGGTCATAACATCAACTTCAATGGCACCAAAACCCTAGCCACCATAGAAAATCCCAGCCACAGAATCATCAGAGAAGCCATAGAGATTGAAACAAGACCAGAAAGCATGAACAGAAGAGATGATTCCACCAGGCTGTCAATCATTTGGAAGCCTGCACTCACAAACAAAAAAATCTCCACACCACAAGCCAGGCAAACACCTGGGCACAAACAGATCCCCCCTGATACCTCCAGCTCAAACACACCCCAACCAGGCACCCAGACGAAACCCAGCTTCCTAACTAATGATAGCCGTCCATTTACCCGAAGCCAAGCTGCACTAAAGGCCTCCAATAAAGTAACACAATGTTGCCAGCCAATCAAGATACAAAAAGAGCCCCCCCCAAAAAAAGACAGAAGATATTAGTAGCAGAACACAGCAAACTCCAAGACCAATAAACACAGACCAAGACTCTCAACCAATCAGGAGGAAGAAAAAACCATTCTGACACAGCAATAGGCTGCCCCAAATTTAAATCTGAAACCACTGTAAAAGTTTGACTCACAGACAAACACCATACAGAAGCCTGATGATGGCAGATGAGATTCTGCTGAAACGTTGCTGCAACTTTAAAAGCACCACTATTATGACGTGGGAAAATACCCGAACAAAGCTGAATGCCAGACATATATATATATACATACACATGTATATACATATACATATACATATACATATACATATACATATACATATACATATACATATACATATACATATACATATACATATACATATACATATACAATGTCTGGCATTCAGCTTTGTTCGGGTACCCGCGAAAACTTAAGAATATATATATATATATATATATATATATATATATATATATATATATATATATATATATATATATATATATATATTTACTTGTGATATCCCTACTCACCAGCCTTTTTTTAAAGGGAAAGCCTCAGAGTTTTTTCTTTTCTTTTTTTTTTTCTTTTCCTTATTTTTATTGGGACTTCTTTGCTCTTTCTATCCATGTTTTTGGACCACTTTGTTTTTCTTTTTTGATTATTGAGACTTCTCAACTGGATTAAGATGTGAAGAACCTGAAGGAATTTTTTCTTTTCTTTTTTCTTTTTTTTGCTCTTAATCAATATTATTATTTTCGGGTTTGTTTGTTTTTTTCCTTTCTATTTTTCCTTTTTTATGGTGGACTACTTCGTAATTGGATTAGGGTCTAGAAGAACCTGAAGATCTTTCTTCTTCTTTTTTTCCTTTTTCTTCTTTGGTTTTGGGCCTTTTACTATTGGATTTTTCCATTTTGGATTATAATTGGCTACTCTACCAGTTGGATTAAAAGTCAAAAAGAATTTGAAGCTTTGGAAGCATTAAAATGAGCAGGAAACCAATACCATCTGGCATTTCTACTTCTACCTCTGCTTCCCCACCAGCTGGAGGACAACCTTTGATTCAGACAATGTTGAAGCAAGATAAAGAACAAGAAAGAGTAACTTTACAGATGATTATGCAAGGAATCCAAGATCTCAAGACAAAATCAGACACCATTGAACAAAGAATAGAAAATATTGAACAAAGAACAGAGAAGACTGATGAAAAAGTGGAAAATATTAAACAAATGATGGTCAAGTATGAGGAGAGATTCCAAAAAATTGAGGAAGAAGGAAAATAAAGAGAGGAGAAGATTGGAAATATTGACAGTAGATTAACAGCGGTTGAACAAGGAAAAAGTGGGATGTTGAGGTGGGAGATGGAAAGGTCAGAAATTTATCTCAGATTTCAAAATATAGAAGAGAAAAAAGGAGAAAATTTGGTTGCGATAATGATAGAAATTTTGGCAGATGCTTTGGAAATTACAGAGGAAAAGATGATGGATGGAGTAGATGAGGTAAATCGAGTCTATACAAGGTATGCGATGAGAAATAAATTACCCAAGGAAGTCCATATTAGATTTACCAAAAAATCCATTAAAACACAAATATTACAAGTAGTAAGAGAGAAAACATTGAAATACAAAGGTAAAGAGATTGTGGTTTTAAAACAAATACCCAGAAGAGTGACAGAGATGAGAAGAGAATATCGATTTCTGACCAAAATGTTACTGGAAAACGAAGTGAATTATAGATGGCTGATTCCAGAAGGACTAATGTTTAGGTGGCAAGAGCAGAGACATAGAATTGATTCAATTGAGAATGCAGAACTTTTCCATGCAGAATTTTTTGGAGGAAGAAGAGAGGAGGCAGAGAAAGAGGTCTCATTAATTGAGTTTCAAGAGGAACAACTGGAGACTGAAAAAGAGAAAGGTGCAGTAGGTGGACAGGTGGATAGTAAAGAAGAGCGTGAAGTGAGATCTATGAGAGCTGTTAGACCTAAATATAAAGCATAATCATGGAAGAAAAAAAAAACTGATTACAATGAATATAAATGGACTTAATTCAGCTGTTAAAAGAAAGAAAACTTTTCATAAATTAGAGAAATTAAAATTTGATATAATTTGTTTACAAGAAGTTCATATTAAAAAACAACATGAACAATTGTTAGTACAGCCAAAATTGGGGAAAATATTTACTTCTTTGACTCAATGTAAGAAAAGAGGAGTGGTTCTATACATTAAAGAGGCTATCCCAGCAAAACTGATCTACACTGATGAAGATGGAAGAGTATTAATGGTAGAAATAATGGACAATAATATAAAAATACTCTTGATTGCAATTTATGCTCCGAATGATAAACAAGAAGAGTTTTATAAAAAGCTACACATGAAAATAATTGGACTGGACTATGTTAATATAATTATGATGGGAGATTTTAATGGAATTGTGGACAATGAATTGGACTACATAGCAACAACAACAAAGCAAAATAGAAAGGCTCTCCCTAAATCTTTTTTTAAAATGACAGACAAACTAACTTTAAAAGATATTTGGAGAGAAAGAAATGTTAAAGCTAAACAATATACTTTTTATTCAAATAGACATTTATCATGGTCCAGATTAGATATGATTTGGATCTCAACAGAATTAATATCCAATATTCAAGAAACAAATATTGAAACAAGTACTTGGGCAGATCATAGCCCAATGACAATTAAATGGAAGGGACAAAAAAAAAAGATTGAGATGGACATTAAATAATACTATTTTAAAGGAGAAAGATTTTATACAATGGATGGAGAAGGAATTGGCTTTTTTCTTCAGAGAAAATAAAAAAGAAGATACTTCAACGCAGAATGTTTGGGATACAATGAAGGCATATGCTAGAGGTTTGATAATAGATTATACAAGAAAAAAGAATATTAGGAAAAGGCAAGCTTCTAAGGCCTTGGAAGACGAGTATAAAAGACTTGAAAAAGAATTACAGAAAATGCCACAGAAAAAAGATATTAAATTGAAGCTGGATGCAATTAAACATAAAATGGAATTAATAGAGAAAGAAGAATTGGCACAGAAAATCAGAAATTCTAAACAGAATTATTTTGAGGATGCAAATAAACCAGGTAGATGGCTAGCATATAAATTGAGAAAGGAGAAGGAATCAAGAAAAATATTGAAGCTAATAGATGATCAAGGCCAAGTTTGTTATGGTAATAAGGAGAAAAAAGAAATTATTCTAGATTTTTATGGGCAACTATATAAACAAGAGAATATTGATGAGGAAAAAGTCAAACAGTATTTACAGAATGCTAATTTACCGAAGATACCTAAAGAGACTGAAGAAATGCTAGAAAGCAATATAACAATGATGGAATTAAATGAAGCATTCAAGAGACATAACAATGGGAAAGCACCAGGTCCAGATGGGCTTCCGGCAGAATTCTATAAAACATTTCAAGAATCATTGAGCACCCCATTGTTAGAAGTTATGAATGAAGTTATGTTAAAAAAGATGATACCCAAAACATGGTCAGAGGCTTATATCACACTTATTCCAAAAGAAGAGACTGACCCACTGCAAATTAAGAATTATAGACCTATTTCTTTATTGAATGCAGACTATAAAATCTTTGCTTCAATTTTAGCAGAAAGACTTAAAAAATATTTAAATAATTTTATTCACCCAGATCAAAATGGATTTCTGCCAAAGAGACAAATCATGACAAATATGAGACAAATATGAGAGTAATCTTGGATACTTTGGAATGCTATGAGGCTCATCCTGAAAAGCAAATGGCTTTGATATTCCTAGATGCTCAAAAGGCATTTGACAACGTGAACTGGAGATTTATGTTATTACTATTGGGTTTTGCTAAAAAATTTACTCAAGCAATAGAAGCCATATACAATAAACAGACAGCAAAGGTAATGATGGAAGGGGAACTTTCAGATTTTATTAATAAAAGAAAAGGCACAAGACAAGGATGTCCCCTATCTCCTTTGCTATTTGTGTTGACCTTGGAAGTGTTGAATAGAAATATTAGGGATGATAAAAGCATAAAAGGAATGAAAATTAAGAAGGAAGAATTTAAACTACAAGCTTTTGCTGATGATTTAGCTTTTATTCTGGAAGACCCGTTAGAAACAGCTCCAAAGTTATTGGAAAGGATAGAGACATATGGGGAGGTGGCTGGTTTGAAAATAAATAAAGATAAAACAAAGATTTTGACAAAGAACATGCTATTGAGACAGAGAGAAGAACTGGCAGATCTTTTGAAAATCCAAGTTACAAATAAGGTTAAGTATCTGGGGATATATTTGACAACAAGATGTAGCACATAAAAAGAGAATAATTATATTAAACTCAAACAACAGATAGCTACAGATTTGAAGAAGTGGGAAAACTTGCAATTGTCATTAATAGGGAGAATCTCAACAATCAATGTGAATATTTTACCCAGAATTTTATTTTTGTTCCAAACAATACCAATTAGGCTTGGAAAAGACTATTTTGCAGATTTAAATAAAATTATGTTGATGTTTATATGGCAAGGTAAAAAAGAGAGAATAAAGCTAAAGCTTTTGCAAGACGCTAGAATTAGAGGAGGCCTGCCTAATTGGGAATTGTATTATCAAGCTGCAAGTTTGATGTGGGTCAAAGAATGGATAACATTAAGAAAGCATAGATTGTTGACATTAGAAGGGCATGATTTGCTGTTGGGCTGGCATGCTTTTTTATGGTATAAGGGAACTAAAACACAGGGTTATTTTAGAAGATATTATATACGGGAGTCTTTGTGGTTAAACTGGGAGAAGATAAAAAGACAATGTTATTTGAAAATTCCAGTTTGGTTATCGACTATTGAAGCATTTTCCTATCCTATAATTTATAAGAAGGAACAAACAGTTAGATATGGGGAACTATTGGATGAAAAGGGTGAACTTAAATCGATCCAAAACTTAGAGGAACAAGGTATAAGGATGAATTGGTTTTCATATGCGCAAATACATTCAAGGTATGATGAAGATTCTAAAACGGAGGGATTCTATGATAAGCAGACTGATTTAGATAAGATTTTGATGGGTACTGATGAGAAGGTGATTAAAAAATTATATGGTTATTTACTGGGAATTAAATTAGAGGAAGAACAAGTCAAAGAAACAATGATCGCTTGGGGGAAGAATTTTGGATATGGGATTGATTTAGAGAAATGGCAGAAATTGTGGTCTCAAAATTATAAAATGACAATGTCAACAGCATATAAAGAAAACTTGTATAAGATGTTTTACAGGTGGCACATTCCCCCAACAAGAATAGCAAGAATGTTTAAGAACAAATCTGAAAAATGCTGGAAATGTCATCAGATACCCGGCTCGTATTACCATATGTGGTGGACTTGTGAGGACGCTAGAAAATATTGGACTAAAATTCACATGTGGTTGGAAAAAATGACAAAGAAACATATAGATTTGAAACCAAAGATCTTCTTATTGGGAATTTTACCTGATACATATAGTAAAGATTTGAAATACCTGATTGTAAATGTAGTAACAGTGGCTAGGATTGTATTTGGTAAAAATTGGAAGAATGAGAAAATACCATTACAGGAAGAAATTATTAAGAAAATATTGGAATGTGCTGAGATGAGTAGATTGACATTTGAAATTAGAGAGCAAGAGGATAAACAATTTTATGAAATTTTGGATCTTTTTTGTCAATGGCTAGATGATAAGATACGATAATAGAATATTTAGAATGCTAGACAGTAAGGAATATCTTTATTTTGCTATTTTGTTATTACTTTGTTATTTGATGCTATATTTATAAAGGGTTTTTTAGGATTGATTTGGTATGATTATATGATTTGTTACAGAATAAACTGGTTAAAGTATTGTTATCTCATAAAGCATGAATGATTAAAAGTATAGTCAAAAATTTCTTTTTTTTTAGTGATATTAGGATATATAAGTTTGGATTGACAATATGAGTTGTTATGTAACATAACTGTAATTGAGACTACAAAATGAATGCACAAAACTGATGAACCAATTGACACACTGGATGTACATATGAGAGTTGATGTTTTAATGTTTTGTTTGTCTTGTTTGTTTGTAGAAAATTAATAAAATCTTTTTTTTTTTTAAAGAATCTGTAAAAGTTTTGACAGAAGTGATTAAGCGGCGATTTTAAACAGGACTGTCAAAGTAATGTTTTGGGTTTTTTTTTCTCATTGCTGGATTTTTTATATACAATCTTGTATTTTGAAACTAGACTGGTTTTCCATTCATATCTATTTATTTTTTCTTTTCCTTTTTGACTTTGTAATATTTTAGGCTAGAGGCTCCCTTTAGTTAATTCATTTTAAAAAAATATCTTTTTTTTTCTTTCTATCAACTTTCACTATATCCTGCTTGGAAAAGGAGGGGGAAAGTGAGAGCAAAGAAACTTTGTAACACTGCCAACTCGAGGCTTGAAAATATTTTTTTTCCCTGTGACCAGACAAAGCTGAGAAAGAAAGAACTGAGACTCTTTTTCAGGGACATTGCTATTTGATAAGATAGAGGGAAGAGCATGAGAGAGTATTATTGCAGGTGCTCTTCTGGGTTTCTATCAACAGCTGGAGTCTGGTGTTGAAATGTAGGGGGGGAAAAGGTGATAAGTCTTTGAAGAAGAGAGCTATAATAAGAGCCTTGGATAATTAAATAAAGTGCAGTGTGCCTTTTTTATTTTTCCTAAGTTGTGCTATCCCTCCTCACCAACTTTATTACATTTTTTAAAAAAATCTCCCTTTTTATAATAATTGTTTGGGTTTCTGGATTTGTTGGAGCTTGCCTTTGTTTTTCTCTTTTGTTTTGGAAGTCCAACCTCTACGTTTGCTTTTTATTTTAAAGGGAAAGCCTTAAAAGCCTTTTTTTTTTCTTTCCTGGTATTTTTGTTTTTTCATCTACTTTCTGGTTTATTTCTATGCATTTTTTTTCTATTTGAGACCTTTCAATTGGATGTTGAAGAACCTGAATAATTTTTCCTTTTTCTTTTTTCTCTCTTTTTTTTTTTTTTGAGCTCTTTTACTTTATCTTATTTTTGATTGGATTAAGGTATACAAGAACTTGAAGAAATTTTGCCCTCCCTTTTTTTCTCTTCTTTTTCCTTTTTAAATTATTATTACTGGCCTTTTTTTTTTTTTACTATTTTTACTTTGAACTACAATTGATTATTTCACAATTGGATTAAGGTTTAGAAGAACCTGAAGATTTTGAATTGCTTAAAATGAGTAGGAAATTTACAGTTCCTGGCTCTTCAACCTCTACTTCTTCCTCTCCACCTTCTGGAGGACAACGTTCAATACGGACAATGGCAAAGCAAGAAAAAAGTGACTCTGCAGATGATTATGCAAGGAATTCAAAATATTCAAGCAAGGTCAGAGAATATTGAAAAGAGAATTGAAAACATCGAACAAAGAACAGAGAACATTGAACAAAGAACTGAGAGCATTGAACAAAGAATAGGGAAAGCTGATGAAAAAGTGGAGAACATCCAACAAATGATGTTGAAGCATGATGAGAGATTCCAAAAAATCAAAGAAGATAAACAAAGAGACAACAAGATTGGAGATATTGATAATAGTGGTCGAACAAGACAAAAATGGTGGTAATAATGGTGGTCGAACAAGACAAAAATGGCATGTTGAGATGGGAGATGGATAGATCAGAATTCTATCTTAGATTTCAAAATGTAGAGGAAGAAAAAGGACAAAACTTAGCTGAGATACTGATAGAAATACTGGCTGAAGCCTTGGAAATAACTGAAGAGGATGGATGGAATAGATGAGGTTTATCGAGTCTTCACAAGATATGCAATGAGAAACAGCTTACCAAGAGAAGTTCACATTAGATTAACAAAGAAAGCCATTAAGACACAAATATTGCAAGTGGCAAAAGAGAAAACATTGAAATACAAAGACAAGGAGATTGTGGTCTTGAAACAAATACCCAGAAGAGTGAGAGAGATGAGAAGAGAATATTGATTCCTGACTAAAATGCTACTCAAAAAAGAGGTGAATTATAGATGGCTAATTCCAGAAGGTTTAATGTTCACATGGCAAGAACAGAGACACAGAATTGATTCAACTGAGAAAGGGGAATTATTTTATGCAGAATTTTTTTGAAGGAAAGAGGAAGAGGCAGAAAAAGAGATCTCATTAATTGAATTCCAAGAGGACTGTCAAATGGCAACTGAAAAAGAAGAAGGCGCACTAGGTGGAAAGGTGGAAGCCAAAGAACAATGTGAATTAAGGTCTACGAGAGCTGCCAAACCTAATTATAAAATATAACCATGGAAGAGAAAAAAATGATTACAATTAATATAAATGGACTCAATTCAGCCGTTAAAAGAAGGAAAACCTTTCATAAATTAGAGAAATTAAAATTTGATATAATTTGTCTACAAGAAGTACATATTAAAAAACAATATGAACAATTGTTGCTGCAGCCAAAATTAGGGAAAATGTTTACTTCCTTGACTCAATGTAAGAAAAGAGGAGTGGTTTTATATATCAAAGAGACTACCCCAGCAAAATTGATTTATACTGATGATGATGGAAGAATACTAATGGTGGAAATAATGGACAATAATATGAAAACACTCCTGATTGCAATATATGCTCCGAATGATAAACAAGAAGAATTCTACAAAAAACTACATATGAAAATAATTGAATTGGACTATGCCAATATAGTTATGATGGGAGATTTTAATGGAATTGTAGACAACAAATTGGATCATACAGCACAGAAAACAACAAAGCAAAACAGAAAGACTCTCCCCAAATCTTTCTTCAAAATGGTAGATGAAATAAATCTAAAAGATACATGGAGAGAAAGAAATGCTAAAACTAAACAATATACTTTCTATTCAAACAGATACTTATCATGGTCCAGAATAGATATGATATGGATGTCAACAGAATTAACACCTAATATTCAAGAAATAAATATTGAAACAAGTACTTGGGCAGATCACAATCCAATGACAATTAAATGGAAAGGACAAAAAAGAAGATTTAGATGGACATTAAATAATACTATTTTAAAGGAAAAAGACGTCACACAGCAGATGGAGAAAGAATTGGCCTTTTTCTTTGGAGAAAATTAAAAAGAAGATACATCAATTCAGAATGTGTGGGACACAATGAAGCATATGCTAGAGGCTTGATAATAGACTATACAAGGAAATGGAATACTATGAAAAGTCTAGCCTCTAAGGCCCTAGAGGATGAGCATAAAAGACTTGAAAAAAAGGTCAAGACACAAGGAAAATCAAACAACCTCCAGCCCTGCAACAGGCCTTTTACTGAAAAAAAGCAGGCAAAACATTCATTGGGAAAGGCTTGAAGGCTTGAAATTTTAAAAGTGCATCTCTTCCATGTCTTGCAAACTGCAGGAGGAAACTACCAGCCAATTGCTGGAAACAACTAACAGAGCTTCAAAAGATAAACCAAGGGAGACACATAACAGTGACTTTGGAAAACATTGCAAGAGACCTGTAACATTTATTGTGTTTCTCCCCAAATAAGACCCGGACTTATATATTTTTTTGCCACCAAAAAGACACCAGGTCTTATTTTGGGAGGGGGAGGTCTTCCATTGATTCACCTTGTGGAGGCAACACTGACAGCCCTGCCCAGCAGAAGCCCACTGCTGGCCTACTTCTTCTGCAGTCGCTTGTTGTTGCTTGTGCAGGTTGCCCCAGGCCTCTGTTTTGCCATCAGAAACCTTCAGGAAAGGCCTCTGAAGCTGAAAAGGGGCTCTGGATTGATGCATGTGGCACCCCCTGGCCTTGTTTTGTCATCAGAGGTCTTCTGGAAAGGGCTCTGCAGCTGAGAAACAAGGTCCGGATTGATGCATGTATTGGCTCTTGGCTCTGTTTTGCTATCAGAGGCCCTTCAGGAAAGGACTCTGCAGCTGATAACAGAGTTCTAGATCGAGACTGGGGTGTGTGTCAATCTGGAGCCTGTTTTTTGGCTGCAGAGGCCTTTCCTGAAGGCCTGTGACAACAAAACGGATGCCAGGGGTGTCGTGTACAAGCAGTGACAAGCGGCCACAGAAGAAGTGGGCCAACAAGGCAAGGCAGGTGTTGGAGTGTGTGAAGCTTGGTAAGTAGGGCAGCTCCACCCCTCATCCCCAGCCTAGCTTAATTTTTACCTGTGTGCCTTGCCCAACCCCATGCACCTCAGAAAGGGCAGGGTCTTAACTAGGCCTTCTTTTGAGGATAGGGCTTATATTGGGTGCACATGTAAAAATCAAGCTAGGGCTTACTTTCAGGGTAGGTCATATTTTGGGGGAAACACGGTTATGAGTAACAGCACTTTGAGTGGTGAACCTACCTAAATAGATATGAAAATCAAAATAATTTGAATAAGAAGGCACATTCTGACTTTTACAAAATTAAAAAAAGTATTTTTTAAAATCTCAACAGTAAGCATAATACAACCATTGAACAATTGTCTCAGAATTAATGCCTTTTTCTTACAGAAGGTGCTCAAGCTGTCTGGGTTGTTGCACTGAGATAGGAACTACACCAGTGATAAGGCCACAACTGTGAGTAGCAAAATTTGAAAGACCACTAGAGGGCAGCACTTAAGAGTTGCCTGTATTTCTGCAGTTATCTATTGCAGTCTGTGTCTGTCAGCCCTATTCCATGGCCTAATTCTCTTACTACTAACTTTAGATTCTATTACTATTGTTAGAATGTAGGTGATTAAATAATCTTTAACATTTTTCTTTTGGGAAGACTATCTATGATGCATCTGCTCAAGATATTTCTGGTTTATTGTTTTTCTTGTTTGATATCTCTCCAGATACAGTCCTATTTTGGAGGCTATATCTTATTTTTTGTTATCCTTATTACAGGGTGGTGTTCTAAGCTTGTTAAAATTCAACCATTGCATATCTTGTTGACATACATACTAAAAAGCAAATACCAAATTAAAGTGACTTATTATGCCTGCTTTGAAAACCAGTCCAAACGCAACAGTTTACAACTCTCATGTGAAGTGGATAGTCTCAAATTCTGTTAGTAGATTTATTTGGGAAGGTGCTTTGATGACTGCAGGGGCAGCTGCTGAGCACCTTCAGGCAGTTTTCATTATTGATCTCTTGTAAGAGATTCTTTAAAATAGTATTAAGAGAGCAGGGAAAGTAGAGATAGGAGTAAAATAGGAGAACTTCTGAACATATTGATAGTGTTTTTTATGGTTGGGCTTCTATTGTTATAGAATAGAACAGAACAGAATAGAATTTTTTATTAGCCAAGTGTGATTGGACACACAAGGAATTTGTCTTGGTGCATATGCTCTCAGTGTACATAAAAGAAAAGATACATTCGTCAAGAGTCAAGAATCATAGATACTTTGTAAATAGTTGGACAGTGTAGAGGGAATTATTTGTTTAGCAGAGTGATGGCATTCAGGAAAAAACTATCCTTGTGTCTAATTGTTCTGGTGTGCAGTGCTCTATAGCATCGTTTTGAGGGTAGGAGTTGAAACAGTTTATGTCCAGGATGTGAGGGGTTTGTAAATATTTTCACAGCCCTTTTTTTGACTCGTGCAGTATACAGGCCCTTAATGGAAGGCAGGTTGGTAGTAATTGTTTTTTCTGCAGTCCTAATTACTCTCTGAAGTCTGTGTCTGTCTTGTTGGGTTGCAGAACCTAACCAGACAGTTATAGAGGTACAGATGATAATCTCACATCAACTAAGTATTCAAAATATAAGCAAACAGAATGTAAGCATTTATACTTTAGTTCATTTTCAGTGTGATTGGATTGGCACTGAGACAAAAACAGGGTTGATTCAGGTTTCCCTCACCTGTACATTTCAAATATTTTTTTGTTTACATTGTTTAGTGCCATTTATGTTTACAGTAAGATCAATTTACAGAATCTTTCCCCTCCTTATAATTTACTCTTGCAGTCTATAGCTTGTCTTTATTAAATGAGCATTATAGCCCAGAATGTGGCATCATTGACTCCCATGATTGCCATGAATTGCTTGAACTTTTTTTAAAAAGCCAATGTGATGGATGGTCCAGTGCGGTATCTGCTATCCCGCATCAGATGGGCGGCTCATGATAGGGAGCGAAGGAAAGAGAAACAACAGGAAGCGAGGTTTCCTCGGGATGAGCGCGCCCCGAATGTCTTGGCACACGCTCTTTTATTGTGCTTTTTTACAAGAAAATGATTTAATCAAAGCTCAAGTCAAACATGATAATCTCATCAGGATGTGCATGTTTACAAAGCTGCATACCAGACAGATCATTTACAGTGTGGATAAGCTTATTAACAACCGTCTAGCTCCTTGTCCCTTGTACGTGCCTTGCAAAGGTCACTGAAGAGACAGAAGTTAATGATTACACGGGAATGATACAATGTTGCAAACACATGAATGATACATAGTTGCAATGATACATAGTTGCAACAGTCCAGGATGGGATACAAAATAAACACAGTCACAAAAACAGATGAAGCCCCTTTTATTCCTTCTCTTTGCTTCAAAGCTCCAAATATCCTCCACAAGCAAAATGAGGAAATGACAGACTAGAGGAAATGAGGAAATGCTGTTTAAACTAAAAATGCCTATAAATTATAAAGAGTAAAACAACACAAACCACATTGAAGCAATTAATTGAACCAGGCAAGATAAGGGCTTGAAGACATCCACAGCTATCAAACACAAACTGGGAAGGAAGCCAAACTCGGAGAGGAATGACAGACTAGAGATATTTTCACGCTTTGTTTCCAGCACTGGCCCATATGCATGTCCGTCCTTTTAACCAGTTCTCACAGCTGCAGCCCATGAAGAGGATCAAGGCCCTTTGCTCCCCCGTAGACCACGCCATTCACATCTCTCCCTTATCCTCTCCTCCCTGTGTACCCTAGGATGGAGAGGGAATGGGCCTGGGTCTTCCTCTGATTGCCCAGTTGGCCTCTGCCCTTCCCCAGCCTCTTCCACAACTTCCGGAGCCATACTTCCACTCCCTGTCAGCTGTTCCTCCTCTTCCTCAGAGTCAGTCATTATTGGTTTTTTAAATAAAAGTTGTAAAGGTTCATTCTCAAACATTTACAGTAAGAGGTCAACAGATCATCCGGACCAAGGATGTTCCTGTTTTACTATTTTTTTAAGCCTCTCTTAATGTTATAGGTATTTTCAAAATTTGTCTCTGATTCTCTGTAATATTCAGTAAATTCTGCTTATGTAAATATTTACCACTTTGGAAAATTTCCAGACCCTTATGTAAAGTAGGATAACATTGGTGAAACATTTTTTGCTTACATTTTTTGTTATTACAATTATTACAGTTATTACTGTTCTTTCTTAACTTTAGCATCACTTTCTTTCCTTTTCACAATTTATACGCCAACCATTTCCCTGATTTATTTGCCAATTCAAAACTTCTTGGTTTTGCATAATTCATCTTTATTTCCATCTCTCTCACTGTTAACATAGATAATTGGTTTTATAGAAGCTTAATTTAGTGGGTAATGGTTGTCCTCTATTTAAACTCTTCTTCCTTTTCAAATATCATCAAAATAACTTGTGTTTTCTCTTGCCTTTTCTTTTAAAATTCACTGCGATGTGTTGTATAAGATATCCTCTTATAAAAGCTTTGCTTGTATCCAAACCATTCTTACTTCTGTGACTTTATTAAGATTATTCTCAAAAAATTATTCTGACTTCTTTTTGGAGTCCTCCGCTAATGTTTCCTTTGCAACAACATTTTCATTCAATCTCCATTTGAAAAAAGCAATTTTTCCTAGCAATAAGACCTAGCATATTTTTATGTGTGTGCATAATATAAGCCCTATCCCACAAAATAATCCTAACTTAAGAGTCTGCACAGCTGGCTGGCTGGCCACTCTATAGTATATCTATATATTATTAGTAGCCAAATTCTTAGAGATCAAAATCATATCTATTCTTAAAAAGGATACATATCTTTTAGAAAAATCACTATATTATTTTGAATTACCATTTATCTCTATACATTAATAAGCTCCAAATTCTCCATTAAATCAAAGAAAACCTTTGGTAATTTATTCTCAGAAGTTCCATCTGTTTGTGGGAAATCCCACCATTACAAACTTCCAGGAGACACCAATTTTCACATATTTCCCAATTGTTTATCCATACATTTTAATAAAATGCTGTTTTAACTTTGTTCGGGGCATACATTCCAAATACATTCCCACCTGTAGATTAATATGCATCCTAATATATCTGCCATAATGTTCAGCCAATATAGGTTTAGTATGTAGTTGAAAATGTATATACAAAACAGTTTCATTTTTTTCATTCAATTTCATTCCTAAAGTCTTTACCTTTCAGCCAAATTTTTGTGACTCAAATATTTTATATCCTTTTTCCTAATATGTTTTCATGTAAATAAATCACATTTTAACTTGTTCAAATATTATTTTTTTCTATTTTGAAGAACATTTGCACCATTTACATTTCATGTTAATTTTTTATAATCCATAGTTATGCCAAAATTAGAGAAAATTCATATCTATAGCACCCATAGTGGAGCATCTTCAGTGACCTGCTATATCTATTGTGGCATTTGTTCAGTTACATCTTTGTTGTGACTTCTCTTTGCATTTCCTCTAATTTGTTTTAAAAATTTTCCAACAAATATCTTACTTTCTTTAGTTTGAATCTCTACTGTTGAAAAGTAAAAATTACCAATAGATCCTCACCTGAAAAGTCCTGAATGGAAGAAACTTAAGATGCCTGGGCAACACTTGCTTGATAAGAGGAATGTGTGCTCCAAGGTGAGGAAGACTGGAACTCCACCCCAATATACTTCATATAAGTACATACCTGCTATCTTGGGGTCCCACTAATTTCTCATTTATGCATTATACTATTATGTTATGCAAAGACTAGCAGTTTGGTTTTTTTTTCTACAAGTTGTTATTTTAGGCAATAGGAAAGCAATGTCCTCGGTGCCTTTCTCTGACAAAATTTACTACATCAACTACATACAGCAAAGCTGGAATTGCATAATCTTGTAACATTGGAGAGTGATAATTAGAAGATGAAAGAGACTGAATCATTGAATAAATCAACAAATGAAAAAGAGGCTAGAATCCACCCTTGCCTCACCCTACTTGATAAAAATGCCCTCAGCAAAGCATCTGACTCTCAATGAAGTGTTAGAATAAACAGTCTGGATATGTACAAAGGAGCAAATTTGTCCATTGAAGATGCCTGCAGTTTCTCCCATGGTTCTTTTTTGGAATTGGACCAAAAGATGATTTGAAATCAAAAAATGTTGCAAAAAGGTGCCTTTGGTCAGTAAGGTGTATTTTTCAGCTAAATGCTACAGGACTGGACAATGGTCTAGACCAGGAGTCTCCAACCTTGGCTACTTTAAGACCTGTGGCTTCAACTCCCAGAATCCTCAGGCAGCTTTGCTTTGCTGGCTGAGGAATTCTGGAAATTGAAGTCCACAAGTAGCCAAGGTTGGAGACTCCTGGTCTGGAGTTCCTGCTTGTTCTTTTAACAAGACCATTTTCATTTTAGACTCAATTCTATAGTTTTAAGTACCGTATATACTCGAGTATAAGCCGAGTTTTTCAGCACATTTTTTGTGCTGGAAAAAACCCCCTCGGCTTATACTGGAGTCAGATTCCCCTCTGAAAAAAAAATGGTGTGGAGCTCCGAAGCTGGGCAGCCGCTTCCCTGCTTCCGTGTTTCCTTTGCAACTTTTAAGCATGGGAGGGGGAGGCTTTTCTGAGCTCTAGGCTGAGAAAGCAATGCGAGCGGAGGTCGCTCCACTCAGTTTCATTTCCTCAGCTCCAGCTGCTTTCAGTCCACTCGGGAGGAGGGGGAGGAGGGGGAGGAGGGGGAGGCTTTTCTGAGCTCTAGGCTGAGAAAGCAACGCGAGCGGAGGTCGCTCCACTCAGTTTCATTTCCTCAGCTCCAGCTGCTTTCAGTCCACTCGGGAGGAGGGGGAGAGAGAGAGAGGGAGAGATCATAAGAACGGCTCTTGGTTTTTTCTTGCAAGGGAGAGAGTGACTCCTGCCTACCACTGTCATCATCATCATCTTTTGGGTTAGTGAATCAATCAAACCTTTCATGATAGTGAGATCGTTTCCCAAATTTCCCTTAAATCAGGGAAGAAATCAGAAACAAACCTTTGGGCTGAGAATAAGCTTGTTCCTATGATGCCATTTTTGTTCACTTCAGTGTGAAAAGTGTGAAAAAACACACTTCTTTTTCTTCATCTTCTTGTTCCCTATTTACTGGTCTCTTTCAAAGAGGAAATTGTGAACATCAAACTTATTCTCAACTGTCCTAGTGAAAGTTTTTATTGGCATCTATTTTTATTTTTGAAATTTACCAGTAGCTGCTGCATTTCCCACCCTCGACTTATACTCGAGTCAATAAGTTTTCCTAGTTTTTTGTGGTTAAATTAGGTGCCTCGGCTTATATTCGGGTCGACTTATACTCGGCTTATATTCGGGTCGACTTATACTTATTGTACAAAGCAAGATAATAGGTCTGTAATCAGCAAGGTGAAGTCTATTTCCTGGATTCTTACAGAGAGGGATAACTAAGACCTCCTTCCTTCAAATGGAAAATATGTTGTGCTGTTAATATAGGTAAAGGGAGCAGCCAGCATGAAGGCCCACCAATCTTTATTTTTTAAACGATAAAATAAAATAATTTCCAGAAGCTTTCCCAGATTTCAGTTGTACAAAGAAATCTTAGCCTCAGCTATAGAAGCAAGAGGACATGTAGGAAGAGTCATCACTGAGTAGATGACCACTTGATTATTTGATCATTCTATGTTGAAAGTAATTCTCCCAAATATCTGCAGGTATATGGCAGATGGAACCTAAGCAACTACCCATAGGAGACCAGTTAAGTGGGTGCCAGAACCCAGAAGGGTCCTTAAAATTAGGCTGCTGCAAATAATTGACACTTAGAAAGTGAGGCAAAGAAAAGCAGGGATGAGGTATAGAGAAACAACACAGCCATTGAGTTAAAACAGTATCTGTGCAGAAAAAGGGGAAAAAAATCTGAACAACTTTTATGATTGATGAATGTAACTTTACTCTGTGCTGAAATGAAATATATATATACTATATACATCTGTTTTTAATACACACACACACACACACACACACATACATATATATATATATATACAAACATACATACATACATACCTGAAAGCATGAATAGAAGAGATGATTCCACCAGGCTGTCAATCATTTGGAAGCCTGCACTCACAAAAAAAAAAAACTCCACACCACTAGCCAGGCAAACACCTGGGCACAAACAGATCTCCCCTGATACCTCCAGCTCAAACACACCCCAACCAGGCACCCAGATGAAACCTAGCTTCCTAATAAATGATAGCCGTCCATTTACTCGGAGCCAAGCTGCACTAAAAGCCTCCAATACAGGAACACAATGTTGCCAGCCAATCAAGACAAAAAAAGCGACAAAACAGACAGAAGATATTAGAAACACCAATCAAGCAGAACACAGCAAAGTCCAAGACCAATAAACACAGACCAAGACTCCCAACCAATCAGGATGAAGAAAAAACCATTCTGGCACAGCAGTAGGCTAGCCCCAAATTTAAAACTGAAATGGCTGTGAAAGTCTGACTCACAGACGAACACAATACAGAAGCCTGATGATGGCAGATGAGATTCTGCCAAAACGTTGCTACAACTTTAAAAGCACAACTATAATGATGCGGGAAAATACCCGAACAAAGCTTCAATTTTTTCCCTTCCTGGGCCCCAGGGAAGCCTTCTGGGAGCAAAAACACCCCCCAGGAGGCTTCCCTAAGGCCCAGAAGGCCCAAAAATGGAACTTGGGAGGGTGCTGTGTGTGCCCCTTCCAGGCTCCATTTTTTTCCTTTCTTGGCCCCAGGGAAGCTTCTTGGGAGCAAAAACGTAACCCCAGGAGGCTTCCCTGAGGCCCAGAAGGCCTCCAAAATGGAGAGGGGTGGCTGCAAAAAAGCCACACCCATCCAGTCACGTGGCCATGCCCACCAAGCCATGCCCACCTTGCCACACCCATGGAACCGTTAGTAAAAAAATTTGAATCCCACCACCGCCTGAGGCTTCAGGTGGTGAAAGCATGCATATGCAGCTGGTTAGTGATGATGATGAGGAACCACCTTCTGAACCTAATCCAAAAACAAGCAGAGCAGAGAAAAGGCAGGAACAGTGAAGGTTATCCTGATTACTAGAAAGGAAGCAGCCTCACCCCTCTTGATGGGCTGCACCAGAAGCTGGCTATTTAGCACAGCAGACAGATGAAGACAATGTTAGGAACAATGCAAACAACACAAGCAAACAGGATGTCACATTTTACTGAATAATTAGTTTCAGGTGAATCAAAAACAAGAGCCAATCTCTGGGCTGTTAAAAGTCACCTCCCTGCAATTTCACTTGTTGGATATATATCTTATTGGCCATAAATCAAGTGATCAGGCAGAATTTCTAAGAAACCCAAGCTTGCTTGTTTGGTAATTGTTGCGTCTGTCACAGAGGGAGACTCAGAGTCAGTGACTTAGTTCAGCTCTTTATTGGATCCCGAGATCGGCTTCAGGTTCAAGGGGAAAAACAGCGGCTTTTATTCTCTGGCTGCGGCGGCCGCGGCCAATGGCACCACTTTGAATCTCCCGCGATTAGTTTCCACCAATTGTGGGGGATTCGCAGTGGGCCAATCAGTGCGGCTCGCTCGGCCAATCAGATCGCCATGCGCTTTGGCCAATCACAGCGCGGCGCTTGCAAGTATGCTAATGACTGTACAGAACACCCCTCCCCTCTTGGTACGGTCCTACGTAACGTAGTCCCGTAAGTAGGCAGGGCTTCGTACTTGCCTACTTGACCTGCGCAGGTTAGTTGTTGCTTGACTCCCGGCCGGTTCAGTCGGGTTCTGTGTTGCTCTCTGCCTTGTCAGTGGAACCGCCTGGAAGGCCTCGCCGGGCCTTTCGTCACAGCTCCCTCCTGGTCTACCCGGGCTGGTTGAGCTGTGGTTGTTGCCACTCCCGTCTGGTCTTTCTGGGCTGGTTGAGCTGGCCTGGCTGCTTCTTCCTGGTGAGGCTTCGAACTGGCTGCTTTTTGATGAGTATTGCTGGTTTCTTTCTATTGGTTTTTGGTTCCCGGGGTATTCCCTCCCCTCTTGGTTTGCGTTATGGGGGCTGTCTGTGTCTGTTTGCGTGTCGGTTGTGTTTCCCGTGGTTGTTCTCGATCTTATTTGATTGATGTGTCATTTCCATGCTCGTCCATCGGTTGTTTGCAGCCGGTACGAGCGGGGACCTGTCAGCTGGGCTATGGTTGCTGGTACCCAAAGTGGATCTCCGGTAAGGTTCTTTGCGTAGACTGAGTCTCCTGGTGAAAATGTTCGGTGTTTGCTTGAGGAGTTTGGGGTTTTTTCTGGGTTGTATGTGGGGTGCAGCCTGTCAAGTGGGGACCTTAATTTCCTCCCCATTAATAGTTCTGCCTGGCTTTTGTTGGTTGTTGTGTTTGGGGTTATGTGTTGTATAAAAAGCATTTTATTTATTTTTTCTTGGATTTCCCCATGTTCAATTTTTTGGATAGTTTTTTTCGTAAATTGAACCATCCGTTCCACCCTCCCGTTCGCTGCCAGATGTGCCGGTGCTGTCAGTGCGTGTTGTATGCCCTGTTCCGCTAGGAAGTTTTTGAATTCCAGCAACGTAAATTGGGGCCCGTTATCCAACATGATGACATCTGGGAGGCCGTGGGTTGCAAACACCTTGTTGAGTTCCTTGGTCACGGCCTCCGTGGTGGTGGTTTTCATGTTGCTAACCTCCAACCAGTTGGAATAAGCATCTACCGTGATAAGGAATGTATGTCCTTTCGTGCAAAATCTATGTGAATCCTGGCAAAATCTATGTGAATCTGGCAAAATTTATGTGAATCCTGGACCATGGTCCCCTGGGGGTTTCCCATTCCAGGATTGGTGCTGCGGGAGGGCTCGGCCTGGTTTCTTGGCAACGTTTGCATGTTGCCACACAAGTCTCAATCTGCTTATCCATCCCTGGCCACCAGGCATAACTCCTGGCCAGGGCTTTTGTTCTAACTATGCCTGGGTGCCCCTCGTGTAACAACTCCAATAACTTCCCTTGTAACTTTTCCGGGATAACAACCCTATCCCCCCAAAGTATACAACCTTTTTGTAATGAGAGTTCTGTTTGCTGGTTCCGAGATGTCCTGAATGATTCGTCGTTGTCCTTTTCCGGCCACCCCTTTTCTACCCAATGTAACACCCGTGCCAGATGCTTGTCTTTATTAGTCTCGCGGGCAATGTCTGACGCGGTTATGGGTAGATCGGGCAGAGTCTCTATGCTGAGGGTGGCTGTTGTGGATGCTGGGTTGGTGTCTAGGTCAGGTAACGGCGTGCGGCTCAGAGCATCTGCGTGGGTGATTGTCTTACCGGGTCGGTGTGCGAGCCGGTAGCTGTAGGCGGCAAGGAATTTGGACCACTTTGTCATTCTAGGAGAGAGAATGTTTGGGGTGGCCCTGTTCCCTGCCAGGATTCCCAGCAGCGGCTTGTGGTCGGTGATGATGGTGAACGTGCGGCCGTAGGGGTACTCATGGAACCTCTTCACTGCGGCGACGATAGCCAGGGCCTCTTTATCCAGCTGACTGTAATTTCTCTCTGGTTTGGTGAGGGTCCTCGAAAAGAAGCCGATGGGTGCTTTTTTTCCATCGAGGAGCCTGTGGCTGAGGACGGCGCCGACGCCGAAAGGTGAGACGTCGCATGTGACTGTAAGTGGTAGGGTCTCGTTGTATTGGATGAGGACGGCATCCGAGGTGAGCAGATCCTTGGTTTTGTTGAAGGCGGCTTCCTCACATTTCCCCCAAGTCCATGTGGCCGCCTTGTCCAAAAGCCTATGCAAAGGCTCCGCTGCAGTCGCCTTTTGGGGCAGGAAAACATTATAGAACTTAAGCAGTCCTAGAAATGCCTGCAGTTCTGTTTTATTCTTTGGCGTGGGGGCTTCTTTAATGGCTCTGATTTTTTTCACGGTTGGATGGATGCCGTGCTGGTCTAGGAGGTATCCTAGGAACTCGACCCACTCTGTGTACAGCTGGCATTTCTCTTTTTTCACCTTTAGCCCGGTCTCTTTGAATTTGGTTAGTACCTCCTTTAGACGACCCTCTAGTTCTTGTTGGTTGGCTGCTGACACCAGTATGTCGTCGAAGTAGGGCACCACCCCCTTAATTCCTTGCAAGAGTCTCTCCATGAGGCTCTGGAAAATTCCCGGAGCCACGCTGACTCCAAACTCGAGTCTATTGCAGCGAAACACTCTCCGGTGGGTGACTATGGTCTGCGCCTCGGCGGTTTCTGCATTGACCGGCAGCTGTTGGTAGGCTTGCGCCATGTTGAGCTTCGCAAAAACCTTGCCTCCCCCCAGTGAGTGTAGGAGGTGCTGCACTACTGGGACGGGGAAGGTGCTTTGCTGTAAGGCACAATTTAGAGTGGCCTTATAGTCCCTGCAGATTCTCACTGACCCATCGGGCTTGACTGGGGTGACTATGGGGGTCTCCCACCGGGCATGATCGATTGGCTGTAGGACCCCTTGTTTGATGAGCTTGTCAATTTGCTTGTCAATTTTGGGCCTGAGTGCAAAAGGTACCCGCCGTGGTTTTAGGCGTATCGGGGGAATGCTGGGGTCTAGGCTGAAGGAAATAGGGGACCCTCGGTACTTGCCTAGAGTGCCGTCGAACACTTCCTGGAAGTCCCATGCAAGTTGCTCTTCCCAGTCGGCATCTGCGACATGGTCGCCTCCGCACCCAGCACATGTGGGTCCCGACTTATGACTCCGCCGATCGTGCTGGTCTCGTCCCGTTTGGAGTCGATGGATGTCTTCTTCCTCGTCCGTGGTGTCGGAGGCGGAGTGGAAGTCGTCATGATGGGTGGTGGTCTCTCGGCGGCTTGCTTCTGAATGGGCCTCATTCGCCGGGCCCGTCTCGATGGTCGCGGTGCATTCCCCAGTGTCCGGTCTCCACATTCAATTTGCCGATTTCCGGGTTGCCTTGGCTGCGGTGGCTTCGGCGAGGGCGTCGGCGAGAGTGATTCGCCTTTTGCCATCAGACGGCTTTGGAGGACTGGGTCTCTGAGCCCGAATACGACACGGTCCCGCAAAGCTTCGTCCATGTCCAAGAAACCGCACATGCCCCCTAGGCTCCATAGATCAGCCACAAAGTCACTGATGCTCTCACCCGATCTCTGGTCCCACTGGTAGAAATCGTGCTGCCTGGTTTCCGGTTCCGCATGGCTTCGGTGGCAGCAGGAATTTGCGACCGTTCGCGATTCCTGCTGCGCTTGCCGCCGAGGTACCCCCGATCCAAATGGGTCAGGGGGATATGTGTTAAGCCTGGGTTCCCCAACCAGGGTTAAGGAGACAAGCTAAACAGAATGTGCAGCATTAGTCAGATAGGCATACAGATTAAATGAGTGAGATAAGTTTGTATGTTTATTAACATACAGTAAAAATAACAGACACGCTTGTGCTATCAAAAATATAGTTTATTCCATTTATAGCATAGTCAAAATAACAGTCCATTAGTCATGTATCATTTAGTCAGTCCATTCAAGGATATTCAGTTAGCAAAGTCCGTGTAGAATATCCTATTCAGTTCACTTACAAATCAGTCCTTTGTCTCTCTCCCGTTCGAGTAACGCAGTCTTGAGTCCATGCAGTAATTAGTGATCATCAAAGCCAGAGAGAGAGCAAGCTGTCGTCTTGCTTCTTTTAAAGTGCTTTCACAACCACTCCCCTAATTACATTCCCTATATTTAAAGTTGCACACACTTTAACTTATAAACTATGATTACATATTTATTATTTTACCTAAACCAGTTAGGGTAAAGAAATGGGTCAGGGGGATATGGCTGCCCTGTAGGGACAGCCGAAGAGAGAGGGGAGCCGGACAGGGGGTTGGGGGTGTCGCAGACCCCCTCCTCGTCCGGAAAAACCCCTTTTTCCCAAGGTGGTGGAGCGGCGGTCAGCAATGGCCGCCACGAAGAAGCCTACAACCGGGTAAGATTGTGCTGGAGGAAGCAAGAAAAGTGAAAGTGCTGGCTGAGCCGGGTCAATCAACATCTTTTAAATTCGCTGGAACTGAGCTGTCTGAATTGCTGGAGGTTACATTGTCTCCCTAAGAAGATCGAAAGCGGCAGAGAAGCTGTTAAAGGGAACTTTTTTTTCTTCACTCTTCCACCCCATGGAAACAGCAGATGAAGATTTGAAATTTGTTTGGGCACTGAAGGTGAACTATTCTGAAAGTTGAAGTTAAGGGACAAAAGAGTTCTTGGATATTGGACTTAAAAATTTAAGAAATTGGAAAACCCTTATTAGAGGTATGGATTTCTGATCATTTAAAAATTGATGTTGCAAATGGGAAGGGAGAGGGAAAAAATTGGAGCAGAAATGGAAAAAGGAGGAGATTGCCTAGAATCTCAAAGAAAGATATATGGTAATTGGACCTCTTTGATTAAACAGTAACCCCAGAAAGAGAAATAGAAGAAGGAAGAAAAGTATTAACTTTTGGAACTTTTTTTGAATTATTTTTGATTAAAAATACTTGGTTGGTTGTTTTGGGGAAAGTTTCTCTTTTCAGGATGGCATCGCTTGTGGATGAACTAAAGACTGAATATCAAAAATATAAAAAGGAAGAACAAGATAGAAAAGATACTTTGGGCACTTTATTTCAATTTTTAGAAATGGCGTTATGTACTTATGAAAAGTTGATTACGCAGCAGAATGACTGGGACAAAGAAGAAGAGGAACAAGAAGCCATCTTTGATGAACAATGGGTTTTTTCCAGGGAGGAGGAGAAAGAGGATAAGAAAAAGGGGATTTTAAGGTTTGAAAAACAACCAAAAAATGAGAAAAATGAGAGGAAAGGTGGATGCAATGTTAGAAAGCAAAGAAAAGGGAGTAAGAAAAGGGAGGAGGAGAGACAAAGGGGTAAAAAGGGCAAGGAGAAGAATAAGCAAGAGAGAAAGGGGGGGAGGAGAAGCCTCAATGGTGGGAAGCAAGATCTAAAGAAAAAAAGTTTATTTAGAAACAATGGGTGAATCTAATTAAGGATAAAAGGGGGATTCTGGAAGGTACATAAGATTGTGTTTTTATATGTGTATTTAGAGTATAAAATTTATTGTGTAATTTTAGAATCTACTAAACAGAATCCCAAGATAAATTAAGTGCTATATGAAGTACTTTTAAGTTAGGGTAATGAGTTAAAGGCGTCACTCCAATTAGTGTATAGGAGAAGTATAGTAAAAGAAAAAAGATGAATGGATAGTTGGAAATAGAACAAACAAAGAATGTTATTGAAAATGGTAATAAGATATGGAAGGATATATAAAGGTTTTGTTATGTTTTTTTGGGTTTTGTATGTTGATAAAAGGCAATAAAATTTTAATTAACAAATAATTTGGATGAAAAGGAGAAATTGGGGTAAGATATGAAGTTAAATAGATAAAGTAAATATTGATATTATAATTGGGAATCATTATGTTCTATTGGTTTTCTTCTTTCATTATCACTATTTTTTTTTTTAGAAAAGAATTTATAAGCTGTTATGCCTTGATTGTTTGTGCACTGTTTTTGTAAAATTAATAAAATTGGTTTATAAAAAAAAAGAAAATGATAATAAGATATGGAAGGATATATAAAGTGAATATGATGTTTGAATTTGTGTCTGTGAGAAGAGTTTCAACCCGGGATCAGGCAGCCTTCAGAAAAGATGTTTTAGTTTTTGTTTTTTTTCTATGTTCTGTGTTATGTATGTTTATAAAAGGCAACAAAATTTTAATAAGCAAGAAATATAATTTGGATAAAAGGAGAAGTCTGGATAAGATATGAAGTTAAATAGATAATGTAAATATTGATATTACAATTTGGAATTATTTTGTATGTTCTATTGGCTCTCTTTAATTATTTATTAATTTATTTATTTTTAGAAAAGATTTTTCAAGTTGTTATGCCTGGATTGTGTATTGTTTTTGTGAAATTAATAAAATTTGTTATAATAATAATAATAAAAAAGAAATCGTGCTGCCTGATGAGGGTGGGCATGGCGGGGGCATAGTGGTTTCGGAGCAATGGCTCGAGATTGGCCCAGTCCATCTCCTTCATATCCCTGGGTTTTGCGAGAGCTTTTGCCATCTTGAACACTGCGGGCCCGCAGTGTGTTAGAAAGACGGCTCTTTTCTTCTGCCCGGTTGCATCCTTCAAGTTGCTACTTTCGAGGAACATTAGGAATCGGTCTGTGTATGATTCCCAGTCCTCGGCAGCTGGGTTAAAAGGTGCGGGCGGTGCGATGCTGGCCATCTTGTTGGTCTCGCTTCCTCAGGACACGTGCTTGATGGGGATTAATCTCAAGATCCCACCTTCATCGCCAGTGTTGTGTCTGTCGCAGAAGGAGACTCGGAGTCAGTGACTTAGTTCAGCTCTTTATTGGATCCCGAGATCGGCTTCAGGTTCAAGGGGAAAAACAGCAGCTTTTATTCTCTGGCCGCGGCGGTCGCGGTCAATGGCACCGCTTTGAATCTCCCACGATTAGTTTCCACCAATTGCGGGGGATTCGCAGCGGGCCAATCAGTGCGGCTCGCTCGGCCAATCAGATCGCCGTGTGCTTTGGCCAATCACAGCGCGGTGCTTGCAAGTATGCTAATGACTGTACAGAACAGTAATCTCAAAATAAATAAATAAACAAATAAATTAACCAGGCAAAATTTCCTAAAAGGAATGCCTCTTAACACAGAAAAGCAGAACTAATGACCTTTTTGTGTATAGCACAATAAAATCGTGTAGTTTTTAGATAAACTGCAGTGGGCCCATTTAAACAGAAATTAACTTCCAAAAAATCTTCCACTTTCTTCCCTTGGTCTCTACCTTCCCTTGTATTAAGGACATTGCCCAAGATAGTTGCCCAAGATTACTGTCAGATCTCTTCTTTATTTCTGGGCAACCTGAGCTGTCCATCCATTCTTTCTATCCTTTATTACAAGGGTTACATTCAATTTGTTTATGCTTTTATTTGTCAAATTTATTTGGTCATCCATTTCACATGAAGTGACTCTGTGTGGCGTATAATAAAATCAACAATTAAATTTTCCAAAACCAATTAAAAATGATAAACATGGATACAACAAGACCATGAGAGGGAAAGTATTATATATAATGCAGCCAATGTGCATGCAGGCTCTCTATTACAAAGGGATCTCTAAGTTTGTTAAACCCCTGCCCCCCCTTTTTGGTGAGTCTTCCAGAAAGTTAAAAGAATTTGGGCTAACCTCACCTCAGGAGGGATAATGTTTCAGAATGTGGATGTCACAGCAGAAAATCTTACCTCCTAATTCTCATCAGATGAAACTCCTTAGCAGACAGGACCTACAACATACAGTACCTTTCCTGCTGGACCTGATGGGATGGGTATGTATTAATCAGAAAGGGACAGTTCCTCAAATAACCTGGCCACTGTAAGGCTTTAAAAGTCAAAAACAGCACCTTGAATTGCACTCAGAAGGAAACTGGCAATCAGCACAATTTATGTAGCAGGGCTGTAATGTGTGTCCTTCTAGAGACACACATTAAGTGACCACAACATGAATAACTGTGAGCACAGGTTCTCAATAGAGGAACAGGGGAACCAGTGCACAACATGTTATGCAAAGATTCCTAATTGGCCACAACTGCCACCTGCTTTTTAGACAGAAGCTGTGAGTCAAGAAAGACTCTGAGATTATGGATCGGGTCTATTTGGGACAGTGCCATCTCATCTAGTACCAAATAAGGTAAAACCCTAGATCTGGAAGACCCTAAAACTCAAAGCTACTCAATCTGCCTAAGGTACAATTGAAGCCTATTATTCCCCATCAGGACCCCTACAGTTTCCAGGCATCCATAGCACCACTTAATTTGCCATGGTCAAAGTTTATATAATTGAGTATCATTAGTATACCGGTAATACCTCACTCTGTAGCAACAGATCATCTCCCCAAGCAGTCTCATGTAGAGGTTAAACTGGAGTGTGGAGAGCACTGAAGCATACATATGTACAAAACACACATCTCACAAAAGCATCTGAGGGTGGATTCTCACTCTTGACCAACACTGTCTAGTTTCAATCTCTTAGAAAGGAAGCATACTGTGTTAATCCCCTCTAATTCCTGGAGTCAGTTCAGAAAACTACCATGATTGATGGTTGTGAAAGTTGTTAGGGATACACACCCTAGCAGAACGTGCAACGGCAGTCTAGCAGGCAGGCAAATGATGTGAGATAAACGTTGTTGTAGTTTACACTCAGTAAGACAGATACACTGTGCCAGTTAAATAGTTTTTTTATTCCAGCAAGAGTTATAGTACAGTCAACAGTCCATATGTCATACACTAGTTCAGTCCATCCAGGGATTAATCAGTTGCAAAGTCCAGTGTTGAAAATAGAGGTCAGTAAACTTACAAATAATCAGTCCAGCAATATATCTCTTTTGCAGTCAGAGATATGAAGAAAATCAAACCCCTTTTCTTCTCTCAGCAACAGCAGGGAAACACATGCAGTTATCACCATCAATCCATCATTGTTAGTTATTCAGTAAAAGCCAGCAAACAGTGAGCTCTCTTGCTCCCTCTTATGGTGATTTTACAACCGCACCCAAAATACTTGTTTTGCAGTTAAAGTGATACACACACTTAAACTCACTAACATAGTTTATATATTATTTTTTACCCAAATTAAGTTAGGTAACCAATGTTATCCCTAACAAAAGTCACTGAGAGGTCAAGGAGAGCCAGGATTTATGTTACTGATTACGTTGTGAATTGTAATTCTTGCTTTCTTTGGTCTTTGACTTTTCTCTGCTTCAATGTGTGATTTGAGGCAACTCTGCATTGAACAGTTCCTTACTTTTCCTCTTAGCTGGAAAAATTATTTAACCCAGCATACTAATTTATATTTCCCAGGCATTCTCTGAATTCATTCTTTTTATTTAAAATCAGTTTAACAGCTGAGATCATCAATATAATGTTTTATTATTCTGGGTAGAAGAATACACTATAGGTTTTAGCTTTGAATTCATTGTGCATTACCATCTGAAATAGAAGAGGGAGGAACCTTGATATAGACTGTACATATAATTTTTGATATACAAGTTAGTCTGGGCTGAAATCAGATAGTCTCAGATGGAATGAAGCTTTCTTTCATTTAGATAATATCTTAGATTATTCTAAGCCAATTTAAAACAATTCAGACATTGTGATATTTCATGGCTGTTTTTAATACATCTGGAACCTAGAGTGGTGATTAAATTCCCAGAATAATTATAACTTTCAAAATTCTGAACTAGCCTCCAAGATCTGGTGTCTTTCAAACATGCATACTTTTAGCTAAATGTCTATGGAGATTGTAAGTCATCCAGGTCATGGTTGTCCCAAAGATGCTTTTTCAAAAGGCAACTAGATTTTCTGGTTTTTCTTTGAAGAAATTTTGCTTCTCCTCCAACAATCTTCTTCATTTCTGACAGTCCAATTACCTTTTGAAAAAGCAACTTTTCATTTCTATGCAAACTTTTAGTTTCTATCATACTCTTAACAGTGCAGATTATGACAATTTGGTTGGGATTATGGCAATATTTTTTTAATTAGTGGACAGTATTGCTGACATTGCACAAAAAAATAATAATACAAAGAAGAATGAATTTTTTTTTCAGAATCCTGTAAGGTATTGCACATGAGCAATAAAGCAGATAACAGATAATCAGAGTTGGAAGGGACCTTATAGGTCATTTAATCCAACCCCCTGCCCAAGCAGGAGACCCTACACCATTTCTGACAGATGGGAGTCTAATCTCTTCTTGAAAATCTCAAGTGATGGCGCTCCCACAACTTCCAAGGGCAAGCTGTTCCATTGGTTGATTATTTTCACTGTCAGAAAGTGTCTCCTTATTTCCAGGTTAAATCTCTCCTTGCTCAGTTTCCATCCATTATTCCTTGTCTGGCCTACAGGCGCTTTAGAAAATAGCTTGACCCCTTCCTCTCTAGGGCAGGTCCTCAAATATTGGAAGACTGCTATCATGTCTCCCCTGGTCCTTCTCTTCATTAGACTAGCCAAGCCCAGATCCTGTAACTGTTCTTCATATGCCTTAGTCTACAGTCTCCTACTTAGTCTTCAGCCACATAAGACTTCAGGGTTCCTATCCTAACTTTAAATTATGGGAGTTACAAATTTGGGGATATTTTGTTTAATAACTGTTGTTTAATCTGAGGGTTTCATGAACTTTATAAGCCGACTAAATGTGCCACATTGCTCACTTCTTGATTATAGAAATCTTACACCTTAGAAACATGGCATATTGTAGGAAAGAGTGATCTAACTATAAATTCAACAGTCACTTCTATTAGCTATTATTCATTTTACAAGACTCCCTGAATTCAATTAATACCTCTTTCTTGACCTCCTGAATTGGGAAGTCCTTTCTTGATCATGCTGTAATTATCTTTTTCTTGCCTCAACTTCTTGAATCATAGATTCCTAGTTGTAGGATCACGTTTTTCCTAATTTGTAACTAATATGATTACCAGTTCTGCAATTGTCCTACTCCTCTACCAATAAAAGCTAAATTGCAAAACAATGACTAATCATTCCATTTTACAATACCAATTCAGTCAATCTTCATTGGGAGCCATGAGCACAACACTATCTGATTTTTCTCTTCCATAGATTATCAATTTAAAATAAGCAATTTCAAACTGACAATATCCATAGTTTACTTATCTAGAACTTGTTTATATCTGATGGCACTTTCCATTGGGAAAATCAATAGATTCAGTAAACAAGGTTTGGAGTGACATTTTACAAGAAATATTAGCATAGTTCAGTAATATACAATATTATTAATATAATTTAATATTATTAGTATTAGCAATTCACTTGGCTAACATAGGCTAGTATTGTATTTTCTAGCTTCTTGCTGACCTAGTCTGTCCTTTATCTGAACCAAGTTTGGATTTATGCTCAGTGTTAAGTTCTGCGCATGGGTGCAAGGAACGGAGACGAGTCAGTGAACAGTGAACTTCAACTCTTTATTAACCATTGTGAACAGAGCAAAAACTGGGGGCAGCAGCAGCCCTTTTATAGGGCAGGCTGCTGACCTATTAACCAATGAGAACATGAAAGTATTAAACCCTTGAACCAATGAGAGTGGCTTGTAAACAGCCAATCAGATTCTCCAGAACAGACCAATCCGATATCGCTATTATCGGCCAATCAGAAGTGCAGGATTAGAACCCTGCTTTTTCTTAAGCTTTGATAAAACTTTATTTAAGTGCATTTATTAGTTCATAACACCCCTTCCCCCTGGGATCCGTTTGAGGGGTGCGGTGACGTAATCTCTAAGATATGTGGGTTGTTTTAACTGTCTATTAGAGTTGCGCTGTCCCACCGGTTCCCGTCTGCAGTCCAGCTTTGGTGGGACGCTTTTGGACATATCTGATACCGGCGGTTCTGCATTCTCACTGGACGACTCAGTGCCGCTAGTTCTGTCGTTGTTGTTATCCTCTGATCTTAGCGGGCTAGCCTCCATTGAGGTATTCCTCTGTGGTGAGGTCACACCCCTCTCTGATTCTTCTTCATTACTCGCACCCGATCACTGACTTCCTTCGCTTCTGCTCTTCACCATCTCGAATTCGGTTTCTTCGACATCCCCTCCCCCCTCAGTTTGGGAGTCCCAGGAGTCACGGGAACTGGGTTGTAGCCTAGAGCGAAGCTGATCTATATGGCGTTTCCATATTTTTCCATCGCAGGTTTGCACATGGTACGATCTGGGCCTGGTGGTTTGAATTACGGTTGCTTCAATCCATAATGGTTCGCCGGAGAGGTTTTTAGCGAAAACTAAGTCACCTACCTTGAACTCGCGGCATTTTCTGCTGGATCCGCAGAGTTTCTCTGGCTTGTAGGAAGGGTGAAGCCAGTCGAGGTGGGAACGGAGCTTGCGTCCCATCAATAGTTCAGCTGGCGTCTTGTTGGTGATGCTGTGCGGAGTGATGTGTTGGAGTAGGAGTATTCTGTTTATTTTTTCATCAATGTCCCCATAGTCCATTTTATGGAGAGTTTTTTTTTAACAAATTGTACCATGTGCTTGGCCCTGCCGTTAGCCGCAGGGTGCGCTGGCGAAGTTAGCACGTGGTGGATGCCCCGATCCTCTAAGTATTGTTCAAACGCCAGGGCGGTGAACTGGGGTCCGTTGTCAGAGATCAGAATGTCTGGCAGTCCGTGCGTAGCAAATAGCCTGTTCAATTTTCAGATGACAGACTCCGTTGTAGTATTCTTCATTTCATGGATCTTGAGCCAGTTGGAATAGGCATCCACTGTTAGGAGGAACGTATGTCCTTTAGTAGGTCTCGCAAAATCAACGTGGATGCGGGACCATGGCCCCCGGGGGGTTTCCCATTCTGTTGGAGTTGCTCTAGGTGGGGCACTGCTGACTTCTTGGCACTTTAAGCAAGTCTTTACCCAGGCTTCGATTTGTTTGTCGATGCCCGGCCATCACGCGTAGCTTTGTGCGAGTGCTTTCATACGCACGATGCCAGGGTGACCGTCATGCAATGTTTTCAATACTGCTTGTTGTAAGCGCTCTGGGACGACGACTCTATCTCCCCACAGGATGCAGCCTTTTTGTGAAAACAGTTCTGTTTGCCGGTTTCTGAAAGGGGTGAAATCGTCAGAGGTTTGTTCTATTGGCCATCCTCTTTCGACCCAGCTAAGAACTCGCGATAAGATAGGATCTTGTTTTGTTTCAATTGCAATGTCTCTGGCTGTTAGCGGTGGTGCCTGTAGCGTTTCAATCTGGAGTGTCGTAAGGGTTGGAGCTGGGTCGTCGACGGTTTCCGGAAGTGGGGCATGGCTCAATGCATCAACGTGGGGAATGGCTTTCCCCGGGCGGTGTTGTAATTTATAGTTGTACGCAGCTAAAAACTCCGACCAGCGAGTCATTCTAGGTGACAATATATAGGGGGTTGGCTTGTCTCCCGCTATAATCCCTAACAAAGGTTTGTGGTCGGTAATAATAGTAAAAACTCGTCCATACACATATTCATGAAACCATTTCACAGCAGATACAACAGCAAGAGCCTCTTTGTCGATCTGGCTATAATTATGTTCAGCCTTTGATAAGGTCCTTGAAAAATAGGCAATAAGGGCTTCACTACAATTTGGAAACACATGACTCAAAATGGCTCCTACTCCAAACGGTGATGCGTCACATGTAATTGTTAGAGGCAGAGTCTCGTTATACTGCATTAAAACAGCATCTGAGGTTAGTAAGTTTTTCACTTGTCAGAATGCGTGCTTCTCACGGTGTCCCCAGACCCAGGTTGCTTTTTTGTCGAGAAGTCTATGTAGGGGCTCAGCTACAGTCGCTTTCTGGGGCAAGAAGATGTTGTAAAAGTTAATGAGCCCCAGGAAAGCTTGGAGATCAGTTCTATTTCTGGGTCTTGGGGTGTTTTTGATTGCTCTCAGCTTCCTGTTAGTGGGGTGGATGCCCTGTTTATCGATTAGGTACCCCAGGAACTCTACTTTGTCTGTACACAGTTGACATTTATTTTTTTTTAACCTTAAGCCCGGAGACTTTAAATTTCTGGAGAACCAATTTAAGCCGCTTTTCTAGTATTTCTCTATTCGGGGCAGCAATTAAAACATCATCAAAGTATGGCACGGCCCCCTTGATCCCTTGCAAGAGTCCCTCCATCAGACTTTGAAAAATCCCTGGGGCTACACTCACTCTGAATTGGAGTCGGTTGCACTTAAAGGCGCCTCGGTGCATAATGATCGTCTGTGCCTCTGTGGTTTTTTTTTTTATCTACAGGCAGTTGTTGGTAGGCCTGTGCTAAATCCAATTTAGCGAAGACTTTTCCGCCCCCCAGGGAATGGAGGAGATGTTGTACCACCGGTACCGGGTAAGCGTTCTGTTGAAGAGCGTGATTAAGGGTAGCCCGGTAGTCCCCACAAATCCTTAACGATCCATCCGGTTTGATGGGTGTTACAATTGGGGTTTCCCAACGAGCATGGTCTGTTGGTTCTAAAACACCCTGGGCTATTAATTTATCGAGCTGCTTGTCAATTTTTGGTTTAAGAGCAAAAGGTACCCGACGAGGCTTACGGCAGATGGGGGCTACTTCAGGGTTAAGGTTAAATGATATCGAGGTCCCCTTGTACTCACCTAGATTGTCTGCAAAAATGTCCTGGAATTCCTAGACGATGGTCTCCTCCCAGTTGTCGCTTCTGGTTTGGTGAATGCCGGCTACCTCGATCCCGAGTGGGGTGAACCATTGAAGGCCTAACAAGCTAGACCGGTCACGGTCGACGAAGGTCAGTGGTAATGATGCAGTACGATTTTTGAATGATACATGGACTTGGCTGGATCCAACGACCAGAATTTGGTTCCCCTGATAATCTTTGAGTATGATTCTTTGGGCTTTGAGGTCTTGGCACCGGACGGCAGGGATTAATTGTTTAAGAGTCTTCCAGGAAACCATCGAGAGGGATGATCCTGAATTGACTTCCATCACACAAGGCTGGTTTTCGATGGCGACCTTCACTTGGATCTTCTTTGCGTCTAGCGATGAGGCGTGACCGATTGTAATGGTTTGGTGTGCCTCTTCTCTTCTCGATACAATGGCTGGTGTTTTATTTCTGTAGGAGTGGTTGTTCCATTGGCGGTTCAATTGTTCCCGACTCACAGGGTGATTCTCTGTGGTCTGGCGGTAGTTGTTTCCCCTCTGAAATGGGCTGGATCCTTGCTTGCTTCAACAGACCTTCCCGATGTGGCCTCTTTTACCACAGAAATGGCAAAGCGTGTCGAGGAATTTGCAGTCTGATCACGGGTGGTTTGCCCCACAACCCGCACATTGGTGCGGTAGTCTTTGATTCCGCTGATGGCGTTGGTCACGTTCAGACCGGAGCCGGTTGACCTCCTCCTCATCACTTTCTGATAGCGATTCGAGGTCCTCGTGGTGGGTCGCTGTTGTGTGCCTCTCTAGGCGAGGTGAGGTATCACTAGCGAGTTGACGGAGTGGTGCGTTGGTGCGGCGCATTCGGGCGGCCGACTTCCTGGTTGCTTCTGCTGCAGTAGCATCCTTGATGATATCAGTAAGGTTGATGTCCCCTTTTGCCATGATCTTGCTCTGTATCGTCTGGTCATATAATCCCAGAATTATTCGGTCTCTCAGAGCTTCTTCGAGGTCTGCGAACTCACAGAGGCCTCCCAGGTTCTGGAGATCCGTGATGAAATCTGCAATGCTCTCTCCTTTCCACTGGTCCCTCTGGTAAAATTCATGTCTTCGGACAAGCGTTGGTACGGCGGGTGCATAGTGGGCCCGTAGAAGGGGCGTGAGGACGTCCCAGTCCATGATTTTCACCTCAGCCGGTTTCGCTAGTGCCTTGGCCATCTTAAAGACGGCAGGCCCACAATGGGTCAGGAACACTGCTCGCTTTTTCCCCGTAGTGACATCCTTCAAGTTGTTGGTCTCTAGAAACATCTGGAATTGGTCTATGTACACGTCCCAGTCTTCTTGTGCTGGGTCAAATGGAGCGGGTGGTATGGCGCCTCCGGACATGGTTCCATTGTCGATGTGCCTTCAGCCACGTGCTCTGTTTGGTGCTCTGTAGTGTTCAGTCAGCTCTGATGTCTCTGCACCCCACCCTTGTCACCAGTGTTAAGTTCTGCGCATGGGTGCAAGGAATGGAGACGGAGGCAGTGAACGATGAACTTCAACTCTTTATTAACCATCGTGAACAGAGCAAAAACCGGGGAGAGCAGCAGCCCTTTTATAGGGCAAGCTGCTGACCTATTAACCAATGAAAACATGGAAGTATTAAACCCTTGAACCAATGAGAGTGGCTCGTTAACAGCCAATCAGATTCTCCAGAACGGACCAATCTTATATCGCTATTATCGGCCAATCAGAAGTGCAGGATTAGAACCCTGCTTTTTCTTTAAGCTTTGATAAACTTTATTTAAGCGCATTTATTAGTTCATAACACTCAGCTCTGTTATATTTCTCTCAAATAATTTTAAAGTAACCCAGCGGTCCATTTTCCCCTCTAGGAAATTATTTCCCCCCATAAAAATTGTAATGTAGCTTTGCCCTTCCCATCCCCACACCACTCCTTTCCTTCAATTTTCATCAAAGGGATGAACTACTTATATATTTTGTAATCTTGCCATAACTGTGTTTTATACCACTTGAACAAATATGGTCTTCAGCATGTTCTATATTGTATATTAAATGATAAGTTAATAATTTACAGAATCAAATTTATAATAATGCATAATAGACATATTATATTCTTTTTCTGGTGAATTCTTTAGTCTGGGCTATTGTTATGTAAAGATTTTAGAAACTTTTGTGACTTGTGAAATTTACAATGACAATAACAAATTTAGGCAAAATAGTTGTGACTGGTTCTTTTTTAGTAATGAGAAGGACAATGGATAGAATCAGATTGTTTCTTGGCCATTCAGTGCCACTGACAATAAGAGGTAAGAAGCTGAAATGGCACATGGGTATCAAGCTTAATTTTCATTCATTGTAGGAAACAACTGGACTTCACATATCAGAAAAACAGCACCCGGTAGCATCACTTAAACCATATTAAAGCTGCTTCATAAAGATAGCTTGTCATGCAACGGCAATTGCAAGAAGCAGAATTTAGGCATTTAAAATAAAATATAGGCTTTGGCAGCTCTCCAAGGAATGGGAATTAATAACCTGAAATCCTGACAACCAATTTGGTGTAGTTGTTAAAAGTTGCCAGGCTAAACATTGGGAAACTGTGAGTTTTAGTACTGCCTTAGATATGAAATCAGATGGGTGGATTTGGGCCAGTCAGTTCCTAAAATGTTGTCAGAAAACTCCTGAGAATTGGGTAGACAATGACTAGGATTTAAGATTGGCTAGAAGGCACCATAAATAAATAACCTATCACTCTCCCCCCAAGAAAACGTCTGAAAACACTCACGTTTGAACCCTAAAGCATTTTCAAATAAGCGTTTGCAATCATTTTAGGATCAGCAGCATCAGCTCCAAACCAGATTGATTTCATGCTATCATTTATTTTCAGATGCAAAATTGTTCTGTTCTGAGTCTAATCCAAATTTTTTGGAATCATTGCAAAACTAATATTTTACTTAGAATTGCTTAACACTGTAAATCTTTTTTCGTTGGCTGGAATCCTTACCTAACCCGCTTCCTTAGCACTTAAGTCAAACTGAGTTATGTTAAACTAGACCTCCAAGGTCCCTTCTAGCCCTATGATTCTATGATCCCCCTCCTCCCCTGCACATACACTTTTAAGCTCAGCATCCTGTTCTCTGAACTTGACTTTTCCTGTATGTATCATTCAAAATTTCTGCTTTTCCCCAGTCCAGCAAAGGTAACCATGGTCACAGTTGTAAGGAAAAATATCCACTTGAACAATTGCCAAGACAATGAGTTTTTTTCAGTGCTCTGAGGCTGGTAGAAGTAATAATATTTATTGGCTGGACTTGGAATCACACTGCTTTATGAGTGATTAAAAGGGTGCAAACACTGGTGATGTGGAAGTGGCTCTAATTTGCAATGAGAGGTTCAATCTTCCTGAAAGTCTTTGCCATGGCTGCCAGTCTCTAAAACATGCTCAATTGTATGATAACATGGATTGTTTTGGATAAGCATCTCACTTGCTTTAGATTATCCAGATGTGGTGAAGATCTGGTAAGAGACAACTTCTCAAAGGGATAAACTAGGATTCAGTAATTTGCTTGCTTTTTCAGATGGAGAAGGTGTTTATCATAGCCTAAATAGGAGCATTTCTTCAAAATGATTTGTATTATTCTTTTTTATAGACATTTCAGAATAAAAAACTACAACCATAAAGCAGCTTTAATGTGGATCCGATAACTTTCAAACTTACCAGTTTAATGTTATTTCTCTGATCTCTAATATCACCCAACATATGCAAATGACATTTTCTAAATATGTGCTGCTAGAATAACCTTAAGATAAAAATAGTTTTTCTATGAATTAGGTTATGATGGCAAATAGATAATATTTTCTGAGAGTGAATATGAAAACATGTATGTTGCCTCTGTTGGCTAGGTTTTGCTAGCTCCCATAAATCTTGGGCTCTGAATGTTTTCTTGCCATCTGAAGTTGCATTTACATGTTGTTTATTCTTATTCTTCACATTGTTTTGACCCTTGACTTTGGAGTGAAATGAGCTTACTTTCTTGAATTGGTTATTTGGCCTTGTGATGACTCTTGATTTCCCTTCATTTTCACTTGTCACGTTGTTTCTTTTCCTTCTTCATTCTCTGCTTCTCTAGTGATTTCACACAAGGCTGACTGAAAACCTCTTTACACCAGAAGTGTGTTTTTTGGTAGCAGAGATGATTGCTGGGCTATGTCCAAACCAGCTTCCCCCAATTTGATGCTCTCACTGAATTCTAGGCCAGTATGCCAGTGCCTTCCCAACACATCTGGAAGGCACCATATTAAGAAAATATTTATAGGGTTTTAATCCTCCCATTTCATTTTAGAAATACTACACCTCATAATTACAAATGCCAAATGAGGTGAAGTGGCCATCTTGTTTCACACTTTTATTCCAACTTTACATATACATTTTTAATACTGTGAACTGCCCTGTACATAAAAAGATCTGAGTTGTGCAAGCCATGATGTTCCCTGTGTCATGAAACTGAAAGTTGGACTTTGAAGAAGCAAAATAGGAATAGTATTGATGCTTTTGAAGTTTGGTGTTGGAGAATGCCTTTATTTAAAAAAAAAAATATTTGTGGAAACTCTTAATTTGTAACTTGCATTAAAATACTTTTAGTGAATTGTTGTTTTAGCAGAAGTGAAATGTAATCTTCTCCATAAATGTTTTAAAACTTACTTTTACAAAATAATTATGAATGCTGTCATGCCCTAATGTGAAAATCATAAAGGTCCTTTATGCAAAGGAAAAAAGCGTGGAAAAAACGATTTAAGCAAACGCCTGCTCAAGGATTGCTCCTTCCCTCCAATCCAACTGTGGAAAACCTAAGTTTTAATTCCCTATGAACTTCATGATGGAAGTCAGCGCTCTCAATAGATACGGGACTTAGATGTGGACGGCTAGGACAGCGCTCAGCCCATGCTTCATGTAATCATTTCACCACACAAACAAGCGCTAGAATTCCAGCGGGACTCCCCATATGAACGAAAGCCCAATTACGCACGAACGAAAGAGCGCCAGCTCTGTCACTGCTTCCTCGGAACTACGGCTAGTGGTCGATCATTCCTTTTTCCTCCTGAATGAAAAGTGTGCGCCCACCCCTCATCCCCGCTTTTTTCTCTTTTCCGTTTGGCCAGGCAGGAGAGCCAACCAGCCCGCGGCTGGCGAATGAGCGGGGCGGGGACTGAGCTCCGGCGGAGGCCCGTCCCTCGTTCAACCCGCCTCGCCAGGGCCGAGGAGCCAGTCTGGAGACGCGCTTGGTGCTGGTGGTGGTGGCGGCGGCGGTGTGCTGGTTGTAGAAAGAGCCCGGCAGCGCGCGAGCGAGGGAGCGAGCGCGAGCAAAGAAAGGAACGCGGCGGGGATTTCCAGACTGGGCTCGAGGGCGGGAGAGGAAGTGCCGGGCGGGCGGGTGGGGGGGGGGGAAAAGAACCAGCCGGGGCAGCGCACCAGGGACTTTCCAGCCGGGGCAAAGCAAAGACTACGTTTGCCTGAACTGCTGCAAAGAACAGCAGTGGTCGGTAGTGCTGGCGGCCGCGGTTCTTTTGCCCCCCCTCCCCTTCTTTTCCTCAGGCGCAGAGTAAGTAGTAGGGGAAGAACCGGAGAAGGTTGGCCGGCTGTTGCTCGCCTCCAGGCAGAGGCTGAATCGGGAGCTGGTGGGGAGCAGGGAGCGTTTCCCAAAGCCGAGGCAGAGCGGGTCGGCCTCCCCAGTTCCTGCTGCCTTGCTAAGTCAGGGGCGGTGTAGCTGGCTGGAAGGGAAAGCCGTCGTGTGCGTGAGGAAGTGGAGGACGCAACGGCCGGAGGTCCCCCCTTTGGTAGTGCCCACTTCCAAAGGGGGGCAGCTGCCCGAACACCGTGGAGCTGCTGTGGGGAAGCGGCTGGCGCCGCGGCCGAGAAGGTCCCCGCTGCTTGTCGGAGGGAAAGGGGGGAGAGGTCCGCCGCTGCTCAATTAAAGCGCGTGTCTCGAGCTTAGAACTGGTTAGGGGCTGCATCTTCCCGCTTCCTCGAGCTGTTGCTTCTCTCTCTTGCCTCTTTTTTCCCCCAAATTAAAGCACCCGCCCGGAAAGAAGGCTGCTGTTTGGGGACTATGCGGGGATTCTGCTGGTGCTGCTGCTGCCCGGAGGCATTCGCATTCAGCCTCCATGCACCTCAAAACTGCCTCTCCGAGGTAGATTCGTTCTGCTGCTCTTGCTGCTGCTGCTGCTGCCGCCGCCAAGAATCACTACTGGCTGCTTTGCTCGCACATTCATCACCCTTCAAGCTGTTGCTGCTATTGTTGCTCCTCTCCCTCCTCCTCCCTCCACTATATCGCTTTGGAAGAAGAGAGAGGTGGTGTGTCTGGCTGCTTTAAGAGACGCGGTGTGCCTTTTTTTCACCCCCCTTTCTTGAAGCTTGTTGCGAGGCCGAAACCTCTTGTAACGTTTCAGGATCGGATCGGATCGGCAGGACGCGGGGTCTGAGAGCTGCCGGCAAGGAAGAAAAGCATGCCGGTTTTTTTTCCCCTTCGGCCGCTGCTGCTGCTGCAGCACTGTAAAGGTGTCTGCCTGCATGCATTTGATGTGTGTGAATGCAGAACGCTCTCTTAATTCCTGGCTCCCTCCATATGCAGTCGATGTGGGCGGACCGAAGGGTTTATCAAAGGGGAAAGCGTTTGCCTTGATAAAAAACGGGTGGGGGGGAATGCTGCTTTTAATTCACTTGTGGCAAACTCACGTTGTACCTACCAACTTTGTATCTTCCCCGAACACTTGTTTTGCTTGATTACTTTGCAGTCACGAAGGATGCTCAGGCAGCTGCATTTTGAATTTGTATCTGTAGTAGTCAAGCAGGATTAAGGACTGTTGCAGGTGCAGCTGAAGAAGAGGGAAGACACTTGTAAAAGATGTGGGATGAATGAAATGCAATGGAGATTTCTTTATTGTGTGCTTTTTTGTTTTTGTTTTATAGGGATAGCTTTATAGCAAGTGCAGAAGAAGGAGCAGTTAAAGGATATGCAACATGAAGGTATTATGGGCGTTGGGTTACAAATTGTTTTGCTGTTGTCACCACAATAGTACTTTAAACGTGCCTCTATTTTAAGAAGTAAAAAAGCTTGAATTATACACGATTACGTCATTTTATAGTGCCGTGAAGAATTTGCTTAAAAGTTTATACTGAGTCATGCCTCTGCAGAATAAATCTTACTGATTCTTAAAGATGATTGCAATGCTTTTTATTGGTTTGTCTGTTTTAAATGAAGGGAAGTTGGCAACAGATCAGTTTGTAAAAATGTATATTAGAAAAAGGTAGCATTTAATTTAAGAAAATCATAGTTGCATTTGTCAGTCTAGTCATGTCTACATAGTGTTTTACTAAGATGTTGCTGAAATATTCAGATGTTATTGTCAGTAGCCTGGGTTTTTGTCCTTTCAGTCATCTAAATGTATTTTGGGAAGATTTGTTCTTTATATTATGTTGTGCAAGAAAATTTAAAACAGATACAGATTGTAGGACCTTGTGGGTTTATGTGATGACAATGGGAGGAGTAACCCTCAAGCTAGTAAGGATGAATGTTCTGCATTTTGATCAAAGATTGTAATAAAGCATGTATGTTACAGATTTTATGGGTAAATGTAATATTTTTAGAGCTCAATTTTCCCAGTTATTGAACTCAATGACTAATCATGTCTCTGAGATCAGGACTGCACCAGTAGTACTGTGTGCTTCAGTCATGTCTGTGGAGAGAAGCAGTCTCTGCTCTAGCCTGTGCTATTGAATAGTATAATATGAATGACTTTGACTTTTTAATTGATCTCTATACAGGCTATTTAGAAAAATGCATTATTACAATCGTCACCAGCTGCGTGTATGGTAGTAGATAAATTATATCATTCTGACATTTTTAGTCCATATTCCATCTTGTTTTTCTTTTTTAATCTTTTCATTCTAATTTGCTGAAGGCTTAAGGGTTGATTTTGAAACTGCATGTATTTGGCTATCTAAAATAATAGAAGATAGATTTTTGAAACCATATTCAGGCTTCAATATTTGGGAAGCAAAAGCTGGATTTTAGAGTTTATAGCAAAGATGTTCCATGTACAAAAGAATTGTTTTTAGTAAGATGGTACTGAGATTGTCAGGTCATTTTGGAAAACTGCTTTTATGAGAGAGGAATCGAAAGATTGTCAGGTTAAACAAATGAAATAATATTTGCATGTGTCCTTAAAAGTAAGTTGTGCTGATGTTATATGTGTAGTTACAAGGATCTAATCCCAAGTCAATGAAGGTGTTAAAGAAAATTGAAAACCATGCTTTTTCTAGAATCTATAAGTAAGAAAGAAATATTTATGACAGTTTGTCACTTAGATTTAGAGGTGAAAAGCAGACAATTTTGACATTCTAAAGAAAACATTAGACTAACTTATTGCATATGTACATTATTTTTGTCTGCAGTGGACATATGCAGCATACCATGAAGCTAAAATCAGGAATTATGACATTGCTCGAAATATAAAGTGTATACTTAAGAACATGACTGACCTGCTGGATCATACCAAAGTCCTCCCTAATGTGGCATCCTGTTTCCTGTAGTAGCCAAGCAGCTGTCCCTGGGAAGCCTGCAAGTAGGATGTAAGAATCATAACCCGATATTGCTGCTCTCCAGCAACTGGAATTCAGGTTCATGCTGCTTTTCATATTAGAGATGATACATAGTTATCACAATTGCTGCCCATTGATGGCTATATTTTGCCTATGGTCATTAATAAGGAATAGCTTCAGTGAATTTCCAGTGTTTCAGAGGGTTCAGAAAATAAGGGTTCCATGCTGATAAGAATTCTTAATTCTTGGATTCATATCACTCTGCACAAAGATCTCTGCTTTTAAATAACATTTACACCAGTATATTTCAAGATGGAAAGAAACTACATATAATTTGGAAATGATAAAATAATTGAAGTATGTATATGAAACTGGCTAGCATAATATGCTGTTCGGTTGCTTTTTTTCCTTCCTATTCTGAACTTGGATTCCATCTATAAATCAATGGAAGTCTACATAAGAAATTAACAGTTCATTTTATAACTCTCTTTGAAACTTTTGATAGCAAATTTGTCAAAAGAGAACTAGATGGCTATCCTGCTGTATTGCCCCACTGAGTCTTTTCTTAAAATCACTCAGTGGGGCAATACAGCAGGATAGCCATCTAGTTCTCTTTTGACAAATTTGCTCAGTTTTTCAGAAAATGAAAAATCAATTTATATTGTAAATATTCATTTCAAATGAATGGATCAGAAATACATATATAGGATATAAGCAAGATGACGCTTTTCCTACAGTGGCCATTGAGATCTGGGCACACTGTTTGCACAGCCGTATATAAAGAACAATGCATGCAGTTCTGTTTTGTGCAGCCATGAGGAATTTCACAAGCATCACATTGTCAATATTTAGTGGACACAAAAATATGACTGAACCTCCCCAACTTTAGAGTTAGTTTTGTATGCTGAAATAAATTTGGAGATCCTAGAACAACTTACAGCAAAACTTATTTTTGTAGTGGTGGAGGCTACATTTTTTTGATGTTTGTATTTGCTGCCAGTTTTTAATGGCATGGGATTATGTATTTGTGTGTGTACATTCAGAAAGTATTTAGATCCTCTTTTGTCACCTTTGTTATGCTGCAGCCTCGTTCTACAGTTGTTGAATTTACACTCAATACCCCATAATGACAAAGTTAAAAATATCTGTAAATTTATTAAAAAGAAAAGAAAAAACTGAAATATCACATTGGCATAATAAGTAGTGAGACCCTTGCAACAACACTTGAAAGTTAGCTCAGATGCCTCCCATTTCTATTGATTGTTTCTAACCCTTGATTGGAGTCTACATTTGGTAAATTAAATTGATGGGACATGATGGCACACACCTTTCTATAGAAGTGATAATGCATACTGTAGCAGAGCAAAACCCATGAGGTCAAAGGAACTGCCTGCAGAGCTCACAGATAGGATTATTACAAGGCACAGATCTGGGGATGGCTACAATAAAATTTCTGCTGCACTGAAGTTTCCTAAGAGCACAATGGCCTCCATAATTCTCAAATGGAAGAAGTTTGGCATAACCCGGACTCTTCCGAGAACTGGTTGGCCGGTCAAACTAAGCAATTGGAGAACAGCCTTAGGAAGAGAAGTGACCAAGAACCCAATGGTCACTTTGACTGAGTTCCAGAAATCCTGTGTGGAGATGGGACAGAATTCCAAGAGGACAACCATCACAGCAGTTCTCCACAGATCTGGGCTTTATGGCTAGACATGTGCAAAGCACATGAAAGCCTACTTGGAGTTTTCAAAACAGCACCTAAAGAACTCTCAAGACTGTGAGGAACAAGATTCTCTGACCTGATGAAACCAAGATTGAACTGTTTGGCTTCAATTCTAAATGTTAGGTATGGAGGAAACCAGATACCACTCATCACCTTCCCAATATCATCCCAACAGTGAAGGATGGTGATGGCAGCATCATGCTGTGGGTGTGTTTTTCAGCAGCAGGAACTGGGAGACTGGTCAGGTTGTGGGAAAGCTGAATGGAGTTAAGTACAGGGATATCCTCAATGAAAACCTGTTCCACAGCACCCAGAACCTCGGACTGGGTTGAAGGTTCACTTTCCAACATGACAACGACCTGAAGCACAGCCAAGACAATAGAGGAGTGGCTTAGGGACAACACTCTGAATGTCCTAGAGTGGCCCAGCCAGAGCCCTGACTTGAACCCTGTTGAATATCTCTGGAGGGATCTGACAATGGCTGCCCACCAATGGTCACCATCCAACCTGACTGAGCTTGAAAGGATTTGCAAGGAAGAATGGCAGAAAATCTGCCAATCCAGTCACACCCAAAAAGACTCGAGGCTGTAAATGCTGCCAAAAGTGTTTCAACAAAGTAGTGAATGGAGGGTATGAACTATTTGATATTTCAGTTTTTTTCTTTTTAATAAATTTACAGATATTTCTAAACTTCTGTTTTCATTTTGTCATTATGGGGTAATGGGTGTAGATTAGTGAAGGAAAAAAAAGAATTTCAACAACTGTAGAATCGGACTGCTGCATAACAAAATCGACAAAAGTGAAGGTCTTTCTGAGTGCTATACACACATACACATGGTTCAATAAGAAAAGTAACAAGCGGGGGGGCTGCTGCAGGTTCGCATAGGTTTAGGCGATCCTGTTAAGATGTTGCGTGGTTCGGCAAACCCGTAAATGGAGATCCCTGGCTGGCCCCTCCCAAGAGTCTCCATGCACCATGTTTTGGATGCCAGGTAAGCGTGTGGAGGCTCAGGGAGGGTGAAAAATGGGCCTCCCAGGAGTTCCAGAGGGCCTCTGGAGCCCAGGGGAGGCTGTTTTCGCCCTTCGGAGGCTTGAGGAAAGCCTCTGGAGCACGGGGAGGGCACATACCCCCCCTCCACCATGGTGCAGGAGGCCGACTAGGCCACGCCCACCCAGCAACTGGGCAGAGAACCGATTGCTCACATTTTTGAAGCTCACCTCTGGTAATAAGCCATATAATCTCTTTTAATGGGTAATATTACATACCAGCAGAAACATCTGTTATCACTGTAGATCCAGTTAACACTTTGAATGAATGAGATGGATTTTTATCATTTGAACTAAATTTAATTTTCTGTGGCCCAAAATCTTTATTAAGATATAAAGGAGCAAGCTTTAGAAGAATTTGTATAATAACTTACTAAATATTTAGTGAAGCAAAAATAATCACACTAAATTTCTTTCCCTCATTTTCGTATCCTTCTCTAGCTACCAAACCAGATCAAATAAAATGCTTTATCATACTTAAAAGTTGTAGGGTCTTCAAATAAGAAATATCCCAGAATTCTGGATATGTCTGGGCTTTAGTAATGTGTTCTATATGGGGTTGCCCTTGAAGATATCTAGAAGCTTTAGTTGGTTCAGAACGCAGCAGCCTGAACAATTTTGTGCGAGCCTAGATTTGTACACCTCTTTTGCTGGAGCCATACTGGCTGCCAATCTATTTCCAGGTACAATTCACCTTCAAAGCCCACATGGCCTTCCCCTGTTTCATCCCCCTGGTCCAACACGACAGGAAGCCAGGGTTTGTTGTGGATGCCATCTATTAAAGAATGTACATCTGGTTAAACTACAAAGAGTCTTAATGGTTGCCTCTTTGGAACATTTCCCTTGAAGTATGATTGGCTCCTACCTTATTGCCTTTCCAAAGGGCCTGACAACAGGGTTTTCTCAGAGGGTCTGAGGACCACAAATGGAGATGGAGATGATCAACTGGTTGATTTGTTGCTGCTGCCATGGGGGAGGGTAGGGTAGTAGTGACTGTGGTTATGGATTTTTAATATAATCTGCCCAGAGTCGTTATAAATTGGATGGCCATATAAATTTGCTGAATAAATAAACAAATAAAAAAATTGAAAGAAGTGAAATGAAATGTATTGTTGCTGGTGCAAATATCCTCTCCTGCAGCCCACAAGTAGAGATAGTAACCCAGAATTGGTATGGGCAGAAAATTGCAATATGAGCTAAATAGATGTTGCTAAATAGATTTTTACAAAAGCTAAATACTGTATAAAGCAGATGAAAAAGCTTCTTCTCTGTCTAGAACTGATTCAGAAACATACTAGCTATTCCTCAATATGAAAATGGAATCTGGAAGTGCACTGTAGTCCTCCTACTCAGAGAATCTGACAGAAAAGATTGCAATAGCAGTATGGAATACATAATAATTAGCTTCTTAAGAGTTGCATAGGCTTTAAGGTGAGCCATCCCTGCAACAGAATGGAAAATGCATTTGGGTGCTTTCTGCATACCAATGGCGCTCTTTCATTTATATAAGCAATATTCATATATTCCTTCCAAGCATACCTATAACTTTTCCAAAAGTATTTGCAAAGCATTAAGCTTTAAATTATTTCTTAAATCCATAAGCAATTACAATGGGTGGCTGTTTCTTATAAAGGAAGAGCCTAAGAACCAAAATTGAAAAGGGTCTTCTTTTATTAATAATTTTATAGTTCTGCTACTCTCTCTGTTTACATTTCTGACTCAGTGCCTTTTCATACATTTCAAATCGCAAAGGAAGGTGAAAATCTACAGAACCCATGCGTTCAAAGGAATATCTTCCAAAGATGACTATTGCTCTCTATAGATAATTGTTTAGAATTAATAGAAGTCTTAATACAGATAGTTCTTTGACTGAAGACCGGTAACTTAGCAACCAGTTGATGTTCCAGTGGATCTACTTATGGCCAGCTTTGAAATTCCAACAGTGAGGACCCCCATGGTCATGGGTGACTGTACTTGGGCGCTTGGTAACTGACCCATGATTGTAGTGTCCTGCAATCATGTGATCATGTTTTAAGACAGCTTTGCCAAAAAATGGCATTTACTTCTGAATTTTGACAAAACTATGCCCATAGCCATTGGTTTGCTGAATGAGTTTGGCATTTGCTTAGAGCCAAAAAACAGACAGGCATATACGAAGTCCCCTGTGCATCATGCCCGGCCACATACATTGGACAGACCAATAGAAGAATAAGTACCCGCCTGGATGAGCACAAAAATGCAGTCAAAAAGCTGGAACACACTTCCTCACTAGTCCAACACATGGAAGCCACAGGTCATAGCATCAACTTCAATGGCACCAAAACCCTAGCCACTATAGAAAACCCCAGCCACAGAATCATCAGAGAAGCCATAGAGATTGAAAAAAAGACCAGAAAGCATGAACAGAATAGATGATTCTACCAGGCTGTCAATCATTTGGAAGCCTGCACTCACAAACAAAAAAATCTCCACACCACAATCCAGGCAAACATCTGGGCACAAACAGATCCCCCCTGATACCTCCAGCTCAAACACACCCCAACCAGGCACCCAGAGGAAACCCAGCTTCTTAACTAATGATAGCCGTCCATTTACCTGGAGCCAAGCTGCACTAAAGGCCTCCAATAAAGTAACACAATGTTGCCAGCCAATCAAGACAAAAAAAGCCACAAAACAGACAGAAGATATTAGAAACACCAATCAAGCAGAACACAGCAAACTCCAAGACCAATAAACACAGACCAAGACTCCCAACCAATCAGGATGAAGAAAAAACCATTCTGGCACAGCAATAGGCTGCCCCAAATTTAAATCTGAAACCACTGTAAAAGTCTGACACACAGATGAACACGATACAGAAGCCTGATGATGGCAGATGAGATTCTGCTGAAACGTTGCTACAACTTTAAAAGAATAATGATTATGTTAGAAAACAACAGAAAGGAGGAAAGCAGAATAAAAGGGAGGTGGAGAGACAAGGGGGTAAAGAGGACAAGGAGAAGAATAAGCAAGGGAGAAAGGAAGGGACAAGAAGCCTTAATGGTGGGGAGCAAGATGCAAAGAAACAAAAGTCTTTTAGAGATAATGGGTAAACTATTGAAAAAAGGATTCTGGAAAGGTACATAAGATTGTATTTTTACATTTATACTTAGAAATAATCTTAGAAAATTGGAAACAATATGTAATTTAAAATGTGATAAAATATTTAGTATAATTTAGTGAGATTTTTGTCAAGAAAAGGGGAATACTTTAATGAAACAATGATTTAAGATATGTGATGTTGCGGGGGGGGGGGGGAATAACTGTGGAAAGCATAAGTGTTCCCATAAAGGCATGCTATTTAACAGTAATGGGTAAAATGTTTAAGATATAAGTGATTGTTAATACTAATGATTAGACTATGTTATTCTAGTGAAATTTTTTATGAAATGAGAGATTTGAAGTAGGAGAAGGGAGAACATTCTAATGAAACAATGATTTATAATATGTTAGGGGGGGGGGAATAATGGAATAAGCACCTTTTTTATAGGTGCTCCCATAAAAGTATGTGATTTAACTGAAAAGTAATGTGCTAAGTGTTTAAGATATAAATGAATATTAATATTAATGAATAGATTTGTATTGGTATTGATAATATTGTATAATTTTAGAATGTACCAAACAGAATCCCAATGTAAGCTATGCATTTTATATTAAGTATTATAAATGTAGGGGAAAGAAATAAAGGCGTTATACTCCAATTAGTGTATAGGAGAAGTTTTTTTCAAAGAAGAAAGATAAATGGATAGCTGGAAATAGAACAGACAAAGAATAATAAATATTATGATTCGAATTGAGATGAGATAAAATAAAATTAAGAAAATTTAAAAGAGAAGAGAAGCTATATAGAAAATTGAAAATGCTAGTAAGATATGGAATGGTATACAAAATGAATACGAATTTGAATTTATGTCTGTACGAAGAGTTTTAACCTGGGACTAAGCAACTTTCAGAAAAGAGGTTTTTTATGTTTCTATGTTTTGTGTCTTTGTGTGTTTATGTTTGATGTTTTGTATGTCTTTAAAATTAATAAAATTTGTTCAAAAAAAAAAAAAAGAATTACCAGAAACAACATTCATATTTTAACTTTAAATAAACCAACTTTATATTCTTTCCCTTTGCTTTTAAGAATCATTTTAATTCCTTTAAATAGTGTTCCAAAAGATTATTTCTTTTCATTTTCTCTTTGTTGCTTCTCAGAAACTCCTTCATATCTCTTGTAAATGTAAAATAAAGTTACCCAAGTCACTTTTCTGATTTGTTATTTATATATCCCTTCTAATAATAATAACATCAGTTGGTTTCATTTGTAAATTCAGTGTAACATCTTTTTCCATATCATTCTTGTAACTCATTTTAAAATCGACATTCAAACAGTCTCAGTCTTATCCTCTTCTATTATCTCTTAAATCCATTTTTATGATGGTGTCAATCTTTAAAGTAACATCTGAGTTAACTGCTCCCAAATAACATTGGATTCTTCCAAAATTAGAATACATTGATGCATTCTATACTAATATATCACTTCTCTTCTAATTATCTTTCTGGTTTCTCTTAATGTCTAACCTTTAAAGTCCTTTCTTATCCTTTTTTTTTTTTTAATGAACAGCATTTTACATGGGAGTATACTTACATTAATTTCAAAAATTTCATACTTTATAAAGGAAGTAAGAAAATCCTGTGTCCTTTTAAAGGTGCTAAATCATGGCTTGGGTAAAGATGGCGGTTCCTTAACTTCCAGAGCTCTAAAATGAGCCAATTTTATTATCTTCTAGATGGAGCACTTGTGAGCAGAAAGAAATTCTGAAGAGCCAGTCTGTCAGCTCCTTGTTCCACCAGTCATTGGCTGTGCTGTCAATGTAATTTGCTGGGAAATTGATTTAAAATTGAGATTCAGGTGGCAACTAGAAGAAAATTCCAAGCATGGAGTATCAGTGCTATTTTTAGAGGTGTGCTTTTGAATCAATATTGACTCCTGGCAACTAGACTAGTCCCTGAAGTTTTTTGACAAGGTTTCACAATCAATCTTGTAATTTGCCATGGTCTCCTTTCTAGCCCTGAGGGAAAATGATTGGCTTAAGGTCACCCATGGTTTAAGATCACCAGATGTCTTTGTACCTATGTCAGACCTAGAACTCATAATCCTCCCAGTTTCTCATCTCCTACTTTAACTATCTCAAACTGTCTCTCAGTAATTTAGTAATTTAGTACTATCTCTACTTGTAGAATCTAGACAAGCAGGAATAAAATACTATTTTCTCAAGGCCTTTCACTAATTTATTTTTTCAATTTTTGTATTGCTCTTTCTCCTAAAATTCAGGATAGCTTTTGAGAACATGAATTGCAGAAGTTCCAATTTGCTACATACATTAGTAGGCTTTTAGTTTGTTTCCAACTTAAAGCTCAGTTCATTGTACCATGCTAGTTTGTGCACTTTTCCCTTCTCCCTCCTAATATACACAATCACTATTAACTTCAAGCTTTAATTACATGTTAAACTTTTGCTGGTGTCACCAAAATTGCTTAGGCTAAAATGTAGTTGACTAATTTTCAAGTTCAAGTAGTTGAGCTAATAAACCATGGTTCAATTAACTATGATTGTTGTGTACAAATGGAAGTTTGTCAGCCATTTCCAGTTAATGTGGAAGAGCAGGTAGCTCTTGGACATGGAGGTCTTCAATGGCCTCAGTCGCATAAGCTGCATAGATGTACTACCTGTCTCAGTTGCATCAGAATTTGTTAGTTAAAAAAAAAATCAAATTTGAAATTAAAATTTGAAATAAATGTGTCAATAAATATGGATCTTCTAGAATATATATATTTAAACAATTTATATGGCTATAAATATTGTTACTCTGGGCAGCAAACAAGAAATTAAAAAAAAAATAGAACAGTACAAATAATTCAAAAGAAATGTCAACCACCAACAATATATTGTATAACATGACAGACATTTTAAAAATTCCATTTTACAATCAATAACCTCATAGCCATCAACAAATGAACCAGCAAGACTCACTTAACATTTTGACCTAAATGCCTAAGGGAGCATGGCTTAGTTTGAAGCAATTCTTCCGTATTAATGCATTAAATATGATAAGTTCCAAATTTTTCTAATTATGAAAGCTGAAAAAGTATTTTTCCAACTCTTCCTGCACATGAATTGCTGTACCAGCTTACTTAAAAGAAGCTTAAATTATTAAATAAAATTAATAATAATAATAAATAATAAAATAATAATAATAATAAAAAATAAGGTACAGAAAACCTTATGCCACCAGACTTGAAATTTTAGGCTTAGACAACCTAGAACTATGCCACCTTCAGTCCGACCTAAGTGTAGTACATAAAATTATCTATTGTAATGTCCTACCCATCAATGACTACTTCAGCTTCCACCACAATAATACAAGAGCATACAATAGATACAAACTCAAGGTAAACCATACCAAACTTGATTGCAGAAAATAAGACTTCAGCATCAGAGTGCTCAATGTCTGGAATGCACTACCTGACTCTGATTTCTTCCCCAAACCTCAAAAACTTAGACTGCCTACTATTGACCTCACTCTTTCCTCAGAGGTCTGTAGGGGGCATGCATAAGCACACCAACGTGCCTACTGTCCCTGTCCTAATGTTCCTTTTTATTCGTATCCATTTCATATATTCATAATCATGTTTATACTTACATCTGTTATCGAATACTTGCTTGACAAATTAAATAAATAAAAGATGTTCATAAAGAAATGTTAATTATAAGTAAATTATTATGACCATTTTAAGCTAACAACATCAACAATTTTTAAATCATCTGGTTAATAGAAATCTTTAAATCTGCCATTGATGGCCATAAATGGAAAAGAGTAAGCAATTAAAAACTGAATTTGTCCCTGTTGTCATGTGATCAGTGCAGGATGCATTTGTCTGGTTCCTAAGTACAGTGCTTGGCCATGGACATAATGTCATTGTATTGAAGCAAATGAATTGGCTCCCAGTTAGCTAATGGACCTGAAGTAGCACGAGATCAGGCAGGTTGCTTTTCATTACAGATTTGCAAAAGTACTAGGATTGTTAAAGAACTTTTGTTGGTATAAATTGTGGATCATCATTCCACAGTCACTGAGAATGGTCTTGTTCATAATATCTGCCTTTTGGAAACTTTTCTCACTTGATAAACAAAGGGCAACTATCAGTACATTTAGAAATTTACTGATTTGTCATTGTGACCAGTAGAGCTGGATTTTAAAAAAAGTCTCCTGTTCATTTTTAATATCTTATATGGAATGTTTTAACTTAATTGTTTTATTATTGTTCTTAAAAGTAATTGTAAACAACTTGGAAATGCAATATAAGTGGCAATATATAAATAGTTTTAATGAATTTCTGTCATGTTAAAGTCTTAACATGGCCATTGGATTGGATACTCTTATTTGAGCTGTCCAGTACATTTTTGCTTTCAAAAGAGTACAAATACATTGTAACATCTCCTAGGTTAATTGCATGTTACTTGTTGAAATTATATTGATTAATCTTTCTGTTACTATGATTTCTGTAAGCAAAGGATTTTTCTTGCTGATATAAACCACATTCAAGTTAGTGATTTTCAAGACATGTTGAACATGAGCAATCTGATGCAGACTTTCTTGTAACTTAGTCATTGGACCAATTTATTAACATCTCTTCATTTTTTAAAAATACATTTTATTAAACTTTTACAAAACACATAAAAACTAACAGACTAATAAAGAAAGAATCAGTAGAGAAAGAAAGAACAAAAGCAAAAGTGTAGGAAGAAAATCAAAGAAAAATTTGGATGAAGAAACTTCTTTCCTTTACAGCAAATATAAATAATATTAGAGAATTCTCTTACACTGATTACAAAAATATTGGTTTTTTTCTATTCATTTTTTTTTCTAATCCTAAATGTGCTTTCTAATCCTAAATGTGCTTGTTCTATAAGGGGTGTATAGTCAACTAGAAAGTAGATACTTTTTTTCTCTGACCAAATCAGTTAATTTGGTCATCTTTGCAAATTCCATCAACTTCACCAAACAATTTTTTGTTATAGGTAATGGTGAGCCTTTCCACTTTTGAGCATATAATACTCTTGCAGTTGTCATATACTGTATAAAAACTAGGAATTTTTTCCTAGTTATTTGTCCATTAGTCCCCAAATCTCTGGTTTCAGTTGTACTTTAACCCTTAAAATCTTTTGAATTTATTCATGTATTTATACACAAAATTATTTTGATTTTTTTTTTACCAGTCCACCAAACATGATAGAAGTCATTTCATGTTGCTCATATCCAGCAAAGATTTGAAATACCTTTGAAATACATTCTAGACAATTTCTCTGATGATAAGCACTAACAATATATTTTATAAAAATTCTCTTTTGAACATAATGTAAATTTCAATCTTTTCAACCACATATTTTCCCATTAGTCCATATGTATGTTATAACCAAAAGTTTAGCTCATTTTATCATACACTTTCATTTATTCTCTTGTCTCATATTTCAACAAATGTTTATACATTTTAGCAATAACATACTTATCGTTAGTGTATCAATCCATTTCACATTCTTTCTTTGTTCAAAATCATAACTTTTATCCACTTTTGAACTTTTCTGTTAATGTTTCATAAGGAAACTATTGACAGGAATAATCCTGTTACAGAATGTGTTGTTTTATTTTACAGTACCCATGAAAAAATTCTAGTATATCTTGTAGGCTAGCCATTTATTTTTACTCATAATTTCTTGTCCATAAAATGCTTTTGTTGCTGAAAGTCATAAAGGTGTTTTCAGCATCTGTTGCTAATGAATCTCAGTTGTCCTTGTTTTCCTTAAGCCTGAGCGGTTCAGACATCCTTTTGTATTTCTGGACATTGCAGTTCCTGGAATGAAATATGTCGTCAAGTACATTTGATGGGAAAGTTATGAATACGTCCTTCAAATCAGTTGTGACCTAACTCATCAAGACTTTCAAGTAGATGATTTAAAAGTTATTTTGGGACAAAATCCTCCCTCTGGAGATTAGAATGGCTCCAACTCTGTTAGCCTTTCTGTAGTGCCTTAAACACTAATTATGCACACCCCCACCAGGGCCTGGGGTGCTAAATGTGTTAAATACCCTGCTTCCTGGATGTGTTGCCCATTGGCCAAGTATCTTCCTATAGGATGTATGTTTTTATTATTGTTTTTAAATGTTTTTAACATTTTTAATTGTAATACAATACACACATCATGTGATGGCAATGTGACATGGGGAGTTTAACACCCATTCTTTTAAGGCATGAAATTAAATTGATATCCACAACTTTTCTCAGTATGTCAGATATTCATCTTAAGCCATCCTGAAAAAATTGGGCCCAAACTTGAGTACCAAGATGGAAATACATTAAATCAGAAAGAAAAAACTGAATGAGAAAAAAAAGTGAATTAAGCAAAAAACTTTTTGTAGGGGTAGCCAACTGCCGAAATGTATTTATCCTACTGGTTAAATAAAATGGAGAGATAATATCTGGATTCTGGAGCCAATAATGAGAATAGTATTGCATGCCATTTTGCAAAAAAGATTTTCACACTAATGGCTCTTCTTTAATAAACATTACTGTCATTATACTTGAGATGTGGCTCTTTGTTGTTTTGTAGCTGGTAAGTATCCTTAAAAATAACAACTTTATTTTGCAATGGGAAAGTAATTGGTGTTTTCAGCCTGAAGGTGGTTTAAAAACCACAGCAAATAAGTGGGAGAAATGGAAGCCAAAACATTAGTTAAAAATAACAGAATGGCAATTTGGTCTCGGCCTTTCCAAAAATGGGTTTTAATCAATACTGTAGTATATATATAGAAGGCTGCTCAGTTTTTTTAAAATTGTAAGTCTAGCATGTGGTGATTTTTTATGTTTTTATGTTACTTTTTACTAAACTAATAACTCAAGACTAAAAATTAATTTACAATAATGGAACCTGTTAGGTATAACATTGTTTACCCTAACTGGTTTAGGTAAAATAATAAATATGTTATCATGGTTTGTTAGTTAAAGTGTCTGCAACTTTAACTGTAGGAATGTAATTAAGGGAGTGGTTGTAAAAGCACCATAAAAGAAGCAACACAACGGCAGTTTGCTCTCTCTGGCTTGATGATCCCTAATTACTGGATGGATTCAAGACTGCCTTTTTCTCCTACTTGGAAAGGGAGAGAGAAAGGACTGATTTATTGTAAGTGAACTGACATTGGATATTCTACACGGACTTTGCTAATTGAATATCCTTGAATGGATTGACTAAAATGATACATGACTAATGGACTGTTATTTTGACTATGCTATAAACTCTAAATGGAATAAACTATATTTTGATAGCACAAGCGTATCTGTTATTTTTACTGTATGTTAACTAACATACAAACTTATCTCACACATTTATCTGTGTGCCTATCTGACTAACGCTGCACATTCTGTTTAGCTTGTCTCCTTAACCCTGGTTGGGGAACACAGGCTTAACACTGGTTATGGGCCCAGAGGCTGCAAAGTCAGTTTAACTAGGATAAAACAGATTTATGTAAAAAGTGAGAGTTTGTGTTGTTATACGTTACAGTAAACAGACAGCTGTGTTTTATTTATTATAGTTTTATATCCATATATAGAAAACATGGCACAAGTCAATCTACAAAGTTTGTCCCTTATATCTAAGCTGGATGGAACAAACTATGTTTCATGGTCTATAAAATGTCTACTTCTACGAAGAGAAGGTCTGTGGAACATAATTGAAAACCCACCAAATGTAGAGAAATGGGATCCAGAGGTTGAGGAAGATAGACAAAAGATAAAAGACTTTAAACTGAAGAATGAACAAGCTTTTTGCATAATAGGACTAACACTGTCTGACCAGCAACTTGTTCATATCCGCGGAAAGCAAACGGCTGTTGGGTGTTGGCAGAAGCTGAAGAGGATTTATGTCCGAGATAAAGTTGGTGCTCACATAAATCTAACACGGAAGCTTTTCAGGACGCATCTCCAGACGAATGGTGATATGCTGAGTCATTTGAATTCTATAAAAAGCATTTTTAAAGAACTGCACGAGAAAGAGCTTATTTCCTCTGAACTACACCAAGTCTACATAATTCTATCATCACTAGACGTAAGTTATGATAACTACGTCACTTCCTTTGAAATTTTGCCTAAGGAAAGCTTAACTTTAACTGATATAACTGGCAGATTGATTGAAGAGGCCAGAAGAAGGCTTGAAAGAGATCAGTTAAGGAGGGAGCAACCTCAAAAAGAAGATAATGAATCTCCTACTGCATACACAATTAAAAAGTGTTTTAATTGTGGATGAAGAGGACATTTGGCAAGATTTTGAAAAAAAGCAAAGCGCCAGAACGCTGGCTAGAATACTAAAAGTCATCAAAAGATAAGTAAAAATTTAGAGTTAGCCATGTATATTAACCGAGCTGTAAAAAATAATTTATGGGTGGTTGACAGTGGAGCATCCACTGTATAACAAATGATAACAAAAATTTTATTAAAATGTCCATGAGTTCACAGCAGATATCGTTAGCCAATGGCTGGAAACTGAAAGCTAAAGGTCAAGGTATAGCATATTGTTCTTTCATAAAAGAGAATGTAAAAATGTTATATGTACCACAACTTAAGTTTAATTTAATTTCAGTTTGAATTTTGGTTAAACTAGGATATAGGGGAGATAACTGCATAATTGAAAAAGAAGATAAGAAAATTACTGCATCTTTAAGAGGTGAATTATATGTTTTAAATGATAATGGTTTAGAGGTGGCTAACACGGTTTGTGATAATAAGAAACCTCATGATGAATGTATTCACTTGTTACACTGACGGCTAGGGCATTTAAATTTTAAAATGCTTAAGAGAACTGTTCAATTATCTAAAGGAATAAGTTTGAAACCTTGTAATAAGTATTTGCAATGTTTTGCTTGTAATCAAAGCAAAGGCAGGGTCATACTGGCTAATAGAGTTGATGGATTTACTACCAAAGAGCCTTTAGAGGTAGTATTTGCCGATTTAATAGGCAATAGACTGACTAAAATGATACATGACTAATGGACTGTTATTTTGACTATGCTATAAACTCTAAATGGAATAAACTATATTTTGATAGCACAAGTGTATCTGTTATTTTTACTGTATGTTAACTAACATGCAAACTTATCTCTCACATTTATCTGTGTGCCTATCTGACTAACGCTGCACATTCTGTTTAGCTTGTCTCCTTAACCCTGGTTGGGGAACACAGGCTTAACAGAACTTTCTGATTCTTCCCCATCCCATCAGGCCATGTGAGAAAAATAAAGCCATTTGTTTATAGATTTTGTGTATTACTAGAAGTTCAAAATCAGAGTCAACTTTCTGCAGATTATCCATGTAGAAAAGAAGGACTGTAGAAAACTTGAAATCTAATGGTAGGCCCCCAACTTATTTCTTCACAAATAGATCTACTGCTGTTTTATTGTACACTTCATAATTACAAAGCTTGTACAGTAGCCCTCAATTTAGGACTGTAATTAAGGCCATAAATTTTAACAGTCATTAAGAAGGTCAATCATATGACCGTACCTGATTTTAGCTTTTTGTGATGGATGAATTACTGGTCGTTAAACAAACCCATTTTCCTCAGTGGGTGGTTTTTTTGTCATAAAGTGGAAGTAAACACCAGGTTGCAGCACAAAACATAAACCACAGTTGCCTGACCACAGGTCAGTGTAAATGGCCATTAATGCAGGCACGTTGCCAAGCACTGAAATGAGATCACTTGATCTCAACAAGAGGTATTTGGACCATCGGAACTTTGAATCTGGGTCATAAGTAGCCCTTGGGAGATCTCTGATAAATTTGACTAAGTAACTGGTTGCAAGTTGAGAACTATCTGTATGCTTAGATCTATTTTTTATAATGGTGCTCTGCAGTTTATAATGGTGCTCTGCTCCAACTAGAATTATTAGTGGAAGAAACCCAGGTTGGGGAGGCTGACTTATTTGTCAAAGTACCAGTACCATTGTTTCCATTATCATGAAAGCTTAATGTTATGAACCTGTTTTATTAGAGTCTAATTTTCAACAACTTAGTATTTGCATGTGTTTAATTCATTTGGACTGTAAGTGATTAGTCTTCTATTATTTTTCAACCAAACGGTATCCTCATAGGATAAATTGACAAAGGATAAGAATGGCCTGGAAAGATCTATATTCTGATTGAATATAATTCAGATAGAATTGATAGAACTCAAGCAGTTTTGTGAAAATAGGTCTAAAAATGCATTCAGTTAAGTACAGGTTTTCTGGAATCAGTTTTGGTAAAAAGTTGGTAGAAATATGTTAAAAGGCTCAAATCTAATAGGAGCCAGAGCAAAGGGCAAAATTCTAACAGCTTTTTTCAAAGTCATAGCTGAATAGTTGTTATTTGCTGAGTCATAGGTTTTGCAGATTAGGATGGCAGCTTAGGTATAAGACAGCAAGAATTTCTAAAATGTATAGGATGAGGCAAAATTATCACATCTAACCTGTATAATGCCAGAATGTGAGCAGTTTAGTTTTCTCTGTTTTATAAATGTGTCAAACAAAGCAGCATTTTAGTACTTTGCATCCCTTCTTATATTAAAAATCTAGTTCTGCCTTCCTCAGCCTGATGCCCTCCAATCCAATTCCCAGAATTTTCAGCAATGGCTATTCTAACTGGGAAATTATAGGAATTGAAGGCTATATATACCAACTGGATGCCCTCGTTGGGTAAGGCTGATCTAGTTCTTCGTGAAGATTTTAAGATGGTGAGGCTACAGATACCGTTTTTATAGCACAGAAAGCAGAAACCTGCATCCTTGTATGAAGATACGTTAAGAGATGAGAAGGATATAATTGCTAAGACACACAAGTGCCAAATTATGACTTTATCTCCAGTATAAATTTGACCATGAAACAAATATAAAGATCTAACAATAAAAGTAAATGCATAAGGTCGAAAACAGTATTAACTAGCATAGCCTATTGAGGTAGAAAATATATTATTTGATGATTTTATAAAATCTTAGTTCATCATTCCATTTTTCAAAAGCAAAATTAACTCTGGACTGGTTATTACGAAATCTTTTATGTTCCAATACAGAGACCTTTGTATCAGTGTTTTGACCTGGAATTCTTGTGCTCAGTATTAAAGCCAGATTCTTGATACACACAATGCAAATAATACATAACTGGCCAATATTTTTCAGGAGAGTTGCTAGTGAGTATGGCTCAGGGTCACCCTTTCTTAAATTATTAGAATAACGAGTTGGAAGGGACCTTGCAGGTCATCTAGTCCAACCCTCTGATCAAGCAGGAGATCCTATACCATTTCTGACAAGTGGCTGTCCAGTCTCTTCTTGAAAACCTTTGGTGATGAAGCACCCACAACTTCTGAAGGCAAGCTATTCCATTGATTATTCTCACTGTCAGAAAAGTTCTTTTTATTTCTAGGTTACGTGTGTCCTTGATCAGTTCTCCGTAGAACTGCTGCGAGCATCCAGAGAGTGGGAGCTGCTCCAGTCTTCACTTCTCACAGGCTGAGCTGAAATTGAGGAACGCCCTCCTCCTCCACGTGACTCCTCCATGCGTTCCCCCCAGTTTTAGCTCAGCCTTCGAGAAAGACAGGCAGCTTTCTTCGTTCCTTGGCCGTTTCAGTTGTCATTAATAATTGATTCAGGTTTGATTTTTCCTTTCCTCTCCCTGCAAGAGTAGTGCGGTCCCAAATTTAGTTTTTGGAGCGATTTTGCTCCCAGGAGGGAAGTAAGGGGTTTGGAGTCTTTTGCCTCCCCACCCCTCCTCTTCTATCCTCTGCCGTTCCAAGCGTGCTGGGCTAAGCCGCTTGGCTCTGCGCTGTACTTTTAAAAAGCGCAATTGTGTCTTCCACCCTAGAACGCCTCAGAGGAGGCAGCGCTTCCTCTCCCAGCTCCTTTCTTCTCCTGCTTGAAGTTGCGGTGGGCTGGTACGCTTCTGAGCTGTGCGCTCTGAGCCGGGCGGCCATTTTGGGCGCGCCTCGTGGCCGGCGCCATTTTGTTTTACTGATCAAGTAAGGCCTTATTTTTGGGGGATTTAAGTGTGAGCTGTGAGGCCTTTCTGGGCCCTTTAGCAGGACCGTCAGGCCGTGTGGAGCCTTTGATTTTACTGAGAGAGCACTGTGGCCCCGTGCCCTGTTGTCTCTCTTAGATTTAATATTGTTGGCTTTCTTCCTTGGCCCGCAGCTAGTTCAGAAGCGCAGGCACGTACTCTCCATGTTGTTGGGGAGCTGCCTACAGAGGCCCCTTTTTTCTTGTCTTGCCTTTTGCAAATTGCTTGGCCTCAGCGTTCATTTGGTCTATTTGGAATTAAGTTATTGTTTTTGCTGTACCTTCTTGGGTCTATTTGGTTTTCCTTACTTGAACCTGACCCCTTTTTTTGTAGTTAAATGCCAGTGTATATATTCAGGTTTTTTAATTTAGCTTGCTAGAATTTTTTCTGTTTTTTATTGCATAAGGTTCAAAAAAAAAAAAAAAAGAGAAAGGAGATTTTTTTGAATAGATAATAGCTAGCTCTAGAATAAAATTTCTTCAAAAAGGGGGACGTGACCCAATTTTAGGAAAACCGGTTTACATTTGTAGGCCGAACTCCTAGGCGTGCCAACCGCCATTTTTCTTCCAATACCATGGTAGAGGTTAAACCTACTGGCTCTTCTCTGAAGGCCAAGTCTAAGATGCACTACCTTCGCAAAAGGGACAAGGATTCTTCCAATGCTTCTCAAAGAGATGCCTTACGACGTCATAAGGCCCTAGAAAGGGAGTTTAGCAAGCGGGCTAAAGAGTCACACTCTATAACACCTGCCTTTTCCTTCTACCCCCCCCCCGCCGAGCCAACCCTCTTCCTCTAGGGGCAGTACTTCCACCCGAGGCCACCAGCCCTCTCATGTACCAGAGGTGGCCTTTACGCCGACCGCTGCAGGCCTACGCTCTGAGGATCCTGCTCCAATCATTGTACCTGAGAACATCAGGGAATGGATGCAGTCTGCCATCCGTCAAGGCATAGCTGAAGGAATGCAGCAGCTCGCTAGACCGGATTCCCGAGGGAGGACTCCCGAGGCTGAGTCTTTATCCGGGAGATCTCCTTCTGCACCAGCGTCACAGCATGGTCAGGTACCTCCTCACATGGATGTTCCATTCCCAGAGGGGGAGGATACCCAAGAAGAAGAGGGAGTGGGCCTTTAACCGTTCGGAGAGTACGAAGGTTCTGATAGAGGTTCCTTACAGTATTCAGAACCCTTTCTGGAGGGGGACCTAATGGAGGGAGAAATGTCGGAAGATGAGGGTCTTTCTCCTGAACAACCTGCTGTTGTGGCTCTTTTTAAACCCCATTTATTTAAGTCCTTGCTATTTAAGGCAAAGAACATTTCAGGTCTGGCCTCTCAGCCTCCTTCTGAACCCCCTCCATCGAGTCCAGAAGGTCCTGATGACCTTACGTTCAGACAGCCGACAGTGGCTGCAGACATTATTCCGCCCCCCCCCAATCTTCTCAGATCTGGTTGCAAAGCAGTTCGCCTCGGTGGGTCCTTCTCCGGCCCCTTCTAGTCAGGACAAGAGGTTGTTTACCCTGGATTTCGGATTTCTCAGCTATGTTAGACACCCCGGAAGTAGATGATCCGATTGTAAGGCTTGCTTCCTCTTCCAATCCTACCGATGCACTAGAGGCACTGAAGCCGGAGGATAAGCGAGCAGAGATGGCGCTCCGGCGGGCTCACACCGCTGATGCCAGGGCTATCCGGTCGGCCACGGCCGCTTCCTTTTTCATCCGATCCTCCATCAGGTGGCTCAGACAGCTGAAGCATCACATTTCCCCAGCTGATACCAGAGCCCATCAAGATATTGCAAAGATCACGGCAGCGGCGGAATTTGCAGCCGACGCTACCTTTCATTCGGTTAAGTTCTCATCCCAAGCTATTTCTTCCCATGTTTCTGCCAGACGATTGCTTTGGCTTCGACACTGGCAGGCTGATATTAAAAATAAGTCTAAGTTGGCTTCAGCCCCCATAGTAAAAGGGAAATTATTCGGGCCCGCTCTGGAGCCATTGCTCCTGGAAACCCAAAATAAGAAAAAGTTTCTGCCTTCACTTTTTCGTAGGCAGGAAGCCAAGAGTTCCCAGTCCTTTCGGAGGGGCTCCTTTCGTCCCTCCTTCCAGTCATCATTCTCTCCAAGATTTCAGGGCTCCCCCTCATTCCGGCCGTCCTACCAGGACCGGGGCGACTCGGGAGACAGAGGCAAGAGAGGGGGCAGCTACAGAAGGCCCTTCAGGGGTTCCAGGAGTAGAGCGGCCTGCTGGCCCAGGTAGCGTTGCAGGTTTTCTTACCACAGGCGGCCGCCTCAGGCATTTTGCCGACAAGTGGGAGGAATCCACCTCTGATACTTGGGTTACAAATTCAGTGCGCTTTGGCTTGACCCTGCAGTTTCTCTCTCCTCCCCCCGAACATTTCAGGGTTTCACCCATTTCTAGGAATCCTACTAAACGGGCTCTTATGACTTCTGCCATCAAACATCTCTCTGATGTTAGGGCTATTCAACCTGTACCCCCATCCCAACAGGGAAGGGGTTCTATTCACTTTTATTCTTGGTGCCTAAACATTCCGGGGGATGGAGACCCATTTTAGATCTTAAGAGGTTAAATCATTTTATTGTATGCCATAAATTCAAAATGCAGACTCTGCAGTCGATTTTACAGGGCATCAGAGAAGGAGACTGGCTTACGTCAATTGACCTTTCCGAGGCTTATCTCCATATTCCCATTCATTCCTCGTATTCTAAATATCTCAGATTTTGTTATAATAATCAGCATTTCCAGTATGTAGCCCTCCCCTTTGGTCTAGCCTCAGCTCCGAGATCTTTCACTAAGGTGTTGGCGGCTATTGCAGCTCACCTTAGATAAATTCCCATCTGGCTCCACTGCTACCTTGACGATATTCTGGTTGTATCCCCTTCCCGACATCAAGTCGAGAGCGATACTAGTGCTACCCTCTCGGTACTTCAGTCCCACGGGTTCTTAGTGAACTGGGAGAAGAGTCAGCTTACCCCCTCCACTAGTATATCCCATCTAGGGGCTGTGATTGACTCTGTTGAAGGAAGGGTCTTTCTCTCTCAGGAGAGACTTTTTAGTATCCGCACCACTATCAGGGATATCCGGCGGACCGGGAAAACATCGTTGCTCAATTTATCCAAACTGCTAGGGAAGCTAGTTTTCTGTATTTCTATTATTCCATGGGCTCGCTTGCATTCCAGATCTTTGCAATGGTTTCTCCTGCCATATCAGCGTTCAGGAAGGAGCACGTCAAGGTTTATAGTGAAGGTCCCGCCGAAAGTTCTCGCCTCCCTCCTGTGGTGGACGTGACCATCTGTCAACAGAGGTCAGTTATTCCAGGAACCTCAAAGGGTTGTTCTCACGACAGACGCAAGTCTTTCCGGATGGGGGCCCCATCTACAATCTCTCTCAGCATAGGGAGTTTGGACTCATGCGGAGCGAAGTCGGAGCATCAACTGGTTGGAGCTTCGTGCAGTGTATCTGGCTCTGCAAACATTCCTTCATCGGGTAAGAGGGCGCCATGTCCTGGTCCTTACGGACAATACTACAACCAAGGCCCACATCAATCGGTAAGGGGGCACCCATTCCCTCCTTCTCATGAGAGAGGCCGAGCGACTGTGTCGATGGGCAGAAGCGCACCTCTTATCCATCAGAGCAGAGCACATCTCCAGGGCCTCCAACGTCCAAGCGGACTGGCTCAGCAGGGCAACACTGGATCAGGCAGAGTGGCACCTGCACCCACATCTGTTCAGAGAAGCAGCAGCCAGGTTCGGTCAGCCCCTAGTAGACCTTTTTGCATCTCCGCTCAACGCGCAAACACCAAGGTTCTTCTCCCGTTATCCCTCCAGCGGAGCAGAGAATCACAATGCCTTGCGTTGCCCATGGCCTCCCGGGCTATTGTACGCCTTCCCTCCGCTTCCATTAATCCCCAGGGTGATTCGAAAATTGATAGCCGAGAAAGCAGAGATCCTCATGGTGGCACCTTATTGGCCCAGAAGACTGTGGTTTGCGGACCTCCGCAATCTGTCAGTATCTCCGCCATGGAGGATTCCGTTGGATCAGATTTCGCTGTCGCAAGGCCCGCTGCTCCATCCAGAGCCACAGTGGCTACAGTTGGCTGTTTGGAGGTTGAGCAGGAAAGGATGATTGAGGAAGGCTTATCAGCCCAGGTCATTAACACCATTTTGGCGGCTAGAAAGCCTTCTGCTACTCGCATTTATGAGGCTACCTGGAAAAGTTTCTATAACTGGTGCCAGAAATCATTCATCGACCCACGCTCTCCTTCAGTTGCACAGATCCTGGCCTTTTTACAAGATGGAGGTTTATCACCTACACCTTAAGGAGGCAGGTAGCGGCGCTCTCAACGGTGGTTGCTGGCGGTCCTTTCGGTCCCCTTTCCCACCATCCTCGAATCAAGGCTTTTCTTAAAGGGGCTTCTAATTTGCGCCCGTCAGTAGTGCACAGGTACCCGACATGGGACCTTAATAAAGTTCTCCTGGCCTTGACTAGATCTCCTTTTGAGCCTCTCAGAGAGGCGTCACTTCAATTTCTTACATTTAAAACAGTTTTTCTGGTGGCTGTTACTTCGGCTTGAAGGATATCTGAAATTGCAGCTCTATCCGTGAGAAAAGATCTGTGCATTTTTCATTCAGATCGGGTGGTTCTGAGACCAGACCCAGCATTTATGCCGAAGATTAATTCACCGTTCTACAGGGCGCAGGAGTTGGTCCTGCCTAATTTTTGTCCGAAGCCTCTGCGCGAGCAAGAGAGGCAGTGGCACACCCTTGATGTTCGAAGGGCTTTGCGTATTTACATTTCTCGTACGCAGTCCTTCAGGAAGGCAGAGTCTCTATTTTTGTCATTTCAGCCAAAGACACTAGGCTGTAAGGTTTCTCCGTCCACGGTAGGCAGATGGATTAGGGCTACCATAACCAAGGCCTATTTAGTTCAAGCTATTCCAGTTCCCAGTGGGGTTACCGCTCACTCCACCTGAAGTGCAGCTTCCTCGGCAGCCTGGGCTACTCAGGTGTCTATTCTTGATATTTGCCAGGCGGCCACCTGGACTTCCCCATCTCCCTTTATAAGACATTATAAGATTGATGTTTACGCCTCAGCTGAAGCATCTTTTGGCAGGCGAGTTTTGCAGCAAGTGGTGAGAGATCCTGGGGAAGTTCCAATCCAGACGGACTCCCGCCCGTAGGACACACTTGCTTTGGTATGTCCCACTCTCTGGATGCTCACAGCAGTTCTACGGAGAATGGGCGTTGGTTCTTACCTGATACGCCTCTTCTCGTGGAACTGCGTAGAGCATCCAGCCCCACCCTGTTGGTCCATCTGTAAAGGGGGAAAACCTGTTTCAGCCAATGATTTCTAATGTTGTAGTTCATGTTGTTTAATACTTAAGAGTAGAGGGTTGTTTTTGTCCTCTCGTCTTCGATAAAACTGGGGGGAACACATGGAGGAGTCACGTGGAGGAGGAGGGCATTCCTCAATTTCAGCTCAGCCTGTGAGAAGTGAAGACTGGAGCACCTCCCACTCTCTGGATGCTCTACGCAGTTCCACGAGAAGAGGCGTATCAGGTAAGAACCAACACCCATTTCCATCCATTGTTCCTTGTCTGGCCTTTGCATGATTTGGAAAAAGATTGTCCCCTTCTCTCTGTGGCAGCCCCTCAAATATTGGAAGACTGCTATCATGTCTCCCCTGGTCCTTCTCTTCATTAGACTAGCCATGCCCAGTTCCTTCAACCATTCATTGTATGTTTTAGCCTGCAGTCCCCTAATCTTGGCTGCTCTTCTCTGCACTCAAAAGTCTCAACATCTTTTTTATAGTGTGGTGAGCAAACTGGATGCAGTATTCTAGGTGTACCCATATTGTAGAATAGCATAGTAAATAATGTAAGTAATATAGAATAGAAATTAAGTTACAAAATATAGTGTTTTTGTTATTTTTCAGCTACCTTGAATTTTTGGTGACAATTTGAAATATAAATTTAAAGAAAAAACTTGAAAAAGTCATGTTGTTAAAAATTAAAGTAGGGAAGCACATTAACAAGGGAGAAGAACCAAAAATATTAAAAATATTTAAGAGCTCATGAGGCTGTATATCTATGAGAACAAGATAATTTGGAACAAACCTGAAAGGAAGTGACATAGTTTGTAGAGCTAAGATTCCTGTTTGAGAAATTATCTGCTATGTTTCAGATGACAGAAGCTTTCATAAGACACTGAATGTTCCATGAAATATTGGATATTTATATTGTATTTGTAATCTGAATAGATATGTGAATTCACACTCATGGCAACTCATTAGGATAAGGGTCCATTCTTATACTTTGAACATCCTGACTCCATAGCGTAGGATAAGTTCATAAATGTAGAACATTAGAAACTTACTCCAAGCCAAAGCTTTTGTTCAACTAACACAGTTCTGTTCACTCCAGAGGTCTCTAAACGTGGCAACTTTAAGACTTGTGGACTTCAACTCCAACATAGCTGGCTGAGGAATTCTGGAAATTGAAGTCCACAAGTCTTAAAGTTGCCAAGTTTGGGGACCCCCTGGTTTACTCTGATGAAAAGCAGCTGTTTTAAGATTCCTGTCAAAGAAATTCTTTCTCATTAGCTGTTGCTTGGCCTTTTTTATTGGAAATGCCAGAGATTAATTCTAAGCCCTTTTGCAAGCATAGCAAATGTTCTACCTTCATTTGACCTGAATTTTGTGTTTGAAGATGATAATTGTTTCATTGAAAGCTAAACGGTATTCTGAAAAGGCAGATTTTAGAGGCATTCCCTGGAAATTTATTTCTTTTGTTCTTTCAGTATAATATTTGTCTCATCTTTCAAAACAAATGTTTACACTGTATCAAAAAGTATTTTCAATTAATATCATTCAGTTCAGTGGATTCAACTAATACTCAGACTGGAATCCCAGTGGATGGAAAAGAATAGAGTAGATTGCAATAAAAGAAAATCCTACTTAAAATAAGTGGGAGTTAAATACTAGTTCTATAAATGGTGCCACCTCTGAAAATGCACGTTCCAACTTCCGGTGGCATTTCCGTCATGGACGGATCAAAATCCACGATCGTGTGCGGCCTTGATTTATGCTCTCCCCGTTGGAGGGCTCCAAACGGAGCTGAAACCACCCTGTAGGAGCGGTGAAGAAGGGGGAGACCGTCAGTCAGGTTGAGGGGAGCTGCGTCTCTCTTCCTTGGCTAGGTATATTCCCCCTGAAGTAGGGCTGCAGCGGTGGTCAGAAATGGCCACCCCGAAGACTGAAGGCTCTCCGGGACACAAGATCATGCTGGAGCATTGAAGAAGCAGGCAGTGTGGAGACCAGGCAAATCAGATGTAACATGGACATTAAGATAACTTGGAATTAAACTATAAAGGAATTTTAAGAAAGACTGCAATAGTGGCATCAGATAAAGTGAAAAGAAAATTGGATATAAAGAAAAGTGGCTTTGAACTTTGAAAGAGCTAAATTGAAGGAGGAACTCTGAAAATAGAAGAAAAACTTGTTTAAATTGGATAAATATATGTTTTTGGCACTAGATAGGCACAATTAAGGGCTGAACTTGATGGTGTCAAAAAGGGGGGAAAATTGTCAACCCATAAAACATTTTGTATACACGTTTTAGAGTTGACAACAGAAAGAAGGGGAGTTTCAAAGAGGAGGCAGCAGTGTGGAATCGAAAGTACATTCCATTCATATTTCCTTCAAAGACTGATTAGATGACTGAAGCTTCTGCTGTGCAAAAATCTAATTGGAGAGCATGATTGATGACTCTTGGCTATGGATGTTTTTCGTTGGATGATGCATCCAGAGGGGTGGGGTGGGGAAAAGCAGGATCAAGGGTGACAGTGAATTATGTATCTCAGAGTTGGCTATGCCCAGGTAAATGCTAACTTCAAATAAATCTCTTTTAGTGTTGGAAGTATGGCTTGAGGCTCATGGAGTAACTGCCGGAATCCTGACAAAATTGATAATTGGGTCTGTTGGATTACTGAAATTTAAAAGCTTCAAATTGGAAAAGAAAATGAAAAGAAAGGGTGGAACTTGGACATAACGGAGAGTGCTACCTAATGGAAAAGGGAAAATTTCAGTGACTTTAAAAAGTGTCTGATTCTCTTAAACTTAGAAATTGATACAGAATAAGAGAAACTTTTTTATATTAACATTGAAACCCTAAAACGTGAAAATATAGAATATTAAGATAAAAGAAAGAAGTATGAAGAAATTACTTTGGGATTGTTTGGTGATTTTGGAATAAACTCAAACTTATGGATGTTGGATTATTTGATGATTTTAAAGAGGAATTAATAGAAGCTGATTGTTGGAAATAAACATTAAAGACGCTAGTTGAATTAAATTACTGGACAATTGGTTTGGACTTAAATATTAAAGAAAGGAATAAAGAAAACCTAAAAGAAGTGTATAAAAATGGCAGAACTTTTTTTGGAACAAAAAATGCAAATATAAAGGAAAGATTACATGAAAGAATTAAATCGTGCTGTATTGCCTTACAACTAATAGAAATGGTGATTTTGGTGAACAAAGGGGAGGAACTGATTAAAGAAGAAGCCAGCTTTAATGAACAAATGGAACAACGAACATTAAAATGAAGGGAAAAAAGAATGGAAATTAAAACTTGGAGGCTTGAGGGGATAACTGAAAAGAAAATGTTTGAAAAGCCAAACAAAGAAAAAGGAAATAGCAGAAAAGGGATTTACAGAAGAAAGTTTTAAAGAGGGAGGGGGATAAAAATTGGAATAAGAAATGGAAGGAAAAAATAAAGGGGAAAAACTGTAATAGGAGAAAAAACTAGAAAAAGGAGATATGGAAACTGAACAAAAATGAAAAGAAACTGTTTAGTTAGGAGACAGAGATAATGGGTCGATAACGATTAAAGAGAAGGGATTCTGCAAGGTAATGTGTTGTAATATATAAAAATGTAGTTTTGAAAAGCTAATGGAACTGATTTTTTTCTTTTTTTCTTTGGCTTTTTTAAGGATTCTTGTTAAATTATATATGGATATAATTGAAATAAATATGGAAATTGGAAACTATGATAAGAAAATGATACAAAACAAAGAACACAGTTAAAATGAATTATGATGATGCTAATGTCAGTTCCTATAATTAATTGAATAGATCAATATATTTGAAATAATAAATGATTTAGAAAGTAATTGAGGAAAGAATACCAGACGGAATCTTGTGTGTGTGTGTGTGCTTTACATAGTAGTTAGGAGATTATTGTTATTAAACCAGAATGTGATAATTGTAAAGTGATTGATTATAGTACGATAAATTTTGATTGTGTTAAAGGGAACAAATTGAGGGGTGTATAAGACAAAGGAGTGGCACGCTAATTGCTAATTAAAGGGGGAAACTTGGAATTATTAGATTTAAGATGAAATTTACTGAATAATGAAATAAAAGTATGTGATAAAATTGCAAATGTGACAGACAAAAGCATAAAGGTATAATGAAATTTAGAATAAAAAAATGTTAGATGATAAAATGACATGAGAATATTTAAAGAAAAAGGAATTAGTTAAGATATAAATTAAAAATAATAAATGAAAAGGAATATGATGGGAAAATGGAAGTAATGATAAGATGTGGAATTGAATGTGAAAGATAAATATATACTAGGGTCATGTTTATATTGAAGTGTGGAAGCCTGGAACTACATTGTTCACTGAAAGAGATGCTTTTGAAATGTAAAAATAAAAAAAAATTGACAAAAAAGAAAGAAAATGCATGTTCCTTGAAATTCTAATTTATCTTAAATAAGAACAGAGTTTCTGTGATTAATGGTAAGGTCTAGAGGATTCTTATGAAATAAAGTGATCCTTTGTCCAATCTGGTCTTAAAGCTTGGTAAACTGAAAGCACTGACAGAAAATATATATATAGTACTGAAGTTTTGGTATCAGTCATCACTGAAAAGAATTGGAAAATAAATAAGGAAGGGGTAACACTTTAGCAAGATATTCAAATGGAATTTTATTTGGAACTTTTAGAGTGTGTGTGTTCTGCTTAATGCCATTAATCAAAGCTTGCCTTGATACAGGAGAATATATTTATAAAAATTATTTGAATTGAAAAATATATTTTAAAGTAAAATTGGACTAAATTTATTCTAGATATTTTTGCATTATTTTTTCAAACTAGGTTTTCATAAGAGTGTCAATTTAATGAGTGGTTAAGATACCAGGCTGCAGAGAGACTATGAATTCTAGTCCTACATTAGAAATGAAACCAGCTGGGTGACCTTGGGCCAGTCACCTGCACTTAGTGCTGGAAAACGGGCAATAGCGTTTCGATTTATATACCACTTTATAGTGCTTCACTGCCCTCTAAGCAGTTTACAAAATCAGCTCATTGTCCCCAGCAATCTGGGTCTCTATTTTACTGACCACAGAAGGATGAAAAACTGAATAAACCTTGAGCCAGTCAGGATCGAACTGCTGGCAGTTGTCAGAATTGGCTTGTAATACTGCATTCTAACCATTGTGCCACCATGGCTCTATGGCAAACCATGGCAATGGCAAACCACTTTGAAAATCTTGCCAAGAAAATTGAGGAACTAGTCCAGATGGCAACTGGGGATCAATGCGGACTAAAATATATACAGTGAATCACTGCGCTTGTTAAAGTTGTAAAATGAATCTGGCTTCCCCACTGATTTTGCTTGTCAGAAGATCTCAAAAGGAGGTCACGACTGAATTTTGATCGCATGACTATGAGGATGCTGCAATGGTTGTAAGCGTGAAGAACAATCATAAGTCACTTTTCAGTGCTGCTGTAACTTCTAACAGTCACTGTGAAAAATTGTAAGTCAAGGACCACTTATAGTCAAGTCTGATATATGTTGACAATCTTGACCAGTTTTAATTGTCCTAATAATAGTTTGCAAATTTTGTAACTGGACTAGTAATGACAATAAATTTCTTTAAGTCTGTAGAGATTCTCAGTCATCCAGGTCATGGTTTTCTCAAAGGTACATTTTCAGGAGGCAACAGGACTTCCTTGTTTTTTCTTTGAAGACGTTTTGCTTCTCATCCAAGAAGCCTCTTCAGCTCTGATAGGGTAATGGGGAATGGAAGGATTTATCAATTATGTGAAAAAGCACCTTTGGGACAACCATGACCTGGATGACTGAGAATTTCTACAGACTTAGCTATACAATTTGAGTGATGTAGGAGTAGGAATGGATTTCCAGAAGAAAAAATTGAAGACTACAAGAACCAGGAGCACTACTCAGGTGACCCTGAGGACACAGATAAACCTCCAAGTGCTTTTATGACCCTCTAAAAGGATGCAAATTATCAGTTGTCTGTAAGGAATATAAATTTTTCCATTCCCTACTATCCTGTCATAGCTGAAGAAGCTTCTTGGATGAGAAGAGAAATGTCCTCAAAAAAACAAAAAACAAAGTCCAGTTGCCTCCTGAAAAAGCACTTTTGCACATTAATTTATTTAATTTCCATTGTAAGTCAGGGGCTACTTGAACAATCACAAGCTTTCATTTCCAGAAGGTATCGTTCAAATTGGAGGACATGGATAACACACAATTTCATAACACCTTGATTCTATCTGCTGTTTAGAGTTCTCAGTCATACTTCTGCTGGATTCCCACATGAAACTTCCTTACTTGCTCCCCCATATGCTTGCTCAGTGAGTTTGCTGTCTCAGGAAGTGGATTCCATATATGGGCCCTGAAACTCATCTAGGTTAACAGTAAGCAGTCCTCCAAACATACACTGCACAATCAGCAACCTTCAGAAAATAGCCAGTTAGTAGCAATTAGTCAGCAATTTCCCTCCTCTTTTTTTCACAGCTCTTTCCCCTAGTGGAACCCTTCTATCTTCTCTCTGTTTCTTCATTCAGGAGCATAATAATCTGCACTTGATAAAGAATATTCACTCAATTGATAAAGAATATTCACTCAACCGCATAAAGCAAAAACAGTAGAAGCAAAAAAAAAAAAAGACATATTGTCATGTACACTACACCTCGAGAAAACTCAAAAGATCATTTTGGAGAAATTAACGCCAATTTAGTAGCACATAATTGGTATAAGCTTTTGTGGGTAGCATCAAGGAGTGAATATCTTGAAGGCTGAATGGCTGTAATGCGATTTTCTGATATCCTAATGCTTGGCTGGTAGTTGTAGTTGGCATCATAAGCTACTCTAATCTACTAGCAGCTGAGAGGCATAGGCAGCTGAACTTGACTAGCTTTCTTGTATTTGTACCTAGATTTGTCCAAGTTCTGGGAATCTAAGAAAGCTGGTTCTTCATTGGTCCTCAACTTGCTAGACTAGGTAGCTATTTATCCACTGCATATGTTTAAGATATAAGAGATAACATTAAGTCTACGAAACCTAGAAAAGTTGCCTGTTTTGAAGCCCATCCTTTTTAATGTTTAAAACACATTGGTTTGTTGGCTTGAATATTGTTGGATACTCAGGGGTGTCAAACTCGATCACGTCATGGGCCGGATCGGGACTGATGATTTTTGCCTTTGCAGAGCCGGGATGGGTGTGAATATGGCCTGCGGGCCACCGGTTTGACAGGCCTGCTCTGTATCATGTTTAATGGTACTTTTTTGAATTAAAAACAAACTTCTTGCCTATGTGATCTTGAATATTCAGCTGATTATGCAAACAGACATATACATACACACATATTTATATATGATAGATATACATGTATGTATGAGTGCATGCATGCATGTATGCAAGTAGTTAGATGAAAATCTATAAAAAAGAGATCCAACTAGAACTAAGGAGAAATTTTTTGACAGAACAACAATCAATGGAATGGTTTTCCTCCAGAAGTTGTGAGTGCTTCACCACTGGAGATTTTAAAGAAGAGATTGGACAGCAATTTGTCTGGAATATGGCGCATAGGGCCTCCTGCTTGGAGAAAGGGTTGGACTAGAAGAACTCCAAGGTCCATTTCAACTCTATTATTCTGTAATATTTAATTTCCTTGTTAAATTTGGATGTCAGTTTTAACAGTGAGCCAAACTTGTGTACAAAATTGTCTTAGGAATCAGAAACAGCCTCAGAACAACAGTCTGGATCTGTGGATCTCTCTCTCTCTGGCTAAAATCAGTGTTTATGACCCTACCATCAGAAAAACACTAGATTAAAAACAGGTTCATAGGAGACTAGTTAGATAGAACCATTCCTTATTAAGAACATTGATGCTCAACTCAAATTTTTTGGTACCTAAACTCAAGTGAAAATTCTAATGAACAAATGAGTCAAAAGGGGAAATTTTTGACGAATCTCAAAATTATTTTGTCTGGTGGAATCTAAACATTGCACTTCACAATAAGAACTTCATATCCGCTATTAATTAGTGTCATGCCTTGGAAATGCTATGCTACTTCAGGAACTGGAGCATTCACCATATTTGAAAGAAGCAAATACCAGATTTCTGGTTTAACAGAAATCTGGTGTAAAAGAAATCTAGGAAACTTGCAGCGGACATGCTTATATCATGTAGCAGGACAGTAATTCCAAATAGTGGCTGGTCAAAGAACAAATTTGGTGCTTTGGAATGGCCAATCTCTGGATCCAAGCCAGACTTGGATACTTTTTGCCAAATCTTGAAATAAAAAGTTCATGGTAGAATACCCTCAAAATTTACTGAGTTGAAAGAGATTGCCATGGATAAATTAATCAAACTTCCTACATAGCAGTGCAAGAGACAGCTCCTACTACCAGTTGGTCTTTCTTCAAATTTTTTCCACCTGCATTAGGGTAAATTGTCCTGTGAATAAAATAATTCACTCCTAAATATGTGCTCTTTAAAGATACATTGTCTTTTAAGATATGTACATTTATTTAACTGTTCCAGTTGTTGTTTAGCACATCATTCATGAATCATAAATCAACAGCTACTTGTGGCCTGCTGCTCTTAAATCCTAAGATCTTATTCCTTTTTGATAAACTGTCTATAATGTAGAAAATCGGTGAGGACAGTGAGAATGTTGTCATTTTCAAGAGCAATATTCAAGAACATTTTTCTTTTTAAATTTACATTTATATAAAGTAATAAAGGACAAAGAAAAAGCAAAAAAAGAGGGGCAAGAAAAAAGGAAAATAAGTATGAAATATTATGACTTCTGACCTTTTCCTCAACAGTTACTAAGAAATGTATTGTTTTCTCTCCTTATCTCTGACAGATATTCTTCAATCCCTTATTTATTTCTCAACTGTTTCAATCATTAAATCCATAAATCATTCCATTTTTTTTCTTTTAGTAAAAAAAATCCATAAAATTTTTCGATGGGCAGCATAGATTCTAGAACTGAAATCTTCATTCATTCTGAATAATCCCCTGATAATTCACTCAGGGTATACCTGAGGAGAAACTTGAACTTGAGAGCATGATTTGAAAAACTTCACACATTGACATTTTTACCTTCTTGAATATATACCAGTGCCTAATGAGAAATTCATACCTTAATGACAAATTAGTATTTCTGTTCAAAATTAAATTTACATATATATTTAAATATATTATTTACATATATGATTAGCATTTACAATCCGTCAGTTGACCCAGAAGTAGCATAAGAAAAAAAGGGAAGCATCAAAGTTATGACATTTATAAGCAAGAAATACCAGTATCCTAATAGTAACTTAACACTTCTGCAAGCAAGGTTTAAAAAGCTAAGCAACTTTAGATTGTGACCCTGATATATATCTAAGGAGTAGTCATTTTCAAGTATTTCCAAAATTCTATCACTATATCTGTTTGGGTTTTTTTGGTCTTGGGAGCTTGATTTAATTGTTTATGCTTATTAATAGTAGGAACTTAAAATAAGCTTCAGCAGTCTTTCTCCCAGCAGGATGTACCTGCCTATTGAGACTTCTAACCCCAATAATGGGACCAACTTTACAATCAGCTCTAATCTGTTCAAAATGCAGAATGAGGTTTTGAATCTTATTTTGCCATTTCTTTTAATTCTTACCTTTATCCCATACATGTTGGAAAATCCTACTAGAATTATTTCACTTTTAGGTATTGCAGAAGACTGATCTTTGTGTATATGGCTTTTTGTATTTTTGTATTTTTGGCTACTCAGTAAAGTAATTAATCTGGCACTATCACATCTGTAAGTTTCTGCTATAATCAAATTATTTTAAAGAGCCAAGATTAATTGCTATGCTTGGAGTAAAGCTTGACTCTCACTCTGTCAGGTTGAATATGTTTTGGCCTTCCAATTACATTTTAAGCAATACGATCTCACAGTCTTTTGCCTAAAATTTATATTCCATCTTAGCTTTTGCTCTTCCCCTTTCTGGGAGAGGGGAACCAACTGATAAAATATTTTATAAAGAGATTATGGACATACCTCTATCCATTAGGATCTCTACAACCTCTAGTTTGAAGTCTGTTCTTTTTCATCTCCATGTTAATGATAAAGCATCATTTGTCCATGATACCTTTTAACTCATTGAATAGGAGTATACACTGTACAGTACAGTACCTTGCAAAATAACCTCTTTATTTTTCATAAAATTATTTTTTTCACTCAGTTGTCTTCTTCCAAATTCCTTCTCTGTGTTTCACTTGAGTCAGATAGATACAGTTCCAAGATGTAAAGTGTGTGCCTCTTAACATATTGTCTAACTAAATAACAGCAACTACCGGGTATTATTATGCATTGACAAAGACAGTGTGCCCCTTTTACTGGATGACGGCAGCATCTGAAGCTTTCAAAGGTTCTTTGAAGAAACCTTCCACAAGCTTTACTGATGCTGTGGAAGGAAACAATATGGACAATCCTCTACCTTCACCTAGTGCTGCAAACAGGATTTCCATGTTTGGAGATACTGTTTTTTGGAACAGAAATTTCCAATTTCCTTTCTTTTGTTATTTTATGTCAATCAGATTTTCTTCTAAGTTACCAGTATGTGTGAATCACAAAGGCTATAGTTAGAATTTACACTTGGGTGTTAATTTGTGAATTCTCCCAACCCACTCTTCCATACTATTTTGTATTAGGTGATTTCACTATTCCTCCTGATATCTACTCTGTCAGTCTCAGAAACTGAAGTGGTTCTGCAAAAACTTTGCCTTGCATACTGTGTTCAAAGAGAAGGATTCCCACCAAAGAATTCTCATCTCTAAAATGTTTCAGACAGGCCTTTCCACAGGTGCATAATCCATAGGTGTGAATTCATAAATGCCTAATTGGAGAACTTCATGATAAATAGTACTTTCATACATATGTGTATGATCACCAACAGGTTTAGCATATAAATACTCAACTTGATATTCCAGAGCTCACAGTATTTTCTGTATAATAAAAATACAAATAATTTTCAGAACCCAGTTTTGTGTTAAATAGTATTTGCCAAAAACTGGCAAAAAAGTCATGAGTTGTGGTTATATATGACCACAGAACCACACAATCAGTTGTAAAGACAACCTGTTGTGAAGCACTTGACAAAGTCACATGAACGTGGAAGAAGCAGTATAACCATTTCAGTGGTGGGATTCAAACTTTTTCACTACTGGTTCTATGGGCTTGCTTGGTGGGCTTGCGCCTTGGTGGGTGTGGCAGAGAAAAGTTAATGCAAAATCCCATTCCCTTCCCACCCCACTAACCTGCTTTCCAGTTCCGTTCTCCTGTGCAGGGCAGTAAAAGAAGCTCTAGCCGATCAGCTGGGACTTGGGAGGCAGAGAATAGATGGGGCGGGGGCCAGTCAGAGGTGGTATTTGCCAGTCCTCCAAACTATACAAAATTTCCGCTACTGGTTCTCCAGAACTGATCAGAACCTGCTGAATACCACTTCTGAACCATTTACAATGGCTGGAGAAAGCTTTGTGGGTTGTAAACATCCATTCTATGGCAGTCGTTTCTCCAAAGTGGCTGGTCATAAGTTAAGAACTACCTGTATTATGTTTGAGAATGCTTGTTTAGTCCTTGCTAAATAATTCAGCATCTTCATATATGAAAGCTCAGAAAAATGTTTCTCTTCATAAGTGCGCGCTCTCTTTCTCCCTGCCTTCAGCCACCCATTCATAGAATATTCTCTTTTGTTAGATATGATGTTCTTTTTGAAGAACAGATAAGATAAATGCAGTAACATGTATTTTTTGGAGCAGTTTAATCCATCTTTTTGAGGCTGCCCATCTGAACTGGAATGCGCAGGATAATGTCTTTGTGGATAGATTTTTCCCCCTGTTTAATTTAGCTAATCAAGATTGAATTTCTGTCAAGTGTTAGTTTTTAATCCCAGTTAATGTTTTATGGTGTCAGGGAGCCTCTCCACATTCTTTTTTTTTTTAGAAAAGCAAATTCACAGTGATGCTTATTGTTCAACAGCATGATAGAGAAAAGAAAATCCATGAATTACAACATTTGCTTAAATTGTTTTTTCATTCTTCTCACAATGCATACGAACCATTTAAGTTCCAATTAAGTTTCTCAAAGTAGTTTTACTTGTGTGATTTCAAATCTCCTTTATGTGCACTCATCCAGAACTAAATGGCATGTTCAAGTGTGAAATTTCAATGTTCTTGTTATTTTCCTAATTTAAATGTTATTTGAAAATATTAGAAATAATATGTAAAAGTAAGCAACAGGGAAAGAGCAAAATTTGCAATTGTGTTTAATTGGTTGGTGGCAAAGTTCTGATGGAAATTCTTACAAATATAAAAAAATGCTGGACTGCTAGATTGTATATTTAAAGTTGGCTGTTAAAATCCCAATTGGGCAAGCTGATCCTTTCCCATTACTGCAACTGATGGTGGAATAATTCTCTTTACTGATTATACATGCTTAAGTTATATATGCTCATAATTTTGTCATACTGTAAGCAGCTATGTCCATTCACCTTAAATTCTGGAGTACCTGAAATACTGAAATACTTTTAAAATGCTTCTCATGCCATAAGATATATCTTAACAAGTCTCAGTATTTCATCACTTGGTGGATAAACCAAATGTGATGCATACATTAGTTGTAGTGAGTGGAGATTCTCAATCACCCACATCAAGGTGCTTTCCTTGGTTTTTTCCTTGAAAGTGTTATGCTTCTCATCCAAGAATGAACTGAAGAAGCTTCATGGATGAGAAGTGAAACATTTTCAGAGAAAACCAAGAAAATCTAGTTGCCTTTGGAAAAGTACCATTGGTCTAGCTGTAGTGAGTACTGATAGTAATGAATGTATTATGATGCTGCTATTGTTCAGTGTTGATCAACCTGACATCCTTTAGCCATGGAAGTCTTCAACTCTCATAATTCCCAGTTAACATAGACAAAGAAGGGGACTTTCAGCAATGGCAGATTGAACAGAACTGTCAGCCTCAAGATATCTTCCACTGTTGCTTCTCTGCTGCTATGCAAATTTTACTTCTTTCGGCTGTCATGACAACGGTGGGAGGGGGGACTTTGGAGGGGAAGAAGGCTGGAGGTGTTTTGCATTCCTTTGCTGGGTTAGCAAGGGGAGGGGAGATTCTTTTCTTTAACTTTCCATTTCTTGGCTAGCCTCTGTCCTCTTTTGCGCAACTGCAAACTTTTATCAAAATATGTCAAGGTCAATTGACAAGAAGCCTCATCACCACCTGGAGATGGCCACATGATCATATTCAGAAATTTTAATTGGAAGAATCATTTGAACTTTGGGGGGTGGGAGCAATTCTATTCCTTGGTATGTGTGTTCTACCCGCCAATTTCTCAGTTTCGGAATTGGATCTGTAGTTTCCATTTTATTTTCCAGTAAAAGGATAACTTTACTCTACACCATGGAGTCTGAGTATTTCTTTCTTGGGATTTAAAGGGAGCACAAAGGGAGTTTTATTCCAAAACTCCCACATCAACCCACCCAGAGAAAACAGCAACTTTTCTTCCGAGGGGGTTTCATCTCATGTCGTCTCCAGCCAGAGATGAAGATGACCAGGGAGCTGCGGGGGGGGGGGCAGCTGATGCTGCTACCGGAGATGCCGGCTGCTGACCTGCTGGCCGACTCGACTCTGGAAGAAACCCCAGCCAAGATGCCCAGATGGTCGTTGGGGGTTGGTTGGAGAGACTCTGAAGACCCCCCTCCTCCCAGAATCACTGTAAGAGAAAAAGGTGTGAGGGAACGGCTGTGGCAAGAGGGGGAGGAGATGGAATGCAGGCTGGATCAAGCCGGGAAATTCCTTATGGATGTTTCTGAGAAGCCCGGCACGGCTCAAAGGTATGAGGGGGAAGAGGGAGCGAGGTCAGCTCAGGGAAGTCGAGCTATCCCTACCCCCCTTGCCCAGCCTACGCCAGCGCAGCCGCCCGCCGCCGCCCAGGGAGCCCCAGCAATAGGTGTGGTTCCTGGAAGACGCCACCTGCCCCCCCTAGATGTGAAGTTTGGAGAAAATCCCAGAGATTTGTGGTTTTTCCTGGTACAAGTCGGGAGCTATATGGTAGAATTTGAATGGGAGTTCACCTCTGAAGCAGCCAAAGTGAGATGTGTTACCAGAACCCTGGAAGGGATGGCAGCAGACTGGGTGGTGACTTTGTACAATGATAACTCTCCCCAACTGCGAAGCCTCGATGTTTCATGACTGCACTGAGGAGAAGGTTTGAGGACCCTCTGGCAGAGAGAAGGGCCAGGATCAGAATGAAGACCCTAGTCCAAGGGGGGAGATCGGTGGCAGACTACACCCAAGAATTCAGGCAGCTGGCATACCACATCCGAGGTTGGTCCCAGGGGGCCCTGGTAGAAGCCTACAAAGATGGCTTAAATGGAGATGTATACCACACGTGCATCTCCAGAAGGGACCCACGTGATTTACAGTCGTGGGACTTGCTGGTGGAAGAGGTGGACATTGATCTAATGCGAAGCAGATGCAGAGGAGGTCCTGCCTGGAGAAAACCGCTCCCCCCACGTCTCCAAGAGACCTCAACCCCCCAAAAGGGAGGGATGGCGGCAAGAGCCAAGACCACGGCATGCTTCCGTTGTGGGAAGGAGGGCCACTGGATGGCGGATTGCCGGGTCAAGAAGACTGCGTTCAACTGCCCGATGGGTTGTTTCCAGTTCAATGTCCTCCCTTTCGGCCTACAGGGGGCGCCTGCTGTTTTCATGCAAATGATCATTCAAGTGCTTCACGAACATTTATACAAGGGGGTTCTGGTATACCTTGATGATATTCTTATCTACGCGGAGACTAGAGACAAACATGTGAAACTGGTACGGTCTGTGCTGCACAAGCTGAGGGCCGCCAAATTGTACGCCAAACTATCCAAGTGTGAGTTCCATCAAGAAAAAATCGACTACTTGGGATATCGTATCTCCCCTGAGGGCATTGAGATGGACCCAGAGAAAGTGCGAGCCGTTTTGGACTGGACCCCACCGAGAACCTGTAAACAGCTTCAAAGTTTTCTTGGATTTGCCAACTTTTATCGGCAATTCATCCCATCTTTTGTGAAAATAGCTATGCCCATCACCAACCTCCTGAAAACAAAGGGGGAATTGAAACCAAAGCCCAGCCAACCATTGAATTGGACCATGGAGTGCCAAGCTGCATTTGAAAAGCTTAAAAGACTTTTTGCTGTAGAACCAGCACTGAAACACCCAGACATGGATGCCCCTTTTGTGATCCAAGCTGATGCGAGTGATGTGGCGGTGGGGGCGGTCTTACTTCAATTAAACAAGAAGGGGACACTACAACTGTGCGCTTACACCTCTCGTAAATTGACTGATACTGAAAGGAGATGGGTCGTTTGGGAGAAGGAAGCATTTGCAGTCCGTTGGGCTTTACTAGCTTAGAAGCACTTTCTGGAAGGAGCGAAACACCCATTTGAAGTGTGGACTGACCATAAAAATCTAGAAACTAAAAACTCCTCAGAAGCTATCCCCTAAGCAAGTTAGGTGGGCTCAGTTTTTCAAGCGATTCAATTTCTCCTTGAAATATATCCCAGGGGGAAAATTTTTTATGGCAGATGCTTTGTCTAGAATGCCTCAATACAACAATATCCATAAAGAAGTGATAAGGCCAATCGTGTCCACTACACAGCTGGCTGCCCCTATAGTTACCTGCACGCAAAAGAGAAACCAGGAGAGGGATCTGTCCACTGACCTGATGGAACAGTTTAAAGAGGCTTTGAAAACGGATGAGTGGTTCCTGGCAAATGCAAATAACTGCACCGTTCGAGATGGTCTAGCCTGGATAGGTGCGAAATTGTATGTATCTCAAAACCTGAGAAGCCAAGTATTGCAACAAACTCATGATTCCAAAGTGGCTGGTCATTTTGGTTTTGTGAAGACCCTACATTTGGTGAAATGGCAGTTTTGGTGGCCTTTGTTGAAAAAAGACATCGAGACTTATGTGGCGAGTTGTCTGGTTTGCACCTCACCAAAAAGACCTCCTGGTAAGCCACCAGGGCTGCTGCAAAATGTGGCCAGGCCAACTGCTCCTTGGAAGGAAATTTCCATGGACTTTATAGTAGACCTACCCGAGAGCAGTGGACACACAGTCATTTGGGTGGTGACTGACTTGTTCTCCAAACAAGCCCACTTCATCCCTTGCTCCAAGATCCCTTCGGCGAAGTCATTGGCCAGGCTGTTCATTCTTCATGTCTACAGGTTGCATGGTGTACCTGAGCGTGTAGTTTCTGATCGAGGAGTCCAATTTACCTGGAATTTTTGGAGGGAATTTTTGAAGTTAATAGGCTCCACCCAAAGCTTAAGCTCCGCCCCCCCAAACTAATGGGGCTTGTGAAAGGACTAACGGGGTGCTAGAGCAATACCTCCGATGTTACATAAATTATCAGCAAGACAACTGGGTGGATCTACTGCTTTTTGCGGAGGTAGCATACAATAACTCTGTTCATAGCAGTACAGGGTTTACTCCTTTCAAAATAGCAACGGGGCAAGATTTTGTGCCCATACCTGAACTGCCTGGTGAAAAACCAAGTGTCCAGTCATTGATTGACTGGATATCTCAACTTCAACTTAATTGGCCGGTCGCCCGCAAAGTTTTGGACGAGGCGCACCAGTCTCATAAGAAATTTGCTGACAGAAAGTGAGCTCCGCAGATGTCGTATCAAGTGGGTGATAAAGTATTCCTCTCGACCAAGTATTTGCAGACTACCCAAAAATAAAAGAAGTTGGGTCCTAAGTATGTGGGGCCTTTTCCCATTGAGAGGATTGTAAATCCTGTGACTGTTCAACTGACTTTACCAAAGACTCTTTGTCGTATTCATCCGGTTTTCCATGTCAGTTTGTTGAAACCCGAACGTACCTGTACCTTGAGACCGACCCAGTCTGATCCCCCCATACCATTGTTGATTGAGGGTGAACAACATTTCGAGATTAAAGAAATTCTAGACTCTAGGAAATGGAGGGGTCATATCCAATATCTTGTAGCTTGGAAACATTTTCCTCCGTCCCATGCTGAATGGGTTAATGAGAAAGACCTTAGAGCTCCTGAACTGCTCAAGAAATTTTATGCCAAATACCCTGATAAACCATAGAAATGTATATCAATGTTAACATGTGATTATGTTATTTTTTCTTATAGGGACTAATGTCTTTTCTCTAGGGGGTCCGAATGTCAGCCTCAAGATATCTTCCACTGTTGCTTCTCTGCTGCTATGCAAATTTTACTTCTTTCGGCTGTCATGACAACGGTGGGAGGGGGGACTTTGGAGGGGAAGAAGGTTGGAGGTGTTTTGCATTCCTTTGCTGGGTTAGCAAGGGGAGGGGAGATTCTTTTCTTTAACTTTCCATTTCTTGGCTAGCCTCTGTCCTCTTTTGCGCAACTGCAAACTTTTATCAAAATATGTCAAGGTCAATTGACAAGAAGCCTCATCACCACCTGGAGATGACCACATGATCATATTCAAAAATTTTAATTGGAAGAATCATTTGAACTTTGGGGGGGTGGGAGCAATTCTATTCCTTGGTATGTGTGTTCCACCCGCCAATTTCTCAGTTTCGGAATTGGATCTGTAGTTTCCACTTTATTTTCCAGTAAAAGGATAACTTTGCTCTACACCATGGAGTCTGAGTATTTCTTTCTTGGGATTTAAAGGGAGCACAGACTGACAAGAACTCTACTTTTTGCAGAACCGGTAACCCTGGTGATAATAGGAGCTGATGAATATATTTGCTCCTTGGAATGGGCAAGGATCGTCAAGTTTGCTCCATTCAGAATCTTCCTGTGAGTAGCGATTTCCAGCAGGAAGCACAGCGAAAGGAAGCAGAGCGAAAATCATCCTGCTTAAGCCACCATTCGGCACTTTTCAAAGAGATACTGGGTTCACCTATTTCCTCAAACTACTTTAGGCTATTGCTTATAACAGAATAATAGAGTTGGAAGGAACCTTGTAGGTCATCTGCTCCAACCCCCTGGTCAAGCAGGAGACCCTGTACTGTTTCTGACAAGCAGCTGTCCAGTCTCTACTTGAAATTCTCCAGTAGTGAAGCACCCACAACTTCTGAACTTCTGAAAGTGAGCTGTTCCATTGATTGATTGTTCTGTCAGAAAATTTTTCCTTATTTCTAAGTTTAATTTCTCCTTGATCAGTTTTCCATTCATTGTTTCTTGTCTGGCCTTCGGGTGCTTTGGAAAATAGGTTGTCCCCCTCCTCTCTGTGGCAGCCCCTCAAATATTGGAAGACTGCTATCATGTCTCCACTGGTCCATCTCTTCACTAGACTAGCCATGCTTATTATTAACTTCCTAGAAATTAAGAATCTTCTGAAGGACCAGGAGAATCCACTTCTACTGTTGATGAGAGAACTTTTATGTAAGTTTAAATTTTTTTAAAAAAACTTTACTTTTTGGAAACAGTAAAATGGGGACTAAAATGTGGATTTTGGAAAGTTAAGTTTCTGGACTTGAAAGAAAATTTCCTGTGTGATGTTTAAACAATTAAAATAATTTATGGATTTTGGAATTAATTGTAAAAAATCCTTATGTGCGAAAAATTTTATTGATAGGAAAACAAAACAGATGATAGGGGACTTGAAAGCTGACTAAAGGGAACCAGAAAAAAAAGATGATTACAATTAAGGGAGGAGAGACTCATTCATACAAATACCGTTTAAGTATAGAAAAAAATTAATGCTGTTTAAGAACAATGTAAGATTGTTTTGGAGTGAATAACAACATATTTTATTAGATAAAACAGTGAAATGTGGATTTGGGGTTTCAGAAAATGCTGGATTATAAAAGTGATATGGCAAAAAGATGCTGTGGATCTAAAAATGGACTTAAAATGCCAAAAAATAAGAATGATGTGGAAAAAGATGCCAACCTGCATGAAGAAGCCAAATGAAACTAGTTGGAGTCTTAACAATTAAAGGGGTCATACAAATACTAAATCAGAAGTGTGACTTGGAAAGCTAGAAAAGAAATGTGTGAAATCAAGAAAACTTTATCTGAGGAGAGAAAGAGAAACTACTGAAGCTGTTTCTGAAAGGAGACAAAGAGAATGACAAGAAATTAATTTGTGGGACATTGTTGGATGGGATTAAAGATCAAACTTCAAGCTTTTTAAAATAAACAGCTCCATACAGTGAGTTTATTCAGTTAGGTTAAAATAAATACATTCTGTTTCTAATAGCTATTAATGGGATTTATTTTTGACCAGGATTGAATGATGAGGCTTTAAAGATCTTATTACAAATGGGGAGTAATTTCTTTTGCTTTATTTCTTAGAGAAAGTTTGGGAATATAAAATGGATTTACTTGATGAAGGTTAATAATTGCTTAACAATTGGTATGAGATGTTTGTGCTGATCTGTTGTGTTTGGTTTTTGCCAAACATGGCACTGTGCATTATAGCTAAACATCTTCACTGACAGTGTTCCAGAAGGTGTGTGTGCAGGCGCATGCTTCTGCACCGATGCGAGTGTCTCCTGCGCGCCACTGCACCCCCACACATGCACGGCAGATACCCGACAATCAGCTGTCGGATGGGAGGCAGATGCACGTGCGCAGTAGAACTTTTCTGGGCGAAAAGGATGAATGCTCACGTGCCAGTAGTAATGGCTCTGTGTGCCACTTCTGGCATGCGTGCCATAGGTTCGCCACCATGGCTATAGAATAATGGAGTTCAAATTGTTTGGAAATGGCCTTATAACTCTTCCCAGATTGATGGGCAGCAACAATTGCTTCTTGAAGACCTATTTACTCTTTGGCATTGTGTTAACATACACCTGAATGCCTGAAACCAGCAAAGTCCTTCTATTCATGCTTTCAGGTCTAGCCACTATAGAAAACCCCAGCTAGATAATTATCAGAGAAGCCATACAGATTGAAAAAAAAACCTGAAAGCATGAATAGAAGAGATGACTCCACCAGACTGTCAATTATCTGGAAGCCTGCACTCTCAAACAAAAAAATCTCCACACCACAAGCCAGCCAAACACCTGGGCACAAACAGACTCTCCTTGATACCTCCAGCTCAAACACACCCAACCAGACACCCAGATGAAACCTAGCTTCCTAATAAATGATAGCCGTCCATTTACTCGGAGCCAAGCCGCACTAAAAGCCTCCAATACAGGAAACAATGTTGCCAGCCAATCAAGACAAAAAAAGCCACAAAACAGACAGAAGATATTAGAAACACCAATCAAGCAGAACATAGCAAACTCCAAGACCAATAAACACAGACCAAGACTCCCAATCAATCAGGATGAAGAAAAAACCATTCTGGCACAGCAGTAGGCTAGCCCCAAATTTAAAACTGAAACAAGTGTAAAAGTCTGACTCACAGACGAACACAATACAGAAGTCTGATGATGGCAGATGAGATTCTGCCGAAAGGTTGCTACAACTTTAAAAGCACAACTATAATGAAGTGGGAAAATACCCGAACAAAGCTGAATACCATGGATACTAGAATAATTCTATCTGTCTGTCTGTCTGTCTGTCTGTCTGTCTGTCTGTCTATCTATCTATCTATCTATCTATCTATCTATCTATCTATCTATCTATCTATCTATCTATCTATCTATGGTGGTCTTTAATCAGTGTACATATAATATCTCTGAGTGAAGTTTGACTCCTGATGACCTTTTAGAGAAGTCCAAGAGCACCTTGGTACCTGAAAATAGAAACCCAGTTCTTCATTCGGATATCTATTTTGTTGATACAAGTTCTAAACATCTAGATTATTTGAAGAACCTGAACATCTTGATAACCACTTACTAAATTAGATGTTGTGGGAAACTGTGTTTAATATATTTTTATGGCCTCTTCTCTGCTGGAATTATTTGCAAAATACAAAGTGGTACAATACCTTTTGCTCTAGTAGTTTCGCAATTAGAAATTGCTACTTAGAACTATCCTGAACAAATTTAACACATTTGCTTCAGTGTAAGTATCTCTGTCATCAAAAAAGCATTTTAAGTGATTTCTATTATATTGTTCATGCATCTTAGGGGGAGTTGTATGTTTGCTTTAAATTAATAGTAAAATTAAACTATGTGCCCAAAAGTATTTTAATATATTTCATTCTCATCTTTTTCTGGCTTCAAAAAATCAATTGGCAACTAGTATTATTATGCTTTTTGACTTTGAGGATGGTATAGAAATTTTATAAATAAAATAAGTTGGCTTCATGATACATTTAGTTATTTCTGGAGAAATCTTTATAAAGCAGGACAGGCATCTCCCACTAGCTTATGTTGATGCAAAGGCTTCTTCTTAGTCTAATGTATTTCATTTTGTTTCTTTTACCTGTCATTTCCATTTGTTCAGTATTAACAATGAATAACTGTTTTTTTTTTAATTGATTATGTATCAAGGGAGACATGTGGGGTAAAAGGCAGAATTCCTGAATTTATGAAACCTGTCTTTGGATCCTAGTTCAGTTATGGGCTATTTCCTTTTATTTGTTAATATTAAATATGCTTTAGAATATTTTATTTATTGGAATATCAAATTATGAATCTCCTCAGAACTGGACACTATTTGAGAAGGATTCAGTTGAATGCAAAGTAAATTGGAAATATTATTTCCCATGACTTGAAAATTATATTTCTGTTAGTAGAGTCCCAAATTGCAATTGCCTTTTTTTTTTTTGCAATCATGTTACATTGATGACTAATACCAAGTTTGTAATTGGATTTTCACAAGTACTTTTGATGGAACATGATGAAACAGGCTGATCCAGAATGGCAAAGAAGTAAGACAAAACTATATAGTCTGTCCTTATGTATTCAGCCTACATGTTGAATACATATTGAGGAAAGTCTGGATTGGAGGATGCACATGGTTTTTAAATTGGAGGAAAATGTAACCTGTGATATTCTGATGACATTTCTTTGAGAGCTAAAATGCAAGTGATCTACAAACTCTAGTAGGAAAATTCAAGGAGAGCAATGAGTGTAAGATTAAGACCAAAATAATGACAAGTTTAACAACCAGCTTTAGGACTGTCAATGAAGATACTGAAGTGGTAGATAGCTTCTGCTTTTTGGGGGGTTGACTATTAACAGTAAAGGATCCAAGAATCAATAAATATGGTTCAGATTAGGACTTGGTAGAATAGTATTGAAGGCCTTAGAAAATATGACTCTGGAATGCATATACCCATATGCATCAAAATTGTGCATGATTTTCCCTTTGATTATAGTTGGACTTTAAAGAATAGAATAGAAAGAATGTTGACATTTTTCAATGTTGGTGTGGAGAAGGTTTTTTGAGAATATAAATAGCCAAGAACAAAACAAAACAAATGGAATACAGAACAAATCAATCTAAAGTTCTCACTTGAACTACAAATCATCAGACTCAAATGATCATATTTAAGACATATGAAAATCCAGTTTCTTTGAGAAATCTATAAAGCTAGGGAGGGTAATAGGAAGGAAAAGAAAAGGACAGCTAGCAACAGGATGGATGGTCTCAATATAGTGGTGATGGGTGTATTGTTGGGAGACGAGTGTGAAACTGAGGTCAGAAGTTCCTGGAGAAGGTCCATCTCTTCTAAGAGATCACACTGATTTGATGGCACGTAATCAAATTATCAGCAACATATTCAAAGGAATACAATTCACAAGGGAAGAAGAAAACAATATACTGCCCTACTCACAAGAGAATCTGTAAGAATTTTAGATGAGCACAAACAAATTGCAGTAATCCCTGTACATCACAAAAAGGAATCAGATATTTATACAACATCTTCCAACAAAATGGATACCCACACAACTTTATCAAAAAGTGCTTGATCACTCAACCTACTGTAGTACAACCAACACAAGTTGAGATAAGGATAATACTGCCATGCATTTAAACCATCTCAGAAACCACCAACAGTTACAACAACATGGCATCACTGTAGCAGCCAAGCTAACTAAAGCTCTTGAAAACATCCTAAGTAAACCAGGGATATAGCAACCCCAGAAGAAAAAACCAGAATCATCTACAACAGTGGTAGTCAACCTGGTCCCTACCACCGACTAGTGGGCATTCCAGCTTTCATGGTGGGTGGTAGGGGTTTTGTCCCCTGCTTTATAAATCACCATTACTGTGGAACTGGTGGGCGGTTAGAGGAAATTTTACTACTAACAGATAAAAAAGTAGGCAGTAGGTATAAAAAGGCTGACTACCCCTGATCTACAACATACAATGTAAAGATTATATAATATCCACTATGTAGGACAAACAGATAGAAGACTAGTAGAACACATCCATGAATACCAATTAGCAGTTAGGAGACATGGTGAAAATTTATTACTTTTCAACACATGGACATATTTAACCATAGCTTCAACTAAGAACTATGAGCATCTGAGATCAAGTCAAATTCAAAAACACTAGATAATTTCTGGAAGTCTGGCACTCAGACAAATCAGCAATCAACAGGCACAGGAGATAAACAACAACTACATACTATTTAAAAGAGACAATCAAAAAGGAAACAAAAAGATCAAAACATCACCTTACCAGCTACCATTAATTGGAGCAGAGATTACACCAAGATGAAGACCAATGATCAAGAAGTGAGTACCCCAATTAAGGAACTAGTAACTCAGACTTACAATTAAAAGTAAACAACAAACTAATCGAGAAACCATTCTGATAGGGCAAGTAATTAATATATAAATAGATAGCAAACCCCATTCTCTTCTAGCCCTGATGTACCTAGTTTGCTAATGAAACATCTGCAAGAAAACAACCAAACACAGAGAGTACCAAGTACCTTACACAATTAATTTCACAAATACTGTTGCCAAGCTAGATATTCCTCTTACATCTGAGGACTTCCTATGATTTTACTTTCTATTTTTTAAGTAAAGAACTTTGCATTTATTTTTGATCAATTTAATTCTGTTATTTTTAGCCCTTTTCTCTAATGTACCAAGTAATTGTAGAGAAAATCTATGTGCTTTGTAAGAGATTACACTGACATAATAACTGATAATAAATGTAAAAATAAATATGAATCTTATACCATCTAAAGGTTGATAAATGTCTTTATTCTTAACCTACTGGGCCAGATTTATAATTGGCTTGTTGACCAATGAAGCCACAGAATGGGCAGTCCATCTTTTGGAGATCAACTACCTTTTATAGATAATTATACTAAAATTTATGGCCTGACTGAGAGCTGCTTTTGATGAACAGGCTAGACAAGGAATAACTTAACATAAGATTGAACAACAGTGACAAAGTAAGCATAAAGTATAATGAGTTCAACTGGATTGAGGAAGTGTATACATCAATCAATCAATCAATCAATCAATCAAATAAATAAATGTGATGCATAAATGTGAGATGGAATGAGAGGACATAGATTGACCAGTTTAAAGGAGCCTGTCTACTAAACTATAGGATGATTTGATTGGACAGGACACTGCAGAATCTTCCTTCAATGCTTCAAGAATGGGACACACTGGATGAGAAAGATAAATAGTCTCTGATTTCCACCTCCATTTGCCCCCATCTGCTTATGAGACCTCAGTACATGTCTAATACATCAGCAAAGCGCCAGCAGAATCTCGTTGATGGTAGAAAAGCAGTGCCAACACATGCATGATCTTTTATTATTTTTTATTATTTATTTTCTAAAGCGATTATAAGATAACAGGTATAAGTATAAACATAGTTATGAATACATGAAATGGATACATATAAGAAAAGTAAAAAGAAACAAAAGGACAGGGACGGTAGGCATGTTGGTGCACTTATGCACGCGCCCCTGCAGACCTCTTAGGAAAGGGATGAGATCAATAGTAGACAGTCTTAAGGTTAAAGTTTTTGGGATTTGGGGAAGAAGCCACAGAGTCAAGTAAGGTAGAGTAGTCCAGACATTGACCACTCTGTTGATGAAGTCATATTTCTTGCAATCAAGTTTGGTGCGGTTAACCTTGAGTTTGTATCTATTATGTGCTCTTGTATTGTTATGGTTGAAGCTGAAGTATTCATTGACAAGTAGGGCATTGCAATATATAATTTTATGTACTATACTTAGATCAGACCGAAGACGGCATAGTTCAAGGTTTTCTAGGTCTAGAATTTCAAGTCTGGTGGCATAAGGTATTCTGCAATGAGTAGAGGAGTGGAGAACTCTTCTTGTGAAATATTTCTGGACTTTCTCAACTGTGCTAATATTAGATACATAATGTGGGTTCCAGACTGATGAGCTGTATTCGAGTATTGGTCTAGCAAATGTTTTGTATGCTCTAGTTAGTAGTGTGATATTACCAGAGAAAAAGCTACATAGGATTAGGTTAACAATTCTTAATTCCTTCCTAATGTATTGTGGGACTTTGGGACATTTTGTACTCTTGGTAACTTTTCTTGCTCTGAATCAGCTGTGAAATCCTGCACATAAGCATTGTGAAGGCATTTGGCCATCACCTGGCCTAGATGTCGTAATGGTGCTCTATGGTGAAGGAACATGGCCTCTACTCCAGGAGTTTGGAGGGAAGAATATCTGGCAGTTAAATAATAGTGAAACCATGTACAAAATCAACACATGCATAGAAAGGTAAAGAGATTCAATATAGAAAGACTGTTTGGATTGGCTATATGAGGGGTAGGGGTGGATGGAAATACCAGGCTTCTGCAGGAATGAGGGAAGGAGTGTTTTGAAAAGGAAGTGGCATGAGAACACATTCTCATAAGATTACCAGCAAATACCAGATGTACTGTACATAGCAGTCATTGGAATCTTTTTGTAATAATTTAACTTTGCTATTTATCAAAGCTTTTCTATTCTTGGAAGTTTTGTTTTTGCAATTTCTTATCTAACTGCCCTGAGAAGTCTGATACCTCTTTTGTTTTTTTTAAACAAGTTCTTATCCTTCTCGAGTTGTTTTTTTTTTTTTTCTGATTAGCTTCTCTTGCCATAGGAGCCTTTTTATGATTGTTATTTATAATTAAGGTTTCTATCTTTCTGATTACTTTTTATGAAATAATCAGAAAGAATATGGCTCATACAATTCATGGCCTTTGTTATCTAAACATGAATGTTTAGAATATGGGGAATAAACAAGGTAAAATTGACTTTTTAAGAAAGAAAATATTAATTCTCTATTTAATAATGGTGATCATAAATGTATAATCTCAAAAAATTATAAGCAGTACAAGGCAGTCTTAGTGTGTTTATATTTTTATTTCCTGATAGATATATACATTATATCGGCTTACAAGTTTAAAAAAATGAACCTGGAAATACTGTAGAGTGTCTGGATTAAAATAAATACAGGAACAAATAAAAACACAAGTGGTCCACAGTTAATGGCCACTCACTGACTTGCAATGATACAGAACAAGTAATACTTCTGGCCATCTGACCACCCCACTGTCATGTGATTACTAGTGGTTCCCTTGGCAACCAGGAGTGCCAGTTGTCTTTGTTAAATGACACTGTTAAAATGTCACACTTTACAACTGCATCACTTATCAATGACAATTTTTATTGTTATTGCCTTTGTTATTTTAACTGTGAGTTTCCCAGAATCACATTTGTAAAATAGGTAATTACACAATGTGATAAATGAATAAAAATAAGTAAGACTTAGTAGAAAAGTACCAGATGTTTTAGGGAAAAGTGATCATGTACAACTGGCTTTCTTGATTTTAAAAGAAAAAAGTATAATTAAAAAATGTACCTTGGATTTAAAAACAAATAATAATAAGGCAGAAGACCAAATGAGCCTCAGCTTTCAGGTTCTTGAACTTCCTTCCTAGATTTTTAAATAGATGATTTTGTAAAAGTAAATGTGCTAGAGCAAGAAGGGATATTAACTGATAGATAAGATAAATTTTGGAAATTCCATTGCACTCCTGATCCTTGCACATGGGAAACTACATTGAGATGATAAGTTTTGTTCTGCACACATTTATTTCATTTTCTCATGGTAGTGAATTATCATCTATCAGAACTCCTTATGTCCTTGTGCTTATAATGCAGCCCTAGGCACTGAAACAGACTTTGTCTTCAAGGAAAGTTGCAAAAGCTTTTTATTGCATAATATACGGATGGAAATAGAGAATTAAAATGAATAGTTGAGCATAGTAGTAAGCTGCTCCAACACGGCAACTCCTTGTGGAGAAATATGAAGTGCAGATTTCAAGACAAGTTTCTTAAGCAATAAGAAACAACAAAATGGACGTTTTATGAAATTATGATGTAGCAAAAACTATATTAGAGATTGCTGTCCTATAGCTTTATTTTCTAAGAGCACTTCCATATTTTTTCACTGCTAATAGCTACGGACTTTGTTTTCAGAAGCTGTAGTTGCAGATTTCATAAAATCAGTTGGATGAGCTCTTTCATGGAAATTATTTCTGTAACCAATAGATTTCTTATTCAGTTCCTGAATATGATAAATCATTTCACATAAGATATGCTGACTTCAAACAGTATTTTCTTGTTTAATCAAAGTTATTCCCTTTCATTTTTTGTAACTTTGTTTGACATTTAAGATTTGCTCACTTTTTATGTTTGCCCAAAATTAGAGAATAATCATGTAACTAACAACAATTCTATTTTATTATGGAAAAACTGAAAGTATTCATTTATTTATAAAATTTATTGGCCACCCATCTTATCATAGAGTAAGTGTGTCCTAGCAAAATGTACCCTTGACCTAAAAAAATCAATTTCTTATTGTAAATAACCAGTACAATTACCAAGATTAGGGTATAGCTGCTTATTTTGCAGGCCACCTTATTTTTCAACTTATTTTTTTCAAGTTAAAGGGTCTTTAACCCTATGCTGACCTGTGACTGTAGGCAGATTTAAGTCTGAGATTAAAAACTAATTTAAAAGTCTTATGATAAAATATATCTGCAGTTGAGAGCAACTGTAATCAATTACATATAATGAAATGTCATTGTTTAAAAGCATATTTGATCCTACCTATTTCTGTATTTTTTCCTATGCTTGCATTCAAATCAATTCAGATAATTATAATTATAAATTTGCATGGTAGTACATTCATCTTATAAATATTTCTGGGGTTTTTTTTTTGTTTTATGTGGTTGCATGGGGAAAAATACTACTAGTTTGGAAGAGTAGTAACTGATATATGCATGTAACATCACAAACACCGAAAACCAAATAAAAATGAAAACAGGATAAGATGGGAAAATAAGTTTTAAAAGATCTCTGCTGGATAAGCAATATGGAAAAGAAATATTAGAGGAGTAAAAGAGACACTTAAAATTTGTGGCAAAGACGATATGAGGACAATCTGTTTATCTATTCACAAAATATTTTTTAAATTCTGTACGATTCTGATCACTATTTTGGATGTGGGCTTAAAGATGTTTGTTTGTATCTAGGTTAAAAGAGTCCACATTTGATGACATCAACTTGGAGTCTCCCGAGTGTTCATTTTTCTTTGACATTTTCCTCTAATCAAATTTAGATGTTCTTATCCTTTTCATCTTTCATACAGGTAAGTTATTTTATTCTGGGAAAGAAATATTATTAACATTTAAGAACAGAAGTGATGTTATGAGGACTAGCATATTGTATGGTTAAGACTTAGACTCTTAAGGAGGGACACCTATTTTTTAGTCCTCCATAGATGTAAGCTATTTCACCTTGGGCAGTCAATGAAAGATAGGGCCAAGGAATGATAGAACAGATTAAAAAAACAAGATTAACTAATGATGAATTTGGTTCAGCCTCTGCAAAGAGTTGCAATGGAAAAGCCATCTTCCTCAGATAGCAATGGAGGTATGGCAGAGGTGAACTGTGCTGGCAGTATGTCCAGCTTAAAATTTAAGGTTAGGGAAGGACTGCAGCTTGTCTTCATTAATCTCTGATTTAGAAGAGCAAATTGGGAGATTGGAGTCCAGCTCTAAAACTTAGAGCTTCTGGAGAGGCAAGTGAGACAGAAAGCAGCAGAGTCAAGAGATTTGGACTTTGATAAGGAGATTAACTTGCAGAAACCAATGAAAGGAGAAGAGAGGATAAATACCAGTCTTATCAGGTATTTTGTAGCTAGAGTGGGGTTTTACATAGGAAGTAAGACAATAGCACATGTCCAACGCACACATTGGAAGGTACTGAGCAAGTCTCCACAGTGAAAAAATTGTGGCAGGGAGGCACTTCTGTCTAGTTAGATACTGAAAATGTACAAATAATAGGGGGAGTTCCCAGGACTTATTAAAGGCTAAAGGGACTAGTTACAAGTTAGGCAGAAGGTGAAATGAATTTGGGTTGATGTGTAAGTTAATGTATTACATCCCAATCTAAACCAATAGAAATGTCCTGTAATGATGTTGATGAGAGATAGATGGCCGATGCAGGTAAGATAAGAAAGGGAAGTGTACATTTTGATGTTTAGAAATGATTTGATTGGGGTTCAATTGGACAGATGTAGATACAGCAGGAGGTGCTAGGGATTATTATGCTTTTTAGAGAGATAAAGAGAGATAATGCTATCCATAGAGAAAAGGTGATCTTTCCTCCTGTTAGTGCAGTAGAGAATTTAATACTCTGTTAAATGGCATATTTTTCTGTTAAAAATAAAGGTATGCTTTACAAATAGAATTGTGGGCTTTTTAAAAACTGATTCCTTAGACTTATCTGTTATTTCTGGGCTTATTTTTAAGATTTTTTATTTCCATATTATTTCTAAAAATGTATTTTTCTATCTAATTATATTGTAATCTATAATTCTATATTTTATTTTCACTTATCCAACTTTTATGATTATTTTTCTCCAAAATTTTATAACTTTTGTATGTACTTACTATATTTTTGGAAATAGTTTAATTATTATTAAATAATTGAATTGAATTGAACCTTCTTCACATCAAGCATAATTTAATTTACTGTACACTCAAGTTACAAATTTTAAAAAACTTCTCCCCATAGTTTAACCTTTATTTCTACACAGTCTAGAAATTATCTTTTTAATTCTAGCTCAGCAAAAAGTACATTAGGAATTACCAGAAATATAAAATAAATAATTTCTCCATGGTCAAATAGTCCAACTTTATATTCCTTTTTTTTGCTCTGCACAATCTTGATCTTCAAATCATTCCTATGGCATGACAAGAGTTGATCGTTTATCACTGTTTGTATAGAAGCATAGGCAGAGCTGAGGGGGATGAAGTTAAGCATGTCATCAGTTTAGAGTTCTTATGTTGCCAAAAATGATCTGTCCAACCATTCCTGAATTCCATTGATATTTTTCTGGTGCTAATTTAGTGTTAGAATTTTAGTTGACTAGATTTGAAAAAAATCTATGCTGCAGTCTAAGGTTATATAACAGATAGTCTTCATTCTCTTCTGTCACTTTGGCATTTAAAAGGAGTCTTCAAAGCTTTCACCAACCTTTGTTAATCTATAAAGAGGCATCACCTAGAATTTCTTGTTGCAGCTGTTCTATGTCCGTATCTTTTTCTTGATTTGTCTTTTGTATTTCCATTTTGGCAATCTTAATTTTGTTGTCTTCTGTGCCTTCAAACTCTAGTCTGTGTCAGGTAAAAGTTTTTTCATCATCTTTTCAAAGTCTATCCATTGAAATCTGTATCCTTTCTGAGATATTAATATTTCAACCAATATTTCAAAATACCTTTGTTAGATAAGAAAAAGTTATAAGTAGCTTAGGAATTTTAACATTTTTTTTTTCTGCCTGGTCCGTTAGTTCCCTCTAGTGTCCATTTTCAATCATCAACAAATCTCAGTTCATGGTTCCTTTCAGTCATTTCTCATGAGGTTATATTATTTAATTATAATATTAGGAATATTATAATTAAATAATATAACCTCATGAGAAATGACTGAAAGGAACCATGAACTGAGATTTGTTGATGATTGAAAATGGACACTAGAGGGAACTAACAGACCAGGCAGAAATGACTGAAATGACTGAAAGGAAATAATAAGGAAATAATAATTATTTAATTATAAATATATATTTAAAATAAATATATTTATATAATAAACAATGTCCCATATCTCTCTAGTCTTTCAATCCATTTAGTTTTTTCAAAAAATCAAACTCCTTTTATCAAAAGTTTTTTGCCAATTCTTTAAAAAAAATTAAGTCTGAAGAATGTTAAACTTACCAGATGTCAAATTAAGCTCACTGTTTTGAAGGTCTCTAATATTCATAAAGTGGTGGAATTGAATATTTTTAAATGTGATTAGAAAGTGAATCCTTATTAAAGGCTCTGCTGCTATTAAGAGCAAAGATATTGTCTTCCTCCATTCCTGGGGCTTGAACCTGCATGCAACCACTGGAGGAAATGCCATTCATTGACAGTTTTCTTCCCCAGCGAGATTCAGAGGAGTGGTCTATTTGCCAGTCTTTCTTTCTTTACAGCTTGTTTGCCAGCCCCTACTCACATTGCCAGCTACTCACTACAGTATTTTTATTATAATATCTTCTATTAAATTTTCATTCTTTCTAAAGGTCTTGTCAATTCCAGACCTTTACTGTCCTTTCTCCTGGCTTTTTGCCATCTCTGTTGTGCAAGTGTGGCTGGTCATCATTATAGATCTTGATTGCCTCTAGTTCTGCTGTAGGCTTACCGTATATACTCGAGTATAAGCCGAGTTTTTCAGCACATTTTTTTGTGCTGAAAAAAACCCCCTCGGCTTATACTCAAGTCAGATTCCCCTCTGAAAAAAAAAATGGTGTGGAGCTCCGAAGCTGGGCAGCTGCTTCCCTGCTTCCGTGTTTCCTTTGCAACTTTTAAGCATGGGGGTAATCGGAAGCAGAAAAGTTCTTGCTTGAGGATATATTGTTTTTTCTTTTTTTAACTGTTTTTAGGGGGGGGGAAGACCCACCGCCATGTGAGAATGCTCAGACACGAAATCTATCCGACCGAAAATAAGTGTGTGTGTGTGTGGGGATTTTAACAGAGGGAAGATGTAGGGAGAAGGCAAAAGCGACGGAAGATCCTTCAGGGGAAACTGAGGGGGAGACTCACCCTTGGTCCAGATGAGCCCCCTTCCCCTTTCTCTAGGCTGAGAAAACAACGTGAGCCGAGGTTGCTTCGGCTCCACTCAGCTTCGTTTCCTCAGCTCCAGCTGCTTTCAGTCCACTCGGGAGGAGAGGGAGGAGGAGGTGGTGGTTGCGGCTCACATTGTTTTCTGAGCTCTAGGCTGAGAAAACAACGCGAGCTGAGGTCGCTCCACTCAGCTTCATTTCCTCAGCTCCAGCTGCTTTCAGTCCACTCGGGAGGAGGGGGAGGAGGAGGTGGTGGTGGCGGCTCGCGTTGTTTTCTGATAGTGAGATCATTTCCCAAATTAATTGATTCACTAACCCAAAAGAAGAAGATGTTGATGACAGTGGGAGGCAGGAGTCACTCTCTCCCTTGCAAGAAAAAAGCAAGAGCCGTTCTTATGATCTCTCCCTCTCTCTCTCTCTCCCCGTAATACAGTCAAGCCCTTTCCAGCACGCGGGATCCGCCCCCGCCGCTTTGCACCTTGCAAATACAAAAACCCCAGGATTTTGCATTTGCAAGGTGCAAAGTGGCGAAGGCAGATCGCGCGTGCTGGAAAGGGCTTGACTGTATTACGGGGAGAGAGAGAGAGAGAGAGGGAGAGATCATAAGAACGGCTCTTGCTTTTTTCTTGCAAGGGAGAGAGTGACTCCTGCCTCCCACTGTCATCATCATCATCATCTTTTGGGTTAGTGAATCAATTAAACCTTTCATGATAGTGAGATCGTTTCCCAAATTTCCCTTAAATCAGGGAAGAAATCAGAAACAAACCTTTGGACTGAGAATAAGCCTGTTCCTATGATGCCATTTTTGTTCACTGCAGTGTGAAAAGTGTGAAAAAACACACTTCTTTTTCTTCATCTTCTTGTTCCCTATTTACTGGTCTCTTTCAAAGAGGAAATTGTGAACATCAAACTTATTCTCAACTGTCCTAGTGAAAGTTTTTATTGGTATCTATTTTTATTTTTGAAATTTACCAGTAGCTGCTGCATTTCCCACCCTCGGCTTATACTCGAGTCAATAAGTTTTCCCAGTTTTTTTGTGGTTAAATTAGGTGCCTCGGCTTATATTCGGGTCGACTTATACTCGAGTATATACGGTAACTTAAAGTTATTTTCTATCTGCACTGACCTTCTCTAACATAAGCTGCTATTATGCCAGGACTACTTATCTCTAGTGCTGGCTCTCATCACCTTGTCCCTGGCTTTCTGGTACTAATAGTCTGGCACTAGCTCTTTTTGATTGATACTGTCTGGCATTTGATACTTCTAGCCTACTCTGGTATGAACCTCTCTGACCACTGTTATCCTGTTACTCCGATTCAGTCCTCTCTGGCGTGCATTCTCTGGCTTCTCTGGCAATTTGTGTGTCTAATATGCTACAATTTAACTATCTCTGTCATCTGGTGCTGCTGTTATTGTTGCTCTGTGCTGCTTCCAGCCTCATCTACAGCATCTGCCTGGCTTGGAATAAGTGAAAATGCTGCAGGCTGAAAAGCTAACTGTTTCTGGCCTCAGCCCTCTCAGAGTTCAGCCTAGTACTCCAGTGCTTTCCAGTTCCTTGTGACTGGAAAAAACCCTTTCCAAGGGACTTGCCCTCTCAGACTTTCCCTTGTACCACTTCCTTTTTTTTTAGTTGTCTTTAACACTTGAACTCCTTTTTCTCTCTCCTTTGTGGTTCTGAACTGCACAGCCAAGTTTTCCTGTGCCTACATCATTGTTTAAATGACTGGCTCCTCAAAATGGTAATGGTGCAGTCCTTTTAAACTATTGGAGCAATGTACGGAAATCCTTACTACTGCTGGTGTCCTCTCAAACTACTTCAAAACCAGCTGTTCATCCCTGGGTATTGGGACCTGAATTCTTAGGTACCCAGGGTTCCAGCTGCTGCCGGTAAACACCAGATCTTTATGAAATAAGACCATACCCATATATGATGGAAATATGCACAGATATGTAACTGAGAACTTGTTGGGCAGCTACGGGAAAATTTGCTCTCCTAGGTTTCAGGTCTTGCTCAGTTATGATGCAAGATCAAAGGAGGTGGTCCAACCATGGTTGTGCTTATACCTTTTCCAGTGATTGGGGTTCAATTTCTCCAATGCATCTATACCGGGAAAGCATTTGCACTTTGACATGGAATGTTGGCAACTATTCCTTTCCACCTCCACAGTTGGGCTAAAGCAGAGCTGTTAGGTTGGAGAGAATTCCCCTGCTAGGCTACGCTTGCTTTTTCTGCTGTGTTTTTTATACATTTAGATCATAATCAGAACATGAACATGCTTCCTAAACACCTTAGTTTTCCAACTGAGTTTCAGGTTGTTTTTTTCTGTATCATTAGGCTATCAACACTTCCTAAAAATAAATAGTCAGTATCTTGTTTTATAAAATAAAATTCAGAAAAATTATATATAAGTTGAAATATGGTAGCAATCCAATGCAGACTGTTTTGTTTCTGAATGTGACTCTGCCTTTTGTAAATACACACTTTTTAAAAAAAAAACCAAACAATGAAGTAAAATATTAATATTCTATCATTTCCTCCATAATATCTAGTATTTTAATTTCAGTTTCCAAATGTGCTAATAAAAGGATCCTTTTGAGACTCTGCCACAATTCTATTTTTATGTTTATTATGTACTGCCCCAAAGAATCTAGAATACTTCACATCTGCTAAATAATGTGCCTTCTCTCTGCGTTACTGTGGTTTCCTATGCTAATGCACCTTAAATGGTAAATCATTCCCCACTAGTCTTTTGAATTTGGTGTATATACAGTTAGTAACTTTGTAAAGCTTACTACTTTTGCTGATCTCACCCATGAAAATGAATTTTTAGGAACATCCTGTGATTCCTCAACATCTCTTAGGATTCAGCAAAGATTGGATACAAAATTCTATATCTTTTCCACCTCATTATTTAAAATGTAAAGCAAGTTTGAAAGACTGCTATTGGGATTGGAAAAATGAAAGGGGTTGATTAAGCTGCTCTTTCTGCTGTTCAGTGCTTTCTAAAATATAAATTATGTAAAGGAGAAAAATGCTGACATTGACTCTTCCTGATCATCGAGTTATTCAAAAGACTTATTTTCACTATAAGAGTTTTCTGTGACTGTCAATCAAAAATATTAGTTCATTAGTCCTGCAGGTCCTGATTGATAACAACATAGCAAGAAGCTATTAATCATAAAATTACACATGAAAAAACTCAGTGACTCACCTTATTTCTCTTCTAGACTTCATATATTCCTAACTTTTGGAACATTGGGACTCATCAGGCACTACCTTTCCAGAATTGGTTTCTTTTCTATTTCTTTTCGCAGAATAGGTTTCCTTTTCTAAAATCTAGAGAGTTATATTTAAGAATCCTCCCATCTCATAAGGTTCTGGAATTGGGGGTAAAACAACAGGTATTTTCCTACACCCATTCTCCATATCCTGGAGACATGCTGGGCCCCTTCCTTCGTCAAATTCTTAAGTCTATTTTATTTCACTGTGCGTTTTATTCTGATTGAATCTAGTTCATCATTATACTTACATTTTTTAATGTTGTATTTTACTTTTGCTTTCATTTTTTTTCATTTTTCTTTTTTCATTTCTGCTTTTTATAACATGGCCCAGGTCTGCATGGATTGGAATAGTCAACAAATACTAAATCTATGACCAAACATACAGACTTGTTTTAATGTCATGTCCCAGATCATAGTGAATGATTAAAAAGTCAGTGAATCTTAGAATGTTTTTTTTTTACGTGCAGGAAAAAATAAACTGGAAGAACTTGAAAGCTTAAGAATATATTTTGGTTTTGATTTACTGATCAATAGTAAACCAATTAATGTCATAATGAGCAATGTTAAGGATGTGATTACCATGTCATTGTTCCTTTAACTGTTTCCATGTTGTAACCATGTTTTAAACTTTTGCTACTCCTATTATGTATTACCAGTTAAATCCAAGACTTGATAATAATGATAACTTTTAATCTGGTTCATTTCAAATACTTATAAATTATAAATATTTCCTGTTAGAATATGAAATTGTGCCAATATGTGCCATTGTAGAACTGGTTTTAGTAAATGGTACACTGTTTACTGCTCATAAAAGCATCTTCAAAAACAAGGAAGAGAAAGGACGTTCTCCTCCATGCTGCATCAAAAGCCCAGGATGGGTTGACTCCTTCCTATAATGTCATTTAGCTGAGTCTGTTCTAAGATATAAAAGCCAGCCCCGGGGAGAGACCCCAGCTTTTGACTCAGCTCCTTCCAGTCAATAGCTGTGTCTCTGAAAGTGTTCTGTTAGATAGCATTCACCAGCGATCTTCAGTACTTTTTCCTCACTTCAAGCAGTTCCCAGGGATCTGGGCAGCTGCTCTTCCAGGAGAGCAGGGCTCTCTCTCCTGCAACGTTGGGAGCAGCGTTACCAGAGCTCTGTACAGGCAAGCTGGGCAGCGTCTGTAGACCTCCCCCACGCCTGCAGTTTTGAGCGATGGTAAAAAATGATCGGCAAACTGATAAGAGCGCAAGCCAGCTGATCGTGTGGCCAGCGGTTGCGTTTTCCTTTGCTAGCTTCGCTCGGGGCTCTTTATAGCTTAAGGAGCGATTCTTTGATTTTGGAGCCTGTTTCCCCTAGTCAGTGGCCATCTTGGATTGAAGCCTTCTGCCACGAGGTGAGTGGCCATTTTGTAAGCCCGGGGGCCATTTTATACCCTAAAAGGCTTCATAAAAAATTCTAAACAGTTTCTTTCTAATGCAAGAGCCTTTATTCTACAAATGGAGCAAAATAAGGCTCAGTCAGAGCTTTCCCCCCCCAGTGGAACAGTCTCTTAAGCCCAATAAGAGAAAAAAGACGTAGGCAACGCACCCAATCAGTCCAGAGGGAGGTGGCTGCTAAAATCAGAGCTAAGACTCTAGCCTCTAAGAAGGCAACTCAGGCTGAGTTGAAGGTAGAGAAACACAGGCATGCAGCCGTAGAGAGGCAGTTCAACAGAACTATTCAACAGAAGGGAATGCAACTACAGTTTCAGGTGATACCTGTGGGCCCCAGCCAAGCCCCCCTGGGGAGGAGAAGTTATCTATGAGCCTTTCCATCCTCCATCCTGGTCTCCTGAGGCTTTTGCAGAACAATCAGATCCTCGGGATCTCAGCAGATCTGGGCCTTATTTCCAACAGGCTTCTGGGCCCTATGCTCCTCCCTCTTCCTCCAGGCCTCAAACCTCTTCTCAATCTAGGCCTGAAGCCACCTTCACTCCCACAGCAGCAGGACTTCTGCCTTCCGCCTCTACCTTTGAACACAGACCAGGGGATACCCCAGATGTTGTCCCATTGGCCATTAGGCAGGGGTTGGCTGAAGGCTTCAAGCACATTCTTCGACCTCTGGAAAGGGTTCAGGCCCTTCTCCCTTCTCAATCTACAAGTTCCTTGCCTTATCACCCTGATTTACACAGGCCCCAGGACCTCAGGGTCCATTCTTCTCTACCAGAATGGGAAGAGGTTGATGAGGAAGGAAGGGCTTCACCATCTGAACACAGTTACTCCTCTCATTCAGAGTGTGAAGAGGGCGAGATTTATGACCAAAATCTTTCAGAGGAAGAGGATTCTCGCCCAGAGCAGACATCCTCTGCATTGGTCTTCAAACCTACTCTCTTCAGGCCATTACTCAGCAAGTCCTTGGTCACTGCCAAGCTGTCACTGGAGGAAGTGGCTCCTGAGCCACAAGGAAATCCGTCTAGCCAAGGGGACTTGCTCTTCTCCAAGCCTGTAGTGCATGCAGAGGTTTTGCCTTCTCCTATTTTGTTCCTGGACATGGTCAAGGAACAGTGCGCTTCCCCTTCAGCAGGTCCTCGCCCATCTTCTTTGGATAAGCATTTCTACAATGACAGCACAGCTCTGGACAATGCCCTGGCAGTGCCTTCTGTTGACATTCCAGTTCTGGCCTCGTTCTCATCTTCTGGCACTCCCATGGAGCCAGAAGATATCCTGAAACCGGATGATAAACATTCCGAACAGACCCTCAAGCTCAATCACCAGGCCTCTGCATGGGCTGTTCAGGCTTCAACGGCAGCATCCTTTTTCATGAGGGCATCCATACAGTGGCTGCGCCAACTCCAGAATAGATTGCCTGCTTCTGACCTTCAATTTCACCAAGACTTTAATAAGATTATCACAGCAGTGGAATTCACTACAGATGCAACTCTCAATTCTGCCAAATTTGCATCTAAGGCCATGGCATCATCTGTAGCAGCAAGAACACTTTTATGGCTCCGAAATTGGCAGGTGGAGCCACACTGAAAATGGAAGCTGGCTTCAGTTCGTAGGCAATAAGCTTTTTAGCGATGCTCTGGAACCTTATCGAAATCAGAGATAAACGTAAAGTTCTCTCTTCCTCTGGGAAGAAAGCCGACTATCGCCCTGCTCTTTATCGCCCTCCTGCCTTTTGAGCGGAGATCTCATCTCGCTTCCCCCGCTCTCAGAGGCCGTACTCCCAACGCCAAGATCAATGTGCGGAAGCATCTGGCAAGCAACAACCTTCTACTGGTAAACAGCCCTTTCCGAGGGGAGGTGGTCGTTCCTTCCGTCGCTCGAAGTAATCCCTCATTCTCCCTACCCATCGGAGATTGCCTAGCTTTCTTTCCCTCCAAATGGGAGGAGTCAATGACGGATGCCTGGGTGCTCAGCACTATTAGGTCAGGGTTACAATTGGACTTCCTAACGCTACTCCCAGAAAATTTTTTGATCTGTCCTGTCTCTCAGAACATTTCAAGGCAAGCCCTCATGAATCAGGCCATTCAGCACCTTCTTGAAATCAGGGCTATTCAACCTGTTCCCCCCTCTCAATGGGGATGTGGGCGTTACTCTTGCCTTTTCATCATTCCCAAAGTCTCGGGGGGGGGGGGTGGCAAGCCATCCTTAATCTAAAATTTCTCAACCAATTTGTCAAATACAGGCGATTTAAAATGCAGACTCTGTATTCTATTTTAGAGAGCATTCGGGAGGGCGACCTCTTCTCTTCCATTGATCTCACTGAGGCTCCACATCCCAATTTGGCCTCATCATCACCAGTTTCTCTGTTTCTGTTACCAGAATACCCATTACCAGTATCGAGCACTTCCCTTCAGCCTCTCATCGGCTCCAAGGGTCTTCACAAAGGTTCTGGCAGCATTGATGGCATCTCTGCATTCTGTTCCAGTGAGGATCCAGTGCTACTTGGACGACATTTTGATTCTTTCCTCTTCCATCGTTGTGGCCCATTGGGATCTGCAAATTATCCTGTCATATCTCCAAAGCCACAGATTTTCCATCAACACCAAAAAGAGCCAACTCTCTTCCACAACCAAATTGCAACACTTGGGAGCAGTCATCGATACCATGTCGTGCCAGGTTTCCCTGTCCCCAGCTCATGGAAAGAGCCTTGCAGAGATCATCAACCAGGCCCAGCAACATCAAACTGTCCCCTTTTCGTTGCTGTCCAAACTTCTGGGGAAGATGGTCTCCTGTATTGGCATCGTCCCATGAGCTCGGCTCCACTCCCAACCCCTCCAATGGTTCCTGCTTCCCTGCCAACAAGCAGGAACCAGCCACTCATCCATCAGGGTCCTGCCCCCGCCGCAAATTTGGAGATCTCTCAATTGGTGGCATTCCCCATCTATCTGGAGGGGACTCCTGTTCAGGGACCCAGACAGGCTCGTGATAACGACTGATGCCAGCCTCCTGGGTTGGGGTTCTCATATGCAGGGCCAGATAGCTCAGGGCGTTTGGTCCAGGTCAGAGCAGACCCTTCCCATAAATTGGCTAGAACTCAGAGCCATTGTTCTGGCTCTCAAGCATTTTAGGCAATCAGTGACCGGCTCTCATGTTCTAGTCCTTAAGGACAACATGGCTGCAAAGGCCATGAGAGAGCCCTCATGAGAGAGGGTCTACAGTTGGGGTTATGGGCAGAGAAACACCTGTTGTGGATCTCAGCGGACCACATCTCTGGGGTCGACAACTCCCAGGCCGACTGGCTCAGCAGGAGCCTAGTCGACCAGGCAGAATGGTCCATTCCTCCATCTCTATTCAGGGACCTTTCCCTCAGATTCGGAACACCGGAGGTGGATCTCTCCTCCACTCCTCAAAACACCCAAGTCATCAGATTCTTCACCAGGTTTCCTTGTCAGGGAGTGGAGGGGACCAATGCTCTTCGGTGCAGATGGCCCAAAGGTCTCCACTACTCCTTTCCCCCGTTTCATTCCGGTAGTAATTTGGAAGATGTTGGAGGAACAAGTGGAGCTCCTCCTCCTGTCACCCTATTGGCCAAGGAGGCCCTGGTTTGCGGACCTGGTCAACCTATCTGTGGCTTCTCCTTGGAGGATCTCAGCCCATCTAATCTCCCTTCACCAGGGAGCCCTGCTCCACCCAGAGCCCCAGTGGTTCAAGATGACCGTGTAGCACTTGAGTGGCAGCAGTTAGAGATCAGCAGTTAGGCTGATCTTCCAGAATGGGTTATCCTCACCATCCTGGCATCTCGTATACCTTCTACAAGGTGCATCTATGATGCCACCTGGAAGGCTTTTTCCCGATGGTGCCTCAGGGAGGGTCTTTTTCCTGCTTCAGCCCAGTTGGCAGAAGTTCTTAGCTTCCTTCAGCATGGGCTGGAGAAAGGTTTGCCCCCCAACACCTTAATGCAGGCAGGTTGCAGCCCTCTCCTCGGTCCTTTCATGGGGTTCGTTTCCTTCCTTATCCCATCACCCTTCAGTCAGGAGGCTTTTTAAAGGGGCTTCCAACCTCTACCCACCAGTGATTCACAGGTATCCTTCCTGGGACCTTCATGTGGTCCTTAATGCCCTTACAAAGCCCCCCTTTGAACTCCTTAGAACAGTGTCTCTCCGTTTCCTGACTCTGAAGGTAGTGTTCCTTGTTTCCATCACTTCTGCCAGGAGGGTTTCCGACTTTGCTGCTCTTTCTATCAGACAGGATCTTTGTTCCTTTCACTATGATAGGGTTGTTCTCCGTCTGGACCCCTCATTTATTCCGAAGATACCTGGTTTCACAGGTCCCAGGACATTGTTTTGCCTGACTTCTGTCCTCTCCTGCACCATGACTTAGAGCGGCAGTGGCACATGCTAGACGTAAGAAGGGCTCTTAGAATATACATTAAGCGTACTTCCTCCTTCAGGAAGTCGGAAGCCATGTTTGTTTCCTTTTTCCCTTCTCACTTGGGACACAAGGCCTCTTCTCCAGGTGGGTCAAACTATCAGCCAGGTAGGTAGGCATTGAGCAGACCTACAAAGCTGTGGCCCTTCCGGTCCCTGAGGTCTGATGGTGCACTCTACCAGAAGCGCGGCCACTTCTGCTGCCTGGGCGACCCAAGCATCCTTGGAGGAGATCTGTTGTGCGGCCATGTGGACATCCCCGTCTCCTTTCATCAGACACTACTGTCTGGATGCCTTTGCCTCAGCGACTGAGCCTTCGGCAGACAAGTGCTTCAACAAGTGATTCCACAGTCGGTGTGATGAGCCGGACAAGGACCCGCCCATGGACATGCAAGCTTTGGTATGCCCCATCCTGGGCTCTCGATGCAGCATGGAGGAGAATGGGTGTTGGTAGAAGTTACGGTGAACACCCTTTCTATCTATGCTGCAAGAGAGCCCAGCCCCTCCCTTGATTCGTCCGGAGAGAGTAAGACGTATTTCTATATTCATTTTCAGAGACACCTTTCAGTCTGTCAAGTATCTTCGCCAAAGCTAGGGTCTCTCCCGGGGGCTGGCTTTTATATCTTAGCACAGACTCAGCTAAATGATGTCATAGGAAGGAGTCAACCCATCCTGGGCTCTCTTGCAGCATAGATAGAAAGGGCGTTCATGGTAACTTCTACCAACGCCCAGTCTCACCAAGGTGTCAAGAATAGATGATGAGAGTATAGAGCTTTATGCCTGCAACAAAGAGACTCAACCTCCCAAGGATGATGAAGAAAGGGAAGCAGAAATAGGACCAACATCCTTTAGGAAGAAGTCATGTGGGCAATGAACCAGTTGCCAAACAAGAAGGCCCAAGGTATTGAACCATCCCTTCAGAATTGCTGAGGCCTGCACTATCCATATCCACCATAGCTTTGTGCCAGGAAATTTGGGAAATGAACACATGGCCACAGTTTTGGAAATGATCAGACCATCAAAAGGGAATTAGCTGAAGCTAATTCAGGTTTCAGTATCAATATTGCAAATCTGTGCTGCAACATGAAAAAAGTCTAAATATCAAAAGAATATCTACACCTGCTTTATTGACTAAAAGAAAGCCTTTGATTGTGTTGATCATGACAAGCTGTGGAGAGCTTGGGGTGCCATCACATCTGATAAAGTTGGTGCAGTTGCTGAATACAAATCAGGAAGTCATTGTGTGACTATCATATGGTCACATTGACTGGTTCAAGAAAGGGGAAGGGGTGCTGCAAGATTGCATTTTTTCCACCTTTTTTATTCAACCTATATGCCAACGTGATCATGATGAAGCTGGAACTTGAAGAATCAGAAATTGGAGTAAAGATTGGAGGAAGGAGCATAAACAATATTTAATATGCTAAACATAATAATATCCTCAGAAACCAAAGAAGGCCTGGAATATTTGGCCAAAAAGATTAAAGAAGAAAGCAAGACATTTGCTGATGCTCTTATGCTCTTCCTGAACATAAAAAGACTAAATTCATGACCACTATAAAAACTAGAAATGTGTGAATAACAATTGACAGTGAAGAGATTGAATGTATGCAAGAATTCACGTTCCTAGGATCACAGATTGATCAAAGTAGAGAATGAAGTCCAGAAACAAAGTATATAATTGCATTGTGTCACCCAACATTGATGAATATAAATTGAGTATGGAAAAGCAAGAACATCAGGCTGGCAAATAAATGCAGATTAATATGCACTATTGTGTGCTTCATAATTACTTATTGTTGCGAAAGTTGGACCATGAAAAATTAGACAGGAAATTCGACTCAGTCAAGCTATAATGTTGGAGATGTTCCTGTACATTCCTCGGTCAGAAAGGTGACAAACAAGCAAGTACAGGAGCAACAGGGAGTATAAAATCAGACATCTCACTAGAAAGCAAAATCACAAAATCACATCTTACTTATTTTTACCATGACACAATTCATTGGAAAATACAGTTATGCTCAGAATAGTCGGTGGTAAAAGAAAAGAAGCTGTCAAAAACATTTCTAGACACCATCAAAGCTAATACCAGAGCATAAAACAATTGAAAGCAGCCATACAAGATTGGAAAATGTGGAGAGAGTTGGTCCATAGATTTGCCAAAAATCAGAAAACAATTTAACAGAAAGCATATTTACAGCTGGTTTTACAGAACTGAGAACTGTTGTGTACATATTCGATGTAGCAAATATTGTTTTGAATGTACTTATGGTTGTACTACAAAATAAGACATCTGACATATCTGAAGAAAAGTTGTGGATACATTTTCCCCTTTTGTTTTTACTAAGATGACAGAAGGATTAAATACCACTGATGTTAACTCTGATTTTGTGGAACATGTGCTCATTGTCACTGCAACTGTATTCAAAATGTTGGAACTAGTTAGAACGAGAGAGTAGATGAATCATTCTAAACTTGGTGGCAGAAATAATTCATGTGAATTTCAAGAAAGACAATAAAAATCAAGAAACTTGAAGTCATAGGGATATAATGGACATTTGTTATGTCTATCCCCTCACCCTGAAATGTGATTTAAAGTACAGTTGGGAAAGATAACCTAATGCTGTTGAGAAGGATGAGATAACAGCAGATGTAATATATGTTCTTTAGCTGCCAGTTATAAGAAAATAACACTATGTTGCCTTTGAGGAGCTGGCTAGTTTGATCCAAGACTAAGATATTTTGAGTTAATGAAGTGCAGAAATAGGACAAAAGGAAAGGATTAAACTTTTGCACAAATATAAACAAGAGGTAACCAGGTTACACATATAGTTCACTGAGAACTAAAATGTTCCAGTTCCTTAATTTTATTGATTTATTCTTTGTACAGATATACAAGATTAGTGAGAGCATTGCTTCTCTCTTTGGCTATTAATGACCCTAATACTTAGGAGCTGTAAGGATGAAGAAGCTGAAAAAAATATTGATATTCATTATGCCTACTAGAAATTATATTTCAACAGGTTGGTATGATTGAACTCAATTGAAAAATACTAAGTTTAAGGTGAAAGATGGTTACTTGAGACGAATCATTGAGGATTAAACCTTATCCATGGATTGGTCCATGGGAGGGAGTAATATGATTTCAATCAAATGCAAGCATGATCTGTGCATTCATTTTCATAAGAATTGTATGCATAAAAGATTATGCTTGATTTTACTCTTAATATGTTTAATTATTGAACATACATATGTTTTCTTTATAGTATTTATTCATTCCAACATGGATGCAAGCAAGAAAGCAGACCCACCAGTCTTAGTGGAAACAATACAGCAGAAGGGAAATCCTGATCGCCACCCTATCCCATCCATTTATGTACCAGAACAAGGTGGTTACAAGGAAAAATTTGTGAATGCAGTGGAAGACAAATACAAATGTGAAAAATGTCATCTCATTTTGTGTAATCCAAGACAGACAGAATGTGGGCACCGCTATTGTGAGACCTGCATGAGTTCTCTGTTGAGGTTAGTCATTCTTTATATATATGAACTGGACTAAAAAAAATGAAACTTAGGATTTTTAAACCTCCCCTCCATTTCTGGAGTATGTGTTAGCATTCAGTGATGAAGCTGTGAAGCTTTAGTACTTCTTTGGGTCATTTGAGGATACAAATACAAGAACTACCGATGATTTCTCAGTGACGATTACTGCTCAGTAATCTCTACGACATAGCAGTTCAAGAGAACAAACAAGCTGCTCGAATAGATTCAGCACGGACTAGAAGATGATGAGACCTTTCTGCTATTTAGTCTGCTGCAGAATGTAGTTTGTAGCATTGTGCTTGTGCTAGAGGAACAAACAAAGGAAAAAAAATACATCCAGTGCACTGAACTGTTGCTTTTAAAATATAAGGTTTCAAATTGACTAAAAATGGTAAAGAATTGTAAAATTGGTAGCTGTCATTCAAATGCTGGGCAAACAATTCAGTGTAGCATTGTAACAATTATTGCTCTATTTTAAACAAACACCATGGCAAAACCTTGATTGTCCACACACTATGCAAGAATTTAAAAATGGACATGACAATCATAAAAAAATCTTTGTAGTGGAAAGCAAACTAGTAAAAATGTTTCCTTCTCACTTCTTCTAATCTCTTCTGTTGATAACTACCATCTCAGCTTAATTCTCTTTCTTTCTGGACCAATGGCATGTTTTTCAGCTAAAACACTACTCTACTTTTTAATTTTCCAAGAATAAAATAGACCTCTTTGGGACTCAAACATATTGCTGCAAATACAGATTGTATTTGAGGTTGATGTTTTGCTTCCTATTTATTTACTTTTAAATAAAGAATTAGAAATTGGTGGAACAGATACCTTGGTAGATGCCAGGAAAGATATACCTAGGCCTATGGGCTCCCATAACTTTCACAAACAGAACCTGTGATTTATGTGTTGGCCCACAAGAACAATGAAGCAGTTGTGTTTATAAAAATGTATCCTGAATTGCATAAATCAATTACATTAACAGTAATATTCCTCCAATCTAATCTCTTGCTTTGTGTCTGTCTCCTTTATGTCTGTCAACATACATTTGAATGTCATTAATATTAATGCACTCATCTCTACATCCCATTTTCAGATTTCTCTCTCTCTTTATCGGTAATTATATCTCTATAAAAATTTATAATCTAAAATCAAGGGGTTTTTTTCTCTTCTAGTTCCACAAGTCCAAAATGTACAGCATGTCAAGAAACAATAGTGAAGGATAAGGTATAGTTTACCCCCATAATTTTGCAATTTTGCATTGCTGCTGTTACCATTACTAGTGTAACAATACTTTGGTTTGGTTATATTGTGAAAATCCATTTAACTGTATAGATCAAATTAGAAAAGGGTTTTGTGCTATCTAAATGAATCTCTGCATTTCTTAATGGCAGAGTTTGTATGAATGCAGTTCTTGAATGAGTAACCTTCTTTGAATTTTTCTGGGTTTCCCCCCTATGGTTTTCCCTAAAGCTTCACCCATTCAGTGGGCTGGAAATAGTACTTGCCATTTTATTTCTATAATGGTTTACACAAATATATAACAACAAGGTTGGCTACAGACTTCTTTTTGAATAAATTCATAAGTCTTGATTTATTATCAAAATTTATCCCACAATTTTGGTTGTTAAATCATGATGAACATAAAATGGTGCCCTTGTGATCGCATCCAACCTTTTCTGTAGTAGGCATTAAGCAAACCTATTGTTCATTATGTGACTTGGGGGGGGGGGCAGAAACTGGAAGTGCTGGTTTCCAGGAAAAAAAACCTTAGTAAATCATGGTCATGTGACAATAAAATGCAGCAAATAGCCATAAAGGCAGGCTCATTGCTGGGTGCCAAAAATGCAATCACATGATGGGGGGGGGGGGAATTGGAACTTCAATTCCAGGTCATAAGTTCCTTTTTTGAGATCTTTTATAACATTGAATAGTACTCAGTTGTCTACATCTACATATACAAACATTTCCTGTCACAATGCCCATTAAGAGAAGCTGTTCTTCATAAATACACAGGCATGCAGGTAGCCAAAGATAAATGTCCAATCCCCAGAGGTAGCAGGTGGAAAACATTTAACACTAAGGCCTCCAAAAATAGATATATGTTTGCTCTTCCACAAGGAAACTGCTTTTCATTATAAAAATATATATGGCATGTACACCTGATTAGGAAAATATCGAAATTTTAAAAATGAGGAAGCATACAGTCCAGTATCCTTGCCCATTTGGTTCCTTATTTGTACTGTGTATATGCTCCACAGAAACTGAAGTCTTGGGAATCTTGGCATTTGCACCCTTAACACATTTGGAGGAGAATAGATTGGGGTGGCTGCAGTTCAGTTTTCTCTTTGCAACATTGGCCAACCAAATACTATCAGAAAACTAACTGACAGACACAAAGAAAGGTATTATGTATTTCCTGTGATATCCTCCAGCTGATATTCAGAAGGTGATTGGGAGTTCCATTGAGCAGATGTGACCAACTGTATTTTGCACTAGTAGAAAATGTGTACTCTTTTTCATTTTAAAGAAGAGTCTGGCAATTGAGTTAATTACATTTAGCTCATGTTTCTTTGCTGAAGAAACAAGTCCAAATATTAATGTTCTACTACTGTATAACAAAATAATAGGGTGCTTTAGAGATTGTAGTATTACTTTAGTACCTGAACTGCTTTTCTATGATATTAATTCTGATTTTACCTGCTGGATCTCTTCCTTTATATTTTTTTTTACTTGGACTTCAAATTGAGTTGGTTGTGTAGCATTTATCATATAGAACATTGCTTAGTGCACAGTCTTGTTATCTTACTCATTTCTCTGCTCCTTAGTCACTTGTGACAGATCCTTATTACTCTATAGATGTTTTTATTGCCTCATAAAATCTACTTTAAAACCAGTAAGCATTGACGTAAGGTCTGCTTTTGTATCGCTAGTCTAAACTTACCTTATAAATTTTGTGTCCATATGTGTTCCTATAAGAAGAGGCTAGACAGTCCTGGGAAATATACTTTACCTCAGCTGTATATATGAACCTAGAGAATTGTTTGAACAATTCAAAATCGGTCTACAACTATATAAATAATTTATGGCTGGGGTCCCCAATCCCCGGGACATGACTCACTATCAGGCAGTGGCCTGTTCAGAAGTGAGCCACATGAGTGGTTGCCCAGCACACATGCGCGTGTACACACAGTTCTACTTGCACGATCAGTGGACTGGCACACATGCATACAGCTCGACTTGCAAAAGTGGCAGCTGGTTCCCTTGTCCCCCCCTGCCAGGCCACCAAGTCATAAAGGTTGGGGATCATGGTGTATGGTCTGGCAGTTAATCCTTGCATGAACACAAAAAGAATAGAGTTGAAAGATGTGTTACTTTTGTCACCCAGTTCCTTGATGGGTCATAAGCAGGTAGGAGAGAAGTAGTATTTCCAATTTCTATTGAATTATGGTTCTTAATTATAGTTGATATTAATAAAACTTGGAAGTATGCAGATAGTCCAAAAGGTTACTGAATGTTTCTTTGGACCTGTATATCTTTTTTTGTTCAAAGACAAATCTATACCAACCAATCTTAAATGTAATATGGAAAAAAATAATTGCAATTTTCTATGGCTAAAATGAGATATTTGTTCATTTTTTCTCCTTTTGGAATGAAGTCAAAAATTATAGCTCAACATTTTTTGTTTAACTTATTTATTTATCATATTTAGGAACTGCCCATCTTCCTCCTTTTACTACAAAATGAAGTATTATACTTATGTATAATTTTCTAGATACTGCCTATAAAACAATGATCAGATCAAATACTGTGTACTTTATAATGCAATGTGAACTATACGAGTCTTTTTCCAAACTAATTCAGACTTTATACAATACATCTTGCTGTGTAAAGAAAAGTGAAGAAGTTCTTGTATTGTCAGTTTGTAGCAGTATAGCAATTGCCTTAAAAATTTCTCACTCTTAAAAAATGTTCTAAAATACTTTCTCAGATTTCATGTGAATTTACGTTTATATATTTTAATTCTCTAAGAGAAGTTTATTGAGCCATTTATCAGAATGTGGTTATTTGCATCAAGCAGGTTAGTGTCAAAGTAATAAACTTTTAGATCATCACTAAAATTATAACTATTAAATGTCTGTTAATTCTAGATATTTAAAGATAATTGCTGTCGAAGGGAGCTTCTAGCTCTTCAGATATTCTGCAGAAATGAAAATAAAGGTTGTCGAGATCAATTGACCTTGGGACAGTTGCTGGTAAGTAGCTGAAAACCTTCCAGTATGTTTTTGTCTCTCCCTCGCCTTTCATCACTGAATGATGGATTGTATGATTTGTGGTATTTATTGAACCTAAGTTACACATTGTTTTAACAAGAACCCCTCATCAAAGTTGTAATTTATGAAGTAAGTTAAGTCTCTAGACCAGGAGTGTCAAACTCATGTTGTCACAGCAGTGTCGTGATGTTTCGAGACTTTTTTCCCTTTCACTAAACCAGGCATGGGCATCCGGCCAATGGGCCGGGAGTTTGACGGCCCTGCTCTAGACCAAGGTTACTAAATTTTGTATAGCTAGGGATTTGTTCAGTATTTGTTTAAAGGATTATTGTTGTTGTTATATTATGCATGTGCAAAATGGTAGATCATTTATACATTAGATCAGGGGTGTCCAACTGGCAGTCCCTAGGCTGGATGCATCACGTGCATGTCATGGCCACTCCAGTTCCACAAAGGGAAAAATGTCACAACGCATCACGTGACAACGTGATGCTGTGAGTTTGACACCAGTGCATTAGATAAAGTAAGATTTTTAAAAAAACTTTGGATTATTCAATAGTCGATACTCTGATTGAAGTCTTCAGAAGAAAACTTTATTCTTCCCCTATGGCTGAAATGCTGGTGAGATTGTGATCAACGTGATTTGGATAGAAGGAAAAGAGAATGACTTGTATATTTCCTCAGGACCAATGCTACTTTTTTAAACAATGCTGGTAGCAAGCCTACTACTCCAAACTATAATAAATTCAAAGATGCAGTAATAAAGAATAGATACCATTCAAACATTCCAGATAAAACTCTGAAAAAATTGCTCAAATATCATCCGTGTACAGGATGTCTATTCGTATAACAATACTAGAGAAAACCTTCTCATATACATGCATACAGTACACATTGGCTTCCAACTGAACACAGATACTTAATCTGCACTTGAAGTGTACTATGAAAATACAGAGAAATACAGAGTCAGATTTTGCATTTCTCAATGTTGTTCCAATAAAAAAACATTTAGATATTCATGTTTTCAAATAAAGTGTATTTTGAAGTACATGAATATAATGCACAAGCTTTTGTTGAGAGTTTTTGTGTGCAAATAACAACAATAGATAGAGTAAACTTATGAGTATGCGCAAATTCTGAGATCCCTATTTAAATCCACCATTGTATCTGGAATACAGTGAGTAACATAGTATTTATAAAATGTTATCTGATTTAACTACATGATTACATATTAAAAATAATAGACTGGCAACTAAAAATATAAAAACACAGTGAAAATCACTGCTGTTGGATACTAAATTCTTAAGTACTCCACCCCAAATAAACTTTGGTAGTGTACTTCTGTCAGTGTTTTGAAGTGAGTACAGTAGTTCTCAACTTACGACCGCAACTGAGCCCAACATTTCTGTTGCTAAGTGAGACAGTTGTGAAGAGAATTTTACCCCATTTTTACAATCTTTTTTGCCACATTTAAGTGAGTCACTGCAGTTTTTAAGTTAGTAATATGGTTGTGAAGTGAATCTGGCTTCCCTGTTGACTTTACTTGTCAGAAGGTTGCAAAAGATGATCACATGACCATGGGACATTGAGACCATTATAAATATGAGTCAGTTGTCAAGCACCTGAATTCTTATTGTGGGGATGCTGCAGTGGTTGTAAGTGTGAAAAACTATCATAGGTTACTTTTTTTAGTGCTGTTGTAATTTAGATCATTCAATGAACTGTTGTTAAGTCAAGGACTACCTGTGTCATAATTTTGCACTGCTGCTGCAAGAAGATTCAGATGTTTCAAACTTCTGGGTGACAATCTCAAATTTATTGGCAACTGGACTTTTGTGTCTTTTTTCTCAGCTCTTCATACAATATTAACATATATTTTATACCCAAGAAAAAACAAGGGAGAAGAATATTTTGAATTTCTTGCAATCACTAAATAAAGTTTACAAGATTCATTATCTTTACATTGATAAATAAACTAAATGTATTGCCTTTACATTGATAAATAGACTAAATGTATTGCCTTTCGTGTATTGATGACCTCTGGTGCTTGTTGGTTTCAGACACATCTAAGAAATGACTGTCTCTTTGAAGAACTTCCATGTCCTCGTACCGATTGTAAAGAAAAAATATTGAGAAAAGACTTACCAGATCATATAGAAAAAAACTGCAACTATCGGGAAACAACATGTAAATACTGTAAAAGCCAAGTGCCAATCATTATGATACAAGTAAGTATGTCTTCTTAGAAAGCAAAACAACTTTTCAGGAAACTATCTATGGTGAACAAGGTCTTTTGGAGAATCTGGGAGCCTTTAAGACAGACAGTTCATTCGATGCCATACGCACTCTCTTTAATATAATAACAATGCACTTTTTCTCCATTGTTTCTGATTCATTACAATTAGCAGCCTTGTAAATGGGATTGAATGGAGAAAGTCCAAAAGGCTGAAGTCTCCTAAGGTCACTGTTATTGCCTTGATTGAAAAATGGAGGAATATTTTTGATATGATTATTTCAAATACATAACCATGATTTGGATAGCAATCTCTCTAAGTCCAGAGTAATTGCCTCTCAAGAGGTTGTAATTTGAAAGTTTTTTAAACAGTTTACAAAATGGGAAGCATATACCCTAAAAAATGATGCTGCATCATATGAACTTCATTTAGAACCTTTATGGGAATTTGGATTTCTTAAATCTTTCATTCTGTTGAATCTAATAAGGAGTGCTTAATGGCTATATTTGTAAGAGAAACTTATATCATTTTTTCCAAATCATTTTACATGGGTGAGAGTGAGTTCTCAAATAATAGAGGAAACCAATTGATTTTTTCCTTATGGTCATAAATTCCAGGGCTTCAAAATGAAGAGGCAGGAAAGAAGGATGCTTTACAGGACCGGGGGATGGAATGAAAATTATACAAATAAGCTTTTATATTTTTCTGCTTTTGATAATTCAGACTTTTTTTTAATAAAATTTTATTTGGGTTTTCACACACAAAATACAAGTAAAACATCTTTTTTGAAAATAGCATGGTCCCGGGTTGAACTTCTTTATACAGACACAAAACTCAATTTCATGCTCCTTTTTGTATTCTATTCCATATCTTATACTATTTTACATTTTCTATATAGTTTTTCCCCTCTTTTAATTTTCTCAATTTTATTTTGATTATCTCATCTCAATTCAAATCATTATATTTATACTTTTGACTGTTCTGTTTCAATTTCATATTATCTTTTCTCATTAAACAAATTTTCTCCTGTAGTTACTAATTGGAGTATGACACCTTTATATCTTTTAATTACATCCATTCAACTCTTATTTAAACTTCAATATATACCTTAAGTTTATGACCTTCAATATAATACATAATACATAACTTCCAATCGAATTCTGCTTGGTACATTCTTATAATACACACTATTCTTTAAAAAAAAAAAAAAGAAAGATTGTAAATATATGTAATTATAAACCCTCATTCCATTCCAGTTCAGTTCTATCATTAATAATCATTAAAACCATAACATCTTTAACACGTCTTTTCAATTAAATATCATACTTCCTTAAAAACACATATAATCTCCATAATTAATGTTTCCCTTATTTCTCTTCACATATGTTTTATAAATCATTAAATATACCTTTTATTACATTTATTTATTGACAAGCATTCCACTGAATTACGATAGCTATTTTATCAGACATTTTAATCATACATTGTTTCATATTTTCTAAAATTATTTCTGTTTCTAATATAACCATACTATCTTATGTACCTTTGCAGAATCCCTTTTTCCATTAAATTTTCACCCATTATCTCTAAATAGACCCTGTTTCTCTATATTTTGCTTCTGTCCTTTATAACTTCTTTTCCTTTCTTTCTTCCCTCTCATCTTCTCCCTCCCCTTTTTATGCCCTAGTCTCTCTAGTTCTAATTCTCTCTTCTGCATTTCCCTCTTCTGTTGCTTTTTGATTTTATACTTATTTTTAACTCTTTTTTTTGGGGGGGGGGGAGTTGTTTTTCCCAATCTTAAACTTTCCATTTTCTCCCCTTTCCTTTTTTCCCCCCATCTAAGATTACTTGTTCATTAAAGATGGCTTCTTCTTTGTCGCAATCTTCTTGTTCTGCAGGCATTTCTTGTTGTTTCTCATAATTCCAAATCTCCATTTCTAAAAACTGAAATACGAAGCCAAAAGAACCTCTCCTTTCTTGTGCATCTTCTTTGTACTTTTTAAGTTCCATTTTCAGTTCTTCTAAAAGTGGAGCCATTTTAAACAGTTGTAAACAACCACCCGATTGATTTTAGTCATTCAAAACAATAACCAAGAATCCAGGAATCATCAAGTAATCCAGATAGTCCCGAGTTATATCGTCATATTTCTGTTTTGACTTTCTCTTCCTGGGGTTTTTGTTGAGATATTTCAGTTAGAATGTATCTTTTGGAAGTCTTGTTGAGATTTTGCTGTAAGTTCTTTTTTAATTCCAGGCAGTCTCCTCCCTTCCAGGTCCTGCCCTTTTATTCTTCCTCTCTTCTTTCCTGTTTTCAAAAGCTTTTAATTATCCAGAAATCTTTATTATCCCTTTGACTTTTTATTTTCAGCATTAAATGCCTATTGATGTCAAAGTGGATTTTTTCCAAACTTCTTGCTTAAGTCTCTTAGCTGTCAGTATAGGAAAAGGAGAAATCCAAATCTTTTCCCTTTTCTCTCTCCTTCGCAGCTTAAAAATCTTCTTAGGGAACAATGTTATTGTTTTTTAACAGTTTAAATTCCAGGTTACCTTATTTGTTGCTTTTGCTGTTTGACCAGGTCAACCAAAACTTTCTCTTATCTTCCTCCTGCACATTCTTTTCCGGTCAAGTTCTTCGTGGCCACCTTTGCAACAGCCTTCGGGAAAGGGAATAATGGCTAGCTGGGGAGGAGAGATGCAGCTCTCCTCAACCTTGCTGGCAGTCTCCCTCCTCTTCACCACCTCTACGGGGTGGCTTAGCCCCGAAACCAGCTGGCTCGGGGCGCTCCAGCGGCGAGCACAGATAGAAGCCTCGCAAAGACAAGGTTTCTGTCTGTCACTGAAGAAGCTCAAACCGGAAGTCCGATAATTCAGACTTTTGTAACCTCTACAAGTTCTGCAAAGTAAGAAATCCCCATTACATTGAGGATTTTCAATTCAATGAATAATAACTTTTCTAGAGACTAGTATCTTCAGCACGGATTACTGATGGTTTTTTAAAAATTAATTTAAAAACAATATCACATAATTTTATGTTGGGAAGGGCAACTTTTATCAATCTGATGCCTGATTGTATCTAGTTGTGACCTTGATTACCATAGTAGCAGTATTAAAACCTTGTTTCTTAGAGATTTCTTTGCAGATTTTGGAGTTTAGTGGAAGAAAATGCGTGTCTGTAGCCTTCTAAAGTCTATATTTTGTACTGAAACTCTGAGATATGAAAAATAAGCTCAGTTGTGTTTTGCTTCAACTTTGAAACAAAACCTTGTTTGAAACATTTTGTGCTGTCTACATCTTATTGAAAAAGAACTTGAAACAGCTGAAACAACTGGTCCATGTATTTGTTGGAGCCAAATATGGAATATTGCAAGCTCTGAATGAAGTAGTAGGAAATAGTTGTGACTGCCTTGCTATCTTCTTTTTAATCACATTGCTCCAGAAATAGGTAGGATAGCAAAGTGGCAGAAAAATCAGCCAATGTTTTAAAACTATCTGCTGTAGGATGAATCGAAACATTATTCTAGGGAGAGAGAGAGAAAAAAACCCTTAAATTTTCAGTGATCCATCATCAGCATAAAGAGATCAATCTTCTGCATTCATTTCATTATGCAGTTAATGGGAATATAAACAGCAGCAGTGACCAAGACCCTATAAAACCTAGCTGGTCAGATAGTTTTTAGTAGAGTAATTTAATGAATTATTATTGAGTATTCACTTTATTTTTCTTCTATAAAAATTTAACATTACTGTGTTGCAGTCAAGTGTTGTTCTTACAATAAACATACATGCATACACATATACATTAAAAAGTGATATGTATATATATCATACATTATCACATGTGCATACACGCACATACCTTGCTGCACAACTAACAAGCAAAATGCACCCTTAAAAAAGTATGTCAGCATAAGATCATTTGTGCACATTTATTTCCAGATAATAGAACTCAAGATAATGTACGTTTTGTTCAAACTTGGAACACTTGAAATGGGGGTATGGAGGAAGAAACATTTTGTGCATCTCTAAAAGGCAGAAATTTCAGTCCTAAAAATAAATTATATTGACAGGTTATATTGACAGGTCATGTTATTTGTCTAAAGAAATGGCTTCTTCACCATTTTATTTTTTGTTCAGTACAAGTGATAATGAATCTACAAGTACGTGGCATGACTTCTCCTATTATTTTCTTAGAAACATGAAGATGCAGACTGTCCTTGTGTTATGGTTACATGTCCTCATCAGTGCAGTGTTTCAGCACTCCTCAGAAAAGAGGTAAAAATCATATTGCAGAGCTGTTTATAAAATCAGATAACATGCTATATTATATTAGTTGCTGCAGAATGTTTTGTTGTTGTTGAAGCTCCAATACATTTGAAAAACAAGGAATCAATCTTTCTGTTGCTGAAATTAACTTTAAAAGTATTTCTAAGCTCCCAGAATACAATGCTGCAATTTTCAATGCTGCAAATAAGTAAACAAACATCTGCAGTGATTGCAACATTTTCCCCCTTTACCCTTATTATATGTTGCATTAAAACTACATTAAATTATCGCAGGTGTCAGAAAAACTTGTTTTTTCTTCATAATGAATAGATAGTATTGGAGATTTTAAGAATTGTGTAATTGCTTGGTAAGTTTAGAGTCATTAGACTGTTAGCTGCCATAAAAAACTGAGTTCATTATCTGTAGTCTTTGCCTTATAACTTACATTAATCAATCATGAGGGCACAATATTTCTAAGAAAGCAACATACAAACTTTTATTTATTTCCTCCAATGTTCTCTTTGATTTGAGAATGTACTGGGAGCTAAAGTAATACACATATAATGTAATATCTAGTCCAAATACCTACATGGTGCATTAAAGATGACTCAGTCATAAAGGATGAAAATTCTACCTGAAATTAATTTTAAAAATTACCTTTACAGATAGAGGAGTTTCTTGTTTTGTTTGTTTGTTTTGGTCTGTCTGAGCAAAAATCAGTGCAGGAGATACATTAATCATTCCTTGGCAATACTTCCCCGGTCCTTTTTAGTCATTTTATTCCTAAATTTCTTTCCCAAATGAACTTGTCCTGGGTTTCCTAAAATTGTCCTGGGTTGAAAAAAAGCCTTGACGGAGAAATTTGGGTAGATGATTTAGCATTCCATATCCTGCCAAGCAATTTTTCTTTGCAAGTTCAAATTAATAATAATGTCTTGCATTACTATGCAACTGATTGAAGTAATGTGATTCTTTACCTTCAGTGTGTATAACTATAATCATATTCACTGACCTTAATTAGGAAAAAAATGGTATGATGAGTGTATTTATTGGTCTGAGATTAATATGGATGTCTTCTTTTGATAGAACATTTATTAGAGGTTTTAGTATTTACATTGAAGTTAATAAGGTTTGGTGGTTTCAGTACTGACTGGGAAATAGATTTGGGTAAGAAATAGACTTGTGGGCTTGTGAAATAGACTTATGGACTTCAACTCCCAAAATTCCTCAGCCAGACCCCTATAAATGATTGATCAGGTTTTGTAATTAGCAAGTAATGTCTAAATTATTTAATAAATTCACAAAAATCATTGCAGTTGAATAAAGCTTATAAACCAATAACATAGTTGGGGTTTTATGGGAAAATTTTATTGAGTTTAAATTATAAAGAAACTTTATCAAAATTTTTCTGAAATAGCAGAAATAGCTAATTTATATGATACTATCTTATTGCTCAATTCATCTGATTTGCCAGCAGTGAAATAATAATTTCTTCCACTGCCTTGAAAATCTCCCACTAATATGAAAACTCCAACCAAAAAATAAGGGTAGTACAGGGGGCATGAGTGAATAAAAAATGGAGGGAGCTTTCTTTTTATGAATCTGACCAAGTAAAATTGTGAGGTCTGGAAGGAAAAATAATTTCTAGATATTTGTTCAGGAAAATGAAATTGTGCCATTCTCTTTACACTTAACAGATTTTTCTCTAGGATGATATTATTCAATTTTAAAGAATTACTTCTTGAGAAGCATGGATTGGCTGTTCTTCATTTAAAAATTACTGTAGGAAGTTGCATTTCTTAGATTTTTTTCTTCCTCGAATTCTATAGCATCTTAAAAAAAAAATCTTAATCTTTTCCAAAATGGAAGCATATCCTATGTTACCTTCAGTTACTTTTACTCTGTTGTAAAGTGAAGCTAAAACTGTTTTTTCTCATGCATCTATCGTATGCCATAAACAAGAAGTTAAGCTGTGGAGATTTTACAAACTCCATGATCCTGAGTCAGATCTCCATTAGTTGAAAGCACAGGGCTGAAGAACAAGGCATGTTAGAGACCACTGACATTGTGTCAGGCAGCCAAGATTTCACTGTAGTCATATTCAATGATGCTTTAGAGCAGGGGTGTCAAACTCGCAACATGTCATAGTTGTCATGTGACATATCACAACTTTCCCCCCTTCACTAAAATAAGAGTAGGTGTGGCCAGCGCATGACGCATCCTGTGAGTTTGAGAGAATTCAAAAGATTTTTGTGGAATAATAAAGACCGTTCCTTTATTTACTATTTGACTCTTTCATGCCTTATATCTATTTTATTCTCCATTGCTCCTAGCTATTAGGATAGTTTTATTTCTATGTGCTGTTTTAGTAAAAATAAAATTTAATTTACAAATGTACATGTTTGTTTCATGCAATATTTGTCTCTGTCAAAATGTTCTATTTTCTTATCACTGGAATTTTGCATGAAAATCTGTTTTGAATTAAAAATTTGGGAAGTGGCCTGAGGGCATGAAGGATGTGCATTAATACAGTGAAACCTCTAACCAGAATGATGGGTCCACAAGGTTACTTAATGTGCCTTTTGAAAAATTGGCTTTTTGATAAAAACATACTGAAATCCTTTTGAAATTAACTGAAATGATTATTTGATTAGGTTTCACTGTAAATGTGTCAATTTGTATATTCTACTGGAATGTTCCTGTGATTACATGTGTATGTGTATACTCTCAAGTACAACTGGAGGTAATAAGAAAACATGGTTTTAAAATAAACTAAAACCAACCAACCACAATACAAACTTGTACTGCATCCCCTTTATATTTTTAATCTTATTATGCATACATTTTCCATCCCCCCAAAAAACTCACACATTTTTTTCCTATTACAGTTGAATGCACATTTGTCAGAATGTATTAATGCCCCAAGTACCTGTAGTTTTAAGCGTTATGGCTGCACTTTTCAGGTCAGTATATAATGATTTATATACTTGATGAAAGTCTGCAATAAGAAAATATTATTACTAACTCTCTGGACTGGACTTGATGTCTCTTGTTATCCATGAAAAGAGAATGCATCCAGTTGCTTGAGTGATTAAAAGCTTCATATTAGATTTACAGTAATGTCCCTTTTCTTTTCTTTTTTTCATACTTTAGAAATTTAAATGGTTTCAAGAGTTTTGAATATCAAATTTAGAATATGCAAGACACATTTTTGAATTCAAGAAAGCAGACTAATTATTTCAGCTGTTTCAGCGATACATTTTTTACTTTTAGAAAAGAAACATTTCAATTCTTCCTGTTTGAGTGGAATCAAATCCATAGCAGTCTAAAAACTTGTATAAATTCCGCTGTTACGGATTTCACTTGGATATGTATTCCACATAGATTCAAAATTTAGTGGATTGTGTTCAAGAAAACTAAACATAATAGCCCAGTACAAATCTGTTAGAAACATTATTGTAAGTGCGAACAGACTTGTCTAACTCTTTTGACAATAAGAATTAAATATGCAAAAACAAATTAGTGTAAGTAGATATGGGCTTTTCTTTTTTTAGCAAGGCTATGTTATTTATATATTTTAAGTTGTGCAGTACATGTTTTTCTGTAAATTGCTTATTTGACATCAGTATTAAATTCCAGCAAGAGAGTTACATTAAAAAGGATAAGAGTAAACAGTAGCTCACTGAAATAAAATCCCTGCATATCTTTTTTTTCTCTCTAATCTATCTTGTGTGTGACATGTGGCTTAATTTCATTTATTTGAATGTTAACTACCCCTTTTAAAATCTAATGTTAAATCCACAAAATCCTTTGTCCCCCATAGTTTAACATTTTTCAATATTTGGAAAGGAAGGGTAGTATAATCCAAGTTCCATATAGAGTTATCATTCTCACTGTTTAACCTGAGGCTGTATTTCCATGTATTGATGCTATAAGATCAGTAAGTAGTAACAAGACAAATAAACTATTTTCTTCTAAAAGACACCAAATGGCACTGAGTGATAAAATCAAAACATTAAGTGGTTTGCATATAACACAATTGCTCTAAGAAGAAATAGCTCTGTTCCTTCTTTATTTTTATGTTGTGTGTTTGAATATATATGTGTTTACATATAGTTTGAATATATTAAACACAATGTACATATTGACATTTAAAAGGATGCTACATTTGCAACTTATTCTATATAATAATACTTTAACAAAATGGCATGTGTACTAAAAGTATGACAGAAAGGAATGGCAAATACACTCTTTTCCTTAAGTACTCTATATTCCAATTTCTTCTTTAATTATATAAGATGCAAAACTATTGGTGTCTTACAGCACTGAAGTGTTCTGTACGTTCTTTAGAGTAGGGAATTTTACTTTGTTAAAGCAGGAGTTGCTGCTATTTCTGGGGGGTAGGTGAATTGGGTCTGACTGTTTTCATTTCAGTCTATTCAGCTGAAACTGCATGTCTCTGTACAAAAGCATTTTGATAACCTAGAAATTTTGATCTAGTCCACCAAGTTTTGTTCCTGTGGAATTTTAATATCACTAAGAAAATGATTGCTACAACTGTTGCCCTTAAAACCACACTGTTAATAATGTCCAATTACCTGTCCTTCCTTTATTCTGTCATGGATAGAAAGTAATTGAGTTAAAACTCAATTTTTATAATTTCATGGGCATATCCATGTAGTATTTTTTAACAACAGTAGTGGTATAATTTGCCATTGCCTTCTCCCTCCAAGCTTATAGGTGTCAGATCTACTGGTGATCTGTGGCAGCACAGCTGACCTTCACCAATCCCAACTGATTAATATTTAGTTTTTGAGATTGGTGAAAGTCAGCCATGTTCCACAGAAGTTTAAAATCATACAAACATCCCAGAGCCAATAATCTTGTCATCTCATCACTACATAACCAACTAGATACATATTTCCCTTTTCTTCCCCAGAAGGTGGTATATAATTATCATTGATGACTATATAAACTGTGAATTTGTCTAGACTCCCTTTATGTTAATGTCTGTCATACCATATAACATTGGCTCTGTGAAACATTTTTGGTTTGTCTGACTGAAGCTCTTGTAAACTATCTTAATTGGATAACTCCAGTTTTACTAGGATGAAAAAGAGAAAAATGAAATTTCCCTACTCATTTCCATATAACTATGTACAAAGATGGCAGCACCAGCACCCATTATTTGGCTTTAATATAGAATAGGTTCCCCGGGGAATTTGCTATAAAGATATGGGAACTTAACAGTTGCATGGTAAAACAGTGAAAGGAAGAAGAGTTTTAACTGAGAATGAATGGATTTTGCCACTTTTTGAGGCAATTATTTGCTAGAGCAGCATTTGTGGAATGTTTTACTGTTTAAAAATACTGTTTTACTGTTAAAAAAATATACTATGTAACTTTCAGCTAAATGATTCTAAAATGTGATTTGAAATAATGATAACATAGTTGTCATGTTTTCAAATTTTCTGTGTGTCACTAATTATTGGGAAGTTGAATTTCTGTTACTTGTACTGTTTTTCTATTAAAATAGGTCTCTGTTAATATGTTTGAAAATGCATCAGTGGGTTAATATATAATATTGTTCAATTGTAGATGGACCAGTGCTATACTTTAGTATAGGTTTGCTTTAAAAAATCAAGCTTGCTAAAATATATTCTTTGTCACAGGGAACAAACCAACAAGTTAAAGCACATGAAGCCACCTCAGCAGTGCAGCATGTAGACTTATTGAAAGAGTGGAGTAATTGTCTGGAAAATAAGGTACATCTCCTGCTCACATTATCTTTCATATTTAATATATTTTATTAATGGAGCACAGGTAAAATTCTGGAATTTAGAGTATTATCTAAGTACTCTTCAGTTTCAAAGGCAATGAAATGACTTAAATTTAAGAGCAAATCCAAACCAAACTGCCTCATACTTAAAAATAAACATTGAAGTAATTTGTGGCATATTCATATTATGCTTTTAGCTGGATGCTTCTCATAAAATATTTCCCATTGGCTTCATCTCATAAAGAAAGGAGTTGAAGTTTTTAAATAATAGAACAGAAGATTTTTATCATTTACAACTGATTAACTATCTCTGACAAAGGCTGTGCCAGAAAATGTATCAGCATTTCTGGGTTTTATTTTAATTGCTCATAGAACCATATTGCATCACCACAGAATTAATTTCTCCTATATTTTATTGCAAAGTAAGGTTTATTCTGCTTGTTGGATCATGAAATTGTATATTTAAACTTATCTATAATAATTCCAACTCCAGTCCTTTTCCTTCTTGTTCTTTCTTCTTTACTCCCCCCAGACAGACTAGCAAATATTATAATAAAATATAGTATACTCCAACATATAATAATTTTTAACTAATAATTATTAGACTTCCTGAAATATGCATTATCAGTATTCCTATGTTATATAACAATTAAATAAACTCACAGTCATGATGTTAGCTTTCTTGCATCCTAATAACAGAAGTCAGTATTTGCTATTTACATTGCTGTATTCAAGATGTTAGCTAAATCAATTTAATATTTATGCACTTATCAAAATCATTAGTGCCCATGCAGATGTCTAAAACATTTGTGTGTGTTCTCACAATACCTTAAATATTTCAGAGAAGGAATGAGTATCACTGCTGATATTGGAATTAATTCTCTTTTCTATCCCATCTCTATCCCCACAGAGGGAAATGCCAGAGAACATCCATGTTTTAGAGCAGTGGTTCCCAACCTTTTTTTTGCCCCGCACCCCTAAAGAAATTTCACTCGAACCTCGCACCCCCTGAAAATAAAAATGCCAACATATAGCCAATATCCTATTATTTACCTGGACTTTTCTCGCACCCCCTGGAATATCGTCTCGCACCCACAGGGGTGCGAGCACCCCAGGTTGGGAACCCTTGTTTTAGAGAGTTGTGCTTCTATTCTATTATTTCTGATTAAATGGTTTGTCTGTGTTCCAAGAAAACAGGCAAAATGTAGAGATGGCATAAGAGAACTTCTTCATTTGTAATATTAACAATTCTTCTGGAAGTAGCTAAAGTTCTCAACTACCTCATCAAAGTACAGTTTCTGTTCTATATTCTGTAAGCCTAGAATATCTCAGTAACATGATAGCATATATATAAAAACACTGTTTTCTGTTCAAGGTGGCTCAAAGGTAGAAGTGATATCTAACACAGCTGTTCAGATGAAAGGCAAGTACATGGTTTAGAGTGCATGAGGATACCCCTGCCATATCCATCTGCAGTAGCTTAAAGCAGATTTATCTTTTCCCAGTAGTGCCTAGTTGTTCTTTCACAAACCTGAGAAAAGGTGTGCTTAGTTTAAGGAGTTGCAGATACATACTCTGAAACATTTTTTGTTTTTGAATCTCAAAAGAACAGCCCTAGGACTTGACATACTTAAATTGCAATTAAACAATAGTTTCTTCAGAAATGTGGGCTTTTCCATTTTTGTTGGAAAACAGTTTTGTATGGGTAGAAACAAATTACAAATTCAAGCCTTATTTTTTTTCAGAAGTGTGATGCTAGTGCCTTGTTAAAAGAAAGACTGGTTTTCAAATGTCAATATTGATAATCTAAAGTGAAATTTGAACCTTTCATCTTTTAAAAAAGCTTTATGTAATATTTCTTTTGAAATACTTTTCTTTTGATTTAATTATGTTGGATTTCAACTCCAAAATGATTCCCAGGTAACATGGTCTTCGATGAGAATTGGTAAAAACACCTGGAAAGCACCAGTTTGGGAAAACAGTTATTATGTGAAAAGTTTGAAACATTCGGTTAGATAGGTTGCCTTAATAAATAGACAGAATATGAAAAATGTACCAGGTTATTATGTTACGATATTGCATATTTAGGGAATTTGTTAGATTCCAAGGGCCAGCTGCCCAAGGCAATAGAGTCCAGTAATTAGTAAAAAACATCCAAAGGGCTACAGATTCCAGCATTATATTTCATGCAATAAGTACCAATGCAGAATCTGAATATCTTTATATGTATCCTTTCTAAAATAGTCAGGAATCATCGCATCTCTTGCAAATTGTATTGCCTTTGATGTTATGTTGTAAGTTTGTCATCTTAAACTAGAATATGTGAACAGGTATACTGGGTGTTCCCTGAAAGAATTTTAAGATAAACACTTATTCATAGAGTGGAGATAAGCAGGGGAATTTAGGAATATAAAGCAGTATTTCTGGGATGGTGAATGTTATTTGTGTGTTACCACCTTGAGGCTGGCTCTGAAACTAGGAAGTAAGCTAAATAAAGTTTCTAGAGTTTTGCTGTGCCTAAGCATACATCTTCATTGTGTTTCTGTGTTTTAAAAAATTCAATATTCTGCAACTGTTTGGGTTCCAGAGCAAGGTGTTGGGAGAGTACCCTCTTTTTTTAAAAAACAAAACAAAAAAGGGTTAGTTGATCTTGCACAGTTTAATTACTGATGGTAGAAAAATGGATGTTTGTTTATCTTGGTATGATTTTACTGTTATTGATAGTCAAGGACAAGTTGGATGGATCATAGATGTTTATCCTTAACAGTTTTCGATAAAGTTTGCTTTACATGGACATTTTTTCTAGTTGCTCTCAGTTTCAAATATATAGAATGTGCCTTTGGCAAGACAAGAGGGTTGAATTCCAGGTGCAAAATATTTTTAGGGAGGAAATGCAGTGATGAACCATGCGCAAGTTCTCGTGGGTGACACATGCTTTGAATAAAATGTACTAGTTAGCAATCTTTTATGAAACTGTTCAAAAGTCTAGAAAGTTGGCCGAGAATTTTAAGGAAACAAAAGCATGGATTGATTACTTTCAGGGAATATCAACAAAGCTTTTCCTTCTTTCATTTTTTCCTTTGTGTGATTTCATTCATAAAATTACTACAGGCTGATTTTGGCTTTCATCACTTGTAGTTTCACTTAATTACTACACATATAATAGCTTCAGTCCTGGCCACAGAACACATCCCCAGTAGGTTTATTTTGTTTAAGAGACAAAGCAGGAGGACACAATTATCTCCATCTTATTTCTTTTGTAATTCATTGACCATGAGAGATAGCTGAAGCTTTTCCACATTTGGAGGAATAATTATAGCATTTTTTTTCAGGTGGCCATGCTCCAGAATGAAAGCTTGGAAAAGAACAAGAGCATACAAACTTTACATAATCAAATTTGTAGCTTTGAAATAGAAATTGAGAGACAGAAGGAAATGCTGCGAAGTAATGAAACTAAAATACATCACTTGCAGGTAAGATTTTGGCTTTTCTTCCATTAAAAAAAAACTATAGAAACCATCTCCTTCGGTTTTGGTTTCCATGTTAGACTAGTCAAGTTTACAAACCTAAACAGTTCCCCAGGAATTAGCTATCTCTGAATAGGTACATGTTCAGGAAAAGTGGCTGTGCAGTATGCATCTTGATAGTTCCTCCTTGGTTATCTTCATGAAGTTAGTTATATGAAAACATACAGCTACAGCTTTTATGGTGAGAATGTATATCATCATTTGTAAATCCACATGTGTTTAAATGTCACTTTTCTACCTCAAATAGTAGCATTCGTTTATTAATGTAAATTGCACAGATATTGTATGTATGTTCGGCTGATTATTATTGTTTATGACTTTCTTTTTCCAAAGACAATAATAAAGGTAATAAAGATATAGCTCTCTACATATTTTAGTACTACAGAACTAATTGATTCTTTTTGTTAAAGAAAATAAATTCTGGGTGACTTTTTAAAAATGATTTTGGGGGAGGGAGAAAGGCAGGGCATAGACTAATTTAGGTGTGGCTATGTGATTGAACCATCTATTGAGGTCATATTCTAGAGCATAAAGTCTTGTTCAGCAATTTTGTATCTTAAAAAAATATATGAGAAAATGTGATATTTTCACTGAATTTTCAAACTTGATAATTATGGAAAGAAAGTCATTCTGAAATGCCATTGGGTTCCAGTAGATCCTTTTCAATATGGTTCTTCTGTGATACAATGAACTAAAAGAGTTTGAGAGCATTTTTCTTTTTTACAAATATAAATAGGTGAATAATTGAGAAAAGCACACTTCTTGTCTATATCAGGTCAGCAACCTGCTCCTCTGGAGCCGCATGTGACTCTTTTTCCTCTGCTGCAGCTCCCTGTCACCAGTCGGCTCCACAATTGATAGGGCTTTCAGTTAGGACAGGTAGAGGAAAAAGGATGTCATGGTAGGAGGAGATTCTCCAGATGAGCTGTTCACAGCATCCATTGTTTGGGGGTGATGCTTCTGTCTCTCGTTTGATAGGCTGGGCTTTAATTGAGAGGACCTCCCCCTCCACGGGACTCCTCCCTAGCATCCCCAGTTTTTCGCTCAGTCTTCGTGGATATAGGCAGCTTAATTTCCTTTCCCTTGGCCGGAATAGCAAAGGCTTCAAAAGGAGACAACAAAAAGGTTTGCTTTTAAATTTTAAACAACTCCTTTAAGGCTTTTAGTTTCAATGAGTCAAGCAGCTCCCTACGATATATAACTCGAGCCAAGGGAGCTTCAGATAATGATCTCTTGCCCCCAGGGCGATCAGAGGTGATAACACCTCAGCTGCATGGCTAACAACTCACATGACGATCTTTTCAGGCCGAGCCGCTACGATCGCTGCCACCCGCACCCAATGGGAGAGGCTCCATTTTAAAAGGGTCCGAGGCTTTTTTCTCTCCCCTGGGAACACCATCTAGGGTGGGGGCATCAGCGTCCATCTGCCCCACCGTACCTTTTTATTCAAGGGGAAACTCTGCAGTATTGACTTCCCACAAGGCATGGAAGTGCTGCTGAGCCGATTTAAATCATTACGCGCCTAAAGAGATAACGGCTGGCGCCATTGCAGACTCACTAACCATGTGGTAGTGATCTGCATTTTATTTCTGGAACTGTGAGAGGCTTTTCTTTCCCCAAGCAGGGGTCTCCTTCCTGGAACCTGAGGGAAATCACCCTAATACATATGTGTGTATGTGTAAGATAGATAGATAGATAGATAGATAGATAGATAGATAGATAGATAGATAGATATAGATATAGATATAGATATAGATATAGATATAGATATAGATATAGATATAGATAGAATTATTCTATTTTGGACTCTTATTCATTAAGGAGGAAACTGTTGGCTTATGCCCTCACAGAATTAAACAGCAGCACCACAGCGAGCACCAAGGCCCGTGTCTGCCTGTGCAGGAAGCTGTCACAGGCCTACATCTTATTTCAACAATTCCTCCTTCCTAGGCCTATGAGGTGTTCCAAATTTGGCTAATTCAGAAATAATAATATTAATAACATAATAATAACGATAATAATAATAGGAACAAGAATAAGAATTCAGTATTCTTACATAACATTATACAAAACTGGGGAGCATTGTTTTAGGGTTCCCTGGCCATTGCTGGTTCAGGCCCCTGGGCGTGCGAACCGCCCAACATTTCAGCCTCATTAACAGTAAAATTTAATAAGCGGTCACAATGGCAAGCGGCAGTAGCTCAAGAGCCATGTCAAATTCTCAAAACAAATTGAAGCATTCTAAGTGTATCTCCTAAGCAGCAGAAAAAGACACTAACAAGTGCCATAAGGTACTAGAAAAAACACATGAAGAAGTTCATGCGGGAGGATGAAGAAAATTCTCAAATCTCATCTCCTCCAGGCCTACTTCGGCTCTAATCCCCCTCTGCAACCACCCCGGGTCTGTCTGTGTAATCCAGATGCAGCACAGCTGCACAAGATCAGGTAGCCCATCTAGATCAGTACAAGTGTCTCAAAGTGCCTCTGTGGCCACATTGCTCTAACAGCGGCCAGATTCTGTCAAGATGATGACTTACCAGAAAAGATCCCTACAAAGATGAGACTGTAGATGGAATTAGCAATACGCCAATGTATATCTGCGGGAGTACAACATACTGCTCTGGCCAACAACAGAGCGCTCCTTCTGATTGGAATTCCCTATAACTCCAGTCACTAAGCAGGATAGAGCATCCTTACCCTCAGGTATCTCTCCACAGGAGATTCTGTAGTTTCAGATATACTCCCGCAAGGTATATAGAAGAAGCTATTGCTCGGGTGGAGCCAGAGGACTCAGAGTTCTGCTAAAATTCTAAAATTCTAGTTAGATTTGCATCGGCTCACAATAAGGTGATGGTTGATGCTACATCTTGACGACTAAAACAACGCCGGTATCATTTTGTTTATAAGAATTCCATGGCATTATCTGTTGAGAGGCCACTTCCCCTCACAAGGATCTCCATGAGGGTCCAGGGGACATTTATACTGATTATGGACCTCTTTCTGAGGTTGACTATTGAACTTCCTTTTTAAGTTGGCAGCCCTCACAGAATTCTAGTAGCACAGTAACAGCGAGTGCCAAGGCCTGTGTCTGTCTGGGCAGGAAGCTGTTGAGGGCCAGTGGCTGCAGGATCACCCAATTGCAATACAGGTCCTGAAAGGTGTTCTCTATTTGGCCTCACAATTTGATTCCATATTCAGTCATCTGATTATGAGTTTGGTAACAGCACAACAATTTATGTTAGTAGCTGTGCACAGATATAACAAAAATATTATCAATAATAACAATATTAATGATATCAATATTATTATGAATAATAACATAACAATTGAATTTACCAAAAAAAAAGGGGGGGGAGCAAATATCAAGAGGATTCCCTGCCTCTATTTACATCAGTCCTCTGAGCCAGTCAACAGTCCATTAATATCTCATACACATATAGATATATAGATATAGATATCTCACCTTGTCAGCTTTAGGTCAGAATCTTCAAGGGCAACCAAAAATACCCTCAGAGGACAATAAACCAACTCAAAGTAGGTCAAAACGTCCTAGAGAGACCTCTAAGGCAACAAAGGATGCCAAGAGATGTCAAAATGAATTAGATAAGCATATCTTTTTTAAAAAAAATGCATGAGGGAGGTTGAACAGAAGTCTGTCCCCAGCCAAGCTTGGCCCAGTCCCAGAGTGCTCGCTTCAACAGTACATATACTAAAATTGGAATGATACAGAGAAGATTAGCATGGCCCCTGTGCAAGGATGACACACAAATTTGTGAAGTGTTCCATATTTCACCTTGCCTCCATACCTGGATCTCTCAATGCCATCCAGGAGAGCCTCAGAGGGACCAGTTCAGCCTAGGCCTTCAGCAGTGCTACTTGCCTGACAGACAGTTGTGGGACCATGCCAGAATTCCTCCTTTCAGAAGATATCCCTGACAAATTGAAGGCCTGGAGGGACATGGCAACCTGAAGAGGCATCGCAGCTGGGGTACAGTAGAAGTTGATGGTTAGGCAGTCTCCACAATCTGACCTTGATTCTCACTCGATTTAGTGACTATGCAGAACGGACCTTACCAGCAGGTACCTCCTTCAGGGAAATATTATATAATCCAGTTACACATTCACATGATGCACAGGATGAGGGAGAACTAGAGACCAGATAAACAGGTTGAGGAAGGGTCTACTCATGACAGTGACCAAAATCTGTCAGAGGCGGATCCCCTTAAAAAAAGGGGGGGGCATGTCAGACATTGAAGGCATTAAGCCAGACCACCTGAAGGTCTGTTTCATCCTCAGATTCTTTTTTTTTCAAGTCTCTGTTGTTTTTTTAAAAAACAAACTACTGCCTGCCTTGATATTCCATTCTCCTCGCCCCAACAATCGTTACTCTAAGGGGGGGGTCAGACGATTTAATCTTCTTCCAGCCAATAATGTAAGAGGAAGTCATAACTGTCCCACAGAGGTTTTTGGACTTCGTCCAGAAACAAGGGGTCTCTTCAGTGGCGTATACCCTTCTTACAGGATGTGATAGAAAATTTTTAATTTGGTTTTCTGATTCTGCTAAATTTCTCATCACCACAATAGTAGATAAAACAATAATGGCAATTCCAACGGAAGCAGAAGAGGCTCTCAAGTTAAAGGATATACAGGGTCGAGTTGTCTCCATGTAGGGCATGTCGATCTGATGTGGGGGCCATAAGAGCGGAGTCGGCCGCATCCCCCCTTTTTTTTACTAGATCTCTCTCAGGTAGCTCTGCCATCTGAGGGAGATTATCTCAAATTCCAGTATCAGGGCACCGCAAAACAGGGACGCCGCAAAACTCTATTAAATTATCTGCTCAAACCAGGGCATCTCAGGTTACTCCTCGCCTACTGCTATGGCTCAGACATTGGCAAGCAGATATCACACAACTAATGGAAGCTTGCTTCCTCCCCAATATAGGGAGATAATTTGGTTGGTGGTGCCCCTGACCTATCTCTGATAAGAGACTAGAAGCAGAAAATAAGTTCCTCTCTTTACATAGACCCCCAAATAATCCTTCCCAGCCTTTTTTTTTTTTTTTTTTTTAAAGGTTAATAAACAGTTTATTTGCATTTTACAAGATTGGTTTCCATACATTCTCAATTAATTTGCCATTAAAGTGCTGAAAAATAGTTTTCTTTGTATTTGTTTTGTTTTATAATCAAGGTACAGTTAATGACAAAGGGTTCCTTCATTTCCTCTACTAGGGACTTTTTCTCTCCAGACTCCAGGGATTGTCTGGATGCATGAATCACCAGCAGTTAGATCGTTTCTGATCTGGAGATGGAAACTGAAGGGGAGGGCAGAGCAAAAGAATCACTTGAGGAACATGAAATAGAGGTCTCCGAGGCACAACATAATCCTCACGACTGTACCCCTATTGGTGGAAGGCTCAAGCCTTTCACGGACAGACAGGATGTCTCTACCTCTGTTTCCTGGGTTAGAGATATCAGAAGATTAGGCCTGGCTATAGAATTTCCATCCTCTCCCCGGAACCTTTGCATTACTTGCCCTCTCTCCGGGGATCCTGTTAAAGGGAGCATGATGGAGACAGCTATTGTTCATTTATTGGAGATCCAGGCAACCGACCTGTGGCACCAGATCAGCAGGGGCAATTGTAGTTTTAAAATCACTTAATCGATCCATAGTTCATAGGTCGCTTAAGATGAGTATACTGAACTCCATACTTCTGACCTTCAGAAGGGGTGATTTTCTACCCTCCATTGACTTAATGGAGGCCCATCCCCACATTCCAATTAGATCCTCAAATAGCAAACCCCTTAGTTTTTGTTGTAATACTCAACATTTTGATACATTGCACTGTCCTTTGGGTTGTCATCTGCCCAAGGTTCTTATGAAGGTTCTGATGGCTCTGGGTATCCATCTCAGGCACACCTGTTAGACGGCAGTGTTATTTATATGGCATTTCATTATTATCTTGTTCATATAAACAGGCAAAGGGGTGGCCTCACCATCGGTCATCACTAGGAGAGACTTGCAGTCCATCTCATCACCCATGCATATGCAAGTTTTTTGCATGGGGCTACAATCTCACGTCCTCCTGTAGTGCATTGATATCACACGTGGGACCTCAACAGGGTCCTTACCGCACTAAAAAAAACAAAACTCCCTTTGAGCCCCTGTAGACCATGCGTCTCCATTCCTAACATACAAGGTGGTTCTCTTGGTTGCCATTACATCGGCCAGTTACATCTTGGATCTAGTAGCCTTGTCAGTTAGACAGGAGCTCTGTATTTTTCACACAGACAAAGTGGTCCTTAGTCCAGATCCATCTTTCACCCATAGATAAATTTTGGTTTCCACAGACCATAGGAATTGATACTCCCATACATTTGTCTGAAACTGACATAAAATCTGGCACAGCAATGCCACAATCTAGATGTAAGGCGAGCTTTCTGCATATATTTCAACCGCACGGTGTGTGTTAGGAAACAAAGGTTCTCTTCGTTTCTTTTCAACTACTTATCACTGGGTGCAAGACCTCTTCCTCAATGACCAATAAGTGGCTGAGAGCACAATTCCCAAGTCCTATGAGACACAATCTGTTCCTGTTCCCAGGGGCATCACTACTTATTTGACCTGGAGCACTGCAATGTTGACAACATGGGCCAGAAAATTTACAAGGCGACAACATGGGCCTCACCATCATCTTTTATTTAGAAGCTATTAGAATGATGTCTTTGCCTCTACGGAGGCTGCCTTTGACAGGAGAGTGTTACAAAGGGTCCATAGGGACCAAGAAAAAGGGGAATCTGAACCAGACAGAAGCCCTCCTGTAGGACACATCCCAAACAATGGATGCTCTGAACAGCTCATCTGGAAAAGGTGCATTGGTACTTACCTGACACGCCCTTTCTCTGTGAGCTATGAAGAGCATCCATCCCCACCCTTATTCGTCTGGTGGGATGCTATTCCAGCCAAGTATCAGAAAGGGTGAAGAAGAAGAAATATTTCATCACTTTGACTTTACCAAAACTGGGGACGCTTGGGAGGAGTCCCATGGAGGAGGAGGAGCGTCCTCTCAATTAAAGCCTGGCCTATCAGACGAGCGACAGAAGCATCATTCCAAACAAACAATGGGTGCTCTTCACAGCTCACAGAGAAAGGGTGTGTCAGGTAAGTACCAATGCCCCTTCTATGGTGGGGTAACTGGACTACTGGTCAACAGAGGAAAAAGTATGCTGCACTAGAAGGAGAGGTTATAGTGGGGGAACCGGACTTCCGGTCAGCTCCAGAATTGAACAGGGGCTTCCAGTTAGGATCTTTGTGGCTCTGAGTGTTTAAGGTTGTTGACCCCTGGTCCATATCATTAACCATAAATGTCACTGTTTTAACCCTAAATTTCACTGTTTTCGTCTGAGCTTTGAGGGTTTTTTTTTTTTTTTTTGTATATTAAAATTCCCTCTCACTGGCTTCTTGAACTTCCAAATAAGGCCACATAAAGCCACATAGAAGGCAAAATGTGTCCTCTGGTTCTCCTTCTAGATCAAGATGAAATTATCTGTCCTGGCCAGTTATTTTGCAACTCATGGATACAATTGATTAAATGAAATAAAATGAATTGTTTGCTTAAAAATCTTAACCATGGCTGGGAAATACTTTAATTTGAAACTGATTAGGAGTTGTCATCAGTGGTGGGAACTGATACAGAATGATTCAGAAATCATTTCCAATTTCTTTTGCCTGCTGTAACAACGTAGATACAGTAGAGAATATTATAGTTGGAGTAAATATTCTATCTATGTTGGGTTTGAATAGTATACTTGTCACTTCAAATCCTGTGGTTTCAATTGCTTCCAGTTAAAATTTCTGCTTTTTCAAATTGTATGGGGCAAAGTATTGTATTATTGCTCTGGTGGTGCAGTGGTTAAAATGAAATATTGCAAGCTAACTCTACCCATAGCCTGGAGTTTGATCCTGATGGGCTCAAGGTTGACTCAGCCTTCCACCCTTCCAAAATTGGTAAAATGAGGACCTGGATTGTTGTGAGCAATATGCTGACACTGTAAATCACGTAGAGACCACTGTATAGCACTATGGAGTGGTATATAAGTAAGGAGCAAAAGTCCTATTGATATGTCTTGGCCCACTAAAGACTAGGAATCAGACCTTTCCAGTTCCATGATACATTTATATTTTGCAGTGATAGAGCTGGTACAGTTAGAGAGGAACAGAGAACAAGTTTTGTTGTGATTTTTCAGCCCAAGATTCTTCTCAATCACATACTTGCTGTTTCACACATCTCTGTTGATTTTGCCTGGCCAAAAAGAATATAGCAATATATCTCTTTTTTCACATTGCAACTGTAATAGTAATACATACATTTCTTTAAATTTTATTTTCTGTTAATTGTTTTTGCATTAATAAGGTTTATTAGATGGGTGAGTAATACCAGAGTATGGCACTAGGCAGTCATGTCTGGTTTATTTGAAATTCTTACATAATTACTATGTAACTTTATTGTACAGTATTAAGTGTTCCTGTATATTATTCTCCTTGAGGTTCTTCTATATTTATGCAATCTACTTTTTTTCTAAAAGCGGGTAATAGATAGTCAAGCTGAGAAGCTGAAAGAACTAGACAAGGAGATTCGACCTTTCCGACAGAACTGGGAAGAAGCAGACAGCATGAAAAGTAGTGTTGAGTCCCTCCAGAACAGGGTGACTGAACTGGAAAGCATTGATAAAAATACTGGGCAAGGAGCTAGAAACACAGGTAAGTTTGAACATGAGATGGTGAAGTAATGGCAGATTCTGACAAATTTAGACATTCTGAAATGCGGCTGCCCTCTAACCTCTTGCTGGATATCTATTTATTTAACCTGACTCTTTGATTAATGTGCATAATGTTTATGTTAGAGTGTTTATGCTGCTAAACCAACTGAGATATTCTCTTGTCAAGTCTCATTAGAGCAAAGTGGCATATATAGTTTGCTAAGAGCCACATGGTTGATAATGCTATGAATTAACTTTTCAGAATTCCAAAGAAATTTCATTTTTTTGAAATACAGTATATAAAGTATGTATTCATAAAATGAATAGCAATTGTCTTCTAAAGGAAGACATCATACATGTTTAGTTCAGAGGAATTTTTCTTCTGAGCAACACAATGGGATCTGATAAAGTAAAAAGGTCATTGCCTCATTTAAATGAAGCAATAGAGCCACCAATTAGCAATATGATATGTACCTTTCTAAGAGGCTCACACAATACTGTTTAGTCAATTGAAAGACAAATTAGCATATAAAAAGGATTGCCATCTGTTAAAGCATGGTGAATTACTCTTCATTCATTACAGAGCAGTACTATAGTCATTCAGAGCTTAAAGTTCAGGTAGGATTCTCCTTGATTCTTCTTGTGATTGATATTTCATAAGCTTCCATCCCAAAGAGAGGAAAGTGACTCTTGTACAGTAAGCATGGAGAATTGATTTACTGAGAATTCTAAGAGAGATTAAAGCCTCCAATAATATTTAAAAAAACATTCAACTAGAATAATAGAACATTTAAACCCCAGAAAATATGATTTTACTTTCTACATATGTGTGGAAATATAACTGCACACATATCTTCCCCACATATACAGACTTGCATTTTACCCATTGGTGCATCTTTCCTCCAGAGATTAGATTTGCCTGTACCCTGCTGGCCTGCAACAAGACCTTAAAGACATGATTGTGTCACTGAGCTTGGAGATCCAGATGGGGTATATGACAATTTAACATGGCCAACTCGCCACAGCTAACTTGCCACCGCCAACTCACCACCGCATACTCGTACAGGATAACTCGCCATGGCCAACTCACTGCAGGACTAATATCAAAGAAATGGTGGAATAGAATCATTAAAAAAAAGAATGCAAAACAAAGGACAGAATAAAATGTGAATGACAAAAATTAGAATATTTTCTAATTATTTTAAATAATTGGAATTGTTAAATTGTCCCACATGAGTTGTCCTGTGACAAGTTGGCCACAGTGAGTGGGCTGTGGCTAGCAAACCGCAGCAAGTTGGCTGCAGCAAGTTGTCCCATTCCATCCAGATGTGGCATTGATTTGTTTGCTGGTTCTTTTGGTGTTTTACTTCAGTTGCTGATTACTTATTTAATTCAGCTTCTATGGCCACCTCAGTCAATGACTCTGGGCAGCTTACTATTCAATATATATAATTGTTATCTTGTTCAATGATGTGTTTAAATGCTGTTAGTTGCCTAGAACCATTCATTTGGGGTGGGTGGCCAAATAAATTGAAATAAAAAGTATAAGTACATAAATATTCATTACTTAGTCACATTACAGGAAGGAAGGCTTTTATTTGTATAATTTTACAGATGTGTAACTGATTCACAAAATTATTTCTGAAGTCTGGTTTTTATGTGACCCAAGTATTAATTTGAAGGTGTTTTCACTAATTTCACCCTAAGCTTTTTGCATGTTTTATACTATGGAAACACCTTTTGCTAAGATCCATCAAGTTTGGGTATTTTTCCCACTGAATTCTCGAGTACTATATAGCCACTCATTGGTGTTTTTTTTTTTTTACAAGACAGATAAAACATTATTTTATTTTATACAACATAATTCTAATATATCCCATTTCCACTTAAATATCTTTTGGCAGATTTCTCATTATTTTTCTTTACTCTTATTCAATTACGTTTCTTTTCTATATTTATCCATTTTATAATCATCATATTAATATTTCCCTCTGTTTTGTTTATAATTATCCTCATCTAGCTTTCCTCCAAGGTTTTATTAAATCTCAAACAAACATAAACACACAAAACACAAAAACATAAAACTTCTTTTTAGAAAGTAGCTTGGCCCTGGATTACCTCTCTTTATATGGACTTCAATTAAATTTATGCTCATCTTATATACCATTTCCTATCTTATTTACCATTCTGTATCTTCATTATAACTTCTCCCCACTTTCCACTCTTCTTAATTATATTTTATTTATTTCATCTTAATTTACATCATTATACTTGTATCTTTTGTCCATTCTTTTCCAATTACCCATTTATCTCATTCCCTATAGTAGAAAAAAAAAAAAAGGATTTCTCTTGAAATCACAAATCGAAGTATGATGCCTTTCCATTGCTCCCCTAAATTAACATTTAAGGTAACACCTAGTTCCCCATCTGATTCTGCTTAGTACATTCTACCTACTAATTTTTAAAAGAAAAGGAAAATAGTAAATCTATAAAGTAATTAAATACATAATTAAACATTAAATCTTATAACATTCCAATTATCTATTTCAAAGTCAAATGCTGCCATAATAAATTTATACTAACATAGTCAATTAAACTCTATACTTAAACTGTATTTTAAACATTCCTTTTAATAATTTATTAAATCTTAAAATCTATCATTGTTAAACATTTAATATTTTAATCTTTACTTAATTCTTATAAAATTCTAATTTTCTATTTCTAATACAAATACTACAATACTATCTTATGTACCTTGCAGAATCCTTTTAAGAAAAATTTTACATTACCCTTTATCCCTCAAAAAAAATTTCTTTTTCCCATCTTGTTTCATATCTTGATGGCTTTTCCCCCCCTTTTCCCTTCCTTTTTTATCCCACCTGGTATTTTTACCCCCCCCTTCTCCAAACCTCTGTCTTTTTAGCTTCCCCTCTCTGTTGTATTTCTCTTTTCTTTTGCTTTCTAACATTGTATTGATTTTGCATCTTATTTTTCTCTTTCTTGGATGTTTTTTTAAGTCTTAAGTCCTTTTTCCTTCCTCTCTTTCTTTTTCCTTTCTTAATCAACTTTTTTGGATTCATTAAAGATGGCTTCTCCTTCTTCTTCTTCCTCTGCTTCCTCCTTCAATTGTTGTATTTGCTGGTAAGTAGCAAGCACCATTTCTAAAAAGCAAATAGTTTCTCTCCAAGTGTCCTTGCCTTCTTTCTTTATTTTTCCATATTCCTCTCTTAGTTCATCAACAGATAAAGCCATTATAAACCTTGTCTTCTTTTCTCTTCTTCTTCTTAAGACAACCAAGATATTTCAAAGCTTAGAACAATTCCCCAAAATCTCAAAGTCATCAAACTGTCCAAACAGAGCACAAGATTCTTCCCTTCGCACTTTTTCTTCCTGGGGTAATATCAATTGGAAAGGGAAGAAAAAGCCCAATCTGTATTTAAAAGTCTTATTGTAATTAACTTCTAATCTCAAAGTCTTCCAGGCATCTCCTCCAACAAAATCTTAATATAAATTTCTCCTTTGTCCTCTCCATCCCCACTTGTCACAAAGAGCTTTAAATTTTTACCTTCTATAAAAAAGCAGGCTTTTCAATGTCCATTTGTTGATTCCATAGGGAAGGAGAGTAAACTTTCTCTTTCAGCACTTTCACTCGCCGCTTATAAATCTCTTCTGGAAACAAAGTATCATTCAACAATCAAGGTTTTCAGGATATTAAATGCATCTTATGCTCCCGGTTCAACCAAAAAACTTTCGCTTCAAAACTTTCTCCTTCCTCCAGCACAATCTTGTCCAGCTGCCGGCTTCTTTGTGGCGGCCATTGCTGACCGCCGCTCCACCGCCTTGAGAAAAGGGGGTTAGGCGGGTGGGGAGGGGGTCTGCGAAATCCCCAAACCCCTGTCCGGATACCCCCTATCTTCGGCTGCCTCTACAGGGCAGCCTTATCCTCCAGACCCGTCAGGATCGGAGGCACCAAGACGGCTAGCACAGCAGGGATCACGCAGGATCGCGAAACCCCACCGCCGCCAAAGCCTGGCAAACCGGAAGTCCCCCTATATAGCCACTCATTGTTAAGCAACTACCTTGGTCAGCTACCAGTCCCAAATATGATGGTAATAAAATAATAATTTTGCAACCAATACATGCACTGATGTCCAAATTTCGTCCATCTGATTATGCCCACTGGAATGAGAATAACACTGGTATAGCTGTACAAGAGATCTTTATCTGAATGATATGGAGCCAACCAGTGATCTTTGCAGCAAGTCTCACATGTTCACTTAATGATCATATTTCTGAAAGACCTAGTTGTTGGAACAAACTCAATAACTAAATAAAGAGTGGGTGTAAATCAGGGGTGTCAAACTCACGTTGTCACAGCTGTGTCATTTGATGTATCGGGACTTTTTTCCCTTCACTAAACTGGGGGTGGAGTGGCCAACGTGATGCATCAACCCCACGGGCTGAGAATTTGACAACCCTGGTGTAAATGAACAAAGAAGTGCAGCATAATGGAAAATCTCCTTTTATTATTTTTTAAAATTTAAAGAAGCCTTGTTTTTTTTCTAGGTCTTCTTGAATCACAGTTATCTAGGCATGATCAAATGTTAAGTGTTCATGACATCCGTCTGGCTGACATGGATCTCCGATTTCAAGTCCTGGAAACAGCAAGTTACAATGGAGTATTAATCTGGAAAATTCGAGATTATAAACGTCGAAAGCAAGAGGCTGTTATGGGGAAGACTTTGTCCTTATATAGCCAACCATTTTATACAGGATACTTTGGCTATAAGATGTGTGCCAGGGTTTACCTCAATGGAGATGGGATGGGCAAAGGGACACATTTGTCTTTATTCTTTGTTATAATGCGGGGAGAATATGATGCATTGCTTCCTTGGCCATTCAAGCAAAAGGTCACCCTTATGTTGATGGATCAAGGACCTTCTCGGCGCCACTTAGGAGATGCATTCAAGCCAGACCCCAACAGCAGTAGTTTCAAGAAACCCACTGGGGAAATGAATATTGCATCTGGTTGCCCAGTCTTTGTTGCACAAACTGTTCTAGAAAATGGAACATATATTAAAGATGATACTATTTTTATTAAAGTCATAGTGGATACTTCGGATCTACCAGACCCCTGACATATAGCAGAAAGGCAGATTCAACAGAAGACAACTCCATTTGGGGCTCTTTTTTATATCTGTCTTCAATGAGAGGTCCTTAAAGCTCAGAGAGGACCACTTTATGTTAACAGAGGAAGAGTTTGGAGGTATAACTTGCATAGGGTCGAATGGCAAACATAGCAACCCATTAAGAAACCATAACTGTGGTGTATTTTTTAAACTAATAGGAACACTTCAAGTACTGACAAGTTACTTAATCCTCACGAAGACAAAGATCACTGTCAGAAAAGCTTTTTGTAATTTATTGACAATAATTTGGGAGAGAGAAAAAGTATCTTATGCTGAATATGACATCAGACTTTACTTTCATTTTAACTAGAAAATAAAAGTTCACGTGGGTTAGCTAGAAACTGTCAGCATGTTAAGTAAAAAAAGAAATTATGAAGTATTGTTGCAGTTAAAGATATTATTACTTTGAACATCTAAGTGCAATGTTGTCTGAAATATAGTATATTGTCTATTTTTAAGGCCTCATCTGGTCTCTGTTTTAAAAATTACTTTGTCAGAAGACCTTGACAAAAATGTCTAGATCTTCTTGAAAGTGTCTAAATCAGAGTCATATTTTTGTTTAGAGTTCTATTAATTGCTACAGAAAACATTTTATTTTAAAACTGTTGATAGACTGATATTTCTTGGAAGAAAAAAAAGATCAAATGCAGGTTATCACTTGTGATATGAAAAGAAACTATTCAATACTGCTGTTATTTCTCTTTAGAAATGTAAACCTACAATATGTCGTAGTTAATGACACTATTTCAAAATTAAGAAAAAAAAAATCACTCATGGATGCTGTGCATCATTATCAGATTTATAATTTTCACCCTAAAATAGGGCATTTGTTGAACTTTGGAGTTCTAAATGGAATCCTGTATGTTTTTAAAGTTCTGCCTCATGCGCTCAGACCAAGCTCTATGAAATAGATGTGTGTATATAAACATATTATATTTTTTGCTAAAGCATAAATGTGCAACATATTTTTTGGGTTTGACAGGAGGCGTAGTGCTGAGTAATACCTATATGGGAAACTGCTAATTAATCCTCTAGGTAGAAATTTTTCTATCTTACAAAGGATATCCGTTAGGAGAAAGCAGTGTCTTAATGGAGATATGGTGGCGTGCATGCATTCATGTGCCTTAGCTGTGACGTGCTGCTTTATAGCTCATAGTTTTGTATTCAGACTTTAATTTCAGATTGTTAGAATACTTGTTTTAACTGGACTTTAGGCATAATGTGCTGACTGATCTGTAAAACCCACCAATATTTTGCAGCATACAAAAATGGAAACCCAGATGACTGTCTGGCTCGCCAGTGTTTCCATCAATGAAATATTACTTATTCAGGTGCTATATTTTTGTTCACAGTGCTCCTATGGAGCTACGACTTCTGACAGTGCCCCTTCCCTTCAGTTTCCAAAGCAGTAGTGAAACTGCTGCAAGATAAAATGCCTCGAAGTAGCAGAGCTAATCATTTCAATTTGGCTCAATTCAGAATTGTGAGAGAATAGATTTGCTAGACAATTCACAGTGATAGTTTTCTGGCAAACTGACACCTATCCCTGCAGGGAAACCCACAGGAGCCTCCTACTTAAACAACTACCTGAGCTTTACTAGAAAGCATTCTCCAGCCTTTAAATCATGCTGATTGCAACCCACAGAATTTACTGACTTCTGTTTTAATAGTCCTTTGTGAGACTAGTAAGTCTAATGGCATAGCTTGAGCGTACACCAACCATGTGGGTGCTGCTTAATTTCATGGGTGCTGTGTAACCTGAATGCTCCCCTAGAATGAACTGAGGTGGACATGGAAAAAGGAATTGTGTGGCCTGTTGTCTAGCCAGTGATGTTACATCCATTGAGCTTTCTCTTATGTTGGGCATTATAGACTAAGTTCATGTCTAGGACTCAGTTTAATTGTCATGTTTCATTGTTGTGTTTCTTGCCCTTGCCATTGATCTTTATGGCTGTGCCTTCCTACACAGTGCCTGCAAGAGGTATTTTTCTGTTAATAAATATACAGTGCATGCTGAGTGGTTTTCATGGGTTTTCAAGCCATCTGCTTGAATACAGCCTACTATTTGGCAGCCAGAGCATTTTGTAGCAACATGTCTTCCTATTCTTGCCTTCCATTATTCAGGTACTGTATTCTGCCTTTCTTATGGTTCTTAGGTGTCAACTGGTACAAATCAATGTAAGAAGGCAAGCGTTACCACTCTAGTTCTGATACAAAAGGAAGACTTCCTACTCAAGATCTATATGCCACAGTTTTACACAGGCTGATGTAAACCCATCACTTTTTCTTAGGGGAAAGAATTAACCTGGGCTTCTCATACTATTCTAATAGTCATGAGTATAGGTAGCTGAGCTTTTGTATATGCATTACAGAATTTTACTGAAAACAGGATTCCCTAGTGAAGATGTCCAAAGGGCTCAGTACCCATAGCTTCTGCATCATGCAGTTAATGTCAAATTGAAATATGTTAATTGTGTTCTAAAAATCTAATCTGGCATTGTTCCTTCAAAAATAACCTATTCCAAAACTTATATATTCCAATTGTTCTGATGGTGCAACAGATTGAAATCATACACATACACACATACAAACTCCAACCCAAATTACTTAACTTGTCTTGTTGGGCTATAAAATTAGAACTTGCGCACTTTACTAAAACTTTCTTGTTAATAAATAAGGCCAGATATCAGCATATTTATGGCAGCTGTTACAGCTCCATTGCTATAGCTATTTTTTCCACCATTATGTGAAGTTTTTCTTCTTGCCACACTCCTGTAATGCAATGCAGGTGCTGGAATTTCTGCTGTAGAGTCCGATAGCTGATAAAATAACCTGTTTCTCCAAAGCACAAAAGAAAAAGCTCATGGGGTTTTTTAAACCTGCACCCAGAAAGGAGGAGCAGTAGGGATGAGAATACTCCCACTCAAAACAAAATATACTGTTCAAAAGATTAACTTGAAGTTATCTTCTGAACATATTTTGGTGCTGTCTTTTAGAAACAAATGCTTTCTTCTTCAAAATGATCCAATTTTAATGCTGTGAACATACTCTTGTCATTCACATTGGCTCACTAATGCTTTCAATATAGCACAGCAAGCTAGCCAGCCAATTATTGACAAAATTATTTAATTCAGACAACCTTAACAGGTTCTGAAGTAAGTTTTGTAAGATGGTTGTAAAGTTACATATTCTTGATGATAACATTCTTTGATAGAAATGCTTATCCAAAAAGACTGAAAGAACGATAGTTTATGTGGTATAAAGGATGTTTGTTTAGTCCATCACGAATAGCCCCAGTTTATTGAAGAAATTGTATCCTGAAATGTAGATACAGTAAATTGAATATGATGTATGAATAGGATTAGAATTTGCATTTATACGACTTACTTTATTTTAAGTATTTTACCTCCCTTAAGATTCTAAAAGTATTTGTCCACCCAATCCATACAGAAGATATATAACTTAAATTATAATAAAACATAATAAATATTGCTGCAGAATATCACCAAGTTGTTTTGATTGTTAAAAGTTACCCCATTTTTTAAATTAAAATATTTTCAAAAAATAATTTTTAATTTTGTAAAGTTTTTATTATGGAAAATCATTCTATAGTGGGAAGGAGAAAAGTCCAATCACTGCCCCAAATAATAGCTTTCATGATTGATTTGATCATATAAGCTTATATCTTTGCTTGGCCCTGATTTATGTTGAGATAAGGCAGAAGAGAAGATGCCTGCCTATAAAACCAGCTGTCTTGGTATCTTCTCTGAACCAAGAGAAAAGTATGTTAAAATGTCCAAAGCTATTGCTCTTTTTCTGGAAAAAAAAATGTGAATATGTTATTTTATATATATATATATCTTTGGATTCCTTTCCCAAAGGCTATTCATTAGCACTGCCCTTCAAAGCTTCTACTCCAAAGTTGCACTTGAAATTACAAAACATCTCTCATTTTTGTGTACTACTAAAATTGTCATGTCTGGATTATTTTTAACTTTCATTAAGATAAGGCAACTATTTTTGAATCAACATACCTCAAATGGGCTAACATAAAGAATACATCCAAAATCCGGGATTCATGTTCCCGTGGGATTTAAATTTGGCAAAGTTGTGGCCTCTTCAGTGCTGCTAAACTGCCACAGGCACATGATCATCGTTTCCAACTTTCCTTGCAGCTTCCTACAAGAAAAGTCAATGGGGAAGCCAGCAGGAAGATGGAATGCCAGTCATGATCCCATAGCTTTTTAAACAGCCCTTGATCTTTCTGTTTCTTTGTTTAGGTAAGGAAATATCTCTGAAATGATGACCTCAAGGGGCTTGTAGAAGGTTTCTTTCAATGGAAATGCATAGAATTCAGTATTGTCAGTTTTGGGTTATTGGTGTTTTAAGGATTTCTTGATTAACTACAATAACTATGCTATTACTTTCAATTCACCTTAGATCTCTAAGCAGCTTTGCTCCCTTATATTTTAACAAAGCACTTTAGTCTGCCATATCATATTGTATCATGCTAACCTATTTTTAATCTCACAGAATCCAACCAAGATTATTTCAGTGCCTAAAGATCAATATGCATGACTGTGTTTGCATTGTTTTACTGTTTATTTTGTTTCAACTATTTAAGAATTTGGGTGGTTTATATGCAGCATTCATTTTCAGCCTTATATTGTAACTTTCACTGCTTTTGAGAATGTAGAATAGAAAAAAAAGTAGTGGCATTACAGAAAATGGAATGTAGTTGATCTCTTAACCTATAAAAGTGAGGTGCACTCCAATCTACTTTCCAAGCTACCTGCCTTCTACCATGAGAAAGAGCATAAGGAATATTTGAGTATATGAAACAGTGATGTTAACAGCTGGCCAATCTGTTTGAATTCTAGAATTTTAATTTAATAATCCAGTACGTCAGTGGTTGAGATTGTATTATTTTAAAATGTTACAATTTGCCCCAAGAAACTTTAAAAGAGAAATTACTTGTTTGCATTGCTTTCCTCTCTCCTTAAAAAATGATACACAACATGGCTGCTAGACAGTAATTACTATGGGAGATATTTTTCTACACCTTGAAGATTTAACAAAAATTCCAATATCTCCTGTCATTTTGATGCCTTCATACATGCAACTATGCAAATGTATAAATAAGTGGACAGATTTTTTTAAAAAGTTAATTTTATCTTTGAGCCTAATTTTACATATCACGTATCTGTTCTTCTGAAATTGCCCTTTAAAATTGCTTAGCAGGTGATGGACAGTAGCATTCAAAAGATGCCCCCCATACACACATTCAGCTCTTGGCACTGTTAGTCTAAAATTAACAGATAGCAGATGCTGCTGCCCAGTCCTTGAAATGATAAAGTCAGCCAGAGTAGCCAGTATGGGGTAGATAAGATAATTAAAGTGACATGTATAAAGCAACTTCCCATTTTCCCCTCACAAAAGTGAGAGGAGGCTTATGTCACAGAATAAGTTCTCTTGAAAAACTTGTGTGCCAAATGTTAATTAGTCTTTATCTGATGGGACAATTTTTCATTTCCTACCTGCTTGTGAAAGTGAGGGCTTAGGGATGCTATCTAAGTTATTATTCAACAGTGAATGCTCAGGATATATACAATTCAACTTTGCTTAATATAAAGAAGTAGTTTATGGCTGCTTTTAAAAAAACACTTGTGTTGGATGGATTGCCACAAATGTTAAACGTGCTCTTTTTCAGAACAAAAGTGAGGATAAAAATAGGTAGATCAAAATCAGAGCTATTATGCAGATGAATGAATTGACAACATGGAAATGTCTGCCAGCTTTCACAGTTAATTGTGTCTAATATTTTTTCCTGTTTATCAATCAAAAATAATACTTAAAACCAATGAATATGGGGTTTCAGTCAACTCCAAATAGTAACTTGGTGCTTGATACAGTTTCCCTCTGTGCAGTGCTTTACTTATATCAATCAAGCCTCAAAATTGCTTATTTGTGTAGAAACTGAAATTGAATGTTCTATGGAGAGAAAGTCTGTGTAGGTGCTATATAGAATACTCAGGCTGTGACCTCCGTGTGCTACTTTTAGGCCACTAAACAATGTTATTTATTGCTGTGCCATAGAAATGGGCAAGGAACCTGCTTTTATCCTGATCAGTCATCATGTTTTGGGAACATATTTGTCTGATGTACACGTGATGATGTCCCTTTAATTTGCAATTGATGAGATTGAGAAATTCAGTATGTATATTCCAGTGTGTGCCCAACAGTAATGATAACCTGTGTCTTGATTTCATAAAAACTGGTAGAGCTTTTTTTTAAAAAGATTTCAGTTTTAAGGGCTTTATTGGACAAGGTGAACTTAAAAATATTTTAAGCGCATGACTTAATTCTGTTCTATCAACTTCTGCACTGTGAATATTATAATTAAGTATTTTAAAGAAAATACACTGAGGGCTTAACTACTACTTCCTGCTTTTTAATATAAGGATCACTTCCAGCATAATTGTGTTGCATCCATGCATGGCTCCTAAAGAATGTGAATATGAGATTCATTACTTATTGTGTGGATTGAAAATAAATAAATAAATAGCTCATATTTCTCCATATAGAATAGGGCTGTGCAAATTTCAAAGTAGGTCCTTTTTTTCAAAAGACTTGAAAAAAAGCTCCTTCATAAAAGGATGAACCTTCCTCATTTCTAATGACAAATTGAATCACTCACATTACTTCACTTTTTCCTCCCTTGTGGGACCTCCAGTGATTATTGTGCAAATGCCAGTTAAAGCTGAGAAACAACACAACTCACCTTATTGGTGTAGATTGTGTGGCCTCTCCTCAGTGGAGGAGATTGTAACATTTCCCCATTAGAAGTCCTTCATAGAGGTGAATCAATAATCTCATAAGCAACATTTACAGTGAGATAATCGTTCATTAAGAGCCATCCTTTGAATGTTAAAAAATATGCTGAAATTGATCTCTAATGTTGAGACTAATGCAAAATGGAGGAAAGTTGAAGCATTGTTAATGGCTGCAGAATACGGTTATCCTGTATGGTTTTGAAGAAGCATTAGGCCACAAAAAGGATTGATTAAATCTTTAATCATCTTCTAGCAAATTGGCAAGACCATGTAGCTTTTCGTCTTCCATTTCATGAAAGTTTTAATCCTAATCCTAAATATTTGCTTGTGGTTCTAGTATGATGATAAGTGTATTGTGATATGGGTATACCTCATTTCAAGCACCAGTGTGTCAGATGCATTAAAGTTTAGGATTAGGCAGTGTGTATCTATAATATTTTTACAATAAGTGATTCCTTATTGGAAGCATGCAAGCACTCCAGATTTTATAAGCATTACATTAGAATCCCAGATCTAGAATCCCATAATAACATTTGAAATTACACTTTGATCCTGTTCTCTTACCCTTGCCATTTTTATCAGATATTGGATGGAAAGATTGCTTCTTTTCTTACAATTTGCTGTTGCCACTTCTAGAAAGACTAGTTTCTGACTAAAGGGAGTTCGGATCGTGAACAATTTGATAAAGTGGGGTTTGAAATAAACCACTGTTTTTAAATAACTCATTCCATGCTCAGACGATTCTGAACTTTAGCAGAGCTATTGCATGTGAACATAATATTTTCCAATCCAGACTTCTCCTGGCAGAGAGTTAGTCCTTGTGCACTTGGAAAATGGGGAAAATAATTGAATTGCCAAGGCACTGAATCAGCTTGTATTGTATTATTTTTTCTCTAGCTCTCTAAAATGTATATCTTCTACAGTTTGTATAAGAAAATAGTTTGTTTCACTGTGATCCAAAACCTCCAGAGGTAGGTAGGGATGAGGATGTAGTGGGACACCCCATCTTGAAATGGTGGACTATAAATCTGTTGTTTAAGACAAGTGGGATAACCTTTTAACATCCATAAAATGCCATTAATTCAATGTGATGGAAAAAATGGTCATCCTTTTCCAAGAAGAAATACCTGTTAAATGCATCAGTACTATGAACTCTGTACAAAATCAGTCTGTGTAAACTTGTGTGGTGTTTTATTTAATATTTTATTCTTTGGTAAAAGGTACATTGGTTGTGTTCAGTTTTCTGATCCAGAAACAAAGACCAAAGAAGGCCAACCTCATTTGATTGTGTATATTCTGCTTGTTTTAATTATAGATAGCTATAAAGGATACAGTGCAAGTAAGTGAATCTGGTAATCAACGATTTTTGTATTTTCTTTTTAAAGGAAAGGAAATTTCAAAGTGTATAATTTATTGCTCAGCAATACAATGTTGTTAATAATTATTAGCAACATATCCTAATTTCCCAATAGCATTATTCTATGTTGTCCTTCAGTTTGTTGTATTGTTATTTGGTATTTATTTGTATTTGAAGGTCTTGCTCTGTCTTGTATTTTGATGCTAATAATTGAGAACGGTGTGTAGAATGCAAAACTTTGAAATGCTGATCTGTATTAAAGGAAAAAAATAAACCTAAGTAGGAAGTCATTTTTTTAAAGAACAGAATTGTGTTTTATTTTTTTTCATGTTATGTTGATGCACAAAATTAAAACATCCTTTTATCTATTTTCAATTCACTTGCTTCTTGCCAATCCCTCTTTTGCTCTGTATTTCACTGCAAAATATGCTGCAGTTCATCTAAATAATATGTAACAGTTTTCATATGAACACATACTCTAAACCAGGGGTATCAAACTCAAGGCCCGGGGGGCAGATCTGGCCTGCGGGGTACTTAGATCTGGCCCGCGGGGCTGCCCTGGAAACAGCAAAGGACAGGCCCGCAGTGCCTCTGCCATCAAAAACAGAGCTCGGAAGGGCAGCCCACGGTCTTACCAAGCTCCATTTTCACTGGCAGAGGGTTGCAGGAGGCCGTCACAGCCAAAAACAGAGCTCGGGAGCCTGTTTTCGCTGGCAGAGCACTCCGGCCATTTACAGCCGCCCCCAACACAAGTGATGTCAAACTGGCCATTCCCCCTGGCCCCCAAGGTCAAACAGAACCCTGATACATCCCTCAATGAAATTAAGTTCGATATCCTTGCTCAAAACTTACAATTACATCCAAATGGAAGAGTAGACCTCTTAAGGAGTTTCTGTTAATCTGTAAGAATCATGTCTTTGCATTAGCTGAGTAATCTGGTACACATGTTGGACTGTTTCCTAGGTTGTGGGGGAGGGGGGACTCAGTTTCAATTTCCAATTTATTTATTTTTAAAAATACATGTCAAAAATGAGTTGCTTTCTAAAAGAAATAAATATAAAATATAAATCTTTTAAGATTAATTTACCAGTTCAATTTACAGTGGTTCCCTGGACTTTATAGCATGGTCAATTTTTTTCTTGTAGTCAGATTCTCAAGCAGAAGAAAACCAGGAATTTCTAGGTTTCCAAGGAGATTGCAGATATTGAAAATTGTTGCTGCCACTTGTGGACTCTTGTGGACCAGATCTGAAATCTATATTTTGGGATTATTTTCCAGGTGACATAAGATTAGGTCACAAAGGAAATTAACTCACATGTAGAGTTTGGTCTCCAGCTGTATGGGAAGATCTATTCTGTGTAAATTTTATAGGATTAGACATACTCAGTTGTTCTATCCAAATGACATCAAATGTTGAAGTATTCTAAGGGAAAAGGGGAGAGTTTTAGGATAGATTGGAGTCTAAGTGACCTAAAGATTTGTCAGGTTTCACAATCTCGACATTACTTAGATGTGCTTCAAACCTTGCACAAGTACATCAATGCTGCTAATTGTCAGAGAGACTTCATTTTCAGAGTTCCACGAGAGCCTGAAAAATACCTCGGCTTCAAGAAGTCAATCAAAATTAATGTAGTTTTAATTAAAAGCAGATGTGCTATGTGAGCTCTGTAGCTCTCATAAATAAATTTCAACGCATACTAAGCCCTATTATGTATTTGTTATTAAAAGAATTGTGTTTTAACTTTGTAATTTCTTAGTATAAGCATACATTTGTAAAGCATCCTTACCAATAATATACTTTTAAATACAAAAATTGGAAACCCCAAGTTAACTGGCTGATAACCCTGTTGCCTGCCTTCAATAGTTGTCATTGTCTAAATATTGCCTCCTGCTTCCCCAACTGCTTGCTATGTTCTTATCTCCTGTTCACCTACAGCCCCCACACACTATCTTAGTGTTTGTGTTTGCAAGCCTGGTAAGATATGGCTGTTTCTGGACAGTAGTATGTCCTTTGAAACATAGGGAGATGGCTCAATTAGCCAGGCAGTTGGGACTCTAGCCTAAAGGCTTGTGATTTATGAAAGAATTAATTAATTAATCCATCTCTCAGGTTTCTGGAGCCCTTTTGAAAAAGCATGAGTTGTGCTGAGCCTTGGAGAAGTGGAATGGGAGGTATTTTTGCCTGGCTGCAGCTACTTTTCCCAAGTGCAGACAGCAATCCCAGATTCAATTCCACACAAATAACTGATTTTTTAAAATTAGTTTCAATGTAAGTATAAGATATAGCTTTGTCTAATGATTATCTTTGAAAGTCGTCCATGGATATCTGACATGCTAAAAATAATAAAAGCACAGAAAATTGGGTTTATTATTAAGGGTTAACAGTCTACACACTCAGTGACTTTTATAGAAAAATAATTCCTCTTATTTTGAGAATGGAGAATCAAACTAAGAGCTAAGTCATAGTGGAAAAAGGGGAAGGTGTCTAAGTCAACATTGATCTTCAGCATAAATTATGTTCCTGGAAGGAAAACCTTAGTGTTCAACAAGAGAAAATAAGAAGGAGAAGGGACAGGGTAGGAGAAGAGGGACAGGAAAAAGATAATTCCTCAAAAAAACTTGACTAATGATGCTTTGAGCACATCTCAGACCCAAAGGGAATAAATGTTTATCCCACAACTGGCTGAATTCAAGTTCCAGTCCTTGCTGAGCAAAAAAAGAAAAAAATCTCGACATTTAACATTCCATTCTGAAGTAAATGAGAGGATAGGGAAGATGGGAAAAAATAACAGATCAACAGTTGTAGGTTTTCCAATCCCTTGTTCAAGCAGGAGACTCACTTCCAGAAATACCAGAAGTGCCCATTTTCAGCCTCTGGAGGGCCTCTGGAGCCCAGGGGAGGCCGTTTTCACCCTACCAGAGGCTAGAGAGAAACCTCTGAAGCCTTGGGAGACTGAAAACAAGCCCGTTTCGGCACTTCCAATATTTCTGGAAGGCCCATTTTTCAGTATCCTGAGGCTGCAGAGGCTTTCCTTAATTGAGCCTCCGGGAGGGTGAAAATGGCCTCAAGTGGGCCAAAAACCACATGTGTGTGCAGTGCAGGTGAGTTTGGCAGGGGCTCGTGTGCCCACACATATGGCTCTGCATGCCACCTGTGGCACGTGTGCCATAGGTACGCCGTCATGGCTCTATATCATTTCAGACAAATGTCTACCCAGACTCCTTTAAAAGCCATCAGAGATGGACTGTCCACAAGTTCTGAAGGCAAGCCATTCTATTGTTCTCGTCAGGAAAATTCTCCTTAGACCTAGGTTACTGCTTTCCTTTGTTAGTTTTTAACCATTTCTTCTTGCCTTGCCTTCTGTTGCTTTGGTAAACTGATCGATGCCCTCTTTTTTGTGGCAGCCCCTCAAAAAAAGATGGGGGTTTATGTGAGGATGCTTCAAGAAACCAGAAGTAAAATGAGGAATCCCTTGAAGAACACTCATCAATTGCGAGCGTGGAGGTTGAGATTAAAGAATTGTCCTGCATTTATGGTTTTGACAGCAGAGAAAGTATTCCCGTTGTCAAATTTGTTGTGATGCTTTATGAACAGGAAGATCTGCTTCTCTCTTGTAAGTTAGGGCAATTCATTATCAGACTCAGCAATTCTCAATCTTGTCCACTTTAAGATATGTAGACTATATATTCCCAGAATTCTGAGAAGAATCCCCATATCTTAAAAATTGCTGAGGTTGAGAAACTCTGATTTAATTCACTTGGTGTTCGTGAACCTCGGGACCTTGCTTTGTATTCCTCTGATACAAGATACAAACTGCCTGTTTTCTCTAGTATATATCTTGGCTCTATTCAATAGGATACTTCATCTTACTGGAAGTTAATGCTTGAAGTAGGAGGCAGGTAATGCTAAAGTTGGAGGGGCTTGGGGAAACCATAACATATTAAAAAACAAATGTTCTTTGTTTTCTCAGAATGATTTTTGGACTTTTCTAAATAATTGCATGTTGCAGGAGTAAAAAGTAAATTATAAAATATCTTCTGTTAGAAGTAACACAAGAGAAATAAAACATAATATTAATAAAGTGAAACTTTATTTTCCCAATGTAATATCTGGAAACTATCCATGAGGAAGGGTTATTTTTTACCCAGTATCATTACAATGTTCATGCTATAAATCAGGGGTATCACACTCAATTTTGTTGTGTTTGACCTGAGGGGGCAGGCAGGAGGGCATGGCCAGCTTGAAGTCACTCATGTCAGGGATGCCTGTGGTGGCCCTCAGTGCCTCCGCCAGTGAAAATGGGCTCCCAATCTTCTTTTTCAGCTGGGATGGCCTCCTGCAACCCTCTGCCAGCAAAAACGGAGCTCAGGCACCTCCCCCGAGCTCCATTTTTGCTGGCAGAGGGTTGCAGGAGGCCATCCTAGCCGAAAACAGAGGTTGGGAGCCCATTTTCACTGGCGGAGGCACTGCAGGTTGTTCCTTCACTGTTTCCAGGGCAGCCCCAGGGGTCAGATCTAAGCACCACATGGGCCCTGAGTTTGACACCCCTGCTGTAGGTGCATTATAGTTGCAAGAGCAGATCCATGTCTAGCAGCTGAGAGTTTCAGAAGAGAAGGTGGAATAATTTAACACTTTCTTTCCTGATGGATTTTCATGCTCACTTTTATAAGCGGTTTGTGGATCATTTCCAATTCTTTTGCCTTATCAGCTGACAAGCAGGAGTGCAGTGGAGATAATTCAAATAACTCCTAGATAAGAAACAAGGAACAGATTGCAGTGCTTTCCTCCACCCCCCCTCCCCTAATACAAAGAGAGAGAAAAAATTGCTTTCAGGTGGATGGAATTCCTTCCCCAGAACTTTGCCCTGGAGATATACAGACCAGTCCAGTACAAAGTGCTCAAAGAAAGTACTGCACATTCTTTAGTGAACAATAAAAGTTGCATATCTAGTAGATTAAATTCTGTTAAAAGTTCCATGGATATCTTTTCATAATTGATGTAATGTATATTTGAATTTTGTGAATAAAACCAGCCATCTGTTTATCTAATCGTATTAAGAGAAAACTCTGAATCAAAGAGCAATTAAGGAACCTTTCAAATATCAAAGTCTGGAGGTGCAGGGAGCATTGCCTGGATGGAATGTAAGCCTACCTTTGGTCCTGCTTTTTTAAGAAGAGAAATTAATCCATTCTTGTGCTTCAGTGCTCTTCTGATTAAGAAGAAAACCAAAGGGATATATGTGAGTGAATGATTTCAGATGAGTCCATTATTGATTTCATGAGATTCTTCCAAATTAATATGGTAGCCCTGGAGCCTCTTAGTTCCAGTTATAAAGCGGCACTTTTAATTTTGGAGTGTGTGGATTTCAGAAGCTGCTAAAATCTCATTTTGCCTGCTCAGTGCTCTACCATAAAATTGCAATTTCCTGGTAATTGCTTAATCATTAAATATCCAACGCAAAGAGTTAAAATATATATGATGATCCTTAGATTACACCTGCTGAGTCTCTGTGGGCCAAAACTAGATAGGTGTGTGTAGATAGTTCAAGTGCACATTTCCAGTTATATAAACAGCCAATTCAGGGAAAGCAGTTTCTTTCATTTTTTTTTCTTTTGTACCCACCGCATAGAAGTATTATTTGCATTGCAAGGAAGGATTCCATCTGCAGCAGGGAAGATTGTTCTCTTGAAACTCAAGGGAAGTGGGTTCTGAGAGAATGCATAGAGACTCTTGGAGTAGGGGTGGGGGAGTGAGATTTCGATCACACAGTACTTAAACTATGGAAGAAAGAATGGAGATACATTGGAAGTGATGATTTAACAGCACTGAGCCTTCAGCACCTCTCAACCTCCCAACTTTTAGGGCTAGTGTGTTGTAGATACAGTAGCTAAGTTATGAGGGTGCCTTGATGCTCTGTGAGCTTGCTTGTTTTCTAAAAAACATTTCATTATCCTAACTAGGTGAGTGCTAGCATTGATGATGTTATCTAGTTAGGGCAAGCTAGGTAACTAGGTAACAAGCAAACTGAGAGAGCACCAAGAACCCATCATTTTAACCCTGAGCTACAAATATTCTCCTTCATTGATTTACTCTGTTTCCTCCTCTTTGACTACGTATGTATGTATGTATGTATGTATGTATGTATGTATGTATGTATGTATGTATGTATGTCTTCAAGTCAATTTTTCGCTGCCTGAATTAAATCTTGCAGAATTCTTGGCAAGATTTTTGGGAAGTGGTTTGCCTGCTTCTTCCTAGGGTCAAGTGAAAATAACTGGCTGAAGTCACCCCAGCTGGCTTTGAGACTTGAGGTGGGACTTGAACCGATAGTCCCTTGGCATCTAATCTGATGCTGTAAGCGCTACAACAAACTGGCTCTTTATCTAGGAGTTTGCTAATCTCAGGATCTTCTTCCTCTCCTTTATCCCAAAATATGCCTGCACAGAGCCTGTGACTGCTGATTCTCCTCTCAATAGGATTCAGTCAGCTAGGTGCTGGTCTGGTTTTCTTCATGCATTTTTTAAACAATCATTTCTACTGAACTTATAAACATGCTTCACTAATCCTTGTTCAGTCCAGAGTCTCAATCAAAGGAATTCTTTCTCTCTCTCCCTCCCTCCCTTCCTCTCTCCCTCCCTCCCCCATTTCTCTCTCTCACACACACCAGCAGGCTATGTGCCCTGTGAATTAAATGTATAAAGATGTTCTGAAAGAGTAAGCATCCTGAGTAGTTGAAAGGAAGCAGAAATGAAAATGACAGATTTTCAACTCACAGAGAAAACCAACATTTTCCCTTTGCTTTTTGAAAAAGAAAATAATTCGAAGGTTCCAAGGGTGTAGCTTTTGTGCTGGACAAAGAAAGTCCCCCAGAAAGAGGGCAGGATCAAAGAACCTTGGCAGCTACAAATGAGAAAGTAGCTGGAATGAAGTGCCTGGGGAGGAGAAATACAATTCTTTTTTTCTCTGGTAATATCACACTACTAATTAGAGCATACAAAACATTTGCTAGACCAATACTCGAATACAGCTCATTAGTCTGGAATCCACATTACGTATCTGATATTAGCACAGTTGAGAAAGTCCAGAAATATTTCACAAGAAGAGTTCTCCACTCCTCTACTCATTGCAGAATACCTTATGCCACCAGACTTGAAATTCTAGACCTAGAAAACCTTGAATTACGCCGTCTTCGGTCTGATCTAAGTATAGTATATAAAATCATACATTGCAATGTCCCACCTGTCCATGAATACTTCAGCTTCAACCATAACAACACAAGAGCACACAATAGATACAAACTCAAGGTTAACCCTGCCAAACTTGATTGCAGGAAATACGACTTCAGCAACAGAGTGGTCAATGTCTGGAATACTTTACCTGACTGTGGTTTTTCCCCCAAACCCCAAAAACTTTAACCTTAGACTGTCTACTATTGACCTCACTTCTTTCCTAAGAGGTCTGTAGGGGGCATGTATAAGCACACCAACATGCCTACCGTCCCTGTCCTATTGTTTATTTTTCTTATATGTATCCATGTATTCATAACGATACATATACTTATACCTATTATCTTGTAAGTGATTGACAAATCAAATCAAATAAATAAATAAATAAATAAAATTCTTGTGTGGGGTTTAGATCAAAGCAAAGATATTTGGAAACTTGTTTCAGGTCTTTCTGATAAAAGATCCACCATTTTCAAAGTGCACCTTTCAAGAGAGCTGTGTAATAAGCGCCTTAGAAGTAGTGGAAGATCTGGCACATGCATCAAATGTGGAGTTAGGAAAGACTACCTGAAGCGTAAAACATGCCTATTGTGCTAAAATGAGGATTACTCTATTTCAAAGCATCCGACATTAAGCCAGAAGACTATAGTAAATGTACTAGAAATAAAACAGAAAGCAAGCATTAATTTTGTAATTAACTGCTTGCAAGACTTGGATCTCTGTAATTGTGAGCCAATAAAATGAACTTGCATTCAAAACTTGCAAAACCAGTGCAGGAGGAAAAAATACCTCTATTAGTTGGCTCAGCCGTTTGCATGGTAATTGTCGAATATAGGGAAACTGCTCAGAATAGCGGCAATAAAGATGGATCAAATTGATGTAAAGACTGAATTCCTGCATGGAGAAATCAAGCAGTTAAGAAGGAATTAATGAGGGAAAAACAGGGTAATGGTATATGGTTGTACCTTGTAAGATTTCTGAGATCCAAAGCAAGTCTGTTCCTAACCCTGTGCAGCTACCACACAAACCTAAGAAAGGATGCATTTCCTTTAACAATTTGCCTACGTATTGGTGAGGGTCCAGGGCTAGATCTGATTCACTTAACCATGTCAAAAAAGATTGTACAATCAGGCTCAACTTACTTAACGACCACCTCACATAACAATGGAAATTCTGGTCCCAATTTTGCTTTGCATCTAAATGCTGCTCAGGTCATCCTCAAACATTGTGATGCCTTAAACAAGAAATGAATTTGTGTAGAGCCCTTTATGAATAAACTGATTGGTGTTGATTGGGGTATTTTTGACAGAGAGCTAGATTTACAGATGGAATCGTTTTCCAAAGTGTCTTCTTTTACTCACCATTATGCCTGTGTTGGACTTATCAGTTTTTTTTTTTTAAAAAAAGCAACCTCCCTTAAATCTCTCCCTCACCCCCCACCCCCAAACCTGATCCCTGCTGTCAGCATTGAACTCACAGGAATGATGAGGACTGATTGAGTCCTGATCATCCCTAATATTCAATTTCAGAATAAATAAGATCAGTGCTACAGTCAGTAGTGTTACATTATTCCTTTAGCAACTATTCAAGATTGTAATGATACTGAAAAAAGTGATTTATAACTGGTCCTCACATTTATAATCCTGTGTTTCCCCGAAAATATGACTTATCCCAAAAATAAGTCCTAGCTTGATTTTTCCGTGTGCACTCAATATAATCCCTACCCCCAAATAAGCCCTAAGACCCTGCCCACTCCAGGGTACACAGGTAAAAATTAAGCTGGATTGATCCAGAGCTCTGTTATCAGCTGCTGAGACCTTCAGGAAAGCCTTGCCAACCTTGCTGGCCACAGAAGAAGTTCCTGAAGGTCTCTGACAGTGAAAAGAAGTCTGTGGGCAACATGAGAAGTGAGATAAGTCAGTGGACGACATCCCCCACCAAAAATAAGACCTGGTGCCTTTTTTGGTGGCAAAAAAATAAAATAAGACAGGGTCTTATTTTCTGATAAGCACAGACATTTCAGTATAACCATAGCTACTTGATTGAAATTTGGCAATTTGGCAACTGGCATAAATTTACAACAGGGTAATGTTATTACTGTTGTGCCATGGTGGTTAGAATGCAGTATTGCAGGCTGACTCTGCTCAATGCTAGGAATTCAATCCTGACCAGCTCAAGGTTGCTCAGCCCTCTATCATTCCAAGGTCATTAAAATAAAGACCCAGATAGTTGGGGCACTATGCTGACATTTGTAAAATGCTCAGAGAGTGCTGTAAAACACAAAGGTAGGGTATATAAGTCTCAGTGCTATTGCTATTGCTATTTGCAACCTTCCCAGCTGGCTTCGGACTAAGTAGTCAACAAGGAAAGTTGGATTCATATAATAACTGCCTAATTCACTCAATCATGACAAAAAAGGTTGTTAATTCAGGTGAGACTCATTTAACAACCACCTTCTTAATTAACAGTGGAAATTCTGGTTTCAATTGTGGTCATAAGTTGAGAACTATTTGTCAATAGGAGATATAAACAAAATTAAGGGGTGGAAAGAAATGGAGATCTAATTGCAAATAAGGATAAGAAGAGGAAGAAGTCCTTTAACAACATTATCTACTAACATGATTACAACAGTTACAGAAGACTATTTCTTCCTCCTTGAATTTTTATTGGCTTTTGATGAAATTGCACACTACTCTTGTATCCTCACATTCCTTATAATAGTGCCTAAGGTAAAAATGGGGGGGGGGGTTGTTAGGGATAACATTGTTTACCCTAACTGGTTTAGGTAAAATAATAAATATGTAATCATAGTTTGTAAGTTAAAATGTCTGCAACTTTAAATATAGGAATGTAATTTAGGGAGTGGTTGTGAAAGCACTTTAAAAGAAGCAAGACGACAGCTTGCTCTCTCTCTGGCTTTGAGATCCCTAATTACTGCATGGACTCAACACTGCGTTACTCGAACGGGAGAGAAACAAAGGACTGATTTGTAAGTGAACTGACATAGGATATTCTGCACGGACTTTGTTAACTGAATATCCTTGAATGGACTGACTTAATGATACATGACTATTGGACTGTTATTTTGACTATGCTATAAATGGAATAAACTATATTTTTGATAGCACAAGCGTATCTGTTATTTTTACTGTATGTTAATAAACATACAAGCTTAGCTCACTTATTTATCTGTATGCTTATCTGACTAACACTGCACATTCTGTTTAGCTTGTCTCCCTATCCCTGGTTGGGGAAACCAGGCTTAACAGGGGTAATTGAGAAATCATGGAGGAGGTGATTATGGTTAAGCTATACAGAGCTGTGTTGAAATCTCAGAATCCATAGATCAGCCAAAGAAGCTGAAAGGAAGAAAACAGATAAATGAAGCATACTTCTTCTAATTTTATTATTTAACATTGCTAGCTTTGATGTTACTAGTCACAACAGCTTAATGAATAAATCTTCAGGACATGAAATCAATTTTTGCACCACGCTGAAGGAGTGCAGTTCCCCTCATCAGGCACCTCACTTAGTCAGGCCCCAGAGATGAGAGGTAGTCATCTCAGCAGGTGGAAACAGTTTACAATCTTTCCTGCTGGCTTTCCCATTTCTCCTTTCTGGGGAAGCCAGCAGAGAAGATTACAAATGGCAGTCTATGATTGTGGGGCATTTGGCAACCAGTCATATGTGCAAACAGATTGCCAAAAACCTGGATCATAGTCACAGGAGAGCAGAAGTGTGGTTGCAACATTTTGCAATGACTAAATGCATCTGTCCCTTTCTGAGTCCATCATAATACCGGACTGTTGTTAAATGGATTGTCATAAATCGAGGATTACCTGTAGTGCAGCACATTTTCAAACTGTGCTCTAAACTGTTTTCATAACAACACTGAAACATTATTTGCCTTTTTCACCCTCATTCCTTCATACATGTAGAGTCAAGTTTTCCAGAGGCTATATGACATATGATGATGTCACCACTCTGATGGCTAATGGAATGTTTCTTTCATAAATATTTAACAACAGCTATGCTGGCGCAATTGCTGCTAGCTATCAAAGAGCAGATTGGTTCACTAGGCTTTAGGGCTGAACTCTGCTCTCAACTACTTGCAAAATTCCAGACAATTTAACAATTGCTTTAATCCAACAACTGAATATGCATCCTGTTCAAAGCTATGGCATAGCTTTTTCCAATCTGGTATTCAAGCTGGATGTTTTCTACTGCACAACTTGGTCAATAAGCCAAGAAGGTGTTGGGAAATTGCTTTTTATAAAGTGTTTGAATGTAGGTGGGGCAAGGATGGTGCCACTATTACCGCCCACCCACTCCATTCCATGCAATACATTGATGAAATAATAAGAAAATATGTGGTTGGAAGGACTGAAATTTACATTACTTAAAGCAGAATTGTTCTAAAATGAATGCAATGTTGGTTTCTGACTCCAGAAAAATTATCTAAAATGTATAAAGCTTTTTCAAATTTAAAATGGAAATATAAACAACATGAAAATTCATTTTATCATGCTTGGTGAATTTGTAAAAAAGCCAGGAAATGTTGGGTTCACAGTGGTACAACATTTTTTTTAACAAATCAACATTATGGATTCAACTGAAACCAGATTTTGTTTCTCTGAGACTATGAAAGAGACAATTAGAAGAGATATGGGACATTGTATCTGTATATGATCATTTTTGTATGTGATAAAAAATGGAAAGACCCTGAAATGGAGGGATGGCTGTTAAAAATTATAGAATTAACAGAGGGGGCAAAATTGACTTGTTTGGTTAGAAAAAGAACAACTCTTTGGTTTAAAGTACAAACTCAGGAACTGTGATGTGAAATATGAATGTTCAAATGTGTTTGTTAACACTGCATGTTATATGTGTATGTGAGGGTATATGTTTGCACTTTTTCAAATCACATATTGCATCTAAAAACATATGAAGGAGATAATTTAAAATGAAGCGTATATACAAAGAGAAGAATGGAGGAAAAGAAGATATAATACTCAGTTAACTTAATGGAACCCCTTAAAATATATGACCCAGATAACAGGGTTAACAGTTAATGAAATGTTAAATTTGGGTGCAAACAGATTCATTGCTAAAAGCAGGAAATAGGAAGGAACTGTGATACTGTGATAATGTAATCAATGCTTAAGAGGATTTCCAATAAATTGTCATTTTGGTATTCACTGGCCTCCATTGAGAGAGAGAGAAGGAGGAAGCTGTTTGCAGTTCTACACACACAATGAGATTGGGCCAGCAGACCAGGGTTGGGAGCCTCAGCCACGCAGCACAATGTGTACAAGATAGTAAACCCTTCTTCACCTGAGAGAAGGCAATTTACCGGAGACTTTGATCATAAACAGAATCAAGTATTAAAGATAAAAATGAACACTTTTAACTGCATCAGAACATAAATGAGAGAAGGTGAGAGGAAGGGTGGGAAGGAGGGAGGGAGGGAGAGAGAGGGAGGGAGAGAGAGGGAGAGGGAGAGAGAGAGGCCAGCCAATAAAGTCACATAATTAATGGATAAAACTACAAGAGTCTCTCTCTCTCTCTCTCTCTCTCTCTCTCCCTCTCCCCCTCCCCACTCTCATTTGTAAATAAAAACTTGAGGAAAAGGTTTCCACCTACATTCCTGTACATATCACCTTATGCCCAGATGTAAGTAAATTTTAAAAAAGCTGTGAAATATTTATTTTATATATTGTGTCGTTGCACCCTCAAGTAATCAACCAAACTGACATTGAGCTGCCTATAAGGCAGTTTTCCACCTGCTCAAAATATTGTGTTCAGCTCATAATAAAAACATACTGATGAAATTAATTAACAGGAGCATTTTATCATATTACAAAAACCCTACAGTATCTCCCATTTATGTTCTGATACAGTTAAAGTGTTCATTTTCATCTTTAATACTTGATTCTGTTTATGATCAAAGTCTCTGGCAAATTGCCTTCTCTCAGGTGAAGGGTTTACTATCTTGTACACATTGTATTGCATGCATGAGGCTGCCAACCCTGGTCTGCAGCCACAATCTCATTGTGTGTGTGGAACACCAAATAGCTTAGTTTCTTGCAATCTCTGGCTCTCCAATTTCTCTGCTCTGCAAGGGGGAAACAATGAAAAGCCAGGAAACGCATACTGACTGCAAAGACAAACATATGACTGAGGGATACTACAAAAGTTGTAGTTATTTTTGGGCCATAGTTATTTTTCAGCACCATTATAATTTCTAACCATTACTAAACAAACAGTAAGTGAGGACTATGTGAATTGTTATAGACATCAGGAGCTGTTAGATTATTTAGATCTAATGTTTGATCCCCACCTTTGTCTATGGATATTCTCAATCACCCAGGTCATAGTTCACATTCTGGGCAGAGAGGACCACTGGTTTGAAAAAGGAGTGAAAGAGGCTACCTATGTTAAAACCGAACAGCCCTACCTCAACATAGGGAAGGGATATGACACCATCTATCTCCTGCTTATAACATAGTCCTTTCAGCAGTAGAAGAAGGTTCCACACACATTTGCACTCTGATTCAGGTCACTCTGAGGATTCAAACTGTCGTGTCCGCAAAAGACGCCAGGAGTCGGTGACTTCGTTAAATGCTCTTTATTGTGAAGCTAGGAACCGAACCGGCGAAAAGGAAAAAGCTCGCGGCTTTTATTCTTTTCGCCGTGGCGGCCGCGGCCAATGGCAGCGTTTCAAGTCTCCCGCTCTTGGAGCGAGCCAATCGCGGGAGACTCTCAACGAGCCAATCGGCGCGGCTCGCCTGGCCAATTAGAAATCCCCGCGCTTTAGCCAATCAAAGCGCGGGGATTTCGAGTATGTAAATGAAGGACAGAACACCCCTCCCCTCTTGGTTCAGTCCTTACGTTGCGTAGTCACGTAGGTAGGCGGGGCTCCGTCTAGTCCTACTTGACCTGCGCAACTCAGTTGTAAGCTGGATTTCGGCCGGAGCAGTCGGGTTTTTGGCTGCTCCCTCTTCTGTGCGAACCGGTTGGTTGATCGGGCCGGTTCCTTCTCCGTGGCTCCCACCTGGGCCTTCCGGGTTGGTTGAGCTACGGGTTTCGCCGCTCCCGCTCGGTCTTTCCGGGTCGGTCGAGCTGGCTTGGCGGTTCTTCTCCGGTGGGGGATTGCGATGGCTGCGTTCCGGTAAGTACTGCTGGTTTATTTTTTCTTGCGTTTGGTTATTCGGGTATTCCCTCCCCCCTTGGTTTGTGTTTTGGGAGGTGGGTTCTTTTGCTGTCCTAGACCTGAGTTGGTCAATGTGTCGTTTCCAGGCTCGCCCATCTGTGGCTTGGAGCCGGTATGAGCGTGGGCCTGTGATTTGGGTGATGACGGCTGGGATCCATAGGGAGTCCCCCGTCAGGTTTTTCGCATACACGAGGTCCCCGGGTGTGAATGTTCGGTATTTTGTACTTGAGTCTGGGGCCGCTCCGGGTTATATGTTGGGTGTAACCTGTCGAGTGGGGACCTCAGCTTTCTACCCATTAGTAATTCGGCTGGGCTTTTGTTGGTAGTGGTGTTCGGGGTGATGTGTTGTATAAAGAGGAGTCTGTTAATTTTGTCTTGGATCTCCCCGTGGTCCATTTTCCGGATGGTTTTTTTGGTAAATTGGACCATCCGTTCCGCCCTACCGTTCGCCGCCGGATGCGCCGGTGCTGTTAATGCGTGGCGGATGCCCCTTTCCGCCAGGAATTTCTTGAAGTCGAGGGAAGTGAACTGGGGCCCGTTGTCGGAGACGACGATGTCTGGGAGGCCGTGTGTTGCAAATAGTTTGCAAAGTTCTTTGGTCACGGCCTCCGTGGTTGTAGATTTCATGTCGCTTACCTCCAACCAGTTGGAGTAAGCGTCAACTGTTATGAGGAAGGTATGTCCATTTGTGGGACCGGCAAAGTCTAAATGGATTCTGGACCAGGGCCCCCTTGGTGTTTCCCACTCCAGGATGGGTGCTGTGGGTGGGCTGGGTCTAGTCTCCTGGCATCGCTGGCACCTAGCTACCCAGGCCTCTATCTGCTTGTCCATCCCTGGCCACCAAGCGTAACTTCTGGCCAGGGCTTTAGTTCTTACGATGCCAGGATGCCCCTCATGCAACATTTCTAAAACCTTCCCCTGTAGTCTGTCTGGAATGACCACCCTGTCACCCCATAAGATGCACCCCTTAAGCAGCGAGAGTTTGGTTTGGCGGTTCCTAAATGTCTTGACGGACTCGTCGTTGTCCCTTTCTGGCCAACCTTTTTCCACCCAATGCAAAATCCGCGCCAGACGCCTGTCTTTAATAGTTTCCCGGGCAATGTCTGACGCGGTTATGGGTAGGTTGGGTAGGGTCTCGATGCTAAGGGTGTTTGTCGTTGGTGCTGGGTCAGGGTCGGAGTCCGGTAACGGCGAGCGGCTCAAAGCGTCCGCATGTGAAATCTTCTTACCCGGTTTGTGTATAAGTTCGTAGCTGTAGGCTGCCAGGAACTCGGACCACCTTGTTATCCGGGGAGACAGAATGTTCGGGGTGGCCCGATTCCCTGCAAGGATGCCTAGTAACGGCTTATGGTCTGTTACAATGGTGAAGGGGCGGCCGTAAAGATATTCGTGGAACCGTTTAATGGCGGCAACTATAGCCAAAGCTTCTTTGTCCAGTTGGCTATAGTTCCGCTCTGGCTTGGTTAGAGTCCTTGAAAAGAACGCGATGGGTGCTTCTTTTCTGTCAGGAAGGGTATGGCTGAGGACAGCGCCGACGCCGAAAGGTGATGCATCGCAAGTGACGGCCAGGGGCAAGGTTTCGTTGAATTGGATCAGGACGGCGTCGGAGGTGAGGAGGTCTTTAGTTTTTTGGAAGGCGGCTTGCTCCCGTTTCCCCCAAGTCCAGGTTGCCGCCTTATCCAGGAGCCTATGCAAAGGCTCCGCCGCCGTTGCCTTTTGGGGTAGGAAAACATTATAAAAGTTCAGTAACCCCAAGAATGCCTGTAGTTCAGTCTTTGATCTAGGGGTGGGGGCCTCTTTGATAGCTTTGACTTTTTTATTCGTGGGGTGAATGCCGTGCCGGTCTAGGAGGTAGCCCAAGAATTCCACTCGTTCCGTGCACAGTTGGCATTTCTCCCTTTTTACTTTAAGTCCCGTTACTTTAAATTTTGTCAAGACCTCCCTGAGTCGGTTTTCTAATTCGGCTTCGTTTGGCGCCGCCACTAACACGTCATCGAAATAGGGCACCACCCCCTTGATGCCCTGCAGCAACCGTTTCATCAGGCTCTGAAAGATGCCTGGTGCCACGCTGACTCCGAATTGGAGTCGGTTGCACTTGAAAGCCCCCCGATGGGTAACAATGGTCTGGGCTTCCACCGTTTGTTCGTCGACCGGCAACTGCTGGTATGCCTGGGCGAGATCAAGCTTGGCAAAGACCCTGCCCCCTCCCAGTGAGTGCAGTAGGTGTTGCACGATTGGGACGGGGTAGGCGCTTTGTTGCAGCACGCCATTTAGGGTGGCCTTATAGTCCCCACAGATTCTCACTGACCCGTCTGGCTTGACCGGGGTCACTATGGGGGTCTCCCACCGGGCATGGTCTATTGGTTGCAACACCCCTTGTTTGACGAGCTTGTCAATTTGCTCGTCTATCTTAGGTTTTAGGGCGAATGGTACCCGCCTAGGTTTTAGTCGCTTGGGGGGGACGCTAGGGTCTAGATCAAATGAGATAAGGGGCCCCTGGTACTTGCCCAGGCTTCCGTCGAAGACTTCCCGGAACTCCTGGGCTAGCCGCTGTTCCCAACCGTCGTCGGTGACGTGGTTGACTCCCGTGAGAGTGATGTCGAGCGGGGCGAACCATTGTAGGCCCAGCAGGCTTGGGCGGTCGCGATCGACGATTGTGAGGGGGAGTTGTTCGGTGCGCCCCTTATATGTCACATTAAAGTTTTTGGTGCCCACTACCGGGACGCGGTTTCCCTGGTAGTCTTTTACAATAAGTCTTTGGGCGTCTATGTTCCTCCTTTGGAGGGTAGGCACTAACCGTTTTATCTCGTGCCATGCAATCATGGAGAGGTAGGACCCGGAGTCCACCTCCATTTTGCATGGTTGGCCCTCGATGTGGACCTCGACGTGGACTTTTCTTGCGCCGTCGGAGATGGTGTGGCCGATGGTTACCGTCTGGTGGGTCTCTTCTCTGCGCCGGTTGTCGCCGCCTCTCGAGGGTCGTTGGATCCGGTCCCATCGGCTGTCCGATTGGCGATCTCTGGGCCGGGGCGGTGGGCTTTCCCTTCTTCGGTCGTGTTGGTCCCATCGGGGTGGACTGCGAGTTTTCTTCTGGCGGCAAACCCGGGCGATGTGTCCTTTTCACTCGCAATGCCGGCAGATGGAATCAAAAAATCGGCATTCTGACATGGGGTGGTCGCCGCCGCAACCGGCACAGTTGGTCCTCGACCTACGACCTCTGCGGTTCCGTTGGTCGCGCCCCGTCTGCAATCGATGTATGTCCTCTTCGTCTTCGGACGTGCTGGATGCAGAATTGAAATCGCCGTGGTGTGTGGTTGTTTCATTTTTTAGGTCGGCCGACCTTGCCGGGTTCTTGTTTCCGCCGCGGTCCTTCGCGTCTGGTCTGCGCATGCTGTCGGCGGAAGTGCGGGTTGCTTCTGCGGCTGCGGCTGCGGTGAGGGCGTCTGCTAGACTGATGTCGCCCTTAGCCATAAGCCGGCTCTGGAGCGCAGGGTCCCATAGGCCGAGCACGAATCGGTCTCTCAGGAGGCTGTTCAGGCCGTCAAATTCGCAGAGCCCCCCTAGGCGCCGCAGCTCGGCGACGAAGTCCCTCAGTTTTTCACCCGGTCTCTGGTCCCGCCGGTAGAATTCGTTGCGCCGGATCAGGATGGGGACCTCGGGGGCGTAATGTCACCGAAGGATAGGTTCGAGGACGTCCCAATCCATGGCGGTTGTGTCGGCCGGCTTGGCCAATGCTTTGGCCATCTGGAAAACTTCGGTTCCACAATGGGTGAGGAAAACGGCGCATTTTAGCAGGCCCGAGGCGTCCTTCATTCCGGTGCACTCGAGGTACATGCGGAAACGGTCGGAGAACGATTCCCAGTCCTCGGTGGCGGGGTTGAAGGGGGCGGGCGGTGCGATTTTCACCATTTCGGTGCTAAGTCTGGCTTTCGTCGGACACGGGGTTCGGTTCAGGGGCTGGATCCCATCCTCGTCGCCAGTGTCGTGTCCGCAAAAGACGCCAGGAGTCGGTGACTTCGTTAAATGCTCTTTATTGTGAAGCTAGGAACCGAACCGGCGAAAAGGAAAAAGCTCGCGGCTTTTATTCTTTTCGCCGCCGCGGCCGCGGCCAATGGCAACATTTCAAGTCTCCCGCTCTTGGAGCGAGCCAATCGCGGGAGACTCTCAACGAGCCAATCGGCGCGGCTCGCCTGGCCAATTAGAAATCCCCGCGCTTTAGCCAATCAAAGCGCGGGGATTTCGAGTATGTAAATGAAGGACAGAACACAAACAAACCCCCAAGTAGCCTCAATGACTCTCAGAGAGCTAACAACCAATCCTCAGTGCTAACAACCAAATGACTGCAAAAAATTATAAGTCTTTCTATTCCTCACTGCTGTTAGAACTGAAAAAGTTACTTGATAAGTGAAATGTTTTGTGAATATGATAAGTGAAATGTTTTCAAAGCAAAAAAAGGAAATAAATAAATAGAGGGAGGGAGGGAGGGAAAAAAGAAAGAAAGAAAGAAAGAGAGAGAGAGAGAGAGAGAGAGAGATAAAGAAAGAAAGAAAGAAAGAAAGAAAGAAAGAAAGAAAGAAAGAAAGAAAGAAAGAAAGAAAGAAAGAAAGAAAGAAAGAAAGAAAGAAAGAAAGTCCAGTTTACTTTTGGAAAAAGCATTGCCACATTTATTTTTCATCAGTGCTCTTTATTTTTTAGACTGTTTAGCAGCCTCTTTAAGGATAGAATCTCTCCCAGAAGTGTTTCAAGACTAGTGATTTATTATTATTTTAAATTAAATTTCTTCTCCACAAAACTCCAAAAGTATCATTCAGTCATCAGTAATGGAACTATATCACTAATGGGAATAATGCTTTATCTCATCAGAACAACTGCTCATGAGGAAATACACCAAATCATCTTACAGTAAAATTATATTTTAGAACTGATTGTAGATTTGTTTGTTTGCTTGCTTGCTTGTTTGCTTGCTTGACAAGAAGCATCTTATCTGGGCTAAAGAAAAACAGAACTGGTCTGTTGCTCAGTGGTCCAAAGTCCTCTTTTCTGATGAGAGCAACTTTTGCATCTCACTTGGAAATCAAGGACCCAGAGTTTGGAGGAAGAATGGAGAGGCACACACTGCAAGATGCTTGAAGTCCAGTGTGAAGTTTCCACAGTCTTTGTTGATTTGGGGAGCCATGTCATCTGCTGGTGTTGGTCCACTGTACTTCATTAAGTCCAGGGTCAACACAGCCAACTACCAGGAGATTTTGGAGCACTTCATGCTTCCTTCTGCAGATGAGCTTTATGGGGATGCTGACTTCATTTTCCAGCAGGACTTGGCATCTGCCCACACTGCCAAAAGCACCAAAACCTGTTTCAATGACCATGGGATTACTGTGCTTGATTGGCCAGCAAACTCGCCTGACCATAGAGAATCTATGTGGCATTGCCAAGAGAAAGATGAGAGACATGAGACCAAACAATGCAGAAGAGCTGAAGGCTGCTATTGAAGCATCCTGGTCTTCCATAACACCTCAGCAGTGCTACAGGCTGATAGCTTCCATGCCACACCACATTGAGGCAGTAATTGCTGTAAAAGGAGCCCAAACCAAGTACTGAGTTACATATGCATGCTTTTACTTTTCAGAGGTCCAATATTGTTCTATGTACAATCCTTGTTTTATTGATTGCATGTAATATTCTAATTTTCTGAGATTGTGGATTTGGGGTTTTCATGAGCTGTAAACCATAATCATCACAATTATGACAAATCACAGCTTGACCTATCTTGCTTTGCATGTAATGAGTCTATCTCATATATTAGTTTCACCTTTTAAGTTGCATTACTGAAATAAATGAACTTTTGCACGATATTTTACTTTTCCGAGTTTCACCTGTCGTAGCTTGTAGTACTGCACTCTAACCACTGCACCACCGAGGCTCCCCTGGGACAATGTACAACTTTCGTCATGGAGACTGCTGAGAGAAAATGAATCACCCAAAATCTCCCCATGAGTTTTCATGACTGAAATTGCCCTCCAGTGGGTTTCCCCTACTTTCACATTTTAACTTGCAGATATTTTACAAATAGGATCAGCAAGATGACCAAGAAGATGAAAGAATATGAAAAATACAAAGAAATGAAGTGCTTTGTGTTCTGTACCTTCATTTGCATTCTTGAAACCCTGCATTTTGATTGGTCAAAGCATGGGGTGATCTGATTGGTTTAGCAAGTCGCGCTGATTGGCCCGCTAAGAATCTCTCGCGATTGGCGGATACGGATCACGGGAGATTCAAAGCTGTGCCATTGGCTGCGGCTGCGGCGGCTTGAGAATAAAAAGCTGCAAGTTTTCCCTTGGAGCCAGATCGGTTCCGGGGGCTGAATAAAGAGCTGAAACCGCAGTCACTGCCTCCTGGTCTCCTTGCCGAATGGACACGACACTGGCGACGAGGATGGGATCCCGAGGCTGAACCCCATCGAGCACGTGTCCGACGGAAGCAAGACTGATGAGATGGCCAGCATTGCTCCGTCTGCGCCCTTCAACCCTGCTAGCGAGGACTGGGAATCCTACACGGACAGATTCCTCATGTTCCTCGAATGCAGCAACATGAAGGACGCCACCAGGCCAAAAAAATGAGCCGTCTTCCTGACACACTGCGGGCCCGCAGTGTTCAAGATGGCGAAAGCCCTTGCGAAACCCACTGACATCAAAGTGATGGACTGGGACGACCTTGAGCCCTTGCTCCGCAACCACTACACCCCCGCCGTGCCTACCCTCATCAGGCGGCACGACTTCTACCGGCGGGACCAGAGACTGGGCGAAAGCATCAGCGACTTTGTTGCCGAGCTGCGGAACCTAGGAGGCATGTGTGGATTCTCCGACATGGACTAGGCCCTATGGGACCGAGTCGTGCTCGGACTTTGGGATCCAGTCCTCCAGAGCCGGCTGATGGCCAAAGGCGACATCGCTCTCGCCGACGCCATCACTGAAGCCACCGCAGCCGAGGCTACCCGGAAGTCAGCGAACTGCATGCGGAGATTGGATGCAGGGGACCGCACCGCGACCACCGACTCTGGACAGGCGACTGAGGCCCAATTGGAAGCAAGTCACCGCGAGACCACCACCCATCATGGCGAATTCCATTCCACCTCCGACACCTCGGATGAGGAGGAGGAAATCCACCGGCTCCAGGCGGGACGCAACCAGCGCAATCAGCGGGGTCATAAGTCGGAGACCGCATGTGCCAGTTGTGGAGGCGACCACCCGAGATCGGAGTGCCGTTTCTTCGATGCAGTCTGCTGGCACTGCGAGAAAAAGGGTCAAATCGCCCGCGTCTGCTGACTGAAGAAAGCCTACAGCCCCAGACAGCGGGACCACAGCGAGCAGAGACGGGACAGCACACCCCCCAGAGCCAGAGATCACCCAGCCGACAGCCGATGGGACCGGAGCGGGCGAACCTGACGAGGTGGCGAGATCCGGCAGAAGGAGGAAACCCACCAGACGGTCATCATCGGCCACACATCAACCACCGACGCCCGAAAAGTCTACGTGGAGGTAGGCATCGAAGGCGAGCCATGCAAAATGGAGGTGGACATCGGGTCCCACCTCTCCATAGTCGCCTGGCAAGAAATCAAACGCTTGGTGCCTATCATCCACAAGAAGGAACTGGAGAACCAGAGACTAATCATCAAAGACTACCAGGGAAACTGCATCCCGGTAGTCAGAATTGGACAATTCAAAGTGACATTTAAAGGCCGCACAGCGAAGCTTCCCCTGACAATTGTGGACTGAGACTGGCCCAGCCTTTTGGGACTGCAATGGTTTGCACCGCTCGGCATCGAAGTCACGGGCATCAACCACATCACCAAGACCGATTGGGAGCAGCAACTGGCACGGGACTTCTAGGAAGTGTTCAACGGCCCTAGGCAAGTACTGAGGGCCCCCCATCTCTTTCAGCCTAGACCCTAACATTCCCCCGAGACGCCTAAAGCCACGGCAGGTACCTTTTGCACTCTGGCCAAAAATTGACGAGCAAATTGACAAGCTCGTCAAGCAAGGGGTCCTACAACCAATTGACCAAGCCCGGTGGGAGACCCCAATAGTCACCCCAGTCAAGCCTGATGGGTCGGTGAGAGTCTGCAGGGACTATAAGGCCACCCTAAAATGCGCCTTACAACAAAGCGCCTACCCCATCCCAGTAGTGCAGCATCTTCTACACTCACTGGGGGGAGGCAAGGTTTTTGCGAAACTCGACCTGGCCCAAGCATACCAACAGCTGCCGGTCGACACAGAAACTGCGGAGGTGCAAACCATCGTCACCCACCGGGGAGCTTTCCGATGTAACTGACTCCAGTTTGGAGTCAGTGTGGTGCCTGGAATTTTCCAGAGCCTCATGGAGAGACTCTTGCAAGGCATCAAGGGGGTGGTGCCCTACTTCGATGATGTGCTGGTGTCGGCAACCAACCAGCAAGAACTAGAGAGCCGGCTAAGGGAGGTGTTAACCAAATTCAAGGAAACCGGGCTAAAAGTGAAGAGGGAAAAGTGCCAACTTTACACAGAGCGGGTCGAGTTCCTGGGGTACCTCCTAGACCGGCATGGCATCCACCCTACCGCGACCAAAATCAGAGCCATTAAGGAGGCCCCCACACCCAGGACTAAAACAGAACAAAACCTTCACAATCATCACGGACCACAAGCTGTTGCTGGACATCCTGGCAGGGAACCGGGCCACCCCAAACATTTTTTCTCCCAGGATGACAAGGTGGTCCGAATTCCTTGCCGCCTACAGCTACCGACTCACACACCGACCCAGTAAGACTATCACACATGCAGACGCTTTGAGCCGCTCACCGCTACCCGATCTAGACACCGACCCAGCACCCACGACGAGCACCCTCAGCATAGAGACTCTGCCCAATCTACCCAAAACCCCATCAGACATTGCCCGAGAAACCAATAAAGACAAACGTCTGGCGCGGGTGTTACATTGGGTAGAGAAAGGGTGGCCGGAAAAGGACAACGACGAAGCATTCAAAACATTCCGGAACCGGTAAACGGAACTCTCACTGCAAAAAGGGTGTGTACTGTGGGGGGATAGGGTGGTTATCCCGGAAAAACTGCAAGGGAAGGTATTGGGTTTGTTACACGAGGGGCACCCAGGCATAGTTAGAATGAAAGCCCTGGCCAGAAGTTACGCTTGGTGGCCAGGGATGGATAAGCAAATTGAGGCCTGGGTGGCAAGGTGTCAACGCTGCCAAGAAACCATACCGAGCCCTCCCGCGGCACCGATCCTGGGATGGAAAACCCCCAGGGGACCTTGGTCTTGGGTCCACATAGATTTTGCCGGGCCCACCAAGGGACATACATTCCTAGTAACCGTAGATGCTTACTCCAACTGGTTGGAGGTAAGCAATATGAAATCCACCACCACAGAGGCCATAACCAAGGATCTTTGCAAATTATTCGCAACCCATGGCCTCCCGGATGTCATCGTGTTGGACAACGGGCCCCAATTCACCTCGCTGGAATTTGAAAAATTCCTAGCGGAATGGGGCATACGACATGCACTGACAGCTCTGGTGCATCTGGCGGCGAACGGAAGGGCGGAACGGATGGTTCAATTCACGAAAAAAACCATCCAGAAAATCGAACACGGGGAAATCCAAGAGAAAATAAATAAAATGCTTTTTATCCAACATATAACCCCAAACACAACAACGAACAAAAGCCCGGCAGAGCTACTAATGGGGAGGAAAATAAGGTCCCCACTCGACAGGCTACACCCCACATACAACCCAGAAAAACCCCCAAACTCCTCCAGCAAGCACCGGTCTTTTGCGCCAGGCGACGCCGTCTACGCAAGAAATCTAACCGGAGACCCACTATGGGTACCAGCAACCATAACCCAACTGACAGGTCCCCACTCGTACCGGCTGCAAACAACTGACGGACGAGCGTGGAAACGCCACATCGATCAAATAAGATTGAGAACGGCCACAAGAAACACAACCGACACGCAACCAGACACAGAAAATCCCCTTAACACAAGCCAAGAGGGGAGGGAATACCCCGGGAACCAAAACCCAGAAGGAAACCAACCATACTCACCAGCAAGCAGCCAGCTCGAAGCCTCACCAGGGAGAAGCAGCCAGGCCAGCTCGACCAGCCCGGAAAGACCGGGAGGGAGCGGCGAAAACCGCAGTTCAACCAGCCCGGGTAGACTGGGAGGGAGCTGCGACAAGCGGCCCGGCAAGGCCTACCAGGTGGTTACATCGACGAGGCCGAGAGACACAGAGAACCCGACCGAACCGGCCGGGAACCAACCAACGACTGATCTGCGCAGGTCCAGTAGGCAAGTGCAGAGCCCCGCCTACTTACGGGACTACGTTGCGTAGGACCAAACCAAGAGGGGAGGGGTGTTCTGTACCTTCATTTGCATTCTTGAAACCCCGTGTTTTGATTGGTCAAAGCGGGGGTGATCTGATTGGTTTAGCGAGCCGCGCTGATTGGCCCACTAAGAATCTCCCGTGATTGGTGGATACGGATCGCGGGAGATTCAAAGCGGTGCCATTGGCCACGGCCGCTGCGGCTTGAGAATAAAAAGCCGCAAGTTTTCCCTTGGAGCCAGATCGGTTCCGGGGGCTTAATAAAGAGCTGAAACCACAGTCACTGCCTCCTGGTCTCCTTGCCGAACGGACATGACACTTTGCCATTTCTCTTTAATTCTTATGATAAATTGGATTTAGTACTTTCTTTCTAATAAAGATAATTTGGCTGAAGTATACTTTGCCTGAATAGTTTTGCCTTTGCTCCTGGGGTAAATATTTATCCAAATGATAACATCAAGCTGTTCCACTGACTTAATCAGTCATTTTTGCCTGGCCAAATTCCCTGAAGAACCATGCAATATATTAGACATATTATATTAGTGAAAATGCAGCTTTGCAATATAATATTCCATGTACATTAACTCAGCAAATGGCCTAGTTGGGGTGGAAGGTGTAGGAATTTGTTCAGCTACAATCTCTCTTTGCCTTCTGGTGATTTGAACACACGAGATTATTTGGCAATGTTTCTCACGGATAAACCACATGCATTTTCAAAGGCACAGCCTCTCTTTCTTCAGCAAAAGTATTCAAGTTAGGATTGTGATATACATTCTTCCTTTACTAATTGACCCTCCCAGCTCCTGCTGGCCTAATTCCATTTGCTAAAGGAATATGTAAATATAAAAGGAGGATGGAATTTAGTTTTTTTAGTTTACTTTTTATTGTCATTGCACCTCGTACAATGAAATCAAACACTATCTTCAGGGCACATCATGACCATGACCATCCTTCACCCTATACATATTGAACCGAAAATCCCCGAGACTACACCAACACTGCACTATAAAGCAGAATTCAAAAGAGCTACTGCCCTGGGATAGAAGCGGTTTTTCAGCCTATTTGTCCTTGTTTTTATTATTCTGTGCTGTCTGCCAGATGGTAATCATTCAAAAAAAGAGTTCCCAGGATGAGATGGATCTTTGAGAATGTTTTGAACTTTCTTAAGACAGCAGGAGCTATAAAGCTCTTCCAAAGAGGGGAGAGGGCAACCAATGATCTTCTGGGCAATGACATTAACCCTCTGGAGTGCTTTCCTATCTGCCACTGTGCAATTGGCAAACCATACAGAGGTGTAGTATGTTAAAATGCTCTCTATGGTGCAGCGGTAGAAGGTCACCAGCAGTTTTTCATTCAGATGTTGTTTTCTGAGAAGTCTCAGGCAGTATAATCTCTGCTGGGCCCTTTTGACCAGGGCTGCAAGACCAGGTTAGGTCTTCTTTTAGGGTAACACCCAGAAATTTAAAACTGGCCACTTGCTCCATTCGGTCTGTATTGATAAGCAAGGGCTAGATGTCTGATCTGTTCCTTCTATAATCTACTATAAACTCCTTGGTCTTATTGGTGTTGAGACCAAGTTATTGTCTTCATACCACTCCTGCTGGCCTAATTCCATTTGTTAAAGGAATATATAAATGTAAAAGGGGGATGGAATTTAATCCTTGTGCAGGATTACATTTTAATATATGATCAATCTGCCAACAATCCAGATATCCTCAAGTGAATAAACTATGGTTTGAAAAAAATACCCCACAAATATCTTTAGGGCAGGACTCCATTTCATTCCATTCCATGGGTCCCCAGGCTGTCTAACTGTCTATCTGGAAAATGATTGTATGGTTAAACAATTAATGCCCATTGATGTCTTAATGTTGGGGACTACAGGAATGTAAAAAAAGAAAATGGATTATGTCTTATATCATGTATTTGCTTTATTTCTGTATTTGGAGATTAGATATGATTAGATATTAGATATTGTTATGATAAAGTGAAATGATTTGCCTCAACTTTAAGGCAGTCAAGAGGTTCCAAAGTTGTCATTTCTGTGTTCTCTAATAGGTTGTAATGAATTAAAATACTCATTGCTCTTAAGGAAATTCTCTCAGTGTTCTTTAAGCAAGCATTAATTCCCTTTCATTTGTTCCTGAAGCATGATGTGGTGATGCTGAACATTTTTCCTGGATCAATTTGGGCCCAAGAATTATATGCTGGGGTTCTAAATTTCATATGTAGGAAAGTTGTGTACATTATCCAGTAAATGCAACTATGCTCAGGGCAATGGAAATCCTGGAGGCTAAAAGAACGCCATAGTTCTCTTATATTTTGGTCTTGTATCTGTCACCAAGACTAAAAATGGATACTGATAGTGGGAGTGGCACATCTGGAACGAACATTTGGCTGCTGTGAAGATCATTGACCTGAAGTAATGATCCTCTGAGATATGGTGAGGCCAGAAATTTAAAAATAGATTGTGATGCAGATTTTTTTTTTAAAATTGCATGGTTATGGATATCATCTTGACCTTTATGCCCCTCTCTGTTGCGAAGATCATGTCTTCTGGCAGCTGGAAGCTTAAAGACAAATACATATCTTTGTTCTATCAAAAGTCCTTGGCAGTCAAAATTAAGAAATATGTTAGTAGCTACTGCTTAGGCAAGGAGACCTGGTCCTCTCAGAGTCTACAGTAGCGGCAGCAGCAACTACCATTTTCTCTAACAGTCTCTGTGCTCTAGTAATTAAGAATAGACATTGCAGAGTATGATATCTGTTGGAAAACTATGCACTTTTGCCTCTTGCTAATACTTGTTGCAGAAATATTGTTAGTAGGAGAGATACATAAATCATTGTATTTATTTTTATTCGTAACATTTTAACATATGTTAAGAAAACTATACAGATGTGCTTTGGAACAATTAGTCCAATAATTATTTTTGCCTTCTGCATTTCATTTGACTTTCATCTTTTTCTGTGTCCGCACAACCAGACTGTGAGAAAACCCTCTTTCTCTTTTAATTACTGTATTGGTGTTGCCTGTTACCAAATTCCAGGCAAGATCTTCAGGTGAACTTTCCTCAGTTTTCTCTCTCACAATGATTTACTGTTCAGTAAAATGTCACTTACGTCTATTGTAGTTCCTGTGGTTACAGTGGAGACACCCCATTTCTATTTGGCAAACATGATCTTTAAACTTACCTTCATGCTTGTTTGGCTTTTCAATTGCAGGGAGAAATGGGGACACACCAGAGGGCTGGTTCTCTATTTTAGTATATATATCTGCTGAATTTCTTTCACTCTCACTATATTTAGCACAGTGTTTCTACTTGTCACTGTATAGCTGCAAATAAGAGCTTTTATGTACTCAAGAGTTTGACTGATAAAAGATATTTTGCTTTCTAAAACTACATAATGGGTGCTCTCTCCCCCAGGTGAATAAATTAAATAAATTAAAATAAATAAAATTGTTTTTGAACATCAGGCAGAAAAAACACAAAATTCTTTGCTTGGGAACAACTAATTAAAATAACTAAAATGTGCGACTCTTTCAATCATGTGCCTGAGGAAACTTCTTCACAATATTTCTACCACAGAGCAAAGCCTGGCAGATGTGGGAAGAAAGTAATTCTCAAAATTCTCAAGTTGATAAGTCAGAACTGGATATGCAATGCATCTGGGGCTTTGCGCAAAGTGAGAATAAGTGCACAATTATTTTATTCATTACTAGAATTTCATTACTGAGGGGAAAGGATTTGGATTTTCTACTTTTTGAATCAAACCTACTTTGCCATTATTCTCAAGCAGGGATATCCTTAGGATGTAGTCAAAAAAAGTCAAGATAGTGACTATAACTAGGAGCAAAGCTCTGCCTATTTGTTATGTGACACACAGAAGCAAACAGGCTGAGCTTTAGTTGTACTTCTATGGCCACCATCTTAATTTTTTTGACCATATCCTACAGATACCCCCATTTCATGTGATACCTAAGGCTTCAAATGTGAACCAAGAAAAGCAGCCTGCTGCATTAGACAGCCTTAATGCTTTTGCTATGGAGATTGCTATATTAATAAAAATGCTGCTATTTATTTCTCAAATGGCTATTCATAACACACAATCCATCAGCTGAATCTATCTTTTGGGTTGCATTTGATTTTTCACTCACAACCCTCTGCTGGATACAAAGTCTTGTCACCGGCTTTTACTTATTAAGATTTATTGAGATTTTGTAGGTTTCTGACTAATGCTCAACTGCATGCCAGCTGTTTAACAGAATGATAAAATTTGCTATATAAGCTCAAATGCCAGTGCTGTACAGTTATTATTGCTTTATATTACAGTGTGTCATTCTTCTTTCCTGAAGTTTTTATGGATAAGCCTTGGGGTTATAATTGAAAACCCCCAATTTATAAAGACCTATGAGAAGATGTTTGACTATTATATATGATCACTGGTTTATTCCCTTCAAAAAAAAAAGTTTCTATCAATGTCATCTTTCAGATCCTGTTTCCCAGTTTGTGCACGAGAAACGTTTTTGTGGAATTATCTACCATTTATATGCTAATAAACTAAAGTTGGATGGAGCCTAGAGAGAGTTTTGATGTTTGGTTTTATAAGCCTGAAGAGTGTGGTTCAATCCCTTCTGGAGCCTGTGAAATAAATTCCAAAGTTTCTGGGTTTCCCATTAGCAACTGTTAGGAAATTTAGGAAAATATACATAACTGGGTTATATTAATTTGTGACATCATCTACTGTGGTTCTCATCAGACACTCAGAAACTGCAATTGGTACAAAGTAGAGCAGCAAAATTGGTGATGTATCAATTCCATCAATATAAGGTGATACCAAGTGTGAAGTTCTAACATTGTCTATTAGAAGATTTATAGGGTCAATTCAAGCTGTTGGTCATCACCTTTAAAGCCTTTCTTATATGATGCAATACTGGGATACTTCAGACAATACTGCACCAAAATAAAATCTGCCATTTAGAGAGGTCCTATTGTGAGTACACTTGTGAGTACACCGAGGATAGACCAGGAACCAAATCTTCTCACTGGTTTCCTGCATCTTATGGAATATTGTCTCCTTGGAAGTAGAGTGATTCTGTCATGCTTTTGGTGAAGGCTGACTCTGAGGGAGAGGAGGAACAGCCAACAGGGAGTGGAAGTGTGGCTCCAGAGGTGGTGGAGGAGGCTGGGGAAGGGCAGAGGCCGGCTGAGCAGTCAGAGGAGGATCCAGGCCCACCCCCTATCCATCCTAGGACACGCAGAGAGGAGAGGATAAGGCAGAGACATGGTCTACTTTGGAGACAAGCAGAGGTGGTATTCAGCAAGTTCTGACCAGTTCTGGAGAACCGGTAGTAGAAATTTTGAGTAGTTTGGAGAATCGGCAAATGCCACCTCTGACTGGAGATTTTATAGTATCCTTCCCCTGCCATGCCCACCCAATCACGCCCACAGAACCGGTAGTAAAAAAAATTGGATCCCACCACTGGAGGAGAGGTCCTTGATCCTCTTCATGGGCTGCAGCTGTGACAACTGAGTAAGAGGACGAATCTGCATACGGGTGAACACTGGAAACAAAGCGTGGAAATATCTCTAGTTTATGGTTCTTTTCTGAGTTTGGCGTCCTTCCCAGGGTGTGTTATCTGTGGATGTCCTCCAGCCCTTATCTTGCTTGGTTTGTGTTGCTTTTTTCCCTTCTTCTTGTAACTGTTTGTGTGGGAGTTTTTTGTCTTCCATTAAGGATATTTGGAGCTTGAAAGCAAAGTGAAGGAATAAAAGGGGCTTCACCTGTTTTCTGTGACTGTGTTTGCTTTATATCCCACCCTTTGCATTTTATAAGCAAGCTAAAGCAATATTATTTTGATATACTCTTGGCCTCTAGCTGAATCTGGGCATCGCTTATAATACGTATTTTGTTTACTTCCATGTTTTTAAAAATTGTTTTGAACTAAGTTATTCACTGCCCAAAGTCTATGTGAATTGAGATAAGCTATAAATATTAATGTATGAATGAATAATGAAAAAGGTTGCCTAGCCCTAAATTAGCCACTGGGGTGTAACCTCTGATTCATCTCCTTGGCATTAATTAGCCAATATTCCTACTTTTCAAATAATAATGAAATTATTTATAACTAATTTGCTGCAATGTATGCGCATGAGCTTGAGACAATTTCCTTCTGCGTTTGTCTCCTTAGGTTTTATGCTGAAATAAAACACCATTTATATGTTATTTTTTTAATCATGTACATTTGTTTTTTGCTTAAGGAAGAAAGCTAAAAAAACTATGGCTGAAGGGATTTTGCATTGCTATTATTCATAAATCAGCTTCAGGTATATGTTTCTATACTTATCATTCAGGTCAGAAAGGGCACCCATAAGGAACTTGATTCTATTCTGGGTGTTGTCTTAGATTTTTGATATGAACTTGAAAACAGCAACACTATACAAACAACCTCTTACCTTTAATGGCACCCACTGAGTGACTTTCCCTGGGTGATATGACCTGCCAGCCATGAACCAAAATATGCTTACTAAAGATATATCTATGTTTCAATGGATAATAGACTTTTTAAAAATCCTGCTGTCTGACTTTAGCAAATTATGCATGTCAAGTGTTTAAAGAGTGGTATCAGTGGTTAATATTTTACTACAAGAGTGTCAAACTCAATTTCACTGAGGGCAGCATCAGAGTTGTTTTTGACCTTGGGTGGGGCCCTGGGGTCATGGCCAGCTTGATGTTACTCATTGAGGGTCCATTCATTTTTTGCCGTGATGTCTTCCTGCAGTCCTCAGACAACAAAAATGGAGCTCAAAAATGGAGCCTCCCTGTGCTCCATTTTCCCTGGCAGAGGGCTGTAGGAAGCTATCATGGCAAAAATGGAGCCCCGGTGGGCTGTACATGGCCTCCGCAAACTCCGTTTTCACTGGCAGAGGCACTGCAGGCCTGTCCTTCACTGTTTGCAGGGTGGCCCGTGGGCCAGATCTAAGCACCCCTGGGCTGAATCTGGCCTGGGGGCCTTGAGTTTGACACCTCTGCATTACTAGGTGTAATTCAAAATGTTGGTCTCTTCTTTAAAACTATGGCTTTACATTTACTGAACATTGTTCTGTGTGAATCCGTGGTCAAGTACTAACTCTTTGGTGATGCCTGTTAATTCATTTTTCTATTGTGAGTTGCCCAGAGTTATTTACTTAAAATAGGCAACCAAATAGATTTTATAAATAATTAAAGCAATTTGACTGTATACAAATATAATCTCAAAAAAAACAGAAGATCAGCACTATACAATGGCTGCAATGCCTATCCCTTTGAAGGAATTCCCCTGAAGGAGTTCCCTTGCGTGCATTCAGTGGGAACAGAACTCCTTCAGCTGGCAACTCCAGAGGTGACAGGGAGCTAAAATCCAAGCAGAGAGTCAGTACCTTAAAGTAAGGGGTGTGGGATGCCTCAGGTGGATGAGGGAGGTTCTGGGATGCCTGATGCAGACCACACGCAAACTTTTCTTTGTTCAGAAGTTGAAAATCTTGCTTGGGTATTGGCACAGAAGATTGTCAGTTCCTGAGCAGAGCTTCCCAGGGTCTTCCGCACCCCTCGGGCATCCCATATTCATTACCTGGGACTTGGTCCACTTAGAAACCCATTTGATTGCTCAGTGACCTGGGATTGTACTGGGATTGTGAACACTGCAAAAGCAGTCAGGTCACATCCCACTTAACAACTAGCTTGCTCACTGATCAATAATCCAATCCCAATTGTGGTCCTAACTTGAGGACGACCGGTACCCTACTCCTGCTGCATTCAATTCATCTTACTTTCATATACAACCATTTACACATCTTTTGACATTCATTCTTTATAACAGACCATATATTATCCACTGTGTGTTACCACTGCTACACAATCTGCTTTGGCTGTCAGTTGACTTCTAAGTGTAATTCAACATGCTGGTTGTTATCTATGAAGTTCATTTGTAGCATAGGACATTCATAATTGAGAGTCTGCCTATTTTCAGCTGTTTATGTTTACGTAGTAAATTCCAAGAAGATCAGGTGTGCTCTGCGTCTAAGGCTCTTCAGTTAAATAAATCTTATGGGATCAAGAAATGTGACTTTTCTGTTGCATAATTCAGTTCTATTCACTGTATCATTCACTTCCTCCCTCCCTCCCTCCCTCCCTCCTTTCCTCCCTTCTTAATTGCTGCATTCATGACAATGAACTTTGCAAATTTTTTCTCACTGTCACTGTTTGAACATTTTCAGTCAGAATTTGCCCCAAACCTTCTGAGGCACAGTTAGTTAACGTATACCCATTAGTGATTTTTTTTATATATTCCCTCTTACTGTGTACATGAAAACAGCAACAGTCTTCTTCTAATCATCAGGCACTGATGCAGTTTTCCCACACAATTAAATACGTCAAGCAGCCACTTCATAAACAAAATGCATCATTTCTGCCTGTCAGATCATTATGTTCCTACAGCCCTTCAACTCCTATCTGTCCAATTTCTTCAGTTCTATAATCTACACTTACAACTTCACTATATTTAATATTCTCACAGCATTTATTACTTCTGTTTTGTTCATTTTTATTGGACTCTTACCAAGTTCACTTCAATCCCATTTTTTGATATATCACCATCATTTCCATATGGATCTCTAAAATATTCCTTTCCACAAATATTCCTCACTTCAAATTAATCCAAAATTATTTTATCACTTTTGTTTTTTATTCAATTCATCTAGTACAATTTTTTTGTTTGCCTCTTTTACCAGTTTTTTTATTTCTATCAAAATAGGTCTATACATTTTATTTAATCCTTGCCCTTTTAGATTGCTTTCTTTGAAGATGTCTCTTTCTCTATACGCACACTGTATGGTCTTTCTATCATTCTCATTTTTGCATGAATTATCCTCCTACATTCATTATTACTTTTTTTTACCTATAGCCTTTTTTACTTAATTTCACCAAAACATTTTCCATACTTCTCAGCATATTCCAAGCAGCTTTAACAATCCAATAGTAGAGAACATCTGTAACTCAGAATTCAATTGTGGAGTTCAATTGGTGCTCTCTGAGATTAGTTGTTTGGTTGTAGACATTTCATTACCCAACTAGGTGATATTATCAGTGCAACAGTCTTTTTTTTTTCAACCACTTTTCATTCATTCTGAATGTAGAAAAAAGTAACTTCTAATACTTTTTGATACACGGCTTACATTTTCTCTTACTGTAATCATTTCACTTTCTCTCTAGTTTTTTTTCCTCTCATCATATCCCTTTATGCTGTATCCTTTTGGTAATTCCTACCTGTTTTCCAATTCCCATATGACCAGTCTGCTCTTGAACACTAAGGAGCAATGCCAGATCTGGAGGACTTCTCATACAATATTCAATTTTTTTTTTACTACCGGTTCTTTGGGCGTGACTTGGTGGGCCTGGCATGGTGAGTGTGGCATGGCATGGCATGGTGGGCGTGGCTTGGTGGGCATGGCAGGGGAAGGATACTGTAGAATCCCCATTCCCTCCCCATCCCACTAACCTGCTTTCTAGCTCTGTTCTCCTGTGCAGGGCAACATAAGAAGATCCAGCTGCTCAACTGGGACTCGGGAGGCAGAGAATAGATGGGGCAGGGCCAGTCAGAGGTGGTATTTGCTGGTTCTCCAAACTCCTCAAAATTTCTGCTACTAGTTCTCCAGAACTGGTCAGAACCTCTGGCTGTGGACCATTTATTAGGTCCACAGAGGGCAAGCTCTAACAGCACTACAGGAGATAAGCCCCTGCTGTCTCTTTTCTAGAGAGGAAGCAGTCATTCTCCTGCCATCCAGTCCAGAAATAAATTGTTTTGAATGTCATAATCCACATATAATAGTTTGACATACATCCAGCAATCAAATTTTGAAGACTTCATAAAGTCTAGGTTCTTCCACAACAAGTAATCCGATTGGCTAGAAATAAACTTCTCTCCATTTGTCTATAAGTGTGAGATGTTGATTTCTTCCATCCAGACAATTGCAGAGTCCAGACCAGAATTCGTCTTGTTGTCTAGTCCGATACATATACCACACACCATGATTTCTACTTCTGATATATGCTTGCCAAAGCTTCTTGCCAGCACCACTATCCAAGTCACAGGTACTTCATAGTCAGCAATCACCTGGGGTTCCCAACCAGCAATAGGCTGCCAAACTATTCTAGAACATAAAAACATAAAAGCATAAGCAGTGCCTCCTGGATCAAATCCTTGGCCCACCTAGTCCAGCAGACTGTTCTCATACTAATCAACCAAGTGCACAAGGAAGCTCACTAGACTCCTGGCAGATGGTCTTCACAGGCAGTCATATACCCATCAAAGCTAATTGCGATTGATCCCCAGAATTTCCATGAAATGAGCCAACTTATTTTTTGAAACCAACCAAGTTGATAGAGAATGCTGATGGCTGAGGTTTTGGTTTCCCCACTGTACGCTGTGGCAGTAAATTCCAAAGTTCAATTATGCATTGTATTAAAAAATGCTTTAGTCTACCTTGACTCTTCATAGATTTCATTTCATTGGGTGATCTGATTCTAGTATCTGTGGGAGGGAAAATGGCTTCTCCTTGTTTACTTTATCAACACCTCAGTCATGGTATTTGCCTTCTCTCTATAACCCCATTATATTCTTTTTGGACAATGACTTATTCTAGTTTCCCACCTAATTAATTGACATTTTGCTTTGGGAGTACAATTCTGGATTCCATCTATTAATTCAGTCACATTTTGGCCCTCACACCTATTGTAGTCCACAAGAATGACTTAACTACTTTGTCCCCACAAAAACAACCTACTTTTCCTTAAGTCATATGGGAGGAGGAAAAATCAACTGCCAGAACCTGTATGTATACCAATTACTATGACATATATACTATGTCAGTTTTTCCATATCAATAATTAATCATACTTAACCCAAATATTTAGTCTTAACTAAATATTAACTCTTAATATAGTCTTAACCCAAATATTTGAAATAGATCTTTATCTAAGCAATATGAATTGTATTCTTTGGGCTGTCCATGGCAAAACCACTTTTCCTTGCTCTCTTACTTCATTTTCAGTGATTTATCCATGTCACTTAACAGAATAACATAATCTTTAGATCATATGTATAAATTTTGCAACATTTTCCAAAACTCACCCTTGGTTCTTTCATTATAAGCATATTGGAGTATTAACACAAAAGTATTATCAAACTACCGATTTGTGTTTTCATACAAATCCTAACAAACTCGAAGAATCCAATTCCTACTTTCTAACATACACTGCAGCCACTTAATTTGTAATTACATCAAGACTTTACTTCTATATTCATCATCTATATTCCAGAAGAGAAGGTCTCATTCATTTAGATGCTATTAAATTCTTCTCTTTTAGTTTCAGGAGTACACAATGTATCTATTTTTTTTTTCATTTTTTCTCTTCCATTAATTAATGGCCTTTACTGAATCTTTCTTGTGAATTCCAACTCTTTTTGCTTTGAGCAAGAAAAATGGTGTTATGTAAATATGTTCCACTTTCTTCTCAGTTCCTTCTTCTGCGCTGTCTTCTCTTCTCTGATGATCATCATCACCATCATCCAATTTCGAAATTTTAATAAAATTATTTTTATTCACTGATGTCTTCAGGAAGTTAATTGGAAAAGCTATCCATTTGACACTATTATTAGTAATTATTAGATAATGGATCTTTTAGAGTGGGAATGAGCATAATAGCATAATGAATAGTAGCTCCATAAAATGTTAACATTTTACAAACAATGAATGAAATTCAATTAATGAAAGCTTAATGATAATTCCTAAACCAATGTCAGAGAAGGAAACTGATAGCTCTAATCTACAACTCCCCTTGCTTTGGAAAAGTTCCATTAACTTTAACAGGGCTACTTTGGAATTAATGAATTAAATTCACAGTGCAATGTTCTATTTTCCTGCCTGCTTCACTAGCAAATAGTTTCCTAAGTATGAGACATTCTGACAATTGCACCTCTCCAATTGTATGAATTTATTCATATTTTTTCTTCATTCCCCTTTTATATTTGGTGGTACTATGTGCTGCATTTATTTATGGTTTTGCTTCATGTTTGGAAATTATACCAGTGTGATATAGTAGCCTGGGCATTAAATGTTGTCATCAAACGGGATCATCAAAAGATAAGGACAGCACTTGTTTCCTAGGGTTCCAAAAAACTGTTAAAACCTGGCTTTGTTTCCTGGTCTGGAGTTGATGTATGAGTGGTTGTAATTGTAGGAGGCCGTGTTTTGTTTGATTTGCATTGTTTGATCATTTTAAACTGGATTGTTTGGTTTGATGTTTTATCTGCTTTTATGTATTTTCAAGTTTTGTATGCCACCCAGAGTTGGATGGCTAATAAATTCGAATAAATAAATGGCAGCAAATATAATGGGATACTACTGGCTGAATGACTCTGTCCCTCTGATTCTGGAGAGGTGGAAATCTCTGGGCACGTCCCTTTTTGCTGCTCTTTTTATCGAGATATTCAAACAAAATTTACTTTCCCGATGGTTAATAGGTATCCTGACTATTCCAACATCGTTTATCCTCAATGGTTGCTAAAAGCCAAACAGATCATAGTCATAGCACAGGTAGCTAGATTTTGTGCAGCAAAACTAAAAATTCACCAGAACTTGATGGATAACCCATTACAACCATTTTATATACTTCATGCTCCAAATCCTATGATATTATCACCCAGTTGTATTTTAGTATCTAATAACTACAGGCCATCACAATATTACATCACAGCTTAGGCTGTGCTCTTGCTTACGTACAACCAATAGAAAGGTTGTCAAATTATGATTACAATAAAGATTTTATTTGTATTTGTTATTATTTTATTTTGGAACTTTTAACTAGATACTCTTTGACCATTCTTAATTGTGGTAGTCCTTGATTGTAATAAAGTATTAGATTTGGTTTGATTTGAATAAATAAATATTAAACTAAGAATGAGGTGATTTCCAGCCAAGTCCATCAAGACAGCCATGGAAATTTGTTGGACAAGTCACTTGTTCTTACCCAAACATTATTCAAAGACAGTGGTGGGATTCAGTGGTTTGCACTGGTTCAGGAAAACTGGATATTAAATTACTCACCCACCCACCCCATTTTCAAAGTGGATCGTGGGCACTACACTGCACTGCAATGGAGAAATGGGCAATGGAGTGGCTGGCGCGAGGAAAGGAGAAGGCTGCTTTTCTTCTTTCTTCTCCCTGCTCCTCCTCCTTTCCTCTTGCCGTTGCCCATTTCTCCATTGCAGTGCAGCGCAGTGCCCAGGATCCACTTTGATAGTGTGTGTGTGTGTGGGGGTAATTTAACAACAGGTTTCCCAGGGTCAGGTTGGGAGGGTCATCCCGCAATGTGCAGTAGAGGTGGAGGATGGTGTTATGAACTAATAAAAGTGCTTAAATAAAGTTTTAACAAAGCTTAAAGAAAAAGCAGGGTTCTAATCCTGCACTTCTGATTGGCCGATAATAGCGATATTGGATTGGTCCATTCTGGAGAATCTGACTGGCTGTTAACGAGCCAGTCTCATTGGTTCAAGGGTTTAACACTTCCATGTTCTCATTGGCTAATAAATCAACAGCCTGCCCTATAAAAGGGTTGCTGCTGCCCTAGGGTTTTGCTCTGTTCAGAATGATTAATAAAGAGTTGAAGTTCACTGTTCACTGCCTCGTCTCCGTTCCTTGCACCCATGCGCAGAACTTAACACTGGTGACGAGGATGGGATGTGGAGACATCAGAGCTGACTGAACACTACAGAGCACCAAACAGAGACCATGGCTGAAGGCACATCGACAACGGAAACCATGTCCGGCGGCGCCATACCACCCGATCCATTTGACCCGGCACAAGAAGACTGGGACTCATACATAGACTGGTTCCAGATGTTTCTGGAGACCAACAACTTAAAGGATGCCACTACGGGAAAAAAGCGAGCAGTGTTCCTGACCCATTGCGGGCCTGCCGTCTTTAAGATGGCCAAGGCACTAGCGAAACCGGCTGAGGTGAAGACCATGGACTGGGATGTCCTCGCGCCCCTTCTACGGGCCCACTAGGCACCCACCATACCAACGCTTGTCCGAAGACATGAATTTTACCAGAGGGACCAGCAGAAAGGAAAGAGCATTGCAGATTTCATCGCAGATCTCTGGAACCTGGGAGGCCTCTGTGGATTTACAGACCTCAACGAAGCTCTGAGAGACCAAATAATTCTAGAATTAGATGACCCCACGACACAGAGCAAGATCATGGCCAAAGGGGACATCGACCTTGCTGATCTCATCAAGGACGCTCCTGCAGCAGAAGCAACCAGGAAGTCGGCCGCCCGAATGCGCCGCACCAACGCACCGCTCCGTCAACTCGCCAGCGATACCTCACCTCGGCTAGAGAGGCACACAACAGCGACCCACCATGAGGACCTCGAATCGCCATCAGAAAGTGATGAGGAGGAGGTCAACCAGCTCCGGTCTGAACATGACCAACGCTATCAGCGGAATCAAAGACTACCGTACCAATGCGCAGGTTGTGGGGCAAACCACCCGCGATCGGACTGCAAATTCCTCAACGCGCTCTGCCATTTCTGTGGGAAAAGAGGCCACATCGGGAAGGTCTGTAGAAGCAAGCAAGGATCCAGCCCACTTCAGAGGGGAAACAATTACCGCCAGACCACAGGGAATTGTCCTGTGAGTCGGGAACATTTGAACCACCAATGGAACAATCACTCCTACAGAAATAAAACACTGGCCACTTCAATGAGATGAGAAGAGGCACACCAAACTATTACAATTGGTCACGCCTCATCGCTAGATGCAAAGAAGATCCGAGTGAAGGTCGCCATCGAAAACCAGCCTTGTGTGATGGAAGTCGATTCAGGATCGTCCCTCTCGATGGTTTCCTGGAAGACTCTTAAACAATTAATCCCTGCTGTCCGGCGTCAAGACCTCAGAGCCCAAAGAATCATACTCAAAGATTATCAGGGGAACCAAATTCCGGTCGTTGGATCCAGCCAAGTCCAAGTATCATTCAAAAATCGTACTGCGTCATTACCACTGACCGTCGTCGACCGTGACCGGCCTAGCTTGTTAGGCTTCAATTGTTCGCCCCACTCGGGATCAAGGTAGCCGGCATTCACCAAACCAGAAGCGACGACTGGGAGGAGACCATCCTCTAGGAATTCCAGGACGTTTTTGCAGACAATCTAGGCGAGTACAAGGGGACCCCGATATCATTTAACCTTAACCCTGAAGTAGCCCCCATCCTCGTCGGATACCTTTTGCCCTTAAACCAAAAATTGACGAGCAGCTCGATAAATTAATAGCCCAGGATGTTTTAGAACCAACTGACCACGCTCGTTGGGAAATCCCAATTGTAACACCTATCAAACCAGATGGATCATTGAGGATTTGTGGGGACTACCGGGCTACCCTGAATCACGCCCTTCAACAGAACGCTTACCCAGTGCCGGTGGTACAACACCTTCTCCATTCCCTGGGTGACGGAAAAGTCTTCGCTAAATTGGATTTAGCACAGGCATACCAACAACTGCCTGTAGATAAAAAAACCACAGAGGCACAGACAATTGTTACGCACCAAGGCACCGTTAAGTGCATCTGACTCCAATTCAGAGTGAGCGTAGCCCCAGGGATTTTTCAAAGTCTGATGGAGAGACTATTGCAAGAGATCAAGGGGGTCGTGCCATATTTTGATGACGTTTTAATTGTGCCCCGAATAGAGAAATACTAGAAAAGCATCTTAAAATGGTCCTCCAGAAATTGAAAGACTCTGGCCTTAAGGTTAAAAAAAATAAATGTCAACTGTGTACTGATAAAGTAGAGTTCCTGGGGTACCTAATCGATAAACAAGACATTCACCCCACTAATAGCAAACTAAGGGCAATCAAAAACACCCCAAGACCCAGAAATAGGACTGATCTCTTCTTGCCCCAGAAAGCGACCGTAGCTGAGGCCCTACATAGACTTCTTGACAAAAAAGCAACCTGGGTCTGGGCACACCACGAAGAGCACGCATTCCGACAAGTGAAAAACTTACTAACCTCAGATGCTGTTTTAATGCAGAATAATGAGACTCTGCCTTTAACAATTACATGTGACGCATCACCATTTGGAGTAGGAGCCATTTTGAGTCATGTGTAACCAAATGGCAGTGAGGCCCCTATTGCCTATTTTTCAAGGACCTTATCAAAGGCTGAACGTAACTATAGCCAGATCGACAAAGAGGCTCTTGCTGTTGTATCTGCTGTGAAACGGTTTCATGAATATGTGTATGGCGATTTTTTACTATTGTTACCAACCACAAACCTTTGCTAGGGATTATAGCAGGAGACAAGCCAACCCCCTATATATTGTCACCTAGAATAACTCGCTGGTCGGAGTTTTTAGCTGCGTACAACTATAAATTACAACACCGCCTGGGGAAAGCCATTCCCCATGCTGATGCATTGAGCCGTGCCCCACTTCCGGAAACTGTCGACGACCCAACTCCAACCCTTATGACACTCCAGATTGAAATGCTACATTCACCACCGCTAGCAGCCAGAGACATTGCAATCGAAACAAAACGAGATCCTGTCTTGGCGCGAGTTCTTAGCTGGGTCGAAAGAGGATGGGCAATAGAACAAACCTCTGACGATTTCACCCCTTTCAGAAACCGGCAGACAGAACTTTTTTCGCAAAAAGGCTGCATCCTATGGGGAGATAGAGTTGTCGTCCCAGAGCGGTTACAACGAGCAGTATTGAAAACATTGCATGACGGTCACCCTGGCATCGTGCGTATCAAAGCGCTCGCACGAAGCTATGCGTGGTGGCCGGGCATCGACAAACAGATCAAAGCCTTGGTAAAGACTTGCTTTAAGTGCCAAGAAGTCAGCAATGCCCTACCTAGAGCAACTCCAACAGAATGGGAAACCCCCCGGTGGCCGTGGTCCCACATCCACGTTGATTTTGCGGGACCTACTAAAGGACATACGTTCCTCCTAACAGTGGATGCCTATTCCAACTGGCTCGAGATCCACGACATGAAGAATACTACAACGGAGTCCATCATCCGAAAATTGAACAGGCTATTCGCAACGCATGGACTGCCAGACGTTCTGGTCTCCGACAACGGACCCCAGTTCACCGCCCTGGCGTTTGAACAATACTTAGCGGATCGGGGCATCCGCCATGCGCTAACTTTGCCAGCACACCCTGCGGCTAATGACAGGGCCGAGCATGGTACAATTTGTTAAAAATACTCTCCACAAAATGGACTATGGGGACATTGACGAAAAAATAAACAGAATACTCCTACTCCAACACATCATCCACACAGCGTCACCAACAAGACGCCAGCTGAACTGTTGATGGGACGCAAACTCCGTTCCCACCTTGACCGGCTTCACCCTTCCTACGAGCCAGAGAAACCCTGTGGATCTAGCGGTAAATGCCACGAGTTCAAAGTAGGCGACTTAGTTTTTGCTAAAAACCTCTCCAGCGAACCATTATGGGTCGAAGCAACCGTAATTCAAACCACCGGGCCAAGATCGTACCGTGTGCAAACCTGTGATGGAAAAATATGGAAACGCCATATAGATCAGCTTCACTCTAGGCTACAACCCAGTTTCCGCAACTCCTGTGACTCCCAAACTGAGGGGGGAGGGGATGTTGAAGAAACTGAATTCGAGATGGTGGAAAGCAGAAGTGAAGGAAGTCAGCAATCGGGCGCGATAAATGAAGAAGAATCAGGGAGGGGAGTGTCCTCACCACAGAGGAATACCTCAACAGAGGCTAGCCCACAAAGATCGGAGGACAACAACAATGACAGAATTAGCGGCACCGAGTCGTCCAGTGAGAACGCGGAATCGCCTGTACCAGATATGTCCAAAAACGTCCCACCAAAGCCGGACTGCAGTCAGGAACCGGTGGAACAGCGCAAATCTAATAGAAAGTTAAAACAACCTACATATCTTAGGGATTATGTAACTGCACCCCTCAAACGGAACCCGGGGGGAAGGAGTGTTATGAACTAATAAAAGCGCTTAAATAAAGTTTTAACAAAGCTTAAAGAAAAAGCAGGGTTCTAATCCTGCACTTCTGATTGGCCGATAATAGCGATATCGGATTGGTCCATTCTGGAGAATCTGATTGGCTGTTAACGAGCCACTCTCATTGGTTCAAGGGTTTAACACTTCCATGTTCTCATTGGCTAATAGGTCAGCAGCCTGCCCTATAAAAGGGCTGCTGCTGCCCTAGGTTTTTGCTCTGTTCAGAATGATTAATAAAGAGTTGAAGTTCACTGTTCACTGCCTCGTCTCCGTTCCTTGCACCCATGCGCAGAACTTAACAGATGGGGATGAGCCACACCTCCCACAACAACCAACCTGACCCTGGGCGAATGGGCTGTTAAATTATTTGAATCCCACCACTGCACAGGGTTAGTCTTCTGAGAATAAAACAAAGGCAGATCCCCTATAAGGTAGTGTGAGCACCTAGGAAAGATAGGATAAAGTGGAGGGGGGAACAATCCTTTGTAAATAATGCTATGTTTAATGTAGTCTCCCCAATTTATTAGACCTCTACTTACTGCTGGTTGAGGATGGTGCCATTTGAACAAAGAATTCTTATGAGAATGAAGTCAGGGTAAATTGATTTTAAAGGGTCACATATTGTATATTTGAAGTTATACTGAGATTACTTTTTCGTATGCCCCATCCTTTGGCATAGCATTAAAAAAAATGTGAGATACTGCTTTTGGGGAAGGGCTTTGCTCCAGCAGCAAAGGCTGGTATTGTGCCTAAACCAAAAGAGAAGAACCCTCCTATTAACCCCACAATCATCTCACAGTTCTGCAGGGTTTCTCTAAATTACAAAATGTCATATGATAGGAAGTGTCCAAAGTTCATAAGGAGACTGAGGAGACAAAGTAGATTCAAGAGGCTGCAAAATGAAGGCTTTCCTTTCCTCCTTAGTTTTGCTACAGGTTTTTGGTAAGTAAAGAAAGTACTATCTAAGATTGGGGGATGCAGATCAAATTATTTTCTATGTAGCATAAGTGTTGTGCAAAAGAATCAAGAATGTGATCATTTGTGAGTTATTTATAATTCAGTCAGAAAAAGGTAATTTCCATGTTGATAGTTTTGGGGTGATTTGCAGAGCCAGCATTACTCATAGCAACTCTGCATCTTCGATTTTTCCATTCCTTTCCTTCTATCTAAGCTTCTCCCTCTGTCCTGCAGCCCCCCTATGTGTAAAGCCTGAAGCTACTACTGTGAGATAACTTCTGTTAAATATGCATTGCTATTTAAGATTCAGAGACCAAGCTCCCTTAATGCAAGAACTGATTAAAGCAGAAGTCACAATTTATTGAAAGAAATTAAACACAGCAACAGTACCATAACTGTTGAGAACTGAAAATATTTTATTGCAATTTGCAACATTTTATTATATAAAATACCACAGTAATTACATTAGAAAATAGAGATTGAATGTTTCTCTGGCAGTGTAATGAAAAGAAGACTTACAACTATGCAGCTGATTTCAAAACTGTGATCTAATGCTTAATATAATCCCATCAAGTTTTACAACATTGTAAAATAGGCTGTGGTATTATAATCTTTAAATTACAAATAACTGAGATGAAAAGAAAAAAATGGTTTGCATAAACTGAGATTTCATTTTCCTCATGATCATATCTGTGAGGTTTTGCAAATTTGTATTTTGCTTGCATATTAATTGTAAAATATTAGAAAAGAAACATAATTATTGATAACACTTTTCCAAGAGTTGTTTAAACATATATGTAAAATTTTAATTTGTGATAATCATTGTCACATTATTTTATTTTATTTTATTCAGTGAATGTGGCTATATTATTTGCCTAACTGTAACTTTCTGTTTGACAAGATCAACACTTTTAATTGCAGAAAGGAGTTTTGCCTGGCTGAATTTCTTTCAAATTAAAAAAAAATACAAACCCTATCTCAGCAAGAAGCATAGACAACATCTATTTTATGCAACCATTTTTTAACACAATGGAAATCTTTCAATCCCATGATTCTCTCACCTGCATTTAGAAGTGACATAATCCACTAATATAATCCAGAATCAAGCTAAGGATCTCAGTGACGGTAGAGTTAGAGCATGGATATTTTTATGATTTAAAGAGGCAGAAGATTTTATAATGGATCTTGCTTTTTTTAAATTATTCAATGTCTTATACAGAATTCGTGTTGAACAAGGTGGAAGCTACTATTAAATTTTCCAATACTTAGGCCATGCATTATTGAAGATTTGTTTCTATTTGAAATCCCGTCTAGTTCAAAGATTCTATGAGTGAACAGAAGTCGTCATCACCAAAGAGATGTTGCACACATATCACCAATATTTAGTATTTATTTAAAACATTTATATAGCTGCCCATCTTATAACAAACTCCAGACAGCTCCCAAGCAAAATATAAAAGCAATATAAAAACCATATTAAAATTACAAAAAATTAAAAACAAAGTATGTTCCTGCTTTGGCTGGTTGTCTCTGATTACAGCAGCAAATTAACTGACCTTCTGTCAGTGAACTAACTAGTTCAAGCCCTAGACAGATTGTGAGAAGGTTGGAAAGGGTTTGCTCAGTTTCTCTGCAGGATATGAATACAAGCAAGCAAATAATTGAGCTGAGGTATTTGCTGTTGTTTTGAGCTTGGTGATGGTTGTTAATTATCAATTTCTGAGATCCAGGAGATGCAGGAAGCAGCTTCTGTTTCTGTTATGTTTTACTCTTGTTTTCATGCAACTATTTCTCTCTTATGATTCATTGCCAAGGATCAGAGCTTTCTGGATTCCTTTGTTGCTACCATTGGCTAATCTGGACATTTGTAATCTGGATCCTCGCTCTCATCCTCACCCAGACTGTTACTTTGTGGAACAAAAATTGAAGAAAAAGCCATTGATGGTTGCCTAGCAACTAGCAGACACATTTACAGTTTAAGAGTTGATGAGAAAAACATAGGCAGGGAATATCAAATATTTACTTCCTTTCTTGCAATACCACCCACGAAAGTAGAAAATCCATGCTGCTTTAAGCATACCAACATTAGAATTTAACCTCAAGGCTTCCTCACAGCTCAATAATGGTGTGAGATGAAGGATCTGTGACTAGTTGTTTGCTGAGGGCCATTGTTGAAAATGTGAGAGGTTGAAGTCATGTTGCCCATGTTATCAACATGCCCCAAAGCTGAAGTGCACTTTGGCCATGTGTGATAGTGACCATGCATTAACTGATAGGCTGAAAGGAGAGCTAAGTGTGAAGTGATATAGGCTGGATGTATTTCTTTGTGCAAGTGGTTAATTGGATATCTACATTTGTCCTGGCCCTTCTCACATCATCCTGGTTGTGAAGAGATTGGAACAGCAATTATGTTGGCATTGGGGACGTAGTATTGAACAATTCCAAATGTACAGTATCAAGCTAAACACATTCTGTCATGAAATCACTTGTGTGTGTGTGTGTGTGTTATGGAGAAGTGTTAAATATATTTCCAAGTATTGCCATTTGAACCAATATTAGAAATTGACTGATATTTTTAATAACAAAGCTAAAAAAAACCCAAGTAGATTCAAACATAAGCATATTACATTATATCCACTCCAACCTAGACAATTCTTGATTTTTCTTACTTTTACAGTCAGAAATAGAATCAGAGAGATGAAACAAGCTATTTAGGCCATCAAATCCAGCCTGCTGTTCAATCCAGAAATCCAAAATGAAGCATATCCAATAGATAATTTTCCAGTCTCTGACTGAAGGCAAATTTTCCCCACTAGCAAATAACAATGCTATTTCCTTATCCTGGAAATGGCACAAAACTGTTCCAGCATGAAATGTCATGTCTCCATTGCCAATCTGTATCTGACTTCTGTTGCTCTTGTTGCACATCATTACAATCACCCAACTTTAAGATAATGAATGACAAAAGCTAATACATTTTATAAAGCTTATCTATCCTTAAATAATAGCTTGAACAAGAGGAAAAATACTATTCTAACACTGGTACAAGTATGGTTAATTTAAATCTGCCTAAATCATGGGCTAGTGATATGAAGGCAATATCACAAAGACCTGGGAGGAAAAGGATTGTGCCATGATATTGCTAGGTATAGGTGGGGCATGACTTTCATCCCAGGAAGGGTTTTTCACACTTTCTTTGGTAGTAGTTTGGTTTCACTGTCCAAATATCTGGGTTTCCCCCCTCCCACTCTAATCTTCAACAAGTTTTCCTATAATTTAGGTCAATCCCTCTTCTGCATCCTGTATTTTTAAAAAAGATATTGACCTTATGTGTGATACTGATCTAGAGACTTGAAATTTTTAACCCATTCTGTCAGTTTTACTTTTTTTTAATTGTTTCAATTGCTCTGAATTTTTCTTAAGATAATGCAGAGAACTAAACATAGGAAGGATTCAAGATGGGACTGACTAATGCAGAATAAGGTGGATGTATTATTTCCTGTGATTTAAATGTTAACAATTCTTTTAATACAACCGAAAATTGCATTTGCCTTTTTGGTATAGTCACACCGCTGAGTAATGCAGTGGATGATCAAATATAGTTTCAGTTCACACATATAATTACTATCTGCAGTCATGGGGTTTTTTTTTATTTTCACTTCTGTTTCTAGGCACCATCAATAAAAAATATTTGTTATTTCTTCTCTTTCTCTCTGTCCACACTGTCATCTAATAGGGATGACTTATTACATCTTTGCTCCTTAAACTCTACTGTCAAACTCCTGTTAAGTATCCATGATTAGATCTGCCAGGAAGTGAACAGATTTATTTTTTAAGTTTTAAGAATAGTTCAAACTGCCTATGATATTAAAAATGTATCTACTACTTTTTCCTTCTAACTGAATCACATGAGTTGATGAGGAAAAATTAGAATTGGAACTATAGCATCTCAGGGAGAGCTTTTCTAACCCCTTCCTCTAGTTTTTCTCATCCCTTCTTCTATTCAAGAAACGATCCACAATAGAAACATCCTCTCTGCTATGGTATTACTTTAGAGAGAAGGTTCCATTGACATCATATTATATTCTCTTTTAATTCTCCCTTAGCTTGGTGGAATTTTCTTACTATATGAGATAAATTTTAGCCTTCCGTAAAACTGAAAAAAATTGATTTTATTCTCTGTGATAGTGTTTCAGAATTAGAACTGCATCATAGCTCACCTTTTTTTTTCAAGGTTACACGTACTCTCTTTATTCAGTGTCTCTTTGAAGGGATTAGATTCTAGTTCCTTGATCATCTTTGTTGTCTGTTTCTGTTTCTTTGAATCTTTATTAAAACTATGATTCTTGGTATTATAAAAAGTGCTGATGGCGAGGAGTCAATAGAATAGATCACAAATCATAGAAAATGTGATTTGTAAATTATACTTATGTAAACCCAGCCTAAAATTGCAATAGTTTTCTTTTCAGTCACATCACTTCATTGACTTATATTCAGTTTGCAGTTCCAATTCCAAGATCTTTTTCACAAACACTATAACCAAGCCAGGTGTCTAACAAGTCTGCAATTTGATGATGCCGACCCCCCCCTTTTAAGTTCTCTTCTAGTCATCTGGCACTTCACCAGCATTTATCAAAGGTAATATATAAAACTTGGTCTGATTATCACCCAACTTTTTCAATATACTACAGCAGGAGGCTCCAACCTCTGGTCCGTGACAGGCACCAATTGATGGCATGCCAGAAAATGGTAGGTGCAAACAAACTGTTCTGTACATTCATTTACATTCTTGAAACCCCGCGCTTTGGTTGGCCAAAGCGTGGGGTGATCCGATTGGTCTAGCGAGCCATGCTGATTGGCCCACTAGGAATCTCCCGCAATTGGTGGAAACAAATCGCGGGAGATTCAAAATGGTGCCATTGGCCGCGGCCGCCACAGCTTGAGAATAAAAAGCCGCTGTTTTTTCCTCGGAGCCAGATCGGTTCTGGGGACCAATAAAAGAGCTAAAAAACCAAGTCACCGACTCCGGGTCTCCTTACCGCGACGGACACGACACTGGCGATGAGGATGGGATTCCGAGGCTGAACCCCATCGAGCACATGTCCGGAGAAAGCAAGACCGATGAGATGGCCAGCATCGCTCCGCCCGCGCCCTTTAGTCCTGCTAGCGAGGACTGGGAATCATACACGGACAGATTCCTTATGTTCCTCAAATGCATCAACCTGAAGGATGCCACCGGGCTGAAGAAACGAGCCGTCTTCCTGATGCACTGTGGGCCCGCAGTGTTCAAGATGGCGAAAGCCCTAGTGAAACCCGCTGACGTCAAAGAGATGGACTGGGCCGACCTCGAACCATTGCTCTGCAACCACTACGCCCCCGCCGTGCCCACCCTCATCAGGTGGCATGATTTCTACCGGAGGGACCAGAGACCTGGCGAAAGCATCAGCGATTTTGTGGCGGAGCTGCGGAACCTAGGGGGCATGTGCGGATTCTCCAACATGGACGAGGCCCTACGGGACCGTGTCATGCTCGGACTTCGGGACCCAGTCCTACAGAGTCGGCTAATGGCCAAAGGCGAAATCGCCCTCGCCAACGCCATCACTGAAGCCACCGCAGCCGAGGCAACCCGGAAATCGGCGAACTGCATGCGGAGACCGGACACCGGAGACCGAACTGCGACCACCGACCCAGGACGGGTGACCGAGGCCCAACTGGAAGCAAGTCACCGCGAGACCATCACCCACCATGGCGAATTCCACTCAGCCTCCGACACCATGGAAGAGGAGGAGGAAATTCACCGGCTCCAGGTGGGACGTGACCAGCGGAATCGGCGGGGTCATAAGTCGGGGACCACATGTGCCGGGCGCGGAGGCAACCACCCTCGAGCCGAATGCTGCTTCTTCGATGCAGTCTGCCGGCACTGCGACAAAAAGGGTCACATCGCCCGTGTCTGCTGATTAAGGAAAGCCTACAGCCCCAGACGGCGGGACCACAGCGAGCGGAGACAGGACAGCACACACCCCAGAGCCAGAGATCGCCAAGCCGACAGCTGATGGGACTGGAGCGGCTGGAATCGATGAGGTGGCGAAAACCGGCGGAAGGAGGAAACCCACCAGACGGTCATCATCGGCCATGCATCAACCACCGACGCCCGAAAAGTCTATGTGGAGGTAGACATCAAAGGCGAGCCATGCAAAATGGAGGTGGACTTGGGGTCCTACCTCTCCATGGTCACCTGGCAAGAGATCAAACGCTTGGTGCCTACTATCCACAAGGAGGAACTGGAGAACCAGGTCATCATCAAAGACTAGCAGGGAAACCGCATCCCAGTAGTCGGAACCGGACAATTCAAAGTGACATTCAAGGGTCGCACTGCAAAGCTTCCCCTGATGATCATGGACTGAGACCGACCCAGCCTCGAGGTTGCAATGGTTCGCACCGCTTGGCATCGAAGTCACGGGCATCAACCACATCGCCGAGACCGATTGGGAACAGCAACTGGCACGGGACTTCCAGGAAGTGTTTGACGGCACCCTAGGCAAGTACCGAGGGCCCCCCATCTCCTTCAGCCTAGACCCTAATATTCCCCCAAGACGCCTAAAACCAAGGCGGGTACCTTTGCACTCAGGCCAAAAATTGACGAGCAAATTGACAAGCTCGTCAAGCAAGGGGTCCTACAACCAACTGACCATGCCCGGTAGGAGACCCCAATAGTCACCCCAGTCAAGCCCGATGGCTCGGTGAGAATCTGCAGGGACTATAAGGCCACCCTAAATTGCACCTTACAACAAAGCGCCTACCCTGTCCCAGTAGTGCAGCACCTTCTACACTACTGGGGGGAGGCAAGGTTTTTGCGAAACTCGACCTGGCTCAAGCATACCAACAGCTGCCGGTCGACACAGAAACCGCAGAGGCGCAAACCATAGTCACCCACTGGGGAGCTTTCCGATGTAACCGACTCCAGTTTGGAGTCAGTGTGGTGCCTGGAATTTTCCAGAGCCTCATGGAGAGACTCTTGCAAGGCATTAAGGTGGTGGTGCCCTACTTCGACGATGTGCTGGTGTCAGCAACCAACCAGCTAGAACTAGAGGATTGTCTAAGGGAGGTACTAACGAAATTCAAGGAAACCGGGCTAAAAGTGAAGAGAGAAAAATGCCAGCTTTACACAGAGCGGGTCGAGTTCCTGGGGTACCTCCAAGAACGGCACAGCATCCACCCAACCACAAACAAAATCAGAGCCATTAAGGAGGCCCCCACACCCAGGAATAAAATGGAACTGCAGGCATTTCTGGGACTGCTTAATTTTTACAATGTTTTCCTGCCCCAGAAGGCGACTGTGGCGGAACCCTTGCATAGGCTCTTGGACAAGGCGGCCACCTGGACTTGGGGGAAACGCGAGGAAGCCGCCTTCAGGAAAACCAAGGACCTGCTCATCTCGGATGCCGTCCTCATCCAATACAATGAGACCCTACCACTCGCCGTCACATGCGACGCCTCACCCTTTGGCGTCAGTGCTGTCCTCAGCCACACACTCCCGGATGGAAGAAAAGCAGCCATCGCTTTCTTCTCAAGGACACTCACCAAACCAGAGAGGAACTATAGCCAGCTGGACAAGGAGGCCCTAGCCATCGTCGCAGCAGTGAAGAGGTTCCACGAGTACCTCTACGGCTGCACGTTCACCATCATCACAGACCACAAGCTGTTGCTGGGCATCCTGGCAGGGAACCAGGCTACCCCAAACATCCTATCTCCCAGAATGACAAGGTGGTCCGAATTCCTTGCCGCCTACAGATACCAGCTCACACACCGACCCGGTAAGACTATCACACACGCAGACGCATTGAGCCACTCGCCACTACCCAACCTAGACACCGACCCAGCACCCACGACAAGCACCCTCAGCATAGAGACTCTGCCCGATCTACCCATAACTGCATCAGACATTGCCCGAGAAACTAAGAAAGACAAATGTCTGGCACGGGTGTTACATTGGATAGAAAAAGGGTGGCCAGAAAAGAACAATGACGAAGCATTCAAAACATTCCGGAACCGGCAAACAGAACTCTCGCTACAAAAAGGGTGTGTACTATGGGGGGATAGGGTGGTTATTCCTGAAAAACTGCAAAGGCAGGTATTGGGGTTGTTACACGAAGGGCACCCAGACATAGTTAGAACGAAAGCCCTGGCCAGAAGTTACGCTTGGTGGCCAGGGATGGACAAGCAAATTGAGGCCTGGGTGGCAAGGTGTCAACGCTGCCAAGAAACCATACCGAGCCCTCCCGCAGCACCGATCCTGGAATGGGAAACCCCCAGGGACCTTGGTCTTAGGTCCACATAGATTTTGCCAGGCCCACCAAGGGACATACATTCCTAGTAACCGTAGATGCTTACTCCAACTGGTTGGAGGTAAGCAACATGAAAACCACCACCACAGAGGCTGTGACCAAGGAACTTAGCAAACTATTCGCAACCCATGGCCTCCCGGATGTCATTGTGTCAGACAACGGGCCCCAATTCACCTTGCTAGAATTTGAAAAATTCCTAGCGGAATGGGGCATACGACACGCACTGACAGCTCCGGCGCATCCGGCGGTGAACGGAAGGGTGGAACGGATGGTTCAATTCACGAAAAAAACTATCCAGAAAATCGAACACGGGGAAATCCAAGAAAAAATAAACAAAATGCTTTTCATACAACATATAACCCCAAACACAACAACAAACAAAAGCCCGGCAGAGCTGCTAATGGGGAGGAAACTAAGGTCCCCACTCGACAGACTGGATGCCACATACAACCCAGAAAAAACCCCAAACTCCTCCAGCAAGCACCGGTCCTTTGCGCCAGGCGACGCCGTCTACGCAAAGAACCTAACCGGAAACCCTCTATGGGTACCAGCTACCATAACCCAACTGACAGGCCCCCGCTCATATCAGCTGCAAACAACCGACGGACGAGCGTGGAAACGCCACATTGACTAAATAAAATCGAGAACGGCCATAAGAAACACAACCGACACGCTACCAGACACAGACGAACCCCTCAATACAAGCCAAGAGGGGAGGGAATAAGAAACCAGCCATACTCACCGGCAAGCAGCCAGCCCGAAACGTCATCAGGGAGAAGCAGCCAGGCCAGCTCGACCAGCCCGGAAAGACCAGGCGGGAGCGGCAAAAACCGCAGCTCAACCAGCCCGGGTAGACCAGGAGGGAGCTGCGACAAGCAGCCTAGCAGGGCCTTCCAGACGGTTCCAACGACGAGACCAAGAGGAACAGAGAACCCGACCGAACCAGCCGGGAGCCAACCAACAACTCACCTGCGCAGGTCCAGTAGGCAAGTACGGAGCCCCGCCTACTTACGGGACTACGTCATGTAGGACCAAACCAAGAGGGGAGGGGTGTTCTGTACATTCATTTACATTCTTGAAACCCCACGCTTTGATTGGCCAAAGCGCGGGGTGATCTGATTGGTCTAGCAAGCCGCGCTGATTGGCCCGCTAGGAATCTCCTGCGATTGGTGGAAATGAATCACGGGAGATTCAAAGCGGTGCCATTGGCCGCGGCTGCCACGGCTTGAGAATAAAAAGCCACTGTTTTTTCCTCGGAGCCAGATCAGTTCCGGGGACCAATAAAAGAGCTAAAAAACCAAGTCACCAACTCCGGGTCTCCTTACCGCGACGGACACAACACAAACAAAGCCCCATCTGAGGGATGCAGGCAGCACATGAAACCAAACCCATCCGGTCCATGGAAAAACCTCTCTCCATGGAACCAGTCCCTTGTGTCCAAAAGGTTGTGGGCAGATATACTACGGTACAATTAATTTATCCAGGAGATTTAAACTCATCCAAAGTACACAATTATCCTCTGACCATCTCTGCATCAGTCACAGGCTTCAATAACAGATAACAGATAATCAGAGTTGGAAGGGACCTTGTAGATTATCTAGTCCAACCCACCCACCCAAGTGGGAGACCCTACACCATTTCTGACAAATGGCAGTCCAATCTCTTCTTGAAAGTCTCAAGTGATGGCGCTCTCATAACTTCCAAGGGCAAGCTGTTCCATTGGTTGATTGTTCTCACTGTCAGAAAATTTCTCCTTATAATAATAAGGATAATCCTTATTAATAATCCTGCCCTGTCATCTTCCCCTTCACAATTTCCAGGTGAAGCAATATTTTTATTACCCCAAACCATTGTGCCTTCTAAGCAGCTGATATACTGATTCCTTTCCTTTCCTTTCCTTTCCTTTCCTTTCCTTTCCTTTCCTTTCCTTTCCTTTCCTTTCCTTTCCTTTCCTTTCCTTTCCTTTCCTTTCCTTTCCTTTCCTTTCCTTTCCTTTCCTTTCCTAGTAAACTTTGTACCTCAAATTCATCTGGGCTTTTAATTCCTAACAATAAGTCTACTTCTTCTGTCGTAACCTGGTCAGCAAGACAAGTCAGACATTCCTCAGAATAACTGTATTTGCAAAAGGGAGAAAAATATATTTTAAAGAAAGAAAATTGTCAATTGATTTTGTAACTTCCCTTTTCTAGAACAAAGGGTGATATAGGAGAAAGATAGTTCATTCAAGATGATTACTCTGCTGAATTGACATCTCCAAAGTAGATGTTAAAGGTAGCTACTTTCTGTTATTTCTGGAGCAGATATATTTACAGATAAAGTGCAGAGAATTAAACAAGAAATCTACTTCTATATGATTTAGTTATTTCTGTTCAAGTGATACATAGATGAATGATAACAAATAATGAAAGATTCTATATCTAGGAATATTTGCTGCGAGAATGGGTGAATGCAATAAAAATTTACAACTGTTTGTTATAGTCAGGCAGTTAGGAACTTCACAGACCATGTCTTCTCAATAACATTATATATGATTTCTTGGTTCTATCAACAAATCAACTTGTTTGTGAGTGTGTATGTGGAAATCCTTAAATAATCTCACATATATTGTTGCCCAAAGAGGATATTTTCTTCCTTTCTACTTGACTGATGAATACTATGAGGGCCCTAGAATGAATTCAGCTATGTGATTTTTTTGTTAAGGGAAAGACTGCAATAATGTAATACTTGGTTTAACAATAATTTTGGTTCCTAATTTAATGGAATATACAATTTCTAATTGTGTTGAAGCCCCTTCATCATATATTGGTAATAGAAAAAGACACTGTTCCAAATAACCAACTTGAATTTTCTAACAAGACTCAATTGGACATATGAGAATTTTTCAGACATTAGCTTGATTGAATTGCTGCGGAAGACAAGCTCATGCTTCTTAATTTGTTCTACTTTACTCTATAAAAGTTGTGTGTGTGTGTGTGTGAGAGAGAGAGAGAGAAAGAGAGAGAGAGTATGTGTGTGTATTTGAGAATCTGACAAAGATTAAATGAGTATAAACTATACATGCAGGTTGCTCACACAGTTATAGTCCTTGGATAGGCAAAATTTTTGATTTTAAAATATTTTTGCATGTGCATTCAGACAGTCCAGTACAGAAGGTACTGTGCAGGATGTATGAATGAGCAGAAGAACGAAAGAAGCATTGGATGGCAAATGGTCATCATGTGATGCTTCACCCACTGTCTAAGAATGGGCACAACATTGACCAAGGGCATTTTCATGCCACCATCATTTCATTTCTTAAGTCTTAAATGCAATAGAAAGCTGTATATGATTCCCACTGGATCCCCACCTCTGATGATCTGAAATGCTAAAAACAAGGGGCAGTGTTTCCAAGTCAGTCCAATTTCTTTAGAAACAAAATCCATTGATCACCACTTCACATCGAAGGAAGGAAGGAGTTCTTCCATGTCAAGGAAAAGGGGGAAATTAACAAAATAATAATAATAAATTAGTAATTTCACCTTACATGTTTTTGCTTGTTTGCCTACAGCACTGACAAGCTAACATTCTCCTTATAGGATCACAAGTTCAGGATTTAGTAGATGTGGTAATTTATTTATTTAATTTATGGCATATCATACATGGACTAGCAATATAAATTAACATTTCAATTAGATTAGTAGAACCCAATAAAATGTAAATATTAAAAAGATCTATGTTCAAATATCAATGTCTAGGCCATTGAAGTGCAGCATTGTTTACATTAAAGAAATCAGATACTGGACTGGTTATGCCCTCAGCTTCCACTCAGTCATAACATGGTAATAATTTTCTCCAATGGGAAGAGGAAACCTCAGCAAAGAAGGAGAAAGTAATATCATAGCCATTTCATTTACTCTAAGCCAGTGTCCTCTCAACATTGCTGATATTTTGGGAACCCAGGTGCCTGGACCTTCTTTCAGACTGGTTCAGAATCCTTCTGTGGAAGGACCCTTAAAAGGCCTGTTATGGTAGAATTCTAATAACTAGGAGTCAGACCTTGATCTCTTTGATCTAGGAGTCCTTACTTGATCTCATCTATGGCAATTACATCTTCCAGAACAAATTTCATCCTCTGAGAAGACTAGATATGTGAGAAAGTATTTTAAAAATAATAGCAATTGACAGCTCTTCATCATAACGAGTACAAAACACTGCAAGGGTCTTCCAGGGCAGGAATTAATTCACAATCCATTTGCTATGTTCGCTTATGTAAGAGGAAAACATGAACAAAATCCATTGTGTATTGTGTAACTGTGACTCAAACTTCAAAATTACCAGTCGATACTTTTCTACTGCAAAAGGGAGAATTTGAAACGTTGAACAATCACACATTGTGCTCTGGGAAAATCTGGGAAAATGTGTACGTGTTAAGGAGGCATTTAACTTCCTGATGTCCCATATTAGGTAATGAATTGTATACTGAAATTCAATAGGTAGATTGTAAACCAAGCCATCTTCGGATGGGGCAGTAGGCTAGGGTATAAAATAGAATGCAAAATTTTGCTCTGGGTTCCTCCCACCTGCCAGGGCAGGAACCCGTTTCTGCAGAAATGCTACAATAAAGCTGTTTTCCTTGGATTTATATCGAATCTCGGGTGGTTTTTCAAGCCCCCACCCCACACTTAGAACTCAAATACTTAGATGTGACAGAAAATCAGGCTGTCCAATATGTATGTATGATTATTTTCTTTGAGTGTTGCAGGAGAAGCATGAATTGTGTGAGGAGCTGCTTACTATAGTGCTTGCTGCATTTTGCCATATTTAAAGCCTTTCTGGAAATTCTCTAGAAATCATTGTCTAAAGTAGGTGACTAAATATTGTTCATAATGGAAGAATATTTAAGTAGGAAATAAACAATAATAATAGGAGGAGGAGGAGACCAGTTTGGTTAAATAACAAATGTGTTCCTATCCCAATTATTCTGTCCTTAAAATGAACCTACAACTTTGGCTATTGGCACACATGCCAAAGTATACAGAGCAGAAGTACTTATAAATCCATTTGAGCATAGAAATACCAGCAATAAGCATTCTGCCATAAAGCAAAAGTGCTGTTGAAAATATGATAAAGCACAATACATAAGGTTGTTAAGTCTTTGTACTGTCATCAAGGACATCAATCAGTCTGGCCAGGGTGTACCAAGTGGCATTTTAATACCTGCAGTGATATCTGAAATATATAGCTACTTCATTATTTTAGTGGCTTAGTAAACACACACACACACACACACACACACACATTTTTACCATTTACTAAAAATATTTGTGTTTGTGTGTATGCATGTATAATGGAAAAGGCCAAGCTTCAATTTTGTAATATTGCTTTAATCATGCAGTGATTGGACTAAGAAAAATCAGACATCCCATTCTGTTGTGGTCCTAACTCCCCAATCAATGCTTGTTTTTTTCTCTTTTGGTTTTTCTCAGGCTCTTCAGTTGCTGTGTACAAAAAGTGGATTCCAAATACAAATTTTGAAAATGCTGCTAACTGGGATCAAAACCGAGTTCCATGTGCTAAGGATGCTGTTCTTTTTGGGAGTAGTAAGGTGCTTAATTTGTGAATCAAAACCAAATTTGCCCCAGCTGGTCTTTCAGGAATTTGGTCTTTACATGTCTTTATTTCTTCCAGATTGTATCAGTTTTTGTCCAGGCATCCCACTCTTTGACAGACATAGTAAGTATACTCATTATTATGATATTAATTAATTTATTTATTTTATTTGTCAATCACTTACAAGATAATAGGTATAAGTATAAACATGAGTAAGAATACAGGAAATAGGTACAAATAAATGGGGACAATATGTTCAACTAGAGTAATGCTTAAATATATTACATACTTAAAATTGTACTGCAGGTAAGTGAGAGATTAATTTTGTGCCATTTCTGACAGGGTTTTGATCACATCATCATGTCTGCCATTTGGACTTTTTGATCGTGCCTTATGGACATCTGAGTCCAAAATCAATCACTTATCTTGATGACCTTGTTTATTAGAAAGAGATACTATCTCTTATTAGAAAGATACTTGGCTATCATATGTTAAAGCAAGGGTCCCCAAACTATTTAAACAGGGGGTCAATTCATGGTCACTCAGACTTTTGGGGGGCTGGACCGGCTGGGTGGGCATAGCTAGGTGGTCATGTGACTGGGAGGGCATGGCCTATTTAGCAGTCCATTAAACAATATGTGCAAATTAAACTTTAATTCGTTATGCTCCTGGGGGTGGAAAGCAGGATAGTGAAGGGATATAGCTGCCTTGAAGGGGTGTGTGTGTGAGAGAGAGAGGGACTTCTGTGTGTGTGTGTGTGTGTGTGTGTGTGTGTGTGTGTGTTCTCCTTTCCTCTCCTCCCTTTCTTTTTCTCTGGAGGCCAGGGAGGCCAAAAACGGTCCCTTCTAGGACTCTTTTAGATTATTATTTTCTAGTAAAGTCTGCAGCCTTAAACTTTATATTCATTTTCTAATCAGAGTCAACTATGCTTACATTTAGATCAATTTAGTTGAGCTTTGCCATTTGCTTTGACTTTAAGTCAGTACCCTGTCCCTTTGCTTTTATGTAAGAGCAATTTGCTTCTGCTTAGTGACAAATGCCAGATTGGCCAGTGCTTACTTATGATTCTTGAAAAATAATGTTGATCAACTCAGATGGACTCAGTATTAGCCAGAATTGAATTCAGGAACTGCAGGTCTTCTGTGTTTAAAGATGCATATATTGCCATCCTAATTTGGAAGGAGAAACCTGGAAACTGATAGCATTTTTATGGCAGATTGTTTACTTGGATATGTCTGCAGGAATAAATTGAGGATTCATAGGTTCTCATAATCAATACTCCATGCAATTCTTGTTCTTCGTATGTTTCAAGGGGAACCACAGCACCATCAAATTTCTTGCAGCAAAAATGTCAGCTCTTTATCTCCTTTTTAAACCTATTTTCACAACAGATGGCTTAAATCAAGTATGGATAAGGTTTGCCCTCTCCACTTGGTCTAGTATAATACAAAATTGTATCATCTTCCTTCTATAACTTATGATTTCTTGGGACTAATCTAACTTCTGCTGAAAAAAAAAAACGTTTCCTTTGTCACATCTGAAGATGCATTGGCTCAGGAAATCCAGACAAACATTCTGCTCACAGAAAGCATAGTCAAAATTACATTTTGACACTGCCAACATCTTGATCAACTCACAGGCCCAAGACATTACTTTATTGAGCTAGTTCCTGAGATACTCAAACCAAATATTTAATGTCTTCTGGTTTGTTTGAATAAATATGATTGTATATTTATTCTCCACAGGGCCAATATCATTGCATGTTTCCCCTGGAAACTGGCAACTAACCATTAGTTCCAACTTAATGAACCTTCTGAACTGTTGACTAGCAATAAACTAAAGAAAAGAATGGAATAGCACCTTACAGTTAGAATTGTCTTATCTCTTTTCAATCTGTACACACTCTTAAGAAACCTAAAATATTGAACAGGAATAATTCTATATTTGGAAAGAGTCAGGCTATGTAACTAAGTGCCTTCCTCTGCTTGTGTTTTCTTATTAACACGTTTCTTCTTGTTTCAAATACTTGAGTTTTAAGAATGAGTTGTGCCTTAAAATGACCCTTTCCCTCTAATAGCTTCATTTCACTATTGCACACTTGGGCATTCTTAAAGCATTTAATAGCCTAGTCAACATGCAAAAGTGAAACGAAATTATTTTGAAGCACACAGCCGTTGGTTGCTGCTGTAAACAATGATTTTGTCAACATATCTGCTTTTTCATTTACCCCCCTCAAACAATGTTCATCCTAGGAACCTCAGGTTGCTACGGTGATTTGATTTCCCAGTGAGAGAGTTATCAACCATTAAATAGCCACATTCAAAACTGCATAATGCTAGAACATGCAATCGTCTTTTTCCATATGAATGTATATCTTCCTGCTTCAGTTGTCACTGGAAGCATTAATTCCATCTCCTGCCACCACTTGAAGGAGCTGGACAAGGTCTTCTTAGCTGCAACCCTCAGACTGTGACTTGGTGATGCTAAGCTCTTTATTTTTATATTGGCATGTTATATCCTGTGGGCTGTTTTAAATACATATATAGCCATTCATTTTGATGCCTTGTTTTTCTTACTTCCTTTGGATTTCCTTCTTATAGAAAGTCTTTTTTTAAAGTTGTGATACAATTTTAATTAATAGTCTGGTTGTTTTGGAACCTTTTTGATTATCTGCCTTGAGAATCCTTAAATGGTCAAAATTCAGAAGGCAAATATTTTAGTTAAATAAGTAAATTTTGAATATGAAAAGTGTTGGAAGCTGTTCTGTGTCAAAAAGTGGAATAAAGAGTTGCTAAGAAATGCATGGCATATACATTTAACAAATAAATAAAATTATACTATTTATTATTATAAGCCATCAAGTTGTTTTCAACTCCTAGTGACCACATAAATTCCTCCATAATGATCTACCCCAACCTGCTCCTAGAATATAAAAAAAATTAATGTAATCTGCCATTTGCAAATTACCGATCACCCAATAATCCTTCAGTAAGATTTTCAGGAATGAAGAATGGTTTAGTCATATTTCTGTTGCTTTCTTATAATACTTATCTAGTTTACAGTATTTGTTTCTGTTCTGTACCTTCATTTGCATTCTTGAAACCTCGCGTTTTGATTGGTCAAAGCGCGGCATGATCTGATTGGTTTAGCGAGCCGCGCTGATTGGCCTGCTAAGAATCTCCCGCGATTGGTGGATACGAATCGCGGGAGATTCAAAGTGGTATCATTCGCCGCGGCCGCCGCGGCCGCCACGGCTTGATAATAAAAAGCCGCAAGTTTTCCCTTGGAGCCAGATCGGTTCCGGGGGCTTAATAAAGAGCTGAAACCACAGTCACTGCCTCCTGGTCTCCTTGCCGAATGGACACGACACTGGCGACGAGGATGGGATCCCAAGGCTGAACCCCATCGAGCACGTGTCCACCGGAAGCAAGACCGACGAGATGGCCAGCATCGCTCCGCCCGTGCCCTTCAACCCCGCTAGCAAGGACTGGGAATTCTACACAGACAGATTCCTCATATTCCTCGAATGCAGCAACATGAAGGACGCCATCAGGCCGAAAAAATGAGCCGTTTTCCTGACACACTGCGGGCCCGCAGTTTCAAGATGTTGGAAGCCGTCGTGAAACCCGCCGACGTCAAAGCGATGGACTGGGAAGACCTCAAGCCCTTGCTCTGCAACCACTACGCCCCCGCCGTGCCCACCCTCATCAGGTGGCACGACTTCTACCGGCGGGACCAGAGACCGGGCGAAAGCATCAGCGACTTTGTTGCTGAGTTGCGGAACCTAGGAGGCATGTGCGGATTCTCTGACATGGACGAGGCCCTATGGGACCGAGTTGTGCTCGGACTTCGGGATCCAGTCCTCCAGAGCCGACTGATGGCCAAAGGCGACATCGCCCTCGCTGACGCCATCGCTGAAGCCACATATATAGCTACCCGGAAGTCGGCGAACCACATGCAGAGACCGGACGCCGGGGACCGCACCACGACCACCAACTCAGGATGGGCAACCGAGGCCCAACCGGAAGCAAGTCACTGCGAGACCACCACCCACCATGGCGAATTCCACTCCGCCTCCGACACCTTGGACAAGGAGGAGGAAATCCACCGGCTCCAGGCGGGACGCGACCAGCGCAATTGGTGGGGTCATAAGTTGGGGACCACGTGTGCCGGTTGCGGAGGTGACCACCCGAGATCGGAGTGCCAATTCTTCGATGCAGTCTGCCGGCATTGCGACAAAAAGGGCCACATCGTCCACGTCTGCCGACTAAAGAAAGCCTACAGTCCCAGACGGCGGGACCACAGCGAGCGGAGATGGGACAGCACACCCCCTAGAGCCAGAGATCGCCCAGCCGACAGCCAATGGGACCGGAGCGGGCGAACCCGATGAGGCAGAGAGACCTGGCGGAAGGAGTAAACCACCAGACGGTCATCATCGGCCATGCATCAATCACCGATGCCCAAAAAGTCTACGTGGAGGTAGGCATCGAAGGCGAGCCATGCAGGATGGAGGTGGATTCCAGGCCCTACCTCTCCATGGTCACCTGGCAAGAAATCAAATGCTTGGTGCCTACCATCCACAAGAAGGGACTGGAGAACCAGAGACTAATCATCAAAGACTACCAGGGAAACCGCATCCCGGTAGTCGGAACCGGACAATTCAAAGTAACATTTAAGGGCTGCACAGCAAAGCTTCCCCTAACAATCGTGGACCGAGACCAGCCCAGCCTTTTGGGACTGCAATGGTTCGCGCCGCTCGGCATCGAAGTCACGGGCATCAACCACATCGCCGAGACCGATTGGGAGCAGCAACTGGCACAGGACTTCCAGGAAGTGTTTGACGGCACCCTAGGCAAGTACCGAGGGGCCCCCATCTCCTTCAGCCTAGAACCTAACATACCCCAAGACACCTAAAACCACGGCAGGTACCTTTTGCACTCAGGCCAAAAATTGACGAGCAAATTGACAAGCTCGTCAAGTAAGGGGTCCTACAACGAATTGATCATGCCTGGTGGGAGACCCCAATAGTCACCCCAGTCAAGCCCAATGGGTCGGTGAGAATCTGCAGGGACTATAAGGCCACCCTAAATTGCGCCTTGCAACAAAGCGCCTTCCCCGTCCCAGTAATGCAGCACCTTCTACAATCACTGGGGGGAGGCAAGGTTTTTGCGAAACTCGACCTGGCCCAAGCATACCAACAGCTGCCGGTCAACGCAGAAACTGCGGAGGCACAAACCATAGTCACCCACTGGGGATCTTTCCGATGTAACCGACTCCAGTTTGGAGTCAGCATGGCACCTGGAATTTTCCAGAGCCACATGGAGAGACTCTTGTAGGGCATCAAGGGGGTGGTGCCCTACTTCGACGATGTGCTGGTGTCGGCAACCAACCAGCGAGAACTGGAGGGTCGGCTAAGGGAGGTGTTAATCAAATTCAAGGAAACCGGGCTAAAAGTGAAGAGGGAAAAGTGCCAACTTTACACAGAGCGGGTCGAGTTCCTGGGATACCTCCTAGACTGGCACGGCATCTACCCCACCAAAACTAAAATCAGAGCCATTAAGGAGGCTCCCACACCCAGGACTAAAATGGAACTGCAGGCGTTTCTGGGACTGCTTAATTTTTACAATGTTTTCCTGCCCCAGAAGGCGACCGCGGCGGAGCCTTTGCATAGGCTCTTGGACAAGATGGCTACCTGGACTTGGGGGAAACGCGAGGAAGCCACCTTCAGGAGAACCAAGGACCTGCTCACCTCGGATGCCGTCCTCATCCAATACAATGAGACCCTACCACTCACCGTCACATGTGACGCCTCACCCTTCGGCGTCGGCGCCGTCCTCAGCCACACAATCCCGGATGGAAGAGAAGCGCCCATCGCCTTCTTCTCCAGGACACTCACCAAACCGGAGCGGAACTATAACCAGCTGGACAAGGAGGCCCTAGCCATCGTCGCAGCAGTGAAGAGGTTCCATGAGTACCTCTACGGCTGAACCTTCACAATCATCACGGACCACAAGCCGTTGCTGGGCATCCTGGCAGGAAACTGGGCCACCCCAAACATTTTATCTCCCAGGATGACAAGGTGGTCCGAATTCCTTGCCGCCTACAGCTACCGGCTCACACACCGACCTGGTAAGACTATTACACATGCAGACGCTTTGAGCCGCTCACCGCTACCCGACCTAGACACTGACCCAGCACCCACAATGAGCACCCTCAGCATAGAGACTCTGCCCGATCTACCCATAACCGCGTCAGGCATTGCCCAAGAAACCAATAAAGACAAACGTCTGGCGCGGGTGTTACATTGGGTAGAGAAAGGGTGGCCAGAAAAGGACAACGATGAAGCATTCAAAACATTCTGGAACCAGCAAAGGGAACTTTCGCTGCAAAAAGGGTGTGTACTGTGGGGGGATAGGGTGGTTATCCCGGAAAAACTGCAAGAGAAGGTATTGGGGTTGTTACACGAGGGGCACCTGGGCATAGTTAGAACGAAAGTCCTGGCCAGAAGTTATGTTTGGTGGCCAGGGATGGATAAGCAAATCGAGGCCTGGGTGGCAAGGTGTCAACGCTGCCAAGAAACCAGACCGAGCCCTCCCGCGGCACCAATCCTGGAATGGGAAAACCCCAGGGGACCCTGGTCTAGGGTCCACATAGATTTTGCCGGGCCCACCAAGGGACATACATTCCTAGTAACCGTAGATGCTTACTCCAACTGGTTGGAGGTAAGCAACATGAAATCCACCACCACAGAGGCCATAACCAAGGAACTTTGCAAACTATTCACAACCCACGGCCTCCCGGATGTCATTGTGTCAGACAACGGGCCCCAATTCACCTCGCTGGAATTTGAAAAATTCCTAGCGGAACGGGGCATACGACACGCACTGAGAGCTCCGGTGCATCCGGTGGTGAACGGAAGGGCGGAACGGATGGTTCAATTCACGAAAAAAAACATCCAGAAAATCGAACACAGGGAAATTCAAGACAAAATAAATAAAATGCTTTTTATCCAACATATAACCTCAAACACAACAATGAACAAAAGCCCGGCAGAGCTACTGATGGGGAGGAAAATAAGGTCCCCACTCGACAGGCTACACCCCACATACAACCCAGAAAAAACCCCAAACTCCTCCAGCAAGCACCGGTCTTTTGCACCAACTAACGGGTGACCCACTATGGGTACCAGCAACCATAACCCAACTGACAGGCCCCCGCTCGTACCGGCTGCAAACAACCGATGGACGAGCGTGGAAATGCCACATCGATCAAATAAGATCGAGAATGGCCACAAGAAACACGACCAACATGCAACCAGACACAGAAAATCCCCTTAACACAAGCCAAGAGGGGAGGGAATACCCCGGGAACCAAAACCCAGAAGAAAACCAACCATACTCACCAGCAAGCAGCCAGCTTGAAGCCTCACCAGGGAGAAGCAGCCAGGCCAGCTCGACCAGCCCAGAAAGACCAGGCGGGAGCGGCGAGAACCGCAGCTCAACCAGCCCGGGTAGACCGGGAGGGAGCTGCGACAAGCGGCCCAGCAAGGCCTACCAGGCGGTTCCATTGACGAGGCCAAGAGACACAGAGAACCCGACCGAACCAGCCAGGAGCCAACCAACGACTGACCTGCGCAGGTCCAGTAGGCAAGTGCGGAGCCCCGCCTACTTACGGGACTACGTTGCATAGGACCAAACCAAGAGGGAAGGGGTCTTCTGTACCTTCATTTGCATTCTTGAAACCGCATGTTTTGATTGGTCAAAGCGCAGGGTGATCTGATTGGTTTAGTGAGCCACGCTGATTGGCCCGCTGAGAATCTCCCGTGATTGGTGAATACGAATCGCGGGAGATTCAAAGTGGTGCCATTGGTCGCGGCCGCCGTGGTTGAGAATAAAAAGCCGCAAGTTTTGCCTTGGAGCCAGATCGGATCCGGGGGCTTAATAAAGAGCTGAAACCACAGTCACTGCCTCCTGGTCTCCTTGCCGAATGGGCACGACAGTTTCCTTCACTTCTTATCTGTTAGAGCAATATATTTGGTTCCATTCTCAGAGGATGTCTGAAGGGAGGGGGTTAAAAAAAATCAAAATGGCAGCCACAACCATTTGATTTATGCCTTGCTATGTGCAGGGACATTAAAAAAAAAAGACGGGCTTTTTATTACATTGATGGAAAAAAGATTTTGGTTGCCATCTTGATTTTTAACATCTCCACCTCCTGGTCGGTTAACTCTAGCCCAGAGACCTCCAACCTTGGCAACTTTAAGACTTGTGGACTTCAATACCCAGAATTCCTCAGCCAGCTTCGCTTTGCTGGTTGAGGAATTCTAGGAGTTGAAATCCACAAGTCTAAAAGTTGCCAAGGTTGGAAACTCTATCCCTATCCCAAATGCTGTACGGAGAGCTAATTCTGATTCCTTAAGTCAGAGGGTTGGTGGGACTGGGAGGAATATCACAGTTTTGTTTGGCTGGGACAAAAAAGAAGTCCTGAGGCAAGAATCACTCATTCTTCTGCATACTTTCTCTCAGGCAATTCCTTTTAAAGGAAAGAAACTGACTAAAATCCAAAAACAACACATACTCTAGTGTATAGTAAGTGACAGCATCTTACAAGAGTCTTCCAAGTCTGATTTCCCACAGAAGTAAGAAAGAATCATTGGCATTCTAGTCTATAACTTAAGGAATGTATCAAATGAATAAGGTTATCTTAGAAAAAGTAGGTTATGAGTTGGCTAATGTGAAAACTCTGAAAAAAAACAGTCCGTCCAGAGAAACATTTTCATGCTTTCCAATTGTGAAAATTACTGTGTAAGGAATGTACTCTGCTCCAAGCCCACGAGACAATACTCATTTTGAGTTTTTTTCCCTCCTTTCTAAATATCTGTTCTCTGGCTTTAATGATCTGAGCCAACATGGCAGAAACAGGTTTAAAAATAAATGGCTGTTGAGGGAAAGCATCCAGTTTCCTCTAGTTAATATGGTTGATGCTTAGTGTATCTTGCACCTCTTTTCTTTATTTATGTTGTAGGTTTCTTTTCATTTTCTAAGGGTCATGCATGATTTCATCTGTCCAAATAACCCATATAATTTTATTTGTGATAATTTATTCAGGCTGTTTAAATTGCTAATTACTTGACTGTTTAATAGGATAACATGCTGTGTTTAACTGGTCTGTAAGCATCCACATGAGAATTGTACTTCACTGTGTATAATTATTTTAAACTTGTGGTATTTTAAGAGGCTATATAAGAGGTAAAATGGTGGGATGTCAAAGCTAAACCAATTGTGCTTCTGCATATTATGTTATAGGTTTTTTTTTAATAATATAAATCATGAAAAAGAAATACAAATAACTGATTACAGGTAGTCCTCAACTTAAAACAGTTCACTTCGTGACCATTCGAAGTTCAACATCACTGAAAAAAAGGGACATGACCATTTTTCGTACTTATGACTATTGCAGCATCTTCATAGTCAGGGGATCAAAATTCAAATTTTTGGCAACTGACTTACATTTATGATGGTGGCAGTGTCCCGAGGCCACCTGATCAGCTGTTGCAACCTTCTGACAAGCAAAGTCAATGGGAAAGCCAGGTTCACTTAACAACTGGGTTACTAACAACTGTATGAATCACTTAACTGTGACAAGAAAGGTCGCAAAAATGGGGCAAAATTCACTTAACAACTCTCTCACTTAGCAACAGAAATGTTGGGCTCAATTGTGGTTGTAGGTTGAGGACAGTGGTGGGATTCAAATTATTTTACTACTGGTTCTACGGGCGTGGCTTGGTGGTCATGGCATGGCTTGTGGGTGTGGCTTGGTGGGCATGTCAGAGGAAGGATGCTGCAAAATCCCCATTCCCTCCCCAGCCCACGAGCCTGCTTTCCAACTCCGTTCTCTTGTGCAGGGCAACAAAAGAAGACCCAGACAATTAGCTGGGACTTGGGAGGCAGAGAATAGATGGAGCAAGGCCAGTCAGAGGTGGTCTTTGCTGGTTCTCTGAACTACTCAAAATTTCCACTATCGGTTCTCCAGAACTGGTCCAAACCTGCTGAATACCACCTCTGGTTGAGGACTACCTGTATTATACCAGGACAATTTTTACACTGCCTGTCTTCTTCAATATTCTGATTTTTCCTGAACTACTTATTGTTATTATTATGGGGCAGAGCATCCCATCATTCTAGCAACATGACACTGGGGAAGAAGTATAGGAAGAGGATGATCAGCATTTTCTGCTCTTTTTTATTTATTTTTCTTCACAACAAATAATGTGTCCATTTTGTTTAATGCAAGGAAATATACTTAGTGAGTTATGGAGGTAGAAAGATGTGCTTGTTTGGGAGAGTTTGACCATAAAGTTTTTCATGTCCTTTTTCCTAATTCTCGGTCATCCCACTGTTTGGTCTTCCCCATATTAGAATTTCTGACATTGGGAAGACCAATCTTTGCCTAGTAAAAGAGTTTATGCAGCATAATGTCAATTCAGGCTGCACCTCTGATGCTGGAGAAGGAAACTCATGTATCCTTTGGACAGTCCTTAGCAGCCATGGTGTTTAGCATTATTCTCCAGAATAGCTCCACCCAAATAGCAATAGCGCTAAGACTTATATACTGCTTCTCAGTGCTTTACAACCCTCTCTAAGCGTTTTACAGAGTCAGCATATTGCTCCCAATAATCTGGCTCCTCAGATTGACTAAGGTCAAATAACTTTAGAGTCCAAGCAATGAAAGGCACTCATGAATGAGAAAGCCATTTTAAGAACGTTTCCTCTGGCTTTAGAAAGACATCACTAAAGAAATATTCCCAGAGTTCAATTTGATAAACTCCTATTTATGCTCATAAAACATTTTATTGTATGAATCTTTTAATCTTAAAAATCACAAGAATAAATGATTGTGTGTGACAATGCTATTATTACAAATGTTTCAATTCTGTAAAAGGTATTGCTTTGGCTTTCTGTATCTATTGATTGTTTCTATAATGTTATCTGGAGCCCTGCTTTATTTTGTTCTTACAGCTTGTTTCTTAACAATTTGTCTAGTTTGTTGCTTGATAAATTTTATTTAACTGAATTTCGGGCTTGACAGTTGATCTTTTTCATCACATGTATTTCGTGCATTGGTCAAAGAGCTATTTTTTTTATTGAGTTAATGAATGAAGCTATTGATCTTATCAATAATACCATAATACCAATGATATTCTCTTAGAGAAAGACAAAGTTGATCGTACCTTGGGTTTCCAGTGCCTTTTTTTATTCAGGTGCATTGGTGTTGACTTATTTAAGTTACTGACAACAGAATCAGCAGAAAAGGATGTGGTTGCAAAATGGTCCCAGAGCTTTAAGATTTACAGGATAAATATAAGTAGCAGGTTCAGAGGATTGGGAATGATATAATGCATGATTTCATTATAAATAATAAAGGTAAATATATATTATGTAATAATAAATATGTAATAATAAAGGATATATGTTGCAAAATTCAAGTTTTGTAGCTAAAAGAATACAAGACTAGATTGTTGCTTATATTAAATATATATAGATATACATTTTATTATATTTATTATACTATACTATACTGTACTGTACTGTACCGTACCGTACCGTACCGTACCATACCACACCATACCACACCAAACCATACCATACTATGGCTTTTATGATGTTCTCAAACAAATCCAGCTACTGTTCATTATCCTGAATTAGGTGACAGGATATATGGAAAGAACTTCTGTCTCTTAAGTAGAACATTTGTCCCACAGGGCCATTCTTGAAGCCTGCTGATCCTGTCTCTTTGCTCTTTGACAATCAACCTGATGCTACCTTTGTTCTCAAATGTATGAATGGCATGTAATTTCCTCAAGATCATTATCCAGAGTCACAGGAGTGGGAGTGTTTCCCTGGAGTATAGAGATAAAAAGATTCTTATTTGTATTTGGCAGCAGGCAAAGGAAGCGGGCCATCAGTGTGTGCATGTGTGTGTGGAATGACACAAATAAGAGGCAGCTGGCTCGTACAGGCCCATATCAAAATCGTGATTCATATTGCTAAAGATTGGAGTATAACCTAGCTTCTTCCATACTAGCCACTATATGTTGCTGGTACCTTCAGCATGCCACCAAATTTTGGTGATGGTAAAGAGTATAAGTCCTTTTTTTACATATTAGAGCTGCAGAACTCTGAATACTTAGGCAGTTCTAACCTCTGCCCTTATTTCTTCAGACTTCCCATACTATGTCACATGCATCACTTCCAAGTAAAGGCATTAGCTCTTCTTCTTCTTCCCACCATCTACCATGAACTTGCTGCCTCTAGTTATCCATCTGTCCCAAGCCATACCAGCCTATCTTACTATTGGTAGACTTACCTCACCACTTCTTTATTATCCAATTTGAGACAATATGCATGTACAGATCATCTATTTACCAATTTTTGATATCAAGATGGTGTGTGTGTGTGTGTGTGTGTATCCATTTATCCATTTGATTGCTATAGGATGTGATAAAGCCCCAGTCCCAGGCATGTATGTATCCCTGGTTTTGGAGTTAAAAGATAGTGTGACATACTGTGTTTCTCCAAAAAATAAGACCCAGTCTGTTGTTGTTTTTTGCTCCAAAAGACATATTAGAATTTATTTTGGGGGAAACATGGTATCAAGGAACCAGCCCCTGCCACCCCATCTCACCCCAGCTGGGTGCTCCACTTCCCCAGTGTGCATAAAAGACACAGTGAGTGAATAGGAGCAGACGCTGTCTAGCAGCAGCTGCAACCTGCTGCCCCTTGGCCATTGCACATTGGGACTGTGCAACCCGTGCAATGCAGGTGAGTCCAAGCACTGCAAACACTGGACCAGCTCTGCAAGCAGCAAGAAGAGGCAAAAGTGCATGAGGAGAGGCACACAACTCAGCCTGCTGGACATGCTACATGGATATCCATCCACTCCATCCCACTGTCTGTCTTTGCTTGCCCACAGCCATGATGGGTAAGTGGCCACTTGGTGTGCTTAGCAGGTGAGATCACATGCCTCCCCCTGCACCTCTGCCTTTGCCTGCTTCTTGGAGGGCTGGCCCAGTGGTTGTAGTGTACAGACTCAGCCCCAGAATGTACCAGCCCCTTGGTGGGCAGGCTGCAGTTGATGCCAGTTACCATTAGCCCCTGTGCACTCACCACCTGCTATGCTGGCCATGCACGCCAGGGCTGATGATCTTAACTGGGGCTTATTTTGGGGATAGAGCTTATATTATGAGCATTCTGGAAAAAATCATACTAGGGCTTATTTTCTGGTTGAGTCTTATTTTCAGGGAAACACAGTTGGAATTACTGTTTGCTTTTATCTTATTTTTGCCTTTGATATTGCTTCACAACCTGTTTGATCAGAAGAGACAGTTTGTCTAAAATCAGCTGTAGCTTATTGTGGAACTTATAATTTCTGTGGGAAAAGTTGAGGTCTGCTTTTGATCTTCTCCAAGAAAGTCTGGGACAGATTATAGCTGAATATATCAATGAAGAATCTTAATCATCCAAGTAGTAAAGTCATGACAATTGGGCTTCTTGTTGGTTCAAAGTGTTTTGCTGCTCATCCAAGTAGTTTCTTTATTTTCTTTCCAATAAGAAAAGGGAAACTACTTGGAATTAATTGTCATGGCTCAGCTTTCAGACAATTATAGTTGAAGTTCTACCAAAACTCCATTTTTCCAGCAGGCCTTAGAGATGATGTGTCATGATGCTATTCTCACTTGTAGTTTGAGGTTTTACAAATATGAAGTTTTTATACTGTTTCTCTGCAGTATATATTTTGTATTTATATAATTATATTTATTTACAGAATACTAGATCTACAGGTGAAACTCGAAAAATTAGAATATCGTGCAAAAATTATTTCAGTAATGCAACTTAAACAGTGAAACTAATATATGAAATAGACTCATCACATGCAAAGCAAGATAGTTCAAGCCATGATTTGTCATAATTGTGATGATTATGGCTTACAGCTCATGAAAACCCCAAATCCACAATCTCAGAAAATTAGAATATTACATGCAATCAATAAAACAAGGATTGTACCTATGACAATATCGGACCTTCAGAAAATATAAGCATGTATGTGTACTCAGTACTTGGTTTGGGCCCCTTTTGCAGCAATTACTGCCTCAATGCGGCATGGCATTGAAGCTATCAGCCTGTGGCATTGCTGAGGTGTTATGGAAGACCAGGATGCTTCAATAGCATCCTTCAGCTCTTCTGCATTGTTCGGTCTCATGTCTCCCATCTTTCTCTTGGCAATGCCCCATAGATTCTCCATGGGGTTCAGGTCAGGCGAGTTTGCTGGCCAATCAAGCACAGTAATCCCATGGTCATTGAACCAGTTTTGGTGCTTTTGGCAGTGTGGGCAGGTGCCAAGTCCTGCTGGAAAATGAAGTCAGGATCCCCATAAAGCTCGTCTGTAGAAGGAAGCATGAAGTGCTCCAAAATCTCCTGGTCAATGGCTGCGTTGACCCTGGACTTAATGAATCACAGTAGATCAACACCAGCAGATGACATGGCTCCCCAAATCAACACAGACTGTGGAAACTTCACACTGGACTTCAAACATCTTGTAGTGTGTGCCTCTCCATTCTTCCTCCAGACTCTGGGTCCTTGATTTCCAAATGAGATGCCAAAGTTGCTCTCATCAGAAAAGAGGACTTTGGACCACTGAGCAACAGACCAGTTCTGTTTCTCTTGAGCCCAGGTAAGACACTTCTGACATTGTTTGTTGTTCAGGAGCAACTTGACAAGAGGAATACAACATTTGAAGCCCATGTCCAGGATCCGTCTGTGTGTGGTGGCTCTTGATGCACTGACTCCAGCCTCAGTCCACTCCTTGTGAAAGTCCCCAACACTTTTGAATGGCCTTTTCCTGACAATCCTCTCTAGGCTGCGGTCATCCCTGCTGCTTGTGTACCTTTTTCTTCCACACTCTTCCCTTTCACATAACTTTCTATTAATGTGCTTTGATGCAGCACTTTGGGAACATCCAATTTCTTTTGCAATTACCTTTTGAGGCTTTCCCTCCTTATGGAGGGTGTCAATGATGGTTTTCTGCACAACTGTCAGGTCAGCAGTCTTTCCTATGATTGTGCTTCCTACTGAACCAGACTGAGAGACCATTTAAAGGCTCAGGAACCCTTTGCAGGTGTTATGGCTTAATTAGCTGATTAGAGTGGGACACTTTGAGCCTAGAATATTGAACCTTTTCACAATATTCTAATTTTCTGAGATTGTGGATTTGGGGTTTTCATGAGCTGTAAGCCATAATCATCTCAAGTATGACACATCACAGCTTGAACTATCTTGCTTTGCATGTAATTGGTCTATCTCATATATTAGGTTCACCTTTTAAGTTGCATTACTGAAATGAATGAACTTTTGCACGATATTCTAATTTTTTGAGTTTCACCTGTAAGCTGCTCACAATCTGGAGTGATTCCAGGGACATATAAGCCCAATAAACAAACAAACCTCTTCCCATAGTGGCATTCAGTATTGAGCAAGACAGACCAATTATAGATTCCTATATTTCCTAAGTAATATGGACATTCATATTAAATGAACTGCCTTTAATTGGTGCAGTTGATTTCTTGAATTAAAATTATTAGATAGCAAAATTAAGTATTTTTCTTTAATCATATATTGTTGCATGTTTTAGAATGCTAGAATTTTATACCATACTATTCCATTTTGTTCAATTCTTTTTAGCATTGTGTTGAGTAAGACTACACAGTGAATTCACACATTGAACTAAGACTTCATTCATCAATTCATTCATATCCATTCATCACACTAATTTATACAAGATATAATGACTGAATTGACAGAATAGGCTAAGGCAGCGATCACCAACCCTTTTGGATTGGCACTCCAACTGGACAGGGGAGTGGGGAACTGGTCACATGAGTGGCTGGCCAGTGCACATGCACTCAGCTCAACTTGCATGAGGGACAGATCGGTGTGTACACACGTGATTGCTCATCCACCCACTGGTCGTGCAAGTTGAGCTGCAAGCATATGTGCAAGTTGAGCTGTGTATGTATGTGTGCACTCCAGCTAGCCACTCACATGGCCCAATTCCAAATAGGCCACGGCCCAGTAATGGGCTGAAGCCCAGAGGTTGGGGACTCATGGCTGAGGCACAAATGTGGAAAGCGACACAAAGAAGCACAGTGGGTAAACTCAATTGTAATTGTGTAAGGTTGACTCCTCAAAGCATCTTTCTATATGTGCATTTCTGAAATGTTGGCTAATGAACACCTCTCTTCAATTGTGTATAAAGGAAAATAAAGGAAAACATATATTTGGTCCCAGTTCATGGGTGAGGTGATGCTAACTGCTGATTGCACAAGTACCAGAAAATCTGAGAACATGTGAAAGTCAGAGGAGAAAATAGACTTAAAGGTCATCCTTTCTTAATGAACACAACTGAGACTGGAAATTCCATCACCAGGTGCTAAACAGAAAACCATGTGACTGCAACCTGACAACATCACTTCCATTCTGTAATTAAGTGAATCATGTGATCATTAAACAAGATATCACATGACCACAACTTGCAATTTTACTTCTGCATTCTCCTTAATAACTCTGCTTAATAAAAGCCCGTTGTAAAGCACACAAATGGCAATCACAGTGGGAGGCTGCCCACCTGTTGCAAAGCTTTTTCTTTTTATTTGCAAAGTTGTAAATTTGAATGGTCACTAAATAAGGTAGTCAATAAGGGAGGATTACCTGTAGTGTTAAAAAATGACTTAAATGTTGCCTGTGTCTTTAGAATGCAAAGCTTCTTTCCCATACTTGTCCCATCAGTGACTAGCATCTTGAGAAACTGGTCTTCCATATCCTCAGTGCTATTTGTGGTGGAACGGAGATGATTGCTGCAGAGGAAAATGCAGAAGGTATTTTTAACACAAATCTAGGATGCCTATGTTTTATTCTTAGCTTCCTAATTGGTATAAGAAGATTGCAACACTTGCTTTAGAGTTTCTGTGACTTAGAAGAGAGGTTGATCCTGAAATGCCAACCACACTTCAGAAATGGTTCAACATAACTGAATGCCTTGCTCAGCTCCTAAGATGACTAGAATGCTTCCCTTGGCTTTTAAAATAGGCAAATGCTGGTTTCAAAAGCAGAGTTCAGATGGACTATACAGGATCATTTGCATTAGGTTAACATGGAATTCAGAGGAAGAAACTTTAAGGTAGGGTGAGGGGATATTTATTCACCTGTTTGTAGATTGCATCATTTATTTTTCATCATGATAAATAAGAAAAAAAAAATACAAGATACAGGTAGTGTTTGATTTATGACCATTTGTTCAGTGACTATTCAAAGTTACAGTGGCACTGAATGGACTTATAATTGATGCCTGAACTTACAGCTGTTAAAGTGCCCACATAATGATTAAAAATTGAGCATTTGGCCACTTGACCAGACTTACAACTGCAAGGACATTTCAACTCCTCCCACCAACCAGCTCCCCACTCTCTATGCTATATGAGAGAGAGGGGGGGGGAGGGAGAGGAAGAGAGAGAGAGAGAGTTTTTTTCAAAAGCAAGGAAGCCTGCAGAGATCCTGCAGGTGAATTTTGAGTAAGGAGTGCCAAAAGTTGAGACAGAAAGATTGTGCTTATAACCTTAATGGAGCCTATAATGGACATTGGGTCCAACCTAACTCCACTTTTCAGAACACATTTACATTATAATTTAAAGTTACAGAGAACTTTGCAGCAGCAGAGTAATTAAACCTCTTGGTTAATGCTCCTACAATCTAGAGTATGCATAAAAAGAAACAGAAATAAACAAGTACCCAGATTTAAAAATAATCGATCCTATATCAAAAAGCTAAGCGTTTAGACTACGTGAATTTAAAGCAGATAAAGGATTTGGGTGAATTTGGATTTTGCTTATTTTGAAGTATTTTTGAAATAATTAATTCATAATTAATTAAACAAGTAAACGGTACAGAATTTTGTGGGAAAGTGGGTTCAAGGGCCTGTTGTTAAATTGCATAGACTGTAGAACATGTTAAGTGGGACTAAAGAGTTAAGAAAATAGAGGAAGTGAAAAGGAAGAGAGAGTCTCCTTTCTAGCTGTTGCTTTCTCTGATTGGATGAATCCAAAGAGAGGGAGAGAAAGATGGCTACTATCACTGAAGCTGTGAAAGAAAGGAAAAGAGGATCACTAGCCACAGCAAAAACCAAAAAAAGATATTACAATATCTTGTACCAAGATATTGAAGAATGAGGAAGAATGTCATAATGGCAATGGCAATTTTACTGGTTGAAAGATTTGCAAATATGGAAGATATGGAATCTTGAATTTTTTTAAAAAATGGAAGAATCTGCAATATAAATGATTGGAGGAGTTAAACAAATTGAGGAAAAAATAGAGGTCCCAGGAAATAAGATGGAAATAACAATCAGAAAAATTAATGAAAGACTGGATGAGGTGTTATTGGAATTAAGAGAGGAAGAAATTTGTCTGAAATTAAGAGTATGATTGGACAACCTGAGGAAGTCATTAAGAAGATGGTTGTTGAAGTTTTAACAGATTGGGAAGGGGAAGATGAGGTTATAGAAGCAGACAGGCTGTGTATAATTAACACAAAATATTTAAAATTAAAAAAATGTTTTAGGAGCTCTCTGTTAGGAAGAAATATCAAATTATGCAACAATACTTCAAGACAAGTTGCATTTGCCCAAGAAACATCTAGTAGATGATTCCCTACAAGGAAGGAATACAAAATAGATTTCTTTGATGATTTTTGTTTTTGTTAATTAAAAAGGGTTGAATATGAGGAAAGAGGAAATATGTATGAATTTTTAAAGGGTGGAGGAATAAGCTTGTAAACTTCTATTTTCTAATATATCTTTCTTTTTTCTTTCCTGCATTTTTTCTTTCATTTTTTCCCTTAACTTTGTTTTATATTTTTATATTACATTTATTCATGGAAAAAATAATGTATATGCAAACACACACACACACACACACACACACACACAATCTTTGTCCCTTGTCCGAATGCATATTAGCTTAAAAGCCTTTATTCAGTCTTACTTCTCTGTTCAAGGTAGAAGCTAGACCACCAAAAATCATTTATAGGTTGTATAGGATCAGGGGTGGAATTCAAATTTTTAACAACCAGTTATGTGGGTGTGGCTTAGGTGGTAGGCATGGCTTGGTGGTCATGTGACTGGGTGGATATGGCTTGGTGGTCATGTTATTGGCTGGGTGTGTCCAACTCAATATCGCTCACATCGAGGCATGTATCTCCTCGCCTGGTCTCTCATGACTGTGGGGATGCTGCAACAGTCGTAAGTGTGAAAAATGGCCATATGTCACTTTCTTCAGTGCCATTGTAACTTTGAATGGTCACTCCACACAAGCAAAGGACCAGCAAAGGAGGGGAAAAAAACTCCAGAGACGTTCCTGAGACAGGAAGTCTAGTCCTGCCAAGAATATAATAAGGGTTAACGGAGAAGCGGTTTCTGTAAGCAACACCAGAATGTTTCCTTTCTGCCTTCCTTACAGGATTAGGCCAGTAATTTCTTCTAACAACTGGTTCTCTGAACTGCTTAGAATGTTAACAACCGGTTCTAGCGAATAGGTGCGAACTGGTAGAATCCCACCCCTGTATCGCATACACTGTATATGTTAGTACAGTCCTGTTGAGTGTATGTTAGAAACATATTGGCCTCCAGTCTAACTCCTTCAAAATGGATATAATTTTGGTGGTAGACTTTCTTAATACCAGCTTAACAATGGCATCTTGCCTTAGCTACAGCCATCTTAAAGATAATACTGCATTAAATCTCCCAACTCACATGAACATTTTCACCTAATTAAGTGCTAAACTAGATAGCCAGTTTGATGTAAGTTTAATCAGTTTATAATTAAGTCATCAGACTAGATTAGCCATGAATTTTAGTCCTGTCCGAAGCACCAGGCCAGCTAGGTAACCTTGAGCCAGTCACTGTCTCCAAGCCATAGGAAGGATGTATTGACAAACCACTTCTGAAAACTTGCCAAGAAAACTGCTGGAACTTGTCTAGGCAGTCAACATCAACTCAATGGCACACACATGCAAAAATGCTGGCAAAACGATGATGGCAAGGGACAACAAATTAATTTGAACTTACAGTTTTTGTTTTTGTTTTCTTAATTGCAGAGATCATTCATAGTGCAGACTAATTAGGAGCCTTGTTTCTCCATTGCCTAGCAACTGCATGGAGTTAAAAGAATCTGAACTGGGTATCTTGTGTGCACTAAAGAAAAAAGGCAGGCATGTTGCATCTTTTCATACACATATATGTATGTTTGAGAGGCTCTGCATGTATGTGTCTCTCTATAGTATCTCTTTATCTATATCTATCTATCATCTATCTATCTATCTATCTATCTATCTATCTATCTATCTATCTATCTATCTATCTATCTATCATCTGTTGCTTTCAAGCCTATTCCAATCTGAAAACAATTTGTTGGTTTGGAATTCTTTGGTCTGTTTTATTTCTATACTATGTAAAAGGAATTCTTTGAATAGCTGCAAAATATGTTTTATTAATTGAAAGCAGTCTACGAAGACAATTGTCTAATGAGAATTCAGATTTATGGGATAACTGTTTAGCAAAATAATAAATGAATGCTGAGGAGCCAAATGAATTCTTCTGCTCATCTAGTACAGGAAAAATTAGTAAGGAACAAAGCATCCTGATAAATTTAATAGAGAGAGATTACTGTAGGCCCATCAGAGAAGGAGAAGGATGCTTCCAGTACTCAACTTAAATAAACAGTCTTACATTTCAGTATACATTTCCAATTCAACTGGGAGGACAATTTCTCATTTGGTGATTCATGAAGATTTCTTCCCATCTAGAAGTTTTTGTGAGATTTGTCTAAAAATTGGTCTTTGTCCAGGGATTGCAAATAACTCAGCTCAGCTTGCGAGTTGGCAATCCTTCCCCATCATTTCCCTTGAGCCACCTCCTGTCCTATTTAGAGCCCTATCCTTCTGAGAAAGCTTCCTGAAAATGATGCTTCCCGGTTTTTAGCCTGGAAACTAACATAAATGTGACAACTCTACACCCACACATGAGAAATTCACTTATTTCGTTTCCTGCTTTTTGAGGGGAAAAAAACCAAATTACTTTCTATATTATTGAATGCTGGCTACATGGAAGTGCCTATATAGTCTCCAACAGTGGTCTTCAGTTTTGATGGCCAGTCTCTTTTTTAATGTTTGAAAAATGCCAAAGAATAACTCTTTACAGCACCGGAATGGGACAACTCACCACTGTCAATTTGCCATGGCCAATGGCCAACTCACCTTGGCCAATTCACCATAGTACAACTTGCCATAGCCAACTAACTGTGGGACAACTCATCACAGGACAATTCAACATATAAAAATGTTAAATGAATTTCAACAGAACCATGGCCAATAATAATAAAATTAAAAACTCAATACAGAAATATAAGAGTCACAATAATTTAAACAAAAATGTGGTCACCAGTAATAAAAGTAACTGAATGAAATGGTTAATACAAAGTTGAATAGTCCCACGAGGAGTTGGCCAGGGTGAGTTGGCTGCAGCAAGTTGTCCTAGACCTTTGCAGCATTAATCTGAATATTAGTGCCAGGACGGAAATGAGGATTTCAGGGTCTTAGTTTAGCTTTGGAAGCCAGTAGTTTGTGCTCTGTCCATTCATATGGCTATTGGATTTTCTAGTGGTAGAGAGAGACTGGGGGTGCGGGAGGACCTGCATTTTTAGAGTCTGATGAAAGGGAGATCCTGTGCCATGGAAGAGGCCCAATTTCCTCCTTTAGGGAGCAGCTACAATTCATTTATTTCTCTTCTGCTGTTCTCTGAAGTGCAGTCTTGCCAATAATTTTTGTATCATCTTATAACATAGAGTTTTTAAGATAATACTGCTTGTACTATAGCAAAAAGTGGATTTATCATTGCAAGGGATGGGTTTGTGTATATGAAAGGTGGGACTTAGATGTCACTGCTTTCTCCCAAGTGGACAGAAAAAAAGAGATGGCAGTCATATAAATAGAGAGTATTTCTGCTCTAAAACTTCCCTCCTTCAAGCTTGATTAATATGTCATTTAGCAATAGCAATGCTCCCAGGAAAATGAACATCAATTTCACTACTGGCAATAACCCAGTGGCAAGAAGACTGTTCCATCAGGTTGAGTAAAAAATAAACAAGAGCCAAAAACTTTATCAAGCTGCCTAATGGCATACATTTCCAGAAGTACTTTTGTGAAAATGCAGAAATTTTTCACTGGCATTCAATGCAAACAAAAGTCTTTGCTGAAAAAAATAAATGGAAGCAACCTAATTTAAGGGTTTTGGTTCTGGGGGTGGGGATGCCATTGAATAAGGGATGGAGACAGGCTATAATATGTGGTGTCAGGCATTGTTATGGAAAGCATGGATGACCTTGGTGAATGACAAGAGATGCTGCCTAGGAAATAACCAGACGAGAGAGGCAGGAGCTCCCAGTAATTTAAATGGTCAGAGAAAGAAGTAGGTCCTACCCCAAAGAATCAAGCAGTTAAAATGGTGGTGAGAAGTTTGTACTTTCAGACTCTGTTAATATAGCCATACAATAAGGTAGAATTAGTCGTGTTTCCTGTCTGACAGGCATGGGGAGACATGGTGAGGGAATGGGTTGCCCTCAGGGAACATGGAACTCTTGCCTCTCATATGAGTTTTACATTCCAGCTACTTGGTCTTAACCTTGGTATCCTATCAGCAGATCTTCATTAGTCCTGTACTCAGGCTGCTAGTACTGAATGCCAGGTCAGTCTGTAATAAGGCCTCCTTCTCCAGTGATGTAATAATTGATGAAAGGGCTGGACTGGCATGTATTACCAAGACCTGGCTAGATCGGGAAGGGGAGGTTATTCTTTCCAAATATACCCGGCTGGGTTTTGAGTGTGACATCAGTTAAGACTCCATGGCAGAGATAGGAGTGTGGCGATAGTCATTCCAGAGTCTCTTATACCTTTCAGGGGTACTGCATTACAGATCAGTGGATATGAGACCCTGTTCATTAAGTTGTGTTCTAGGGATCAGTTGGAATTGCTGCTTCTGTACTAATCTTCCCTGCTGCATTTTGACCTCCCTGTCTGAGCATTTTGACTTCATCTCAGGTTGGCAGTGGAATTTCCCAAGCTCATGGTCGTGGGAGATTTCAGCTGCCTTCCCTAGCAGAGTGGTCTCAGAAATGTATGGCCACTATGACAATCATGGTCTTAGCACAGGTCACCCAGAGCCTGATGTAGGACAGTGGATGTACTCCAAATCTGGTGTTGCTGTCAAAGTATTGGCTATGTGATCTGAAATTAGGGAAGCTTTTAGAGATGCCCTATTCTTGGCCACTGTTATGTAGGGTGTGGCCTTCTCTCCTTTTCTCTTTAATATATATATGAGGTTGCTGGGTAAGCCCATCATTGCCATGACATAAGGTGTCATCAGTATACTGATGATATCCAATTATATATACCTTGTTAAGGTATAGATATTTAAGAGCTGACCAGCAGCTGTAAAGCTGATGCAATATAAGGCTGATGCAATGTAAGGCAGATGCAATGAAGATGAATCAGCATTGGTATTGCCTTTTTAAGACTATGTATGGGTTTACCTTTACTTTACCTCTTTAAGAGGTGTTTATACTGTATAAGGACAGCCATTAGAGGGCATGTTCTCTCCCCTTGTGTCCTGTCTTCATTGCAGAGTTCTCCATGTTGAGTTAAGAAGATTGCTTGCTTGTCAGGTATTTGCCTACCATGTATATTTCTGTATATGTCTTGTATATAAACCACTGTTAAACGTCTAAGTCTTTGTGTGCTGTGTTTCACTCCTGGGTTCTCTCATAATAGTAGTCATGCTGCAAACACTCTGATATACCCTGGTGAATTAAATAATGCTGTGAACATCTTATTCTGATGCTTGGAGGTTGTTGGGTCTGGATGAGGCACAACAGGCTTCATCTGAACTCTGGAAAGACCATCCCTCTTGATGTTCTGGAAGTCCCCCTATGACCTGGTTATGTCACTAGACTTGGGACATCCAAGTCTAGTGGCCCCCAACCTATAGCCTCCAAACCTACAGCCACACAGTCTTCCCAGGGTCCAGCCAAAGTCTATTGTTCCCCATCCAGACCAGGAACCCAATATATATATATAGATGGTTCCTCTACTGAGATGGCTACAGCCATGCTGTCTTTCTCCAAGGTTTGTATATCTTGTCTTAATAATATTTAACCTTTATTGCCAATGTTTTTATCCTGATTGTTTTTATATGCCTTGTTTTATCTGATAGTTGTAGGTCTCCCAGAATAACTTTTTAATGAAATGCGCAGTCATGTAATTTTAACAATAAATAAAAATTAATTAACCCTGATATAGTATCAGAGACACAACTGACACATTTTTGTAGCATTCATCTGTGGCTGGATAGATGGCAGTCATATATAAAAAACAGAGAGCTTGAACTCAGGCACAGTAGACGAATACAGAAAATCACATGATTTTGATACATTTTAATCTATAGTGTTCATCGTAATTGTGTGTGTAACACACACACACACACATTTATAACTATGCATAGCATTCTACCAAATTTATTGGAACCAGTGTGCATGCAATTGCGTGCAGAGTTACTATGTATAGCCTCCATTAAACATAATGATGTTTACTGCCAACTGCATAGCCTTCATTTGTGAAATGTGCTGCTTTTAACATCTTTTTGTCAATGAAGTGTTACTATATAAAATGCTTCTCTATCTAAAACAGAGGAACAATTAACCACTTTCCTGCTTAACTATTTTCCTTAGTCATTGATAACTTCCTTGCTGATAGGAGAAGGAACAAAAATAAAATCTGATTCTAGAGTAGATAAATCTTGTTATAGTTACACTTACAATCTGGCAGCCAGTTGATTCTTGGATGCAGATAGCAATAGCAATAGCACTTATATACTGTTTTATAATGCTTCTGAGCTTTCTCTAAGTGGTTTTACATATTGCCCCCAACAATCTGGGTCCTTATTTACGTCTGCAAAAAAAAAAAGAAGCAAGCTCAGAGACAACCAAGGACTCCTCATATCCCAGCAAAAGTCATCCTGATTACCTTGTGATAATCCATCACTGCTGCAGTTAGGAAAGTTCATGATCACATTATTAGTCAGGAAGGCCTGTTACTTTTGGTATATACAGACCTGCCTATCAGTAGGTTTCTAGGCCCAATTCTGAGGGCTGATTCTCACCTAGAATGATCTTGGTTTAGGCCTTTTAAGGAATGATCTATGATTGGGTAACCTGACTGATCATGTGGCATCAAGTCAGTGCTGACTCTTAGCAACCACATAGATTTTCTCCTGCATAATCTATGCCTAGCCTATTCTTTCAAATCTCTCAATGCATTCATTTCCACTGTAACTGGGTTCATCTACCTTGTGGCTAGGTGTCTTTTTCTTTTTCCTTTCACCGTTCCCAGCTTTAGAGTCTTCTCCAGAGAGTTAAGGATAATTATAGTCATCATTTGTTCTTCGAATGAGAAACCTGGGTTGATTGATTTGTTGATCCATTTTTTCTTTGGTATTCTCAGAAGTCTTCTCCAACACTAAAGTTCAGATGTGTCAAAAAAACAAAACAAAAAAAAACAACCCAGATAGGGCAATCAGCCTTAGAACTAAGAATGAAGATACATATTCCTAGGATTTGGGTAGTATAGAAATAGGAAATATATTGTAAGGATAGATAAACAAACAAACAAACAAATAAATTGAAATGATACTCAGGTTTTGCTGTTATTCTGATGCTTTTACCTGTCAGCAAAGCACACTCTGAAGGAAGAGAAACAAAGGCAGATAAATTAAAGAATGGCTTTCTTTTCAACTTCTCTGCAATTACAACTATAAAAAGAGGATCATTTCATGCCTTGATATTGAAGCAGAACAGGCAATCCAAACACAAATATCTGCAGGTATTAGTATACTCAATATAGTTATAAGAGAAAGGACACATAAACAATGTAAAAAGATAGGGCCAGGAACAGATACAGAGTTTAAGACCCTTCAAGAATGCAAGGAATGTAGAAGCTAATTGCATTTCTAGAGAAGCATGTATTCCATAAAGAGAGGATTCTTGCAAAGAAAGCAAAGTCCCCTTAATCTCCCAGGGGAGGGAGATCTTCCCTTGACATTTGAAGCATACAGGCAGAATCATACCTGGCAATGTGTCCAGTGCAAGTCTATGTAGACCAGTGGTCCCCAACCTTTTTTCTACCATGGCCCAGTACCGGCATCACAAAATGATCCACGGATCAGTACTGGCATCAACACGCACGACCAAGGCAAGGCAAGCCGAGCGACCGGCCGGCCAGCCGTCCCCCGCTTCTCTCCGCCACCTTCAACTCCTCCTTTGTACCTTTTCGTGGTCGATGGGCTTTTCGAGCTCTTTCTTAATCTCCTCCTAAGTAACGCGAGACTCCATCGCCATAGGGATGGCTCTTCGTTTGAAGCCGCCCCCCCCTTCGACGAAACTAAAGCACGAGGATTCCTTCAGCACCCAAATGCCGCTTTCCATCCAACCGACGACCAACAAGCTCACCCGGAAGCACTTTCTCAAGCGCCGTCGAAACAAGATGGCAGCACCCAAGCAAAGTAGGTGGCCCGGTACAAAATGATCCACGGACCGGTACCGGTCCGGGGCCTGGTGGTTGGGGACCCCTGATGTACAACATTCTAGGTGAGAATCAGCCCTCAGAATTGGGCCTAGAAACCTACTGACAGACAGGGCTGTATACAGCAAAAGTAACAGGCCTTCCTAATAATGTGGTCATGACCTTTACTAACTGCAGCAGCCGGGTCGTCTTCAAAGGTGATGGATTATCACAAGGTAATCAGGATGACTGTTGCTGGAATATGAGGAGTCCTTGATGCTCTCTGAGCTTGCTTGTTTTCTTGCAGATGTTTCATTACCCAAATGAGATAACATCATCTGTGCTAGTGACCAGCACAGATGATGTTACCTAGTTTGGATAATGAAACATCTGTAAAGAAACAAGCAAGCTCAGAGAGCACCAAGGATTCCTCATGTCAATCCTGAGCTACAAATATTCTCCTTTATTGGTGTTACTGGGATACCATAGTCTAGATGGGCCCCAATTGGTATAACAGCAGAAGCTGTTAAAGATCCCTCTGCTCAATTTGCAGGAGCCATGAGTTCAAAAGGACCTCATGTTGTTTTAGGGGAGCAAAACCTCACAAAAGAACAAATGGAATAGCAATAGCAGTTGGACTTATATACCACTTTAAAGTGCTTTTCAGCCCTCTCTAAGTGGTTTACAGAGTCAGAATATTGCCCCCAACAATTTGGGTCCTCATTTTGCCCACTTCGGAAGGATGGAAGGCTGAGTCAACCTTGAGCCTGGTGAGATTTGAACTGCAGGCAAATTACAGACAGCCAGCAGTCAGCAGATGTAGCCTGAAGTATTGCACTCTAACCACTATGCCACCGTGGCTCAATAGATGTTGATAGATAAGCCTGATATTTATAGACATACATTCATTCTGCCTTAACACAATGTATTCTGAGTTTTTTCTTCCTTATCTTAAGGTTGTAGGTTTATGTATCTGCAGCATTTCCACTGACCCAGTTCTAAAACTAGGTGTTCTGTGCTTGACCTAGGGCAGTGGTAGCTAACCTTTTTGGGTTCCTGTGCCAAAAATTGTGCACGTACTTGCATGCTCGCACTCACATGCCAGCACCCAGATGGCAATGCGCACCCTCTGTCCCCTATGCATGCGTACGCAATACCACCCACCCACCCACCACCGCTGCCCCCTTACCTGCACTGCATCTCACAACTGATCTTCGGCTGGTTTGAGGCCTTTTTCAGCCTCCCAAAGGCTTGAGGAAGGCTTCTGCGGGCTTCTACAAGCTTTGTAGGCGGAAATCTAGCCCTGAAATCTAGCCCCGAAAAAGCAGGAAGTGATGAAACAGGGCTAGATTTTGGCCTACAAAGCTTGTAGAAGCCCACAGAAGCCTTCCTCAAACCTTTGGGGGGCCGAAAAAGGCCTCAAACCGGCCGAAAATCAGCCGTGAGGCTCAGTGCACATGTGCAGTGAGGTAAGTTTGCCTTTAGCTCATGTGTTGGCACAAATGGCTCTGCGTGCCACCTGTGGCACACGTGCCATTGGTTCACCATCACGGACCTAGGGTAATAATCTATAGGTGGAATATCCTCATTGTATTGATGGTCCTTGCCCCAAATTGATGGATGACTTCTTCCAGTTGTCTCAAATATATGTTAAATAGTATAGATAGTATAGAGCAGTAACTATAGTACCCCACACTGGAACATCCAAGGGCTCAGCTATCATTTCCATGACCAACACATGCTGAGAGTGGAATCACTTTAAAATAGTGCCAATTCTCAATCCCTGCAGGATGATGGTACTGGAAGGCTTTAAAAGATCCAAGAGATCTGACCTCCCCTCATCCAGTTCTGATGACAGTTAACTGTTAGAGCAGCTAGTTCTGGTTTTGCCACCAATGCTCCAAATAATCTACTTCCTCTAGAATATTCCACAACTGAATCTCCATCATTTTCTCAATACTTTTCTTACAGGGGAGGTTGGAGGCAAAATGAAAGTTACCAAGGAACTAAGTAAAGTGAAGTATAACCTGAAATTTTGAAGTCTGAAAAGTAGCCAAAAAGTGCTTCAGGATCAGTCCAAGCTTCCATCAAATTCAGCATCTAGTTTCCCACTCACAGTACGAATGCAGCAGTTCCCCCTGCTGGTAGCAACTAGTATTTAAAGTTGTGTCACCTGTAAACGTGCACTTTCAACCTTTAAGTGTGCTTTTAATCAAACTGTTTTTCTGTGAAATGAAAGTATCTATGCTACTGTGTTGTTGGTTGTGTCGCTTTTATGTCTTTTTCAGTAACCCCCTCCGAATGGTTAGTAACCAGATGCAATAGAAATAAATAGAAGACCTACAAAGATGATTAGGTGGCTGGAGGCTAAAGCTTATGATGAACAGTTGCAAGAACTGGGTATCTCTAGTCTAACAGAGAAGGGCTAGGGGTTACATAATTGTAGTCTTCCAGTATCTGAGGGGTTGTCACAGAGAAGAGGGAGGTCAATCTATTCTCCAAAACACCTGAGGGCAGGACAAGTAAAGATCCATTCTATAACTAAGGAGACATTTCCTGACAGTGAGAACAATTAACCAGTGGAATAGCTTGCCTTCAAAAGTTGTGGGTGCTCCATCACTGGAGGTTTTAAAGAAGAGATTGGACAGTCATTTGTTCCAAATGATATAAGTTCTCCTGCTTGAGCAAAGATTTGGACTAGATTACAGGGGTCTCCAACCTTGGCAACTTTAAGACTTGTGGACTTCAATTCTGGGAGTTAAAGTCCACAGGTCTTAAAGCTGCCAAGGTTGGAGACCCCTGGACCAGAAGACCTCCAAGGTCCCTTCCAACTCTCTTATTCTGTGTTCTATATCCTTCATTTTTTATTTCTGTTTTCTAAACTACTGAAGTGTACACATAATTCTGACTGGAAGTGGGAAACCTGTAGGTCTCTAGAGGTTATTGAATTCCAACTTCCACCAAATCTATTCAGAATGGTCAAGGAACAGGTATCACAAGTGATATAATGTAACAACACAATTTATTAACTTCTGGCACGCAATGAATACTTATTCAAAAACTGTTCTCCTCTGTCTTTGAGGGAGATTCATGCCACCATTTATAAAGTGCAATGTGACTTTTCTGCTCATTTTTCATCAGCGCTTGGTGAAAACTATTCACAAGGAGGAGCAAGATAAGCCCATTGTTTGGATATAGTGATAAATCAGAATTACAGAGGATTCTGGCTGTTGTTTCACAACTGGGCATGTTTGTTGATGTTTTCTGTTCACTGTCGTTTGACTCTTCTTTCCGATGGGAGCAACTTAATCAAACACAAATGAACCAAGAAGCAACAATCCTATGTCAAATCCAGACTAAATCACAAACTGAAAACAAACTTTGTGTTTCGACCAAACAGACGAGGAATCCAAAATGTAATGCAACATGAAATGCAGAGGTGGTATTCAGCAGGTTCTGACCAGTTCTGGAGAACCAGTAGCAGAAATTTTGAATAGTTTGGAGAACCGGCAAATGCCACCTCTGACTGGCCCCGCCCCATCTATTATCTGCCTCAGGAGTCCCAGCTGATTGGCTGGGTCTTCTTTTGTTACCCTGCAAAGAGAACGGAACTGGAAAGCAGATTAATGGGTGGGGAGGGAATGGGGATTTTGCAGTATCCCTCCCCTGCCACACCCACCAAACCATGCCAAGTCCACCAAGCCACGCCTACAGAACTGGTAGTAAAGAAGTTTGAATCCCACCACTGATGAAATGATAGCTTCTTACCTTGTATTTTTAGTTACTCAAATAGCATGACCAAGCAGGGTGTACCAGTTTGTAAAAAATAAGCTCGAATTTTCAACAATTCTGATTCATTGTTTATATTTAAAGGTAAGTACTAGAATGGTAATGAGCATAGTAATTTGAATTTTAGCCGCATGAAGGGGTGTGTGTAACATCTTGCTTTACCTTGTGGTGTCTCATCTATCTCATAAACATATGTGTGTGAATGGATTTTTCAAGAATCTAGCTTTTGTCTTTATCACTGATAAAATCTGCATTACTTGGCTTCACTGTCAGATTTCAATACTGATATCAATTTAGAGAGATAATTCTAAAAAGGCTCCCAGGCCAAGTGCATATACTATATTGAACTCCTTCCTCAGATATGAACTTCCCCAGATATGGATATATATAAGTTTAAACACTAAGAATAGACAGAAAAATGGTGTAAACACAAAAATTCTATTCTGAGTCACTTTTCTCCTTCATCAGTTAAGGGTTGTATAATAACCCAAGCCTGGAATTTCATCTGCCCATTACATATATGCAACAGGCATATTTATACATCTATGTCAGTCAGTCAGTCAGTCAGTCAGTCAGTCAGTCAGTCAGTCAGTCAGTCAGTCAGTCTATCTATCTATCTATCTATCTATCTATCTATCTATCTATCTATCTATCTATCTATCCATCTATCTACCTGCCTACCTATTCTGAGTGGTGGTGGCGCAATGGTTAGGGTGCAGGCTACTTCTGCTGACTGCTGACTGCCTGCAATTTGGCAGTTTGAATCTCACCAGGCTCAAGGTTGACTCAGCCTTCCATCCTTCTGAGCTGGGTAAAATGAGGACCCAGATTGTTCAGTGACTCTGTAAACTGCTTAGGAAAGGCTGTAAAGCAGTATATAAATCCAAGTGCTATTGCTATTGCTATCTATCAGAAACCACACTCTGCTAAAATGTGGGTCTGGATAAAAATAAATAATTGAATTAAACACTTCTAATTAAAATTAAGTGCTATGAAATAAGAAATCACATTGCAACAATAATTGATTCTCCCCACCCCGCATACAGTATATTAACTGTGCTCTCTCATTTACTACACATATACCAATACACATCTCCTCCTGTCTTCTAGGAGACTAATAAGAAAGAAAACACGGATAGAATTGTAGCAAGGAACTGTACTGGGAAGGAATGAGAAGAGAAAAGCTATAGAAAATGCAGATTGAATTGAACTGAATTGAGGAAAGTATCTGATCCAGAAGGAAAGGAAAGGAGCCTTGTTTTCCTTAGGAGGTTAAATTCAGTTTCTCCCAAGTAACAATGGACATTTTAAGGCTACTTTAAAATGCATTTATACTTTGCAACAACTGGGTCTATTGTCCTTTGCATCTTCTAGACCCATGATAGCACACAACCTCTGCCTTTGGAAGCTGAAAAACAGGCCTATTTCATCACTTCCTGTATTTCCAGAAATACCGGAAGTGACAAAACGGGCCTGTTTTTTTGGCCTGCAAGTCTCTGGGAGGCTGAAAAAGGCCTCAGACAGTCGAAAAACTGCTGGGAGGCACACACTTGCAGTGCAGGTAAGGGGGCGACAGGGTGGTGATGTTGTGTGTGCATGCGTAGGGAAGGAGCTCATTGCATTGTGGGTTCCGGCACGCGCTTTCGGCACACCAAAACAAAAATTCACCATCACTGTTCTAGACATTTCTTTGTTTTAAATAATATCAGATGAAAGATACCCTCTCTCTGCCCCACCCCAAATATCTAGTCATTTTATATCGTACTTCAAGAGAGCTCAATTATTAGAATTGCTGTGGAATCCCACTCTGGAAGAGAACCGTGTTTAGATAAATTAATATTTTTCCTTATACACATACCTGCAAAAACAACACATTCATTTAAATCATTTCAAAGTATGTAACAAAATTGCATGTTTAAAGTAAAGACATAAAATATTTATACATGGCAATTGCATCTATTCATATCTACCACATTGCAATTAACTCCAATTAATAATACTCATTACTGTTCATCAAAACTGAGACTGTGTTAAAAATAGAGATATCTGTAGAATCTCACTTTGGAATGGAACATTATTTTTAAGCTGTCTATTTTGATTCTTATAAGATAAGCACAATTTAAATCAATGTAAAAGCTATAATGACTTTGCTACAGGTTCACTGAATTTAAACAAACAAAAGAAAGGAGTCTCCTGCAAAAAAAAAAAAAAGTGAAGATATCAGCTTGCAGAGAAGTAGATTCATTCATGATCCTGGTTTTGTGTCTTGATGAGGACATATTAGACATTATCTTCAAAAATGTCAGTGTTTTTCCTCTATGTTTTGATCAGAAGATAATAATAGTTTCAAGGGGGGTTGATTACAGTCTCATCTCAAGGGATATTTCCAGAGCATCTGTACTCATAGGTTAGGTCTACTGATTTCTACAGAATTTGTCCCCTCTCATATTGGGATTATAAACTTGGTCCTACAATCCAACACTTTACATTCTGTCCCTAGCTGTCATTCAAGTCTTCCATCAGAGTACCCGTTATGACTATAACTGTCCATCTCACTTGCTGTTGGCTGTCCTCTTCTTCTCTTCCACCTTTCCTAGCATTAGAGTCTCTTCAGAGAGTTAGGTCTTCGCACAATGTATCTGAAGTGACAATTGACAATTGGCAGTGAAACTTGGTTGAATTGTTCTGTAATCCATTAGCTTGCTTTCTTGGCTTCCCAAGATATTCCCAGGAGTCTTCTCCAACATTAAGATGCAAAAATGTTAATACTGTTTTGATCCTGCTTCTTCAAATGCAACTTTGCTTCCATAGACTGTCCCAGTGAAGACCATTGCTTGCATCTACTAATCTTTGTAGCTTTAGATGCATCATAGCATCCAAGTATCTTTTTCAAAACTTTCATGGATATCCCATAAACTGTTCATCTACAAGTCATTACTTCCTTAATTGTTATTCCTACTGTTCAATTCTGAGATAGATATATTCTTTTCTACTAAAAGCTTCATCAAAGAATTACTGAGGAGAAAACCACATCCCCACTAAAATATCAGGACAACCTCCTGTATATAATCAGGGAACAACCCCCCCCCCCATACTCACAAGTACTGATGTAGCTACTTAGTTGGATAATGAAATCTCTGAAAACAAACAACCAAGCTCAGAGAGAACCAAGGACTGCACAAAATTCTATAGGTCTATTACATTCAGGAAAAATTCTGGATTTTCTCTTGGACATATATTTCACACTCCAATGCCACCAACTACAATCTCCAGAGCTGGGATTTAGTTTGCAGAGCAAAAGGAATTCCTTATTACCCTGAGGCACTGGGGTTTTATGTACTTCAAGCACTGCTGAAAATGTCTTCCTCTAAGTTTATCTGTCACATCACCAAGCCCATGGCCTGATTTCTTTCAATAGAAAATTTGAGGTGAGGAAAACGAGCATCAAGTTGTCTGACTCTACCCTGAATAAGAACTACAGGGTCATAAATAAGGGAGTATTTATGCTAAAGACAATAGTGAAGTTAGCATATGATATTCTATTCTTTGAAAAGCTAAATTGGTGAAAAGAATGATACATTCTCCTTCTGCTTAGATGTTTTCTCTTCTTTTTCATGTTGCATGTCTTTCATACTTGAACTCATGGACCAGAAAGTCTTTTTACAAATTAAAGTGCAAACCTTTCCTTTAAAGCAGGGCTCCCCAACCCTGAATCATGGACCGGCACTGGTCTGCGGTACACCAGAAACTGGGTTACACAAACAAGCAAAGTTCCATCTGTTGAGGTAATTCCCCATTAGGAGAATGAGCGCATACAGGGAAACGTATTGAGGGTAGTGTTTGAATAATACACATACAGCACACAGATACACTATACAGTAAATGTAGGTTTTTACTTCCAGAAACATTAAAGCAAAGTTCAAAAATAAGCAGTTCAAAGTCATTCACAGGTAAGGCAGTCAGTTTTTAGTCCAGGAATAATCCAATAACAAAGTCCAGTGTCAAAAACAGTTCAATATCAGACTTACATCAAATCCAAGAATAACAGTCAATGCAGGAACGGCAAAACTCTTCAACAGAAGGAAAAAGAGACTCACTGAGACTTCTTCTGAGACTAAGGCTAAGACAGCCCAGGTTTCTGGCTCCATCTTATGGCCATTTGAGAAATCACACCCAATTACACTTTTATGATTCTCTTAAAGAGACAGTATTAAAATGTCTATCCTGGTTTATATATTGTCCAACCCAAATGCCTATTAGGTGACTTATATTCCTAACACCATCCATGCACACAAGTGGGATACAGGCAGCACAGAAAACCACGTCCCTCTGGTCCATGGAAAAACCTCTTTTCCATAGAACCAGTCCTTGGCACCCAAAAAGTTGGGGGCCGCTGCTTAAAAGCCAGTGTTAATGTACTGTTTTGTTTGAAACTCAAAGTAAGAATTAAGAATTAACATACCTTTATATTCTAATCTGGTAGAAGCCACAATTACATCATGCAAATCACATAGTCCATGTCACTTGTGCAGTTCTTTCAGGATGCACATGAGAACACTTGTTTCCCTTCCCCCTATAGCTACCTAGGGGCAAAAATATAATATTTGTATTTAGTACTTTGGAGTCTTCAGGGCATTTCATGTATATGATCTTGAAGTGCACCCTAATTATTGGTGGGTGCTTCAGGCTCTGCAATCATTACCAATAAATGCCAAGTGTTATTTTTAACTTATCAAGCTATATATATGCTTGGAGCCTAGTTACCTGCAGGGTTGCGTTTGCCTACATGACTCAACCCATCTACAGTAGCATGTTCTTCTTGGAAAAGCTTTTGATTATCCATTTGCCTTGAGATAAGTGGAATGGAAGCCAGGAGGCGCTGTTTCTCAATTGCTGGTTCCATCTTGTCTCATCCTTTTTATTATCTTAGCAGTTGCTTATGACTAAAATTTTCTGTAGAACATTTGGAAATGAATTTGATTGTTACCACCTTATCCCATTTTTATTTTGAAATTAATTTATCTGCTAGGTTTTGCTTTTGTACCTTGGTTGTATACTTTTACCTATTGGTTGTTGCTGTTGTTTTATATTATTTGTGATTATTGATTTTTGTAATGGTTTTGCCATGAACAGTGAATGAACAATGAACAATGAATGGTTATTTATCTGTATGGATGCAAACCACTGCAAGTTTTTTTTATTGATTGGCAAAAATAGTAAAATAAGTAATGCGATCTTAATAATTCTTGCAATCATCTATAATAGAGCTCTACATGGGATTGGGGGAAGAAAAGAAAAATGTTTGTTTAGAGTGTAAAGTTATGGCTGGATTGACATACATTTTATATAAGTACATATATTATGGTTTATTTAAGTTAAAAATAAACCATAATTGATTGTTTATAGAGCTGCTAAAAGCATAACTCTTGGCTTCCAAACAGGCTAGGTTTCTGCATCATGCTAAGCCAAATCATAGTTTAATGTGATGTGTGAACCCACAATATTACATGAAAGCCAGAGGTGGCATTCAGCGGGTTCTGACCAGTTCTGGAGAACCAGTAGCAGAAATTTTTAGTAGTTTAGAGAAGTGGGAAATACCACCTCTGACTGTCCCTACCCCCATCTATTCTCCACCTCCCAAGTCCCAGCTGATCATCTGGGTCTTCTTTTGTTGCCCTGCACAGGAGAACGGATCTGGAAAGCAGGTTAGTGGGGTGAGAAGGGAATGGGATTTTGCAGTAAACTTCTTCCAGGAGTGGGGAGGGAATGGGCATTGGTAGAAGTTACCGTGAATGCCCTTTCTATCTATGCTGCAAGAGAGCCCAGGATAGGATGGGTTGACTCCTGCCTATGACGTCATTTAGCTGAGTCTGTACTAAGATATAAAAGCCAGACCCCGGGAGAGACCCCAGCTTTGGCAAAGATGCTTGATAGACTGAAAGGTGTTTCTGAAAGCCCAAAATAAATACAGAAATATGTCTTACCTGCTCCGGATGAACCAAGGGAGAGGCTGGGCTTTCTCGCAGCATAGATAGAAAGAGCATTCACGGTAACTTCTACCAATGCCCATTCTCCTCCATGCTGCATTAAGAGCCCAGGATGGAACATACCAAAGCTTGCATGTCCACGGGCAGGTCCTTGTCCGGCTCATCACACCGACTGTTGAACCACTCATTGAAGGACCCATCTGCTGAAAGCTGCAGTCACTGAAGCAAAAGCATCCAGACGGTAGTATCTGATGAAAGGAGACAGGGATGTCCATGTGGCTGCACGACAAATCTCCTCCAAGGATGCTTGGGTTGCCCAGGCAGCAGAAGTGGCTGTGCTTCTGGTAGAGTGCGCTGTCAGACCTTGAGGAACCGGAAGGGCCACAGCTTTGTAGGCCTGCTCAATGCAAGACCTGACCCACCTGCTAATAGTAGAAGAGGCCTTGTGCCCCACGTGAGAAAGGAAAAAGGAAACAAACATGACTTCTGACTTCCTGAAGGATGAAGTGCACTTAATGTATATTCTAAGAGCCCTTCTTATGTCTAGCGTGTGCCACTGCCGCTCAAAGTCATGGTGCGGGAGAGGACAGAAGTCAGGCAACACAATGTCCTGGGACCTGTGAAACCAGGTGTTAACCTTCGGAATAAATGAGGGGTCCAGACGAAGAACAACCCTATCATCGTGAAAGGAACAAAGGTCCTGTCTGATGGAAAGAGCAGCAAGCTCGGAAACCCTCCTGGCAGAAGTGATGGCAACAAGGAACACTACCTTCAGAGTCAGAAAATGGAGAGACACTGTTCTAAGCGGTTCAAAGGTGGGGCTTTGTAAGGGAATTAAGGACCATATGAAGGTCCCAGGAAGGATACCTGTGAACCACCGGAGGGTGCAGGTTGGAAGCCTCTTTCAAAAACCTCCTGACTGAAGTGTGATGGGATAAGGAAGGAAGCGAACCCCATGAAAGGACCGAGGAGAGGGCCACAACCTGCCTGCATTGGTGTTGGGGGCCAAACCTTTCTCCAGCCCATGCTGAAGGAAGCTAAGAACTTCTGCTAACCCTCCCTAAGGCACCATCAGGAAAAGGCCTTCCAGGTGGTATCATAGATGCGCCTTGTAGAAGGTTTGCGAGACGCCAGGATAGTGAGGATGACCCTTTCTGGAAGATCAGCCTCCTCTAACCGCTGCCACTCAAGTGCTACACGGTCATCTTGAACCACTGGGGCTCTGGGTGGAGCAGGGCTCCCTGGTGAAGGGAGATTAGATGGGCTGAGATCCTCCAAGGAGAAGCCACAGATAGGTTGACCGGGTCCGCAAACCAGGGCCTCCTTGGCCAATAGGGTGACAGGAGGAGGAACTCGGCTCATTTCTCCAACATCTTCCGAATTACTGCTGGAATGATGGGAAGCAGGGGAAAGGCGTAGAGAAGACCTTTGGGCCATCTGCACCAAAGAGCATTGGTCCCCTCTGCTCTCTGGCAAGGAAACCTGTGAAGAATCTGGTGACTTGGGCATTTTGAGGAGTGAAGAAGAGATCCACCTCTAGTGTTCCGAATCTGAGGGAAAGATCCCTGAATAGAGATGGAGGAATGGACCATTCTGCCTGGTTGACAAGGCTCCTGCTGAGCTAGTCAGCCTGGGAGTTGTCGACCCCGGAGATGTGGTCCTCTAAGATTGACAACAAGTGTTTCTCTGCCTATAACCCCAACCCTCTCTCATGAGGGCTTTGGACCTCATCTCCCCTTGCCGATTGACATGAGCCTTTGTGGCCATGTGTCTGTAAGGACTAGAACATGAGAGCCAGTAAATGATTGCCTGAAATGCTTGAGAGCCAGAAAAATGGCTCTGAGCTCTAGCCAATTTATGGGTAGGGTCTGTTCTGATCTGGACCAAACACCCTGAGCTATCTGGCCCTGCATATGGGAACCCCAACCAAGGAGGATGGCATCAATGATTATCACTAGCCTGTCTGGGTCCCTGAACAGGAGTCCCCTCCAGATTGATGGGGAATGCCACTAATTGAGAGATCTCTGGATTAGTGGCGGGAGTGGGACCTTGATGGATGAGTGGCTGGTTCCTGCTCGTTGGTAGGGAAGCAGGAACAATTGGAGGGCTCGGGAGTGGAGCCAAGCCCACGGGACGATGCCAATACAGGAGACCATCTTCCCCAGAAGTTTGGACAGTAGTGACAGGGGGACAATTTGATGTTGCTGGGTCTGGTTGATGATCTCTGCAAGGCTCTTTCCATGAGCTGGGGACAGGGAAACCTGGCACGACATGGTATCGATGACTGCTCCCAAGTGTTGCAATTTGGTTGTTGGCTCTTTTTGGTGTGGATGGAAAATCCATGGCTCTGGAGACATGACAGTGTAATTTGCAGATCCCAATGGGCCACAAGGATGGAAGAGGAAAGAATCAAAATGTCATCCAAGTAGCACTGGAACAGAACGCAGAGATGCTATCAATGCTGCCAGAACCTTTGTGAAGACCCTTGGATCCGATGAGAGGCCAAAGGGAAGTGCTCGATACTGGTAATGGATATTCTGATAACAGAAATGGAGAAACTGGCAATGATGAGGCCAAATTGGGATATGGAGGTAAGCCTCAGTGATATCAATGGAAGAGAGGAGGTCGCCTTCCCGAATGCTCTCTAAAATAGAATGCAGAGCCTGCATTTTAAATCGCTTGTATTTTATAAATTGGTTAAGAAATTTTAAATCAAGGATGGCTCGCCACCCCCCTGAGGCTTTGGGAACGATGAAAAGGTGAGAGTAAAGTCCCCGTCCCAGTTGAGAGGGGGGACAGGTTGAATAGCCCTGATTTCAAGAAGGTGCTGAATGGCCTGATTCATGAGGGCTTGCCTGGAAATGTCCTGAGAGACAGGACAGATCAAAAAATTTTGGGGGTGACGGGGTGGCATTAGGAAGTCCAATTGTAACCCTGACCTAATAGTGCTGAGCACCCAGGTGTCTGTCATTGACCCCTCCCATTTGGAGGCAAAGAAGGCTAGGCAACCTCCAATGGATGGGGAGAACGCAGGTTTACTTAGAGCGATGGAAGGACCGACCACCTCCCCCCTGAAAGGGCCATTTACCAGTAGAAGGTTGTTGCTGGATGCACCTCTTCCAGCCTAGCCAGCTAGCAGATGGCCACATGTCCTGGGGTTTCTCGCCCCCCTTGTTGTGAGATGCCTGCAGCTTCTGTGTGCTTTTTTCGGTGAGGCTGGAGTCCAGCAGCTGCACTGAAAAAAGCATGCCCTGTTCTATGTGCCAGTCCCAGCAAGTCTGAACAGCCGGCGCATAGAACAGGGTGGCGCAGGACCATTGGAGAAGCGGAGCGAAGCCGGAGATCAGTAATTTTTGCTGCACAAAGCCTACAACTGCCTTGTGTTCTCCAGCCCCACCAAAAAAACACAACATGTGCCGGCCCATTGTAGAAGCAGAGCAGCAGCTACAGGGTTCTCACACTGAAAAAGGGGTAGCTGGAGGTGACTCTTTTTCAGTCTCCAGCCACCTCTTTCGCAGTGCAAGAAGCCTCCCCCAACCGGGCGGCTGCTTTCCTCCTCCTCGGCCATACAGAACAAACAGGCAGAGAAGCTGCACCAAAAAAAAAGCATGCAGCAGCTGCAAGCATCTCGCAACAAGGGGGGCAAGGAGCCGCCCACCTGCTGGCTGGCTGGGCCAGAAGAGACGCATCCGCCAGGAGAAGGAAGTGTGCTCCGGGAGAGCAAGCATGCGGGCGGATGTCCGGGGGTTGCTGCACTTGCGCACTGCATGTGTAGTGACTGCATACGCAGTGCGCGTGTGCAGCAGCCCCAGGACATCTGCCTGAACTGTGCCGCAGCTGCCATGAAGTAGGGAAAGCTAACGACCGGGGTAAGTGAGCGACTAGGGGACTGGGTTGGGGGTGTGGCCAGCCAGGGGTTGCCAACACACTGCACATAAGGCTGTCCTTGAACAATATCTAGAAGCTTTTGCTGGTGCAAAATGCAATGGTGTGAGCCGTTGTGTATGTTACAAGAAGGACACACATTACATCTCTGCTCTGTGAGCTGCATTGCCTTGCCAGTATGCTTCTGGGTACAATCTAGTGGACTGATTTTGACTTTTAAAGGAGGCCATTTTATCTGAGGGACCACCTCTCCCTGATTACATTTATCCAACCCATCATTTTCAGCAGATGTTGTGGGTCCCATCTACTAATGAGTTTCTTCAGTTGGGACCCAAGAGATAGAACGCCTTTTGTGCTAAGGCACCTGTCCTCTGGAATATCATCCCCCTTAGAGTGAAGTTATCCCACCCTTATGGCATTTTGGAAAGTCTTCAAAATGATTTTTATTTTCAATCAGGCCTGGAGATTCCCATTCATTGATTGTACCTCTTAAACTTAATTTAACCCTCTCATAGTTTTGTTTTTACATGTTAATTACTGAAGTGTTTTTTTTTCCTGTTTGTTTTATTGTATGCTTCCAAAATCACCTTGTATGAGACAGTCAACTATATAAATTTTATAATAAATAAGCAAATAATTAAAATTGGGAATATTCCACTGAAGAATAAAGAGAAAATAAAGTGCTGCTAAAATGCTGAAATCCTTTTCTCTTCAAATAAAAAAAAAATCCACGTTTGAACATTGTTGTAAGCATTACCCTTCCAATCTTTCCATTTTGAAAACCAGAAGAAGTATTCCTTTAGATCCATGGCACAATCTGCAGGTATTGTTCCACATTTATCCTTTGGCTAATTCCAGGCAGGTCTTATCTAATTTCAAAATTACTGCCAATGAATTCAGGCCCAGAGGAAAGATTACCTGTCCCTCCCACGGCTGGTTGTTGGGGGAAATAAAGGAAGAGAAATAAAGAACAAAGGATTGCAAAGAGGATTGCAAAGGATTGTGAAGAAGAGGAAGGCTGGATGCATACTTTACATTATTGGCTGGTCTCAAAGCCCTGCCCTGAACCATAACATGGATTTGCTTCATGAATCTTGTGTAAGTTGCAATGATTTAGAGATACATAGTAAGTCTTTAGAAGCCCTTTCAGATTGATTGATGTCAACCTTTGAGTCTTGTGTCAGAAACAACCCCCAAGCAGGTTAAGACAAAAAAAAAATTAAACCACTTCATTTTAGTTACCCTTGTAATTTGATTGAGATCAGATGTAATTTAAACAACTACTTTCTAGGCCTAACTTTAATAATTGTATTTTAGTGTTATTTTCGATAACAACTTTTGGAAGTGTAGCAAGACTTTCAATCCTGGCTTCTTGAGGCTGCAGATACCTCAATTTATGCATGCCTCCTTTATGGTTTTGTGTGCTTTACAAAACCCAACCAAATTCCATAAACCAAGATTAAACCAATTATTTGTAAACCCAATTGGGAATTCAGTGAGAAGCAGAGAAAGGGAAAGATGGTCTCATTATGGCCTTAGTCACTGTCAGTTCACAACAACCAATTGGAGACCTTCCCTTTGGGCAGCATTATTGTGTTTCTCAAAGTCTGTCCAGGGAAAGGGGATCTTCTGAACTACTTCCTATTGTATAAGGTACCAGAAAACCAAGTTTTCTCTTTGCCTTTGCTTTCTGGAGTTTTTGGTATAAATCTCAAGGAGGCAGAATTTTCTGCAATGTTGGATCAATGTCAACATGCCCTGAACAGAGTTTTATAAGGCAGCTAAGGAGAGAAAACAGAAAGATGCTGACAGCTCAGCATATTTTAAGACTTCTGGAGAGGAGAAAATAAAAAGTATAGCTGTGGTAACATACATCAATCAGTGTGCTGAAAAATGGATGTATGAGAAAAGTGATCCGCCAGCCACTGCGTTATCCATCTTTTCCCCCTCACATACACAAACATTAACTGTGAATTTTCCTGTGCCTGAAAGAGAAAGGAAAGCTGTGGAAATTTAATAACATGGAATGAAATTTGGAGGAAAAAATGTACCTAGTTAAAGGGCCACTGCACAGCTGTGTTCTCTAAATTAGAACAATTCAGTGGATTTAACAAATCCACCTGACCCTAACTAGATTGCTTGACTTATTACAATATTTTAAAATTGCTTTGGCTGAAGAAGGTCTCTAGAAACAATATGAGGAACAAAGCACTATACTACCATAACAAACCTAGATTAAAAACAAAATTAATTTGGAAACAGAGAATGCAATTATTAATTTTTAAAATTGGCTTCCCTATTGAATTTCCTTGTGGAAAACTCATAGTGAGTCCCAGCTATCTGTAAATTAGCCCATTTGGGGTATGTTGGTTGAAAATGTTTTGCTATGATGCACCTTTCACCCACTTAAAGGTTGCAGATATAAGAGTTTAATAGCAGATAGATGTCAACTTCTATGGATAGACTTTGTCTAAAAATATTAACAAAAAACTGACAAATATGGAACAAATTTCACCTGGTGTAGAAATATCCAGAAATACTGGGTAATAACAAAAGGACGGATTATAAAATGGAGAAGGAAGCTAAAGTGAAAAGATGACATCCAAGAGAATGATCCTGATAAAGACTTTTTATTGAGTTTACAAAAGAGTAAATGAAGTTTTTGCAATGAGAAAAATAAAGAAAAATTAAAGAGAGATCAAATGCTGTGACATCTGAGTGAACTAAAGATCAAAACTGACAAGTAAAAGAAAGAAATATCAAGTTGACTTGTTTGATCAAGGCTAAAGAATGTTTTTATAAAGTTCTAGTAACCCTTTATGCGCTTTTTCCTGACACAAGGACTGAAAAGTTGAAGATTTGTGGATTTGCATATAGATGAATTATGGGAAGAAAAAATATTTCTATGTACCTTAGGGGATAAAGATTATCAAATTTGTTTTTACTTTTTATGATGAAGATTGGAAGTCACTTCAAATATATTTCTTACTATCTTTTGCTTTTTTTCTCTTCATTTCTTTGTACTTTTTATTCTGTCTATTTCTTCTTTTTTGACTTTAGTTTATATTTGCTTTTAATATCATAATTATTTTTAATAAAGATTATGAAAAAAAAAATAGACTAAATCCAAATCCAGAAGAAACCATTGGCTATTGGAGACAGGAATTAGCCATAAATTTTGCAGAACTTGGTTTTCTGCTAGGGTTGATAAACAAACTTACCAAACTTGTTAATGCCTTGGAATTGCAATAGCAACAGCACTTAGACTTCTGGTTTGGACTTTGGTGTCATAGTACTTTACAGCCCCCTGTCTAAACAAGCAGTTTATAGAGTCAGCATATTGCCCCCAACAATCTGGGTCCTGATTTTACCAACTTTGGAAGGATGGAAGGCTGAGTCAATCTTGAGCCACTGAGAATTGAACTCCTGGAGTGAGCAGGGAGTTAGCTTGCAGTAGTGCATTCTAACCACTGCGCCACCACAGTATGTGGAATGAAGGACTGAACTGAGATATTTCCAGACGAATCCAAACTACAGGGTGGGAAATGTTCAGTTACATAAATAAGAATGGAAGTCAAGTTGCATTTTATTTTTGAATGTTTTTTTTAATGCAGAAAGGCAAAGTTTATAGATCAAGAGAGCTTGAAATGTGCAGAGGCTTGTTAACTGGTTTTTATATTTTTATATCTGTGTAGACTGCAGTCTTTTAAGCTAATAATTTATACCAACCCTCTTGTCAATATTATTCATGCAAATCTCTAACAAACAGTTTCGAGGTGTCAGCTCTTTCTAATAAATAAGGGTTATTTATTCTGATAAATAGGGCTGACGTGATTCAGCCCAAGTATTAAATTTGTCAAAAAAGGGGCTCTATTTAGAACTGTCAAAAATCACAGAATCACATGAGGATATCTCTTGATTTGGATATACAGTACCATATTTATTTGAAAGAAGGCAACCCTGAATTTAGGGTTACAAACAAACAGACCCACAAAGGAAGATGAGGCAAAAAAACAAACAAACCCTAAACTCCATACATTACAATATGCCCAATAAATCAAAAATGATCCATCTACTTCAGAAATGAATTGAAGAAAATATTTTTTTCAGATAAATACAGTATGAATTTTGGCTATGGCAATCCATCAACCCCTGTCAAAAAGTTCTTGTTGTGTTGGAAAGAAATATTTGTAGAACGATGCCACCTGATTAAAAAAAGAAAAAGATGTTTCATTATTTTATTAATGAAAATATGTAAAAATAAGTCTAGTATTTTACCTGTTCCCCAGTCAAGCAAACAAACAATTCATTTCCCTAGACAAGTTCCCTTTAGAAGGAGCAGGCAGCCTGATCCCAGGGCAAAAACACCATGGAACTCAGTGATTGGAGAAGAAATGACATTCTTGACAGTATACAGTGCATTCCAGGTCACAGGTAGTCTGGAATATCATGCTGTTCAACTTTGGCATCAACAGTCTCATCCACATTTTTTTGTAGTTCTTGTACAACGAATCATTTATTGGTAACTAAGCTGTATTTTGGAAGAATGATTATTCTTAATTTTAAATAAGAAGCCGGTAATTATTTTCAGGCCATGGCAAAGATGAATATCAATTTATCTGGTCAATACTTGGCATGAATTTTGTCCACTCAGCATAAATCTCCCCAAATTTTTGCAATATATCAGAGTTCTAAGGAAATAACTCAATTTCCTTACAGTTTGAAAATCTGAAAACCAAGGCTGCTACCATTCCACAGTGTTTTGGAACAAAGCAGCAGAAACATCTAATATAGTTTAGGGCAGTGGTCACCAACTGGTGGGCCAGGGACCACTGGTGGTCTGCGAGAAATTTTTGGTGGTCCACAGAGAAATGTCCCCCTCAAAGCAATGAATCCAGGCTGCATGGGAACAAAAGGCTGTGCCGCCCACATGACCCGCCCACCCGCTGGCCCCCACCCTTCGGCCAAGCGCAAATCTTACTTTGAGTAGAGCCATGCGAGCTGGAACTGGAAGGTAAGACCAACGGCAGGGGAGGGAAATCTGACCCGGGGTGGTTTGCTGATGTTGGTGAGAAAGTTGGTCCCATATTCCAGAGCTGCAGTAGTCACAAGATTGGCCCTTTGGTCATCCCAGAGCAACTCCTCCAGTCCATGGCAGGCCGGTTCACCTGGGTGAAGGAGCAGCTGCTCTGGGATGATCAAAGGGCCAGTCCTGTGACTACTGCAGTTGTGGAATATAGGACCAACTTTCCCACCAGTGTCAGCAAGCCACCGTCAGTCAAAATTCATATTAGTGGTCCACAGGATTTAAAATTATGAGTTGGTGGTGCCTGAGGTCCAAAAGGTTGGCGACCCCTGGTTTAAGGGTTAAGTACTAATTATTAGAACACTCTCTTGAATATTTAGAGCAATACTTAGAATATAGCCATGTTTCCAAGTTATTCTCTCACAAATATGGGCCTCCAAGCATTTCTTAAAGGTAAGAATGAAGATTACCTTCTATTTCCCATCCAGAATATGACCTCTGCCATTACTTCCCTTTTCTAAAGTAAAAAAAGAGCGTTTTCTAGCTTGTGCTGGCTCAAGAGTTGCTATCTCATTTGTCAGTTAGACTTTGCTTTCTGCTAGATATGCCTCCTCTTGCACTTTGATAAAAGGCAGGCACATTCCCTCACTTCATATTCTCTGCTCTGCCTCAATAAGTTCTGATGCACTTCTGAGGGCTCTCTCAGCTACATAATAGTTATAACACTTCCTCAGTTCAAAAGCGCCTAGAAATCTTTTTACTATTTTTGAGAGCTACCTACTTTTCCAATGGGCTGATGCACCAGTAAACTAATTAAAGTTTAACAGCTATAAGTAAGAAAGCTCAGGAAAAGAAAAAATAGTAATTTAAAAAAGAATCCTGTTAGGCTACAAACTGGTAACGTTCTAAATGTCTGTAAATGTTGTAATTACTGTGCTACTCAGAAACTTGGGAGTGAAAATCAGAGAATTGTTCATGTGTTTTTGCATGGCATATAATAAAAGATATGCTGTTTTAGTTAGACCAGTGGCAAATTAACAAAAACACTTTTTTTAGCTCTCTTCTTCACTACATTTGCACATGTAAACAATAAAGGGGTGTATAACATTGTTATTCAGTAAATCACAATTGGCAGATTTTGCCCAATACACTAGAATAAAACTGAACTAATCATATTGTGGCATAGTGCAATTTGTGATTCTGTCTAAAGTATACTTAATATAGAGAGCCAGTGGCGGGATTCAAAAAATTTTTTACTACCGATTCTATGGGCGTGGCTTGATGGGCGTGGCTTGGTGGGCATTGCAGGGTAAGGTTATTCTATTACATCCATCCCACTCCAGGGAGAAGGTCATTGCAAAATCCCATTTCCTTCCCACCCCACTAACCTGCTTTCCAGCTCCATTCTTCTGCACAGGGCAACAAAAGAAGACCTAGCCAATCAGCTGGGACTTGGGAGGCAGAGAATAGATGGAGGTGGGGCCAGTCAGAGGTGGTATTTGCCGGTTCTCTGAACTATTCAAAATTTCCACTACCTGCTGAATACCACTTCTGTAGAGAACCCATCAATGGCAGGCCACCATTGCTTTAAAATGGTGTATATAATACTTTCCCCAAGTACTGTGACTAAAATATGTCTCATTGCCAATAAGATAACTGCAATGCAACTTTGGTTGCATTGCAGCAGTGATGCTACTATTCATTAAACATTAAAATAAAGGCTGGTAGGATTAATTGTAGAAAAATGTGCCTCCTGAAAAGCTACTATGGAGCATTGCAAAAGCATCTGGAGCATCATGACAGGTGAGGCCTCTGCTCTTTTCTCAGTGGGGAGCCTCCACTGAAGGTTTTCTTCCATGAATGGAAAAGGTCTTCTATTCCTGAAACAGCCAATCAAAATCCAACACCCCCCGCCCCCCAATTTTATTCATCCTTCAAAGAATGCTGTATCAGCTTGCTGCTGTGGTAGACTGTTCTCTTAGCAAACACCTTCTGTGCACGATCCAGATCGGTCTTTTTTTCTGAAACAACTTGATAGTGTCCTCCAATCTGAAGACAGCCCAATCAGGCCCAATTTTCTCTTTATATGAAAAGGTCAGTTATATGTTTGGCTTTGGTTTTTGTTTTTTTCCTGAGCATAGATTCAGTAGCCAGCAATTATTGGCAAAGCTCTTATCCTCAGATTCCCTTTTCTCTTCCTCATTTCACCCCAACTGAACACAGAAATAATGTTTTACTCCATGTAAGCTGTGTAGATAGGCCTGACAATCTGCTGCCACCTTCTGGTAAGAAGTGGCAAACACACTAAAAGAGAAGAGAAGACCATGAATAGATGGAAAGTAATAACGGGAAGAATCTGCCTCTCTCGCTACTCTCTCCTATTTCCAATTTTAATCTCTGAGGTATGCTTCTATATTAAAAAGCTATATACATCTCAGAGACATCAATCAGTGGTAGGGTAGCTAAAAGGCAATCAGCCTCGGTTTATGGCAGGAGAAGAAATTCAAAGTCGAACGTTACCTCCAATCAGCAACACCGCGCAGGCTTGATTGCGAACAAGCCCGTTTGCAGCACTCCCAAGTGGTTCCAGCACTGCAGAACAGCATGCTCCGATGATGCAGTCGGTGACATGCGAGCAGGACAACGCTGGCACGATGCAGGCAGAGTGAAATGAAAATGGTTTTCATTTCTGAGAGGAATGAAATTAAAATCACAGCATAGCAGATGACATCTAATAGAATTGTTCCACCTTACGCACACTTAATTCTTCCCATCTCTGACAGCTGCGTGACTCAAAGAATTGGCTTTTGAACCTAGACATGAGCCCCACAAATACCCTGAGCATTATTTGTGGGGAAGAAATTACTGCAGCTCACCCCTCCTTCCCCCGCTGTATGCTGCTCTGGGCTTATCAAAGTCAGAGGCACACTTGAAAAGTTGGCCAGCTACTTCCAATGTTGCCCTCCAGAGATGCTAAAAATGTTCGTGTGGAGTGCAGAGATAACGAAGGGGCATTTCCAGGTGGAGATAGAGACCCACTTGGGCCATAAGCCAAGTCCTTTGGTGATTGGTTGATGACATAACTGGGGACCTGCCTTGACAAACAATTCCAGTGTATCTCAGTTGCTTCTTTGAATGAAAAGTTGCCATTTCAAGACACTGAATAGACAGGAGAGAAAGATGCTTACACTTCTGTCCAGGTTAAAGTGGTGTCATAAGCACTATGACACCACTTTAACCTAGATGTGCCTACCATGCCTACCGTCCCTGTCTTACTGTCCCCATTTATCTGTATTTACTTCCTTTGTTCATGTTTATGTTCATACTTGTTATCTTGTAGATGTTTGACAAACAAATAAAGTAAATAAAAATAAATATGTTTTTGTCCTTAAAACACCTGGAAATCCACAAAACAGCTTGGATATTAGAGATATAGAAGTAAAGGGAAAATCTCAGATGCAGAGAAGCTGGTGAGACTTCCTAAAATTGCCCAAATGCTGGTAACTCTTTATCTTGCTGCTCTTCTTGTCGCTACTCTTATTACCTGTAGAGAAATAATCACCTTCAGGCTTCATTTAGAAATAAGCAAAACTAAAGCACAACCAGTCTCAGTTTTCTTTCAAAATGGATCCAAGAAGACTGGAATGGAACATCTACAGTAGGTAGCCCTCAAGTTATGATCACAACTGAGCTCAACACTTATGTTGTTAAGTAAGAAAATTTGTTAAGTGAGTTTTGCCCCATTTTATGACTTTTCTTGGCACATTTGTTAAGTGAATCATTGCAGTTGTTAAATTAATAACACAGTTGTTAAGTGAATCTGGCTTTCCCATGGACTTTGCTCATCAGAAGATCACGAAACTAGATCCCATGACCCTGGAACACAGCAACAGTCATAAATATGAAGCAGTTGTCAAGCATCCAAATGTAAATCACATGACCACGGGGATGCTTTAAGTGTGGAAAATGGTTATCAGTCACTTTTTTTTCAGTGCTGTTGTAACTTCATACGGTCACTAAATGAACTGTTGTAAGTCAAGGACAACCAGTGCTCACCTGGAAGTGCTGAAGAGTTCCCAATCATGCATGAGTCAGTACTGCCCTCTTTTAGGCCTTCCAGGACATCACAAGTTTAAGCAAAGAAAAATAATGGCAAAGTTGGCCCCCTTTCCTCCTGCCGTAATGAGAATTTTGAACACCTGAAAAAGACGATTGTGGTGGTGCAAATATTAGTTTTAGCATGTACAAATAATGGCTGCTCTCATATAAAATATCAAATTACAATTTCTAGCTGCTTAAATAAACTTGGTATTTATATCTTCTCTTCTCTATCACATTCTGCTTAGTAGCTTGCTTCATGATAGGGTAGGCTGTTTGCCTATCCAGCAATGGCTCTCTGATGTCTGGGTAAAGAGACCCAGATGCAGATTCTTTCAAATTGCATAGGTAGTGCATCCTTATGCAAAGCATAGGGTTGTGGTTACCAGACTAAACTATCCCTTCTTGGTTCAGGTGTATCAAGCAAGCATTGATTTGCTCTGTACCATAATGAGACAGAATTTCTGTGCAACAGGTCTCTCCTTGTAAGTGCCCAGCTATGATTTGGCATTACGTCTACAGAGTGCTGGTGTTTATGAATAGGGACTATTTCATTCCCACCCTTAAAAAGGGGTCATGAGACAGCTAGCTTGAAAAACCATCTTCACCATGTAATATTCTGTTCTCTTTGCTATACCTAGAGCAGGAGTGTCAAACTCAATTTCATTGACGGCTACATAAGGTTGTTTGACCTCGGGGGAGGGGGGGGCTGAGAGTAGGTGTGGCCAGGGTGGGTGTGAGTTTGACACCTCTGACCTAGAGGGATGTGCTTTTCATTTGCTCTGTTTGAATGGTTTGGGAGACAGACCTTTTCTATGATTGCCTCAATCCTGTGATATTCTATTCCTTTTGGGGTTAAGATGGCTGCTACCCACTTTTATTTAGAAAATGAAGGAAGATCATCTTCTTTTGTTGGGGTCTGGAAAGATATATTGATATTACAGTACTTACAGCTCTTTGTAAACGCTGGTACTTATATTTCTTGGAGTTGCATATGATGCATTATGTATTTTTTATTATTTATGAAGTAGATAAACGGCTATGCAGTAAATGATCTTCTCCCTGGGAATCTAACTTTCTATAGGCACTAAAAAAAACCCAGCATTTTGAATATGAATAAATTTTGAAATGCTTAGTAAAGGAAGGGCAGATTATGAAAAAAAAATCTGTAGACATAATTATGTCACAGCCCTTGGATTATTAGGAGCCCAGATCCAACTGATCTTTAATTCTCCATGCTTGCTGTCATCCTTCTGTGGCTTGTCCTACATTTCCTTCATTTACAATTGAGATTGAGAATTGGTTGCATTCCATCTGTTGGCATGGTAAAGAAGAGAAGATTGGGTAAAAGGACAGAAGGAGAAAAATGCAGAAAAAAAATCAGCTCTTGGTGTTTGGCTTGCTAAATCAGTCACACAACCTTTTAGAACCCTAATGGCGAACCAATGGCATGTGTGCCAATTTGTGCTGGCACCTGAGCTGCAGGCAAACTTACGTCACTGCACATGCACATGCCTCACAGTTGATTTTCGGCCTCCCAGAGGCTTCAGGAAGGCTTCTGCAGGCTTTTCAGGCCAAAAACTAGGCCCATTTCATCACTTCCTGTTTTTCCAGAAACACCGTAAGTGATGAAATGGGCCTAGTTTTCACCAGAAAAGCCTGCAGAAGCCTTCCTGAAGCCTCTGGGAGGCCAAAAGCCTCATTCAGGCCACAAATCAACTGTGAGGTGCAGTGCAAATAAGGGGCAGCGGCGGGAGTGGTTGGGGATTGTGTGAGGATGTGTAGGGGGCATGGGGGTGTGCATTTCCTTCTGGGTGCTGGCACGCAAACATGAGCATGCAAGCGTGCTCGCAATGTTTGGCACAGGAGCCCAAAAAGGTTAGCCACCACAGTTTTAGAACATTGTAAGCCAAGTGATAGTGGAGCCATCCCTTCTGTTAAAAGTAAAGGTTTCTCTGTCCAGTTGTGTCCAACTCTAGGGCATGGTATTCATTTCTCTTTCTTGGCCAAGAAAGTCAACATTGTATGAAGACTTTTTCTGTGGTCATGTGCCAGTATGGCTATTCCCACCAAAGTGCTACCTATTTATCTACTCATGTTTGCATGCTTTCAAAGTGGGCAGGAGCTGGGGCAGGAACGAGAGCTCATCCCATTGCATGGCACTTGGGTCTCAAGCCCGGGGCATCAGCTTTCCAACTAACAAAGTCAGTGTCTTTAACTGCTGAGCCATCGTGCCTCCTGCCCTATCATTAGAAAGAACAAAATAAAGGCCAAATACCTCCAACCTTAAGCTCACTGCACTAATATTGTGACTGGGAGTCACTGATACTCACATCCCCCTGAATATTTCTATTCCTGTTAATGGTAAGTTGGCATGGCTACCCTAGCTGTGCTAGAGAAGAGGCCAGTTGCATGTGATGTCTCATTGCTTCAGAAGCTAGCAGATCTTTCCAGTGGATTTGGAAGTAGAGTGTAGCATCTTAAATATTTGAGGGCCATCTGTAACCTCTGGGTTGCCTTTATGTAGATCACCAAATACACACAAAAAAGCAGGCCTGTTTTTTCCCCCCCGCAATTTTGAGACTTGGGTTTGGCTTGTAGATAAATGTACTGTTTTTTAAAAAAGCTCATATTTTCATTTGAAATAAAAGGGTCTTTGTAATTATAGTTAATTTGCTTCTCTCTGACCCTGAAGAATGGCATTCTGTATCTGAGTAGACCTTTGGATTTTACAGCATTTCTTTTCTTGTTAAAATGAATTATAGGCAATGATAGAAAGTTTCAAGGGGAGCTCTGCAATTTCAGGTTAAGAATTCTCTGAATGTTATATTGTATTTCACTTATCCACATTCCCCAGGTTACACTGAATTGTGCAGCCTAAGAGAAAAAAGTCACCTTCCCTTATATCAAAATAGTGGTTGTCAGAATAATTAAGACTGGCTGGCTTTAATTTCAAATGGAAATATTGTATAAATAATAAATGAATCAATATTGTCATTACTGATGATGTTTGGATAGTGCTTCTAAACAATACAAACTGGGGAAGATTGAAGTTAATGGCACATTCTGGGCATAGCTGGTCTTCAGCAGTTCAGCCCAGAGAGAAATTGCAAAATTTATGCCTTTTATTTGTTCTGTTTTGCTGCTTAGTACCTTCCGTTGAATGGAGAATTCATTATGGCCTCCGCTGCTGGGTTTGCAGCTTTCGACGGCAATTACAATCCAGGATGTGAGACAGGTATTGTGCTCAGCCAACCATTAATTAGTCATGCAAAATAAGCACTATGAGATTATTCCTCAGTTGTCTCTCTGTTCATTTGAGTCATTTTTCCAGTTATAATAAACTTTCCCTTGGAGCCCTCCAAAGTTTTTGGAATTATCATCAGTGCTTTCTTTTCCATAGCGGAGGAAGATGAAGGAAATTATCAACATTGGCCATGTATATGTTTTGAGACCTTTTCTGGTGGAGGTGTTATGGATAAGAGGTTTGTTCTTGCTACCACTATATTTGCTGTAGGACAACTCACATAGGGATACACCAGATTGTTGAATTTCTTTATTTCTGCTGGTGATATTGAAATCTGAATTTTTAAGCTCCAAGGCTTTTCTTTAAAAAAAATATATTGGTTTTGATTTGGTGCCAAGTCTTGGAATCTTTTTGGACTGTTGAATAATAAAGTTAATAGCCTTTGTGGGTTCTTGCACCCAGGGCTTACACATTAGGTTGTGTACATCTAACCAAATTGATTGCAGTGGATTTAAGCATACCATAACCCTGTTACATGCAACATAGTTCTGGCTGTTTCTTCAGTGATTTTAGGTAGGTCTCACAACTTAAAATTGACAAGGCTGAGAAACACTGAGGAAGGAACATCTCATACAACAAAGTTACAAATTAGTTGCAAGGGTGCTTACATCATGTTTTGCACAAACAAATTTAGAAAAGTATATTTTACTTTTGAGTAGGAAGGCATGGTGATTGAATATGGAATTCAACTAATTCTAATCAATTAGGAATTTGTGGTGAGATATGGGGCATAGAAAAAGATACCACAGAGAAATATTCCCTTGTGTTGAGTCAATGAGGAAGCCAATTTCCCGCAATCTATAAACTGTGGTTGATATTCCTCTGAAGGAAGATGATGTAGAAGCTTTATCTGTAAAAGAAAATCCTATGTCCCATGCAGTTTGGCAATATTAAGTGCCATAAGAAGGACTTTGGGTTCTTGTGAGTATACTGGTTTATGCATAGATGCATGACAGCTTCATAAATATTAAATAGAAAGTTGTTAATGAATTAAATATGAATTTCAATAATGCACTGTGTATAATATCCCTCATGCACTATAATTCCCTAGCAGAGGAATTATGATACGCAGTTATAGTTGGCATGTTTGTAAAAAAAAAAAAAAGTGATGGCTATGGAAAAAATGGTTAATACATTACTAATAAAATTGTCATGGTTACTGTCATCCTAGCTTCCCACAGGCCTATTCTCATATCATATTTATGGGAAATTCTCTCCGGCAGCACCATTTAAGTTCTAGGTAGTGTTCTATTAAACCATCTGAGGCAATAAACCAAATATTGCCATAATACAGTATGGTGACTCTAATTTTTTGTCACCAGCAGGGATTGCTTGCTCAAAAAAAAAAAAAAAAATGCCGTAATCCAATAACTGCATCCTGTTCAAAACTATAGCTCAATTTTTACCAATCTGGTATCCAGATTAGATATTTTCCATCCAGAAAGTTTGGGCAATGGCCAAGAAAGCCAAAATGCTGGGAAATATGCTTTTCATAAAGTGTTTGAAGGCAGGTTGGGCAAGGATGGTATCTTTATCACAACCCATTCTTCCACTCCTATCTTCCGTTGTATTTACTTTTTCAATTTGTTTTATATATAAACAAGTGATTATATTGGGGGGGGAGGTTTTAGATATATTTGATATCATGTTAGATATAAACATGATATATATTTAGATATCTTATATAAATATGTTCCTATCAGATATAAATATGATAGTGATCATATTTGTATGATAACAAAATAATAATGATAAATAAATAAGCTTGTTGATTGTTTTAGGTTGGCAAACTCTCCAACCAGATTTGTAAAAATAAAAGAAATTAAAAATATTATCCTTTAACAGTGGTTTCTGCCAGGGCAGCAGCCAAAATTGGAAGATAATAGATGTATCAGATGTAGCAAGCCCTTCCCTTTAGAATGATGACATGCCCAACATCTTGTTGATTTTGACACACACACACACACACACACACCTATAGACACCACTGCCTCTCTCCATCTGTATGATAGAACCCATATATCACAAGAAAAATATTAGTTCTGCATAACATGGAGAGGTTCAATTTTTGGTAAAGACAACTTTCACAGAATCCTCATTCCTAAATTGCTCCAGGAAAGTCAAAGGGAGTTTGGGTGTTCTCCTGCTTATTTTACTTCTTATTAATTTAGCAGTTGCAACTGGTGGCAGAAAGGAAGAAGTAATGGCCATGCTTGCCAGACTGCTGCTGCTTCTCAGATAGCCTAAGCAATGATTCCTGTTATGCAGTAACTGAACAATTACAAATACAGTCATTCTGAAAAATAAGGTTTTCACTATAGCTAAAACACAACCTCTAATACATCCAGTTGCACATCTATAGGATGCCTCTTCATGAAAAAATAGGGTAAATTCAGAGAGATTGGATACATTGGATTTCCAGATTTTTCCTCAGTTTATTATTAGGCTAAATAACAATAGATGTTACAATAGATTTCGATGGGAGGAAAAAAGTCAGTGGAAATTTTGGAATGCATTAGATAAAATGTGCTATATGTTATAGTTATAATTTATAAGAGGTCACCTCATCTAGATGATATCCAGATCTACTGCTCTCTCAACTCCCAAAATTCCAACCTGCCATGGCCCAGGCTTGGTTGAAATTTTAAAAATTGTATAATTGACATATCTGAAAAGTATACAGTACAGAAAAGTATTCACAGGACTGAACCATATTATTAGAAGTTTATTCAGAGTTTTGCAGCGCAAATTCAGTGCCAAAAAAGTAAACACAGATGGCTGAGGCTTCATTTAACTTCTTTATAAACACAAGTAAATTTTTTACAATACCAGTTGTAGATTTCTTCAACATGGAGCTAACTCAAACAGAAATATGTTGCAAGTTCAGAGCTTCAGCAGCAACTCAGGAGCTCAGAAACAGACATCAGTTTCACTTTAGTTCAGCAGGCAAGCATAAAACACAGCAGAGGAGAGAAGTAGTTTCATTTTCAACAGACAGACTCAGAGCTCAACAGCTACAGAGCTTAATACAGAGCCATGCCTTGGCTACTTCTAGTTTCAGTTTCCAGCCTAACCTACTTCTAGTTTCAGTTTCCAAAACAGTCCTCATTGGCTGACTTAGTTGCTATGTCTATTCATTGGATGACCTTGTTACCATGCTCTATTCCAGTTCATGCATATACTCTGACAAAGTTCAGGTTAACAATAAACTTTGCATTTGAAATCTAATATATACTGAGATACAGTACATAATGTCAATATCATTAGATTGATTCCTAGATTACTTTCAATTATTCTTCATTGATGAAGAAAAATCTTATGAATCAAATTTCCATGTAGACTGGACCACATATTCTACATGTTCTTAGACTTTAAAAAATAAACTCAGAGTTTATTCTGCAGATTTATGTGAAATTTTAAAAAACCAGTGAAGGTAAATGGACTTCATCTATGGCTCTTACTTTCTGTCATTTTCCTTATTAGCTTCAGAAATCACATTTAAAAGTACAGACAATTATGAATGGCATGATCCTACATTATGGCATGCTGCAACCTCTTTGGAAAACTTAGATCTGGGCAAATACATTTTCCTTGTTGATGAAGAACGAGTTCCCTGCCAGTATGACGATGTTATTTTTCAGCCTGAAACCTCCTTCCGAGTGAACATCAACTCTGAGCAAATGATACAGCTTAAGAGCATTTCAATCATGGGGCAGGTAAAATAGAAGCTGAGATTTTATCACTTTACATTGTGTCTCCTTTCCCCCCCCCCCAGAAAAGCTGACAACTAGTAATATCAACTTTTTCCAAATTTATATTGACTTGCCATGGAAAATAAACTGAATTACTTTCAAATATTTAGCCCCACTTTATTAACTCAGTCAATTCAACACATAAACATTCCTTTAGAACAAGAACATTCATTCCAGATGAGAAAAACACCATGTGTATGATTGTGTGCAGTAAAAGAAGAAGAAGAAGGGCTACCGCATCTAAAGGATCGGATCAGGCCACCGCACAGCACATTGCCCTGCAAGGCATTCGTAATTTATATTTCAAAATATAAATATAAAGATATTGGCCAAGTGAGCAGACTTAGGAAGAAAGATCACCGCATTTGTTATAAAATGGCTAAAATGTTTACAGAATCTAAAGAGACTCATTTAAAAAGTAACAGTAAAAGATGTATTGACACAGGGCAGATCTGCACTTTATGCTTGGTCCATTGCCAGGATATGCTGCTCACTACTTCCTAAGTATAAGAATGGATGATGAGCTAGCAAATGCACTACTCACATGTGATTTCTACTTTTGATTCAAAAGCTGCTCTTTCCATCCACACCACCTTAAGCTTTTCAGTGGTGATAGGAAACATGGAAAGTTACTTCCAGTCTGAAGCATTAATGTAATCCCCAACTTTATACCTTCCATCATTCTATGGTTCTGCTGGGTGGCTATTTTGGAATTGATTTCCTATACATCCAGAAGGCACCAAGCTGCTTTAATAGCAGTCAATAGTCTGTCTAGAGTAACACAACCCTGTGTATATCCTAAGTTAATGTGTGTGTGTGTGAGAGAGAGAGAGAGAGTGAGAGACAGAGAGAGAGAGGGAGGGAGAGAGAGAGATTTGTGGAATCCATACCAAACACGGATGGTGAGATCAGTGAAAACTAGCAAACTGAATTCCTACAATATTGACATCAGTAGTGCACAAGTTTTAGTATAATGCAAACACAATTTAGGGAAACCAAATCACAGCTTTCGCATATGTGACACATATATGATTGGTTGTCCTACTCACTGCATTTCCAGGGGTGGGATTCAATTTTTTTAACAACCAGTTCTGTGGGCATGGCTTGGTTGGTGGGTGTGGCTTGGTAGTCATGTGACTGGCTGGGTATGGCCAATTCAACATCACTCACATCAAGGCACACATCTCCTCGCCTGGTCTCTCATGACTGTGGAGATGCTACAACAGTCGTAAGCGTGAAAAATGGTCACAAGTCACTTTTTTCAGTGCCATTGTAACTTTGAATGGTCACTCCACACAAGCAAAGTACCAGCAAAGGAGGGGGGAAAAAACTCCAGAGAAGTTCCTGAGACAGGAAGTGTAGTCCTGCCAAGAATGTAATAAGGGTTAACAGAGAGGCAGTTTCTGTAAGCAACGCCAGAATGTTTCCTTCCTGCTTTCCTTATAGGGTTAGGCCAGTAATTCCTTCTAGCAACCGGTTCTCCGAACTGCTTAGAATGTCAACAACCGGTTCTAGCGAATAGGTGCAAACTTATAGAATCCCATCCCTGCTGCATTCACTTCCACTCCCCCAAACATTTGTCCTTGGTTTGCAATGCAGTTAATATTTTGAGGGGAGGGTGAGGGCCTAGGTTTAATTAAACTACTTTGATGGTGATTTGCTATAAAGGAATTGATTTGCTGATTTTGTGTTGTCCTTCCTCCCATGAATTGGAATTAGAACTTCACCAGAGACAGTACCCTGGCAGAATACATGCAGAGCTCTTCTGCAAAACTTCAGTTCCATGGACAAGGGACACTCCGGTTGTCACATACCAGATGTCCAGACAAATCTGGCTGTGAATGTGGAAACTCAGCAGTAAGTTCTTGTGTTCAGATTTGATATCAGGATGGGGAACTTTGCTTTTTGCCCAAGTCACACCCCCTAAGTCAGGGGTCTCCAACCTTGGCAACTTTAAGTCTGGCGGACTTCAACTCTCTGAATTCCCTAGCCAGCGTTGAAGTCTACCAGACTTAAAGTTGACTAGGAAATGTGTTAGTGCATGACACTGCAGGTCAGTGAAGGCTAAAGTGCTTCTCTTTCTCTTCCCTCCAAAGAAATATTTCTTTCTCTCCCCTCCAAAGAAATAGTGTATTTCTGTTCCTATGAGTTAGAAGGAATCTCTGACAGAGGGATTTTGAAATGAAGCCATGGGCAACATTAGAGCCACAGATAGGCTCTCTGCATTCTAGCTTCCGCTATTAAGAGGCTACTACTAATGAAAGGATTGAAGGAATGGAGTGACCAGTTAAAAACCTTCTGAGCATAATGATATATTACTGAAATAATTCAGTGGATTGATCGAGTCATAAATATCCATTCAGGCAGAAATGATTGTTGATCCTGTAAACTAAGAAAGGAAACTGGACTTTCCTGACTATAGAAGCATAGTAGTCTAAACCCTGAACCCCTGATCAGGTATTCCTCCTTAGGCCTTTCTATAGAGACAACAGTGTGCCAACAATATGTATGTATGGGGGAAATACTTTAGAACATAATAAAATTACAATAATGTATTGCAGTATTTCTGCTTCAAAGTATTGATCTCTGTTATGGATTTGGCCCATCTGTTAGACCTGCCTCAGCTTGAACCTCTAAGTAAGAATGATCATTAACTCTATTTATTGAGAAAGGTAAAGCTTACTACAGGGGTATCAAACCATGATACGTTATCGTCACATGATGTATCACAACAATTGGCCTGGGGGCCATGAGTTTGACACCCCTGATTTATTAGAAGTCAAGTGAATTACAGTAATGCACAGCAAGAACTGAACATTACATGCCAAAATCCCCAAGTCTAACTTTTTCCTCCTTTAGTTGCTTCCCATCAATGTCCAATCTAATTCAAACAAGATGTTTTTAGAATGGTCACTTCAGGCCTAGGTTTGGTATGCAGTTGCCTTTCCATTCCCAGCTGATTGTCCTTGAAGCCCATCTCGGAGAGATACAGTGAAGTTTTGTTTTCCTGGAAGCATCTCCCCTCTCCCATCCAGCCCACCTAGAGTTCATGGCAGCTGATGCTGGGTGGTTGTGAACCACAAGCGTGAGGTGGCAGCTGACACCATCATTTAACTCATTTCCTATAGTTTCTGTATGTGGCTCCATCTCTGAAAGGGACAAGAGAGGAAGGATGGAGGGAGGTTAATTTGGTCCCAAAATGTAGTTTTCATCCTTTACAAATGGGTTGAGAGTGACAATGTAGCAACAATTTTTCTGATGGAATCTCTTGACAGGCTATGTTGGAATTATCAGAAGTCAATTATGTAGTTTCTTTTCAATTATTTTTTTTAATTAAAGACCCATGAAAGAATCTGTGCCACCTTGCTCCAGAAGTCCAGGAATCAATGTCCAATGATTACATGCAAAGACGCAATAAAGCCTACTGGTCATTGCTGTGAAATATGTGGTGAGTGGTTGTTGTTGCAACTGTATTATGACATTATGTTCTGTCATTATGTGACAGAAGAGCAAATTCCTCTAATCCCCTGTACATAACACATGGGCTGATGATCACCCTATTCCCTCACTCTGCCCACTCCCCTTATTGGGAAATTCCATGGTGGAACTTTGCATGGTAGAACTTTTGCATGAGGCTTTTAGTGCAGCTTGGCTCCGAGTAAATGGACGGCTATCATTTATTAGGAAGCTAGGTTTCATGTAGGGCAGGACAGCTGTTCCATAAGGGGTACTACATAAGAGGTGCCCTACATAAGAGGTACTACAGACAAAATCAGTAAGATACTACACAGGCATCACATCAAGACTGCCTTAAAAACAGGTAGAAAAATAGCAGCCATCCTTAGAAACCCCAAAGATAAAATTGACCTGGAAAACCAAGGCATATATGAAGTCCCCTGTGCATCATGCCCTGCCACATACATTGGACAGACCAATAGAAGAATAAGTACCCGCCTGGATGAACACAAAAATGCAGTCAAAAAGCTGGAACACACTTCCTCACTAGTCCAACACATGAAAGCAACAGCTCATAGCATTGACTTCAATGGCACCAAAACCCTAGCCACTATAGAAAACCCCAGCCACAGAATTATCAGAGAAGCCATAGAGATTGAAAAAAGACCTGAAAGCATGAATAGAAGAGATGATTCCACCAGACTGTCAATTATTTGGAAGCCTGCACTCACAAACAAAAAAAGTATCCACACCACTAGCCAGGCAAACACCTGGGCACAAACAGATCCCCCCTGATACCTCCAGCTCAAACACACCCCAACCAGGCACCCAGATGAAACCTAGCTTCCTAATAAATGATAGCCATCCATTTACTTGGTGTTTAGCTACATTAAAAGCCTCCAATACAGGAACACAATGTTGCCAGCCAGTCAAGACAAAAAAAGCCACAAAACAGACAGAAGATATTAGAAACACCAGTCAAGCAGAACTCAGCAAATTCCAAGACCCATAAACACAGACCAAGACTCCCAACCAATCAGGATGAAGAAAAAACCATTCTGGCACAGCAGTAGGCTAGCCCCAAATTTAAAACTGAAATGGCTGTGAAAATCTGACTCACAGACGAACTCAATACAGAAGCCTGATGATGGCAGATGAGATTCTGCCGAAACGTTGCTACAACTTTAAAAGCACAACTATAAATGATGTGGGAAAATACCCGAACAAAACTGAATACCATACATGTAAGTACCCGCGAAAACTTGAGAAAACATATGTTTTCTTAAGTTTTCACGGGTACTTACATGTATGGCATATATATATATATAAATATATACAGAAGCCTGATGATGGCAGATGAGATTCTGCTGAAACGTTGCTACAACTTTAAAAGCACCACGTGGGAAAATACCCGAACAAAGCTGAATGCCAGACATATATAAATATATATATATATAAAATCTATCATCTATCTATCTCTTATCTTTATCTATCTATCTATCTATCTATCTATCTATCTATCTATCTATCTATCTATCTATCTATCTATCTATCTCTATCTAAACTCTAATTCCCATAACTAATTTGGCAAAAGGAGAATACTTTTTGAAGCAGAGAATCTCTATTGGACTAACTTTCAGAATGTCTCAAAATTCAGGATTCATGACTCTTGTGGGATTGAAAATTGAAAAAGTGTATAAAACATTTTATGACACAAAATTATCATAAAGCAATTTATGACATAATATAAAATATCATAAAACATTTCCTGTGCTGATGTTTGACTTGGCTATAAGCTGAGCATGAGCTGTTTTCAAGACAGATGCATCTCTGAATGTATCCCAACTTTTCCAGTGAAGTTCTGTCCTTGTTGTAGGCATTGAGGAGGGGATCTTTCAAAGGATCATCCATAGGGTCATAATTTGTCCAGTCAATTATTAAAGATCATGGGAGACAGGGCAAAGCCACGTGGACTTGGACCCATCATTTAAGAGCAAAACCAGTGAAGAACAATGTCCTTTTGTCCCCAGCCCTCAGACATAATTCAGAAGGATAACATGGTTAATAGTATCAGAAACTGCTAGAAAGTTCTAATAGGGAAAGAGGGATACATTTCCCCATCCAGTTCTGGAAAAAAGGTCATTCACCAGAATAACCAATTCTGTGTCTATCACATGATCAGACCAGTGTTTCATCTAAAAAAAAAAGAATTAATCATCTTCTAGAATCCTTAACTAAGGTTCTCTCAATAACCTTTTTTAAAAAGAGAAGGTTGGAGACAGGATGGAAGCTAACTGAGAGGTGATCTCTCTTTTGAATGTGGTTCACTTTCCCTCAGAGAGATATTCCCCCCCACCCACCCCAATTTAGCCATGAATACTATAGATGCTAGGTGGAGCAGAAATCCATGCCAACCCCAGGGAGCAGTACCCATACTATAATTCACTTTATTCATTTCTTTTGGTTTTACAGATTCAAAAGATTCTCCAATAATGTTCCTACTGATGTTACCCTAACTCACCTCACACAGCTCTGCCCAAACAACATGAAGGCATAGTCAAATGTGTACAATTACCTATAAAAAACATTCAGAATGTTTCAGAGAGACCATAGGAGCTTTGCTCTTTAGTCAATCCCTAATTCAAGTCTACTTTACCAGAACCCATCAGTATTGAGTCCAGAATATGGATCATAAGACAGGATCTCCTTATAAATTAATAAAGAGCTTATCAGGCAGAGATGTTGGAGAAGATAAAATTAAGATACCCATGTAAGCTACCTTGATGTTTCAGACAAACGGTAGGATATGAATACAAATTTGAAACTGCAATACCTAAGGAGAATACCAAACCAATATTTAAGTGCAATTTATAGTGAAATATCTGTCAAACAGGTTGGTGACTGAGTTTACTTTTATATTTCATTCACGTGAGATTTGCCAAATATGGAATTTTCCATGCCATTTTTAAAAACTGTTACAAAAATTGAATGCTTTAGGGTGTCAAACTCACATTATCATGGTGACATCATGTGACATATCGGGACTTCCCCCTCTTCACTAAACTGGGTGTGGGCATGGCCAGCACATGACACATCTGGCCTATGGGCCGGGGGTTTGACAGCCCTCATTTAGGGAGTCACCGTGCACTGTTTAGACAAGTTTTTAAAGCATTTAACACCATATTTCCTGGAAAGCCTTTGCTCACCTTTTCTGCATGCTGAGAACACTCCTCATTAAACCAGTGAAAATCCAAAGTATAAATGAAACTCATGGGTATACAGTTTTAATGCCTCATGAGTAAAGACAGGACAGGACTGCTGTATCTTGGAACTCTATTGTACTCTGCCCAGCTGTTTAAAAAAAAAGGCCATGGGCTCATTTTCACTAGATCTACTTTATTTGATTGTAGTATTTTAAACAATGATTTTGCTTTCACAGAATTTGGATTTTGGAGTAATTAATGATAGATGGAAGAAATATCAATCAATTTTATTTTGGTTATATACCAGCATAAAACTAATAATATAACAATAACATAGAAATAAACATAAACAATCATATCAGTAGGGTAGAATAAAATAAGATAAGGTTAAAATTGTTAATGTAAAATGGCAGAATATAGCTATTTGAAAGCAAAATAATCTTTACGATAAATAATCTAATGCTATAAATGGCTAGGATAGATAACTATAAAAAGATAAAAGTAACACAATAATTTATAAAATGCTAGGAGTATAAGTAAAGCCATGCTAACTTATATAAAGCCCTGATAGAGATTGTTTGGATTAACTCCATTTGTGGTCCAATTAATTATAAAAAAAAGAAATCGCAAAATAAAAGTTAAAATGGTATGTATATATTTAAAAGAAAAAAGAGAAGAAAGCAAGTTGAGAAGTAAGTGGGGGTGAAGGAAGAACAAAATATATTGAATTCCAGAAGCTTAGTTAAGGAACAGCAGCACCTCATTTCAAGAGAACCTCTTAGAAGAAATGTAATGATGAACATTACTTAGAATTAGTAATGATCTTAAAGTGGTTTATTGTGACCTGAGGGTGTGAGAAAAAAGATACACCATAACAGGAATAAATGTTCCATGGTATTAATAGAACTTCATACAACTGCATATACAGTACAATGAGTCTAAAATCCTGTAAAATGATTCCATCAGTGCCTTCATTATTGTCATTTCATCTATGAAACTGAGTTAAATGGACTAATCCATTTAATATTGGAAGAAAATTTTCAAATATTCTTGGGAAACAGCCCAAAACATTTTTGCTGCACAGGAAAAGATTCAGAATACCCAATACAATCAAATTAATTTGTCACATTTATATGGCATCTTACAAGTGCTTCTTGAGAGAAAATTATCATAGTAACAAGTACAAATTAAAATGTGTATTTTTTTGGAAATATTCTACCTGCGGTAGATTTAAATTTATTTAAAAATCTGTGCATACCATTCACTCCGGGAAGATCTGGATGAAAAGATAAATCATACTTATAGGTCTGAACAATTTAAGAGACATCTCCACAACAGCAGAGAAGAATATTCCAAAGAGGAGGTTTCACTTCCAAGCTTGTACTTGCAGAACTAATTAGTGTAAGAAAAACCAAGAATGATTCATCACAGTTACAATTCATACTTCCATGGAAAAATAGATGTGACGCAGATGAACGAATGAGTATAGACAAGGCATGTCTAATCCACAACCCCAAGGTTACATGTAGCCCTGGACAGCTGGTAGTACAGCAGCACAAGATTTTATAAAAATATATATATATAAAAATATACAGAAATAAAAGAAGTTTGTTATTTATATACATTAAGATTATATATTTTATGCACTGTCCAAGATAATTCCCCTTAACATAGTATGTTTTGATTGCATATTAGTAACCTATGAATGATTTGATTGGTTATGGTAACCTATGACTGTCACTTAAGTGATGTATTTTATGATTCTTGATGAATGTATTTTATTTTTTCTTATGTACACTGAGAGCATATGCACCAAAGACAAATTCCTTGTGTGTCCAATCACATTTGGCCAATAAAGAATTCTATTCTGTTCTGTCCTGTCCTGTCCTGTCCTGTCCCGTTCCGTTCCGTCCCATCCCACCCCACCCCACCCCACCCCACCCCACCCCATCCCATCCCATCCTATTCTATTCTATTCTATTTTATTCTATTCTATTTTATTCTATACTCAATGCTGCCCAGGCATGTGTGATGTAGACATACATAGTTGGAATTGGAAAAGACCCAAATAATTCTATTCATAGAATTACAGAGGTGAAAGAGACCTTGCAGGTTTTCTATTCCAACCCTCTGCCCAAGGCATCCAGACAAATGAATGTCAATCTTTTTTTTAACCCTCCAGTGCATCTTATAGCTTCCACAATTTTGGGAAGCAAGCTATTCCACTGATTAATTGCTTTCACGGTCTTCCTAGTTCCAGGTAGTATCTCTTCTTTAACAAGTTTCCACCCATTGTTTCTTGTCCTGCCCTCAAGTGCTTTGGAGATGAAGTCAAGCCCTCCTTCTGTGTGAATGCCCCTCAAGCTATCCTATCACCCCTGATCCTTCTCTTCATTAGACTAGACATGGCCAATTCCCTTAACCATTCATTGTACAGCTTAGTCTCCAGACATCTTATCATTTGTTGCTCCTATCTGCATTTCTAAGAGTTTCAGCATCACAGAACCCGATAGAGTATTACAAGTATGGCTTCACTAGTACAGTATAGAGTGGTACAGTCACAGACTGACCATCATCCAATTGTAGAATGTTTTATATTGTCTTATTCTGTATTTTAACTACAGGGGTCATCATTACCTTAACATACTCTGCTGATTTTGACATTGAACTCTATCGAGACAGAATATTCCATACTTTTCTGAATCTGGTATGTGCATTCTAAGCTTGTACATGATGGAAGTGAGCATGAAGACAATCAATTAGTCTGGAATATTTGCCATTATAGAACAATAATTTGATATAGAATAGCCCATGAACAAAAAAGCCAAGATGGTGACCAGGATGGTGCAACTGACTGCACCTTAAAAAAATAGGCAGAACTTTAGTTGCTCCATTGTGGCTGCTATCTTGACTGGTTTTATTTTTTTTACTACACCATGTGGACACTCCTGGAAAGACAAGTTTTAGTGGACAGATAAATGAAGCGGACAACATCCCTTCAAGGACTCAGGTGGATGGACTAGAAACTCTTTGCTCACTGTATTTATTTTTTATTTATTTTATTTGGTTTGTCAATTGCTTACAAGATAATAGGTATAAGTAAAAACATAGTTATGAATACATGGATACATATAAGAAAAATAAAAGAAACAATAGGACAGGGACAGTAGACACGTTGGTAGACTTATGCACCTCTTAGGAAAGGGGTGAGGTCAATAGTAGAAAGTCTAACGTTAAAGTTTTTGGGGTTTGGGGAAGAAACCTCAGAGTCAGGTAGAATATTCTAGACATTTTAATGGACTTTTAATAGAAGCTGCCCAAGATTGAACCTGAGACTTTTAGCAGGCAGGTATGTACTTTGCCACTGAATTATGGCTGTTCCATAATTGTCCATACTGTATGCTGAAAGAGAAGAGCACAAAAGGTTTTGGAGAGCCATGTATTTGTGGTTTCTTCTCTGGTCACTTTTTTTCTTTCGGAGAGAAAGCAAGAAAAATGCAATCTTTTATCATTTTTGTTTTTCCCAAAAGTAAAATGTATATAGATCATTAAACTGTTGCCCTAGAGCGAAATCATCTTGTCAGTGTGCTGCTGGCACAGCAGTTATACCGTTATCATTTTGAATAGTTTATTTAGATAAGTTATAGATATAACTCTTAATACAACATTCATTGTAGCCAAGAAGGATGTAATCTAAAGGATAACTGTGGTATCTATGCCAAAGTATCTGCTAAAATACTAAATGAGATTATTGTGAAATTTAGATTTTCATCTGAACCTGGACTATTTATCAAATTGCAGTTAAAGCGTAACTACTTAACTATCACTGCTGACCAGGTTTTTGCATGGGTTACATACTTCTTTGTGTTAGGTAGAATCAGACCAAAGGATTAATCTGTTCATTAATCTATCAATTGATTAACTCTTCCTGTGAAACTCCTACAGAGAGTAATTTTGATCAAGCCACTCCATTTTTAGTTTAATTTTATTTTTAATGGAAATAGCTTTCCAAAACAACCAGAGCGTATCTGATGGCTAATCAGTGTAAAGGTTATTGGGATGCCAGGAAAAATAATATTAAATCAGAAAATTAGAGCTGGACTATTGGATAAACATATTCCAATGTTTACTGTTAGGAAAAGACTTGAATGAATGTTTATCTAGTCAAAAAAAGACAGTTAATTGGTTATTGTCCTGACCAGCCTAAAATTAAAAATTTCTTAATATTTCTAGAAATGTTGCTTAACACATTGGATTGGCTTAAATAGACACATTTCTTTCTCTTTTTCTTCTGCAAAGCCCAGGAATAAAGGTATTCAGATGGCCATGTCCAAGAGGAAAAAATTGCAGACTCCCTTGAAAATTGTGCAACGTGGCTTAGACTCAATCATCCAGATTGTGCTAATTGACAATAAAACAGGACCCTATGCTGGCACTCATGCTGAACAGCTGGCTAATGACGTCCTGAAGGATATAGCAGACCATGGTAACTCTTTGGATTGTGTTGCTGTAGTATGTCCTTATTCTAGAGGTCCAGCTCCAGGGAAAAAGCAGTGTGCTTTGCCTGTGCAAGAGTCTTCCTTAAGTAAAGCATGGGGGCATGGGAGAATGACTTTGTGTGCCAAATGTCCCTGCAATGAAAATTAAAGGATTGTGTTACTAGACACAGGAAAATATTCTTAAGTTTTCACGGGTACTTACATGTATGGTATTCAGCTTTGTTTGGGTATTTTCCCACATCATTATAGTTGTGCTTTTAAAGTTGTAGCAACGTTTCAGCAGAATCTCATCTGCCATCATCAGGCTTCTGTATTGTGTTCATCTGTGAGTCATACCGTGAGTCACAGATGAACACAATACAGAAGCCTGATGATGGCAGATGAGATTCTGCCGAAATGTTGCTACAACTTTAAAAGCACAACTATAATGATGTGGGAAAATATCCGAACAAAGCTGAATACCATACATGTAAGTACCTGAGAAAACTTAAGAAAACAAACATGTGTGTGTGTGTGTGTGTGTATGTAGGTCTAGGTGTGTTCAGGTCTTTTCCTGTGTAAGATTAAGAGTATCTTGGTGACGTTTCAGCGAAGTCCCACTCGCCATCCTCAGGCTGGTACTTTTGGCTTCGTGCCAGTGCAAGCAGTGTGTGATTGGAGCTGCCGTCTCTCTATAAATACTGGTGGGGGGGGGGCTGGTGTGCTGGGCTGGTTGGCTGTGCTGCTGCCTCTTGATCGGTTGATGGAGTTGTTATTGGTATAATGGGCTGTGTGATGGCCTTGTGAGTTTGGTTGTGGAGATATCCTGGATCTTGTGCTTTAATCTCCTGGGTCGTTTGTGTTTTGATCTCTTTTCCATTAGCCTCCTGTGTTGTAACGGCTTGGGTAATAGATTGTGTGGTGACCTTGTGAGTTTTATTGCTGTGGTATCCTTGGTCGTGTGCTGTCATTTCCTGGGTCGTTTGCTGTGTTGCAACTTCTTGAGTTCTTGTGATATAATTTCCTGAGTTTTCTGATGTGATATCCTGAGTGGGTGGCTGTGATGTAGCATTCTGGGTTTTGGTCTGGCTTCAAGTTTGGGGTCTGGGTCTGTGTTCTTGGCGTGTGTCAGCTTGTTTGGTTTTGGGGACAGCTGGCGAAGCAGCTGTGGTCTGGTTTCTGGATGGTGGTTTTCTTTCATTTATAGGATGGGTTTGGGCCTAGGTCTGATGAGGGGGATTGCCAGTGGTGTCCCATGTTGTTTTGGGTCTGGTGTTGGTTTTCGTGTCTGGGTCTCATTTGTTGGTGAGGGCTAGTTTCCAGATGTCTGGTAGGTGGGAGGTATCATCTCATTTATTCACGTTTTGGGGGTGTTTCTCTATTTTGATGGCTTCCCTGATTATTCTCTTGCTGGAGTGTTCAGCGTTGGATATTAATTTGGTTCCTTTTAAATTAATTTCATGTCCTGTGGCTTTAAAGTGCTGGAAGAGGGAGGAAGTATTTTCTTCTTTTCTGACTGCGTTTTTGTGTTCTGCGATATGTGCATTTATTCTCCTGTTGGTTTGTCCAATGTATGTGGCTGGGCAATTGTTGCATGGTATTTCATAAACTCCTTGGTTTTCTAATATATTTGCAGATTTTTATGGATACAGGTATGTAGGTCATGGCGTGTTCGGGTCTTTTCCCGTGTGAGATTGAGAGCAACTTGGCAACATTTCAACGAGGTCCCACTTGCCATCTTCAGGCTGGTGCTTTCAGCTTCATGCTTCTTCAAGCAAAGCATCATCGGAGCTGCCATCTCCCTATATATAATGGTGGGGAGGTTGGCTGTGTTGTCATTTCTTGATTGGTTGATGCAGTTGATGTTTGCAGATTGGCTGGCTTTTTCATAAGAACATGTGTGGCTGAGGTATTGGCTGTGTGTCTATCAGCCTCCTGTGTTGTAATGACCTGGGTAATGGGCTGGGTGATGACCTTCTGAGTTCTATTGTTTTGACATCCTGGGTCTTGTGCTGTAATCTCCTGGGTTGTAATGACCTGTAATGAATGCTTATAAATTAAAACAGTAGAAATAATACTATACATAGTAAGAGTTTTTGAAGATCTTAGGAGAATTTCAGGAAGGAACCATCGTGGTAAGAGTATACATTTGGCAAGAGAAGGGACTCAAATTCGAACTCTGGAATCTGCTGCTAGATGGGTCATGGGCTGTGTGATGACCTTCTGAGTTCTAATGTCCTGGGTCTTGTGCTGTAATATCCTGGGTTGTTAGCTGTGTTGCGCAAATGGAGCTTCCTGCTCTCAGCCACCACTTGCACCCCAATTGCCAAGCACGCTACAGACTGGTACCAGTTCTGAAGGACTTGCCTAATTCCAAGTTTTTTTCTACTATTCAATCCAATATTGTTTGCCTTCAATGAAAGGAGGTTTTCCAAGTCCCAGATCAAGGTCTTTTCTATTATTTGTTACATCATCATCTGGCAGCAGATTCCAGAGTTCGAATTTGAGTCCCTTCTCTTGCCAAATGTATACTCTTACCACGATGGTTCCTTCCTGAAATTCTCCTAAGATCTTCAAAAACTCTTATGATGTCTAGTATTATTTCTACTGTTTTAATTTATAAGCATTCATATTATAGTACATTCATTGGCTTTTATAATTCTGCATTTTATGCACTATATAGACTTATATACTTTCAAAAATTATTGGACACAACTGAATAAACATGAGCTTTTGTTGTGCGTGGGTTAACAATCCCACAGTGTTTCTTCTTTCCAAATCTGGGAAAAGTGCATTGCAGCAGTAAAAATGGAAACAGAGAAAGATGAAGAGGTTGGTTGCTGCTTTCATTTGCTCTCTTTGGGGGTAAATGTTACTTGCTGGTGGCCACAATGCTTTCCGCAATGAGGAAATCAGCTAGAGAAACATGCTGGAAGAAGAGCTATGTCCTACCTAACAGAAAATGGGCTACTTCCTGCAATTACAATGACATGTAACATTTGATTATTTTCCAGGAAAATTCTTTGGCATTGTGACAGCCAACCTAGAAGTAGCCACTGGCAACAACTGGAGTACTCAAGGAATCAGCAGCTATCTTGGCCCTACAATCACTGGGATTGTCATAGGAATTTTCCTTCTCCTGCTTTTTCTGGGAATTAGTCTTCTTCTTTATAAAAATGATGCATTAAGGTAATAGATACATGGCATGATGTAATATCTTATTTTGGGCAAATATGGTGTGAATAAATATGTGTAATCTTTTTTCTATGTTTAAAAATCCTGAATGCAGAACATGATTGTTAGAGAGAAAATGAGATCTGAATATTGTCCATTAACATATTTGTTTATCTATCATCTCTCCCTCCCTCCCTCCCTCCCTCCCTCCCTCCCTCCTTCCCTTCCTCTCTCTCTCTCTCTCTCCCTCTCCCTCCCCCCCTCTCAAATATCTATATTTATTAAATGTGTATGTTAAGTACTTGGACATGGGTCAGAGTAAATGGAGACAGCCTCTGAGTGTGAACTTTCAGCTTTTTATTGCATAGTGACTTCTCAAAACAACAACAGTGAACTCTGCCTTATATAGGCAACCCTTGTGAGAGTTGTCCAATAGTGAGCTATGAACGCTAGATCTTTTAACCAATAATAATCCTCTGTTAAGGGCCAATCGGATTCCTCAGAACAAACCAATCCGATCTGGCCGCCTAACAGCCAATCAGAAGTGCAGGGCCAGAACCCTGCACTTTACCTCAAGCTCATACTTTATTAACTATGGTACATACACAACACCCCTTCCCCCTGGCTTCTTAATTACGGTATAGTTATATAATCCTTTAAGTAGGATGGTTGTCTTTTAAGTCTTTCGGATTTTCGTTGGACTGGTTGATTGCAATCCTGTTGAGGTAGATTGTTGTTTGGCAGTGGATCTGCTTCTTGCTCAGGTGCAATTTCTTGCAGTGCAAACAATTCTCCTTCCTGCTCCATTTCCTGAGTCTCACTTAATTCGTCGCTCCCTTCGAGCAGGTTCCCTGGAACGTCATCTTCTTTCGTACCTCCCCCCCCCTCGGTTTGGTCATGGGGGAGTTGTTGACTGGCTGTTGTGAGTCGTGACCGTAATTGGTTGATATGCTGTTTCCACAGTCTATTGTCACAGCATTTCACTACGTAGGATTTGGGGCCGGTCACTCGTACTACCGTTGCCTCTATCCATAACGGATCGCCTGATAAGTTTCATGCGTAAACGTGGTCTCTGACCTGGAAGGTGCAATAGCGGCCACTGGATCCTATTGGCTTTTCCGGTTCGTAAGCAGGGTGCAACCAGTCGAGGTGGGAACGGAGTCTTCGTCCCATCAGTAGTTCGGCGGGAGTTCTGCCAATGACGCTATGTGAAGTTATGTGTTGCAAAAAGAGAATTTGGTTGACCTTGTCATTGATATTGTCATAGTCCATTTTTTGCAATGTCTTTTCAACAAATTGGACCATGCGTTCCGCTCGGCCATTGGTCGCAGGGTGCGCAGGCGAGGTGAGCGCATGGTGGATGCCGCGGTCAGCGAGGTACTGCTCGAACATTAGTGCCGTAAACTGTGGCCCGTTATCGGACACCAGGACGTCAGGCAATCCGTGGGTTACAAAGAGTCTATTTAGGATCTTGATCACTGCCTCGGAAGTTGTAGCCGTCATATGATGAATTTCTAACCAATTGGAGTATGCGTTGACTGTCAGCAGGAAGGTATATCCTTTGGTTGGCCTCACGAAATCCAGGGGGATTCTGGACCAGGGTCCACGGGACGTCTCCCATTCAGTAGGCATGGCTTTTGGTGGGGCGTTGCTGGCTTGTTGGCAATTGGTACACACTTTGACCCACTGCTCGATTTGCCGGTCCATGCCCGGCCACCATGCGTAGCTTCGTGCAAGCGCTTTCATCCGCACGATGCCGGGGTGGCCCTCATGCAGAATTTGTAGCAGCGTCTTCCGGAGTCGTTCTGGGACAACGACTCTATCGCCCCAGATGATACAGCCTTTTTGGGAAAAAGTTCAGTCTGTCATGATTTGAATGACGCGAAGTCATCTGGTACTTGGTCCAATGGCCATCCACGTTCTAACCAGCCTAGGACTTGAGCTAGGATGTGGTCTCGTTTGGTTTCTCTCGCGATGTCTCGGGTGGTCATAGGCAGCGAGTTGAGTGTTTCAATCTGCAACGTGGTTGCCGTTGGTGCCAGATCGTCGAGAGTCTCTGGAAGCAGTGCTCGGCTTAATGCGTCGGCGTGGGGAATGGCTTTCTCCGGGCAATATTGTAGGCAATAATTATAAGCAGCTAGGAATTCTGACCATCGGGTCATTCTAGGGGATAATATGTAGGGGGTTGGCTTGTCCCCGGCAATTATCCCTAGCAACGGTTTGTGGTCAGTTATAATCGTAAATGTCCTTCCATACACATATTCATGAAATTTCTTTACAGCTGAAACGATTGCGAGAGCTTCTTTATCAATTTGTCCATAGTTCCGCTCTGCTTGTGAAAGAGTCTTCGAAAAGTATGCAACAGGGGCTTCGTTCCCATTAGGCAGTACATGACTCAAAATGGCACCCACCCCGAAGGGCGATGCATCGCAGGTTATAACTAATGGTAAAGTCTCGTTATACTGCATAAGTACAGAGTCAGATGTGAGCAGTTTTTTAACATTCCGGAACGCTTGTTCTTCCCGGTAACCCCATACCCACAATGCTTTTTTATCTAATAACCGGTGTAACGGTTCAGCAATAGTCGCCTTGTGCAGTAAAAATACATTATAGAAATTAATGAGGCTTAAGAACGCCTGGAGATCGGCCTTGTTTCGTGGCCTGGGAGCATTTTTTATCGCCTTTAATTTACTTTTGGTAGGATGAATGCCCTGGCTATCAATCCAATACCCTAGAAACTCAACACTGTCAGTATATAAGTGACATTTATTTTTTTTCACCTTTAGTCCTGCCTCTTGGAATTTTTTAAGAACACATTTCAAATGATCCTGCAAGATTTTTTTGGTTGGGGCTGCAATTAATACGTCATCAAAATATGGAACCACGCCCTTGATTCCCTGTAACAACCTTTCCATGAGGCTTTGGAATATCCCCGGGGCTACACTAACCCCAAATTGCAATCGGGTACATTTAAAGGCACCTCTGTGCGTTACAATTGTTTGGGCTTGGGTCGTCTTTTCATCCACTGATAGTTGTTGATAAGCTTGAGCTAAATCTAATTTAGCGAAAACCTTTCCGCCCCCCAAGGAATGAAGGAGGTGCTGCACCACCGGAACTGGATATGCATTCTGCTGTAGGGCGTGGTTTAAAGTGGCCTGGTAGTCCCCACAAATTCGGATTGACCCATCTGGCTTAATGGGTGTTACAATAGGGGTTTCCCATGTAGAGTGATCGATGGGCTTCAACACCCCTTGAGCAATTAGTTTGTTGAGTTGTTCATCGATCTTTGCTTTAAGAGCAAATGGAACTCGACCGGGCTTCAAGCGAATAGGGGCTACTTTTTGATCTAGACTAAATGAGATTGGGGTCCTTTTATACTCGCCTAAGTGGTCCGCGAAGACGTCGCTGAACTCAGAAATAAGGTCTTCCTCCCACTCACAACCACCGACTCGGTTCACGCCGGCCACTTCGATGCCGAGTGGCGTGAACCATTGGAGGCCTAATAGACTAGGCCTATCTCTATCGATGATCGTTAGAGGTAAGTATGCTGTATGCTTTTTGAAGGAGACTCGGACTCGGCAGGACCCAACAACAGGGATTCAATTTCCTTGGTAGTCCTTGAGGATGAGGCGTTGAAATTGGAGGTCTTGGCGTTGGATTGTGCGGATAAGTTGCTTGAGTGTCTTCCAAGACACCATTGAGGGGGACGATCCCAAGTCGAACTCCATGTGGCAAGGCTGGTTCTCGATGGCTACCGTGACTCGAATTTTCTTAGTGTCCAAAACTGAGGCGTGACCTATAGTGATAGTATGGTGAGCCTCTTCTTTTTGCAAAACTCGATTTCTGTAGGAGTGGTTTACTGGCTCTCGCCTTACAGGATGGTTTCCTGTCGATTGGTGATAGTTGGCCCCTTTTGAGGCCTGGCTGGGTCCTGGTAAGCTGCAGCAGACCCAGCTGATGTGGCCTCATTTCCCGCACTCATGGCAGAGTGCGTTGCGGAATTTGCATTCGCCCCTGGCATGGTTTGCTCCACAGCCAGCGCAAGGGCGTAAGGGCTTAGGGTGAGGGTCCTGGTCGGACTGCAGTCGATGGACCCCTTCTTCGTCGCTGTCTGACGACGAAGAGAGGTCCTCGTGGTGCGTTGTTGAGAGCTGCCCTTCTGAGTTGGGTAAGATTTCGCCAGTCGGTGGTGTTGCCGGAGTGCGGCTTTGCCGTAATTGTGCAGCCGACTTTTTGGTCGCTTCCGCAGCCGTGGCTTCGGCAATGGCGTCAGCAAGGCTGATGTCGCCTTTCACCATCAGCTTGCTTTGCACGCCTAGCGCATCTAATCCCAGAATTACTCGATCTCTTAGTGCTTCTTCTAAATCGGCGAACCCGCAGAGGCCCCCTAAATTTCGGAGGTCCACCACGAAATTGGCCACGCTCTCTCCTTTTCGTTGGTTTCTCTGATAAAACTCATGGCGTCTCACGAGTGTAGGCACGGTTGGCGCGTAATGGTCTCTCAGGATGGGTTCGAGGTCGTCCCAGCTCATGGCTTTCACTTCTCGAAGTTTGGCGAGTGCTTTAGCCATCTTAAATACAGCTGGGCCGCAATGCGTCAGGAACAGTGCCCGCTTCTTTGCTGGTGTGGCGTCCTTCAAATTATTCATCTCGAGAAACATTTGGAAGCAATCCATGTCGGATTCCCAATCCTCTTGGTTTGGATCGAACGGAGCAGTTGGTACGATGCCGCCGGACATGGTTCCATTGTTGGCGTTGTCTTATCACGTGCTCGGTATTACTTGCTGGCTTCTTAGGTTCAGACGTCTCCACATCCCATCCTCGTCGCCAGTGTTAAGTACTTGGACATGGGTCGGAGTAAATGGAGACAGCCTCTGAATGTGAACTTTCAGCTCTTTATTGCATAGTGACATCTCAAAACAACAACAGTGAACTCTGCCTTATATTGGCTACCCTTGTGAGAGTTGTCCAATAGTGAGCTATGAACGCTAGCTCTTTTAACCAATAATAATCCTCTGTTAAGGGCCAATCGGATTCCTCAGAACTAACCAATCCGATCTGGCCGCCTAACAGCCAATCAGAAGTGCAGGGCCAGAACCCTGCACTTTACCTCAAGCTCATACTTTAACTATGGTACATGCACAACAGTGTATGCCACCCATCTCATCACTGAGTGACTCTGGATGGCTTACAATATCATAAAAGCACTATACACAATTACAATAGAAACATTACAATATCAAGTCTTAAAATTGAAAGTTAACATGAACAATAAGTTAAACAAAGAATCAGTGTATAAGGTGGGATTTTATCTTATTAAATTTCTAGCCACCTCAAGAATGGGACACCCCAAGCCAGTTGACACAGCCAAGGTTTTAGGCCCTTATCAGAGGCCAAGAGGATGGGGGCAGATTAACTTCTAGGGGAATGATGCTCCAAGGGGCAGGAGCCATAATGGGAAAGGTCTTTCCTTGGGCTTCATCACCTGCAATTCCTTAGTCAATGAAATCTGCAGCATGCTGCTTCTGCCACCACAAGTGGGACAGGCCAAACCCATTGGGTTGAGACACTTCTTCAGAGAGCCTTGACCCAGGCCATGAAGGGCTTTAAAGTTGATAATCCACACCTTGAATTGGATCCAGAACAGTGGTGGGTGTTCTGTACAGTCATTAGCATACTTGCAAGCGCCGCGCTGTGATTGGCCAAAGCACACGGCGATCTCATTGGCCGAGCGAGCTGCACTGATAGGCCTGTAACGAATCCCCCGCGATTGGTGGAAACTAATCACGGGAGATTCAAAGCAGTGCCATTGGCTGCGACCACCGCGGCCAGACAATAAAAGCCGCTGTTTTTCCCTTTGAATCCCGAGCCGATCTCGGGACCTAATAAAGAGCTGAAACTGAGTCACTGGCTCCGAGTCTCCTTTCCTGCGATGGACATGACACTGGCGATGAGGATGGGATCCCGAGACTAACCCCCATCCAGTACGTTTCCTGAGGAAGCGAGACCGACAAGATGGCCAGCATCGCACCGCCCGCACCCTTTAACCCAGCTACTGAGGACTGGGAATCATACACAGACCGATTCCTAATGTTCCTTGAAAGTAGCAACTTGAAGGATGCAACGGGGCAGAAGAAAAGAGCCGTCTTTCTAACACACTGTGGGCCCGCAGTGTTCAAGATGGCAAAAGCTCTCGCAAAACCCAGGGACGTGAAGGAGATGGACTGGGCTGACCTCGAGCCATTGCTCCGAAACCACTATGCCCCCGCCGTGCCCACCCTCATCAGGCAGCACAATTTCTACTGGCGGGACCAGAGATCAGGTGAGAGCATCAGTGACTTTGTGGCTGATCTACAGAGCCTAGGGGGCATGTGCGGATTCTCGGACATAGACGAGGCTTTGCGGGACCGTGTCGTGCTCGGACTCAGAGACCCAGTCCTACAAAGCCAGCTGATGGCAAAAGGCGACATCGCCCTCACCGATGCCCTTGCTGAAGCCACAGCAGCTTAGGCAACCCGGAAATCGGTGAATCGAATGCGGATACCGGACACCGGGGAATGCACCGCGACCACCGAGATGGGCCGGGCGACCGAGGCCCACCCAGAAGCAAGCCACCGGGAAACCACCACCCATCATGGCAACTTCCACTCTGCCTCCGACACCACGGACGAGGAAGAAGAAATACATCGGCTCCAGATGGGATGAGATCGGCACGATCGGCGGAGTCGTAAGTTGGGGACCACATGTGCTGGGTGCAGAGGCGACCACCCTTGATCGGAGTGCCGGTTTTTTGATGCGATTTACCGACATTGCAATAAAAAAGGTCACATCGCCCAAGTCTACTGACTGAGAAAAGCCTAGAGCCCCTGTCGGCGAGATCACAGCAACCGGAAACGAGACGGCACCCCCCCCAGGGCCAGAGACCGCCAAGCCGAAAATCACTGGAACCAAGACAGATAGAACCGACAAAGCGGCAAAAACTGGCAGAAAGAGGAAACCCACCAGACGGTTGTCATCGGCCACTCATCAACCACAGACGCCAAAAGGTATATGTGGAAGTGGGCATCGAAGGTGAACCGTGCAAAATGGAGGTGGACTCCGGATCCTACCTCTCCATGGTTGCCTGGCAAGAAATCAGGCATTTGGTGCCGGAAATCCACAAGAGGAGGTTGGAAACCCAGAAACTAATCCTCAGAGACTACCAGTGGAACCGCATCCCGGTAGTCGGAACTGGACAGTTCGAAGTGACCTTCAAAGGCTGCACAGCAAAGCTTCCCCTGACGATCGTGGACCGAGACCGTCCCAGCCTTTTGGGACTACAGTGGTTCGCACCACTCAGGATCGAGGTTACGGGCGTCGACCATGTCGCAGATGCCAACTGGGAAGAGCAACTGGCACGGGACTTCCAGGAAGTGTTTGATGGCACCCTAGGCAAATACCAAGGGCCCCCTATTTCCTTCAGCCTAGACCCCAGCATTCCCCCAATCTGCCTAAAACCACGGCGGGTACCTTTTGCACTCCGGCCCAAAATTGACGAGCAAATTGACAAGTTCATCAAACAAGGGGTCCTATAACCAATCGATCACGCCCGGTGGGAGACCCCCATAGTCACCCCAGTCAAGCCCGATGGGTCGGTGAGAATCTGCGGGGACTATAAGGCCACCCTAAATTGCGCCTTACAACAAAGCGCCTACCCCATCCCAGTAGTGCAGCACCTTCTACACTCACTTTGCGAAGCTTGACTGGCGCAAGCCTATCAACAGTTGCCGGTCTACTCCATCCATCATCTTTTCCTCTGTAATTTCCAAAGCATCTGCCAAAATTTCTATCATTATCGCAGCCAAATTTTCTCCTTTTTCCTCTTCTATATTTTGAAATCTGAGATAAAATTCTGACCTTTCCATCTCCCACCTCAACATCCCACTTTCTTCTTGTTCAATCACTGTTAATCTACTGTCAATATTTCCAATCTTCTCCTCTCTTTGTTTTCCTTCTTCCTCAATTTTTTGGAATCTCTCCTCATACTTCCCCATCATTTGTTTAATATTTTCCACTTTTTCATCAGTCTTCTCTATTCTTTGTTCAATGATGTCTGATTTTATCTTGAGATCTTGGATTCCTTGTATAATCATCTGTAAAGTTACTATTTCTTGTTCTTTATTTTGCTTCAACATTGTCTGAATTAAACGTTGTCCTCCAGCTGGTGGAGAAACAGAGGTAGAAGTAGAAATGCCAACTGGTATTGGTTTCCTGCTTATTTTAATGCCTCCAAAGCTTCAAATTCTTTTTGACTTTTAATCCAACTGGTAGAGTAGCCAGTTATAATCCAAAATGGAAAAATCCAACAGTAAAAGACCCAAAACCAAAGAAGAAAAAGGAAAAAAGGAAGAAGAAAAATCTTCAGGTTCTTCTAGACCCTAATCCAATTACAAAGTAGTCCACCATAAAAAAGGAAAAATAGAAAGGAAAAAAACAAACAAACCCAAAAATGATATTATTGATTAAGAGCAAAAAAAAAAGAAAAAGAAAAAAAGAAATTCCTTCAGGTTCTTCATACCTTAATCTCAATAATCAAAAAAGAAAAACAAAGTGGTCCAAAAACATGGATAGAAAAAGCAAAGAAGTCCCAATAAAAATAAAAAGAAAAAAAGAAAAATAAAGAAAAAACTCTGAGACTTTCCCTTTAAAATAAAAGGCAAATATAAGAATATTACTAGAATTAAAATTTACAAAAAGGCTGGCGAATGGGGTATATATATATATGTATATATATATAAGAGAGCACACTGCACTTAATTTATTTATCCAAGGCTCTTATTATGACTCTCTTCTCCAGCAGCTTCAAAGCCAAGCCTCAAGTGTTGAAATATTGATAAGACTCCAGGAAAACACTTGTAATAATATTTTGCTGTGCTCTCCCTCTATCTTATCACGTTGAAATGTCCTTGAGAAGGAGTCTTCTTACAATTCTTTCCAATTCAAATAAAGTATTTTCAAGCTTCTAGTTGGCAGTGTTGCAATGTTTGTTAATGCTCTTCCTGCCCCAGCCAGAAAAAAGGAATAATGTACATACACAAAAAAAGAAAAAAAATAGCTAAAGGGAGCATCTATCCTAGAGAAAATTAAAAAATCAAAAGGAGCATAAAAATATATATAAGAAAAAATTCAATCCAGTTACCTACAAGGTCACACTTAAGTCCCCAGAAAAAAAGTAAGAAAAAGAAAAAAAAATCCAAGCCTCAATTTGACATCACTTTAAAAAACGCCGTTCAAACAGTTTTGGTAAAAAAAAAAAAAAAAGTCTCACAGGTTTCTTCTTTGTTCAGGATGTCCTTTCAAACCTCAGCGAATTTACAACATAAAAGAAGTTCCTCACCCAGCCGACACACTTCTTTCCAGCCACTTTCTTTCCGGAGCTGTCCCGACTTCAGCAGCTATGGGGGCTGCCTCTCCGCCACCAGCAAAAGGGCTTCTCCCAGATCAAACCAGAGATTTTGCGATATCTCTGGGATCCTGGGACAGTACCCTTCTCAATCCCCATCTCTACGGGACGGTTTAGGTCCGTTAGGACCGACCAGGGGCGAAAATATCAGCTGCGATCTCAGAGCCCCGAGATCGCAGCTGTATCGCCGAAATGAAGCTCTGCCTTCTCCTCCAAAGCTCCGCCTTCTCCTCCGAAGCTCCGCCTTCTCCTCCAAAGCTCCGCCTTCTCCTCCAAAGCTCCGCCTTCTTCTCCACTTATTCCAAAAGAAGAGGCTGAACCACTGAAAATTAAGAACTATAGACCTATCTCCTTATTGAATGCAGACTACAAAATCTTTGCTTCAATTTTAGCAGAAAGACTTAAAAAATATTTAAATAATTTTATTCACCCAGATCAAAATGGATTTCTGCCAAAGAGACAAATCAGAGACAATATGAGAGTAATCTTGGATACTTTGGAATACTATGAGGCTCATCCTGAAAAGCAAATGGCTTTGATATTTCTAGATGCTCAAAAGGCATTTGACAACGTGAACTGGAGATTTATGTTATTACTATTGGAACAGATGGGTTTTGCTAAAAAATTTATTCAAGCAATTGAAGCCATATATAATAAACAGACAGCAAAGGTAATGATGGAGGGGGAACTTACAGATTTTATTAATATAAGAAAAGGCACAAGACAAGGGTGTCCCCTATCTCCTTTGCTATTTGTGTTGACCTTGGAAGTGTTGAATAGAAATATTAGAGATGATAAAAGCATAAAAGGAATGAAAATTAAGAAGGAAGAATTTAAATTACAAGCTTTTGCTGATGATTTAGCTTTTATTCTGGAAGACCCGTTAGAAATAGCTCCAAGGTTATTGGAAAAGGTAGAGACATATGGTGAGATGGCTGGTTTGAAAATAAATAAAGATAAAACAAAGATTTTGACAAAGAACATGCTATTGACACAAAGAGAAGAACTGGCAGATCTTTTGAAAATCCAAATTACAAATAAGGTTAAGTATCTGGGGATATATTTGACAGCAAGATGTAGCACATTAAAAGAGAATAATTATATTAAACTCAAACAACAGATAGCTACAGATTTGAAGAAGTGAGAAACTTGCAATTGTCATTAATAAGGAGAATTTCAACAATCAAGATGAATATTTTACCCAGAATTTTATTTTTGTTCCAAACGATACCAATTAGGCTTGGAAAAGACTATTTTGAAGATTTAAATAAAATCATGTTGAAGTTTATATCGCAAGGTAAAAAAGCGAGAAGAAAACTAAAGCTTTTGCAAGACGCTAGAATTGGAGGAGGTTTTGGCCTGCCTAATTGGGAATTGTATTATCAAGCTGCAAGTTTGATGTGGGTCAAAGAATGGATAACATTAAGAAAGCATAGGTTGTTGACATTAGAAGGACATGACTTGCTGTTGGGTTGGCATGCTTTTTTATGGTATAAGGGAACTAAAACACAGGGTTATTTTAGAAGACATTATATACGGGAGTCTTTGTGGTTAAATTGGGAGAAGATAAAAAGACAATGTTATTTGAAAATTCCAGTTTGGTTATTGACTATTGAAGCATTTTCCTATCCTATAATTTATAAGAAGGAACAAACAGTTAGATATGGGGAACTCTTGGATGAAAAGGGTGAACTTAAATCGATCCAAAACTTAGAGAAACAAGGTATAAAGATGAATTGGTTTTCATATGCGCAAATACATTCAAGGTATGATGAAGATTCTAAAACAGAGGGATTCTATGATAAGCAGACTGATTTAGATAAGATCTTGATGGGAACTAATGAGAAGGTGATTAAAAATTATATGGTTATTTACTGGGAATGAAATTAGAGGAAGAACAAATCAAAAAACTATGATTGTTTGGGGGAAGAATTTTGGATATGGGATTGATCTAGAGAAATGGCAGAAATTGTGCTCTCAAAATTATAAAATGACAATGTCAACAGCATATAAAGAAAACTTGTATAAGATGTTTAGAACTTCCGGTTTCGCGTAGCTTCGGGGCAGCAGGAATTCGCGACAGCTCGCGATTCCTGCTGTGCTAGCCGTCGAGGTACCCCCGATCCAGATGGGTCAGGGGGATATGGCTGCCCTGTAGGGACAGCTGAAGAGAGAGGGGAGTCGGATAGGGAGGTGGGGGTGTCGCAGACCCCCCCCTTCTCCGGGAAAACCCCTTTTTCCCAAGGCGGTGGAGCGGCGGTCAGCAATGGCCGCCACGAAGAAGCCAGCAACCGGGTAAGAACTGTGCTGGAGGAAGTGTGAAGAGTGAAAGTTCTGTCTGAGCCGGGTCAAGTAACACCTTTTAAATTGCCTGGAATTGAGCTGCTTGAATTGCTGGAGGATACATTGTATCCCTAAGAAGAGTGAAAAGCGGTGGAGGAGCTGTTAAAGGGAACTTTTTTTTTTTTTTTTTTTTACTCTCCCACCCCACGGAAATAGCAGAAATATTTGGATATATTAGACATTGAAAGTGGATTGCTTTGAAAGTTGAAGCTAAGAGACAAAGGGATTTTTGGACATTGAAAAATTTAAGAAATTGGAAAATCTTTGCTGGAGGTATGCATTTCTGATTATTTAAAATTGTCATTGCAAGTGGGAAGGGTGAAAAAAAATTGGAGCAGAAGCTGAAAAAGGAAGAGATTGTCTAGAACGTCTTTGTGGATCCCAAAGGAAGATATATGGTAATTGGACCTCTTTGAATAAAAATTAATCCAGAAAGAGAAAGAGAAGAAGGAAGAAAAGTATTAACTTTTGGAATTTTTTTTTTTAATTGCTTTTGATTGTCTTTGATTAAAAATACTTGTGGTTGTTTTGGAAAAAGTTTCCCTTTTTATAATGGCATCGTTTGTGGATGAACTAGAGATTGAATATCAAAAATATAAAAAAGAAGATACTTTGGGCGCTTTGTTTCAATTCTTAGAAATGGCGTTACGTTCTGTTGAAAAGTTGATTACGCAGCAGAAGGACTGGGACAAGGAAGAAGAGGAAGAAGAAGCCATCTTTGATGAACAATGGGTCCCTTCCGGAGAGGAGGAGAAAAAGGATAAGAAAAAGGGGATTTTAAGAATTATAAAAACAACCAAAAGAGAGAAAAATGAGCGAAAAGATGGAGGCAAGGTTAGAAAGCAAAGGAAAAGGAGTAAGAAAAGCGAAGGGAAAAAGCAAAGGGGTAGAAAGGGCAAGGAGAAGAATAAGCAAGAGAGAAAGGGGGGGAGGAGAAGCCTTAATGGGGGAAAGCAAGACCTAAAGAAAAAAAGTTTATTTAGAGACAATGGGTGAATTTAATTTAGATTAAAAGAGGGATTCTGGAGGGTATATAAGAGTGTGTTTTTATATGTATATTTAGAATATAAAATTTATTATGTAATTTTAGAATCTTTTAAACAGAATCCCAAGAAAGATTGCTATATGTAGTATTTCTAAGTTAGGGTAATGAGTTATAGATGTTACTCCAATTGGTGTACAGGAGAAGTATGGTAAAAGAAAAAAAAGATGAATGGATAATTGGAAATAGAACAGACAAAGAATGTTGTTGAAAATGGTAATAAGATATGGAAGGATATATATGCTTTTTTTTTTGGATTTTGTATATTGATAAAAGGCAATAAAATTTTAATTAATAAATAATTTGGATGGAAAGGAGAAGTAGGGACAAGATATGAAGTTAATATAATATGAAATATTGATATTATAATCTGGAAATGTTATGCCTTATTGATCTTTTATTATTATTTTTTCTTAGAAAAGAATTTATAAGCTGCTATGCCTTGATTCTTTGTGCATTGTTTTTATAAAACTGATAAAAATGGTTTTTATATATATATATAAAAAAAAGAAAATGATAATAAGATATGGAAGGAGATATGGGTTGAATATGATGTTTGAATTTGTGTCTGTGTGAAGAGTTTTAACCCGGGAACAGACAACCTTCAGAAAATATCTTTTAGTTTTGTTTATGTTTTGTGTTTGTATGTTTGTGTATTGTGTTTATGGTAAAACTAACAAAATTTGTTTTTTATAAAAAAAAGGAAAAAAGAATCAATAAAACCTTGGAGGAATGTTAGATGAGAATAATTTAAACAAGCCAGAAAGAAAAGAATATGATGACTATAAAATGGATAAATATGGAAGAGAAATGAAATTGAATAGGAGTAAAGAGAAATAATGAGAAATTTGCTGAAAGATATTTGTGTGTCCATATGGAGATGGGATAAATTGGAATTATGCTGTATAAAAATAATGTTTTGTTTGACTTGTAAGGATTTACAATGTTAAGAGGTTTTATGTGTTTATGTATTTAATGGTTAATGATGTGTTGTTTTATCTTTAAAATTAATAAAAATTTGTTTCAAAAAAAAAAGAAAAGAAAACTTGTATAAGATGTTTTACAGGTGGCATTTTCCCCCGACAAGAATAGCAAGAATGTTTAAGAACAAATCTGAAAAATGCTGGAAATGTCATCAGATACCCGGCTCGTATTACCATATGTGGTGGACTTGTGAGGACGCTAGAAAATATTGGACTATAATTCGCATGTGGTTGGAAAAAATGACAAAGAAACACATAGACTTGAAACCAGAGATCTTCTTATTGGGAATTTTACCTGATATATATAGTAAAGATTTGAAATACCTGATTGTAAATGTATTAACAGCGGCTAGGATTGTATTTGCTAAAAATTGGAAGAATGAGAAAATACCATTACAGGAAGAAATTATTAAGAAAATATTGGAATGTGCTGAGATGAGTAGATTGACATTTGAAATTAGAGAGCAAGAGGATAAACAATTTTATGAAATTTGGGATCTTTTTTATCAATGGCTAGATGATAAAATACGATAATAGAATATTTAGAATGCTAGACAGTAAGGAATATCTTTATTTTGCTATTATTTTGTTATTTGACATTATATTTATAAAGGGTTTTTTGGGATTGATTTGGTATGATTATATGATTTGTTATAGAACAAACTGGTTAAAGTATTGTTATCTCATAAAGCATGAATGATTAAAAGTATAGTCAAAAACTTCTTTTTTTAGTGATATTAGGATATATAAGTTTGGATTGACAATATGAGTTGTTATGTAACATACTTGTAATTGAGACTACAGAATGAATGCACAAAACTGATGAACCAACTGACACACTGGATGTACATATGAGAGTTGATGTTTTAATGTTTTGTTTGTCTTGTTTGTTTTTAGAAAATTAATAAAATCTTTAAAAAAAAAAAAAACAGTTGCCAGTCGACGCAGAAACCGCTGAGGCACAGACCATAGTCACCCACCGGGGAGCATTTTGCTGTAACAGACTCCAGTTTGGAGTCAGCGTGGCTCCGGGAATTTTCCAGAGCCTCATGGAGAGACTCTTGCAAGGAATTAAGGGAGTGGTGCCCTACTTCGATGACGTACTGGTGTCAGCGGCCAACCAACAAGAACTAGAGGGTCGTCTAAGGGAGGTACTAACCAAATTCAAAGAGGCCGGGCTAAAGGTGAAAAAAGAGAAATGCCAGCCGTACACAGAGTGGGTCGAGTTCCTCGGATATCTCCTAGACCGACACGACATCCACCCAACCACGAAAAAAAATCAGAGCCATTAAAGAAGCCCCAACACCACGGAATAAAATGGAATTGCAGGCATTTCTAGGACTGCTTAATTTTTATAATGTTTTCCTGCCCCAAAAGGCGACCGCGGCAGAGTCTTTGCATAGGCTTTTGGACAAGGCATGGACTTAGGGGAAAGGTGAGGAAGCTGCCTTCAGCAAAACCATGGACCTGCTCACCTTGGATGCCATCCTAAACCAATACAATGAGACTCTACCACTTGCCGTCACATGTGACGCCTCACCTTTCGGCGTCGGCGCCGTCCTCACCACACGCTCCCCAACAGAAAAGAAGCACCCATCGCCTTCTTTTCAAGGACACTCACCAAACTGGAGAGAAATTACAGTCGACTGGACAAAGAGGCCCTGGCTATCGTCGCCGCAGTGAAGAGGTTCCACGAGTACCTCTACGGCCACACGTTTACCATCATCACCAACCACAAGCTGCTGCTGGGAATCCTGGCAGGGAACAGGGCCACCCTGAACATTCTATCTCCTTGAATGACAAGGTGGTCCGAATTCCTTGCCGCCTACAGCTATTGGCTTACACACCGACTGGGGAAGACAATCACCCACGCAGACGCCCTGAGCCGCATGCTGTTACCTGACCTAGACACCAACCCAGCACCCACGACAGCCACCCTCAGCATAGAGACTCTGCCTGATCTACCCCTAACCACGTCAGACATTGCCCGTGAGACTAATAAAGACAAATGTCTGGTGCGGGTGTTACATTGGGTAGAAAAGGGGTGGCCAGAAAAGGATGATGACGAATCATTCAGGACATTCCGGAACCGGCAAACAGAACTCTCATTACAAAAAGGTTGTGTACTTTGGGGGGATAGGGTTGTTATTCTGGAAAAGTTACAAGGGAAGGTATTGGAGTTGTTACACGAGGGGCACCCGGGCATAATTAGAACAAAAGCCCTGGCCAGGAGTTACGCCTGGTGGTCAGGGATGGATAAGCAAATCGAGACTTGGGTGGCAACATGCAAATGTTGCCAAGAAACCAGACCGAGCCCTCCCGCAGCACCAATCCTGGAATGGGAAAACCCCAGGGGACCATGGTCCAGGATTCACATAGATTTTGCCGGGCCCACGAAAGGACATATATTCCTTATCACGGTAGATGCTTACTCCAACTGGTTGGAGGTAAGCAACATGAAAACCACCACCACGGAGGCCGTGACCAAGGAACTCAGCAAGCTGTTTGCAACCCACAGCCTCCCAGATGTCATCGTGTCGGATAATGAGCCCCAATTTACCTCGCTGGAATTCAAATTTTTTTTAGCGGAACGGGGCATACGACACGCACTGACAGCACCGGCACATCCGGCGGCGAACGAGAGGGTGGAACGGATGGTTCAATTCACAAAAAAAACCATCCAAAAAATGGGAAACATGGGGAAATCCAAGAAAAAATAAACAAAATGCTCTTTATACAACATATAACCCTGAACATAATTCACTTCATTTTCCAATAGTATTTTGGTCAGAAATCGATATTCTCTTCTCATCTCTCTCACTCTTCTGGGTATTTGTTTTAAAACCACAACCTCTTTACCCTTGTATTTCAGTGTTTTCTCTCTTACTTGTTGTAATATTTGCGTTTTAATGGATTTTTTGGTAAATCTAATATGGACTTCCCTGGGTAATTTATTTCTCATCGCATATCTTGTATAGACTCGATATATCTCATCTATTCCATCCATCATCTTTTCCTCTGTAATTTCCAAAACATCTGCCAAAATTTCTATCATTACCGCTGCCAAATTTTCTCCTTTTTCCTCTTCTATATTTTGAAATCTGAGGTAAAATTCTGACCTTTCCATCTCCCACCTCAACATCCCACCTTTTTCTTGTTCAACCGCTGTTAGTCTGCTGTCAATATTTCCAATCTTCTTCTCTCTTTGTTTTCCTTCTTCCTCAATTTTTTGGAATCTCTCCTCATACTTAACCATCATTTGTTTAATATTTTCCACTTTTTCATCAGTCTTCTCTATTCTTTGTTCAATATTTTCTGCTCTTTGTTCAATATTTTCTGCTCTTTGTTCAATCTTTTCTATTCTTTGTTCAATATTTTCTGTTCTTTGTTCAATATTTCCTGTTCTTTGTTCAATGATATCTGATTTTGTCTTGAGATCTTGGATTCCTTGCATAATCATCTGTAAAGTTATTTTTTCTTGTTCCTTATCTTGCTTCAACATTATCTGAATTAAACGTTGTCCTCCAACTGGTGGGGAAGCAGAGGTAGAAGCAGAAATGCCAGATGGTATTGGTTTCCTGCTCATTTCAATGTCTCCAAAACTTCAAATTCTTCTTGACTTTTAATCCAACTGGTAGAGCAGCCAATTATAATCCAAAATGAAGAACTCCAATAGTAAAAAACACGGAACCACAGAAGAAACAGGAAAAAAAGAAGAAGAAAAATCTTCAGGTTCTTCTAGACCCTAATCCAATTATGAGATAGTCCACCATAAAAAAGGAAAAAATAGAAAGGAGAAAACAAACAAATCCAAAAATAATAATATTGATTAAGAGCAAAAGAAAAAGGAAAAAAGAAAAAGCAAAAAGAGAAAAAAAAAAAAAAGTTCCTTCAGATTCTTCACACCTTAATCCAATTAAAAAGTCTCAATAATCCAAAAAAAAGAAAAAAAAACAACCTCAACAACAAAGTAGTCCAAAAACATAAATATGAAAAGCAAAAAGGTCCCAGTAAAAAAGAAAAAAAAAATAAAGAAGAAAAAACTCTGAGGCTTTCCCTTTAAAATAAAAGGCAAAAATAAAAATATCACTAAAATTAAAATTTAGAAGAAGGCTAGCGAATGGGGTATATATAAGAAAACACACTGCACTTTGTTATTTATCCAAGGCTCTTGTTATGACTCTCTTCTCCAGCAGCTTCAAAGCCAAACCTCAAGTATTGTTGATAACAGTCCAGGAAAGCACCTGCAATAATATTTTACTGTGCTCTCCCTCTATCTTATCACATTAAAAAGTCCTTGAGATGAGGTCTTTTTGCAGTTCTCTCCAATTCACATAAAGATACTTTCAAGCCTCTAGTTGGCAGTGTTACAAAGTTTCTTAATGCTCTTTCTCCCCGCCCGCCAGAAAAAAGGAATAATATATACAGAAAAAAAAAAGAAAAAATAGCCAAAGGGAGCCTCTATCCTAAAGAAAGTTAAAAGATCAAAAGAAGCATAAAATCAAAGGAAGCATAAAAATATATATAAGAGAAAATTCAATCCGGTTACCTACAAAGTCACAGTAAAATCTTTCCCAAAAAGTATAAAGAAAAAAAAAAAAAAAAGCCAAGCCTCAATTTGACATCACTTTAAAAAACGCCGCTCAAAACAATTTCAGTCAAAAAAAAATCTCACAGCTTTCTTCTTTATATCGGATGAACTTTCCAACCTTAGCAAATTTACAGCACAAAAGAGTTTTTCTCACCCAGCCGACACACTTCACTCCAATCACTTTCTTTCCGGAGCTGTCCCGACTTCAGCAGCTATGGAAGGACTAGTGTTTGGGTGGCAAGAGCAAAGATATAGAATTGATTCAATTGAGAAAGCAGAACTTTTTCATGCAGAATTCTTTGGAGGAAGAAGAGAGGGAATAGAGAAAGAGGCTTTATCAATTGAGTTTCAAGATGAACAACTGGAGACTGAAAAAGAGAAAGGAGCAGCAGGGGGACAGATGGATAATAAAGAACAGCGTGAAGTGAGATCCACGAGAGCTGTTAGACCTAAATATAAAGCATAATTATGGAGGAAAAAAAACTGATTACAATGAATATAAATGGACTTAATTCAGCTGTTAAAAGAAGGAAAACTTTTCATAAATTAGAGAAATTAAAATTTGATATAATTTGTTTACAAGAAGTTCACATTAAAAAACAACATGAACAATTGTTATTACAGCCAAAATTAGGGAAAATATTTACCTCTTTGACTCAATGTAAGAAAAGAGGTGTGGTTTTATACATTAAAGAGGCTATTCCAGCAAAATTGATTTACACGGATGAAGATGGAAGAGTATTAATGGTAGAAATAATGGACAATAATATAAAAATACTCTTGATTGCAATTTATGCTCCGAACGATAAACAAGAAGAGTTTTATAAAAAGCTACACATGAAAATAATTGGACTGGACTATGTTAATATAATTATGATGGGAGATTTTAATGGAATTGTGGACAATAAACTGGACTATATAGCAACAACAACAAAGCAAAATAGAAAGGCTCTCCCAAGGTCCTTCTTTAAAATGACAGATGAATTAACTTTAAAAGATATTTGGAGAGAAAGAAATGTTAAAGCTAAACAATATACTTTTTATTCAAATAGACATTTATCATGGTCCAGATTAGATATGATTTGGATCTCAACAGAACTAATATCTAATATTAAAGAAACAAATATTGAAACAAGTACCTGGGCAGATCATAGCCCAATGACAATTAAATGGAAGGGACAAAAAAAAAGATCGAGATGGACATTAAATAATACTATTTTAAAGGAGAAAGATTTTACACAATGGATGGAGAAGGAATTGGCTTTTTTCTTCAGAGAAAATAAAAAAGAAGATACTTCAACCCAAAATGTGTGGGACACAATGAAGGCATACGCTAGAGGTTTGATAATAGATTATACAAGAAAAAAGAATATTAGGAAAAGGCAAGCTTCTAAGGCCTTGGAAGATGAGTATAAAATTCTTGAAAAAGAATTACAGAAAATGCCACAGAAAAAGGATATTAAATTGAAGCTGGATGTAATCAAACATAAAATGGAATTAATAGAGAAAGAAGAACTGGCACAGAAAATTAGAAACTCCAAACAGAATTATTTTGAAGATGCAAATAAACCAGGTAGATGGCTAGCATATAAATTGAGAAAAGAGAAGGAATCAAGAAAAATATTGAAGTTAATAGATGAACAAGGCCAAGTTTGTTATGGGAATAAGGAGAAAAAAGAAATTATTCGAGATTTTTATGGACAATTATATAAACAGGAAAATATTGATGAAGAAAAAGTCAAACAGTATTTACAGGAAGCTAATTTACCAAAGATACCTAAAGAGACTGAAGAAATGCTAGAAAGCAATATAACAATGATGGAACTAAATGAAGCATTTAAGAGACAAAATAATGGGAAAGCTCCGGGTCCAGATGGGCTTCCAGTAGAATTTTATAAAACATTTCAAGAATTATTGAGCATCCCATTGTTAGAAGTTATGAATGAAGTTATGATAAAAAAGATGATACCCAAAACATGGTCAGAGGCTTATATTACACTTATACCAAAGGAAGAGACTGACCCATTGCAAATTAAGAATTATAGACCTATTTCTTTATTGAATGCAGACTATAAAATCTTTGCTTATATACGGGAGTCTTTGTGGTTAAATTGGGAGAAGATAAAAAGACAATGTTATTTGAAAATTCCAGTTTGGTTATCGACCATTGAAGCATTTTCCTATCCTATAATCTACAAGAAGGAACAAACAGTTAGATATGGGGAACTTTTGGATGAAAAGGGTGAACTTAAATCGATCCAAAACTTAGAGGAACAAGGTATAAGGATGAATTGGTTTTCATATGCACAAATACACTCAAGGTATGATGAAGATTCTAAAACGGAGGGATTTTATGATAAACAGACTGATTTAGATAAGATCTTGATAGGTACTGATGAGAAGGTGATTAAAAAACTATATGGTTATTTACTGGGAATGAAATTAGAGGAAGAACAAGTCAAAGAAACTATGATTGTTTGGGGGAAGAATTTTGGATATGGGATTGATTTAGAGAAATGGCAGAAATTGTGGTCTCAAAATTATAAAATGACAATGTCAACAGCATATAAAGAAAACTTGTATAAGATGTTTTACAGGTGGCATTTTCCTCCGACAAGAATAGCAAGAATGTTTAAGAACAAATCTGAAAAATGCTGGAAATGTCATCAGATACCCGGCTCGTATTACCATATGTGGTGGACTTGTGAGGATGCTAGAAAATATTGGACTATAATTCGCATGTGGTTGGAAAAAATGACAAAGAAACACATAGATTTGAAACCAGAGATCTTCTTATTGGGAATTTTACCTGATATATATAGTAAAGATTTGAAATACCTGATTGTAAATGTATTAACAGCGGCCAGGATTGTATTTGCTAAAAATTGGAAGAATGAGAAAATACCATTACAGGAAGAAATTATTAAGAAAATATTGGAATGTGCTGAGATGAGTAGATTGACATTTGAAATTAGAGAGCAAGAGGATAAACAATTTTACGAAATTTGGGATCTTTTTTATAAATGGCTAGATGATAAAATATGATAATAGAATATTTAGAATGCTAGATAGTAAGGAATATCTTTATTTTGCTATTATTTTGCTATTTGATATTATATTTATAAAGGATTTTTTAGGATTGATTTGATATGACTAGATGATTTGTTATAGAGTAAATTGGTTTAAAATATTGTTAGCTCATTAAGCATGAATGATTAAAAATATAGTCAAAAACTTCTTTTTTTAGTGATATTAGGATATATAAGTTTGGATTGACAATATGAGTTGTTATGTAATGTAATTGTAATTTGAGACTACAGAATGAATGCACAAAAATGATGAACCAACTGACACACTGGATGTACATATAAGAGTTGATGTTTTTATGTTTTGTTTGTCTTGTTTGTTTGTAGAAAATTAATAAAAACTTTTTTCAAAAAAAAAACATATAACCCTGAACATGACTACCAACAAAAGCCCAGCAGAACTATTAATGGGGAGGAAATTAAGGTCCCACTTGACAGACTGCACCCCACATACAACCCAGAAAACCCCCCAAACTCCTCAAGCAAAAACCGAACATTCTCCCCAGGGGACGCAGTCTACGCAAAGAACCTTACCGGAGATCCACTTTGGGTACCGGCAACTATAACCCAGCTGACAGGTCCCCACTCGTACTGGCTGCAAACAACCGACAGACAAGCATGGAAACGCCACATCGATCAAATAAGATCGAGAACAACCACAGGAAGCACAACCAACACGCAAACAGACACAGACAGCCCCCATAACACAAACCAAGAGGCGAGGGAATACCCCGGGAACTAAAAACCAATAGAAAGAAACCAGCTATACTCACTAGCAAGCAGCCAGCTCGAAGCCTCACCAGGGAGAAGCAGCCAGGCCAGCTCAACCAGCCCAGAAAGACCAGGCGGGAGTGGCAACAACCGCAGCTCAACCAGCCCGGGTAGACCGGGAGGGAGCTGCGACAAAAGGCCTGGCGAGGCCTTCCAGGCAGTTCCATCAACGAGGCAGAGAGCAATACAGAACCTGACTAAACTGGCCAGGAGCCAAGCAACAACTAACCTGCGCAGGTCAAGTAGGCAAGTACGAAGCCCCGCCTACTTACGGGACTACGTTACGTAGGACCGTACCAAGAGGGGAGGGGTGTTCTGTACAGTCATTAGCATACTTGCAAGCACCGCGCTGTGATTGGCCAAAGCGCATGGCGATCTCATTGGCCAAGCAAGCCACACTAACGAATCCCCTGCGATTGGTGGAAACTAATCGCTGGAGATTCAAAGCGGTGCCATTGGCTGTGACCGCCGCGGCCAGAGAATAAAAGCCGCTGTTTTTCCCTTTGAATCCCGAGCCGATCTCGGGACCTAATAAAGAGCTGAAACTGAGTCACTGGCTCCGAGTCTCCTTTCCTGTGACGGACACGACAGTGGGATTCAAATATTTTTACCACTGGTTTGGTGGGCATGGTGTGGTGGGCGCGCTTTGCATGTGTGCACACACTTTGCGTGCATATGCGTGCCAAACATGCACTTTGCACAGGCGCAGAGGTGTTCTAACTCACCTCCTGCAAGCCTGCACTCTCCCAGTCGCTTCAGCAGCTGCCGTGCAGTAAAGCAGCTCCGCTTCAAATTCAGGGGATAGAGGTGAGCCTGGGCAGGTGGGTGGGCCCAACAGCAGAGCATTGGAGAGAACCAGTTTGGTCTCTGCTGCTCATCGCCGCTACTGACTTGGCCGAACCGGGCCGAACCGATAGAATAGCACCACTGATCCAGAAGCAAACCAGCTGCGAGTACAATTTGCACAACAGAGGTTACCTGGGACACCTAAAACTGTTCGTGCTGATGCATTTTGTGCCAGCTGAAGCTTCCGAATATTCTTCAAAGGTAACCTCATGTACAGCGCATTACAGTGGTCCAAGCACAAGATGACCAGGACATGAATAACTGAATGCAAAGCTTCACAAGTCAGGAAAGGGTGCAACTGGTATACAACATGGTTGTGCAAAGGCTCTCCTAATCACAAGTGCCATCTGTTTTTCAAGCAGGAGTCATGAGTCTAGAAGTATATGGGATCAGCCTGGGAAAGTGCAATCCCTTCCAGAACTAAGGATGTTAAATTGCCCCATCCCAAGACTCCACATATCCATACCCACTCAATCTTGTCAAGGTTCAGTTGAAGCCTATTGTCCCCCATCCAGACACCTCACAGCCTCCAGGCACTGAGAAATAGCAATAATAGTCACACTGTACAGTATCTGGGATGGACATATTTGTATACAGTTAAGTATCATTGATGTACTGATGATACCTCATCCCATGATGTGTCAGAACCTCTCACTTTGCAACTTCATATAGGTGTTAAAACAGAATGGAGAGATTACTGATCTCTGTGGCACATCATAAAGTCTCACTCCTAGGTTTTCCTAGGTTTATCATCTCCTAATGCAAAAGTCCTTACAAGTGTTGCCTGGAGTTCTCCAGCTACATCAAAGTAGTGTTTCTCAATTTTATTTAGTATGATATCATCCACCTTAAAAAGGATGACACAAGATAGTTGCTCCATGAAAGTATTTAATGATGCTACTTTACCTCTATTCTAGCATTCTTCAAAGATTCAGAAATATAGCCTGTTTCCTAATATACATTTATTATAGTTTGATTATGAGTCATCGGGGCTATTGAGTTTTAGCAACCACATAGATAGATTTTCTCCATGACAATCTGTCCTTAACTTCATCTTTCAGGTTTTCCAGTGGTGACTTTATAAAGCCTGTTTCCTAATATACATTTATTATAGTTTGATTATGAGTCATCGGGGCTATTGAGTTTTAACAACCACATAGATAGATTTTCTCCATGACAATCTATACTTAACTTCATCTTTCAGGTTTTCCAGTGGTGACTTTATAACTGAGCCCAGCCATCTTGCTCCTGGTCATCTTTCTCTTCTCTTTCCTTGTATCTTTCCCAATATTAGAAGCTTCTCCAAAGAGCTAGGTCTTTGCATAATGTTATTAAGTAGGATAATTTGAGCCTGGTCATCTATGTTTCAAGTAAGGATTTTGAGATGATAGGTTTGATGATCCATTGGTTTGTTTTCTTGGCTGTTCATGATATTCACCAAAAACATTGATATTCTACCTTTTCCTGCTTCTTAAAAGTTCAGTTTTTACTTCTGTAGAATGTCACAAGCATACCAATGAACAATTATGATCGGACAGGTACATAGCATTTGAATATTTTTTCCAGAGCCTTTGTAGCTGCTATACCAAGTGCTAATCGGTTGCTCATTTGTTGAAAGCTTGTTCCTTTACTATTGCAGCTCTGGCATGGTGTGGCAATGTAACATAGCAATTTAGCATCTGTATAGATAGTGTTTTAACATTAGAAGGCTTACTGTAGAGATCTGGGTGATAAGCGAATTGGTATGAGTCTCCTGGTTCATGTCACTCTTTTATTTGATGTAGGCAGGTGAAGCATTAAAAGGTCTTTTCCCAATGAACCCTACTGGGCTGGTAAGCTAAGTACCAGCCAGAACATGAAACTTGCTCTCCTGCATCAAAGGCGGTGCTCTAATCAGAGGTTCCCCACCCCTTTTAAATGACCTAGTCTATGTCCTTTTTGAAAATCAATTATCCTGGGATAGTACTTTCTATCTTTTCAAACTGCTCTAGTTTCTTTGTTATGATAACTGACCAGGATTTTGTACTATTTGTGTTAACATTTATAAGTCCCCAAAACATGGATTAATTATAGAAATAAATAGACTGATTCTACCCACAAAGCACTATAAATAAAAAATAGTAGAATCTTATAGCATTTAAATACTTAAAACAAATTGATTAGATTGTAATACAACTTTGTATGTTGATAAGATCCTAAAATTAGAAGAGTATTTTCCTGCATAAAGCAATAGCAGTGGAAAGACTGTTTACAACTCTTCTGAAGATGTCAAGATTCTGGTTTGACAGTAAAAGGAAAATGAAATCATACTCAGAACAGATGTAGCTTCTTTTGTAGGTAGAGTTATCAGGGCAGGGCCTAAGGTGATGTAGAAGGGAATTGATGGAATACATGGACTAAAGGCTCAGGTTCCTTCAAGCCATAGGGATAAAAAAAGCATTATTATATCACCCTTCTAATATCATGCAGAGGTGGGCTAAGGAGAGAGTTTTGCATTTTGTTGGATAATTAATAGTGAATAGGTAATTTGCTAACATTAATGTTTTTTTTGTTTATATTCTGCTAATATTTTAAAATATCTTTTTATTTATAAAGATATTAACAATACATGCATACACTATACTTACGTATAAAGGTTAAAAAGGAAGACAAGAAAAGCAAGTCATAAAATCACATATTAATAATTCTTTAATAGTTCTCCCATATTACTCTGACATGAAACCATTATAGTCCCCATGGATAGTATAAGATACAAAACCAGACCATATTCCTGCAAAGGCTTTAACCATAGGTTGACTTAAACACAGCTGAGGAATGTAAGCAATTTCTCAGCTATAGCAAAATGCTAAACATTCTAGTACCAGTGCTCCAACATCAAAATTATATCTTTCCAGTGTTTAGCTATGGAAATTCTATCTGAAAGATTCATTTAGGATCATCCCAATTACTAAATGGAGTGCTGAATCTGAAATACAGTAAGATAATCAGAATAGCATCCTAGGAATCTGAACTGGGAGTTTTGTAACATTTGAGATAGGGATTTGGCATTAAAGGGTTTTATGATACTAGGCTTGGTCAACCTGCTCTGGAATGTGGTCATGCGATGAGTCAGTGAAAGACAGTCAATTAGTTCAACAACAGAAATGTTTTTTTTTAGCTGATGGCCCTCCTATCCCAGGATAAAAATTATAAAGAATAATCTAGGAATGGGTTCCTTGGGCAAGTAACACTAAAGGAAGATTGCTGTTACAACTGTACACTGCTTGGAGGAATTCTGGAAACTAAACTTCAGTGGAATCATGTGGGATCCTAGGAAAGATGGACTGGAAATCTCAGCTGAACCATCTTTTTAAAACATTTGTCTTAATATTAATCCAAAAAAAAAATATAATATCACATCTTTAGAAGAATTTTTTTGGACTTTTGGATTTTTTTGAAGAAACCTCAAGAAAATGAATGGAGAATTCCAAACCTAGAACTAAAAATTAGACTTTGATCACGAGTTGCTTTAGAGGTCTGTCAGGTTAAACTAAAACCTTGGAATTGACTTGTAACATAGGCAGGATTAGAGAAATAGAAAAATAGATTCAAAGTCATTATGGGGTTTAAAACAGCACAAAGAATGGCTTTGAGGGGATAATGAGAATGGCCCAATTTTCAGTCTTCTCTTACTAGGTAACTGGAAAAGCTGGGGCTTCAGCTTTTACGTTGCCAATCAAAAGACATCCTAGAGATAGAGATGAACAATACTAGAACATCTGGAGGTAAAAGGCTCAGGAGAATGGAGTAAAGTGGTCTCCTGGAATGAAGGAAAACCTCAAGGAGCCCCTTCAGACAACATAAATTTAAATTGCATACTTACAGTATTAATATAGAAGACAAATAGAAGAAGATATACTATAAGAATCATGTAGTGCTGCTGTATAAAATGATATTTCTATTTACCTGGTTGGCTTTTGTTTGATTTTAAAACAAAAATTATAATGTATGAATTCAGTACATTATTTTTTTATAAACAAAACCTTTCCTTCCCCAAAATAGAGCTCCCAGCAGCTGTTAGTAACAAGAAAAGTGAGATCAAAAGGAAAAACCTTCATACTCAGCTGGCTCAGCAGTCAAAACAGCTCATATGCCAAAGGGCCTGTCTGAATAAAAATATCTTTGCTTGCTGGTACAAGGAGAACTGAGATGGATGGCATTGCCAGACCCATCAGCCAATATTTTGACCAATTCATCCCTCTCAAAAGAAGGAAAGCTTTAGCACTGAATAACTTTTTCCCAGCTAAGTTTAGGATTATGCTTCTTTTTTCTATGGGAGCACTTTTGTTCAGTCTAACTCAATGTTTCTCAATCTTGGCAGCTTTAAATCTGTGGGTGTCAACTCCCAGAATTCCCTAGTTGGAATGCAAGTTGAGGAATTCTGGGTGGTCCACATATAGTAAAGCTGGCAAGGGTGAGAAATACTGGACTCGACCAGCGGAGGAAAAATAACACCTTCTCAATGTTAATCAGGAATGATGCTCCATGTATAAAGACTAAGCTCTGACACTCTGCCATCCTTTAGGAATGTGATCCTTTTTCCCAGCAATCTACCAAACATTTGGCTCCATAGCTCATTCCAGGACAAAATAGAAGTTTAGATTGGATAGAATTCATAGTGTAACTACACACGGACTAAGAGTTAACACATCTAACTTCTTGGTATAATGTGAGAAGTAATAACATCTGCACTGAAATTCCATGGCTTGGCACACCATTATTTTCATGGGGGTGCACATTTGGAGATCCAAGGGAGCATTGGCCTGGTTGCCTAGGCAACAGAGATGTTCCTTCTCCTTATCCCCATCCCCCAATTGGCAGCCACACTGAGGAAAAACAACAATAGCCTCCATGAAGGGTGGAAATCGGAAGGGGGGAGCGATTCATGGTGCTTTTTTTAAACAAACCCGAGACTGCCAAGATCAAATTGCATGAAAATATGATTCTGTATAATAACCGATACATAAAATGAAGCCAACAAGGCCTAATACTTTGCTTTATTTAATAAAATGAAAATTTGCCTCCTGCCTTTCTAATGCATATGCACCGCTCAAGATGGCAAACAGCATTTATATCAGTACAAAATTAAAATAACTTAGACCAAATTATTTTAGCCATTGTCTAATAATAAAGGCCAATACAACACTGAAAAGAACAACCAACAAGAGCGGGCAGGGAAAATAGATAACATCTTCAAGTCAAACTGCTCCTGGGGGGGGGGGGAGAGAAAATGCCTTGTTAAAGATGACAGCTTTGAGCAAATAATCTGGAAGCCCATAAGTAATATTATGTCTCTGGAGATGAGTCTCCTTGGAATACTTTCCACAGCTCAGAACAAAAAAAAATTAAATCTGCAAAATATTCATGGGCATGATTTGTAGCTCCTTCTGCTACCAGAAGGACATGTCAAAAAGTCACTTGCTTCTTCCTTCATATATTAAAAGGAAATAGCCCAGCTATTTCCCATGGAGAATAGATATATATATGTATAGGAATTTCAAGAGAGCAGCTCTTCTGAGAGCTAAATTTCAGAATCCCATTTGAAATGGAACCATTACAAAGAGACGGTTTTGATTACATCTGTTTCATGTGGCACCTGTTATAAATAAGAGGGCTGTGCTAATCCATCACAAGAGGATTTGAAATATGCAAGGAGAAAGCTCCTTTCTTGAATGCAGAGACCGCCAGGAGCATCTTCCTGAAAAAAAACAGTCACACAAACTTATAATGAGAGTTTTAAAGATGGGATCAAATTTATTATGCATCTTTCAGGGTGACTTGAGGTCATCTTAAAAGGAATAACAGTGATTTTATGCAGCTGTGAGGAATAAAAGGAGTTCAGCTTCTTATATCACCATCAAACATTATTTTTGGAGGATTTCTGCTCAGGCCTCCCCCCCCACCCCCCAAGGTGAGGAGGTTAACAATCAAAGAGACAACCTCCTTAATTACATAGGTAGACTATTTTGTGTGGCCCTTGTGAATCTTCATTTGCTTAGGTGTTTGATGACTGATGTATTTGATGGTGATTGTGATGGAGAGGAGGAGGAGGAGGAGGAGGAGGAGGAGGAGGAGGAGGAGGAGGAGGAGGAGGAGGAAGAAATAATTTAGTCACAGACCAAAGTAAACAAAAAAGCAAAATTCAAATACCTGAGATTAAAAAAAAGATTTATTCACACTAGGAGTTACATGTATTATGCCTATATTGTCTTCTCACTCTCTTGCTTTATGATCCTGGTTATTTAATAAGAAACACCCAATTGCCTGTTGAGATCAGGGCTGATAATTTGTGATTAGAAGAATGATTAACTCTGTCATCCAAGAATGATAGATAGGACTGATTTATATGCACATGTATTCTGGATAGGAAATATTATTTAATCTTCTGGTCAACAGCATTGAGGGCAAAGCATCTATGAATTCCCTTGTGGGTGAGCGTGCAAGGATATAATAGAAGTATTTGGGATTGTAAAAGGTAGGTATTGCACTTGAGTTCCTTCTGAGGTATTAAATATGCTCTACTTAATCTTGCTTACATGTTTTGTCACTGCTTCTGTTTCTTGTGTGATTTATTGCAAAAAGTATGTATATAAATGAATCAATCAATCAATCAATCTGCAATGTTTCCATTGACTGCTTTATAAACAGCCATTATAACTATTACCTCAGGGACAGCCCAATTATATTGCCTTGGATAAAGAACAATATGGAGCTATCATTCAATTGCAGTTCCAAAAGTAATTATAAATTGACACTGATAGGCCTGCATATTCCACAGCATTGGAGATGGCACACTAAATACATTTGTTTGTTAGTTTAGGCAATGCATATATGGCCACCTAAGGGAAATTGAATGGCTAACTTAGAATTAAAAAACACAAAATAAAATAACCAAACAGCATAAATGTCATAGAAACACGCTGTCATTCAACACAACCAAAGCCATATCACAGCATGTTCACATTCCTAAATCATTTCCCAGATGGGCTGCTCCAATAGCCTAGCCGAGTGACTGGAGGAAAAAACAGGTTTTGAAAGCCAACTTTACCTGTTCCAAAAGATGTGCTGTGTGTGGCAAAAAAAGGCTCACCTAAGGGGTCACATTAGGAGACATTTTTTCATGGCAGCTACCCAAAGCATGGCATTTCCCAGGGGATGAAGCAGTCAAATCAAAGAGAGGCTATCTTGTTATGGTCATAAGGAAGACAATATACTATCGAATCTGCTATATGTCTCTCACATGTCAATTTCACTGTATCTTGGAAACCTATTACCAGTCTTTCCTTTCCTCTAAATGGGTGTGTTTGAGAAATCACTCAGTATCTTCATATAGTCAAATACATGTTCTTATTAGTCCAGCCTGAACTGCAGTTCTAAAGTAAATTTAGATCACAGTGACATCAATTCTTGTGCAGCATAAATGCCTTGTAAATACCAAAGTATACTTTGAGAGTTTATTTTACTTTGTGTATTATTATGTTACCTCACACATCTGTTACAAAGATTGCTGATATTAGGGTGGCTTCTTTTTTTGGGCAGTTTTCAAGTTCTGATAATTTACCAAATTCAGTGGATCTCGGTGACTCTTCTTAAGAAATCAAATAAAATTGTCTTTGTTAACATTCTATCATTTCTATTTTCACAGATCTCTTTCCTCTCTGAATCTTTCCTCTGTGTGGAACCAAAAAAGGGATCAAGAAGATTTTGGTGGGACAACTGAGGAAGGGTTTGATAATCCCATGTTTGACACACCAAGTAACCCAAGTGTAAGAGCTCAATTTTCTATGTATTTATGTATGTATGAACAATACACCTCCACCAATGTGACAGGAACTTCCAGAACTCAAAACAAAACAAACAAACAAACAAAAAACAACCACCCACATTATCCCTCCTGTATTTGCACTGGCAACACTAAATGTGGGTGATCAACATTTTTCCAACTTTACTTTACTCTGATAGTTTCCCTGTTGTACTGAAATCAGTGGGAGAAAAAACATATGCAGTATACAAGTGCAAAGGCTGAAATACATTCCCAATTGATCTATGCCAATCCACCCAATATACCTTGTCTCAAAAGTGAATCTGTAGGAATGGGATAAGGGCATCTAATATAAAAATCTCTTGTTGGAATTGGGTGCCAAAATTACCCAGTTGTTCCTGTGCCCAACTCCATCCTAGAATTGCAATTTTAAAATATTTTTAAAGTATCATTTAAAGCAAAAAGACTGTGAAGTTATTATTGTTGCTATTTAATTAATAAAAAAGAAAAGAAAAAAACCAGCAAAATATAAAAATAATAGTGATACAATACATACATTATTAAAACACATTAAAAGTACTATAACAAAAAGTGGAAAAATACAAGAAAAATAACATGTCATTATAATGATAAACAGTTACAATTCTATATATACTTGCCTAATGCAATATTGGTCGAGACATATAAATTTCTGATAGGTTTAATAAAGCTATTTTTAGCCTACTGTATATTCTGTATGAAATCCCACATTTCATCATACCTGTCCATTCAAAATCCACATCTATAAGCAATCTACTCATAGATGATAAGTGCAATCAGATCTTCAATCCACTGAGTGAAAGGAGACATACTTTCTAATGCTCCAATACTATGATCTTTTGGCATAGTAAGGGCACACAGAATCTATTTATGTGTTTGTTCCATATAGTAGGTATGCAGTTCAAGAGGATATTATTCTCTGAGAAGTTTAGCTTTTCTTTGACAATCATATCTACAGAGTTCACTACTTTTTCCCAAAACTTGGTTAGTATAGGACATTGTAAAATGTATTTTTTAAAAAACATTATCCACATTGCATCTCCAACAAAATGCTGTTTTAACAATCCTTTTTTTATACAAATAAAATAAAGTCAAATAACTTATAAATATTTTTTGTTATGTAAATCATAATTTGAGATCAATTGACAGTCTTGCTATAGAAGATAATATACTCTTCCATTGTTTAGATGATTGGGGAGCTCTGATTCTTTATTCTACTCATATCTTAACATCTGCATATCAAAATGATTTATTGGTAACAAATCTACCAATATGGTAATAAAAAATTAATAGGGTTTTAACAAATTGTTCTAGTATCTCAGGTATCCCAAAACTGAAAAAGTGATTGTTTGCTGATCCAACCAATCTTGTTAGCAAATGTTGTAATTGTAAATATTGCCATTGGGCTACATCTAATAGATGATATTTATGTTTTACTTGGAATAAAACAATAACAGAGTTGGAAGGATCATTAGTGGCCTTCTAGTCCAATTCCCTGCTCAAGCAGGAGACTTTATATAATTCTGGACAAGTGTCTGTCCAGTCTATTCCTTAAAACCTCCAGTGATGGAGCAGTATGCTAAAATTTCCTCTTCATCATTTATCAGTTGGTCCTAAGTCAATAACCCTTTTTCCATCCAATATTTTCATATTACCATGTTTTCCCCAATTTGCAATGTTGGATTTCTCCTAAAATCAATTTGGCATGGGAAAAAGGGGGAAACCCTTTTAAAAAATAAATGAATAAATAAATCTCATAGCTTTCTAACTGACAGAGATATCCATCAAAGATGTGAAATTAAAAATAGAAAAAAATATTAATACAACATTGTTTTATGTCATAAATCTGATACCCAGTCTGCTGATATTGATCTAAAACCTGCTAATGTTATTCAGAAAATAAACAATAATTTTAGTTTTTGAGATATAAATTGGTGCTATTATTTAGGAGTAAATTAGAAATTTAGGTTTATAATCTTGGTTTCAGCCTGATGAAGAAGAAATGTTGCAGCTCTCCCATGAGGAGGAATGCCATAAAAATAGAAGTGTCTGAATATATGCTTTTGCAAGAGATCACTTCCCTTTCATTAATCTCTTAGAGTAGGACCAAATGCCTCCACTTTCATTAAGTCAATGATACTACCAATATGGTAGACATAGTCTGGAAGTTGAAATAGCAGTAATCTAAAGGGAAAGAAACCATATAGTTCTTGAAACCAATCAAGTTCTTGATTGTAAGGGAAAACTAAAGCTAAAGATGATTAAAGTGCATTTTTTTATTTTAAGAAAGTTGATTTTAATAATAAAAGAAAATATTTGTAGCTCAAGGTTGAACTGAATCTTAGTGCCCTCTGAGCTTGGTTATTTTCTTGCAGACATTTCATTACCAAATTAGGTAACATCATCAGTAGGAAGTGGGATTTGCTCTCATTTTATATACTAGTGGCATGGTCTGTACAGAGAGCATACCCCACTCCCTACGAGCACTGATGTTGTACAGGTGTGGCCCCTCTTCCTTTGTCTCAAGACAATATGTTAAGATTGGACAAGAATGCTAAGAACAAAAGGGACTTCTTCAGATGTGTTCAAAATAAAAGCCAGATCAAAATGCAGCGAACTTGCAAAACATTAGAGAAGAATAAAGAAAAATAGAACTACTCAATTCACCTTAGTCTTTTCTGAGAAAATGATGTGCATTCCAACAAGCAATTCTGAAGAGCAGAACAAAATGGCAAGATGGAAACTTAAGTTTAATAAAAACATGGTAAATGAATATGTTACTTTGAATAAGTTTGAATCTTCAGTGTCAGATAAATTGCATACTAGGGTACTGAAAAATCATACAGGTGATCTACCAAACATTTATGTATTATTTGAGAGAAATCTTGGAGAAATGATGAATGCTGTCTCAATCTTCAGAAAAGGGAAAAATAAGGATCCATTATCCAGTCTGTCAGTTCTAAAGTATAAAAAGATTGAGTTGTAAGTAACTTGAAACAAGGTGTAAATACTAGATATAAGGTTATACATTTCTCCAGAACAAGGCTTCCAAATCTAATCTTATCTCATGCTTTGATCAGATAACTTCCTTGGTAGATTGTGAAATGTTGTGGGATAATATATCTTAATTTCAACAAAGCATTTGACAAAGGACAACCATGACATTCCAATAGTAAGTTAGTTAAGCATGGGGTAGATGGCATAATAATTATATGAACACGTACTTGGGTCAAAACTGCTCAAATAATATTTATCAATGCTAAACTAGAAGGGAGATCTTAAATGGACTGCCACAACATTTGGCTCTGAGCTCTGTATATTATATATTAATAGGTTCTATGTGGAGGGAATGCTTTACAAATTTGCAGATGACACAAGATTGGGCAGGTTAGTTAATACTGTAGAAAATGGAAATGTAATTTAAATTGAGTCAGTAGCATGATGTCGCTGGAAAAAAGGCTAAGTAGAATCAATATTGCAAGAAATAATAATTCCACTTAATTCTGGGCAGTACATCTTAAGAAGGATTCAGACAAACTGACAAAAGTGCAAGGAAGAGTGATCAGGAAATTATAAATTAAGCTGTCTGCAAAGATTGAAGGACATTGTTAGGCTTCAGAAGACTGGATTGTTATGCTGACGTCTTCAAATACCTGAAAAAAAATGTGACATAGAACTAGGTGAAGAATTACTCTCAGAGTGCAAGACATTAAATAACAGGTTGATGTTATAGGAAAGTAGATTTTGATTGATATCAAAGAAGTTTGTCAATGGAACAAATTGTCCATATAGTGATGTGTTCCATGTTATTAATATGTTTGCACAAGGCTAAACATCCATCATATTACAATTGTTAAATCTGGACTCCTGCACTAACTAAATGGTTGGACTTGATGGCCTAAGTAGTCTCTTACTATTAGCTAAATGATGTGGGGTGGGGTTAGGGGGGAAGTTACCCACTACCCCATTGTAATCCTGATCTGGTTCAAACCTCCAAGCCAAAAAAAAACCCCACCTTTAAAAGTATTAAATATTATATTTTAGCATATTTGGTTTGTTACCTAGAGTACACTTCTGTAAAAATAAAGGAGGGATTTTATGTCACCCAAGCAACTTTGCCTCTCTATTGCACATTTATAAAATGTGTTTAAATATAAAGCAAGTTTTCTTTATGCAGAAATGACATTATGTGCACAGCAAATGAACAGCCTAAATGTTACAGGTAGTCCTTGAATTATGACCATAATTGAGCCTGGCATTCAGCTGTAAGTCATGATGGTCATAATGGGGTCACCTGTGTGACCAAACCTGATTTTATGACCTTTTTCATAGTAGCCATTAAGAAACACAATGATGATTAAGTGAATATAGCAAGGTTAAGTGAATGCAATGGTTGTTAAGTAGACACATTGGTGGCTATTAAGTGAACTATCTGTTCACTATGGGGTGATTTTTGTTGGAAACCAGAAGTAAATGTTGGCGTCTGGCAAAATCGTATATTGCAGTCACATGGCCAGGTGCTCTGCATGCAGCCATAAATGCAGGCCAGTTGCTGAGCCCCCAAAATGTGGTCATGTAACTGCAGAGATGTGAGATGTCAGAACTTTGAAGCCAGGTCATAAATAGCATTTTCGGATCCTTCATAAGTCCAAATGGTCACCAAGCAGCTTGTTGTAAGTCAAAGACTGCATTTACTTTGTCAACTATAAATACTGGACTGATAGTATGAAATCATTATACCTTAGCAAGAGCTCTTTTCTATTCAAAGCATTTAGGTTCTCAAATTAGTTTTCAGGAATTGCATTCAACATGTGCATTTTCTCTTTTTTTTCTAGGTTTTAGCCAAGAGACATTCTGTGGAGGAAACTCAAGATGAGGTGGCAAACAGAAATAGCAGACTTTATTACATTAACCCTTTATATGATGAAATAGAACTTAATGTTTAAGTTGTGCATTACTAGCAGTCAAAAGACTCAGTCACTTATTATTCTTAGATACAGTTTCATTTGTACAGTTGTGTGCATTATACCAAGATCAGTATGATCTGGCCTGAATTAAATTGTGGGTAATAAACTATGGAAGTAAATTTATTTCTAATCATTTATAGTTGTATTCCCTCATTTGGTATCCTCCATATTCTTTCAAATTGCAACCCCTTTCAAGCAACGTTTTCCAACTACTCTGAAAAATTGGGGGGAACCCTGATTTACATAATTTCATCAAATTTCTACAAGAGATCCCTGGCATAATTGAACAGAGTTATAGGCCTAGCACATTGTATATTCATTCCCAGTTCTTCCATGAAGATATTGCAATCCAGTCAAACTTTATGAACTTTGCTTCATTTAAGAAATCCTCTGCAAGTGAAGTAATCAGACCTTTACCAAGTTTAAGGTGTTAATGCCGTTAGAGTCTGCTGGCCACAAGAAAAAGAAATGGAGAGTTTTTTCTGTGTAAGGAAGCACATCAAGTTCTGAGCACAGTAGTTTAGAAATATCTTCTTAAACCAAATGGAATATGTCCACCATAGGGCAGCACAGGAGATAATGGGGCTTGAAGGTATATCCTATGTCAGAAGTCGGCAACTTCTAGATTGTTTGGCCTTTCATTTCCTCCATCTTGGAGAAGATGCCTGAAGATGGGCAGACAAGGAAACAATTAATCCAGAGTTGGCCTCAAAGCACAAATGACCAAATCCAAATTATGCTACTTGGACACTTCATGCAAAGGTATCTTAACTCTCTGGGGAAGATTCTAATGCTGGGAACAGTGGAAGGAAAGAGAAGAAGAGGATGACTAACAACAAAGTAAATAGACTCAGTTACAGTACTGGTGGGTGCGTCATTGGAAGACCTGAAGGACAACAACGATAGATAGATAGATAGATAGATAGATAGATAGATAGATAGATAGATAGATAGATAGATAGATAGATAATCAGAGTTGGAAGGGACCTTGTAGGTCATCTAGTCCAATCCCCTGTCCATGCAGAAGACCCTACACCATTTCTGGCAGATGGGAATCCAATCTCTTCTTGAAAGTCTCAAGTGATGGCGCGCCCACACCTTCCGAGGGCAAGCTGTTCCATTGGTTGATTGTTCTCACTGTCAGAAAGTTTCTCCTTATTTCCAGGTTGAATCTCTCCTTGTTCACTTTTCATCCATTATTCCTTGTGTGGCTTTCGGGTGTTTCAGAAAATAGCTTGATCCCTTCCTCTCTGCAGCAGCCCCTCAAATATTGAAAGACTACTATCATGTCTCCCTTGGTCCTTCTCTTCACTAGACTATGTTTTAGTCTCCAGTCCCCTAATCATCCTGGTTGCTCTTCTCTGCACACTTTCTAGAGTCTCAACATCTTTTTTATAATGTGGTGACCAAAACTGGATGCAGTACTCTAGGTGTAGTCTTATTAAGGCTTTATAGAGTGATATTAGTACCTAAAACCACTCTATAAAGGTTAAGGAGAGAGCATAATGAAGAAAAAAAACTTGCTGACATGTAATCATTTCCACCAACTCCAGCCAACCTAAGCAATGACAAAGGACTATAAATTGTACTTGAGAACATTTGAATATCAGGTTGTCTAGTCCTGAACTTATGAGGAAAAATTGACAGAACTGGGTTTGCTTAGCCTGGAGAAAATTGTCCCTTTCCCTCATTCCTATTAATGATAGTAAAGCTTTGGAAAGAGAAAGGAAGTACATTTAATCTGGGCAGGAAACATATTAGAAGAAAAAGTCAATTCCCATCTGAACATCTCCAGTGAGCCATTATCTTGGAGACAGACTCTAATGCTTTTAAAAGCTATAGAGTAGCTGCCATATTTTGGCAGCACTTGTAATGTATTTCAAAAGAGTTCCAAAATCTCTGAATAACAAAGAGGGATTCTAGTCCTGCTAAGCAGGAGAGGAGCATCAACTTGCCATGACTATTATATTTCATTTATGGCCTCATCAATGGAATACAAATATTTGCTACATCGCTACACCTTTGCTACATTGATATAAATGACAGGGTCTTTATTAAATGAAATATAATGAAAGACCACCAATCCTTGTTATGAAACACACACACATACACACACACGTACACACACACAAATTTAGCACCGGAAGCCAGCAAAAAATGAATGAATCCAAGTCCACATTTTGTTTCTATTTGTTGTCCTTAATTCTATTGCAAGATGCAGGCACTGAATAGAATTTTCTGTGAAGTATGTTTATGTCGGTAGATTTATTTAATTTGGTAGCGACAGATCTCTTGCATGTTCTATAAGATTGGCTATTCTTTCTGAGGGTTTTGCTTTGCTTACTGTACTGTTCATTGGCTGGAACTAGAAAAATTAAAATGTTGGGTTTGCACAGTACATTAAGTTATGATATGGTTTGCTCGGGCTTAATTTATTGTGTGAACCCATCCAGTGTGATTTGTAAATAATTATTCCTATCTTGGAATCTCTAATGAGATGCTATTAAATAATTTCAGTTCAATGTTTTCTTACAGTCCAATTTAAGTTGAAGAACAATATAAAGGAATTAATTCACAAGGCAGTAGGAATGCAAATGGAAATCCTGTTGATTTTCTGATTGCCGAGAAATATTAAATGGAGAAATAAAGGGTGGATCATAAGAAACATAAAGAAGGGGCAAGTTAAAAGATATTGTAATATTTGGTTTTTGACAACATCATGCTATGATATGTTCTGCTATTAAATACCCACGGTGGCACAGTGGATAGAATAGAGTACTGCAGGCTAATTTTGCCAATTGCCAGTAGTTCAATCCTGACTGGCTCAAGGTTGACTCAGCCTTCCACCCTTCTGAAGTCGGTAAAATGAGGAGCCAGATTGTTGGGGGACACTACAGGAAGCAGTATATAAGTCTAAGTGCTATTGCTATTAGAAAAACCATTTCCCACACTCTCAAAATAGAGTCACATTTTGACTAAGGGGCTCTAGAAATCAACCAATCAATGTCAATGGTTGTGTTTTGGCTTATTTATGAAATTCTCAGAGTTTTGACACACGTGTTTCAGAATTAATCGTCTTATTGTTCCCAGGCAAAGAGCAGATTTGGAGAAGTAAAAAGGGATAGTCAGACTCTGCTCTGATTAGGCAATTAATATCATCTTTTCCAAGGCTTCCTTAGTACATATGTTATTAGTAGGCCAGTCAGCCAACATGTCCCAGATAAGTGCCCTCCAAATGTGTTGGAGAATAATTGTGATCCAGAGGTGGTATTTCAGCAGGTTCTGACCAGTTCTGGAGAACCAGTAGCAGAAATTTTGAGTAGTTTGGAGAACCCACAAATACTACCTCTGCCTGGCCCCACCCTGATCTATTCTCTGCCTCCTGAGTCCCAGCTGATTGGCTGGGTCTTTTTTTGTTGCTCTGCAGAGGAGAACGGAGCTGGAAGCAGGTTAGTGTGGTGGGAAGAGAATGGAATTTTGAAGTAACTTTCCCCCAGGAGTGGGGAGGGAATGGAGATTTTATAATATCCACACCTACAGAATCGATAGTAAAAAATGTTGAATCCCACCACTGCTGTGATCTACATTCATAGATGCTTATTTTCATTAAAATGAGGGATACATGTGTGACTCTACCTAATTTAAATTCTTTTTTTTATCCTCTTATTATGGTAGCACAAACTATTCCAATCTCATGCTCTTATTATAAGTAGGAATAAAGCTCTCATAATACAATTGTCAGGCTGGTGATGGAGAAGGAGGAAGACTATAATCCATCACATCTGAAGAATATAAGTTGGGGAAGGTTATGTTAACATATTTATTTTTCTGGAAACCAACTTGAAGAAATCTAAAGTAGCAACAACTCAACAAAGGTGGACTCTGATAAAATAAAAATCGTGCAACTTACATCCATGTACACCAATTACATTGTGTCCTCTTGGGATAAGCAGTGTTATGCAAAGTGCAAAAAAGGATAACGAACAATAAGCCAAAGTAATTAAAAGCATGAAAGGGGGTATGTGGGTTTGTAAAATAAAACCACTGTATACTATTCACATTAGATCCACTTCTACCTTCACAAACTTCGCTTCTACCAAATCTATATTATTATATTCATTACTTTTTGTTCTTTAATCTGACACATCCAAATATCTAAATAATATGTTGAAAGCAAGGGAATAGTTACTTAACATTCTGCCTACAGCATCTAGATCAGGGATGACAAACTCGATTTCATTGAAGGCCGCATCAGGATTGCATTTTACCTTGGAGGACCAGAGTGGGCGTGGCCAGAGTGGGTGTGGTCAGCTCGATATCACTCATGTCGGGGTGCCTGTGGTGGCCCGAGCCCTCTGCCAGAGAAAACAGGCTCCTGAGCTCCATTTTTGGCTGCAACGGCCTCCTGTAAGTAACCCTCTGCCAATGAAAACAGAACTCAAGAGGGCTGTGTGCAGCCCGCCCGAAGTTCTGTTTTTGCTGGCAGAGGCACCAAAGGCCAGTCTTTCACCATTTCCAGGGTGGCCCTGTGGGCCAGATCTAATCACCCTGTGGGCCGGATCTGGCCCCCGGCCCTTGAGTTTGACACCCCTGATCTAGATAATCTCAATAAAGGCAGCTAGGAGAGCAGCAAATGACATTGAAATATATTTGTGCCGAGCCTACTTTTCAATGCATACAAATCATGGACTGACTGTATTTGTAGCCCTATGATGGAAAGTCAAGCACAACAAAAGAAATATATGTGCATTCTGAAACTCTTAGAGAGAAAGTAGGTGGATTTTCAAGAATTTCATCTTTCAAGGTGCCTTTGAACAATACAGAACCATGGCAGAAAATATATTTAGTAAAGTGGATGATTCCAAGTTTCCTTTAAATTTTAATTCTTTATAATTGCTGAAACTGCTATTTAATTTTACGTGCGGGCTGAGTGTTTTTGTACATCTCAACAGAAGTATGAAGATATAGGAGAAGGTGGAGCTTCGTTTCAGCGATACAGCTGCGATCTTGGGGCGCTAGGATTGCAGCTGATATTTTCGCCCCTGGTCAGTTCCAATGGACCTAAACGTCCTGTAGAGACGGTGATTGTGAAGGGCATAGTCCCAGGATCCCAGGGATATCGCAAAATCTCTGGTTTGATCCGGGAGAAGCCCTTTTGCTGGCAGCAGAGAGACAGCCCCCATAGCTGCTGAAGTAGGGACAGCTCCAGAAAGAAAGTGGCTGGAAGTGAAAGTGTGTCGGCTGGGTGAGAAACTTCTTTTGTGTTGTAAATTCGCTGAGATTTGAAAGGGCACCCTGAATAGAGAAGAAACCTGTGAGATTTTTTTTTGACAAAAATTGGGTGAGCAGCGTTTTTTAAAGTGATGTCAAATTGAGGCTTGGGGTTTTTTTTCTTTTTCTTACTTTTTTGGGGGGGACTTTAGTGTGACTTTGTAGGTAACTGGATTGAATTTTCTCTTACATATATTTTTATGCTCCTTTTGATTTTTTAATTTTCTTTTAGGATAGAGGCTCCCTGTGGCTATTTTTTTCTTTTTTTTGTATAAATTATCCTTTTTTTCTGGCTGGGGGGGGAGTATTAAGAAACTTTGTAACACTGCCAACTAGAGGCTTGAAAATATTTTATTTGAATTGGAGAGAATTGTAAGAAGACTCCTTCTCAAGGATATTTTAATGTGATAAGATAGAGGGAGAGCACAGCAAAATATTTTACAGGTGTTTTCCTGGACTCTTATCAATATTTCAACACTTGAGGCTTGGCTTTGAAGCTGCTGGAGAAGAGAGTCATAATAAGAGCCTTGGACAACTAAATAAAGTGCAGTGTGCTTTCTCATATATTTTTTCTTTACTTGTGATACCCCCACTCACCAGCCTCTTTGTAAATTCCAATTCTAGTAATATTCTTATTTTTGCTTTTTATTTCAAAGGAAAGCCTCAGAGCTTTTTCTTTATTTTTCTTTCTTTCTCCTTATTTTTACTGGGATCCTTTTGCTTTTTATATCCATGTTTTTGGACCACTCTGTTTTTTCTTTTTGATTATTGAGACTTTTCAATTGGATTAAGGTGTGAAGAACCTGAAGGAATTTCTTCTTTTCTTTTTTCTTTTTGTTCTTTTTTTTCTTAATCAATATAATTATTTTTTGGGGTTTTTTTCTTTCTATTTTTCATTTTTTTAAAAAAGAATTTTATTAATTTTCTACAAACAAACAAGACAAACAAAACATTAAAACATCAACTCTTTATGGGCAACTATATAAACAAGAGAATATTGATGAGGAAAAAGTCAAACAATATTTACAGAATGCTAATTTACCGAAGATACCTAAAGAGACTGAAGAAATGTTAGAAAGCAATATAACAATGATGGAATTAAATGAAGCATTTAAGAGACAAAACAATGGGAAAGCACCGGGTCCAGATGAGCTTCCGGCAGAATTCTATAAAACATTTCAAGAATCATTGAGTATCCCATTGTTAGAAGTCATGAATGAAGTTATGTTAAAGAAGATGATACCCAAAACATGGTCAGAGGCTTATATCACACTTATTCCAAAAGAAGAGGCTGATCCACTGCAAATTAAGAACTACAGACCCATCTCCTTATTGAATGCAGACTATAAAATCTTTGCTTCAATTTTAGCAGAAAGACTTAAAAAATATTTAAATAATTTTATTCACCCAGATCAAAATGAATTTCTGCCAAAGAGACAAATCAGAGACAATATGAGAGTAATCTTGGATACTTTGGAATACTATGAGGCTCATCCTCAAAAGCAAATGGCTTTGATATTTTTAGATGCTCAAAAGGCATTTGACAACATGAATTGGAGATTTATGTTATTACTATTGGAACAGATGGGTTTTTGCCAAAAAATTTATTCAAGCAATCGAAGCCATATATAATAAACAGACAGCAAAGGTAATGATGGAGGGGAAACTTACAGATTTTATTAATACAAGAAAAGGCACAAGACAAGGGTATCCCCGATCTCCTTTGCTCTTTGTGTTGACCTTGGAAGTGTTGAATAGAAATATTAGGGATGATAAAAGCATAAAAGGAATGAAAATTAAGAAGGAAGAATTTAAACTACAAGCTTTTGCTGATGATTTGGCTTTTATTCTGGAAGACCCGTTAGAAACAGCTCCAAAGTTATTGGAAAAGATGGAGACGTATGGTGAGATGGCTGGTTTGAAGATGAATAGGGATGGAACAAAGATTTTGACAGAGAACGTGCTGTTGACACGGGGAGAAGAACTGGCAGATCTTTTGAAGATCTGGATTACGAATAGGGTTAAGTATCTGGGGATATATTTGACAGCAGGATGTAGCACATTAGGAGAGAGTGGTTATATTGAACTCAAACAACAGATAGCTACAGATTTGAATAAGTGGGAAAACTTGCAGTTGTCATTGGTGGGGAGAATTTCAACAATTGAGATGAATATTTTACCTAGAATTTTATTTTTGTTCCAAACAATACCAATTAGGCTTGGAAAAGACTATTTTGCAGATTTAAATAAAATCATGTTGAAGTTTATATTGCAAGGTAAAAAAAAGCGAGAATAAAGCTAGAGCTTTTGCAGGCCGCTTGAATTGGAGGAGGTTTTGGCCTGCTTAATTGGGAATTGTATTATCAAGCTGCAAACTTGATGTGGGTCAAAGAATGGATAACATTAAGAAAGCATAGGTTGTTGACATTAGAAGGGCATGATTTGCTGTTGGGCTGGCATGCTTTTTTGTGGTGTGGGGGAACTGGGACACAGGGTTGTTTTGGAGGACGTTATGTGCGGGAGTCTTTGTGAACTGGGAGAGGATAGAAGGACAATGTTGTTTGAAAATTCCAGTTTGGTTATCGACTATAGAAGCATTTTCCTATCCTATAGTTTATAGGAAGGGGCAAACAGTTAGATATGGGGAACTCTTGGATGAAAAGGGTGAACTTAAATCGATCCAAAACTTAGAGGAATGGGGTATAGGGATGAATTGGTTTTCATGTGCGCGGATACATTCAGGGTATGATGAAGATTCTAAAACGGAGGGATTCTATGATAAGCAGACTGATTTAGATGGGATATTGATGGGTGCTGGTGGGAAGGTGATTAAAAAATTATATGGTTATTTACTGGGAATGAAATTAGAGAAGAACAAGTCGGGGAGACTATGGTTGTTTGGGGGAAGAATTTTGGATATGGGATTGAGCTAGAGAAATGGCAGAAATTGTGGTCTCAAAATTGTAGGGTGACAATGTCAACAGCATATAAAGAAGACTTGTATGGGATGTTTTACAGGTGGCACTTTCCCCCAACAAGAATAGCAAGAATGTTTAAGAACAAATCTGAGGGATGCTGGAAATGTCATCAGATACCCGGCTCGTATTACCATATGTGGTGGATTTGTGAGGATGCTAGAAAATATTGGACTGTAATTCGCATGTGGTTGGAGGGGATGACAAAGAGACACATAGACTTGAGGCCAGAGATCTTCTTATTGGGAGTTTTGCCTGGTATATATAGTGAAGATTTGGAGTACCTGATTGTGAATGTATTGACGGCGGCTAGGATTGTATTCACTAGGAATTGGAGGAATGAGAGAGTGCCATTGCCGGAAGAGATTATTGGGAAGATGTTGGAGTGTGCTGAGATAAGTGGATTGACATTTGAAATTAGAGAGCAAGAGGATGGACAATTTTATGAAGTTTGGGATCTTTTTTATCAGTGGCTAGATGATAAAATACGATAATAGAATATTTAGAATGCTAGACAGTAAGGAATATCTTTATTTTGCTATTTTGCTATTATTTTGTTATTTGACATTATATTTATAAAGGGTTTTTTGGGATTGATTTGATATGATTATGTGATTTGTTATAGAGTAAACTGGTTTAAAGTATTGTTAGCTTATAAAGCATGAATGATTAAAAATATAGTCAAAAACTTCTTTTTTTAGTGATATTAGGATATATAAGTTTGGATTGACAATATGAGTAGTTATGTAACATGATCTTAATTGGGACTACAGAATGAATGCACAAAAATGATGAACCAACTGACACACTGGATGTACATATGAGAGTTGATGTTTTTATGTTTTGTTTGTCTTGTTTGTTTGTGGAAAATTAATAAAATCTTTTTCCAAAAAAAAAATCAACTCTCATATGTATATCCAGTGTGTCGGTTGGTTCATCAGTTTTGTGCATTCATTTTGTAGTCTCAATTACAATTATATTATATAACAACTCATATTGTCAATCCAAACTTATATATCCTAATATCACTGAAAAAAAGAAATTTTTGACTATACTTTTAATCATGCATGCTTTATGAGATAACAATACTTTAACCAGTTTATTCTGTAACAAATCATATAATCATACCAAATCAATCCTAAAAAACCCTTTGTAAATATAATGTCAAATAACAAAGGCAAGTAAAACAAAATAAAAATATTCCTTACTGTCTAGCATTCTAAATATTCTATTATCGTATTTTATCATCTAGCTATTGATAAAAAAGATCCCAAATTTCATAAAATTGTTTATCCTCTTGCTCTCTAATTTCAAATGTCAATCTACTCATCTCAGCACATTCCAATATTTTCTTAATAATTTCTTCCTGTAATGGTATTTTCTCATTCTTCCAATTTTAAGCAAATACAATCCTAGCCACTGTTAATGCATTTACAATCAGGTATTTCAAATCTTTACAATTTGTATCAGGTAAAATTCCCAATAAAAAGATCTCTGGTTTCAAGTCTATGTGTTTCTTTGTCATTTTTTCTAACCACATGCAAATTATAGTCCAATATTTTCTAGCGTCCTCACAAGTCCACCACATATGGTAATACGAGCCGGGTATCTGATGACATTTCCAGCATTTTTCAGATTTGTTCTTAAACATTCTTGCTATTCTTGTCGGGGGGAAGTGTCACCTGTAAAACATCTTATACAAGTTTTCTTTATATGCTGTTGACATTGTCATTTTATAATTTTGAAACCACAATTTTGGCCATTTCTCTAGATCAATCCCATATCCAAAATTCTTCCCCCAAACAATCATAGTTTCTTTAACTTGTTCTTCCTCTAATTTAATTCCCAGTAAATAACCATATAATTTTTTAATCACCTTCTCATCAGTTCCCATCAAGATCTTATCTAAGTCAGTCTGTTTATCATAGAATCCGTCCGTTTTAGAATCTTCATCATACCTTGAATGTATTTGCGCAAGTGAAAACCAATTCATCCTTATACCTTGTTCCTCTAAGTTTTGAATCGATTTAAGTTCACCCTTTTCATCCAATAGTTCCCCATATCTAACTGTTTGTTCCTTCTTATAAATTATAGGATAGGAAATTGTTTCAATAGTCGATAACCAAACTGGAATTTTCAAATAACATTGTCTTTTTATCTTCTCCCAGTTTAACCACAAAGACTCCCGTATATAATGTCTTCTAAAATAACCCTGTGTTTTAGTTCCCTTATACCATAAAAAAGCATGCCAGCCCAACAGCAAATCATGCCCTTCTAATGTCAACAATCTATGCTTTCTTAATGTTATCCATTCTTTGACCCACATCAAACTTGCAGCTTGATAATACAATTCCCAATTAGGCAGGCCAAAACCTCCTCTAATTCTAGCGTCTTGCAAAAGCTTTAGCTTTATTCTCGCTTTTTTTACCTTGCCATATAAACTTCAACATGATTTTATTTAAATCTTCAAAATAGTCTTTTCCAAGCCTAATTGGTATTGTTTGGAACAGAAATAGAATTCTGGATGAAATATTCATCTTGATTGTTGAAATTCTCCCTATTAATGACAATTGCAAGTTTTCCCATTTCTTCAAATCTGTAACTATCTGTTGTTTGAGTTTAATATAATTATTCTCTTTTAATGTGCTACATCTTGCTGTCAAATATATCCCCAGATACTTAACCTTATTTGTAACTTGGATTTTCAAAAGATCTGCCAGTTCTTCTCTCTGTCTCAGTAGCATGTTCTTTGTCAAAATCTTTGTTTTATCTTTATTTATTTTCAAACCAGCCATCTCACCATATGTCTCTATCTTTTCCAATAACTTTGGAGCTGTTTCTAGCGGATCTTCCAGAATAAAAGCTAAGTCATCAGCAAAAGCTTGTAGTTTAAATTCTTCCTTTTTAATTTTCATTCCTTTTATGCTTTTATCATCCCTAATATTTCTATTCAACACTTCCAAAGTCAACACAAATAGCAAAGGAGATAGGGGACATCCTTGTCTTGTGCCTTTTCTTATATTAATAAAGTCTATAAGTTCTCCCTCCATCATTACCTTTGCTGTCTGTTCATTGTATATGGCTTCTATTGCTTGAATAAATTTTTTGGCAAAACCCATCTGTTCCAACAGTAATAACATAAATCTCCAGTTCACGTTGTCAAATGCCTTTTGAGCATCTAGGAATATCAAAGCCATTTGCTTTTCAGGATGAGCCTCATAGTATTCCAAAGTATCCAGGATTACTCTCATATTGTCTCTGATTTGTCTCTTTGGCAGAAATCCATTTTGATTTCCTGTTTGTAAATGTTTGCAGATTCAGCTCTCCAAGTTGTAAGTTGTTTTATCTTGTCCCAAAGTAGAGGGTGGATTTTGCTGCTCAATTCCAGGTGTAGTGCTAGCAAATCTTTGTTTAACTGATCTAATTGGAATCTCTTACTGTGGAGCTCGTTCCTTAGTAGAGCCATTTCAGTTCTTTTCAGGAAAAAATTAAAGAAATTAGAACATGACAAGAAAATCCCCAACAACTCACAACAACACCTGAAACAATTAGTGTACAATGTTTCCAACAGAGAACTCACCAAAACAGAAACAGAAGTCCTAACCAAAGGATTCAATTATGCTATAGCACCCCAAAAAATCCCCACAGAATCCATCATATGTGCAGCCTAACTAAATTAAATACAGATGAAGCTGATAAAATAAGACACCAAGTTACCAACAACCTATGCACAAGCAAACCACCCAAAAGCAACTTGCAGCAAAATGAAATTAAAGCGCTACAAACCCTGAAAAGAGAAAGCAGCATAATCATCCTCCCAGCAGATAAAGGGAATGCCACTGTAGTAATGGACAGAAAAGACTATGAAACTAAATTGACAGACCTACTCCAAGACTTCATATACAAACCCATAAACACAGACCCAACCACATATCTGGAAAAATTAACCAAGAAGAAAATTATAACCAGCCACATAAGCAAAGAGATCCAACACACGATCATACCCAGAGAGAAATCTTCCAGATGCCCCAAACTATACGGCCTCCCAAAAATACACAAAGAAAGCATACCTCTCAGACCCATAGTCAGCTCCAGAGGAGCATCACTACAAAACCTAGCTAAACACCTAGCAAAAGAGCTACAGCCCCATGCTGAAACAGCAGCTTCTCATGTACAAAACTCATACCACTTCTTGGAAATGATCAAAGATCTACACGTGGAGCAAGAAGATCTGCTTGTAAGTTTTGACGTGGTTTCACTATTCACTCAAGTCCCGATAAAAGAGACCCTTGAAATCATCAAAAATAAATACCAACCAGCTAAACACCTCATGGAACTAACAGAACACTGCTTAACCAACACATATTTCATATACAAAGGACAAAGATACAAACAAATTGAAGGAGCCCCCATGGCATCACCACTGTCACCTGTCATTGCAAACCTGTTCATGGAAGAATTCGAATCCAGAGCCCTGGCCAATGCCATCCTCAAACCCAAACTATGGTTAAGATATATCGATGACACATTCGTGATTTGGCCCCATGGACAAGAAAACCTAAACAATTTCCTAACACACCTAAACAGCGCACACCCCAAAATCAAGTTCACCATGGAAACAGAAACAAACAAACAACTACCATTCCTAGATGTACTAATCTACAAAAAAACAGATGGCACACTAGGACACACCATATACCAGAAGAAAACACACACCAACTGCTACCTCAACGCCCAATCCCACCACCACCCAGCACAGATAAACTCCGTGGCTAAAACACTAATTACTAGAACCAAACGCCTGGCAGACAAGACACACATTAAGACTGAACTATGCAACCTGACTAAAATATTAACAGCCAATGGCTTCCACAAAAGCAAAATCACCAACTTGATCCACAAAAACACACTGAGACATAATAGAGACCCAGAAGATGAACAGACACATGGAACAGCTGTCCTGCCCTACATAAGAGGCACTACAGACAAAATTAGTAAGATTCTATACAGACACCACATCAAGACTGCCTTCAAAACAGACAGAAAAATAGCAGCCATCCTCAGGAACCCCAAAGACAAAATTGACCTGGAAAACCAAGGCATATACGAAGTCCCCTGTGCATCATGCCCGTCCACATACATTGGACAGACCAATAGAAGAATAAGCACCCGCCTGGATGAACACAAAAATGCAGTCAAAAAGCTGGAACACACTTCCTCACTAGTCCAACACATGGAAGCCACAGGTCATAGCATCAACTTCAATGGCACCAAAACCCTAGCCACTATAGAAAATCCCAGCCACAGAATCATCAGAGAAGCCATAGAGATTGAAAAAAGACCAGAAAGCATGAACAGAAGAGATGATTCCACCAGGCTGTCAATCATTTGGAAGCCTGCACTCACAAACAAAAAGATCTCCACACCACAAGCCAGGCAAACACCTGGGTACAAACAGATCCCCCCTGATACCTCCATCTCAAACACACCCCAACCAGGCACCCAGATGAAACCCAGCTTCCTAACTAATGATAGCCGTCCATTTACCCAAAGCCAAGCTGCACAAAAGGCCTCCAATAAAGTAACACAATGTTGCCAGCCAATCAAGATACAAAAAGAGCCAAAAAAACAGACAGAAGATATTAGAAGCAGAACACAGCAAACTCCAAGACCAATAAACACAGACCAAGACTCTCAACCAATCAGGAGGAAGAAAAAACCATTCTGACACAGCAATAGGCTGCCCCAAATTTAAATCTGAAACCACTGTAAAAGTCTGACTCACAGACAAACACCATACAGAAGCCTGATGATGGCAGATGAGATTCTGCTGAAACGTTGCTACAACTTTAAAAGCACCACTTCTATGACGTGGGAAAATACCCGAACTAATAAAATACCCGAAGTAATATTCTTATTTTTGCTTTTTATTTTAAAGGGAAAGCCTCAGAGTTTTTTCTTTATTTTTCTTTTTTTCTCCTTATTTTTATTGGGATTTCTTTGCTCTTTCTATCCATGTTTTTGGACCACTCTGTTTTTCTTCTTTGATTATTGAGACTTCTCAATTGGATTAAGGTGTGAAGAACCTGAAGGAATTTCTTCTTTTCTTTTTTCTTTTTGTTCTTTTTGGCTCTTAATCAATATTATTATATTTGGGGGGGTTTTTTTCCTTTCTATTTTTCCTTTTTTATGGTGGACTAACAAGTACTTGGGCAGATCATAGCCCAATGACAATTAAATGGAAGGGACAAAAAAAAAAAGATCGAGATGGACATTAAATAATACGATCTTAAAGGAGAAAGATTTTATACAACGGATGGAGAAGGAACTGGCCTTTTTCTTCAGAGAAAATAAAAAAGAAGATACTTCAACGCAGAATGTTTGGGATACAATGAAGGCATATGCCAGAGGTCTGATAATAGATTATACAAGAAAAAAGAATATTAGGAAAAGGAAAGAAGCTTCTAAGGCCTTGGAAGATGAGTATAAAAGGCTTGAAAAAGAATTATAGAAAATGCCACAGAAAAAAGATATTAAATTGAAGCTGGATGTAATTAATCATAAAATGGAATTAGTAGAGAAAGAAGAATTGGCACAGAAAATCAGAAATTCTAAACAGAATTACTTTGAAGATGCAAATAAACCAGGTAGATGGCTAGCATATAAATTGAGAAAGGAGAAGGAATCAAGAAAAATATTGAAGCTAATAGATGATCAAGGCCAAGTTTGTTATGGTAATAAGGAGAAAAAGGAAATTATTCGAGATTTTTATGGGCAACTATATAAACAAGAGAATCTTGATGAGGAAAAAGTCAAACAGTATTTACAGAATGCTAATTTACTGAAGATACCTAAAGAGACTGAAGAAATGTTAGAAAGCAATATAACAATGATGGAATTAAATGAAGTATTTAAGAAACAAAATAATGGGAAAGCACCAGGTCCAGATGGGCTTCCGGCAGAATTCTATAAAACATTTCAAGAATCATTGAGCATCCCATTGTTAGAAGTTATGAATGAAGTTATGTTAAAGAAGATGATACCCAAAACATGGTCAGAGGCTTATAACACACAGTGGGCTGACCCACTGCAAATTAAGAACTATAGACCTATTTCCTTATTGAATGCAGACTATAAAATCTTTGCTTCAATTTTAGCAGAAAGACTTAAAAAATATTTAAATAATTTTATTCACCCAGATCAAAATGGATTTCTGCCAAAGAGACAAATCAGAGACAATATGAGAGTAATCCTGGATACTTTGGAATACTATGAGGCTCATCCTGAAAAGCAAATGGCTTTGATATTCCTAGATGCTCAAAAGGCATTTGACAACGTGAACTGGAGATTTATGTTATTACTGTTGGAACAGATGGGTTTTGCCAAAAAATTTATTCAAGCAATAGAAGCCATATACAATGAACAGACAGCAAAGGTAATGATGGAGGGAGAACTTATAGACTTTATTAATATAAGAAAAGGCACAAGACAAGGATGTCCCCTATCTCCTTTGCTATTTGTGTTGACTTTGGAAGTGTTGAATAGAAATATTAGGGATGATAAAAGCATAAAAGGAATGAAAATTAAAAAGGAAGAATTTAAACTACAAGCTTTTGCTGATGACTTAGCTTTTATTCTGGAAGATCCGCTAGAAACAGCTCCAAAGTTATTGGAAAAGATGGAGACATATGGTGAAATGGCTGGTTTGAAAATAAATAAAGATAAAACAAAGATTTTGACAAAGAACATGCTACTGAGACAGAGAAGAACTGGCAGATCTTTTGAAAATCCAAGTTACAAATAAGGTTAAGTATCTGGGGATATATTTGACAGCAAGATGTAGCACATTAAAAGAGAATAATTATATTAAACTCAAACAACAGATAGTTACAGATTTGAAGAAATGGGAAAACTTGCAATTGTCATTAATAGGGAGAATTTCAACAATCAAGATGAATATTTCATCCAGAATTCTATTTCTGTTCCAAACAATACCAATTAGGCTTGGAAAAGACTATTTTGAAGATTTAAATAAAATCATGTTGAAGTTTATATGGCAAGGTAAAAAAAGCGAGAATAAAGCTAAAGCTTTTGCAAGACGCTAGAATTAGAGGAGGTTTTGGCCTGCCTAATTGGGAATTGTATTATCAAGCTGCAAGTTTGATGTGGGTCAAAGAATGGATAACATTAAGAAAGCATAGATTGTTGACATTAGAAGGGCATGATTTGCTGTTGGGCTGGCATGCTTTTTTATGGTATAAGGGATCTAAAACACAGGGTTATTTTAGAAGACATTATATACGGGAGTCTTTGTGGTTAAACTGGGAGAAGATAAAAAGACAATGTTATTTGAAAATTCCAGTTTGGTTATCGACTATTGAAGCATTTTCCTATCCTATAATTTATAAGAAGGAACAAACAGTTAGATATGGGGAACTATTGGATGAAAAGGGTGAACTTAAATCGATCCAAAACTTAGAGGAACAAGGTATAAGGATGAATTGGTTTTCATATGCGCAAATACATTCAAGGTATGATGAAGATTCTAAAACGGAGGGATTCTATGATAAACAGACTGACTTAGATTAAGATCTTGATGGGTACTGATGAGAAGGTGATTAAAAGTTATATGGTTATTTATTGGGAATTAAATTAGAGGAAGAACAAGAAACTATGATTGTTTGGGGGAAGAATTTTGGATATGGGATTGATTTAGAGAAATGGCAAAAATTGTCTCAGAATTATAAAATGACAATGTCAACAGCATATAAAGAAAACTTGTATAAGATGTTTTACAGGTGACACTTCCCCCCAACAAGAATAGCAAGAATGTTTAAGAACAAATCTGAAAAATGCTGGAAATGTCATCAGATACCTGGCTCGTATTACCATATGTGGTGGACTTGTGAGGACGCCAGAAAATATTGGACTAAAATTCGCATGTGCTTGGAAAAAATGACAAAGAAACACATAGACTTGAAACCAGAGATATTTTTATTGGGAATTTTACCTGATACATAGAGTAAAGATTTGAAATACCTGATTGTAAATGTATTAACAGCGGCTAGGATTGTATTTGCTAAAAATTGGAAGAATGAGAAAATACCATTACAGGAAGAAATTATTAAGAAAATATTGGAATATGCTGAGATGAGTAGATTGACATTTGAAATTAGAGAGCAAGAGGATAAACAATTTTTTGAAATTTGGGATCTCTTTTATCAATGGCTAGATGATAAAATACGATAATAGAATATTTAGAATGCTAGACAGTAAGGAATATATTTTTTTTTTTCTTGTCTTTGTTATTTGACACTATATTTATAAAGTGTTTTTAGGATTGAATTGAAATGATTATATGATTTGTTACAGAATAAACTGCTTAAAGTATTGTTATCTCATAAAGCATGAATAATTAAAAGTATAATCAAAAGTTTCTTTTTTTTTTAACAGCGATATTAGGATATATAAGTTTGGATTTACAATATGAGTTGTTATGTAACATAATTGTAATTGAGACTACAAAATGAATGCACAAACCTGATGAACCAGCTGACACGCTGGATGTACATATGAGAGTTGATGTTTTAATGTTTTGTTTGTCTTGTTTGTTTGTAGAAAATCAATAAAATTCTTTTCAAAAAAAAGTATGAAGATATAAAAAATATCTGTATATGCAGACTGATCACTGACAGTAGTTCTCAGTAGAACCAGTTCACAGATATAGTAAACAGAAGTATGAGGAAAATGCAACATCAGCATTTCAAAACAAAACCAAAAACTACCAAGCAAAACATAATTGTTATTTCTAATGAGAAATATTTTCTTTCTGACTTCAAGTTATAATCAGGTCCAATCAATTTAGTCTGAGAGTTCCATAATGCTTTTTTAACATTCTTTTCCATCATAATTATGTGTCTCTCTCTCTGTGTAAACATTAAAAAAAAAGATACAGAAGTGTTGGGAAAATACAGATGGAATATGGCAATTATTTCAACTTAGTTAAAATAGAGATAGAAAGATTGCAAAATACAAAGCTTTGCTTGGAAGCATCTATAGACTAAGATTTAAATTTTATTAATTCTTTTGGTTTGCTATGAGGGTTACAGCTTGATACTCTACATTCACTGCAGATACTATTTACAAGATTTTTATGAGTTTCTTTCTTTCTTTCTGTCAAAAAACTTTTAAGCTTACCTTTTTCTTTATGAAAATAAAGGTTGCCAATCTGCGCAGAGATGATGGATTACAAAAAATGTTTTGTGTGTGATAACAATCAAAACCCATTTATTATGGTGACTGGACTTATAAGATTTAGTGTCAGATATAACACAGAAGGTAGTTTGCTTATCTCTGAGCTTTATCTAGTGATCAAAGAGAACCTAGATTACTAATTATTCCTGAAAAAGCTCCATATTTTTCACACCTTCCATTCTGAAGTTCAAACTGATTTCCTTCTGACTATTCTATTCGAATCTCATTGAATTGAATTGATGGAGGCAATTCATTCACATAATTCCAGTGTTTATTGTTTCACAAAAAGAACAAGCTAATGGGATAACTGACTCATGTTATAGTAGAAAAGCAAATGAAGATCCTTTCAGCTTCAAAGAGATGCTGGTTGCTTGGAACAACAGTTAGAAATATAAGAGCAAGTGCAGGTAAAAGGATTGAGATTTTTAGCTGCTCTAATATAATAGGCTGCAGATGCCTGGCAAACACACTTAATGGAAGTTTTCTAAGGTGACTCATTCCTGCAGAGAACTTTGGGTTCTCTTTAGATCAGTTTGCATTCTGGCTAAGTGTCAGGGGATTTTAGGATAGATTGAAGACGCCGTGAAGTGAATGGTTTCGGCCATTAATACAACGAAGGCAATTGATGCGATGCCTGGGAAAATGAGAGTAAAAAGGCTGAAGTGACATAGATGGGATATCACAAGACACTTGGGGCAGAGCACCAAGTCACAGTTAGCTGTGTCAGTGTTTGAAAAGAATATTGTCTTCTGAAGCAGCCTAGGAAAAGGCAGTAATTATTGAGATCATTGACTAGCTCTACAGCAAAACATAATTTTCTCAGGCAGCCTGAGTAACTCAGATGTCATACAAATAGCACAGAATCAAATCTGAGTCACAGGAGGATTGGATGTCAAAAGAGAGGATGTCAGAGTAAACAGTAACATGCAGCATGACAAGAAGCAGCGGCTTCGGATGGCATAATATCAACCTAGTTTAGCCCCTTCGTATTTGGGAGTCAGGATCCCCTCTGCTAGCAAGGATTCGTTTGTGATGCATTAGTATCAGTGTGAGAGCTTAAGGTCACTCACTGAAAAGATTTTAATTAAAGCAGTGATCAATTCTGTCAGCCTGCAAACAAAGCACATTCTGTTCTTTTCCTGTGGAAGACACGTTCCATCACCCAAGAAGAAAACTCTGCAGAGACTCCAAACTTTTTAAAGAAGTAACTAGGATGGGGATGGGAGAGACATGTGGATGGAGTAGATTCAATAGGGATGCTTGGATATTGTGGTAAGTTTTGATCCTCTTAATCTCTACACACACACACAAACATTACAGGAAGAAAATGCTAATTGACATTTCTGCACTGTGTAGGTGGCAATTGTACGCAGTTCTGAATTGGAAAGATTGCTTATGTGGCAATGATGGGATGACAATGACCACAGATCTTGAATGTACCTTGGAGGGAAAAAAGAAACTTTAAAGTGGGTTATGTAGTGCCAAGTTCCAACCTACCTGAATTTAAATCAACCTCATTCTATCCATGATGAAAAGCAAAGGACCAGCCTATAGCATCTATTTCCAAGATACATTTGGGTTCACAAAGGCTCTACTGAAATGGTAGACAGCATCCTAGGATGCAAGTTCATCTTCTGATAACAGGTATACCTTCTAAAACAGATACTGTACAATTTGGCTGAGGAATCATGCTAGCACAGTCTTTTGGTAGAAAGTGAACCAAGCTGGAGAAGGTTATTGAAGTTGTTACGTGTGGACCATGGGTGCGAAGAATGGAGACGAGCCGGTGAAACAGTGAACTTCAACTCTTTATTTACATGGTGTGACAGCTCAGCTCAATGGCTGCTATAGCCTTCGTTATATAGGCAACTTATTAACTATTCAACCAATGAAAACCTGGGAGCGCTAGCTCCGTTGATCAATGAGAATGGCTTGCTAATGGCCAATCAGATTCTCCTGAACGGACCAATCTGATCTCGCCATTTAACAGCCAATCAGAACTGCAGGGCCAGAACCCTGCACTTGACTTCAAGCTCTAGATAACTTTATTAAACATTTATTCATTCACAACATTTATTCATTCCCTTCCCCCCGGGTTCCGTTTATGGGGTGCGGTCACGTAGTCCTTGAGGTAGGACGGTTGTTTTGTTAGTCTTTTTGATTTTCGCTGTGCACCCGGTATTTGGCTGCATTCTTGTTGAGGTAAGGCGTTGTTTGGCGAAAGGGGTGTCTCTGATTTTGAGTTCGCGTTTTCGTTGTCACCAACATCTTCGGTATCACCCTGAGGTGAACTCACTCCCATCCCTGATTCCTGTTCTCACGTTTCCGTTCCACTATCGATTTCTTCAAAAAGGTTTTCTGCTAATTGAAGTTCATCTTCCTCTGTATCTCCCCACCCCCTCAGTTTGGTTATTAGGGGATTTGGAGATCCCTGACTGCAGCCTTGATCGTAGTTGATCGATATGGTGCTTCCAAAGTCTATCATCACAGCATTGTACAAGGTATGATCTCGGGCCAGTTACACGGATCACAGTCGCTTCTACCCACAACGGATCGCCCGATAGATTTTTAGCGAACACCAAATCGCCTACCTGGAAGGTACGGCATCGGCCGCTGGATGCGAGTGGTTTCTCCGGTTCGTACGCTGGGTGGAACTGGTCGAGGTGGGAACAGAGCTTTCGTCCCATTAGCAGCTCGGCGGGAGTTTTGTTGGTGACGTTGTGTGGAGTGATATGCTGTAAAAAGAGGATTCGGTTTATCTTTTCTTCGATGTTGTCATAGTCCACTTTCTGTAGTGTTTTCTTGACGAATTGTACCATGCGCTCAGCCCTTCCATTGGCCGCAGGATGCACAGGCGAAGTCAGCGCATGTCGAATACCGCAGTCCGCCAGGTACTGCTCAAAGGACAGCGCGGTAAATTGGGGCCCGTTGTCGGATACCAGAACGTCTGGTAATCTGTGGGTTGCAAACAGTCTTTCTAGTTTCTTAATGACCGCTTCGGTTGTCGTGTTCCTCATTCGGTGGATTTTGAGCCAGTTCAAATAGGCGTCCACGGTTAACAAGAAGGTGTGGCCTTTGGTCGGCCCAGCAAAATCCAGATGGATACAGGACCAGGGTCCCCGCGGTGTCTCCCATTCGGTTGGGATTGCCTTTGGTGGAGTGTTGCTTACTTCTTGGCATCTATGACAAGCTTTGACCCACGTCTCGATTTGCTTGTCGATACCTGGCCACGACGCGTAGCTTCGTGCGAGGGCCTTCATGCACACGATGCTGGGGTGGCCATCATGCAAGGTTCTCTTGTTGGAGTCGTTCTGGGATAACGACTCTATCGCCCCAGATAATGCAGCCCTTTTGAGAAAACAACTCTGTCGACTTTTGAATGGTGTGAACTCGTCTGATACTTGGTCTAATGGCCATCCCCGTTCCACCCACGTGAGGACTCTTGCTAAGGCGGGGTCGCGTTTTGTTTCTCTCGTGATATCACGGGCGGTTAATGGCGGTGTACGAAGTGCCTCGATCTGCAACGTTGTCACTGTTGGCACGGGGTCGTCAATAGTCTCTGGAAGCGGTGCTCGGCTCAACGCGTTGGCGTGGGGAATGGCTTTCCCGGGGCGGTATTGCAGCTGATAATTAGAAGCAGCCAAGAATTCTGACCAGCGAGTCATTCTGGGAGATAATATATAGGGAGTTGGCTTATCCCCCACTATTATTCCCAGCAAAGGTTTGTGGTCAGTCACTATAGTAAAAGCCCGGCCGTACACGTACTCATGAAATCTTTTGACAGCTGACACAATCGCAAGGGCTTCTTTATCAATCTGGCTATAATTTCGCTCAGTTTTCGAGAGCGTCTTTGAAAAATAGGCAACAGGGGTTTCGCTACCGTTAGGTAATACATGGCTCAAAATGGCGCCCACTCTGAAAGGTGATGCATCACACGTGATATTTAATGGTAAGGTTTCATTGTACTGCATTAGTACAGCGTCAGAAGTCAGTAGTTTTTTCACATTACGAAATTCCTGCTCTTCTCTATGACCCCATACCCAAATTGCTTTTTTGTCCAGTAAATGATTTAAAGGTTCAGCGACAGTCGCCTTGTGCGGCAGGAATATGTTATAAAAATTGATGAGGCCTAGAAATGCCTGGAGGTCGGCCTTATTCCAGGGTCTGGGAGCATTTTTTATTGGTCTTAATTTGCTATCTATAGGGTGAATGCCCTGACTGTCAATTAGGTACCCTAAAAATTCGACATGATCTGTACACAGCTTACACTTATTTTTCTTCACTTTAAGGCCTGCGTCTTTGAATTTCTGGAGAACCAGTCTTAAACGATCCCGTAAAATTTTTGAAGTAGGGGCAGCAATTAACACATCGTCAAAGTAGGGGACAACGCCTTTAATCCCTTGAAATACTCTTTCCATCAGGCTCTGAAAGATCCCCGGGGCTACACTCACTCCGAATTGGAGCCGGGTACATTAAAAGGCACCTCGGTGCATCACGATCGTCTGTGCCTGTGCCGTTTTTTCATCAACCGGCAGTTGCTGATAAGCCTGAGCTAAGTCCAGTTTAGCGAAGACTTTTTCACCCCCCAGGGAATGGAGGAGATGTTGTACCACCGGCACCGGATATGGGTTTTGCTGCAGGGCGTGGTTCAGGGTGGCTTGGTAGTCCCCACAAATTCTAATTGAACCATCTTAATGGGTGTCATGATTGGGGTCTCCCAGGGAGAGTGATCGGTTGGCTCTAACACCTCCTGGGCTATTAACTTATCAAGCTGTTCGTCGATTTTCGGCTTTAGGGCGAATGGAACTCGACGAGGCTTAAGGCGGATGGGAGCTATTTTTGGATTAAAACTAAATGATATCGGGGTCCCCTTGTACTTGCCTAGCTTTTCCGCGAAGACGTCCCTGAATTCATGGACGAGGTCCTCCTCCCAGTCACTGCCGCCGGTTAATGCCTGCCACTTCAATGCCAAGTGGCATGAACCATTGGAGGCCTAACAGGCTAGGCCGGTCCTTGTCGATCACAGTCAGGGGTAAGTACACTGTGCAGTTTTTGAACGAGACCTGGACTCGACTGGAATCCTGTTCCCCTGATAGTCTTTAAGTATGAGTCTTTGGAAACAAAGGTCTTGGTGCCAGATAGTAGGGATGAGTTGCTTGAGGGTCTTCCAGGAAACCATTGAGAGAGACGATCCCGAGTCGACTTCCATTTGGCAGGGCTGATTTTCGATGGCTACTTTAATTCAGATTTTCTTGGCATCCAAGGAAGAGGCGTGACCGATAGGGATAGTTTGGTGAGCCTCTTCTCGCTTTGTTGGGCGATTCATGGGTCGGTTTCTGTAGGAGTGGTTTACTGGTTCTCGCCTTACAGGACAGTTTCCTGTCGATTGGCGATAGTTGGCCCACTTCGAGGTCTGGCTGGGTCCTAGGAGGCTTCTACAGACCCATCCGATATGGCCTCGTTTCCCGCACTCATGGCAGAGTGCATCGCGGAATTTGCATTCGGACCGGTAATGGTTGGCCCCACAGCCAGCGCATGGTTGTTGGGACTTCGGGTAATGGTCCCGATCGGACCGCAGTCGATGGACCTCTTCTTCGTCGCTGTCTGATGACGAAGAGAGGTCCTTGTGGTGGGCTGTCAAAAGCTGTCCTTCTGACTTAGGTGAAATGTCGCAGGTTGGTTGGTATATTGGAGCGCGGTTTCGGTGTAGTTGGGCAGCCGACTTCCTGGTTGCTTCTGCTGCAGTAGCATCAGCGATGGCATCGGCAAGGCTAATGTCGCCTTTCGCCATTATCTTGCTCTGCACGTTTAGCACATCTAATCCCAGAACTATTCGGTCTTTCAAAACCTCTTCCAGGTCGGCGAACCCGCAGAGGCCTCCCAAGTTTCGGAGGTCCGCAACGAAATCGGCAACGCTCTCTCCTTTCCGCTGGTTTCTTTGGTAGAACTCGTGCTGCCTTACGAGCGTTGGTACGGTCGGTGCATAGTGGGCCCTCAGTAGAGGTTCGAGGACATCCCAGTCCATAGCCTTCACTTCAGCCGGTTTTGCTAGTGCCTTGGCCATGTTGAATACGGTCGGCCCGCAATGTGTTAGGAATACCGCCCGTTTCTTCCCGGTTGTGGCATCCTTCAAATTATTGGTTTCCAAGAACATTTGGAAATGATCCATGTAGGACTCTCAGTCTTCTTGCGCTGGGTCGAATGGAGCGGGTGGTATGACGCCACCGGACATGGTTCCGCCATTGTGCATTTCAGCCACGTGCTCGGTTGTCTTCTTCGTTGTTCAGTCAGCTCTGACGTCTCCACATCCCATCCTCATCGCCAGTGTTACGTGTGGAGCATGGGTGCGAAGAATGGAGACGAGCTGGTGAAACAGTGAACTTCAACTCTTTATTTACATGGTGTGACAGCTCAGCTCAATGGCTGCTATTAACTATTCAACCAATGAAAACCTGGGAGCGCTAGCTCCGTTGACCAATGAGAACGGCTTGCTAATGGCCAATCAAATTCTCCTCAACGGACCAATCTGATCTCGCCATTTAACAGCCAATCAGAAGTGCAGGGCCAGAACCCTGCACTTGACTTCAAGCTCTAGATAACTTTATTAAACATTTATTCATTCACAACAGAAGTGATTCTTTCAAATCAGCTGACACTACTCAAGCAGTAGCATGGGGGACTGAGTTAACAATGTTGATGAAGGACAGAGGAGTACAATTGGTGGGGATTGTCAAAAAGTGGACACAATCATTATAAACACAAGAGGAGGCTTGAGGGCTGTATTCTTTCCTATCAGTTTAGGGAGTAGTTCAAGTCCCCCTGCCCTTTTAAAATTAGGCCTATTTGTGGGCTTCTGCTATCATTGTCAATATTTCTTACCTTAACATCACAGGAGAGGATGTACTACTCTTCCACAAATGTGATTACCACAGGCTTTTTGGAGCTAGGTAAAAAAGGGTACCAAGGCTGCCTGCAGTTCTGCACCCTCAGGATGTCCACTCAGGGAACACCAACTTTGCACAGACAAGATTCTTTTGGCTCAGTGGTGTCAATCTTCCCTACAGGCTGATAGGGCCTGTTTCCAGAGAGAGCTTGGGCTTTTCCCAGAGGAGTTGGTGAATGGTTTGGCTGAGGAGTATCAAACTCAAGGGCCTGTCAGCCAGATCCAGCATGCAGGGTGCTTAGATCTGGCCTGTGAGGCCACCCTGGAAAAAACAAATGACTGGCCCACAGTGCCTCTGCCAGTTAAAACAGAGCTCGGAAGGGCCATGCCTGGCCCCTCCAAACTCTGTTTTTTCTGGCAGAGGGTGGCAGGAGGCCATTGCAGCTGAAAATGGAGCTCAGGAGTCCATTTTTGCTGGCATAGCCATGCCCACCCCAACTCCCGAGTTCAAACACAACCCTGATGCGGCCCTCGATGAAATCAAGTTTGACACCCCTGCCTTAGTTGCTCTCACGAAATTGAGGGAGAGAGGTGGTCTGGAAGCATGATAAACAAACAAGCAAACAAATAAATAAGTGTAAATGACCTTGGAAGGGACCAAGTAAAAGATGTTACCTAGGGGACAATCAGATAAGAGGGAACATGGCCCACAGCTACATAGCAGGTGGAGCAAGAGGCTCAGGGGAACCGTCCCTAAGTTGTCAGGCAGCAAAGACAATGGGTGGAGAATTGTACTTTCTGGTTTGCAAGATTCTATTAGTATGGCTTTACAATAAAATAGAATTAGCTTCTCTGTCTGCATTTCCTGTCTGGTCTACTTGATAAGACTGACAACAATCTAGCAAGTATAAAAGTGAAAGTAGAAGAGATGCGCCCTCCTCAAGAGGTTGTCCTTGGACCCAACAGTTTTTGAGAACTATTGTCCCATCTTCAGCCTTTCCTTTAAAAATTCTGTCCCAGTGCCTGGAAGCTGTGTGAATTCAGAGGAAGAATGATATCTAACTTAATTCTACCAAGACCAAATGGCTGTGGGAGTTTAGGCCACCTAGATCTGGAGATATTCCAGGCCTCACAATTTCTGCTCAATGAAATGGTAGGATCTTTGCACATTTTCATCTTGTGCCCTATTGCATCCTCTCCTTAGTTGGGAGGGCCTTCAGGCTATTCCTCATGTTCTCTACTCACTTTGCAGTTTGACTACTGCAAAGTGCTATACATGAGGCTGCCCTTAAAAACCCTCCCAGAAGCTCCAACAAATCCTGAATGCAGTGGCACAGGTAGTGATGGGCATGCCTTGGCATGCCCATGTAAATGCATACTTGCTTCATGAGCTACATTGGTTACCACTTTGTTTCTGATGTGATTCAGACACATGGTCATTATCTACATAGAATGGGACCTGGTTACTTGAGGGTCTATCTATCTTCCATAGTACCTGCCTGGCTAATTTGATCCAATCAGGTTGGTATACTTTGAGTTATTTCAGTTATATAAGGCCATCTAAAGAATCCTGAAAGCACACATTTTCTGTTGCAGTGAGACTGCTCACCCAGTCATGTTGTCAGCTGCTATTTATCTACCTCAAGAACTTGTAGTTCTCCATGGATCAATCAATAGCTCCAGAAGTAAAGACTGTTTCACCATAGCTAAAAGATTTGGTAATTATTTGAGCTCAGCAGAGTCTATCAAGTAGTCTTTGTTTTCCCTTTAACCAAATGTTCAAATTCTTTTCTTTAGCTGGACTGGGAAAAGGAGACTGGGAGACAATGGGGCAAGGCAGGCAGCCTAGCATAGAGAGAAATGCAAAATGGCCTTGGCTTCACTTGTCTTAGAACTATGAAAGGATGGAAAAACCAGTTGTAGCAGGATGATGAAAAGTTGGGGGATGCTTTGTAACAAATGGCACTAGAAAATGCACTAACATTTTTGTTAAACTCCTTCGAAAAGTCTTGACAGACTAGGTTGGAAAAATCAAATAAATATTCCAAAGGAAGGTATCGGCAAGCCACTTTTGAACGGTTGTCAAGAAACTCCATAGTTTCTTGCAGAACCTACCAGGAGGCAAGAGTCATTGCCTCAAAGGAGACATTGCATTTTTTTTTTTTTACATTGCTGTAGTAATCCATGAATACGTCTGATCAATACCCACAACTTTGAATAGGAATGAGGCAGTTTACCCTCTGTTTTTTAGCAGATCTTTTGAAGAATGAAGTCATAGAAGAGACTTCTTGAGTACTGCTGGTGGAAAACTAAGAGCGAACATGATAGGAGGAACAATCTTGTCATGCTATCTGGGATGAGTTCAAGCTTATTAGTTTTGAGGAAGTGGACAGCCATCTATGTTCTAGATCCATGACCCACCCAGTTGATTAAGGCATTTAATTCATGCATTGACAAATGGATCTTTGATGTGGTTCTGTTGGCTCTGAAAAAGGCAGTGATGCATTCCTTCTTCAAAAGGCCATCATTGGTTTTAGCCAAATCTGGTCAACTGTTGTCCAGGCTCCAACCTACCTCTTTTACTTGGATTCAGACTACATTACAGTATTGAGATGGCTTTGATTTGGGTTTACATTATTGATAATGTGTGATGAGTTTGGGATGGTGCACCCACCCAGGCTCTTCTTGATCATTTGGCAGTATTTGATATAATCAACCATGGTTTCTGTCTGGACTAACTTAGTGGAGTTGGATATAGGGGCATCATTTTGCGGTGGTTCCCTTCTTTCCTCCAGGGTCAATTAGAGTCAGTGTACTAGGAAATGAAAGGTTGAGTCTACAGGCCCCTGTTTTTCATAATGCCTCAGGGCACCACCCTCTCCCTCTTCTTTTAAATATCTACAGAAAGTTGCTGTCAGTATAGATTGAAGTATCATGAATATGCTGACGACAGTTGTTCATTTAGTTTGACACCCACACTCTAGATTTTGTCTGGCCAACATAGTTATCAGGATATGATGAATACAGTGCATGTGTTTGAGTGAACTTTATTCCAAGGGAGAATTTTATATATATAAAAAGCTTATAAGTACATTGAACGTGAGAATGTGTTTTCCAATAAATAAACTCACCATACACCAGAGCTAGATATAATTTCTCTCTGCTCTTTAGCTAGGAAAAATTCTCTCTTACTCTAAAGATAAGATAATGCCATAAAAAAGCAAGAAGTAATTGGCACTCAGGTCCCTAGAGGCAGTGAATGAAGTATGTATCTCTAGGAACATATGAGAACTATTTCATTCAAACCAGCTTTTGGATGATCTTAGGGTTCATTTTATAATTTATCAACTAGAGTTATTCTATATGATTGTAGATTAATTATTCCCTAGGATTTTAATTGATAGCCATTATATTAGGTTCTGTAAAATTGGTATCCTAAAGTTCTAAATATTTTGTGCTGCTGATGAAAGAGATATAGTATTACTGATAAGAGAAAATGGTTGAGGGGTCCTTGGTGCTCTCTGAGCTTGGTTGGGGTTTTTTCGTAGATGTTTCATTACCAAACTAGGTGACATCCCACCAACATCAGTGCACTGATAATGTTATCTATTTGGTAATGAAATATCTGTGAGAAAACAACCAAACTCAGAAAAATAGTATGTCACAAGACACCCCCCTCCAAACATCATCTTAAGGTAGAACTGCCGTTGATGGTAGGAAGATGTTTATTTTGTCTGCCACGCATTCCTAAAAGTTCTGGATAGCTAATTATTAATATTAGCATAAAATTAAGAAACAATCCCCTCAAAAATAATGAGTTCATGTATAGTAATAACAATTGGGAAAAGTAATATACAAAATACATCAAGTCATACATCTGCCGGATTCCAACCTTCACTGACAACATGCTCTCCTCCTGCATTAGACAGAGCCAGGTCTTGTTCCAGTTTGCTCTTAGGAAGGAAGGACAACTGGATCTCCTTGGGAGGCAATTCCAGTGCATGGGAACGGCAATCTAAAAGGCCCTTTTGAACTTTCATCAGTTAACATCCTGTAAAGGTGGAACAGAGGTCTTCTTCTTTTCCCCTCACCCCCTTCAGCTCTTTTTCTTCCAGGCCACACAATGCAAAGGAAAGGAAGATTTCCCAGCTGCCTGGCCTTTTTCTGAGTGTATCTTAAAAGAATTGACCAAATGCATGATAGTTGCAACTAGGACTATTAGAACTCTCGCTCAGATTTACTATTCTGACTACTGGTTGCCATGTCTTTCTCTGTTAATTTGGCTTAATGAGTTCTCTGGCTTGTGGGCAGGGGTGGGCTTCAAAAATTTTAGCAACAGGTTTTCTGCCCGGTTGCTGGGTGGGCGTGGACATGGTGGGCATGGCCTAGTCAGCCTCTTGCACCACGGGGGGGGGAACGGCCTCCCCGGGCTCCAGAGGCTCTCTGGAAGCTGAAAACGGGCCTATTTCTGGCCTTTCCAAACTTTCAGGAGATCCATTTTTCGCCCTCCCTTAGCTTCTGTGAGTGCCCTGCAACTTACCTGCATCTAAAATGGGCCATATAGGGACTCCTGGGAGGGGTGGGCTGGGGTGGCTGAGGCCAGCCAGGAGTGGGATTTGTGGGGGTTCTCCGAACTACACAGAACTTTAGCTAGGGGCTTTCCCAAACCCCTGCGAACCTCCAGCAGCCCACTTCTGCTTGTGGGGTCACAGAAGCCAAGACAGGGATGGGATTCCTCATAGCCTTAAGCCTGACTTCTTTCTAGATTTGGCTCTTTGGCTATCAGTAAGCCACTCTTCTGGTAAGGCCCTCAGCAGAAGAGGCATGAAAGCTTGTCTGTCTTGCAGCTAAGAAGCCATGTTTTTGTGCTACATCTATAGTTCCAGACCTTATTAGATAAGAAAAGTATCTGGGTGGATGGTGCATAAGGCCCCCAAAGATTGACAAGTTCATGACAAATGGGCCCTGTTGTTTGCACAGCAGCACTCTCAAGAATGCAGCAAGTACAGAACAAACCTACAGCACTACTGTTGTCCTGAGTGTGCTGACAAGAGGGAAAAAAATTGATTTGGTAATGGTTTTGCATCAGGGGATTTAGAATTAGTATCCTGGCAACCAGTAGTTAACACAAAATGGTTGGTGTCCTGAGAAACTTCATTTAGTCAATAGTCCCTCTACTGGTTGAATCTGTGAACTACAGTTAATCAATCACATTTAATAAGAGCCCAGCAATGAACTGCTTTAGCATTTGCATTTATATACACAATAAACAGGTGATTTATCATACAGGGTATTCTTCAGGCTTCAAATCTTCCACCATTTCGATTTTCTCTCCACCATGCTTGCTTTTTAAAAGTATTCCCTCTTTATGAAGTTTCTTAGGTTAGTTTCTAAGATGGTGATAGCAAATCTTTTGAACTCAGCATATTAGAAATTTGGAAAATACCTAATTTTGACTCTGCTGGCATGTCACCATCCCACTGCAAACAAAAGAGAAACAATTATTTATGTATTCATTTATTTAAAAAATACAGTTTAATTATGGGTAGTACTAGGTGTTATGATGTAAAGACACTTCAAATAATTACAAAAATGAAATGCAAGTAAACAAACTCATTTTCAGAGAGTCTGGAGGCTGCCTCTGCAGCCTCTGAAAATTGTGCAACAATGAGGCATGATTTCAAGGATATTGTCAGCTGTTGGTGAACAATGGTGTCCCCAAAATGCTATGCTGTCTCATCTTGGATATGGTTGTTGTAGGTTCATCATCAATGTTCTAGGATGTGATGAACAATATTTATATTGGCTCCAGGATAAATAATGGAATAACAGTTGGAAGGGATCTTGGAGGTCTTGTCATCCAATCCACTGCTCAAGCAAGAGGCCCTATACCATTTTTAAACAAATGGCAGTCCAATCTTTTCTTGAAAGCTTCCAATGATGAAGCTCCCACAACTTCTGAAGGCAAGCTGTTCCATTGGTTGATTGTTTTCACTGGTAGGAAATTTCCCCTTGGTCCTTGGGTGCTTCTCTCTTTGATTAGTTTCCATCCATTGCTTCTTGGCCTACCTTCAGGTACTTTGGAAAATAGGCTGATCTCGTCTTCTTTGTGGCAGCCCCTTAGATATTGAAATATTCAGTTTTTCAACTGAAGCAGCTCTTTGGATGAGAAGCAAAATGTTTTCAAGGAAAAAGCAAGAAAGTCCAGATGCCTTTTGAAAAGCATCTTTGGGGAATACAGGTGGTAATTTTTTCCAATTTCTATCATCTCTTTGCCATATTATGTAAGACAAATATCTCAAAACATGGAAGCCTTATTACTTGAGACTTTTCCCCAAACACTTTTTCTTTTCCTTTTATTTTTGTGAGATATTTTAATGAAAATTATGGGAGTGGATCTTCAGTCAGTTAAGTTTGGCTTCATAAGCTTAATGAGTCCTGGAAGTAGAACCAGAATATTGGAATCTTTGCATCCCATGTGCTTAAGTTAATAAGTTAATACTACGTGCATTACATTATAATACTTGAATACCTGATATTACTGACAGCATTCACATATCCCTACATATAACGTTTTTGTCTTCTTACGACCTTATAATCCCTTACTTCAGGGTGGGGTCAGGGCAACTGAATGGAGCTGAGCGTTTACTGACTGGATGACATTCCAGATGCCTATATTGAGTTCACAGAAGATATTTTCTCTTTGCACCCTGATAAACATTTGTCCCTGCCTAGAATTGAATTCTCAAACCTTCTGAGTGCTTCACCTCTCGTCTATTGCACTGCTTGTGTCCTTGTATATTAATATAAAACTTATTTGCTTTGATCATGTATGGGCACATTTTTGAGGCTTCCAGACTGTCTACGCTTTAAAAAAAAAAACCTGCGCGTTTAAATTTCAGAAGGAAAATGGTAGGTTTGGGCTATATAATTTTTAAAAGATTAAAATACATGAAGTCTCCCTTGTTTAAAGTACCAAATCTTAAAAGTCTACTCCAGAAACATTGTTATACTAATCTCATGGCCCTCAGAGGTTTTTATTTTTTAGGGCACAATGTCCTTTTCCCTGAACAGAAATTGTATAACCCTGTTTTATGACTATCTCCTAAGTCCCCTTTAATTATTCACTAGAAAATGGTCTAGTGCCATATGACCAACGGTTGATGAACAACCCATTCATTAATGCATTGCTTATGCAAAAGAAATTTCCAATGTGGCAATAAAATACGCACAATGTTGTAGTCTATACAAGAACTTTATGTTGAAAAATTTAAAAATCTGAATTTGTTTGATTATTGCTACTCATGATATTTTTTTTAAAAAAAAAAAGTTGGTGAAGTGGTAAGAATACATTTGAGTTGAATTTTTGTATTAGAGCTAAATAATGTCTTTTTAAATGTCTTGAAGCTAAATAATGTCTTTTTAAATGTCTTGATTTGGTTCTTTTTGGGTGAAAATATACTATCAGTTTGCTGGAACATCCCATTTCAGTGATAATTGCTTTTAAGAGATAACATTTCCCAACTATTGGCTCCAATCCATCCTCCAGCTATTTTGTGTTCCCAATGGTACAGAAAATTGGCAGTTCTCAGCTAAGCAGTGTCCTCAGATAAAACAAGCCTTGCTAATTCAAGTGCTCTGCCATTTCACATATTCTCACTTTCATCCCAATTTCATTCTAGATATTCCATGATGCTGAATCTTCTATGACTTCAGTTTTACCTGAAACAAGTTATGTGTAATTCAGTTCTGTGGTTCATTCTGTCAAAAATCCAGAAAAGCCATTAGGATTTTTTCAACACATTTATCAAACTACCTTGTAACACTCCAGAACAAATGGATTTATTATTAAAACAAGCTGGGCTGGACTGAAATCCTCTTTACAAAATGCAAAATAATTAACATCTAAATTTAATTCTACTTTACTAGCAATTCTTCTCCTACTCCTAGTACATTTTTAAAATATACAGTTAAAATATAGTCTATTAAATCAGAGAAAAAAACCAGTAAATTTTCCCTTAAAATCCAGAACTCCACAAAAATATTTTTTGATGAAGGGAAGATCACCAATATTATAATGACTTGTAATTTTCTCAAATGAGTAAAGAGTTTTCCATCTGCCCTGAGAAAAACAAAGCAAAAAGTTGTCAAAGCAGGCAATCTTTAAGCTGGCCAGTTACATTAATTAGTAATTAATTAGTTATAATTCAGCACAGACTAGAACAGATGCTAGAAGAAGAAAGGAAGAAAAGATTAACAAAATTTACCTTTGTGACAAACTGTAAAGGTAATACAGCATTCTTCTTATTTCAACTGTTACTGCAGCTACTTTTTTCCCATTAAAGGGGAAAAGTTGATAAAAGCTCTTGCATCAGCAAACCTGATTATGAAGGAGGTTTATTCCCCCTCCCCAACTGAGAATGCTGCAGGATATTTATTTTCCCTATTTCTGTAGAAGAGATTAGAATCATGACACAGAGCTTTCCCAAGAACTATATGCATTTATCTAATTAATGACAGGACAACCAGGAACTTTTTAAAACATCCCTCTTCTGCTTTATTGACAAGTAGATTGTTCAAAAATGTTCTCACAATTCAATAATTACAAAGACTTGAGACATACATTTAAAAAAAGAGTAAAAGCCAGGAAAAAAACCCCAAAGCAGTAGTGTCCAGCTCAAACTGAGCTTTATTAATCAAGAATCTGAGAAAGAGCAAATATTGTCAAACACTTAATGAAACAGAATTAAATGTTGACTAGAACCACTTGGTTTAAACTAGGGATAAGTGCATGTCCTATACAGTGTCTCAGGAAAGAGTGTTAGCCATTGGTATAGTATTAGCCCATAGAAACCAGATTTTAAAACAATTGACATCCAACTGTCATCAAATTGGCACAGAAGGCACACTAGTGTGACAATGACAAACTGAATATGCCAGCCATAGAATTAATTACACGCTTTTAAATGAAACATGATCACTAGGATGGATGGGTGGGTAGTGTTGCTAAATGTATAATACATGGAAGCATGAGATTAAATATACATGTAATATGTCACTGCTGCAAAATATACAGGAATGTGCTGTGCATTTCCTCCCCTACACATTCAGTACTTTTAATGAGCAATCATGGGGTTGGGATCATCATGCAGGTGAGGATATAATGAATTAAGGGAAGTGGGGCGGGGGGAGACGAGGTACTCTCATATACACACCCTTCTATGCTTCCACTTTAGTAACCAAGAAAAATCAGAAGCAATTTCTTACTATACAACCCCATCATACAAGCAGCCATTGGGGAGCAATCTCAAGAGAATGCTGGCCAAGTAAAACTTTTTTAAATGTAGTGTTATCTTTTACTCTGAAAAAAAAAATCCAAGAGAAATTACAAAAATGTTTGAGAAGATGGACTGTGAGAAAAACAGTAAAATCTGTTTTCCAACAGTATGTTATTTTTTTTAAAAAGCCCTGTCCTAGCTAATCAGATTTAAAAAAGTAGGGTAAGGATAAAACATTTCTGGTAAGTCCTTTATGTACATGACTAAAATTTCAGTAGAAAGACATTTATACAGCGGAGAATGTATGTAATGGCTAAGTAAGTTAAAAGGCCACAATCTAGAACTTCTGTTTTCACTTTCCTGTTTTATTCTACTGAAGCTGCCCTACAACTTCCTATCATCCTTCTAAGGTTTGAAAAAAGAAAAAAACAATATATTTAGAATATATTTAGCCAAGGATGTAACTAGGCTGCTTTTACTTCATACCCAAAGATCTGCATTTTTTTTTAAAATGACTTTGCTGATAATTAGACATTACATTATCCTATAGAAAAATAATATTCCTGTACTGTATAGTAGTAAAAACTATCAGCAGCTCTCTTTTTTCAGCTTAAGAATGAAGATTTTATCAGTAGCCTTTACTGTAGTCATGAAAGTATCACAGCTGTGCAGAAATGGATCCACCTTGAGTGTAAGAGTGAACAGTTTATATTAAAAAAAACAATTTAGTTACTATAGCAATAAAGATCTCTTGCCTCCTTTTTAAGCCCTCAAATCTACAATCTAGATACAGGAATGTACTTTTGTGCAATGCTAAAAATTAAGCACCAATCTTGGCACTGTTGTTGGAGACAGATGTCCTGCTTTTGATGCTCCACGACGTAGCAGACAATCCCAAATGGGAGAAACAGTGGAGAGAGCTGCAGTGTTATGCATCACAGGTTGATTGGTCTAATCCATCTAGTGTCAGCTGATTCCTATGGGGAGAGTTGGGACTTGGGGGGCTGCTAGGGTTAGAACTGTTGGAAGGAGTTGAGTGTTTGGTAGAATCCGAATCAGGCTGTTAAAAAGAAACAGAAAAACAATGACCTCCAGTCACATTCTATTTCTAGATCAAGAACTGCAAAGATGCATCTAATAAAAGGAAAGGCCCAGCCAACTGTCACTGAAAGACCCCTCCTTCTCCTCATCAAACATCTCCCACTCTATTATGTGTCCTTAGAAATGTGAAAATGGTGTAGATTTATTCTTCCTCCAATTTTCTCTTCTCTTTCTCTAAATCATATTTTCTCCTAAGTCTTTAACTTAAGCCCTCATCTATATTCCTATATTTTTACATTTCTGTTTCTTTTCACGTTTCTTTTTGCCTTTTTTTAAAAAATGATATTCTGTCATTGACTACACTGATTAACAGCTTGGTGTAAATCACCACTAATCAGAAGAACAGAGTCCAGAAGGCTTCAGAAGCCACTAGGAGCAATCAAATGTTCTAAAAAGAAACTTGCAGTTCACAAAAGCAAAAATATCAAAATCAAACAAATTAGAGACAAGAATGGATCTGTATATTTATAGATAGCCATGGAATTGTTCACAGACCTATGTTACGAACAACCTTCTCTACAACAGAATATTCCCCTATAACTATAAAAGTTATAGGAGATTTTGGCCTTCAAAAATACAAAATTCTTAAGAACCTGCCATAGTCTCATCAGATATTTAAAGAGAATATTTTAGCTCAAGGTTCGAACTGTGGGGTCCTTGCTGCTTTTTTGAGGTTGGTGGGATTTTCCCCCCCTGATGTTTCATTTACCAAATTAGGCAATATCAATATTAACATATTTTAGTAGTAGTTTTTCTAAAACTACTAAACTACTGAACCTCAAAACCCTAAATATATTAATGTCATGAGCGGATGTCCACCCTTCTTCACTAACATCCTTTCAAAGACAGAAGGTGGTAAGTTAGCTGGAATCTTATGTCAATATACAGTGGGCATGTCCAGGGCAATATATGTATAATCATAAATAGCCTTTTAAAACACTAAAAGAAACTGTGGACAGGCGCTCCATTTCCAAGTTCCTCATACTGATAAGTAATATCTATACTATACACGAATTTGTTTGTTGCACATGCTCACAATCTTTCATGGGACAACAAACCACAAATTTATCTCCATTGGGATCAGTTTCCTAATTACATGGAGAGTTTTAATTTTGCTTAGTAAGATGCAGTTTTTGCAGTAACACAAAATGATCGATCCAAATTTTTTTGTCTTCCCTTCCATGCATTCCTTTTCTAATGTTTTTTTGCAGTAGGCAAAGAAAGATTCTATTGGAATTATACCCTGAAGTTGGTTTGACTGAACAAGAAGATGTATGGCCAAACTATGCCAAATATGTAATTGCATAATTTCTTCAGGACAGAATTCTACCATACTTAGTTTGAGAACAGACTATAAAGGTAAAATGACCAACGATCTTTTTTATTATTAAGTGGTGCAAAAAAGAATTAGAGATTTATGAAGCAGTTAAATATATCCACAGCTCTGCCTTTGCATCTGTAGCTCTTTTGTGAGATATCCTGCTGATAGTAGGCATTCAAAACACTTTCCTTCCTTGGACAATTTTCTGGTATTTTGGAATGCAGTTAATTATTCATAATGTTTAGCATCATAGTAGATGTGCTATAGTGTCAGTCAGTTTAATTGGGGAAAGAATAATTTATTTAGACAACAGATTAAATGGCTATATTGCTTGAAGATATACTTGTCAAGATTGTGCTGTGGTTCTAAGCCCCATATCTAATGCAGTTGTTCAGATAAATGCTGTGATAAGGCAACAATCCACAGATTGCTCCTTCTATGTAACATACATACAAGCCCCCACATTGATCCAAATACAAACTCTCATATGAACTTACTTTGTATTTTTCCACAATGTATCATTGGATATTATTTGTTCTCTTTAATCCTAATGTGTAAGTCATCCAGAGATGACTTTTTAATTGAAGCAGTAGATGGCTAGATTTTTTTTTTTAATGCTGCCTAATAGTGTAGGGAATAAACTGAGAAAACCAGATTGGAATCCTTCAATTCATTCACTTGGATCTGTATATAGCAAAACACATGAACCAGTTAAGCCAAGCCCTATTAAGAATTTCTGGTGACAGATGCGTAACAATCCAAAAGGTCAGCTAAATATATATGTTAAGGAAGCTATGTGCCACATTATAAAAAATATATATCAGTGAAGATTCTTTTGATAGGGGGAAAACAACTGTTTTCTATTACAGAAAGCAGGATGAACCAAAAAGCGGATTCAATTTCCAATGAGGAGAGAGCAGAGAAAAAAAAGAGAAGTAAAAAGAAGCCCCTTTGATTTCTGTCTGTTCTCCTAATGTTCCCAGTAATCAATAAATTAAAAAATGTAGTTCATGCTTCTTATATGTGGAAGAACTGCAGTAGTTTTTCTTTTGCAGCATGTGTTTCCCCCCTCCCAATAATAGTTTTCTAATGATTAAATTCATTAAAACTCAAAACTACAGCTGGTTGTAATTGAAAATTTCTCTAGTGAAGTTATTAATGGTAATGCAACATTAAATCATTAACTAGGATGAATCTAAGATAAAAAAAATCAAAGCCATCTTTGTCCTTTAAAAACTTATGAATCATTTCTTATTTTCCCTAAGAATTTTTTTTAAATTTTGAGAAATGTTCCAAATTCATATTTACAGAGAATTTAGGCTTTCAATTGAAATGTTTGTATATATTGTGGGAATGGAGACTTCTAAGTTAAGAATTTTGACAGTACTAAATTCTGCAATTTGGCATACAGACCTTGGCTTGAATAATAAAATGTTTTGTACATACCTAGCAGTTGACAGCACCTGGTTAACTCTTGACTGGATTTAGAAGCTAAGCAAGATTGGGCTGGGTCAGTAGTAAATAGGACCCTTCCAAGAAATTCTAAAACTGTAGGTTAGATTGAGAAGTAACCCCCCCTCCCAAAAGGGGTGTGTGTGTTCTCAAAGGCAATGGAAACCACTTATACTGATGCCAAGAAAAGAACATAAATGTGTCCATGAACTCATTAAAATCTCCACTAAAAGGCTTGTTTACTGAGAAATATGCCATTATTGGATTCTCAAACTCTTCCGACAGACAAGCAACATTGCTGCATGATGCAGGATCCATTATGTGTCAGTCATGGGACACACACTCTGTTAGAGAGAAGTTTTTTGAGGATGGGCTCCAGCATGAACCCGAAAGCTCGGAAGACTAAACCTCTGGTCCTGGTGACCGACCCAGATTGGGTCCTATGACATTATCCTGGGACACTTATATGTGCCTTCATTCACTGCTGCATAATTTTATGTAATATCACATGTTGAGATGATATACACATACATTCAGACATAAAAACATACCGTATTTGCCGGCGTATAAGATGACTTTTTTGCCCTGAAAAACATGCCTCCAAGTGGGGGGGTCGTCTTATACGCCGGGTCGTCTTATATGCCGGCAAATAGTAATTGGGAAGCACTGCGGCTGCCCACGGCTGAGGCACTTTTGCACACCATGGAAACCAATCCCGTGAAGCCGAAAGGAGCAACCAGCCTTCAGGCCGATGTAGGCGGGCCTCCTTCTCTTCCAAGGAAACGAGGCGCTCAGCAGCCTCCGCTCGCACCGCCCGGCCTCCGCTCACACCGCCCGGCCTCCGCTCAGGTATCCGGCTGGGGCTGTCAGGAGTTGTTACCGCTGGCGCGACTGCGCGCGGCTCCAGTCCCGCGTTGCCTCGGGAAGAAAAAGCAAAACCAGGAGCCGCTGCTGCCGTTGCAAAGTGCCGCCGCGGCTATTCCTTTTTGCCTTTCCCTGCCCGAGGCAACGCGGGACTGGAGCCGCGTGGAGCCGGGCAGTGCGAGCAGAGGCCGGGCGGTGCGGGCGGAGGCCGCTGAGCACCTCGTTTCCTTGGGAGCTGGGAGAAGGAGGCCTGCCTACATCGGCCTGAAGGCTGGCTGCTCCTTTTGGCTTCACGGGATTCGTTTCCATGGTGCACAAAAGTGCCTCAAAAAAAAAAAAAGTGCAAAAGTGGAAGGTGTGCAAAAGAGGGGGTAGTCTTATACAGCGAGTATATAACAAACTCTAAATTTTGAGTGGAAATGTTGGGGGGGGGGGTCGTCTTATACGTCCAGTCATCTTATACGCCAGCAAATACGGTACTTTAAAAAATATTAGAAGTCAGTACTCTCTAGTACAAGGGTGTCTCACAGCCTGAAGGCCAGATGCGTCACATGCTCGCTATGCCTACCCCCCATTTAGCGAAGGGAGAAAAAGTCACAATACACCACGGCGACAATGTGATGCCGTGAGTTTGACACCCCTGCTCTAGTGTATCAACCATTTTTTCTAAATTCACCTCACTATTTGAAAACCTGTGAGGATATAGAGATTGATCTCACCTCTTTGTCAAACTCCTGATCCGGATCAGACATACTTCGCAAGGGCATGGCTGCTCCCTGGTCGCTACCACCTGCAAAGCGAAGATGTTTGAGAATCTCCCCTAGGAGAAGCTTATAAAGCTTATAACTTTGAAAGAGATCTACTTTCATTCTTACCTGAAGATGGCCATGAAATGTAGCTTTTATTTCTGTGAGGTGCTTGGCGTGAAATGTTGCTTGTTGGAGGACAAACCTTCTCATCTTGTGAAGAAGGTAAACCAGTCTGTAGCAGAAACGTAACCAAACTCCATTAGATGAGATATTTTAAACTTAAGTTTCTTTTTTAAATATGGAGCCTTTAAAATATTTTAAACCTGAAATCAGTATAAGAAGCTCTTTTTTTTACAAATTTGTTTCATCTTGACTATTGAGAATTATATAAAGCAAAGCATTTTGCTCAAAGAATCAGTGAGGGGATAAATATAGCCATTCCACCCCAAAAAGCAAGAAAAAGGTCATTATTTAAATCTCAGTTCTTTCCAGTAGCTGGAGACATTTTACAAAAGTTCTTAGAAAAATAAGTCTATCTGAATGAGCCACATCAAATTATCTTTTGCTTTAGACCTTTATTTCCCCCTTGAAGGCTAATGCATTGCCAAAGTTATAACTTAATGCCTTATTTTGGATTTGGTGACATTCTATTAATTGTGTGATCTTATTGATTTTGCCAGTGTGCTATCACAGTCTGATATTACCCAGCATAAGGAACAGAATTTGATTGCAAATTATGCCTCTAGGCTTTCCAAATTATAAAATGGGAACATGATTTGCCTTTATTTTTGCTGCATTTGGCAGCTATGATAGTAAGCAGTTAGGTTGCAATGAAACAAACATGGAGTATTATCCAATAAGCTTTCTCTTTGCCTCCTGCCACTGGAAGGATGGTTACTCTCTTATCCTAGGTTATTAGCCTATTAGGAATTTAGATTTTGCACTGACAGCCTGCTATTTTAACTGCTGGAACTCAGGGCAGGAAAGCAGTAGCTTATTCACACAGAGGTTAGCCAGCTGAGAGGTCTAATGCACACTATCATCCACTTCAGTTCCTAAAGAGCTTGCTCCTACCCTTGCTACTGAAGTAGAGGAGGGGCAGGAAGAGGAGGAAAGCATTGAGGAGGAATGGTCACTCTGGAGAAAGAGATCAGCAGAGATAGGGCTCATGTGATAGACGTGCTCAAAGCCTGTTGGAGATGATATCAGAGCAGAATGTCGGGAGGATGAGGGGGAAGGAAATTCGCTCTATTATTTTAAACAAAAGAAACAAGAAAAGGAAGGAGGAAAGAAGAGTTATTCAGAAACACTATCATACACCTGACAATTTATTTCATTTTCCATGTCCTTGTGAATTCCTGGCAACAGCTCTCAAAACAGCACTAGAGGAGCTATGAAGACATCATTTTCCACATGCCCACCCTAGAATTAAGGCCAAGGGTTGGATCTGGATTCTCCTTTCCCTCTTCCTTCAGTCAGATCTTTAACTAATGGGATCCTTTGTATTTTTCTGACAAGTGTCTCACCTGTGACCATAGGAGTGTTGGAAAAGATGTCAACAGCAGAAGAGATTTTGGATTGAAATAGCTAACAAATCATTGTGAAAGGAGTATTTATTTATTTATTCAATGCACAGGTAGTCCTCAACTTATAACCACAATTAAACCCAACATTTCAATTGCTAAGCAAGGCAGCCGTTAAAGGAATCCAGCTTCCCCTCTTCCCCCCCAATTGAATTTGCTTGTCAGAAGCCGGCTGGGAAGGTTACAAACAGTGATCCTATGATCCCAGGACAATGCAACTTCATAAAATACATGCCAGTTGCCAAGTGCACCAAATTTGATCGCATGAGCATGATACAGCAATAGTGATGTGAAAAATGGTCATCAATCACGTTTTTTTCAGTGCCTTTGTAACTTTGAGCAATCACTAAACAAATGGTTGTAAGTTGAGGACTACTGTACTTGTATAAGTCACACATTTATGTATGACTTCTGGGTTGCAAACTATTAAAATAAATTAAAAGAGTGAAATGAAAAGATTTAAAAATAATAAAACACAAGCAGCTGAAAAACAACCCGAATTGCTAACACAACCAAGTGTACGAGATTGAATTACAGCCAACCTCTAATTTCTTTATAGGAACCACCTTAGGCTTGCTTAATGATTTCAATTACCCCTCAGAAAAAACAAACAGTATCCCTGGTTTGACTGCAAAACTCCTGGCCAACTTATCCTCTGGCAAATCAGCTGAGTGAAGGCTTTCCCTAGGAACATTTTGTGTGTGTGTGTGGGGGGGGGAGGTTGTTTTACCAATGGCAGATCCATGAGCACTTGCATTCCATCTCCTGGTCCCATATGAGCCACGTGGTTGAAATTGATGGGGTTGGAAATCATTCTGGATCTGAGCTCGGGGTCTCGGAGCATCTCTCTGAATCAACAAAGGGTATCAAATCATGATTTTTTTCAACATAGGAAAGATGCCTTTTTCCACCCAGGTTATGACAAAAATAACCAAGCCTTACCGTCTTTGTTGTAATCTTTCTTCCTCGGGAACTTTAAAGACGAATCGTCTTTTGCTTCTAGTACGAAGCATTTGCTTTTTGCTGTTGTCAGACGTTTCTGGCACACTAAGAGCAGCTCCTCCTGTAGATATATAAATATATATAATATATATATAATGCAATTATATAGCTAAATACATTCTCCTACAGGCTGCTCTCCAGATTTTCAAAATCTTGTTCTCCAGATTTTATATTGTGAATATCTCTAGATCTGCAAAGCCCCGTTACACATAAATCAGATTGATTTTTTTAGCATTGTTACACTGCAGGATGTGCATACTTTAATTTTAGTGATGTTTTACATAAAGGGCTGTGCGAATAAGAGACTTAATTCAGTTGTTTAACAGAAAAGTTTCTACTCCTTGGTTTTTGATACCTTCAGGTAGGCTGGGAAGTGTCTCCAACCTATGCTACCAATCATGACAATACTAGCCTAATTGACCCATAAATACAACCATCTCCTTTTAGATAATTAAGTCAATACAATTATATACAATTAAAATAAATTATACAATACAATTAAAACAAAATAGTGTTTGTTACAAAACCTCAAGAGATGCCTCATTGAAGCACTAAAAAGAGAGTAAATCCCACTATATTTTTTTATTGAAATAAAAGACACTTTAAGTCTTTTCCTTGTCATGGTATGTTCAAGCTATAAATAGGAACAATATACCAAATTAAAACTAGACTCCCCAAAATTCACTGAGAAAGCCCCTCTTTACCAACCTGAAAACTTGTTCTTGAAATAAATTAGTCGAGGAGGTTCACAGCTCAGGAGATTCAACGTGCCATTAACATTTAGAGGTCGGATCTGTTATCAAGGCAAAGTGAGAGAAGCTTTTTAGAATAGGCCTTCAGGACAATGCAATGAAATTTTCAGAAAATTATAAAGCACATTTTACTCTACACTCAAGATACTAACCTTTCTTAAACCGATAGTTTGAACCCATTCCATAGTATTAACATCAAAAACATCAACCCCATATTCACTGTACACAGTTAAATAGGATGGATTGCAACCTGGAGAGAGAAAAAACAAAATCTCTTATGGCTCCATTTATTTAAGATAAAACTGAGCACCTCAGTATTTACTGCTGCTGTTTCTCAAGCTGATTAATACTGGAGAATAGTATCTTATGGAAAATCCTTGCTGGAGCTATTCCACTTTTGACTGCAGGTGGGCACTTCAATTTTGAAAGAAACAGATAAAGCCAAAATTCTGGCCCAATAGCTAGCATTTTTTACAAAAGAAATATTACATTTATATAATTACTTAATTTATATCCTACCTTCATGTTTAATCAACTGCTCAAACATCCATATTCAACATTCATTTTGAATATATAATAGGGGGAGCAAATAGGTCTAATGAATAATGGTGTTTACTAACTATGTTTTCAAAAGGTTTTTACATAATAAACTTCTGCATGATATTCCATCACTCTGGGCAGCTAGTTATGCTCATTAAAGAAAGCAACTCCCCTGGCCATACAATTATCTCATACTTCTATCTGATACTCAAGAAGAAAACTTGCTCTAAACACAGAAACTCCCATAGATAGCATTTCTGACAGCACATTAATTGAAGCATTTCCCATTCAGTGATTGGATTTCAGTTTACGAGCAAAAACCTTTCAGTTCAATAAAAGGATGGCATTTCCTTTTGAACATCATACCAAATCATCTTTCCCTTATTTTGTTACAGTAGATTTCATACATATCTTTAAGGAAATCTCTTGCAGTGAATTCATATATTCTGGCTGAGATGAAGGGCAGTCATTTTAATTTGAGTATTCAAGCATTTGCAGGCATGATGAATATTATCTCCAATTTTAATGGAGGGCAAAGCAAAATAGCAAGAGTTAAAAGCAACCCCAGATAAAAGCAAGCATCACCAGAAGAACCACAGAATAGCATTTAACATCAGCAAAACCCTTCCCCACCGCACACCAAAAAAGAGAGTTGGGGAAGAGGGAACTTCCCCTTTGCACCAATCACACCAGGATCACAAATTCATACAGCACAGTGAGTAATAAAAGTAAGGCGAGTAACTTTCTGTCTATATTACTAAAAGCAAAGTTGTAGGAGGAACCTGCCTTTTCTTAGGACGCTGAAGTGGCTGATTTCACATTAAGACTACGCTCATATACCACACTAAGCAATGCATAGACCATAAGCAATGCATAGACCAATGCATGGCTTATACTACTGGCAGGCAACAAGAAAAATGGCTGAATCAAATCCAGCACACTATTTCCATAATTGTGAAATAGTTTCTTCTGCAAAATCTGGAAGTGAGTCTAGAGAGGATGTACATTAGGCAACATGCTTTGTCAAATTGGCTACTGGGCCTATCAAATGTTCAGTTGAAGTGAAGCAATCAAAGATACAGAAACAAAAAAACATATACATACTACATGCAACAGGAGTTGCGGGCCACATTAGTTCCTGCATGCGTGACCTTCGACCTTGTGCATCAACGTATACTCCCAACAGGCTGAAGCAAAGTAGATATTCCTCACTGCTGAGCTCCACAGCACAAAGGGTATCAAAAGGCTGTTGCGAGAGGAATGCAAGTGAAGAATCAGAGGGATTTATCAGGCTTATGGACTGTCCATCTCCTTGGATGTTCAATAAAGAGAAACTGGATGGGTAGCCAACACAAAGCCTGTCTCTGAATACCGCCATCCATTGTACATGGCCAGGAGCTTGGATTTCATTGAACTTTTTATGGAAAGGTTTAGTTCTATGAATCTCATAGCAGAGAATCTGTCGCTTAACTGCCACAAACAAACTTGGTAAAGTGCTCTTCTTCAGCACTCCAGTTGTAATGAACTGGCAGCCTTTTGTTTCAGGGAGTTTGACATCAAAGCTGCTTTCCGACCCATCCAGGGAAGACCAAGGATACAAGTGAACGTGATGATTCCGACCACAAATGAGAATAATTATTTTTTCTTTGGGAACAAGCTCTATCTGGTAGACCTTTTTGCAATCAGCAGCTCGAACAATCACTAGGGAAAAATAACAGATGCACATAAGAGTATTATGTGTTGACCCATAATATGTTAACAATGTAATTGTTTGAGCTATATGTAATCTTTTGCATAAAGACATAGTTGTACCAGCACAGATCTCATTTATGAATGTATCATTATGAATTATATCAAAACAGCAATAAATAAACAAACAAACAAACAATAACAAAGCCACACAGTTTTATCATAGCAGGAGCAAAATGTTTCATTTTAAACACACGTGGAGCTGCGACTTTATCCTGAATGGGAGTAGGATGATGATGATGATGATTTTGTGTGTGTGTGTGTGTGTGTGTGTGTGTGTGTGTGTGTGTGTGTACACAATATGTTAGATTTGGAAATAAACTTGAGGGTGTAGATAGAACAAAATTGAGATGATAAATAGCTTCTCTGCCCCAGAAATTAATTTAGTTATGTATTCTGTAAACATCAGAACTTTCTGACTGCTTTCCAAAAGCTTTAGGTGGATAAGCCAAAAGATTTAGGTGGATAAGCAAGTGAAGAAGAGGAATAATAAATAGCAAAATAAAGACATGAAATAAGAAAAAGTGTAGGAAATTTACACACACACATACACACATCATTATGTCATATCAGCAATTTTAAGATATGCAGACTTCAGATTCTAGAATTTCCCAGGCAGCATAGTACTTGAAGTCCATGTACGGACCGTATGTCCATGCATGTTGCTCTTTAAGTTTCTTAAAATTTCTTAAACTTCTTTTTGAGGATCTCATCAATTTCCTGTTACTGTAAGTTCTTTGGTTTTCCCTTTTCCTTCATCCCAGTCACTGTCGCTTCATACAATTGTTTGCAATTCAATTCCCATTCATTCTTTCTGTATCAACAAACTACCTCAGCAAAGTTTTATATTCATTGGTTCTGGTGCCACTTTGTGGCCATGCTCCAAAACTGTGTGCTTTTTTTCTGCAACTGAGCTTTATGGAAAGAGGAATGGGGTGAGCGGGGGCAAGAGAGGAAGAAAATAATGTATGGTTATTTGGTTATAGAAGACTGAGTTTGAAAAGCTGCTCATTCTAGATTACCTAAAACTTCCACAGTCTCCTGAAGGGTACTTCTGTGATGAATTCTATTATGTCAAAAGACAAATAGGGCATTGGTACTTACCTGATACTCCCGTACTCCGTGAGCTGTGAAGAACATACAGTAGTAGTAGTGGGAGGTGCTTCAGTCTCCTTTTGGATAGGCTGGGCTTAATTATAAGGATGCTCCTCCTCCTCCACAGTATTCCTCCCTAGCGTCCATAGTTTTGGCGAAGTCGAAGTGTGGACACATTTCTGTTCTTCACCATATCTAAGAGTTGGCCAGAATAGAAATCCCACCAGACGGAATTGGGTGGGGCTGGATGCTCTTCACAGCTCACAGAGAACAGGCATATCAGGTAAGTACCAACACCCTTTCTCCCCTGAGCTGTTCAGAGCATCCAGTAGTGGGACATACCAAAGCTTGGCCTGTCCTACAGGAGGGATGCCGTCTGGATCAATGGTCCCTCTTGGTCTCTGTAGACTCTTTGCAACACTCTCCTACCGAATGATACCTCTGCAGAGGCAAAGACGTCAATTTTATAGTGTCTGATGAAGGGCGATGGAGAAGCCCAAGTTGCTGCCCTGCAAATTTCTTCTATTGGTGCTTGCGTGGCCCATGCTGCCGATGTTGCTGTACTCCTTGTGGAATGCGCTGTTATTCCTCTAGATACTGAAAGTGATTGGGCCTCATATGCTTTGGCAATCGTGGCCCTCAACCATCTGCCAATTGTAGAAGGAGAAACTTTGTGTCCCTGGGTGTTAGGTTGAAAGGAAATGAAAAGAGATTCCATTTTCCTGAAAGCAGCTGTATGATCTAAGTAAATACATAGGGCGTGTCTCACATCAAGTCGATGCCATTAGTATTCAAGTCTATGAGTTGGTCTTGGGCAAAAGTTTGGGAGAATCAGTTCTTGTGCCCTGTGGAACACTGAATTGATCTTCGGCACGAACGTTGGATCTGGGTGGAGAACTACCCTGTCCTGGTGAAATATACAGAGGTCCTTTCTTACTGACAATGTGGGTTGTTCAGAAATTCATCTTGCTGACGTGACAGCTATCAAAAACACCATCTTATATGTTAGAAAGTGAAGGCTTGTCGCCCTCAGAGGCTCAAAGGGTCCCTTCGTGAGAGCAGAAAGGACCTTGTCAAGATCCCAAGTTGGGTAGCATGAATCACCGGGGGCTGTATATTTTTGGCTCCCCAAATGAAACTACTAATGCGAGGGTGATGTGAAATGGAATGCAGGTTACCACAAGAAATGACCGAAGCCAAGGCTGCCACCTGCCATTGCAAGGTGTTGGGTGAAAGACCTCTGTCCAGTCCCTCTTGCAAGAATTCTAATATTTGTGCCACTGATGGAGAAGTGGGATCAATATTGAACCTAGTACACCATTTACAAAATATGTTCCAGGTGGCATTGTAAATACGATTAGTCAATGGGCGCCAGGCCGCCAGAATTGTGGAAATGACTGTGTTGGAAATTTTCTCACCTTTTAGATGTTGCCACTCAATCTCCATACGGCAAGATGGAGCCATTGAGGATCCGGGTGTAGAACTGGGCCTGAGATAGAGCGACTTTGTCCAGCGGAATTCTCCATGGTTCCACTAATGACAGATCTTGGAGACACATTTGCAAACCACGGTTGCCTGGGCCAGTATGGTGCTACTAGTAACAGTTTCGCTTTCTCCTCCAGAAGCTTTTGGATCACCTTGGGGATCGGGGGGGAGGGAATGCGTACAGTAGACCTGGTGGCCAACGGCAGTGAAGGGCATTGATATTCCCTGCTCCCTGAGTTGGGTACCTCGATATCTCGGGAGTTGTGTGCTGAGAGCTGAGGCGAATAAGTCGATCACTGGTTGTCCAAATTTCAGGGCTGTTTCTTGAAATAGTGATGGATGGTTTCCACTCTGACTGATCGACCGTGGCCCTGGTCAGCCAGTCTGCCTGGATGTTTGACAGACTGGAGATGTGTTCTGTCCTGATGGAGAGTAAGTTCCTCTTCGCCCAAAGGCAGCAACTTCTCTGCCTCCCTCATCAGTTGACCCGAGTGGGTACCCCCTTTGTTTGTATGAGCCTTCATTGTAACATTGCCTGTTAGAACCAGGACGTGTTTGGACTGAATTAGTGGAAGGAAGCTGCAAAGAGCCAGAAAAACAGCTCTGAGTTCCAATAGATTTATACTGCATGATTGTTCTAGAACAGACCAACGCCCCTGTGCCGTGTGGTGTTAGTAGTGCGCTCCCCATCCAAACAGGCTGGCATCTGTTGTGATGATTGCTCTGTTGGGTTTCTTGAATAGGCAATCTTTGTTGATGAAAGGCATGGTCCACCAGCGTAAGGATCTGAGGACCTTCAGTGGCACTAGTACCCGTGAGTTGGAAGTGTCTCTTCCTGACCTTCGGAAGAGCAGAAGGTACCATTGTAAGGTTCTGGAATGCAAGCGGGCCCCAGGAACAATAGAAATACAGGAGATCAGTTTTCCTAATAGTTTAGATAACTGGATTAGGGGTACCCATTTAAGGGTCCTGATCTCCTGAGCTAGGAGTCTAATGCTCTCCTGCCTGTTGGGAGAAAGGAAGACTCTCCTTTCTATGGTATCTATGATGGCCCTAGGTGAATCAGGTGAGTTGATGGGGTTAAGTGACTCTTGGCCCAATTTACTGAGAACCCATGATGTTGAAGAGCCTGTAACGTAAAACGCGTGTCTAGTTCGGACTGACTAACTGATGATGACAGAATTAGAATGTCATCAAGGTAACACTGTAAACGGATGAGTTTATCTTGGAGATGTCCAGCCAGAGCTGCCAAGATCTTAGTGAATGCCCTGGGAGCTGATGCTAGCCCGAAAGGAAGAGCCACATACTCAAAGTGCATATTATTATTGCAAAATCTAAGAAATTCACTGTAAGAAGGCCAAATAGGAATGTGCAAGTATGCCTCTGTTAGGTCTATAGATGTTAAAACATCGCCCTTCCTGATGCCCAGTAGGGTAGATTGTAATGTGGTCATCTTAAATTTCCGGTACACCAGAGAGCGGTTGAGGCGTTTTAGATCTAAAATTGCCCTCCATCCCCCCCGAACTCTTTGGAACTATGAAAAGATGTGAATAAAACCCCTGTCCTTGCTGATCCGGAGCTACTGGATGAATGGCCTGGATCTCTAGTAGATGTTGTATAGCCGCTTGCATAAGAGATCTTTTGGCCAGGTCTCCAGACAGGGGAAATTTCATAAAGAAGTTTGGAGGGGGTGGTGGATTGGAATTCCAGAGCCAAACCAAATCTATCTGTGTACCTACCCCACAAATCGGTAGTAGAGGACTCCCATTGATCAGCAAAGAATTGTAGCTGATCACTGATAGGGATCTCCTGGGATTCCTTACTTGGGACATCAGAAAAACCTGTTCCCCAGAAAGGTCTCTTGCTTTGACCTCCCCTCCTAGACCTGTCTCCAAGGTCGGACCTTTCAGATGGTCGCCCTTGCCTATATCCCTGGGACCTTTGGGATCTGTTGGAGTAGGAACTCTGGTAGAAGAGGTGAAAGGAGTTCCTCCTCTGAAAAGACTGTGGGTTTCTATTGTCCAATTTCCGAAAAACAGATGGCAAGAATTTTTTCTTGTTCCTAGATTCTGTTAGGAGTGGATCAAGGGCAGTGCCAAACAGCTTGTTGCCTGAGATGGGCGTCGAGGCAAGCTTCCACTTGTGTTTAGTGTCAGCTTGCCAGTGTCTGAGCCAAGTAGTCTGTGTGCATATACCTGAGAGGCAATGGCTCTGAAGGAAAATTTAACAGCATTAAACGTTGCAGAAAATTCTGCTGCGGCTATGAGCTTGGCAATGTCCTGATGCACTCGTATATTGGAGTGGGGGATGGTGTTCCTCAGATGGCAATGCCATCTTAAGGAAGATCTAGTAAAAAAGGATGTGGCAGTAGCTGCCCTTATGGCCCACACATCAGCTTGGTGAGCCCTGCGAAGCACTAGTTCCGCCCTTTTTTCTTCTGGTTTGAGTGCCTCCTCCGCTTCATCTAGGATAGTAGAGGAGGATGCCAAGGCTACTATGGGGTCATCTACTTCAGGGGTGTTAAGAGTATTTGCAAAATCAGGGGCCAGATTATAAAATTTCCTATCATATCCTGTGTGAGCAGGATAAGACGCAGTGGAGGCCCACTGTTTTTGAACTAGGTCCGAAAACGTATTAGGCACTGGAATGAATCCGCTTCAGTGAGAGAAGATTAGGTTGAGAGAAGATTAGGTCTTCTGACTCATCCTGTGAAATCTCTTGCTGTAAAGCTGGGATTGTTAAGACATGTGGTATTCTTGAATAATAGTGATTTAAATAATTGGGGACGAAACAGGCCCGTGAAAATCAGTTGGTCGGGAATAAAGCCTTCGTTCTCGGACATGCCCCGTTCTAGAGGATCCACCTCTGACAGCGCTGGATCAGTCCCATGGGCTGAACCTGACTCAACTTGGAGCAACTGGTCATCCTCCTCCTGTGGCTCCTGAAGGGGGGCGTTTGGGTAGATGGAAAACTCCCCATGGGACTGTACCTGTGTGCAATGTTGATCCATTCTGCTTACCAATCGCAGGGATTGTGAATCGCAATCTGAGGCTGCGGATCTTTGTCTGACGGCTACAGACTGTTGGACTCCTGCTGCGATGCCCTGCCTAATCACCAGCTCCATCCAGGCCCTCATCTTGGCAGGGACTCTGTCTGGTAAGATGTCCTCCTGATGAAGCCGGGCCGCTGTAGGAGTGAATGTGGCCTCGGGGACTTGACGTGCTGTGGACGTTGTGGTCAAGCTCTGAAGGTGAGGTTGTGAGATGGAACCCCTCCTGGACTGTGAGGACAGGTCCAGGGGTGGGGAAGGAGGGTTTGGGGCTTCAGCTATTGAGGAGTAGGTGGGACTGTACTGGACCTCTCAGTCTCCCGCATATTTCTCCTCATATGCCGTTCAGTGGCTAGGTGACGCCTTTGGCATCCTTTTCGGAGGTTTTAGAAGGACCTTTTGGGTTCCTTGATCTTTCGTGAGCCCTGCTTGTGTCTCTTGAGGAAGTGGCTCTGGAACATTTGCCTCCTGCCATTGCCTCTAAAGATAAAATCTTTGTGAGTAGTAAAATAGCAGCATGGGGCAGTTGGCAAGCCGAGGGGCCTGTTTCACGATTGGACAGGGAACCCTGTTGAAATTAAGAATCCCCAATAATTTGAGCAAATTTTAATAATAATAATAATAATAATAATAATAATAATAATAATAATAATAATAATAATAACAATAATAATAATAATAATTTATTATTATTATTATTATTATTACTATTATTATTATTATTATTATTATTACATACATATACATGCACATATATAAATCTATATATATGTGGATCTTTGGTTATTCGGGTTTTCTCCCGCGTAAAATTGGAAGTATCTAGGCAACGTTTTGATGAAGTCTCATTCATCATCTTCAGGCTTGTGTCTTTGGCTGTGCTTCTCAGAGTAATGTGAGCTTGCAACTGCTTCTTCCTTTTAACTGCTGGTGGGGGTGTGACTTGATTGGGTGGGGGCTTGGCTGTGTTCTGATTGGGTGGGGGGGTGTTCTCATTGGTTGGGGGTTTGGCTGTGTTCTGATTGGCTGGGGGTGTGTTCTGTTCAGGTGGGGGCTTGGTTGTACTCAGGTTAGTCTTAGTTGCTGGGGGATATGAGCTGATGAGCTGTGATCCTGCTGTTTGGCGTTCGTGGTTGTGCCGCATCTTCATGGTGGGCATCAGTTCACTTCATGTATGGGTCAGAGGGGTTTGAAGCGGGTAGTGATGCAGCTGTGGTGCGGCTTCTGGTCCGTGGTCGTGTTTCATCTTCAGTGTGGGTGTGAGTCTGCTTTCTACGTGGAAATATGGTGGTAGCATCTTATGTTGCCCTCGTAGGTGTGGGTCTGGTGTCATTCTTCATGTTAGGTACTCGTCTGTTCATGAGGGCGGGTTTCCAAATGGCTGGTAGGCGGGAGGTGTCATTTCGTTTATTTATGCTGTGTGGGTGTTTTTCTATCTCTATGGCTTCTCTGATTATTCTGTTGTTGAAGTGTTCAGTTTTGGCGATAGTTCTGGTATTTTTAAAGTCAATCTCATGTCCTGTGGCTTTGAGGTGTTGGACCAGTGAAGAGGTCGGTTCTTCTTTTTGATTGAGTTCTTGTGTTCTTCAATGTGTGCACTTATTCTTCTGTTAATTTGTCCGAAGTATGTGGTGGGGCAGGCGGTGCAAGGGATTTCGTATACTCCTTGGTTTTCTAACTCGATTTTGTCTTTAGGGTTTCTTAGGATGGTGGATATTTTTCTGTTTGTGCAGAATGCTGTTTTAATGTTGTGTTTTTGGAGGATCTTGCTGATTTTGTCTGTAGTGCCTTTTATATATGGGACGAGGGCTTTGCTGTTCTCTTGTTCTCTGTCTTGGATTTTGGTTGGGGTTTCTTTTTGGATTAGGTGGGTAATCTTCTTTCTTTGGAATCCATTGGCTGTTAGTATGTTAGTGAGAGTGTGTAGTTCGGTTTTTAGGTGTTGTTCGTCGGCTAAGCATTTTGTTCTGGAGATGAGTGTCTTGGCTATGGAATTGATCTGTGCTGGATGGTGGTCGTGTAGATAGCGGTTTGTATGTGTTTTCTTCTGGTAGATGGTGTGTCCTAGGGAGCCATTAGATTTTTTGTATACTAAGACATCTAGAAAGGGAAGTTGATTGTTAGCTTCTGTTTCCATGGTGAATTGTATTTTGGGGTGTAGGCTGTTGAGGTATATGAGGAAGTTGTTCAGTTTTTCTTTCCCGTGTGGCGAGATTTTATTTATTTTTATATATATATATATATATATATATATATATATATATATATATATATATATATATATATATATATATTACACACACACACACATACACACACATACATACATATATATATGTATATATATACACACATATTTACATCTATACACACATCTATAAAATTATTATGTATATTTTTGTTAATAATATCAATAGTATTATTTTGATATTATTGGGAGACAAATTAGACCGAATACCAGGAGAGAAATTTTGGAGAACACCTAATCAGGCCAAGGGTCTTTGTACCTTAACAATAGGCCTGCTACAACTGCTCTGCACAGGCGGACTTAGGCCTTGGTGCTCGCTGTGAAAACTGCTGGAAATATACTGTGATAGTCATCCAACCAAAACTCTCTGATTGCAATAGGGCTGAAACCTTGTGGTCTTATTGAGATAAGTCCAGTGGGAAAGTAAAATTAAACTCTATCACAGTAAATATATATTGCCTGGCTTGTGTGCTAGGCAAAATGGCGGCCGATGTTTTGGCACGCAAACCTCCAGCAGCTACCCCCGCTTAAATCAGCATCTCACACAAGAAAAAAGTAAGTGGGGAAGGGTATCAGCTAGTGCTTCTACCCCCTGCGGTGTTCCATGGCGAAATGCCTCGGGCTGTAAAATCGACCGACCACGAGTCACGCTTGTTGTTCGGTCTGGCACTGTTTTAAATTTGCGATAACCAGCTGAATGGAGAGATGGATACGAAGGTCTTTTTAAGCAAATGCAATGTTAAGGTGAGAAACGTTCAAGGCAAAAGCCTCTCTTCCCCCTTGGAGCGCTGAAGGTGCTAACGAGGCATCGAAAGCTCCATTGATGGTGATTCTTTTACATAAGACTGACGGAGTTGGTAAGTAATCTCAAGAGGGTAATTAGAGAAAGAGAATCAAACCTGAGAGTCTTGGAGAGTTTTGGAGAGTTTGGAAAGTCTTTTTTTGTTATTCCGGCCAACCAACAGAAAAAGCTGCCTAATCCTGCAAAGGCTGAGCAAAAACTGGGGACGCTAGGGAGGAGTACTGTAGAGGAGGAAGAGTGTCCTTGTAATTCAGCCCAGCTTATCCAAAAGGAGACTGAAGCACCTCCCACTACTACTACTGGATGCTCTGAACAGCTCAGGGGAGAATACCCAGAGATGCAGCTTAGTGGCCAAGGTTCTTTTTTTCCGAGCAAGATACAAAAGTAACTTATCAGCTAATTATGGAGTAATAGTGAACAAACCAGATTAGCCTATATATATGCATTTGATGTCAAATGAACAAATGCCTTTTATGAAAGGTAAGAGCTGTGCCATCCAAAATATCCCATGAAAATCACTGTTTAACAGTTTATTAAGCCAATATTCTGAGTTCTCATCTCTTGTCAGACAAGCAAGTTCTGTATAAGGGAATACTGCAAATAATCAAGAATTAATTGATGGAGCTCATCCCTTGGCACGTATCTAAATGCAATCAAGAATTTACTTACCATCACGGGTGACCTCTATGACATACAGACCTTCATCTGAACCAATTGCTATTCTATCTCGATCTAATGGTAACAAGGTGAGAAAAATAATTATTAGTATAAATATTCATTCTAACCCTAGTTTCTACTCTTTTACAGAAAGTGTCCATTTGATAAATGCATATGTTAAAAGAACTGCGCTGGATATTTATGGTATCAAATATCAGACCTCAATAATAATGTAATTTAATCCATGTCTAAACAAATGAAAAGTCCACAGTATTTAGTAAAGCTTGCTCATAGGAAAGTAGGTGTATCAACTATGAAACAACTTCAAAGAAAAACAAGTCCAGTTGCCTCCTGACAAAGCACTTTTAGGTTTGGAGGAGACTGTACTGCAAGATTTTTCTATTTTGGAGCTTAAATTGGTAGAGATGAAGGACCAGGTTTTTCAGTAAACATTGTTCCCATGATCTCTATAACCAAGACTGTAGTACTGGGTTAATACCATCCATCTCATCCCATCTCCCAAAATGAGGAAAATTAGTTCTATTCCAGAAGATTTAAGGAAAATGAGATATTTTTAAACAGTTGGGTAGCAGTATGCTTTCTCATTTCAAACTGCTGTTAATATTCTGCTATTCTTGCAGATGGCAACTGTCCATAAGACAGAAGCAAGGAAGATAGGCAGGCAGGCAAACAAATGATCACTCCAAATGAGAAGGAGATATAACATTTGTTAATGTATTTAATTTTATTTTAGCACAATAAGGAATGGGACCAAAACTGAGTCAATGCACCTAAGCATTGCTGATATCTATTTCAAGTGGTGAATGAACATACACCAATTCGTTTTATAAGTCAATCACTGAATTTCATGCTACTAATTTTTCCTGCAAAGAGATAAAAATAAGAAACAATATATTTAAAGAATGGCAATGTATCAGTCTCAATTACAGGTGTAATGTTATACATTCAAAATGTCTTGTTATATTCTGACATACCTACAATAATAGCAGCTAGGCTGGTTTTAATGAGAGGCAGTGTACTGTCATAGGCTTCCTGTGGAATATGTATAACTTGATTTCTGAGTTTATTTTTGTGCAGAATAGATTGCAATCCCTCTAGAATTCCAACCCACTTTCGTTTTTCATTTTCGTTTTCTGTTAGGATCAGCAGAGAGCAGGTCTTTGAAGGAGAGCCTAAGAGAGAAGCCGTCACCTTGAGAACAAGAAGACAGAAAAGGAAAATAATTGCATGAAATTCACCCACGCGAGACATGCCTCAACTAAAGCAAGGTGGCAAAATGAAAATGTACTCTAGTTAGACAAAGTGTTTTTCAAAATGGCCTGCTCCAGACTGAGCCTTCTGTAGGCACATGAATAAATGCAGTGGCAAAAGAGAGAAGGGATAAAGACGCTCTGATTTCTTAGAAGCCATCTACTCTGCAGATATTGACATAGGAGGGATTTGTTCAGTGTTTTTTCCTGCCTCAACCAACTTGGAAATATAGACAATCACCTTCATTTTTAGCCCTGATTTTGGACCTAAGACTATGAATCAGAAGAGAGGTTGTAAAGTTCATGTTCTTGGGGGAGGCTGATTAGATGATATATCTCACAATCCTTTGCATTAGGCAAGCTGGTTGGGAATAATGGGAGTTGAAACAACATGTAAGGCACCACATTGTACCTGGATTTAATTTCAATGAATTTCTAGTTTATATTTAATTCATTACCAATACAAATTTATAATGTTGGCAAATCTCTTTTACTCTCATTTACTCTCAAAAAATTATCTAAATTTTTAAGATTCTTGCAGGCATAGACTTAAGCAAGCTTTGGATGCTTACTTTCTTTCTAATTAAATTCCTTTCTAATTCATTCCAATTAAGTTAAAACTTCCAGTCCTTTGGCAAACTCAACATTCTTTATTTCAATTCACTGAGCAATGTATATACATTTGATATGTTTCATTTCCCATACAACTGATTCCCTCAAAGCTTCCTCCCATTGCATTAATATAATATATATAATATATACAATAATATATATTGTATAAGGGCACACTCATGGTGACTTTCAACTTTAGTAGAAATGGGTCAACAAACAATAGGTAGATTTAAGAAATGTTTTTAAATAGTTCAAACCTGTGAATATGTTTATAAAACTCAATAGAGGAGACATATTTACAGGGCAAGCCTCAGAATATACACTGAGAGTAAATACCACTCTCTACTATCACTGATGATGTTACCTATTTTGGTAGTGAAATGTCTGCAAGAAATCAACTAAGCTCAGAAAGCACCAAAGACCACTCATTTATAAAACTTGTATAAAAACTGGCAAATGTATATCTACAGTAGTGACACCTATTCTTGAAGGTATAACTCAATTTTGTTTTAAAAATTAAAATGAGGGAGTTCAATTAAAAAAAAACCCATGAAGGTTCCAGATTCCTAGAACTGACCCAAGTAAAATTAAATTAGTTATGAATAAAGTATGTATTGAACAAAACACATGGTTCTGTCTATACATACTCTGTTCATAATGAACGGAACCTGGTTGAAGTGTACTCTGTAATGTTAACTCAGATATAAAACTTTTTATTACTTCACTTCTTCCATACAATACAAATTATTTTACTATTTATTTTAACTTTTGATTGAATTATTGCCCCTAAAATATTTCCAGATATGGATGTTCCTAGCTCATTGGAATATGTATTATGTGTAATAAAGCCTTTCTTATTACTTGGTTTCATGATGGTTTAAGGTAATCTGGCAATGAAATTATCATCCTGGGACACTTTGGTAACCTGGATTTTACCTAATTTTTTTAAAAATATGATCTACAAGCCGGATAACAAAACCAAAACATTATTATGCAGGCCAACTGCAAAATAAATATTTCACCTTCTTGATTCATCAGACAAAACAACCTCTTCCCAAGAGAGAAGTGAAAAATATCAAGCTGCATACACTCACACAAATGTGTACCATATAATTGCATAAGCTAGCTGGACACATTTCACCACTGTCTTTTAGACAGATTCTAAAAGAAAATTAGAAAGCAATTAGTATAGAATAAAATCTGTTTCTATGACTAAATTATTATAAAAAGATTGTAAACCCACAATCAACTTTTGATAGAGTAGCTATGGAAACCTAACAGTTTTGTTTTGCGTAGACTGGAAAATTCTGTAAAAATTTATTTTTTATCAATCATAGCTAAGTAAAACATGAATTGTATCTGTACAAATTAGTCAAATGATCATACCCTGAATATACACGGAACATCTTTACGGGTTGCATGTATAACATCTGATGCTAGGACAGAACTCACACAAAACTCTTCATCTCTGGGGGGGTAGAGAAAATACTACATGTTATTAAATTTAAACTACATATTTAAAATTCTTGATAAAGCAAAGATTATTAGTAAGACATTAACAGATTGGTAAAATTTGAATCAGTAAGTTAAAGAGATTCTCGGTACAGGTTTAACATATTTTCTACCAGAAAAAATCAAGAGCATGTGAGAATATAAACCTAGTCTCTCATACCTTATACAAATGTGGCCTACACAATGCATTCAATGCAATCAAAGCATTGTCTATGTAATAGCAAAAAAAATTCGGCAATTTGTTTCATTCTTCATTTGCTATTGTTTCTCTGATATAATCAAGCCTACAAAATGATGTGGCTTAAGGTTGCAAACCTGAGATCCATAACTTGACTTGCAATAACTCCTGGCTGAGTGGATTTTCCTTCAGGCACATCATAGAGGAAAAGTTTACAGTCACAGACTACCGCATAAACCCGCTGCCATCCTTTCTTAACTCCTGTTGGCTTTGGAACCTGTAAATGTAGAATTATATTATTGATACCATAAAAAAGGGGTAAATATTCATTTTTATTTATTGAATTTATTATTTTATTTGTTAAATATATATTATATACCATCTCACCATTGAAGCGACTCATAAAAATATTTCCAGGGATTTGCAACAATATATACATTTTTCAAATATTGTAACTTCTTCCTTTCAGATATGCAATGGCTGCAAACAAATCAATCAGGCACAGTAGGCACACTTGGGATCCCATTGATTAAGCAATGCCTTTTAGCAGGTTCCAAGAGGCGTGCTTTCTCTGATGCAGCTCCTGCTCTCTGGAAAGATATCCCCAACTCCCAAGGTTCAGATGGATCCAATATTGATGTCATTCAGGAAGCTTTTGAAGATTTAAGTATTCTCCCTGGCTTTAGGAGTAGAGTGACGGCTGAACTCCTGTTCAGGACATTCCAATTTCTATTTTATTTTTGTATTTGTCTTGTTTTTTAAATTATAGGCCTCCCAGAAATATTGGTGGTCTATTCACAACTAAATAATAAATTAATGGATAGATAGATGAATGGTTTTTCTAAATCTCTTCATCTGGCTAATGTAAATTCAACAGGAACTTTGTAAAGATACTATCTTTCTAACAGTTAAGCTCAAATCCTAATGATTGTATGAACACGTGTTCTAGATGTCAATATGGAATATCTGTCCTTACTTTCTCTGAGAATATTTTTCAGATCCCACTTCTGTTTAAGTCAAAGTTACAGCTCCTAATAGTCTTCTATTCAAGTACTAATTAGACTCAACTCTGCTTAGCTTTTCAAGATCAGCTGAGCTTAGTTAAGTGCTGCTGATTGTTGTCATTATTTTATGCTGTATAATTATTTTTTCAAATGTCACAGACACTCCACTCAACTTGGTAATTATTTCCATCTATCTATCTTTTTTAATCACGATTTTGGAGGACAGAAGCAATAACAATTTGATAATAATTAAATCCTGAATAATCTTGAAGGTGCAATCAATAAGCCGTAATGGGACAAGTTTTCTTTAGAGGAGAAAGAAATGCTGGGAAAGATATTAAATTGGAAACCTTCAAGTGCCCTAAGACAGTTCCTGGGTACAACTGTGTTTGGATGTTGATGATGGGATTGGAAGCAATGTCTCGTACTCCATCTTGCCATGTTTGACTCTTAAAGTTTCTACTCTTAATTTTTTTTACCTGAAATTGTATTAAGTTTTGAATTTCTCAAGAAGCGACCAGCTTGAAGTTTTCAACTGAACATGGACTTTATTTTACAGCCAGATTTGCCTGACTGTCTATGTCTAAATTTGAACTGGTATTTGACTATGCACAGTAACTCTGATTATTTGATTATTGACCAACTGCCAATTTGTGCAAAGGACCATCCTCTTTTTCTGCCAGATTCTTACCTTGACATAGCCCTTATAGGCTGTTCCTATGCCTCTTTGAACATCTACTCCAAGGGGCCTCTTGGCTTGCTCTGGAGGTATAGGACAGACTTGCGGTGCACTGTCTTTGCACGTAACGTGGCATGCAAACGAACACACTAAGGATGAAAAAGTAAATTTGTAAAGCTTTGTGTTGTGACACAAAGCTCTATTCTATAGAACAGAGAACTGGTTAACAGAATTGTGAATGAGCAAGGAAAGGACATCACACCACAATTCAGGGGTCCTCAAACTACGGCCTGCGGGCCAGATACAATCCACCGAAGCCATTAATCTGACCCACACGGGACCCTGAGGCTGCCCCACCCGTATTGCCCTGGCCCACACGCTGGCCCACACCCACCTTCTGGAGGCCATAGAGGAAAAAAATGGCCTCCTCAGCCTCTAATAGCACTCTGCCAACCAAAAATGGGCCCACATGACCACCTAGCCATTGCCCCCAGCCAGCCCAGCCCCCACAACAGTCTGAGGGACTGTGAATTAGTCCCATTTTAAAAAAAATTGAGCATGCCTGTCACAGTTAGTCAGCAGCTAGTCTCCAAGAACAACCAGTTTAAAATGGCAAACATAATATTCATTTATTTCATATTAAAAAGTAATGGATATATCATAGCAGGAGCTTCATTAAAGCATAATCATGCTTCAGTAATGTTATGTTTTAAAGTATAAAAGACTCTCCAGGTTTTAAAACTAAAATTATGGCATTTTCTTTCTTTCTGAATTTACACATACTTATTTTGAACAACTGTTTCATTCTGGTCAATTGTTTAAGTGAATAATTCTTTAAAAGACCAATTAGAGTTTTGATTTTAAACAAAAAAATGGACTCTAGTTTGGCAAGCCTCCCTTTTTTTCTTATGAAATAAAGGTCTGTAATAAATATGTGTAAAATCTAGAGATAAAGGAATAAAATGCACGGCAATATTTTCATTTCCACTGAATCATTACCTAAGTTTGAACATATTCAAGATCTGTCAAGCTTATTATTGACAGATAGCTTATTATTATAACAATAACAATAACCACAACAATAATAAAAGCATGCACCCCTATTTTTCATTACTAGATTTATGCATATCATTGCACCTGAATGTTATCAGAATTTAATTTCTAATATACAGTTAGACTTCAATTTACAAGAGGTCACTTAATGACCACTCAAGGTTCCAATTGATCTGAAAAAAGGACTTTAAAAAAGCATTCAAAATTCCACTGGTTGGGCCCCGTCATGATCATATGACATCCCTCAATCAAATGACAATGTTTTATGACAGCTTTGCTCAAAGCCAGCACTTTTTGGCAAAACTGCAAGCATTGTCAACTAAAAAGATACTCCTTTGATCTTTTTAGCTGCCAGAAAAAGGGAGTGCGGGAAAACAAGGCATTCTTGAAATGCTTAGATAATCACCTCGGTAGCCTAAAATTGTCGGAGCATAAGAAAGTTATTGCAGAGCATGATGGATGACTCTTGGAGATGGATGTGTCCCATTGGAGAAGTCACATCCAGAGGGTGGGGGAAAGACCAGGGTCAAGGAAGAAATGTATGATATGATTTAGTATCGGCCATGCACCAACATGGCAATTTCTAATAAACCAATTTACTTTTTCTGAGATGCAGTTACTTTTGATTTGAATGAGGGTGGATTTGTTGGAGCCCTGATACTAAATCATGCATATTGAGCCCATTGGTTAGCTTAACAGCTGTGTTCGCATAATGACTGTGGTGATTCCCTTAAAGACTATCACAAAAAAAGGTCATAAAATCAGGTTGGGTCATGTGACTAGCCTATTTTACAATCATTATGATATAAGATTGTGATTGGTAGATTGAATTATGGATGTTTGTCAAGGACTACTAATAATTGGTATTTTCTTGAGTCACCCAAGATGTAATATTCTGGTATGAGACACAAGTAGCCTCCATGTGCAGAACAGAGAGCAAACATTACTGTGGGTTTGGGTAGTAGTCTCACTTTATCTATCCAATTTTTTAAAAAGTTATATTATTTCCTCTCTCCTTCCCAAAATATAGATTGCAACTATCTGGCTGATACTGACCCATAGTTCTAAAACTCCCAGATAGAAAGTTATAGATACACCTAAGATTGGTAGCTTTATATATTTAATCTTTATATATTATATATATTAATTCTTTATATATTTAATCAATGTATAGGTACAGATTCTGAGCAAGTCCCAAACATTTAGTGTCATTATTCAAAATAAATTCCCATCCACATCTAATTTGTAGGAAAACATTCTATATTATAATTCAAATAAAACAATCCAATAATATCTCTGTATACATATCTGTATTAAATAGCATCTTTTATATTGTTCAGTGTATATAATCTTAATAATTAAGATTCCCTGAATTGTGTGGTGTAACTGATGCCTTAAAAAACATATCTCACCAATTAGTCATACTATAAAAACAAAAGAATAGATCTAAACTAAAGCTAAACCAATGCATTTGGGAACTAACTTTTTGCCTTTATTCAATACTACTATTATAAATAGATGCTTACTACAAGAAAATTTTAAACAGATTTGTTTTGTTTCCAAATGATAATTAGGCAATCAAGATACCCAAATGTTTAAGAGATTTAACCAACTTACCATCGCAAGCATAACCCTGTCTAATCAACCCCACCATGAGAGATGTACAGTGGCTGCATTGAGTTGGGCTTGAAAAGGACTTGATACTTAGTTGATGAGCTTTAGGCTGAAAAATAAGTTCACAATAAAGCAACATAAAAGTTCACTGAAAAATTGACACCTCTGATAAATTATTAATGAGACAGTGTATCAGCTTCCATATCAATTCCATATCAAGTGGATGGCTGGGGTTAATTCAACTGTAAACCCTTATTTGGAACAGATCTTAGATAGGAGCTTATTCCTGATATGCTGCTGATACAGCATATCAGATCCTCCATCTCCATGCTTTAGCTGTTCATTGTGATTATTTTCAGCAGTTAATGAGATTAATGTCACTCAGTTTTTGATAAACTGTTAAGAATGTATTGATTTCAAATAGGTACTGTTCTTTTGTTTTGCTTTTATGACAGATCAATGTGTTTCCCTATTGATTATGCTTTGTTTTATCCTGGCTTTTGCACTGTGCTGAAATAGTTTTTGTATTGGTTAATTTATATTTGAGTTGTACTGTCAAAAGCAATATAGTCATTCTTTCAAAAATAAATGCATGTCCAGTATAGGGCAGTTTGGGCAACATATATTTTAAAAAAATAGGTGCACTGTGCAACCACCTAAATTATAATCAGCTGAGAGATATAACCTACAATCAAACCCACTCTTATACTGAAACTGAAATAATACGTAGGGTTATTTAACCCACCATTATTATATTAGCTTTTACAGAAGCTCAACATCTTTTTATCATCACATTTAATACTATATAGCAAAACTAGTTGCTTACTGGCTATTGACTGCACTTGGTCTGTGGAACAAAATAATATAAACAAATACAAAGTTGTAATTTGGGGCTGGTGAACCAAGGCAAATCCCTTTGGTAACAGGCTTATTTGGGGAGGGGGGGGAATCAAAGCCAGCAAATTTCCAGTCTGATTGAAAAAGGAGGAGGGAAGGGGGAAGGGGAAAAATGTGGAAATTTGCCCAATCAAACTTGCTGGATGGGCACAGTTTCACTTACTTTATAAACATATGGAAGTGGCTAGAAAAACTATTCTCTTTTTTAAAGATTACAGCAGTTCCAGTTTTTGTGGAAAATAAGAGGGATCTTCTCTGACATTTCCTTCACATATTGTTGCATGGTCGTATAGTCACAATGAGAATAGAAATGTCTACTCTTTTAAAAAAAGCTAGCTTTAATGCAAATTTGCTGGGCTTTTTACTGATTTTTAAAAATGACTGAAAATACCCTCTCAAGCAAGGATTTAGACAGAAACTTCATTTGTAATCTACCTGTACAGCGGGTATTTTCTGAGGAAGGACAGAAAGTACCTAGAACCTATCCCACTATGAATTAACTGGAAACAAAACACCAACACACTCCTATAAGATTGTACATAGAATTCATTTTAATTCTTAGTCTAAGTTAAAATAACCCCTCAAAAAAACATGCTTAGACATAGCTAACATACAGACATGAACAAACTGACAAATGGATCACGCATGAGGCATAATACCTTACATGTTAACTCTCTGCCCACATTTTTTTTGTTAAAACAAACCATTAAAGCCCCCTACCTTTGGTACAGCTAGAGAAATGGACTGAATGGTGGGGGAGGGAGCAGCAGGCATCCTCTGAAGCCGAATTGGTTCCTGAATTGCAAAAAACTGTAGCTGAATAACATTTATTTTTTCCAGGATCCCATAAACACTTGGTCTTGCAACATTTGACAAATCTCTACTTCTAAATTTTAGTAAGCGACTCCACTGAAAAATGCTGGCTTGCCCCTAATTTATTAGAAGTAGATTAAGTTTGCAGATTAAGATAGCCTCACAGGAAAACCTGCTCTTTAGTAAGCAGCAAAAGATAAGCAAATAAGAGAGCAAGAAATGCACAGCTGAATGAGACAATGAGAGCCAGGGAAAGAGTAGCAAAACAAATGAAGTTCACACCAACTTTGTACATTTAAACATGACACAAGAAAACATGAAAAGAGAAACTCTTTTCTTATGGATCTCTGAGACACACATTTATTAGGATATCTCAAATTGTTTATTTGGACAGGAACACCTACTTCTTGCTGCTGCTGTTCTGCAGTTGCAACAGAAGTTGACAGTGCCACCTCGGCCTTTGTACCTTGTACCTCCTGTTCACTAACAGAATTTGTCTGCAGAAACACAATCAAGAAAATTAGCTTAGCGTCAATAGTCACTCAATATAAGAAGGTCAAGGTTATCCGAGGTGAAAGAATCTGTCTGTTCAGAATAAAAAAGGTAAAAAGAGTTCCTCTGCCTCTACTAAAAACAAGCCCCCAGAACAAAATGGAAATTATTCTGATAGAATGATCATGAACTGACTTTTCCTTCTAAAATAAAGTCCTCACTGGTTAGCCTCCCCAAATCATCTGAAGTTATTTTGAACTGATTGGAGACACAATATTCCATTTGATTACAAACCAAATGCCAAAATCTACATAAAAACATTAGTTAATGATGTTTTTTATTATTAAAGTGTCCTGTCTAAATGGCATGGAATGCACAAATCAAAGTGCAGGTGCAAAAATAGTGGAGGAGGAAGAAGGGGAAGAAGAAAACATGGTTATAAAGGACACCTCTAAAAGTGAAGACTTGTGGATAAGGATAAGAAATCCAATTTATCATTAGATTGATAATAATTATTTGTGAATTTATAGGGGCACACAGGCACCTTTCCTTCCATTCTTCAAACAACTACTGCATGGGCTGTCAGTTGGTCTGAAAGAGAATGGTGACCCAAATCATCCAGTAATGGATGAAGATAAATTTGAATCTGAATCCACCAATCCAACACTTTAATCAGTATTTCACTTTACTGTCACAAGATGGAATGTGTAATAAGGGATACAATAATCTGTTTACTACTTGAAACATTACAACTATGTTTTCTGTTGATTCATCTGACACATAGACAATGTCAAAAAAACCCACATATTTTAGTTTGAACCTACATTGGAGGGTTCCATCATCATGAAGTAATCAAAGATAACTTTTTTTCAAATTGCAGCAATCTGAGAGCAGACATAACGTTGGAGAAAGGTGAAAAGTTGAGCCCAGGTAGTTACCAATCCAGTATGGGGAGTTTGGGGAGAAAAACTGCAAATAATCCTGTCACCCTTATTGAATGGCATGAAACACTGCTGCTTTATGTTTCCATTGAAATTGAAGGATTGGGGGAAAGGGAAGATAATAAAATATCACAGCTACAAAACCACTGCTGTACTCCAAATATATCATTTTTATGGAATGAATGAAAACTGAATAAAAGTGATTGCTATAGACTTGTGGGATTTAGCATTAACATGAAGAGGACAAGGTAAAAACTCTAAACCAAAACTGGCAAACATAACAGTACATATAGGATTACCAGGATTTTCGTGAAATATTTTATTAGCAGGTTAAAAAAATATAAAGGGTTATCCCCAGTGAGGATGAAAGCACTGATAACTTGGTATGTATAGGAGAGAGTGTCAAAATATTACAAATTTGTTGTTTTTGTGAGGAATATCATTGATATAGGGTTTCTTCAATGGATTTCTACTTGGTTGCATTGGAAGCCTTTCAGAATGGTCTGCAAGAAATTGAGAGAGTTTCTATCTTGGTTAGAACTAAATCCATCAAGTTTTATGGTTGAGGGAATTAAGCTTTGAGGAGAACAGCCATACTTGATAGAGAGTAAATTGGGACAGTTGAAGAAGTGTTGCATCAGCAGGCAAGATGTAATAAAACAGTGCATTATGGTGTTCAAGAACACCATGGTGAGAACAGCATGCAGCTAAAGAGGGAACAGCTAGAAAGAGATACAAAGAGACTCTATCCCATGAGAAAATAAAGGCAACACAAAAGAAATTCCCATCAACACCCACTGGGTATCTATCTTACCCAGGCCGCAGATTGGGTATTACCAGCTTTCCTGTAATTCAAAATATTGATCTTTAAAAAGCCTCACTGAGATTTGATAAGCAGAGTCAAAGAATGCAGTTAGGCAGGCATCAAGGGTAAATTTTGATAAGAGGTTTTGGGGAGAGATTCCTTGAAGTCAGAGAGGCAGGGATTTCTGAATTCAGAGGAGTGGAATGAACATGCCACTCATTAAGGGGTAGAGATGACAATGGGCAGAACCAATTACTAAATTTGAAACTGACACATGGCTCAATAGCTGAAGAAAGATTTTTGCCTTGTTCTTGATGAGAGCTTGCATGTAAGATGCACCAATGGAAAGGAAAGTAGTATTGACTCCTGCCGTTCCATATTATATTATCTTTCATCGTAATAAAGAAAAATCCAGGCTACGCAAGAATAGAATGACCTAGTTATATGATTAAAAACAGGAAAAAGCAGTGATGACATAGTCAATTGATACAAAAATGCTTATCTTAGACAAGGAGAATGGGCCTGTTGCAATCCATTAAAAAAAATCCCACAAAGTTGTGATAAATGGGAAAAGTTGTGTTGGTATAAAAGTCCCTGTACTACGTATAAAATAGAGGGAGATGCAATAGTACAATGTACTAGAGGTGCCTATTGGACTAATAGCAGACTCCACCCTGCCCCATATCCTGCTCCTTCTCCACTCATCTTTTAATTCATATTGCTGTGTTTTCATTATTTATTTTTGCTAATATCTCATTCTTTTACTAATGCTATATTTACATTTTAAAAATAATTTTACATTCTACTGCTGTAAGCTGCCCATAGTAGTCCCGCTGCAACATGCAACAAATAAATGTAATAATAATAAAAATGAAAAAAATAGGCATTTTTCAAGGCAATTCCTCTTACAGGAAAGGAAGAACAATAGCAACAAAGATAACCTTAAAGCAGACCAGTTAAAATATAAGTTAAGATGGAGAAGATTCAGGACAGCCCTGAATCTGCCATTCTTTCTAATAAAGATGAAAGACCTCAAAAAGAAAGTGGGAATGCAATTCTCCAGAGATATTCTCAATCTCTTTGCATAAGAAAGAAGGAGTCAGACTGACAGACTTCCTATTATGCCCGCTCCCACAAACCAGAAAGTTATTGGTAATGTCGCTGTTGTGCCATATTTCCTCTACTTGTTGATAACTGTCTTCACTGTGTTTCATGGTATAGTCAATACCTTGGAAATTTTTTTGTACCCATCTCCTGACTGATATCCTCCAACAATGAGATCCCTCTGATGCTTTGTAAACTCTTTGCAGACCATGGCTTTTGCTGTAAGGAGCAACTGAGTAAATGTCGGAAAAATCCTACTAAAACAGCTAAACTTTATATATGGCTTGATCACAGACATTTTAATTAATGGCAGGTATGTTCTGACTACTATTTACCATCAGTTTGAATATGATTAACTCTGAAGACAACCACATCCCTACTTATAAGTAAGAGGATGTGCAAATTTACACAAGCATGGTCTGATTTTTTACATGTCAGAAACCTGCCATTTGAACAAGGGTGTGTAGATTTTTAAAATTTCCATTGTTTTTAATTCTCATCAAATTCTGCTTCTGCTTGAAATATTGAAAATCCCTCTGGCAAGTGGAATGAAAATGAACAAACTTTATTCCATTAAAATTATGACATTTACCCTTCATATTTGATAGTATACACCTCAAAATTCTCTTTTGAGGTGGATACCTTACTGATGATTGTCCAATTACCTGCTGCTGAGATTGTCTAACTGCTTGCCATCAAATATTTGGATAGTAGAAGCCTGATTGATATATCTTGACTATCAAAGACCTAGAAGATGAATGTTGCAATAGGAATTGGTTTCCGTCTTCTTCCATTATGTGAAGATTTTTAACATGGTGAAAGATTAATGACATAATAGTCACATTGACTCAGGCGTCTTCTGTTATCTTCAGCAGTACTAAAAGTCTGAAGATGAGAACTGGTGAATTATTAGCATCTTGTAGCTAGTAGACTGCTTCTTCTATTTAAAAAGCTCAAAGACTACACCATCATACAAATTAGCCTGCTACTGAAACAGGGACTTTCAGAAGGAGAGTTAAATTCTTAGTCCTAGCATATTGCAACAATACTGGAGAAGGTGGTCATTAAAGCAAAGAGGCATTTGAGACATAATCATATCAAAGATCAGACCAGATTGAAAACTATGCTATTTCTCCAAAACAATGGCAGTAATAAGAATTTCTGGGCAAAGGATCTCTGAAAACATTGGATTCATTAAAAGAGAGGATAGTGATCTTAGTGGAAGAGGCTATACAGACTGGAACTCTGGATTCAATAAAGGTGACCTGGAGATGCTGTGAATATGCTAATCATATTTCATATAGCAAATGAAATCGATTTAACTGAAGAAATTAATTGAACAAACTTTCAAAAGTTGCTGTCAGCTCCATATTCAGTTTTTGATTTCTACTATCATATTTGGAAGTTACCACGAGTATATGCTTAAAAGAAAATGTACATATGCATAGATAAATAAGTCTCAAAGGAATATCTGGTGAAGAAGAATGCTTGTCTTTGATTAAAAATGCAGCCTCTGTCACTTAGGCTTTTAATTATGTGGTAAAAATGATTTATTGTTTTACAGCAGCTAGAAACCGACAGCCACATTCTGTGAAAAGTAAACAGTACAAGTTCCTACTTTATTTATTCAAAGAAAACCTATTTGTCTTTTTCTCAGCAATTAGCATAAAATTTGGAAAGGAAATAAGGGAAGCCAGACACATACATGTCATACAAATGCTGCTGAGATATTAAAAATAACTTTTCTTGTGTTTTATTCTCACGTATTATCTTATTTGCAATATCAACTTTGCCTGTTTCAAAGTGAGCCATAAAATTCAGGGAGCTCAAATGTGTTAAACCAAACATTAATAATTTCATACGATAGTTTTGTTTATTGACGTCAGGGGAAAACTGTTTATATGTAAATGGCCCAGGCATGTGCACCTGAAGTTTAAATCAAACACTGTGTGAAAGGCTTAAATTGTGGACCACAATTTACAAACAGCCACTAGCAATATGATACAAATAGCTGGGTATGGCTATTTTCATCCAATCAGTGACCTTTTATTGGTATTTGACTGGCAAAAGATGGATAGGTTGATCCTCGAAATGATAAATCTTGACATATTTTTCTTTCTCTTGACATATTTTTCTTTCTCTTTCATCTCATTTCTAACCAGCAGATTCATTGCAAGTTTAGTATCACATTTAAAGTAATATTAAAAATGACACTGATAAGCACACTTTGGATTTAGAATTTATAAATGTGAAGAAATAAGAAAGAATTTATTAGTTTAAGTGGCTATATTAATCAAGAATGGATTATATTTATTCTTATAATTGTAGATTTAATTGCTCTAAATATCTTTCTCTTTACTATTTTAATAATAGTTTGTTTTCTCAATAGAAAGGGATAGTTTAGAAAGAAGTCTATTTACCCATGTCTGTGAGAGAATGAAGGGTAAAGAATGCCAGAAGATAATTTTCTCTTTAGTGAGGGATATGGTTTGACAAAGGATGTGGAAGAATTAAGCTGACAATTGAAAAAAAGATATTCAGGAGAGATAGTTATTTATTAATTAAAAAATAAAATGGAAATTATAGAATAGGAAATATTTCGGCTTAACACAACAAGGCTGTGAACCTTTTCTTCATTTGTTCTCCATGATTCAAGTTACATAAAAATAAGTAATATATAAACAACACAGCAAACCAAAGCATAAAAACACACAATAAAATAATAATCTAACTTCAGTACAAACAGTACCACCACACCTGCCACTGTGACAAGTTAAGGAAGGTGCAAGTGAGGTAGCATTGGTAGGAATAGGAGAATTATGTTCTGAAGTGTGTTTAGTAAGTTTATACAAAACCAATGTTTTATATATAGACTCTGCACTCCAATTCATCATGCATTTCTGTGTTATTTTTGGCAAATATTTGTAATCACATTTTAATACTCACTCTGAAAGTTAGATCATGTGTAAGAGGAGAGGTATTGAAGTACTCAAAAATGGAAACTTGGAAATCTGAAAGTTTAAGACCTAAAAAATAAATAAATACATAAACAAATAAACCAACAAGAGTAATCATATGTAATCATATTCTGTAATCATGTTGGCTAAATTTTCACCTGCATCTGATCGATATTTTTCCTCCAGTTTCTTTTTAAAACTTTCAACTTCTTCCAAGAGTTCCTGATTTCTTGCTTCAGATTCCTTTAGTTTGCTAAATAATAAAATGGAAATACAGGGATATATGAAACATAAGTTAACCACCACATATTTTACTGCCTCCATTCTTTGTTGAGTGGTTCTTCCAACCTTCCTAAATTTAGTTATTTTTCATTTCCATAATAGAGGTGTTATTCATAATTTATGAGTGTGATATACTGCTTCCAATATTAAAGACAGTTATACCAATTAAATTAAATTTTTGATGCTGAGTACCATCAGAAAGAAACAAATGACTAGAAAAGATCAGCATTAAAAAAATGCTTTAATACATGTTAAAATACATAATTACACACGACCAAGCCCTTTCAAAAATTACCTTTCAAAGGACAGGTTGGCATCTTTCACTTTCCTTAATTCTTCTTGGACTAGCTGTTTGGCACGTATTTCAGCATCAAGAGCAGACTGTAATTCCAGCCTTGCTGACATATCCAGTTTCTGACTACGTCTCACTTTCCAGAGTGGATCCTGTTATATCAAGCAATCGTTATTTCCTCTACATTATTAAAAACATTTTAAACATTAATAACATTTTCAATATTAATGCTATTCAAAAATTTCACTTGTACTTACAATGAGTGTGTTTGAAAAATCCTACATAATTGGAAAAAATGTCAGAGTAACTCTTTACAGGTACTCCTCGTTCATTCAAACTGCACTGAAAAAAGTGGCATGACCATTTTTCACAGGCACGACCTTTGAGGCATCCCCAGGATCATAGGATCAGAGGCTTAGCCGCTGGTTCATACTTATGACTCTTGCTGTGTCCCAAGGTCACATGATCACCTTTTGCAACCTTCTGACAAGCAAAGTCAATGGGGAAGCCAGGCTCACTTAGCAACCTGGTTACTAACTTATCAATTGCAGTGATTCATTTAACAACTGTGGTAAGAAAGGTCGCAAAATGGGACAAAGCTAATTAAAAATGTCTCACTTAACAACAATTTTGGGCTCAACTGTGGTCATAAGTCAAAAATGTCAAGGGCTACCTGTATTTTGCAATCACTTCCTATTGATTTCAGATAAATTTACATTCTGATCAGATACACATAAAAGCAATAAAAAAAAAAAAGAGAGAGAGAGAGAACAATGCCAGCAACATTAAACCAGGATGTTGCATTATTGACCTGTATTAAACTTGCAGGTCTCAGGAGTACCACTCCTTTCTTGGTGTATATTCAGTATATTGAGAAACATATTCTTTCCCAATATATTGAAAGGAGGTGGAAAAGAGCAAAGGGAACATCAAATGAAACCACCTCCTGTCCTATGAAACATTGCCAAGTCTATATTCTTTTTCTTTGGGTTGTATATTATCTCCCAATTCCTGCTTTTCTTGTAGTGACAAATAATATGTTATTATTGTCTATTCTTCCTCCAAATGTTATAATCTAGTCATTCTTCCAAAATGTATTTCAAAATACATAGTACTTAAAACAAAAACTAAATGAAAGGAAATAAAAGCTGCCCATAAGTACTACAACCTTCTTTAAATAGCTATTTAATTCTTAAGGATTAAAGGATTAAATCAAATGTGATTAGTTTCAGTTTTGATTTAGAACAACGAACCAGGGATGGTAGAAAATATAAAAGGATTCATATTGAAGGAGTAACTGTCTCAAAGAAGGATGTAGAAATTGTAAAAAAGGCATAAAAATCCAAATAGGTCAAGTATTTCTAATCTGGAAAATAGGGTTAGTAAAAGGAGTTATAATGACAATTTAGAAAATATGTATAATGCTGAGAAAGCAGATGAAGTTTTTTTTTAATCTCATCTCATAATAATAGAACTCAGATCTCATTCAATGGGAACTCATTAGCAGATAATTTTTAATAGATAAAGTATAAATCCTTCATTAAATGCATAATTCATTTGTGGAAACTATAGGCTGAAGATGTGAACGCATAGATCATGAAATTGTCACTCAGTAACTACATAGGATAACACTACAATACAGAGGCAGCATATAAAAAGGACAGACTGGAAGCAACAAGTAGAAAATAATTTAATTCATATTATACTTGTGGATGTCTTAAGCTATCTGTCTAAGTTGGTGAGTTAAACAAACACACTGATGATCTGAGTTATCATGGCGTTCATATGGAAAGGATCCTTAACATAGTCTCCAGTGTATCAAGGAGTTTTAAAAACACTAGAACTAAATAATAAACAACTTTTTCCTCTTCTTTTGGAGCAGCAAACTCTCACTTACAGAGGCCAGCAAAAAAATGTGAGGAGATTTTTCTCAGCATAAGCACTATATCAAGTGCCATGATATAGCTCAGAAGATGATACAATGGCTCTGTTGACTATGAGGGCCATGTTTAATACTGAACTCTTCACTCTCCCATGGCATCTAAGCAGGATACCAGAGACACAACTGGTTGTGACTGAATTGCAATTAAAAGCAGACATTATAAAGCTTTCTCTTTAATTAATCATGTACATTTCCATGCTCACCAGTGTTCTTGATCCCAGACTAGAGCTTTTCAAAGATTCAAGCTCTTCTGTCATCTTAGAAGCTAGTGCCTGAAGATAGCCACGTGCATCTTTTTCATCACTCACCCTAGTGTGGAAAGCATATCAGAAACATAACTTACATAGGCGGTTACTTGAAATTCTGTGGCTCTTACCATGTTTATAATTTTGTAGTTTGGGATCAACATAACAATAGCAATAGCATAGACTTATATATCACTTCAAAGTGCTTTACAACTCCCTCTAAGTGGTTTACAGAATCAGTATATTGTCCCCAACAAGCTGGGTCCTCATTTTACCAACCTCAGAAGGATGGAAGGCTGAGTTAAACTTGAGCCAGTGAGAACTGACCTGCTAGCAGTCGGCAGAATTAGCCTGCAATACTGTATGCTAACCATTGTGCCACCAGGGTTCTTTTATCCTTTTTTAACTTTATTTCACTTATAATACGTTTCCTCTACAGTGGAAACATTTATATTGTACCAATACTATTGGTTAGGAAAAGAAAAAATTCTGGGCAGAAATACTTCCTTTCCTTATGTTTTCAGGATGAGGAAGTCTCATTTATAATGTGGTTCTTGAAATATGACCCCTTTACTGTTTTTTATCTGTTTTTCTGCCCAGTGAGGTTTTCAAAGGAAGACCCTTTCAATTCCTACATAAAATTAAAATGAAACAAGAGAAAGCAAAACATTACTTAAACCAGTTACTTCAATCACAATGTTCAGGACTATGAGAAAAACAAGTCAAGACTATTTTTTATCATGTATCCAAGCTTCATCCATGGATATTATGCTTTAGAACCTTAGGTTTCACTCAAGAGGAACTTAATAATGTCACATCTAACTTGACATTTGAGCCATATTCATAAATTTGCTTTGGCAGGCAGACACAACACAGATTGGCCACTTTACTGCAGACTACAATGAAGACACACAGGAACTTCCTTTTACAACAAAGAGAAACTCAATCCTATATTTATGTTTCTCCCAAGAGTTTAAATTCTAGGCCTTTTCGTTCCATCTTCCAAGTCAATAATATGAGAAGTTTTGGGCTGGGAAGACTGAGACAGTAATGGAAGGAATGATATTCATATACAACAAAGAAGAAAAGTCTGTTGCTAGCTTATTTCAATACAATCTTGCTGGTGAAAATACTTGGGAGACAAACCATCTTAACAAATTTACAAATAAATAGTTGGCAATTTCTCTTGAAGTTTCTGAAATTTCATATTTGCTCTTAATATTAACTTTAATAAATTTAAGGCACCTTTTTATTTTTAACCCTGCACAGAATTTGGGGGGGGGGGGAGAGGAGTATTAGGTATATTTGCTGCTGTAAGTTATTTAAAAAAATATTAGAAGAAATATGATAAGGTTTTACTCCCCTTCGACAAATTCTCCACATTGAGGATCACTGAAGAATGTAATATTTTTTCCATTCAGGCTGACTATTAAATTTATGAAGAATGTTATAGTGGGGGGATAATGAAGGTCTGTTGGAAAGAGATAGCAAATTCCTTTACTATTTTGGCTACGTCATCACATAATTTAAGAAAATATTTAAAGGTTCAACACTGCTTCATCTTATTTATCTGTTACCAGAGCTTTTTAGTGTAAAAATATTGAAAAAGCAAAATGAAGAAGAGCCATTGTGAAAACTTTTCAGTTGGTATTTAGGCAACAATTAAAATTAAGATTTAGTTGCTCTCATTGTAGAGAAATTAGTCAATATGGAATTGATAAATTTCTTTGTGAGAAAAAAGAGAAGACAATATTCTAACATATTAACATTTGCTGTTATGTGTAATTCATGAAGTTGATCACATTGACAAAATGATTTTAATTATCTTCAAAAATTTACTTCTGTTGAGAAGATTCCAGGAGTTTTGGGTTTTTTTTTACTGGATCCTCAAAGGGTACATACCACTGAATGATTTCTGCAATCTGAGCTTCCCAGTGGGCCACAGATTCTTTTTTTCCTGCCAAATCCTGAAGCTCATCCTCTAACTGTCGGTTTTGCGATGTCAATTTATCGACAAAGGAACAAAGCTGTGACAACAGAATGCATTAATTAGTAGTTTTCATAAGTGTAATGTAACTTACAGCCCATTCAAGCTATGTGCAAACTGCTTGCAACATGCCAGATTGTGTACCAAACAGTGAAAACTCTATATCAGACAAAGTACATACATATGTGATATTTTTTAAAAAGCAAAATAATTCATCAAAATTCTACTTGGTATATGGAAATGTCTTTGGATAGTGCTGAGTCAATTTCTTGGAAACGGTGATGAACGCCTCCCCCTATAGTTAGCAATGACTAGTGGAATAAAATCAGCAGGGACTCCTTTACTTTTACCTACTTGGTATAGGAATATTCACACACACACACACACACACACAGAGAGAGAGAGAGAGAGAGAGAGTTCAGAAATATTCCTACCATTTCCTGATTTTTGGGGGGAGGAGGAGAATTGAAAAAAGTCTGAATTACGTACTACTTGAGATTTAAAAAATAATTCCGCATATACTCAATTACTTTTTCATTTTCAGTTGTTAATTTCTTGTTATCTTCAAACAACATTGTTCTCTCTCGTTCATATTTGTCTTTTAGAGTTCCCACAGCTTCTTCCATCTCACTGTGCCTAGAATTGAAATAAGATCCCATAAATGCCATTCCAAACCCTTTTTTTCTACTTTGCTAACACCTTTTTTTCTAATGTGGATTTCAAATACTTTTTGAACAATTAAAAAAAAAAAGCTTTCAAAACACAACTGTACACAGTACTTACTTCTCTCTTTTTGCCTTATCCAGTTTATCTTTTAATACCATGATTTCTTTTTGAAGTGCAAGCTGATGGCTTTCTAAATCATGTGCCTCCTTTTTCACATTTTTTACTTCCAAGACATGGGAAGCTTCTCGCCTGACCAACTCTTCTTCATAAAATGAAATTTTATTTTGAAGCTCTGAGTTCTCTTTAGCTAGCTCCTGCTGATGCTCCTGCATGGCCATTCCTGCACTGCGCCCTCCCTGCTTTACCTGCAAAAGAGCAAAAATTGTTTAAAAAGGGGAAGATGTAAAAGTTTATCTCTCTAATATCAAAAGTAAAGATTTGATTGAGCCAAGAGACAAATCAGAATGCTTCAAACATATCAGTTAGCTCTTTGAAGCAACAAGAAATTTGAATTCCCAGAGTTCTAAGCCATAAGAATGGTAGATATTCTGTAAAAAGACCTGCTGTTTACTTTTTCAAGGTGAGAAAACTTTGTGAGAAAATATAGGGAAGAAGAGAATGGCACAGGTTTTATAACAGGAAACAGACTACTAGCTTTCCAGTGCTGTGTGGATTATAAGCATCTCATGGAAATATACTGTGTTTTAGCCTAGTCTTCTTATCAGCTGAACATAAGTATCTTATTATTCTTCTGTATAAACATCTATGCAGTTTACTGTGTCATTAATAAGATTTTATATATTTCATTTTAAACATCTCAAGGAAATCCTATAAACTACATGGCAAGTTTTGACATATTGTGTAATTGGGGCCATAAGCATGGCCACCTATGTAGATCCATGTCCTCCAATGCATGATTAGGTCCAAATGACGCTATTCATCTTTGAGTGAAAAAGGAGTTTCTGCTTGAAGTTGAGGCAGTAATCCATCTGTCTCCATTTCAAGAAATCTCTCATGGATCCAACATTGCTGCATAATTCTCATCTATCTCTACCCTCCCCTGTTTGGGGAAGAAAAAGTTATTGGCTTGCAGCTTGAGAGGAAACTGGATTATTTGGACCCCTTCCAATCAAATTTCAGACCTGGGTACAGTATTGTGACAGCAATAATCATACTTGGAGAGGATAGATTTTGATATCATCTCTCATGGGATCCTTCTGTACTTGCACAGTTGGTTGGGAGTGGAGAGAAGGTTATTGTGATCGTTCTCTTTCTTCTTCCAGGTTTGGTTCCAGTTGATGTTGATGGAGAAATCTAACCCAAGGCCATAGTTTGCTGGCTGCCTCAAGGCTTGATTTTCTCCTCACACTTATTGAATATCTACACAAAGTTGCTGTGTGAGGTTAAAGTTGGTATGAGTTTATGTATCATCAGTACACTGATGACCCTAGTTATACATCTTTACTCTAGGCCAGCCAAGAAATACTGTAAAGATTCTCAGTGTCTAGTGGCTTGATGGGAAGGAACTAGGAAGTGACATGACTATAGATTTTGAGCTGCCTGGATGTGGAAATCTTCCTTCCAATGTTGCACTGCCCTAAACAGAACTGGTGAACAATCTGAGCTCTTCCTCGCCTCTTGGCTTCTGCTAGAAGAGCACATGATATCTAGTAAGGTTAGGAGGTCCTTTGCATAAATCCATTTTGTGTGCCAGTTACATCCATTCCACAATCAAGGTTTTACTCATAGTTGCTCACATTATGGACACCTCTTTGGATTTCTGCAATGCCAAATAGGCATGATCTTAGAACCTAAGAAGCTACAGATATTCCAAAATACACTGCCATGAGAAGTTTCATGTGTGGATCAGTCATCAGTCATCTGTGAACTTCTGGATATAGTTTAAAATGCTGGTGATCACCTATAAAACCCCTCATGAGACAGAGCTATTCTTTAGACCACCTGTCTCCAATTACCCATGTAAGCCATCTAATAGGGTTGCTCTGTGTTCTGTCTATTAAGCAGCATCATTTCATGGTACTTAAGAGTTGTGTTTCCTCTGTCACCACAGAATATAGAACCATGATGGTGAACCTATGGCACGCATGCCAGAGGTGGCATGCAGAGTCCTCTCTGTGGGCACACAAGCTGTTGCCCCAGCTCAGCTCTTCAACCGGTCTTCGAGTCTCTGCAGTCCATGCATGGTAGGGCGGGGTGCACATGCAGGGTGTGTGTGCCCATGGGCACATGTGGGGGTCGTGCCCGTATGCACAGGGCATGGAGTGTCACGCGGAGGGCATGAACATGCATGCGCATGCGAGGGCACACGCTAGAGGGTGCGTGCATTGCATTTTGGGAATGTGTGTGCCTGTTAGCCATCACTGATATAGAACAATAGGCTTTGAAGTCTTCTAGTCCAAACCCCAGTCCATGGCAGGACATCCTATACTATTCCGGACAAATAGTTTCCTGTCGCCTCTTGTAACCCTCCAGCGATAGAGTACCTAAAACTTCTGGAGGCAAGTCATTCCACTGATTAGCTGTTCTCACTGTCAGAAAATATCTACCCTCTATGGAAGAGCATTCTTTGAAATATCTGGATGGCACCCAATCGCCTTTTGAAATACTTGGAAACCAGGCTGTGTCTGGGCCACAAGGCTGTGTGTTTTAAATGTTACTGTTGTTAACTTTAAGATGCCTGGAGTCACATAGCAAGTTTAAATGAAAACAATAAATAAAATGTAGGTAACTTGTCAAGTATATAAGACATGAGGTGAAAGTTAATATACTCCCATAAAAAAACAATTTTCTACCATGAGATTGGGAACATACCATCTAATCCAATATTTTTATCAAATGTCTAATATATGCAACTAAATGAAATGTATGTGATGTCAATTTGGTTTTAGATGTTTCAAAGTGAATATAAACTCATGAATAGTAATTGTATTCAGCTTCCTGACAAGCTAAATTCTAGAACATGGCTAGTTTGCAACTGTAAAATGGAGTACATTAAACACACCCACGCACACACACACACTTCTTGTTCTTCTCAAATAAAGTAAGCCTCAAGATGATTTAATCATTTATAACATAGTCACCTTTAGTGTTTCCAGTTCATTTTCCAGCTGTTTAGCTGCCTTTTCACTACATTCTCTAAGTTTCCGCTCTTTTGATACTTCTGCTAGTGCATCATCAAGTTGTGCTTCTAGCTATAAAAAGAAAAATAAGCCTAATTATAGAAACAATTGAGCTTAGCCATTATTAATTCTACTACATCAAGAGGAACTAGCTGTTGTACAAATCCTTGAAGTATTAAAAAATAAGATAAAGCCCTTTTTAAAAACAGCAAGACTTACAGGGAAAAAATAGAGTGTAAAAACAGGTCACTAAAAGGATACACTGAGATATCCTCATAATTTATTTCTGAAACTTAAAAAAGCATTTTCTCATGCTTTATTTTCATTGCTGTAGTTTCTACCATATCTTAATAATTTCACTGAATCTAGTTTAGTTTTATTTTTACAGCAAACGTACCAAAAGAAGAGGCAGATTCTATTGTTTTAAAAATAAACTGTTAAATATGTAAAAAATATCAATATAAAGAATGGAAAATTAAGTATTGTTATGATTAGATAAAAATTTTAAGTGCCTTATTATAGAGATGTGAAGTGCGGTAAATAAAACTAATCCAGAAAATTACTATGAATGTAGGCATTATAATAGACAATATCCATTCTCAATTAATACTTCTTTTTCTTTTTCTATATTACGTTCCAAATTAGAAGTGTTAAGAATTTCACACATACACAAAAATTAAACAGTTGGGTATATCTGCAAACCAATCACACAAACTTTTCTAAGTTACAATTAAAACCCATGATCCTCAAACACCCTGCTCAACTACCTCTTTCCTTGCTTTTTCCAATTTACGCATTTCTTGTCTCATAGAGTCTGTTTTTTGCATGATCACTTCCACTTCTTCCTCTTTGTCACGGAGTTGTCGAGAGAGTTTCTGCTTGTAAGAACGCAAGTCTGCCATCCTCTCATTCAGTTCTGAAAACTCCTGCATTGCTAGCTTTCTTTGTTGATGAGCATCCTTTAATTCTTTCGACTGTATTTTTAATCTTTCAGATGCCTCAAGGAGTTGCTAATGAAAGGAAAGGTCCAAATCAATTTAAAAGTTATACTGAAGTTTAAGATACATTTGATTAATGTCAAATAGTACTTAGCAAAGAGTACAGGAGCACGCTACAACTTTGGGGAAATGACTTTGGGTCTCCCTCCTATCCTCAGTGTATTAAGAATATTTCAATATAATATTAATATTGGCTTTTATTATATTACCAGCTGGATATACCCAATACACCACATTTTTATTTTTAATTTCTCTCTATTTTTTCCTATTCTTTTCTTCTTTTTTAAAATCTATTTTCCTTTCTTTTCCTATCTTTTATTCATCTCGTTTATACACTGTATTAATTAATTCTTTCTCTCGTCCTTATCTTTCCTCCATTCTCACATCTTTCATTTGATTTATTTCCTTTTCTCTTCTTTTCTCCTCCATCTTCAAAGATATAGATATTTGCCAACTTCCTTCATCTATGATGTTTTTTGACTTCCATGTCCAGCCTATAGCCCTGGAATTCTCAAATGATATCCCACCCAAACACTACAATTAGTGGTGTGCCAAATATTTTCAGCCCAAAAATCCCATTCTGAAACTCATACATCCCATTTCCAAGTTGAAACAGGCTGTTTTAACCTCACGAAAAGCATTTAGACCTGTTCTGGTATTAGCAGAAATGTTCTGAGCTTGAAGTAACAGAGTTATGATTAGGTCAGAATAAAATTTTAAATTCAAAATATTTTGTACACCACTATATTATGTAGCAAAGGTTTTTCTTATGCAAAAATATATAGGATATAATTCAGTTTAATTCACAATTGACTGATGTATGGAGAAAAGCAGTAGAAGAAGTAAGAGAAAGTTAATGAAATGTGGCGTCGGATGTTCATGGGTAAGAAATTAGATTTATGGCTATGATATTACAACATAAAATGTCTTGTTGGCAATTGCACGATACATTGTTTTAGTGACAAATTTCTTCTGGGTTTTTTTTTGCTTATAAAAAACACTTTTAAATAAATCTTGCCTCTCGCTCCAACATTTGGGGTATTATTAAGTAAATATAATGGAGCAGCTAAAGAAGTCTGGATTAGTAAAGCCTAAATCTTGATTATTGTCTATTCAGCCATGAAGATTGCTGACTTATGTAATCTTAAAAAAATACTGGCATATTTACATTATATAATTTCTATCATGCTGAAATATATTATTCCCATGCTCTGGAGAAAAAGCACATTATATGAATATGACAAGCAATATTTTTACTAATAACCATTCTTAAACTATGTTGCCCAGCTAGCCAAACCAACTGTTTTACACCTCTATTTCCTAGGCAACATATATTTCACTTCAATGAAGCATTTTTTACAATCAATACCTTATGAAGATCTTCCTTCTCCTGCCTTAGTATCCTGCATTGCTTTTCAAGGCCTTTTAACTTCTGGGTGGAATCTTCATGTTCCTGTCGCAAGGTCACTGCATCTTCAAGCTGTCGTTCTAACCTATTTGAATCTATGAACAGGGAAATTTCTTTTCACAGATAGAGAAACAATTCTACATTTCTCTCTGTAAAGATGAACAATTTAAATTGGATCACAATTCTTCCCTGTTACAATATACTGGCAAAATTGCATTTTATCAACTCTATGGAACATTTTCCACAAGGAAGAGGAAGGAAATAATAACAGGCCAATGCATGGTACAGACATTACAGGAAGAAACAGGAAATTCAATTAAGCAATGAAAGCCCTCACCCCTCTGTCATCTCTAGCTTAAATTAATCTTCCTGCCATCAGAGATTTAATCAAAAGTTTCTTTATATTCAAGCTTTTAAGCTAACAAGAACGGGGAACCTTTAAAGATAAAAATAAAAAAGAAGGGGAGGGAAAAATAAGACATAACATCTTTCCTTTAGCTTTCTGTCATAATTCCACCATGGAAAATTGGTGGGGGAAGGGAACAATCTTTCTGAACAACCAATACTTTAGAAATTTTAAAAATACGTTGTGGGAATTTTTGTAAATATGGTTACTGTTGGATGGAGGAAAAAACATAGCCAATTACAAGGCATGAGTTTATCAAAATACTGCCTGGCATCCCTTCTACTTTATAATTCTAAACAATTCTTTTTACTGCTTTTTATTTCTACTTCCTTGAGCAAATGAATACACTTTCTAACAAATTACTGGACATCAATTACATCTCATTTTTTATTTTAATGAAGGTTTATATTTAATATGCAGCAGCAAATAATAATACTTAAGGTTGGCAATATGCTTACAACATTCCAGGTTGTTGTTTTTTCTATTTTTTTTAAATCTGGAAAAAAAATTAGGTAGGCCAAGGAATCTGGCAGGGCAAATAAAAAGGTTTTTAAATAAATTGGTATCCCCAGATGCCATATTACGGTTCTCAGATTTATAATATGGTAAAAAGCTTAAATAGACAAAAAAAAGTCCAACACACACACATGCACAAAGTGTCTAAATGTTATGCATGCTGTAGAATTGTTCTTTTATTTAAAAAAAACCTTCTAGAAACTATAGAATACAAAGTAAAAGGAAATTAATTGTTGTTGTTATCCCACTTGTTTTTACCTACAGTATAATGGTCAACTCAAGGCAGCAAATATACCTAATATTTCTGCTTTCTCTTTTTCCCACAACCTTTTGAGGTATTGGGCTGAGAGAAAGTGATTAGCCCAAAATGATTAGCGGGGTTTCATACTCAAGAGAGGTTTAGAAGTCACATTCTCTGGCTGTCTAGGCCAACACCTCAACCACCACATCAAACTGGCTCTCCATAGGAAACATTTGAAAGAGTAGGCATTTATGCTGCATCTGCAACTACGTTGAAAAAAAAAATCAGTTATGACTCCTACATTCAAATGATTACTTTCTAAATTCTAGAGGGGGATTAACAATTGGATTTTTATAAAAACTCACAATTGTAACTTTTTCAACAGAAGTAATGCACATTTTTAAAAAAAGCATTTTACAAACTGAAAAATAATTAATTAAAATAAGTATTCTCTGAGTATTGATTTTGATACACAGACAGATTGACTAGATGAAAACACAGCAAAAACAGAATACCTTACTATATAGGTATAGTCCAAAACAATAGAAGAATTCATATATCAAAAGCCACATGATTCTGATTAAAATCTTTCTCCAATGGTTTAAGGCAAGCATGTTCAATCTTTTGGCTTGCCTAGCCACATTAAGGAGGAATTGTCTTGGGCTACATACAAAATATATAATATAGTTAATGTATATAAATAACAAATTTCCTTTATTTTGGAGGGCCACATTACTAGTTGTCCAGGGCTGCATGCAGAACACAGACCATGGGTTGGACACACCTGGTTTAAGGACTGCTTTCTCTAAATTGCTTCACCTGCATCCCATCTATAATCTCAGAACAATCATAGGCCCTACCTAAATATGTCATATATAAAGATTACATGAAATGTATTGTTTTAATATATAATATGGACATCTATGGAGACTCTCAGTCATCCAGGTCAAGGTGCTTTTTCAAAAGGCAATTGGACTTCGTTTATTTTTGTTTGAAATCTTTTTGTTTCTCATCCAAGAAGCTTCTTCAAAATGTTTTCAAGCAAAAAAGCATCTTTGGGGGTATGATATGGATCTTGTTCATTTTCCCTCTTGGCCAAGATAGCAACAGCAATAGCACTTAGACTTATATACCGCTTTATAGTGCTTTACAGCCCTCTCTAAGCGGTTTACAGAGTCAGCATATTGCCCCCAACAATTTGGGTCCTCATTTTACCCACCTCAGAAAGATGGAAGGCTGAGTCAACCTTGAGCCTGGTGGGATTCGATCTGCCAAATTGCAGGCAGCTGGCTGTCAGCAGAAGTAGTTTGCAGTACTGCACTCTAACCACTGCGCCACCGAGGCTCTTGCATAGAGACAAACTCTAATTTTATAAACAATAAAAATTCACAAAAAATAACTAGGAAGTGTCTGGTAGTAGACCTATTAACACATTGTATTAAAAGCAATAAGCTCTCTTCCTTCTATGTAGCTCACATAAGGAAGTTTAGACAAATAATGCAGATACATAATTGACAAGCAGCAATAAATGTGAAGGTGGAGTTTATTTAAATAATCTGAGCTAGGATTGACAGTTCTCAGCACCACTAATGTAAGCAAGCCAAGTTTTAATGAAAGTTTTTTTTTACAAATTCACAATATAAACCAACCGGATAGCCATACAAAAGAGCCCCCAGAAAAATGATTGAGGCCCACCTTTTAAAGTGTATAGCACAAATTAAGGCTGTATCACTGGATTTAGTAATGTATTCCAAAACTCACCTGCTATTTTATTTTTCAAGCGTTCAATTTCTTCATTTAGCTTTTTTATTTCTTTATCCCTATTTGTGTTCATTGTTAAGCGAGTAGAACCATGAAGGGACTGAAGAGCCTGGGTGGACTCTTAAATTGAATGAAAAACGTAATGTTTAGAAATGATGACATTATATTATTCCACCACATGGAATATAAGAAAGCTAAGGAGAAGGTATACCTTGCAACTTCCTACTCAGTTCCAGCTTTTCCTGTTCCAGTCTTCGTATTCTCCTCTCATATGCCTCTATTTGCAAGCTATTCTCCAGGTCACGTTGAACATCCTCATCTTTGGATATGCTACTGGACTGCATTACACTTCTAAGTGAACCTCGATCAGAAAAACAGCTGAGACCCAAAATAATCAGTGCACACATTAATTAGCATGTTTAATCAACTATAAACAGCAACTTCCTGTTGAAAATTCAATAGAATCAGAAAAGTTAATATAATCTTAAGTTATATAAGTTATATAAATATTTACCTACTGAGTGAGCTGGCAAGTAAACAGCAATCTGTTTTTTCTCACTCCAACCCCACAAAGGAAAGCTTACTTGCAAGGAAGTAGCAGTAATAACTTCTACACCAATGGGATTTAAAGCAGAAGATTGATACCACTGCTCCCATGTGCTCTTTTCTATTTCACTTCTTAAGACAGGCATAGCAAGTACAGGAAAAGATTGCCTTTCCATGTAATAATAATCTCAGGTTTAACACTCAGGAAAACATAATAATTGGATTTTTTAAAATAATAATCTCAGGTTTAACACTCAGGAAAACCTAGAACATCTCTGAAAGATGGAACACAAAACATTGGATTCAGTCAGGCCAGTGATCTGATTCAAGTTCAGTTTGCTAACATTTATGACAGGAGCTAGAAAATGATTTTAACTATCATATAAATGATTATATTTCTTTTCGCCTGCCAGAGAGCAAATTTATCCTTTAATATATCAATCAAGACTAGCATAATCTATAAGTAACTAAGCTCAAGGCTAGCTAATCTATCATCCTTTCTGTAGGATATGTCTATTAAGCCCATTGAATAGCTTTGCGATAATCATTAGCCTTTAACTGATTTAGGATAACATTTGATGTGGACACACTAGATACACTACGCTAGCTCCATGAAGTACCAAAAAACCCAATAAAGAAAAATAACGGATTTTGGCATAACTCAGAAATCTAGACAATAGAAATAATAGTAGTAGTTTTATATATTATGCAAGTAATTCATACACCATGCTGTGAGGCTGGAGCTTACAGAAAATCAATTTTTTTGTAGTTAGGAGCCATTAAAGGGTCACTTTGGAATATATACCTGATATGAACCATCAAGCATTTATACTTAAGTTGCTTTTATGGCAAGATGGGGAGCATATACATTTAATAACTAGATAAAATAAATCAAAATCTATTATTTAGCTTTTTTGTCCCATCAATCTATAGAGATATTATATATAAAATATTAGAGTAAACAGCAGCAGAACTGATGTGGGCAAGAAAGAAAAGAGGGTTTCCCCCCCCTCACCCCACCCTCTTTTTGTTCCTGATAAAGCACTGTCTTTTTACTGATCTAACATGCATGTGTGTGTGTGTGTGTGTGTATGTATTGGAATAATCATTGTATTATAATCTTAGAAATCAGCTGATGTATTATATAGGCTTGGATCGTATGAATTCCAACCTTAAATAATACATACGTATATAAATATACTACCTTGGGTTTACTCTGCAACACTGCCATTATAGAAAAATACCTCTTTTACTTTCCATGTCATTCTGTAAAGCATGTCTACCTGATAAAAAAGGAAGCAAAGACTACCCCCTAGATCTGGAGGCCCTCCATGTGCTTCCTACTCTGCAATTCTTTTTTTTTTTTTAACTTACCTTTCTGTTGTGTAGGTAAAACCAACAAAAGGTAAATGCAACCCAGAAAAGCCAGTATGAGAACCAGGTGGTATCATCTCCTTCATAAAAATAAAGAACAAATAAAAACAGGATAGTGAAACCAAGGAAAGACACAGAAAACACATCACAAGGGGCTCCAGCCATTCTAGCCCAGAGCCCGGGAAATCATTTGCAGGTGGTCTTGAGGCTCATCCTTATGAACCAATTTCTTCTTCAAAAAGTATATTTCTGGACAATAATGACTAGGGTTTCCAGGGGGGAAAATGGAACGTTCCCTGCCCAGAACATAAGAGTTTTAAATATCTCTGGTTATATGTAAATTTGTGAATTGGCACTGTTTAGACTCTGAGGTCTGGTTATCAATATAGCAAATGAAAAATATTTCATTTTATTCATTTTATTTAGTGAATTTATATTGCCTCCTATTCGCACATGGCGACTCAAGGTGGGTTACAGAATATAAAACCCCATATAAAAGCAATAAAATTTGTTAGGGATAACATTGTTTTACCCTAACTGTTTTAGGTAAATAATAATATGTTATCATGGTTTATAAGTTAAAGTGTCTGCAGCTTTAAATATGGGAATGTAATTAGGGGAGTGGTTGTGAAAGCACTTTAAAAGAAGCAAGACGACAGCTTGCTCTCTCTCTGGCTTTGATGATCCCTGATTACTGCTTGGAATCAAGACTGCATTGCTCGAACTGGAGAGAAACAAAGGACTGATTTGTAAGTGAACTGACATAGGATATTCTAAGAGTCTCATAATAATATACTAAAATCACCCCACCCACCCCCTCGCTCCAGTGACAGCACCTCACACGAGCCATTTAATGGCTTCATCCTGCTCTGGATTCCCCAGGCCTGCTGGCAGAAAGAGATTTTCAGTATCTTCTGGAAGAGTGCTAGAGAGTGGGGCCATTCTAATCTCTGGGGGAATGATGTTCCACAAAGAGGGAGCCACCATGCAGAAGGCCCTTCTTCTGGGTCCCACCAGGTATATCTCCCTAGGGATGGGACTCGCAACCTTCCCTCCCTCCCTGCTTTGATGGATCAGGTAGATGTGACTGTCAATAGGTGGTCCCTCAGATAACCTGGTCCTAAGCCATGAAGGGCTTTAAAGGTGACAACCAGCTCATTTAATTTCACCAAGAAGCAAATCGGCAGCCAATGCAGCTCCCACACAAGAGATGATACATGTGCACACCAGGGGCTGCGCAAAATTTAATTTTTGTAATTTCATACATGCTGCTTTTAGAAGCATTGGCATTCTACAAATCAGATGTCCTAAGAAAGATTAAGATTTAAGATTAATTTAGTATAGTAAGTCAAGGAAAATTTGAACTCTATTTCCAAATTATAATTGGAGAACACTCTTGATTTAGTATACTATTCCAGGTAAAAGATAATTATCATTATTTGTGTCATGATGTCAGGTCATAAATGATATAATTTACACAAATCATCAGATTCAACAGACTTTTATTGTTTTGGGGAGATGTCCAAAAGAAAAAAAATTCCCCATCATAGCTGAAGTTTGGTAAATCAAGTTTACTCTAATAAATTTAATCAGACAAGCCATTTTTCTCACACTGTCTACATATACAAAATATTGTAGACAAAAGCAGAATAGAAGTAAAAACATTAAACATATTTCAAGGTCTGTCCAGTTCATATCAAACAGCTAGAAACAGAGATTTTGAACTCTAAAACTCTTTCCAGAATGCTCCTATATTCAAATGTCATGATTCAGCTCAGAAGCTAGAAAACCAGTGATATAGAAAACAAACAAAATTAACATCAAAAGAAAATGCAGTAATTACTCACAGGATTTCTCAATATATCATCGTCTACATCAAAATTTGATGTATCTGAAGGACTGCTAACTTCTGGAATGTAAGGTGCTTCTAGATTTCGGATATTATCCCAATTGAGTCCTTCAAAAAATGCATGTGATTTGAAATCTTCTATTCCATTCTGCCCCAGACGACGTTCCCTGCTGCAGATAAGTCGTTGGATTAAGTCTTTTGCTTCTTCAGATACGTCAGCAACATGAGATGGAAACTGGAACCTCTCCTGAAGAACAGGAAGGGAAATCTGAATTGAAGATATTCTTTTCTATAACAAAATATTTTTAATGTGTACATTTATACCATTTAAAAATACTACAGAAGGCTTCAAAATTTGTTAAGTGTTCTTGTTTTTAGACTTTCTACTTTTTAATGTTAGTCATGTATCTTTGACGTTGGTTGTCTGAAGAAACACCCTTAAATATATTTTATTAGTCTAGACTAATTTCAATAAGTTGTACTTATATTTTCTGCTGAACGTGCTCATGTTAAGTCTGGTTTGCTGCAAAATATACAGTGAAAAGGTTTTCAGAAATAATTGAATTGATATATTCCAAGTATACAACAACAGAGTTCTGAGAAATACCTGTTCTGAACATTAGTCACAGAAGACTTTTCTTAGAAGATACACTGAGTAATGCAGTTACTCATGCACACAAACACAAAGATTTTGGATCCTGGTTACATATACAAAACATGTACGCAAATTACAGCTAAGAGGAACAAATGTTTTATAGCACTTACTTCATGATTCATAATCTTCCCATAGGTTTCCACCAGTGACTCTGCATAAAAAGGTGTTTCTCCATATAACATTTCATACATGCAGACACCTAGTGACCACCAGTCACATTCAGGTCCATATTTTCCCATGCCATCCTCCATGGCTTGCAGTATTTCAGGGGAAATATAATCAGGGGTGCCCACTGCAACTGAAGATTGTACCTTGAAGAGAACCAATGTAAAATAGTGTATAAGGAGAAATTAATTTAATTATATGCATTTATAAATCTATAGATCAATGAACATTACTGAGATACAAAAAGAAAATTTTATGTTTTCTTGCATTATTAAATAAAAATGAAAAAAATCACAACACCACTTTCTTATGTACAAATAAAAAGTTTAATTGGCCATGAAACGGCATAAGGAGAGGAAATACATGGGAATATTACAGGATACTTCATTCATAAAGAATACATAGCAGTTCTAGATTAAACATATTGAGAGTGATACAATGTAAAATGTTGCTATATTTACATGTATCTATGCAGTACTTTTGCAGCTTATCTTCCAAATATAACCCCCAAACAAACTCAAACACACTGCAGTTTAAGTATTCTATTTAAAAAACTATACTTTTTTTGATACATACAGTGCCATCCTCACTCATCTTTAAGCAGGATCCAAAATCTGCCAGGCGTATGTGGCCGTTCGCATCCAATAAAACATTGTCAGGTTTTATATCTCTGGTTTTTCAAAAAAGAAAAAGGTATTATTTTAAATCGGGCACATAGTTGGAACATTACCTTCAACCATGTATTCTAAATGTACATCAAAATCAAGTTAGTTGTTATAAAAATAGGATACTGACAATTGTATACCATTTATATTTAAAAACTGATGTCACTTTATAACAGCAAAAGATCAAATCATCTATGCCAGAAAAATAATCCCAAATATCACTATAAAGAATATTGTAAAGTATCACTATGATTAATAAACCTATCAGATTAAACTCCCACCCTGAATAGGATGTCCACATTGTGAAAATATTTTGGAAGAATAATTTGGAGCATGTAATGGTTCATTTTTGTAGCTAATGTACATTATTTTTTCAGGTTTGTATAAAAGTCTGAAACAAAACATGGGTCTTCAAAAATTAGCCAGTATGCACTGCATTTAAATAAGTTCTGAAGAATTTGTTCCAAATCATTTTTGAACTGTGCTGCTTTGACAAAGAATTTCCTGGTTTCTATTTCTTTCAAAGTGCATATTTTAATATGGTTTTGATAGTTTTCACAAAAAATAGTTCTACAAACAACAATGAAAAATATCTTTATATATGCAAACATTCACAATTGCTTTGGTTTTGTTGCTAAATTGAACTATCTATTCTATTTCCCATTTAACTTGAATCGTAATAAAGTATAAATCTGCCAAGCTTGTTTTCTGACTTTGTTAGAATATAACGTGCCTTCAAATTTCTTGAAAATTTTTTAAATTTTCAAAAAATGTCTAATAAACATTCTGGATGTTTAGATTTAAAAAAATAACATTCACAGACCTAGCAAAAATAAAACCCCAATATATATCTGCCATACTTCATGACAGTGTATTTATGAAATTATTCTGAAGGAAAAGTTCCAAGCATAAATTAAAGAAAACTCATCTTCTACACTGAAAAAATAGCAGAATTAATGTATGAAGAAAAACTATTGCTAAGAAGTAGATCATAGATCAATATCCACATATAGTGCAGGTTTTATCATGTGTTTCTCATCTGTTTACCGAAGATTCTTTTGGAACACGTATTCCTCAGAACAACTCAACAATAAAAATGCACAACACGTACTTTGTCTCCCATTTCCTCTCACAGTATAAGAGGAAGGAAGGTGATTAACTACTGAAGAACTTTAAAACTGTGGTATTACTTTCAAAGCTTCGCTAACACATGAACTTTTTCTGCCAGCAAAACAATATGCAAAAAGAAACACTAAGAACTAATAGAGGTTTCTTTGCTGTACAGTGTAATCAAAACACAATAATGCAACACATGTATACTCAAAGGTAAACCTCATTGAGTTCAGAGGGACTTACTCTGAGGTAAGCATGCATAATATTGCAGCATAAGCAAATAATTACATTAATGGACAGTTATATTAATTCACTTCACTGATTCTCCTCCCCCCCCCCCAATTTTATCATAAATACTTATCCTAAAAAGCTAATATCACTTTGCTGGCTAGTTCTGATCAAAGCAATGTCTTCGAATGATTTCCTGAAGCAATATAGTAATTTCTAAAGGTTATTAAAAGCCATTTTGTATTTAGCAAGATAAAAATTACTTTAATGGAAAAGGGTGTTGGTATAATTACCTGAGAATGCCCTTTCCATTCATGCTGCAAGAGAGTCCAGGAATGGGATATGACTCCTCCCTTTGACGTCATAGAGCTGGGTCTGCCATTATAAAAAGCCAGCCCTTAGCTGGCCTGCCACCTTTTAGGCAAAGTTGCTTGACAGACTTAATGTGTCCCTGGAAGATAAACAGTGAAATTTGATTCCCTTCCCCCCTCATCAGGACCAGATGTGTAAGCGTGGGGCTGGACTCTCTTGCAGCGTAGATAGAAAGGGTGTTCTCAGGCAATGCTCATTCTCATCCATACTGCGACGAAAGTCCAGGAATGGGACATAACAATGCCTGCATGTCCACGGGAGGGCCAATGTCTGGTTCAGTCACTCCGATTGTGGTACCACTTTCTGAAGCAGCCTCCATCCAAACAAAGCCTCAGCCAAAGCAAAAGAATCCAGGAGATAATGCTATAAAAATGGCAAAGCGGACACCCAGGTAGCTGTTCTGCAGATTTCCTCCAACAACACCTGAGTAAACCAGGTGGCAGAAGTAGCTGCACTCCTAGTGGAGGGGCTGTGATGTTCTTGGGAACCGGCAGGGACCAAGTTTGGTAGGCCTTGGAGATGCATGTTCTAATCCACCGACCAATTGTTGATGAAGCCACTTTGGTCCCCAAGGAAGTGGGATGAAATGACACAAACATGGCCTCGGATTTTCGAAAAGCAGCTGTCTGCTTGATGTAGATCCGGAGAGCCTGCCTTACATCCAACTTATTCCACTTGTGCTCCAACTTATGTTGTGGTGTGGGACAGAAATCTAGTAGCACTATGTCCTGTGCCTGGTAGAACCAAGAGTTTATTTTAGGAACGAACTGTTAGGGATAACATTGTTTACCCTAACTGGTTTAGGTAAAATAATAAATATGTTATCATGGTTTATAAGTTAAAGTGTCTGCAACTTTAAATATGGGAATGTAATTAGGGGAGTGGTTGTGAAAGCACTTTAAAAGAAGCAAGACGACAGCTTGCTCTCTCTCTGGCTTTGATGATCCCTAATTACTGCATGGACTCAAGACTGTGTTACTTGAACGGGAGAGAGACAAAGGATTGATTTGTAAGTGAACTGACATAAGGATATTCTACACGGACTTTGCTAACTGAATATCCTTGAATGGACTGACTAAATGATACATGACTATTGGACTGTTATTTTGACTATGCTATGAACTCATAATGGAATAAACTATATTTTTGATAGCACAAGCGTATCTGTTATTTTTACTGTATGATAACAAAACATACAAACTTATCTCACTCATTTATCTGTGTGCCTATCTGACTAACGCTGCACATTCTGTTTAGCTTGTCTCCTTAACCCTGGTTGGGGAACCCAGGCTTAACACAAACCTAGAATCTAGCCTTAGAACCACACTGTTCTCATGGAAAACACACAGATCCTGTCTAATGGAGAGAGCCTCTAGTTCCGATACTCTCCTGACAGATGTAATGGCCACTAGAAAAACCACCTTGATGGTCATCAATTGGAGAGACATTGATCTAAGGGGCTCAAAAGGGGGACCCGTAAGGGCCTACAATGCTTTAGGGAGGTCTCATGTGGGAAACCTATGTACAATAGGAAGGCGAAGGTTAGCCTCCCCCTTCAAGAACCTGTGTATGGAAGGATGATGGGATAAGGAAGCATAAGCTTCCCAGGATAGAACTGGAGACAAAACAGCTACCTGATGGTGAAGAGTGTTAGGTGTGAGTCCCTGATCTAGCCCATCTTGAAGAAAGATTAACACGTCTGCGACAGAAGCTGAAGAGTGGTCTAGTGCTGATTTAGTGTACCAGAAACAGAAGACCTTCCAGATAGCATTGTAGATGCGTGTGGTGGAAGGTTTTCGGGAAGCTTGTATATTATCAATCATCCTGTCAGGGAAATTGGAATTCCTCATAGATTGCTGCTCAAGCGCCAAACAGATAAGTGGAATCATTGAAGATCCGTGTGGAGCAAGGCTCCCTGATGCAGAGAGTTCCTGTTGGCTGGGATCCTCCATGGCTGGGCTACAGACAGATTCACCAGATCTGCAAACCAGAGTCTCCTGGGCCAATAGGGTGCTAGGAGAATTAGCTCTGCCTTTTCCTCCAACAACTTACAAATTATGGCTGGAATGATAGGAAAAGGCATAGAGGAGCCCTGGAGGCTAGATGCTCCAAAGCGCGTTGGTCCTCTCCGTTCCCTAGGTCAGAAACCTGGTGAAGAATCTGCCTACCTGAGCATTCTGAGGAGTAGTGAAGAGATCAACTGCTGGAGTTCTGAATCTGTGGGACAAAGCCAGAAACAATGAAGAGTGGAGACTCCAGTCTGATTGATTGACTCTAGACCACCTCAACCAGTCGACCTGAATATTGTCGACTCCCAAAATGTGGTCTGCCCTGATGGATAGAAGGTGTCTCTCTGCCTACCTCCCCAGGCATTCTGCCTCTCTCATCAAGGCCCTGGACCTGGTTCCCCCTTGCCTGTTGACATGGGCCTTTGCGGCCACATTGTCCATCATGACCAAAATGTGGCAACCCTCCACCCTGTTTCAGGGTTAGGAAGATGGCCCTAGCCAATTTATGGGGCATGCCTTGTCTATCTGAGACCCACTCCCTTGAGCTATCTTGCCAGACAGATGGGCTCCACAGCCATGAAGATTGGCATCTGTGGTGAGCAGAATCCTGTCTGGCTCCTTGAAGGGATGGCACCACCAAACTGCCTGAGATTGCCACCACCTGAAAGACTGAAGGACCTGTGGTGAGACCTGGACTCTGATGGAAGTATGGCTGGTTTCTGTCCATTGAAAAGGCAGCAGGAACCATTGAAGTGCCCGAGCATGGAAGTGGGCCCACGGACGATGCCAATGCATGAAATCATCTTCCCCAGGAGTTGAGACAGGTGAGACAAGGAAACATTGTGCTGCCGCCGAATCCAGAGATGGACTCGTTGAGGCTCTCCCCGCACTCTGGTGAGAGGAAAACCTCGCAGCATGATGTATCAATGATCGCACCGAGATGAAGCAGCCTGGTCATAGGGGAGAGATGGCTTTTCTTGAGGTTGATCGAAAAACTGTGGTCTCATAGACACTGCAACGTGATGTGAAGATCGTGATGGGCAGAGTGGACCGACTGCAACTGGATCAGGATGTCGTCCAGGTAACACTGAACCCTCATTGGTAGAGCTCGAAGTGAAGCCGCCAATGCTGCTAAGATTTTGTGAAGACCCAGGGGGCCAATGAAAGACTGAAGAGCCCGGTACTGGAAATGCTCGTTCTGGTAACAGAAACGGAGAAACTGGCAGTGATGAGGCCAGATAGGGATATGGAATTAAGCCTCCATGAGGTCAATGGAGGAGAGGAAGTCGCCCTCCCAAACACTCTCTAGTATGGAATGCAGGCTCTGCATCTTAAAATGCCTGTAAGGGATATATCTGTTTAGGAGCTTAAGGTCAAGGATGTCTTGCCACACACACACACACACACACCCGAGGGCTTCGGGATCATGAAGAGGCGAGAGTAGAAACCTCACCCTCATTGATCCATTGGAACTGGCTCTATGAGCTCATATGTTGACAAGATGTTGAATGGCCGATTCCATGAGGGCCCGTTTGGAACTGTCCCCAGACATAGGACAACATACAAAAAATCATGGGGGTGGAGAAAGGAACTCAAGCTGGAAGCCCAACCTCACCGTCCTAAGCATCCAAGTGTCTGTTGTTGACTCCTCCCACCTGGAGGCAAAAAAAGCCAAATGGCCTCCGATGGGGGGTGAAATGGGGCATTCACTTCGAGCGTCGGAATCAATGACCTCCTCCCCCTTGAAAGGGCCGTTTACCAGGAGCCTGGTGTTGTCTACCTGAAGCCTCAGAACTTTGATCTTGGCAAGGAGGAAATGTCCTCTGGCCCCTGGAAAATCGAGTGGTGGATTCAGGTCTGAAGGAAGAAGGTCGATAGTACAGCCTGGGGCGACATTCCAATCTCTTCCCACCAATGAGAGGACCTTCCTCTTGTCTTTGGTTTCTACCAAGTATGGCTCGAGAGCGTCACCAAACAGTCCTTTTCCAGCACATGGGGCTGACGCCAACTTCTATTTCTGCCACAAATCGGACTGCCAATTTTGCAGCCAAAGGAGCTGTCTGGCCGCCAGTGAGGAGGCCATGGGCCTTGAAGCAAACTTGGCTGGATTCAATGCCGTGAATTCTGCCGTGAATTCTGCTGTTGCAATTATCTTGCTGAGATCTTGATGTACCCTGAAATCGGTAGCCGGGAATCTCTCCTGCAGCTGGTGTAGCCAGTGCAGTGAAGATCTCATGAAAAATGAAGCCACTGTAGATGCCCTGATAGCACGAGCTGATTGAATCTGAGGGTTTGCTTGAGGGTTTGCTCAGATTTATCAGTGGGGAAGGGTGTACCTCAGTATGAACCACTGGCTTGGAGAACAGAGAGTCACTGTGGCTGGAAGAGGCCCCCTGTGGTTCTGGAGCCACCTCCTCAGGGGTTAGCTGGGCCATGACCAAAGCTTTGTGCAGGAGTGATTTAAATAACGAAGGTTTAAATACCATTGCTGAAGGAGGTTGAACAGATCTAAATTCTTCCTCCTCTGACATATTAGGATCTCTGATCTCACCTTCCTCCTCTTCAGAATAAGAGGAGCGGTTGTGTTCAGAAGGGTTGGTATAATCCCTCTCCTCATCCTCACCCCAATCTGAATGGGTAGGCTAGAAACTGAACTGTTGTCTAGGAAGGCCTTTGTGGGATGAAGAGACCCCTTGGGACAAGTTAGGAAACAAGGACTGTTGGTGGGTGAAAGAGTTGTTGAAACCCCTTAGCCTAATGGCCACTGAGACTATTTCCCTGATGTCATCAGGCCTGTTCCCTGTGGGTGGTGGGGTCCACTGGATGCAAGTCTGCAGCAGTGAGAGTGAAGGTTGCCTCAGGCCTTGGCCTATGGCCCCCTTGGATTATTTGACCTACGGGAAAGGAGGGCCCAGGGCCCCAGTTGCCTGTCTAGAGGATGGAACTGATCTACTCAAATCCTGGGGTAAAAGCTCTTCTTCCACTCTTTCTGAAGACCAAGCTAAAAGGTGGCTAGCAGAGCTGGGAGCATTCTCCTCCCCCCCCCCTTATAGAAATCTCTGGGTAACACTGTATCTCCCTTGGATGAGAAGCTTGCTGGATCTGGTCCCTCATCTGTGCCAATGTCTTTGTAAATTGCTTTTCCAGAACAGCGTACCTTCTCTTCTCAGCCCTGAGCTCTGATTTGGAAGTCTTTTTGGGAGCCAGGGCCTTGGCTCTGATCTTAGCAACAGCATCTCTATTGGCAGAATGGCCTCTTTGTCTTCGTTTCTTCCTCATAGGGGCTTGAGAATCTTGGGCTTCTTCCAGGCCCTTGGGGTCTGTGACTTCCCTCTCCATTCCGCAAAACAGAGCAAGCACAAGAGGTGCTGTGAGCTTCCCCTGTGGTAGTGCTGTCTGTAGCGTGGGCCAGGTGAGTTGAGGGAGCTGTGAGGCCCAATTAGGGAAACAAAATGGCCATCTGACTTTCAAAATGGCCACCCACCATGTGTAGCAGCCCTGGGATGGTCGCACACCCTCCTTTGCTCCTTAGACTCTTACCAGGACCAGAGCGATTAGCAATAGCCAGAAACAACTGTGAAGTGGCAGGATTGAGCTCCAGAGTCAGCTGTGAAGCAGCTAGATTAGCGGCTTGTTTGCACGATCTTTGGGACTGCGTGGGAGGCTCAGCAGGACGGTTGCTGAGCACGCCAAAGCCTGGGCACTGCAGGAAGGCAGATCCCCGCTCTCCTGGGTTGTAACTCAAACCGGAGCCCTGGGAGCAGTAAGAAGGCTAAAAAACCTTGGAAAAGAAATCACTGTTGCTAAACTCTTTTTAGCTCAATATTACTCCTTCCAGAGACAAAGCTCCAAGACAAGAAGCTGAGTTAAAAAGATGGCAGGCCAGCTAAAGGCTGGCTTTTTATAATGGCAGCTTTATGACATCAAAGGGAGGAATCATATCCCATTCCTGGACTCTCGTCGCAGCGTGGATGAAAACTATTGGTCTGCTAAAATGGCCACACATTAACAAACTTTTTAATCGCACTGCTCTATACATTCACTATCATACATTTTTGTGATGGTTTTATATAGATTGCAGCATTAAATTGTGCTCCGTGAAGAACACAAAACAGGAGTAACAACAGAATACTGGATTTCATTTGTGAGGTTTGTAATCCATAAACCCAATTCTTCCAAGATATATTTTATATGTCATCCACTAACTAGTGACTCAACCTCTCCAACTGCCCCAGATGTTTCAACTATCTCAGAAATGAATATTCTCTTTTTAATATTCTGAACTTATAATATAATGTACATTAAAACAAATATTTGCAATCAATTCAGCTTGCTTCGGACTTAATTATTCCTTAGGTTTATCTTTAATGCCATGATGAACAGGACTGCATATTTAATATAAGCCAGCATAGATCAATTGGCTTGAGAAGTTCCCACAACAACTCAATATTATTAATGTTTAATTCCTTTGCCAGATCTGGAACTGATTTACCTACAAAAAGGTTATCTCAGAATTTATAGCAATGTCTATTATATAAAATAGTACAGATATATTGCTTTATTTAGTAGGACTCACATGCTATGGGATGAGTGGCCTACATTCTCTTCTTATATGAAAAGATTTTAATAATAACAACAACGATGCTCCCACCTTTTTTAAATATATAGTTTGATCAATTCAAGAGAATATACTTGCCTCCTATTTCCCTCCATAACAACACCCTGTGAGGTGAGCTGACCTGAAAGAGAATAACTGGCTCAAAATCACCCAGCCCACTTTCACGCCTAAGAGAGGCCTAGAAGTTCCAGGCTCCAGGTTTCTAGTTCAGTGCCTTAACCATCAAAGCATACTGTCCTAAACTGAATACTAAATTAGTAAGCTACAGTACAAAATAATAAGTTATTTAAAAAATTAACGTAACTGTGAACAAGAAACAACCAAGTACAACTTATACAAGAACTCCAACCACTGTGTCTTTAAAAAACAAATTTTAACAGCTCTCCTAAAATTCAATAGAGTGGAATTAGTGAAATGCTCCAGCAAGTGGGGCTACTTCACAGAAAGTGCAACACCTTGGGCTACATATTTGACAATACCTAAAAGAAAGGAACCTGTGGAGTGATTGAGCTTCCGAATCCTGTAACTAATGTCACCTTCACATTAAGAAAATTTTAATGTAAGGTAAATTTATTTTTGGTGCTGTCTTAATGTTTATAAACATGTACAGACTTTGTTCAAGATTGCCACAATAAAAAGGTCAAAATGAAGGAGTACTATTAATTCAAGAACATCTTATTTTATTTTCTTATTTTCATAAATAAAGGATCACATTCTAGATGTAATCTCATAAGCAAATGAGGAAGTTTCCTTCATGTAGATTTTATATTTACATAATGAATTTGTTGCAACTATGGTCTTTTACCTACCTATTACTTCAGCATGAAACCTGGCCATGCTCGTACTTATGAATCAGAAACACTTATATCAGCACTTATTTATTTAGAGTGCTCAAAAGCACACAAATAAAATTGTTGCATTAAAGACATGGACAAAATTCTTATTTATTTTATATATATTAAATAAATCAATATTGTATTGATTTATTTTATACAATGTATCCAACTTTCCTTGGTTAAGGCTCAGAACACTAGTCTGGAGAACTGTAACAGGACTCATTTGTGCAGCAACTTATTGCCTGACAACTAGCCTGACAACTAGGATATTAAAAGTTTTCCTTCACTGGCATAGGTCTTCAATATGTAAGTGGATTTGTTGATTTTTTAAAAAATGAGATTGAAAAACCTTTGTTATAGTTATAACTATTGCATTTAAAAATATTTTAAAACAGAAGTCATATTACAATTGTTTTAAATGTTACAATTGAATAATTACACCTGGATGAAATACTTTTTGGTGTTTCGCTTGATTAGAGTAAATACACTGCTATTCCTAAATGCACACCAAACCTACAGTCTGGTCTGTATTCAATTAAACACTGTACACTGGCTACTTCTAGCCATAATTAACCAGAAAGGATAGCCATAAACATTCCAAAACCATTTGGTACAGTTAGTTAAGGGCAGAAAAAACATAACAGGCAAATAAACTAGTAATTGGGGGTTTATCAGCTTTTATGAGTCTGAGGCAGAAGGTATAAAATAATGTATTCCTTTAAATAGCAAAGAAGGTGCCTCAACAAGCTAAGAATTTTGAAAGTAATCATTTTGCAGTAATGCTCAACATGGCAGTAAAGGTCCAAAACTATAATCCAATGTTCCGTGCATGGGCAACCTATTATCTAAACCAGCGGTCACCAACCGGTGGGCCATGAGAAAATTTTGCTGGGCCTCAGAGAAATCTTACTCCCAGAACACCCCCTTCCCAAAGCAATTAATCCAGGTTGCCGCAGAAACACAAGGCCGTGCTGCCCACATGGCCCGCGGGAACCCTCTCCACTCGCTCCTTACCCAGCAAACTTGCCTGCTAAATTGTTATTTTTCCGACAATCAGCTGTGAGATATAGATTAGCTAGGAAGCAGGAAATGGTTGGATTTCTTGCTTTCTAGCTAGTCTTTAGATCTTCGGCTCTGCTTTTAAGCACAGCTGAACCTCCCTTAGGACTGAAGTTCTATTGTTCAGTGAGGAAGTGTGTTCCAGCTTTTTTCCTCACTAGTCCAACACATGAAAGCCACAGGTCACAGCATCAACTTCAATGGAACCAAAACCCTAGCCACTATAGAAAACCCCAGCCACAGAATTATCAGAGAAGCCATAGAGATTGAAAAAAGACCTGAAAGCATGAATAGAAGAGATGATTCCACCAGATTGTCAATTATTTGAAAGCCTGCACTCACAAACAAAAAAATTTCCACACCACTAGCCAGCCAAACACCTGGGCACAAACAGATTCCCCCCTGATACCTCCAGCTCAAACACACCCCAACCAGGCATCCAGATGAAACCTAGCTTCCTAACTAATGATAGCCGTCCACTTACTCAGAGCCAAGCTGCACTAAAAGCCTCCAATACAGGAACACAATGTTGCCAGCCAATCAAGACACAAAAAAAGCCACAAAACAGACAGAAGATATTAGAAACACCAATCAAGCAGAACACAGCAAACTCCAAGACCAATAAACACAGACCAAGACTCCCAACCAATCAGGATGAAGAAAAAACCATTCTGGCACAGCAGTAGGCTAGCCCCAAATTTAAAACTGAAACAACTGTAAAAGTCTGACTCACAGACGAATACAATACAGAAGCCTGATGATGGCAGATGAGATTCTGCCGAAACAATGCTACAACTTTAAAAGCACAACTATAATGACATGGGAAAATACCCGAACAAAGCTGAATACCATACATATAAGTACCCGCGAAAACTTAAGAATATATATATGTGTGTGTGTGTGTTTTCCTTATCTCTTCTCTTTAACTTTTGTTACTACTTTTCTGCCAGAGTCTAGACATTTCCTGCAACATTTTGCCTTAAATCCCATTTATATATAATAACCTTCAATCTGAAAGGTAAATTGAACCAACCCAAATTTGAAATGGTGGAAATATACATTCTGTAAACTAAAAACAACTATTTGATTACAGATGGAAGAAATGAGAATACTGACTATATACCCTAATGAAGGGAAGGGAAGGGCAAACTGGTCTGCTTGAGCCCCCTAATAGTTTACAATATTTGAAGATAGGCATGGCCACAATCTGGAATTATAAATAGGAACATTATTTTAAGATAACAGAATTCATAGCAACTTATTGTTTACATGCCATTTGTTTTTGTATTTTCCAAAATCTGTAGCTTTATTTCAATTTAATTAACTTAATACAGGTAGTCCATGACTTAAGAACATTCATTTAGTGACCACTGAAAGTTACAATGGCTCTGAAAAAAGTGATGTATGCCTGTTTTTCATACTTAAAGACTATTGCAGCATCCCCATTATCATATGAACAAAATCTGGATGCTTGGCAACTGATTCATATTTATGATGGTTGCAGTACCCTGAATTACCTTTTGTGACTTCTAACAAGTAAAGTCAATGGGGAAGCTAGATTAACTTAATAACCACGTTACTAACTTAACAACTGCAATGGTTCACTTATCAATTGGGGAAAGAAAGGTCATAAAATTGGGCAAAACTCTCTTAACAGCTGTCTCACCTAGCAATGGAAATTTTGGGCTCAATTGTGGTTGTAAGTCGAGGACTACCTGTATTTATATGCCACAATAAGAATTACCTTACCTGTGCACATAATGCAGCTGATGAATGGAATGAATGGCAAGAACCATTTCACCAATGTAGAACCTGGCCATGTCTTCCGGAAGCTTGTCTTCAAACTTGCTAAGTAATGTCAACAAATCACCACCCACATAGTAGTCCATTACTAAATACTAAAAAACAAGAACACTTACTGGTAAGAATCACTGCAGAATTATATTGTAAGTGATTACATGAACTTGTTCACTGGAATACAACTTTAATATATGCTTGTGGAAACTGGAGTCAAAGTGAGTGATTTAACTGGTCACACTGACTTTAAAACTGTTCCCTCTTAACTAATAATTAGACACATTCTCTCCCTGGTTATTTCATATATATATACTACTTTACAAAAGAGAAGCATCGATACATACAATATAATTAAAATAAATATAACTTCAAACTTAGTTATACTCCTTGGAATAATTTAAAACAAAAATGAGAATGGAAAACAATGATCATAATGTTTTTCCTTTCTCCTTTGCTAGGGGGAAAATAATTCAAATGTCATTTGTAAAAACTGATGAAATGTATGCTAAAATATGGTCCCAGTGGGTACATGGTGCAGTAACTATGCTGAGGTTAAGATCTATGCTGAGGCTTGTCATTATCTGGGCAAAAGATTGCTTGCAAAACCAAAATTGCACTGCCTCAATTGTTGTAAGAAAATGTTCATGTACATAAATTCTTTCCAATTAATTGGCTTCACTGTAATGATCAGTTATAATCAAAAAAATTTTTTGCATAGCTGAATTTTACCATGATGAACGATTCCTAGATATATACCAGATAATCTACTAAACTACACAGGAATGGACAGCTATACTGAATCTAAACAGCAATTTAGTAGTTCAATGTGTTTCCTGGAGAAATGAAATTACAAGAGTACCAATAAATTGCTGGAAAATATAGATTAAGCCAAAGCTACACATACAAATTGCTTGTTAATTAGTATTTTTCATTTAAATATACTAGTTTTCATATTTTTTTCTAACTTCTTACCATAGGCTGATCAGAGTAAAATATTTCAGGAAACCCTATCTTAATTCCTGTCCACATCTTAAATAAATATAAAAAGGAAACATCAAAAATGGCCTCATGCATCAGCAGGAAAACCACGGGTGAAGTATACTTTATAACCTAAATGTGCTCTACTAAACTTTTTAAAGACTATTAAACAATATTATAATGTGTAATTTTGACAATTTATAAATTGTTAAGGCTTCTACCTAGCCAGTCTGCAAAGTAGTCCTGTGATAATAAATGAGTAAATTAATATGATATGAAAAATACAATGAACAAAGAAGGGAGCTAGTTCTGAGTCATTTTACTTTTGTCAAGGTTCTTAAAAACTGCCTCTATTTCATACACTTGAAATTCTTCCTTTGGCACTCCTTTCCTGAACAACCCTTCTCAAAGACACAAAACAATCAGAATATCATCTCAAGTAACTTATTTGCATTTTCCCCATCTTCTTCTTCTTTTTTTTTTTTTTTGAGAAGATGGCTATTTACTTTTTATTGGATGCAAACCTTTTAGGAACCTCCAAACATTTATACTAGGGATGTAATCCTATGCACACTTACCTGGTAGTAACTCATTGAAATCAGCAAGATTTATTTCTGAGTAAACATGCATAGGATTGTACTGTAAAAGTGGTTTCTTTTCAACACTATTCCAGTTTTTATTGTCCGCAAGTGCTTCAGAGCTGAAAATGAACATTACAGAAGCCACATTTGGCCCACAAACCGGTCTGGCCACTTCTGGATTTTAACAGCAGTCTTGAGATTTGTGTATAAAATGACACATTAACAGTACTGTGCCAAGGTAAGTAACAGATGATAAGGTTCAACTGAACAATTCATCTAACTAAGTTAACTCTAGCTCATTTTGTTCTTTTTTTCCTCTTTTAAAATAAGGATATAAACAGTTACGTATTGACCCAAAAGGAAGAGGATTCTAGATTTTAGACTAAACATCCAAATTTTATATACTTTTCAGCTGTGATTGCCAATTTCTATTTCAAATTATTTCATTAAAAATGTTTATTCCTGACTATACTTCAAGAAAGAACAGAATCGGAGGCCCATTCTAAGAAAGAATACAGCCCGGACAAATATTAAATGTTCAATTCAATTAATGACTGCAAATAAAAATTGCCTGTAAAATAAGGTATCCCATCTGTAAATTTAATTAAGCACCTATTTGCATATACAAATAGAGACACACAAACTAGTCATATTACACACAAATATGCATACACTCATTGCAGTGAGAGATTGCATAAATGTGGGCTCAGCTACCATAAATTTTTGCATGTTTATTGGCAGTAAGTGTGCTAAGCTGTGGAGGTTCTGTTTAGCCCAGATTACTCCATGTAAATGGAATGTAAAGTGAGAAAGAAATTCTTGGGTTCTGAGTTGCAAGAAGAAAACTGGAGGCCTCTATACTGGGCTGCAATCATAATCACAACTGCATACTACTAAATCCCATTAAATTCTGTGTCCCTTATATCCAGGAAAGAATGCTTAGGACTTTTAATTCTGTTCATTCAATTTAATTCTGTTCGTTCAATTCTGTTCATTCATTCTTCTCTCAGCATCCTTGATGCATAAAGGCCAAGGAACTGTAATGAAGAGCCTCTCTATCCAGTGATGATTTTATTGAGCTCTCAGGGTCTCTCCACTGCAATCAATTGCCAATTACATATGGAGAGTAGAAATAAATATTTGTGTCTTCTCTTCATTAGAAGATGAAGGTGGGCTATAACAGTGATTTCTCCTACTTCCACTGAAATGATTCCTTTTCAGCTCTTTGTTTAAATACTTACCTCTTATTTGTTCTATTCCAACATTTTCAACAAATGCAAATCAAAATGGCACCAAACTAGATCACACCAAGCTAAGGACATCTGCTAATACTTTGGAAGATAGGCTCAAGATTCAGAATGATATTGACAGATTTGAGCATTGGACCCTATCCAACAAGATGCAGTTCAGTGAGAAAAGTTAAGGTGTTGCACTTAGGCAGGAAAAACCAAGGCACGGTTAAAAGACAGGCATGGCTCAACACTATCCATGTTAGAGGGGATCTAGGTGTCCTGGTGAATCACTGCTTAAGCAGTGTGCTACAGCTCCCAAAAAAGCCAACACAATCCTAGGCTACCATCAACAGAGAGATAACATCAAGATCACAGGAAGGGATAATACCATTCCTCACTGCATCAGTGAGGCTACATTTGGAATATTGTGTCCAGTTCTGATCACAATATGAAAAAAGATGCTGAGGACCTAGGAAGAGTGCAGAGAACAGCAACAAAGATGATAAGGGAATGGATATGTTTAGCCTGACAAAGAGAAGGCTCAGGGAAGACATGATAGCAATCTTTCAATAATTAAAGGGCTGTCACAGGGGAAAGCGTATTGATTTACTCTAGGGTAAGAAGCAATGAGTAGAAACTCATCAGAGAGAGGTCCAATCTGAAAATAAGGAATAATTTTCTGACAGAGAATGATTAATCAATAGAACAGCTTGCTTTCCAAAATTGTGGTTGCTCTATCACTGAGGTTTTCAAGAAAAGATTGGACAACCATTTGACCAAAAGGTATAAGGACTCCTGACTTGGGCAGGAAGTTGGATTAGAAGATCTCTATGGTCCCTTCCAGCTCTATGATTGTATGAAAATCCCTTTCCTGCCCAGATGATCTCATTGGAGGGGAGGGAGAGGATAATTTTTCCTTTAAAATAAATGCAGTTGATAATGCTCTGAATTAAAAAATATTTGGAACTGAGAAACCAGATTACGAACTACTTCTTTATAGGCTTATTGTACACACATACCAAATAGTTTTCATCCTGAAAAGCGTAGTGCAACGTTGTAATCCACTGACAGTCTCCATTCACCAAAACATCTCTCTCTTCTCGGAAACAAGCAGTCTAAAAATAAAGGAGTGAAAAAGGAGGAGAAAAGGTTGTTTAATCTCCTGACTTGTATATATATAAACAAGGATGCAAATACTGTATTAATGTTTATATAATATAAGATTATAACATTCATAAATATATCATATCTAAAATAATTCAGTATCTAACCCAAGGAACAAAACTTTTCATAGGTAACCAAAAATAATTTAAAAATCAAATTTCAAAAGCATGATAGATAGCATTGGATTCTTGAGATAACATTTTAGTTTTATAGTAGCCTGAATGTTTTTAAAACATCTACTGCAATATTCAGTTTCTTAAAGGTGAACATACTGACAGCCTTCAAGAGAACACGAAACTTTAAAAATGTTTGCTTGAAAGAAAACAAAAATAAGACTAGAGAATGGGTAATACAAACCTGCCCAATTTATTCAATAATATTTCCTGGAAATGGAAGCTGAATTCCTTGCATATATCATATATCTCTGAGCCTATTTCTCCCTCTATCCACTCCACTATTCTTATATGCTTTAAGTATTTAAGGGTCATGATTACTTCCAAGGGAAACAGAAGGTGGAAGATAATTATGACTTCAGAAAAAGTACTTCCTTCTGTTTTAATGAATGTCCTGTCTGAAGGCTTTATGTTACAAAGGATGTGAAACCCATATTAGTATCTGGTATCTAGGAACAAAGAGTAAAATTAGGATTTTTAAATATAGATCATGGAACATATTTCTATCTAATTTTCTATCCCAATTCTTTGATCTGGGGCTCTTACTTCTATTTCCACAAAATTCCAAGCCTATTCAAACATCTATTAACCCTACTTCCAAAGTCCAGCTATTATCAAAAATTGCATTTAAACAATAGAAAGTTAAATTTCAGAATTAGATCTGTCATAAGAACTGCCACAAAAACCCAAAAATGTTTCTGACATGGCAGTGTTTTCTAATTGCATTCTTCTTCTAATTTGTTCAAAATGGGTTTTTTTTTATTCAAATATATGACTATTCTCCAAGTTTTCACAAAAATAATAAATTCAAACTCATTTAAGTCAAGCAATACTAAAGATAACACCTCATAATATCAGACAGGCAAAGAAGATTCATGTATCTTATATTAAACTTTTAAATTGCCTCTCTTTGGAGGTTCACTGGTAGTTCATTCCATTCCATCTATGAAACTATTTACCATAACAGGATTTCTTTCTTATTTTACACTATTTTAATGTAAAATAATACCTCAACTTTACACTATTCAGAGAATAAATCCATAAACTTTGTTAAGACCTGGAGAATAATAGTCTGTTTTTGTTCTATAACATTAAATAGCCAGGTATTTCAATTAGAAAAATATCTTGCAAAATATATCAATAACATTATTAATTCATTAAGCTGAATTAGAATAATTTATAAACTGTTGCAACCATTTTTATAGAAGCTATAACAACGTAAAAGTGAAAGAGTCTTCAACAATCCATCACTTGCCTCCTGTTATAATTATTTCAGGGTCATAACACAGAACATTTCTATGCCTCACTCAAAAATATGCTTCACTAAGTTCAATTAGTGCAGAAACACACAGCCAATTTACTTTTTCTCATACTTTCATGCATGAACTATCCAATTTCTTATGTTTGCCTAATAGTTTTACTACCCACTAGTTCTTCTTTCATTGTGACATTATATCCAAGAATAAGTATAATTACATAACTATGAACTACTAATTGTAGTTAATAATTTGAACTATCCTAGGTAGCATGATGGAAATTTCTAAATCTGCTATGAATATGGGCTACAAAAATCAATCTCCTTATAACATAATGTACAAGGTTATAGTTTTTCAGCAAATATTATTTTGGTGGAAAAGATTATAATTTTTTAAAAGTCTGGCTCAGAAGCATTTACCTATATTTTCTAACTTTGGGAATATTTTATTTTATGCTTTTGGAAATACCCACCAGTTCAGCATAGTGGACCTTCCCTTAAAATGTTTGAAAAGTTTTTTATAATATCCAATGCTGAAAGCAGGACGTTTCAACATAAACATACTGGGAACTAATCTGCACTGATTCAGTATCCTCTTCAAAATATTTAAAGAGATTTAGGATCTCTAATGTATGTGAGCCTGTATCTATACCAGGGGTCTCCAACCTTGGCTCCTGGAAGCCTGGCGGACTTCAACTCCCAGAGTTCCACAGCCAGCTGGCTGTGGAATTCTGGGAGTTGAAGTCCGCCAGGCTTCCAGGAGCCAAGGTTGGAGACCCCTGATCTATACAAATGTGGTAGGGAAGAAGCAAGTCAAGAGTTTTCTTTTCCTATATATGGAATAGAGAAAGACAGATTTCTGTTAGTATCTAGGTATTTTTTAAAAAACAGAAATACTGTAAAATTTTGAAATTGATAGAGGACACACTGTAATGGGAGGATAATAAACTGTGTTGACAGATTGGCAGATCTAAGAATAAAATGTTCCTAGTAGAGTGAAGAGGAGACATTCAACTACAAATGCAACTTCCTGTTCAAAACCTAGCACTATACAAAAAAATAAATAAATCTGAAGCTATAGAAACTGAAAATACCCTATTCTGAGAAACTGCTGTTATGAATATGAACTGGACTGTTTCAAGCCTTTTGAGACCTTTTCACACTTACCCAATGCCAAAATGGTTGAAATTGCCCATTTTGAGTTTATAATAGCTGTTTCATATTGAGTGGGATGTTTCAAATTCAAATTTGAATCAATTGAATTTGAAATATTTTGTATATCTTTACCAAAAAAACCTTTAAAATTTGAGTATTCTTATTGAATTTGGCTATATTTTCTTACATCAGTCAAGTGAACTTGTTAAGGTTTCAGACTAGAAACTCAGTGATTGTGAATTCTATTCCTTCCTTGGGGACAAAACCAGCTGGGTGGCTTTGAGTTACTCACTTTCTCTCAGCCCTAGCACTGGAAAGTGATGGCAAACAACTTCTGAAAAAACATACCAAGAAAAGTTCAGGGACTAGTCAAGGCAGTCTCTGACAATCAAGCACGATTGAACAAGAAAATAAGATTATATAAATCTTCATACTTAAAAATATTGGCTAATGAATTCTTGCTTTATGTATTATATAATGCACATTATATTAAATATCTTTATTATAACAAATAAAATATGTAGAATATATTTATTTAATAATCAATGTTAATTGATTTATTTCTGCAAAATCTACTTCTTTATAAAAATGGAACCAAGTATGAGTCTTTTTTGAAATCTTGACTTTCAATGTAACCAAAGTCCAAGCTTCCATTTAGTAATTAACTTGGTTTTCATAGTAAATAAAAATCATGCTACATGAAAAAAGACAGACCAGTAAATACAGAAAGCAATAAATGGTAGAAAATTATGGTATTTAATATGAAAAACCTTCAGGAAAAAAAATAAATTTCCTATATGCTTAAGTAGTAACTGTTTAATGTGATCTTCTTTAGTACCATTTATAAGGAAACCTGAATTGAAAATATCAGACTTACCTCTGCTCTTTTAAGCATTTCCCATTTATTTAGGATTTTCATTGCATAAATGCGCTCTGTGCACTTTAATTTTACAACTGCAACCTACAATTCAAAAAATAAAAATAACTCCATGACATTCTAGTATTATTTATTTATTTCAGTTTTGAAGCCACCTGACTTTGGTGTGTTACACATAAAAAATTAAAACAAGACAAGGTATATCAAGGGGGAAAAAAGACATCAAACAGAGACAACACCCAAAGAAACAAACAGCAAAATTTGTAACAGTTGTTGTAAAACTGGAAAGGAATGAAGCAGTGGTATAGTATCTCACTTAATGGCCCTTCACTTAACAACCCAGATTCTGTACCAAATTGGGGTTGTAACTGAACATTACTTGTATCCACCATTAAGAATCTTGGCTGCTTTCAAAACGATGTAAGTATTGGGTTCCCTCATTTTTATTACAGTTGACATTGGGGAAAATTTTCATGACCCCTTTACTTAGGTTTTGGCTTGAACAGCAAAGTTAATTTTACTACAGGTAGTTGTTGACCTATGACCACAATTGAGACCAACATTTCCATTGTTAAGCAAGACAGTTAAGTGAGTTTTGTCTCATTTTATGACTTTATTCAGTGCCTTTGTAACTTTGAACGGTCACTAAACAAATAGTTATAAATTGAGGACTAGCTGAAGGGTTCTTCTTTGTTCCAGTTTTTATTGCTTTGGGGGCGGGGGTAAATCTACTCACAACTCTCCAATTAAAAACACAGATAGCAAATAATGAGGGGAGGGAAATCCTTGCTGCCTAAAAATATCTCGGAGAATCATGCAAATGATACCAGGCCACACAAAGAAATCAAGCAACGTCTTCCATTATAAGGCAGAGCCATAGAAAAGTAGCTATGACTATTTTAATTGAAGAAAAAATTATCCTAATGAAAGTGAATGTATAAAGTTTCCATTATGTAAATGTATTTTGGGGACAATCAAAATCAACTCAGTAACATACTGATATATTTAATAAGAACATTGCATCTTGGTAAGATAATTTAAAAATAGTGACTGGTCCTAATAATAGCAAAGAAAATAATTAGGTTCGCTTTGTCCTGAGACTAGAATATCTTTTAAGCACAACTATTTATACTTTTATTTATACATTAGGGAACTTTGTCCTGGACTTTTAGCTTTGCCCTGGGGCAGAGTAGAGAGATGGCATTGAACACACGTCAGTAACCTCTCAGACTCGGGACAGCAATGGTGCAATTGTTCAGATCTCTCAGTGGCTTTTGAAATCATTGATCATGGTATCTTTCTGGGTGGACTGCAGGAATAGGAGTGGAGGCACAGTATTGCAGTGGTTCTTTCTCTGCAGTCATTTCTAGTGGTATTGAGAATATTGAGAAGTTGGTATATAGGATGGCACTAGATTAGATATTTTCACCCATCCTGTTTGATAACTACAGGAAGCTGATTGTTGATGTCATTCATCAACACAGACACATGTATCATCAACATGCTGCTGATATCAAATTGAACATCTCGAACCCAACCTAACCAAATGATTCTGTCTAATCCCAATGTCTGAAGGCTGCTGGGGTCTGTATAGGAGGAAAGAAACTTAAACTCAATCTTGAAAAGACCGAGTGGCTGGGTACTTTTGTCTGGGACCATGAAGTCTTCAATTCTAAAATGGGACAGAACTTCCCTGGAGAAAACTAGTGTGGACTCATAACTCCTGCTTGAAGAGTAGAACTTAGCTATAGCCAGGAGGCCTTTGCCCTTTTCTGGATCAGGAACCCCTTCTCACAGTTATTATGTTTGTGTGCGGACTATTGCAACATGCAACAGTGAATATACCCTTGAAAACCACCCCAAAACTACAGATGGTCTAGAGTGCATCAATGCATGAAGTTATGGGCACATCTTGAAATGTTTAACATCTTTGTATGCAGTCTGCACTGGTTAACAGTTAGCCTCTGGTTACAATTCAGTGCTATTTAAGACTAAGTCCTTCATGGCATAGGGCGTGAGTGACCATCTTTTTCCCTACTTTTTCTTCCTATCCAATAAGATCTAACACAGTGGGCATGTTTCAAATTCTGTCTTTAAAAGAGTATCATCTGATGGGATCTCATTGGCATGCTTTTTCTGTCACAGTATCTGCACCATGCAATAGTAATCTCCAGAGGTCTGAGTTATCTTGATCTTGCCATTCTTTAAATATGTCTTGGAAGACCTGATTGTTTTCCTAAGCTCTTTGTTAGGAAGTATGTGCTTTTGTGAGAATTTTGTTAATGTGCTGTATCTATTAATTCCCAACTTTCTTTTTATTTTTATTTATAGTATTTGTTTTTAACTTATATGCTATGCATGGTTGTTATGAATTCAGCAACTTATACATTTGATTTATATTGTGAGATATAACACAAACATATCATCTTCAATTATCTAGCTTCCATTGTTAAAGGAAGGTGGGTTCAAAACAAAGAACTCCTCCATTGGAAAAAAACAGTCAACAGTATGTTTCCTTTCTCATCTGGGAGCTTTAAAGGCATCTTACCTCACCAAATGCACCTCTGCCAATGACTTTTATGATTTCAAAGTCATCTCGATGAAGTTGCATTTCCTTCACCAACTGGGTAAATGGTTTGGCTGTTTGAAAATAAGAGGAAATCTCAAGTTAAAGTTTGTACATTGCATACTGATGTAAACTTTTGGATTGGTATCAATCTGTATATTAGTATAGATTTGAAAATAAGAAAAAAATTGCTACCTCTGGAAGGCGGAGCTTCGTCGCTGCGATACAGCTGCGATCTCGGGGCTCCGAGATCACACTGATATCTTCGCCCTGGTCGGTCCTAATGGACCTAACCGTCTCGTAGTGATGATGACAGTAAGGGGCGCGTTCTGTAGATCCCAGGGACATTGCAAGCCCCTGGTCGATCCAGAAGAAGCCCTTTTGCCAACGGCGGAGAGGCAGCCATTAAGCTGCTGAAGCTGGGACAGCTCCGGAAGGACGAGATAGAAAGAGAAGTGTATCGGCTGGTGAGGATCTTTTTTTTTTTTTTGCTTGGGACTTAATATGAGAAGAAATATTAATAATAAACTTATTGACAACATTTGATTTAGCAGCGATTTTTTTTAAGTAATGTCAAAGTGAGGCTCGGCTTTTTATTTTTACTCTTTTTTTTTCTTTACCGAATTTCTATTGCGATCTAGCTAATCAGACTGGTTTTTTTCTTTTATATTTTTATATTTACTTGCTCTCTCTTCTCCTTTTTGACTGTTTATATTTTTTAAAATAGAGGCCCCCTTTAATATTTTTTTTTAAATATACATAAATATACATATATACTTTTTTTTTTTCTTTTTAGGCTTTTTTCAGGGGGGAAGAAGGGGGAGTGGCTGGAAGAAACTTTGTAACACTGCCAACTAGAGGCTTGAAAATATTTTGTTTGAAGTTGAGAGTTGGGGAAAAAAACCCTCTTTTCAAGGCTACTGGAAATGATAAGATAGAGGGAAGAAAGAGCACTGGAGGATGTTTATATAGGTGCTCTTTGGGACTTCTATTATAAACTGAATATTTGAAGCTTGGCTTTGAAATTTGTGGAGAAGCCAAATAAGAGCCTTGGATAAATAAAAGGCAGTGTGCGCTTTTTTTTTTCAATCCTTTATTAATTGTTTTATCCCTCCCCTCCAACCCCACAGCATTTTATAATATTGATATACTTATTTTTTATTTTACCTCATTTTTATTTTATTTTATTTTTTAAAGGGGAAGTTTCAGAATATTTTTTCACTTTTTTTTCTCATAGGGATGTCTGCCTCTTTATCTCTATTTTTGACTTATTTTTATGGCTATTTTTCATTTTTTGAGGTCTTTCAATTGGATTAAGGTGGGAAGAACCTGAAGAACTCTTTTTTTCCCCTTTTTCTTTGCTTATTACTTTTTGATATTATTGGGCTTTATTTTTTTTCTTTTTTTCTCTTTATTTTCAATTTTTACTTTTGAATTATAATTGCATATTTCACAATTGGATTAAGGTCTTGAAGAACCTGAAGAATTTTTCCTTTTTAATTTTGGGCTTTTTACTTATTATTGGTTTTGTTTTTTGTTTTTTATGGTGTTTTCCTTTTTCTTAATTGGATTATAATTGGCTACCTCACTAATTGGATTAAAAGAACCGGAAGACCCTGAGTTATTGAAATGAGTAAGAAAATTTTACCTTCGGGCATCTCAACTTCTGCTTCTGTCTCCCCATCATCTGGAGGACGACTCTCAACAATGCCGAAGCAAGATAAAGCGCAAGTGGATTTAACGATAGTTATGCAAGGAATACAAGAACTTAAAATGAGTATTGAACAAAGAATGGAGAGTATTGACCAAAGAATTAGAAAGGTTGAGAAAAATTTGAAAATGTTCAACAAATGATGGTGAAACACGATGAGAGAATCCAAAAAATAGAAAAGAAAGACAAGCAAAGAGATGATACAATTGGAAATATTGATAACAGATTAACAATGGTCGAACAAGAAAAAAGCGGGATGTTGAAGTGGAAGATGGACAGGTCAGAATTTTATCTTAGATTTCAAAATATCGAGGAAGAAAAAGGACAAAACTTGGCAGCAGTAATGATTGAAATCTTGGCTGGAGTCTTGGAAATAACAGAGGAAAAGATGATGAATGGAGTAGATGAGATATATCGAGTCTTCACAAGATATGCGATGAGGAACCAATTACCAAGAGAGGTACATGTTAGATTCACCAAAAAAACTATTAAAAACCAAATATTACAAGTGGTAAGAGAGAAGGGGTTGAAATACAAAGGCAAAGAGATCCTGGTCTTAAAACAAGTATCTAGAAAAGTGAGAAAGATTAGAAGAGATTATCAATTTTTGACCAAAATGCTATTGAAAAAAGAGGTGAACTATAGATGGCTGATTCCAGAAGGATTAATGTTTACATGGCAAGAACAGAGACACAGAATCGATTCAATTGTGAAAGCAGAAATATTCTACAAGGAATTTTTCGAAAGAAGAGAAATGGAGATAGAAAAAGAGAACATTTTAACTGAATCTGAAGAGGACCAAATGGAGATGGAAAAAGAAGAAGGTGCAATAGGTGGACAAATGGAGATCAAAGAACAACGTGAAATAAGATCCACGAGAGCTGTTAGACCTAAATATAAAGCATAACCATGGGAGAAAAAAAACTGATTTCCTGAATATAAATGGACTGAATTCAGCTACCAAAAGAAGGAAAACTTTTCACAAATTAGAGAAGCTGAAATTTGATATAATTTGCTTACAAGAAGTACACATTAAAAAACAACATGAACAATTATTGACACGACCAAAGTTAGGGAAAATGGGCGTTGGTCCTTACCTGACATGCCATTTCTCTGGAGCCGGGAGGATCATCCAGAGAGTGGGAGGTGCTTCAGTCTGCATTGTTGAAGGCTGAGCTTAATTACTGAGGAATGCTCCTCCCTCCGTCACGTGGCTCCCTTGCATTTCCCAGTTTACGCGAAGATGAGAGTGAAGAGAAGATCGTGCTCTCATCTTACTATGCTAAGCGGTTCCTTGGCCAAAACAAGACCCCACCAGACGGTGAACTTAAAAGGGTGGGGCTGGATGATCCTCCCGGCTCCAGAGAAATGGCGTGTCAGGTAAGGACCAACGCCCATTCTCCTGAGAGCCGGTCGGATCATCCAGAGAGTGGGACATACCAAAGCTTGGCTGTCCTATGGGAGGGACTCCATCTGGTTCTGAAGTCCCTGCGGTTCCTTGAGGACTCTCTGGAGAACTCGTCTCCCAAACGAAGCCTCCACCGAGGCAAATATGTCAATCTTATAATGCCTAATGAAGGGAGATGGGGAGGCCCAGGTGGCCGCCCGACAAATATCAGCAATTGGAGCCTGGGTGGCCCAAGCTGCCGAGGTGGCTGCACTTCTGGTGGAGTGTGCCGCTATGCCGCCGGGCACCGGCAGAGCCTGGGACAAGTAAGCTTTGGAAATAGTAGCTCTAATCCAGCGGCCGATGGTTGCCGGGGACACTTTGTGTCCTAAGGATTTAGGCTGAAAGGAAAGGAATAAGGATTCGTACTTCCTAAAGGGCTGGGTACGTTTAATGTAAATGCGGAGGGTCCGTCTGCTGTGCAGCCCCCCCGGGGGCGAAGAAACGCGCTCCCGTTAAATCACTATCCCAATGTGCTTACAGTAGGGTGCCACTAAAATCAGCTCTGCTTTCTCGGAGATGAGCTTCTGGATGACCCTGGAGACCAGGGCCAGCAGAGGGAATGCATATAGAAGCCCTGTGAGCCAGGAGCAGCGGAGGGCATTGTGATTCTCGGCCCCGTGGGAAGGATACCTCGAGAAAAACCTGGGGAGTTGGGTGTTGAGCGGGGATGTGAAGAGGTCTACTGACGGGAGGCCGAACATCACGGTCGCTTCCCTGAACAGTGACGGGTGAATGCGCCACTCGGATTGGTCCACCATGGTCCTGCTCAGCCAATCTGCTTGGGTGTTTAAGACCCCTGAGATGTGCTCGGCTTTGAGAGAGAGGAGATTGCGCTCCGCCCAACGGCAGAGGCGCTTGGCCTCTCTCATCAAACTTATGGACTGGGTGCCCCCTTGTCGGTTGACGTGAGCCTTGGCGGTGATGTTGTCCATGAGTATCAGGACATGCCGCCCGCGTACGTGGGGAAGGAAGTTGCGCAGGGCCAGGTGGATGGCACGAAGTTCTAACCAGTTTATATTGTGTGTGCGTTCTACCTGTGACCATTTGCCTTGTGTCGAGAGCGAGTGGATGTGAGCATCCCATCCGGACAGGCTGGCATCTGTGGTGAGGATGAGGCATTGGGGTTCCTTGAAGCAATGTCCCCTGTTGATGGCGGGACTGATCCACCAGAGGAGAGACGTGAGGACCCTTGAAGGCACCTTGACCGTGGCCTTTGAATTGCTTCTGCCGGTCCTTTGGAACGGGAGCAGGAACCATTGTAGGGATCTAGTGTGTAAACGGGCCCAGGGAACAATGGAAATACATGAGACCATTTTACCGAGTAATTTAGGCAATTCTAAAAGTGTTACCTTTCTTGATCGTCTGATATGTTTGACAGTCTCCTGGATGCTACGGAATCTCTCAGAGGAAAGGAAGACCTTTCCATGAACCGAGTCAATGACGGACCCCAAGTGGGTGATCCGTGTAGATGGTAACAGATGGCTCTTTTGCCAGTTTACTAGGAACCCATGATCTTGGAGAGCAGAAAGAGTAGCTCTGATATCCTTTTCTGCTTGGGGTCTGGAGTGAGACAGGATGAGGATGTCATCCAAATAACAGTAGAGATGAACCGGGAGGTCCCTGAGGTGGGCCGCTAGGGCCACGAGGACCTTAGTGAAGGTTCTCGGGGCAGAGGCCAATCCAAAGGGAAGTGCCACATATTGGAAGTGGTGATGATTGTAGCAGAACCTAAGGAATTTGGAATGGGAGGGACGGATTGGGATGTGAAGGTACGCCTCTGAAAGGTCTATGGAGGATAGCCAGTTCCCCTGCCTGATGCCTAGGAGAATGGATTGTAGGGTTTGCATCTTAAACCTGCGGTAGGTCAGGTAACGGTTAAGGCGTTTCAGGTCTAGAATAGCCCTCCATCCCCCTGAAGATTTGGGGACCACGAAGAGGTGAGAGTAAAACCTCTGCCTCCGCTGGGATGGTGGTACAGGTTGTATGGCCTGTATGGAGAGGAGATGGCGGATAGCTGAATCCATTAGGTTGCATTTGGTGAGATCCTTGGAGGGGGGGATGCCATAAAAAATTCAGGGGGGGCGCGCTGAAATTCAAGCGCGAGGCCCAGTCTGATGGTCTCCCTGACCCAGGCATCGGAGGTGGAAGAGTCCCACCGGTCGGTGAAATGCTTGAGGCATCCACCGATGGGGAGGGGTGGACGGGGTCTATCTGTTGCGCCGGAAGGGCTTCCCTCCTGAATCCCTGAAGGGGCACCTGTAGCTGCCGCCCCTCCTGCTCCTGTCACCCGGATCGGCTCGATCCTGGGGCTGGAAAGGCCAGAAGGAGGGGGTCTCGGGTACCTGGGCGGAAAAGGAAACTGGTAGAAAGGTCGTGAGCAACCTCTCCGAAAGGGCTGTGCTCTTGAGTCTGACCTACGGAAAAGGGGGAGGAAGAAATTTTTTCTTGCTTCTGGTTTCTGATAGAAATGGCTCCAGGACGGTGCCAAATAATTTGTCCCCTTTTATGGGGGCGGTGGCCAGCTTAACTTTGTTCTTTACGTCTGCCTGCCAGTGCTTGAGCCAGAGCAGGCGGCGAGCTGTAACATGAGAGGATATTGCTCGGGCAGAGAACTTAACTGCGTGGTATGTGGCGTCGGCCGAGAATTCTGCTGCAGCCATCAATTTTGCTATGTCCTGGTGTGCCCTTGTGTTAGAGGGGGGGACATGCTGCCTCAGTTGACGGAGCCACCGTATCGAAGACCTGGTGAAGAAGGAAGCGGCAGTGGCCGATCTAATGGCCCAGGTGTCCACTTGGTGAACCCTACATAAAGCAAGCTCGGACCTCTTGTCCTCGGGCTTCAGGACCTCCAGGGGATCACTGGGGGAGGACGAGGATGCCAAACCAACGATGGGCTCATCTACCTCGGGAGTGTTAAGCAGGTTGCAGAAGCTCGACTCAAGGTTAAAGAACCTCCTGTCCTGGATGGATGGGGCAGGGGGGGCCCTTGTGGAGTCTAACTGGTTTGAGACTAAGTCATGAAAAATGGGCAGGGCCGGGATCACCTCCGCCTCCACCAGGGGCTGCCTAAAGAGGGCGTCCTCCTGTCCCTCTGCTGGGGAAGGGAGAGCCGAGGAGGACTGTACAGACAGGCCAGAAATGTTCCTGGCCTTAAATAGGAGTGATTTAAACATGTGCAGCTTGAACAGGCCCACAAAGGTGGGTTGATCCAGGGTGAGGCCCTCGTCCTTGGACATGTCCCCCTCCATAGGGTCTATCTCCGATAGGGGCTCCCCCTGGTGCGTAGACCCCCATTCCAATTCTTCCTCCTCCCCGAACCAATCTAGGTCCTCCATGGTCTCCTCCAGATCCCTTTCTGGGAGAGGACTGCCCTCCTGTAAAGGTACCTGACCAAAAGTGGGGTCTGATCTAGGCGAGGACCTAACTGATGGCGAGTCGTGTTCAGGCGCCATCGAGGGAGGACCAGACCTAGACATCTGTTGCAGGCGCTCTGCAATCCCCTGGCGAATAGCCCGTTCCATCCATGCCTGCATGTGCACAGGGATCTCAACTGTGGCGACCTCCTCATGGCGCAGACCAGCGGCCGTGGGCGTAAATGTTGCTTCCGGCGTCCGCCTGGTCGTTGGTCCGGGAACCTGGTGTCCCTGAGATGGGCTGCGCCTGGAGAGGGAAGAGCAATCTGGAGGAGGGGGGGTGTTTGGAGGTAGAGGGAGCAGAGGGTGGGGGGGCTGGAAATACCGGTTGTGTCTCTCTAGATCGTCTGTCAAATTCTTTCTCCAGTGCCCTATGACGTCTTAGAGCGTCCCTCTGAGAAGCTTTGGAAGTTTCTTTCAGGACTTCCTTAGCCTGTTTGCGCAGGTGGTAGGATTTAGATTTGGCCTTCAAAGAAGGGCCTTTAGCGGAATTGTCATCTGCCATCGTAGAGGAAAGGACTGTAATACAAAAGTAAAGGCGGTTGGCTCGCCAAGGGTTCGACCTACAACAAAGGCCGGGTGTCCTTTCGCTGGCCCGCACCCCCTTTTGGAATTTTAAATGTATATAAACTAATATAATTATTTATACCTTTATGCCTAAGCGTACAATCAAGATATATAAGCCAACCAGTGTTGGCAACGTGAAATAGCCAAATATTGATAAGATGTAAATATATATATATGCAAATACATCCATCTATCTATCTATCTATCTATCTATCTATCTATCTATCTATCTATCTAATTGTGTATCTAAATATATTTAGATATCTATGTAATGATAAATATTACTATTAGTATTATTATTATTTATAATATTTAATCCAAGGTCTGGTTGGAGCTCCCAGGAAGGAGTGACCCCAGGAACTGCTGTTAAGATTGCCAATGTGCCAAATAAAACGCCTGAGGCTGGATGAGGCCTCTGGCAGCTGGAGCTCCCAGGCAACAACCGGGAGGGATAGGCTGCTATTTCCTGCCCTGAGCGTGCTGCGGAAAGCCAACAAGTTTGCCAATTCCCCTAAATCTCTGATAGCTCTCACAGGCTGGAAGGCCTATAATTAGAGCTTGTCCCTTCGCAGCTCAATGAGGCCTCTAAAAGCGGCACCCAACACGCGGTGGCGCCCAAAATGGCGGCCTCCCACGCTCCCTTACTCACGGGCTGCTCAGGGCCAAAATCAGCCTCTCCGGCACGTCTAGGGACCGAGAGAGGCAGCCAGGTGATTTTCGCCCCTTCCTGGGGCGATCGGCATTTACGGTGGGGGGGAACACCAGCTGCGCTATTACAGCGCGATCAAATAAAGCCACTACGAGTGCGAAGTAGAAAAGCGGCAGGAAGAGGATCAAATTGGGGGGGGATTGGCGCCGGAGCGCGGAAGCCGCCTGCTGTGCAGCCCCCCCGGGGGCGAAGAAACGCGCTCCCCTGTTAAATCACTATCCCAATGTGCTTAGAGGCTAAGGAGAACCAGGGCAATGATAATCAAACCTCAAGAAAAAAAGAGCTCTTGAATCGGCCAAGGAGTGGTGAAGACACAGCCTACTCTCACGAAGGCTGAGCGTAAACTGGGGAATGCAAGGGAGCCACGTGACGGAGGGAGGAGCATTCCTCAGTAATTAAGCTCAGCCTTCAACAACGCAGCACCTCCCACTCTCTGGATGATCCGACCGGCTCTCAGGAGAATATTTACTTCTCTGACTCATTGTAAGAAAAGAGGAGTGGTTTTGTACATCAAAGAAACCACTCCAGTCAAATTGATTTATACTGATGAAGATGGAAGAGTATTAATAGTTGAAATAGTGGATAATAATATAAAAACACTCTTGGTTGCAATTTATGCCCCGAATGATAAACAAGAAGAATTCTATAAAAAATTACATATGAAAATAATTGAACTGGACTATGCTAATATACTTATGATGGGGGACTTCAATGGAATTGTAGACAATAAACTGGACTACACAGTAAAAACAACATGACAAAATAGGAAAACTCTCTCTAAATCCTTTTTCAAAATGACAGATGAATTAAATTTAAAAGATATATGGAGAGAAAGAAATGCTAAAATTCAACAATATACTTTTTATTCAAATAGACATTTATCATGGTCCAGAATAGATATGATTTGGACATCAACAGAATTATTATCTAATATTCAAGAAATAAATATTGAAACAAGTACATGGGCAGACCATAATCCAATGACAATTAAATGGAAAGGACAAAAAAGAAGATCTAGATGGACATTAAATAATACTATTCTGAAGGAAAAAGACTTTACACAAAATGGATGGAAAAAGAATTGGCCTTCTTCTTTAATGAAAACAAAAAAGAAGATACTTCAATACAGAATGGGTGTTGGTTCTTATCTGATACGCCTCTTCTCGTGGAACTGCGTAGAGCATCCAGAGAGTGGGAGGTGCTTTAGTCTTCACTTCTCACAGGCTGAGCTGAAATTGAGGAACGCCCTCCTCCTCCACGTGACTCCTCCATGCATTCCCCCCAGTTTTATCGAAGACGAGAGGACAAAAACAACCCTCTACTCTTAAGTATTAAACAACATGAACTACAACATTAGAAATCATTGGCCGAAACAGGTTTTCCCCCTTTACAGACGGACCAACAGGGTGGGGCTGGATGCTCTACGCAGTTCCATGAGAAGAGGCGTATCAGGTAAGAACCAACGCCCATTCTCCGTAGAACTGCTGCGAGCATCCAGAGAGTGGGACATACCAAAGCAAGTGTGTCCTACGCGTGGGAGTCTGTCTGGATTGGAACTTCCCCAGGATCCCTCACCACTTGCTGCAAAACTCGCCTGCCAAAAGATGCTTCAGCTGAGGCGTAAACATCAATCTTATAATGTCGTATAAAGGGAGATGGGGAAGTCCAGGTGGCTGCCCGGCAAATATCAAGAATAGACGCCTGAGTAGCCCAGGCTGCCGAGGTAGCTGCACTTCTGGTGGAGTGAGCGGTAACCCCACTGGGAACTGGAATAGCTTGAATTAAATAGGCCTTGGATATGGTAGCCCTAATCCACCTGCCTACCGTGGACGGAGAAAGCTTACAGCCTAGTGTCTTTGGCTGAAATGACCAAAATAGAGACTCTGCCTTCCTGATGGACTGCGTACGAGAAATGTAAATACGCAAAGCCCTTCGAACATCAAGGGTGTGCCACTGCCTCTCTTGCTCGTGCAGAGGCTTCGGACAAAAATTAGGCAGGACCAACTCCTGCGCCCTGTGGAACGGTGAATTGATCTTCGGCATAAATGCTGGGTCTGGTCTCAGAACCACCCGATCTGAATGAAAGATGCACAGATCTTTTCTCACGGATAGAGCTGCAATTTCAGATATCCTTCTAGCCGAAGTAATAGCCACCAGAAAAACTGTCTTAAATGTAAGAAATTGAAGTGACGCCTCTCTGAGAGGCTCAAAAGGAGATATAGTTAAGGCCAGGAGAACTTTATTAAGGTCCCATGTCGGGTACCTGTGCACTACTGATGGGCGCAAATTAGAAGCCCCTTTAAGAAAAGCCTTGATTCGAGGATGGTGGGAAAGGGGACTGAGAGGACCGCCAGCAACCACCGTTGAGAGCGCCGCTACCTGCCTCCTTAAGGTGTTAGGTGATAAACCTCCATCTAGGCCATCTTGTAAAAAGGCCAGGATCTGTGCAACTGAAGGAGAGCGTGGGTTGATGAATGCTTTGTGGCACCAGTTACAGAAACTTTTCCAGGTTGCATCATAAATGCGAGTGGTAGAAGGTCTTCCAGCCGCCAAAATGGTATTAATGACCTGTGCTGATAAGCCTTCCTCAATCATCCTTTCCCGCTCAACCTCCAAATGGCCAACTGTAGCCACTGTGGCTCTGGATGGAGCAGCGGGCCTTGCGACAGCGAAATCTGATCCAACGGAATCCTCCATGGCAGAGATACTGACAGATTGTGGAGGTCTGCAAACCACAGCCTCCTGGGCCAATAAGGTGCCACCATGAGGATCTCTGCTTTCTCGGCTATCAATTTTCGAATCACCCTGGGGATTAATGGAAGCGGAGGGAAGGCGTACAGTAGCCCGATAGGCCACGAGCAACGCAAGGCATAGTGATTCTCTGCTCCACTGGAGGGATAACGGGAGAAGAACCTCGGTGTTTGCGCGTTGAGCGGAGATGCAAAAAGGTCTACTAGGGGCTGACCGAACCTGGCTGCTGCTTCTCTGAACAGATGTGGGTGCAAGTGCCACTCTGCTTGATCCAGTGTTGCCCTGCTGAGCCAGTCTGCTTGGACATTGGAGGCCCCGGAGATGTGCTCTGCTCTGATGGATAAAAGGTGCGCTTCTGCTCATCGACACAGTCGCTCGGCCTCTCTCATGAGAAGGATGGAATGGGTTCCCCCTTGCCGATTGATGTGGGCCTTGGTTGTAGTATTGTCCGTTAGGACCAGAACATGGCGCCCCCTTACCCAATGAAGGAATGCTCGCAGAGCCAGGTACACTGCACGAAGCTCCAACCAGTTGATGCTCCGACTTTGCTCCGCATGAGTCCAAACTCCCTGTGCTGAGAGAGATTGTAGGTGGGCCCCCCATCTGGAAAGACTTGCGTCTATCGTGAGAACAACCCTTTGAGGTTCCTGGAATAACTGACCTCTGTTGACAGATGGTCGCGTCCACCACAGGAGGGAGGTGAGAACTTTCGGCGGGACCTTCACTATAAACCTTGACGTGCTCCTTCCTGAATGCTGATACGGCAGGAGGAACCATTGCAAAGATCTGGAATGCAAGCGAGCCCATGGAATAATGGAAATACAGGAAACTAGCTTCCCTAGCAGTTTGGATAAATTGAGCAACGATGCTTTCCCGGTCCGCCGGATATCCCTGATAGTGGTGCGGATACTAATAAGTCTCTCCTGAGAGAGAAAGACCCTTCCTTCAACAGAGTCAATCACAGCCCCTAGATGGGATATACTAGTGGAGGGGGTAAGCTGACTCTTCTCCCAGTTCACTAAGAACCCATGGGACTGAAGTACCGAGAGGGTAGCGCTAGTATCACTCTCGGCTTGATGTCGGGAAGGGGATACAACCAGGATATCGTCAAGGTAACAGTGGATCCGGATGGGAATTTGTCTAAGGTGAGCTGCAATAGCTGCCAACACCTTAGTGAAAGATCTCGGAGCTGAGGCTAGACCAAAGGGGAAGGCTACATACTGGAAATGCTGATTATTATAACAAAATCTGAGATATTTAGAATACGAGGAATGAATGGGAATATGGAGATAAGCCTCGGAAAGGTCAATTGACGTAAGCCAGTCCCCTTCTCTGATGCCCTGTAAAATCGACTGGAGAGTCTGCATTTTGAATTTATGGCGTACAATAAAACGATTTAACCTCTTAAGATCTAAAATGGGTCTCCATCCCCCGGAATGTTTAGGCACCAAGAATAAAAGTGAATAGAAACCCCGTCCCTGTTGGGATGGGGGTACAGGTTGAATAGCCCTAATATCAGAGAGATGTTTGATGGCAGAAGTCATAAGAGCCCGTTTAGTAGGATTCCTAGATATGGGTGAAACCCTGAAATGTTCGGGGGGAGGAGTGAGAAACTGCAGGGTCAAGCCAAAGCGCACTGAATTTGTAACCCAAGTATCAGAGGTGGATTCCTCCCACTTGTCGGCAAAATGCCTGAGGCGGCCGCCTATGGTAAGAAAACCTGCAACGCTACCTGGGCCGACGGGCCGCTCTACTCCCAGAACCGCTGAAGGGCCTTCTGTAGCTGCCCCCTCTCTTGCTTCTGTCTCCCGAGTCACCCCGGTCCTGGTAGGACGGCCGGAATGAGGGGGAGCCCTGAAATCTAGGAGAGAATGATGACTGGAAGGAGGGACGAAAGGAGCCCCTCCGAAAGAACTGGGAACTCTTGGCTTTCTGCCTACGAAAAAGTGAAGGAAGAAACTTTTTCTTATTTCGGGTTTCCAGGAGCAATGGCTCCAGAGCGGGCCCGAATAATTTCCCTTTTACTATGGGGGCTGAAGCCAACTTAGACTTATTTTTAATATCAGCCTGCCAGTGACGAAGCCAAAGTAATCGTCTGGCAAAAACATGGGAAGAAATAGCTCGGGATGAGAACTTAACCGAATGAAAGGTAGCGTCGGCTGCAAATTCCGCCGCTGCTGTGATCTTTGCAATATCTTGATGGGCTCTGGTATCAGCTGGGGAAATGTGTTGCTTCAGCTGTCTGAGCCACCTGATGGAGGATCGGGTGAAAAAGGAAGCGGCCGTAGCCGACCGGATAGCCCAGGCATCAGCGGTGTGAGCCCACCGGAGCGCCATCTCCACTCGCTTATCCTCCGGCTTCAGTGCCTCCAGTGCATCGGTAGGATTGGAAGAGGAATCAAGTCTTACAATCGGATCATCTACTTCCGGGGTGTCTAACATAGCTGAGAAATCCGGATCCAGGGTAAACAACCTCTTGTCCTGACTAGAAGGGGCCGGAGAAGGACCCACCGAGGCCAACTGCTTTGCCACCAGATCTGAGAAGATTGGGGGAGCCGGAATAATGTCTGCTGCCACTGTCGGCTGTCTGAACGTAAGGTCATCAGGACCTTCTGGACTCGATGGAGGGGGTTCAGAAGGAGGCTGAGAGGTCAGACCTGAAATGTTCTTTGCCTTAAATAGCAAGGACTTAAATAAATGGGGTTTAAAAAGACCCACAACAGCAGGTTGTTCAGGAGAAAGACCCTCATCTTCCGACATTTCTCCCTCCATTAGGTCCCCCTCCAGAAAGGGTTCCGAATGCTGTAAGGAACCTCTATCAGAACCTTCGTACTCTCCGAATGGTTCAAGGCCCACTCCCTCTTCTTCTTGGGTATCCTCCCCCTCTGGGAATGGAACATCCATGTGAGGAGGTACCTGACCATGCTGTGACGCTGGTGTAGAAGGAGATCTCCCGGATAAAGACTCAGCCTTGGGAGTCCTCCCTCGGGAATCCTGTCTAGTGAGCTGTTGCATTCCTACAGCTATACCTTGATGGATGGCAGACTGCATCCATCCCCTGATGTTCTTAGGTACAATGATTGGAGCAGGATCCTCAGAGCGTAGGCCTGCAGCAGTCAGCATAAATGTCGCCTCTGGTACACGGGAGGGCTGGTGGCCTCAGGTGGAAGTACCGCCCCTAGAGGAAGAGGGTTGGCTCGGCAGGGGGGGGTAGAAGGAAAGGCAGGTGTTATAGAATGAGACTCTTTAGCCCACTTGCTAAATTCCCTTTCTAGGGCCTTATGACGTCATAAGGCATCTCTTTGAGATGCACTGGAAGAATCCTTATCCCTTTTGCGAAGGTAGTGCGTCTTAGACTTGGCCTTCAGAGAAGAGCCAGTAGGATTAGCCTCTGCCATGGTATTGAAAGAAAATGGCGGTTGGCATGCCTAGGAGTTTACAAACGTAAACCGGTTTTCCTAAAATTGGGTCACGTCCCCCTTTTTGAAAGAAATTTTATTCTAGAACTAGCTATTATCTATTCAAAAAAATCTCCTTTCTCTCTCTCTCTTTTTTTTTTTTTTGAACCTTATGCAATAAAAAAACAGAAAAAATTCGAGCAGCTAAATTAAAAACCTGAATATATACACTGGCAATTAAATATAAAAAAAGGGGTCAGGTTCAAGTAAGGAAAACCAAATAGACCCAAAAAGGTACAGCAAAAAAAAAAAAAAAACTTAATTCCAAATAGACCAAATGAACGCTGAGGCCAAGCAATTGTAAAAGGCAAGACAAGAAAAAAGGGGCCTCTATAGGCAGCCCCCCAACAACATGGAGAGTACGTGCCTGCGCTTCTGAACTAGCTGCGGGCCAAGGAAGAAAGCCAACAATATTAACTCTAAGCGAGACAACAGGGCACGGGGCCACAGTGCTCTCTCAGTAAAAACAAAGGCTCCACATGGCCTGACGGTCCCGCTAAAGGGCCTACAAAAAACCTCGCAGCTCACTCTCAATCCAAAATGAAGAAGGCCTTACTTGTTCAGAAAACTAAATGGTGCCGGCCAGGAGGCGTGCCCAAAATGGCCGCCCGGCTCAGAGCGCACAGCTCAGAAGCGCACCAGCCCACCGCAACTTGAAACGAGCGAAGGAAAGAGCTGGGAGAGGAAGCGTTGCCTCCTCTGAGGCGTTCTAGGGGGGAAGACGCAATTGCGCTTTTAAAAATACAGCGCAGGGCCAAGCGGCTGAGCCCAGCATGCTTGGAATGGCAGAGGATAGATTAGAACGGGGGGGGGGGGGCAAAAGGCTCCAAACCCCTTACTTCCCTCCTGGGAGCGAAATCGCTCCACCAACTAAATTTGGGATCGCACTAGCCTTGCAGGGAGAGGAAAAAATGAAATCAAACCTGATCCAACTCTCAACGATCACCTGAAACGGCCAAGGAACAAGAAAAAGCTGCCTGCTTCTCGAAGGCTGAGCTAAAACTGGGGGGAACGCATGGAGGAGTCACGTGGAGGAGGAGGGCGTTCCTCAATTTCAGCTCAGCCTGTGAGAAGTGAAGACTGAAGCACCTCCCACTCTCTGGATGCTCCCAGCAGTTCTATGGAGAATGTTTGGGATACAATGAAGGCATATGCAAGAGGATTAATAATTGACTATACAAAGAAAAAGAACATTAGGAAGAGGCAAATGATTAAAGTTCTAGAAGATGACCATAAAAAACTGGAAAAAGAATTACAGAAGACGCCACAGAAAAAAGATATTAAACTTAAAATGGACATAATTAAACATAAAATGGATCAAGCAGAGAAAGAAGAACTGGCACAAAAAATTAGAAGTGCTAAACAGAACTATTTTGAAGATGCAAATAGGCCAGGTAGATGGTTAGTATATAAGCTGAGAAAAGAGAAAGAATCAAGGAAAATATCACAGTTAATAGATGATCAAGGTCAAATTTGTTATGGTAATAAGGAGAAAAAGGCAATCATTCGAGATTTTTATGGACAATTATATAAACAGGAGGATCTTGATGAGGAAAAAATTAAACAGTATTTACAAAATGCTAACCTACCCAAGATACCTGATGAAACTCGGAAAATGTTAGAAAGTGCTATAACAATGATGGAATTAACCGAAGCACTCAACAGACAGAACAATGGAAAAGCACCAGGACCAGATGGTTTCCCGGCAGAATTTTATAAAACATTACAAGAATCGTTGAGCACTCCACTGTTAGAAGTCATGAATGAAGTTATGATAAATAAGAAAATACCTAAAACATGGTCAGAAGCTTATATTACACTTATTCCAAAAGAAGGGGTTGACCCATTACAAATTTAGAACTATAGACCTATTTCCTTATTGAATGCAGACTATAAAATCTTTGCTTCAATCTTGGCAGAAAGGCTTAAAAAATATCTAAATAACTTTATTCACTCTGATCAGAATGGATTTTTACCAAAGAGACAGATTAAAGACAATATGAGGGTAATCCTGGACACATTGGAATATTACGAGGCGCACCCTGAAAAACAAATGGCTTTGATATTCTTAGATGCCCAAAAGGCATTTGATAATGTAATTGGAGATTTATGTTATTACTATTGGAACAGATGGGCTTTGCTAGAAAATTTATCCAAGCAATAGAAGCCGTATATTATAAGCAAACGGCAAAAGTAATGATAGATGGAGAATTCACAGACTCTATCAATATTAAAAAAGGTACAAGACAAGGATGCCCATTATCTCCTTTGTTATTTGTATTGACCTTGGAAGTGTTAAATAGAAATATTAGAGAGGATACAAACATAAAAGGAATCAAAGTCAAAAAGGAGGAATTTAAATTGCAAGCCTTTGCGGATGACTTGGTCTTTATTTTGGAAGACCCTTTAGAGACAGCTTTAAAACTATTGGAAAAGAGAGAGATGGCTGGTGAGATGGCAGGTTTGAAAATAAATAAAGACAAAACAAAGATTTTGACAAAGAACATGTTATTAAGACAAAGAGAAGAGCTGGCAGATTTATTGAAAATTCAAGTTACGAACGAAGTTAAATATTTGGGGATATATCTGACGTCAAGATGTACTACACTGAAAGAGAATAACTATGTTAAACTTAAACAGCAGATAGCATCCGATCTGAAAAAATGGGAAAACCTACAATTGTCATTGATAGGTAGAATTTCAACAATCAAGATGAATATTTTACCCAGAATTTTATTTTTGTTCCAAACAATACCAATTAGGTTAGGTAAGGATTACTTTGAAGAATTAAATAAAATTGTGTTGAAGTATATATGGCAAGGCAAAAAAGCGAGAATAAAATTAAAACTTTTACAGGATGCTAGAATTAGAGGAGGATTTGGCCTTCCTAATTGGGAGTTGTATTATCAAGCTGCAAACTTAATGTGGGTTGAAGAATGGATAACGTTAAGAAAGACTAGATTGTTGGCATTAGAAGGTCATGATTTATTATTGGGTTGGCATGCTTTTTTATGGTATAAGGGAACTAAATCACACGGTTATTTTAGAAGGCATTATATACGGGAATCGTTATGGTTGAATTGGGAGAAAATTAAGAAACAATGTTATTTGAAAATCCCAGTTTGGTTATCAACTGTTGAAGCTTTTTCATATCCTATAACCTATAAGAAGGAACAAACAGTTGGATATGGGGAAATACTGGATGAAAAGGGTGAACTTAAAACAATGCAAAATTTAGAAGAACAAGGTATAAAGATGAATTGGTTTTCATATGCGCAAATACATGCAAGGTATCTTAAAGATTCTAAAATAGAAGGATTTTATGATAAATTGACTGATTTAGATAGGATTTTGACAGGTACTGATGAAAAAGTGATTTAAAAACTATATAGTTATTTGTTGGAAATTAAATTAGAGGAAGAACAAGTTAAAGAAACAATGATTGCTTGGGGGAAGAATTTTGGATATGGAATTGATTTAGAGAAATTGCAAAAATTGTGGTCACAAAATTATAAAATGACAATATCAACAGCATATAAAGAAAATTTGTATAAGATGTTTTACAGGTGGCACTTTCCCCCGACAAGAATAGCAAGAATGTTCAAGAATAAATCTGAAAAGTGCTGGAAATGTCATCAGATACCTGGCTCATATTACCATATGTGGTGGACTTGTGAGGAGGCCAGGAAATACTGGACTAGAATTCGCATATGGCTGGAAAAAATGACAAAGAAACACATAGATTTGAAACCAGAGATTTTTTTATTGGGAATCTTACCTGATATATATCATAAAAACTTAAAGTATTTGATTGTAAATGTATTAACAGCAGCTAGGATTGTCTTTGCTAAACATTGGAAGAGTGAGAAAATACCACTAGAGGAAGAAATTAAGAAAATATTGGAATGTGCTGAAATGAGTAGATTGACATTTGAAATTAGAGAACAAGAAGATAAACAATTTTATGAAGTTTGGGATCTCTTTTATCAATGGTTAGATAATACAATATAATAATAGAATATTTAGAAATCTAGGAAATAACGAATATATAATTTTTCTTGGTTTTGATAATATTTTTAGAATATTTTATTAAGATAGATTTGGTATGATTCTATGATCTGTTATAAAATAATTTAACTCAATTATACTTATCTCGCTTAAGTATGAATTAGTAAAATTATAGTCAAATGATTGTTCAATAATGATACTAGGATACTTAACTGATGATTGATAATGTGACTTATTATGTAATATAATTATTTCGATAACTATGAAATGGATGCACAAAAAGGAGTGGTAAACCAACCGATACACTAAATTTATGAAGAATGCTGATTTTTTTTATGTTATGTTTTATGTTTTATGTGTTTTTGTTTGTCGTTAAAATCAATAAAACTTTTATCAAAAAAAAATTGCTATCTCTATCACAGACAATATGGTCAAGAAGAAGCTAATTCCTTTTTCTAATTACAAAAAACTTTATCTACTCTTCCTAGCACAACTAATCAATGGATTTTTTTAAAAAAAAATGGGTGTCCCCAAAAAAGCCCCCAATCCACTTATATTTTTCAGTCCAAATAAAAATATCAGCTAAGCTAGGAAACAATCAGGCAATGAAAATTCTCAGAGATACAGAATGTAACAATTATTAATAAAATAAGCAAAAGTGCTAACCTTAAAGAAGAACTTCAAGCCTAACTGCCAGAAATTAACAATTAGCCTTGGGAAGATAAGACTTTCAGAAAGCTCCTAAGATAAAAGTAAGGCTTCAGGTCAAGAATTATTTGGCCTTTGAATCTGAAAGAACCATTGTATAAAATTTTATATTACCACTGTCTATTATCTCATACTTCACATGTCCTATTTATTTTAATGTGCTTGTATATTAATGCAATGAATAATTCTAACCTTATCAATCAAATGTTTATTACTGCAATCAATCAGTTAAAGATGATTTGCATATATCAATAAAGAAGATTTGTGCTTCATACCTCTCAGGTTTTTTCTGTTCTGCCTCCAATACCAAAATCTGTCAATTAACTTTAATGTAATTGGGCCTTTAAATATATTCCTGGGAGAAATCTCTTGTAGCACTCAACACAATGTTGCCAATGCCACATTCGGTAAATAACTTTGTCTATGATGTTCCTTTCCCAGATATCTTCACAGGATCTTCAAATAGAAATATTAGGAACAAATCTGGTTTTCTGAAGGACACCAACTAATCCCATGTTCAGTTGCTAACCTTATGTAATATAGAAGTAATACCCATACCATTAGTAGATCTAGAAGTACAATTTACTGGTAGTTTACTGAGTACATGGAGAGATAATTCTTATGTACAATCTTCAATCACCTCAAATAAAACCAACTGCTTATCAAGCCAAGTCCTAGAGATTTCATTATGTGCTATCAATTTAGTATTGACTCTGAATGACCACACATTGTTTTTCTCCACAACAATCTGTCCCTAGCCTGATCTTTCAGAGCTTTAAGTGGAACATCCAATACTGCTGTACTTAAGTCTAACCACTTTACTGCCATTCTTCTTCCATTTCCTTCCATCTTTCTCAAGCATCAGAATCTTCTCTATTAGTTAGAACTTTACATCATGTATCTGGAGTAGGATAAATTTACTGTGGTCATTGTGATTTGATGAGAACTCTTGAGTTCATTTGCTCAAAAATCCATTTGGGTCCGTCCCGTCCCCCCCTTTGGATGTCCACAGTATATTTCAGGAGTCTTCCTCAAGACAAAATTTCAAAAGCACCAATAGTCTTTCCAGTTTCAAAATTCAACTTCTTGTTTATATTTCAAAAAATATCATTGCTTATACTATTTTGATATAAACACATCACAACATCTGAATGTCTTTTTCAATGCCTTCATAAATACCAATCTAAGCATATTTCTTAACAGCTTGTTCCTTTATGTATAATTATAAAAGGGAGATGCTAACTACCTCTTTGATATCAATTCTACAACTTATAAGTGCTATTAATTAAACTATTAATTGAACAATAAATGACAACGATTTGATTCACACAATATACTAATCCCAAAACACATTAAAGCTTAGCACAATACATGAATAATCACAAAAAATTAAAATTAAAAACATGTTTAGAACATCTAAATCTATATTTATATAACAGAAACACATTTATACCAAAATAGGCAACAAATCCAAAAGCAAACTTATTCTTATTTCAAGTTTACCACACTTTTAATAATCATGTTCTATAGAAATGCATGTGCCCACAAACAACTATAAGAAGTTTTCAAGTAAGATAAGAACAATTCTTAAATGTACTCTTGGCTATGGAAATCGGATACACAGGTAAGTTTTACATTTTTACTAAAAAGGTCTCCAAACAGAACTTTAATGGCAAGCATTGGGCAAACGATCATATTCTAAGCAACGCTTGCTTTTCCTGGCTGACTCTTCCAGCTGTATTCCCTCAGGCTGCTCCTATAACTCCTATTCATCTTCAGAGTCTGAATTGGCCATGACACTAAGTGTAGCCAGTAATCAATAACTCACACAATAGTTCTATTTATTCTAGCCCTCTTTTGAAATTAGCATCCAATCAACTTAAAATAAGTCATTGCAATGAAACAGACAACTCTGATAACTGAAGAAATTATGAAATCAACTTTCAGAAGATACACTGTAGCAGTAGCATGAATGTGAGCTTAGCTATTACACATTGATTCTATGTTCTATAATCACAGACTGGACTGAATCTTCCATTTTATAAGAAACAGTTGTACCATCTTAAATGCAAGGACATTTATTATTAAATAAACTTTGGTGGACTATATCAAATGTATGGAATATTGAGACAAGAATGTAACCATACCTTTGAGAAGCAGGGAAGAACTGAAATAGTATTTTAAAAAATCACTGGCTGGCCCAACCCCTCACCCCCCCTCCCAGTCACTCCTCACCTGGCCTGAGAAGGTAAGGGCGATGGCGGGGGATGGAGAAGCAGCCGGGGCTGATTTTCTGGCACCTCACTCTTGCTGGAGTTTCTTCCAGCACTTGTTGGTCTGGGCATGCCTCTGTCACTTGGGGAGACACACAATCTGCTCTCTGCCCTGAGACACTGGCCTGACCCACCTATGGCCAATGCCGGCCTTGCTAACACAAGGGCTGGCAGGATGGGAATGGATCCTAGAGGAAGGGACAATGGAAAAGACGGGTCCGCAGCGCCCAGCCACAGCTTTAAGAAGCTGAGGGCAGCGGGAAAAGGGGGCTGGCCCTGCCAAACCTCGCACGCCCACCCTGGAGGTCAGGCTCAAAGAAAGCCGGAGCACCCTTGCCAAAGATGCCGGTCTCTCCTTCTGTGTGTGTGCATGTGTGCATGTGTGCATGTGTGTGCATGTGTGTGTGTGTGTGTGTGTGTGTGTTGCTCTCTCTTGCTGTCTCTGTCTCTGTCTCTCTCTCTGTGAAAAAGAACTGAACCTTAAGTAACCTATATTTAAACATCTCTATCTTAACTTTATTACCCACTGTCCTCCCTCATTTCTTTCAAGGGTTAAATGTCCTTTCTTAATAAAGGAGAGAAACCTATTCCAGAGGCTCTCAACCTTTTGGGCAACATGAATCAGTTCTGTTGAGAGAGGTTTTTCCATGGACTGGAGGGGGCATGGTTTTGCATGCTGCTTGCACCCTGCAGATGGGGCTTTGCTTGTTTGCATGGACTGGTTCCTGGCATGCAGTGGACCGGTGCCTGTCCATGGCCTAGTGGTTGGGGACCTCTGATCTATTCTATTCATTTCTGCATCTAATACCAATTCTGACTTAATATTTCTAAAATGACAGTCTTAAATTAAACAGTCTATGCATGAATTTATTTATTGTAATTATTTTTATGCCACCAATTTTAAAAGTCCTTGAAGAGCTTTACAAACATGAGCAAATCTGAGGCTCATGAACAAGACTGTGAACAAGGAGAAGGGAGAAAAGAGAGAAAGATAATACATCTGATCACCTTCAAAAACACATTATGTACACATAGAAACATTAGTATCTCAGATAAGTACTGTAAATAGCCTGAATATGACTGCATGCAGTCCAAATTCTCTTTGATCTACAACATACATGATTATTTCAATGTTACTGCCCATTAGAGAGGGTGAAATGAGGCCAAGGTAATGTATACTATGAGGAAGTGTTTAGGAACCAAATAAGAACAAAAAGATTCTTACTTTTCATCTGAGTTCCCTTTTACAGAGAAAAAAAAAAAGAATTGCCTGAATACTGTACATTATAATTACATTCAAGCAACCAGAATGCCTATCTTCAGTCAACCATAATGCTTGAAAGTGAGAGATAAGTACACAAAGGAAATAACCCTGATGTTTTATAAATACTCCTGAAGGACCTTTGAATGTTATCAGACACAAACATTCATTCATGTGTGTGTTACATAATAATCCTAAAAAATATATAACATTTTGTCTTCTATGGGAAATCTTGTCCAACTTTATCCTCTCAAAAGCAAACCTGGAAAATGGATTGGGTGGAATGCAAATGTGTTTTAGCTACTTGTGCGAACAGCTGTTGTGGCACATAAAATCTACTACAGGCACTCCTGGCTTATCAATTGTTCGTTCAGTTACTTTTCAAAGTTACAATGATTCCAAATGAATGGTAGATACAAATGGTAGTTTTTGTTATCAAAATTGGCAGCCTATCCATATTTACTGCATGATGTGCTTTAATTCCACCAAACTGCCTATCTCCCCACAATATATTCACCCCTTTCGCTGTCCTGTGCTCTGCTGCTGCTGCCTACCCCACACAGAGGCATCCCAAAGGGCCAACCATTGCAATATGTGAGCACACCTTGTCAGCAGGAGGAAGACAACATCAAAAATCAGCTGTGGGGGACATAGGGAAGCAGGATGAAACAATGGCAGTGGAGTGCAGGGTGGCCAAATGGACAGAGAAGGGGGAGGGGAGATAGGGAAATAGGGAGAGCTGCAGAGGAAGGCTCAGCAGGGCAGCTCTCTTCATCTGCTGAAGAGAGTTCAATGGGTCTAGGCAGGAAGCAGGCAGCAAGACCGAGCTGGCAGTTTGCACAGCGTAGGAAAAGCATGAGGTCCTCAACTAACTACCACAACAGAGACTACCAGAACTGTCCTCATAAGCCATATGGTCATGTGATTATTTTGCCCAATGATCACTTTGCTTCGCAACAGAAATTCCCAGTCCCAATTAGAGTTATTATACAATATGACTATAGAAGAACAAGTGCTTTTCTGACATTTTTCTCATTGCACTATTAAAAATTTTTTTTGAAGTGTGAAGGAACCTGTTATTCCTTTCTCACGTAACTGATAAAATAAAATGAAATGCCTATTCATGTTTGTATCATGCTGCACTAATAGAATTAAGGAGAGGGAGGGGGAGGAGGAACAGAAATGACTACATCTTATAAGCAGTCCTTTTGAAGACTCAAAAGACTTTTCTTTGAAGTCTTCTTTCAGCTCAGAGCTGAAGAAGCTTCTTGGATGAGAAGCAAAACGTCTTCACAGAAAAACCAGAAAGTCCAGTTGCCTCTTGAAAAAAACACTTGGGACAACCGTGACCTGCATGACTAAGAATCTCCATAGACATTTTATCACATGACCTAAAATGGACACCTAACATCAAAAAAGCACAACAAAGAATGTTCTTTCTGCGCCAACTCAGAAAGCTCAAACTGCCCAAGGAGCTGCTGATACAGTTCTACAAAGGAATTACTGAGTCTGTCATCTGCACCTCTATAACTGTCTGGTTTGGTTCTACAACCCAGCAAGACAAGCACAGACTTCAGAGGATAATTAGGACTGCAGAAAAAACAATGACTACCAACCTGCCTTCAATTGAGGACCTGTATATTATACGTGTCAAAAAGAGGGCTGTGAAAATATTTACAGACCCCTGGACATAAACTGTTTCAACTCCTTCTCTCAAAATGATGCTAGAGCACTGCACATCAGAACAACTAGACAGAGTTTTTCCTCCGAAAGACATCACTCTGCTAAACAAATAATTCCCTCAACACTATTCAACTATTACAAAGTCTGCACTACTATTACTGTTAATCTTTTCATCACTCCTTATCACCAATCCACTCCCACTTGTGACTGTATAACTGTAACTTTGTCGCTTGTATCCTTATAATTTATATTGATTGTTTCCTAGTATGATTTAATTGCTTATTGTACCCTATGACCATCATTTTATGTATACTGAGAGTATTTGCATCAAGACAAATTCCTTGTGTGTCCAACCACACTTGGCCAATAAAGAATTCTATTCTATTCTATTTATAAGCAGGTAGTTCAATTTTAAAATCCAGTGCTTTCAAAATGAAACTAAAACTCAAAATGCTTTAAGAAAAGAATCTTCCTTTTTCTTTGAAATGGATACATTGTGAAGTAATTATTGTTGCTGGATATAATATAAATATGATATGTGTACATAACATATTCCCACCTAGAGAGCAAAGGGTAGCAATTAGTGAACACAAAGGTGTGGTATACCATTCTGTTTTTTCCACTTCCTTGTAATGAGTTGCATTACAAAACCAGTCATACTCAAATTTTGTCCTCACCCTATCTTACTTCCTTAGTGATCTAATTTTGATTGAAAGGCCAATGAGATTCAAACCTTTGCCTTGGGCAAAATCCATGAAAATGTATGAATCACACTCATTGTTGTTATAATTTCAGTAATGAAACAAATTTTCAATAGTGAAACTTTAAAATTGTAAGGAATGCTAGAAAAAAGTTTCCCAGATGGTTTGTTTTGCAGACTAAAACTTTTGCTTGAGAAGTAGCCTTTCTTTAGAATGCCTTTTTTGTCTACTATTCCCTTGATTAAAACTGCACTCTGGATTAATATTTAGAAAAACACTGTACAAATCCCATACAAGTGAACACAATGACCGAAGCTACTCTATTGAAAACATCTACAAAATGTTTGGGACCAGAATGCCTAAATAAACAAAAATCTGCTCACTCCTTTGGGATCCGCCCATCTATCAAAATAAGAAAGAATGAACCTCCAGTATGTCCCAGCTCCTCCACATTCTAATTGCTGATTTTTGGGGGGGGAGGGGGAGGGGAGAAATCTCTGTTGTTCAAGAGCCAATTTTGGAATATGACATTCTTGAGTCATAGAAGTATGCTTTGCTCCCTCGCTGTCAATCTTTCATTTATTATGTGAAAAGTTTTAGTTCAGATTTTTAAAGAGATGTATTTTTTGTCTTTTCCCCTTCCTCCATCACTCCAGTTTAAAAATCAGTGCTTTTAAACCGATGTTCATAGACTTTGATAAACTAACAGATCATGTGGCTCCTGTTTAATCTAGAAAAGCTAATCAGACAACAAAATGAGATTTCATAGAAAAATGGAATCAGATAAAACTTCAAAATGTGTAAAAGCATTCTCTTCCATGCTGCATCGAGAGCCAGGATGGGTTGACTCCTTTCTATGATGTCATTTAGCTGAGTCTGTACTAAGATATAAAAGCCAGCCCCCGGGAGAGACCCCAGCTTTTGACTCAGCTCCTTTCAGTCAGTAGCTGTAGCTGAAAGCGTTCTGTTAGATAGCATCACCAGCGATCTTCAGTACTTTTTCCTCGCTTCAAGCAGCTCCCAGGAATCTGGGCAGCTGCTCTTCCAGGAGAGCAGGGCTCTCTCTCCTGCAACGTTGGGAGCAGCATTGCCAGAGTGCTGTGCAGGCAAGTTGGGCAGTGTCTGTAGACCTCCCCCATGCCTGCAGTTTGAGTGGTCGTAAAAAGCAATCGGAAAACCAATAACAGCGTCAGCCAGCTGATCATGAGGCCAGAGGCTGCCCTTTCCTTTGCTAACTTTGCTCGGGGCTCTTTATAGCCTAAGGAGCAATTTTTCGATCTCGGAGCCTGTTTCCCCTAGTCAGTGGCCATCTTGGATTGAAGCCTTCCATCATGAGGTGACCAGCCATTTTGTAAGTCCAGGGGCCAATTTATACCCTAAGGGGCTTAATACAAAAAATTTCCAAACAGTTTCTTTCCATCGCAAGAGCTCCCCCCCCCCCCCGTGGAACAGTCTCTTAAGCCCAATAAGAGAAAAAGATGTAGGCAATGCACCCAATCAGTCCAGAGGGAGGTGGCTGCTAAAATCAAAGCTAAGGCTCTAGCCCCTAAGAAGGCAACTCAGGCTGAGTTGAGGGCAGAGAAGCGCAGACATGCGTCCCTGCAGAGACAGTTCAACAGTACTATTCAACAGAAGGGAGTACAACTACAGCCTGTTTCAGGTGATACCCGTGGGCCCCAGCTAAGCCCTCCCAAGGGAGGAGAAGTTATCTATGAGCATTTCCATCCTCCATCCTGATTCCTGAGGCTTTTGCAGAACAATCAGATCCTCAAGATCTCAGCAGATCTGGGCCCTATTTCAAACAGGCTTCTGGGCCCTATGCTCCTCCCTCTCCCTCCAGGCCTCAAACCTCTTCTCAATCTAGGCCTGAAACCAACTTCACTCCCACAGCAGCAGGACTTCGGCCTTCTGCCTCTACCTTTGAGCATAGACCAAGGGATATCCAAGATGTTGTCTCATTGGCCATTAGGCAGGGGTTGGCTGAAGGCTTCAAGCACATTCTTTGACCTCTGGAAAGGGTTCAGGCCCTTCTCCCTTCTCAATCTATAAGTTCCTTGCCTCATCACCCTGATTTACACAGGCCCCAGGACCTCAGGGTCCATTCTTCTCTACCAGAATGGGAAGAGGTTGATGAGGAAGGAAGGGCTTCACCATCTGAACACAGTTACTCCTCTCATTCAGAGTGTGAAGAGGGCAAGATTTATGACCAAAATCTTTCAGAGGAAGAGGATTCTCGCCCAGAGCAGACATCCTCTGCATTGGTCTTCAAACCTACTCTCTTCAGGCCATTACTCATCAAGGCCTTGGTCACTGCCAAGCTGTAACTGGAGGAAGTGGCTCCTGAGCCACAAGGAAATCCCTCTGGCCAGGGAGACTCACTCTTCTCTAAGTCTGTAGCGCATGTAGAGGTTTTGCCTTCTCCCACTTTGTTCCTGGATATGGTCAAGGAACAGTGTGCTTCCTCTTCAGCAGGTCCTCGCCCATCTTCTCTGGATAAGCATTTCGACAACATCAGCACAGCCCTGAACAATGCCTTGGCAGTGCCTTCTGTTGACATTCCGGTTCTGGCCTCGTTCTCATCTTCTGGCACTCCCACGGAGCCAGAAGATATCCTGAAATTGGATGATAAACATTCTGAACAGACCCTCAAGCTCAATCACCAGGCCGTTGCATGGGCTGTTCGGGCTTCAACAGCAGCAGCCTTTTTCACGAGGGCATCCATACAGTGGCTGCGCCAACTCCAGAATAGATTGCCTACTTCTGTCCTTCGGTTTCACCAAAACCTTAATAAGATTATTGCAGCAGTGGAATTCACTGTAGATGCCACTCTCAATTCTGCCAAATTTGCGTCTAAGGCCATGGCATCTTCAGTAGCAGCAAGAAGACTGTTATGGCTCCGAAATTGGCAGGCGGAGTAACGCTGAAAATGGAAACTGGCTTCAGTTCCATTCGCAGGCAATAAGCTTTTTGGCGATGCTCTGGAACGTTATCTCATCGAAACCAAAGATAAATGTAAAATTCTCTCTTCCTCTGGGAAGAAACCTGACTATCGCCCATCTTCTTATCTCCCTCCTGCTTTTCGAGCAGAGACCTCATCCCACTTCCCCACTCTCAGAGGCCGTACTCCCAATGCCAAGACCAATGTGCAGAAGCATCTGGCAGGCAACCACCTTCTACTGGTAAATGGTCCTTTTGGGGGGGAGGGGATCGTTCCTTCCATTGCTCTAAGTAATCCCCTGTTCTCCCTACCCATTGGAGGTCTCCTAGCCTTCTTTGCCTCCAAATGGGAGGAGTCAACAATGGACGCCTGGATGCTCAGCACTATTAGATCAGAGTTACAACTGGACTTCCTAACGCCACCCCTAGAAAAACATTTGATCTGTCCTGTCTCTTGGGACATTTCAAGGCAAGCCCTCATGAATCAGGCCATTCAGCACCTTCTTGAAATCATAGCTATTCAACCTGCTCCCCCCTCTCAATGTGGACATGGGCTTTACTCTTCCCTTCTCATCGTTCCCAAAGCCTCGGGGGGGGGGGAGTGGCAAGCCATCCTTGACCTAAAATTTCTCAACCAATTTGTAAAATACAGGCGATTTAAAATACAGACTCTGAATTCTATTTTAGAGAGCGTTCGGGAGGGAGATCTCCTCTCTTCCATTGATCTCATGGACACTTACCTCCACATCCCCATTTGGCCACATCATCGCCAGTTTCTCTGTTTCTGTTATCAGAATACCCACTACCAGTATTGAGCACTTCCCTTCAGCCTCTCATGGGCTCCATCACAGCATTGATGGCATTTCTTGCATTCTGTTCCAGTGAGGATCCAATGCTATTTGGGCAACATTTTGATTCTGTCCTCTTCCATCCATGCGGCTCACCAGGACCTGCAAATTGCCCTGTCATATCTCTAGAGCCACGGATTTTCCATCAACACCAAAAAGAGCCAACTCTCTCCCACAACCAAATTGCAATACTTAGGAGCAGTCATTGATACCACGTCGTGCCAGGTTTCCCTGTCCCCAGGTCATGGAAAGAGCCTTGCAGAGATCATCAACCAGACCCAGCAACATCAAACTGTACCCCTGTTGCTGCTGTCCAAACTTCTGGGTAAGATGGTTTCCTGTATTGGCATCATCCCATGGGCTGGGTTCCACTCCCGTCCACTCCAATGGTTCCTACTTCCCTACCAATGAACAGGAAGCAGCCACTCATCCATCAAAGTCCCACTCCTGCCACAAATCCAGAGATCTCTCAATTGGTGGTGTTCCCCATCAATCTGGAAGGGACTCCTGTTCAGGGTCCCAGACAGGCTAGTGATAATCACCGATGCCAGCCTCCTGGGTTGGGGTTCCCATATGCAGGGCCAGATAGCTCAGGGCATTTGGTCCAGGTCAGAGCAGACCCTTCCCATAAATTGGCTAGAGCTCAGAGCCATTTTTCTGGCTCTCAAGCATTTCAGGCACTCAGTGACCAGCTCTCATGTTCTAGTCCTTATGGACACCATGGCCACAAAGGCTCATCTCAACCAGCAAGGGGGGACAAGGTCCAGAGCCCTCATGGGAGAGGCTCTACGGTTGGGGTTATGGGCAGAGAAACACTTGTTGTCGATCTCGGCGGACCACATCTCCGGGGTCAACAACTCCCAGGCCGACTGGCTCAGTAGGAGCCTAGTCAACCAGGCAGAATGGTCCATTCCTCCGTCTCTATTCAGGCACCTTTCCCTCAGATTCAGAACACTGGAGCTGGATCTCTTCTCCACTCCTCAAAATTCCCAGGTCACTAGATTCTTCACCAGCTTTCCTTGCCAGGGAGCGAAGGGGACCTATGCTCTTCGGTGCAGATGGCCCAAAGGTCTCCTTTCCCTCGCTTCCCATCATTCCGGCAGTGATTCGGAAGATGTTGGAGGAATGAGCCGAGTTCCTCCTCCTGGCCCCCTATTGGCCAAGGAGGCCCTGGTTTGCTGACCTGGTCAACCTATTGGTGGCTTCTCCTTGGAGGATCCAGCCCATCTAATCTCCCGTCATCAGGGGGTTCTGCTCCACCCAGAGCCCCAGTGGCTCAAGTTGACCATTTGGCACTTGAGTGGCAGTGGCTAGAGGAAGCTGATCTTCCAGAAAGGGTCATCCTCACTATCCTGGCATCTCGCAAACTTTCTACAAGGCGCATCTATGATGCCACCTGGAAGGCCTTTTCCCAATGGTGCCTTAGGGAGGGTCTCTCTCCTGCTTCAGCCCAGTTGGCAGAAGTTCTTAGATTCCTTCAGCATGATCTGGAGAAAGCTTTGGCCCCCAACACCTTATGCAGACAGGTTGTGGCCCTCTCCTCAGTTCTTTCATGGGGTTCGCTTCCTTCCTTATCCATCACATTTCAGTCAGGAGGTTTTTGAAAGGGGCTTCCAACCTGCACCATCCGGTGGTTCACAGGTATCCTTCCTGGGACCTTCTTATGGTCCTTAATGCCCTTACAAAGCCCCCCTTTGAACCCATTAGAACAGTGTCTCTCCGTTTCCTGACTCTGAAAGTAGTGTTCCTTGTTGCCATCACTTCTGCCAGGAGGGTTTCCGAGCTTGCTGCTCTTTCCATCAGACAGGACCTTTGCTCCTTTCACGATGATAGGGTTGTTCTTCATCTGGACCCCTCGTTTATTCCAAAGGTTAACACCTGGTTTCACAGGTCCCAGGACATTGTGTTGCCTGACTTCTGTCCTCTCCCGCACCATGATTTTGAGCACACACTAGACATAAGAAGGGCTCTTAGAATATACATTAAGTGCACTTCCTCCTTCAGGAAGTCGGAAGCCATGTTTGTTTCCTTTTTCACTTGGGGTACAAGGCCTCTTCTCCTACTATTAGCAGGTGGGTCAGATCTTACATTGAGCAGGCCTACAAAGATGCGGCCCTTCTGGTTCCTCGAGGTCTGACGGCGTACTCTACCAGAAGCACAGCCACTTCTGCTGCCTGGGTGACCCAAGCACTCTTGGAGGAGATCTGTCATGCGGCCACGTGGACATCCCTGTCTCCTTTCATCAGTCACTACCATCTGGATGCTTTTGCATCGGTGACTACAGCCTTCGGCAGACGGGTGCTTCAATGAGTGGTTCAACAGTTGGTGTGATGAGCTGGATGAGGACCTGCCCGTGGACATGCAAGCTTTGGTATGTCCCATCCTGGGCTCTCGATGCAGCATGGAGAATGGGCGTTGGTAGAAGTCACCATGAACACCCTTTCTATCTATGCTGCGAGAGAGCCCAGCCCCTCCCTTGATTCTTCCAGAGAGGGTAAGACATATTTCTGTGTTCATTTTGTGCTTTCAGAGACACCTTTCAGTCTATCAAGTATCTTCGCCAAATCTGGGGTCTCTCCCGGGAGCTGGCTTTTATATCTTAGTACAGACTCAGCTAAATGACATCATAGGAAGGAATCAACCCATCCTGAGCTCTCTCGCAACATAGATAGAAAGGGCATTCACGGTAACTTCTACTAACGCCCATTCTACATTCAATTATAATAACTGTACTTATTGTTCATTATATGTCTTGATGGTACAATTTACTTCTTAAAATCATTCTTTCTGTACCCATCTAACTATAACAAAACAAAACTCTGTTTTAACAACTCATCAATTGTCATATAAAAAGATCTACAAATAATTATGAGACATCTAGTGAAAATCTATCTAATGAAAACCTGAAACCTATCTGATAAAAAGAGGAAAAAGCTGCAGTAATAGAGTTGCAAGTTTTCTATCAACATCATATAGCAAAAAGAAAGGCAATATGCATCCTGATGCACCAGGAAGCATTTTAAAAAAATCCTACTCTTTTCTCAAACACTACAGCAATTTTTAACATGGTTGAATAGTTAGAAATTAGGGAAGCTATCACTTAATTCTCCACTACATATGTCAAAAAGAATTTATAGGATTCTATGTATTTTAGGGAATGATTAATCCCCCCCCCCAAAAAAAATTAGCATTTGCTTATTTAATTATTAACATATTTCTAGGGCAACCCATGTTAACCAGATAACTCTGGGCAGTTTATAAAATATGTAATAAAAAGACCATATCAATGCCTTATAGCAACATCACATTAAAAATTGAGACTCCTTACATATTTAACAGCATAAAACAGAGCACACTGGTTGGGATTCACTAACAACATGGCTTTGTGCAGTCCCCCCTCTCCCGTTTTTGGAACGCATATGCAATGGGAAGGAAGATATAGTATATCTATATAGTATATAATGGGAATAACGTGTGTAAGAGAAGCAGTGGACTCCGGAAACACAGAGTGTGGAGGGGTGAGTTAACTTTTGGAGAATCTCTGAAGCTTCCATTTTTCCTTCAAGTCAATAAGAGCCCTGGTGGCACAGTGGTTAGAATGCAATATTGCAGGCAAACTCTGCCCATAGCCTGGAGTTTGATCCTGATGGGGCTCAAGATTGACTCAGCTTTTGATCCTTCCAAGGTTGGCAAAATGAGGACCCAGATTGATATGCAAATAATGCTTATACTGTAAAACGCCCAGAGTGTTGTAAAGTATGATGGGGCAGGGTATAAATTGGGCGTTGGTTCTTACCTGACACACCATTTCTCTTGAGCTGAGAGAATCGTCCAGAGAGTGGGTGGAGCTTCAGTCTCTGCTGTTGTAGGCTGAGCTTAATTTCTGAGGAACGCTCCACCTTTCATCACGTGGCTTGCCATCGCGTTCCCCAGTTTATGTGAAGACAAGAGGAAAAAAACAGGCATTCGTGCTGTCCTCTTGCTAGACTTAAAGTGCATTGGCCGAAACAAGATCCCACCAGACGGTGAAAGGAAAAGGGAGGGGCTGGACAATCCTCTCAGCTCAAGAGAAATGGCGTGTCAGGTAAGAACCAATGCCCATTCTCCTTAGAGCTGTTCGGATTGTCCAGAGAGTGGGACATACCAAAGCTGGGGCCTGTCCTATAGGAGGGACACCGTCTGGTCTGTTGAGTCCTCGGGATCCCTGAGCACCCTCTGAAGGACCCTTCTACCGAAAGAAGCCTCCGCAGCAGCACACCTATCGATTCTGTAGTGTCTAATGAAAGGCAACGGGGAGGCCCACATTGCTGCCCGGCAAATGTCGAGTATAGGGGCCTGAGTAGCCCAGGCAGCTGATGTCGCCGCACTCCTGGTGGAGTGAGCCGTGACACCCCTGGGCACTTGGAGGGCCTGGGCCTGGTATGCCCTAGAAATGGCCTTGAGCCCCTGTGACTTTGGTTGAAAGGAAATAAACAGGGCCTCGGCTTCACAGAAGGTCTGAGTACGCTTAATATATATCCGCAAGGCCCGTCTGACGTCTAAGGTGTGCCATAGCCTCTTTCTTTCATGAGTTGGCCTGGGGCAAAAATTGGGGAGGATAAGCTCTTGAGCCCTGTGGAAAACCAAGTTAATTTTAGGTAGAAATGAAGGGTCAAGTCGGAGGACCATCCGGTCAGAATGGAAGACGCACAGGTCTTTCCTGACTGACAGAGCAGCGATCTCAGAAATCCTCTGGGCTGAAGTAATCGCCACCAGGAACACTACTTTGTATGATAGGAACTGGAGAGAGACTTCTCTTAGGGGTTCAAAGGGTGGCTTAGTGAGGGAAGTCAGGACTCTGTTGAGGTCCCATGTTGGGTACTGGTGAAGGGATGGTGGTCGTAAGTTTGAGGCCCCTTTCAGAAATGCACAGATGCGGGGATGGTGAGAGAGGGAACTAACACCCTCGCAGGAAATTACGGTGGATGGGGCTGCTACCTGAAGCCTTAGTGTGTTGGGAAACAGTCCCTTACTGAGACCTTCCTGAAGAAAGTCGAGGATTTGGGCCACAGATGGGTTCGTTGGGTCAATGAAGAGATTGGCACACCATTTGCGGAAATTGTTCCAAGTGGCGTCGTAAATCCTTCTGGTGAGGGACACCTGGCTGCTAAGATGGTATTAATGACTTCAGTGGAGAAATTCTCCCTCTTCAGACGTTCCTGCTCAACCTCCAGACAGCTAGATGTAGCCATTGGGGGTCTGGGTGAAGAAGGGGGCCTTGAGACAGAGAAATCCTGTCTGCTGGGATCCTCCAGGGTGGGGCTATTGATAGGCTGCGGAGGTCCGCAAACCAGGAGCGACGGGGCCAATAAGGAGCTACCAGAAGCAATTCCGCCCTCTTGTGGAGGACCTTTTGCAGTACTCTGGGCACCAGTGCCAGAGGGGGGAAGGCATAAAGAAGGCCCAAGGGCCACGGGCATCGAAGGGCATTGTGGTTCTCCGCCCCTAGGGATGGGAATCTGGAGATGAACCGTGGAAGTTGGATATTGAGGGGAGAGGCAAACAAGTCTACCACTGGCAGGCCGAATATTGCTGTCGCCTCCCTGAACAGGGCTGGGTGGAGGCGCCACTCCGCCTGGTCTATGGTGGCCCTGCTCAACCAATCTGCTCGGGTGTTGTCGATGCCTGAAATGTGGTCTGCTCTGAGTGAGAGGAGGTGAGACTCTGCCCACCGACAGAGGCGCTCGGTCTCCCTCATTAGGCTTGAGGACTGGATGCCCCCCTGCCTGTTGACATGAGCCTTTGCTGTTATATTGTCAGTGAGAATGAGAACGTGGCGGCCCTGAAGCTGAGGAAGGAAGCTGCGGAGGGCCAGGTGGATGGCGCAAAGCTCTAACCAGTTTATATTGCACAGCCTCTCTGTCAATGACCATCTGCCCTGAGCTGTAAGGGAAAAAAGGTGGGCACCCCATCCGGACAGACATGCGTCTGTGGTGATGGTGAGTCTTGGAGGCTTCTTGAGGAGGCAGTCCTTGTTGATCGAAGCCTTGCTCCACCAGAGGAGGGAGATAAGAACCCTTGGTGAGACCTTGACCTTGCGCCTTGAGTTGCTTGACCCGGCTCTTTGGTACAGAAGCAAGAGCTACTGGAGGGATGTAGAGTGGAAACGGGCCCAGGGAATAACGGAAATACAAGAGATCATCTTACCTAACAACTTGGTTAATTCGAGGAGAGAGACTTTCCTAAGTCGTCTGATGAGCCTGACTGATTGTTGGATGCTGAGTATTCTTTCCAGAGAGATGAACACCCTCCCTTTGACTGTGTCTACTATGGTCCCCAGGTGGGGTAGCCTAGTGGAAGGGGCCAGTTGGCTTTTCTTCCAATTTATGAGGAACCCGTGTTCCTGGAGGGAGGTGAGGGTAGTATGGGTGTCCCTGATGGCCTCTTCCCTGGAAGGGGAGAGGATGAGAATATCATCCAGGTAACAGTGGAGCCACACCGGGATGGATCTGAGGTGGGCAGCCAGAGCGGCCAAGACCTTGGTAAAGGTCCTGGGGGCTGAGGCTAACCCGAATGGGAGGGCAACGTATTGGAAATGTAGGTTATTATAGCTGAAACGCAGAAACTTGGAGTGGGAGGGTCGTATTGGGATGTGTAAATATGCCTCGGAGAGGTTGATGGATGACAACCAGTCTCCCTGCTGAACTCCCAAGAGGATGGATTGCAGCGTGTTCATTTTGAATCTGCGGTATACCAGGCGGCGGTTTAACCGCTTTAAGTCCAAAATAGCCCTCCATACCCCCGAGTGTTTGGGCACCACAAATAAGTGTGAGTAGAAGCCCTGTCCCCTCTGGGATGGAGGAACTGGCTGGATGGCCTGAATGTCCAGTAGGTGCTCAATTGCCGAATCCATGAGGTTGCATTTGGTGTGGTTCTTGGAGAGGGGACATGTAATGTAGAAATCGGGGGGGGGGGGTAGAGAGGAACTCAAGGGCAAGGCCAAACCTGACAGTATCCCTGACCCAAGCGTCCGAAGTGGATGAGTCCCACCGACTGGCGAAGGCTTTAAGTCACCCGCCAATGGGGATGAGGTCCGGTGGCCTATCTGGAGCACTGGAAGGGCCTGCTGCCGAAGCCACGAAAGGGCCTCTTGAAGTTTCCGCTTCTCCTGTGTCTGTCGAAGGAGTTGGACCTGTCCTGGGGCTATCCCGAACCATGCGTCCGACTGGTAAGCTCACCACAATGCCAGCTCCGACCACTTGTCCTCTGGCCTGAGGGCCACTAAAGGGTTGCTGAGGGTGGAGGAAGAGGTCAGGCCTACGATGGGCTCATCAACCTCCGGGGTGCTCAGCAGGTTGGAGAGCTCCGGGTCAAGGTTGAAGAACCTTTTATCATGGGCCAGAGGGGCAACTGAGGAGGCCAGTTGCTTGCACACCAGGTCCAGGAATATGGGGGGGCGGGTTGGGATGACCTCGGCCTCCACCACCGGTTGTCTAAACATGGAGTCCTCAGGCCCTTCCGGAACCAAGGGGATGGGATCAGAGGGGCTCTGGGCAGTTAGGCCCGAGATGTTCCTGGCTTTGTAGAGGAGGGATTTGAATAGTTGGGGCTTGAAGAGCCCTACAAAAGGGGTTGGTCCAGGGTGAGACCTTCGTCCTCGGACATTTCCGCCTCTGATGGATCTGAGTCCAGAAGAGGTTCGTTGTATTGTAAGGACCCCAGGTCAAATTGTTCCTCCTCCTCCTCCCTGCACAAATCTAGGTCCCCTTCTGCCCCCTCCTCATCTTCCCTGACTGAAGGGGAAACCTCCCCCTGGAGGGGCATGAGAGGGAATGATCTTACAGATTCGGTGGCCTGGGGAAGCAACCCCAGTCTGGCCATCTGCTGCATTCCTTCTGCAATTCCCTGTCGGATAGCCATCACCATCCAGGCTCTGAGCTGCTCCGGAACCGTCTGAATGAGAGGTTCCTCCTGGCGCAGGCCGGCAGCCGTGGGCATGAAAGTAGCCTCTGGAGTTCGCCTGGTTGGTGTTCCCGGGGCCTGATGCCCTTGAGAGGGCGAGCTATGCCTGGATAGGGAGGAAAAGTCTGCAGGAGGAGGGGGAAGAGCGGAGGTGGAAGGAGTGGCTGGGGCTGGAGGCACTGAGCCTGTCTGTCTAGTGTGTTTGTCTATTTCCTTTTCTCGTGCCTTGTGTCATCTTAAGGTGTCCCTTTGTGAGGCTTTGGTGGGCTCCTTAGCCTGACTGCGCAGGTGGTGGGTCTTTGCTTTGGCCTTTAAGGAAGGGCCTTTTGAAGGATTGCTTTCTGCCATTTTAGGTAGTTAAGAAAGGGGATCAAATCTGAGGCGGTTGGTGTGCCTAGGGGTCGACCTACAACTAAGGCCGGGAGCCCTGGGAATTTCTTTTACACTCCTCTCCCCCGTTTATTATTCGCTGGTAATTAATCTGTTTGTCTCACTTGTTGTTATTCTCTGTATTTTTGCTCTGTATATAAATGATTTTCCCCCCTTCTCTTCTTCTTTTTTTTTGGTAAGCTTAGGCCTATTCGAGACTCTTATATCTTCTGATTTAATAACTTTTGAAGATCTTTCTCTCTCTTTATTATTATTATTATTATTATTATTATTATTATTATTATTATTATTATTATTATTATTATTATTATTATTATTTTGAAGGACTGATCAGGATGATCAGAGGACAACAGGAGCCCTAAGGGCGAAGCCGGGCCTAAACCAGACTGCCGACCCAGGCAGAACCAGGCAGGAGTGGTGGGAATAAACCGCGGCCGCTACGGCTGGCTGCGGGGAAAGCCAACAAAAGGAGGTGGGAACAGAAGCCTCCAACTGAAACAGCACAATTTTATTTCCTCAGCAGGCCTGACGGTCCTGCTGTTTTAAATAGGCACACTGCAGAGATCGGAAAGATAAGGTAAAAGAAAATGGGGCCCGGCCACGAGGCGTCGCTCAAAATGGCGGCTGCCACTACAAGGGCTTGCAAGGGCCCTTCTGCAGCGACCAGGAGGATTCCCAGGGATAATCCCAGGATCCCAGGGGAAGGACAAACAGAAAGAAACTAGCAAACGTTCAAACGATATAAAAAACGGAGTTCGGTGGGGGGGGAAACGGAACAAAACGGAGCATTTTAAACAAACTAAAGCGGCAGAAAGGAAATAGGGAAGGGTGGGGGGGCAGCTTGAAATTTTGCTGGCCTACCCCCTGGCATCCCCTGGGGGGAGGACCTCACAGGGAACTCTACTAAATAAGAAGGACCAACTGCGCAGGGCTAAGGGAGAAAAACACAATGAAGGGTTATATACAACCTGAATTGAAGCAAAAAAATGAATCAAATTGGAATTTTCCTGAAAAGGCCAAGAGCACATACAAAACACTGCCTACTCTGCACGAGGGCTGAGCATAAACTGGGGAATGCAATGGCAAGCCACGTGGTGGAAGGTGGAGCATTCCTCAGAAATTAAGCTCAGCCTACAACAGCAGAGACTGAAGCTCCACCCACTCTCTGGACGATCCGAACAGCTCTAAGGAGAAGTAAGTGTTATCCATGATGAATGTCGCAAGAGCAGTGAGTTATGAGGAGGGTTATCAGGCTTGCCCATGAAGAGTTGAGTCACTACCAATCTTTAATTGGACTGTGGCAATAGGATCAGACAAGCTGGCAATGGGACAACTCCCTGACAAGATTACAGCTTTATGTATTAAATCAGACATGGAATGGATAAGGAATCCATTTCATGTTAAATTGATACCTGGATAATGGCTAGTACCAACTGTTGCATAGATTGTTTATATTCTTAGAGATAACAGTTATCTGATTAGGAAAAAAAACTTTATTTTACCAGTAATATTGGTTTTTGGACATAGCTTAATGATAAAACACAAAGTTCACGTGCAGAAAGTCTAATTCCCAGTATAGAATACTTTCAAGTCAAAGTGCTAACTTCATGAGCAGATTGTGTAAACGTCTTAGTAACAAAGAGAACATGAAACAGTTTTGTATTTCCAAATAAGTTTCATTAATGTTGTCTTCATCTTTATAAGTAATGGGAGACTCATATTTGTTCAAAGGAAATTATTTCTGGGCAGCACATGTTTTAATAGGAATGTACACAACAAAGATTTCCCTTCCTACAATTATTGTGTCCAGTATCTTTTTTTGCTCTAATGAAACTTTCAAGTGAAAATAGGATAATTTTTATATATTGTCCCTCAAATATCAAGAGGAAGAGCAGTGTAAATTATATACAAAACCACAAGTGTTAAAAAATCAGTATATCCATCTCTATATCACCTCTTCCCCCAAGAAATTCTTTTATTTATATTCATGTTTCTAAACAATTAACTTCAGCCAGCTGTCACTTAGTTTAGATTTCATAACATCGTAGTTAATTTTTGTTCAGTGTCTTTATTTTACTATATACTTAACAGTTATTAAAATGTATTTCTAGAATACTGCTTTTTTGCAAAGCAAACGTGCAAAATGGAACTAATTATACACAGTAAGAAAGACACAAAGAAATTATCTTCATTGTTTTCAAATTGACATAACATTAGGTTACTATGAAACTAATACACCACGGTCAGCTGAGGAGCCAGAAATGCTCCTCCTCTTTAAGTAGCGTTTCTTTTTTATTTTCCAAACTTTAATATTCTATGGAATTGATTTCAAAAGCTAGAATCTATTGTAGTGAAAACAGTCATTGATTTTCAATAAGTTACAATTAAAATGAAGAATTGCTTTCACTAAGTGTTTGCTACCCTTGTGGTCAAGAACATGGAAAATGTGCTACATCCAACAGTAGGAGTACAGATGTAAAAATTATAGCATCCTTCAGTAGAATGGACTACCCCTATACAGCTCTGCCAAAATCTGTTATGTTCTAGAATACATTTTGAGGCATTAGGGAACAGTAGACTAGACAAATATAGTGGCTAAGGTATTGAGGTAAAAGTAGGGAGACCCAGATTAAAATACACTGTCTGCTATGGAAGCTTACTGGGTTAATTTGGACTAGTAAATTACTCTCAGTTCCACCTACCTCAGAGGGTATGGGGGAATGGGGGGAAATTAAAGAAGGCAGCACTATGTATGTCCTGAGCTCCTAAAGAAAAGATAGGATATAAATCAAACAAATATTAATCTGCTAACGCTGCAAGACAGTGACTGTACTTTGGAGTCCTTGGTACACTCTGAGTTTGATTGTTTGCTTGCAGATGTTTCATTATTACTCAATTAGGCAACATCATTAGTACTAATGAAAGTGAGGTTTGCTCCCTGTTTATATACTATTTGTCCTGCCACTATTTGTCCTGCCACTATTGATGGAAGTTGATTGTCCTGCCACTATTGATGGAAGTTGATTTTTTTTTAATCCTCAAAAGGTTCTTGTTTAGACTAGAGTATTGCTTCCTGCTTAATTATTCGTCTGGATTTTATACTAGGAATAAGATTTTTTGCCTCTAAAGTCTGTTGCTGGCAAGGCTGTTTTCTGGTCTTTTTGTTTCCTTCTAAGCACTTAGCATTTGAGGGATAATGTCATTAAGGAGACACTGGAAAACACAAAGATAAAGATATAAAAGACAATTAAGGAAAATGGCAAAAAGGTTGCAGATTTGATAAGATATTAAGAGAACTGCATAAGAAGAAAACCAAAGCAGTGGGAACCCAAGAAAATGAAAGATTCTTTCTTTAGAATGGTTGGGATAACCTTTAAGTTCAAAAGGAATTACAAAAGCAGGGAGGATTGAATATTTAAAAGTCTTAACTGAAATTGAGAAACTTGTACAAAACTCAACATTTGTTGAGCTTATTTATAAGTTATTGAAATAGATTTGGAAACCAAGCAAATTATAGACTTTTATCATTAAATGAATGCAGAAATTATATGGTACAATAACAGAAATATCAACAGAAAATAAATATTAAATCTACTATGAATATTACACTTAGAGAAAGCCAGTATATAAAGTTTTACCACTGGTATATTACCCCATTGCTGACTATTAAGATAGATATAGGTAGTCCTTGACATATCCATTCAGTGACCAAAGTTATAACAGCCCTGCAAAAAAGGTGCTGTATGATTGATTCTCACACTTTGCATCACAGCACCCCTCCCCCATGGTGGGCATGGTCATGTGATCAAAATTCAAGCCCTTGTCAACTGGCGTGAATTTACAATGGTTGCAGTGTTTCATTTGCAATCTTCTCAGTCACTTTCCAACAAGTAAAGTCAATAGGAGAAGCTGGGTACACTTAGCAACCACATTATTCACTTAATTGTGGCAAAAAAAGATGGTAAAATCAGGTACCATGCACTTAAATGCATTGCTTTGCCTAGCAACAAAAATTCCAATTCCAGTTTTGGTCATAAATCAAAAACTACCTACTGTACCTGTAACTCATTTTCTAAAAACTGTTGGAATACAATATTCAGGCTGTATCATTTTTCATATTTGCTGGCAATGCTATAAACTCCAACAAATTAGATGCCTGCTAAATGTTGACAACAAGTTAATGACACTTAATCAAAAAAGACTATCAGAAAATTCCTTAGGTATCTTTAAGTATCCTAACCCCAGGGGTGGGATGCTACCGGTTCTGCCCGGCTCTATAGAACTGGTAGCTCTGAAGAGCAGCAGACACAGAACTAGTTCTGTGTCTGCTGCTGTTTGGTCCACCCGCTGCCCAACTGTGCTATTACCTGTCCTTTATTTCCTGCTTTATTAACCAAAGCTGGGACAAGTAACGGGAGCTCACTCCATTACGCGGTGCTAGGGATTCAAATCACCAAAATGCTGATCTTTCTGATTGACAAGCTCAACATCTTAGCCACTGAGCACCAACAAGTTGATGTTGACTCTTCTTATATCTTTGTTATTTGGGAAAGCAATATGTAAGACTTTATTTAGTAGCTTGAACAATTTGTTAATATTCCACAGAGACTATTTTATTATAGTAATAAGTATTTAATATATATTTAAGTGAACATAGTGAACAATAATATGACAGACACATATAGGAGAAATTATGTAAATGTTAACACCTTGATATTTGAAAGCTACCATGTACTACAGGAAAGCTTTAGTTATTGAAATAAAACAGAAATGGCCCAAGTTTTAGGGACTTTTCTAGACAAGCACAAATCTTGTAGCATCCATTGAATGAAGGAAGCATTTTAGGGAGGTCTTACAGAGAGTTAAGAGTATAAAAAAAGATTTACAAAATTAATTATATCTTTAACTTAACAATAACTATCTTCTTGCAAGTAAAATATTGTATTATTATTGGTGTTTATTGTTAAATATAAGCTGATTGTGCAGATGATCAATAATATTAAAGTCTGCTAATGTATACAAGCTAACATGATACTAGAGTAGAAATTATGCAGAAGCATTGGTACACTTGAATGTCATAATTTCCCATCTGGTAAAGGATGATATTCGGGGCTGTTAAACATATTTTCAACAATGCATTTAAACTGGAGTAAACTTCAAACTCCATTAATAAAGCATTATATAGCAAAGAGCCATTCAATAAGATGTAAAATTGTAGAATCCTAAGAAGGTTTAAATGTGAAAGTGGCAAGTTTAAAAAAAGCTATTAAAAGATAATTGTATTATATATACATTTTAAGAACATGCCCTCCTATTGGGCTTAGTGGGGAATTTGAAGGTTAAATATGTTGTGGCATGTTGTCTATTTCAGCTTTATCTTTTTTCTATCTTGGGATGCAGTTGATGTAACTAGTTTTAGTATTGCATTTTTAAATGGGGTGGTAATGTATACATCTATAACAATAATGGTATGACTAACTAGTATTCCTTAATCCAAGAAAGGTGTGTTGAACATAGAAGTTGGTTTTGCCTGAAGATTATGTAAATGCAGGATAAAGAACAATGCTTGTTTTCTATTTGCAGTTTTCAGTATGCAAATAGGTTTTCATGTTTTACTGAATTAAATTTACCTTAATAAACTACTGAAAAATTAATTGCATCTGATTTGGTTGAAATATTTTAATGATTTATACTTCACAATCTTTTCTTCAAATCTATTTACATTGGATCATACTTGATTTTCTGTCCATATAAATGGATTTAAGGGACTACTTTTGAGAAGAGCATGAAAGGCACATCAACAAGCCCTAACAGAATTATTATTACATTTGTACAATGTATTTCTTCAGGTCTAAATAGGGATTTTAACTTTCCCTTCTTTAGACAACTGAATAAAGATACGCTGCATTTAGATCAGAATTGGAGAAGAATGCCTTGGATTGATACCCTCACTAGGCCTGTTTTAAGATGTTATCTGACATGGATGTACATGACTCTGAAGCATTCTTGCTTGCTTTTGATCCCAGTGATGCACACTTCTACAATTGTATAATGCAATGATTTTTAGTCATGCTAATAAGAGTTTCATAAATGAATGTAAAGTATTGTGTGATATCTTACTTTCATTTGATACTGTTTTAATATACCAGAAATCAACTTTTTTGTTGGTTTATTATCACATGTAATTATATTTTTCTAATAACCACTGAAATCAAAACAAGTAGGACTCTGCCAAATCTCTCAGAAAAGAGTATTCTAATGTTCTGTTACTATCAAGAAGATCCGGTCTTCTGTGTATATCTCTTTCAGTTCTAATCATAAAGCTTGGCCATGTTCACACAGATGAAGGGAGTATATAAAGGGACATTGGTCTTGGCCCACTTCCATCTTTAAAATGAATAAATGAGTTTTGTAATGGATAAATAACGGATTCAGCTGAAACACAATGTGCTCTGATTATTGAAAGCACTGATGGTTCCATTTTGTTCATTTGTTCCAGAACTATCTTTAAAAGCAATCCCAAGTAAAGAACTCTACAGCAGCCTATTTTGTGCATGAATAGAACAGGAATAGAGACTAGGTCTGATTTTGTAGTAAGACTGCAATGCACAGAGTGATAAAGCTGTTTTTAATAGCTATGACTGCTTGTGTATCAAGTATGTTAGATCCAGGAGGTTCTTTCACTTTAGTTTTATCACCGAAATAAGTGAAATCCCTTTCAAAACGAACTGCAGTCAAATTGACAAACAGATTTTTGTCTGAAGGAAAGTGGAGTTTGGGAAGCAAATGCTTTAGGATGCTATTTTCCAAGGATGTACATAATAGTATTGGACTGCCCAAAACTGTTTCATTTCTCAAGGGCCATTATAAAATAAGCATTAATGCATGAACTCATATATTTCAATATTTTACAAAGTAAATATGTGTATTTATTTTCACCAAGCTATTGAAACCTCTCCAAAATATTATTTTTGCCTTTTCAGAAATATCATAGATTACATGTTTAAATATTTCAATATAAATGGAGATGTTTTATAATGTAACTGAATCTTTTAAAAAATCAATTCCTTTGAAGGAACTGATATTCAGGGTTGTTAACAATGTCATTATTATGGCATTCAGTGAACAAAATTTACATTATAGGTACCTGTTTGAATTGTTATTTCAAATGGTTTCATATCTGCCTGAAACATCAGTATTTTTGCAGGTCTGAAAGAAAAGCTATTTAGAGTTGATGCATAAATCTGTATTAACTTTCCCTACTAGGAATGTTCTTAAATGCTTGCACATGTATAATTAAACAGTAATAGAATTGTTAGTGACAGTTTAGTTGTTCCTAGGTAAACCTTAATAGTAGCCAACTGCATAGCAAAATAGTTGAGACAGATAGTTGGAATTAACTTAGTCAAGAATATAATTTTGGGGGGAATAATACTAAGATTAATTTTATTCAAGGAATAGGGTTAGGCAGGGATGGGATTCAACCGTTGTTATTACTGGTTCAGTGATTATGGTTTGCATGCACATGTACTACACCTAAAGCTGTGCTGCTCGGACAGCTGATAAGTGGTGCGTGCAAGTGCGCAGCATTTGAAAACACTTTTTTCCTCAGCTGTGCCGTGCAACCTCAGCTGTGCCGTACCATAATTACATGTGATAATAAATCAACAAAAAAGTTGATTTCTGGTATATTAAACAGTTTCAAATGAAAGTAAGATATCACACAATACTTTACATTTATTTATAAAACTCTTATTAGCATGACTAAAAATCATTGCATTATACAATTGTAGAAGTGTGCATCACTTGGATCAAAAGCTTCTGCCAACCTAGCAGTTGGAAAGCATGTAAAAATGCAAATAGAAAAATAGGACCACTTTGGTGGGAAGGTAACAGTGTTCCATGCTCCTTTGGCATTTAGTCATGCCAGCTACATGACCACAGAGACGTCTTCAGACAGCGCTGGCTCTTCAGCTTTGTAAGGGAGATGAGCACACACAGCCCAAAGCTGGAAATGACTAGCATGTATGTGCAAGGGAAACCTTTACCTAATTTAAAACTAGTTCTGGCAATTCAAAAGGTTAATAGAAAATGGATTAAATCCTCTCAACTTTGTCTTAGCAGATGGAGAGAGAATGATCAACATTCAAAAAGAGATCTGCTAAATGAATCTTACAAAATGCCTGATTTCCACCATAGTTATGAAAGGATGCTGTTTCAGTGTGAGGATAAATGAATAGCTCTCTTTCCAAAGCTTATAGCACTACATTAAACAAACATTGGCTAGAGATTTTGATTATTGTGCTATTGTGAGACACTTTCTTTTGTGCAGGACTCTGGAACTGTGTCTTTTCCTATAATCCCAATTGTTGATATGCTTCCAAAAATAATGCCCTTGCTTTGATCAAGCTTCTTCATCTATACTTGTCTATACTATTTCTTCTCTCATCATTGTTAGGCTCCTTCCTCCTAGTCAGGCTGATCCTCATCACTACATATCTGGAGTTGTTGAGAACTCTGGATTCCAGGATTTGGATCTATAAGACTTCTTTTCCTTCATGTCTATTTTATTTTATTTATTTTTCACGTTTCTGAACTATTTTTTATTTATTTAGACAATTTATTTAGCTATCCATCTTGTAGGATGGTATTTGTGTGGACACGCGAGCCTCAGCCAAAGTTACCTGCACTGCACACGTATGTGCCTCCCAACTGATTTTCGGCCCAGTTGAGGCCGTTTTCGCCCTCCAGGACGCTCGAAGAAAGCCTCTGGAGCTTTGGGAGGCCAAAAAATGGGCCTTCCGGAATACTGGAAGTGCCAAAATGGGCCCGCTTTCAGCTTCCAGCCTCCCCCGGGCTCCAGAGGCCCTCCGGAGGCTGAAACCAGGCACTTCCATTATTTCTGGAAGGCCTGTTTTTCAGCCTCCCAAGGTGCAGAAGCTTCCCTCAAGCCTCCAGGAAGGCAAAAACGGCCTCAAAGAGGTCAAAAATCGGCTGGGAGGTGCGTGCACGCACAATGCAGGTAAGGGGAAGGGGTGGGGGTGTTGCCTGTGCATGCGTAGGGGGAGGGGCACATTGCATTGTGGGTGCTGGCATGCACGCTATCACGCGTGTGCATGCTTTCAACACATCACAAGAAAAAGGTTCGCCATCACTGTTGTAGGGTATAACTCTGGGTAGGTAACAACAGTGATAAAAGCACAAACAATAAAACCAATTCAAAAAGGAAAGAAACAAAAAATATCAAGCAAAACCAGGGACCCAATCCATAATTATACCCATTGTCCAAGTTCCAATCTTATTGTCCCAGAGCCAGGGGAAAAAGCAAGGAAAAAGTGTCACTAATTTTTAAAAGGCTAAAAAGATGGGGAGCCTGCTGAATCTCAAAGGTGTTCCACAAGGCAGAAGCTGCTATGGAATATAATTACCGCTGCCTTTATTTCTGTCTTGAGGTACATTTGACATAAGTAATTTCAAAACTCCATTTTTGTATGTTGCAATAACATTCACTTATAACTGCCATGTTGTAATAATAAATCTATCTCACAGTCTTATGGTCAGGAAATAGTATATATTTAAGTTTTTGTTACCTAAAGTGTCTGTAGATACAATATGAAAAAAATCTATTACAGTGATGGCTAACCTTTTCAGCTTGGTGTGTCGAAAATCGGAAAAAAGTGTAGCCTTCCTCGAGTCATGTGTCACTTCAAGAAATATCAGTAATTTGGTTTATGACGGACTGGGCTGGGGTGATCACACAGGGCTGTGAAACTCGTCTCCCTGGTCTCAGGGCTGCAGGTGCAGGATGTGGGGATCGGAAGGCCACCTTACAGGGCTGTGAACCTCATGGATCTCCTTTCCTCCTGTAGCGTTCCTGAGGTAATGAAACTGACAAACCTTAGTTTATGACGGTTAAAACTGGTTCTCTGCTGCAAAGATCTTGCGGCAGCGGTGACACCACGCCTCCACGCAACAAGCAGGGAGCAGGGATTGGAGCAGAGCACAGGCAGCCTCTAAATGTGCAGGTTTTTCCCACACCAACAGGTGTGTCAGTCAAAGTGCCTTGGCGTGTCACAAGTGACAAGTGTGTCATAGGTTAGCCATCACTGGTCTATTATGATTGCGTTATTAAAGAAACTCATATTTTACCTTCAAAATAGTTTCAAAATCAGATGGCCAGAACAAGCTATTGAAGAAATAAAATAGGTCTGACTGCTGATTTAAGTCTCCTTAATTAAGTATGTATGTTCTGGAGCCTATATAGGAAAAGATAAAGTTCTTCTAAGGAGCAGCTAATAAGTACAGGAACAGTATCTACTTTGCATCTGAAGCATCAAGGAATGTAATGGCTCATGAGGTTAGAAGGCTGATGAATTGGCAGCCTTGCATTCCAGACAGGTTGCCACTGCAGAGTGGGGTGAGCTCCCATCACATGCTCCAGCTCCCCCTCCCCAACCCAGCAGTTCAAAAGAAGGCAGGTGACAGCAAGTAGATAAATGGATACCACTTTGGTGGGCAACTTCACAAAAGGAGCCCCCAAATGGGTGTCCCCTAGGTAACGGTGATCTCACCAATAAATCTTTTCACCACAGAAGCACTTTGGTGTTTCCAACACAGAAGTATTAGTATCCAAAGCACCCTTGTCCACTTCAGATACTAAATATTGTATTTCTGTAAAATTGTGTGTTATAATGTCTTAATTCTTAGCAAAGAAATTCATACTAATGACCAGGTCATGAGAATAGTTAGTTTTCTAAACTTGAATGTACTGATATTTTCATTTTTCTTTCAAATGTGATATCTATATCCACCATTCACTACAAAAGTGATTTTATTTTGAACTAAACTAAACTAAACTTGGCTATTATTTAGTTTATACTTTAATCATCCCATAGTATATGAAACTGATTTACACTGAATTAGCCTCTTAAATCATTTTCTTTAGAATGTTTGGAATCTTCTAAATCCAAGGCATGTACTCTTTACTGAGCACTCAAACTTTCCCACTGCATGTACCTTGGCAAAAGTTCCTGCAACAAATATTGGCATCAACATATGAATTAATGTTCAACTATTTCCTAATTCTTCTACAATACGACTCAAATTAAATCATATGTGTGTTTTTTAAAGAAAAGAAATAATGGCGGTAATGGCGGTGGCTAAATTGCCATGATAGTAACATAGTTGCATACCTCTGTCAATAATGAAACTGAACTAGTCCAATATCAACATTGAGCATGTAAGAATAAAATCAAAATTAGAAAGTATTTGTTACAAGAAATGAATGTTTTTGTCATCCAGTACAAATTAAGTCTCCAAAATGAAACACAGCAATTATATACATCAATTGTTTATATACTGTAAATATGAAAAAAAAAGAAATCACCATGATTACAGTATACTTTATATCTGACACAAAACTAATCAATTCTATGAGCTTTCAAAGTAGATGTGTTCAAAGTAGGTAGTGTTCAATTATTCAGTTAAAGGGCTTATTGATGTCAATAGATGACTGCAGGAAATGAATCCTCTTAGTGGGTTAATGTAAAACAAAAAGCACTGGTCCATTCAGAAATTGAGAACCAGATGTTTTCACATTTTAGTGTTGTCTAAAGTGTTGTCTATCATTAAAAGCAAGTAAAAGATTCCTCATCACTTATATTCGTATGTATCTCTTCCTGGATAATTCTTTTTTAAAAAAAAAAAAACTCTTGTAATAAAATGGGAACCCTTAATAACGGCTAACTGAAAGGGAAGGTTTATATAGCAAGTTTAATTAAAGTTAAATTAATAATTAACTTTACATACTGTAATACAATAAATGTATTGTAGTGTTGAGTCCCAAAATACATAGTTTCACATTCCATGTCATTATTTTACTTTCTATATACAGTTTAGTAAGCATAGCCTATTCTTAAATTATAGCTGTTAATCTGCAGCTATGTTTTGAAAACCTATGTCTTATATCTTATGCTGGTCAGTGATGAAAAACATGTGGATGGAATTTACAAAACAAAGATAAAGTCAGAAGTACTCCATTAATCAGTAATCCACCAATTAAAAAAGCATTTAGGAACTAAATGCTAAGCTGATATATTCCAAAATCATGCCTCTTTCTAGGTACATTTTTTAATTTAACCTCCCCCCCCCCCTTTCTAAGAATACCTTGGAAGTTTATGTGGAACTCAAAGTTTTTACCTAACATTTGAGGTTAGGAGTAACCTAATTTCTCATGGGAGAAGCTGTGTAAGAATTCTATTTAGACTGCAACAATCCTGAACAGTGGAAAAAGAAAACAGAACAGAACATACAGCATTTTTTTAACAAAATGGATATCCACGCAATATCAAAAACTGCTTGACCACTCAACCCAAGATAGTACAATCAACACAAGCTGTAAAAAAGATAACACTGTCATACATCAAAAACATCTGAGAAACCACCAACAGACTGTTATGACCACACAGAATCAGTGCAGCTTCCAAACCAACTAAAGCCCTCCAAAACATGAGTAAACCAAAAGACCCGGAAGACCCAGAAGAGAAAAACAGGAGTCATCTACAGCATTACAGTGTAAGGACTGCAACAGCTACTATGTAGGACAAACAGACAGCAGACTAGCAGAGCACAGCCATGAACACCAAGTAACAGTCAAAAGATAGGATGAAAACTCTTTCATTTCACAACATATGGACAGACTTAACCATAGTTTCAACTGGGAAATGGTGACCATCCTAGACCACGCCAAGTTCAAAAACACTAAGAAACTCCTGGAAGCCTGGCACTTTGACAAACTGGCCATCATCAGACACCTAGACATAAACAACATCTATATACCACATCTGTATACCATGCAAAACAACAAACAAAAAGGGAACAAAAACACCTCCCCAACAGCAATCAATACCCAGATGAGAACAGATTAACACTAACATTAACATCAGAGCAACAATCAAGAAGTAAACAATACCCCAATCTAGGAACTGCCAAACAAGCTAACAGTAACAGCCCAACCAAAAAATCATCAAGACCACTCCCACCAACACTGACAGGACAAGGCACTAAAACAGGGGTCTCCAACCTTGGCCCCTGGAAGCCTGGCGGACTTCAACTCCCAGAATTCCACAGCCAGCTTTGCTGGCTGTGGAACTCTGGGAGTTGAAGTCCGCCAGGCTTCCAGGAGCCAAGGTTGGAGACCCCTGCACTAAAATATAAATTGAGAGCAAACTCCACTCCTCCTTACTAACACTGATGTTATCTTGTTTGGGTAATGAAATGTCTACCAGAAAACAACCAAACTCAGGGAGCACTAAGAACCCATCACTCAAAAGTTTTGTTGGAAAAGCAAGTTCTGGTTGAGTCTGGTGCTTTGTTTTGCAGCGTGCTAACTTCCCATTCATTTTCTAAGTTAAAATAATCTAAAAAATAAAATTAGACAGGAAGGTTACTGAACACTAAAACTGGGTTGGTGGAATTTCTCTAGATTCCAGGAGTTACACTGGGGATTCAGAGCTTTCTTTTCCTTTCTTGATTTATATGCTTGTAATGGAAGGGTTTAAAAAAAAAAAAAAAGTTCAGAAAGGAATGGAGAGGTACAAGCATTTGTCTTCCTTCCCTTCCACCTGATTACCCTATTGTGCTGGATTTCTTGAAACCTCCAATATTACAGCACACCAAGAAGATACATTGTATTCCTCAGTTACTAAATGTAACACAGACTCCAAATTCTTCATTTAAACTACTTCTAGCTTTGAATTCATCCCACATCTCTCCTAATAGTCCATCTGGCTGTGCTATTAGTGGAATCTAATCCATCCCCTCCCCCCATATTAGTCAGGATGACAGTCTGAACTGTCACCTTTAGGATATGAACACTTCCTTCCTACAGCTTTGAATATAAAAGTGTCTTCTAACTTTTCTTCATTTATTTCAGATACAGTATTTCTGTAAGAGCTGCCTGAGATGTGTTGATTAGTTTTCTTAAACTGACAACAATGTGCAAAATCTTTCACAAAGTCTGCAATTTCTTTTCTAATGTATAGTACTTGTAGATTTAGTCCTCTATTTTCTCTTTTGTGATCAGTAGTGTCTGGAGCTATTCCATATGTTGACAATTCCTGCCCTAAAATAGTGTCTGCTCTGATTTTGCAGAAACAGCATATCTTTCATTCACATCCTGTTCTCCTTAATTCACCTTTAACCAATGCAGTACTATTCTAACTTGTCCCTTTTCTTTTAAGTTAGATAAGCAAAATCCATAATTCAAAGTGAATTATTCCCATATCCTTTGGCCTTACCATCTTCCTATTCATCCAGCTACCACTGAATTCATGCAACTCCTATCTCTGCAACCATAGAGCATTATGATTATCAAAAAAAAAGGGGGGGGGGAGGTCTCCCAGCTTGGATAATACTTTGGCTCTTCTCCCTTCTTTGTAATTCGAATGCACTCAATATACATCAGTCATATCACTGAGTGAAGACACTTTCCCTCATCCTCACTCTTACCACTCCAAAAGTCTCATAAGAGACATTTCTCACCATAAATATCCATGTTTAGCTCTGTAAAAGCTTTTAGGATAGAAATGGTTCTCTCTTTGTTCACTGTTTATTGTTTAAGTTTCTGTTCCAAAGTCTACCATCTCAGTCTCCTAAAAATGAACCTATGATGATCAGGTAATAATCCTCACTTCTGCTACTTCGGCCAATTTGACAGGGGATGCGCTCCTTTTCCCATCCTCCTGTTAATTAACCCAGCAATTCTTCCTTCTCACCTCCCCCAAGCACTTATCAGCCAGATCCATCCTTATAATACATCTCCGTCTCAGGTTTCCACGAACTCCCCAGCCCGATCATCTCCCACTCCCGCTTCACCGAGTGGGCGCTCCCGCTTTCTCTCGCACTACAACAGGCTTTTTAATCGTATCCATTGCCTACGCGGAAACAAGTCGCCTGGAGTTCAACCGGGTGCGACCAGAGAGGAAGCTCCCCACCCCCAATTCGCCTAAACCAAACCAAACCAGCGATCCACCAAGATTTCCAACCCGATTCCCTTACGCCCCCCCCCCCCACGCCTCCTCCTCCTCCTCCTCTTCCTCACCCCACTCGAGGAAGTCGGAGACTAGCCTGTCCCTGCGAAGCGGCGAGTCGCGGCTGCACTCGGTGTAGAGCCCGACCAGGAGATCCAGCAGCCCCTCGACGCTCAGGACGTTTTCGTTGCGCCGGGGCCCATCCAAGAGCAGCTGCTCCAGCTTCTTCAGCCGCACCTTGGCCGACATGGTGGCGGCGGCGGCGGCGGGTGAGGAGGAGAGCGAGCTGAGCGACTGGTCGGTCAAGGCAGGAGGGAGAGGCCGAGCGAGGCGGAGAGGGAAGGCGAGGAGGAGGAGGAGGAGAAGGAGGAAAGAGCCGCCGCCTCAGGCTCCGGGCGGCGGCGGCCAAGGCATCCGCCTATCCAGGCGCTCCCTTCTCAACGCCTTCCGACGGGCCCTGGGCCCGGCAAGGCTAGGGGGGCTGCTTCGCCTCCACGCTACGCCCACATTTTGAGAGGCCTTTCCGAAGAGCAGCCCTTCCAGCAGCTCCGCTCCAGGCCCGGCTGGTCCATCGGTTGGTCCCTCCCCTTCGGACCCGCCCTCTCACTTCGCCTGGCAACGGCTGAGGAGGAGGAGGAGGAGGAAGAAGAAGAAGAAGAAGATGAAGTCCCGGCTTTCAGTTGCGACGGTGGACGCTGAGAAGGCGGTGCGGCAAAGTCATGCCGGTGGTCAAAGCTGCCCTCAGCCCCCTCCCTCTAAAGCAAAGCCGCCTCCTCTCAACTCAGCCCCGCTTCTCGTCCGTCTCCGCCCCCACCCGCCCCCACCCCACCCTCTCTGGCGCTTGGGAGCAGGATGGAAGGCACTGGGCGAGGGCCCTGGAAAAGTGGCCCGAGAAGAAGCCGGAAGGACTTGGTCCTCGCTTCTTGCCGTAGTTCCTAAGGAAACGCTCCCGCTGGCTGTGAGCATCCGGGCAAGAGGAAACTCGGGGAGGAGGGGGAGGAGGAGGAGGAGGGAAGAGAGCCGCGACTGGAAGGCAGGGAAGAAACCCTTTTCGGCAGATTCGCGAGTTGCGCAACCTGGAAACCCTCGGGAAGCAAAACAAACCGGCCGCTTTTCTCGTCACGTATCCAAACCCTTTTGCCAAGTGGATTGAACCAAGCAAGGCACAGGAATTCCCGTCAGCATATTCGTGGCTCCCACGCCCCAAATGCTTTAGATTTGTTATAACGTCCTACTCGTTCCTGGTAAGGGCATCCCGTTTATAAGGACGGGGTTAAAGCCAAGCGATTTGAGTAAATTTAGCACGTATTCGTTTACATATTCGAGGGTCGGGGCGTTGTGCGAATACAGACCTGGTCTTTTATATAGCGGATAATAACACTGGTCTTCTCTAGTTCCATATCCCACCCCTGTAGCTTTCTGTGACTCGGCAGCTGAATGAGTGGCTGAGATTTTAACAAACTTATCAAATCCGCATAAAAATATATGCACGGCATTATTAAATGTTCGGTTTCTGGTTTTAGTTGTTGTCCAATTCTGATTTTTGCAGCCCAGATTCAGATTAACAGAGTTGAAAAGGATCTTATAGGTCATCTAGCTCTCATAGCTCTGATTAAACTGGAGAAGATTTCCAAGATACATTTTGGGGAACAGAATAACAGAGTTAGAAGGGATTTTGGAAGTCTTCTAGTCCAACCCCCTTGTCAAAGCAGGAGATCCTGACCTATATCATTTCAGACAAATGGCTGTCCAATCTCTTTTTAAAAGGCAAGCCATTCCACCAGTTAATCAATCGTTCTCACTGTCAGGAAATGTTTCCTTAATTCCAGGTTGCTTCTCTTCTTGATTAGTTTCCATCCATTGTTTCTTGTCCTGCCTTCTGGTGCTTTGGAAAATAGGTTGAGCCCCCCCCCCCCATTAGAACACTGCTCTCATGTCGCCCCTAGTCCTTTTTTTTCACTAGACTAGACATACCCAATTCCTGCATCCATTCTTCATATATCTTAACCTCCAGCTCTTGAATCAATAGCAATAACTCTGAGATTTATATACCACATCATAGTGTTTTACAGCCCTCTCTAAGCCTTTACAATATTAGCATACTGCCCACAACAACCTGTGTTTTCATTTTACCTAAGGATGGAAGGCTGAGTCATCCTTGAACTGCTCAGAATCGAACTCCTGAAACGCGCCGCGAGTTAGCCTACAGTTGCATTCTGATCGGTGCGCCATCACGGTTCACTTTTGGTGTTCTTCTCTGCACTCTTTTCCAGAGTCTCTATATCTTTTTTTATATTGTGGTGACTAAAGCTGGATGCAATATTAAAAGTGTTGTCTTATCAAAGCAGTATAAAACAAACACTTGATGTGGTCTTAATTTTATCACTCTGTTAATGCAGTGTAGGATTGCATTGACTTTTTTTTTTTTTTTGAGCCTGCAGCAAAGTGCAAGCTAGTGGTTGTACATTTGGTTCTCCAAGATCCCTCTTGCAATTACAGCTATTGAGCCAAGTTTCATCTAATCTGTACATTTTTTCTTGCCTAAATGTAAAACCTTACTTTTCTCTCACTGAATTTCTTTTTGTTAGATAGGGTCCAGTGTTCAAGACTGTCGAAGTCTCTCTGGATCTTGAGCCTATCTTCTGGTCCTTCTTGGTCACACAGCTGTACGAAGCTGGACTTACTCTTTTACTTCCAATTCTCTCTTCCAGAATGTTTTTATGACATCTTCAACTAGACTACTCTGATGAGATTTCCTCATGGTCTCCCATCTAAATAATAACCAGGTCTTACTCTTTAAGATTTCAAAATTAGCCAAGTGGGGGTGATAGAGCCATTTAGTTGGGTCCAACTTGTGGATATCTTGAGATAAATTCTGTGTTTTCTGAAGGGCTGCTATGATAGGCTCCAAGGTGGGTTTGATTTAAATCACGTCAATTTAAAACATAATTTTAAAAGAGCAACTCCTCTTCTGACCTGCTGTTGACTCACCAACAGTCCCAATATTGCAGAATATTTGTACCACTGTAGTTTGGTATCGCTAATTGTTCTTGTAGCTTTTTAAAATGAAGTTTCAAACTTCTGAATTCCTGTCAGTGAAATATATGTACGTATTACCTTCAATCTCTTTCTACTAGATGCTACACTTTACATGTATTAAGGTTATCATGGTCTGTTGAATTAAGCTTTAATTAGATGTTTCCCATATTAAGCAATATTCACATATGTTCATATATGACAATAACTGGATTCATAACAAAGTCAGGCAAACTCATAATCAGCCCCAAATAGCATACTTCTGATGTTACATGCCAGTTATTTCAGCTGGGATTATATAACCAATTGTGCTTTAGTCAACAAATTACAGGTAGCACAACTATGACTAGAACAATGTGCAGACCATCTAGCCTCAAGAACAAGGTGTTTGCATAATTCAAAATTGTCACATTTTCAGGTCGCTTTCTAGGATCATGCATACATAATTTCTGATGCAACGTTTCGAATGCTAGTCAGCTCATGGAAATCTCTTAACTATTTGTTTCAGCTGCTTGACTGGGAATGAAGAAATCAGAGATCTTCACACATACAATAGCTGCCTGCGTTCAGCCTTGTGAATCATAGACTATGCAGGCTTGGATTGGGGTGGTGTTGATAACTGAGGTGAATGCTAAAAATAAAAATAACTTGGCTATGAAGGGAAAAATATGTCCCAACAGTTCCTTTTTCCTGCCTGATTTTTCTGTGGAAAAATACAAACATGATTTCCTTATCTATCTTGTGAAATTATTCTATAACTGCTTTTGCTAAACCTTATGTAAACAAAGTAATTTTTGCTGTGTCCACCAGCGCCCTCCTGAAATATTCCTCAAAGTGCACATGTTTAACAGTAAATTTTTAAAAAGGATTTCTAAACTAAAGTGTAGTCTGGGTCTTTTGTTTTTGGCTGTTCTCCAAGAAATTTGGTAGATAATACAAGAGTGATATCCTGTGTTAGATGGCAACAGGAAGCTGTTTCAGGAAAGTCCACCCATAAAGATCATGGGTTTTAGACTAATCAGTTAAAGAAACCAGTGGGAAAATTGAGAAACACCGCTCCTCACATTGTAGAAACAACTCAGCTTACACCAGCTTTCATACACCAGCTTTCTGCAACTTGTTGCCCTTGAGATATTTTGGGAATGCAATCACAAATTTTCAGGCAGCATGACCACTATTGCCTGTGATAATTGATAAAAGGGAGGCATCTGATTGGAATAGCTACTCAGGAATGATAATGTGGTAGCCCTATTTCCCTTTTCCCTTTGTTGCCTCCCAATAGACAAGTAAATATTCCCAGCAGAGGAAATTTTTCTGCTCAGTCCCTCCATTCCTGGCAGTGCACTGGCTTCTCGTGTTCAGCATCATTGAAGATAAAGCTGAATTTTATAGGTATTGTCTTTCCTACCTCCCTTGGGTCCTCTGTTGTTTTTTCATAAATTTGGCACTACAGTCTTGGGGAAAAGAGCCAAGTGGTTAAACAAACTGCAAAAATATGTCAGACTATTCTAAATGCAACACTTTTGCAGCATGCATTATATGTGCTCCCATAAGCTGACTTACAAGCTTTTTCCTTCCTCTGGTCTTCTTTAAAGGTAAAACTAAGGTAATGGAATTCTTCGAAATGTAAGTAGCATTCTTTTCACACACACCCTGCCCATACAACCACAACAATCCAACATCCATGAATGCAAAATGTTATATTTGCAGATATCTTAGAAAGAAGTGTGCACCTTGAATGTTTGCGTTCTTGAAAATGCTCACCTTGAGGTACATAATGTGCCCATTCAGTAGCCCTCAGCCAAAGTATTCCATTTACCTGTGAGGTACCTGATTAAAGCACACTGTATAATCCTTTGTTCCATTCTCCAATTTTCATTGCAACAAAGCAAGCTTAGATGGGCTTTTAATAGTGATAAGCTTGAATCAGGAAAGGTTGTACTATATTGAAAAAAAAAATGCATTTTTCCCTTCTAAGTGGTGGAGAGGGGGGGTGGACATTGTACTTTGGCCAAAGACAAAAACAACAAAACAGCAGGGGACACTGTGTGAAAACCAGTATTGCTTGTTCAATTGGCTGCCTGTTGAGAACTGGCATAGGACCATCCATTGTTATGAAGGCCACTTAAAACACATTATGGATTTAAAGGAAATACTCAGAAATGTAGCAGCGAGATATGTCTGTTTTTTATGCGTTTATTCACAGTTATGTAATAGTAAATGGATAATATTGGCTTTCTTCCTCCACATCAGAAAAGACTGAGTACAGTTTGAACATTTCCATTCATCCAAGCCTGCTGAGCTTCTCTATTTAATTGCTTTTATGTTCTACTTTTCATCCAGGTATTCAAAGCAGCTTATGTGGTTGTCTTCCCAGCTTTTTGATCCTCAGGATAACCTTGAGAAGTATATTAGATTAGCGAATGGTGACTACAAGTTGCCTAATAAATATATAAACATATTGGTGCTTTCAGTTTTGGTCTTCCTGGTTCTCAAGCAGTGTCTACAGAGATGTTATGGCTATATCGCTAACAGAATTGACACATGTTCCAAAATGTTCTGCTATTGATGTTTGCCCCCCAGAGACTTTTTTTCCTGCTTTTCTGTCGCTTTTCTGCTGGATCTTTTGTACTTCTCTGGGATACATATAGAATAGAACAGAACAGAACAGAACAGAATAGAATCTAGAAGGAAGGTGACTGTTTTATATATATGAGCAGGGACTACTAACAGAATTTTGAAACTGACCTAAAGTAAATAAAAAACAAAATGAAATTGACAAGATTGCGTTCTTTAGTAAGATTTTAAGTACTGAACTTTACTAGAGAATGGAAGGTCTGAAAATGATGGAAAGATCCCTACTTGCACCAAGGGATTACATGATGATTTCTTTATTATTATTTTTTTAGAAACCCCTAAATGTGTTAAAGGAGTCATACATTTCAAACATTAACATTTGCACAGTTCACACCTATTGAAATTTGCACAGAGACATGTGCAAATAGCATATGCAGTTGATGATTGCTAGAGTCTGCAACTGAATCATGAATTTGACTGTCAAAAATTGTGTCTATTGCTGCAGTTATGAGACACTGAGTTTTGACTGCCACTCTGCAGACTCTGCATGGCACTTTTTCATGTACCTACTAAGTATATTGTGTTTTCACAACAGCAGTGGACCACTCCTAATATGATGAGACAAGGCAAGTGGGGTGTTTCATCTTTGAAATGTGAATTACGTACAGATATAAATCATGGTTTATAAGTTACACACCAAGCTAACAATCAAACAAGCCGCATGATCAGGAGTGGGATTCTACCAGTTCGCACCAACTCGCTAGAACTGGTTGGTAACATTCTAAGCAGTTCAGAGAACTGGTTGTTAGAAGAAATTACTGCCTTAATCCTGTAAGGAAGGCAGGAAGGAAACATTCTGGTGTTGCTTACAGAAACTGCCTGTCCGTTAACTCTTATTACATTCTTGGAAGGACTAGACTTCTGTCTCAGGAACGTCTCTGGAGTTTTTTTTCCCTCCTTTGCTGGTACTTTGCTTGTGTGGAGTGACCATTCAAAGTTACAATGGCATTGAAAAAGTGACATGACCATTTTTCACACTCATGACTGTTGCAGCATCCCCACAGTCACGAGAGGCCAGGCGAGGAGATGCGTGACTCGATGTGAGTAATATTGAGTTGGCCACACCCAGCCAATAACATGACCACCAAGCCATGTCCACCCAGTCACATGACCACCAAGCCATGCCTACCACATAAGCCATGCCCACAGAACCGGTTGTTAAAATCTTTGAATTCCACCCCTGTGCGTGATGGTACAGCACAATGAGGGAATCCCTCACCCATTTCTTACCACTTATTTTTATTTTGTTTTTCTTAAAAATAATGGAATTAAGATGTGCTGTGAAATACAAATATACTAGTAAAAATCACAAGAATGATCATAACACAATGTTATATTTCCCCCTCTAAGAAATTAAGCTTTAATTTGTTCACTTTACCAGTATTGTTTATGCTGAACATGGGGATAACAAATGCAATTTTTAAAAAACCTTTCATTGAGGAATGAAAATAGATATTTCTAAATATTTTACAACCGTGGTCCCCAATCTTTCCCGTTCCACCAATTGGCAGCAGAGAGGACGAGTAGATGATTTCACATGCACAACAGAGGTGGTATTCAGCAGGTTCTGACCAGTTCTGGAGAACCAGTAGTGGAAATTTTGAGCAAATACTACCTCTGACTGGAGATTTTACAGTATTCTTCCCCTGCCATGCCCACCATGCCACGTGAACAGAACCGGTAGTAAAAAAAAAATTGAATCCAACTGTGCACAACCTAGTCCTGTGAATGCACAAATGGAACTTTGAGCACTTACCTACTGCATCCTCTTTGTCGATGACATAAAACTATTCAACACCACTGACAATGCTACGATCCTTTAAAGCAACCTTGATTATGTGTCTGAATGGTCGAACATCTAGCAACTCCAAATCTCAACCAACAATGCTCTGACCTACACATTGGTAAAAAAAATCAGTACACCAAATACAAACTAGGCGGATATGACCTCATTGATGATCCTCACTCTGTCAAGGACCTTGGAGTTCTCATATCAAATGATCTAAGTGAGAGCTCACTGTAACAGCATTGCCAAAAAAGCATTAAGAGTTGTAAATCTAAACTTACGAAGTTTCTCCTCTGGAAGTATTGAATTACTAACTAGAGCGTACAAAACTTTTGCCAGACCAATACTCAAATACAGATGATCAGTCTGGAATCTGCACTGCATATCAGACATTAATACAATCGAGCAAGTCCAGAAGTATTTCACGAGAAGAGTACTACACTCCTCTGATCACAACAGAATACCCTATATCACCAGGCTTGAGATTTTGGGCTTGGACAACCTTGAACTACGCTGCTTACAGTTAGACTGAAGCATAGCACACAAAATTATCTGTACAATGTCCTACCAGTCAATGACTACTTCAGCTTCAACCACAACAATACAAGAACACACAACAGATACAGGGGTGGGATTCAAATTTTTAATAACCGATTCTGTGGGCGTGGCTTGGGTGGTGGGCATGGCTTGGTGGTCATGTGACTGGATGGACATGGCTTGGTGGTCATGTTATTGGCTGGGTGTGGCCAACTCAATATCACTCACACTGAGGCATGCATCTCCTCGCCTGGCCTCATGACTGTGCAACAGTCGTAAGTGTGAAAAATGGTCATAAGTCACTTTTTCCAGTGCTGTTGTAACTTTGAATGGTCACTCCACACAAGCAAAGTACCAGCAAAGGAGAGGAAAAAAACTCCAGAGACGTTCCTGAGACAGGAAGTCTAGTCCTGCCAAGAATGTAATAAGGGTTAACGGAGAGGCGGTTTCTATAAGCAACACCAGAATGTTTCCTTTCTGCCTTCCTTACAGGATTAGGCCAGTAATTTCTTCTAACAACCGGTTCTCCGAACTGCTTAGAATGTTAACAACTGGTTCTAGTGAATAGGTGCGAACTGGTAGAATCCCACCCCTGAACAGATACAAACGCAATGTAACCGTTTCAAACTTGATTGCAGAAAGTACGACTTCAGCAACAGAGTGGTCAATGTGTGGAATACGCTATCTTACTCTGTTGTTACATCCTCTAACCCCCACTCCTTTAACCACAAACTCACCACTATTGACCTCACCCCATTCCTAAGAGGTCTGTAAGGGGCATGCATAACTGCACCATCGTGCCTACCGTCCCTGTCCTATTGTCCCCATTTATTCGTACCTATTTCCTGTATTCTTACTCATGTTTATACTTATATCTATTATCTTGTAAGTGATTGACAAATCAAATAAATCAATAAAAAATAAATAAGGTTGTCCCAAAGGTGCTTTTACAAGAGGCAGCAGGACTTTCTGGTTTTTCTTTGAAGACATTTTGCTTCTCATCCAAGAAGCTTCTTCCGCTCTCCCCATCCTCCAGTCAGAGCTGAAGAAGCTTCTTGGATGAGAAGCGAAACATCTTCAAAGAAAAACCAGAAAGTCCAGTTGCCTCTTGAAAAAGCACCTTTGGACTTTTTCAAAACATCAACTTTAACCTAAACATTGTAGAAGAGGGATGTCAGAAGCCCTGCAATTGTTGAAAATAATTGTGCATGCATGCATCTTTGTACACCTATGCCATGGTGGGATTCAAAATTTTTTACTACCAGTTCTGTGGGCATGGCTTGGTGGGCATGGCAAGGGGAGAATACTGTAAAATGTCCAGTCAGAGGTGGTATTTGCCGGTTCTCCGGACTACTCAAAATTTCCGCTACCGGTTCTCCAGAATTGGTCAGAACCTGCTGAATACCACCTCTGACCTATGCACATTTTAATTATTATACAGTAATATTTATTGCATCTCCATCAGTGTCACCAAAAATACCCAACAAATCGTATTCAAACAATAAAATATTAAAAATAATTAAGTTAGATTAAGGATAATGCATGTTCCTTAAAATAATGGTTGTTTTTTTTTTACAAAAGATGGAAAGACACATTAATTCCCACAATAGAAAGATGGTTGAAAGATGATGGAGTTAGTGGAGCTGGCAAAAAAATTTCTGTTTTAGTTAAAGAAAAGAACTTAACCAGCTTTCTTTCTATTTCGAATCTACTTGTGGAGTTATTGCCCAAAACTGAAAAGATGTTATTTTTAATCTTAGATTATGATGATTAGAATGATTTTGTAATTATAGAAATAGCCTGAAATCTTTTGAAATTTAAAGCAAAGGGTTGGTGATGTATTTTTTTTTAATACACTGAAGGAAATTGGAAGTCTTTATCTTTTTTCTTCTCTTTGCAGTTTTCCCTTCCCCCCTATATTTCTAACTTTTGTTTTTTAGATTTTATTTTATAATGAAACATAATATAAATTCTATTAAAATGTTCCATTTAAAAGAAAAAAAAAGAAAAAAATTCCAGCACTCATTGCTACCTCTACTAAAAATGATTTAACAAATGTTTTCCTTCTGTTCTGCAGAGATATAAATTGATGGCCAGAAATGTGTTATGTTTAGTGATGATCTTATTATTCAGTTTATGGATAAAAATACACCTATGATAGTATTTTACTGGGTTTTCCTGCTACAAATAAAGAGATAACTGACAACTAGTCTTTTGTCTCCCATTTCTGAAAATCAGAGCATGATCAATTATAATGCTCAGTTTCACTATTTTGCTTTACCTCTTTATCTGCTATTCTTCCATCTACGCTTCTAGTTAACAACTCCAATTATTTTTTATTCAGATTTTTGTTTACCTCTTTAGTTAAATCTTTCTATATCTCTTGGCAGCCCTAATCATACTTTTTAAGACAGAGCTTCCCTGAGATTAGGATAATCCATTCCTTTCTTTTTAAAGCAAGTAACTGCTTTGGAGTCATTGATGTGTGACTAGCAGAGTCATAATGAGACAGGAACTAGCTTCCATAATTAACCTTTCCAGTCCTTTATAAACTCTTGCTGCTCCATCTTCCCATTAGCATCCCATTAGATTCTTGAACTGAGAGATTTCCATTTCTTGAAAAGGATCATCTGCTATAATTTATTGCCTTGCTCATATTGGATTTTTTTTTCTCAGGTTCGTTTCTGCTAGACAAGTTAATAAGTTATTTGCATTAAGGTGTTGCTTTCCTCGACAAATATACAATTGAATAATTAAACTCTGCCAGCTGTTCCAGCCCCCAAGCAAAATTCCCCTTTGCCTAATGAAACCTCAATGATCCATCATCTGTCCTCAGAGTAAATATTGTTATCCTTAAGAAAATTTTTATTGAAACCTAACAGGAGGCTTCTAAATTGTCAGTGGCTATGTTCATCCATAATAAAAAGAACATACTATGGTTTGTTTAGTTTTTGCTTAAAGTATTGTATATACCAACCATTGTGAATAATTTATTACAGTATGTACCATCAAGTCATGTTGACCACATGTATACAGACCTTCTCAAGGATGATCTAGTCCCAGATTGGTTGTTGAGGTCTTTCAAGAGGAGATCCATCATTGCTGTAATGGAGTCTGTCCACCTTGCTGATGCCATTCCCTTCTTTTTCCTTCCATCTTTCCCAACATTACCTTACTGACTTCTTGAGGGAGCTGAATCTTTACATACATATGTTCACAATATGTGAACTGAAACCTGAACATTTAGATCTTAAGGGGAACTCTGGATTGATTTGTCCTCTTAGTTTTCTTATCTATCCATGGAATTATTTTCCATACTAATTCCAATATTCCTTTTAGAGCTACTTCTTCAAAGCCCAACTTTCACTGCCATAGAGTGTCACGGGGAAAATCGCTGGCAGCATGACTTTCATTGCTATCTTACCAAGTGCTAAGCTATGCCATATTTCTTGACTACTGGTTCTATTTCCATTGGGATTTATAGTTAAATTCAAAGGACAGAAAAGCTATCCATCCTACTGGACAACTTAGCAAGTTCTGCTTATCAAACCTATTAATGATTAGAGAATAACCGATGATTAAATAAACCATGGTTTAACACATCTGTAGAAATGTCTTCTGAGAGGGAACACCTAGAATAAATACATTGATAAACCTTATCAAGTGTTGTACATTTTGGCTTATAAATATTGAATTGTTAATCTATACTGACCTGTGTAATGACATTCTATAAAGCCAGTGGTCACCAGGTTTTTGTGGGATAATAGGAGCTGCTGAAATTCCCATATACAGCTTGTGATTTTTTTTCCTTTTATTAGCACCATAATGGCAGTAACTACAGTAGTTTTATTTGCAGGTATATAAAGTAATTTGAGTATCATTTAATTACAGAAGCTAAAGAGGAACTAATTAGCTCTTTAGCAACTCATTCTTTTCCCTCACTCCCACACACTCCTTCTGATGAGTAGCAGAACTTAACAGATAATAGATAATCAGAGTTGGAAGGGACCTTGTAGGTCATCTAGTCCAAACCCCCACCCACCCAAGTGGGAGACCCTACACCATTTCTGACAAATGGCAGTCCAATCTCTTCTTGAAAGTCTCAAGTGATAGCGCTCCCACAAATTCTGAGGGCAAGCTGTTCCATTGGTTGATTGTTCTCACTGTCAGAAAGTTTCTTCTTATTTCCAGATTAAACCTCTCCTTGTTCAGTTTCCATCCATTATTCCTTGTCTGGCCTATAGGCGCTTTAGAAAATAGCTTCATCCCTTCCTTATTTTATTTATTTAAAATATTTGTATAGACATCCATCTTAAAACAACTAGGCAGCTTACAACTAATAAAACACTATAAAACCATATAAAATCAAATTATTTGACCAACTTGTTGATTTGATTAGCATTTGATCCAGCATTTTTAAAGTAAATACTGTTTTTATGGGTATGTGGGTAGTCTAATGTAGTCTGCATTGTATTACTTAGATTCCTACTTAGAATTTTTAAAAAAGGAGTTAATATTCTCTTTGGATGGATGTGAACTCTTCCTTCTCCAAATTTTAATGAAAGTCATCTGTGATCAGTAGAATACTGCATTCTTACCATTGTGCCACCATGGCTCCTCCAATGCCATTTCTATTCCATGATCAGAACTAAATTCTAACTGAAATAGACCCAGACAATCTGTTTCCTTTATATTGTGTCATCCTAAAGCAAGATTGTTTAATGATACTGAATAAACTTGACTTCTTTCCCACAGCCCATTAAACAAAAAACAAACCATGTCACACCTGTTGTGTGAATACAGAACTAGCAGAATAAAGCCTTATTATAATAAAGATTAAATAAAGAAAAGCTTTTATGAAGAAACTATTTCATATTACAGTAATCACAATTAAAGCCATGATTTCCTTCCTACTTATCCTAACTATCATGGTTTTCTATGCACTTTATTATCTACTTGATAGGAGGAGGCAGGGTGACAGAGTGGTTAGATTGCAGTTATGGCACCTTAATTCTGCCCTTAGCTCAATCTGACCGGCTCAAAGTTGACAGCCTTCCAGGCTACCAAAGCCAGTAAAACGAGATCCAAGATTGTTGGGAGCAATATGCTGACATTTGTAAACTGTTCAGAGAGTGCTATAAAGTACTGTGGATTGGTATCTAAGTGCTATTGATTCCTGACAGACCCCAGAGTATAAGTGTTGCAATCATTATTTTAAGTATTTAGTATTTTACAAAACACATCTTAGCCACCTAAAGGTATTTGAAGCTTATATTTTATTATATTTCAGAGTTACTTCCTGGAATCCCACGGTAGGTCCAGGCCTTTCTGTCAACATCTTGAACACAATGGAATATAACTATTTAAGAGGATTTCTTTGGGTTGTGAGAATCTATTCTAAAAAGGGAGATTCAAGCCTTAGATGGACTGATCAAATGCCTGCCAAGTGATTCCCAGGAGTACTTGTTTAAAAGAAAATAACTGTGTGCTAGTACCACAGTATTAGTACAGGATAAGGCTGAATTATAGAAAAACCAATCTAGGATGTGAAGTTCGGTATGTTTTGAGCATGCCCTTTGTTTAGAGTTAAAAGTCAATGGAGAAATATCAATACACAATACTGTACTCAGAGGTGGTATTCAGCAGGTCCTGACCAGTTCTGGAGAACCGGTAGCGAACATTTTGAGTACTTCAGAGAACCGGCAAATACCACCTCTGACTGGAGATTTTACAGTATCCTTCCCCTGCCATGACCACCAAGCCACACCCACAGAACCAGTAGTTAAAAAAAATTGAATCCCACCACTGACTGTATTCAAATCAGTATCCCTGAAAGATTGTCTCTGAAAGAAGTTCAGTCCTATTATTTTTGTGAAAGACTCTATTATTCAGAACATTTACTCTGATGGAATAAATTTTCTCAGTTCATCATACTCTAAAACAGTATTTTGCGAACTTGGCAAATTTAAGGTGTATGGACTTCAACTCCCAGAATTCCTCAGCTAGCACGCAACTTCAGCTTTTGATGGTTGCCTTTTCATTTCATTTCACCCATTATTTCCAGATCATATTGTATTTTGCTTATCAGGATCCCAAAAGTTGAGCTGTATTTTGATCTTGACTTCTCTTGTATATTATTACTATAACAATTTTAAATGTGCTAACTGTTCATTGGTTTGTAGGTTTATTTTGTTCTGCTGCAACCTATTTTGAACATGCAGAAAAACATGGAATGCAAAACAATATAGTAACCTACAGGACCCATACTATGAATTGACCAAAATATCTGAATTAATGCTGTTCTGTCCTTAATTTGAATACTTGAAATCCCCGCGCTTTGATTGGCTAAAGCGCGGGGATTTCTGATTGGCCAGGTGAGCCGCGCTGATTGGCCCAATTGAGGTCTCCCGCGATTGGCTCGCTCCAAGAGCGGGAGACTTGAATCGCTGCCATTGGCCGCGGCCACCGCAGCGAAAAGGATAAAAGCCGCGGGCTTTTTCCTTTTCGCCGGTTCGGTTCACAACTGTTTAATAAAGAGCTTGAAACTTAGTCACCGACTCCTGGCTTCTTTCGCGGACACGACACTGGCGACGAGGGTGGGATCCCGACCCTGAACCGAACCCCGTGTCCAACAAGAGCCAGTTTCAGCACAGAGATGGCGAAAATCGCACCGCCCGCTCCCTTCAACCCCGCCACCGAGGACTGGGAATCGTTTTCAGACCGTTTCCACATGTACCTCGAGTGCACCGGAATGAAGGACGGCCCGGGCCCACTAAAACGCGCCGTTTTCCTCACACATTGCGGAACCGAGGTCTTCCAGATGGCCAAGGCATTGGCCAAGCCGGCAGACGCAACCGCCATGGACTGGGACGTCCTCGAACCTATCCTGCGGCGCCATTATGCCCCCGAGGTCCCCATCCTGATCCGGCGCAACGAATTTTACCGCCGACATCAGAAACCAGGCGAAAAACTGAGCGATTTCGTCGCCGAGTTGCGGCGCCTAGGAGGGCTCTGCGAGTTTGAAGGTCTGAACAGCCTCCTAAGAGACCGATTCGTACTCGGCCTATGGGACCCTACACTCCAGAGCCGGCTTATGGCCAAGGGCGACATCAGCCTAGCAGACGCCCTCACCGCAGCCGCAGCCGCAGAAGCAACCCGCACTTCCGCTGACAGCTTGCGAAAATCAGACGCGAAGGGCGGAAACAACAACCCGGCAAGGTCGGCCGACCCTAAAAGCGAATCAACTGCACACTACGGAGATTTCCAGTCTACGTCCAGCACGTCGGAAGACGAGGAGGACATACATCGCGTGCAAACGGGTCGCGGCGACCAGCGGAACCGAAGAGGTCGTAGGTCGAGGACCAACTGTGCCGGGTGCGGCGGCAACCACCCCAGATCAGAATGCCGATTTTTTGACTCTATCTGTAGGCATTGTGAAAGACGGGGACACATCGCTCGAGTTTGCCGCCAAAAGAAGACCCGCAGCCCGCCCAGATGGGAACATCACGACCAAAAGAAGGAAAGCCCCCCGCCCAGGACCAGAGATCGCCAATCGGACGGTCGGTGGGACCGAATCCAACGATCTTCTAGAGGCGGCGACAGTCGGCGCAAGGAAGATACCCACCAGACGGTAACCATTGGCCACGCCATCTCCGACGGCGCCAGAAAGGTACACGTAGAAGTCCATATTGAAGGCCAACCATGCAAGATGGAGGTGGACTCCGGGTCCTACCTCTCCATGATTGCATGGCACGAGATAAAACGGCTAGTGCCCACCCTCCATAAGAGGAACATTAATGCCCAAAAAATCATTATAAAAGACTACCAAGGAAACCGCGTCCCGGTAGTGGGCACCAAGAACTTTAATGTAACTTACAAAGGCCGCACCGAACAACTCCCACTCACAATCGTCGATCGCGACCGCCCAAGCCTGCTGGGCCTACAATGGTTTGCCCCGCTTGACATCGCGCTGACAGGAGTCAACCACGTCGTCGACGACGGCTGGGAACAGCGGCTAGCCCAGGAGTTCCGGGAGGTCTTCGACGGAAGCCTGGGCAAGTACCAGGGGCCCTTTATCTCATTTGACCTAGACCCTAGGGTTCCCCCCAAGCGACTAAAACCTAGGAGGGTACCATTCGCCCTAAAACCAAAAATTGACGAGCAGATCGACAAGCTCGTCAAACGGGGTGTTGCAGCCGATAGACCATGCCCGATGGGAGATCCCTATAGTGACCCCAGTCAAGCCAGATGGGTCCGTGAGAATTTGTGGGGACTATAAGGCCACCCTAAATGGCGCATTGCAACAAAGCGCCTACCCCGTCCCAATCGTGCAACACCTACTGCACTCACTGGGAGGGGGCAAGGTCTTTGCCAAGCTCAATCTCGCCCAGGCATATCAGCAGTTGCCGGTCGACGAAAAAACAGCGGAAGCCCAGACCATCGTTACCCATCGGGGGGCATTCAAATGTAACCGGCTCCAATTCGGAGTCAGCGTGGCACCAGGCATCTTTCAGAGCCTGATGGAACGTTTACTGCAGGGCATCAAGGGGGTGGTGCCCTATTTTGATGACGTATTAGTGGCGGCGCCAAACGAAGCCGAATTAGAAAACCGACTCAGGGAGGTCTTAACAAAATTTAAAGTAACGGGACTCAAAGTAAAACGAGAAAAATGCCAACTATGCACAGAGCGAGTGGAATTCTTGGACTACCTTCTAGACCGGCATGGCATTCACCCTACAATTAAAAAAGTGAAAGCCATCAAAGAAGCCCCCACCCCAAGGTCTAAGACGGAACTACAGGCTTTCTTAGGCTTGCTGAATTTTTATAATGTTTTCCTACCCCAAAAGGCTACGGCGGCGGAGCCTCTGCATAGGCTCCTGGATAAGGCGGCAACTTGGACTTGGGGGAGACGAGAGCAAGCCGCCTTCCAAAAAACCAAAGACCTCCTCACCTCCGATGCCGTCCTGATTCAATTCAGCGAAACCTTGCCCTTGGTTGTCACTTGCGACGCATCACCTTTCGGCGTCGCCGCTGTCCTCAGCCATACTCTCCCCGACAAAAGAGAAGCACCCATCGCTTTCTTTTCCAGGACTCTAACTAAACCAGAGCGGAACTATAGCCAGCTGGACAAAGAAGCTTTGGCTATAGTTGCCGCCGTTAAGTGATTCCACGAATACCTTTATGGCCGCCCGTTTACCATCGTGACAGATCACAAGCCGTTGCTGGGCATCCTCGCAGGAAACCGAGCCACCCCGAACATTTTATCACCCCGGATGACAAGGTGGTCCGAGTTCCTGGCAGCCTACAGCTACGAACTGTTACACAAGCCAGGTAAGAAAATTTCGCACGCGGACGCTTTAAGCCGCTCGCCTTTACCAGACTCTGATCCTGACCCAGCACCAACAACAAACACCCTTAACATCGAAAATTTGCCCAACCTACCCATTACAGCGTCAGACATTGCCAGGGAAACTATCAAGGACAGGCGTCTGGCGCGAATTTTACATTGGGTGGAAAAAGGTTGGCCGGAAAGGGACAGTGACGAATCCGTTAAGATATTCAGAAACCGCCAGACTGAACTTTCACTACTCAAGGGATGTATTTTGTGGGGTGACAGGGTGGTCATCCCGGACAGGTTGCAAGGGAGGGTCTTAGAGATGCTGCACGAAGGGCATCCTGGCGTCGTCAGAACTAAAGCCCTGGCCAGGAGTTACGCTTGGTGGCCAGGAATGGACAAGCAGATAGAGGCATGGGTAGCCAAATGCCAACGATGCCAGGAGACCAGACCCAGCCCACCCGCAGCACCCATCCTGGACTGGGAAACACCAAAGGGACCCTGGTCCAGAATCCATTTAGACTTTGCCGGTCCCACAAATGGACATACCTTTCTGATCACAGTTGATGCTTACTCCAACTGGTTGGAGGTAAGCGACATGAAATCCACTACCACGGAGGCCGTTATTAAAGAACTTGGCAAACTCTTTTCCACACACGGCCTCCCAGACGTCGTCGTCTCAGACAACGGGCCCCAGTTTACTTCCCTCGACTTCGAGAGGTTCCTGGCGGAGAGGGGCATCCGCCACGCATTAACAGCACCAGCGCATCCGGCGGCGAACGGTAGGGCGGAACGGATGGTCCAATTTACCAAAAAAACCATCCGGAAAATGGACCACGGGGAGATCAACGACAAAATCAATAAACTCCTCTTTATACAACACATCACCCCGAACACCACTACCAACAAAAGCCCAGCCGAGTTGCTGATGGGTAGGAAGCTGAGGTCCCCGCTCGACAGGTTACACCCAACATATAACCCGGAGCGACCCCCAGACTCCAGTACAAAATACCGGACCTTTGCCCCCGGTGACTTAGTGTACGCAAAAAATCTGACGGGGGACCCCCTATGGATCCCAGCCGTCATCACTCAAATCACAGGTCCACGGTCGTACCGGCTCCAAACCACCGATGGGCGAGCCTGGAAACGACACATAGACCAGCTCAGGTCACGAACTGCAACGGACCTCAACCCCCAAAACACGAACCAAGGGGGGAGGGAATACCCAAATAAACAAACGCAAGAAAAAATAAACTAGCAGTACTTACCGGAACGCAGCCATCGCGATCCCCCACCGGAGAAGAACCACCCAGCCAGCTCTACCGACTCGGAGAAGCCAAGCGGGAGCGGCGAAACCCGTAGCTCAACCAACCCGGAAGGCCCAGGTGGGAGCCACGGAGAAAGAACCGGCCCGACCATCCAGCCGGTTCGCACAGAAAAGGGAGCAGCCAAAAACATGACCGCTCCGGCCGAAATCCAGCTTGCAACTGAGTTGCGCAGGTCAAGTAGGACTAGACGGAGCCCCGCCTACCTACGTGACTACGCAACATGATGGACTATACCAAGAGGGGAGGGGTGTTCTGTCCTTAATTTGAATACTTGAAATCCCCGCGCTTTGATTGGCTAAAGCGCGGGGATTTCTGATTGGCCAGGCGAGCCGCGCTGATTGGCCCAATTGAGGTCTCCCGCGATTGGCTCGCTCCAAGAGCGGGAGACTTGAATCGCTGCCATTGGCCGCGGCCGCCGCAGCGAAAAGGATAAAAGCCGCGGGCTTTTTCCTTTTCGCCGGTTCGGTTCACAACTGTTTAATAAAGAGCTTGAAACTTAGTCACCGACTCCTGGCTTCTTTCGCGGACACGACAAATGCAATGTTATTTGTTCCCATATAAAACTCCTGTAAGCTTTCTGGTAGATTAATATTTTCTAGCTGCATAATTTTTATTTGGAGTTAAGAAAAACTAAAAACCCAAAGAAAGAATTATCATAAATCTCCAGAAGAAAAAAAGGGAAGACAGCAACAAAGGCTGCCAGCCACCATCTGTGTATGTAAAACAACAACTTTTTCCTACTGACATAGGACTAACAAGAGGAAAAATATTTTTAAAAAGGTTTACAAAAAAGGCTTCTCCTAGACTAGTATACTCCAGAATATTTGGCACCATCAGAGAATTTTGGGATTCCCTTGGGGTGGAATCTCCTGTTAGAGGCAAGCTTCTTAGGAAATTGGTCAGATTCCTATTCATTTACACTTAAAGGATTATAGTATGATATTGTGTTTATATTTTAATGAATCAGATAACCAATGTTTCATTATTGGTAGTAGTTTTAGACACAGAACAGCACTAGTATAATTGTATGTCCAGTTACCCCATCCCTAGTGGATCTGATAACAAAAGAAGAGTTACGGCATAGATCTCAGCACCAATTGATGAAGGATATTAATTCTGTCCTGGAGCAAATAAAATTGCAAGAAAGAAGAGGTTTCTAACGTGATTGTTCATGAAGAAGTTGATTATCCAATTATTAGAAGTATTTTTAGATATGTCTCTGACAAAGCTCATTCATAGAATAGAAATGGTAGCATATGAGGTGAAGAAAGAAGATTCACACTATTATGCAATTCATCACAGATTCAATTTTTTTAAAGAGTTTTTATTTATTCAATATATATGCCACCCATTTCATTATCAAGCAACATTCTATAAAATATATTGGGATGTCTTCTACAGGAACGAAATCCAAAGATTTTTTTTTAATTTCCCGTGAAGTTAAACAGTTAGATTTCTTAATGACATTGAAGAACCAAGATCAATTAGTGATTGTAGTTGGACAGCTGGCATGTTGGAAAGCAGCTTACTCAGACTAATAAGCATTGCCTTGCTGTTACCTCACAATCCCTCCATCTCTTTGTTCCTTCCATCTGCTGTCCCTCCTCAACATCTGCAAGCTTTTAGGGAAGGGACATTGGGCCTATTCATGTGGGTTGTCCAGCACAATGAGGCGTTCAGGTGCCAACACGATCCCATTAGATTCCTGTATTATATTTCCTCTGGGTCTCAAAGTTCACAAGGTAGATTACAATCCTTGAACAGAAAAGCATACATGTGAAAACGAATAAGAAAATGTCATTTATACCCTGCTTTTCTGTTAAAAATGACTTGTCAATGATTAACAATGACATGTACAAAACATCTATGTGGGGATGGTGTGTTAGAAACATTGGCCCATGACTACTCTAAGGGGTACATGCAGAATCTTAATAACTGTCCTAAGACTAAAAATATCTTATGTTCTGTATGAATTTCATATAAGTTATTTGCAGAAAAAGATCCAAAAATGTTATCAGTTATAGTTCTATAACAAAAATGTTATAGAACTGAGATTTTGCCTGTGGAATAAAATGTTATGGGGTTGCATAGAATCTAATACAGTATATTAAAAAAATATCCTGGATTTTATGCTGAATGAAAATTAAATATTTGACATTGACTTATGATAATAAACATTCATTGACATTTCAATAATATTTTACTACATTCTAATGTATTAAATATATTAGCTGCATTTTAAATATTCTACTAATATATTAGTAGATTATTTTTTCAGCATTTTAGCTTCTTAGTCAATAATTTAGAGTTTTATTTTTTAATATACCCAATAATTTATCAGTAATAATAACATGCTTTCAAGTACTTTAGTTGGGGGTTTGTTTGTTTGTTTGTTTGGTATTTTAGCATTTGCATTTACAAATAATTTCAATTCAGTTTATCTCAATCTGTACAATTTCTTTAGAAATATTCCTTTCATTTTCCAAGCCCCGCAATATTCTGTGAAACTATGTTAAATTGTGACTTATTTTATCCAAGTTTGTACAGCTAAACCATAAAACATTGTTTTCCAACTAAAATGACGGGTCGTGAAATCAAAACCATATTATGGCTTATCAGAAACTAGGAAAGACATTAAAATGTTGAAAAAATATTATAAAAGCAAAAATCCTAATTACTGAATAGTCTCAAAAGAAACCCAGCTATTGCTTCATTATCATTCTGTTTCTCAATTTTGGGAGATTTTCAACCACTCTACAGACCTGGAAGTTTGCTTCTTTTTTCTTACTCCTTCTTTCCCATTTCTTTAACATACTGTATTTTTTTGAATCTAAATTCTACAGGCATGGATTGTTTTTCTTCTTGTTGTTGTTTTTAGATTGTATATAATACTTACTTGATTTTAGGTTCTTTAAAAAGAAATAATGCAGAATTATCTTTCTTGCCTTGAAAATCTGTGGATCATCAATGTACCTACCACTTTACAGAGTTGAAGAAAACACATCCAAACGCAGACCTTTCCAGTTGATAGTCCCAGGAATGTAACTATGTAGGAAGGAAGGAAATAAAAGCAGAATAATATGGCTGTTGGGTCATCCTTGACAAAAGATACAGGTAGTCCTCAACTTACAACAATTAATTTAGTGACCATTCAAAGTTCAAAGGGCATTGAACAAAATGACTTCTGACCGTTTCTCAGTTATAACCTTTGCAGCATCCCATGATCATGTGATCAAAACTCGAACGCTTGGCAATTGGTTCATACTTATTACCATTGCTGTGTCCCAAGGTCATATGATTTGCTTTTGCAAACTTAACAAATGTCTCCCTTAACAACAGAAATTTTGGACTCAGTTGTGCTCATGTTGAGAATTACCTGTATTCATTTGAAAATTGCGGCTTAGGGAGATGTGTAAACTCAACCATATGTGATTTATTGAATAAAACATGTTTAAAGAAATGAAAGCTTAATACTGGCATGAACTTAATTTAAATGTAAAGTTACCCATCATGGCATCTATTTTTGTGACAGGCACAGATCACAAATAATTACTCACTTCTAATATTTGATACCATAATGATGACTATTGCATGATATGTGATGAGTAGTAACCTGCTGCTGACTTGGTTTAACGATTCTGTTGATTTCTCTGCTCCTGGTCCAGATATTCCAGCAATTACCTATTATCGTCTATTTATTTGGAAATGCTATTAATAAAAAAGCCTGTGCTATTCATCATTAGATTGTTCACATGTGGGAGGGGGATGGCTAAAGGTCCAGCACACACATTGAAAAGTATTGGTAGGACAGTACATATACATACACAAAAAGCAGGTCTACCTTATTTTCATGGCTAATTTTGGTTTAATCATAAGTGAGCCAATAGACAAGGTTTGTACATCATGCAAAAACAAAGTAGGTTAATTTTACCTTAACCAAGCTGTGGTTAACATGATCTTCTCAGTAGTCTGAATTCAAACAACCCATTAAGCAAAAGCACAATATAATTTAGCACATTTTCAAATGTAGACATTTTCTACATTGCAGGATTATTATGGAATACTAATGTAGATGGTTGTATTAACATACTAAGATTATTTAAAATCCTAGATGGAAAGGCAGAGAGAAATACTACCTGAATTGAGCATTTCTGCAGGGACAAAATGTTTTCCCCTTTCTTGAATAGAAGACAAACTTTTCTATGAAGAACAGAACTATAACTCAGTTTACATCTAAAGAGATAAGAACTATGCTTTCTCATATCCATTTTTCCACTCAGTCACACGTTGATGTTTCCCATTCAGCTGCTTCTGTATTTTAATCTTGTATTGCCTTTGCCATCTTTTTTATGCTCCATAGAAAAGTAAATCTGAAAGAACACTTGTGACCTCCAGGAATGCTCTAGGGAGCCATCCTAACATTTTTAATTACTTAAGAATGAATAAAGGGGGGGAACACATCAGAGTGCTCTTTACCGAGATTCAAGAAACATGATAAAAAAAACTACCATATATTGAATTCTGTCTGAATTGTTTCTGGCAGTATTTCTTTCAAAGACTAAATCAACCAAGGTATAAATTGGTGTTGAATTTAAAAAAGATCTTACACAGTTTTCTGATTTAGTGTACTATATTGTTGAACGCAGTTGTGGTGCACACATGAAACTGTGCTTCAGCAAACAGTGGCTTTGAAGAATGGTATTAATCCATAGGTACAGATGTTTAATATTTTGGCTTTACCAATAAAATATTTACAAATCTACTTGTCAAACAGATAGGAGAACTTTTCTGCACTTTGTATAATACAGTACACAATGAAAATATACTTGGAGCCACTTCTTGGAAAAGATTTCAGGTGGAGAACAAGAAAGTATATACAGCATATGCTAATATCATGACCCTTAAGAGTTGTTACCTGAAATTGTCCAGAGTAGCAAAACTTCAGGTCTGCCAACATTGCTTGATAAAAGCACCCACATGAATGAGAAGTCAGAGTCCCCTGTGCCCTGAAGTCCTGGAGATGTAGCACTTGCTTCAGCAAATATCAGGCTATTGACATTTATAATACTTCAATCAGTTAATGGGTAACAGAAGTGTTCCACTCTTTATTTCTCAGCTTCACAAGTTCTAACAAAGGAGACTAGGGGGTTAAGATTTTTTAAATATCTAAACTCCAGGCTCCAAAGAACCTTTGCTTTTATAAAGGTCAAAATCTTGCGCAGACTGAAGTCAGGGGAAAAATGTGCTTTTTATTTCATTGGAAGAGAGCCACTTTCACTGAATGAAAAGCTCTCCTTGGCTTCTTCTCACAAGCCAAAAGTTCAAATGAGTATGTAATGCAGTTTGGAAAATAGGCACTAAAGTGGAGGGAAATGGAAAGTCAAATATAACTTGAAAGCATATTGAAGGTGTAAAATGCTTTTCCAGGAACTGATGTGGAATACTGAATCTTTCTGATTACATATGTGCTGCTGCTTAGTCTGAATTTGTATATACATACCATATATATATGCATATATGATTATTTTTAGCATTCATGTACAAACATGCCTATGTTCATGTATAAACTACCACATAATGTCTATGTTAACTTTGTACCACAAAGTTAAGTCAAAAAGAGGGCTGTGAAAATATTTACAGACCCCTCGCATCCTGGACATAAACTGTTTCAACTCCTTCTCTCAAAACGACGCTATAGAGTACTGCACACCAGAACAACTAGACACAAGAACAGTTTTTTCCCGAAAGCCATTACTCTGCTAAATAAATAATTCCCTCAACACTGTTCAACTATTTACAAAGTGTACACTATTATTTCTGTTAATCTTCTCATCACTCCTAATCACCCATCCTCTCCCACTTGTGATTGTAGGACTATAACTTTGTTGCTTATATCCTTACGATTTATATTGACTGTTTCCTAGTATGATTTGATTGTTGATTGTACCCTATGACTATCATTAAGTGTTGTACGTTATGATTCTTGATTCTTAACAAATTTATCTTTTCTTTATGTATACTGAGGGTATTTACACCAAGGCAAATTCCTTGTGTGTCCAATCACACTTGGCCAATAAAGTATTCTATTCTATTCTATTCTATTCTATTCTATTCTATTCTATTCTATTCTATTCTATTCTATTCAAAAGATCTTAATGTTGCAAAGCCAGAAAAATACATTGGATTAAGCTATAGATGGTTTTTGTTTAACAGCTACTCATGCAGAGACCTTTCAAACTTCCAACAGTGCTCAACGAACACTAGTTATGACTAGTCCTCATTTTTATGTCAATCACAGCATCCCCACAGTCACATGATTGGAATTGGGTGCTCAGCACCTAGTTCTCAACAACAACATTGCAGCTTCCCACGGTAAAGTGATCATTATTTCCAACCTTCCTTGCCAGCTTCCAACAAAGCAAAGTCAATGGGGAAGACAGCAGGAGGTCGCAAATAGTGACCATGTGATGTTACTGCTTAACAACCCATAACCACTTAACAATGACATGTGGGCATGCCAGAATTTCTGTTGCTAAGCGATGTAATCACATGACATGGCTTCCAAAGCTTACACACCCTTGATAATAATGTCACTTAGTGGACATTTGGGTCCCAATTATTGCTGTTAAGAGAGGACTACATGTATTTGTTATTAATACTTGTGTCAGCCAGATGTACTACACCAGGGGTCGCCAACCTTTTGGACCTCAGGGACCACCAAACTCATAATTTTAAATCCCAGGGACCACTAACCTGTTCTGTGGGCATGGCCTAATTTGTGGGTGTGGCTTGGTGGTCATATGACTGGCTGGGCATGGCTTGTATGTAAATATTATAAATATTTATATAAATATTGAATTTTTTTTATAAAAAAAGAGCAAGTTTTATCCAAAATCAGGCAAAGCAGGCAGGCAGATTGAGTTGCTCAGAGAATCACAGATTTATTCAGATATCTATCTATCTGCCATCAGCTAGCTCAGTCTGTCACATAAAATTTGCTTGCCGTGAGTCTGCACTAAATAATAGAAACTTCAGTCCTAAGGGAAGTTCAATTGTGTTTAAAAGCAGGGACGAAGATCTAAAGATTAGCTTGAAAGCAAGAAATCCAACCATTCCCTGCTTCCTAGCTAATCTAAATCTCCAGGCACAGCAGAACAGCTGATGGTTTGAAAAATAGCAATTTAGCAGACAAGTTTGCTAGGTAAGGAGTGAGTGGGTGAGGAGGGTTCCCGCAGGCCATGTGAGTGGTGCAGCCTTGTGTTTCTGGGGGTAAATTTTCTCACGGTTCACCAGTGGGCTATGGTTCACCAGTTGGCGACCGCTGTACTATGCTAAGATACCTGTTTCCTCCTCAAAAATGTATTCACATACTTCTGACATTCTGAAGGAGCTGGCAGACATGATCTCAAAATCCCTGACCCATATCTTTCAAAGATCCTGGAGCACTGGGGAGCTACCAGAGGACTGGAAAAGAGATAACATGGTTCCAATCTTCAAAAAAAGGGGGGAAATGGATCCAGAAAACTGTTAAGTACTGATCATGGGTTGGAATAAATGGAGACAGCCTCTGAATGGTGAACTTTCAGCTCTTTATTTGCATAGTGACTTCTCAAACCAACAACAGTGAACTCTGCGTTATGTAGGCAACCCTTGTAAGATTTGTCCAATAACGAGTTCTGAATGTTAGCTCTTTTAACCAATAAGGATTCTCCGTTAAGGGCCAATCGGATTCCTCAGAACTAACCAATCCAATCTGGCTGCCTAACAGCCAATCAGAAGTGCAGGGCCAGAACCCTGCACTTTACCTCAAGCTCATACTTTATTAACTATGGTACATACACAACACCCCTTCCCCCTGGCTTCTTAATTACGGTGTCATTATATAGTCCCTTAGATAGGACGGTTGTCTTTTAAGTCTTTCGGATTTTCATTGGATTGGTTGGTTGCAATCCTGTTGAGGTAGATTGTTGTTTGGCAGTGGTTCTGCTTCTTGCTCAGCTGCAACTCCTTGCGGTGCAAACGTTTCTCCTTCCTGCTCCATTTCCTGAGTATCACTTAGTTCGTCGTTCCCTTCGAACAGGTTCCCTGGAACTTCATCTTCTTCCGTACCTCCCCCCCCCTCGGTTTGGTCATGGGGGAGTTGTTGACTGGCCGTTGCGAGTCGTGACCGCAATTGGTCGATATGCCGTTTCCACAATTTATTGTCAAGGCATTGCACCACATAGGATTTGGGGCCGGTCACACATACTGCTGTCGCCCCTATCCATATCGGGTCACCCGATAAGTTTCGTGCGTAAACAAGGTCTCCTACCTGGAAGGTGCGACAGCGGCCGGTGGATCCTATTGGCTTTTCCGGTTCGTAAGCAGGGGTGCAACCGGTCAAGGTGGGAGCAGAGTCTTCGTCCCATCAGTAGTTCGGCAGGAGTTCTGACGGTGACGCTATGTGGAGTTATGTGTTGCAAAAAGAGAATTTGGTTGACCTTGTCATCGATATTGTCATAGTCCATTTTTTGCAAGGTCTTTTTAACAAATTGGACCATGTGTTCAGCTCGGCCATTGGTCGCAGGGTGCGCAGGCGAGGTGAGCGCATGGCGGATGCCGCAGTCAGCGAGGTACTGCTTGAACATTAGTGCAGTAAACTGTGGCCCGTTATCGGATACCAGGACGTCTGGCAATCCCTGGGTTGCAAAGAGTCTGTTTAGAATCTTGATCACCGCCTCGGAGGTCATAGTCGTCATACGATGAATTTCTAACCAATTGGAGTATGCGTCGACTGTAAGCAGGAAGGTATAGCCCTTGGTTGGTCCCGCAAAATCCAGGGGGATTCTGGACCAGGGTCCACGTGGCGTCTCCCATTCAGTTGGCATGACTTTTGGTGGAGCATTGCTGACTTGTTGGCAATTGGGACATGCTTTAACCCACTGCTCGATTTGCCGGTCCATGCCCGGCCACCATGCGTAGCTTCGTGCGAGCGCCTTCATTCGCACGATGCCGGGGTGGCCCTCGTGCAGAATTCGCAGCAGCGTCTTCCGGAGTCGCTCTGGGACAATGACTCTATCACCCCAGATGATACAGCCCTTTTGGGAAAAAAGTTCAGTCTGTCGAGATTTGAACGGTGCGAAGTCATCTGGTACTTGGTCCAATGGCCATCCACGTTCTACCCAGCCTAGGACTCTGGCTAGGGTGTGGTCTCGTTTGGTTTCTCTCGCGATGTCTCGGGTGGTCATAGGCAGCGAGTTGAGTGTTTCGATCTGCAACATGGTTGCCGTTGGTGCCGGATCGTTGAGAGTCTCTGGAAGCAGTGCTCGGCTTAATGCGTCGGCGTGGGGAATGGCTTTCCCCGGGTGATATTGCAGCCGATAATTATAAGCAGCTAGGAATTCTGACCATCGGGTCATTCTAGGGGATAATATGTAGGGGGTTGGCTTGTCCCCAGCTATTATCCCTAGCAACGGTTTATGGTCAGTTATAATGGTAAATGTCCTTCCATACACATATTCATGAAATTTTTTTACAGCCGAGACAAATGCGAGGGCTTCTTTATCAATTTGTCCATAGTTCCACTCTGCTTGTGAAAGAGTCTTTGAAAAGTATGCAACAGGGGCTTCGTTCCCATTAGGCAGTACATGGCTCAAAATGGCGCCCACCCCGAAAGGCGATGCATCGCAGGTTATAACTAACGGTAAAGTCTCGTTATACTGCATAAGTACAGAGTCAGATGTGAGCAGTTTTTTAACATTCCGAAACGCTTGCTCTTCCCGGTAACCCCATACCCACAATGCTTTCTTATCTAATAATCGGTGTAACGGTTCAGCGACAGTTGCCTTGTGTGGTAAAAATACATTATAGAAATTAATGAGGCCTAAGAACGCCTGGAGGTCGGCCTTGTTGCGTGGCCTGGGAGCGTTTTTGATCGCCTTTAATTTACTTTCAGTAGGATGAATGCCCTGGCTATCAATCCGGTACCCTAGAAACTCAACACTGTCAGTATACAGTTGACATTTATTTTTTTTCACCTTAAGTCCTGCCTCTTGGAATTTTTTTAGAACACCTTTTAAATGGTCCTGTAAGATTTTTTGGGTAGGGGCTGCAATTAATACGTCATCAAAATAAGGGACCACGCCCTTGATTCCTTGTAATAACCTTTCCATAAGGCTCTGGAAGATCCCCGGGGCTACACTAACTCTGAATTGCAATTGGGTACATTTAAAGGCACCCCTGTGCGTTACAATAGTTTGGGCTCGAGCCGTTTTTTCATCCACTGGTAATTGTTGATAAGCTTGAGCTAAATCCAATTTAGCGAAAACCTTCCCGCCCCCCAAGGAATGGAGGAGGTGCTGCCCCACTGGAACTGGATACGCATTCTGCTGTAAGGCATGGTTCAAAGTGGCCCGGTAGTCCCCACAAATTCGGATTGACCCGTCTGGCTTAATGGGTGTTACAATAGGGGTTTCCCATGGAGAGTGATCGATGGGCTTCAACACCCCTTGAGCAATTAGCTTGTCGAGTTGTTCGTTGATTTTTGCTTTAAGAGCGAACAGAACTCGATGGGGCTTCAAGTGAATGGGAGCTACTTTTGGATCTAGACTGAATGAGATCGGGGTCCCCTTATACTCTCCTAAGCTGTCCGCGAAGACGTCACTGAACTCAGAGATAAGGTCTTCCTCCCACTCACAACCACCGACTCAGTTCACGCCGGCCACTTCAATGCCGAGTGGCGCGAACCATTGGAGGCCTAGCAGGCTAGGCCTATCTCTATCGATGACCATTAGAAGTAAGTACGCTGTATGCTTCTTGAAGGAGACTCGGACTCGGCAGGACCCGACAACGGGGATTCGATTCCCTTGGTAGTCCTTGAGGATGAGGCGTTGAAATTGGAGGTCTTGACGTAGAATTGTGGGGATGAGTTGCTTGAGTGTCCTCCAGGACACCATCGAGAGGGACGATCCCGAGTCAACCTCCATGTGGCATGGCTGGTTCTCGATGGCTACCGTGACTCGGATTTTCTTAGTGTCCAAGGCTGAGGCGTGACCGATAGTGATAGTATGGTGAGCCTCTTCTCTCTGCACGGCTGGATTTCTGTAGGAGTGGTTTACTGGCGTTCACCTTACAGGATGGCTTCCTGTCGATTGGCGATAGTTAGCCCCTTTTGAGGCCTGGCTGAGTCCTGGCAAGCTATGGCAGACCCGCCCGATGTGGTCTCATGGCAGAGTGTGTCGCGGAATTTGCATTCGGACCTGGCATGGTTGGCTCCACAGCCAACGCAAGGGCGTAAGGGCTTCTGACGAGGGTCCCGGTCGGACCGCAGTCGATGGACCCCTTCTTCGTCGCAGTCTGACGACGAAGAGAAATCCTCGTGATGCGTTGTTAATAGCTGCCCTTCTGTGCTAGGTGAGATTTCGCTGGCCGGTGGTGGTACCGGGGTGCGGCTTCGCCGTACTTGTGCAGCTGACTTTTTGTTCGCCTCTGCAGCCGTGGCTTCGGCGATGGTTTCAGCAAGGCTGATGTCGCCTTTCGCCATCAGCTTGCTTTGCACGCCTAGTGCATCTAATCCCAGAACTATTCGATCTCTTAGTGCCTCTTCTAAATCGGTGAACCCGCAGAGGCCCCCTAAATTTCGGAGGTCTGCCACGAAATCGGCCATGCTCTCCCCTTTTCGTTGGTTCCTCTGATAAAACTCGTGGCATCTCACGAGTGTAGGCACGGTTGGCGCGTAATGGCCTCTCAGGATGGGTTCGAGGTCGTCCCAGCTCATGGCTTTCACTTCTCGAGGTTTGGCGAGTGCTTTAGCCATCTTAAATACGGCTGGGCCGCAATGCGTCAGGAACAACGCCCTTTTCTTTGCTGGCGTGGCATCCTTCAAGTCATTCGTCTTGAGAAACATTTGGAAGCGATCCATGTAGTATTCCCAATCCTCTTGGTTTGGATCGAATGGAGCGGGTGGTACGATGCCGCTGGACATGGTTCCGTTGTTGGTGTCGTCTGTCACGTGCTCAGTGTTGCTTCCTGGCTTCTTCGGTTCAGACGTCTCCAAATCCCATCCTCGTCGCCAGTGTTAAGTACTGATCATGGGTTGGAATAAATGGAGACAGCCTCTGAACGGTGAACTTTCAGCTCTTTATTTGCATAGTGACTTCTCAAACCAACAACAGTGAACTCTGCCTTATATAGGCAACCCTTGTAAGATTTGTCCAATAACGAGTTCTGAATGTTAGCTCTTTTAACCAATAAAGATTCTCCGTTGAGGGCCAATCGGATTCCTCAGAACTAACCAATCCGATCTGGCCGCCTAACAGCCAATCAGAAGTGCAGGGCCAGAACCCTGCACTTTACCTCAAGCTCATACTTTATTAACTATGGTACATATACAACAAAAACTACATACCACTTTGCCTGACATCAGTTCCTAGGAAGATTCTGAAAAAGATGATCAAGTAATGGATCTGCAAACACCTGGAAACAAAGCTATTACTGGGAGCCAACATGAGTTTCTCAAAAACAAATTATGCCAGATAAGAAAGGAAACTGTATTCTACTCTCCCCCTCCTTCCATATAGCTAGCGCATCTAAAGCAATTATAATATTTATTTATTATTTATTTATTTGATCTGTCAATCACTTACAAGATAATAAGTATAGATATAAACATGAGTACAGGAAATAGGTACGAATAAATGGGGACAATAGGACAGGGACAGGAGGCACAATTGTGCACTTATGCATGCTTCTTTACAGACCTCTTAGGAATGGGGATAGGAGAATAACGCTCCTATATTAATATTTAATTCCCACCATACGTGTCTCTGGGTGGGACTGTTAGACTTGTTATTTAGGAGTGTCTAGTGGCCTTGAGGAGTGACAAGAGACTTCCTTTGTGAGAGCTGAAGGGAATCAATTGTGCATGCTGCTTGCCTCACTCCCTGTGATACAACAATAGCCCTGTCCAAGCTCCCTGAATCCATGACTGAGTTGGCAATGGAGTTCCCCGTACTGATGTTGCTGTGAGACTTCAACTTGCCTTCTTTGGGATAGGAGTTGGAAATGGCTTGGGAGTCCATGGTCACCATGGCATCTGTTGACCTGAGCTATCTTATTACAGCTGGACTCACATGTGGGGTCTGTCACAGATTGGATCTCAGGCAGTGGCCTCTGGGTCCAAGTGGTTGTTAATGCCTCTTTGCAGCAGTGTGTGATCCTGCCTGCTCTGAAAGAGGTGGTGGTTTGCCTGTTCCTCAAGAAACCATTCTTTGGATAGTTCCCAACCAGTCTCTCATTTTCACAGGGAAGGATGTTGAAAGTTGTACTGGGCTTACAACTTCAGAGAGTCCTGAATGAAACAGATTATCTAGACCCTTTTTAGTTAGAATTTAGACTTGGGCTTTACAATATCAAGACTTCATTTGTCACACTTGGGGATGACTTCTGAAGCGCTCCAAATGGAGGGTTGTATGTCTATCCTGGCTCTCCTGGATTTTTCACCTTTAAAGTTCTATGTGGTATGGGGTCAGGTTATTTTCAGATTCACTTTCCCTGGGGGTATCTGCCTACCCCACAAACTCAGACAAATGGGCACACTCCAGGTTCCTCAAACATTGTCATTTCAGTGGGAACTTGAAGTTGCAACTTCTTTGTAGCTACCTGGATCTTTTCAAATGGCTCTCCACCTGAGATTTGGATGTATTTGTGTATGCAATACACATTTAGCCTTCTGGAAGTTAAGAAAGACCTGTCTCTCCCCCCCCAAGCAATAGGCTAGGAGGAGTTTGTGTCATAGGGTCACCTGAGCTACCTGATGGAAGGTTCTAATTTGTTTTTATATAATTCTTTTCATAGGTTGTGGGCTGGCTAGGATCACTGCATGAGATAAACAGCTATGTTACTTGTTTTAAATAAATAAATTTCTGTAAAAGAATCCACAGTGTTGGTCATCATGCCATGATAAACAATGTGCAGCACTAGTTGAGAAGGTATGTTTGCTTCCAGTTCGTACCCCTGTGGCTGTTTTTGAAAAAAAAAAAAAAATTAAAAGAAGAGAAAGTGGATGATCATAAAAATGTTTTGGTTGGGGCAATCTATTGTAGTATTAACAATCATAATATATGGGACATTCTTACCCAAGAGAGAAAAAGAAATTAGATTATCAAATAAGGGGAACTAGAGGTACATCATTCCTCCCTTATAAGATCAAGTATGGCAGCCAGCAACTGGTAATCTGCCTCTCCCACCCCCAAGTCAGAACACTTCCATTCTTGGTCTGTTCGCAAACTGAACTTGACTCAATCAGAAAAGTTAACTGCTCCAGTAGCATCCCAAAATTGCTGATTCTAAGCTGATGGTATACCTGCAATTTGCATTTCAATTAGGAAAGTCTTAGATCTAGACCAGCGGTTCCCAACCTTTTTTTCACCCTGCTCCCCTAAAGAAATTTCACTCAAACCTCGCACCCCCTGAAATTTAGACTTTAGGAACTACTGAACGCATTAAATATATGGTAGGATTGAATCTTTTCAGCTATGTATGTGATGGCCACCAAATAACGATACTTAACTCTAAAATGAAAACGAAGTTAATCCATTGCATAATAAATAAAAATGTCAACATATAGGTTATATCCTATTATTTACCTGGACTTTTCTTGCACCTCCTGGAATATCGTCTCGCACCCCTAGGGGGTGCGAGCACCTCAGGTTGGGAACCCCTGATCTAGACAATTCCCCCAGGTGAAAGAAAAAGAACATTTTAAAAAATCCACAAGATTATTTGTAACAACTTCCAACTCATCCAATGCACCACTGAGTTTCCCACCTCCCAAGAGAACTTCATAAATTGAGAAATGCTCAATTATTACAAAACTTATCCATAAGAACCACAAGAGGGAGCTAAAAGTAAATTAACTATTTGTTCCTGTCTATTTTTTCCCTTAGAAGGGAGGTAAAATAGTTTAGAATAACAAATCTCATTTCTAACCTTTGCGTTGGAACAAACTACCCAATGAAGCAGACACAGTAAATCTCCCTTTCTAAGTCCCAGTTCTATAAGCCCAGATAATGAGATATGAAAGCAAACAAAATGCCTTTACGATTGTACAAAGAAGAACAGAGAGGTAGTTGAAAGGGATACGTTGAATGAAGAGGCAGGTTTCAGAAAAACAGAGGCCTTTGTGCATCATTTATCCATATGTTAGATTCATAGGATTGTCCACAGGATATAGTTAAAAAAAATCAAAACTGTGCCACAGTGGTGTAATCAAAGGACCATTCATTTGTTATGTGAATCCCAGTTGGATCCACTGTGGCCACCATCTTGACTTTTTTTTTTTTTTGAAATTTTTTTTATTAATTTTCTACAGACAAACAAGACAAACAAAACATAAAAACATCAACTCTCATATGTACATCCAGTGTGTCAGTTGGTTCATCATTTTTGTGCATTCATTCTGTAGTCTCAATTACAATTATGTTACATAACAACTCATATTGTCAATCCAAACTTATATATCCTAATATCACTAAAAAAAGAAGTTTTTGACTATATTTTTAATCATTCATGCTTTATGAGCTAACAATACTTTAAACCAGTTTACTCTATAACAAATCATATAATCATATCAAATCAATCCTAAAAAACCCTTCATAAATATAATGTCAAATAACAAAATAATAGCAAAATAAAGATATTCCTTACTATCTAACATTCTAAATATTCTATTGTCGTATTTTATCATCTAGCCATTTATAAAAAAGATCCCAAATTTCATAAAATTGTTTATCCTCTTGCTCTCTAATTTCAAATGTCAATCTGCTCATCTCAGCACATTCCAATATTTTCTTAATAATTTCTTCCTGTAATGGTATTTTCTCATTCTTCCAATTTTTAGCAAATACAATCCTGGCTGCTGTTAATACATTTACAATCAGATATTTCAAATCTTTACTATATATATCAGGTAAAATTCCCAATAAGAAGATCTCTGCTTTCAAGTCTATATGTTTCTTTGTCATTTTTTCCAACCATATGCGAATTATAGTCCAATATTTTCTAGCATCCTCACATCCTGCCACCATCTTGACTTTTTGACCATATCATCAGACAACCTTGTAGATTTATGTTCCTCCTTTTTATGAGTTCAAGGTGAAGTATATAGTACTTCTGCTTCCAAGTGCACCACACAACAAACTTGTGGATTATGTCCTGGATATATTTGTCAAGTTCTCATTAAAAGCCACCTAAATTGACAGCATCTAACAACAGTAAGTTTCATAATTTAATAATCCTGATTTTTAATATTGTGGGAAATAGGAAAAAAAAATCTCCAGAAATCTCTGTGCCTTTAACAGCTGATGCGCAGCCATCTGCTGTGCTGTGTGAATCAGCTGAGCTTGAACACCAAGATATAAAGTACAGACTAGAGCCAAGGAGGGTGGGTGAGCCCAACAGCTGATTGTTGGAGTGAATCGGTTCACTCACAGCTGATCCTCTGAAATACCAGTTCACCTGAACCAGGCAGAACTGGTAGAATCCCACCTCTGGATGGAATGCTGCCAGTATAACAACCGGTTCGGTGATCATGCGCTTTGTGTGCATGAACAGCATTGCAAAAATCCTTACCTGCTATGTTACTTCAGGAGAGTAACACATCAGAGGAGTGGCAATCCACTCTTCCGTGCTGATCAGCAGGGACCAGGGGTGGGTTTCTACCGGTTCTGTCCACCTCTGTAGAACCGGTAGCTCTGAAGAGCAGCAGACATAGAACCGGTCTGCTGATGTTTTGCCCACCTGCCCACCCGGGCTCTTACCTGATCTTTATTTCCTGATTTTTCAACTTCAGCTGCTGAACGAAGCACAGCTGCAGTTAAAAAAGCAGGAAAAGATGGCTGTTTCAAAGGCTGCTTCTCTGCACACAGTGTGCTGATGAAATTTACAGGCATGCCTGCTCTCAGCACATAATAAATCACCAAACCTCGTAAATCCTGAACCAGTAGTTAACCCTGTTGTATCCCACCCTGGCTGGGATGATAAAGGCCAGTAAAGGGGCAGGTGGGTAGGCCCTCACGACCATCGGAGCAAACTGTTTGCTCTCAGCTGATCTTCAGAGCTAGGGGTTTGCCTGAACTGGTCCAAACCGGCAGAATCCCACCCCTGACTAAACACATGTTTCAAATTTGGTTATGCTTATAGGTTGCAAATAGTTCAGGATATAAAGACAGAGGAAGTTCTCTCTGCCCTATTGGGGCAGCTCTGTCTTGCTCCATCCCATATCCCACACCTATAATATATATTTTTAATGTGGGATTAAGATTTTTATCAAAGGAGCATCAGATTCACATTCAAAATTAGACTGAAGGATCATTGGGTCAGATCTATGCCTGCAATTGTTAATGAGCAACTTGACAGGAAGTAAAACCACCACCTGAAGGCCCTGTCTACAGCCCTGCTCTATTGTTTCTTAAGAAATGTAATTAGTAATTGTCTTTTCCACCAGTGAGTGCTGCTCAGTGGGAAAGGAATGAAGTGAGGGAAATTCACCAATCACTTTCCATAACCTCTTCCATATTAAGAAAAGGGAAAGTGCTGCTTTAAAGATTACTTTAAGTAGCCCCAGTTGCTGGTTGTGGGAGAGATGAAGACAATAATATGAGAACATAATTTTCAAAAGCCAGACATGTTTGTGCTATAATTAAGGATGAGTTCTGAGAAAGGATTTCAGCTGTGAAAGTGGAACAATAACCATAGTATCATACAGACTTTCATATGCAAGGGAAAAACCATTGGCCTATTTATGCCACAAAGTGCATCAAACAATTTTTAGCCATCATACAGCACCAAGTTATTCTGAATCAATAATATGTGACTAATAAGACACTAAGAGCCTGCTGAGAAAGAAGACAACAGCTTGTCAAAAATAATAATAATAATAATAATGCGTGGAGACATTAAAACTTTGGGACAATAACACGATGCACCAAACAAAAGAGGATGTGAAATTTTCACCGGTCTTTTCAGGCACTAATGGAGCTGTTGACAGAATGTTGTCAGGTTAGGAAGACATTTAGATCTGAAAGAATCCTCAAACTGTCAGCAGATATAGTCTAGCAATGATTGGGGTTAAAGCCTGCCTTGGTGATAATTGCAATGAGTGCTAAAAAAAAGAATTAATGGCATAAAATAATATCTTCCAAGAAGGAAGAAGAAAAATATGTAATTTCTCTCTCCCTTCCTTCCAAACATACACACAGAAAAACAACCTACACCCAATACTGTTCTCTTCTTCCCCATAATTCTTGGCCTTTCTGATTGTGAGTTGGCTTTTTAGGGGAAGAAAAAGGATCTGGAGCTGTATTTAAGGGATAAGTGAATTTGTATCACACTGAAGCATTCCCTCCCTGTGTTACTGTGGGCGTTACAAATTGCTAAGCAGATTTCAAGTGTTCTTTTGAGTTGTGAACCGCATATTTTCGGCACTTACTGATTATTCTCCCACCCTACCCTTTCTTCTTTCTCTTTTTAAACAAAATGCCATGAGTATGATCTTAAAACTCTTGGATTTATTTGAAAAAAACATGACTAGAAGATTCCCTACGCCCCAATAAATGTTGTAGGATTAGCCCCAATTAGTAGAGTTACAGGATATAATTTGATGAATCTACTATGTGCCACCTCCTGGGCAACAGGATACAGGAAGAGACAATAGAAACTTCATTCATGCTGCCCACTCAGTACAAGCCAATGAATGCCATAAAAACAATGCGTTTAAGCACAGTAGTGATATGTCATTTAAGTAGAGATGGTAACACTAATTCTGTATTAATATATGTTTTGTGTTGCCAGGAAAACATTACCATAACAATTAAAAGAAAGAAACAGAACCTTTTAAGAGTTCAGAATTAGTTTCTTTATTCATACTCACTATGTGTTACATTGCCATGTTCTATTGACTAGAAGTGAGATCATGGCAAATATTTTAGTTTTATGTCTTTGTGGGATCAGAATTGAGAGGAGATAGAATTCCTTGTGTCACTCTGCATTGGTAGTGCCGTAAGTTTCATAACTCTAATGTTGTTAGAACGCCTCATTTCATGCACTGAAGAAGGCAGCATCAAGAGCCATGATGGTGCAGGATTAGCAATAGCAATAGCACCTAGACTTATATACTGCTTCACAGTACTTTACAGAGCTCTCTAAAAAGTTTACAGAGTCAGCACATTGCACCCAATAATTTGGGTCCTCATTTTATCCACCTCGGCAGGATGGAAGCTGAGTCAATCTTGAGCCTGGTGAGATTTGAACTGCCAAACTGCTGGCAGCAGAAGTAGTCTGCAGTACTGCATTCTAACCACTGCACCACCTTATGCAATACTGCAGGCTAATTCTGCTGACTGCCAACTGCCATCAGTTCTGCAGTTCAATTCTCACCACCTCAAGGTTGACTCAGCTTTCCATCCTTCCAAGGTCGGTAAAATAAGGACACAGATTGTTGGGGCCAATATGCTGATTCTGTAAACCACTTAGAGAGGGCGCTGTGAAGTGGTATATAAGTCTAAGTGCTATTGCTGTTGCTACTGCTATTCTGTACACTGACTCAAAAACATAGTATAATCTTTAAATCTGGCAGCATTAATGGTCATATTCATCAGGCCAATGGTCATCATTTTAGAGATTAAAATATACCAACCCCTTCTTTTACTCTTGCAATTGCACCAGAAAAATAGGAGTTTTGGGGGATTCTGTATCTGTATGAGCATTCCTGAGGGTAAAAATATGAGAAATGATTGATGAAACATTTATTACAATTGTAATAGAAAGGAGACATCAAGGGAACCTATTTATATGCATCTTGCTCTTGCTATGTTGGATACAATCTTTATACAAATATGCTTGACTATTGGTGCAAAATTCTCATCATAGTCATTACCATTCCCAGCCAAGAGTTTCTTTAGCACACCAGTCGCAGTTTTTTTACTAAGTGGAACCTCCTCTCTCCATCCACACACATCATACATGGTTTGAAAATTCACTTGTATCCAGGGATTCTAACAGTTCCCACTTATTTACTAGAATCGGTTGTTAACATTCTAAGCAGTTCAGAGAACCGGTTGTTAGAAGAAGTTACTGCCCTAATCCTGAAAGGAAGGCAGGAAGAAAACATTCTGGTGTTGCTTATAGAAACTGCCTCTCTGTTAACCCTTATTACATTCTTGGCAGGACTAGACTTCCTGTCTCAGGAACATCTCTGGAGTTTTTTTCCCCTCCTCTGCTGGTACTTTGCTTATATGGAGTGACCATTCAAAGTTACAATGGCACTGAAAAAAGTGACTTATGACCATTTTTCATACTTATGATTGTTGCAGCATCCCCACAGTCATGAGAGGCCAGGCGAGGAGATGCGTGACTCCATGTGAGTGATATTGAGTTGGCCACATCCAGCCAATAACATGACCACCAAGCCTTGTCCACGCAGTCACATGACCACCAAGACACACCCATCACCTAAGCCACATCCACAGAACCGGTTGTTAAAAAATTTGAATCCCACCCTTGCTTGTGTCCCATGATTTATTTCCCTACTAGAAACCTGAGAGGTTTTCAAAATGTCATTCTTGTAGAGTGCTTCAATTGTCTCTTCTTCGGTCCTTCTCATTTCTCCCCAGTATTTCTCTCTCCACCCTGAATTTGCAGCCTCTAGCTCAACTTCACAGTTCAGGGAATAATTTGTTTCATTTTTTGCCACGCCATTCTATTCTGGGATATAGGGCACTTCAACTGTATGCACAGACCCTTTATAAATAGTATCTGGATCTCTGAGCCCTAATCTCCTGTGCCATTTTTGATATTACAGTTCTTAACTGCTCTTGCCTTATCATCTGTGCTGTCTAATTCAAATAGTCCCTTTTGGGATGGTACCTTCCATAAACAATTCTCCATTTTCAGTTATAGTGCAATACTTGTCTTTAAGTGTTATATCACATCATTTTTCTGTGATATGTCTTAAAATTGACTCCAATACTGGGACATATAAGCATCTTTAATAGCAAGGGACACTTCTTATTTGTCTAATGCACAACAGATAGATGTCTATGGAGATTCTCAGTTATCCAGGTCATGATTATCCCAAAGGTGCTTTTTCAAGTGGCAACTGGACTTTCTTGTTTTGAAGACATTCAGACAACAGACAGACTCTTACAGAGCTTTCCCAGGCAGGTGATCTTTTAAATTTATTTATAGCAGTGGTGGGATTCAAAATTTTTTACTACCGGTTCTGTGGGCATGGCTTGGTGGGCGTGGCAGGGGAAGAATACTGTAAAATCTCCAGTCAGAAGTGGTAATTGCCGGTTCTCTGAACTACTCAAAATTTCCATTACTGCATTTTATAAATTTGCAAAAGTCAAAGATCATGGCCTTTCTAAATAAACTACAGAGCTATAGAGAACATCAATGGGACTATGACAGAAGAAGTTAAGTTACAGTAATTAAATATGTAGGAATTGTTTCCTATGCTTCTTTTATTAGAAATATTTAAAATTGGAAGCAAGGAATGCCTATAGCAGCAATCTACTGTTCTTCCCCCCATATACTTGAAGAAATAATTTAGGACTTCCGGTTTTGCGTAGCTTTGGCAGCAGCAGGAATTTGCTTGTCTGCAATTCCTGCTGTGCTTGCTGCCAAGGTGCCCCCGATCCAAATGGGTCTGTGGGATATGGCTGCCCTGTATAGGCAGCCAAAGAGAGAGGGGATCTGGACAGGGGTTTGGGAGTGTCGCAGACCCCCTCCCCACTCGGAAAACCCCCTTTTTCCCAAGGTGGTGGAGCAGTGGTCAGTGATGGCCATCACAAAGAAGCCTGCAGCCGGGTAAGATTTGTGCTGGAGGTTGCAGGAGGAAGTGAAAATTTGGCTGAGCCAAGACAATAACAACTCTTAATTACCCTGGAAACTGAACTGTTTGAATTGCCTGAGGATACATTGTTTCCCAAAGAAGACTGGAAAGCTGCGGTTAAAGCTGTTAAGGGGAAAAAATTTTTTTCTTAACTCTCCCTCCCCATAGAAATAGCAGACGGAGATCTGGAAAATCTACTTGAGCACAGAAGGTAACTCAATTTGAAATTTAAAGCCAAGGGATAAAGGATTTCTGGACTGGATTTAAAAAAAAACACAACAACTTAAAATTGATTTGGTTTGCTTTGTGACTTTGAGATCTTTGTGAAATTTTGTTTTTTTAAAAAAAGGGACTAAAGACATTAGGGTTACATTAAAAAAGAAAGAAAGAAAAAATGGCATTATCTTTTGAAGGACTACAAATGGAATTTCAAAAACTGAAAAACGAAGATAAGGGCTCGTTTGGATCTATCTTTCGCTTTTTGGAAATGGTGATTTCTACCTACCAAGAAATACTACAGGAAGGCTGGGATGAAGGAGAAGAAGCCATCTTTAATGGACAAACACACTTAGTGGAGGAAGAAAAGTGGAAGGGGGGCAAGGAAAAGATGAACTTAGAACTTAAAAAAGCAACCAAGAAAAAGAAAAAGGAGATGAAAAAGTGATATGATGTCAGAAAGCAACAGAAAAGAGAAATACAACAGAGAGGGAAGATTAAGAGAGTGAAATTGGAGAGATGAGGGGGTCAAAAAGTTAGAATGGAGAAGAAAGAAAGGGGGAAAGGAAAGAGAAGTCATAAAGGCTTTAAACAAGATGCAAAAAATGTTTTTTTTTCAGAGATAAGGGGTGAGATAATCTTTTTTTAAAAATGATTCTGCAAAAGTACATAAAAATGCATTGTAGGCATTAGTATTTGAAGTTGAGTTAGAAAATTAGAATATTATATGATTTAAAAATGTATTAAAGCGAAGTCGTGATTTAATTATAGAGTTTAATTTCTTAATTTCATAATAGTATGAAATAGTATTTTTATTGTTTAAGAATTAATAATAGAATTTAATTTCTTATGAAACATTGCTTTTACTATATTATAAATTTAATATTTCTTTTTTACTTGTTTTTAGTTTTATTATTACTTATTAAACTCAATATTATTTGTTTGTTTTACTATTTTGAAATGTAATACTTTGAATGTACGGAGCAGAATCAGCATGGAAAATATGTATTATTTTAAGTGTTATTTAGGGGGAAGATAAAAAGCTGTCATACTTCAATCTGGGTTTACAGGAGAAATATTGTATTAGATAGAAAGGATAAGTAGGTGATTGAAAGAAAACAAACCAAAGATGCAAATATAATTATTAAATTGAGATGGAATAAATAAAACAGAATTAAAAGAATGAGTAGGAGAGAGAAAATATATGGAAAATAGAGAATGTTAAATAAGATATGAGATAGTATATTAAGTGAGTATAAATTTTGATTGATGTTTGTATAAAAAGAGCTAACTCGGGGTAAGCCACCTTCCAAAAAGAAGTTTTATGTATTTATGTTTTGTGTAATGTTTGATTAAGTCTGACAGGATGTGGAAGAATACTAATGAAAATATATTCAATGAGTATATATTTTTAAGACAGAAGAAATATGACTAAATAGAACGAAAGGGAGTAATAAAGAAAAGTTTTGAAAAGATATGAAGTTGATTAGATAAGATAAATATATATATATAAGTGTGATAATTTGGAATTATCTTCTTTTTAAATAAGATGGTTTATTTGTTTCTTCCAGAAAAGATATTTTATGTTACTACTGTTAAGCCTGGGTTCCCCAACCAAGGTTAAGGACACAAGCTAAACAGAATGTGCAGCGTTAGTCAGATAGGCACACAGATAAATGAGTGAGATAAGCTTGTATGTTTATTAACATACAGTAAAAATAACAGATACACTTGTGCTATCAAAAATATGGTTTATTCCATTATGTGTTCATAGCATAGTCAAAATAACAGTCCAATAGTCATGTATCATTTAATCAGTCCATTCAGGGATATTCAGTTAGCAAAGTCCGTGTAGAATATCCTATGTCAGTTCACTTACAAATCAGTCCTTTGTCTCTCTCCTGTTCGAGTAACGCAGTCTTGAGTCCATGCAGTAATTAGGGATCATCAAAGCCAGAGAGAGCAAGCTGCAGTCTTGCTTCTTTTAAAGTGCTTTTACAACCACTCCCCTAATTACATTCCCATATTTAAAGTTGCAGACACTTTAACTTATAAACCATGATTACATATTTATTATTTTACCTAAACCAGTTAGGGTAAACAATGTTATCCCTAACAACTACATCCTATGTTTTGTTTGTGTGTGTTAAAAAAAATTAATAAAGTTTGTTATAAAAAAAAAGAAAGAAATAATTTACTCTAAATACTGACAAAAATTCTCAGTCATCCAGATAGAGCTGTCTGGAAGTTGAATCATGGCAACTGAACTTCTTTTCTTGTTTATTCAAAATGTTTTCCTGCTTATCCAAGAGACTGAAGAAGCTACTTGAATAAGCAGTGAAGTGTTTTGAACCAACAAGTATGGTTGCCATGACTCAACTTCTAGAAGTAATATTATTCCTACTATTTAGAAGGCCTTTAATATGGATATGTAAAAGTACTATGCATAATTCTTCCCACATAAAAATTTTAGACTGTCCAAAACCTGCATTTTGTTCAGGCACAGAATCAGAGCATGTCTTTTGTCTGGACCTAAGGAAAAGAGGGCTTCCTCCTCCTCCTCCTCCTCCTCCTCTTCCTCCTCCTCCTCCTCCTCTTCTTCTTCTTCTTCTTCTCCTCCTCCTCCCCCTCCTCCTCCTCCTTCTCCCCCTCCTCCTCCTCCTCCTCCTCCTTTGTGAGACACTGCCCAGGGTCCTTTGACTGAGACAGGATACAGAAATTGTAAATAAATACATTCAGTTTCTATCTATGACTAGTTTATCCTTTCAGCAGTGTTCACGAGCTTTGACAATTTTACGTAGTGTGGACCTCAAATCCAAGAATTCCCCAGCCTATGACATAGAAAAAGTTGAGTCAGCAGTATAGGCCAAGGTCCTTGGATCACAAAAATACTCTCTAGAACAGTGGCCCCCAACCTTTTTTGTGCCACGGCCCGGTACCGGCATCACAAAATGATCTGCGGCCTGGTACTGGCATGAGCACGCATGACAAGGCAAGGCGAGCCGAGCCGAGCGACCGGCCAGCCAGCTGTCCCCCACTTCTCCCCACCACCTTCAACTCCTCCTTTGTACCTTTGTCGATGGGCTTCGCTTTGGGACGGCTTTGGGACGGTCGCTCAGCTCGCCTTGCCTTGGGTGCTGAAAGAATCCTCGCGCCTTAGTTTCGTTTGAAGCCCCCCTTCGATGAAACTAAGGCGCGAGGATTCCTTCAGGACCCAAATGCCGCTTTCCAACCGGAAAAGCTCACCCGGAAGCACTTTCTCATCAAACAAGATGGTGGCGCCCAACAAACCAGTGGCCCGGTAGGAAATGTTCCACGGACCAGTACCGGTCCATGGCCCGGTGGTTGGGGACCGCTGCTCTAGAAGTCTTAGCTGCAGACTTAAAGATTTTTGAAGATTTTACATTTCATAATTTTCAATGTACCAAAAAATAAATTAAAGGCCTGGTAAGATACTAATAACATTAAAAGTATATCATTTTAATTTGCTGTAAATTAATACTTCTGCTAGTGACATTGCACCACATCAATTACGGTTCTGATCAGCTTTTGGATCAGAAAGTTTGTTTACCTATATCTACAGCACACGTGTGAATCAAACTAGCATTTGGATTCTCAGATAAAATTGAATATTTTTTCTTCTCCCTCCAGTTTCTCTCCATGGTCAATATAATTTCCCAGTGACACTGTTGTCACATTACAGCAGTGGTGGTATTCGACTGGTTCAGCCTGGTTCTGGCGAGCCGATAGTAGCAATGAGCAGTGGAGACCAAACCGGTTCTCTCCGCTGCTCTGCTGTTGGGCCCACCCGCCTGCCTGGGCTCCCATACTCACTTTCATCTTCTGAATTTGAAGCGCAGCTGCTTTGTGTGGCACGGAATAGCGCCACGCAGCAGCTGCTGAAGTGACTGGAATCGTGCAGGATTGCAGGAGGCGAGCTAGAATGCCTCTGCGCCTACATAAAGTGTGCATTTGGCATGCGCATGCATGCAAAGTGAGTGCCTGTGTGCAAAGCCACGGCAACCAAACCGGTGGCAAAAAATATTTGAATCCCACCACTGCATTACAGGTAGTCCTCAAAATACAACAGTTCATTTACTGACTGTTAAAAGTTACAACGGTACTGAAACAAGTAACTTATGACCATTTTTCACACTTATGACCATTGCAGCATCCCCATGGTCACGTAATCAAAATTCAGACAATTGGCAACTGACTCATATTTATGACAGCTGCTATGCCCCAGGATTGTGTGATCATCTTTTGCGACCTTCTGACAAACAAAAGCAATGCGGAAACCAGATTCACTTAACAACTGGATTACTAACTTAAGAACTGCAGTGATTCACGAAACAACTGTGGCAAGAAAAGTCATAAAGTGAGGCAACACTCACTTAACAAACATTTCATTTAGCCACAGAAAATTTTGGTTCATTTGTGGTCCTACAGGATAACCTGTATTGCAATAGGATTTCCCTAGGTTATTTTGCATTTTTAAGATTTCAGTTGTTGCAGTTATTTGTTTGCATTTTCTGTAAAGCATGATTGTAGCTTTGGCACGTTTAGAATTTATTCTGCATAGCCAAAAGGCTTGTTTGTGCAGAATTTTATTCTTTTTATTGCTTCCTGTTGTTCTTGCTTGGGAGAATAAGCAATGAAGTCTCAGATTTTCTTCTGCTGGAGGTCAGAGGTTGTTAAGCCTGGTTTCCCCAACCAGGGTTAGGGAGACAAGCTAAACAGAATGTGCAGCGTTAGTCAGATAGGCACACAGATAAGTGTGTGAGTGAGCTAAGCTTGTATGTTTATTAACATACAGTAAAAATAACAGATACGCTTGTGCTATCAAAAATATAGTTTATTCCATTATGAGTTCATAGTATAGTCAAAATAACAGTCCAATAGTCATGTATCATTTAGTCAGTCCATTCAAGGATATTCAGTTAGCAAAGTCCGTGTAGAAATATCCTATGTCAATTCACTTACAAGTCTGTCCTTTGTTTTCTCTCCCGTTCGAGCAATGCAAACTTGTTTCCTTGCAGTAATCAGGGATCATCAAAGCCAGAGAGAGAGCAAGCTGTCGTCTTGCTTCTTTTAAAGTGCTTTCACAACCACTCCCTTAATTACTATCCCACAGTTAAAGTTGCAGACACTTTAACATACAAACTATGATTACATATTATTATTTACCTAAACCAGTTAGGGTAAAACAATGTTATCCCTAACAGAGGTATTTATTAATGTACTAATTATCTGCTATTTTTTTCATTCATTTAAAAATGGCACTATGATATTTTATTACTCTTAGAAATTAAAATAACAATGAAATGCATTCCTTGAACACAAACAGACATTGAAGAATTAAGAATTCAGTTGGCACATTGAGATAGAATTTCCCTAGCCATAGTCAACAGGAAATAATAATTTGGACAGAAACAGTACTCAAGTTGTTAAGTATGGAGCATGGGCGAGAAAGAATGGAAACGAGCCTCTGGAACGGTGAACTTCAGCTCTTTATTTACATAGTGACTGCTCAAACTCAATGGCAGTTATAGCGCTCCTTATATAGGTAACCCAATAATTATTTAACCAATAACGATCTAGGAGCGCTAGCTCCCTTAACCAATAAGAACCAATCGGATTAATGGCCAATCGGATTCCCCGGAACGGGCCAATCCGATCCTGCCATTAACAGCCAATCAGAAGTGCAGGGCCAGAACCCTGCACTTGACTCCAAGCTCAAGTTATCTTTATGAAGCCCTATGCATTCACAACACCCTTCCCCCTGGCTTCTGTTTACAGGGCGCAGTTACATAGTCCTTAAGGTAGGACGGTTGCTTTATTAGTCTTTTTGATTTTCGCTGTGTGTTTTGCATTTGGCTGCAATCTCGCTGAGGTAGATCGTTGTTTGGCAAAGGGGTTGCCTCTGGTTCAGAGTTCACGTTTCCATCGTCACCAATATCTTCGGCCACTCCCTGAGGTGAATCTATTCCCTTCTTTGGTTCCAATTCCTGTGTCTCTATTCCGCCATCGTTCCCTTCGAACGGGTTTTCTTCTAATTGAAATTTGTCTTCTTCCGTATCTCCCCCCCCCTCAGTTTGGTCATACGGGAGTTCAGAAATGCCTGCCTGGAACCGTGATCGTAATTGATCGATATGACGTTTCCATAGTCTATGGTCAAGGCATTGTACAAGGTAGGATCTTGGGCTGGTTACACGAACTACTGTCACCTCTACCCACAGCGGATCGCCCGATAGGTTTTTAGCATATACCAAATCGCCTACCTGGAAAGTATGACATCGGCTACTGGATCCTAGTGGTTTTTCCGGTTCATAAGCTGGGTGTAACCGGTCGAGGTGGGAGCGGAGCTTTCGTCCCATTAGCAGTTCGGCGGGAGTTTTGTTGGTGACGCTATGAGGTGTGATGTGTTGTAGAAAAAGGATTCAGTTGATTTTGTCGTCGATGTTATCGTAGTCTAATTTTTGCAAAGTTTTCTTAACAAATTGGACCATGTGCTCAGCCCTGCCATTGGTCGCAGGGTGCGCAGGCGAGGTGAGTGCATGTCGGATGCCGCGGTCAGCCAGGTCCTGCTCGAAGGACAGCGCGGTAAATTGGGGCCCGTTGTTGGATACCAGAATGTCTGGTAATCCATGGGTTGCAAACAGTCTTTCCAATTTTTTGATAACCGTTTCAGTAGTTGTGTTCGTCATGCGGTGAATCTCGAGCCAATTCGAATAGGCGTCGACGGTTAGGAGAAAGATGTGGCCTTTGGTCGGCCCTGCAAAGTCCAGGTGAATATGGGACCACGGTCCCCGTGGTGTCTCCCATTCGGTAGGGATGGCTTTTGGTGGGGCGTTGCTCACTTCCTGGCATCTATGACAAGCTTTAACCCAATTTTCAACTTGCTTGTCGATGCCTGGCCACCATGCGTAGCTTTGTGCGAGGGCTTTCATCTGCACGATACCGGGGTGGCCATCGTGCAAGGTTCTCAGTACTGCTTTTTGGAGTCGTTCTGGGATAACGACTCTATCACCCCAGATGACACAGCCTTTTTGAGAGAACAACTCCATTTGTCGAGTCTTGAATGGTGTGAAGTCATCCGATAATTGGTCCAATGGCCATCCGTGTTCTACCCAGCCTAGGACTCGCGCTAAGGTGGGATCACGTTTGGTTTCTCTCGCGATATCTCGGGCGGTTAATGGTGGCGAGTGGAGTGTTTCAATTTGTAACATGGTTACCGTTGGTGCGGGATTGTCGAGAGTCTCTGGAAGCGGTGCTCGGCTCAATGCGTCGGCGTGGGGAATGGCTTTCCCTGGGTGGTATTGCAGCTGATAATTATAAGCAGCCAAGAATTCTGACCAGCGAGTCATCCTGGGGGATAATATGTAGGGAGTCAGCTTGTCTCCAGCTATTATCCCCAATAACGGTTTATGGTCAGTAACAATAAAAGCCCAGTAAAAAAGTAACAGTAAAAGCCCGGCCATACACGTACTCATGAAATCTTTTAACGGCCGATACAATTGCGAGGGCTTCTTTATCGATTTGGCCATAATTTCGCTCAGTTTTTGAAAGTGTCTTTGAAAAATATGCAACAGGGGCTTCATTACTATTAGGCAGTACATGGCTCAGAATGGCGCCCACTCCGAAAGGCGAAACATCACATGTGATATTTAACGGCAAGGTCTCATTGTACTGCATGAGTACAGAGTCAGAAGTCAGTAGTTTTTTTACATTACGGAACGCCTGTTCTTCTTTATGACCCCATAACCAATTTGCTTTCTTGTCTAGCAAATGATGTAACGGCTCAGCGACAGTTGCTTTACGTGGTAGAAATACATTATAAAAGTTGATGAGGCCTAGGAACGCCTGGAGATCAGCCTTGTTCCGAGGCCTGGGAGCGTTTTTTATTGCTCTCAATTTACTGTCGGTAGGGTGAATACCCTGACTGTCAATTAGGTACCCTAAAAACTCAACACTATCTGTACACAATTTACACTTAATCTTTTTCACTTTAAGACCGGCGTCTTGGAATTTTTGTAGTACTAACTTTAAACGATCCCGTAAGATTTTTTTGTAGGTGCAGCAATTAATACATCGTCAAAGTAGGGGACCACGCCTTTAATCCCTTGTAGTAGCCTCTCCATAAGGCTCTGAAAAATTCCCAGAGCTACACTGACTCCGAATTGGAGCCGGGTACATTTAAAGGCACCTCGGTGCGTCACAATCGTTTGTGCCTGTGCCGTCTTTTCATCAACAGGTAATTGCTGATATGCCTGAGCTAAGTCTAATTTAGCGAAGACTTTTCCGCCCCCCAGGGAATGGAGGAGATGCTGCACCACCGGCACCGGATATGCATTTTGCTGTAGGACGTGGTTCAGGGTGGCCTGGTAGTCCCCACAAATTTGGATTGAACCATCCGGCTTAATTGGTGTTACGATTGGGGTCTCCCAGGGGTAGTGATCGGTAGGTTCTAGCACCCCCTGAACTATTAATTTATCGAGTTGTTCGTCGATTTTCGGCTTTAAGGCAAACGGAACTTGACGGGGCTTAAGGCGGATGGGAGCTATCTTTGAATTAAGGCTGAACGATATTGGGGTCCCCTTGTACTCACCTAAATTTTCCGCAAAGACGTCCTTGAATTCAGGATGAGGTCCTCCTCCCAGTCACTTCCGCTGACTCGGTGTATGCCTGCCACTTCAATGCCAAGTGGCACGAACCATTGGAGACCTAGCAGATTGGCCGATCTTTGTCGATCACAGTTAGCGGTAAGTATGCTGTGTGCTTCTTGAATGAGACCCAGACTCAGCAGGAACCAATAACAGGGATTCGATTCCCTTGATAGTCCTTAAGAATAAGTTTTTGGGAACGGAGGTCTTGGCACTGGATCGTGGGGATGAGTTGCTTGAGGGTCTTCCAGGACACCATCGAGAGGGACGATCCCGAGTCGACTTCCATGTGGCAAGGCTGGTTCTCAATGGCCACTGTAATTCGGATTTTCTTGGCATCCAAGGCAGAGGCGTGACCGATAGTGATAGTATGATGAGCCTCTTCTCGCTTCAAAACTTGGTTTCTGTAGGAGTGGTTTACTGGTTCTCGCCTTACAGGACGGTTTCCTGTCGATTGGCGATAGTTAGCCCCTTTTGAGGCCTGGCCGGGTCCCTGTAAACTTCGGCAGACCCGTCCGATGTGGCCTCTCTTCCCGCACTCATGGCAGAGCGCATCGCGGAATTTGCATTCGGACCTGGCATGGTTGGCTCCACAGCCAGCGCAAGGGCGTAGGGACTTCGGGTGGTGGTCCCGGTTGGACCGCAGTCGATGGACCTCTTCTTTGTCGCTGTCTGATGACGAAGAGAGGTCCTCGTGGTGGGTCATTGAAAGCTGCCCTTCTGACTTGGGTAAAATTTTGCTTGTCGGTTGGTGTACCGGAGTGCGGTTGCGGCGTAATTGTGCAGCCGACATCCTGGTTGCTTCTGCTGCAGTAGCATCGGCGATGGCATTGGCAAGGCTGATGTCGCCTTTCGCCATCAGCTTGCTCTGCACGCCTGGTGCATCTAATCCCAGAACTATTCGATCTCTCAGTGCCTCTTCCAAATCGGCGAATCCGCAGAGGCCTCCCAGGTTTCGGAGGTCTGCTATGAAATCGGCGACACTTTCTCCTTTTCGCTGGTTTCTCTGATAGAACTCGTGCCGTCTCACGAGCGTGGGCACGGTCGGTGCGTAATGATCTTTTAGAAGGGGTTCGAGGTCGTCCCAGTCCATCGTCTTCACTTCTGTAGGTTTGGCTAGTGCTTTAGCCATCTTAAATACGGTTGGACCACAATGCGTTAGGAATACCGCCCATTTCTTCCCGGCTGTGCCATCCTTTAAATTGTTAGCTTCCAAAAACATTTGGAAATGATCCATGTAGGACTCCCAGTCCTCTTGCACTGGATCGAACGGAGCGGGTGGTATGACGACGCCGGACATGGTTCCGTCGTGTAGCGCTGTCAGCCATGTGCTCGGTGTTTCTTCTTAGTTCAGTCAGCTCTGACGTCTCCATATCCCATCCTCATCGCCAGTGTTAAGTATGGAGCATGGGCAAGAAAGAATGGAGACGAGCCTCTGGAACGGTGAACTTCAGCTCTTTATTTACATAGTGACTGCTCAAACTCAATGACAGTTATAGCCCTCCTTATATAGGTAACCCAATAACTATTTAACCAATAACGATCTAGGAGTGCTAGCTCCCTTAACCAATAAGAACGCTCCATTAATGGCCAATCGGATTCCCCGGAACGGGCCAATCCGATCCTGCCATTAACAGCCAATCAGAAGTGCAGGGCCACAACCCTGCACTTGACTCCAAGCTCAAGATATCTTTATTAAGCCCTATGCATTCACAACACAAGTAACTTTGGAAAGGGCAGAACCTTAAATGAATGAGTTTACAGTACTTATGAGAAAGCATAATAGAAATATTTTAGCCACAGAGAAAGGCATTGCTAGATATATTCAGCACTGCAAAAACTTCTGCTATAAGTCCATTTTAAAAAAGTCTAATAGTGCAATAAAATTTGACTGTTATTATTATACCTAATCTGCTGAATAAGTGGAGGTAATTAGATGTGGCTAGGTAATAAAATAGAACCATTGGGTTGCACAGCCTGTTACTCCTTTGGAAATACTGTATAAATGGCAGCAACTGTTCAGTTCTGGTTGATTTATTGGATTATGCAAATGCCAGACAAGGTAGTTCTTCTGTAATATTATATATTGTATATTAGAACCAGCTAGAAAGCCACATATTTTAAAAAGCAGGTTTTGGAATTCTATAAACCTTTTTATCAGCCTACATTTTAATATGCTAAACCAAGAGACAGAAGGGAGGTTGCCAGTAAAGAAAGAGAATATTCAAGTTTAGAATTTAAAAGCATCTAAATTGCACTGCTGTGGTCCTATTCTTTTCCACCTATACATGGTTTTATTTTTGCAAGTTGAATGAATTAATCTCTGCTTTCCACCATGATGTTCAATTTCCAGTTCCAATTCATTCACAAAGAAAATAACTGTTATTTGTTTGCCCCCAATCCTTCAGCCTATTTCCTAATTTCACAGCAAGACCCATTAAGTCTGTCTCTAAACAAAAAGTTGTGGTCGCTTTAAAGAAAAGTTCAAATTCTATGCAATGTAGCAATCATAAGGTCACTTATAATGTTTTTAATTTCCTGAAAATATCATTGGAGTCTAAAAAAAAGTTATGAGCATTTATTACTATAGCTCTTTTCATGCTAGATAAGAATGGAGATATGAGTTTCCTGTATAGCCATGATGGCGAACCTATGGCACGCATGCTGCAAGTGGCACGCAGAGCCATTTCTGCCAACATGCTAAAAGTTGCCCAGAAGAGCCCCAATGCACATGTGTGTGTGCCACCCACCCGAGAGCTGATAGTCAAGTATCTGGTGCCCATGCGCAGGGCGCGGGAGATACAGACGCAGGCACCAAGTTGTGCAGGGTGCATGGGGCGGTCTTGCACGCATGAGCAGAGGGCGTGGAGGGCATGGGAGGCATGGGGGGCTGTGCATATTGCCTTCTGGGTGCTGGTACGGGAGCCCTAAAAGGTTAGCCACCACTGCTGTATAGTATTCCAGAATTCAGATTAATTGGGATGACTTTTTCCCTTCCTCTACAAAAGACAGATTTTGCTACTTTCTGAGCAAAATTCTAACATTGAGGAGAACAGGTAATTTCCTAAAAACTGAGACTTCTGTGGCAGTGGGTCATAAAAATAAAGATTTGCTATACCATGCAATTGAAATCCTGCTTCTTTTTTATGTGTTATGCATGTAAACAAAAACAGGACTTTGATCACATGGTTGGGTCATCTTCATCTTTTTATTAATCTACCCCTGCTGATGTCCCTGTTTAAAAATCTTAATTTACTTCTACATCACCTACATCACTTTTCTGTTGTTAGGTCCCAGAAGTTTCTCTGAGTCACTGAGATGCCAAAGAGAGTGAGACTCAAGACAAGGCTTGAAAAAATAACAGCTTTTTATTTATGACCAAAGTAAAAAGTCTGGGTGAATACTATATCCAAAATATACAGACAAAATGCATGTAAGGAATAGCCATACCCCTGCGAGAGTGGCTTAGAGTAATATATACATTTTTACCCCATTAGAAACAAAGTTTACCCAATCAGAATAAAAGTTTGTTACCAACATGGTCTTTGTTCAGGCCCCTGTCTCTGTCTACCTTATCTATGGAGCATTCCTATAGTCTTGCATGGGGGCGATTTCCCTCCCTGGCCAAGTTTCAACAGAATGCTTTCAGGATTCAGAATCTAAGAGGCAGGAAATGCCCTACTCTGGTTCCTTTACCTATGGCAAAGGTCTTCAAATTTGGCAAGTTTAAGACTTGTGGACTCCATCTCCCAGGATTCCTGAGCTAATATGACTGGAGGAGGAATTCTGGGAGTTGAAGTCCACAAGTCTTCAAGCTGTCAAGTTTGAAGACCCCTGATCTTTGGAGCCTGATATTCCTGGGTAATAGTTTCTTCTATATTTTCAAGGATGTGCCTAGCTTCGAAGCCAAGAACAGAGGCAAGACACAAGCAAGACAACAAACTTTGTACTAATGCTAACCAGTATCAAGGCTACAATTTACTAAGCTAGAATTAATTCTAACAACTAATTTCTGACAGCATACAATAATATAAGCAGAAGCTAATAACAAAGCTTAATTCCTAATAAAATGATTTCTAGCAATATATCATATCAGAAGCAAACAGCAAATATTGGTTTGATCACTTTGCTCCTTCACTGTGCTGTGTATGTATGAACCCACACCCACTGTGGCTTGCATTCTATTGCTTACAGCAATGTTTCTCAATGTCAGTAACATTCAGATGTGTGGAGTTCAACATCCTGGCAGGAGAATTCTGGTAATTGAAGTCCACACATCTGAAAGTTACTGAGGTTGAGAAACACTGGTTTATAGTCTACAAAGTCAGCCAATTGTAATTTATTCAACAAGCCAAGGTTAGAAAACCATGGTTTAACACATTATGAAAACTTTCCCTCATTTGATTCTATGGCAACCACCCATTGTAGGTATACTAATAGTTCTGAGTCAGAAGCTCTGAAGTGCTTCCATGGTGAAAGGATTTGCTGGTGACATGACCGTTGCCTGGTAATTCCCAGTTGGGTGTGACAGGAGCTCACACTGCCCAGTGACAGCAACGGGTCTCAAACGCAAGGCTGCTGATCATCAGCCCATCATTCTAACCTCCTGAACCACTTATGTTACAATGTCTAACAGGAGAAAATGCATTTTTACATATTGATTTACACAGGTAAGTGCAAGTTAGAGACAGTGCCCATTATTTTCATAGGAATGTATCTCTTCAGTATATGGAAGACTTGTGAACAGATAAACTGTCTACTCTCTGATCCATGTTCTGCTGTCTATTGATTGGAATTTCAATGCCTTTCATTTCCCACTGGATAATATTTAATTGCAATTTGGGTTGGAAAACCCTTCTTACAGAGCAAAGACACAAAACTTCCGATCCAGAAACTGTACGCCTTCTTCAGATCACCAATCAATCCTGCTGTAACCTTGCCCCAACTGGTATAACCTATCATTTTGAGAAGAGAATTGTAGGAAAACCAAAGTCTTCAGCCATCTGGGTTAATAGCTTAACACAGATTAAAAAAAGAAAGTTTTTAAAAACCCTCATCTTATTTCAAAAGAAAAGAGAAAAGGGGATCTGCTAGCTCTGTCTATGTATTGACTCCATCCTGTTTTTACATATATTATTGCTTGCAGTTATCACCACCGAAACAAAGAAATGCCTTTGTAAAGAAGGTCTTCGGAATTGGAGGCTGGCTTCTGGAAAGAAAGCCATATGATTCTTCCTAATTCTTGCCAGAGAAAATGCAGAAGGGAAGCCGATTCATCTCCCCCTTTTTCATCCATGTGCTGGAAGAAAGAGCACATCATTCTCATGCAGTTAATTTATCTAATGGATATACCGTAATATCCTTCTGCTGCTATCTGTACCATCTAACAGGTGTATCAAATGTAGAACTGGCTCCGTGGCTCGTTTGATGCCCATTTTCCACTGACAATAAATCCCTTTATTTTGGTACATTAGTTGGAGGAAGAGAGAAAGAAAGATAAATAAGGTGATGAGATACAACAGAAACATCTACATTTCCATAGCTTCACTCAAGGGGAAAACAATGAGCTGTCCACTGCAAATTATATTTTCCTGCATTTATTGATTGTTCTTTTATGTCACTAACTAACAGATCTCTGATGTTGTGTGTCAGTTAAATGTGGGGAAGCTATTGGGTTATTTATTTATTTTTGTTTGTTTATCAAATTTGTATAGCCACCAATCTCATAAAAACCAACCTTTTAGCTTTGCCACCTTTTGCAAAAATTTGACAACTTCTTGGTTGATTATAGCCCTTAACAGAGCAAGATTCAAGGAGCTAGAATGATCAGATATGGATATTCCATAAAGTGTCATATTTTGAGAAGATGTGTTTGTAAAGTGCCAGAAACAGAAGACATTGCACATTGTCTTTAATTCCCTGAGGATCCTGAACAAAGCAGATTATTGGGACCCATGCCAGTCAGTCAGAGGTGGCATTCAGCAGGTTCTGACCAGTTCTGGAGAACCAGTAGCGGAAATTTTGAGTAGTTCGGGGAACTGGAAAATACCAGCTCTGACTGGAGATTTTACAGTATCCTTCCTCTGCCACACCCACCAAGCCACACCCACAGAACCGGTAGTAAAAAAAATTGAATCCCACCACTGTAATCAGGATTCAGGCTGTGTTACAAGGCTGAAAGAACATGGATAATGCTTGTAGATTACTTCTGGCAGGAGCAGAATGGATGTAGTGGAACCATCCATGCTCTTCTTGGCCTCTCAGTGGCCTTTGATACCATTGAAGATCAAGCTTCTGGACCAGCTTCATGAGTTGCTAGCGGGTGGCACTCTGTGGCATTAATTCTCCTCGTTCCTTGACAGTTGGTTCCAGTTGGTTTTGATAGAGTTGGAGAGATCCAGCCCATGGGCTCAGTTCTCTTTCCTCTATATAACATCTACTATATATGAGACCATTGAGTGAGGCCACTGAGCCCTGATGGAGTGAAGTATCATCAATATTGTGATAATAGTCAGCATTGTATCTCTATCTCAGGCTTTCTGAGCAATGTCATTAATGTTCTGTCCCAATTTCTGGAGGCTGCAAGGGTCTGAATGGGATGCAAGGGGCTTTGACTCAACCAGAGCAAGACAAGAGTGGCTTTGTGCATTTGGGATTTTCATTACATATTTTTACCATTGCTGGTCCTGGATGGGGCAACACTGACCCAGACAGACCCAGTGCACAATCTGGGGGGCAGTTTGGTTCAGTCTAGCTCCTGCTAGAAAGGCAGATGGCAGCTGTGGCCAAAAAGACTTTGTACACCTTAGAGTTCTGCATCTGGTGCACCTGTTCCTGGATTGGAGGCTTTGTCTTTTGTCTGGATTACTGCAACATGCTTTAAATGTTGGGCACCAGGTTTTGTGGAGAGAGGTTTTTCTGTGGACCGCATGTAAAACAATTGCAAAAAACATCGGATGTGCTGCCTGGACAGCTGAGCAGTGCTGCGCGCGGGTGCACAGTATTTGAAAAGCCTCTTTTTCCTTGCTTTTTCAACCTCAGCTATGCTGCGCAAAGCAGCTGAGGTTGAAAAAGCAGGAAATAAAGAACAGCCAAGAGTCCGGTTGGAATTCTCTTCGGTGACAGACAGAAATCTGCGATCGTGCATGGTTTCAGACTGGGCTCGCCACTGGAGCACCCCGAGCCGGCTGGTTTTGGGGCTAAGCCACCCTGTAGAGGTAGTGAAGAGGGGGGAGACTGCCAGCAGGATCAAGGAGAGCCGCATCTCTCCTCCTCAGCTGGCCATTACTCTCTTTCCCGAAGGCAGTTGCAGTAGTGGTCAGAAATGGCCACCACAAAGAAGAACTCGACTGGAAAAGAATGTGCAGGAGGAAGATAAGAAGTGAAAGTTTTGGCTGACCGGGTTAAATTGTAAAAGCAACAACTAAGGTACCCTGGAATTTAAACTTACAAAAAAATAACATCTCTCCCAAAGAAGAGTCAGAAGCAGTGAAAGAAAGTGAAAAGGGAAAGTTTTGGCTTTTTTTTCTTCTCTCTCCTTCCCTATACTGACAACTAAGAGACTTAAATAAGAAATCGGAAAAATCCACTTTGACATCAATAGGCAATTAAGCTGAAAATAAAACAAAATGCCAAAGGGATAATAAAGATTTCTGGACATTATTTTTTTTTTTTCATAAGCAGGAAGAGAGAGAAAAAGAATAAAGGCAGGATCTGGAAGAGGGAGGAGACTGCCTGGAATTAAAAAGAATCTACAGTAAAACTTCAACAAGACTTCTAAAAGATACATTTTAACTGAAACTTTGTAACTAAACAGTAACCCCAGGAAGAGAAAGTGAAAAAAAAAGAGCAAAATGAAACAGCTTGCATGTATTTGGATTATTTGGTGATCTTTGGATTATTACATTGATTATTTGATTTGATTATTACATTTGAATGACTAAAATCAATCGGGTGGTTGTTTCAAAATTTATACAATGGCACCACTTCTGGATGAATTGAAAATGGAACTTAAAAAGTACAAAGAAGATGCACAAGAAGGGAAGGGTTCTTTTGGTTTCGTTTTTCAATTCTTAGAAATGGAGATTTGGAACTATAAGAAACAACAAGAAATGTTTGCAAAACAAGAAGACTGGAACAAAGAAGAAGCCATCTTTAATGAACAAGTAATTTTATGTGGGGAAGAAAAAGGAAAGGGGGGGGGGGGAAGAATGGAGAATTTAAGACTTAAAAAAAGAACCAAAGAAAAGAAAAATAATTCGAAAAATAAGTATAATACTGGAAAGCAACAGAAAAAGGGAATACAGAAGAGAGAAATAGAGGTAGAGAGACAAGGGGGTAAAAAGGGGAGAGAGAAGAAGAGAGGGAAGAAGGAAAGGAAAAGAAGTTTCAAAGGACCGGAGCAAGATAAAGAGAAACAGGACCTATTTAGAGATAATGGGTGAAAATCTAACTGAAAAAGGGATTCTGTGAAGGTACATAAGATTGTATTGTTATATTAGTAATAGAAATATCTTTTTTCTTGCTTTTTCAACCTCAGCTGTGCTGTGCAAAGCAGCTGAGGTTGAGAAAGTGGGAAATAAAGAACAGCCAAGAGCCCGGGTGGGAAAGTAGGCCAAACAGATGACCAAAAGTTCATTGCACTGAACCAGTTCAGTGTCTGCTGCTCTTCAGAGCTACCAGGCCGAACAGTAGCATCCCACCCCTGATTTTATGGGTCCCATCAGCCAAGTAATGTCAGTTGGGATGAGATGTACCTTCTCTGCCAAAGCCTCTACCCTCGGAAGCATTCTCCCTTCAGAAATCAGGATGACCCTCTTTGCTTTGCATAAGATGTTGAAAACATTGTACTTGGGCCTTGGGTCCCAAGTATGTTAAGGGCCTCATTTCTTGGCTGCCTTAACATCTATGGCAATAATTTTATTCAGTGACCATATATATTTATCAGTAAAGTTTAAATTGTTTTGATTTTTTAAAATATTTTATGATGCACGCCACCCAGAGTCACATATTGAGATGGGCTGCTATAGAAATAAAATAAATAAATCCAGTCAGCTAAAGATCGAGATAATAAAAATAATCAAGTTGAAGATAAGTCTGATAGGAAATTAGAAAAAAAAATATATTCTCATTTGAAGTGCATTTAAAGGCCACCATATATTCACCAAATTAAATTCCTGTAAATAAATTGTAACAATTTCTATGTATTTCTATGATTAATTTAAAAAGCAAAATGAATTATTTTTCTCCCGTAATTTCATTGGAATAGGCATAAAGGAATTTCTCTCTTTTTTGGTATATTTTCAGCTAAGCTATGCTGTTTTTCTCCAAAGGAAAGCAGAAGCAACATTTCTTCCTGCTGTTTATGAAAAGTATGTTGGGTGTATCCAGGCAACATCCCTGCTTTTCCATTCAGAGAAGGGAAAGAATTATCAAGAAATATATATCTGATAACTATGGTAGCACAGAATACAACATTGCAGGCTGACTGCTCACTGCCAGGAGTTCAATCATGACCGGCTCAAGGTTGACTCAGCCTTCCATCCTTCCAAGGTTGGTAAAATGATGTCCCTGTTGTTGGAGACACTATGCTGACTTTGTAAGCCACTTAGAGAGGGCTGTAAAAAAAACCTGTATGAAGCAGTATGTTGTAAATCAATAAAGTATTGAATAAAGATTATTAAGAGCTTGAAGCAAAGTGCAGGGTTCTGGCCCTGCACTTCTAATTGGCCGATAATAGCGACATCGGATTGGTCCATTCAGGAGAACCTGATTGGCTATTAACGAGCCTCTCCCATTGGTTAAATAGTTTAGAGTTTGCCTATATAAAGGGGCCCATTGCGGCCATTGAGCTGAGCTGTTTTCACATGTAAATAAAGAGTTTGAAGTTCACTGTTCACTGGCTCGTCTCCTCCTTTGTGCCCATGCACAGAACATAACACTGGCGACGAGGATGGGATGTGGAGACGTCAGAGCTTACTGAACGACGAAGAACTATAACCGAGCACGTGGCTGAAATGCACCAACGGCGGAACCATGTCCGGCGGCGTCATATCACCCGCTCCATTCGACCCAGCACAAGAAGACTGGGACTCATATATGGATCGCTTCCAGATGTTTCTGGAGACCAACAATTTGAAGGATGCCACTACCGGAAAGAAACGAGCGGTATTCCTAACTCATTGCGGGCCGACCGTATTCAAGATGGCAAAACCGGCAGAAGTAAAGTCTATGGACTGGGACATCCTCGAACCCCTGCTGAGGGCTCACTACGCACCGACTGTGCCAACGCTCGTTAGAAGACATGAATTTTACCAGAGAAGTCATCAGAAGGGCGAAAGTGTTGCTGATTTCATGGCGGATCACCAGAATCTGGGAGGCCTATGCGAGTTTGCTGACCTAGAAGAAGCCCTAAGAGACCGAATAGTTCTGGGATTAGATGCACCAGGCACTCAGAGTAAACTAATGGCGAAGGGCAACATTAGCCTTAAAGATGCCATAGCTGAAGCTACTGCAGCAGAAGCAACCAGGAAGTTGGCTGCCCAAATGCGCCGCACCCACGCCCCACTTCAACAATGCACCCGCGAAATTTCACCTCAGTCAGAAGGTCAGATTGTTATTGCTATCTGCTAACTAGTAAAGATTTCAAAACTTTTCTTGCATTTTGGGCTGGTCTTGTTACAACCTCATTTACAAGAGAACTGGGGATAGAGGACTTCATCTCTATTCGTAAGTATTTAACTGTATGAATATTGTTTGGTTACATTTTGCATTGTCTTCACTGTTGTAGGCTGCTTTATGAAATGAATAGAAAATCCAATAATAAATAGTTAAAAACTGCTAATCAAAAGTAAATGCATGTTATGCATTTAAACAAGTGTGTCAGACTCTTGCAGAAAAACAAGAAAAAACATGTAGCCGGAAAAACAGAACCTAAGCAAAATATATAGTAAAACTTGAGTGAACCCAATTTGAATAGTAGAACCTTCATTCAGCTTCAGGTTTCACCGCAGTGTCTGATGATGCATAGCTTTCAATATGCCTAGAGGTTCCCTGTAGTTGACAGGTCTATTCAGTGATTCCCACATTTTTCAACATGATACAATCTGTCACAAGCAAAGGCTAGGAACATATCTTCAGTTAAGAGATGGTTTGCTACTTTGCATATTAGGCAAGTACATATGTATCACTAATTCTCATCTGTTCTCATGAAATTGCAGAGTGAACTAATGGGCAATGAAGTCTTAGGTCAGGGGTCCTCAAACATGGCAACTTTAAGACTTGTGGACTTCAAGTCCCAGAATTCTGGGAGTTGAAGTCCACAAGTCTTAAAATGGCCAAGTTTGGGTACCTCTGTCTTAGGCCAACAGATATAGTCTTGTCTCCTTTAATTATAGACTTCATTAGTGCAGTATAGAGAGGGAGTGAAAATGACAGCAGAGTTCTCCTTGGATAGAAGTACTGAATAAGGTGCAATTCATGAGTTATGGGTGTCTCAAGGCCTAACTTCTGCAGCTGTGCAGTGGCCCTGCTAAACTCTAAAATCACCATAATTTGTTTAAATCTGAAACACAGGAAATAGTGTATTGTCTATCCAAAGACTAGGCACACCTATTCCTTTTTTTTAAAAAAAGAGGAGAGACTCAAAAATTTAGATCAAACTGCATACTGACATTACTATCATACTACCTTTTCATGGGCATGTGCTTTGGGGGAAGGGGGACAAGATGGCATTGAATAGTATAGAATATAATTCTTTATTGGCCAAGTGTGATTGGACACACAAAGAATTTGTCTTGGTGCAAATGCTCTCAATGTACATAAAAGAAAAGATACATTCCTCAAGAATCATAAGGTATAACACTTAATAATAGTCATAGGGTACAATAAGCAAACAAATCATACTAGGAAGCAGTCAATATAAATCATAATGACACAAGCGACAAAGTTATAGTCATACAGTCACAAGTGGAGGGGATGGGTGATAAGGAGTGATGAGAAAGTTAATAGTAACAGTAGTGCAGACTGTAAATAGTTGGATAGTGTTGAGGGAATTATTTGTTTAGCAGAATGATGGCGTTCGGGGAAAAACTGTCTTTGTGCCTAGTTGTTCTGGTGTGTAGTGCTCTATAGTGTCATTTAGAGGGTAGGAGTTGAAACAGTGTATGTCCAGTATGTGATGGGTCTGTAAAGATTTTCACAGCCCTCTTTTTGATTTGTGCAGTATACAGATCCTCAATGGAAGGCAGGTTGGTAGTAATTGTTTTTTCTGCAGTCATAATTATCCTCTGAAGTCTGTATCTGTCTTGTTGGGTTGCAGAACCAATGTGATTGTGCAATTAAAACCCTACTATGATTTTAGGTTCTGTATGTTGTATTTATAACCCAATTTTTTTAAAAAGGCCAGGCTTCAATGACAGTCACAGCTGCCATCTTGCTGGCCAACTTTGTTGATTCCCTGCCTTGTTGCCTTTGGAAGCTGAAAATAAAAATAATTTTAAAGTGTGTCCTTCTGGTTCAAAAAATTTGTTCATCCTGCAAAAAGCAAGACAGAAAAAATACATCTCTCTTTTATTTCTTTGAGATAAAAATTACAGCACCGCTCACATCTAAAGTTTACAGAATTATTTTCAACCTGATATTATGGGTTTTATCCTGAAAGAAATCAGACTCTGCTTCAACCCTGTTTAGGACAAGCTGAATTACTATCTAGCAAGGTATTTCCATTCCTTTCTAAAGGCATTGGAAGCATCGTGAATCTTCTTTTGTGTACAGAATAACAGGGGAATGGAGAATTTTAAAGCTGCATTTAAGAAGCGAAGGCAAGTTGGAAATTGTATCCAAGTTATGGAGGTATTAAACAGCAGACAAAGAGGGAAAGCTTGCATCTGTTCTTGGCTTAGCAGCAAATTACTCAAAACCCTTCTGGTGACTGGTGGAATATATTGTCTGCTGGACTATTATTTTACTGTGCTAAAACCTAACAAGCAAATTAGTTTTCTTAGAGCAGTCAGGTCTTTCTTGCAAAAAGTTAGAAGAGCACTAGATCAGGGGTCCCCAGTCCACGGTCCGTTGGCTAGCACCAGTCCACAGCATGCCAGAAAACAGACCACAAGTGAAGTCCCATCTGCAGGATGCAGGCAGAATGCCAAACCATGCGCTCTCTGGTCCACAGAAAAACCTGTCTCCATAGAACCAGTCCCTACTGCCCCAATAATTGGGGGCCACTGCACTAGATGACACTAAAAGAGTTTTAATATTTCTCTGTGCCATCTTGTGGTAGTCCAGATTTTTGCAATCCAAATTTGGGAGTCTTGGGGTTGTTTGCTTGTGAAAATAAATTAAGGACATAAAAGAAAAGAGAGAGAAAATCACAATTAATCTATTAAACATACAGATTTGTATTAAACTTGCATAGTTTAATGTTGTGACTCGGACGTTTGAACCTCCTCTGTTAGAAGACACAGGCTCGAGTAATGAGGAAGAGGAGGATTTGGCCTTGAGATTTGAGCCTGCTTTGCTGGAAGTTTCGGAATCATCTTCCTCCCCTTCCTCCCTGGTTGTGCCTCAGGTGTCAGCAGATAATCAGGAGAGAGTGCTGGAGTCCTTGGCTGAGGATCAAGCCGAGGAATCCTGGTTTGATGCAAGGCAAAGACACAGGCAGAAGCGTGAAATGCAACGTAAAAGGAAATATCAAATCAGGGACTGACTTGAGAGACTGACACGCCCCTCAGGAAATAAAAGAAGGCGTGTTAGCTCTGAATCCTCGTTCCGGACAATTTGTTTATTTGGAATAGCAGCTTGGACAAATTCTCTGTGTGGCGTTTGCCTTTTGATTTATGGTCTTGTTTGTTATCGGACTTGGCAGGCAGCTTTTGGAAGACTGCCAAGGACTTCTACAGTCAAAGGAATTTAACTCTATCGTTCCTGGTCCTGTCTGTTTATTTATATTCCTTTGGAGGCTTGGACTCTCACCTCGTGGTCACAGGTGAGACAGAACAGTTTAATATACACATATATTATATTTGGAAATAATGACCATATTTAAATAGAAATGCACATCATTGTAAAGAAATTTATGTGCCACTGTTGCCTATTTGTTTTGTTCTCCAAATGCTACTTATTGATTACCAGCTTCAAGTTGTCCTCTCCTCTCCTCTCCTGTCCTCTGCTAATCCCCTTTCCCTTTGTGCCAAGCCTTGTTAAACCATAAGCAAGGAAGTCCCAAGCAAGAAATTAGTTCTTTCTGCTTTTATGTTTAGATGACCACCCATCTCACAAAAGCAACTCTGGGCTGCAGACACAGTTAAAAAGTGTCAATATAATAATACAAAACGAAAATGAAAAATAGGAATATACAGAAATAAAATAAACAAATGACAGCCTATGACAACTTCAACAATAATAAACAATATATCACAGGCTCACCTAATTTCCTGAGCCCAATCTCCGAGAAAACAGTCAGTTCTTCAGGGGACTAGCGGGTCTTTGCTTTTAGAAATGTAATCAAGATACAACTCTTCAATTGAGTTTTTAAATGACTTAAATTGCGGTTTAATACTGCGTTTTGCATTTTAAGTCTCCCATATTAATAATTTCTTCCTTAGGAAAGTCATGGTACCAATTCCCACCCAACTTGGTTTTTTAGATATGCAGTGAAACATGTAAATTGCTGTGGTTTTTCTCCTGCTGCCTGATTGCATTTTATCTGTGATAAAATGTTCTGCTTTTATTGGTTAGTTGATTTTCTATGATTGGCAGCCATTTTCGACCAGATCTCCTTTCGCATAGCATCTGTAGCCATAACAGTCTGAGCAAAGCAGAATGATTAGGAGAAAAAATATGTTGCTTTTGTCTTTTTTTTTAAAATAGAAATGAATTCTTAATCCAATGTTTTACAAATATTGAATACAGAAGAATTTAGAATAGCTGCATAAGTAGAAGCTGAATAGAACTCTGCAGATGAAATAAAATGCTATTCAGATCTTTAGAAATTCTGCATTTTGTTATAGATATGCAAAAAGGGAAAGTGAGAAAGACTGAAAATAAATCAGTTCCCAGTTTTTCAAGATTACTTCCCTAATAGAATATGTGATATAAAAATAGATAAAAATGATAGGCTATTAAAATCAATAAAACAAACAAAAAATGAAAAGCCATTCCTTACTTATAACTTTCAGATATATTTAGAGAAGAGATTGGCAAAATATATCTGAAGGCTTCCAGATTGTGAATGGATAATTTATACATTCAAAATAATTTAGTGTGTACATTTTCTCCTTGCTTATCGTTTTGAGCTGTGGGTGGTACAGAGATATTAAGAGTATTTCATTACATTGGAAATGGACATTTAAAGAACAATGATTCAGATTATGCTGTTCCTGTCAGGCTGATTTTCTGCATGCTCAATTATGCTGTTCCTGTCAGGCTGATTTTCTGCATGCTCAATTATGCTGTTCCTGTCAGGCTTATTTTCTGCATGCTCAATGGAATTGTTTTCCTGTGGAAGTCATATTCTCAGTCCTTCTGTCTACTCCACCCATTTCATTCCGCTCCATTATACATATTAGAGTCCAAGAAACATTTAAATGCTTGATTTTTCTAAAACCTTGGACAGCTAAGATCCTCTATTCATATTTTGCATGTGTGTGCATGTGTGTGAATTGTATATATGTGGGTGAGTGTATATTTCTCCCAGTATTTACATGCTGAAGAAAAGGTCAGCAGGCCCCAAGTATTTGCCAGCATTGAATCACAAGCTGTTAGGATAACTACGTTTTTGCACACATTTTTCTGAGCTTCCACCACCTTCCCCTGCAAAGAAATAGGCTAGCAGCCAGAGCAGTACAGACTGCTTGAAGATCTCTGTACAAGTAAAAAGATCAAACTGGTTTGTTGTTAGAAATAAGGTCTCTGTTATGTATGTAAATAGTTTAAATAAAAGCAAGCTTGGGATAAAGTGCAGGGTTCTGGCCCTGCACTTCTGATTGGGTGCTAAGCGGCTCGATCGGATTGGTTGGGTTCAGAGAATCCGATTGGCCCTTAACAAAGGACTCTTATTGGTTCTGGAGCTAGCGTCTTACAGCTCCCTATTGGTTATTTCACATTAAGGTTACCTATATAAGGCAGAGTTGTTGTTGTTCAAGCTCTCAAGTCACTATGTAATAAAGAGCTGAAAGTTCACCAACTAAGATTGTCTCCATTCATTTCACCCATGCCTGAAACTATATCACTGGCGACGAGGATGGGATTTGGAGACATCTGATCTTAAGGAACTGGGAAGAAAAACAGAGCACGTGCCAAGACGACGCCACCAACGGAAACCATGTCCAGCGGCATCGTACCACCCGCTCCGTTCGATCCGAACCAAGAAGATTGGGAATCCTACATAGATCACTTCCAAATGTTCCTTGAAACAAACAACCTGAAGGACGCCACACCAGCCAAGAAGCGGGCGCTGTTCCTGACGTACTGCGGCCCGGCTGTCTTTAAAATGGCAAAGGCACTCGCGAAACCTCGAGAAGTGAAAGCAATGAGCTGGGACGACCTCGAACCTCTCCTGAGAGACCATTATGCACCAACCGTACCAACACTCGTGAGACGCCACGAATTCTATCAAAGAAGCCAGCGAAAAGGAGAGAGTGTGGTTGACTTCGTGGCAGACCTCCGACACTTGGGAGGCCTCTGCGGGTTCGCAGACTTAGATGAAGCATTGAGAGACCGCTTAATTCTGGGATTAGATGTGCTAGGCATGCAAAGCAAGCTGATGGTGAAAGGCGACATCGACCTTGCTGACGCCATCGCCGAAGCCACGGCTGCTGAGGCGATCAAAAAGTCAGCGGCGCAACTATGGCGAAACCGAAACCCACCGACCCCACCGACAGGCGACCTTTTATCCAAGTCAGAAGAGCTGCTTGTTACGACGCACCACGAGGACCTCTCTTCGTCATCAGACAGCGATGAAGAAGGGGTCCATCGACTGTGGTTCGACCGGGACCCTCGCTCTAAACCCTCACGCCCTTGCACTGGTTCGGGGCAAACCACCCCAGGGCAGACTGCAAATTCCATGATGTGATCTGCCATGAGTGCGGAAAACGAGGCCACATCAGTCGAGTCTGTCGCAGTTTACTGGGACCAAGTCAGGCCTCAAGGGGAACCAGCTCTCGCCAATTGGCAGGAAACCGTCCTGTAAGGCGAGATCCAACAAACCACTCCTACAGATATCGAGCGTTGCAGAAAGAAGAGGCCCACCATACTATCACTATAGGTCACGCCTCAGCCATGGACGCTAAGAAGATTCAAGTCACAGTAGCCATAGAGAACCAACCTTGCCACATGGAGGTCGATTCCGGATCGTCCCTCTCGATGGTGTCATGGAAGACATTAAAGCAACTCATTCCTACCATCGAACGTCAAGACATTCGAATGCAACGTCTCATCCTTAAAGACTACCAAGGGAATCAGATCCCTGTGGTTGGGTCTTGTCGAGTCCGCATCTCGTTTAAAAAGCATACGGCATACTTACCTCTAACGATCATCGATAGGGACAGGCCTAGTTTGTTGGGCCTCCAATGGTTCGCGCCACTCGGCATCGAAGTAGCTGGCGTGAACCAAGTCGGTGATTGCGAGTGGGAGGAGGACCTTATTACTGAATTCAGCAATGTCTTCGCAGATCATCTGGGTGAGTATAAGGGGACCCCAATTTCATTTAGCCTCGACCCTAAGGTCGCCCCGATTCGTTTAAAGCCCTGTCGAGTTCCGTTCGCTCTTAAGGCCAAGATAGATGAACAACTTGACAAACTAATTAAACAAGGGGTACTGCAACCCATTGATCATTCTCCATGGGAAACTCCTATTGTAACCCCCATTAAGCCAGATGGGTCAATCCGAATCTATGGGGACTACCGGGTCACTCTAAACCACGCCCTCCAGCAGAACGCGTATCCAGTGCCGGTGGTGCAGCACCTCCTTCATTCCCTGGGAGGCGGAAAGGTTTTTGCTAAGTTACATTTAGCTCAAGCCTATCAACAATTGCCCGTGGACGATAAAGCAGCCCAAGCTCAAACAATAGTAACGCACAGAGGTGCTTTTAAATGTACCCGATTGCAATTCGAGGTAAGTGTAGCCCCAGGAATATTCCAAAGTTTAATGGAACGATTATTGCAGGGAATCAAGGGCATGGTTCCGTATTTTGATGACATGTTAATTGCAGCTTCTAGTAAAAAAATTCTACAGAATCGTTTAAAATGTGTTCTTAAGAAATTCCAAGAAGCGGGATTGAAAGTAAAAAAGGATAAATGTCATCTGTATACCGACAGTGTTGAATTTCTAGCTTATCGCATTGATAGTCAGGTTATCCACCCTACTGAGAGTAAATTTAGGGCGATAAAAAATGCTCCCAGACCCCGTAACAAAACAGATCTCCAGGCATTTTTAGGCCTTATTAATTTCTATAATGTGTTTTTACCACATAAGGCTACTGTGGCTGAACCGTTACACCGGTTATTAGATAAGAAAGCATTGTGGGTTTGGGGTAACCAGGAGGAAAAAGTGTTTTGAAATGTAAAAGATTTACTTACATCTGATTCTGTACTTATGCAATATAATGAAACATTACCATTGGTTATAACTTGTGATGCCTCACTGTTTGGGGTGGTTGCTATTTTGAGCCATGTGCTGCCTAATGGAAATGAGGCCCCCGTTGCATACTTTTTGAAGACTCTTTCCCAGGCAGAACGTAACTATGGACAAATAGATAAGGAAGCTCTTGCAATTGTGTCAGCCGTTAAAAAATTCCATGAGTATGTATATGGAAGGACATTTACCATTGTAACTGACCACAAACCTTTACTGGGGATAATCGCTGGGGACAAACCAACCCCCTATATATTGTCCCCAAGAATGACTCGATGGTCAGAATTCCTAGCTGCTTATAATTATCGATTGTTACATCGCCCGGGGAAAGCCATTCCTCACGCCGACGCACTCAGCAGAGCACCGCTACCAGAAACTCTCGATGATCCGGCACCAACAGTATCGGCGTTACAAATCGAGATGCTCAACTCGCCTCCTATGACCGCTTGAGATATCGCGAGAGAGACCAGACGAGATCACACCCTAGCTCGAGTCCTAGGCTGGGTAGAACGTGGATGGCCATTGGACCAGGTCCCAGACTACTTCGCGCCATTTAAAACAAGACAGACTGAACTTTTTTCGCAAAAAGGCTGTGTCATCTGGGGCGATAGAGTCATCGTTCCAGAACGACTCCAAAACTCGCTGTTACAAATTTTGCATGAAGGACATCCCAGGATCGTGCGGATGAAAGCACTCGCACGGAGCTACGCTTGGTGGCCAGGCATGGACCAACACATCGAGCAATGGGTCAAGGCCTGCACCAAGTGCCAACAAAACAGCAATGCACCGCCAAAAGCTGCACCGACCGAATGAGAGATGCCACGTGGGCCCTGGTCCAGAATCCACCTGGATTTCGCAGGGCCGATTAAAGGACATACATTACTATTGACTGTCGATGCATACTCTAATTGGTTGGAAATTCATCGAATGACCCAAACAACCTCCGAAGCAGTCATTAAAGTCCTCAATAGACTCTTTGCAACTCATGGATTGCCGGACGTCCTGGTGTCCGACAACGGACCACAGTTTACAGCGCTGATGTTTGAACAGTACCTTGCTGATAATGGCATCCGCCATGCGCTCACCTCGCCTGCGCATCCTGCTACCAACGGCCGAGCGGAACGCATGGTCCAATTTGTAAAAAAGACTTTGCAAAATGTGGACTATGATAATATTGATGAAAAAATAAACCGCATTCTACTTCTACAACACATCACTCCGCACAGCGTAACCGGCAGAACTCCCACAGAACTTCTCATGGGGCGAAAACTCCATTCCCACCTCGACCGACTGCACCCTGCTTACGAGCCAGAAAAGCCTGCAGGATCTAGCGGACGCTACCGTACCTTCAAGGTAGGCGACCCCGTTTATGCAAGAAATTTATCGGGCGACCCAGTTTGGATTGAAGCAACGATAATACGCGAGACTGGGCCCAAATCCTATATTGTAAGATGTATTGATGAAAGACTGTGGAAACGACATATTGACCAATTACGGTCACGACTCCTTTCGGCCAGCCAACAACTCCCCTACGACCAAACTGAGGGGGGGGGGGGAAAGAATGGAAGAAGACGACATTCCAGGGAACCTGTTCCAAGAGAGCGATGAATCAAGTGAAACTCAGGAAATGGAGCAGGAGGAAGAATCGTACGCTCCAAGGGAAATCACACCAGAACGAGAAGCTGAGCCACTGCCAAACAACAGCCTACCTCAACAGGACTGCACACAGCCAGTCCAAAGAAAATCTAATAGACCCAAAAGACAACCGTCCTATTTGAAGGACTATATAACCACACCATAATTGAGGAGCCAGGGGGAAGGGGTGTTATGTATGTAAATAGTTTAAATAAAAGCAAGCTTGGGGTAAAGTGCAGGGTTCTGGCCCTGCACTTCTGATTGGGTGCTAAGCGGCTCGATCGGATTGGTTGGGTTCAGAGAATCCGATTGGCCCTTAACAAAGGACTCTTATTGGTTCTGGAGCTAGCGTCTTACAGCTCCCTATTGGTTATTTCACATTAAGGTTACCTATATAAGGCAGAGTTGTTGTTGTTCAAGCTCTCAAGTCACAATGTAATAAAGAGCTGAAAGTTCACCAACTAAGATTGTCTCCATTCATTTCACCCATGCCTGAAACTATATCAGTCTCTCCTCTCTTTCTCTTCTCTCCTGGCTCAGAAGTATGAACTTAGAAGCTGTGCCAAATCTTAAAGTGTTCTCAGAGTAGATGCTAAGCGAATAAGTTTGTTCTAAAAAGGGCAAGTTTAAGTCAGAAAAACTTGCAAATTTGTTCATAAATGAACAAATTTGCAAGTTTTTCCGACTTAAACTTGCCCCTTTTAGATATATAGAATATATATATATATTCTGAGGTTCTCACAGGTAAGTATCTAGGCAACGTTTTTCCAATTCATCATCTTCAGGCTTGTGCCTTCGGCTTTGTGCTTCTCAGAGTGATGTGAGCTTGCAGCTGCTTCTTCCTTTTAACTGCTAGTGGGGGTGTGACTTGATTGGGTGGGGGCTTGGCTGTGTTCTGATTGGCTGGGGGTGTGTTCTCCTTGGTTTGGGGTTTGGCTGTGTTCTGATTGGTTGGGGGGGTTGGCTGTGTTCTGATTGCCTGGGGGTGTGTTCTGTTCAGGTGGGCACTTGGTTGTGCTCCGGTTAGTCTTCGTTGTTGGAGTATTTGAGCTGGTGAGCTGTGATCCTGCTGTTTGGCTTCATGTTCGTGGTTGTGCCGCATCTTCATGGTGGGCGTCAGTTCGCTTCTTGTATGGGTCGCAAGCTCACATTACTCTGAGAAGCACAAAGCTGAAGACACAAGCCTGAAGATGATGAATGAGACTTCATCGAAACATCACCTAGATACTTCCAATTTTACGCGGGAGAAAACCCGAATAATCAAAGATCCATATCTATCTATCTATCTATCTATCTATCTATCTATCTATCTATCTATTTATCTATCTATATCTATATCTATATCTATATCTATATCTATATCTATATCTAGATCTAGATCTAGATCTAGATCTAGATCTAGATCTAGATCTATCTACACACACACACATACACACATATATATATATATTTGTTTTCTTAAGTTTTCACGGGCGTTTATATGTATGGTATTAAGCTTTGTTTGGGTATATTCCCACGTCATTATAGTTGTGATTTTAAAGTTTTAGTGACGTTTCAGCAGAATGTCATCTGCCATCATCAGGCCTGATGATGATGATACAGAAGCCTGATGATGGCAGATGAAATTCTGCCGAAACATAACTACAACTTTAAAAGCACAACTATAATGACGTGGGAAAATACATACATCCATACATCCATAACCATAACCATATCCATATCCATATCCATATACACATACACATACACACACACACACACACACACACACACATATATATATATATATATATATATATATATATATATATATATATATATATATATCTGGCATTCAGCTTTGTTCAGGTATTTTCCCACATCATAGTAGTGGTGCTTTTAAAGTTGTAGCAACGTTTCAGCAGAATCTCATCTGCCATCATCAGGCTTCTGTATAGTGTTTGTCTGTGAGTCAGACTGTGTATATATACCAAGATAAGGTTTCGATGATGATGATGATGATAATGATGATGATGCAAACCATGATGTCTACAGTTTATGGTAGAAAATAGATTTAAGGAGAAAGGGTCTTAATCATGCCTTCTTTTTCAATTTTCCAATTCCAGATCAGCATTTCAAGCCTGCAGTGATTAAAACTTTTGTATGGATACATCTTGGAAACATCATGGATGTAGTCCTGTTTTGCGGATTTTGCAACTGAAGAAGCTTAGACTACAACATCTGTTTCCATATTTTTCTCTCCCTAATAGTCCTTTACTTACAACCACCATTGAACCCAACATTTCTAAGCGAACAATGATGTGGATTTTGCCCCATTTTACAACTTTTCTTGCTACTGTTGGCGTCCTTCCCAGTGTGTGTTCTGATATCTGTGGACGTCTTCAGACCCTTATCTTGTCTGGTTCCCTTAATTGTTTCAGTGTGGTTTGTGTTCTTTCTACTCTTTATGATTTCTAGGCATTTCTTCCTTTTCATAACTGCTTGTGTGGGAGTTTTTTGTCTCAAGTCAAGGATATTTGGAGCTTGGAGGCAAAGTGAAGGAATAAAAAGGGCTTCACCTGTTTTTGTGACTGTGTTTATTTTGTATCCCACCCTGGGTCATCTCAGAGGAGGACTACCTGTGTTGCACACCTAAGGCACAATCTTCAACTCAAAATATAAAGCAAACTTTGATAGAAAGCAGATTAAACACATTCCTGTTGAAGGGTATATAAAACTGAGAAGCCTTGATGGATTAAGCCAAGGGTAGATCCTCATAATGCCTCATACTGGTCACTCAGGTGCATCTGGGAAGACTGCAAGAACTGACGGGAAAGTGACTGCTTTCTTCCACTGGTGCTTTGTTGCAGCTGGTATTTAAGGATTCAGAAAATATCACCAAGCCATCAAAGCTAGCAGCCATTGGAAGCACAATCTCCTACGAATTAACACATTAACACATATGAAAGCCTTCATTTTTTCTGTTTTGAATTTTCCTACATTGATCTTCATTTTTTTTGTCAGAGTACTTTTGTACAACTGGAAAAAAATTACACTTTTCTTACTAACTGTAGGAACTGAATGTAACAGGTTTTTTTTAAAAAAAATCTCTATTTCTGTTAATGCTAAGAACACAATCTCCTAATTTTGTCACAAGGTACTCTACAATGTGATTGAGTTCAACCAACATGCATGATATAAAACCAATTGCTTCCAGCTACCCTTTAGGTGGATCAAAAATGTTAATGAAGTTGATTTGTTGATTATATTATAATCTGTTAATTATATTTATACAGGACTAATAAACAGATGCATTTGTAAGGCAGCTTGATTTATGATTAGGATTAGCACTGATAAGATTACTTTGCTTGGGTAATGAAAGGTCTGCAAGAAAACAACCAGGCTCACAGAGCAGCACCATGGACCCTTCATTTTAACCCTGAACTACAAATATTCTCCTTTACTGGTGACTTTTAATTAAACCTAGTGTGTTGGCTGAAAATAAAAGAAAGCAGGGAGCCTTGTGACACTTAGGGGCTGATGGGCATATTGTGAAGTGGGCTTTCAACAACCTCCTTCATCATATGCAAGGCCAGATTCATGACAGCCTCTGGTTGTTGGAATGAAATGTTTGAACCCTTGTCCCTGGATCATACCTGTGGCATTTTTATTCTTTCTGTATAAATGTTCCAGGCAGACCCGCTTGGATTGCCTCCTTCTGAGCTAACCACAGATAAGCAAATTATGGGAACCCAGTCAATTTTTCTTTGAGTTCTGTTAAAGAAAATAAAGGAAAAAAAACCCAGCAAGCTCGAGATTCAGTGAATCATAGCACTCCTAAGCCTTTATTTTGCTTAAGACTGCAGGGGAAAAATTACATTTCAGCCTTGATAAAATACATCGACAGCACTTGTTGCTGATGTAAAACACATTATTAACTTAAATGATGTAGCTTTCACCCTTTAGGTCTACATAATGTATATATTCATGACTTTTGTATTCTGACATGGTTATTTTTTTTTCTCTTGGAATTCAGGTGTGGATCTGAGACAAAAAATGGCTCAAGCAAACACTTGTCTAAAGAAGCCCATCAGCTGCCTTCTAACAGGTTAATACCCCTACTTATTTCAGAATGCTCATCAATAAGTAACTCCGTATCTTTGGTTTCCTTCAACCATATGATTTTAACTTCCCAGAAATGGATGCATTTTAATGGTAGGGCGGTTGTGCTAGAATGTTTTCCTGCCACAGGAAGCTAAGCAACAGCAGGAAGTTGACCCATTAAAGTCACTCCAGTCAGTCAGTTAAAAATACCAGAGCATTTGGTCCTCATTCACCATCAATATGTATAACTGTGAGATTGAGAAAGAATTTTTTTTTTGTTTTAACCAGAACTTGTTGCCCTATATTGACTGAATATTGTGGCAGCTTAAATACAGTAAATCTATTTGCAAGTTTCCTGGGAAGCAAATTATCCTGATTGTTCTCTTGGACCTGCCTAGTATGCCTAAAGCAATTTAAAGTCTCCAATGGTAGCCCTTCTTGATGTGGTTAAAGGCTTGCAGCACAGTTAGTACATAAAGGACATGGGATTCAGAGAGATCAACAGAAGGCACATTGCAAGATATACAACAGCGTTTATTAGTTGATCCCGCTGATATTGGTAGAGATCTGTAAGATCAGATAATGTCATAAAATATGTGGTACTTCCAGATTCTATTTTGCTATCTAGAAATAGAATGGAAGTATATAATGTATAATTTACATTCAAATTACCCAGCTGAATGTACTCTACAACCTGTGATGATCAGAAATCTAAAACTAAACCACAGTGGTTAGAATCACACATGTTAAGCCATAATTCGGATAAACCATGTTACGGTTTACTGTAGGCTCAGTGGATCCAGCCAGCATCTTCTATATCACCTAGGCTATATTCACCCAATAGTCACATTTTAGGCTAGTATATTATGCAAATCCATCTTGTATGGTGAGTTTATGATTCAATCTCTTCTATAAATGAATGCTGAGTAAACTGAGGTTACTCTAACAATAATATTTATTATTTATTAATTTGTTACATATATCTTAATATGGTTAAATAATATGGTTAAGCTAACATGGTTACCATGTCAGGCAGACATAGTCCAGACTCTTAACTCTGGCTGTAAAATAGAAATTGGAGTGTGAACTTTGTGTGTGTGTATGAGCGAGAGTATATCATGACAGTATTGGCAGGGACCATCTCTTTTTATATTACTCCTCTTTTTCTTCTTTTCATAATTTTATTTTCTCTCTTTCTGCTTTCTTGCAGTGGAGTACTAGGAGAGGGGCAAATAATTCTTTCCAGAAATCTGAAATGATAGTCTGTAAAAATTTTGGAATTAGGTTTCGAATGGGTTTATTCATTATGCTAAGCCTTAGTTGGGTTTCTACATAAACTATTCCACCCATGGAATTGAGGCCAATCCAAGATTGGTGTTTCTTCTCCCTTCCCTCTTAATGATAATTTGTAGCTCCCATGGGATTGAGAAACCAACCCAATTCACTATCAGGCCAGCTCTGCTCCAAAGGAAATACTGCAAAGATGGTTTTAAAGTGTGTTTCTGGAGCAGAAGGCAAGTTCTGATTAGCTGGAATACCCATCTTGTTTAACCTTTTAACTTTGAGATCGCTTCCTGCACTTTTGCTAGTATCCCACCAAATGTTGCTGCTTCATTAGAATACCAACTGGTTGCTGCTTTAAAACTGTTTTTTTATTCACCATGAAAAAAGCTGGAAGCAACCCTGACTTGGCTCAAGGAGGAAAAAGTAATAATAACTGCCAGGTGCAGCATCATAGCATGAAAATATTGCTTTTAGTTGCAAGGGAGTGGGGAATAAAGCCAGCAGCTATGTGGATGGGGGGTTTGCATTATATGACAACTGACATGTGATTCATTCGCCAAACCATACTTAAACATACCATGGCTAACCAAAATGTATGATCCCAAATGAATACTTAAAAGAGTTTTCTTTTTTCAGGATGTATTTGGACAGGCATCTCTGAAGTTGCCTTTTTTGCAAAGAGACATGGCTCTGAAGAAGATTTTTTGTTAACATAATTAAGATAATAATTAATATTTTTTCCCAACATAAATTAAGGTAAAGGTCCAACTCTAGGGCAGGGTGCTCATCTAAATTTCTTAGCTGAGGGAGCCAGTGTTATCCAAAAACATTTCTATGGTCAGGTAGCCAAAGCACATGGAACACTGTTAATTTCCCACTGAAGTGGTATTTATTCATCTACTCAATTTGCATGCATTCAAACTGCTAGGTAGATTGGACCTGGAGCAAGTAATAGCAGCTTAACCAGTCATGCAGCGCACGGGCCTCAAACCCAGATTGTCAGTTTTCCAGCTGAGATGTTCAGTGTCTTTTTCTCTCACCTCTTTTTTTCCAACCTATTTTGCTAATAATGATTTATTGAACTCACTAAACCTTTCAGCTGGTAATTCTTGCAAGTTTTAATGTAGCCTTGTACTTTGTGAAACTGACTTCTTCCATGCTTGCATCTAGATAGAAGGTGTGGGATATTGCTTCACAATAATAGGATTGTTTTGCTGCCTTTGAAATATACAAATGCTATAATTCTCTGCAAGGAAGTGGGTAGACAGAAAAGATTTTTTGCATGCAAATCTTCTATAGATGTTAATTAAGGTGGTAGTGAAGTGTCAGCCAATAACATTTGGATAAAATGTCATTGGTTGTCTAACAAAATCAGTTAGATCCTTTTGAGTCTCTTAAAAATCCTCCAAGTGTCTTAATACCTAACATCTCTTGGATGTTTCTTTTTCAAAGATATATTGTATTATTCTAACACTTTATTTCTAAAGTTCTATATAAACATGTAGAAATCTGACCGCAGATTGTACAATCACATTGGCCTCAATTTGCCTTGTTCTCAGTTTGATGAGAGCTATTTTAACTCTGCATCCATACTTATCTATATGTATTATTAAGTATGAAAACTTTATGAAATTGGATATGTCAGGAGGAACATAAAAATGATATGCTGTGGGAGTGGATTATATAAGAAGTGTGTGTGTGATAAACTGAGAAGGATCAAGATTCTGGCAAAAGATCATTTGTTACTATATCTGTTTGCACAATTACTTGTCCAAACAGAAGATAACCATAAAACTGTATATTCTTTCTTATATTGGTTCCCTTAGTCAGCTGTCATGCTGATGAATGGTAAAATTTTTATATGGCTTAATTTCTCCTGAATTTTGTTTTTCCAAATTAAATAGTGAGGAAAGTTGAAGTATATACTGCAATATATACTACACCATAGAATTTATTGGCAATTTAATATTTTTTAAAAGATTATACTAGATTTTTTTTTAGTTTAATACAAAATGCTGAGGGTCTTGTTTTGTCTAATTCTGTTTTTAAAAATTCCTGGGTGTCTTCCTCTGGAAACTTTGTGAATCTTGAAATGGGAGATGGGAGAGATTATGGTAACCTACAAGGAAAAGAAATCAGAACATCAACAGAGACATTATATTGTTTATTTTCAGTATCAGAATACTAACTAGGGTTAGGACAAACCTTTATTTATAATGCAATCATCAGCATGTTTCCTGGGAAGGAAATCCCAGTGTGTTCACAATAAATATTTTTTGAGTAGAGTTGAAGAGATATAGACTGGACTGTTTGTGTGTAAGAGAAATTTCTGTCCAAGTTACTTTGGTGTAAGAGAGACCATAGGATTGGTTCCCTTATCATGAGGAGCCCTGGACTCAGAGGTAGGCTTCCGGGGGTTTGCAGAGGTTTGGGAGATCTCCTAGCTAAGAGTCTACACAGTTTAGAGAACCCCCAAATCCCACTCCTGGCTGACCCTACTCCACCCACCCTGCTCCTCCCAGGAGTCCCCACATGGCCCATTTTGGATGTAAGTAAGTGCAGGGTGCATGTGGAGGCTCAAGGAGGGTGAAAAATGAGCCTCCTGGAAGTTCAGGAAGGGCAGAAACAGGCTTGTTTTCAGCTTCCAGAGAGCTTGAGGAAAGCCTCCGGAGCCTGGGGAGGTGGGTCTGGCCTGCTGTGGTGCAGGAGGCTGACTAGACCACACCTACCATGGCCACACCCACCAGCAACTGGGCAGAAAACCTCTTGCTACAATTTTTGAAGCCCATCCCTGCCTGGACTAGAGAAGGCCAGTCTACTTGCTCAGATTCACCTCAAGGGATCTTTTGTACAGCATGATTCTCATTGGTAGGAAAAGGAGTGATTTTTATGTGTTCCCTTCTGTTCAGAAATCAGAAGGAGAGCTAAACTTCACAGGCAATATTTCTGACTAAACATGCTAGGAATCATCCAGAATTCAAAAAAAATTCTGTTACTTTAAGTCTGACTCTAACCTAACAGAATAAATAGAAGTATTAGTAATAATTACCTATAACTATTGCTATAGGTAACTATTACTAATACTTCTATTTATTCTGTTTACAAAATACTTTTTGATATTTTAAAACAACAATTCTGTGTCTATCCTTGATATAGACTTTAAAATACACTTCTACACTGAAGCCATAGTAGATTTCACTGTAAGGATTCCAAGGTTAGGGAATGATTTCAGTGCTGAGATTCAACATTGCTCTCCTTTTCTGACTTTCATTCAGATCATGCACAACTGAACAGCTCCCATAAATGTTAAATATTTTGCAGATTTGGGAAGGAAGAAGAAAATAGTTAATCTTTAGTTGTTGCTGTAAGCAAACTAGCAAACTTCCATTTTCTAGAAAATGGAAGGTAAATTAAAAACAACAACAACCAGAAAGTGGCCTGATGGGATTTGAGCCAGGTATCTTACTTATTGAAAGAATGCTGTAAAATGAAATAGACAAAGTACTACTGTGTGTCCAACATACTAAATCATTTATTGAGCTGACTGCTCTAAGAAATGTTATTTTTTTCCCTTCCTAATATTTTCTCACAAGTGCATGCTTTTGGGGGAGGGTTATCAACCCATTGTTGATCCAATAGTTGCAACAGAAATTGACTAACTGGCTTGCCGCCTGTGCCTAACTTTGTATCATGGTACACAAGTTACAAAGCTGCCTGGTACAAAGTTATCCAATCAGCTTTCATGTAAGGTAGGATTAGAACTCACAGTCTCTTGGTTTCTATCATATACTTTCAAGAAAAGGTATCGCTTTTTTTAAAGAAGTGTAGAGAAGTATAGCATTACAAGTAACCATTGTTCATCCAGAGATTACAATGGCCCTCTCTCTAATACTCTTCTGGAAGGCACTGAAGACCTGGTTCTGCCAGAGGGCATGGAGACCCCAGAGTGGGATTGGAGCCCATGTGATCTTTTGTCGCCGAGGTGGGAGTTGGGGGTAATGTTTTATTTATTTTTTTCCAGATTTTGTTCTATTGTACTTTAATAATTTATTTGATTCTTTTTATTAGTTTTTATTGTTTGTTTTTAAATATAGTTTTACATTCTGTAAGCCGCCTCAAGTTGCCATGGGCAAATAGGTGGCAATATAAATTCAATAAGTAAATTAAATTAATCAATTAACATGAAAGTCTATGTCTACTCCAAGCATCTTTTCAGCTTTGAGTCTGAAGCACTATAAGAACCATACCATAGAAGTGATTCGCCACTGTAGAATATTTCTTTGGATTTCCAATCTAACATATAAGCCTGCAATTTCCAGGCAATTTCATTTTCAGATACAGGTACTCTTTAGCTTACAACCACAATTAAGCTCAAAATTTTTGTTGCTAAGTGAAACAGTTGTTAAATGAGTTTGGCCAAATTTTATGACCTTTCTTGCCACCGTTGTTAAGTGAATCACTGCAGATGTTAAGTAATTCACATGGTTGTTAAGTAAATCTGGGTTCCTCCATTGACTCTGCTTGTCAGAAGCTTGCAAAAGAGGATCACATGGATCCCAGGATGCTGAAACCATCATAAATATGAGATTGTTGCCAAGCGTTTCACACTTGGTTTACGGGTTTCAGAGTTAAACAGAATAGCCTTCAGGTCACATCAGCAGCAAGTGGTAGCATTTAGATGACTAGGTCTGATCTTAGTGGGTCCCGTGCAAAAGCCACCAGGTTGGCATAAAGACTTCTACAATGCAGGTAGCCCTCGACTTACAACCACAATGGAGCCCAACATTTATGATGCTAAGTGAGAAATGTGTTAAAGTGTGTTTTGCCCCATTCTACTGCTTCTCTTGCCACATTTGTTAAGTGAAACACTGCACGTTGATAAATTACTTGTTAAGTGAACCTGGCTTCCCCATTGTGTTTGCTTGTCAGAAGGTTTTTAAAGGAGGGAATCCCATGATCTCAGGATAATGCAACCGTCATAAATATGAACCAGTTGCCAAGCATATGAATTCTGATCGTGTGACCAGCATGGGGATGCTGCAACAGTCATCAATGTGAAAAATGGTCATAAATCACTTTCTTCAGTGTCGTTATAACTCTGGTCACTAAACGAAGTGTTGTAAGTCGAGGACCACCTGCATATTAAGAAGTCAAAAAAGAAAAGCCGTTGCAAACCACTTCCATATATAATTGTTTAGATTAGAAAACCTGCCCAGGAATGCTTTACTTACTCCAAGCCAAAGAGGCTCAGTCCGCATTCTGGGAGACATCTAGCAGAAGAAAGTATTTTGTGGGCGTGGCTATGGAGTTTCCAAACTTGGCATGCCCCACCCAGCTCCCAAAGCGCGGGTCAAAATTTAAAGCGCCCACCCCATCGGGGATGGGGACAAAGCCAGGGGCCAAGCTAAGGGAATCAAAGGGTGCCTGGGACCTGAACGCCTTCAAGGAGGCGCATCCCAAGCATCCGAGGCAGGGCAGCGCTCCCTGCTGAAGACGGGGTGGGACTTGCCATTTCGTCGCCTCTTCCCCCTCCCCGCCGCCTCCTCCTCCTCCTCCTCCTTTCCTCCTCCTCTCCTTTTTCCTGAAAGTCGCCGAGCTGCTTTGCATGTCAACGAAGGACCGCGGCGTCAAAAGCAGGAACGGCGTAGCAACCCCTGCTTGACACGCGGTGCCACCGTCGCTGCTGTTGCTGCTGCTGCTGCTGCTCAGGCTCCCTTTGGCTCGGCTCGGTGCATGGGCACCCGGGCGCTCGGTGCCTCCCCGGGTCGCTCTCCGATCCCTTAAGCCAGCCCGCGCTTCGACTCGGTGGGCAGAGAAGAAGCGCCGCCGCGGCTCCTGGCGCCGGCAGGTCAGTAAGTGCCGAGGCGCTGCCCGCCCGCCTGCCTTTTCCAGGGGAATTTTGCAGGGCACCGGTCCGCAGCAGGCGAGCCGGTCGGATAAAGGACCCGTCGAAGGAAGGGAAGCCGAGAATGCCAATAACAGCCAGCCAGTGCAGGAAGAGGAAAGACGGTCGTCGCATTTAGGTGCTGGGAAGTGAAGAAAGGGAGGAAGTCCGGACAGTGGCCGAGCAAGCGTCGGGCGGGATAGGAGAGCCAAAGGATGGGCTCGGAGGCAGAAAGAGAGGAGCGTAGAGGGGACACGGGGCAGCCGAGCGCTTCTTAGGCTGGCGGCGGGGAAAAAGACTCGAGAGGGAACGAGTTGAGAGACGGGAGAGAAACGCTGCAGGGACCAAAGAAGGTGGGAAGGGTCGAGTGAGGTTTTGCTTGGGGGTTCAAGAGGAGTCCCCCCCCACTCCAAGAGTACCCCTTTGGCCCTCAGAGGTCACAGGGCGTGGTGGGAGAGGGAGAGGGAAAAGGGAGAGGGGGCGGGAGAGAGAAAGAGGGAGAGGGAGGGAGAGAGGGAGGGAGAGAGAAGGAGGGAGCGAGGGAGAGAGAGGAAGATGGAGAGGGAAGGAGCGAGGGAGAGGGAGGGAGGGAGCGAGGGGAGAGAGGAAGATGGAGAGGGAGGGAGCAAGAGAGAGAGGAAGGGAGCGAGGGAGAGAGTGGGAGAGGGAGGGAGCGAGGGGAGAGAGAGAACGAGAGGGAGAGGGAGAGAGGCAGAGAGCGAGGGAGAGGGAGGGAGCAAGGGAGAGGGAGGGAGCAAGGGAGAGAGAGAGAGAGAGAGAGAGAGAGACAGAAACAGACAGACAGCTTTCTTATACAGCTCTTCCAGTTCGGTGGCCAGCGGGAGCCCAATCCTCTCCGACCAGGCGCTTTTACCGTCCAGTTCTCTCGCTCTCTCTTTCCCCTCAACGGGAGAAGGAGAGAAAACGCCAAGCACAGGACCTCGCTTGATTCAGAATTTAGGGACGGGAAGGAAAAGGCAGCTGTGGAAGGACCTGCGCTAAAACGTTTCAGTCCGAGGAGCCACACTGGGCATGCACAGACTGGTGGCAGAAAGGACAGAGGAGAAGCTTGGAAAGAGCGCAGAGAGGAGGCGGGGGTTGTTAATTCTTCGTGGAGCCTCGCTCTTGTCCGTTTGTGAGCTGAGCCTCCTTTATAGCCAGCTCTTCCCAATCAAGAGGACAGATGTCCTTTCTGGAGTAAAAAAAATAACTTGTAGGATCCGGTTATTTCACTTTTCCCGTTAGCTTATCCCCCCCCCCACACACACACACAAAAGAAAGAAAGCAGCAGGTAGTTGGTTAAGCAAAGTGTTTTCTAGCTGGTAATCATTTATCTTATGAAATGGGGTGGAACTGAAGGTTTAGCAAAGTTAAAGTGGGTGGTAATGATGAAGATGAAAATTGCAATAGCACTTAGGCTTATACCCCTTCACAGTGCTTTACGCCCTGCTCTAAGCAGTTTACAGAGTCAGCATATTGCCCCCCAACAATCTGCTAGTCCTCATTTTACTGACCTCGGAGGGATGGAAGGCTGAGTCAACCAATCAAGATGGTGGTGATGATGATGTTGATATAAATCTACTAGCATATTACCTTTTCAGTCAGAAACCAGAACTGCCATCCTGCATTGCATACAAGGCAATAAAATGAACTTAGCTTGTCAATCTTCTAATATGCATTAGATTGCCCTGGGAGACAAGGCAGTTGAAACAAACAGGATAGAAGCCATTGGGGGGCGGGGGGAGGAGGAGGAAGAAAGCAGGATACAGGTTTTCTTACACAAAGCATATAGTAATGTATTGATAAGGAGCTGTTCATATGAATATCTTTAAAATAAATGCATGTCTGTACATTGCCATTGTTTATATTTCATCTACTGTATAGATGAATTACTGTCACTAGCTTTTATTTCATATGGCCTAGCTCTAGAGCCCAGTCAGAAAATGACTGTCCCCATATTACAGAAGAGGATCAAAAGTCAAAGAAAACAATTTTCACACACTGCATAGTTGCAAACCTAAATCTAGTAATAATTGTGCACCCAAAAACAATTGTCAGGTAGTTCTGATAAAAAAAAAATGAATGGGTTTTGTTTGGGGTTGGGGAATTGCATACAGTATGTTTTAATGGCCACATTCAGATGAACAAAACCTAATTTAGGAATTCAAAAAAATGTCCCAGCTCCTCATTTTCTTTCGCTTTGTACAAGCACAGAAAACCACAGAAGCCACAGCTAATGTAGCTTTACTTTACATTTGTATTGAGAAACTATGTTTATGAATTTCCAGAGAAAATAAAAAAGGATATGAGCCCATGACGAGCTGCTGAGACAAAAAGCCACAAGTTAAGTCTTATATTTGGTCTCAGATCCTAAACTGTTGCTTCTTTTACAAGTCAGACTCCATAACAAATGATACATTATTATTCCTAGAGAAGAGAGAGACAAGCTAGAATTTTCAGCTTCCATTTTTATCGGCAAATTTGCTTGTCAACCTAGAACTTTGCTGTGGCATTCTATGCAAATGGGATATGTATGCATATTTAAAAACATGAGATCTGATTTGGCTGATCTTCATTTCATATCTTCAAGGTTTAGAACTGCATACTACTTACTGGAAGAGTCAGAATGGAAGTCAGGAAACTGAATCAGTTGCGTACATTCATCTCCTTGGAGGCATTGCTTAGCACGGATATTGTAAATAGTGTATCTGCCTGTCCTTTAGGCTTGCAAAGACAAGAAGAGTGGGTGTGCATATCTCTGTGTAATGATTGCTTGTAAAGTGTGCTTTTCTTTTAGATTTTATATTCGTAATATATGAAAGAAGAAAGATGCAAATTATACTTGCCATATTCTTTAAGCTACAGAACCAATAATAAGTAGAGGGAATGTCACAAAGGCCAATATATATTGAGCAAAGAGATTGGCATTAATAATCCTTGGTGAGAAACAAATAATTCAGAATTCATGTGATCTCAGGTGCCACAGCATGATTTAAAAGAGGACTTCTGAATACTTTTAAAAGCTAGAGATTTGCGAAACCCATTTCTTTATTTTTCTTTTGAGTGCTTTGTCTTTTTTGGCTCTCATTTAGCTGCCTCAGAAAGTCTATGTCTTTAATATCCTTGCTTTTCTGACCAAGTCTCTTGTCTCTCCCATAATGTGGGGGAACTGTTGTCCATTATTGATTGTCAATGGATTTATGTTGACTAGTTTATGCAGTGTTGTTTCATCCTCTTGAAAGTACGTGACATGGAAAAACAACTGTACACACAGTAATTATGCACATGTATTTTACTCTCTGCAGTCTTCCTTCACTTCCACATACTATGCATGCATATCAGTTGACACATCTTTTTCCCACTCTCAAATAAGAGTTACATTGGAGATAACTTGGCATAACCAATGGTTTGAGCTAATGTTCTATCCTAGAACATTAAGAGAACCTATTACCCATAGCATACATATGGGGGATTCATTCCCCTCCATCCCATTCTTCAGAGTTGCCACTTCAGCACAACAATATTTTCTTTGCAGTTAACTTGTTAGTGTGAAAAGGACAACTTTTTTTTTTTTTTTTTTACATTTTCCAGTCAGGTTGACAATGTCACACCTACATTTACATTTATAGAAATAACTAATCCTCTGTGCCCTGGAAAACTGACAATGTACATATTGAATTTAAGGTGTAAATACTTTCCTGTGAAACCTTGGAGATTGATAGTCAGCAAAGGCACCATAAGAATGTTCACAATGAGTATATTTTTGTATCTTCCTGTCAGGGAAAAAAGTCAGCATTTCCCTTTGTGGTCACAAACTTAGGGTTGTGGGTTTAAAAAGTAAGGGTTTCTTTTTCCCCTCTGCTGACAGCCAGAATCTCTTTTTCTTGTTTCTTAGACTGGAAGCAGATGATTTCGTTTTGTTTTGGTTTTTTTATAACAAATTTTATTAATTTTACAAAAACAATACACAATCCAGGCATAACAACTTGAAAAATCTTTTCTAAAAAAAAATAATAATAATTAAAGAAGAGAGCCAATAGAACATACAAAATAATTCCAAATTGTAATGTCAATATTTACATTATCTATTTAACTCCATATCTTATCCAGACTTCTCCTTTTATCCAAATTATATTTCTTGCTTATTAAAATGTTATTGCCTTTCATAAACATACAAAACACAGAACATAGGAAAAAAAAACAACTAAAATTTTCATATAGCTGTAGATAGTATCAGCGAGCCATGCTGGCTAAGTTACTTTTGTCCCACTGTTTTTAGACATTTGAAACAGCATATGAACATTTTGAAAGATAGCTAAGCTTGAAATTATAAAGGTGTGATTTAAATAATAAGGCCCTGATTTACAAGAAAATATCATTCTCAGACCACAGGTCTAGCTTTAGTGGCATTCCTGAACTTCAAAGAAACTTTCCAAATGCAAACTCCCATCACTGAAACAGGTTTGTGTATAACAAATGCATTATTTTCACTGTCATCTATCTTATCATTTATTGATTATTATACTCAAGAGTTTCGAAGTCCCTACTGTAGGTACAGATGGATTCTTCTTAATTTGCCAGCAATAAAGGTCACTTATTGATAACAGATTTTCCCCATCCTTGAAAAAAAAGGAGGCATAGGTATGTTTAAAATTAATATTATAACTTAGAAAATTTAATTGGATTATTGGGTGGGAAGGAATTTTAAAAGTCTTCTGGTACAATCCCCTGCTCCTCCGGTAAGAATCCTCCTAGCATCCCAGAAATGGCCTTAAGTAGGTTAAGCTGCCCAATTGGATTTGGTTCTCCCATCTTTCTCCTTATATATACAGTGAGAAAATTAAAGGTACATCCAACAGTTTATTTTTTACATAAACTTTGAAAGCTTTATCTATATGCGTTAGCCATATTTTATATGATTATAGACTTCTGCCTTGTTTAATCCTGCAGTAAATATTTTGACACACAGTATCACACCAAAGTCTTTTGCTTGAGATACCCAGGGAATTATGCTATGAATATGATAGTACTTATATTTATGAAATGAATTAAAAATATGTCCTTATTTAACTGAGAATGATATATATTTGATGATATGATTTATGAAATTTACATCCTGCCTCCTTCCAGGAGCTCAACTTATATAACACATTGTAACCCCACACACCCCTACAAAATAACCTTCTAGGACAGTTTGGGTTGAAAGAGAGTAATTGGGCTATGACCAAAATATGAGTTTCAATAGTTGGGGAAGGACTTGAATTGAAGACTCCCTGGTTCTAAATCTAACATCCTAACCATTATTACAAGGGTATCAAACTCATGGCCCGCAGGCTGGATGCATCACACACTGGCCATGTCCACCCCCATTCTAGCAAAGGGGGGGCGGCGGCGGCGTTGTGATACAATATGTGATGACAATGTGACACCACAAGTTTGACATTCCTGCATTATACCATACTATTGCTAATCAGATTGATCCATAATTTCAATGTAAGAAGGATGAGCCAATAAAATATTTTTAAAATTTGTTTGCACTTAGTAGGGCTAAAATCACAAGAGTACAGCACCTCTAATTAAAGCAGGTTCTTTTTTTTCCTCTCAACTTCCACATGTAAAAAGGTATAGCTGCCTTAAGAATTACATTATGGAGAGAGGTGAATAATTGAAATCATTTCAGAATTAATCTCCCTCTGTCCCTTGAAGAACAGTAATTACCTTGGCTTCTGATACTTTATTTGATTTATTTTACCTTTTTACTCGTTTGTATATTTCACAGCAAGGAGCTGTTCAGCACTCAAAACTCATCTCTGATTATTAGAGAACTTTTTTAACAACCGTTTGGCTTACCTGGGCATTGTCCCTAACCTGAATTACAAGAAGTCAGCTTTGACCACAAATTCTTTCTACCCGGAGAACTACGAGCCAATCTTTTGCCACAACATTCTAGGGCAGGGGTATCCAACCTTGGCAAGTTTAAGACTTGTGGATTTCAACTCCCAGCCAGCTTTGCTGGCTGAGGAACTCTAGGAGTTGAAATCCACAAGTCTTATACTTGCCAAGGTTGGACACCCCTGTTCTAGGGCAAGGCTGAGTCATGAACTGGGGAAAGTGACAGTTGACGAAGGGTGTGTGAACAGGGAAGCCAGATTCACTTTACAACCGTGTTATTGACTTAACTGTGGCAAGAAAAGATCGTAAAGTGGGGCAAAATTCACATAACAAATGTTTCACTTAGCAACCAAAATTTTGGGCTCAATTGCATTCGTAAGTCAAAGACTACCCTGTATACAATATGTGCACAATGAAAATTGGATTTTTGTTTTCCTCCCTACCATAAAAGAGGACCTGACCTGGGATGCTCACATTGCAGCTCTGGTCAAAAGGGCCCAGCAGAGATTATACTACCTGCGACTTCTCAGAAAACAACAACTGAATGAAAAACTGCTGGTGACCTTCTACCACTGCACTATAGAGAGTATCTTAACTTACTGCACCTCTGTAATGTTTGCCAATTGCACAATGGCAGATAGGAAAGCATTCCAGAGGGTCAACATCATTGCCCAGAAGATCATTGGTTGCCCTCTCCCCTCTTTGGAAGAGCTTTATACAAAACATTCTCAAAGATCCATCTCATCCTGGGAACCTTTTTTTTTTTTTTGAACTGATGGTACAGAATAATAAAAACAAGCACAAATAGACTGAAAAACAGCTTCTATCCCAGGACAGAAGTTCTGTTGAATTCTATTATATAGTGCAGTGTTGGTATGGTGTTGGGAATTTTTGGCTCAATGTGTGGAGGGTGAAGGATGAAGTGTTTATTTTCACGGTCATGATGTGCACTAAAAATGGTGTTTGATTTTGTTGTACGAGGTGCAATGACAATAAAGTAAACTAAACTAAACTTTTTGTCAGTGGAGATTCTCAGTGATCCAGGTAGAATTGTCTGGAAGTTGAGTTAAGAAACTACTTGGATAAGCAGCAAAACATTTCAAAGCAAGAAGAAAAAGCAGTCCAGTTGCCATGAATCAACTTCCAGACTTCTCTGTTTTTTGTTTTGCCATCACAAAATTATAACTTTCTGTTTGTAAACTGCTTAGACCAGGGCTGTCAAACTCGCAACCAGAAGCGTCACATGCTGGCCACGCCCATGCCCGGTTTAGCAAAGGGGCGGGAAGTCGCAATACATCATATAACACTGCCATAATGACATGAGTTTGACACCACTGACTTAGAGTCACTTAGACAGTGAGATAGGTGGTGTATGAATCTGATAAATACATTACACCTGCATAGCAGGGTGAGATGCTACTGGTTCTGCCCGGCTCTACAGAACCGGTAGCTCTGAAGAGCAGCAGACACTGAACCGGTTCTGTGTCTGCTGCTGTTTGGCCCACCCACCATCCCAGGCTCTTACCTGTCCTTTATTTCCTGCTTTTTCAACCTCAGCTGCTATGAGTGGCAAAGCTGATGTTGAAAAAGCAGGAAAAAAGAGGTTTTTCAAATGCTGCGCACCTGTGCACAGCGCTTTTCAGCTGTCTGGGCAGCACAGCTTAAGTTTTTTTTATGCAAAGCATGCATGAGCACGCAAAACATAGTCACCGAACCAATAGTAACACTGGTTGAATTCCACCACTGCTGCATGGCTTTATTTACTGCAGCTCTTGACATCTGAATGTTACAATTCAAACTTTTTGAAAAGAACATGGAAGATTCAATGCATATTATTGTTTAGTCCCATGGCTAGGTGGTCATCAGAGGTCAATTGAATACAGTAGCTCCTATAGTTATAGTTAATAGTATAGTTATTGTTCTGTCCTAATTTACATACTCGAAATCCCCGCGCTTTGATTGGCCAAAGCGCGGGGCTTTCTAATTGGTCAGGTGAGCCGCGCCGATTGGCTCGCTAAGAGTCTCCCGCGATTGGCTCGCTCAAAGCGCGGGAGACTCAAAGTGCTGCCATTGGCCGCGGCCGCCGCGGCGAAAGGAATAAAAGCCGCGGGCTTTTTTCCTTTCGCCGGTTCGGTTCGGTTCCAATCCTTCTAATAAAGAGCTTTGAACGAAGTCACTTTCTCCTGGCGTCATTTTGCGGACACGACAGTTATAGTTAATGAACTTGATTTTGTCATATCGCTTTATGGTATTTTTTTTATTAAACTATTATAAATGAAGTAAACCATTGTGTTCACAAGCAAACAAACATCATTCTCCTTTCCTTGTACTAAGAAAAAAGGATAAGAAATGGTAGCCTCTTGGGGTCATTGAACCAGGCTAATGTATAGAGCTTTTTGGAATCCTTTAGAACAGGGCTCTCCAACCTTGGCAACTCTAAGCGTGGCAGACTTCAACTCCCAGAATTCCCTAGCCAGGCTTAAAGTTGCCAAGGTTGGGGACCCCTGCTTTAGAATGATCAGGCTCATTGGATAACCTAAAATCAATTTTCAGTTCAAGCATTTTTTTAAAAAATTATTTATTACACATTTCCCAACATTTACACCTCATTTCCAATGTTTACAGTGCTTCAGTATTGGTATTATTCATAATTACATTCTAGTATTTTCATTTTTCTTCCTTTCCTCTCATATAATATTCTTATAATAATATCTTACATATATATTTTGCCCTTTCACAAATATCTATATACATATATTTCCTGTCGCTCTTAAGTAACCTTTATATATAGTCTTTACACCTGTTCTCTAACCACTCATACCATGTATCCCAAATCATGTAATATTCCATTTCTCTCTTATTTTTAATTCCATCGTTAGTCTGTCCATCTCCGCAGATTCAAACACTTTTCTTATCACCATACCTTCTGTGAGAGTATTATCCTGTTTCCAATTTTGTGCAAAGATGATTCTAGCCGTTGTTGTTATGTGGAGTATCATCTCCTGTGTTTTTTTAACTTAAATTGCCTTTTATTATATCTAATAAAAATAGTTCTTGTCTCAACTCGATTTTTTGTTTTGTAATTTCTTCAAGCCATTTCTTTATTTTATAATCCAATATTTCCTGGTTTCTGTGCATGTCCAGCAAATGTGAAAAAATGTCCCTTGGTTATGCTTATATCTCCAGCATTCCACTGATCTGTTTGGGTACATTTTTGCTTGTCTTGCTAGAGGTTAAAACATTTTATATAAGTTTTCTTTGTATGTTGCTGGCAATGTTCCAGTTCAAGCATTTTATCAATTTAGGAAGAGTACTATTTTAGGCTCAGCATGAAACAAATCTTTATTATTTTTGTTAAAGATGGAAAAAGTAGCATGAGATGTATTTTGCAATTGAAAAAAAATTTTTTTTGATCTAGCCACAGTGACCCAAACCTCTTGTATAAGATTTGAGTCACATTATTGGAATATTCTATATAGTGCTGTGCCTGAAGCCTCCTGGGAAACTGCAGTTGATCCAAAATCCAATTCCTAGGGCCCTGAGTAGCGTTACCGTTCTTACTCCAGCAAGATATTAATTTGATTTCTGTACAATTCAAAGTACAGATGATGATTTAAAACTAAAGATCAGAATACCTAATGTACCACCTACTCAAATATGAATCTGCCAGACTCATAATAAGAGCTTCTGACTGTACCCCCCCCCCCAGGAGCCACAGGGAAGTGAGCTTTGTTCTTAACCATTGTTTTACTGACTGAAATCCCCCTGTTTCTAAACTTATTATTTTTAAGTGTAAAAATAAAAACTGTCCTTTATAATTTTCATTTGTTGCAATCTAATGGATTTGGGGTATTTTCATTTATTGCAGTTAGCCATTTTATTTCTTCTGACAGAAAGGCAGTGTGCAGAGGTGATATTCAGCAGATTCTGATCAGTTCTGGAGAACCAGTAGCGGAAATTTTGAGTAGTTCAGAGAACTGGCAAATACCACCTCTGACTGCCCCCACCCCCATCTATTCTCTGCCTCCCGAGTCCCAGGTGATTGGCCAGGTTTTCTTTTGTTGCCCTGCACAGGAGAAAGTAGATGGAAAGCAGGTTAGAGGGAATGGAGATTTTACAGTATCCTTCCCCTGCCACGCCCACCAAGCCATGCCCACAGAACCGGTAGTAAAAAATGTTGAATCTCACCACTGGTAGTGTGTATGTGAGAAGAGGAGATAATTTGAGTACATCACACATACAGTGATGCAGCCCATGTGAATGAGTGTAATTCTGCATTTCCCCCCCATAGTAGCCAAGTTGCTGTCTATGAGATGTTAATGGTAAGATCATGAATACAAATCCAGTCTACTACACTAGTAGTTTCTTAGCTACTGATATTCTGAGGTATGTTGCCTTTGACACTGAAGAATCTCTGCAAATGAAAACACGCAGTAAGACTGTGCCATAACTGTCCCTACTTCAGCATTTATTTATTCTGTAACCTATATATGAAATCTCTTCCCATGATCTGCCTGGTGTTTGCTTATGTTCTTCCTGCAGATTCACTTTTAGGTTAAGACCCTTAGGAAATTGGCACAATGAGATCTAGAATGAGAGAAACAGAATTTAACCAATAAAACCATTTTGTATAAGTATAGCTTATAGCTTTCTCACCTTTTGCTTCTTCCTGTTGAAAGCCCAGCCCATAGTTTACTGTTCTAAAGTTAGCTTTGGATTGAGAATGCTGGGTCAAATCCTGTATTGGATTACAGATTTGCCTGAGATCATGCAGGTGATTTCTCTGCAGAAATCACTCCCAGAATTCCCCAGCCAGCTTTGCTGCTCTAAAGGCTATGTGTTTATGTATTTATTTATAAAATTTATTTGCTGCTCATCTCGTATAGAAATAACTCTGGGCACCTTACAGCATTAAAATATTGAAACCCTATAACACATAAGCAAATTATCACCTTGTTTCCAAAAGACACTTGTCATGGAAACCCAAGGGGATAAATGGGACAGGTTTAAATAAAAGCCTATAGGATTGCAACCTTAACAGACCCAATTTGTGTTGCCTCCTCCTGACTTTTAAAGCTCTGCGCAGTGCAAACCTTAGGATCTGTGATGGCACAGTGGTTAGAATGCAGCATTGCAGGATAATTCTGCTAACTTCCAATTGCCAGCAGTTTGGCAGTTGGATCCTGACCTGCTCAGGATTGGCTCACCCTTTCATCCTTCTGAGGTTTGTAAATTGAAATTCCAGGTTGTTTGGAGCAATATGCTGACTCTGTAAACCGCTTAGAGAGGGCTATGAAGTGGTTTATAAGTGCTATTGCTATTAGGATGCACATACCTCAAGGAGGCTTAACTGCAAAATCAATTTCTTGGGTTTTAAAATCTCATGCTCACAGATATTGCCTTTTCCAGCTATCTGTGCCTCCATCAGGGATAAAGTGGCCTTTGAGAAGAGAAGCTGAGATATTTTCAGTTTTTAAACACTGGCATATTGATTTTTCCCTATACAGATTTGATCTTGTTTCAGAACTTTGACTTTTTAGCAATTTTGATTGTTGTTTTTCTTAACTAGGCAATTTGATTGAAACCTACCTTAGGATATGAAATGAGGGTCACATTTGGTTTTTATCATTTATTGGGTTGTTATTGTGTTTTCCCTGTCTTGTTTTATGCTTTTACTTTTTCCATGAATTCTGATGCTGACAAAATGTAAATAGGATGAATATGTTTATATGTATGTATGTCTGTATGTGTGTGTGTGTATGTGTGTGTGTGTGTGTATGTATGTATGTGTATATATATATATATATCTATGGCATTCAGCTTTGTTCAGGTATTTTCCCACGTCATAGTAGTGGTGCTTTTAAAGTTGTTGCAACGTTTCGGCAGAATCTCATCTGCCATCATCAGGCTACTACACTACTATGACGTGGGAAAATACCCGAACAAAACTGAATGCCATATGTGTGTGTGTGTGTATATATGTATGTATGTATGTATGTATGTATGTATGTATATATATATATATATATATATATATATATATATATATATATGAGTCAAACTTTTACAGTGGTTTCAGATTTAAATTTGGGGCAGCCTATTGCTGTGTCAGAATGGTTTTTTCTTCCTCCTGATTGGTTGAGAGTCTCCAAGACCAATAAACACAGACCAAGACTCTCAACCAATCAGGAGGAAGAAAAAACCATTCTGACACAGCAATAGGCTGCCCCAAATTTAAATCTGAAACCACTGTAAAAGTTTGACTCACAGACAAACACCATACAGAAGCCTGATGATGGCAGATGAGATTCTGCTGAAACGTTGCTACAACTTTAAAAGCACCACGTGGGAAAATACCCGAACAAAGCTGAATGCCAGACATGTAAGTACCCGCGAAAACTTAAGAAAACATATATATATATATATATATATCTGAGATTCTCGCGGGTATTTGTATGTGGATCTTTGGTTATTCGGGTTTTCTCCCGTGTAAGATTGGAGGTATGTAGGCAATGTTTCGATGAAGTCTCATTCATCATTTTCAGGCTTGGTCTTCAGCTCTGTGCTTCTCAGAGTGATGTGAGCTTGCAGCTGCTTCTTCCTTTTAACTGCTAGTGGGGGTGTGACTTGATTGGGTGGGGGCTTGGCTGTGTTCTCATTGGGTGGGGGTGTGTTCTGATTAGTTGGGGGTTTGGCTGTGTTCTGATTGGTTGGGGGGTTGGCTGTGTTCTGATTGGCTGGAGGCGTGTTCTGTTCAGGTGGGGGAACTGACCCCCACCATGAATATGCAGCACGACCATGAATTCGAAGCCAACAGCAAGATCACAGCTCACCAGCTCAAATCCCCCAGCAATTAAGACTAACCGGAGCACAACCAAGCCCCCACCTGAACAGAACATGCCTCCAGCCAATCAGAACACAGCCAACCCCCCAACCAATCAGAACACAGCCAAACCCCCAACCAATGAGAACACACCCCCACCCAATCAGAACACATCCACGCCCCCACCCAATCAAATCACACCCCCACTAGCAGTTAAAAGGAAGAAGCAGCTGCAAGCTCACATCACTCTGAGAAGCACAGAGCTGAAGACCAAGCCTGAAGATGATGAATGAGACTTCATCGAAACGTTGCCTAGATACTTCCAATCTTACGCGGGAGAAAACCCGAATAACCAAAGATCCATATATATATATATATATGATATTCAGCTTTGTTCAGGTATTTTCCCACGTCATTATAGTTGTGCTTTTAAAGTTGTAGCAACGTTTTGGCAGAATCTCATCTGCCATCATCAGGCTTCTGTATTGTGTTTGTCTGTATATATATGTGTGTGTGTGTGTGTGTGTGTGTGTGTGGTTTCTTCTTAGATTTCTTGTTTTTCTTTTTCAATGGTATTGTGTTGGACTGGGCTTTTTTGATATTTTTCAGAGTTTCTCATGCTCCTTGAGTTGTTTTCCCCTTTAGGATTTTATCCATGAAATTTTGCTTAGGCCCTCTCTGAGTTTGTTAAAATCAGCTCTTTTAAAGGTTAAACAGTGGTTGGATTATATTCTATTGCTTGTGTTTGCATTATATTGAATTCCAGTATGACATAGTCACTCTCGCCCAAGGTTCTGGCAACTTCAACTCCTTCTATCACTTCTTCTCTATTAGTTAGAATGAGGTCAAGTACAGTTTTTCCTCTAACCTGGGCAATTACACATGGTATAATTGCAAAAGAAGAAGAAGAAGCAACAATTTTGCAGATAGCTTGGCTGAACTCCTGTGCAAAGGGGAGCACAACATTGTTGCACCACGCTAACACGGGGGAGGCTCATCCCAGAATCAGCAGCATTGTTCCAGTGGTGCTGCCCTGAGGATGCTACCTTTGCCTGCACCTGTCACTAAAGTGCGGCAGCCAGAGAAATGCTCCATCCAGTGCTCTATCCAGAAGCATTGAACTTCTGAACAATGCTGGAGGCAGTGCTGGAAGGGAAGAGGCAGCACCCAAAGGGGCTTTCACAAAAGGGGAACCCTGCCGGCTCCTGGATGTCCTGTTTGCAGCCCTGCCCAAGGATGCGGCCCTTGCCCTCCATTACATGTCTATCGGGAGTGCCCAAGCCTGGCTTCTGGAGTCCTTTGGGGCATCGGGTGTAAAACTGCATCCATCCGGCCACTCCTTTGTCTGAAGGGGAGATTCCTGATTCCTTGTGTTGCCATGTTTTTTTTTCTCTCCTGTGGATGGTGGAGGAATTGAGAGTTTCATGTATTTGTGGTGTGGGTCCCTGTCAAAAAATTGGAGCCTTTTGGTAATGCTTCTTATATTTTATGTTACCAGCGCATTGCAGGCTGATAAATATAATAGTTAGGATAGAGAGGTTGTTGAGAGAAAGAGAAATTGTAATATAATGGCAAAATAGTTCTGTTTTATTATACTGGTTGGAAAGTGGCTTCTGATCATCATGAAATGCAAAGCAATCAAGGTGACAGTGTTTAATACCTGAGGTAATAAACAGTCGGAATTCAACAATACAGAATGAACCATTTTATGTGACACCTCAATGTTGATACTTAGAAAGAGACAATTTTGCAGATATCTTGGCCACCTATTAGTGGAGAGAAGCAGCCAGAGTCACTCTCAACTCTTGAGAGCCTGGCCAAAGTTTCCTGTGCCACTGTCAGTCAAAATTCAAATTAGTGGTCCCCGGGATTTAAAATTATGAGTTTGGTGGTCCCTAAGATCAAAAAGGCTGGTGGCCCCTGGGTTAGGGAAGGGAGAGAGAGGGGGGGGGGAGAGAGAGAGAGAGAGAGAGAAGGAAAGAGAAAGAAAGACGGAGGGAGGAGAAAGTGAATGGGATATGGAGGGAGAGAGGGAGGAAGGGAGGGAGAGAAAGAGAGAGAAGGAAGAGACAAGAAAGAAAAGAAAAAGGGAAAGAAAGAAAAATGGAGAGAGAAAGGAAGAGAAAGGAAGAAAGGGATAGACAAAGAAAGTGGGGGATGGAAGGAAGGGACAGAAAGAGAGAAAGAAAGGAAGGAAGGGAGGGAGGGAGGGAGGGACAGAGAGAGGGAGGAGAAAGTGAATTAGATATATAAATGGATAAATAGATTCATGGAAGGAGGGAATGAGAGAGAAAAAAAAGGAAGGAAGGACACAAATCCTGGCTTCAGAAGACCCTTTGAAACAGCACAGCAATCTAGGGCTAGCCTGCAAGGTCATCATCTAGTCCAACCCACTGCTCCAGCAGGATTAGAAGGATGTGTGTGTGTGTGTGTGTGTACATGGCTGTCAAAACTCCAAAAACAGGTCAAGTAGCTCTGGGGAGGTCAGTCATAAATTAGAACACTTGCTAAGCAACTGGCCATTAAGTGAGGACCACTTGTATTTGATTTGCCAGTCACATGGCCACCAGGCCACACTTACCCATGACCACCAAGCCACACCCAGCCGGTCACGTGACCACCAAGCCATGCCCACCCAGTCACATGACCACCAACCCACACCCACAAATTAAGCTTCGCTCACAGAACCGGTTGTTAAAAAATTTGAATCCCACCCCTGAATACATTAATGTAATTTCCAGCATCAACATGCATACACACTTCAGGATAAACACACACACACACACACACAGAAAGAAAGAGAGAGAGAGAGAGATTAAGGGGTAAGTAATGCATTTAATATTCTGTACAAAGCTGTAGCTCTTTTACCAGCCTTTTAGTATTAACTTTAATCTCTATTTTTAACCTTTTTATATTCAGATGTTGTTTTTCAAGTTTTGTTAAGTGTCTTTAAAGGCACAGTATAAATCGGATAAATTATTTGTGCTGTAAATTATTTCTGTCACTGTACCAGATGAAATTAATATTCTTTGTGGAAATTTTTTCTGAGAGGGAGACAGTCAGACATGTTAGAATCTCTCACATATTCTGTTCTCCATTCTTGATCGTTGTCTGGTCTTGTTCGTGTTCTGAAAGATTTGCCCACACATCCTTCTGTTAGGAGAAACCATGTACAGACATTTGGTTGTAGTTGCTCAATAAAGAACAGTTAGCATGCTTTCCTGCTTGGTGGATTGAGAACATGCAAAACTGAAGCTCTGTCCAAAAAGGGGAAGAAGAAGATGGAGGATTTAACCTGTCATCAGCTCCCATAGCACTTGATAAATACAGCACAACCCAAGCATCGAGAAAGATTTATAAAAGTACAGGCTATCATAGACTTTATAATGACACTGAAGAGAGTACTGTAGAATAATGCAAGACTAGTTCCTCTGAAAATAAATAATATGTGGAAGAAAGCTTTATAATGTTCATGAAAAACAAGCATCTAGCCAGGCAGTTGGGTTCAATGATTGAACTCTATTATGCCAAGGAAACCAGCCTGAAATTTCCTCTTTTCCATAGCTGTAGAGATACAAGAGCTTTGCCATTTTACAGCTGACCATCCTATCATGCCCTGTTCCAAGACACTGAAATTTCATTTCCTTTATGCTAAAAGGTAGTACGTGTTCTGAGCTCATCAAGTATTATTTGTTTACTTGGAGAATCTTTCCATCTTTTTATTTCATCTTTATCCCAGTTCCTTGGATATACAATATTATACTATTTAAGCTATATAAGGATGGCACTCAGTGGATGCATTCATACAACAAACACAATTAATACTGGTACTGACATTGTTAGCACAACCCAGAAATATAGCAAAACATGCTTGCATAAAAATCTAATGCACTCTATGCCAAGCATAACCCATATCCCAATTTAGCCACTATGTTGGTAAAAATTAAGCATGTGAGAGGACACAACCAATGAATGCATTGGTTTTAAAATACAGAAAATGTAATGCAACTTCAAACAAATTATGTTCCTCTTTCTTTTTCATATGAGAAGCTGCCTTAGACAAATCAGAATTTCAGAAAACAATTCTACACTCGAGGTAACACAAATAATGTAGGTTTATGATGGTACAAGGATTGGAGGTGTGCATATTAACATAGCCATAAGGAAGAGCCTAGAAAAGTCATGTCCAGTTGTTACAACATTTAACCAGGCAAACAGTAGGACAGAGGCTTATTCATCCTCAATTTGCCAGTCCTCTAAAAAAGATTGCAACCAATGTACTTCTTCTCAGTTCCTTTTACATTTTTATCCTCAACTAATATTAGACATCTTGCACCCAATTTAAATATAATATTTGTTTTGGAGGAATTTGTATAATTGAGTAGTTTTCAGCTTTGGGGCCCTTGGCTGATTTTGGACTACTGATCCCATTAACATTAGTTAACTTACAGATCACATTAATAGTAGTCAACTTAGCCAAAGGCCTCTAGTTTTACATTTGGAATTTAGTAATTAATCCTTTTCCAAACTATAAGATTAGGAAGCAGATGCTAGCTCAGGTGAATCAATAATTCTACATTTAAGTTATTACATTCTCTTTATTTTGTTCTGCTTTTATTTCAAATAACAAGTTCAATAGTGCCATATCCATTATATTTTCATGAGGTCAGTAGTAGAGAAGCAAAACTTCCTTCAACTTTTCTTTATTTGAACCATATACTGATGGATGAGTCCTTCTTTTAGAGAGTTAGTTGTCTAGTCCCATTTTATGAAAGCTGGTTGAGTGATTTTGGGTCAGACATTCTCTCTCATCCCAATCTACCTCATAGGTTGTTGTGGAGAAAATAGGAGGAGGAAGGAATATTAGGTATGTTCACTATCTTGAGTTATTAATAAAAAAAAAAAGAAAGTGGGATTTTTTTCAAAAAAGTGTTCTATAGACATCTCAATATGAAAAACAGGAGATCAGTGTGAAAAATGTGAACTGAAAATAATTTTTGCATTATATTTGTTCTATAAAATAGATAATAGTTTGTAAACTAAGCAAAGTGGACAGAAATGTGAATGCTATCTTACTGTTTACATCAGAGGTATTAAGTGAATTATAGACATTCTTACTTCAGTATTTGGAATGTGATCAATCTGTAAGAATCTTGAGAAAAATGCTGTGATTACTAAAAGTTTACCATTAAATTATCAAGAACAAATTTCACTATACTAATCATATTTCATCTTTTTTTTTTTTTTTTGGTTTGGGTAATGGCCTTAGTAAATTGGAGGAATGCTATCAGCCTGATATATTTTAACTGCAGCAAAGCATTTGTCAAAATTTCCTGTGGCAATCTAATCAGCAAGTTAGTTAAGGAAGAATTAGATAAAAATCTATTGGATGTATCCACAAATGGTTCAAAAAAACTGTATTCATCAAATGTTCCTTGTCAAATTGGAGAGAGGTGTCAAGTGGACTTGTATAAGTTTTAATTCTGGACCCAGTCCTCTTTAACATTTTTGCTCAGTCAGAAAAATAGATGGAGGGGAATGCTTGTCAAAACTACAGATGATCTAAAACTAGATATGATAGATAGAAGAAAAAAATGTTAAGAATGATTTTGAGAGAAGTGGTTTGAAAAAAGCAAAAATAAAAATTATAATAAAGACAAAAGTCAAGTTTCATGTTAAGAATCAGAAATTAAGAGCACAAATATAACATGGAAGATGTATCATTTGAAAGTAGTACAAAAGAGATATACCTTGAAGTTATAGTTGATTACAAATTGAATACAAGTTGAGTCTTAATTGGCTAATAAAAGGTAACTATGGTATTAGATTGCATATATAGAAGTACAGTTTTCAAAACATGTGAAATAACAGTTCCAGTAGATTCTTCATGGATCAAGTACACTGTATTCTTTTGGATATGGTTATAGTCTAATATAAGAAAGGATGTAGAAGAGAAGAAATTTAAGACAGGTTCTTTACTGTTCCAACATACGTTGAATATTAATGTTCTAAATATAAGTGTTTCTTATATGAGCAAGAAAATATTCTTCAGCTTTCCCTGACTTCCTTCTGTCCAGATGTGTTGGACTTTCCAAATTTTTAGTTGCTATAGTCTGAAAATTATGAGTATAGTATCAACACATTTGGATAAGTAGGGAATTTGGAATTTGGGGGTCTGTTATAAATCTCCCAAACATCCAGAAAAGATTCCCATAGGGTGCAGGATATTACATAGGAAACAAGAAATCTCTAGAAAATTTTCTTCCTCTCTTCTGCTTATGGTGGATTTCTGCTCACTGAGTTCTAATCCAGCCTGATGAATCAATTCTAGAATTAATTATATTTCTTGACTGGATGTCTCTTTTCTGTTAATGGTTGACCTAAAAGTCAGAAGCTATCTGCCACTTTGATATATCTAATGCCAATTTTAAGCCTTGTTCTACCTGTTGTCACTAGTTTGGTCTTCTTTAGATTTAATTCTAGTCCCATTTTTTCACTTTGCTCTCACAATGAATGCTTTCATTTTTATTACTAGAGCTTCCAGATCCTTTGTGTTTTCAGCTATCAGAGCAGCAGCATCTGCATCGCGCAGGTTGTTGATATTTCTTCCTCCAGTCATAAAACCACCCACATCTTCCAATCCAACTTCACTTAATATGTATTCAGCATATAAATTGAATAAGTAACAGGAGGGTATATACCTTGTTGCACTCCTTTGCCAATCTGGAGTCAGTTACTTTCATGATATTCTCTCCAAACTGGGGCTTCCTGACCTGTACATAGGTGTCTCATTAAGACAATGAGATTTTCTAGGTTTCCCACTTTTCTGAGCACATTCCACAGCTTGGCATAAATCAACCAAAAAGGCTTTTCTATGATGATGAAGCACACAATGACTTCTTTTTGGTACTTTTTTCTTAATTGTCCAGCATACATTAACAACAATGTCTTCTGTTCCTTAGCCTCCTCTAAAACTGGCTTGAATGTTTGGCATCTCTTTTTCCATGTAGGGGAAATCTAATTTGTGTTGGATGATTCTAAGCATTGTTTTGTTAACTTTGTGAAATTAAGGTTATTGTACAACAGTTTGCACACGTCTGTAGAGATTTTCTGTCATCCAGGTCATGGTTGTCCCAAAGATGCTTTTTCAGGAGGCAACTAAATTTTCTTGCTTTTTCTTTGAAGATGTTTTGCTTCTCATCCAAGAAGCTTTTTCTGCTCTGACAGGAAAGTGGGGAATGGAAGGATTAATACTCCTTGCAGACAGCTGGTCATTTTCATCCTTTCAACATCTTCAAAGAAAAAACAAGAAAGTCCAGTTGCCTCGTGAAAAGGCACCTTTGGGGCAACCTTGACCTGGGATGACTGAGAATCTCTACAGACTTTTAGCTATACAATTTGGGATGAACTCCCTTTTGAATGGTGTGGGAGTAGCAATGGATTTCCAGAGGAAAAATGGCAGGCTACAGGAACCAGGAGCGCTACTCAGGTGACTCTGAGGACACAGATAACCCCCCAAGTGCTTCAAAGACCACTTTGGATGCAAGGATGCAAATAACCAGCTGCCTGCAAGAAATATAAATCCTCCCATTCCCCACTATCCTGTCAGAGCTGAAGAAGCTTTTTGGATGAGAAGCGAAACGTCTTCAACGAAAAAACAAGAAAGTCCATTTGCCTCCTGAAAAAGCACCTTTGGGACAACAGTTTGCACAATCTACACATTCTCAATCTGAATCTTGCCTGCAGAAGTTATGGGTCCTCCAACACTGGAGGTTTTTAAGGAGACATTGGACAACCATTTGTCTGAAATGGCATGGCTAACCTTTTCAGCACCAAGTGCCCAAAGCACATGCACACATCACCAAAATGCAATGTGTGTGCATCCCTGCATATGTGCACATGTGTCCCCTGTGCATGTGTCCCACACATGCACGCACCTGCACATCCCCATCATCCAACCTGCCCCCTGCATGTGTTCACCCCAGCACATGCACCCCACCACCATGCATGCACACTGCCCTCTCCCACGCATGTGTGACAGAGACCCGAAGACCAGCTGGCAGGTGGGAGATGCGCATGCATGCATGACGAAGCTGAGCTGGGGCAATGACTCGCGTGCCAAGAGAGAGGGCTCTCCGTGCCACTTCTGGCATACATGCCATAGGTTCACCATCACAGGTATAGGATCTCCTGCTTGAGCAGGAGTTGGACTAGAAGACTCTAAGGTCCCTTCCAATTCGATTAGACTGGAGTATAAATTACAGTAGACTTCATCTGCAATAAGAATCAGCTGGACAAATTCTTTTTAGATATATCTAGGTTGAATTTTGGAGCAGTATTCATCATGCCTTTTAATATTGAATCAATATTATAATAAATAAGGTTAATTTTAGAAAGTGAAAAAAACAATAAATTCAATACTTAATAATTTTATATCATATTTAAATAATCTTTTATACTATTCTGTTTTAAAATCCAATTAAATTGTTATAGTATTTAATTAGAATCCTGTAATTTGCTTATACTTTATTTTTTTGTTCATAATAAAATCTACAGCCAAATGGAATCTTGTACATATTGTAATATATCATAAATAAATATCACCATTCAGTAAAATATGTTCTGTGGTCTCCCTTCTCCAACTGTTCCACAATATTGGATCTTTTCAACCAATTCAAAACCAAGCAACCCAGTGATTATATTACAGCACCCATAATTCCATCTCTTAAATATTATTGTACTTTAGATGTAAAATTGTTAAGAATTGAATTTATTGTTTTTTTCCACTCATTTGCTCACAAACATAGCTACATTAAAGAATTTTAAACAATATTAAAATTAAAATATTAGACTTGAGAAAGTATTTATTTAAACAAATTCTAAAGTAGATTCTTATTCTGAAGACCTGTCCCAGTTTTGCTGAGTGGAAGATTGAAGAATGAATTGTTAATTCTGCTGATTCAGACATATTTAAATCAGAGTATATGTTGTTCAATTACATACTTGGAATTTCCAAAACAATGCATTTTTATAATATAAGTTGGTTTACTTTTCAAATGGAAAGTGTAACTTTTGAAAAGAATGCAGCAAAAAAATGCTGTTAGAGATTATTTGACATATGTAAGATTTGTGTTTCTTGCGAGCAACATGGAAAGGAAATTAGGTACTGGTATGAAGTGTATAGTTTCTAGATTTGTATTTATGAAGTATAAAAAAGAAAGCCTCTCCTGTTTTTCTCTGCAGCTGAAAATATGATATTGCCCGGAGGTATTTTCAGACTGCAGAATAGCTGAAGATCAGTGTAGAAATGGTTTTATTTAAAAAAAAAAAAAAACTTTCCACACCCTTTTTTCCTCTTGAATCACCTTTCGGACAGAACATGTCTGAATCTTCTGGACTCAGTTTAGTTTGTTGCCTTTGAGAAGAAAAGATCCTCCTCATAACTAATCTGTACATCTGTGAAAAAGAAAGCAGCTCTAACCCTGTGGAGCAGCCCAAGAGCTCAAGTAGTGCGTGGGTGGGAAGAGGGAACTATGGCTCCTGGAAAGAAAGAACAGAATGGAATTGTCTGATTTGTAGTCTCTGACATATCTTGCTTTCCTCAGTTGCTTAGGAGAAGGGCGGGTGGAGAGCGAGAGAGGAAGAAAAAAGAAAACACCTAAATCCAAAAAGCAGTAGGTGGCTTTCAGAAACATCTGCGTAGATGAGTGCATTTCTCTTTGGTGGATTATGTAATATGACAAAGCCACTAATGTTTTCCTTGATGCCACTGTGGATTTCGAAAGTATCATCATTAAACAGAAAGAAGTTTTGTGCACTGGCCTTTTCTTTCTCTCCTATCTCCTTCTCTTTTTTCTTCTCTCTTTGGCCATTCTATATTTCTCTCTGTGTGTCTCTCTATACCATCAACTCTTCATGTCTTCCTAGCTACTAGGAAGGAGAGACAACTCTTTTGCCAAAAACATAAAGAATGAGAGTGCAACCGCACAGGATGTTTGGAGTCAACAATACATAAGAACTGCCATACTATTAGATGCAATGTAAGATTGAAATTGTTGTGCCTTAAGAACCATTCCATTAGAGAGGAAAGGGTACTCCAATGGGATGAAGAAGATCAAGGTTAGGATTAAGAAGCCTAAGTGTTCTTGTTCTGTCAGGACATGGAATGATGGAGCTACAGGAAGGCAGATTTTGATTGTTTGGAAAAAGAATTCCTAACAGCAAAAACAGTTGTTAAAATATTTGAAGAACGGTTTCAGGAACTGGGTATAGAAAAAAAGGGGAGACATGATAGCAGTATTCCAGTATTTGATGGGCCTGCCACAAAGAAGAGGGAGTCAACTTATTTTCCAAAGTATCAGATGGCAAGACAAGAAATAGTGCATGGAAACTAATCAAGGAGAGAAGCAATCTGGAATTAAGAGGAAACTTCCAACAATCAGGACAATTAACCAGTGGAACAGCTTGCCTCCAGAAATTGTGTGTTCATCACTGGAGGTTTTTAAGAAGAGACTGGACAGCTACTTATCTCAAATTATATAGGATTTCCTGTTTGAGCAGGGGGTTGGATTAAAAGACCTCCAAGGTCCCATCAAGGTCTATTTTGATTGAGTTCAACAATGGAATTAATTCCCAAGAAATTTCCTTTCCTGGATGTACCAAAGGTGCTTTTTCAAGAGGCAACTGGACTTTTTGGTTTTTCTTTGAAGACGTTTCACTTCTCATCCAAGAAGAAGCTTCTTCATCTCTGACTATATGGTGGAGAATGGAAAGATTTATACTCCTTGCAGACAGCTGCTCATTTGCATTCTCTTAGTGAGTTGTTAAGGTCACCTGGAGGTTTATCTGTGTCTCAGGGTTACCTGAGTGGTGCAAATGGGTGTGGAGCCTTCTTGGAACTGTTGAAAGGACTGTGTTGTAGATTGGAGATAGATATCTCTCCCCCTCTGTAAACTTAATGACACTGTAAAAGAATGCAAATGACCAGCTATCTGCAAGGAGTATAACTCCTTCCCACCATCCAGTCAGAGCTGAAGTAGCTTTTTGGATAAGAGGTCAAACATCTTCAGAGAAAAACCAGAAAGTCCAGTTGCCTCTTGAAAAAGCACCTTTGGGCTACCATGACCTGGATGATTGAGAACCTCCATAGACATTTCCTGGATGTAATGAAATGGAAAATAGAGAGAGCCAGTTATCTGGGTTTAAATAAAACAAACCCTTGGATTTCTATTCACCCCATGAGATTGCAGGTGATGGTTTAAATACTTTCTTGCAACCGTATTATTCTATGAAATCATATTCCACCATTAAGATGGCAGGGATGTCTTGAATTATTTTACTTAATCTAAAAATGTGGTATAGGAAGAAATTGTGGTAACATTGCTCTCTCTTGTTTTGAGTTATTTGGCAGTAAGGTTGAATATGCTGTGATATATGACTGTTGTCCACATTCAGAAAGTCATAAAAATTCCAGATATGTGGCTTTTTTGCTCCTAGAGTTGCCCTTTTTCCTCCCAAATCAGAAAATCTTTGATGATCAAAATTTAGCCAGTTTCAAGGTCCAGCTTTTTTTATTCAGATTGGACAAAATGAAGAATGTTGATTAATTGAAGTTTTTCTATTGGTGCAAATCTTAGTTTAGTTTTAATATATTAAAAGCTGTTTAAAGTAAACATTAAATTGCTTATTGTTTAAATTCACTCTATCATCTGTCTGTCTGTCTGTCTGTCTGTCTCTATCTATCTATCTATCTATCTATCTATCTATCTATCTATCTATCATCTATCTATCATCTAAGACAATGGAATTTGTAATAGGGATAAAATGTCTCCTCCTGTCTATCATAATCCACTGAACAAGACACTGGAATAGCTTTCCATTTATTTAGAATAAAATAGATCACACAAAGTCACTGGGAGTCAGGCAACATAAAAATTATTATTAGAAAGCAGAAAAGTAAAGAAACCAAGTTATAGAGGCACATACCATAATTGTATGTGTTTGAAGTGTTTTAGCATTTCCCTCCACTCTGACATTCTTCAAATATTTACATGGGAGTCATTTCTAATCTTACCTGGGTACTGTATGTCAAGGATAAGAGCTGCAGTGGCACAGTGGTTAGAATGCAGTACTACCTGCTAACTGCCAACGGACTGCAATGTGGCAGTTTGAATCACATCAGGCTCAAGATTAACTCAGCCTTCCACCCTTCCGAGGTGGGTAAAATGAGGACCCAGATTGTTGGGGGCAATATGCTGACTCTGTAAACCACTTAGAGAGGACTGTAAAGCACTGTGTAGCGATATATAAGTCTAAGTGCTATTGCTATTAATCTTTTGACTGGCTCTGAACTACATTCCTTTTTTTAAAAAAAAACATTCTACAAAACAGGAACTGTCCAAGGCATAAGACAAGTGAAAACATAAGCACCAGGCAAGTGATTGTATGAAATAGGGTTGCTGTTGTTGGTTTTCCTTATTGGTTCTGGGATAATCTGACCAATATTTAATATTTACTAGTATCAGTGTGCAAGTTTCATTTATTGCTCCAAAGTTACAAACTCTCAGCGGGATATGCTACAAGTCACCTTCCCCTTCAGTAAAGCAATTGGTAGGATATTATACAAAGCTATATACACATTATATAGAGAGGAATTATTAGCTTGAGGCATCTAAGCTGTGAGTCAGGCTAGTGATGATTTGTCACAGATACCAAAGGATCAAATGTTCTTGGAATTGAGAACAGCACTTCAAGTGATATTATGAATGACTAACTTGTGGCAAGCAAGGTAATGCTGAAGGTAATCATATATTTTATTCTCCATTAAAAAGCCACTGTATACAGTTAACTGCATCTATTGTTAAAGCTTTTCTGGAATAGATCTTTCTATCCTGATAGCAGGAATGACTTCATAGTTGCAAAGCATGGAATAAACAAATGAAATGCAATGTCACATGATGTGATGATAGCTATTGTTTTAAGAATTAATTCATGGGGCTATAAAACGGCTGTAGCACAATGGCACTAAAAATGGGGGGAAACAACAGAATGACACTGCCTTTTTTGTTATGCTTGTGGTAGAACCTCAATGAACCATACTTGTATCCAGCACAATTTTCTTCTGTTCATATAGCAAAAGAAGAATTCATATACAAGTGATATGTTTCTACAGGAACTATAAAATGCAGGAGTTACCGTAGATGAACAGTTGGTTATAACTATCAGAATATAAACTCCAGGACAGCTCCATATTTTTGCTTAGAGTTTTGCATTGGTTCCACTGTACAAATATTATATTGGAGAAATATTGTATCTGGAAAAAATGGTTTGGGTGATAACAGGAAGTCTTCAAAATGTTCTGATTAATTTGGAATCCAAGCTGTTGTCTTGAAATTTGGGAATTCAAATGCTGTTTTTCAGCCAGCCTGTTCACTCATCTGGACCCATGGTTCAGTCAGGGGGAAAATGTTGCAAACGAGTTCTCTAATTCCAATTAGCATTTTCATTGGTAAATTACAAGATCTCAGAAATACACATAACACAATAGAAAAGAACAATCTAAATATAGCTTGAAGAACTGAACATATACTTTTTTAAAAAAAAGAATAATATGTTGGCAAGTGAACCATATCACTTATATGAATTACATATTACAGTATCTGGGTAAAATGCTAGATTATACATTTGCTTCAGTTAAGTAGGCATCTATGGGAGACAAATCCCAAGCAAAGAGTCTTAATTAATAGGTCTAACTTTGATTAAGCCAGCTTCCTATATTTAAAACTGTTTTATCTCAATAAGACCAGTATCATATTTTTTGTTGTTATGGATCTGTATAAAACTTGGCTTTTAAGCTTATATAAGAAGGGAAGTTGGAGAGGAGAAGGGAGAGAAGGAGGAAGGATGGAAGGAAATCCATACATTAAATCCTCTAGGCTATACAGTTTTATCTGGATAGTTTGGTCTATATTATAATAATTGTTTTTGCAATGGCTAAATTTTTGCTTCAAGAACAATGTAAGAGTTGTCTGGTTCAAGCATTTAAATGGATGTTAGTATCATGAACAGTGATTTAGAGTACAAAGAGATTTGCTATTCTTTTTAAACAATATATTTTATGATTCATCATTTGGACATTATATCTCAGCCTATTTTTATCATAAATAAAAACAAATTGGACAGAGGAGGAAGAAGAAAAGGATAAAATTGCCTAGAGATTTCTGATGACTCCTGGAACAGAATAAAAGCCAATTTTTATACAGATGCATAACAACAATTAATAGGATACTGCTTATGATTCTAGGCTCTATATTCTATGAAAACAGAGTTGGCTTGTTATTACAGAGGTAATTGTGGAGCATTAGAATCTCTTTAATTGTAATGACTCATGATCTTTTCAGAAAATTAGTATTGAAAGATAAGGGACATTTTTTTCCTTTAATTGTTATTTTTGAATGAAATCATTGCCTGATTAATCTATTATTCTGCATTATGACTGAAATGATTCCTAACTAAGAAGGTTTGTTAAACCTCTGTGGCTATGATCCAAGTTACTGAAAGGCATACCGCTTGCACACTACTGCTATTCATTTCAGTAAAGACACCTTTTTCAACTCTAGAGAAATGGCTGTGGCTGGCATAAAATATTTTTGTTAGAGATTCCTTGAGTTGGGAAGGAGAGACTGTACCCTGTGTTGGACCCTGATGTTTGATGTCTTTCATAACTTTTTAAGTCCTTTTACCAGTACAAACATTCCAGTGTGTGTATGTGTGTGTGTCTACAGCGACTTGTTTATTGGCCCTTAATAAGCAACATGATAGACAGAGGGTAACTGTGGTCAAATGGGCAGAGTGTTTCATCAAAATCTATTTGCCTGTCACTTTTCTCTTCAAGAAACTTCAAGTTTCTTAAAACTATCATAAAAACATCAGTTGGAGTCTGTAACCATGTTCCACTGCAAAAAAAGAAAGACACATTTGCCATTTTTGCAGCAAATCTAAGATGACCTCTGCATACTAAATAAAAAATATTTGACAAAGAAATAAGTCTTTCTTTCAGATAAATCTAGTAAACCTTCTGGGTCTCATATTATCCATAGTTATTGATCCTGAGTTGAAATAACAGTGAAAGTTACATAGGTTCAAGCTTTAGTCTTTTTCCCCCCACAAAGTGGGTTGAATATTACATTTTGGGTAAGATTCCTCAGAAAAGAAACAGTGGCAGATTTCATGGTTACAGAAGGAAAGCCAATCGTCTTTGTAATCACAACAACTGCATAGGTCTATCTACTATATATGCAAATTTCCCCTAAATTTTCTGTTGGAATTTTCTAGAATTTTCAGTGTGGAACTGCCTGCTTCCTCTCGTTCTCTTTTTTATCTCAGGTTCATTATGCCCATTCTTTTAGCTTTGTCACTTCCACTGCATCCTCTGATTCATTCCAATATTGTCTTTTTCAGATGCTCTACGTGATTGACGCAATTGGCACAACACTTCCTTCCCACAGCGAACATTGGCAACAAGCATAGATTTTTCAGGAGACAAATCCATTCATGTCCTTAGAAGGTAAATGTAATCTGCATTTATGCCATTTTCTTCCCCTTATTTACCCCAGCTCAGATGCTTACTTGTTAATGATGTACTCATCTGCCAATTCCCGCTTTTTGTCAAGAGGATGAAAGAAGCTTGCTCCTTAGATTTAGATCTAGGTTTTTGCCCTCTTTAGGCTGCACTACATGCTGAGTGCATTACCAATGTAGTTTGTAGGAAAGAAAGGAACCTATTGACATACCACTTGTGCTAGTCTTTGTCAGTATGCAAGCAGGTTCAGGAAAAAACGAAAGCATCTCAATCAATTCCTAAAATGAGTTCTAGATATTGCTGGCATCTGGGTTGAACAAGCCAGTATATATTACTGAATGAAAGATACTTCAGCAGGTTAGATTCCTTGGGCAAGTCCTGGTAGTTCATTCTGAATGGTCATATTGTGACATGCTTTTGAATGGAAAACTTAATGTACATTCAAGGTAGTTTATATCATACATTGCTTTCATATTTTTGGAGAGGGAACTTGATGCCTGTCTTTGATAGTTATTTCTGCAACAATAATTTGGCATGTCTGTTTTTTTATGGAAAATTGTGCTGAACCTTCAGTGAATAACTATAGTCAGTGGTTTCTGTGAAAGTAAAAGGCAAGGCTCCAAGCTGACAGCAATCTAGTTTCTATTATTCTTAAGACTGAATATATTGTCTTAAATCTCCCAATATATCTCCTAATTAAGAGGCTATGGAATAGCTATTTATGCCTTGCATTAACAAGCTGGCAACAGCTCTAACTTTTCAAATCACTGGTTCTAAAAAAAGGAAGAGAAGCAGTCATAATCCTGCAGTGAATAAAGAAAAAAGTTCACTCTGAAAATAGAGGCTACATTGTCTTCCTTCATCATCACAGCTTCATTGTTATGGTTGCTGTTGAGTCTGCGTGGAAGGAGGCCAGGAGTCGGTGACTTTGTATCAAGCTCTTTATTGAAATCAGGAACCGAACTGGCTCTTAGGAAAACTTTGCAGCTTTTTATTTCCAAGCCGCCGCGGCCGCGGCCAATGGCACCACTTTGAATCTCCCGCGATTCGAATCTACTAATCGCGGGAGATTCTCAGCGAGCCAATCGGCGCGGCTTGCCTAACCAATCCGATCGCCCCGCGCTTTGGCCAATCAAAGCGTGGGGATCTCAAGAATTCAAATTAAGGTATAGAACACCCCAAACCTCTTGGTTTGGTCCTACGTAGCATAGTCCCGTAGGTAGGCGAGGCTCCGTCTTTGCCTACTGGACCTGCGCAGGTCAGTCGTAGGTTGGATCCCGGCCGGTTTGGTCAGGGTCTCTGTTTTTCTTGACTCGTTCATATTGGAGAACTAACATAGTTCTCCAAGGCGCCGCAGCTCTGTGACAAAATCACTGAAACTCTCGCCCGACCGCTGGTCCCGCCGATAAAATTTGTGTCGTCGGATGAGGATGGGTACGGCTGGAGCGTAGTGTCTCCGGAGTAATAGCTCGAGGTCATCCCAATCCATCACGGTAACATCGGCGGGCTTGGCTAGCGCTTTTGCCATCTTAAACACTGCGGGCCCACAGTGCGTTAGGAAGACGGCTCGTTTCTTCGGTCCGGTGGCATCCTTCAGGTCGTTGCATTTGAGGAACATGCGGAATCTGTCCGTGTAAGATTCCCAGTCCTCGCTAGCGGGGTTGAAGGGGGTTGGTGGCGCGATGCTGGCCATCTCGTCAGTTGGCTGGCTTCCGTCGGACACGTGCTTCGGTTCAGGATCAGAATCCCATCCTCGTCACCAGTGTTGAATCCATGTGGAAGGAGGCTAGGAGTCGGTGACTTTGTATCAAGCTCTTTATTGAAGTCAGGAACTGAACTGGCTCTTAGGAAAACTTTGTGGCTTTTTATTTCCAAGTCGCGGCGGCCGCGGCCAATGGCACTGCTTTGAATCTCCCGCGATTCGAATCTACCAATCGCGGGAGATTCTCAGTGAGCCAATCGGCGTGGCTCGCCTAACCAATCCGATCGCCCCGCCTAACCAATCTGATCGCCGCCAATCAAAGCGCGGGGATCTCAAGAATTCAAATTAAGGTACAGAACAGTTGCAAAATCTTTTCCAAGCTGGAACACAACTCCGGAGCAACAATAGCAGTAAATGGGCCAGAACAGCAAAAGTCATGATAGACATTTCTACGGACTGTCAAAACTGTGGCTTGATGACATGCCAGGCCTATGGCTCAGACTTTGGGAGATGGGCCAATGATCCGAAGTGTCTTCAAACCAAAGCCCTTCTTGAGGAAGAAACAATTGGATGATGCCATCTTATAATGATCTGTATAACATTACACACTAGGTTTCCTATTTCCTGTTGTTGCTTCGCAACACGGATCCCTCAAATTCTAATGGAATTGATATTGAACAAGGACATCAGAATAGTTTCAATTCTCATTCTGTCCTGGTGACTGGCTGTTAACTATTAAAAAAGAACAACCTAGTAACATGCTCTTAAAGCATTTAATATTGTTCAGCTGCATGGAAGAGCACCTGTGCATTTTTATAGTTATTTTATTTCTGCGCTATTAAGCTTCACTGTTTCTGCAAATGTCATCTGCTCTTGCTCTCTACTCTTTTCTTGAGAAAGCACTGCAGTGTGGAATCAGAGTGGACATTTCATCCATCCATTTCAATTGATTCTTGCCACCATACTTTCTGGTTTTTAGTTCATGCAAATATCCAATTTCTCCTGTCACCATGGTGCCACAAAATCCATTCCCCTTAGAAGCAATTTACAGGGGAGCGGGTTAATGAACTAATTTCATCAGCCACAAAGGTGAGGCATTTCAACATATGTTATGTCATTTTATACATTTTCTCAGGCAGAGGATGTTAACTTTCAAATTATAGTGGTTATTTTCTTTAGGGACTAGTCTTGGTGCAAATGATTGAAGCAGGCAGCGTCTCATAGTAGGCTGCAATTTTGATTTGTTCTGGTTTGAAGTTTGTCCTTGGAAGTTTCAAAAGATCATTTAAAGCGGCAGAACACAGAATATAGAAGTATAGGAATGGAAGAGACCTCAAAAGTCTTCCAGTCCAATCCCCAGCTCAAAGCAGGGGACTGTGTGCCATTCCAGTCAAATGGTTGTCCAGTCTATTTTTTAAAACCTCCAGTGATGGAGCACTCACAACTCCAGGGGGACAAGCTATTTCATTGAATATTTTTTCTCACTGTCAGAAACTTTCTCCTTCCTTCTAAGTTGGATCTCTCTTTAACAATCTTCCATTCTTTACTTCTTGTCTTGCCCTCTGGTGCTTTGGAGAATAAATCAGTCCTCTGTGACAGCTCCTCAAATACTGAAAGACAGCTATAATGTCCCCCTTAATCCTTCTGTTTAATAAGCTAGAACAGCCATTCATCCATTCATCATCATAATTTCACTTCCATATCAGTTGTGTCAGCCTCATTTCTGCAACCTCAAAAAAAAACAAAAAACAAAATATGTATTGAGACATGGGGAATTGCCATCCATTTTTTTCTGAGTTGTCTTTGATTTAATCTCTCACTAATTTTTCTGACTTGATTTGAAGTAAGGAAGAGAGAAGAATCACTATTGATATGGAAAGATTTAACTTGAAAGTTGTGGTGCAAATAGTGCTGTTTTTTCTGCAAATTCATGAACACGGTTAAAAGAATCCAACTAATATGAATTATGCTGTTAATAGATGTACAGGTATAGCAGCTTGGTTAATTCATGCCTAAGTCATGTTGTGCTTTGACTGGCTTGTGGATAAGAAAATTAAAATACATTATGAAACATTTGTCCTTTCTTAAATCTTTCATTTTAAATAGCCTGTTCTGATTTTTGCAGCATGACAGAGATAATGAATACATGTGAACCTGAATTTACCTTGAGCCAACCTGAGGAAGAAGGAGGCACTTCCACTCAGGTAAGTGTATGTATGCAAATTGAATACAAAGCTACAAGTCAGACAAAATCACATCTTCAAACTGTCAGAACAATTTAGCTTCTTAGAATGAAACAGCACAAGATCATAGTGTATAAAAATTGAAAATATATTTTAAGCTGAAGTGCAAGAAGGATTATAAACTAGGTTTTGTTAATGACTATCATTTTGGTGAAGCTTGGAACTAAATTCTTTTTGAATATAATGGAAGGTGACAGTGTTTCACAAAACATAGTACTATCAAAGTTGCTTACCGAAATCCATTAGGTTTTACATCAGTGAATCAAGTGACATATTTTAAAAAGTAGATTCAAGACCAAGGTACCAGAAAACATCTAGAATGTAGAAACCCATGAACAGCTACATTATTTGGAGTACCACTGGAAAATGGCGATACATACTAATCAAACAAGATTGCCTTTCTGATAACTTATCTCTATCTCTCTATGTAAGGGATGGATAATCTTACAGTAAATTGTACTTCATTTTTGGGAAAACTATAGATGAGAAGTTGGGTGGGATTATGTAATGCATGTGGGCTGATCAAAATGTTCTAATTTTTCCTATCTAGAAGGCGATGTTCATGTGCTTCCAACTTTAATAGGGCCAAAGATTTAAATGCAACTTTTGACAATTAAAGAATTTCCTTATTTACAGTCAATGCAATGCTCAGTATGGAAATACTGATCTCCTTTTGACTAAATGCCATTCTCTTTTATGTAACTTGGAACACAAAGTCCCCATAGATTCAAGTTCTAAGGTTCTATAACATATTTTCCAGCAGAATATAGTTTTGAATGAAGAAATTAGACCCACTACATCATATACCATATTTAAAACAAGTAAAGCAATAATGAGGGAAATGGTAGTCTATAATGATAACAGTGTTATTTTTCCAACTTGGCTCAGAGGTTGGTGGCGTGACATCCTGTTTTTGTTCAGCCTAATGAAAATAAGGCAATCCACTTTGCACTGTATTTTCCTAATATGTTTATATGTGACCCTTCAAAACCAAATTTTCACAGAGTAGCTTACAATGCACTGAAATAAAAAAATAAAATTGTGAACAATAATTAGAATATTGTACATAAGAGTAAATATATTTAAAATAAACACTAATATGCACTGTGTCAATTGTGTATCAATTTGAGATTTTATATTTACAATGATTTATAACAACATGCCTTTACCACAATTGCTGTATTTCAGAGTAATATTGTTGCACAGTGTATTTTTGGAGAAGTGGGTTTTCGTTATAAATATGTATCTTTAGGGATGTCCTTGAGCAGAATCAGTTGTTATGTAAGGCTAGCCTACTTCAGGCTACAATTCTAAAATACCCACTCAGGACATTTGAAATTGGATAGCTTGTATAACAAATTTACCTCTTCCTCTTTGCGGAATGTTTATGATTTAATGGAAAAAGTGTGTGGAGATATTGAAAATTGACAAATAAAATAGATGTCTGGATTTTTCCCTGCATAATTACACAAATGTGATAAGTTGACTGTATAAAAAAAGTACAGCCTAGAAATACCCATAATTTGGGAATCTCCCTAAATTTTCTTTGCAAGTTCTAGTGTATGTCTGATGTATTATCTATTCTTCAGTCACATACAATTAAATAAAGATGAAATAATCTAAGGATTTGATAAAAGGCAAAAAATAAGTTGAAATAAGGATATGGCAGGGAATCCGTTTGGCCATTTTTATTGGAAAATAGGGAGATCTGCCTTGGGCAACTATTCTTCATTCTTCCTCAATATATACATTTTTACATGCATTCCTATTAAGAATAATTCTTGTTGATGATGTGGTATATTATGTTTTCTATAATCATTTTATACCTGGGTGACTGAGAATTTTAGTCACAGCTTTAAATCTGGTGTTTAGACCTACCACATGTTTACACTGGCATGAATTTTAAAAATACTTGATAAGTTTTCAAACGCAGCAAATGAAGCACCCTCTGTGGATTAATGTGCACTCTCCAGATTGACCAGTGAGGATAACAACAAGAAACAGAAACAAAAGTAGACAGTGAAGTTCAGTGATTGAACAATTTTAAGACCCCATGCCAGAGACCAAACGCCTGTTTGGTCATTTGTGCTTCCATTTGTAGTTACTTCAAGGGCTCATATATGCCTCATTCCTATCTATGTATTATAATTTCTGCTATTTCCCATTCAAAATGAAAAAGGTCTTCAGCAGTCCTGACATAAGCCTTAGATTAAAAATCAGGCTTGTCAGATTCTACATCTTTTCTATCCTGCTCTATGGAGTGGTGAGTTGGTCTCTGACAAAAAGCCACTTGAAAGGAAGAGAAGTAATGTGAAATGTGGATTTATAGGCAGCTGTCATGTATAAATTGGATTGACAAAATCAGAAATGAGGAAGTGATATGCCACCCATGAAAGCCAAGGGAAGTCATCAAAACCATGAAAAAGTGAAAGTATTTTGGACATGTGATGCGACACCCAGAAAAACATGGCATACTTCACTTAATCCTCCAAGGAAAGAGGGAAGGCAAATGAGGTCAAGGCAGAAGAACATCATGGCTTCAAAATCTAAGGGACTGGTTTGGACAAAACTCAGCAGCACTTTTTTGTGCAGCTGCTGATAAAAAATAGGATTACCAACATGATCGCCAACGTCCGATGATGGATATGGCACAAGAAGAAGAAGAAGCCACTTCCCAGTCGTACAAGCCATGGTGGTGCAGTGGTTAGAACGCACTATTGCAAGCTATTTCTGCATGTTAAAACAAAATGCCTGTCAGTCCTGCCTTGATTTGAACCTTAGGCAAGAATGATCCATGACTCCATTTTTGAGAGAAAGGTATCATTTTACTACAATCAGGTGAAATATAGAAAAACAAAGCCATGCCTGAGATTCCCATGCCAATTCCCTCGTGAAAATCCCTTGTTTCCCACATCTGTCTTCCATTGGTCCCTTTGGGTCCTCTCATATTCAAACCAGAGGTGGTATTCAGCAGGTTCTGACCAGTTCTGGAGAACTGGTAGCAGAAATTTTGAGTAGTTCGGAAAACCGGCAAACACCACCTCTGACTGGCAACTTTACAGTATCCTTCCCTTGCCACACCCACCAAGTTTTCAGAATGGTTGTCCTTGGAATTCAGCTGCATTCTTCTTTTTGGCCAAGTGTCCTTGGCCAAGTGTATCTCTGGCCAGCACACAGCAGTTTGGAGAGCCTCCCCCTTCCCTCCCACTCAAACTCCCCACTCCAGAGTTTATGGCAGGTTATCACTAAGCAAGATGAAAGCAGGAGAGAAGTGGCAGATGCCTCATCATAGACATTTATTTTATTTTTAAGTAAACTATTTTTAATTTTTTAAAAAAATATATTTAAAAACCTCCATCCATGCTAAGGAACTGACAACTTGCCCTTAATAGGGATGTTAGCTAATCATTTCCTTGGGCTTTTTGAAATTAATTGAAAACCCATAAATATCTAGAAAATGTGGGTTATGGACCAAGCCAACGCATCAGTAACAACCCTAAATAGCTTTACTTTGCAACAGGCTCGTAATCCTGCACTTCTCATTGGCCCACGGATAGTGAGTTGTGATTGGTCGTTTTTGGCCGGTCCGATAGGCTGTTAGTGGGCCTCTCTGATTGGACGCTTGTTAGAACAGTAAACTCAAATCATTGGTTGTTTTGACAGCAGCCAGCTCTATAAAAGAGCTGCCTCTGCCCAAGTATTTGCTCTGTTCTTAATTCACAATAAAGAGTTGAAGTCACAGTTCGATGTCTCATCTCCGTTCCTTGCACCCATGCTCAGGACTTAACACTGATGATGAGGATGGGATGCGGAGACGATAGAGCTGACTAAGTACTCATCGAACAAGACAGAGCATGTGGCTGAAGAGCGCACGCAACGAACGCTAGAATGACCAGCGGCGCCATACCACCCACTCCATTTGACCCAGCAAACGAAGACTGGGACTCGTATATAGACCATTTCCAGATGTTCCTACAGACCAACAATTTAAAGGATGCTACGCCTGGCAAGAAACTAGCAGTCTTCCTGACCCACTGCAGCCCTGCCGTTTTCAAAATGGCTAAAGCACTTGCCAAACCGGCGGAAGTGAAGACCATGGATTGGCATAACCTCACGCCAATCCTCCGGGCCCATTATGCACCCGCAGTACCTACACTGATACGAAGATATGAGTTTTACCAGAGGGTCCAACGGAAGAACGAGAGTGTTGGGGACTTCGTAGCCAACCTCCGGAACCTAGGAGGCCTTTGTGGTTTTGCAAACCTTGAGGAAGCCCTGAGAGACTGCATAGTTCTGGGTTTAGATGACCACACTGTGCAGAGTAAACTCATGGCGAAAGGAGACATCAGCCTTGCAGATGTCATTGCCGACGCTACTGCCACAGAAGCAACCAGGAAGTCAGCCGCTCAAATGTGCCCAGCAAACGCACCGCACCGCCAACTTGTTAACAATAACCCGCTCTCCTCTGAGAAGCACGCTATTACCGCCCATCATGAAGACCTCGAGTCATCCTCAGATAGTGAGGAAGAGGAGGTCAACTGACTCCGCTCGGAACAAGAGCAGAGGAACCAGAGACTTTCATGCCAATGTGCTGGTTGCGGGGCAAACCACCCACGATCGGACTGCAAATTCCTCGATGCACTCTGCCGTTCCTGTGGGAAAAGAGGCCACATCGCAAAGGTCTGCAGAAGCAAGCGAGAGTCCAGTCCAAGCTGAAGGGAGAACAACCTCCGTCGGGAGACAGGCAAACCACCTGGAAATCAGGACCACCTGAACCACCAATGGAACAACCACTACTACTACAGAAATCGAGCACCTGCCTCTTCAACGAGACGAGAAGAGGCACACCAAACCATTATTATCAGCCACGCTTCATCGCTAGATGCAAGAAAAATCCGCGTAAAGGTTACTATTGAGAATCGACCATGCATGATGGAAGTCGATTCGGGGTCATCCCTGTCGATGGTCTCCTGGAAAACCCTCAAACAGCTGATCCCTGCCATCTGTCGCCAGGACCTCAGCACTCAAAGAATCATCCTGAAAGACTGCCAGGGAAACAGAATTCCAGTTGTCGGTTCCAGCCACGTCCAAGTATCCTTTAAGGACCGCACCGTGATGCTTCCCCTGACTGTCATTGATCGTGACCGGCCCAGTTTGTTAGGGTTACAGTGGTTCACCCCACTCGGAATTGAACTAGCCGGCATACACCAAACTGGAAGCGATGACTGGGAAGAGGCCCTCATCCAGGAATTCCAGGACATGTTCACAGAAACATTAGGCAAATACAAGGGGACCCCTATATCGTTTAATCTCAGCCCCGATGTAGCTCCCATTCATCTTAAGCCTCGTTGGGTGCCTTTTGCCCTCAAGCCGAAGATCGACGAGCAGCTAGATAAACTAATAGCCCAGGGTGTGTTGGAACCGATTGACCATGCCCGTTGGGAAACTCCAATAGTAACGCCCATGAAGCCAGATGCCTCGTTAAGAATTTGTGGGGATTACCGGGCCACCCTAAATCATGCTCTTCAACAGAGCGCCTACCCAGTACCAGTGGTCCAACACCTTCTTCACTCCCTGGGTGGCGGAAAAATATTTGCAAAATTGGACTTAGCTCAGGCATACCAACAGCTACCCGTAGACGCGACAACTGCAGAAGCCCAGACAATAGTTACACATAGAGGTGCCTTCAAGTGCAATAGACTCCAATTCGGAGTAAGCGTGGCGCGTGGCATTTTCCAAAGTTTGATGGAGAGACTATTACAAGGCATAAAAGGCGTTGGGCCTTATTTTGACCTCCCATTCGGAGTGGGAGCCATTTTAAGCCACGTCCTGCCAAATGGTAATGAGGCACCTATTGCGTTCTTTTCAAGAACTTTGTCTAAAACTAAAAGGAACTACAGCCAACTGGATATAGAGGCTCTCACTATTGTATCCGCAATTAAACGTTTCCATGAATATGTGTATGGGAGACCCTTTGCCATAATTACAGACCACAAGCCGCTACTTGGTATTTTGGCGGGAAACAAACCAACTCCCCACATCTTATCACCAAGAATGACACGTTGGTCGGAATTTTTAGCCGCCTATGATTACCAACTGCAACACCGCCTGGGGAAAGCCATTCCCCACGCTGACGCTTTGAGCCGCTCTCCACTACCAGACGTCATAGAGGACCCAGATCCAACCCTAGCCATATTGCAGATCGAAACTCTTAAATCACCGCCGCTGACTGCTCGAGACTTCGCCTCAGAAACGAAAAAGGACGCTTCTTTGGCATGAGTCCTCAGCTGGGTGGAACGGGGTTGGCCGGACAGCATACCCAACGACACTTTCAAGCTATTCAGAAATCAACAGACAGAACTATTCTCCCAAAAGGGCTGCATCTTGTGGGGAGACAGAGTTGTAATCTCGGAGAAATTGCAACATAAAGTTTTAAAAATGTTGCACGATGGACATCCAGGCATCATGTGGATGAAGGCATTGGCCAGGAGTTATGCATGGTGGCCTAGGTTAGACAAACAGACAGAGACCTGGGTAGCGAAGTGCAGCAAATGCCAGGAGACTCGCTCTGCTCCTCCAAAAACACTCCCAACTCAGTGGGAAATGCCTCGAGGTCCCTGGTCCCATATCCACATCGATTTTGTGGGACCCACAAGAGGACACACTTTCCTCCTAACAGTGGATGCCTATTCTAACTGGCTCGAGGTCCACAAGATGAAAAGAACCACCACAGAGGCAGTCATTAAAAAACTGAATAAGCTATTCGCTACCCACGGATTGCCGGATGTCCTGGTCTCCAATAATGGCCCCCAATTCACTGCCCTGGCATTCGAACAGTACCTAGCAGATCAGGGCATCCGCCATGCCTTAACATTGCCAGCTCACCCTGCGGCCAATGGTAGGGCTGAACGAATGGTTCAATTTGTAAAAAAGACTTTACACAAAATGGACCACGGTGACATTGACCACAAAATAACTTGAATGCTTCTCCTCCAACATATTACCCCAAGCAGCACCACAAACAGAACCCCAGCTGAACTCCTGATGGGCCGGAAACTTTGCTCGCATCTCAATCACCTCCACCCTAATTACATGCCAGAACAACCCCCAGGATCCAGCAGCAAGTGTCGATCATTCCAGGAAGGTGACCCTGTTTTTGCGAAAAATTTCTCGGGTGACCCATTGTGGGTCCCCACTACCATAACGCAACTTACGGGACCCCGATCCTACCGTCTACAAACTGCAGATGGTAAAATGTGGAAGCGCCACATAGACCAACTTCATCCCAGACTAGCCCCTATTCCCATCTCATCCCCTGAATCTCTAACTGGGGGGGGGGAAGGAACATCGAGGGGGCCGAAAAAGAAATAACAGATGACTTAACAATTGAAACCCAGCAGTCTACACAACCAACCAGGGGATACTCACCGCCAGAAGGAGAACTGAGCCGGGGAGTGGCCTCGCCATGTGACAGCACCGTGATGGAAACAGATCCAGGGAACCCAGAAGACAGCGCTGGCGAAAGCAGAGAGAACAGCCCAGAGCCATTCGACGGAACAGCGGGACCGTTTTCGCCATCCAGCTCAGCAAGCAGCCCACCGGAACCAGAGCCAGGACAGAAACCAGTGGAACAGCGCAGATCAAGCAGACAGGTGAAGCGACCTGCCTACTTACGAGAATACGTCACCCCACCCCTCAGACGGAACCTGGGGGGAGGGGTGTTATGGACTAAGCCAATGCATCAGTAACAACCCTAAATAACTTTACTTTGCAGCAGGCTCGTAATCCTGCACTTCTCATTGGCCCGCGGATAGTGAGTCGTGATTGGTCGTTTCTGGCCAGTCCGATTGGCTGTTAGCGGGCCTCTCTGATTGGACGCTTGTTAGAACAGTAAACTCAAATCATTGGTTGTTTTGACAGCAGCCAGCTCTATAAAAGAGCTGCCTCTGCCCAAATATTTGCTCTGTTCTTAATTCACAATAAAGAGTTGAAGTCACAGTTTGATGTCTCGTCTTCGTTCCTTGCGCCCATGCTCAGGACTTAACAATGTGCTTCCCTATTGCAAGTATTGGTAGAGTCTGTGCTGGCTGGCAGTTGGTTCTGTATCTTTCTCTATCTGGCATCTAGCCTTTGAAATCTTCCATGTAAGGAGACTGAAACCAGATCTGGAGTCATTTATATGGAGATTGATCTGATGATACTTGTATTAAAAACCATCTTGTTCTCAAGTAACCATGCTCATTAATATTTGCAGTATAATTGCTCTTGTGGCTTCATAACCATTGTAATTGGTTAGAGTTGAGGCTGTCAGCTGCACTCATGCCAGATGATTAAATATTGGATATTTGTATTAAACAAATATTAACCATCAGAATGATAACAGTGCAAATAGCAATATGTCACAATATTGTCCATTGTTTATAGCTGTGTCAATAAAGTACAAAAGGTGGGAGGTAAAGCTTCTTGGTTTGCCAGGACAAATGCTGCACTATTTCTTATTTCTATTGCCCAATGACCTTGTATCAGACTGGCAAATGTTTAAGCTAAGAGGCCACAGCAGGAGGCAATGCGTATTGAAAGTCTAACCTTGTTTTTTGGGGGGGGTGATACCAAGGAACCCATCTGTATGTTGCCTTTCTATTCTGTCAGTTTTAAATATTCCAACATGTTCTTCCCTGGGCTAAAGGGAAGAAGTGTTCCTTGGTTTGACAGAAAACAATCTTTTACTTGAATTCATCTTCAAAATGTTGCTTACCTTTAATTGATTTTAATGTTCAGAACAGTTAAGATAATGAGTTTAAGGTGAAGTTTAAAGATAAATTGAGATAAATTGCATGATAAGAATTATTTCGGTAGCATTCCTTTCTGTCTTCTGGTGCATAAAATGGAAAATGCAAGTTCATAAGAAGCCCAAAGCAGATTATGAAGAGCATAGCAACTATCACCACCATTGCCCCATTATTGCCAGTGGAGATCAACAGGATACCACTAAAAATAAAATTACTAGTTTGTAATACGGACGTATCCATTTCCTCTAGAACTTTAGTTTATCTTTCCTGGTTTATGATAGTTATGTGTTGCAAGATTGTTCTAATTATTGCTATGGGATTTGATAGTTTTTCCTTTTTATAATCTTTAATGGCATTTTTAAACATTGAAACAGAGAACATCCATTTGCTCCTATAGATTTTTTTTTATACATGTCATTACAACCTGATCATCGTGATGAAAACAGTCAAATTCTTCATTGTACTTCATAGGCTTTTCCAGATGCCCATGAAAAGTATCCAAAACTGTCAAAGAGATTACCATCCATTGTGGTAGAGCCATCTGAGATGGGGGATGTTGAAAGTGGAGAGCTTCGTTGGCCACCAGAGGATCTGAAATCAGTGGAAGACAAGAAGGCTCTTGCTGCACAGAGATCCTGTGCTCAGCAACACCAGATGGATCTTGAAAGTATGAACATTTTAATTAACTTTTACTGGGGAAACATGTTAAAAAGAGTGTGACCTTGCCTGTACTGGCACACCATAATAAAAAAAAAATGTTGAACTTATGTATTCTTATTCAAGAATACACCAGTTCAAGCATAGGCAGACCTGGTCTTCAAATCCCATTAGATCAGCCTATTCATGTTAAATGACAAGGGATAAGTGTAAGCTAAACATCTGGCCACCAAGCTACCTGTTTTTTTTGACAGAGCACCATGATAGGTCTCTTCCAAGACCGTGCACCCTTTCCTCCTCCAGTTTAACCTTTCAGAAATTTCAGTTTCCATTTACAACTATTCCAACCAATTGTATCATCTAGTATAATTATTTGAGATAAAGTAACTTCATATATCATGTGGCTTTAACAAACTGTGGTTAGGTTAATCATAATTTCTCTAACACAGGAACAATTGTTTCTCTCCAGGTGCTGCACCACACCAAGACATAGGAGATAGTACAAAATCCAGTGAAAGCAGAACTGAGGATGACTAAGGAACTTCATTCAACAAACTAAAGCTGTGGTGGGACCCTCATTGGAAAGCTGGCACATTCTGAAGGCTTGTCAACATGCTCTATTTTAAAACCATAGAAGGTTTTAATTTTAGTTCTATTATTAGGTTAGTACACGGCAAGAAATTTAGGGGCTTTAGAACTGCTTCTTTTCAGGCTGGAATTCATATAATTTCAATTTCCTTTGAGGAAAAACAGAGCACACTAGGTAGTTCTTCCTGGTTCCTTTTATTAATGCCACAAAGGAAAAAATAGAAGCAAAACTATTCATATCAAACACCAAAAAAATTTTTTTAATCAATTGCAATTAGCACTTGTAAGTGAAATTGCCTCTTAAAGATAAAAGAGCTATCTGGTATTGATACCAAGACACAGGGTTTGTTTGCCATAGAATATATTAAATCAATTAAACCTCTCTTGTTTTAGCCATTTAAAACTAGCACTGTGATATTATGGATAATAGATGTAATATAATGTCACCTTCTAACTTTGTACTTTTTTTTGTATAGAAAAAGTTTCATTTTTAAATCTGGATTAAATGGAGAATTTAGGACTGCCTTTTTATGATGCGCAGCAAGGATCTTTACTTATCCCTTATCTCTTTTTCTGTGCAAATTCCAGTGAACCAGCCTTTTATTAGCACTGTATTTGAGAGAAAATGAGTTAACATTTAAGGAATTCTTTACCAGTGTACATTTTGAATGGAAATAGCTGTTCATTATTTGTGAACCATGTTAGTTTTGTGTAACTTCAGCCGCCTTTTCTATTGTTTTTGCAAACAATTTGTGACCCAAATGCTAACCTGGTTTAACTGGGCTTGTTTCGAAAGGGAAAAAGAGAACATTGCTTATGTCATGGCTGTTTTAGGACATTTCCAATGCATTTGTATATAGACTCTGCTGAAATGTTTATCTATAATTTTGGATCAAAGACTAGATAGAAATGGCCAGGACAGACGTAAGATGCATTTTCTATGTAATTAATGATGCCCCTCAGACCATCTGCTTTATATGGGTTATTTAACCTGTTGTAGGCTTTTGCACAGGGAGAGTCTTTAGTGGAACCGCACAGTAGCAGTGAATAGGGTAAATTGATATAGCAGTTATTCCCAAGAATGCTTTCCAATGCTTTAACTTCAATGTGGTCACCAAAATACAGCCTCCAGAATTGGATAGAAGTCATGACAAAGTGATATGATAAAGCAAAGAGATATTTGTATGTTAATTTCAAGATTAACTCTACTTGACTTGATTTTTGAATTTTGATGTTTTAGGGTAAGTTTTCACTATTTTAGCACAAAGAAAGTTTTCTTTCTGTAAGTAGTTACATTGAAATAAAGCTCTCCAGGGAGATGATACTAAAGTACATTTTATGCATATATGGTAATAATCAAAGCTCAACCTATTAAAACAATATTGGAATGGCTGGGAATGATACATTTTCACTCATGACTGATATAAATAATCATTATTATTATGAGCATCAGCCTTAATATGTTTGTACACCAGCTAAGGAAATTTGTAGTATTCAATTTTTTAGAATTTGCTTTCTTAATATAGGAGTCCATGCTTTATTTTAAAAGTGTCTACCAATCTTAGATTAACAGATTGAAGTCTGTGTGGGCATAAAAAGTTCTAATAATTTCCCAAATTCTCTTTGTTACTTTCAAACAAGATTTGTTATTTACTGAAACTAGCAAAACAGCAGCTATCCATATGCCATGCTTAACATTAGGAAAAAGCTAAAATCCTGAGTGGAAGAAAAATGTTCTCCATACAAAAATTACAAGGATACCTATAGGAAGGGAGTCAAAAAAAAGGCAAGATGGCAGCCACAAACATGGAATTGAAGTGTCACCTCTGACACACATAAAAAAGAAGCAGGCTTTGATTGCAAGATTGTGGCAGCCATTTTGACTTTTTTGTTTATTTTATTTATTGGCCAAATTTATATGGCTGCCTATCTCAGAAGTGGCTCTGACATACAACAGTCAAACAAAACAATGATATAAAATTATAATAATAAAACTATAAACAACCATTATTAAAATATGATTAAAAATTAAAATATGTAAATCACAAAGTACAGAGAGAGTCTAAATATAAACCACAATAGGGGAGCCATCTTAGAATGTGACTGGTTTCCTGGAGCCCCACACCTGGTGAGACAATTTCTGGAATATCAACATATGGAAGACATGCAAAACAGATGCTCTACATTTTTTTTTCTTTAGATATGGAATCCTTATTGGTGAACCTTCTATCAGAGCTCACTGTGATCTCCTCATAGAAATCCTCCCCTTCCTCTATGTTGCTGCAATGAGTACTATATTATTCCAAAGAGCTTCACTCATAAATGCTAGGTAGTGGTGATTAAAGGAACAGAGTGTGTATGCCTGTGTGGTGTATTTGTGTGGGTTTGAATCACGTTATGAAAAGAAGGAGCTTTTTATACAAAATTAAGGATTGGTCTAGAAATATGTGTTTGTAGGAAATTACAGAGGTGGCCACAGAGAAGGAATGTGGCATTTAGCAAAACATGAATTTAGTCCCAGAAAGGAATAAAATGCTAGAAGGAAATTTAAACTAATTCTGCCTTAACTCTCTTTAGTATAAGAAAGGAAGGGGGGGGGGGGAATTCAGCCTTTCAGGATTGATAGGTCAGGTCAGGAAACAGATACCACAAGAAATACTAGAATACTACTTGACTGGTATAGACTATAGTACAGTAGCCGGATCTTGAAAGCTTCTTCCTTTTCTGGGCTTCATTCATGTTAACTAATTGATGTGTTCCTTTTCCAAGGTCATCTCTGCAGCTCTCACCAGCATAACAGGAAAGCTTTTATAGTAGTCTTTTCTTTAGAGGGATAAAGTAGCCTTTTGCTAAGTTAAAACCTGTGAAATTTTATAAGGGGAGCTCTATGTTTATGGAGTAAAACTGAAGCTTTATCTTCAGTTACTCTTCTCCACTTATTCACTGACCCTACTTCTTCTATGTCTCCCCACTTACAATGCTTGAAAAATAAAAATGAAAACAGGTACATATTCTCTCTTGTTACATAAAACTGTCCTAAATGTATATCTACTATTTTTAAAAAGAGATAATTTAAATTTGATTGTAAACTTCCACTGTTATGATTGCTCTTCACATCATATACCAGTCTCACTTCTAAAATGAGTAACAATTCCAAATGAATGAAACTGGTTGGGTTTGGTCCCAAAATGGGACTCGTAACCTTGAAATTTTCTTTTTAGGATCTTTTTCACTGCATGAGAATCACTACCGGTATAATGAAAAATATTTTAATAAGATTGTTCTATATATATTATTAGTAATCAAATTTTAATAAATTTATTTAAAAACTTGAGCAATAGTCACAGTAAGGTGGAAGTATACAACTTTTTCTTAGACAAAGTAAGCAGTTTATGTAGAAAAGGTAATTCATTATTTTGGGCACCAGGTGGCTGGTACTGGTTCCATCATATAGGGTTAGAGAGGTTATGTCTCCAATATAGGACAAGGGAGTTAACCTGGTTAATACATTAAAGTAGAAACCAAGAGTTCCACCTTAGGCACAAAGCCACCTTAGGCCAGTCATTCTCTCTCAGCCTTACCACTTCCAAAAAACCTTGCCAAGAAAACTGCAGGGACTTATCCGGGCAGTTACCAAGAACCAACATTGATTAGAAGGCATAAAAATAAAATAAAATAATTAAAATGGATAGAATGTGTCCTGTTATGATGGACTTTATTTTTTTAAAAAATGAAGTCATAATCTTGTCACCAAGTGAACTTTTTGTTGACTGACTTAAAGTTAGCCCACCTCAGCTCTAGTGAAAAATAAAATCAAACGTAGAAGTCATAAACCCCATTCAGGTATCTAGCAATTCTCTCTTACAGTCTGCCAGGTGCTTTGAATAAAAATTGTGCAGAATATGGTAACTAACTTCAGAAGGATGGAAGGCTGAGTCAACTTTGAGCCTGACAAGATCAAACTGCTGGCAGAATTAGCCTGCAATACTGCATTCTAACCACTGCACCATCTGCTCCTATCTGATCCTTAGCTCAAATTAGGTCGTGAGCATGGTATTTCCAAGAAAATCCAGCAAGGTTTCACTCAAAAGTGAATATATATAGGAATATAACTTAATTCCAGTGGTTCTCAACAGGACTTAATATAGTCTTGATAAAGAGCTGAATATATATTTCAGGATACTTTTCTTAAAAGCTGGATGACAATCCTCCAGCATTTTTCATCTGCCTCCTTTTATCTCCAAAGCCACCAGCATCATTTTAGAGCATTCAGGCTATTGTGTATAGGCTCAGATTGCATTGTGCAGCTCTAAATGTCTTCAAGGTGACACAATTTATACAGAATGCTAGGATATAGGCTGATACAATTAAACTGAATGGTGAGACATTTGGCACAGCAGAAGGAAGCATTTCTTTGTACAGTGCATAGTTAAGCTGCAGACTGCATGGCTCAAAGATCTGGAAATGATGTTTAACTTGGACAGATTTAAAAAAGGAATTAGACAAATTCATGGAGAACAGGATAATGAATGTTGACTAATCATGATGGCTATATAATCATCAGGATAGGAGGCAGAGCATTTTTCAATACCAGTTGCTTAAGAGCATATATGAGAGAGTAATATTTTGTTCATGCCTTGATTGTGGATTAATCATAAACACCTCCATGGTTACTGTAGGAACATGCTTCTGATCAAGATAGACTGTTGGTTTGCTCCAGCTTTGCTTTTCTGATTGTATGCTAAATGTAAATGTTTTAATTACATTTTCTTAAGTAACATTTAATTTCAAGAGAGGTAAATTTTATAAATTAATGAGAAAGAAAAGTGAGAAAACTGTTTCAGGAATACAAATGTATTCAATGGTGCATAGCCCTATATATAACATTATTTTATCTGTGTATAACGGGATTGTCCTGCCTACTAAACTTAATTAATTGTTTCTGTATTTCCTTTGTTTTGGATGAAATGCTTTGTAGGAAGAGGGAAACACTCAGAATGGTCATATTTTTGTAGACTATTAAAAACAAGATATGGATAAAGGTTTTATGGAATATAATATATTGTTGGATACTGCACCTTTGAAACTTTGATTATTTTTTGTAAATTGCCATCTATGTATAAATTCCAATAATGCTATGTCTTGCAGATGTAATTAAATCAATTAAAAGCCTACATGGACCTAATTTGGTAAGCTAATATATCAAATATTTATTTTAAATTGTGTTTTCCAATTTAACAAGCAAAGCTTCCTCTACCCTCAAAAGCTATATTGGTGAAAATATAAGAAACCTATAGCATTCCTGTAATAAAGGTCAGGCATGGAAAGCAGGTAGTTTAAATATATAGACATATGCTATTTTCATTCAGTTCTGCCAGCAGATACTCTCCTAAAACATTTTTGACTGATGAGGAAAATATTTACAGCCCAACACAGATTATTTTTGTAAAATAATACAGCTATAACAGTGAAAAACAAATGTTCTTGCAGATTAGATCATGGGAGATAAGAGAAGGTCATTACTTTTCAGTATGGAATGGCTCTTGTTACATGCAAATTTTATTTATTTATTGTTTGTTTGTTTGTTTTAAATTGATATGCTATCTATTCCACTATCCAAAGCAACTTTGGTTAGACTAGATAAAACGGCAGACTAGATAAAATGTTGTTGAGTTCTACATGTTTTCTTTTATTCCTGTAGGGTTTTTAAATGAAAGACACAGCAGAAGTTTTAGAAAACCAAAGGAAGATTACAAGTGGAAATTATATTGTTTGCCCTTCCCCCACATTATTCTTCCTGAATGAGGCAGGGCAATTTGAAACAAACATCTGACCTGGACTCCATCACAGAAACCCCACATAAATAATATGATTAATACAGAATGAGTGTTATTTAACTTTTTATTTTCAGGATTCAAGTAATGTGTGCGGCTGTATAGCCATAAAAAATGACACTATCTAGGCACAAGAAGGCAGTTTGCTGGAATCTCAGGAAGGAAGGAAGGAAGGAAGGAAGGAAGGAAGGAAGGAAGGAAGGAAGGAAGGAAGGAAGGAAGGAAGGAAGGAAGGAAGGAAGGAAGGAAGGAAGGAAGGAAGGAAGTTTTAAAAGATGGCAGATTCCAAATTATCCTAATACGCTTTAAGACCACAGATGGACTATGTGAGGAGTAAAGAAGGAATGCAAAATACAAAACTTACTTCAAGGTTGGAAGAATGGGAGGAGCATTATCTTGTAAAGCCACTGATAAGGAATTCTGAGAATTGGGATTCAGCAGCAACTAGCCTCAATTCTTATATTAGGGTATAAATCTTCTCATAATGGTTCAAGTGATTGAGAAAGCTATTGTAAAATTAATTTAAGAAATAGTAAGTGCCAGTGATTAAAATAATATTGACAATCGCTTGGGGTGCGTGGAATGGTTAAGGTTGTGGCAAAAGAATTGGTGTTGCTCAGTGGCTTAATAGATGCCGGAGAAGATCTGTTCTCTGGTGATTTGTGACAGAGTGAGCTCTTATCACTTGCCTCAGCTCCTGCCAACCTAGTAATTGGAAAGCATGCAAAATGCAAGTAGATAAATAGGTACCGCTTTGGTGAGAAGATAACAGCATTCCATGTTTCACTGTACTCTTTGTGCCACGGAGCGATGTTATGCTGATCACATGACTGCTGAAACATCTTTGGACAGCGCTTGGTCAATGGCTTAAAGAAACAGAGATGAGCACCATCACCTAAAGTTGGTTACAAATAACGGAGTAAAACTTGTAGGGATTCTTTTATCTTTTAGGGTTAGGGTAAAAGGTCCACCCTGTGAAAAAGATCCACACTGATTTTAAAATGTAGCAGGGGCATCATAGGGATGTCAAATAAGTCAGGATGGCCATTGTGATTGCACAAAGCCTGGCCCTTTTTCCAAAAGCCATGTCAACTAACCTGTCAATACACATGAAAAAAGGATGGGATATTGGATAGTCACTGGCACTATTTTAACCCTTTTGCCAGCCTCCCCTTGTCCTGGAGTACAAACAACTGGAAGAAAAAGATTTCAGCCATCTTCTCAATCTGCTTAGCACTGGCCCTGCTCTATATCTGCTTTTGAAAGTGAAAAGGTACAAATGAATATTTTCAAAAAATAATTCGAAAGGCAAAAGTCTAATCTTTGAATTATCTCAGATATATCAAAATATTCTGTCCCTTTCCATTATAAAGGACATAAATCTATTTTTAAAGCTTTCAGAATTAGCACAGTAATTTCTGAGTTCGTACCAATATATCATGAAATCTATTAATTTTGACAGCCTATGAAAGGAAGCCACATTTTAACCTTCTCTTTAAAAAAATGAATTGCAGCAGCCTCGTTTTTTTTCTTCTTTGAATAAATGAACTGGTAATTTAATTTATGAATTATGTAAAATATCAACCAGCTATTTCTGTATTGTTTGACATATGCAGTGCATTGGGATGTTATTCATGAATATGTTAAACTTTTAATATTAACTACTGACATGAAAGGGAAAAGATTGGACTCAAGAAAAGGAAATACTGTACTTTTTTTAAATCCAAGCATTACTTAACAGCCAACTTGGAAACATAGTGGAGTTCCAGTTGATTGTGCCCGCTGTTCTCATTTAAGCTTCTATAAAGTGGAATTAAAGGAAAATAGAAAATAAAAACAAGATTGCTGTATACAAATGGCTTCAGTATAGTGACTAGTTATCCCTCTGGAATTTCAAGCAGAAATCTTTCTCAGCCTTTCTTGTAGGTGCCAAGGGTTGAAACTGGGATCTTCTGTGTGCAAATCATCTCTTCTGCCACTGACCTATTTTTAAGCAGAGATTTTTTTTGTAAAGCAAAGAAAAATCAGAATCCCTCAAATTAAACTCAACTTCAATAGTACAGAGCAATAGTATAGAGCTGGTTCTCTCTGCCTTTTTCTAACTTTCTGATGAAGTCTATAGCTCTAAGATTTTCTACCATCCCAAGACAAACCAGGGCAGACACTGCTTAGCTTTTTTCATCATTGGTTGTGATTGGCTTGGTGTTACACACTTATTATGTTAATTGGATGAATCATTTATCAAGAGAAGTATCTAAATCTGCATGCTAATTATCTGCATATTAACACTCTAATGATGGCATTTAACTCTCTGTATATGATTTAAACATTAAGCAGTCTATACCCTCTGTGCTACTGACATATATATTGTATTTTTTGGACTATAAGAGCACTTCCCTCCCCAAAGTGGGTAGAAATGTCTGTGTGTCTTATAAAGTGAAGTAATGTTGCCGAAGCCTCGCCATTTGCCGGCCACCACCCTTCGGCCTCTGCCTCCCAGCAATTTGCCTCCTTGCAGCAAATAACCTAGTCAGCTTCAGCACAGCCTGATTTAGCACGAGCAGTTGCATCTGCTTCCCAGAATACCAAAAATCAGCTGTTCCAGGCTGCGGGGATTGCTGCCTCCGTGCACCCCCATCTTCGGCCTCCACACATCCTGTTTTCAGCCCATTCCAGATGGCGAGGATCGCCACCGCTGCCTATCCCCACCACTTAAAATGGGCTGAAAATGGGATGCATGGAGGCTGAAAATGGGATGCATGGAGGCCAAAAATGGGGCATGCGGAAGCTGAAAATGGGATGTGCGGAGGCTGAAAATGGGGCATGCAGAAGCTGAAAATAGGATGTGCGGAGGCCGAAAATGGGGTACACGGAAGCAGCAAAATGTGGCAACGCCGATGGGCAGTGACAGCGCTGATGGGCAGTGCCGATCCCCGCATCCTGGAACAGGTGATCATTGGTATTCCAAGAGGCTGATCCAACTGCCAATCAGCTGCTTGTGCTAAATCAGGCTATGCTGAAGCTGACCAGGCTATTTGCTGTTTGCTTCAAGGAGACAAATTGCTGGGAGGCAGAGGCAGGGGTATTTTTTTCTTGTTTTCCTCCCCAAAAACTAGGTGTGTCTTATAGTCCGGAGCATCTTATAGTCCAAAAAATACAGTATGTTTCACTCTAGCAAAAACAAAAAAAACAAAATCATTTTTATTATCTCCAATTTTCATCAGTTGCACACTCTGTGAGTTGTCAATCTCTAGGATGCCATGGAAGTAAATGTTCCCAGAGTGGTTTTCCTACCTTCCAGTACCAATGTAATGCCTAAATAATTGTTCGAGTGGATGTCCACTTCTATTGTCCTTTATTCCTGTTCAAAGCAGGCAATCTACTGGGAAAGCAGCCTTTTGAAAGAGCATTTGTTTTACTATCCAGTACTTTTATCAGATAGATTAGCAACATGAAAGAAACAATAGATTATGGAGCGAGGTGAGTGAGTTAAATTTTGAACTTCAACTCTTTTCCAAATATGAGGGCAATCCAATCCTATTTTCTTTTTAGTTTTCTCCAGCTGGGGCACTGCTACATGAAATTGGTGCACCCATTCAGAATCAAGCCTAGTTTTGCCTAGTTGTAAAGTTACCAAGGTTGGAAATCCCTGGTCTATAACATCAAACCCTCTCATACTCTGTCAATAATGATATCATCAGATCAGAGATTTTCTGTTTCCAGTTACGAGAGCCCTTAAATTGGGAAGAATAAGAAAGCAGTTACACCAATAAAAACCGATCAAGAAGATCTTGCTTGACCTTTTGCATTCAAAAGTTCATTAGAATTGTAAAAACACATTCCCTGAATGTTTTGATGAGCATTAAAGGGGATACTATGGGATAGCACACAGTACACGGAAGCCAATGGTAAGGTACAAAAATATCAGTAATGTGTCAAATTACTGAAATAAATGAATGTGCAAAACTCTGCTTATTGTTTTGTCAGGTAAAGGCATATTTTATATGGCACTTGAGAGCAGAAAGTTGCTCCTCTTCTTGACTGAGAGATCTGCACACTTTACTTGTGCACATTAATAAACAGTACTTTTTTTTTACTTCATCTTTCTGGCTTAGTCTTTGCCAAGCCTGAATTTGGTTTACTGGTGGATTGGATTATATCTGGGTTATGAATTCAGTTTGACACTTGGAAGCTGAAAATGGGGAGAGCTGAGGTGGATGGAGTTCCAGCCAAAAGAACATAGCTGGACAATGAGTCAGCTGAGTTCCAACATCTGCCTGGCCAGAGGAAGGAGGAGCGAAGTTGCCAGGCAACCGTTCCACATCCCGGTTGGACAATGTGACATATTGTTTTGGAAAATTGAGAAAAGTCTAGTTATAGTGATGTGGAAAGCTGGGAAACTTTCAATGCTGGCTTTTCACTAGTTAGTGCCAAGTTGGTGCAATTCAATAAACTTGTTCTTTGAGGAATTAAAATGCCTAGGAGTTCATTTTACAATGGTTACATTTCTTGGAACCTGACTGTCTATTTGGGCGAAGATACACTGGGCCCAAAAAATTGCTGTTCTGTCCAACCAACAATAGTAATACCTGTCAACTCATAAAAGATTTCTATGGTCTTTTTAGAGTTGCCAACAGAAAGGGAGGGGGTAAAGGGGTTTGAAAGAGCAGTGTGTCAGCTTGGAGATCAAAAGTGCATTCCATACATAGTTTTTCAGAGATAGTAACTAGGTGACTAATGTTTCTGCTGCATAAAAATCTAACTGGAAAACATGATTGATGACTCTTGACTATGGATGTGTCTCATTGGAGAATATGAATTATGATACACCTGGGGTGGGGGAAAACAAGGTCAAGGGTGACAATGAATTATATGTGTCAGAGTTGGCTATACCCAGGCAGTGCCGGACATGTTAACTCCCAATGAAATTTTGGAAGTTTGTCTTGAGACTCATGATTTAATTGGGGTAACTGCCAGAATCCTGACAGTACCAATAAATGCTTTTAATTGTAGAGTTCTTTTTCAAGATTATTATTTTATGATTTATTTTTATTATATGCCGCTCAGAGACACAGTTCATATGGGCTCAACCAGATATCAACTGGAATCCAAACACGCTTTTTCAAAAGATAACTGGACTTTGTTTTTCCTTGAAGACGTTTCGCTTCTCATCCAAGCATCTTCAGAACTCCAGTTGCCTTCTGAAAAAGCACCTTTGGTTTCCAGGAGGACAACTTTGACCTGGATGACTGCGAGCTAGTCCACTAAATGGAACCAAACCTAGAGGAAGAAGGAGAACCAGCACAAAACTGTGTGCCCAGATCTTGAGCCCTAAAGCTGGTTTAAAAGGATAACCATGATGAATGATATCAAAAGGCTATATAGGCAAAATCAAATGCAAAGATCACTCTCATTCAAATGGCAACCAAACACTGACCAGTTACAGGAGCTCTGTGATTCATCTTCTCTTTCTTACAAAGATTCTAGCAGTTGGTATCTTGCTTTGAAGACCAAGAAAGGTCAAGAAAAACTCTTATCTGCATGGAATTTAAGAAGGTATCTTAATTTGCTCAAGTGACAAACTTCTCCCCACCCTACTTCTGTCTCAGCTAAAGAAAATGACAGAGCAGAAGTTTCTGTGCTTGGCATTTGAAAGGTGTGAAATTAATGGACTGCAGAGTAATCCTTGTAATGACTTGATAATGTAACAAGGAACCTTATCATTTGCAAATTAGGGAGAGTCATTAAAGGTTATGTAAGAATAAGTTCATAATGGCAGTCTTATTACCTGTGATTCCAGCCTGAATAATAAAAACAGTGTGTTCATACTTTTGTTGGCCCCTTTCAACAGTGGTAGTATTCAGCAGGTTCTGACCAGTTCTGGAGAACCGGTAGTGGACATTTTGAGTAGTTCAGAGGACCGGCAAAAATCACCTCTGACTGGAGATTTTACAGTATCCTTCCCCTGCCATGCCCACCAAGCCATGCCCACAAAGTAAAAAAAATTTGAATTGCACCACTGCCTTTCAGCATTATGAATTCTCTGAAACAAATTAGAGTTGACTAGGTTCACAGAAATCCCTGCCAATAAATCACAATAGTTTGGCTTCCCATGATATACTAAGCCAAAGTTTTTTTAAGTGGCAACTTTACGATGTATGAATTTTAGTTCCTAAAATTCCCCAGTTATCATGCCCATTACAGTTGGGAACAATATTGTGAGTTCCAATGGTTCTGTGCCTTCCCTTCCAAAATGTCATTTGGGGGGGAGGCCTAATGCTGGGGGATTCCATTTTGTGCATGCTTTTCAAACTAGTGCTATATAGGTATGCAGATTTAAAGAGCAAATTCAGAGTATGTGTGGCATCAATATAACACTTAAAAGAGCTGCATCTTTCCTGGACTCATGCAGCCATCCTTTGCAGTTGGCATAGGTTCACAACACACAAATTCCTTGTAAGTCACATAAATTCCAATCACACTTGTATAATAACTGTATTCTGTTATTCTATTCCATTCTGTTCTGCTCCGCTCCTCTCCGCTCTACTCCATTCCATTCCATTCTATTCTATTTTCTATGACCTAATATCAAAGAAACCAAATACAATGTTCACACTTCTGGAATGATCCTTGAAGAACAAAAATGACATAGGGTGGCAAACTTCATTAGAGAATGATGACTGGGTGATTTCTTGATAAGTACATCTCTACTGTATTTCTTTTAAAATTATACTAATATTTAACATCCTTTTCATACTATTTTACAAGATAACAGCTCATCACTAATATACACCAAAGCTTCTTTTAAAAAAACATTGTCATTGTATATACTATTGTTTGATATAAACAAGTTTTCTGCATTTTCTGCACAAAATACAGGTGGTCCTCATTTAATCAACACTTATTTAGTGACCATTCAAACTTGCCTCAGGGTTGAATGGGTGGTCACTGTGACCAGTCTTGAAGTTCAGGCTGTCTCATGGGTGCTCAGCAAATGGCCCAGATTCCTGAATGTCTCAGTGTCCCACAGTCACATGAATACAATTTGCAACCTTCCCTGTTGCCTTCCCACAAAACAAAGTAAATGGAGAAGCCAGCAGGAAGTTGGAAGTTCACATGAAGTCCTTGCTTAACAATCTTTGCTTCAATGACTGGAGACTGGTGGAACTGCTGTCTCTAAATGGAGCAGTCATGTGCAGTTGCACGTTATAATTGTGTTGCTTAGTGATGAGTCTAGTCCCAATTACTGTCATTAATTGAGCACTATTTTTAAAACAGAAAACAATAAACACGAATAACTTCATACGAATAAAAGCAGGATGAAATGCCAACAGCGAAATACAATACAATACAATGATGGAGCTGAATTTAAAACAAATGAATTTTCTTTAAAAGACTCTGATATATGTGCTGAACCAGAGGAATCCACTACAAGCAAGACTGTCAACTCGTAAATCATTCCTATGCCTGTTTCCAAGTTTACATAAGAAGGAGGGGGGAAAGGCCTGATGGAGCAGTGTGGCAGATGAAGGCCAGAAGCACATTCCACACTTACCTTGTAGAGATTGTAGCCTAGGCTACTGGATCTTCTGCCCGCAAAAATCCTTCATTAGAGAGTGTGATTGATGACACCCAGCCTGTGAACATGTTTTGTTGGAGAATCTGATTTATGACACACCCAGGGGGTGGGGGGAAACAGGGTCATAGGTGATAGTAAATTACGTGTCTCAGAGTTGGCTTCATATGGGTTACTGCCGGACATGTTGCTCCTAATAAATCTTTTGGATTCTTTTGAAGCTTGGCATGAGGCTTACGATTTAATTAGGGCAATTGTCACAAAGGCCTGCTGATTACAACTTTTCAGGGCTCTTGTTAAAATGACCTCACTCAAGTCCCCTCCCAGCATCAATCATTATCCCTTCCGTTCCTTTCTTCATCTGGTCTCAGTCTACTCCATTTGCTCAAAAGGAATGGATGAGTCTCACGTGTCCTTTACTCCAAGTGGCAACATTGGCTTTTCCCCACATTGTTTCCAGACTGTAAAATTCCCTCTGGGCATGTCCACATCACATATTACTGTTGAAAGAAAAAATGGGGAGCAGATTTCATGCAAACTGGTACAAAACAGAAAGGGTGCCATTGGTGGATAGAAAATTGAATGGGGCACGACCTTCTAGGACTGTGATGGCGAACCTATGGCATGCATGCCAGAAGTGGCACGCAGAGCCATTTCTGCAGGCATGCAAGCCGTCACCCCAGATCAGGTTTACTGCATATGTGCATGCACCTCCCACCTACCAGCTGATTGTCAGGTATCTGCTGCGCATGCACCGAGCAGGTTGCATGTGGGAGATACGTGCACATACACAGAGGTGTAGGGCACACGCGGGGTGTTGCACACATGTGGAGAGTCGTGCGTGCATGTGCAGGGGCATGGGAGCATGGGGGGTCATGCGTGCATGCACAGGGATATGGGAGGTCATGCACACATTGCATTATGGGTGTAGGCATGTGTGTGCACACACACACACGCACACACTTTTGGCATGTGACGATGAAAAGATTAGCCATCACTGCTCTAGGATGAAGATAGTTTGCTGACTTAACAGATTATCATTGGATCAACCACAGTTTTATGTGGCCACCCAGCAGAGAACAGAACAATCTGACAGCCAAGTATGAAATGGCTTCATATGGCAGTGACCAGCTGTTGAAAGGAAGAGATATGCAGGCACTTCTGTCAACTGAAGTTGAGGCTGCTAATACAGAACCCAATGACAGAGAGAATCTGTTTTGAAGAGCTTAAGATGGCTCAGGTCACATAGAAGCAATTTTGAATCAAACCTGGCAAAAATAAATGTAAAATGCATTTGCAATGGGCCAGAAATAGGGGGGAGGGAAAGATAACATCATGTCATCACTTAGAAGTGATGAATGGTCTTACAGGCCAAAAAAAAAGTGTGGCTCCTCACTCTCTGAAAAAATATATTGCCTTCCCCTGACTATTAATTATTAGCAGAGCAACGAAATAAATACATAAATACCTTTGATTAGCCTACAGTCATCATTGTAAATTACCAGTTATGAGAAATTGAGACTATGACATCATCTGAAGGCAACTGCAGCTTTATGAAATGGCAGGATGCCCACAGGCCCAGCTGTGCGCTCAAGCAACAGAGGGAAAGCTATGAACATGACAGAAAGGCAAATATGGGAGTGAGGAAAGAGAGAGAATGCTGGATGTCCAAGTGGTGAATGCCATGAAGGGCAAAGGCAATAGTTTGATATGGTATTTTCTAAACTTGGCAATTTTAAAATGTGGGGACTTCAGCTCTCAAAATTCCTATGCTGGCTCTGGAATTCGGGGAGTTGACTTCCACACATCTTAAAGTTGCCAAGTATGAAAAACACTGGTTTAATAGTTGGCATAATAAAGTTAAAACTGATAGAGATAAACTCCTTTTTATATCAAGTTGCTGTCAGGAAAACCTAGCTGACCCCAGCTAATCTTGAAAAGGTAAGCAGTGTCTGATCTGATTAGTGCTCAGAAGGCAGCACAATTAGAAAGTCAAAAACAACCCAGGAAGAAGCTATGGCAAATGATTCCTATCTTGTTGCCAAATATATGTGAATATCTGCATATTGGCACCAGGAATTAAGGTTTATTCTATACAGATACAATTATAACTCTGGGACCTATTTAGCTCTCAGGTATAGAGGAGATGTTGAACTAATTCTAAGAATTGTCCAAAGTTAGTTTATCACACTATTTTTTTCTGAAACTACCAGTATCATTTTTATGGTTCCCTGACCTGTTTTCTCTTCTTTTTTTCCTCACTTTTCTCCCTGTAGTTTTCAAAACCTATCAAGGTGTAGCATATTAGTTTTTCCTCATGAAAAATCAATGGGAAATTGCATCACCCTTGTTTAACTTTGCTGTCAAATTTTGGTGTGTGACCTTGAAGGCTCTGAAAGCCATCTGAAGGTCTAGGGGAGGATGCAGGTTTTGTACTGCTCTGCAGATTGCCCCTTCATGTAGACCATGCAGGTCAATCTCAATTTCATTGAGGGTTGTGTTTGACCTCGGAAGGCCAGGGGTGTGTGGCTGGGGGGGGCATGACCATGGTAGTCATGGTGCACCTGACACAGGATGTGTCAGGGGCACCTGTAGTGGCCAAATGCTAAGGCAGGACTTCCTTAAGACCCTCCCTCTCTCTCATTATAATCTTCTTTCCTTCCTTTTCTTTTTTTTCCTTCCCTCTTAATTCTCCTTTCTTCTTCCTTTCCCTCTTTCCTTATTGTTCCTTCCTTGCTCTTTTCCCATCTTTCCTTCTTTTTATTTTCTCCTTTCCTGTCCCTTCTTGCATGCTCAAATGCAAAAGAGGAAACATTTCTCCTTTTGTTTTGTTTTTAGTTTGTTTTGCTAGCCCTCTGCCAGTGAAAATGGAGCACAGCCCCCCACCCCACCCCAAGCTCCATTTTTACTGGCAGAGGCACCGTGGGCCTGGCCTTTGCTATTTCCAGGCCAGCCCCACGGGCCAGGTCTAAGGACCCCAAGGGCCGGATTTGGACTGCGGGCCTTGAGTTTGACACCTGGTGTAGACTGTAGGCTTCAACAGGAATGTGGATTGTAGTCTACAGATTTAGAGGTGCCGAGTTGGGAAAGGTTATTCTGAAATATGTTTCATGAAGGACACTATTGAGCACAAGTAGTCCTCGGCTTACAAGAGTTGGTTTAGTGACCATTCAAAGTTACAACGGCTCTGAAAAAGTGACATGACTATTTCCCACACTTATGATGCCTGTAGAATCCCCATGGTCACATGATTTACATTTGGATGATTGACAACTGACTCACGGTTATAATGGTTGTAGTGTCCTGAGGTCATGTGATGTCTACCTTTTGTGACCTTCTGACAAGCAAAGTCAATGGAGAAGCCAGAATCACTTAACCACCATGTTACTAACTTAACAATTGTAGTAATTTGCTTAACAAATGTGGCAAGAAGAGTTGTAAAATGGGGCATAACTCTCTCAACAATTTCTCACTTAACAACATACATTTTGGGCTCAATTGTGATTGTAGGTTGAGGACTACCTGTATTACACAGGAGTGAGGAAATTGATGGACATTATTGTTCTAGATCAGAGGTCTCCAAACTTGGCAACTTTAAGACTTGTGGACTTCAACTTTAAGACTTGTAGAGCTATGCTGGCTGGAGAATTCTGAGAGTTGAAGTCCACAAGTCTTAAAGTTGTCAAGTTTGGACCCCACTGTTCTAGATGCTAGAAACAGCTGCTTCATGAATCTGACTTCTTTCTATATCTCTTCTGGAGATATATAAACTACTCAAAAAGGAAAGGCCCTGCTTTTTCATGTGGTGCTTATAAATATCATTTCCCATTTTATTGTGGGCATTTTCACAGGAGTTTTGGTATCAGTTTTTCCTCCTTTTTCACAGTTTGGATAATTATACTGTGCATTGAGCAAAGTCATCCGATATGTGATGATGGTACAGAAATAGCTACTTGTTTCTAATGGGAAATTTGCCTAGAGAAGGCATATTTGGGGGGGGGGGGGGGGAGAAGAAAAAAGGAAATAAATGCCAGTAATACTGGTAGCTGTAGGCTGGCTTCAAGTGGTGCTGACCTTTCAGTCAGATTTACTGGCAATCATTAACATAAATACATTTCTGTATAAGTGACACATGCTACAGTTTCTGGTACAGTAATGTTTACATAGCATTGTCTCCATAGCTCTTATCTTTTGCACTCAGAGTACAGTGTCTTTTCCAAATCTTGACAAACTTCCTGCAAGACCTAATAATTCTTGTTTGGCCAGTTTTTTTAAAAAAAATATCAGGATGGTCTAAAAATTCTGATAAATATATTCTGTATATCTGAAACATCAGAGAAATCCAGGGGTGGGATTCTAAGCAGTTCGGAGAACCAGTTGTTAGAAGAAATTACTGGTCTAATCCTGTGAGGAAGGCAGGAAGGAAACATTCTGGTGTTGCTTACAGAAACTGCCTCTCCGTTAACCCTTATTACATTCTTGGCAGGACTAGACTTCCTGTCTCAGGAACATCTCGAGAGTTTTTTCCCCCCTCCTTTGCTGGTACTTTGCTTGTGTGGATGACCATTCAAAGTTACAAAAGCACTGAAAAAAGTGACTTATGACCATTTTTCACACTTACAACTGTTGCAGCATCCCCAGTCATGAGAAGCCAAGCGAGGAGATGCATGCCTCAATGTAAGTGATGTTGAGTTGGCCACTCCCAGCCAGTCCCAGCCAGTCACATGACCACCAAGCCACGCCCACCAACTTAGCCATGCCCAAAGAACCGATTGTTAAAAAATTTGAATCCCACCCCTAGAGAAATCACATTAATATAATCAGATATTAGATCTATCTTTATTTTCAAAACTATAATGTGGGACAAAAAAAGTCAAAATGACACTTATATCTTTCATCCTATTCCATGGCAGTCCACTTGAGATCCCACAAATCAGGCTCCACAGCCCCATCAAGGAATTCCCAGACAATCAAACAAAACGCTGCTTAAGCTTTTAATGTTATATTAAAATGTAGGGTGAAATTTACAAAACTGCTATTAAGGAATAGTAAATGCTGACTAATTTAATCATAATTAAAGAAAATCCCCTCAAGATAAGAAAATTCTCTGACTACACAGGCAACTCCCAGAGCTAGACCTCTCACCCAAAATTGTAACAACTCAACACACAAAGAATCAAGAATTAACATGTTAACAGAGGGAAAACAATCTGCATAAATATTACTGTTTCCTCGCATTCAATTCATGGAGAGGTGTACAATCCACTATGCCATCAAATAAACCATATTTCCCCTCAAACAAATTGCCTAGTGTTATGAACTAATAAAACACTTAAATAAAGTTTATCAAAAGCTTTAGAAAATAGCAGGGTTCTAGCCCTGCACTTCTGATTGGCCGATAATAGCGATATCGGATTGGTCCGTTCAGGAGAATCTGATTGGCTGTTGACGAGCCACTCTCATTGGTTAAATGGGTTAACACTCCATGTTTCCTATTGGTTACTAGAGCAGCAGCTTGCCTATAAAAGGGCTGCTGCTGCCCTAGGTTTTTTGCTCTGTTCAGAATGTTTAATAAAGAGTTTGAAGTTCACTTTTCAACGTCTCGTCTCCGTTCCTTGCGCCCATGCGCAGAACTTAACACTGGTGACGAAGGTGGGATACGGAGACGTCAGAGCTGACTGAACACTACAGAGCACTAAACAGAGCACATGGCTGAAGGCGCATCAACGGCGGAAACCATGACCGGCGGCACCATACCACCCACTCCATTCGAGCCGGCACAAGAAGACTGGGACTCATACATGAACCGGTTCCAGATGTTTCTGGAGACCAACAACTTGAAGGATGCCACTACTGGGAAAAAGAGAGCGGTATTCCTGACTCACTGTGGACCTGCCGTTTTTAGGATGGCTAAGGCACTGGCGAAACCTGCTGAGGTGAAATCCATGGACTGGGACGTCCTCGAGCCCCTCCTATGGGCCCACTATGCACCTACCGTACCAACGCTTGTCCGAAGACATGAATTTTACCAGAGAGACCAGCGGAAAGGAGAAAGCGTTGCAGATTTCATCGCGGATCTCCAGAACCTGGGAGGCCTCTGCGGGTTCGCTGACTTTGAAGAAGCTCTAAGAGACCGAATAGTTCTGGGTTTAGATGCACTGCACGTGCAAAGTAAGCTGATGGCGAAAGGCGAGTTCAGCCTTGCAGATACCATCGTTGACGCTACTGCAGCAGAAGCAACCAGGAAGTCAGCTGCCCGAATGTGCCGCACCAACGTCCTGCTCCGCCAACTCACCTCGCCTTGAGGGACATGCAACGGCAACCCACCACGAGGACTTCGAATCGTCATCAGAAAGTGATGAGGAAGAAGTCAACCGGCTCCGGTCTGAACGAGACCAATGCCACCAGCGTAACCAGAGACTTCACTACCAATGCGCAGGTTGTGGGGCAAACCACCCACGATCAGACTGCAAATTCCTCGACGCGCTCTGCCATATTTGTGGGAAAAGAGGCCACATCGGAAAGGTCTGTAGAAGCAAGCAAGGATCCAGCCCACTTCAGAGGGGGACCAACTACCACCAACCTACAGGAAGTCGTCCTGTGAATCGGGAACATTCGAACCACCAATGGAACAACCACTCCTACAGAAATAAACCACTAGCCCATTCAACAAAATGAGAAGAGGCACACCAAACCATCACGATTGGTCATGCCTCATCATTAGATGCAAAGAAGATCCGAGTGAAGGTCGCCATCGAAAACCAGCCCTGCGTGATGGAAGTTGATTCAGGATCGACCCTCTCGATGGTTTCCTGGAAGACCCTTAAACAATTGATACCTGCCATCCGGCGGCAAGACCTCAGAACCCAAAGAATCATTCTCAAGGACTATCAAGGAAACCGAATTCCGGTCATTGGATCCAGCCTAGTCCAGGTCTCATTCAAAAATCGTACTGCATTTTATCATTGACCGTCGTCGACCGTGATTGGCCTAGCTTGTCAGGCCTTCAATGGTTTGCTCCACTTGGGATTGAGGTAGCCGGCATTTACCAAACCAGCAGTGACGACTGGGAGGAGGCCCTCGTCCAGGAATTCCAGGACGTCTTTGCAGATAAACTAGGTGAGTACAAGGGGACCCCGATATCATTTAACCTTAACCTTAACCCTGAAGAAGCCCCTATCCGCCCTATCCCCTATCTCGCCTCATCAAGTCCCTTTTGCCCTTAAACCAAAGATTGACGAGCAGCTTGATAAATTAATAGCCCAGGGTGTTTTAGAACCAACCAACCATGCTCCTTGGGAAACCCCAATCGTAACACCCATCAAACTGGATGGATCATTAAGGATTTGTGGGGACTACCGTGCCACCCTGAATCACGCCCTTCAACAGAATGCTTACCCGGTGCTGGTGGTACAACACCTTCTTCATTCCCTGGGGGGCGGAAAAGTCTTCGCTAAATTGGATTTAGCACAGGCCTACCAACAACTGCCTGTAGATAAAAAACCACAGAGGCGCAAACAATCATTACACACCGAGGTGCCTTTAAGTGTAACCGACTCCAATTCGGAGTTAGCGTGGCCCCAGGGGTTTTTCAGAGCTTGATGGAGAGACTATTACAGGGTATAAAAGGGGTCGTGCCATACTTTGATGATGTTTTAATTGCTGCCCCGAATAGAGAAATACTACAGGAGCGTCTTAGACTGGTTCTCCAGAAATTTAAAGACTCTGGCCTTAAGGTTAAAAAAAATAAATGTCAACTGTGTACAGATAAAGTAGAGTTCCTGGGGTACCTAATCGATAAACAAGGCATTCACCCCACCAGGAGCAAGTTAAGAGCAATCAAGAACGCCCCAAGACCCAGAAACAAGACTGATCTCCAAGCTTTCCTGGGGCTTATTAATTTTTACAACATCTTCTTGCCCCTACAAAGTGACACTTCTGATTGGCTGATAATAGCGATATCGGATTGGTCCGTTCAGGAGAATCTGATTGGCTGTTAACGAGCCACTCTCATTGGTTAAGTGGGTTAACACTCCACGTTTCCTATTGGTTACTAGAGCATCAGCTTGCCTATAAAAGGGCTGCTGCTGCCCTAGGTTTTTGCTCTGTTCAAAATGATTAATAAAGAGTTGAAGTTCACTGTTCACCGTCTCGTCTCCGTTCCTTGCACCCATGCGCAGAACTTAACACCTAGCATGTTTATTTTCATTACCTGGCTTGGAAAATCGACCAAGTGAATTTTCTTCGAACAATAGTGCAAAGGGATAATGTTCCAAAGCAGCGCAAGAATAATTGACATATGATATGCATCCCACTTTTGGCTGTGTTCACACAGTACATATACAAGTCCCCCCCCCCCCCCCCCCGATTTTCACAACATCTCTCAGGTCATATTTGTTTCTCCAAGTCTGAATGTTTAATTCCTTCTCTTTGTTGCTTAAATATGCTTATTGATTGGTACACAAACACTGGGAATATTACTACTTACTACTTTGTATTTGAAGGATTTTTTGTATGCATTTTGATGCTTTATTCAGTTTTCATATGCAGCCATCTTCAAATCATTATCATTATCCCACCCTTCACTCACTCAGTACCAAGTTGTGTAAAGAAATTTAAAGGCTATCCTGAAAACTATTAAAGAGGGATTTGGTGAAAAGATTACAATCTAGAGGTTGAGCAAGTATAAGCAATAACCCACATTGTTGTTTTTTTAGGAATTGAGAGAAACCTGACAGGCTTTCTATTATTATAGAAATGGATTTTTTATATTTCTTTCATACCCAGTGGATTCCAGGAACAGTCGGATTCATGGACTCTACTAGGCTAAAGAAAAGTAATCAAAGGTAGGGAGAGCAGTAGAGAGAGTAAGTTACCTGGACTGAAAATTTACTAATGTATACTTGTCTTCTCCAATCTGGTACCTTCCAGCAGAGTTGGATTTCACTTCCCATAACTCCCAATCAATACAATTTTCAAAGATTGCATTGGTGGCTGGTTGGTACTCTGAACAGGATTTTATTAAGGCAGAATAAACCAGATGTTTTTATAGGTATCATTTGTCTCTTTAATTAAGCATAGAATCTTCTGATAATTGATTAAATTCATATATCATGTAAGTCAAACTGAAATAATGAGTTTATATGAAGTATTAGTAGGATACATTCACATAATTGAATAAATCATGGTTTGCTTTACCAATAGTTTGATTTACATATAACACAGGCATAAATCATAGTTTATTGCAATAATTGGATTCATATACAGTAATATGAGACAACATAGGCTTTTACAATATGCTAGGCAGAAATGCAGATCAATGCCCTTAAGCAAATTCAGGCAATGTGGCTAGTTTATAATTCCACATGCTGTGCAGTGAATTATGGTTGAAATCATCCATATTTAGTGCTTGTACAATATCAGTCTCTGTATATCTGACAGTGTGATTGAGTAGAAAAAAAGCAAATGAGAACAAGTATTATTTGTCATAAGCATACATTCTTTTAATGAAATATAATTAGCAGTTTCATTATGTTTGAGCCTTCCCATGGTTGACTAAGCCTTCCATCCTTCCGAGGTTGGTAAAATAAGGACCCAGATTGTTGGGGGCAATATGCTGACTCTGTAAACCACTTAGAGAGGACTGTAAAGCACGGTGTAGCGGTATATAAGTCTAAGTGCTATTGCTATACATTCTCTGAAATAATTTCAAATGATAATATAGGACTATAGCATCAATGGCAATTTTAAGAAAGTCAAATTTAGGAAAGGATGATGTTCAATTCTGCTTCTTTATTGACTGCATCCCATCCTCATTTTAGCCTTTCATTTTTTGCCAGTCTTTTCTTTTCTATGAGGCTAGATAATTTTGGATAGAAATTGCGGAAGTTCAAAACTAAGCCTTTTGCAACACAGGCAAACTGCCACTGCAGTATGCTGATAGTTAAGCTGAAAGCAAAAAGGAAAATTGACAAGGTTGTGTCACTGTGGCAACCACTTCTTATGATTAACCCAATCAAATGCTAAGGGTGCAATATGAAAACGTGTACCTTATCAAGGCACATCTCTTCACTATCTTATTTCCCCAATTATATCTGTACTTCTCAGAATTGAGGAAGGGTTTGCATGTCTGTGAACCCACAAACATTTCAAAGAAAATTACAGGATAAGTATTAAGTTCTGCAAGGAATGGAGACGAGGCAGTGAACAGTGAACTTCAACTCTTTATTAATCATCGTGAACAGAGCGAAAACCCTAGGGCAGCAGCAGCTCTTTTATAGGGCAGGCTGCTGACCTATTAACCAATGAGAAACATGGAAGTATTAAACCCTTGAACCAATGAGAGTGGCTCATTAACAGCCAATCAGATTCCCCAGAACGGACCAATCCGATATCGCTATTATCGGCCAATCAGAAGTGCAGGATTAGAACCCTGCTTTTTCTTTAAGCTTTGTTAAAACTTTATTTAAGCGCTTTTATTAGTTCATAACACCCCTTCCCCCAGGTTCCCTTTGAGGGGTGCGGTGACGTAATCCCTAAGATATGTAGGTTGTTTTAACTGTCTATTAGATTTGCACTGTCCCACCGGTTCCTGTCTGTAGTCCGGTTTTGGTGGGACGTTTTTGGACATATCTGGTACAGGCGGTTCCGCATTCTCACTGGACGACTCGGTGCCGCTAATTCTGTCGTTGTCCTCCGATCTTTGCAAGCTAGCCTCCGTTGAAGTATTCCTTTGTGGTGAGGACACTCCCCTCCTTGATTCTTCTTCATTTATTGTACCCGATTGCTGACTTCCTTCACTTCTGCTTTCCACCATCTCAAATTCGGTTTCTTCGACATCCCCTCCCCCCTCAGTTTGGGAATCACAGGAGTCGTGGGAACTGAGTTGTAGCCTAGAGCGAAGCTGATCTATATGGCGTTTCCATATTTTTCTGTCGCAGGTTTGCACATGGTATGATCTGGGCCTAGTGGTTTGAATTACGGTTGCTTCGACCCATAATGGTTCACCGGAGAGATTTTTGGCGAAAACTAAGTCACCTACCTTGAACTCGTGGCATTTTCCGCTAGATTCACAGGGTTTCTCTGGTTCATAGGACAGGTAAAGCCGGTCGAGGTGGGAACGGAGCTTGTGTCCCATCAACAGTTCAACTGGGGTCTTGTTGGTGACGCTGTGCGGAGTGATGACTTGGAGTAGGAGTATTCTGTTTATTTTGTCGTCAATGTCCCCATAGTCCATTTTGTGGAGAGTTTTTTTTGACAAATTGTACCATGCGCTCGGCCCTACCATTAGCTGCAGGGGGCGCCAGTGAAGTTAGCACATGGCGGATACCCCGGTCCGCTAAGTATTGTTCAAACGCCAGGGCGGTGAACTGGGGTCCGTTGTCGGAGACCAGAACGTCTGGCAGCCCATGCGTTGTGAATAGTCTATTCAATTTTCGGATGATGGATTCGGTTGTAGTATTCTTCATTTCGTGGATATCGAGCCAGTTGGAATAGGCATCCACTGATAGGAGGAACGTATGTCCTTTAGTAGGTCCCGCAAAGTCAATGTGGATGTGGGACCACGGTCCCCGGGGGGTTTCCCATTCTGTTGGAGTTGCTCTAGGTGGGGCACTGCTGACTTCTTGGCACTTTAAACGAGTCTTTACACAGGCTTCGATCTGTTTGTCGATGCCCGGCCACTACGCATAGCTTCGTGCGAGCACTTTCATACGCACGATGCCGGGGTGACCGTCATGCAATGTTTTCAATACTGCTCGTTGTAACCGCTCTGGTATGACGACTCTATCTCCCCATAGGATGCAGCCTTTTTGCGAAAAAAAGTTCTGTTTGCCGGTTTCTGAAAGGGATGAAGTGGTCAGAGGTTTGTTCTATTGGCCATCCTCGTTCGACCCAGTTAAGAAGTCGCGCCAAGACAGGATCTCGTTTTGTTTTGATTGCAATGTCTCTGGCTGTTAGCAGTGGTGAATGCAGCGTTTCAATCTGGAGTGTCGTAAGGGTTGGAGCTGGGTCGTCAATGGTTTCCGGAAGTGGGGCACGGCTCAATGCATCAGCGTGGGGAATGGCTTTCCCCGGGCGGTGTTGTAATATGTAGTTGTACGCAGCTAAAAACTCCGACCAGCGAATCATTCTAAGTGACAATATATAGGGGGTTGGCTTGTCTCCCGCTAGCAAAGGTTTGTGGTTGGTAACAATCGTAAAAACTCGTCCATACACATATTCATGAAACCGTTTCACAGCAGATACAACAGCAAGAGCTTCTTTGTCGATCTGGCTATAGTTATGTTCAGCCTTTGATAGGGTCCTTGAAAAATAGGCAATAGGGGCTTCACTACCATTTGGTAACACATGACTCAAAATGGCTCCTACTCCAAAGGCTGATGTGTCACATGTAATTGTTAAAGGCAGAGTCTTGTTATACTGCATTAAAACAGCATCTGAGATGAGTAAGTTTTTCACTTATCGGAATGCGTGCTCCTCACAGTGTCCCCAGACACAGGTTGCTTTTTTGTCGAGAAGTCTATGTAGGGGCTCAGCTACGGTCGCTTTCTGGGGCAAGAAGATGTTGTAAAAGTTAATGAGCCCCAGGAAAGCTTGAAGATCAGTTCTATTTCTGGGTCTTGGGGTGTTTTTGATTGCCCTTAGTTTGCTATTAGTGGGGTGGATGCCTTGTTTATCGATTAGGTACCCCAGGAACTCTACTTTGTCTGTACACAGTTGACATTTATTTTTTTTAACCTGAAGGCCAGAGTCTTTAAATTTCTGGAGAACCATTTTAAGCCGCTTTTCTAGTATTTCCCTATTTGGGGCAGCAATTAAAACATCATCAAAGTATGGCATGACCCCCTTGATCCCTTGCAAGAGCCTCTCCATCAGACTTTGAAAAATCCCTGGGGCTACGCTCACTCCGAATTGGAGTCGGTTGCACTTAAATGCATCTCAGTGCGTAACGATCGTCTGTGCCTCTGCGGTTTTTTTATCTACAGGCAGTTGTTGGTAGGCCTGTGCTAAATCCAATTTAGCGAAGACTTTTCCGCCCCCCAGGGAATGGAAAAGGTGTTGTACCACCGGCACCAGGTAAGTGTTCTGTTGAAGGGCGTGATTAAGGGTAGCGAAAACGTCCTAGAATTCCTGTACGATGGCCTCCTCCCAGTCGTCGCTTCTGGTTTGGTGAATGCCGGCTACCTCGATCCCGAGTGGGGCGAACCATTGAAGGCCTAACAAGCTAGGCCGGTCATGGTCGACGATGGTCAGTGGTAATGATGCAGTATGATTTTTGAATGATACTTGGACTTGGCTGGATCCAACGACCGGAATTCGGTTCCCCTGATAATCTTTGAGTATGATTCTCTGGGCTCTGAGGTCTTGACGCTGGACGGCAGGGATTAATTGTTTAAGAGTCTTCCAGGAAACCATCGAGAGGGACGATCCTGAATTGACTTCCATCATGCAAGGCTGGTTTTCGATGGCGACCTTCACTCGGATCTTCTTTGCATCTAGCGATGAGGCGTGACCGATTGTAATGGTTTGGTGTGCTTCTTCTAGTCTCGTTGAAATGGCCAGTGTTTTATTTCCATAGGAGTGGTTGTTCCATTGGTGGTTCAAATGTTTCCGACTCACAGGGCGATTTCCTGTGGTCTGGCGGTAGTTGTTTCCCCTCTGAAATGGGCTGGATCCTTGCTTGCTTCTACAGACCTTCCCGATGTGGCCTCTTTTCCCACAGAAATGGCAGAGCGCATCGAGGAATTTTCAGTCTGATCGCGGGTGGTTTGCCCCACAACCCGCGCATTGGTTCGGTAGTCTTTGATTCCGCTGATGGTGTTGGTCACGTTAAGACCGGAGCCGGTTGACCTCCTCATCATCACTTTCTGATGGTGATTCGAGGTCCTCGTGGTGGGTTGCTGTTGTGTGCCTCTCTAGGCGAGGTGAGGTATCGCTGGCGAGTTGACGGAGTGGTGTGTTGGTGCGGTGCATTCGGGCAGCCGACTGCCTGGTTGCTTCTGCTGCAGTAGCGTCCTTGATGACATCAGCAAGGTCGATGTCCCCTTTGACCATGATCTTGCTCTGTGTAGTATGGTCATCTAATCCCAGAATTATTTGGTCTCTCAGAGCTTCTTCGAGGTCTGTAAATCCACAGAGGCCTCCCAGGTTCCGGAGATCCACGATGAAATCTGCAACACTCTCTCCTTTCCGCTGGTCCCTCTGGTAAAATTCATGTCTTCAGACAAGTGTTGGTACGGCAGGTGCATAGTGGGCCCGTAGAAGGGGTGTGAGGACGTCCCAGTCCATGGTTTTCACCTCAGCTGGTTTTGCTAGTGCCTTGGCCATCTTAAAGAGGGCAGGCCCGCAATGGGTTAGGAACACTGCTCGCTTTTTCCCCATCGTGGCATCCTTCAAGTTGTTGGTCTCCAGAAACATCTGGAACCGGTCTATGTACGAGTCCCAGTCTTCTTGTGCCGGGTCAAATGGAGTGGGTGGTATGGTGCCGCTGGACATGGTTTCCATTGTCGATATGCCTTCAGCCACGTGCTCTGTTTGGTGCTCTGTAGTGTTCAGTCAGCTCTGATGTCTCTATATCCCACCTTCGTCGCCAGTATTAAGTTCTGCGCATGGGTGCAAAGAACAGAGATGAGGCAGTGAACAGAGAACTTCAACTCTTTATTAATCATCATGAACAGAGCAAAAACCCTAGGGCAGCAGCAGCCCTTTTATAGGGCAGGCTGCTGACCTATTAACCAATGAGAAACATGGAAGTGTTAAACCCTTGAACCAATGAGAGTGGCTCGTTAACAATCAATCAGATTCCCCAGAACGGACCAATCCTATATCGCTATTATCGGCCAATCAGAAGTGCAGGATTAGAACCCTGCTTTTTCTTTAAGGTTTGTTAAAACTTTATTTTAGTGTTTTTATTAGTTCATAACAATAAGCATATTTGATCAGCAGGGGAGGGAATCTTCTCCCATAATTCATTTTCAAATAGAGATGTCACAAGGGCGTTAAGAGCTACAAGTAGCTTTCTTTGTTGAATGGAATGAGGATGGGAAACAGAAAATATGAATGACTCATGCTTCTGATTTGTCAACATGTTCTAAACTGAAGAGTTTGATCTTTCAGTGATAGTCATGTTGGACTCTAAAGTCCAAAGCCTTTCACAGAGTTTATTTTTGACATCAAACAGCAAGCAAATGAGAACCAAACAGCAGATCTAACAAATTCCAAGGGACAGAGGCAGGAATCACAGATGAATTGGTAAGACATGGCTTGTGTTGTCACTCAAATAAGATGACTTCTTTAGAAAGAAGGCAAATAGATACTGTAAATAACATTAGTATTTACATTAATAATTTCTCAGCCCACAAGAAAATGTTTGATGTAATTATAGAATCTATGAGTTATTAATCATCTAGTCTAATTCCCTGTCCAAGGAATAACCAATCTTCAGTAAGACAGTAAACCAAATTTACAGATCTTTTAAAAAAGCAAGATGTGGTATATGGACCAAGGACTTTAATTATCCAGACACTTGTTGCAGAAAAATTCTGCCTGCCAGATAATCTGAGACTCATCTTGCTGATAATTTTCTCACTCAGAATATGGAGGAAGCTACAAGAGGATTCTTGAACATTGCCTCGATACAGACTTCTTTGGCTTTTCAGATATTAACCAACAAAATATGGGCAAGTGGAAGTAGCACAGGACTTCTTGATTTTAAGAGAAACTAAATATGAGTATGATTGAACATGTATTTTTAACTAATGATAAGTAGAATTCCAACATGGGGAAAACTAGGACAACAACCAAAGAAGCCAATATGGCTGAGGAAAAACAATGAAAATTTGAACACAGAAAAGAAATCATACTATATGCACACATACATACCCATCATACTATTCTTTTTTAGGGTAATCAACATTATGCAGAATGCAATAAAGAAATTAGAAATAGTAAGCCAAATAAATGAAGGGCACAAGATAAGAAAAAGGAATATACCTCAATTATTTTTAATAAAATAGTAAAAACCTGGTATGAATACATTACACACACACATCCCTTAGACTTATGCATGCCACATGCAGCATTCCTGGCCAATGGTAAAGAAAGTCTGGACAATTTTGGCACATTTTCATCAATATGTCATAAGTACAATCAAATCCATGTTTTACCCCATGTATCCTCAAAATAAAAAGTACATATAGGATATTGACTCATACTCAGGATTTATTTTTATTTATTTATTCATCATATTCTGTTTGGAAAGTATTACACTAATGGGATTGCCTGATTGTATTTTTTTCTCCATGGATAGTTCAGCAGCAACTTTCAATGGGTGAGAGGATGGATCAATAAAACTAGTATGTATGTATTAGGATTCCTAAACAGATTTAAGTGGAAAAGAACATTTTTGCAAAATAGGTACTCCAGTGAAAAGAATACATAGGTCACAGTTCAAACAAATCCTTTTACACATTTGCTAACTGAATGAATATAAACAATTGTTTGTCTTTGACTGTTGACAAAGCTGCTGTCTTTTATGCTGTGGCATTTGCAATGGCAGTTTAAATATGAAAATAATATTTTTATTTTCCCTTTTAATATTTAAACTTTTCTTCAGCTTTATTTAATAAATAATAGTGTTAGTAAGCAGTAAGCCAAGGATCTGGTATAATCCATCATCTAGTAATTCAATCTTTGGAAGAAGTTACAGTTAACTTTTGGCTATATTTGCACATACTGTACTACCTCAGATACTAGGCAATCCATGACCGAATGAGTAATCTTTTCGGATATATTTTCTTACCTAAACAGAAAAACAGAATGAGTGCGGAAAAAGACAGAGGGAATGGAAGTGAGTTCCAATTTCCTGTTGGCTTCCCCATTGACTTGTGGAAACCTGGGAAGGAGTGCTGAAAAGCACAGTCACTTTGACTGCAACAGTGCTATAGCAGCCACAATTTTGCAAATATAATTGATATACAAATTCTTGAAATTTCAATTACAAAGGGTTAATGGATCCCAGATTATGCATTGTTTAAGTTAATGGATTTGAGTACCTTGGTTCAAAATATTTTATGCTATGGTTCACTGTTTGGACTAATTGAAGGTTACAAACAGACAAGAGAACTTTACTAGTGTATAGATTGTTTCTAGTCCAGCAAATCTGCAACCACTTCTAACCTAAATGTTCTTGTTAAGTCCTGGGCATGGGCGCAAGGAATGGAGATGAGACATCGGATGGTGACTTCAACTCTTTATTAACAAGAAAGAACAGAGCAAAATATCTGGGCAGCAGTAGCTCTTTTATAGAGCTTGCTGCCGTCAAACAACCAATGAACTGAGTCTATCACTTTCACAACCGTCCAATCAGGGGTTCCCGTTAACAGCCAATCAGACTGGCCAAACCTGACCAATCACAACTCACTATTTACGGGCCAATGAGAATTGCAGGATTACAAGCCTGCTGTAAGACGAAGCTGTAGAGGGTTGTATCACTGCTTTGGCTTAATCCATAACAGTTCTATCGGTAGAAACTAAATAAAATTTAAGATCAAAGTCAGTGGTTTGGTAATACAGTCAAAAATGTGTGCCCCTTCCCTCCTACATATCTGCTTTAGTTGATGGAGCGCCTGTCTCTCTTGCAAAGCCATTTGGTCTATGTCTGTCTATCTAATTTTAAAACCACCCACAGAGGTATTTTTTGCAATTTGTATTGCAAATTTCCTTCTCTGGATCTTCCCATTTGTTTCTGTTCTTCTATGTTAGCAGTGGAACATCTAAAGTTTCCTGCCAATGTGGATTGATTATCTGTAGTGTTAGCAAAAGAAAGATATATTGAATTTAATGCAGAGCATCTAAATAATACCCCTAATGCTGGCTATTTTTAAAATATGACTAGGAGATTAATTGAGAAACTGCACCTGTGGACCTGTCAGCCTCAGCTAGAACAGGCATAAATCGAGGTCCATGAGATGCAACTATAAAGAAGGAGAGGGGCTGTTGTGAATTAATAAAAAGTGAATAAATAAAAATGCTTAATAAAGATTTTTAAAACCTTTAGAAAAGTGCAGGGTTCTGACCCTGCATTTCTGATTGGCCGATAATAGCGACATCTGATTGGTCCGTTCAGGAGAATCTGATTGGCTATTAGCGGGCCTCTCTCATTGGTTAAGGGAACTAACGCTTCCCGTTTCTTATTGGTTACTTGATCAGCAGCTTGCCTATAAAAAGGGCTATTGTGCCGTAGTTTTTGCTCTGTTCCACAATGTTAAATAAAGAGTTGAAGTTCACTGTTTATCGTCTCGTCTCCAATCCTTGCACCCATGCGCAGAACATAACACTGGCAATGAGGGTGGGATTTGGAGACGTCAGAGCTGACTGAACACTACCAAGCGCCAAACAGAGCACGTGGCTGAAGACGTACCAATGGCTGAACCATGTTCAGCAGCGTCATACCACCCACTCCATTCGACCCGGCACAAGAAGACTGGGACTCATATATGAACTGATTCCAGATGTTTCTGGAGACCAACAACTTAAAGGATGCCACTACCGGAAAGAAGCTAGCAGTATTCCTAACTCACTGCGGGCCGACCATGTTTAAGATGGCCAAGGCACTAGCCAAACCGGCTGAGGTGAAGTCCATGGACTGGGACGTCCTCGAGCCCCTTCTATGGGCCCACTACGCACCGACCGTACCAACATTTGTTTGAAGACATGAATTTTATCAGAGAGACCAGCGGAAGGGAGAAAGCATTGCAGATTTCATTGCGGATCTCCGGAATCCGGGAGGCCTCTGCGGGTTCGCCGACCTTGAAGAGGCCTTGAGAGACCGAACAGTTCTGGGATTAGATGCAATAGGCATCCAAAGTAAGCTGATGGCGAAAGGCGACATTAGCCTTGCAGATGCCATCGCTGACGCTACTGCAGCAGAAGCAACCAGGAAGTCAGCTGCCCGAATGCGCCTCACCCACGCCCCGCTCTGCCAACTCGCCGGCAAAATCTCACCTCACCTGGAAAGACAAGCAACGACAGCCCGCCACGAGGACCTCGAATCGTCATCAGTAAGTGATGAAGAAGAGCTCAACGGGCTCCGGTTTGAATGAGACCAACGCCATGAACATAACCAGAGAGTACAGTACCAATGCGCTGGTTGTGGGGCAAACCACCCACGATCAGACTGCAAATTCCTCGACGCGCTCTGCCATGTGTGCGGGAAAAGAGGTCACATCAGAAGAGTTTGTAGAAGCAAGCAAGGATCCAAAACCCCTCAGAGGGGGGCCAACTACCGCCAGCCCACAGGAAGTCATCCTGTGAATCGAGAAAACTTAACCCACCAATGGAACAACCACTCCTACAGAAACAAACCACTAGCCCAGTAAACAAAGCAGGAAGAGGCACACCAAACCATTACGATCGGTCACGTATCATCATTAGACGCGAAGAAGATCCGGGTGAAAGTCGCCATCGAAAACCAGCCCTGCATGATTGAAGTTGATTCAGGATCGTCCCTCTCGATGGTTTCCTGGAAGACCCTTAAACAATTAATCCCCACCGTCCGGCAGCAAGACCTCAGATTCCAAAGAATCATACTTAAGGACTATCAGGGAAATCGAATTCCAGTCATGGGATCCAGCAAAGTCCGTGTCTCATTTAAAAATCATACTGCATCCCTACCACTAACCGTAGTCGACAGGAATCGGCCTAGTTTGTTAGGCCTCCAATGGTTCGCCCCACTTGGAATTGAAGTAGCCGGCATTCACCGAACCAACAGCGACGACTGGGAAGAAGCCATCATCCAGGAGTTCCAGGACGTCTTTACAGAGAAATTAGGCGAGTACAAGGGGACCCCGAAATCATCTAACCTTAACCCCAAAGGAGCTCCAATCCGCCTTTAGCCTCGTCGACTTCCATTTGCCCTTAAACCAAAGATTGATGAGCAGCTTGATAAATTAATAGCCCAGGGTGTGTTAGAACTGTTGTGTATGTACCATAGTTAATAAAGTATGAGCTTGAGGTAAAGTGCAGGGTTCTGGCCCTGCACTTCTGATTGGCTGTTAGGCGGCCAGATCGGATTGGTTAGTTCTGAGGAATCCGATTGGCCCTTAACAGAGAATTCTTATTGGTTAAAAGAGCTAGCGTTCATAGCTCACTATTGGACAATTCTTACAAGGGTTGCCTATATAAGGCAGAGTTCACTGTTGTTGTTGGAGAAGTCACTATGCAAATAAAGAGCTGAAGGTTCACTATTCAGAGGCTGTCTCCATTTACTCCGACACATGTTCAGTACTTAACACTGGCGACGAGGGTGGGATGTGGAGACGTCTGAACCGAAGAAGCCAGGAAGCAATACCGAGCACGTGATAGACGACGCCAACAACGGAACCATGTCCGGCGGCATTGTACCACCCGCTCCGTTCGATCCGAACCAAGAGGATTGGGAATCCTACATGGATCGCTTCCAAATGTTTCTCGAGACGAATAACTTGAAGGACGCCACACCAGCAAAGAAAAGGGCGCTGTTCCTGATGCATTGCGGCCCAGCTGTATTTAAGATGGCTAAAGCACTCGCCAAACCTCGAGAAGTGAAAGCCATGAGCTGGGACGACCTCGAACCCATCCTGAGAGACCATTACGCGCCAACTGTGCCTACGCTCGTGAGACGCCACGAGTTTTATCAGAGAAACCAATGAAAAGGGGAGAGCATGGCCGATTTCATGGTGGACCTCTGAAATTTAGGGGGCCTCTGCGGGTTCGCCGATTTAGAAGAGGCACTTAGAGATTGAATAGTTCTGGGATTAGATGCACTAGGCGTGCAAAGCAAGCTGATGGCGAAAGGCGACATCAGCCTTGCTGATGCCATCGCCAAAGCCACGGCTGCGGAGGCGACCAAAAAGTCGGCTGCACAACTACAGCGAAGCTACACTCCGGTACCACCACCGGCCAGCGAAATCTCACCTAGCACAGAAGGGCAGCTATTAACAACGCACCACGAGGACCTCTCTTCATCGTCATACAGCGACGAAGAAGGGGTCCATCGACTGCGGTCCGACCGGGACCCTCGCCCGAAGCCCTTACGCCCTTGCGCTGGCTGTGGAGCCAACCATGCCAGGGCCGAATGCAAATTCCACGATGCACTCTGCCATGAGTGCGGGAAACGAGGCCACATCGGCCGGGTCTGCCGCAGCTTACCAGGACTCAGCCAGGCCTCAAAAGGGGCCAACTATCGCCTATCGACAGGAAACCGTCCTGTAAGGCGAGAGCCAGGAAACCACTCCTACAGAAATCGAGCTTTGCAAAGAGAAGAGGCTCACCATACTATCACTATCGGTCACGCCTCAGCTTTGGACACTAAGAAAATCCGAGTCACGGTAGCCATCGAGAACCAGCCTTGCCACATGGAGGTCGAATCGGGATCGTCCCTCTCGATGGTGTCTTGGAAGACACTCAAGCAACTCATCCCCACAATTCAACGCCAAGACCTCCAAGTTCAATGCCTCATCCTCAAGGACTGCCAAGGAAATCGAATCCCCATTGTTGGGTCCTGCCGAGTCCGAGTCTCCTTCAAGAAGCATACAGCGTACTTACCTCTTACGGTCATCGATAGAGATAGGCCTAGCCTACTAGGTCTCCAATGGTTCACACCACTCGGCATTGAAGTGGCTGGCGTGAACCGAGTCGGTGGTTGTGAGTGGGAGGAAGACCTTATCTCTGAGTTCAGCGACGTCTTCGCAGACAGCTTAGGTGAGTATAAGGGGACCCTGATCTCATTCAGTCTAGATCCAAAAGTAGCTCCCATTCGCTTGAAGCCCCGTCGAGTTCTGTTCGCTTTTAAAGCAAAAATCAATGAACAACTCGACAAGCTAATTGCTCAAGGGGTGTTGAAGCCCATCGATCACTCTCCATGGGAAACCGCTATTGTAACACCCATTAAGCCAGACGGGTCAATCCGAATTTGTGGGGACTACCGGGTCTCTTTGAACCACGCCCTACAGCAGAATGCGTATCCAGTTCTGGTGGTGCAGCACCTCCTCCATTACTTGAGGGGCGGTAAGGTTTTCGCTAAATTGGATTTAGCTCAAGCTTTTCAACAATTACCAGTGGATGAAAAAACGGCTCAAGCCCAAACAATTGTAACGCACAGGGGTGCCTTTAAATGTACCCGATTGCAATTCGGAGTTAGTGTAGCTGCGGGGATCTTCCAGAGCCTTATGGAAAGGTTATTACAAGGAATCAAGGGCGTGGTCCCTTATTTTGATGACGTATTAATTGCAGCCCCTACCCAAAAAATCTTACAGGACCGTTTGAAATGCGTTCTAAAAAAATTCCAAGAGGCCGGACTTTAGGTAAAAAAAAAAAAAATGTCAATTGTATACTGACAATGTTGAGTTCCTAGGGTACCGGATTGATAGCCAGGGCATTCATCCTACCGAGAGTAAATTAAAAGCAATCAAAAACGCTCCCAGGCCACGCAACAAGGCCGATCTCCAGGCGTTCTTAGGCCTCATTAATTTCTATAATGTATTTTTACCGCACAAGGCAACTGTCGCTGAACCGTTACACCGATTATTAGATAAGAAAGCATTGTGGGTATGGGGTTACCGGGAAGAGCAAGCGTTCCGGAATGTTAAAAAACTGCTCACATCTGACTCTGTACTTATGCAGTATAACGAGACTTTGCCGTTAGTTATAACCTGCGATGCATCGCCTTTTGGGGTGGGTGCCATTTTGAGCCATGTACTGCCTAATGGGAATGAAGCCCCTGTTGCATACTTTTCGAAGACTCTTTCACAAGCAGAGTGGAACTATGGGCAAATTGATAAAGAAGCCCTCGCAATCGTTTCAGCTGTAAAAAAATTTCATGAATATGTGTATGGAAGGACATTTACCATTATAACTGACCACAAACCGTTGCTAGGGATAATAGCCGGGGACAAGCCAACCCCCTACATATTATCCCCTAGAATGACCCGATGGTCAGAATTCCTAGCTGCTTATAATTATCGGCTGCAATATCACCCAGGGAAAGCCATTCCCCACGCTGACGTATTAAGCCGAGCACCACTTCCAGAGACTCTTGACGATCCGGCACCAACGGCAACCACGTTGCAGATTGAAACACTCAACTCGCTGCCTATGACCGCCCGAGACATCGCAAGATAAACCAAACGAGACCACACCCTAGCTCGAGTCCTAGGCTGGGTAGAATATGGATGGCCATTGGACCAAGTCCCAGATGACTTCACACAATTCAAATCTCAACAGACTGAACTTTTTTCCCCAGAAGGCTATATCATCTGGGGCGATAGAGTCGTTTTCCCAGAGCGACTCCGGAAGACGCTGCTGCAAATTCTGCATGAGGGCCACCCCGGCATCGTGTGAATGAAGGCGCTTGCACGAAGCTACACATGGTGGCCGGGCATGGACCGGCAAATCGAACAGTGGGTTAAAGCGTGTTCCAATTGCCAACAAGTCAGCAACGCTCCACCAAAAGCCATGCCTACTGAATGGGAGACACCCCGTGGACCCTGGTCCAGAATCCACCTGGATTTCGCGGGGCCAACCAAGGGCTATACCTTCCTGCTGACAGTCAACGCATACTTCAATTGGTTAGAAATTCATTGTATGACAGCTACAACCTCCGAGGCGGTGATCAAGATTCTAAACAGACTCTTTGCAACCCACGGATTGCCTGATGTCCTGGTGTCCGATAATGGGCCACAGTTTACTGCACTAATGTTCGAGCAGTACCTCGCTGACCACGGCATCCGCCATGCGCTCACCTCGCCTGTGCACCCTGCGACCAATGGCCGAGCTGAACGCATGGTCCAATTTCTTAAAAAGACCTTGCAAAAAATGGACTATGACAATATCGATGACAAGGTCAACCAAATTCTCTTTTTGCAACACATAACTCCACATAACATCACCGGCAGAACTCCTGCGGAACTACTGATGGGGCGAAGACTCCGCTCCCACCTCGACTGGTTGCACCCTGCTTACGAACCGGAAAAGCCAATAGGATCCAGCGGCCGCTGTCGCACCTTCCAGGTAGGAGACCTCATTTACGCACGAAACTTATCGGGCGATCCGTTATGGATAGAGGCGACAGTAGTACGAGTGACCGGCCCCAAATTCTATGTAGTGAAATGCTGTGACAATAAACTGTGGAAACGGCATATCGACCAATTACGGTCATGACTCACAACGGCCAGTCAACAACTCCCCCATGACCAAACCAAGGGGGGGGAGGCACAGAAGAAGATGAAGTTCCAGGGAACCTGCTCGAAGGGAGCGACGAACTCAGTGATACTCAGGAAATGGAGCAGGAAGGAGAAACGTTTGCACCGCAAGAAATTGCAGCTGAGCAACAAGCAGAACCACTGCCAAACAACAATCTACCTCAACAGGATTGCAACCAACCAATCCAACGAAAATCCGAAAGAGTTAAAAGACAACCGTCCTATCTAAGGGACTATATAACTACACCGTAATTAAGAAGCCAGGGGGAAGGGGTGTTGTGTGTGTACCATAGTTAATAAAGTATGAGCTTGAGGTAAAGTGCAGGGTTCTGGCCCTGCACTTCTGATTGGCTGTTAGGCGGCCAGATCAGATTGGTTAGTTCTGAGGAATCCGATTGGCCCTTAACAGAGAATTCTTATTGGTTAAAAGAGCTAGCGTTCATAGCTCGTTATTGGACAATTCTCACAGGGGTTGCCTATATAAGGCAGAGTTCACTGTTGTTGTTTTGAGAAGTCACTATGCAAATAAAGAGCTGAAGGTTCACTATTCAGAGGCTGTCTCCATTTACTCCGACACATGTTCAGTACTTAACAAGAACCAACCCACCACGCTCCCTGGGAAACCCCAATCGTAACACCCATCAAGCCGGATGGATCGTTAAGAATTTGTGGGGACTACCGAGCCACCCTGAATCACGCCCATCAGCAGAACGCTTACCCGGTACCAGTGGTACAACACCTTCTCCACTCCCTGGGAGGTGGAAAAGTCTTCGCTAAAGTGGATTTAGCACAGGCATACCAACAACTGCCTGTAGACAAAAAAACTGCAGAGGCACAAACAATCGTTATGCACTGAGATGCATTTAAGTGCAACCGACTCCAATTCGGAGTTAGCATAGCCCCAGGAATTTTTCAGAGCTTGATGGAGAGACTACTACAGGGTATAAAAGGGGTTGTACCTTATTTTGATGACGTTTTAATTGCTGCTCCAACTGGAGAAATACTAAGGGAGTGCCTGAGATTAGTTCTCCAGAAATTTAAAGACTTTGGCCTTAAAGTAAAAAAAAATAAGTGTCAACTGCGTATGGATAAGGTAGAATTTTTGGGGTACTTAATCGATAAACAGGGCATTCACCCCACTGATAGCAAGATTAGGGCAATCAAAAATGCTCCCAAGCCCCAAAATAAGACTGATCTCCAAGCTTTCCTGGGCCTTATCAATTTCTACAACGTGTTCCTGCCCCACAAAGCGACCGTAGCCGAGCCCCTACATCGTCTCTTGGACAAAAAGGCAACCTGGGTCTGGGGACACCGAGAGGAACACGCGTTCCGACAAATAAAAAACTTATTGGCTTCAGACGCTGTTTTGATGCAGTATAATGAGACTTTGCCTTTAACGATTACATGTGATGCATCACCCTTCGGAGTGGGTGCCATTTTGAGCCATGTGTTACCAAACGGTAGTGAAGCCCCTATTGCCTACTTTTCAAAAACGCTATCAAAAGCTGAATGTAACTATAGTCAAATCGATAAAGAGGCTCTTGCTGTCGTTTCTGCTGTTAAACAATTTCATGAATATATTTATGGGCGAGTTTTTACTATAGTCACCAACCACAAACCTTTGCTGGGGATTATAGCGGGGGACAAGCCAACCCCTTATATATTATCTCCCAGAATGACTCGCTGGTCGGAATTCTTGGCTGCATATAATTATAAACTGCAACACCGCCCAGGGAAAGCCATCCCCCACGCTGACACATTAAGCCATGCACCACTGCCTGAAACCGTTGACGACCCAGCTCCAACCGTCACGATGCTCCAGATTGAAACACTTCAATCACCACCACTGACAGCTCAAGATATCGTGATCGAAACCAAACGCAATCCCGTTTTGGCGCGAGTTCTTAGCTGGGTCGAGTGAGGATGGCCATTGGATCAAATCCCTGACAACTTTGGTCCCTTCAAGAATCGACAGACGGAACTGTTTTCCCAGAAAGGCTGCATAATTTGGGGGGATAGAGTCATCATCCCAGAGCAGCTGCAACGAGCGGTATTGAAAACTTTGCATGAAGGCCACCCCGGCATCGTGCGCATGAAGGCGCTCGCACGAAGCTACGCGTGGTGGCCGGGTATCGACAAGCAAATCGAAGCCTGGGTAAAGACTTGTTACAAATGCCAGGAAGTTAGCAATGCCCCATCGAAATCAACCCCAACAGAGTGGGAAACACCCAGGGGACCATGGTCCCGTATTCATATTGACTTTGCGGGACCTACTAAAGGACACACATTCCTAATAACGGTGGATGCCTACTCAAACTGGCTTGAAATCTATGAAATGAAAAGTCCCACAGCCAAATCCGTCATCAGGAAATTGGACAGATTATTCGCAACCCATGGACTGCCAGACGTTCTGTTATCCGACAACGGACCCCAGTTTACCACGCTTTCTTTTGAACTGTATTTGGCGGACCGTTGTATTCACCATGCGCTAACTTCGCCAGTGCATCCTGTGGCCAATGGAAGAGCCGAGCGCATGGTAAATTCATCAAAAAAAAGCCCTACATAAAATGGACTATGGCAATATCGAAGATAAGATTAACCGGATACCCCTCCTTCAACACATCACTCCACACAGCATCACTAACAAGACTCCGACCGAATTGTTTATGGGACGGAAACTCCGCTCCCACCTTGACTGACTACACCCATCATACGAACCAGAAAAACCACATGGATCCAGTGGGAAATGCTGCGAATTCCAGATAGGCGACTTAGTCTTCGCTAAAAACTTTTCTGGCGATCCTTTGTGGGTCGAGGCAACTGTAATCCAAGTCACAGGACCCAGGTAATACTGAGTAAAAAGTCACGACGGAAGAATATGGAAGCGCCATATTGATCAGCTGCGTTCAAGGCTGCAACCTCGTTTCTGCGACTCCGGTAACTTCCAAACTGAGGGGGGAGGAGATGCCGAGGAGATCGAGTTCGAAACGGCAGAAAGCACGAGTGGAAGAAGTGAGCATTCAGAAGAACCAGAGAGGGTGGTGGACTTGCCTCAAAAAGACACCTCGTCAGAAGCAAGCCCACAAAGGCAAGAGGACAACGAGGACATTAGCGGCACCTAGTTTTTAAATGAAGGTTCGGAGGCACCCTACTCACCAGAAAACGTCCCGCCCAAGCAAGACTATAAACAAGTACCGGGGGGACAGCGAAAATCTAGCAGACAATCTAAACAACCTGCCTACCTCAAAGATTATGTCACCACACCCCTTAAACAGAACCCATGAGGAAGGGGTGTTGTGAATTAATAAAAAGTGAATTAATAAAAGTGCTTAATAAAGATTTTTAAAACCTTTAGAAAAGTGCAGGGTTCTGACCCTGCACTTCTGATTGGCCGATAATAGCGACATCTGATTGGTCCATTCAGGAGAATCTGATTGGCTATTAGCGGGCCTCTCTCATTGGTTAAGGGAACTAACGCTTCCTGTTTCTTATTGGTTACTTGATCAGCAGCTTACTTATAAAAAGGGCTATTGCTGCCGTAGTTTTTGCTCTGTTCCACAATGTTAAATAAAGAGTTGAAGTTCACTGTTCATCGTGTCATCTCCAATCCTTGCGCTCATGCGCAGAACATAACAGGGGCTTTTTGCAATGTTTTCCTTTCAATTTCAACAGATTATTATATATTTGCTCAACAATCTGACCATTCCCCAAACTAGTCAACATTAATAAATGTTCTCTAGCTTTCAAAAGAATATATTCACTATGGCTAAATATATTCTATTACATTTTTATTCCAGAAACATGCTTCCAAGGTTGCCCAAATGTAAACATAGCACCTCTCTGCAACTTGTGTATAATCATGGGAAAAGATGAAGGTTATCATACCTGCATGTATGTTCCAAAGCATCCTTTTGGAACTGAATTCAAAAACTAATTCAGGAAAATTGCCCAGAAACAAACATAACACCTATTCGGCATTGTCATAGCAGCTATTGTACGTAAACACTTGAAGAGTGAATAACAGAATAACAGAGTTGGAATGGAATTTCAAGGTCTTCTAGTCCAAACCACTTCTCAGGCAAGAAGCCCTATACCATTTCAGACAAATGGTTGTCCAATCTCTTCTTAAAAACTACCAGTGTTGGAGCACTCACAATTTCTGGAGTAAAGTCATTCTACTGATTAATTTGTTCTATCAGGAATTTTCTCCTTAGTTCTAGTTTTTGTCTCTCTTTGATTAGTTTCCACCCATTGCTCCTTGTTCTGCTTTGGAGAAGAGGTTAACTCCCTGTTCTTTATGGCAACCACTCAAATATTGGAATATTGTTATCATGTCACTCCTAGTTCTGTTCACACAACATACTTAACCTGACTACTAAATTAACCCGTTTTCTGGATTCATTCAATAATTGAGATTTATGTTGAACAAATATACTTATCCCTAAAACTGAATGATGATTACAACTAAGCTTTGTCTAGGATATAAATGCAGCCTCTAGGCCTTTAACTGATCAATGACAAAACACCAATGTAGCAAAAAAAAAAAAAAAACCTAACAGTTTTCTCCCTGCCATTTTTTCTCCTCAAACCCTGCACTCTCTATGATCCCCATTTATCTTCACCCTGAACAGTTTCTAAATTTTCAAATGAATCTCTCAACTGTAACTATCCAGAGGATTCTAGAGGTGTTCCATGAAAGAAAACCCATGCTGGAAGCTAGAGATGTGCTTTCTGTTAATTAAAATAAACTGAAAAAAATGAGGCAGGTTGAATGGGTGTATATATAGGTAGTCCTTGACTTACGATCACAGTTGAGCCCAAAATTTCTGTCGTTAAGTGGGACATTTGTTAAGTGAGTTTTGCCCCATTTTATAAGTTTTCTTGCCACAGTTGGTAAGTGAATCACTGCAGTTGATTAGTTAGTAACACGATTGTTAAGTGAATCTGGTTTTCCTGTTGATTTTGCTTGTCCCAAGGTGATCATATGACCTTGGACTCTGCAACCGTCATAAATGTTGCCAAGCACTTGAATTTTGATTGCATGATCATAGAGTGGGGTTCCTACAAAGGAACCTACATAAATGGGGGGAAATGGTCATAAGTCACTTTTTTCAGGGCCATTGTAACTTGGAACAGTCATTAAGCAAACTATTGTTAAGTCGAGGTCTACCTCTTTTGGGGAGGGAATGACAAAACATTGGATATAATACAAACTACATGACTTCTGTGGATCAAAGTACAACAGTGGGGGTTATGATTTGACCATCACGATGGACATCTTGTCATTTTTCATCACAGCAATTTGTTCCAAATGTTTTAGAGCCCCATGTTCCTGATTCCCAAAGCATCAGAAAAATAACAGAATCGAGCTGATTCATTCGAGCTCACAGAAATCTTTGACACCATCTGACGTAAACTGAAAACAGCTTTTCGTGTACTAGGCTCCCTGTCTGACCTCTTCTTTAAGAAGCAGAGTAAAGAGCTTGACGATGATTGCATAAATAGCTCAACACAAACAAGAAATGCATTGAGAAGAACATCTTAGCAACTGAATAGAACGATCCACCTCTGAGGAATAGAGAGGTTTTCTGAAATTCGGCCTTGGGAAAGATAAATGTCCCCCAGACTGTACACTGTACACTTTTCATTTGATTTTCATCACTATTTGGAAGCAACACAAGTGCTGAATTTAAAAAGTATTCCTGGGGTAGATCCAGCAGTCTAGCAGCAGAAAAATATCATACTGGATTATTATTAATTATTTGTAAAGGGCAAATATGAAGGTAAAAAAACCCAAAAATCTCCATGGTTTACATTGTATCAAGTCATGTGAGAGGCAAGAATGTGAATGTGGTGGGTTAGGGAAGGTACATGGCACTTTCATAAGAGCCCACTGGACCTGCAAAGTGTGTGTGTGTGTGTGTAGTAACAGCCATCAAATGCTAAAGACATCCCTTGGAAACATGCCAGTTTCCTCTTAATTAAAAACAGGAGAAGGACAAACGGGAGAAAGGGTATGAGAGCTTTCTTCCCCCACCCGCAAGCCTAATTATATCTCTCTGTTTCAGCAGGTCCCCTTGTTCTTTATTCTCATCATCAAAAGCTGTTATGAATTGCCACATATGAAACAAGCTGTTTTAAACATTTTCCCTTCTGAGCATGCTAGATAAAAGCTGATTCATTCTGGGATTCCCACCTTTTAATTGCTGAGTCTGAATGAGCTGCAATTTATACCAATATCATGCTGACAAATCATGGCAACATCACTGAAATAGAGCCACTGTTGTCCTTTACAATGGTTGTTACTGTAGGGCTGTTTTTCACAAGCTCAGCAAGTTTAAGAGGTATGGACTTTAATCCCAGAATTCCTGAACCATCATCTGCCCGCTCCAAAAAAAATCCCCACCCCCAGAGTGCTGCGTGGTTCTCACCCTAATATTCTTCCAAACATTTTTAAAAAAACACTAATAGTTCGGCCCAGTCTTGAAATAGAATGGCTACTGAATCTGTGTAGGTTGATTTTTATTGTTTATTTTATTGTTTATTGTTTATTTGGTTTTTGTGCTGCTCTGAAATCTATGATCTGTTTCTTAATTGTTATTGTGCTTGCTTTTAAAATATGGAGTCAGGCTGCCTCTAAAATAAGGAAGGAAGGAAGGAAGGAAGGAAGGAAGGAAGGAAGGAAGGAAGGAAGGAAGGAAGGAAGGAAGGAATTCTAAATAAGTTTTCACATAGTTACATGAACAAAACCACACAAGGTCCTACACTTAGGCAGGAAAAACTAAATGAACAGCTATAGAATAAGCAGCACCTGGCTCAACAATAGTATCTGTGACAGGGTTCACACTTGTCCAGTCCTGGGCTCATCAACAGAGGGATAGCATCATAATCAAAGAAGTGATAGAATGACTTTATACCACCCTAGTTAACTCAATATTGGAATACTACGTCCAGTTCTGGTCAGTTCAATAAAAGATGCTGAGGCTCTAGAAAACGTGCGAGAAGAGCAACAAAGATGATAAAGGGTCTGGTGGCTAAACTGTATGAGGAATGGTTAAGAGAACTAGATATGTCTAGCCTAATGAAGCTAAGTATTAGGGGTAACACGATCACCGTTTTCCAATATTTGAAGGGCTATCATAGGGAAGAGGGAGTTTACTTATTCTCCATAGCACCTGAGGGCAAGACAAGAAGCAACGGATGGAAAAGAGATCCAATCTGGAACTAAGGAGAAATTTCCAGACTGTAAGAACAATCAATCAGTGGAACAGCTTACTTCCTAGAGTTGTGGAAGCTTTTAAGAAAAGATTGGAAAGCCATTGGACTGGAATGAATAAGGTCTCCTACCTTGGTCTGGGAGCTGAATAGAAGACCTCCAAGATCCCTTCCAGCCCTATGAGTCAATGGTTCTAACACCTAAACCCAATCTTTAGCACTGAAGGCTAAGAGGCCTCTTCTTTTCCTCTGTGCAGAGTGTATTTCCAGTGACTAGTTCAGCAATTCACCAAGAAAGCTTGGATTATGGGAAATCCCTCAGGATCATAGAGTATAACTGAGCTAAGCAAGTTAAATATTGTTTCCTATGCGGTTTAAGATATCTTATGGATTTAGCAATACAAAAGGCACAAAAGCTATCACATATAACTGCCTTTAGGCACCAAAATGGTAAGAGGCTTATCTGTAGGCTCCCGTGGTGATATATTCTGTATGATCTTAGGCTAAATATCCATTTTCATCACTTCCCTAAATGTCACCCTCATCAGTGCCCTATTAAACTAGCTCAGCAGAGCATGCCATTATTTTTTAATGCATCCAATTACCCTGGTCCTGATCCTGGCACAACGTAGCCATGCCAGTGGCCTTTCATTAAACTCAATAGGTCTTTCTGATAAGTCATTCTATTCTATTCACATGAAGACTGTGACCAAAGTATATTATTTTCATTTTGCTTCCGTTCAGAGAAACAACTGCCTTCACAGCTGCCATTCAACAAACTTTGGCTCTGTGGTAGGTAGCTTAGCTTGCAACTATTTTTAGCTTAAAGTGATTACAGCTGATACCCTTAAGGTTCACTTGAAAGTGTGGTTGTGTCTGATGGGAAGCTGTAATTTACGCAGACATCCTTCTATATAAATGATAATGTACATTTGATGAAAAGAACTAGGGGTGACGTGATAGCAGTGTTCTGATATCTAAGGGGCAGCCACAAAAAAGAGGGAGTCAAGTGCTTGAGGGCAGGACAAAAATGGGTGGATGGAAACTAATAAAGGAGAGAAGCAACCCAAAACTAAGGAGAAATTTCCTGACAGAACAATTAACCAGTGGAACAACTTGCCTCCAAAAGTTGTGGATTCTCCAACACCTAAGGCTTATAAGAAGAGATTGGACAATCATTTGTCTGACTGAGTACAGGATTTCCTGCCTGATCAGCGGTTTGAACTACAAGACCTCCAAGATCACTTCCAAATCTGTATTTCTGTATGTTCTAATCAATGTTGATCATTCAGTTTGTGAGATTTGACCATGGCAGGAACCATTCTCTATTTTAAATGGATTAATTTTCATTTCATTTGAGACGTGGATTTGATCGCTTGGACATGATTTAGGGGAGCAACAGATGGTTTGATCCCTGCATGGAGCCTTGTTGCTGACTCCTCTTTAAAAAAATTTAGCACCAGCTTTCGGAGGAGGAGAGTCCCATTTGGTGGTTTTCTTCAGGCATCACAAAGACTGCCCTTCTGCTGATTCTTAAGGGCCTAAGTTTGTTTCCTCCTGGAGATGGACTAGTTCCCAATTTCATTAACACAGAGAAAACAAATGAGGATGGGACAATTTTATATAATACTTGAAAGTATTTTTAACTTTCTCTGCAGAAGTATTTCTTTTTCCCTCATGGCAATTTGATCTGATTTTTCCATGAGGGTGACCATGCTTCATCCCAAACTATTGTTTATCCCTGGCCTGCTTTTTTTAAAAAAAAATATATATATATTTTTTCCATGTGGACAAATGTAGAAAGGCTTAGGCCTTTCTATGTCATCACCTTGACTTTTCTTTAGTCCTTCTGTCACTCCATTCTATTAGGTATTTAAGGTTTTAGTTGACCCTTGGTAGAGTCTATAGTGGACTTTACCTATATTCAATATGGATGCTAGGACCTTGGCCATTTACAAGTAAACTGAAACAAGTATAGGGAGAAAAGGACAGAGAGAAAAATGTAAAACTTCTTTTCTACACACAGAACTAAAATAATATTTCAAAAACAAATGTAGGCAGCAATGTAAAATCCCCTTTCACATCTGGAGCCCGCATTTCTGCTTTTCCAAAGTGTATTTTGACAAGATTACACTAGTAGAACAAAAATGGGTCCTGAAGTGTTATTTTAAGTTGCCAACATTCTTTCCCTCTATTCTCAGCTGAACAGCATGGTGGTGGTTATGTAATGTGCCCTTGTCTTTGGCCACTGAAACTCCGAACCTATAAACACTTCTCCTGCCTTTATAGCTAAAATGTCAGTTTCAAAAGAAATGACATTACACACACTTTCTCAAGCCTATATAGTCCTTTCAGAGATGTTATTCTTTTCATCTTTCTAAAATGGGATTTGCAATTTGATAATACAAATATCCTTAGGGAAGATCCAAACTGTATTTTTACTTGATATCTTTAGTTAGAGGTTTTTGAGGCAACAATGGTAAAACTGTATATATTCTGAGCCTCCAAAGAACGGAATGTTGAAGTTAAGAAAAAATCTTACAGTAATAAAGGGTATAAGCACCACATCCAGACTTAATTTAAGCATTTTTAACAGACACTCTACATCCAATAAGAGAGTTGAGCAAAAGTTAGTGAGTCAACCATGTGGGTTTTTTGAATAGAAAATGTTATTTTTAAATTACAGACACTTTTAAACTATTGGATTTGATATTCTTGGCCAGCTCACTAAAATCTACAGTTGGTACTGGGTGCAAAATTTTGACTCAGGCAGATGGATGTATACCAAGAATGAAGGAACCTGATGATGCATCTGAGCACAGACTAAGATATTTTATATTAAATCTGCATCTAGTTTTCCCCAAGTATGATTCTTAGTAACCTAATCCCATGGTAATAGTAAGTTCTTTAATTATCCAATCTTTCAGTCTTCCCAGCAGTCTATCAACAGTTCCCTAATTGGGTCATGACCACAGTAAAGTTTAAAATCAACAGATTCCAGTCAACTTTTTTAAAAAATCTGGATTTGAATTCAATATAAGGACTGCTTCATGCACAAACACACACAAACTGCACAAGCTTCTGGTTGGCTATTTTTCCCATGATGCCTGAACAATATTCCATATTCAGGACTTTATTTGTCCCAGGTTGTATTGGGAAACTGCCAATCAAGCAAGGAGGAGGTATCTAGTGGGGAATTAGCTTTGAATCATTGTGCACTCACAAAATACCTAATGCTGACCTCCACGAAAACCATGGGACCTTATCTGTTTGTTCCCAAAAGAAGGCAAGCAGACTAGGGAGATTCCAGTATTTTAGGCAGAATACAATAAAGTAATTAGATTGACAGACTGGGTGTGAGAGCATTTAGAGTTTTCCAATACTACATCTCATTTGGTTTGGAATATACATTCTCATTGATAGTCTTAGCTAGTAGTCAAAGTAGTAAGTACTTGGACATGGGTCGGAGTAAATGGAGACAACCTCTGAATAGTGACTTTCAGCTCTTTATTAGCATAGTGACTTCTCCAACAACAACAGTGAACTCTGCCTTATATAGGCAACCCTTGTAAGAATTGTCCAATAGTGAGCTATGAACGCTAGCTCTTTTAACCAAAGAATCCTCTGTTAAGGGCCAATCGGATTCCTCAGAACTAACCAATCCGATCTGGCCGCCTAACAGCCAATCAGAAGTGCAGGGCCAGAACCCTGCACTTTACCTCAAGCTCATACTTTATTAACTATGGTACATACACAACACCCCTTCCCCCTGGCTTCTTAATTATGGTGTAGTTATACAGTCCTTTAAATAGGATGGTTGTCTTTTAAGTCTTTCGGATTTTCGTTGGACTGGTTGGTTGCAATCCTGTTGAGGTAGATTGTTGTTTGGCAGTGGATCTGCTACTTGCTCAGGTACAATTTCTTGCGGTGCAAACGATTCTCCTTCCTGCTCCATTTCCTGAGTATCACTTAGTTCGTCGCTCCCTTCGAGCAGGTTCCCTGGAACGTCATCTTCTTCTGTACCTCCCCCCCCCCTCGGTTTGGTCATGGGGGAGTTGTTGACTGGCCATTGTGAGTCATGACCGTAATTGTTCGATATGCCGTTTCCACAGTCTATTGTCACAGCATTTCACTACATAGGATTTGGGGCCGGTCACTCGTACTACTGTTGCCTCTATCCATAACGGATCGCCCGATAAGTTTCATGCGTAAACAAGGTCTCCTACCTGGAAGGTGCGACAGCGGCCACTGGATCCTATTGGCTTTTCTGGTTCGTAAGCAGGGTGCAACTGGTCAAGGTGGGAGCGGAGTCTTCGTCCCATCAGTAGTTCGGCGGGAGTTCTGCCGGTGACGCTATGTGGAGTTATGTGTTGCAAAAAGAGAATTTGGTTGACCTTGTCATCGATATTGTCATAGTCCACTTTTTGCAAAGTCTTTTTAACAAATTGGACCATGCGTTCCACTCGGCCATTGATCGCAGGGTGCACAGGCGAGGTGAGCGCATGGCGGATGCCGCGGTCAGCGAGGTACTGCTCGAACATTAGGGCTGTAAATTGTGGCCCGTTATCGGACACCAGGATGTCAGGCAATCCGTGGGTTGCAAAGAGTCTGTTTAGAATCTTGATCACTGCCTCGGAAGTTGCAGCCGTCATACGATGAATTTCTAAACAATTGAAGTATGCATCGACTGTCAGCAGGAAGGTATAGCGCTTAGTTGGCCCCGTGAAATCCAGGTGGATTCTGGACCGGGGTCCACGTGGCGTCTCCCATTCAGTAGGCATGGCTTTTGGTGGGGCGTTGCTGACTTGTTGGCAATTGGCACACTCTTTGACCCACTGCTCGATTTGCCGGTCCATGCCCATCCACCATGTGTAGCTTCGTGCAAGCTCCTTCATCCGCACGATGCCGGGGTGGCCCTCGTGCAGAACTCATAGCAGCTTCTTCCGGATTCGTTCTGGGACAACGACTCTATCGCCCCAGATGATGCAGCCTTTTTGGGAAAAAAGTTCAGTCTGTCGAGATTTAAATGGTGCGAAGTCATCTGGTACTTGGTCCAATGGCCATCCGCGTTCTACCCAACCTAGGACTCGAGCTAGGGTGTGGTCCCGTTTGGTTTATCTTGCGATGTCTCGGGCGGTCATAGGTGGCGAGTTGAGTGTTTCGATCTGCAACGTAGTTGCCATTGGTGCTGGATCGTCAAGAGTCTCTGGAAGCGGTGCTCGGCTTAATGCATCGGCGTGGGGAATGGCTTTCCCCGGGCGATATTGCAGGCGATAATTATAAGCAGCTAGGAATTCTGACCACCGGGTCATTCTAGGGGATAATATGTAGGGGGTTGGCTTGTCCCCGGCTATTATCCCTAGCAACGGTTTGTGGTCAGTTATAATGGTAAATGTCCTTCCATACACATATTCATGAAATTTCTTTGCAGCTGAAACGATTGCAAGAGCTTCTTTATCAATTTGTCCATAGTTCCGCTCTGCTTGTGAAAGAGTCTTCGAAAAGTATGCAACAGGGGCTTTGTTCCCATGAGGCAGTACATGGCTTAAAATGGCGCCCACCCCGAAAGGCGATGCATCGCAGGTTATAACTAACGGCAAAGTCTCGTTATACTGCATAAGTACAGAGTCAGATGTGAGCAGTTTTTTAACATTCCAAAACGCTTGCTCTTCCCGGTAACCCCATACCCACAATGCTTTCTTATCTAATAATCGGTGTAACGGTTCAGCGACAGTTGCTTTGTGCAGTAAAAACACATTATAGAAATTAATGAGGCCTAAGAACGCCTGGAGATCGGCCTTGTTGCGTGGTCTGGGAGCGTTTTTGATCACTTTTAATTTACTCTCGGTAGGATGAATGCCTGGCTATCAATTCAGTATCCTAGAAACTCAACATTGTCAGTATATAAGTGACATTTATTTTTTTTCACCTTAAGTCCTGCCTCTTGGAATTTTTTAAGAACGCATTTCAAATGATCCTGCAAGATTTTTTTGGTAGGGGCTGCAATTAGTACGTCATCAAAATAAGGAACCACGCCCTTGATTCCCTGTAATAACCTTTCCATTAGGCTCTGGAAGATCCCCGGGGCTACACTAACTCCAAATTGCAATCGGGTACATTTAAAGGCACCTCTGTGTGTTACAATTGTTTGGGCTTGGGCCGTTTTTTCATCCACTGGTAGTTGTTGATAAGCTTGAGCTAAATCTAATTTAGCGAAAACCTTTCCGCCCCCCAAGGAATGGAGGAGGTGCTGCACCACCGGAACTGGATACGCATTCTGCTGTAGGGCATGGTTTAAAGTGGCCCGGTAGTCCCCACAAATTTGAATTGACCCGTCTGGCTTAATGGGTGTTACAATAGGGGTTTCCCATGGAGAGTGATCGATAGGCTTCAACACCCCTTGAGTGATTAGCTTGTCGAGTTGTTCGTCGATCTTAGCTTTAAGAGCAAATGGAACTCAACGGGGCTTCAAGCGAATGGGGGCTACCTTTTGATCTACACTAAATGAGATTGGGGTCCCCTTATACTCGCCTAAGCTGTCCGCAAAGATGTCGCTGAACTCAGAGATAAGGTCTTCCTCCCACTCACAACCACCGACTCAGTTCACGACGGCCACTTCAATGCTGAGTGGGGCGAACCATTGGAGGCCTAATAGACTAGGCCTATCTCTATCGATGATCGTTAGAGTTAAGTACGCTGTATGCTTCTTGAAGGAGACTCGGACTCGGCAGGACCCGACAACGGGGATTCGATTTCCTTGGTAGTCCTTGAGGATGAGGCGTTGAAATTGGAGGTCTTGGCATTGAATTGTGGGGATGAGCTGCTTGAGTGTCTTCCAAGACACCATCGAGAGGGACGATCCCGAGTCGACCTCCATGTGGCATGGCTGGTTCTCAATGGCTACCGTGACTCGGATTTTCTTAGTGTCCAAAACTGAGGCGTGACCTATAGTGATAGTATGGTGAGCCTCTACTTTTTGCAAAGCTTGATTTCTGTAGGAGTGGTTTACTGGCTCTCGCCTTACAGGACAGTTTCCTGTCGATTGGCGATAGTTGGCCCCTTTTGAGGCCTGGCTGAGTCCTGGTAAGCTGCGGCAGACCCGGCCAATGTGGCCTCGTTTCCCGCACTCATGGCAGAGTGCGTCGCGAAATTTGCATTCAGCCCTGGCATGGTTTGCTCCACAGCCAGCTTAAGGGCGTAAGGGCTTCGGGTGAGGGTCCCAGTCGGACCACAGTCGATGGACCCCTTCTTCGTCACTGTCTGACGACGAAGAGAGGTCCTCATGGTGCGTTGTCGAGAGCTGCCCTTCTGAGTTGGGTAAGATTTTGCTGGTTGGTGGTGTTACTGGAGTGCGGCTTCGCCGTAGTTGTGCAGCTGACTTTTTAGTTGCCTCCGCAGCCGTGGCTTTCGCATGGTCACCTTTCGCCATCAGCTTGCTTTGCACGCCTAGTGCATCTAATCCCAGAATTACTCGATCTCTTAGTGCCTCTTCTAAATCTGCGAACCCGCAGATACCCCCTAAATTTCGGAGGTCCGCCACGAAATCAGCCACGCTCTCCCCTTTTCGTTGGTTTCTCTGATAAAACTCATGGCGTCTCACGAGTGTAGGCACGGTTGGCGCGTAATGGTCTCTCAGGATGGGTTCGAGGTCGTCCTAGCTCATGGCTTTCACTTCTTGAGGTTTGGTGAGTGCTTTAGCCATCTTAAATACAGCTGGGCCGCAATGCGTCAGGAACAGTGCCCGCTTCTTTGCTGGTGTGGCATCCTTCAAGTTATTCGTCTCGAGAAACATTTGGAAGCGATCCATGTAGGATTCCTAATCCTCTTGGTTCGGATCGAACGGAGCGGGTGGTACGATGCTGCCGGACATGGTTCCGTTGTTGGCGTCGTCTTATCACATGCTCGGTATCGCTTCCTGGCTTCTTCAGTTCAGACGTCTCCACATCCCATCCTCGTCGCCAGTGTTAAGTACTTGGACATGGGTCAGAGTAAATGAAGACAGCCTCTGAATAGTGACTTTCAGCTCTTTATTAGCATAGTGACTTCTCCAACAACAACAGTGAACTCTGCCTTATATAGGCAACCCTTGTAAGAATTGTCCAATAGTGAGCTATGAACGCTAGCTCTTTTAACCAATAAGAATCCTCTGTTAAGGGCCAATCGGATTCCTCAGAACTAACCAATCCGATCTGGCCGCCTAACAGCCAATCAGAAGTGCAGGGCCAGAACCCTGCACTTTACCTCAAGCTCATACTTTATTAACTATGGTACATACACAACACAAAGAGTACTCAATCTATATTGTGCAGGCCATTAGATGTAAATACAATAAATATTATTCAAATATACTTTATTAGACAAAGCGTGTGGCAGGATGTATGTGCCATTGGGCTAGAAAATGACAAGGAACATATTTGTGTTTCATAGGAAATTCAATTTCATCCACTGGCTAGAAACTTACAGTTTTGCTGAAAGTCCAAGATTTCAATACCAGAATGTAGTTGTACTATTACTATATTTTGGAACAGGCACAATCCATTTACAGAGCTTATCCAGATAAGCTGTTTAATTCCCCAATACCGATTCTTGAACAGAAATCTATTAAAATATGATAGATAGGCACTAGGGAAGCAGAGTGCAAATACCATGTTTTCAATATTCTGTCCTTTTGCTAACTTCACAGTATCTAAGTCACACATAACTGAAAAAGTAGGAACCAGAAGTTTTATGTGGGGAAAAAGGATATATTTCTGTGCATTGAATTTCTAAGGTAGCAATACAACTTGGAATATTATACTATTTCCTTGACAAATGAGGTTTATTTTTTTAAAGACAAGCAGTATGTGAAAATTGTATTCAAGCTGGATGGCAGATAGAGAGATGGAAACCATTCAATTTAATACATTTAATGCATGGTCAGTCACCCCTGTATCCTGTTTCTTCTACTACTATTACTCTTAACTAGGCATGAGATATTAGTTAACATGGAACTCTTCTAATTAATTGCTCAGTTTGTTGTTTTATCTCACAGCTGAGATGTGGGGATCTCTAGACCCAGGGACTTTGCTGCATTTGCAAAGCAAAAGGAAATAAACATTTGTGGAAAGTTGGGATGGCCACATTTAATAGTTTAATTTTCTCCCACAGTATTTTTAAATCTCAAATTCTTCCCATTTGGTTTATAAAGATCATTGGTATTTCCAGCTCAAAACTAAGCCAAATAAATGTTCACCCATTTGTACCAGTCAAAATCTGTAGGAATTGCTTATTCTTTTCCAGAATAAGTTTACTGAAACTTCCAGGGCTAATGATGATATAGAAAAGTAGCATGGTTAATAAGTGATAATTGCAAATACATTTCATTTGCAGAATTTATGCATCTTGCATAATTCATCTTTTCTTGTTAACTCGATTGGCTTAAAATGATACAGAATTCTGATTTATTTTTTGAAAGAAATGCTTCAAACTGTTGCATCATTGGGCTCTATCAATCCAATGAGACTGCTGGGGAGGCCATTGCTTTGACTTTCTAACATACAAAATAATCCATGGAGAAAATGACCCTCAATTGTAGAGCAAAGGCATCAACTGTGAATGTAATCCAATAGGATAAAGAAGTAGGCCCAAGCCCCCTGTCAGCTCTGTCCCATGAGTGTTTAGAAAAGAAAGATTTTCGACTCCATTTGTAGTGAAAGATATACTTTTACTAAACTGTAGTGATTACAGTGTAAACAAAGCCAAATCTGAATATTCTTGCATAAAGCCAACGGTTTTCCCTTCTCCTGGGCCCTCCCCCCATTGGTCATTTCACTAGTGTCCAACAGAGTTCAAATTAGTTGTTTTGGTAACAAACCTAAGTTTGGCACCTCTTTGGTGGGCGTTTGCATTCAGTTTCCCATGCCTGTGTCCTTAGATCATTCAACTGTAGTCTCTGGTTGGCACTTCTGGTTCCTGAAATCCCCCCTCCTCATATCCTTTTTTTCCCCTGCCCACATTTATGGCAGGCTGCCATCAAAGCCAAGCAGGGCCAAAGCAGTGTGATGGCAGATCTGACATTCCCTTTCAAATATAGTATATTGTTTTTCTGCTTTACTCATAGATATAGAAAAGAAGGAAGGAAAAAGAACATGCAATTTGTGTGGGTTTTATTTCTTAGGGGAAATTACTATATTTCGGGGGGAGAGGGAAGGAATTATTAAAATAAAAAGGTATTTCCTTTTATTCTTTCTTTCTTTCCTTCCTTCCTTCCTTCCTTCCTTCCTTCCTTCCTTCCTTCCTTCCTTCCTTCCTTCCTTCTTTCTTTCTTTCTTTCTTTCTTTCTTTCTTTCTTTCTTTCTTTCTTTCTTTCTTTCTTTCTTTCTTTCTCTTTCCTCCTTTCTTTTTTCTTTGCTTTTGTACAAACCAGGTCTTGCAATGCAAGGAAAAAGTTTAATTTTTCCATGATTCATCTCATTAATGGTGTCTCCTCCTGCCAGTTCTGAATGGTGCGTATTTAATTCTATTTAACTCTCAGGACTTGGTGTGTCATTAGAGGACTAAAAGGCATGATGCGCCAGCCAGATGGTGATTCAAAGAGATTATGTAGGAGGCAAACAAAAGCGCACTTGCCTTTTTCTCTGCTTAATGATTATTCTATTCCAAAGTGCGAGGGACTAGACCCCCCCGCCCCCCAGGAACACGGGCAAGGCCACCTTCCCACTGGCCCATCAAGTGAAAGCAATGAAGTTTCAAGGATACCAAGGAAGGGGGGGGTGGTCCTTGGGTATTCTGATTGCAGAGATTGGCCAAGAATGTTAACTGCATTGCCAATAAAAGCACACAGATAGATAAAATGTATGTGTGTGCATGTTTGAATATGGATTAACCTTTAATACTACTTCAAGCAGGAAAAGTGGAGGAGGATTACAAAAGAAGGAACTATCTCATCAGGATTTTTTTTCATTACTGGTATCTCTAACCATAAAGTACCTAGATTAAAAGTAAAAGAGCATGAATACACTGCTAGTTTTTGTAAATGTGAATCAAACTGATGGTTGCAGAAAGCATCCTATTCTTTCACACATCACATGCCATTCTTTCTTCCCCAACTTTCCATTGCAAAACTATGTCACTGACTGGGTTTAGAGTTCCCACCATACCTTGTTTTGTTAATTTTCAATTCTTGGAACTTCTTCGAGGTTGCTAATGCTATCTCTTATTCATGGTTTCTACCATTCTGGCAACATAAATTCCTAGTTGAAGAAAGAGTTCACTGTTATTAGAGAGAATTAGGCAATGATGATTTCTATCACTTGTCTTCATAGGAGTATTTGCCCAGCCTGGATGTATTTTCCATGTAAAAAGGAGAAGACTAACAGGTGAAAGAGTAGCAAAGAATAGCATAGTGATATAACACGTGGTAGGACCCATAAGAAGGACCTTCTTTGTGGTGGCTCCCTCTCTTTGGAACATCATTCCCCCAGAGATTAGAGTGGCCCCTTTCCGGAAGGCACTAAAGACTTGGTTCTGCCTGTGGGCCTGGGGAACCCAGAGCTGGATGGCTCGTGTGATCTGCTGTCACTGGGATGGAGGAGTAGAGGATAGGAGTGATTTTATTTTATTTTATTATATTAATTTACTTGATTCTTTTTTATTAGTTTTATTGTTTTAAATGAGGTTTTATATTCTGTAAGCCTCCTTGAGTTGCCATGTGAGAATAGGCAGCAATATAAATTCAACAAATAAATAAAAAATAAATACATAAACTGTGACTGTTATATGTACAGGAATGCAATTATACCTATTCTAACCTACTCTTTCCTTGTTTTCAGACAAGACTTGAATTCAAGTGGAGAATTTCTGGGACAGCTGAGTCCCAGAAATTCTCCATTTTATCAAGATTCCATTAGATCTACTATATCCTGGATATCCTTAAACCATTCATCCAACAGACCAGACAATTTACTTACACTAGCAGAGAAACACTTATAGTAAAAGTATATGTGGTTGAGATTACTATTTGAGGTTAAAATTAACTGACTTAAAATATATTCAATTTTGGGACTTTGACATTGTGATTGCCAATCAAGACAAATCGTGGAAGGCCTAATCAGCCCCATAATTGCACAAGATTCTTTTTACTGACTTGTAAGACAGATGTTTTTGCCTTTTTTTTTTCAAGGAATAAAACAGTGTAATTAAAACAGAAAGGAGGAAGGTAAAGAGATGATGGCTTATCATACAGAAGTGACTGAATTATTAGTAGGAATAGTATTTACTTGCTTTAAAAAGGATCCCTTGTCTTCTCATTTACTTGTAAACCTTATTCTTTATTTTATACTGTCTTTCAACGAATGATCATTCGAACAGCTTGTCTATCAGTGGAATGTTGGGGTACTGGAACATTCGACAATTTAAAGAAGAGATTGGACAACAATTTGTTTGAAATGGTGTAGGGTGTCCTGCTTGAGTTGGACTAGAAAATCTCCAACCATGGTCACCTGCCTTTTGCATGATCATGTGGTTTATTTTTTGCAAGGAAATAATGAAGGCCATAGAGATCTACAACATTGTGAATCTTCATAGGACTTTCCTAACGAAAGAAATGATGATCATGATGATGACTAGTATTACTAGCAAGGAAAATAAAATGGGGGTTCTATTGTCTCTAATATTATCTTGCAAAGAGTGATCAAGTAGAATTAATGTTTTGAAATGAAGTATAAAATAGAGAGCTGTTTGTTGGCCATGTTATGTGGTCTCATGAATATTGTGGGGTCAGGGGGACAATCAAGAATTCTCACATTAGTGCAGAGTTTGCACAGACTATTTTAAATTTGAAATGGGAAGAAATAAAGTTAAAGAATGTAAAGCATGAATTATGGAAGGAATTTGCACATACACCACTTTCTGTTTGCTCTTTTTAATGTATGATTGCCTTTCCCAACCTTTATAGGTGTGGTGAATTAAACAGAAGTCAACCATTTAGAACAGTACTAATCAAAACCTACATTATACACACTAATAATTTAGCAAGATGAAGTTACCATGCCAACTCACTACCTTTATGGAGTAATTAAGTGTGTCTGTGTGAATATAGAGGCATAGGGGATGGGAGAAGCAGTTTTTTTTCAAGAAAAAGGGGGAGAGGAACCACACATGTTAGTTACCTTCATTTTTAAAGGGCCTTTTTGAGAGAAGACCTTGTTTACATCACCTAGCATTCCTCGGTTTTCAGAGAATATTGCATACAAAATTACCTTTTTCTGGATTAGTTTATTGCTTATCTAGGGAAGCGTTGTCTATTCGACCAGTGGATAATTTGTGCCATATGCCCCATATTTCTCTTGGGGCACTTCAGTGGGGTTGCTAGTAAATGCCCTCTTCCTCTGTCAAATTATCCAGCAAATTGCATTCCCCAAAGCATGAGAAGCAGGAGTGCACATTGTATATTTATTTATTTATTTAATAATCATACAAGCCAATCCACATTGGGAGGCTCACAGCTCTACTCAAGGCACCAAACTCATTCTGGGCAACCCCATCTTACCTTCTGTATCCTTATCCTTTTCTAACCTCTTTTTGTCCCTGTATCCTGTAAGGTTACTGAACATTTGGTGGTTCTCAGGCTGAATGTGGTGCTTAGCCCAGATTCACATGTACAATTGCAAATGATTTCAGTGAAAATTGTAGAGCAGAAGAAGCCAGAATGGTTACACAAAGAGCTTAGTAAAGATGCATAATGGCAGATAGATCAGTTTCAAGCCATGATGATGGCAAATGTATCATGACATCATGATGCAGAGGATGGGATGATGTCTGATGCGACTACATACATTCTATAATTTGTGTGACATCATGACATACAGATAATTTGCTCTTCCACTCCCATGTTCCTGCTAAAAAAGATCAAGATTGTTAGGGATAACATTGTTTACCCTAACTGGTTTAGGTAAAATAATAAATATGTTATCATGGTTTGTTAGTTAAAGTGTCTGTAACTTTAACTGTAAGAATGTAATTAAGGGAGTGGTTGTAAAAGCACCATAAAAGAAGCAAGGCACGGCAGCTTGCTCTCTCTGGCTTGATGATCCCAAATTACTGGATGGCTTGAAGACTGCGTTTTTCTCCTACTGGAAAGGGAGAGAGAAAGGACTGATTTACTGTAAGTGAACTGACATTGGATATTCTACACGGACTTTGCTAATTGAATATCCTTGAATGGACTGACTAAAACAATACATAACTAATGGACTGTTATTTTGACTATGCTATAAATCTGAATGGAATAAACTATATTTTTGATAGCACAAGCGTATCTGTTATTTTTACTGTATGTTAACTAACATACAAACTTATCTCACACATTTATCTATGTGCCTATCTGACTAACGCTGCACATTCTGTTTAGCTTGTCTCCTTAACCCTGGTTGGGGAACCCAGGCTTAACACTGGTTATGGGCCCAGAGGCTGTAAAGTCAGTTTAATTAGGATAAAACAGATTTATGTAAAAAGTTAGAGTTTGTGTTGTTACACATTACAATAAACAGACAGCTGTGTTTTATTAATTATAGTTTTATATCCATATATAGAAAACATGGCACAAGTTAATCTACAAAGTTTGTCCCTTATATCCAACCTGGATGGAACAAACTATGTATCATGGTCTATGAAATGTAGTCTGCTTGTATGAAGAGAAGGTCTGTGGAACATAATTGAAAACCCACCAAACGTAGAGGAATGGGATCCAGAGATTGAGGAAGATAGCCTAAAGATAGAAGACTTTAAACTGAAAAATGAACAAGCTCTTTGCATAATAGGAATAACACTGTCTGACCAGCAACTTGTTCATATCTGCGGAGAGCAAACGGCTGTTGGGTTTTGGCAGAAACTGAAGAGGATTTATGTCCGAGATAACGTTGGTGCTCACATAAATCTAACACGGAAGCTTTTCAGGACGCATCTCCAGACGAATGGTGATATGCTGAGTCATTTGAATTCTATAAAAAGCATTTTTCAAGAACTGCATGAGGAAGAACTTATTTTCTCTGAACTACACCAAGTCTACATAATTCTATCATCACTAGATGTAAGTTATGATAACTACGTCACTTCCTTTGAAATTTTGCCTAAGGAAAGTCTAACTTTAACTGATATAACTGGCAGATTGATTGAAGAGGCAAGAAGAAGACTTGAAAGAGATCAATTAAGGAGGGAGCAACCTCAAAAAGAAGATATTGAATCTCCTACTGCATACGCAATTAAAAAGTGTTTTAATTGTGAAGAAAGAGAACATTTGGCAAGATTTTGTAAAAAAGCAAAGTGCCAGAACGCTGGCCAGAATACTAAAAGTAACCAAAATAAAAATAAAAATTTAGAGTTAGCCATGTATATTAACGGAGCTGTAAAAATAATTTATGGGTGGTTGACAGTGGAGCATCCCACTGTATAACAAATGATAACAAAAATTTTATTAAAATGTCCAAGAGTACACAGCAGATATCGTTAGCCAATGGCTGGAAACTGAAAGCTAAAGGTCAAGGTATAGCATATTGTTCTTTCATAAAAGAGAATGTAAAAATGTTATACGTACCACAACTTAAGTTTAATTTAATTTCAGTTAGAATTTTGGTTAAACTAGGATATGTAGTTACCTTTAGGGGAGATAACTGCATAATTGAAAAAGAAGATAAGAAAATTACTGCATCTTTAAGAGATGAATTATATGTGTTAAATGATAATGGTTTAGAGGTGGTTAACACGGTTTATGATAATAAGAAACCTCATGATGAATGTATTCACTTGTTACACTGATGGCTAGGGCATTTAAATTTTAAAATGCTTAAGAGAACTGTTCAATTATCTAAAGGAATACGTTTGAAACCTTGTAATAAGTATTTGCAATGTTTTGCTTGTAATCAAAGCAAAAACAAGGTCATACCGGCAAATAGAGTTGATGGATTTACTACCAAAGAGCCTTTAGAAGTAGTATTTGCCGATTTAATAGGTCCGAAAAAATCAAGTGTAGGAGGAGCTCGACACATATTAAGTATAATAGACCACTATTCTAGATATGGGTTTTGCTATTTAATGAAGAGCAAAACTGAAACGTATCAAAATCTCTTTAATTGGATAAAATTTGCAGAAAGAAAAACTAAAAAGAAATTAGTAACTCTTATAACAGATAATGGTGCGGAATTTACAAATAATAAATTCCAGAATAGACTTAGAATGTTAGGTATTCAACATAAAAAGTCTGCACCATATAGGCTACAACATAATGCCTTTATAGAGAGACGAGGCCAAACACTACAATCAATGGCACGTACTATGTTGTCTGATTCAGGATTACCTGACAATTTATGGGGAGAAGCAATAATGTGTGATAATCATATATTAAATAATGTTAATTCAACAACAGGTGAATTACCATTCACACTGTGGCATGGTGCAAAACTGGATTTAAGTTACATGCACACATTTGGAGCACCATCATGGGTGCATATCCCTACACAACTCAGACACAAAGGACAGCATAGAGCTAAAAGATTATTTTTTGTAGGATATGAATCTAATCACAGATCTTATAGATTCTGGGAACCAGGTACATCTAGAGTTTACACCAGTGCTAGTGCTAAATTCCTAGAACATGTAGGATGGAATAGATTAGAGCAAGATTTAAATAATGAAGTAATTATTGAACCCTACAAAAGGCAAAAAGATCAGACTAGTTATAAGAAGAGTCCAATAAAAGAAGAAGTCCACGAAGAGCAAATAGGACCAGAACAGGAGGAAACAGTTGATCAGGAACAGTTAAATAATCAAGAACAGTTAATAAATGAAAGTCCACCTGTAAGTCCTGTTATACCTAAACGTACTTCACGTGTAACTAGACCACCTGATAGGTATCAAGCAAGTATAGTTTGCCAAGTAACTAAAGTTCCAACTAGTGTAGATGAACTTAGGATGTATCCTGCTAAGGATCAGGAGAATTGGCAAAAGGCAATGGAAAAAGAACTAAATTCATTAAAGGTAATGAAAGTATATGAAGATGCTAAATTACCTCCAGGAGAAAAATCCATTGGGTGCAAATGGATATTTAAAGTAAAAACTGGAAATGATGGGACTGTTTCCCATAAAGTTAGGTTGGTAGCTCAAGGATTTAATCAAACTGCATCTGATTACGATGAAGTTTTTGCACCAAGTCTTAAGGCAACATCTTTGAGAGCAGCTTTAGTGTGGGCAGCTAAGAAAAACTATATCATTAACCATTTAGATGTAGAAACTGCTTATTTGCATGCACCATTGCAGCACACTATATATTTACAAAAGCCAGTTCTTATAAAAGACAATAAAGTAAATAGTAATGATTGTTCGAAACTAAAAAGAAGTCTTTATGGATTGAAACAATCTGGCTATCAATGGAACCAATATATTGTGAAAGAATTAAACAATATAGATTTTAAATCTGGTTTAGCAGATCCATGTGTGTTTAAAAGAGAAAATAATGGAACGGTGTCATTATTGTTATTATTTACAGATGATATTGCTTTGATAACTAAGACTGATAATGAAGCTAAAGAGATTATATCATTATTAGCCAAAAAGATAAAATTAAAGCATTTAGGTGAAATTAAAAAGTATCTAGGATTGACAATTAACAAAACAAAAAATGGATTTAAGATATCTCAAGAAGATAAAATTTGCCAATTAATTAAAACGTATAAAATGGAACTTTGTAAACCGGCAAAGACTCCAATGAGTCAGGAGGTTTGCCAAACTGATGATCAAAGTCCCAAATTTGATAAGTCTATATATCAATCTTTGATTGGTAGCTTATCATATATAAGCAATTGGTCAAGGCCAGATATAGCTTATGGTGTTAATCAGCTGGCACGTTTTAATTCAGATCCACATCAATGTCATTGGCAATCATTAAAAAGAATTTTAAGATATCTTAAAGGAACAATGAACCATGCATTGTATTTAGAACCAAAGGGTGATTTGAGTCTTAGTGCCTATGCAGATGCAAGTTTTGCAACTGACATAAACACTAGAAAATCAACATCTGGGATGGCTATATTATTTGGTAAGACACTAATAAGGTGGAGGTCAATCAGACAACAGCATATCAGCTTGTCCACAATGGAAGCGGAATTTTCATATCTGTCATTACTATGCACTGACTTAATTTTGTACAAACAGTTATTATTAGACATGGGTATAACTGTTAAAGATTCCATTATTGTGTATGAGGACAACCAGGCAGCCATAAAATTAGCTACTAATATTGCTGTAAAAACTAGATCAAAGCATACTGATTTAAGATACTTAAATGTTAGAGAATCTGTAAAGAATGGGCTAATTAAATTGGAATACTGCATGACAGAAAAAACATTGCAGACCAGTTTACAAAAGCTCAAGGAGTAATTAAGTTTAAAGAAAGTTGCAACAAATATGATTTAAAGATGTAAATAGTTATATTATTATTATTACCTAAAAGGGGAGAATGTTAGGGATAACATTGTTTACCCTAACTGCTTTAAGTAAAATAATAAACATGTTATCATGGTTTGTTAGTTAAAGTGTCTGTAACTTTAACTGTAAGAATGTAATTAAGGGAGTGGTTGTAAAAGCACCATAAAAGAAGCAAGGCACGGCAGCTTGCTCTCTCTGGCTTGATGATCCCTAATTACTGGATGGCTTGAAGACTGCGTTTTTCTCCTACTGGAAAGGGAGAGAGAAAGGACTGATTTATTGTAAGTGAACTGACATTGGATATTCTACACGGACTTTGCTAATTGAATATCCTTAAATGGACTGACTAAAACAATACATTACTAATGGACTGTTATTTTGACTATGCTATAAATCTGAATGGAATAAACTATATTTTTGATAGCACAAGCGTATCTGTTATTTTTACTGTATGTTAACTAACATACAAACTTATCTCACACATTTATCTGTGTGCCTATCTGACTAACGCTGCACATTCTGTTTAGCTTGTCTCCTTAACCCTGGTTGGGGAACACAGGCTTAACAAAGATCACTAAGGAAGAGTACAAAACTAGTAGTTCAGAGCAATACAAGTAACGTCAGGAATGAGAAAGGCTCAGAGTGAACTGAGATTAGATATCAATGTTAAGAACAGCATTAAGATATGTTTCAAATAAAAGGAAGAAAAAAGAATTCTGATTAACTATTGCTCACAAATACCAGGTAACAAAGGAAAGATTAAAATACTTAGTTGTTATTGCGGTTGAGTCTTTACCAATGCATGGAAATATATGCCGCAAGGCAGTTGTAAAGCACAGGATAAAAAGCTCAGATGAAAAATGAGAATGAGTGAGAATGAAAGTGAGAGTGAACGTAGAGTGATAGATGTGGTCAAGACATACTTTTTTCTTTGAATGAGTTTAAAACTCCAAGGCTGCATGAATTGCACCCTAGAATACTAAGCTTACTGATATGTTACGATGACTAAAGGACAAAAAAAATATTCTCAAAAAGAGAAAAGGGAAATTACAAGAAAATTCAGACCATTTATTAATCTGATATTGATACCCAGAAAGGTCTTAGAGATTATCATAATTAATTAGGTCTGCAAATCAGCAAGTCTTGCCAGACTATTGTATTTAATTTCTTTATAAGGTAACTTCCTCAGTAGATAGCAATAATGCTGTAGACATAATACATCTTGATTTCAGGAAAGCATTTGGCAAAATATCCCATAAAATTCATATTTGTAAACAAGTCAAATATGGCATGGCAAGTTAATGAATGCACTGTTGGCTCAAAAATAACAGTCAAATAATGTTCATTCAGAATTGACCATTGAAGTATCAAGTGGAATGTCTGATATTGAGAAATTGAGAATAAAAAGAGGCTGAGAAAACATCAACATTCTTCACTGAAGAAACAAGAAATCAAGTCCATATGTGTCATGTAGGGAATACATAGATTGACAATAGAACCTGTAAAAGAAATATTGGACCAGCAATTGATTGAAACTGAATATATGGCAGTAGTGGCATGTAACTGTAGAAAATGTCAATTTATTTATTTCTAAAATTTATTTGCTATTCGTGTCATCTCCAACTATTCTGTGTGGCTTACAAAATAAAATCAATCAAAGTGAGAATGTCAATACAATCTTAGATTGGATTAATGGATGTATAGTTTTCAAATCATGGTAAGCAATGATCCCACTTTATTCTGCATTGATCAGGTGCTGACTCAATTATTTTATTCAGTTCTGGGTATTATACTTCAAGAAGCATTCAGAAAAACTAAAACGCAGGCAGAAAATTGCAACAGGAAAGGTCATAAAAGGAAGCTTTGTAAAGGCATAGAAAAATAAGTTCATCCTTAAGAAGACAGGATCAATGGGAATATGATAACAATTTGATTTCTTGTATTGTAAATGCATTTAATTGGATGCAGGACGAGTCTACTTTTTTGAACTTTCTAGTGGCATGGCTTAGATAAATTCCTTTAAAAAATGAGATAATCTACTATCTGATAAGAGAAGAAAAATGTGGATTAGACAGCATCACCATCAGGTAGTTTCGTAATTGGCTGACCAACCGCACTCAATATGTGGTTCTCAATGGAACTGCACCTACATGGGGGGAAGTATGCTATGGTGTATCCCAAGGCTCTGTTTTAGGCCCAGTACTCTTCAACATCTTTATCAATGATTTGGACAAAGGGATAGATGGGGAACTCTATAAAGAAGCAATGAGATACCAAGGCTCCTAGTGAACAATTGCTTATATTCTTTTTTCTATAACCTTTCATCCCAACAATCCTAGAAGCCCCCCTTTAATTTCTGTGCTGTCTGAGATTATGGAAATTGTAGCTCAACACCTCTGGTTGCACCAAATTGGAGAAGGCCATTCTACAGCATTTTTAGTTTTTGGCAAGTTTTCTTCATGACATTTAGATACTATAAATAAGTTATGGTCCGGGGATGATGGGGGGAAATCTTGGTCCTTGGGTTAAGCTCCCTCTCCCCATGTAACTTCCTAGTAACAGTCTACAGAAGAGAAGGCTTCTTTGGGGAAAACTTGGCATGGACTCTCTGTGGGCACGACCCTGAAGGTCTTGGCAGTCCCTGGAGTCTGAATGTTGCAAGGCTAGCAGCTGCTTGTAAGTTAGACAGAAAATGCTGTCAGCATTGCTGTTTATCTATAAATGAATACTTAAATGGAACTGCAAGTTCTGTTTGCCATTCAGAAGTGTAAAAGAGGTTTTTATTAATTCACAGGAGGGAGCTGGGAGTTGAATGAAACAATTTACCTTGCACTAGCAATTGGCCCTTCTCTGCGCAATCATTGGCAGCTTGTTCCATGGTTTGGAAAGAAAAACAGAAACAAAGGGTTGAGATTTGGTATTTCAGAAAAAAAATGAGCAGCAAAAGAATCTCAGAATGTCCCTTGGCTTTCAAAAAGCAAACTTCTAGTCCTTATGGCTATAGGAAAGACTTGGGAGAATGGAGGCGAACTTTCTCTGTGGAAATTATCAGGATTATACAAACCAGAGGATGGGGCTGCACACCGCTGTGTGTACATAAATGTGTGTGTTTGTATATATAAATTAGGCATGCAGAGCTACATTTGTTTGAAGATATTTTTAATGGTGAAAACTCACACAGTGAGAAAAGCATCAACACATACAAGCAATTTAAAGACAAAGAAACCAGATGATAAATATAATACTAAAGTCTTTATTTTGGCTCTGCTTTGATGGAAATAGCACCGCCTGCCAACTCTAAAATTACTAGATTACCCACAGAAATCTCTTAGAAAGGATTTCCTCCTAGTAGGTGAATTTTGACTAAGGAGAAGCATGCGCGGTTGTCTGAGTCTGCGATTCAACCAGACTCCAACAACCAGGGTCACATATTGTGATAAATCATGGCTTGTTTAACCATGATTATATTGAGTTGGCTATAATTTGTTGGGTTTATATATCTTATTGTGCCACAAACTAGAATTGGCCTTCTTGAACCTTTAAATCAAGTATTCCAAGCTCTCTAAAATTTTCATTTTCATATGACAGAAGAAGAAAATTATTAAATTCAGGAGTATGTGAGTTTTGTCTTGGCCTCATTCATACCATTTGTATAGCAAGGACCACCTGCAGTTCAGAAAGACATAGTCAGCCTGGATTATGCGGCATAACATGATAAACCAAACCATACTAGCCACATTTTGACTCAAGGCAATGTGTGAACCCAGCCACCAGAGATTGCTTATTGGACTTCTGAACCTTTTGATGCACCTCTGATTATGAATTTAATTCTTGCATCTGCTGAACCTGCAGATTTTCCCAATAGAATTGGGAGCTGATTAATAATTATTCATTTGTTCTAGGCTTTGACTTGCACTATGGATAGAAGAAGTTGAATTACCTATTCATTTTATATTGCTGCAGGTTTAAATTTTTTATAAGAAAAAGAAAACACCTCCAGGCTGTATATTTTTAAAGGGGGGGGGGAGGATATTTATTGTGATTTTCCTTGCCAGTTTATAAGACTTTGCTGGCTATTTTCCTTGACTCTTTCTGTTTTCTCAACTTATATGCTAACCATCTACCTGGCCTATCTGCATCTTCGAAATAGTTCTGTTTAGCACTTCTAAATTTTTGTGCCAGTTCTTCTTTCTCTGCTTGATCCATTTTATGTTTAATTATGTCCATTTTAAATTTGATATCTTTTTTCTGTGGCATCTTCTGTAATTCTTTTTCCAGTTTTTTATGGTCATCTTCTAGAGCTTTAATCATTTGCCTCTTTCTAATGTTCTTTTTCTTTGTATAGTCAATTATTAATCCTCTTGCATATGCCTTCATTGTATCCCAAACATTCTGTATTGAAGTATCTTCTTTTTTATTTTCATTGAAGAAGAAGGCCAATTCTTTTTCCATCCATTGTATAAAATCTTTTTCCTTTAGAATAGTATTGATTGTCCATCTAGATCTTCTTTTTGTCCTTTCCATTTAATTGTCATTGGATTATGGTCTGCTCATGTACTTGTTTCAATATTTATTTCTTGAATATTAGATAATAATTCTGTTGATGTCCAAATCATATCTATTCTGGACCACGATAAATGCCTGTTTGAATAAAAAGTATATTGTGAGTTTTAGCATTTCTTTCTCTCCATATATCTTTTAAATTTAGTTCATGTTTTAAAAAAGGATTTAGGGAGAGTTTTCCTATTTTGTCGTGTTCTTTTTACTGTATAGTCTCAGTTTATTGGACTCAGTTTATTGTCTACAATTCCATTAAAGTCCCCCATCATAAGTATGTTAGCATAATCCAGTTCAATTATTTTCATATGTAATTTTTTATAAAATTCTTCTTGTTTATCATTTGGGGCATAAATTGCAACCAAGAGAGTTTTTATATTATTATCCACTATTTCAACTATTAATACTCTTCCGTCTTCATCAGTATAAATCAATTTGGCTGGAGTGGTTTCTTTAACATACAAAACCACTCCTCTTTTCTTACAATGAGTCAGAGAAGTAAATATTTTCCCTAACTTTGGTCATATTAATAATATCACAGTTAATAGATGATCATGGTCAAATTTGTTATGGTAATAAGGGGAAAAAAGCAATCATTCGAGATTTTTATGGACAATCATATAAACAGGAGGATCTTGATGAGGAAAAAATTAAACAGTATTTACAAAATGCTAACCTACCTAAGATACCTGATGAAACTCGGAAAATGTTAGAAAGTGCTATAACAATGATGGAATTAACTGAAGCACTTAACAGACAGAACAATGGAAAAGCACCAGGACCAGATGGTTTCCCGGCAGAATTTTATAAAACGTTACAAGAATCGTTGATCATTCCACTGTTAGAAGTCATGAATGAAGTTATGATAAATAAGAAAATACCTGAAACATGGTCAGAAGCTTATATTACACTTATTCCAAAAGAAGGAGTTGACCCATTACAAATTAAGAACTATAGACCTATTTCTTTATTGAATGCAGACTATAAAATCTTTGCTTCAATCTTGGCAGAAAGGCTTAAAAAATACTTGAATAACTTTATTCACTCTGATCAGAATAGATTTTTACCAAAGAGACAGATTAAAGACAATATGAGGGTAATCCTGGACACATTGGAATATTATGAGGCACACCCGGAAAAAAAAATGGCTTTGATATTCTTAGATGCCCAAAAGGCATTTGATAATGTAAACTGGAGATTTATGTTATTACTATTGGAACAGATGGGCTTTGCTAGAAAATTTATCCAAGCAATAGAAGCCGTATATTATAAGCAAACGGCAAAAGTAATGATAGATGGAGAATTCACAGACTCTATTAATATTAAAAAAGGTACAAGACAAGGATGCCCATTATCTCCTTTGTTATTTGTATTGACCTTGGAAGTCTTAAATAAAAATATTAGAGAGGATATAAACATAAAAGGAATGAAAGTCAAAAAGGAGGAATTCAAATTGCAAGCCTTTGCGGATGACTTGGTCTTTATTTTGGAAGACCCTTTAGAGACAGCTCCAAAACTATTGGAAAAGATAGAGACGTATGGTGAGATGGCTGGTTTGAAAATAAATAAAGACAAAACAAAGATTCTGACAAAGAACATGTTATTAAGACAAAGAGAAGAGCTGACAGATTTATTGAAAATTCAAGTTACGAACAAAGTTAAATATTTGGGGATATATTTGACGTCAAGATGTACTACATTGAAAGAGAATAACTATATTAAGCTTAAACAGCAGATAGCATCCGACCTGAAAAAATGGGAAAACCTACAATTGTCATTGATAGGTAGAATTTCAACAATTAAGATGAATATTTTACCCAGAATTTTATATTTGTTCCAAACAATACCAATTAGGTTAAGTAAGGATTACTTCGAAGATCTAAATAAAATTGTGTTGAAGTATATATAGCAAGGCAAGAAAGCGAGAATAAAATTAAAACTTTTACAGGATGCTAGAATTAGAGGAGGATTTGGCCTTCCTAATTGGGAGTTGTATTATCAAGCTGCAAACTTAATGTGGGTTAAAGAATGAATAACGTTAAGAAAGACTAGATTGTTGACATTAGAAGGTCATGATTTATTATTGGGTTGGCATGCTTTTTTATGGTATAAGGGAACTAAATCAAAGGGTTATTTTAGAAGGCATACAGGAATCGTTATGATTGAATTGGGAGAAAATTAAGAAACAATGTTATTTGAAAATTCCAGTTTGGTTATCAACTATTGAAGCTTTTTCGTATCCTATAACCTATAAGAAGGAACAAACAGTTAGATATGGGGAAATATTGGATGAAAAGGGTGAACTTAAAACGATGCAAAATTTAGAAGAACAAGGTATAAAGATGAATTGGTTTTCATATGCGCAAATACATTCAAGGTATGCTGAAGATTTTAAAACGGAGGGATTCTATGACAAACAGACTGATTTAGATAAGATCTTGATGGGTACTGATGAGAAGGTGATTAAAAAATTATATGGTTATTTACTGGGAATTAAATTAGAGGAAGAACAAGTTAAAGAAACTATGATTGTTTGGGGGAAGAATTTTGGATATGGGATTGATTTAGAGAAATGGCAAAAATTGTGGTCACAAAATTATAAAATGACAATGTCAACGGCATATAAAGAAAATTTGTATAAGATGTTTTCCAGGTGGCACTTTCCCCCGACAAGAATAGCAAGAATCTTCAAGAATAAATCTGAAAAGTGCTGGAAATGTCATCAGATACCTGGCTCATATTACCATATGTGGTGGACTTGTGAGGAGGCCAGAAAATATTGGACTAGAATTCACATATGGCTGGAAAAAATGATAAAGAAACACATAGATTTGAAACCAGAGATTTTTTTTATTGGGAATTGTACCTGATATATATAATAAAAATTTAAAGTATCTGATTGTAAATGTATTAACAGTGGCTAGGATTGTATTTGCTAAACATTGGAAGAGTGAGAAAATACCATTAGAGAAAGAAATTATTAAGAAAATATTGGAATGTGCTGAAATGAGTCGATTGACATTTGAAATTAGAGAACAAGAAGATAAACAATTTTATGAAGTTTGGGATCTTTTTTATCAATGGTTAGATAATACAATATAATAATAGAATATTTAGAAATTTAGGAAATAATGAATATATAATTTTTCTTGGTTTTGATAATTTTTAAGACTATTTTATTAAGATAGATTTGGTATAATTTTATGATTTGTTATAAAATAATTTAACTTAATTATAGTTATCTCACTTAAGTATGAATTAGTAAAATTATAGTCAAATGATTGTTTAATAATGATATTGGGATATTTTATTGATGATTGATAATGTGACTTATTATGTAATATAATTATTTCGATAACTATGAAATGGATGCACAAAAGGGAGTGGTAAACCAACCGATACACGGTAAATTTATGAAGAATGTTATAATTTTTTTATTTTTAATTTTTTTTATGTCATGTTTTATGTCTTATGTGTTTTTTGTCTGTCATTAAAATCAATAAAACTTTTACCAAAAAAAAAAAAAAAGACTTTGCTGGCTCAGAATAATGGAAATGCAATGGAGGAGCTCTGGCTGGGGAATGATGATTTAACATATCAGGCGAGAAGAGATGTTTAGGCATTTCAAAACTGACCACCACACTACAGTACTTCTCAGGGAAACAAAAGCTTTACCTGTTTATGATTGAGCACTTGTGAGATTAATGTGTCACAGTGATAGGCCCAATCATTTTAAATTTTGATAGCGCCTAGCAATCCATGGTCAGGATGTAAAAGATTTAGAGAAAACATCCCCCATGCAGTTTCATTATTCAGAAAGTCAGTCCTGAAGTATGAAAAATGGAAATATTGTTTTGCCTCTAGAGCAGAGAGATGCAACCTTTTTATATACAGTTTTTTTGCTGGATTATCAGCAGCAGACTCCCATAAAAGATGGTAGATTTGTCAGGGTCAGATTAGATTTTACAAGGAACTTGATAATTTTATGGATGTTCAAGAAAAATTCCTATTAGCATACTCTGCTCATTTCTGCTCATTTCTAACATGTTTGCAAGAAAATTATTAAGCATGCTTTGGCAATCCTGTTCAGATTAATGACAATGATTCACAAATTGTTTTGTAATATGTTAAAATTTCACTGAGCTCTATCAAAGTGCACCAATACACAAAACATCTCCAATTCATTAACTGTGATTGTGAAGTAGCATGATTTTCAAGCATTGGATGCCATTGTATGGTTTTGTATAAGAGTAATAAAGGGTATTACTATTTCTTGAACCCGAATCTTGCAAGATTTTGGCAATTCTCTTTCAAAATTTCAGGAATTTGGTGGTTTTACAAGATTTCTACCATTTAATGATTATTTCTAAAATTTTGGCAGTCTTCTAGATGCCATCTGAGGGTGATTACAACTGGTATGATATCCACAGATATGGTATTGCTGACTCTTCCACGATAAGGATGAATACATTTATTCATTTTCTCTTTCTTTCTTTATTGAACAATATAAAATGCATGAGTGCCTTCATGCTCCTTGTGCTATTTCTCCTGATCATGCAATACCCAAATATTTTGTGAGTAGTTTAACAGTCATGTTGTTATTTTGTCTTTTAACAATGCCCGTTCAATGTTTTAGTTCTTTTCTTAAGATAAATGCTGAATAATTGTTTAGCCATATATAATAACCAGAACCACCATATATGATTTAACATATAACTCCATGGTGGTTAAGAGAAGTGGAAGCCAAAAAAACTTACATACTTATTATATGTTGAGGTAAGAAGATTTTTTTTAAAAAATCATTTCCTTCTGCTTTTCTTCAACTTTTTGGCTGCCATTTCTTGTCACACACCCCCCCCCCCCCAAGTCTTTAAAGCACATACCCTCAGGGAACAGGATCTGCAGTACACAAGCCATGCAGTAAATGGGCAGCTTTTCCCTGGTAGCATGGAAATGACGAAAGGGAAGCAGGAAACTGGCTCTTTCGCCAACAACTCTCCAACTCCAAAGATCAATTTTGTGGGATCAGAGAATTGGCATCAAAAGAACTGCCTTGCCATCTGTACTTTTTTTGGCATCCTTCCAAGTCCTGACAGCCTGAGAAGCTGCTGCCATCTCTGGCAAATGTAGTAGAAATGATGAGGAGTTATGAGAGAGGCTGGATTCAAAGAAATATTTCTGTTACCAAAAGCAGATTAGTCTAGAAAACAGAGTCCAGAGGGATGAGATGTATCCACATTTGGTTCAGTGGCCCCATAGGAGCTAGGTAGAAGCCTAATTGTTCCATCATAAGGCTTATGCCAAGAGAAGAGGGAAAATTCTACTTCTAAGCCAGGGGTATCCAACCACTGTAATTTTAAGACTTGTGGACTTCAATTCCCAGGATTTCCCATCCTGGCTGGGGAATTCTGGGAGTTGAAGTCCACAAGTCTTAAAGTTGCCAAGGATGGACACCCCTGTTCTAAATTCTACAACTAAATTAAAATGTACCCTGCTTCTGCAATGGGTGGAGATAAAAATAAGTGAAGGACATCTTCGTGCCACTGGAGAAAGAGGAGTTTTTTTTCCCTCCCTAACATTTAATCAGAATAATTTTTCCTATAGCTTAGATCCATTATTCCATTTCCTGCATTCTGGAACACAAGAGAACAGGTCTCAACCTTCTTCTGTATGAAATCATTTCAATTATTTGAAGTGTGCTATTACATCCCACGCTCAGTCATCTTTTTCAAGGCTGAACCACCAGTTCCTTCAGCTACTCTTCATAGGGTTTAGTTTCCACTTACCTGATGATCTTCCTTTCAGTTTGGTGCTCAGAAATATACATGGGCTCACAATCAAAACAAAATAGATTTGAATCATTCTTTTCCTCTGAGATTTGGAAACCATATTTCTTTTGATGCAGCCAAAAACTGAATTCATCTTCTTTGAAATCACACCAGAAAACAGTTTCCAAGGACTACTCTCAAGTCGAATCTGTGTATTTGATATTTGCTTCCTAAGTGCACTCGTCTCTGTTAAATTTCATTTGGTTACTTTCAGCCTATTACTCTAAACAACCACTACTGCTTTGAACATCATTTCATCCTGCTACAGTGTTGTGTCTGGGAGGATGGGCGCAATAATGGAGATGAGACCTCAGATAGTAACTACAGCTCTTTATTAGTGACTTCTGATCTGGCCAAAAAGTCCTGGCTGCAGCAGCTCCTTTTATAGAGCTGGCTGTGGCTAAACGGCCAATGACAACGATTTAAGCTTGCCGCGCTTGTTTTGTCCAATAGCGGCAGCCCGTTAACCAGCCAATCAGATTAGCCTGGAGCGACCAATCACGACCCGCTGTTAGCGGACCAATCAGGTTTGCAGGCTTACGAGCCTGCTAGTCCGGAACACCCCTCCCCTCTAGGTTCCGTCTAAGGGGTGGGGTTATGTACTCTCGCAGGTAGGCGGGTCTTCGCACCTGTCTACCTGATTTTCATTGTTCGAAAAGTCTTTGCTCAGTCTCGGGTTCCGACGGACTGCTCATCGGGATTGTCTGGAGAGGTGAACTGGCTTTGACGCAGGGTCTCCCTTCAGGTGGTCCCGGGATACCTGAAACGCCTCCTTCGTTGCTACCGTCTGGGTTCTCATGGTTCGCTGACCCTGTTCGGCTGCTGTTCCCAGGAGAGATGACCACCTGCCAAGGTTCTTCATCAGCTGGTGAATATGGTGGGCTTTGCTGTGCTGATTGTGGGGTTAGATCTTCTGTGCCAGATGTTGGTTCAATTTCAGAACCCCCGGTTTCCCTTCCCTCACTGGCTTCGAGATCAGGGTTAGTGATGGGAGTTGTGGTCAGCCTTGAGCGCAGCTGGTCGATGTGGCATTTCCACAATCTCCCAACTGTGGTTTCTAACCGGTAGGAGTGGGAGCCTGTAAGCTGCGTTATTTTGGCAGGGATCCACAATGGGTCACCTGAAAAGTTCTTTGCAAATACAGGGTCTCCTACCTTAAATGTGCGGTGTTTACTGCTGGAACCCAGGGGCTTTTCCGGGGTGTATGCTGGATGTAGATGGTCTAGATGCGATCTGAGTTTTCTGGCCATCAGAAGTTCAGCTGGGCTTTTGTTGATGGTACTGTTTGGTGTAATATGCTGGAGAAGGAGCATCCTGGTGACTTTGTCATGGATGTTTCCTTGTTCCATTTTTTGTAAAGTTTTTTGGTGAACTGAACCATTCGTTTAGCTCTACCATTGGCCGCCGGGTAAGCAGATGATGTCAAGGCATGGCTATGCCACGGTTTGCTAAGTATTGTTCAAAAGCCAAAGCAGTATATTGAGGGCCATTGTCAGATACCAGGACATCTGGTAACCCGTGTGTTGCAAAGTCTCTTCAATTTCTTGATGACTGCATCTGTAGTGGTAGTCTTCATTTTGTTAACCTCGAGCCAGTTAGAGTATGCATCTACTGTTATCAGGAAAGTATGCCCTTCTGTAGGTCCCGCAAAATCGATGTGGATGCGGGACCAGGGACCCCTGGGCATTTCCCATTTAGCTGGTGAGGCTTTTGGTGGGGCCAAGCGTGTTTCTTGGCATTTGCTACAGGTGGCAACCCAGGCTTCAATTTGTTTGTCCATACTTTGCCACCAGGCATAGTTCCTTGCCAGCGCTTTCATTCGTACGATGCCCGGGTGTCCGTCGTGTAGTAAATTTAGAACTTTTTTTGGTAGTTTTGCTGGTATGACCACTCGATCTCCCCACAATACGCACCCTCTTTGAGAGAAAAGTTCTGTTTGTCTGTTCTCGAAGGGTTTAAAGATTTCGTTGGGTTCGATTTCCGGCCATCCCCTCTCCACCCAGCCAAGAACCCGTGCCAAACATGAGTCTTTTTTTGTTTCCAATGCGATGTCTTGTGCTGTTAGTGGAGGTGAGGGAAGTGTCTCAATTTGTAGTATTGATAGTGTGGGAGCTGGGTCATCTAGAAGTACTGGCAATGGAGAGCGGCGCAAAGCGTCTGCATGGGGAATGGTTTTTCCTGGCCAGTGCCTCAACTGATTCCAAGAAGGAACCATCCAACCATCATGTCATCCTTGGAGATAGAATATGTGGAGTAGGTTTGTCGCCTGGCAAGATGCCAAGTAATGGCTTATGATCTGTGATGATGGAAAAGGATCTTCCATACACATACTCGTGGAACCTTTTGATTGCAGATACAATAGCGAGCGATTACTTATCTAAGTGACTCTCTATTTTAGACAAAGTTCTTGAAAAAAATGCAATAGGCACCTCTGTACCATTTGGTAGGACGTGGCTCAGGATAGCTCCTACCCCAAAAGGTGAGGCGTCACAAGTCACAGTTAATGGAAGTGTCTCATTATATTGGATGAGCACTGCATCCGAAGTTAAAAGGTCTTTTACTTGTTGGAAAGCCTGCTCCTCCCGTAGTCCCAAAAACCAGGAAGCCTTCTTGTTGAGAAGTCTATGCAGGGGTTCAGCGACGGTCACCTTCTGTGGTAGAAAGATGTTATTAAAGTTAATGAGTCCCAGGAAGGCTTGGAGGTCTGTTTTGTTTTTTGGTCTTGGGGCAGTTTTGATGGCAGTCAATTTTTTTTCAGTAGGGTGAATTCCTTGTTTGTCAAGAAGGTAACCAAGAAATTCAACCCTTTCAATGCATAACTGGCACTTTTCCTTCTTTACCTTGAGGCCAGTGTCTTGGAACTTTTGTAGAACAGTTCTTAGGCATTTTTCTAACTGACTTCTTGTAGGGCCGGCTATCAATACGTCATCGAAGTAGGGCATGACCCCTTTAATGCCCTGCAACAACCTTTCCATCAAACTTTGGAAAATGCCTGGTGCTACGCTTACTCCGAACTGGAGTCTGTTACATTTGAACGCGCCTCTGTGCGTAACTATGGTTTGGGCTTCTGCGGTTTCTGCATCTACTGGCAACTGTTGATAAGCTTGGGCCAGGTCAAGCTTTGCGAATACTTTGCCACCCCCAAGTGAGTGAAGGAGATGTTGGACCACGGGTACCGGATAGGCACTCTGCTGTAACGCGTGGTTGAGGGTAGTCTTGTAATCCCCACAGATTCTCAAAGATCTGTCAGGTTTTAGGGGAGTTACAATTGGGGTCTCCCATCGGGCGTGATCGATGGGTTCTAACACACCTTGTGCAATTAGTTTGTCCAGTTGCTCGTCAATTTTTGGTTTGAGAGCAAAGGGAACTTGGCGTGGCTTTAGGTGAATGGGTGCGATATCAGGGCAGATATTAAAAGAGATAGGAGACCCCTTGTACTTGCCTAATTCTTCAGTGAAGACTTCTTGAAAGTCTCGGATGAGGGCCGCCTCTCAGTCTTCGTCTACAGTCTGGTTGATGCCTGCCATTTCAATTCCTAATGGTGCGAACCACTGTAGACCCAGTAAGCTAGGCCGGTCTCTGTCAACGATGGTGAGGGGTAGTATTGCGGTGTGGTCCTTGAAGGAGACCTGGACATGACTGGATCAGAATTCTGTTTCCCTGGTGGTCCTTTAAGATAAGTCTCTGGGTGCTGAGATCCTGGCGGCGGATGTTGGGAATCAGCTGCTTAAGGGTTTTCCAGGAAACCGTGGATAGGGAAGACCCGGAATCCACTTCCATGATGCATGGACGATTTTCAATGGTGACCTTTACACAGATTTTCTTGGTGTCTAAAGATGAAGCGTGGCCGATGGTGATGGTCTGATGTGCCTCTTCCCATCTGGTTGCGCCAGTAAACATCCGGTTTCTGTTGTACTGATTCCACTGGTTGTTTGGTTGGTCCCAATTTGTGGGTGGGGTGCCTCCTGATTGTCAGAAATTATTTTCTTTCTGCTTGGGACTGGATCCTCTCTTGTTCTGGCACACTTTAGCAATATGCCCTCTTTTTTCACAGGAGTGACAGATTGCATCAAGGAACCTGCATTCGGATCGTGGGTGGTTTCCACTGCATCCAGCGCATTGGAAATTTGATTTACGACCCCGCTGGTCTCATTGCTCGTGCTCTGACCTGAGTCTATAGACTTCTTCCTCTTCACTATCCAATGAGGAATCGATGTCTTCGTGGTGGGCAGTCGATGTGTATTTCTCTGATGGTGTTGCGGTATTGTTGGCGGGTTGGCGGCTGGCCCCATTTGCTCGGCGCATTCGTGCTGCTGATTTGCGGGTGGCTTCAGCTGCAGTGGTGTCGGCTATGGAATCTGCGAGAGTGATGTCTCCTTTGGACATGATCTTGCTTTGGACTGTTGGGTCTCTTAGACCAAGGATGACTCGATCTCTCATGGCTTCCTCTAGATTAGTGAAGCCACACAATCCACGTAAATTTCTTAGGTCAGCTACAAAGTCCCTGATGTTCTCACCTTCACGTTGATCCCTCTGGTAAAATTCATGTCTGTGAATGAGGGTCGGTATTGCCGGAGCGTAATGGGCACGAAGGATGGGAGCAAGGGTATCCCAGTCCATCGACTTGACTTCAGCCGGTTTGGCAAGTGCCTTTGCCATTTTGAAAACGGCGGATCTGTAATGCGTCAGGAAAACTGCACATATTTTGCTAGACATTGCATCCTTTAGATTGTTGGACTCCAGGAACATTTGAAACCTGTCCATATACGAGTCGAAGCCTTTGCTAGCTGGATCAAACGGGGCGGGTGGTATAGCGCTGCTGGCCATTCTGCCAATGTCTGTGCACTGTCAGCCATGTGCTCTGTCAGTCTTCTGTGAGTGCTCAGTCAGCTCTGTTGTCTCCACATACCACCCTCGTCGCCAGTGTTGTGTCTGGGAAGATGGGTGCAATAACGGAGACGAGACCTCAGATAGTAACTGCAGCTCTTTATTAGTGACTTCTGATCTGGGTGAAAAGTCCTGGCTGTGGCAGCTCCTTTTATAGAGCTGGCTGCGGCTAAATGGCCAATGACAACGATTTAAACTTGCCGCGCTTGTTTTATCCAATCGCAGCAGCCCGTTAACCAGCCAATCGGATTAGCCTGGAGTGACCAATCACGACCCACTGTTAGTGGACCAATCAGGTTTGCAGGCTTACAAGCCTCCTACTCCGGAACATACAGCATCCCACCCACTTAGCATTTATTGCAAATTTGAGTATTCCCTTGGCATTTCATCCAAAGCTTTAATTAAAATAGCAGACTATTCTTGTGGTGCCTCTCTTGAAACCTCTTTCAAATTCAATGAGGAACCACTGGTGAATTTTTTCAGTGTTGTTATATTTATTACTTATTTTTATTTTCAATCCTTTTATTACTTTTATAAATAAGTGAACATATCTAATCTGCCTCATAACTGTGAGATGGGTTAGACTGAGAGAAAGTGACTGGCCTAAAGTCATCCAGCCAGCTCTCATGCCTAAGGTGGGATTGGAATTCAGAGGCTTCTGATTTCTAGCCTGGAGCCTTAATCACTAGACCACATTGGCTCTGACTCTGGCTCTTACTATCTCCACATAAATGTTCATGCCATCCAACTCATACTTATGGCTTATGGGTATGGTAACCATAATTTATTTTATTTATCTATTTATTCAATTTCTATAGCCCGCCATCTCAATCCAGTTGACTCTGTCAAAAGCATTTGATAAAGTATCCAAGTGCTATCAGACCCTTTACCAAATGCTTTGCTGAAGTCAAGATATATTGGTCTACATCGTTCTCATAATTGGTTTTGTTTATTTAAAAGTTTGAAAGTGAGGATTGCTGAGAGAAAGAAAGATTGTTCAGATCTCTCCCCCTTGATTATATAGTGCTAGTAACCAAATTATAGTCTAAGAAAGGGCCAATCATGTAGGCCATTGAACCTAAATCTGATAAATGCAGGCATCCCATTAACATCAAACATACACACACACACACACACACACACACGTCTATCTTTTTCTTGAATATATTCAGTAAAGGACAAAACTCACCATCCTCCTGGATAGCTCATTCTCCAACAGCTCTTTTCCACTAAGATTTTTTTCTAATTTTCTGTCATCCTGTAGTCTAATGCCATTATTAAATGAAATTTATATTCTGTATAACTTCTTTTTTTACAATTGATTATATAAATATGCACTTCTGTGAAAATAGAAGATAATATAATAGCCACCCCAACATTCTCTAGACATGATGGAGAACTCTCAAGCTTCCCAGTTTAGGGACCCATAATCCACATCAGGAGGCCACCATGTTGGGAATGGCAGCCATATCCTAAGACTGCAGTGTTTTTGCTTTCAAGGAAAAACTGCAGAATTTTCTATCATTATCTTATAGTAATTCTTCCATCCTAAAAACTATTTTTCCCTTAAGAGTTTTGGGCTCCTACTTTTAGAGTTGTAGAACCTCGGGCCTGAATAGTTTATCTGAGCATTAATTGAAGCTTTAAGGGTTAATTCCCATCACCTCCACAGACACAGACACACACCCAGATACAGACACAGACACACAGACACACAGACACAGACACACACACACACACACACACACACACACGGGTAGGGGGAAGATCGCTTTTTATAACCTATTTCATCCAGAGTTCCCTTTGAAGAATTATTATGCTGCCATCATGTGGACTGAATAGCAGCAGGCTTCCTTCAAGTACTTTTCAAACACTATCATTGCATGTAAATAATTTGATAAACTCAATGTATTGCTTAAATCATTAGGAAAATCATTGTACAGTATCTCTTGTCCCATTCATTGTGGAAAGTGCTGTGCTTATCTCCAACTTAATAATATATTCGGTGCTGTGCTTATCTCCAACTAATATATTCGGTCCATTAATTTCCCCTGTTCTTGTACTCTATTCTCACAATTATTCCCTGATTACTTTTGGAGTAAGGAGCCTTAGTTTACAAAGCATGTTAAATCTCAAGCCAGATTACCAAAATACAGTATATTGTTGCATAATATCTTTTGCCCAAATAAATAAATCCTACTAAGTCTTAATATGAAGGCCTGGTTCACATACAACAATGGCTGGGTTGTCCTGGATTCATCCAAGAAAATAGCTAAGAAATGTTTTAGCAAATATACTAAATCACAAACTTCTCCCCCATTTTATGCTGTACAAATCCTACCTTTCAATGTATATTTCTTGGGCTAGTCCAGATGTATGGTCATAAATTGTGCCAATCATTAAGTGGGTCATCGTGTAACCACGCCCAATTTTGTGACCTTTTTGTGGTAGTTATTAAATGAATGGAATGGCCATTAAGCACCACGGTTGTTAAGTGAATTCCACAGTCATTAAATAAATCCATTGTTTGTAATGGGCAGTTTTTGCCAGAAACTAGAAGTACCAGTTTTAGGCAAAAACATCATAAATCATGATCACCCAGATTAAAAAAAAAAGTGATATAAGAAGGTGAGAAGGACACCCATTCTTTCAATCATACAAGAGATCTAAGAACTCTATTTTCTTTCTATATCTAAGCAAGCACTTCACCATTGAGAGCTCCACTGGGGGGGGGGGGGTTAATTTAGAAATTAGTGCAATTTACCAATAACATAATACACTCTGTTTCTCATATTTTATCTTGATTACACAAATGGATTTAATTTAACTACATAATATGAGCTCAACATATATGCATGAATCATTTTATTTAATATATATGTAGTGTAAGTGGCTGATTGATTAAAATAGTTCTTTAATTTTAATTTCCAAAGAATTAGGTGCCATTGAAACCCCTCTATTTAACATTTTAATGATGAGAACAACTCTAACAAATAGACAAAAAGTAATCTCTAGCACCAACATGAATTCAGTTTGTTAGCTCAGTTAAACCAAAGCTCACTTCACTGTAACACCTGCACCTGTTTTTTAGACTATGCACTTTTATATTGCTTGCAAAAATATCATAGGAATGATGTGCTATACATTTCATATAATCTACTCTTTTAATTACAGCAGATGAGGGGAAAAATACAGTCTGTTTTCTTTTTTCTGATGGATAAGTCTTTTCAATCAGTTGTCATTGGAGTTTTTTCAGAAGACACCAGTGGGACTGGCAAGATCCACCCATGTGTGGGAGATTCATTATATATCTTGTCATTGCATACAATCAAACTAAATTCCAGCAACAGATATAGTTGTAGTGGGACAATAGAACCAGTTATTGCTCCTATAATTAAGGATTTGTAATAGGTCCTATTACAAATCCTTAATTATAGACAAAAAAAATTAAAATAGAACTCTGTATATACTACCTTTTGACTAAGAATTTGGAACAGGCAGCCTGAAGATCATTGTGCCATACCTATTTTCAAAGTATGAAAGGAAAATGCTGACTAGAGAACTAGAACTAGGAGGTAGATGTATACAGATGAAAGTTTGTGTTATGGGGAAGAGCAGAAAGGAAGAATTTGCAGCTGAAGTAGTGGAATAGTCATCATCTCAAAAGGCAACTGATGGTAAAGGAGAAGCAAGCTTAGGCTCCATCAAACCAGCAGTAGACCAGCTGAAAGGAGAAGCAGCAATGCTGAGAATGCCAGATAGTAGCTGGCAAATACTTTTTCTTTCTCACCCCAGGCCAGATTGAGAAACTGCTAAGATAACACTTTAGCAACAGTTTAGAACAGCAGTTTGACAGAACAGAAGCCAACTTGAAGATGGCTACACAGTGGCTCATTATTTTGGTGTGAGCTCAAGCAGCAGAAGAGAACAGGTTGTTATAGACTATTTAGGAATAAGATACAGGTAGATGTCAGTATAAAATAATTCTAATTCTAAATAATAATTCTAAATGGCCACCAATTGGGGAGAACAAAGGAGACTCATGGAGAATTGATAGTCTCCATATAAATCACCCGCTTTGACACTAATAGGAAGTTAAGCTGAAAATATAATTAAATGCCAAAGGGACAATAAAAATTTCTGGACGCTAAAAAATCCTTTTTCTCTATAAGGAGGAAGGGAGAGGGAAAAAAATAAGGGCAGGATTTGAAAGGAGGAGACTGCCTGGATTTCAAAAGAATCTAAAGTAAAATCTCAATAAGACTTCTAAAAGATACATTTTAGTCAGCCTGAATTTAAATTCCCACTCAGCTGATTGGACAACCTCCACTAAACCCCCACCCAAATCTCATCCTTTCCAAACTCCAAAGTAGATGATTGGTGAACTCATTCAAATCTTCTCCATTCAAATCTTTCAAACAGCAACGCTTCCTCTTTAAAACAAAAACAAAGCAAATCAAAAACCAACAAAAATAGCTTTAAGGAAAAACAAAGGAACTTTACACAACAAACCTCCAATACTTTACTACCTCCATTATTTCAGTATCTCAAGACCAAATATTTATAGATAATGCTTTGTCTATAATAATTGATTTATCATATAATAGTATAATAATTAATTGTTAAATGACCACTAATTTACTGATTTATTGAACTGATAGAGATTTAATACATCATTGATTATCTAGTCTATGGATTGATTGATTGATTCTTAGTAATAAGTTGATTGATTGATTTTTAGTAATAAGTAACCTTACTTTTGATTTGTTTTCTAACTGATCAATTAACATTATTAATTACCAACATTCATTAAGTAAAGTCTACCTCTGGTTCCGGTTTGCAGGGCTTTGGCGGCAGGCAGGAATCCACGATCGTACACGGTTTCTGCCTGGGCTCGCCACGGGAGCACCCCGAGCCAGCTGGCTTCGGGACTAAGCCACCCCATAGAGGTGGTGAAGAGGGGGGAGATCACCAGCAGGGTCGAGGGGAGCCGCATCTCTCCTCCTCAGCTGGCCAAACTACCTTTCCTGAAGGTGGTAGGTCAGAAATGGCCACCTCAAAGAAGCACTCAACCGGGAAAGAAAGTGCAGGAGGAAGATAAGAAGTGAAAGTTTTGGCTGACTGGGATAAAAAGCAACAACTAAGGTACCCTGGAATTTAAATTCTATAAAAGATAACATCGCTCCCAAAGAAGAGTCAGAAGCAGCAAAAGAAAGTGAAAAGGGAAAGTTTTTTTTTTCTTCACTCTCCTTCCTCACATTGACAATGAAGAGAGTTGAATAAGAAATCAGAAAAATCCGCTTTGACACTAATAGGAAGTTAAGCTGAAAATATAATTAAATGCCAAAGGGACAATAAAAATTTCTGGACGCTAAAAAAACCTTTTTCTCTATAAGGAGGAAGGGAGAGGGAAAAAAATAAGGGCAGGATTTGAAAGGAGGAGACTGCCTGGATTTCAAAAGAATCTAAAGTAAAATCTCAATAAGACTTCTAAAAGATACATTTTAACTGGAACTTTGGAACTAAATAGTAACCCCAGGAAGAGAAAGTGAAGAAAGAAGATAGTGTAAAAAGAAACAGCTTGTGTGTATTTGGATTGTTTGGTGACTTTGGGATTTTTGGATATTATATTTGAATGACTAAAAACAATTGGGTGGCTGTTTAAAAAAGATCTACAATGGCATCACTTATGGATGAACTGAAAATGGAATTTAAAAAATATAAAGAAGAGATACAAAAAGGGAAGGGCTTCTTTGGCTCCATTTTTCAGTTCTTAGAAATGGCGATCTGCATCTACGAGAAACAACAAGAAAAGAGAAGATTGCAACTAGAAGATTGGGACAAATCTTTAATGAAAAGATAACTCTATTTGGGGAAGAAAGGGGAAAGGGGGGAAAGAGAATGGAGAATTTAAGACTTAAAAAAACAGCCAAAAGGGGGAAAATAATTTGAAAAGTGGATATAAAGTTGGAAAGCAACAGAAAAGGGGAATACAGAAGAGGGAAATGGAGGTGGAGAGACAGGGGATAAAAAGAGGAGAGAGAAGAAGAAAGGGAAGAAGGAAAGGAAGAGAAGTTACAAAGGTTTGGAGCAAGATGTAAAGAAACAGGACTTATTCAAAGATAATGGGTGAAAATTTAACTGAAAAAGGGATTCTGTGAAGGTACATAAGATTGTATTATTGTATTTGTAATAGAAATAATGTTAGAAAATTGGAAACAACGTATGATTAAAAAGTGGGATAAAATAGTCAGTGTAATTTAGTGAAACTTTTGTGAACAAATTAATGAAATAAAATAAATGAGAGAATTGAATTAGGAAGGAACGGGAACATTTTAATTACTCAATGTTTTATAAAATATAAGTGAAGTTGGGGGGAATTAACTATATAAAGTTTATAAATGTTCCCATAGAAGTATGATACTTATCTGAAAAGTAATGTGTAAAATGTTAAGATTTAAATGAATATTAATATTAATGATAGCATTGAATTGGTATGGATTGTTGTTTTAATTATATTATACATTTATATTTTTTTCTTTTTTTAAAATACAGTGTGTAGTTTTAGAATGTACCAAGCAAAATCTGAACGAAGTTATGTATTATATTAAATGTTATAATTTTAGGGGAAAGATATAAAGGCGTCATACTCCAATCAGTGATTACAGGAGAAATTTTGTTCAATGAGAAAGGATAGTAGACAGTTGAAACAGGACAGACAAAGAATATAAGTACAATGATTTGAATTGAGATGAAATAAATAAAATAAAATTAAGAAAGTTAAAAGAGGGGAGAAGCTATATAGAAAATGTAGAATAGTAGTAAGATATGGAATCGAATATAAAAATGAGCATGAACTTGAATTTGTGTCTATACAAAAAGATGTAACCCAGGATTGTGCTGCTTTCAAAAAAGATGTTTTATGTTTTTATGTTTTATGTTTTGTTTGTTTATGTTTTTTTAAAAAATCAATAAAATTTTCAAAAAAAAAAAACCTGTCTACCTCTCACATTAATTAGCTATTGTAATTGTTTAGTGTACTATTGTCATTGACCATGCCAGCCAGAAACTCCAGAAACTCCAAATCCTCCACTACCAAACAAAAAATAATAATAATATCTCTACCAATGACCTCCCAGACTCCTGTACATGCTTCAGATGTCTTAAAACCATCAATGAAAGCAAAAATAACATCAAATGCTACCTATGTAACAATCAAGCCCACCTTGCCCGCTTAAATTTAAACAAAGATGTAGCTGATCTCCTAAAAGCTACATTCCCTTGTCTATGTCCATCATGTTTTCCTAAGCTAAACAAACCAAGTACCCTGCCTGACAGAGTTGATAGCATAGAATCACTCATGCACTCAGTAGAAAAGCACTTAGCAACATGTTTTGAAACAATTATATAAGAAAGCCTAATTTCTCTTGAAAAAAAAATACAGCACTGATAAGTGATTACCTATCAGCTCAAAATCAAATCCCAACCCAACAACCACTACCACAACTACTACCTCAACTACAATCACAACTATAATCAAAAATAACCACCAAACCACAACCACAAATAATTACTATCCCATCAAATAATTCCACAAATGATATCTCCTTACTCATCAGAGACACCATGGAATGTGATCAGAAATGTCCAAGTGCCATCTTATTTTGTCTTGAAGACACTAACAAATCAGATGACATCACCAAAGTTCCTAATGTCATAAGCAACTCAACTACAACAAAAATCTCTCCTGAAGGTATTATTGAAATAACCAGAGATGGCCCTGGGTACAAATACAATGACGGCTCTGTGGCCCCAAGATTTTGTAAAGTTGTTTGCAAAAATGAGTCCAGCAAATGCATATTCATTCATACAATAAACACCATTGCAAAAACCAATCCCAACCAAAAAAACTTCCCTCAAGACCAGACTTATCCATACTGCAAAGAATCTGCTCCTGTGAACTCCTCAATGAACTCAAAAGACATCTAGACAATGGAGAGAAAGATCTCTACATTGACTACCACACAGATTGTATTAAAAGTAAGTCACACAACCCACAACGCCATATTCAACCCTACCTCATCCAATCCACCATCACTCAAAACTAGGCACCTCAATTACAACTACAACTGGCCTTAAATGCAAGTTACTCAATGCAACAAGCCTTGTGAATAAAATACCTGAATTTCTCCTCTTACTAAATATGGCTAAATTTGATATCATAATTGTCTGTGAAACATGGCATCTCTCCCTGACTCCATTACCACAGTAAGAGACTATCATGTTTACCGATCAGATCATGAAATCTGTAGAGGAGGTAGTGTTGCTATCTTCTATAAAAAGTCCTTACATTGAAAAAACATCCAAGTTACCCAAGAGCCTTCTCTTCTTGAGACCATCATCTGTGAACTGTCCTTAAACATCACATTTCGATTCTTACAATGTTACAGAGCCCCTGATTATGACATTGAACACATAAACAAGTTAAATTCACGACTAACATGGGCAACATCCTGCCTACACACTTTTATCTTTCTTGGTGACTTCAATCTAACTGACATTAACTGGACCCTAAACGAATGTGAAACTGAACCCATACATGCAAACTTCTACAATGCTGTAACAAACCTGGGACTGGAACAACAAGTAACCAACAATACTAGATTTAATAACTGCCTCGAGCTCATCTTCTGCAATAGTTTGAATTCAATATATGGAATACAAATTAAAGAACCCTTTTCCAACAGTGACCACAGCGTGATTGACTTTTGTCTCAACATACATCCACACAAAAATCAACACAATGATGTGATCCCCAATTATAACCTCAAAAAGGCAACTATGATCTTCTTTTTTTTTAAACAAATTTTATTAATTTTACAAAAGACAATACACAATCCAGGCATAACAACTTGAAAAATCTTTTCTAAAAAAAAAAAATAATAATTAAAGAAGAAAGCCAATAGAACATATAAAATAACTCCAAATTGTAATATCAATATTTACATTATCTATTTAACTTCATATCTTATCCAGACTTCTCCTTTTATCCAAATTATATTTCTTGCTTATTAAATTTTATTGCCTTTCATAAACATACAAAACACAAAATATAAACAAAACTAAAACATCTTTTCTGAAGGCTGCCTGATCCTGGGTTGAAACTCTTCACACAGACACAAATTCAAACATCATATTCACTTTATATATCCTTCCATATCTTATTATCATTTTCTTTTCTTTTTTTTATAAACCAATTTTATCAATTTTACAAAAACAGTGCACAAACAATTAAGGCATAACAGCTTATAAATTCTTTTCTAAAAATAATAATAATAATAATTAAAGAAGAAAACCAATAGAACATAATGATTCCAAATTACAATATCAATATTTACTTTATCTATTTAACTTCCTATCTTATCCCAGCTTCTCCTTTTCATCCAAATTATTTCTTGTTAATTAAAATTTCATTGCCTTTTATCAATATACAAAAAAAAAAAACCATAACAAAACCTTTATATATCCTTCCATATCTTATTACCATTTTCTTTTCTTTTTTTAAACAAATTTTATTAATTTTACAGAAAACACAGTAAAACAAACAAAACTAAAAGATCTTTTCTGAAGGTTGTCTGATCCCGGGTTGAAACTCTTCACACAGACACAAATTCAAACATCATATTCACTTTATATATCCTTCCATATCTTATTATCATTTTCTTTTTATATATATATATGTAAACCATTTTTATCAGTTTTATATAAACAATGCACAAGGCATAACAGCTTATAAGTTCTTTTCTAAGAAAAAATAATAAAAGAAGAAAACCAATAGAACATAACAATTCCAAATTATAGTATCAATACTTTATCTATTTAACCATATCTTATCCCAACTTCTCCTTTTCATCCAAATTATTTCTTATTAATTAAATTTTTTTTGCCTTTTTTCAATATACAAAATCCAAAAAAAAACATAACAAAACCTTTATATATCCTTTCATATCTTATTGCCATTTTCAATAATATTCTTTGTCTGTTCTATTTCCAACTATCTATTCATCTTTTTTCTTTTATTATACTTCTCCTATACACCAATTGGAGTAACGTCTATAACTCATTACCCTAACTTAAAAGTACTTCATATAACAATTTTTCTTGGGATTCTGTTTAATAGATTCTAAAATTACACAATGAATTTTATACTCTAAATACACATATAAAAAACACAATCTTATGTACCCTCCAGAATCCCTCTTTTATCCTAAATTAAATTCACCCATTGTCTCTGAATAAACTTTTTTTCTTTAGATCTTGCTTCCCCCCATTGAGGCTTCTCCTCCCCCCCCCCTTTCTCTCTTGTTTATTCTTCTCCTTGCCCTTTTTACCCCTTTGTCTTTCCTCCTCCCTTTTCTTACTCCCTTTCCTTTGCTTTCTAACCTTGCCTCCACCTTTCCGCTCATTTTTCTCTTCTTTGGTTGTTTTTATAATTCTTAAAATCTCCTTTTTCTTATCCTTTTTCTCCTCCTCCCCGGAAAGAACCCATTGTTCATCAAAGATGGCTTCTTCTTCCTCTTCTTCTTTGTCCCAGTCCTTCTGCTGCGTAGTCAACTTTTCATAAGTACATAATGCCATTTCTAAGAATTGAAACAAAGTGCCCAAAGTATCTTCCTTTTTATATTTTTGATATTCAGTCTTTAGTTCATCCACAAGCGATGCCATCATGAAAAAAGAAACTTTTCCCAAAACAACCACAAATATTTTTAATCAAAAATAATTCAAAAAAAAATTCCAAAAATTAATACTTTTCTCCCTTCTTCTCTTTCTCTTTCTGGGGTTAATGTTTAATCAAAGAGGTCCAATTACCATATACCTTTCTTTGGGATTCTAGGCAATCTCCTCCTTTTTCAGCTTCTGCTCCAATTTTTTTTTCTCTCCCTTCCCACTTGCAATATCAATTTTAAATAATCAGAAATCCATACCTCTAATAAGGGTTTTCCAATTTCTTAAGTTTTTCAATGTCCAGAAACCCTTTTGTCCCTTAGCTTCAACTTTCAGAATAATTCACTTTCAATGTCCAATATGTCCAAACATATCTGCTTTTTCCATGGGGTGGGAGAGTGAAGGAAAAAAAAAAGTTCCCTTTAACAGCTTCTCCGCCGCTTTCGATCTTCTTAGGGATACAATGTATCCTCCAGCAACTCAAACAGCTCAGTTCCAACAAATTTAAAAGATGTTACTTGACCCGGCTCAGACAGCACTTTCACTCTTCTTACTTCCTCCAGCGCAATCTTACCTGGTTGCTGGCTTCTTCGTGGCGGCCATTGCCGACCGCCGCTCCACCACCTTGGGAAAAAGGGGTTTTTCTGGAGGAGGAGGGGGTCTGTGACACCCCCAACCCCCTGTCCGACTCCCCTCTCTCTTCAGCTGTCCCTACAGGGCAGCCATATCCCCCTGACCCATCTGGATCGGGGGTACCTCGGCAGCTAGCACAGCAGGAATCGCGAGCAGTCGCGAATTCCTGCTGCCCCGAAGCCACGCGAAACCGGAAACCGGCAACTATGATCTTATAGACAACGATCTCTCACCCTTTGACTGGCAATTTCTATTCACTGGATGCAATACTGTTGAAGACTATTACAATATATTTTTACTTGAAGTCAAAAGAGTCATCAAACTAAATGTACCAATAACAACTCCAAAACCCAGAAAAAACAGATTACCCATAACAATAAGGAAGCTTCAATCCAAAAAGAGATCACTTTGGCGGAAAAACAAATATGATCACGTTGCCAACTTCAAAAGCCGATACAAAAATTTATGCCACCAGATAAAGACTGAATGCACCAACTATCACATTAAACAAGAGGAAAACCTTCTAGGCACCAATTCCACCCACGCTTTCTACAATTTTGTAAACAACAAACTAAAAGACTCAAGGTCCATCCCACTCCTGAAAGGACCTAATGGTAAAGACTGCAATGATGACACTATTAAAGCCAACCTCTTTAATACATTCTTTGGCTCAGTATTTGTAAACAGCAATGGATCATGCCCAGTATTTCCTAGTTGAACCACAGACAACTACAATGATCTAATACATATTGATTTTACAGAAGTCAATGTTGAAAAAGCACAACGCAATCTAAAACCATCTCTATCTATTGTACCAGACAGAATATGTGCCTACTTCTTAAAAAAGCTATCTACTGCCATAGCCGAACCTCTAAGAATAATCTTTGAAAAATCTTTCAGGACCAGCTCCTTGCTAAAACTATGGTCACAAGCCACGGTCATCCCCATCTTTAAAAAGGGAGACCCCAGCCTAGCTTAAAATTACAGAACAATCTCTTTATGCTGTGTCACCTGTAAAGTCATGGAATCAATTATTAACCAATCCATTATCCTCCACTTAGAGACAAACAACTTACTCTCTAATAAACAATTTGGTTTCAGAAAAAAACTATCCTGCAATCTGTAACTCTTACACTGCAAAAACATATGGACTACACAACTCAATCAGGGCAAAGCAATAGACACAACCTACATAGACTTCTGTAAAGCCTTTGATTCAGTGGTACATGACAAACTATTCCTAAAACTAAAATCTTACAATATCTCTGGACACCTGCATAACTGGATAGAAGCATTCCTGTCACACAGACAACAAATGGTCAAAATTGGGAGCATCCTATCAAATTCTGTACCTGTCAACAGTGGTGTCCCCCAAGGCAGTGTTCTAGGACCAACTCTTTTTACATAAATGACCTCTGTGATCATATTAAGAGCAACTATGTTCTCTTCGCTGATGATGTAAAGCTATTCAACACCACAGACAATACTGCTACCCTTCAAAAAGACCTCGACTATGCATCAGAATGGTCAAACAAATGGCAATTTCAAATCTCAACAAATAAATGCTCTGTCTTATATATTGGCAAAAAAATCAGAAAATAAAATACAGGCTGAATAGTCAAGAACTTGTTGATGATCTGTCAAGGATCTTGGAGTACTCATCTCAAATGACCTAAGTGCTAGAGCCCATTGTAACTACATAGCCAAAAAGGCATTAAGAGTTGTTAACCTAATCTTACATAGTAAACTTGGTCTTTTATTGAAATCAGTAATGAATCAATGATAAAATTAACTGGAAATTCCAATTCCAAATTGATAATAATTTAAATCTGAAAATTAATGGAGTTCTAAAACAAGGGAAGTAGAATGCTGACTCTTCTACAAACATGCAATTTTTGATGATTTTATTGAAAATCATCAAAAATTTATAGTTTATTTCCAGATTAAACACAAAAACACTTTTAAGCATGTTAATAAAATCATTCATTGCATATCAACAAACAAATATTAGTATTTGAAGGGCACAAAAAAGGACAGCAGTAAATAGCTTTAGTTTATTCTAAAAATCTGCCTGGTTTGACAGTTTGATGAAAAATAATGGAGAACAGCGAAAAGAAGAAGAAATAAAATGATGGAAATGTACAGATTTTTAACATGTTCAGTCGACTTAACATGTAAAAAGTATAAGTCTTTAAGATCTGCTTCATCCTCTTTTCAAAGGCAGAGTAATTTTCAAACTGGGTTGTAAAATGATAAGCAATGTAAACCATTCCCTTGAAGTCACTGAAATAGAGAAAAAGTGAGAAAGTAATATTCCATAAAATAACAACCATACGCCATTCATTTTTGTCAAAGTATAACCTGATCATTTAATTCATAAAAAAGACATTTGCCTGGAATCATTCATAATATATTCTGGAGTCAGTTCACTGTGCAGCTTTATTGAACTGAAAAGTCAGAAGAAAATGTTTCCCCCCCCCCCATCAGTTACTTTCATAATTTGTGGTTTCACTATAAAGCAATTTTGATTACTTGATATTATTAATACTTTGCCATTACAGTTACCAACTCATATATGAAATGTTTGAATTAACAGCCAGCAAGATCCTGGTCCAAATCTTACTTACATGACACCTTCACTAGATAATAATAGGCCATTTGTCTCCTTTTAAAGCAAACACTGAAAAATTTAGATTAATAATGTTTGTATCCCTGATGTTACTCTGTAGCTTTGATGCTATGTAAGCAAGAAACATGGAATGACGACTGGGCCATACCAAATTCTTCCCTAAGGATGCAACTTGTTAGGTCTACAGGGTTGTTGTGAGTTGGGTAGCCTTATAAATTTGACTTAGTACCTTAAAACCCTATATCTATTGATAATTTATTATTTAAAAATAAATAATACATACTGGGAGACAAAACAAATATAATGACCAATGAAATTTGTGCATGATGTCAGAAGTACAATAGAGAACCACATTATAAGTCACTATTCGTATGTCATTAACGGATAGAAATGCCTACAAAAATACTGATGTGACAAGGAGAGTTTCTTCCTGGAGACTATATTCTTTGTACTCCTAAGCTTTAGATCAGTGGTGAGTTGCTGCCAATGTAACAACTGGTTTGCTAATAACGTGCTTCGTGCGCACATGCATGTGTACAGCTTTTGAAATTACTTACCTTACCCTAACCCTTTGATGTTACTTCGGGGAAGTAGCAAAGCTGAGGCAATCCACTCTGTCATGCCAGCTGAGCAGATATAGGGGACTACAGCCAGTGGTGGGATTCAAAAATTTTTACTAACGGTTCTGTGGGCATGGCTTGGTGGGCATGGTGTGGCTTTGTGAGTGTGGCTTGATGGGCATGGCAGCGGAAGGATACTGCAAAATCTCCATTCCCTCCCCACTCTTGGAGGAAGGTTACTGTAAAATCCCCATTCCCTCCACACCCCACTAACCTGCTTTCCAGCTCCGTTCTCCTGTGCAGGGCAACCTAAGAAGACCCAGCTGATCAGGAGGCAGAGAAGAGATGGGGGTGGGGCCAGTCAGAGGTGGTATTTGGCGGTTTTCCAAGCTACTCAGAATTTCTACTACCTGCTGTGTTCAAGGACTAGCGGCAGTCCTCCCTCTGGTCCGCTGCCCAAGCGGGAGCGCCGATCGCTCCCATTGGCTGATGCCATTTGACAGCCAGCTATAAAAGGGAGCTGTCAAATGGCATCAGCTGTCGCTGCCAGCTGGCTGTCAGATAGCCTCGGCAGCCGCGGCGACCCTTTATTCGTTAAGAATAAAGCTTGTTAGCCTCAGCCTGGCTCCGTCGCTCTCTGTAACCTCCGCTCTACAACACTGGCGATGAGGGCGGGATACAGCAAAGGTGACCAGGCAGGACAATTGAGCCGAAGTCACAACAAGAAAGAGCTGAAGCCGCTACAAGCTGATCGAAGTCACCGCCGCTGACGCTCTCCAAAGAGTGCGAACTTCAAAGCTCCCCAGCTGAGGAGCCGAACGCCGCTGACAGGCGCAGCAAGAAACGCTTTTCTAAAAACGAAAACTCAAATTTTCCTCAGTTGAGGAAACCGACACTGCCATTCCAATGGCCTCAAATCTGACATTCCCTCACTTCCAGCCAGGGGCAGAAACATGGGAATCATATATGAACAAATTCAAATACTTTTTAAATGCCATTGATTTGTCTGAAGTTACGGACCTGAGGAAAAGGTCCTATTTTTTAAGTTTCTGTGGGGCTACTGTTTTTGACACAGCCTCTGCGCTAGTGTCCCCACGTTCCATAAAGGCTATTCCCTGGGATGAGTTGAGGGAAATCTTGTCAAACCACTATTCCCCCAGACCCTCTCAGATAGCTAGGAGACTGGCTTTTAGGAGGAGAGTTCAAGCTGAAGGGGAAACTGTGAGTCAGTACATGGCAGCATTAAGATCAGCTGCCATACACTGTGGATTTAGGGATTACCTTGAGAACATGCTGCTTGACCAAATTGTGGGAGGAGTTAGGGACCTAAAGCTTCAGAGGCGGTTACTGGCTAAAAAAGATTTAACCCTAGCCTTAGCTATCGAGGAAGCTGAGGCTGCTGAGTTGTCAGAACTATCAACAGCTGAAATTCAGGGAAACACCTCAAAGCAAGGGCAGGCTACAATCCACTATGATGAGGTCTCCCAAGAAGAAGAAGAAGAACTTCTGGAAGTAAACCGCCTCACATGTCCAAGATGCCCCCTAGGGCCACCTAAGAAAAACAACAGCCAGACAACCAAACAGCAACCCCAGTGTATGAGCTGCGGGGGTAACCACCATAGATCAACTTGCAGGTTCAGAAATGTAATCTGTCTGAACTGCCAGAAGAGAGGGCACAAAGCCAGGGTTTGCCAAGCTGAGCAGGCCTCAACTCAAAGACCTCAAGTTTCTGCCTCCTTCCAAAGGCAAGTGGAAAATTGCTACACTTGTTACCACGCAGACAATACCACCCCTAGGTCTAACAAAATAAGCATTTCTCTTTTTATAGAAGGTAAGCCATGCCAGATGGAGGTAGACACCGGACAACCCTATCTATCATCTCGTGGGCCACCCTGAAGAAGTTGCTGCCTTTGCTCTCAAAGAAGAAGTTGATCAACTGCCACCTGACTCTTCGAGACTACCAGGGGAAGACCATTCCAGTCCTGGGTAAGGGAAAATTCCTCATTCAATTCCAAAACTTTAGAGGTCACTTGCCACTGGTGGTTGTAGATGGTGCCCTTCCTAGCTTGCTAGGACTAGATTGGTTCCCTGCCCTAGGCCTTAACATTACAGGGATTCACTCTGTTGTAAATTCTGAGGTAGATGACCTTTTTAGGGACTACTCTGATGTTTTCAGCAGTGAACTAGATTGTTATTCAGGCACCCCCATATCTTTCGATGTGGGTCCACAAGCCACCCCCATTTGTTTAAAACCTCGAAGGGTACCCTTTGCCATTTGGCCTAAATTGGATGCGGAATTAGACAAACTTATTAAACAAGGAGTACTGGAGCAGGTAGATTTCGCCAAGTGGGAAACGCCCATAGTCACCCCCTTAAAAAAAGATGGCAGCATGAGAATTTGCGCTGACTATAAAACGTCCCTCAACTGTTTCCTCCAAATTAGTGCATATCCAGTGCCTGTAATCCAACACCTGCTCCACTATTTTGAACCAGGCATAATTTTTGCAAAATTAGACATGTCCCAGGCATACCAGCAATTTCCTGTGGACCAACACATTGCTGACCTACAAACTATAGTTACACACAGGGGCGCTTTTAGATGTAAACATTTACAATTTGGAGTTAGCGTGGCCCCAGGCATTTTTCAATCGCTCATGGAAAGAATCCTCCAGGACCTACCGGGGGTGGTTCCATACTTCGATGACATTTTGGTCTCTGCCACCAACAAAACACAATTGTTACTCAGAGTGAGATCTGTCCTTGACAGGTTTAGGCAAAACGGGCTTAAATTGAAAAAAGACAAATGCATCATTGCCACCAAACAAGTAGACTTCCTTGGTTATCGAATTGACGCCTCGGGAATCCACCCCATAGAAAGTAAAGTTAGAGCTATTCACGAGGCACCCACACCCTCTAACAAAACTGAATTGCAGGCCTTTTTAGGACCCCTGAATTTTTATGCATCTTTCCTGCCTCACAAGGCCTCTGTAGCTGAACCCCTACATAGGGTCCTAGATAAGAAAGCCCCCTGGCACTGGGGACAGAGAGAAGCCAACGCTTTCCAAGCAGTGAAGTCTCTTTTAACCTCAAACGCTGTGTAATTCAGTTTAACCAAAACCTGCCCCTGGTGTTAGCCTCTGATGCCTCACCCTTTGGTATAGGAGCAGTATTGAGCCATAGGCTCCCCAATGGATCTGAAGCACCCATCGCCTATTTTTCAAAAACTTTCTCTGCTGCAGAGAGGAACTATAGTCAGATCGATAAGGAGGCCTTAGCAGCTGTAGCTGCTGTAAAAAAAATTCCATGAGTTTCTCTACGGCCATTGTTTTGAACTTGTAACGGATCACAAACCTCTATTGGGACTGTTAGCTGGTGATAAGCAAACCCCACAGGTGCTATCCCCAAGAATGACCAGATGGACTCTGTTTCTGGCTGCTTACTCATACACACTGGTACATCGCCCGGGGAAGAACCTGTGCCATGCAGATGCCCTCAGCAGATGCCCCCTACCAACACCAGTCGAGGACCCAGCTCCCATTCACGCAATCTTCGACTGCAATGAACTTGACCTGCCAGTCTCAGCTGGGGATATTGCTGCACACTCCAAGAGAGACCATGTTATTTCCCAAATCCTGGACTGGGTGGGGAGGGGGTGGCCTGATATTCAGTTCGCCCCTGAATTCATGCCATTTAAAACCCGCAGGCAGGAGTTGTCTTCACTACAGGGCTGTCTGTTATGGGGGACAAGGGTGGTCATACCGCCCACCTTGCAAGAACCAGTTTTAAGGGCACTGCACGAGGGTCATCCTGGCATCGTAAGGATGAAGGCCTTGGCCAGCAGCTACATCTGGTGGCCTGGATTGGATGCCCGGATTGCCAACTGGGTTAATACATGCCAGCCCTGCCAGGTAACAAGAGCAGCCCCACCAGCAGCTGCCCCAACCAAATGGGAGGATACGGGGGGCCCTTGGGCCAGGCTGCATATTGACCTGGCTGGTCCCATGCAGGAGAGGACATTTTTGGTTGTTGTAGACTCATTCTCCAAATGGACTGAAATAGCCTTGTTACCCTCTACCACAATACTGGCTGTCACAAGGGCCTTGACCAAACTATTTGTTACACATGGACTTCCTGACACCCTAGTCTCAGATAATGGCCCCCAATTCAGTTCTAATGAGTTCGCCATCTTCGCAGCCAACCTGGGCATCAGACACGCTCTCACAGCCCCCTTTCACCCTGCAAGCAATGGAATGGCAGAGAAGGCTGTTAGGTCTGCCAAGGAAGTTTTGGCAAAGCTGGGCCAAGCAGACTGGCACTCAAAACTGTCCACGTACCTACTCACGCAACATGCTACTCCATGCCCCATCACCAATAAGTCCCCTGCTGAAATTTTGATGGGCAGACGCCTCAGAACCACCTTGGACAGGTTGCACCCCCACTACGCTCCTAGCAACCACTGGCTTCTGACAGCCATGTCAGGGAATTTACCCTGCAAGACCTGGTTTATGCCAGGAACTATGCAGGGCAACTCTTATGGCTGCCAGGGCAGATAGTTTCTATTACAGGGTGTTAGGGATAACATTGTTTTACCCTAACTGGTTTAGGTAAATAATAATATGTAATCATAGTTTGTATGTTAAAGTGTCTGCAACTTTAACTGTGGGACAGTAATTAAGGGAGTGGTTGTGAAAGCACTTTAAAAGAAGCAAGGCTGCAGCTTGCTCTCTCTCTGGCTTTGATGGTTCCTGATTACTGCAAGGACACAAGACTGTATTGCTCGAACGGGAGAGAAAACAAAGAACTGGCTTGTAAGTGAATTGACAAAGGATATTCAAAACGGACTTTGCTAACTGAATATCCCTGAATGGACTGACTAAATGATACATGACTATTGGACTGTTATTTTGACTATGCTATGAACTCATAATGGAATAAACTATATATTTGATAGCACAAGCGTATCTGACATTTTTACTGTATGTTAATAAACATACAAGCTTAGCTCACTCATTTATCTGTGTGCCTATCTGACTAAGCTGCACATTCTGTTTAGCTTGTCTCCCTAACCCTGGTTGGGGAAACCAGGCTTAACACTGGTTATGGGCCCAGAGGCTGCAAAGTCAGTTTAACTAGGATAAAACAGATTTATGTAAAAGTGAGAGTTTGTGTTGTTATACATTACAGTAAACAGACAGCTGTGTTTTATTAATTATAGTTTTATATCCATATAAGAAAACATGGCACAAGTCAATCAACAAAGTTTGTCCCTTATATCCAAGTTGGATGGAACAAACTATGTATCATGGTCTATGAAATGTAGTCTGCTTCTACAAAGAGAAGGTTTGTGGAATATAATTGAAAATCCACCAAACGTAGAAGAATGGGATCCAGAGGATAAGGAAGATAAATTAAAGATAGAAAAATTTATGCATAAAAATCAACAAGCTATTTGCATTATTGCTTTAACCTTAACTGATATGCAACTTGTTTATATCCACGGAGAGAAGACAGCTGTTGGGTGTTGGCAGAAGCTGAAGAGGATTTATGTTCGAGATAATGTTGGTGCTCACATAAATCTAATACGGAAACTTTTCAGTACACATCTCCATAAGAATGGTGATATGCTGAGTCATTTGAAAACTATGCAAAGTATTTTTCAAGAACTGCATGAGAAAGAGCTTATTTTCTCTGAACTACACCAAGTCTATATAATTCTATCTTCCCTCGATGAAACCTATGATAACTATGTAACTTCACTTGAAATATTGCCAAAGGAAAGCCTAACTTTAACTGACATAACTGGCAGATTGATTGAAGAGGCCAGAAGAAGGCTTGAAAGAGACGAGTTAAGGAGGCAGCAACCTCAAAAAGAAGATAATGAAACTCCTACTGCATACGCAATTAAAAAGTGCTTTAATTGTGGAGGAAGAGGACATTTGGCAAGATTTTGTAAAAAGGCAAAACGCCAGAACGCTGGCCAGAATACTAAAAGTCAACAAAAGATAAATAAAAATTTAGAGTTAGCCATGTATAGTAACGAAGCTGTAAAAAATAATTTATGGGTGGTTGACAGTGGAGCATCACATTGTATAACAAATGATAACAAACATTTTATTAAAATGTCCAAGAGTACACAGCAGATATCGTTAGCCAATGGCTGGAAACTGAAAGCTAAAGGTCAAGGTATAGCATATTGTTCTTTTATAAAAGAGAATGTAAAAATGTTATATGTACCACAACTTAAGTTTAATTTAATTTCAGTAAGAGTTTTGGTTAAACTAGGATATGTAGTTACATTTAGGGGAGATAACTGCATAATTGAGAAAGAAGATAAGAAAATTACTGCATCTTTAAGAGGTGAATTATATGTGTTAAATGATGATGGTTTAAAGGTGGCTAACACAATTTATGAAAATAAGAAACCTCATGATGAATGTATTCACTTGTTACATCGAAGGCTAGGGCATTTAAATTTTAAAATGCTTAAGAAAACTGTTGAATTATCTAAGGGAATAAGTTTAAAATCTTGTAATAAGTATTTGCAATGTAATATCTGTAATCAAAGTAAGAGCAGGGTCACACCGGCTAATAGAGTTGATGGATTTACTACCAAAGAACCTTTAGAGGTAGTATTTGCAGATTTAATAGGTCCTAAAAAACCAAGTGTAGGAGGAGCTCGTTACATATTAAGTATAATGGACCATTATTCTAGATATGGGTTTTGCTATTTAATGAAGAGCAAAACTGAAACATATCAAAATCTCTTTAATTGGATTAAATTTGCAGAAAGGAAAACTAAAAAGAAATTAGTAACTCTTATAACAGATAATGGTACAGAATTTACAAATAATAAATTGCAGAACAGACTAAGAATGTTAGGTATTCAACATAAAAAGTCTGCACCATATAGGCCACAACATAATGCCTTTATAGAGAGAAGAGGCCAAACATTACAATCAATGACACGATCTATGATGTCTGATTCAGGATTACCTGACAATTTGTGGGGAGAAGCAATAATGTGTGGTAATCATATATTAAATAATGTTGTTAATTCAACAACAGGTGAATTACCATTCACACTGTGGCATGGTACAAAACCTGATTTAAGTTACATGCACACATTTGGAGCACCAGCATGGGTGCATATCCCTTCACAACTTAGACACAAAGGACAACATAGAGCTAAAAGATTATATTTTGTAGGATATACATCTAATCATAGATCTTATAGATTCTGGGAACCAGGTACATCTAGAGTTTACACCAGTGCTAGTGCAAAATTCCTAGAACATGTAGGATGGAATAGATTAGAGCAAGATTTAAATAATGAAGTAATTGTTGAACCCTACAAAAGGCAGAAAGATCAGACTAGTTATAAGAAGATTCCAATTAAAGAAGAAGTCCAAGAAGAGCAAATAGGACCAGAACAAGAGGAAACAGATAATCAGGAAGAGTTAGATAATCAAGAAGAGTTAATAAATGAAAGTCCACCTGTAAGTCCTGTAATACCTAGACGTACTACACGTATAACTAGACCACGTGATAGGTATCAAGCAAGTATAGTTTGCCAAGTAACTAAAGTTCCAACTAGTGTAAATGAACTTAGGATCTATCCTGCTAAGGATCAGGAGAATTGGCAAAAGGCAATGGAAAAGGAACTAAATTCATTAAAGGTAATGAAAGTTTATGAAGATGCTAAATTACCTCCAGGAGAAAAATCCATTGGGTGCAAATGGATATTTAAAGTAAAAACTGGAAATGATGGGACTGTTACCCATAAAGCTAGGTTAGTAGCTCGAGGATTTAATCAAACTGCATCTGATTACGATGAAGTTTTTGCACCAAGTCTTAAAGCAACATCTTTAAGAGCAGCATTAGTGTGGGCAGCTAAGAAAAACTATGTCATTAACCATTTAGATGTAGAAACTGCTTATCTACATGCACCATTGCAGCACACTATATATTTAAGAAAACCAATAGGTATAAAAGACAATAAAGTAAATAGTAATGATTGTTGGAAACTCAAAAAGAGTCTTTACGGGTTGAAACAATCTGGGTTTGAGTGGAACCAATATATTGTGAAAGAGTTAAACAATATAGGTTTTAAATCTGGTTTAGCAGATCCATGTGTGTTTAAAAGAGAAAATAATGGAACGGTGTCATTATTGTTATTATTTACAGATGATATTGCTTTGATAACTAAGACTAATAATGAAGCTAATGAGATTATATCATTATTAGCCAAAAAGATAAAATTAAAGCATTTAGGTGAAATTAAAAGGTATCTAGGATTGACAATTAACAAAACAAAAAATGGATTTAAGATATCTCAAGAAGATAAAATTTGCCAATTAATTAAAACGTTTAAAATGGAACTTTGTAAACCGGCAAAGACTCCAATGAGTCAGGAAGTTTGCCAAACTGATGATCAAAGTCCCAAATTTGATAAGTCCATATATCAATCTTTGATTGGCAGCTTATCATATATAAGCAATTGGTCAAGGCCTGATATAGCTTATAGTGTAAATCAGCTGGCACGTTTTAATACAGATCCACATCAATGTCATTGGCAATCATTGAAGAGAATTTTAAGATATCTTAAAGGAACAATGAACCATGCATTGTATATAGAACCAAAGGGTGATTTGAGTCTTAGTGCCTATGCAGATGCAAGTTTTGCAACTGATATAAACACAAGAAAATCAACATCTGGGATGGCTATATTATTTGGTAAGACACTAATAGGGTGGAGGTCAATCAGACAACAGCATATCAGCTTGTCCACGATGGAAGCGGAATTTTCATGTCTGTCATTACTATGCACTGACTTGATTTTGTACAAACAGTTATTATTAGACATGGGTATAACTGTAAAAGATTCCATTATTGTGTACGAGGATAACGAAGCAGCTATAAAGTTAGCTACTAGTATTGCTGTAAAAACTAGATCAAAGCATACTGACTTAAGATACTTAAATGTTAGAGAATCTGTAAAGAATGGGCTAATTAAATTGGAATACTGCATGACAGAAGAAAACATTGCAGAACAATTTACAAAAGCTCAAGGAGTAAGCAAGTTTAAAGAAAGTTGTAACAAATATGATTTAAAGATGTAAATAGTTATATTTATTATTATTTCCTAAAAGGGGAGAATGTTAGGGATAACATTGTTTTACCCTAACTGGTTTAGGTAAATAATAATATGTAATCATAGTTTGTATGTTAAAGTGTCTGCAACTTTAACTGTGGGACAGTAATTAAGGGAGTGGTTGTGAAAGCACTTTAAAAGAAGCAAGGCTGCAGCTTGCTCTCTCTCTGGCTTTGATGGTTCCTGATTACTGCAAGGACACAAGACTGTATTGCTCGAACGGGAGAGAAAACAAAGAACTGGCTTGTAAGTGAATTGACAAAGGATATTCAAAACGGACTTTGCTAACTGAATATCCCTGAATGGACTGACTAAATGATACATGACTATTGGACTGTTATTTTGACTATGCTATGAACTCATAATGGAATAAACTATATATTTGATAGCACAAGCGTATCTGTCATTTTTACTGTATGTTAATAAACATACAAGCTTAGCTCACTCATTTATCTGTGTGCCTATCTGACTAAGCTGCACATTCTGTTTAGCTTGTCTCCCTAACCCTGGTTGGGGAAACCAGGCTTAACACAGGGCCCAGGTCATACAGAGTCCTCCTTGGAGACGGTCGAATTTGGAGAAGGCACGTGGACCAGCTAAGGAGATGCCGGAACAGGCCTACCGCCGAAATCCCGGTCAACCAGCCGCCCAACAACCCAACCAACCAACCGCCACAAGAGGACTCACCCGAGCAGCAGCCGGACAGCAGGTCTAGGATGACCGACGACCCTCTACAGGGTCCTGTCGCCGCCCGGGAAGAACAGGACTTGGTAGCAGCCGACAAGCCCCTGGAACTCCGAAGATCAGGCCATGAGCAAAAGCGGCCATCCCGGCTACAGGACTACGCATGCTCGTGGCGAGGGGGAAGGAGTGCTCTGTTCAAGGACTAGCGGCAGTCCTCCCTCTGGTCTGCCGCCCAAGCGGGAGCACCAATCGCTTCCATTGGCTGTTGCCGTTTGACAGCCGGCTATAAAAGGGAGCCGCCACCTGGCTGTCAGATAGCCTCGGCAGCTGCAGCGACCCTTTATTCGTTAAGAATAAAGCTTGTTAGCCTCAGCCTGGCTCCATCTCTCTCTGTAACCGCTGCTCTACAACACTACCAGTTCTCAAAAACTGGTCAGAACCTGCTGAATATCACCTCTGAGTACAGCGCAGGGATGGGTGGGTGGGCCCACATGATCTTCAGAGTGAACCAGTTTAAAGCCAGCTGATCATCAGAACTAGAGGTTTTCCCGAACTGATCTGAACCAGGAGAATCCCACCCCTGCCTTAGAGTCTTTCACAAAATGAAGAAACAAGCTATTCTGCTCTTCTAATTTCTGTATATGATAGAAAATGAGTTCTGCATAAAAATATTTTGTGATATCTGCTTTCCCAAACATTCTTTGCTTTTTTGTCACATCTAAATCTAAGAACCATTAAAATGTTGAGAGAGAAAGCTAGCAAGAGCTGTAATTTAATATTCTTTTTCTTAATTTGATTTAGTATGCTTTTTGTCACTAATTATTTTCTGATTTACTAAAATAATGTGAGTTTGCTTAATTCCATTGCAAATTATCTCATGTAATTAATCATTTCCTAATCCTTTAAGTGCATTCATTATTTTATGTCATCTGTCCATTAGTTTGCCTATTATTCCAATACAGTTTAACTTTACTTTTTTTTTTTTGATAAAAGTTTTGTTGATTTTAATGACAAACAAAAACACATAAAACATAAAACATAACATAAAAAAACATCATTCTTCATAAATTCACAGTGTATTGGTTGGTTTACCACTCCTTTTTGTGCATCCATTTCATAGTCATCGAAATAATTATATTACATAATAACTCACATTATCAATCATCAGTTAAGTATCCTAATATCATTATTGAATAATCATTTGACTATAATTTTACTAATTCATACTTAAGCGAGATAAGTATAATTGAGTTAAATTATTTTATAACAGATCATAGAATCATACCAAATCTATCTTAATAAAATATTCTAAAAATATTATCAAAACCAAGAAAAATTATATATTCGTTATTTCCTAGATTTCTAAATATTCTATTATTATATTGTATTATCTAACCATTGATAAAAGAGATCCCAAACTTCATAAAATTGTTTATCTTCTTGTTCTCTAATTTCAAATGTCAATCGACTCATTTCAGCACATTCCAATATTTTCTTAATAATTTCTTCCTCTAATGGTATTTTCTCACTCTTCCAATGTTTAGCAAATACAATCCTAGCCGCTGTTAATACATTTACAATCAAATACTTTAAGTTTTTATTATATATATCAGGTAAGATTCCCAATAAAAAAATCTCTGGTTTCAAATCTATGTGTTTCTTTGTCATTTTTTCCAGCCATATGCGAATTCTAGTCCAGCATTTCCTGGCTTCCTCACAAGTCCACCACATATGGTAATATGAGCCAGGTATCTGATGACATTTCCAGCACTTTTCAGATTTATTCTTGAACATTCTTGCTATTTTGTCGGGGGAAAGTGCCACCTGTAAAACATCTTATACAAATTTTCTTTATATGCTGTTGACATTGTCATTTTATAATTTTGTGACCACAATTTTTGCCATTTCTCTAAATCAATCCCATATCCAAAATTCTTCCCCCAAGCAATCATTGTTTCTTTAACTTGTTCTTCCTCTAATTTAATTTCCAACAAATAACTATATAGTTTTTTAATCACTTTTTCATCAGTACCTGTCAAAATCTTATCTAAATCAGTCAATTTATCATAAAATCCTTCTATTTTAGAATCTTTAAGATACCTTGCATGTATTTGTGCATATGAAAACCAATTCATCTTTATACCTTGTTCTTCTAAATTTTGCATCGTTTTAAGTTCACCCTTTTCATCCAATATTTCCCCATATCTAACTGTTTGTTCCTTCTTATAGGTTATAGGATACGAAAAAGCTTCAATAGTTGATAACCAAACTGGGATTTTCAAATAACATTGTTTCTTAATTTTCTCCCAATTCAATCATAACAATTCCTGTATGCCTTCTAAGATAACCCTTTGATTTAGTTCCCTTATACCATAAAAAAGCATGCCAACCCAATAATAAATCATGACCTTCTAATGTCAACAATCTAGTCTTTCTTAACATTATCCATTCTTTAACACACATTAAGTTTGCAGCTTGATAATACAACTCCCAATTAGGAAGGCCAAATCCTCTTCTAATTCTAGCATCCTGTAAAAGTTTTAATTTTATTCTCGCTTTCTTGCCTTGCCATATATACTTCAACACAATTTTATTTAATTCTTCAAAGTAATCCTTATCTAACCTAATTGGTATTGTTTGGAACAAACATAAAATTCTGGGTAAAATATTCATCTTAATTGTTGAAATTCTACCTATCAATGACAATTGTAGGTTTTCCCATTTTTTCAGATCGGATGCTATCTGCTATTTAAGTTTAATATAGTTATTCTCTTTCAGGGTAGTACATCTTGACGTCAGATATATCCCCAAATATTTAACTTCGTTCGTAACTTGAATTTTCAATAAATCTGCCAGCTCTTCTCTTTGTCTTAATAACATGTTCTTTATCAGAATCTTTGTTTTGTCTTTATTTATTTTCAAATCAGCCATCTCACCATACATCTCTATCTTTTCCAATAGTTTTAAAGCTGTCTCTAAAGGGTCTTCCAAAATAAAGACCAAGTCATCCGCAAAGGCTTGCAATTTAAATTCCTCCTTTTTGACTTTCATTCTTTTTATGTTTGTATCCTCTCTAATATTTCTATTTAACACTTCCAAGGTCAATACAAATAACAAAGGAGATAATGGGCATCCTTGTCTTGTACCTTTTTTAATATTGATAGAGTCTGTGAATTCTCCATCTATCATTACTTTTGCCGTTTGCTTATAATATACGGCTTCTATTGCTTGGATAAATTTTCTAGCAAAGCCCATCTGTTCCAATAGTAATAACATAAATCTCCAATTCACATTATCAAATGCCTTTTGGGCATCTAAGAATATCAAAGCCATTTGTTTTTCAGGGTGCGCCTCGTAATATTCCAATGTGTCCAGGATTACCCTCATATTGTCTTTAATCTGTCTCTTTGGTAAAAATCCATTCTGATCAGAGTGAATAAAGTTATTTAGATATTTTTTAAGCCTTTCTGCCAAGATTGAAGCAAAGATTTTATAGTCTGCATTCAATAAGGAAATAGGTCTATAGTTCTTAATTTGTAATGGGTCAACCCCTTCTTTTGGAATAAGTGTAATATAAGCTTCTGACCATGTTTTAGGTATTTTCTTATTTATCATAACTTCATTCATGACTTCTAACAGTGGAATGCTCAACGATTCTTGTAATGTTTTATAAAATTCTGCCGGAAAACCATCTGGTCCTGGTGCTTTTCCATTGTTCTGTCTGTTGAGTGCTTCGGTTAATTCCATCATTGTTATAGCACTTTCTAACATTTTCCGAGTTTCATCAGGTATCTTAGGTAGGTTAGCATTTTGTAAATACTGTTTAATTTTTTCCTCATCAAGATCCTCCTGTTTATATAATTGTCCATAAAAATCTCGAATGATTGCCTTTTTCTCCTTATTACCATAACAAATTTGACCTGGATCATCTATTAACTGTGATATTTTCTTTGATTCTTTCTCTTTTCTCAACTTATATGCTAACCATCTACCTGGCCTATTTGCATCTTCAAAATAGTTCTGTTTAGCACTTCTAATTTTTTGTGCCAGTTCTTCTTTCGCTGCTTGATCCATTTTATGTTTAATTATGTCCATTTTAAGTTTGATATCTTTTTTCTGTGGCGTCTTCTGTAATTCTTTTTCCAGTTTTTTATGGTCATCTTCTAGAGCTTTAATCATTTGCCTCTTTCTAATGTTCTTTTTCTTTGTATAGTCAATTATTAATCCTCTTGCATATGCCTTCATTGTATCCCAGACATTCTGTACTGAAGTATCTTCTTTTTTGTTTTCATTAAAGAAGAAGGCCAATTCTTTTTCCATCCATTGTGTAAAGTCTTTTTCCTTTAGAATAGTATTGTTTAATGTCCATCTAGATCTTCTTTTTTGTCCTTTCCATTTAATTGTCATTGGATTATGGTCTGCCCATATACTTGTTTCAATATTTATTTCTTGAATATTAGATAATAATTCTGTTGATGTCCAAATCATATCTATTCTGGACCACGATAAATGTTTATTTGAATAAAAAGTATATTGTTGAATTTTAGCATTTCTTTCTCTCCATATATCTTTTAAATTTAATTCATCTGTCATTTTGAAAAAGGATTTAGGGAGGATTAAGAATTTTTTCTTATTTTGTCGTTTTGTTTTTACTGTGTAGTCCAGTTTATTGTCTACAATTCCATTGAAATCCCCCATCATAAGTATATTAACATAGTCCAGTTCAATTATTTTCATATGTAATTTTTTATAGAATTCTTCTTGTTTATCATTCGGGGCATAAATTGCAACCAAGAGTGTTTTTATATTATTATCCACTATTTCAACTATTAATACTCTTCCATCTTCATCAATATAAATCAATTTGGCTGGAGTGGTTTCTTTGATGTACAAAATCACTCCTCTTTTCTTACAATGAGTCAGAGAAGTAAATATTTTCCCTAACTTTGGTCGTGTCAATAATTGTTCATGTTGTTTTTTAATGTGTACTTCTTTTAAGCAAATTATATCAAATTTTAGCTTCTCTAATTTGTGAAAAGTTTTCCTTCTTTTGGTAGCTGAATTCAGTCCATTTATATTCATGGAAATCAGTTTTTTTTCTCCCATGGTTATGCTTTATATTTAGGTCTAACAGCTCTCGTGGATCTTATTTCATGTTATTCTCCTATCTCCATTTGTCCACCTATTGCGCCTTCTTCTTTTTCCATCTCCATTGGGTCCTCTTCAGATTCAGTTAAGATGTTCTCTTTTTCTATCTCCATTTCTCTTCTTTCGAAAAATTCCTTGTAGAATATTTCTGCTTTCACAATTGAATCAATTCTGTGTCTCTATTCTTGCCATGTAAACATTAATCCTTCTGGAATCAGCCATCTATAGTTCACCTCTTTTCTCAATAGCATTTTGGTCAAAAATCAATATTCTCTTCTAATCTCTTTCACTTTTCTCGGTACTTGTTTTAAGACCAGGATCTCTTTGCCTTTGTATTTCAATCCCTTCTCTCTTACCACTTGTAATATTTGGTTTTTAACAGTTTTTTGGGTGAATCTAACATGGATTTCTCTTGGTAATTGGTTCCTCGTTGCATATCTTGTGAAGACTCGATATATTTCATCTACTCCATCCATCATCTTTTCCTCTGTTATTTCCAAGACTCCAACCAAGATTTCAGTCATTACTGCTGCCAAGTTTTGTCCTTTTTCTTCCTCGATATTTTGAAATCTAAGATAAAATTCTGACCTGTCCATCTCCCACTTCAACATCCCACTTTTTTCTTGTTCGACCATTGTTAATCTGTTATCGATATTTCCAATTGTATCATCTCTTTGCTTGTCTTTCTCTTCTATTTTTTGGAATCTCTCATCATGTTTCACCATCATTTGTTGAACATTTTCAAATTTTTCATCAATCTTTCCAATTCTTTGGTCAATACTCTCCATTCTTTGTTCAATACTCATTTTAAGTTCTTGTACTCCTTGCATAACTATCGTTAAATCCACTTGCGCTTTATCTTGCTTCGCCATTGTTGAGAGTTGTCCTCCAGATGATGGGGAGACAGGAGCAGAAGTTGAGATGCCCGAAGGTAAAATTTTCTTACTCATTTTGATAACTCAGGGTCTTCCGGGTCTTTTAATCCAATTAGTGAGGTAGTCAATTATAATCCAATTAAGAAAAAGGAAAACACCATAAAAAACAAAAAACAAAACCAATAATAAGTAAAAAGCCCAAAATTAAAAAGGAAAAATTCTTCAGGTTCTTCAAGACCTTAATCCAATTGTGAAATACTCAATTATAATTCAAAAGTAAAAATTAAAAATAAAGAGAAAAAAAGAAACAAGATAAAGCCCAACAATATCAAAAAGTAATAAGCAAAGAAAAGGGGAAAAAAGAGTTCTTCAGGTTCTTCCCACCTTAATCCAATTGAAAGACCTCAAAAAATGAAAAGTAGCTGTTAGGGATAACATTGTTTACCCTAACTGGTTTAGGTAAATAATAATATGTAATCATAGTTTATATGTTAAAGTGTCTGCAACTTTAAATATGAGATAGTAATTAAGGGAGTGGTTGTGAAAGCACTTTAAAAGAAGCAAGACTGCAGCTTGCTCTCTCTGGCTTTGATGATCCCTGATTACTACTTGGAATCAAGACTGCATTGCTCGAACGGGAGAGAAAACAAAGGACTGATTTGTAAGTGAACTGACATAGGATATTCTGCACGGACATTGCTAACTGAATATCCCTGAATGGACTGACTAAATGATACATGACTATTGGACTGTTATTTTGACTATGCTATGAACTCATAATGGAATAAACTATATTTTTGATAGCACAAGCGTATGTTATTTTTACTGTATGTTAATAAACATACAAGCTTAGCTCACTCATTTATCTGTGTGCCTATCTGACTAACGCTGCACATTCTGTTTAGCTTGTCTCCCTAACCCTGGTTGGGGAACCCAGGCTTAACACTGGTTATGGGCCAGAGGCTGCAAAGTCAGTTTAATTAGGATAAAACAGATTTATGTAAAAGTGAGAGTTTGTGTTGTTACACATAACAGTAAACAGACAGCTGTGTTTTATTAATTATAGTTGGCTAACACGGTTTATGAAAATAAGAAACCTCATGATGAATGTATTCACTTGTTACATCGAAGGCTAGGGCATTTAAATTTTAAAATGCTTAAGAAAACTGTTGAATTATCTAAGGGAATAAGTTTGAAACCTTGTAATAAGTATTTGCAATGTAATGCCTGTAATCAAAGTAAGAGCAGGGTCACACCGGCTAATAGAGTTGATGGATTTACTACCAAAGAACTTTTAGAGGTAGTATTTGCAGATTTAATAGGTCCGAAAAAACCAAGTGTATGAGGAGCTCGTTACATACTAAGCATAATGGACCACTATTCTAGATATGGGTTTTGCTATTTAATGAAAAGCAAAACTGAAACGTATCTAAATCTCTTTAATTGGATTAAATTTGCAGAAAGGAAAACTAAAAAGAAATTAGTAACTCTTATAACAGATAATGGTACGGAATTTACAAATAATAAATTCCAGAACAGACTAAGAATGTTAGGTATTCAACATAAAATGTCTGCACCATATAGGCCACAACATAATGCCTTTATAGAGAGAAGAGGCCAAACATTACAATCAATGACACGAACTATGATGTCTGATTCAGGATTACCTGACAATTTATGGGGAGAAGCAGTAATGTGTGGTAATCATATATTAAATAATGTTGTTAATTCAACAACAGGTGAATTACCATTCACACTGTGGCATGGTACAAAACCTGATTTAAGTTACATGCACACATTTGGAGCACCAGCATTGGTGCATATCCCTACACAACTTAGACACAAAGGACAGCATAGAGCTAAAAGATTATATTTTGTAGGATATACATCTAATCATAGATCTTATAGATTCTGGGAACCAGGTACATCTAGAGTTTACACCAGTGCTAGTGCAAAATTCCTAGAACATGTAGGATGGAATAGATTAGAGCAAGATTTAAATAATGAAGTAATTATTGAACCCTACAAAAGGCAGAAAGATCAGACTAGTTTTAAGAAGAGTCCAATTAAAGAAGAAGTCCAAGAAGAGCAAATAGGACCAGAACAAGAGGAAACAGTTGATCAGGAAGAGTTAGATAATCAAGAAGAGTTAATAAATGAAAGTCCACGTGTAAGTCCTGTAATACCTAGACGTACTACACGTATAACTAGACCAACTGATAGGTATCAAGCAAGTATAGTTTGCCAAGTAACTAAAGTTCCAACTAGTGTAGATGAACTTAGGATGTATCCTGCTAAGGATCAGGAGAATTGGCAAAAGGCAATGGAAAAAGAACTAAATTCATTAAAGGTAATGAAAGTTTATGAAGATGCTAAAATTACCTCCAGTAGAAAAATCCATTGGGTGCAAATGGATATTTAAAGTAAAAACTGGAAATGATGGGACTGTTACCCATAAAGCTAGGTTAGTAGCTCAAGGATTTAATCAAACTGCATCTGATTACGATGAAGTTTTTGCACCAAGTCTTAAAGCAACATCTTTAAGAGCAGCATTAGTGTGGGCAGCTAAGAAAAACTATGTCATTAACCATTTAGATGTAGAAACTGCCTATCTGCATGCACCATTGCAGCACACTATATATTTAAGAAAACCAGTAGGTATAAAAGACAATAAAGTAAATAGTAATGATTGTTGGAAACTCAAAAAGAGTCTTTACGGGTTTGAGTGGAACCAATATAGTGTGAAAGAGTTAAACAATGTAGGTTTTAAATCTGTTTTAGCAGATCCATGTGTGTTTAAAAGAGAAAATAATGGAATGGTGTCATTATTGTTATTATTTACAGATGATATTGCTTTGATAACTAAGACTAATAATGAAGCTAATGAGATTATATCATTATTAGCCAAAAAGATAAAATTAAAGCATTTAGGTGAAATTAAAAAGTATCTAGGATTGACAATTAACAAAACAAAAAATGGTTTTAAGATATCTCAAGAAGATAAAATTTGCCAATTAATTAAAACGTTTAAAATGGAACTTTGTAAACCGGCAAAGACTCCAATGAGTCAGGAAGTTTGCCAAACTGATGATCAAAGTCCCAAATTTGATAAGTCCATATATCAATCTTTGATTGGTAGCTTATCATATATAAGCAATTGGTCAAGGCCAGATATAGCTTATAGTGTAAATCAGCTGGCACGTTTTAATTCAGATCCACATCAATGTCATTGGCAATCATTAAAGAGAATTTTAAGATATCTTAAAGGAACAATGAACCATGCATTGTATATAGAACCAAAGGGTGATTTGAGTCTTAGTGCCTATGCAGATGCAAGTTTTGCAACTGATATAAACACTAGAAAATCAACATCTGGGATGGCTATATTATTTGGTAAGACACTAATAGGGTGGAGGTCAATCAGACAACAGCATATTAGCTTGTCCACGATGGAAGCGGAATTTTCATGTCTGTCATTACTATGCACTGACTTGATTTTGTACAAACAGTTATTATTAGACATGGGTATAACTGTAAAAGATTCCATTATTGTGTATGAGGATAACCAAGCAGCTATACAGTTAGCTACTAGTATTGCTGTAAAAACTAGATCAAAGCATACTGATTTAAGATACTTAAATGTTAGAGAATCTGTAAAGAATGGGCTAATTAAATTGGAATACTGCATGACGGAAGAAAACATTGCAGACCAATTTACAAAAAGTTCAAGGAGTAATTAAGTTTAAAGAAAATTGTAACAAATATGATTTAAAGATGTAAATAGTTATATTTATTATTATTTCCTAAAAGGGGAGAATGTTAGGGATAACATTGTTTACCCTAACTGGTTTAGGTAAATAATAATATGTAATCATAGTTTACATGTTAAAGTGTCTGCAACTTTAAATATGAGATAGTAATTAAGGGAGTGGTTGTGAAAGCACTTTAAAAGAAGCAAGACTGCAGCTTGCTCTCTCTGGCTTTGATGATCCCTGATTACTGCCTGGAATCAAGACTGCATTGCTCGAACGGGAGAGAAAACAAAGGACTGATTTGTAAGTGAACTGACATAGGATATTCTGCACGGACTTTGCTAACTGAATATCCCTGAATGGACTGACTAAATGATACATGACTATTGGACTGTTATTTTGACTATGCTATGAACTCATAATGGAATAAACTATATTTTTGATAGCACAAGCGTATCTGTTATTTTTACTGTATGTTAATAAACATGCAAGCTTAGCTCACTCATTTATCTGTGTGCCTATCTGATTAATGCTGCACATTCTGTTTAGCTTGTCTCCCTAACCCTGGTTGGGGAACCCAGGCTTAACAGTAGCCATAAAAATAAGTCAAAAATAGAGATAAAGAGGCAGACATCCCTCTGGAAAAAAAAAAAAGCAAAAAAAGAATATTCTGAAACTTCCCCTTTAAAAAAAAATAAAAATAAAAATGAGGTATAATAAAAAATAAAAAATAAGTATATCAATATTACAAAATGCTGTGGGGTTGGAGGGGAGGGATAAAACAATTAATAAAGGATTGGAAAAAAAAGCTCACACTACCTTTTATTTATCCAAGGCTCTTATTTGGCTTCTCCACAAATTTCAAAGCCAAGCTTCAAATATTCAGTTAATAATAGAAGTCCCAAAGAGCACCTATATAAACTTCCTCCAGTGCTCTTCCCTCTGTCTTATCATTTCCAGTAGCCTTGAGAAGAGGTTTTTTTTTCCCAACTCTCAACTTCAAACAAAATATTTTCAAGCCTCTAGTTGGCAGTGTTACAAAGTTTCTTCAAACCACTCTCCCTTCTTCCCCCCTGAAAAAAGCCTAAAAAGAAAAAAAAAGTATATATGTATATTTATGTATATTTTAAAAAAAATATTAAAGGGGGCCTCTATTTTAAAAAATATAAACAGTCAAAAAAGAGAAGAGAGAGCAAGTAAATATAAAAATATAAAAGAAAAAACCAGTCTGATTAACTAGATCGCAATAGAAATTCAGTAAAGGAAGAAAAATAAAGTAAAAATAAAAAGCCAAGCCTCACTTTGACATTATTTTTAAAAAAATCGCTGCTAAATCAAATTTTGTCAATAAGTTTACAGATTTCTTCTCATATTAGAGTGTTCTTAAGTCCCAAGCAAAAAAACAAAGATCCTCACCAGCCGATACACTTCTTTCTATCTCGTCCTTCTGGAGCTATCCCAGCTTCAGCAGCTTAATGGCTGCCTCTCTGCTGTTGGCAAAAGGGTTTCTTCTGGATCGACCAGGGACTTGCGATGTCTCTGGGATCTACAGAACGCGCCCCTTACTGTCACCGTCACTACGAGATGGTTTAGGTCCGTTGGGACCGACCAGGGGTGAAGATAGCTGTATCGCAGCGACGAAGCTCCGCCTTCAACTTTACTTTCTTGTCTGAGACAGCTTTGATTCAATTATCGTCTTCCATCAATTTCCTCACCAACCCAAGGTAAAGAATATCATAGTTTGGGACATGACCAGGTTATGAGCATTTCACTGGGAAAATGTAGAGGATACAGTTTGCACAAGGAATTTTAGAAGTAATCTGAATTCAGCTATTATTGTAGAATAATAATAATAATAATAATAATAATAATAATAATAATAATAATAATAATAATAATGATAATAATAATAATAATAACCTCTAGCAAGTCCCAAGAGATTATTTCAAAGTAACATTTAAAATTTCAGCTTCTTAAGTAATATTTTCATTTTTAGATGAAAAAATCCTATGGTTTTAAGGAATACATATTTAAACCATGCTTGTCATATTGTCACTAATAATTCAATTTTAGTTCCAGTAGCACTAAACAACACTAAATAGCATGAAGTTACAGACCTAGATTGCTAGATTCCACTAATCATAGCACTGGACCACTTCAGGGAAGTAGACTTATCAAAGAACATGGTAAAGACCTAGCTAACTAACAAGCTTCTCCTTTATCCTTAAGATCCTTCATCCTGAATCCTTTCAGCAGTTCCAAATAGATGTTGAAAAGTAGGAGAGAGAGAAAAATTAGGACAGTGGCCAACCATTTATGTTCTGCCACAACAAATAGAAATAACTTCTGAAGTAGAAGGAGAACCATTTAAGAATGCCTTCTATTCCCAGTCTCCATAGGCAATCCAGTAAGATATTACAGTGCTTCTCAACCTTGGCAATTTTAAGATATGTGGACCTCAACTCCCAGAATTCTCCATCTACTATTTTTTTCTTACCAGTTGTATGTGAGTTCAATGTTTATATTCAGACTGTACATTTAAGATAGGTATGGTGTTTATGTTTTTCTTGTTCTCTGTTTCTAATAATTACTTTTTATGGCAGTATTCTTTGTAAGGTGGAATGTTAAAGGGTTGGAATTGACTTCTAAGTGTGAGAAAGCATTATCTCCCTTTTTAAAAAATGGGAAGAGAAATTGCTTTTTGACAGATGACTCATTCTTCCAAATGGTTCTTACTGTTAAATTAAGTTCAAGGGGGAAAAAAATAAAAGAAATTTTTAAAAAATTAAAGAATTGCTCTCTTTATGCAATCCAATCCTGAATGATTGATGTATCTTGATTCTACTTGATATGAAATTAACAACTTCTGTTTTGCCAGAATTGTTTTAATTTTAATTGGTTTATGCAGTCAATGATTCTGGCAAAGAAGAAAGAAATGTAGTAAGCATTTAGATGTTTAAAAAATCAGCATCATCATATTGTATTTTTCATCCATAGGAAAGTATATGCAGAGTCTAAATTAATTAACCAAACTCTTTTAAAAAAGATTTCAATTTAAATTTCATAGTTCTAAATTCACATCAACATTGAGATAATCTTTACTAGAAAATGTAAGATTATTACAAGTTTAAGTTATTAACTATATTTTATCTTTTTCTCTTCAAGAAATGAAGTTCCTTCCTCAGATAGTTTTAAATTAATGGAAAAGATATGTTTTGTCTTATTTTACTATAAATATATCAAAGGTATTTTTTAAAAAAAATAAATTCCTACATTGATTCAGTGAGACAAAAAAGCAACCTATAAAGAACTACTAATTATTGTAAGAGTGCAATGAGCAAAGAAACACTAAATCTCGATTAGATTCCTATAATCCCTTATGTTTACACCATGTGCAATATATTAGTCAGATCTATATATTTTGTCTTTACCGATGTGCTCCCCTGCTGTCAATTTTGCATTATTTATTTATTTATTTTTCTCTATTTTTTTGTTCCTAATGTTGCCTCTTTTGGAAGAATATTACCCCAAAAATAAAAATAAATTAAAACACTAGATGCATAAAAGTATCCAGTGTACATTTAGAGAAAATTTGTTTGAAAATGAGTACTTTTGATCTGGGTTTAAGAACAGTCTCTATGGAAACCATAGAAAACCATTTCTGCAAAGAAAAATGAAAGGAGGCTTAAAACGTGAAAAATCCTGCAAAAGAAATACAAATGATAGAAGAAGTGCAGGTTAAGCCATTTCAGGAACAGAGAAATATACACAGCATCCCGTTAAAAGTAGTTTGGGCTTTTATTCCCCCCTGCGTCAGCTTCTTCTTACTTTTAAAAAAAAGGGGGGGGAGATATACTAATGAATAAAAAGAATTATTTTCCTTTGACAAGAGAGTTGCATTATTCTATGGAACTGCTGCTCATTAAAATTTGTGTCCTTTAATAAAATAGATATGTTGGAAAAGGTGCTACCAGATACCGTCTGATTTTTTTTTTCTTTGGACAGTTGTGGACATATCAAGTCTCATCACCTACATTATCCATACCAATCAGGATGAAGAAAAAACCATTCTGGCACAGCAGTAGGCTGTTTCAATCAGCATCTGCATAAGCCATACCATGGGATAAAGAATTTTGCTCAAGCCAAACTACCCTATCTGAAACAATCAGGTGGGCATTCTCAAAACGGACATAGTGAGCTTCCCTCAATCAAGAAGAATCTTGTTTGGCCTTTTATTAAACTTAACTCCAATGCCATATTTATGGAAATTAAAAATGGATTGTGATATAACTGAATCTCAAAATGATGCACAGTGCAGGGGAAAAATCCTCATAAGAATCTGATTTTGTACAATTACTATCATTTTTGTCATCATCATCAAAATTATTTAGCCCTCAAAAATGATATTTACTTGGGACTCATCAATGTGCCTGCTGGGTTCTCAAATGGTATTAATTTATTTGGGGTGGTAAAACTCAAAAGTAATAATTAAGATTTTCAAAATTCTTTAAATTTGGTGACAGAATTGTGTCTTATGACAGACACAATTCAAATAAGTGTACAGGGATGCATACTAAAACCAAAACACACTGATACACACACACACACACACACACACACACACACACACACACACACACACACACACATATATATATATATATATATATATATATATATATATATATATATATATATATATATATATATATATGTTTTCTGAGGTTCTCGCGGGTATTTGTATGTGGATCTTTGGTTATTCGGGTTTTCTCCCGCGTAAGATTGGAAGTATCTAGGCAACGTTTCGATGAAGTCTCATTCATCATCTTCAGGCTTGGTCTTCAGCTCTGTGCTTCTCAGAGTGATGTGAGCTTGCAGCTGCTTCTTCCTTTTAACTGCTAGTGGGTGTGTGACTTGATTGGCTGGGGGCTTGGCTGTGTTCTGATTGGGTGGGGGTGTGTTCTCATTGGTTGGGGGTTTGGCTGTGTTCTGATTGGTTGGGGGGTTGGCTGTGTTCTGATTGGCTGGAGGCGTGTTCTGTTCAGGTGGGGGCTTGATTGTGCTCAGGTTAGTCTTAGTTGCTGGAGGGTTTGAGCTGGTGAGCTGTGATCTTGCTGTTTGGCTTCGAGTTCGTGGTCGTGCTGCATCTTCATGGTGGAGGTCAGTTCGCTTCATGTATGGCTCAGAGGGGTTTGAGGTGGGTAGTGATGCAGCTGCAGTGCGGCTTCTGGTCCGTGGTCGTGTTTCATCTTCTGTGTGGGTGTGAGTCTGCTTTCTACGTGGAAGTGTGGTGATGGCATCTTGTGTGGCTCTCAGGGGTGTGGGTCTGGTGTCATTCTTCATGTTAGGTACGCGTCTGTTCATGAGGGCGGGTTTCCAAATGGCTGGTAGGCGTTTATTCATATCTCGTTTATTCATGCTGTGTGGGCGTTTTTCTATCTCTATGGCTTCTCATAGAGATAGCCATAGAGAAGCCATCAGAGAAGATACACACACACACACACACACACACACACACACACACACACACACATATATATATCTGGCATTCAGCTTTGTTCGGGTATTTTCCCACGTCATAATAGTGGTGCTTTTAAAGTTGTAGCAACGTTTCAGCAGAATCTCACCTGCCATCATCAGGCTTCTGTATGGTGTTTGTCTGTGAGTCAGACTTTTACAGTGATTTCAGATTTAAATATGGGGCAGCCTATTGCTGTGTCAGAATGGTTTTTTCTTCCTCCTGATTGGTTGAGAGTCTTGGTCTGTGTTTATTGGTCTTGGAGTTTGCTGTGTTCTGCTGCTAATATCTTCTGTCTTCTGCCAGACATGTAAGTACCCGCGAAAACTTAAGAAAACAAATATATACATATATATATATATATATATATATATTTGTTTTCTTAAGTTTTCGCGGGTACTTACACGTATGGTATTCAGCTTTGTTCGGGTATTTTCCTACGTCATTATAGTTCTGCTTTTAAAGTTGTAACAACGTTTCAGCAGAATCTGCCATCATCAGGCTTCTGTATTGTGTTCGTCTGTGAGTCATACTTTTACAGATGTTTCAGTTTTAAATTTGGGGCTAGCCTACTGCTGTGCCAGAATGGTTTTTTCTTCATCCTGATTGGTTGGGAGTCTTGGTCTGTGTTTATTGGTCTTGGAGTTTGCTGTGTTCTGCTTGACTGGTGTTTCTAATATCTTCTGTCTGTTTTGTGGCTTTTTTTGTCTAGATTGACTGGCAACATTGTGTTCCTGTATTGGAAGCTTTTAGTGCAGCTTGGCTCTGAGTAAATGGACGGCTATCATTTGTTAGGAAACTAGGTTTCATCTGGGTGCCTGATCTTATTGATCTTGTCTGTAGTACCTCTTATGTAGGGCAGGACAGCTGTTCCATAGGTCTGTTCATCTTCTAGGTCTCCATTATGTCTCAGTGTGTTTTTGTGGATCAAGCCAGTGATTTTGCTTTTGTAGAAGCTGTTGGCTGTCAGTACATTAGTCAGGGTGCATAGTTCAGTCTTTATGTGTGTCTGGTCTGCCAGGTGTTTGTTTCTGGCGATTAGTGTTTTGGCCATGGAGTTTATCTGTGCTGGTTGTGGGATTGGGTGTTGAGGTAGCGGTTGGTGTGTGTTTTCTTCTGGTATATGGTGTGTCCTAGTGTGCCATCTGGTTTTTTGTAGATTAGTACATCTAGGAATAGTAGTTGTTTGTTTGTTTCCATTTCCATGGTGAACTTGATTTTGGGGTGTGTGCTGTTTAGGTGTGTTAGGAAGTTGTTTAGGTTTTCTTTTACATGGGGCCAAATCACAAATGTGTCATCGATGTAACTTAACCATAGTTTGGGTTTGTGGGTGGCATCAGCTAAGACTCTGGATTATAATTCTTCCATGAACAGGTTTGCAATGACGGGTGACAGTGCTGATCCCATAGGGGCTCCTTCAATTTGCTTGTATCTTTGTCCTTTGTATATGAAATATGTGTTGGTTAAGCAGTGTTCTGCTAGTTCCATGAGGTGTTTAGCTGGTTGGATACCTCCAGCTCAAACACACCCCAACCAGGCACCCAGATGAAACCTAACTTCCTAACAAATGATAGCCGTCCATTTACTCGGAGCCAAGCTGCACTAAAAGCCTCCAATACAGCAACACAATGTTGCCAGCCAATCAAGACAAAAAAAGCCACAAAACAAACAGAAGATATTAGAAACACCAATCAAGCAGAACACAGCAAACTCCAAGACCAATAAACACAGACCAAGACTCCCAACCAATCAGGATGAAGAAAAAACCATTCTGGCACAGCAGTAGGCTAGCCCCAAATTTAAAACTGAAACAACTGCAAAAGTCTGACTCACAGACGAACACAATACAGAAGCCTGATGATGGCAGATGAGATTCTGCCAAAACGTTGCTACAACTTTAAAAGCACAATTATAATGACATGGGAAAATACCCAAACAAAGCCGAATACCATACATAAATACATACATACATACATGCATACATGTATGTGTGTGTGTGTGCGCGCGCTGCATTTCTTCTACAGGTAAGAATGGAGCTATAAAACTCCATGTTTCTCTCAGGCATGTCCCAAACTAGCAAGATACCTAAAGTCACTCTTAAATTGAAAATATTGGAAAATATTCAACAAGGATTGTTGAAAATAATGGAAATAACAAATCAACAACTCATCTCAAGAGAAGGCAATTAGCTAATGCCATATACAAACGTGTCTTGGATTTTGCTATCCACTTTCAATGAATGTGATGAAAAGGAGTTGTTTCTTGACATTCCTTTCAAAAGAGAAGTTAGTGAATGTTCATGTGGGAAGAGTTTAGTGTTGTGCATTTATTTATCTAAGAGGCAGCCAAGGGTTTCATCTGACTCTCCCAGCATTTGTTCTACCATCATTTTTTCAGCCATCTGGCTTTCCACACTTCAATTAAATTGCAAGAGAAGACATCTTAAGGGTAATTCATTGGGCTTATTCACCTGAAGAATGAAGTCAAGGAGGTTTCAGAGTGATGAAAAAGTATGTAATTGAAAGCAACACCAACAGCTGCATCTTCAACCACTTTCAACAATACTCAATATTACCCCAAGCTTCACAAAAAAAATCTCAAGCACTGAGAATTTTGCAAAGGAAGGAATTGCAAATGGATTTACAGAAACTCCAGAACAGATTGTATGCAAAGATATAGTTTCTTATTAGTATTCTCTAATTGGACTTTCCTCACAAGGTTCTTCAAATTAATTCTCTGGCTCTTTATGTTATTTAGAAAATAGGCTATAATTGCAAGAAATGTAGCAGAATTTTTAATATTGGCACTGATAGAAACACATTTAATTTGTTTACGTATGATTAGTCCAATATATTCTATAAGCAAATTCCTTAGTAAATAAGTTGGTCCTTTCTGTTATAAAAAAATAAATATAGACAAATATTAAATGATGAAAATAATTATTAAATGAATGCTCTTTGGTCAATTCAGTTGCATTGAAAGATGATTACAATTCCAAGCGATAAAAATAATTTAGTGAGTTATTTTGCAGTTACTGAAGTATAATCTCAATAATCTATACAGCACTGCCAAATTATTCTAGATATAATTTATAACCATTATTTGGAAGAATCTAAACCATTTTGCCTAATTTGACAACTTCCTAATAGATGCACTTCCAAAATTCCCAGAAAACAATCCCAGTCTTTACCCTGCTATCCAGAGACACGTGGGAGTTTCAATTCCAACACATCAAGAAACTATCAGCTCACAGAAAACTGGTCAAGTGTCTGTGTGTATTCATTTGTATATTCTTAAATTTTATTACAGTTATAGACTGGTGTCTTGTAATATACAGCAAATTTTCACATTCAAGCAATGTAATTTGTAACAAAAGATTGCATGTTCAGAAATTTAACTAGCTGAATGTGCCCTCTTGCTGTGTCCTCCATGTGTTCTCCTGGTTTTTATTAAGAATTTTGATTATGATAGTAAAATCTGATACTATACAAATAAAACTGAAACAGAGAATAAAAAGGGCTAAAAAGTGCAGGGGGGGGAGAAAGAAAATAACACTATAATAAAAAGGAGAAAATAAATATATAAAGAAGTTACTTCCATCCTTCATCACAATAAGTATAAACAAATGTAGTGACTCTTTATCACCTCTAATGTTATGACATTCATCTCATCATCCCATGTCCCTTATCTATAAACAGATCCAAAAACAAAAAACCTCATATTTTCAGTGTTGGTATCAAGAGAAAAAGAATCTATTTTCCACAAGAAACTGTTCCTTCTTTATAATTAATTCCAAAATAGCAATACCAATAGCACTTAGACTTATATACCGCTCCATAATGCTTTGCAGCATTCTCTGAATGGTTTACAAAGTCAACATATTGCCCCCAACAATTTGGGTCATCATTTTACTGACCTCAGAATGATGAAAGGCTGAGACAACCTTGAACCTCTCAGGATTGATTTCTAGGCTGTGGGCAGAGAAAGTCTGCAATATTTCAGTCTAACTACTGCACTACCATGGCTCCTCTCACAGTAATAGTTTCAATATTCTAATTTTAATTGGACCATTATTATATTTATAGTTTTCTAATTGTCAATGTCTTATTTAACTTTTTGCTATTCATTTCAGATTCTTTACATCAGGATTCTGCAGCCCCTTGTTGTGGCCAGCAAGTGGCCAGCAGAACTGGTGGGAAGATTTGGAAATTGAGGAGTTTAGGGAAGAACATGGGCCAGTCCTGGAGTCTGGGGAAGGCTCTGACGAGGGCTCTGCATCAGAGGCAGAGATGGGGCCAGGGCTGTCCGACAGTTATCAGCTGCCTTCAGAGTTGGAGATCAGTGGGGCAGAAGAACAGCTGGAGCCTGTTCCCGATGTGCACATACACAGAGCTGTCAGGAGAAGGGAACAGTTAAGTAACAAGGGTTGACTCGGGAGTAAAGGCACAGGTGGTCAGTGAATGGCTCCTCCCATAGGGAATAAAGAGGAGTGAAAGGGGAGTAGTATCTGCAGGAAACAAATAGTTCATTTAATTGGGATGAAGATTTGGTCGAGACTCCTTGCCAAGTATTTTCTGGTACAGTATTGTGCTTGGAAGCTATCAGCCTGGCAATTCTCCAAAACTAATAAGATCTGTGGCTGTAAATCACTTTTGAAAGACTGTTTGCCAGGACTTTGATGGATGTGAATGATAGGAATTCACATTAGCCTAAATAATTTTTAGGTTTTGTTAGGATGAGGAGTCTGCTTCATGATTTTTGTGAAATCTAGGTCAGAACAACCCTAGGTAATGGCCCACTAGTGGGCCGTAGCCTATTCAAAATTGGGCCATGTGAATGGTTGGCCGAAGCATGCATGGGCACGCAGCTCAACTTGTTTGCACCAGCAGCCTGCCCAGTTCCCCTTGTCCTATCCTGCCAGGCTATCACGTCACAAAGATTGGAAATCTCTGCTTTACATTCTTAAATTTATGGTTGAAATTTCTTTCATTCAGGATTGAAAGCAGGCTTTTTCAGACTCAAGGTCTCTATAGCTTCAGTAGTTAATGAGTAATTTTATGAAAGTGATTAGAAAGTAATGTGTTCTTTAAAAGTCTCTGCCATGGTTGTGAGCAAGTTGAACTAATCTAATTGTCTCCTGCACACCAACTTGCAGAAAACTATTGTCCTGCGGTCTTCTCACAAGGAGAAAATGTTCATGTGACTCTCCATGGCTATTATTTAAGTAAAGTGCACAACATTACTTAAGGGCAGTTTCATGGTTTGGCATAATAGGGTTGCATTATAAAAGGAGCATAACATTTAACAAAGATATAACATGGATGGAGTGTAAAAAATAAATTAAAATAGTTACTTTTAATGCATTTAGAATGTTTTAATTTTTAATACATCCACTAAATTTTAACTACATTTAAACTGAACCGCATTACTTGGCCTAAGTTAGCCACAGGAAGATTTCGATGCAGTTGTTGTTGTCTTCAATTTCCCATCTGAAACAAAGCCAGAGAAAACTGGCAGAATAGAACATATTTCCAGAAGGCAAATGTTTTTGTTTTTGCCTTTGTTTTTTAGGGAAAAATTAGAAGGCCATTATCGTAATCCAACTATAATTGAGAACCAACTGTGACCTCTGTAGGCCAGCAAAACAAAGTTGGATGGTCTGTCCCAGGCACCTAATAGTTCTTATTGATTTCCAGGTGACACCTAGGGAGTTTCCTTGCTTTCTGATAGGCAATAGGGTTCAGTGCCTTGGCTAAAAGACTCAATCACCTCCATGTGACTTTTGGGAGGCCATTCAAATTGGCCCTTTGGTCCATTAGGGCTCTCTACAATAAGAAGCACCAGAAACATATGGCACACCAGTGCAGAAGAATGAAAAGTGAATCTGACCAAGAATGTTCAAGCCTACATCATGGCAATAAGGAGGATGAAGTATGTTCACTTCTCTTCTTTTATTGCATCAGTGGGAATGTCATTCCATGGCTTTGATTAATTCCCTTTTAAGAATTATAGTAGAGATTTTTAAAAGCATAGTATGGCCATTGTGATTAATTTATAGAGTACATTTATCAAAGTCTTGACTTCTCAGGACTGAAGTAGTGACTGCCATACTATCTCCTTCTAGTACATGAATTCTAAGGATCATGCTGTCTAGCTTGTCCTAAACTGTTGTTAACCACTTCCAAGATCCATTCCAATTCTTCATCCTTACTAGTAAAGATGTATTTTATAAAACTTACAATATTTTAGAAATATTTCATAGCCAAACAAGAAGCAAATTATAATCCCATTTAAATATTCATTTGATGTAGTTTGTAAAACAAATATGTACTAAAACATCATCAATAGGAAACAGTAAATGCACACAGAAGAGATCCCAAATTGAAGTAAAACTACACATTGGTTTAACTATATGATCACTTTACATGTCCTTTTAGAAAGATAGAAATGTTGCTACATATTAAAAGCTTATTTCCTTCTATCAACAGGTATTTTAATTCTTAATTAGCCTGGAATCATTATAGGGGAGGAAATGGTGGAAAGCAGACTCTCCCTAAACCTTGGTGTGTTTATCTAGTTGCTCAACTCCCAGTGTTGTTCAGGTTCCTTGTGCCTGATGGGTCCAATGCTTTTGATGGATCTTTTGAGTTTGAGTCAGTCAAATTAGGTATAGTTTAAGAACAAAAGAACAAGGATGAACAGATAATTGCATTCTTCCCGATGGAGACTGGAATTCCTAATGAGTATAATCCATTTATAATCATGGATGAAGTTTTGTGACTTTATTACATTAACTGAATCTTTGGTCAAAGAACAAATTGTTTTGGTCATTAAAAAAAGTGAGTTCGACAGTATTTTATTATAAATATAAATGTTTTCCCTAGAAAACATTCATGGTATCTGTAGTGAAAGAGAAATAAGTGATAATAATATTCTAGTAAGGAAACAACATAAAATGAATAGATTATGGATATCATTTATGAGAAAGATGAAAGACTGAGAATTTGCCTGAACACCAAAGATTGAACAGATTGTATTCAGAAAGAGCATTATCACATATATAAGTGAACTCTTAGCAGAACTGTAACAGCCAATTTTTGGTTCATACCACTAAATCAGGGCTGTCAAACTCCCAACCAGGATGCATCACATGCTAGCCATGCCCCCACCCAGTTTCGCAAAGGGGGGGAAGTCTTAATATGTCATGTGATGCCACCGTGATGATGTGAGTTTGACAAAGAAATCACATGCTTATTGTCAATTTATTATAACAAATACTAGTAGATCTTTCAAAGTAATGCCTTCTGCTTATTTCTGGCTTCTGCAGTATTTTTCATACTGTTAAACAAAAGACAGAAGGCATTCCAGGAATCATAGTGTGGTGGATGCCATAAAATGCCATAGAAGAACACAATTACTTATGAAAACTGCTGTTAGAAAAAGTTGTACTATGCTGAATGAAAACAAATGATTTAAATTCCAAGAAATACAGTATTTGAAGAAATATGAAGGACAACATTAAACCAAACTAGGCTAAAGATAGCTAAAGATACATTAAAGCTAACATACAAGAAAGAGTTTATGAAGATCGTGGAAATCATGAATCATATCTTAAAATTCATTTCAGTCCTGGATGTGCCCAAACCACAAATCTGCAATGATGCCAGCTGGCACTGGACTTCAACAAAGGACAAGAATATTCATATGCTATTCCAGGAACAACTTGGCGTGACTGTGCCATCAGAACAGAATAATAATAACTTGTAAAAAAAGTTGTTTTGTTATGAAGGAGAAAAAGGTGAGGAACTTGTTATGATATTTATTAAAATTTGAAACTATCAGCAATATGGTACTGTAATGTTGCATTTAGAGAATTTCCTGTTAATTCTGCCTTAGGCAGTCCAGATATTTTCTCCCACTTCCTGTGTGAATAGTACCTTAAGACGTCAAGCAATCTTGACAGTTATGACCTAATTGGATATCTAGGAGTATCCTAACTTCTTTCCCCACAATAATGTCCCCTTTCTTTTCTTTTTTTTAATACAAAATTATTACATATATTCATGCTTTAACATTATATACAGGCTGGCCTTCATATTAAGATTCTCATACCAAATTCTTATAATAATGCCTGGATTACACTGCTTAAAATTGTTCTGTGGATGTAGGGATGTTATGCCTGAAATTCCTTTTCCATATCAAAATAGCCTGACAGAGAAAAGGCTGACCAAGAATGTTTCTCTCTGATCTTTCTTTCCTTCCTTCCTTCCTTCCTTCCTTCCTTCCTTCCTTCCTTCCTTCCTTCCTTCCTTCCTTCCTTCCTTTCCTTCCTGTACCACATACCAGTTCACAATCTGCTAATCTTTCCACTGTTATCCTAGTGCACAAAAAGGAAACGACATAAAACCATAAAGTGGCCTTTAGGTTTAAGATAATATTTTTGATGTAACAGATGGACTAAAGTGGAAAAAAATGAATTGTCTATTCTTAAAAAACAATTCACTGGGCATTATCCAACTGGTGCCATCTCACTCTGAAATTAGAGCAATTATAAGTTTTTGTTTATAAGTTTGTAAGCACCATTGCTTCTATTCCCTAAACCTTCAAAAGTTGTTTAAATTTAAACTGCAATTGTCTTTGCTTCTAAGTCTTGGAAATGGTAAAAACAAAGAACAGTAGTTACTTGAGTTACTACAGGTCAGAGAATAACACTCCTCTATACTCCTCACTTCTGCTCTATGCAAAATTAAAATAAAATAAATTACCTCCATCCCACCTTCCCCATAGTTGTTTCATGTTGCCTGCATAAAATGAATGGCTCCTTTTGCCCAATCAAGATCACAGTGTCATCTCACAAAAATGCAGAGGTGATCCTGTTTCTAAAGTAACACCAACAAGGGGAAGACTCTGGAGGTCTGTCAATGGAGAGACCATTGGAAAGAACTTATTGGTGCTTGCTTTCCCAACATAGATGGGATGGCTAAAAAAAGTAGAGAAATTCATAAAAAAATACCAAATCATCCTCAAGATCAAACTGGATCAAGGCATTGAAATCAGAAATAGAAGTTTTAAGCTAGTTTCATTTCCAGGAGCTATATACACAAAGGAGAGGCTATCATGCAGCAAAATATATTGTGACAGACTTAATAACTTCCCTACGAAGATATTTTGGGAGAAAGCCAAACAGGATGGTGGTCATCCCAGAAGTCTCAATATCTGTCTTCAAGCAGGCACTGAGTGCTACTGCTATAGCAAGATGCTGCACAGCTGCTACATAAAAAATTAAAACCACTTATTAAAAAGCAGTCACTACAGGACATTCAGGAAAAGCTCATGTTGTTCATCATCTTATAATAACTTCCACAAGCGTAGTTGCGTTAAACTCTTATAACAATATCAATAAAGAGACTTGTGACACCTGGAACATTCATCAGTTTTCAGAGATTACAATCTACTTGTCAATTGGTCTTTGACATAACCAAAGTCAATCTACCATATTGAACAACCGATATTGTGAAACTGCAATTGAAGGATGAACAAATACAGTTGCATATGTATATACATGCAAATAAAAAAAGCTAGATCTCCCTTCATTGTGTTATTTCAGAAGTTTTCTTTGTATTTAGATTGTTTTTGGGAGTTTTAGTAAACCTCATCTTAGAAGAACAATGTTTCCTATATAGGAAAGCAAACAAGAGGTCTCTTTTAAAGTAATATGATATTTAATTTTTAAAAATAATATAAAATGGTTTTTAAAAGTCTTCCCAATTATTGGGTGTGGGAATAAACTTTGACTTCAGTATTGGGTTATGATTAGTCTAAGACCTTATACATACATGTCTGCCTAAGGGTCACTAAGATAAGCAAGGAAATTAAAAACAAACACCAGAAACAATTAAGCAGCTCAGACAATTGTAAACAGTTTTGTGTGCTATATCTAATTATTGTAATCCACAATGTGAATGCTTACTATGTACGAATTTCTCAATAAAAGGGGGCACTAGAATTTGCTCTAGACTCCCATCCCGAGTACACCAGCCTCTGTGTCTCATTCTTTCCATGGGAGTCCACCACAATTGGGGGCCATTAAAAAACAAAATAATGTTTAAACTGTTAATTTAACTATTAAGTAAACATGCAGGTATTTAGTATAAGTAATACAGCCTTGATTTTCTCTTTTAAAAAGTGCAGTGCTTTGAGCCATGACACATGTGATATCCATTCCTACATATTATTTCTGCATGTTTAGCATTCAAAAGGGAAACAATCAGCTGTTATCTTAGTTAAATCCTAAAACATGGCTGGGTATTAGTTGTCTGCCAATGTTTGGACATGGCATGCAAGCAACATACCTCATTTTGAAAATACTCCATTCCTCTATCCTAAAACTCACTCCTCACTCCTCATATCTTCACTCCACATCTCTCTTGGCTCCACATTCTCCCACCTCCTCAATCCCAGTAACTCTAAACCAGGTTAAGAAAAGAGGGAGTGGCAGAAGATTTCCCCTTCCTTCCAGGAATGGTTCTTCAAATTCCCTCTGCCCTCTTCTAAAAATACAATACAGGATAAGAATGTTCTCCAAGCATCAGTAGTTCATCTTCAGAAAAAATGTTTTCCTGAGGTAACGGAAGCCAACTATTAATGTATGCCACCATTACTGGGTCTGACTGGAAATATTAAATGTTGTTAATATCATTATAGCCTCCATAAAATGTACACCTATGGGTTATTTTAAACATGTTTCATTGTATAAGCCATAGCTGTATCCTTGTTCACATAAAACCATAAAGCATCGTTTGCAAACCACAATTTTTTATTTTATTTATTAAATGTATATGATGTCCATCTGACTATTGAGTGACTCTGGGCAGCTTACAACATTATAAAAACAAGTATGTAAAATAATAAACTTTAAACAATGCTATTCTAATGAAATAATTTCATTCAATGATATTATTTTTACAATACAGGCAGTCCTTGAGTTATGACCATTAATTCAGCACCTGTTTGGACTTACAACAGTGCTAAAAAAAGGAACATATGACTGGTCTTTGAAGTTTGATAAGACTTTCTGATATGTTGCTTTGGGTAATGAAGGAAAAAAGTTTGGGAAGCACTAATATATAGTATTTCATTTCTTGCTAAATTGTTTTCCTTTCGCTTTAATTTCAAAAAAGAATATCATCATCACTTAGCATCTTATCCTCATCACTAACTTGATGCTACCACTAGGTGGTATACTACCCCACAAGTATCAAAATACAAACAATACCATAAGGGGGGAAACTACTGTACATCCTTTTTCCTGAGAAGAAATCCATTATTTAGTTATTTTTCAATTTTAAAACATCTGTTTTTAAGTTCAGTGCTGATAGTAAGCATGAGGAATGCACCTTTATCCTATTATTCCAGTTCACTTTTGGTTATTTGCATTTTTGGGATGCTCCACATTTGGGATTACAAAAGTTTTTTGGGGAACTTAGAATATAACTGGAATGTAGCAGAGCAGAATTCACATTAATATTTGTCTGTATTGAAGTTATATATCTGTGATACAAAAACCAGATGACTGTTAAATGTCAGGAAAAGCCATCTTGTACTAATCGAATTTTTTTGCACCCACATCTGGCAGTACTAATATTTTATCCATTGGTTAAATAATTCAGCCAGACAATAAAAAAGAAATTGGATCTTTAAATTACATTACTGTACAATCATGCTAACACAGAAAAGGATGTAATTACCTCTAGTGGTTTGTTCCAATCACAGGAATCTTCATTTTATGACCATTTGTTCAACAACTATTTGAAGTTACAATAACACTGAATGGTGTTAATTCACCAGTTTTCAGAGTTCTCACATGATTACAATTTGCAACCTTTCCTGCCAGCTTCCTCAGAAAGGCAGTGGGGAAACCAGCAGAAAAGGTCACAAGTTACTGAGGTAAGTATCACCCAACTGCACACCTTTCCTCAATCATTTGTGCCCCACCATTCTCTTATGCACCCCTCACACTTGTGCACATCCTCTCTGACCTTTGCCATCCGTGCACCCTTTCATGCATCTTCCCAAGCTCTCCCACACCTCTCTCAAGCACTGTTGCATCCCCCATGCACCCTCTCTGACCCTTGTCATATTCTTCTTATACCCTCACACACCCCTTTGCACCCTTGCACACCCTTCCTGACCCTCGACATACCTCCCTAGCTCATCTTCTGGCACCTTCCCTCACACAGCAGGAGCCATTTACCTGCCTGCCATCCTACGCACAAACTACCTGGGATTTGCAACTTCCTGCCAGCTTCCCCATTCAGTTGGTTGTAGGGAACCAGCAGGAAGTTGCCTTGCTTAACCAATGTAGCATTCAGTTAGCAATGTCAACCAGGACTTACATTTGCAACTCAGGGTTGCAGGGAAATTGGGTGCAAGGCAGAAAAGGCTGTAAGCTAAATAGCTACATTGCAGGATGCTAAACAGGTACAGACTGGGGAGAGATAGCAAACTCATTTCAGACTTGCTGACTCCAGGTTGTTGTTTAACTAAGTTCAACCATAAAAGACAGGCAATGAGAGGGGGGATGGGATGGAGAAAAGGTAACTAATTGATGAGAAACATAAAGAGGGAGCTAGCCCAGAAACATATAAAACTACAATTTTTGGAATGGCAAAATGAGAGACAAAGGAAGAGCATTTGAAGCTACAATAGCAGACAAGGGAGTCATCCTTCCACTTTCCAAAGTATTATTGTAACAAGAGATGAAGGAAAGAGGTCAGGAAGTACCAGACCAATTCTTGGAATTCACTCAATGTGCTGTGAAAAGCTAGAAATTTCATATGTAAGAATTTGAGAAGCACTTTGGAGAGGGTCAAGTTGCTGGGAAGGGGGAAGGAAGGCAGATTGACCTCATAAAGACAACATCAAGCAGCCAGCTAAGGAGACTGGCAGAAACAGACTTGAACCCACTTGGGAAACTCACTTGGGGTTGAAGAAGAGAGTTGGGCTTTGTGCTTGAGGTGGGAAAAAATGAAACTTTGATTTTGGGTTTTATTGATTAGATTGATGGGTTGTAGAAATGGCTAGTTTATATTATTATGGAAAAGTAAAAAGTTGAGGTTCAATCTTAATGCTTTATTCTACTGCAACAGATGGAGTCAGGAGTCAACTCTTTTTTTTCTTTCCCCCCTTCCCTCCTCACTTTTCTTTCCCCTTCTCCTTCCCACTGTGTCCTACTATTTGCTTTTGCATTTTTGTATTCTATAATCTAACAAAAAAAACTTTTAAAGCACCCTTTGCATCTCACATTTGTCACAGCTCAGTGATCTGCTCTCCTATTTCACTAAACTTCCCTTATTTACATTTGTTTTTGCTTCTATAATACCATTGGCAGCTGGTGAAAAGGGTTTCTATTTGTACAGAGGGGGAAGGAAATTGGGGATTCAAAGAATTCAGAATATAGGTAGGTGCTTTTCTAGTCATTCAAATCTCTTCATTAAGCAAGCATTAACTTGTAAATGCATGCATGAACAGAGATTTGTACTATTGCCTTGGTATCTGTCTATGGAAATTCTCCCTCATCCAAGTCATAATTGTACCAAAGAGGAACAAAAACGCTGCTTGGATGAGAAGTGAAATGTTTTCAAGGAAAAATAGCCAAGAAAGTCCAATTGCCTTTTGGAAAAGCACTTTTGGGATATTGCAGTTAGCAAAATGTGGCAAGCATAGGACAAATTACATTCTTAAAAATAATGTAATGCCCTTTTATGCCATTAAATAATTAAATAATATATCAATTATATCAATTAACATAAGCCATCACAATAATATATAAAACATAAAGCAGTTTTTTGGAGAACATATTGTACCCACTCTCAGAACATGATGAGCCTTCTCACTAACAATAATGATAATGATCTATCATTATTGTATGTACACTGAGAGCTTATGCACCAGAGAAAGATTCCTTGTGTTTCCAATCACGCTTGGCCAATAAATAATTCTATTCTATTCTATTCTATTCTATTCTATTCTATTCTATTCTATTCTATTCTATTCTATTCTATCCTATCCTATCCTATCCTATCCTATCCTACTCTACTCTACTCTACTCTACTCTATCCTACCCTATCCTACCCTACCCTACCCTATCTTACTCTATTCTATTTGCTGTTTGGGGGCATAAATTGATTGCTTATTGTACCCTATGACTATTATTAAGTGTTGTACCTGATGATTCTTGACTCTTGAGGAATGTATTTTTTCTTTTATGTATACTGAGAGTATTTGTGCCAAGACAAATTCCTTGTGTGTCCAATCACACTTGGCCAATAAAGAATTCTATTCTAAAAAGGCATAAATTTCTCTGAATGCTATTGCTGCACCTCTTCAGCTATGCCCTTCCCCCTTGTGCTCTATAATATCTTGGTCTTCTTTTAGGATATGATTTTAAAGAAAAGATTTTAAAGTAAAAAGAAGCTTTATGATTTACACTTTTTACATTGGCTCTTTTTTTTCAATAGTTTTAAAATTTAACTCTTTTTATATTTATCTTTTTATGAACTGTAAGCTGCTGCAGGATTGCCTTATCAGGGAGATAGTGGCATATAAATTTAGTAAATGAATTTTATTTATTTATAAATAGACATCCACATCTGCCTATCCCAGATCTGAACATCTGGCTGACTGTGTGATGAACCATAATAGATGATTTATCAGTGTTCACTTCTAATCCTACTGCATGAAATGTATTAAATTCCAATTTCAGGAGAAATATCTTTTTCTTGAATTCCTGGGAAGAATAAGCATGCAATCTGCAAACAGATTAATTACATTATACTCCTTTTTTGTGATAAGACTTGAATAATTGCTGGAAGAAGGAAAAATAATCTTAAGAAAGAAGGAGAATTCTTAAGACATTGTTTCTCATCCTTAAAGAGTTTAAGATGTGTGGACCTCAATTCTTAGAATTCTTCAACCAGCCATTCCACACATCTTAAAGTTGCCAAGATTGAGAAACATTATTTTAAGATGACAGGATTTAAAATGCTCATACAGAGCCAAGATGATTATTGGAGCAAATTTACTAATTGTTACTGAAATATTATACAGTGATGGAAGAAACTAAAAATTGCATGTTAAAGTGGAACAATGGGAATCAATATGGAAAAAATTGGTATAAAATATTTTATAGATGGTATGTAATTCCAACAATGATTGAAAACTGGATAAATAATATAATCAATGTTGGAAATTCCATAATAAAGAAATTATGCTTAATCACATGTAGCAATCATGAAAAATACATAACCTTAAAAGTATTGAAAGGAAATACATCAAAATTTTTAGAAAAATTTAAAAATAAAATTTTAACTGAAACCACAATGTTGTTAGACTGAGAAGTGAAAAAGGTTAATATGCAGCAATGGCAAAACTGATTGTATACATTCATATCAGAAGTTTAATAAAATGTAAGCAGGAATGGCTCCCTTATATAGATAGCAAGGCAGACAGAAACATTTTGTGTATAGCTTCCCAGAAAAGAATAAAGAGTTTACTCAAACAACAGATGAAATTATTTACACACATATAAGAAAAAATCTCTCATGTTAAATATTAAAAATGTAGGATAAATAATTCAGTAGTAGTTATGGTTGAAAGAAAATTATGGAAGGGAAGGGAAAATGTATCATGAAAATTCCTCTTCACAATTTTTACTTAAGTTCTATTTTTTCTTTTTGCCTTTTGTATCTTTACTCTTTGTTCTTTTTAAGCTTATGTGCTCTCTCTCTCTCTCTCTCTCTTTTTCCCCCTAGGTGGGGGTGTGTGACTGGGTGAAACTGCCCAGAAAGAAGCAGCAAAGGTCTTAGTCTTAGTGTGAAGGTTGATTTCCTTCTGAAAAACATTGTGGGATGTATTCCTATTCTGAGTGGAAATTTTGAAAAATCCTTTCATTGAAATCATATCCTTCCTTTGGAACAGCAAAATATGACCTTTAATTTAACCTTAATAAAATAATTATCCCATTGTAAAACATTTTATTGAAAACTGCTTCTCTTCAAACACTCGACTCATTTATTCTTTTCTCATATTTCCATCTATTTCCTACAAATTCCAGGGCATCCCCAAGTCAGCTAATTATCTAGTGTTGGGCTATCACCACTTTACCACCACCCACATCACCCTAAAAAATGTGCACCATTACCATTAGAATTATGTGGAGGAGAATATTATGGGCAATTGTGGACAAACTTAAAAATTGAAGTCTTACATGTGTTTCTGAGCTAGCTTTTTCTCTATCCCTTCCCAAGACAACTTCCTTTCTTCAGTTCTGTTTCCTCTTCCAATGCCTGACCTGTAGAACTGGAACTATACCCTGGCATCAGCCTGTTTTGCAGGAAAATCTTTCTGATCCTGTTTTCTCCATCCTTCAGCGTAGCTATTTAAATTACAAATTTAATTCTTTTCTACTTGAACTCAATTTTCTTGGAAACCATTGGATATAATTAGAGAAGATTCACCAAAGGGCAAGGTATTGAAGGATCAGATGAGGGAATGTATGAATGGATGAGGCCCTGGGGATCAGAGGAAGGGTCATATTTGGAGATAGGATCCAGGCATAGATGGAATGGACATGAGAGTGAGGAATATGAATTCTGATAAAATGTTTTCTCTTGTCTTCATTTCTTTGCCTTAAGCAGCCTTGCTCCTTCCTGTGTTCTCTCTCTCTCTCTCTACAGAAGGAGGGTGGTCACGGGGGGGGGGGTGCTGCTTTGAGCTGCTCTGCAATAGGAGAGAGGTTGGAACCGCACATTCTTAACAAGGCAGAAGTTAGCACCTTAACCTACTAGCCAGAATATTAGGAACAAGAATAGCTTGCTTATAAGAAAAAAACCCAAAACCACATAGCTGGCACATGAAACTAGGACACTTTGCAAGATACCCGTGATTTGGGATGAAACACAGGTGATGCGACATTTACAGTAGCTATGTAGGGGGCTGAGATCCAAATAACCAATCAATGTTATCTGTTATGCATGCATTATTAGGAAAAGGGCAGAGGTTGTATGCGACCACTCCTTGATTATAAAAATAGCTGTGTTCTGTACCTTCATTTGCATTCTTGAAACCCCGCATTTTGATTGGTCAAAGCGTGGGGTGATCTAATTGGTTTAGCGAGCCGTGCTGATTGGCCCGCTGAGAATCTCCCACGAATGGCGGATACGAATTGCGGAAGATTCAAAGTGGTGCCATTGGCCGTGGCTGCTGCAGCTTGAGAATAAAAAGCCGCAAGTTTTCCCTTGGAGCCAGATAGGTTCCGGGGGCCTAATAAAGAGCTGAAACCACAGTCACTGCCTCCTGGTCTCCTTGCCGAACGGACACGACACTGGCAATGAAGGTGGGATCCCAAGGCTGAATCCCATCGAGCACGTGTCCACCGGAAGCAAGACCGATGAGATGGCCAGCATTGCTCCGCCTGCGCCCTTCAACCCCGCTAGCGAGGGCTGGGAATCCTATACGGACAGATTCCTCATATTCCTCGAATGCAGCAACATGAAGGACGCCACCGGGCCGAAAAAACGAGCCGTTTTCTTGACACACTGCGGGCCCACAGTGTTCAAGATGGCAAAAGCCCTCGCGAAACCCGCCAATGTCAAAGCAATGGACTGGGACGACCTCGAGCCCTTGCTCCACCATGCCCACCCTCATCAGGCGGCACAACTTCTACCGGCGGGACCAGAGACCGGGCGAAAGCATCAGCAACTTTTTTGCCGAGTTGCGGAACTTAGGAGGCATGTGCGGATTCTCCGACATGGACGAGGCCCTACGGGACCGAGTTGTGCTCAGACTTCGGGATCCAGTCCTCCAGAGCTGACTGATGGCCAAAGGCGACATCGCCCTCACCGACGCCATCGCTGAAGCCACCGCAGCCGAGGCTACCCTGAAGTCGGCGAACTGCATGCGGAGATCGGATGCCAGGGACTGCACTGCGACCACTGACTCAGGACGGGTGACCGAGGCCCAACCGGAAGCAAGTCACCATGAGACCACCACCCACCATGGCGAATTCCACTCCGCCTCCGACACCTCGGACGAGGAGGAGGAAATCCACCGGCTCCAGGTGGGACACGACCAGCACAATCAGCGGGGTCGTAAGTCGGGGGCCATGTGTGCTGGTTGTGGAGGCAACCACCCGTGATCGGAGTGCTGTTTCTTTGACGCAGTCTGCCAGCATTGCGACAAAAAGGGCCACATCGCCCGCGTCTGCCGACTAAAGAAAGCCTACAGCCCCAGATGGCGGGACCACGGTGAGCGGAGATGGGACAGCACACACCCCCAGAGCCAGAGATCGCCCAGCCAATGGGACCGGAGTGGACGAACCCGACGAGGCGGAGAGACCCGGCGGAAGGAGGAAACCCACCAGACGGTCATCACTGGCCATGCATCAACCACCAATGCCCGAAAAGTCTACATGGAGGTAGGCATCGAAGGCAAGCCATGCAGGATGGAGGTGGATTCCGGGTCCTACCTCTCCATGGTCGCCTGGCAAGAAATCAAATGCTTGGTGCCTACCATCCACAAGAAGGGACTGGAGAACCAGAGACTAATCATCAAAGACTACCAGGGAAACCGCATCCCGGTAGTCGGAACTAGACAATTCAATAAGGGCCGCACGGCAAAGCTTCCCCTAACAATCGTGGATCGAGACTGGCCCAGCATTTTGGGACTGCAATGGTTCACGCCGCTTGGCATCGAAGTCATGGGCATCAACCACATTGCCGAGACCGATTGGGAGCAGCAACTGGCACGGGACTTCCAGGAAGTGTTCGATGGCACCCTAGGGAAGTACCGAGGGGCCCCCATCTCCTTCAGCCTAGACCCTAACATTCCCCCAAGACGCCTAAAACCACGGCGGGTACTTTTTGCACTCCGGCCAAAAATTGAAGAGCAAATTGACAAGCTCGTCAAGCAAGGGGTCCTACAACCAATTGATCATGCCCGGTGGGAGACCCCAATAGTCACCCCAGTCAAGCCCGATGGGTTGATGAGAATCTGCGGGGACTATAAGGCCACCCTAAATTGTGCCTTACAACAAAGCGCCTACCCCGTCCCAGTAGTGCAGCACCTTCTACACTCACTGGGGGGAGGCAAGGTTTTTGCGAAGCTCAACCTGGCACAAGCATACCAACAGCTGCCGGTCGACACAGAAACTGCGGAGGCGCAACCCATAGTCACCCACCAGGTAGCTTTCCAATGTAACCGACTCCAGTTTGGAGTCAGCGTGGTGCCTGGAATTTTCCAGAGCCTCATGGAGAGACTCTTGCAGGGCATCAAGGGGGTGGTGCCCTACTTCAACGATGTGCTGGTATCAGCAACCAATCAGCGAGAACTAGAGGGTCGGCTAAGGGAGGTGTTAACCAAATTCAAGCAAACCGGGCTAAAAGTGAAGAGAGAAATGTGCCAACTTTACACAGAGTGGGTCGAGTTCCTGGGATACTTCCAAGACCGGCACGGCATCCACCCCACCGAAACTAAAATCAGAGCCATTAAGGAGGCTCCCAAACCCAGGACTAAAACAGAACTGCAGGCGTTTCTGGGACTGCTTAATTTTTACAATGTTTTCCTGCCCCAGAAGCATTTGCATAGGCTCTTGGACAAGGTGGCTACCTGGATTTGGGGGAAACGCAAGGAAGCCGCCTTCAGGAGAACCAAGGACCTGCTCACCTCAGATGCTGTCCTCATCCAATACAATGAGACCCTACCACTCGCCATCACATGCAACGCCTCACCCTTCGGCGTCAGCGCCGTCCTCAGCCACACAATCCTGGATGGAAGAGAAGCACCCATTGCCTTCTTCTCCAGGACACTCACCAAACCGGAGCGGAACTATAGCCACCTGGACAAGGAGGCCCTAGCCATCGTCGCAGCAGTGAAGAGGTTCCACAAGTACCTCTACGGCCGCACCTTCACAATCATCACGGACCACAAGCCGTTGCTGGGCATCCTGGCAGGAAACCGGGCCACCCCGAACATTTTATCTCCCAGGATGACAAGGTGGTCCAAATTCCTTGCCGCCTACAGCTACCGGCTCACACACTATTACAGCTACCGGCTCACAAGACTATTACACATGCAGACACTTTGAGCCGCTCACCGCTACCCGACCTAGACACCGACCCAGCACCCACAACAAGCACCCTCAGCATAGAGACTCTGCCCGATCTACCCATAATCGCGTCAGACATTGCCCGAGAAACCAATAAAGACAAACGCCTGGCACGGGTGTTACATTGGGTAGAGAAAGGGTGGCCGGAAAAGGACAACGACGAAGCATTCAAAACATTCTGGAACCGGCAAATGGAACTTTCGCTGCAAAAAGGGTGTGTACTGTGGGGGGATAGGGTGGTTATTCCTGAAAAACTGCAAGGGAAGGTATTGGAGTTGTTGCACGAGGGGCACCCGGGCATAGTTAGAATGAAAGCCCTGGCCAGAAGTTACACTTGGTGGCCAGGGATGGAGAAGCAAATCGAGGCCTGGGTGGCAAGGTGTCAACGCTGCCAAGAAACCAGACCGAGCCCTCCCGCGGCACCGATCCTGGAATGGGAAACCCCCAGGGGACCCTGGTCTAGGGTCCACATAGACTTTGCCGGACCCACCAAGGGACATACATTCCTAGTAACCGTAGATGCTTACTCCAACTGGCTGGAGGTAAGCAACATGAAATCCACCACCACAGAGGCCGTAACCAAGGAACTTTGCAAACTATTCGCAACCCACGGCCTCCCGGATGTCATCATGTCTGACAATGGGCCCCAATTCACCTCGCTGGAATTTGAAAAATTCCTAGTGGAACGGGGCATATGACACGCACTGACAGCTCCGGCACATCCGGCGGCGAACGGAAGGACGGAACGGATGGTTCAATTCACGAAAAAAATCATCCAGAAAATCGAACACGGGGAAATCCAAGACAAAATAAATAAAATGCTTTTTATCCAACATATAACCCCGAACACAACAACGAACAAAAGCCCGGCAGAGCTACTGATGGGGAGGAAAATAAGGTCCCCACTCGACAGACTGCACCCCACATACAACCCGGAAAAAAACCCCAAACTCCTCCAGCAAGCACCGGTCTTTTGTGCCAGGCGACGCTGTCTACACAAAAAACCTAACGGGTGACCCACTATGGGTACCAGCAACCATAACCCAACTGACAGGTCCCCACTCGTACCGGCTGCAAACAACCGACGGACGAGCGTGGAAACGCCACATCGATCAAATAAGATCGAGAACGGCCACAAGAAATACAACCGACATGCAAGCAGACACAGAAAATCCCCTTAACACAAGCCAGGGGGAGGGAATACCCCAGGAACCAAAACCCAGAAGAAAACCAACCATACTCACCAGCAAGCAGCCAGGGAGAAGCCTCACCAGGGAGAAGCAGCCAGGCCAGCTCGACCAGCCCAGAAAGACCGGGCGGGAGCGGCGAGAACTGCAGCTCAACCAGCCCAGGTAGACCGGGAGGGAGCTGCGACAAGCGGCCCGGCGAGGCCTACCAGGCGGTTCCATCGACGAGGCCGAGAGACACAGAGAACCCGACCGAACCGGCCGGGAGCCAACCAACGACTGACCTGCGCAGGTCCAGTAGGCAAGTGCGGAGTCCCGCCTACTTATGGGACTACGTTACGTAGGACCAAACCAAGAGGGGAGGGGTGTTCTGTACCTTCATTTGCATTCTTGAAACCCCACGTTTTGATTGGTCAAAGTGCGGGGTGATCTGATTAGTTTAGCGAGCCGCGCTGATTGGCCCACTGAGAATCTCCCGCGATTGGTGGATACGAATCGCAGGAGATTCAAAGCGGTGCCATTGGCCACGGCCTCCACGGCTTGAGAATAAAAAGCCGCAAGTTTTCCCTTGGAGCCAGATAGGTTCCGGGGGCCTGATAAAGAGCTGAAACCACAGTCACTGCCTCCTGGTCTCCTTGCTGAACGGACACGACAAGCTGTAAGATTGTAATTGGGGCCCTTGGTTAGATTTTGAAGCACGGTCCTTATATCTTGGTACCAACATAAAATACATTGTATCACACCTTGTGTCTGGTGACTTATCGGCTTCGATACCAAACAAGAGCCTAGTTTTGGGAGCAACTGTATCCAAGTTTCCTTGAACCTTCAGTAGCTTCCGAAGTTCCTCAAGAACTAATATTTGTGGGCCAATGAACTATCAGAATGAGGGGATTTTTCTCAAAGAATATGCAATATTCCATTTTAAAGATGTACCTTTTCTTGATCAGTTTTACAATGAGTGCAGCAAATGCTTTAACAAATTAGTACATTGGTTATTCACTTGCCTGTCCCAAATCCCCAAGTATGAATCTGAATTAGACAGTTCCTTGATCTGATCCAGCAAGGCTTTGCTTACATTCTTATTACGTCTTCCCCTGGTTGGGTATCCTTGGATTAAATCAGGGGTGTTCATAGCATGTGGTTTTAAAAAAAGGCACAATAGTGTGGTTGAACCTCCAGCTTTTGTTCTCTCCCTCCCTCCCTCCCTCCCCCTCTCTCTCTCTTTCACACACACACACAAACACACACATGCAGATAAAACAAGGCAAAGCTTTAATCACATCATTGTGGACACCATCTTAGCCACCTGTGGACACCTACGGATTAAATAATTCTGAGAAAGGGAAATGATTGCATGTACTTGTTGTTATGAACTAATAAAAGCGCTTAAATAAAGTTTTATCAAAGCTTAAAGAAAAAGCAGGGTTCTAATCCTGCACTTCTGATTGGCCAATAATAGCAATATCGGATTGGTCCGTTCTGGGGAATCTGATTGGCTGTTAACGAGCCACTCTCATTGTACTTCCCTGTTCTCATTGGTTACTAGATCAGCAGCTTGCCTATAAAAGGGCTGCTGCTGCCCTAGGTTTTTTGCTCTGTTCAGTATGCTTAATAAAGAGTTGAAGTTCACTGTTCACTGCCTCATCTCCGTTCCTTGCACCCATGCGCAGAACTTAACACTGGTGACGAAGGTGGGATTTGGAGACATCAGAGCTGACTGAACACTACAGAGCACCAAACAGAGCACGTGGCTGAAGGCACATTGACAACGGAACCATGTCCAGAGGCGCCATACCACCCGCTCCATTTGACCCGGCACAAGAAGACTGGCACTAATACATAGACCACTTCCAGATGTTTCTGGAGACCAACAAGTTGAAGGATGCCACTAGGGGGAAAAAGCGAGCAGTGTTCCTGACCCATTGCGGGCCTGCCATCTTTAAGATGGCCAAGGCACTAGCGAAACCAGCTGAGGTGAAAACCATGGACTGGGACGTCCTCGCGCCCCTTCTACGGGCCCACTATGCACCCACTGTACCAACGCTTGTCTGAAGACATGAATTTTACCAGAGGAACCAGCGGAAGGGAGAGAGTGTTGCAGATTTCATCGCGGATCTCCAGAATCTGGGAGGCCTCTGTGAGTTCGCAGGCCTCGAAAAAGCTCTGAGCGACCGAATAGTTCTGGGATTAGATGACCAGATAGTACAGAGCAAGATCATGGCAAAAGGGGACATCGACCTTGCTGATGTCATCAAAGACGCTACTGCAGCAGAAGCAACCAGGAAGTTGGCCGCCCGAATGTGCCGCACCAACGCACCGCTCCGTCAACTCGCCAGCGATACCTCACCTCGCCTAGAGAGGCACACAACAGCGACCCACCATGAGGACCTCGAATCGCCATCAGAAAGTGATGAGGAGGAAGTCAACCGGCTCCGGTCTGAACGTGACCAACTCCACCAGTGAAATCAAAGACTACTGCATCAATGCGCGGGTTGTGGGGCAAACCACCCGCAATCAGATTGCAAATTCCTTACCATTTCTGTGGGAAAAGAGGCCACATCGGAAAGGTCTGTAGTACAAGCAAGGATCCAGCCCACTTCAGAGGGGAAACAACTACCGCCAGACCACAGAAAATCGCCCTGTGAGTCGGGAACATTTGAACCGCCAATGGAACAACCACTCCAGAAATAGAACTGATCTCCAAGCTTTCCTGGGGCTCATTAACTTTTACAACATCTTCTTGCCCCAGAAAGCAACCGTAGCTGAGCCCCTACATAGACTGCTCGACAAAAAAGCAACCTGGGTCTGGGGACACTGCGAGGAGCACGCATTCCGACAAGTGAAAAACTTACTAACCTCAGATGCTGTTTTAATGCATTATAACGAGACTCTGCCTTTAACAATTACATGTGACACGTCACAGTTTGGAGTAGGAGCCATTTTGAGTCATGTGTTACCAAATGGTAGTCAGGCCCCTATTGCCTATTTTTCAAGAACCTTATCAAAGGCTGAACGTAATTATAGCCAGATTGACAAAGAGGCTCTTGCTGTTGTATCTACTGTGAAACGGTTTCACGAATATGTGTATGGACAAGTTTTTACTATTGTTACCAACCACAAACCTTTGTTAGGGATTATTGCGGGAGACAAGCCAACCCCCTATATATTGTCACCTAGAATGACTCACTGGTCGGAGTTTTTAGCTGCATACAACTATAAATTACAACACCGCCTGGGGAAAGCCATTCCCCCCGCTGATGCATTGAGCCGTGCCCCAATTCTGGAAACTGTCGACGACCCAGCTCCAATCCTTACGACACTTCAGATTGAAATGCTACATTCACCACCGCTAACAGCCAGAGACATTGCAATTGAAACAAAATGAGATCCTGTCTTAGCGCAAGTTCTTAGCTAGGTCGAAAGAGGATGGCCAATAGAACAAACCTCTGACGATTTCACCCCTTTCAGAAACTGGCAAACAGAATTGTTTTCACAAAACGGCTGCATCCTATGGGGAGATAGAGTCGTCGTTCCAGAGCGGTTACAATGAGCAGTATTGAAAACATTGCATGACGGTCACCCCGGCACCGTGCATATGAAAGCGCTTGCACGAAGCTATGTGTGGTGGCCGAGCATCGACAAACAAATCGAAGCCTGGGTAAAGACTTGCTTAAAGTGCCAAGAAGTCAGCAGTGCCCCACCTAGAGCAACTCCAACAGAATGGGAAACCCCCCGGGTGCCGTGGTCCCGCATCCATGTTGATTTTGCGGGACCTACTAAAGAACATATGTTCCTCCTAACAGTGGATGCCTACTCCAACTGGCTCGAGATCCACGAAATGAAGAATACTACAACGGAGTCCGTCATCCGAAAATTGAACAGGCTATTCGCAATGCACGGACTGCCAGATATTCTGGTCTCCGACAACGGACCCCAGTTCACTGCCCTGGCGTTTGAACAATACTTAGTGGATCGGGGCATCTGCCATACGCTAACTTCACCAGCGCACCCTGCGGCTAATGGCAGGGCTGAGCACATAGCACAATTTGTTAAAAAAACCTCTCCATAAAATGGACTATGGGGACATTGATGAAAAAATAAACAGAATACTCCTACTCCAACACATCACTCTGCACAGTGTCACCAACAAGACGCCAGCTGAACTATTGATGGGATGCAAGCTCCGTTCCCACCTCGACCGGCTTCACCCTTCCTACGAGCCAGAGAAACCCTGTGGATCTAGCAGAAAATGCCATGAGTTCAAGGTAGGCGACTTAGTTTTCACTAAAAACCTCTCTGGCGAACCATTATGGATCGAAGCAACCGTAATTCAAACCACCGGGCCCAGATCATACCGTGTGCAAACCTGCGACGGAAAAATATGGAAACGCCATATAGATCAGCTTTGCTCTAGGCTACAACCCAGTTCGTGCAACTCCTGTGACTCCCAAACTGAGGGGAAAGGGGATGTCGAAGAAACTGAATTTGAGGTGGTGGAGAGCAGAAGCGAAGGAAGTCAGCGATCGGGCGTGATTAATGAAGAAGAATCAGGGAGGGGTGTGTCCTCGCCACAGAGGAATACCTCAACGGAGGCTAGCCCGCAAAGATCGGAGGACAACAATAATGACAGAATTAGCGGCACTGAGTCATCTAGTGAGAATGCGGAACCGCCGGTACCAGATATGTCCAAAAACGTCCCACCGAAGCTGGACTGCAGATGGAAACCGATGGGACAGCGCAAATCTAATAGACAGTTAAAACAACCCACATATCTTAAAGATTACGTCACTGCACCCCTCAAATGGAACCTGGGGGGAAGGGGTGTTATGAACTAATAAAAGCGCTTAAATAAAGTTTTAACAAAGCTTAAAGAAAAAGCAGGGTTCTAATCCTGCACTTCTGATTGGCCAATAATAGCGATATCGGATTGGTCCGTTCTGGGGAATCTGATTGGCTGTTAACAAGCCACTCTCATTGGTTCAAGGATCTTATACTTCCCTGTTCTCATTGGTTAATAGGTCAGCAGCCTGCCCTATAAAAGGGCTGCTTCTGCCCCAGGTTTTTGCTCTGTTCACGATGACTAATAAAGAGATGAAGTTCACTGTTCACTGCCTCGTCTCCGTTCCTTGCACCCATGCGCAGAACTTAACACTTGTTGTATTCATTTTTTTTTCTCAAAACTTTGTTTATTGTAGATTTTTCTTGGTTATTCCAACAGAAAGAGGAAGAAATAATGGGTGAGGTTAAATATAATAGTTTCGTGTGATGCATATGACAGGGTCAGCAAGTGACTTGGAGGAAGAAGGAGTTATCATGTGATCAGAGACTAAGATTAAATTGAAGAAAACAAATAAGATGGCTATTGCAATACAAAAATAAAAACTGTTGGATAGCAAAAGAATGATGTACCACATCAGCTGGGACTCAGGAGGCAGAGAATAGATGCAGGCAGAGGTAGTATTCTGAACTACTCAAAATTTCCGCTACCGGTTCTCCAGAACTGGTCAGAACCTGCTGAATACCACCTCTGATATAAAGTATAGAACAGGATTCTTTCTCCAGATATTTTCATCAAAACAAAAATACTGGCAAAGAAGCTTTCATTAGGATGGCCATATGTTTTAATTTTAATTTGAAAGCCAGCATGCTTAGTGGTAAGACATCAGACCAGAAGCTGGAAGTCCAGGAGGTCTATTCTCTTCTTTGGCTGGATGATCTTGGAGCAGTCATGGTCTCTCAGTCCTAGGAAGGAAGCAATGGCAAACCATTTCCAAAACCTTGTCAAGAAAACTGTAGGCATTTGTCTGACTCAAAGGCATCAAGGAAATTTTTTTTAATTTTACAGAGAATAGTCCTTTATTTAAAAATTGTCCAATCTAAATCCACTTCAAGCAGGTCTAGAGTTGCCTATCAACAGTTTGTATCAGGACAAAAATATTCAAGAAACCTCAGTATGCAGTGATCTGCTGTATCTCAAATTATTTCTATATTTAGAAGCGTGTGCCATTTCTATGCAAAACTGTGCTTTATTTTTTCCTCTTTCTGTTGATGCATCTCTCTTTGGCCATGAAAAGAGCCACACTAATCCTGAGTACTAAACATGCCAATGGAGAATTCACACTAAACTATGACCTGACTTGTTTAGTTGGTTTTGACTTAGTATTTGATGTAAACCTAACCAAGTGTGACTTTTAAACCTTGGTTGATGGCTTAGTGTTAAATGTGAACCCTGTCTTTTGGCTTAATCATTCATACACAATGTTTCAAACAAGCCAAAGTTTAGAACAGGGATGTCAAATTGGATTTCTTTGAGGGCCAGATCAGCAATGTAGTCCTTCTCCACAGGCTGGCTGGGGGAGAGGTGTTTTCGCTGCCCATTTTCAGCCTGGATGGTCTCCTCAAACACTTTGCTGGCCAAAACATAGCTGGCAAAGTGCTTCAGGAGGCTGTCCAGGCCAGAAATGGGCTGTGTGGGGGCTACCCGTGTCCCCCCATGCAGGGGTGGTATTCTACAGGTTCGCACCTATTCGCTAGAACCAGTTGTTAACATTCTAAGCAGTTTGGAGAACCAGTTGTTAGAAGAAATTACTGGCCTAATCCTGTAAGGAAGGCAGGAAGGAAACATTCTGGTGTTGCTTACAGAAACTGCCTCTCCGTTAACCCTTATTACATTCTTGGCAGGACTAGACTTCCTGTCTCAGGAACTTCTCTGGAAGTTTCCCCCCCCTCCTTTGCTGGTACTTTGCTTGTGTCGAGTGACCATTTAAAGTTGCAATGGCACTGAAAAAAAGTGACTTATGGCCATTTTTCACACTTACGACTGTTGCAGCATTCCCCACAGTCATGAGAGGCCAGGCGAGCAGATGCGTGCCTCGATGTGAGTGATGTTGAGTTGGCCGCACCCAGCCAATAACATGACCACCAAGTTATGTCCACCCAGTCACATGACCACCAAGCCATCCCCACCACCTAAGCCATGCCCACAGAACCGGTTGTTAAAAATTTGAATCCCACCCCTGCCCCGTGCCCCATTTTAGCTGCTAGAGACGCCGTGGCCAGTCCTTTGTTATTTCCAGCCGGGCCCTGCGTACTGGATTTAAGCACCCCATGCACCAGATCCAGCCCACGAGCTTTGAGTTTGACATCCCTGGTTTAGAAAAACACAATATATCAAATAGGGCAGAAAATTTCCCTCCCTTTCTTTCCATTAGTAGTTCAAGGCTCTGCAATAGTAGAACAAACCAGGAAATAAAGGTAAGCAAAAAAAATTTTTCTGGGAAACACAGCACTCCTTACTTTAATATTTCAAGTTGCTTTTTAAGATATGGGCTATGTTTTGGGTTTGTTTTTTTTAAAAAAAAAAGCTACTGTTTTTCAGTGTATTTCCCTGAGCCAACTAAATAAAACTACAGTTAGCTGCTTTTCTATCAGGAAATGATTTAGTACAGCATAATGTTTCCTTTGTGTTAAAACTTAAAAAAAGAAGTATAACCTTTTGGTTGACATTCTACATTCTTCCTTCTTCGTGCTCAAGTTATGGTGATTTCCAAATGCGATTCAATTAATTACGCAAGGTCAGAGAAAGAAAGAAAGAAAAAGCTGTTTGCTAGGGGATTCCTTTAGTTCTTAAAGAACAATTGAGGAAAATACAGCAACTCTAACCTCTCCATTGAGTGGTCAGGATTTTCTAGCATTTTTGTAAGGAAATCATCTGGATCAGATCACTGCAGCAAATGAATATATTGGTAGGGAGGAAGAGGTCTTAGTGCCTTTGCCAGATAATTTTTTCCTTTGTATTGTGTTATTATCAATCTTGTATATAGTTATTTCAATACAATGATCTTTATATAGTGTAATTCAAGTACTGATATTTCATTGTTTATATAACTTAGAGATACCTTACATACATTTAGTGCTCAAGTTACAAGTTACTCATTGGTATCAGGATTACTATCACTAGGTGATGCAGTTGTAGAGTGACTGCATTGCTTTTCCATCAGGAAATGATTTAGTACAGCATAATGTTTCCTTTGTGTTAAAACTTAAAAAAAGAAGTATAACCTTTTGGTTGACATTCTACATTCTTCCTTCTTCGTGCTCAAGTTATAGTGATTTCCAAATGCGATTCAATTAATTACGCAAGGTCAGAGAAAGAAAGAAAGAAAGAAAAAGCTGTTTGCTAGGGGATTCCTTTAGTTCTTAAAGAACAATTGAGGAAAATACAGCAACTCTAACCTCTCCATTGAGTGGTCAGGATTTTCTAGCATTTTTGTAAGGAAATCATCTGGATCAGATCACTGCAGCAAGTGAATATATTGGTAGGGAGGAAGAGGTCTTAGTGCCTTTGCCAGATAATTTTTTCCTTTGTATTGTGTTATTATCAATCTTGTATATAGTTATTTCAATACAATGATCTTTATATAGTGTAATTCAAGTACTGATATTTCATTGTTTATATAACTTAGAGATACCTTACATACATTTAGTGCTCAAGTTACAAGTTACTCATTGGTATCAGGATTACTATCACTAGGTGATACAGTTGTAGAGTGACCGCATTGCTTAGGGACAGCAATCCCAGAAGCCACAATTTGTTGATTTTTTTCAATTTCCACAACCACCCATCTAAATCAATGACTCAGGGCAGCTTATAATTTAAAATATATATATTAAAATTTAAACACCAAAACATTTTAAAACAATAAAAATACAGTGATATCCCCAGGACTGTATGAGTTGTTAAGTGGAAAGTTGCAGGAGTGGAGTTGACACATAGCCAGTTGCTAGAGAGTATGAGTGGGCCAGGAGAAGCAATGGGCCAGTGTGTGTGTGTGTGTGTGTGTGTGTGTGCGCGCGCGCGCACGCGCGCTGTAGGTAAGTATTCACTATGGAGTGCAGACGGGCAGGGTGTGCTACAGAGTATGAGAATCCCTTCCTTTGTACTCTGTAGTACAGCTTCTCAGGAGAAAACTTGCAAGAGTTACTTGTAACCTTTCCTGCCAGCTTCCTCACTGATTTTGCTTGTGAGAAGCTGACAGGAAAAGCTACCAAAAACTGTCATGTGGTTGCAGGATGTAAGAGTCAGTTGCCAAGCACCCAAACTTAAATCATGTGAGGTAGCATGACAGTCAGAATTTTGGAACTACCATAGTTGTAAATACCACTCTTTCAGTACTGCTGAAACTTTGAACAGTCACTGAACAAGTGGGCTTACTTGAGAACTACCTGCAAAGAGGAAGAAAAAGAAAAAATATATATTCTACCGATATTAATTACATTTCAGAATATTCATGTTCTATGCATTATGATTATTTGTTTTTTTTCCAGTCAGGGTTAAATATAACATTGGAAAGGGAGATATGAAAGAGACACACATTGCAATGTACATCAATTTGTTTATTACATTATAAATAACTCAAGTTAATTACATGATTTTGAGCCAAGGAAGATCAAGCAAAGGTAGTCCAACTTTTCTCACCCCTTCCTTGGCCAGATGCAGCCAAATACATTTAAGAGTCCTTTGTTTTGTTCTAGGAATCAGTCTGTGAAGAAAAAGCAAGCTGCATAACAGGTGCTGCCTATATTTTATAGTCCCATAGCAAAGGTAACAGAGATACGTTGTGAGTCCTGTACTTGATTGTTCCTACATACTCCCTAATAAACAATAAACAAACTAACTTTCTTTTTGCCATATTAAGCCAGAGCTAATACTGTATAGAAAAAATCTACACAAATGCCAGACATTGTTCTGACATTTTCTCATTCCTTAATCACCTTTTGCCACATTTTTCTGATTCAGGTTTTCAAGAGCACTTTTTGTATTTTGAACTGAACCCACATTTACTTTTCAAGGATGGTAATTACTAAAAAGATAAGCCAAAGTTGGAACATCTGGACATCTTGAATGTGCAAATACCAATGGTGTCATATATAATAATGAATTCACTACATAAAACACTGTAGTTCCAGAAATGTTCATCTGAAGGAAATGCTCCTTCTGCAAGCAGATAAAAGCAGCATGACAGCAGTATATCATCTGAATTTCTGCTTTCTCCTGTCACTCTCACCTGGATGTTCATATTATAAGTATAGGTGCATTTAAAAAAAGGAAAGGTTTCCTCTGTCCAGTTGTGTCCAACTCTAGGGGACATTGCTCATCTCCATTTCCTAGCTGATGGAGACAGCATTGTCCAAAGACATTATCCCACCAAAGTGGTACCTACTTATCTATTCATATTTCCATGCTTTCAAACTGCTAGGTTGGCAGGAGCTAAGGCAAGAACGGGAAATCACCCTATCATGTGGTGACTGGGTCTCAAACTGCCATCCTTCCGGTCCACAAGTCCAGCATCTTAACCACTAGGCCACTGCACATACATGAAGACATCTGACAATCTGCCTGCTATATCTGAAATAGTACAATTTTAAAAGGATTTATATAACATAATTCAGATGTTTTAAAATACAGAGATGAACTTCAATATATGTAATGAACACAGGATTGTTTTACTATTTTGCTTGTTTGTTTTTAGGACTGATTATTATTTGTGTTTTGCTAGCTGAATCAACACTTGGTGGAAAGGCAGCATACAATTTTAACAATTAATGAAGAATTGATACTTTATTCCAGGTAATTAAATACTTCCTATACTAAATTAATTTTATATCATCAGGGATGAAATATAAGGAGACAAATCTGGTAAAAGCACATTGTACAGAAGTTAACCTGACTTGAAAATAATTTTCAAAGCCAAAAGATATTATTTAGTAAAAAGAGCTTCTGGTTTGATAAATTCCTGAAAAAGCTAAAATTGATAAAATTGGCCACACATTTTGTTAAGTTCTGCGCATGGGTGCAAGGAGCGGAGACGAGGCAGTGAACAGTGAACTTCAACTCTTTATTAAGCATACTGAACAGAGCGATCACCTAGGGCAGCAGCAGCCTTTTTATAGGGTTGGCTGCTGTCCTATTGGCCAATGAAAAACATGGAAGTGTTAAGCCCTTGAACCAATGAGAGTTGGCCCGTTAACAGCCAATCAGATTTCCCAGAAAGGACCAATCCGATGTGGCTATTATCTGCCAATCAGAAGTGCAGGATTAGAACCCTGCTTTTTATTTAAGGTTGTTAAAACTTTATTAAATGCCTTTATTAGTTCATAACACATTTCATTATAGCAATTCTAGGTGGCAACCAACTTAAAAGACTACAATCCAAAGTAATCTCAAAGCAGCATTAGAAATCAATAAAGACAACTAAAGTTATATATTGAATGTATATAGTTGTGTTAACTGTGCTAAAGTGAAACTAACCTTTAGATGATCCTAACCGTTAGCTCCAACTGTTTTGTAGGGAAATTTAGACATTTACATTTGGGCAGGCTTTTTCTAGTTTTATGACTAGTTAAGACCTTCTGGGCCTAGAGTATAAATCACAGGCATTTCCTTACAGTTCCTCAGTTCTAGTTTTGAGTCAATAAATGCTGTTCCAGCTATGTTCTTGCCTACTGAAGCCCACTATACAATAACTAAAATAAAAATTAATCTATGATACACTCAGAACTGCAGCCATTTGGTTTTCTAACAAACTGCCTAATCCCATTGCTCAGGAATATAGTTACATAGAAGTTATATAGCCCTTGCCACAAGTAGGTAGAGTTTAGTTTTCCGGAGCTGTTCAAGGCATGATCAGATTCTCAATGTGACCCTTAGATTAGATTAGCAGAGTTGAAAGGGACCTTGTAGGCCATCTAGTCCTGTGGTCAGCAACTGGTGGTCCGTGGACCACTGGTGGTCCGCGAGAAAATGTTGGTGGTCTGCAGAAAAATAATTTCCATTTTTTACACTGCACTAAATCAGGGGTCCTCAAACTATGACCCCTGGGCCGGATAGGTGCAATGAATGCTTGTGTTGCTGCAGAGAGTCCCTCTCTTCAGGGTCTTTTTGTGCGGGTCAGAGGGGGGCAGAAATTCTGACTTGGAGTCTGCTTCAGCCTCCTTGTGTGGGGCTTTGGGTGAAGGTTGGAGGAAAGTGCCACTGGTGGCGAAGAGCCAGAGGGCCTCATTCCAATAGGACTGCATCATGGCCCAGAACTGACTGACCATCTCAGCCCACTGAACCTCCAGGCGCCGACACCTGGCCTTGCACTTCCGCAGGTCTTCCCTCTGCTTGGAAAACCTATGCTCGTACTCCTCAATGAGGTGCTTCTGCTGAGCCTTCTTCTTGGTCAGATCCAATTTGAAATGAGCCAGCTGTTTTGCCAACTCTTTTCCGTGGTGGCTGCTTAGCTCCAACAACTGCTTCCTGTTGGGGCCCTGAGGAGCCCAGGCGGGCAGGTGAGGAGTGGCTGGGAGGAGAGGGGTGAGTAGAGCCAGCAGGATGCCCCTCAATGTGAGTGACATCATGCTGGCCAAGCCCATCCAGTCACATGACCACCTAGCCAGTCATTAAGCAGATCATATTAGTGGGCCACAGGATTTAAAATTATGAATTTAGTGGTCCCTGAATTCCAAAAGGTTGGTGACCCCAATCTAGTCCATCTCCTTCAAATACTCTCTGACTTGAACTACTGTCGTGCTAAATGTTTATGAAGTTTATTATGTCAATTATAAACCTAATACAATTAGACTTCTGGATGTCCTGTTCTGATTAGGAGCTTCCTTCTGCTGCTTGTAATAAAGTTAGTATGGGTTGAATTCATTTTTCTCAGAAATGGTAATGCAATTACCACCTATGAGGAAGAGGCAGATCAAGGGACATTTGTCTTAACACAAAAACAGAGAACAATACAGCTCTTGCACTTTCTTGCCACCTTTCCTGTTCACATGCTAGAATGAAAGTGACTTCCTCCCTATGGTGGCTAGCATCTGTTTTGCCAGTTTTGATCATTATTTGATTAACCATATGCATTCTCCACTTGGGTAGTTATTTTTGTACAGGACAACTGGATAAATAATTAAACCTTTCTTTTTCATACTAGCTAAATGCCTGAGTTAAGGATGTTGTTCATGGAATTTCTGCCTTACTTGTTTCCTTTGTTGCCAGCTAATCCCTTCCAAGAAGCTGGAATGTGTTGTTGCTACAATCAAACCAATTGCTAGAATGTCAAGGTCTTAACTTGTTTTCTTGTTAAACCCCATAGTAGTGGATAAGATAAAAGAAACAAGAACTGCATATGTTTTTAGTAAGGTATCTGTATCACTAGACTTGGGTAAGTACAGAGTACAAAGGAATCCCTCATCTATAATGAGGTCATTAAGGTAACGTCTACTCTCCCTTCTACTCCTTTCCCAGCTTCCACAATCTCTCACAACTCTCCTGCCTCTCAAGCTGGTATGGTGTGGTAAACATTGTACTTTAGGTCAAATGATCACTTTTAGAAAAAAAAATGTATACTGTATTCTTTTTAGAGATATGTACTAAAAATAATAACCTCCCCCACCAGCATGCATTCAGTCTCTCACACTGTAAATTAATAGCTACAGAAATACTGAAAGCCAGCGTGGTCATTTTCAATTAATTAAATATATGTGTTTCTTTTTATTTATTCATCAAAGTCAAAGACTCTCTGCTTTTGCTTTCTCCAGGCTTCCTCCAAACACAATATAGATATAAATTGAGGCATGAGCCCACACTAAACCAGGTTTTCTGTAATTTTTTTTCTCCAAAAGAGACTGGTGTCTATTTGACTGTAATAACTGGGCTAAAAAGTCTGCTTGAGCTATTATTTCAATCAGCAGAGATACACGTGGACACCAGCATAAATGCATCTGAGCTCTGGCAGAGAAATGGATTAACAATGGAGTGAGAAATTCTCAGAGTGGAGAAATTTAGATTGGACCGCTTTTAATAAATAGGCATCCTTGTAAGTGCAACACATACACTGTACAACAAAAGACATATGACATCATGGCTTCATAATGTATAAGTATGATATAGCTGTCAAGGTACTAGATTGGCCTTAGAAGATGCAGGTTTAAGTCCATCCTCAGTCACAGCAACTCACAGCAACTAACTGTTGGGCTACAGTAGTCACTTTCTCTCAGGCCACCTGTCTCGTAATAATGTTGTTGTGGAAAGTTGAGAGAGAAGGGCACTATTTACTTTGCCTTGTGCTCCTGAAGAAAATGCAAGTTACAAATTTAATAAACAAATAACAGAAGCAAAAGAGGTTAATAACTGGATTGAAACAATGGTTGGTGCTGAGGAAGCAATCTTCTCCTAAGACCAAATCAGAAAGTACTACCTGTCCATCACTGTCCATCTGGGGATGAAGTAACACTTGTCACTTAGAATCGTTATATAATTATATAAATTGGATGAATAAATTCCTCCCTTCCTTATATAAAATAATATTACAAATCAGATAGTTCCGGTGTTCAATTTGAATTAAATAATTGTAGGGAGTCATGGAAGTGACATGATGAAACTATTGAGACACTTAGGAAAACAAAATTGTCTTGAGCCCAGAAAAAAAAAACAGAAAAAAAGATTAGGAAGAAATTCAGACTCCCTTATTCCCAAAACAGAAAATCCTTTTTTTGTTTTTTTTCTGGGCTCAAGACAATTTTGTTTTCCTAAGTGTCTCAATAAGAGGAAGGGAAGGGAAAACAGTCTTCCAACATGCTATTATACTGTAGCCTAATAAAAAAACATGGATTTAATCTTTTTATGATCTGGATACCATCAGAAGGCTAATAATTATGCCACGAGATATGCCATTAAGTTGGTTTCAGCCAATTTGTCCTCTGAATTTACAAACCCATCCAAATATACAAATAATTGTAAATTTAACATTTAGGTAATGAGTAAAAAAAATCAAGAATTTATTTCATGAATTAAGAATGTGTTTACTTATTTATTTCACAGTACTTAGAAGCAACTCTAGCAGCTGCCATTCAGTATAAACCAATCCCAAATCATACCATAAAGGAATCAACATTAACCCTAAAAGAGAACGCAGATTCTATTCATGTTGTGGGGGGATGATCTTGATTTCTTTTCTAAAAAATATCAGAGAAACCCATCCTGATTAGAAAGAGAATTCCATGAAGTTGTTGGACTGGTCTTGGAGAATTCTCGCAAGTCAACAGATATGTATATAGAAGCCTGATGATGGCAGATGAGATTCTGCTGAAACGTTGCTACAACTTTAAAAGCACAACTACAATGACGTGGGAAAATACCCGAACAAAGCTGAATGCCATACATGTAAGTACCCGCGAAAACTTAAGAATATCTATATCTATATCTATATCTATATCTATATCTATATCTATATCTATATCTATATCTATATCTATATCTATATCTATATCTATATCTATCTATCTATCTATCTATCTATCTATCTATCTATCTATCTATCTATCTATCTATATCTATATATATCTATATATATCTATATATCTATATATCTATATATCTATGGATCTTTGGTTATTCGGGTTTTCTCCCGCGTAAGATTGGAATTATCTAGGCAACGTTTCGATGAACGTTTCGATATCTATATATCTATCTATCTATCTATATCTATATCTATATCTATATCTATATCTATCTATCTATCTATCTATCTATCTATCTATATCTATATCTATATCTATATCTATATCTATATCTATATCTATATCTATATCTATATCTATATCTATATCTATATCTATATATCTATCTATCTATCTATCTATCTATCTATCTATCTATCTATATATATATATATATATATATATCTGGCATTCAGCTTTGTTCGGGTATTTTCCCACGTGGTGCTTTTAAAGTTGTAGCAACGTTTCAGCAGAATCTCATCTGCCATCATCAGGCTTCTGTATGGTGTTTGTCTTGAGTCAGACTTTTACAGTGGTTTCAGATTTAAATTTGGGGCAGCCTATTGCTGTGTCAGAATGGTTTTTTCTTCCTCCTGATTGGTTGAGAGTCTTGGTCTGTGTTTATTGGTCTTGGAGTGTGCTGTGTTCTGCTACTAATATCTTCTGTCAGTTTTTTTTGGGGGGGGGCTCTTTTTGTATCTTGATTGGCTGGCAACATTGTGTTACTTTATTGGAGGCCTTTAGTGCAGCTTGGCTTCGGGTAAATGGACGGCTATCATTAGTTAGGAAGCTGGGTTTCATCTGGGTGCCTGGTTGGGGTGTGTTTGAGCTGGAGGTATCAGGGGGGATCTGTTTGTGCCCAGGTGTTTGCCTGGCTTGTGGTGTGGAGATTTTTTTGTTTGTGAGTGCAGGCTTCCAAATGATTGACAGCCTGGTGGAATCATCTCTTCTGTTCATGCTTTCTGGTCTTTTTTCAATCTCTATGGCTTCTCTGATGATTCTGTGGCTAGGATTTTCTATGGTGGCTAGGGTTTTGGTGTCATTGAAGTTGATGTTATGACCTGTGGCTTCCATGTGTTGGACGAGTGAGGAAGTGTATTCCAGCTTTTTGACTGCATTTTTGTGTTCATCCAGGCGGGTGCTTATTCTTCTATTGGTCTGTCCAATGTACGTGGCCGGGCATGATGCACAGGGGACTTCATATATGCCTTGGTTTTCCAGGTCAATTTTGTCTTTGGGGTTGGATGCAGCCATCCTCAGGAACCCCAAAGACAAAATTGACCTGGAAAACCAAGGCATATATGAAGTCCCCTGTGCATCATGCCCGGCCACGTACATTGGACAGACCAATAGAAGAATAAGCACCCGCCTGGATGAACACAAAAATGCAGTCAAAAAGCTGGAACACACTTTCTCACTCGTCCAACACATGGAAGCCACAGGTCATAACATCAACTTCAATTTCTGAAGTATCAGCTCTGCCTCAAATAGCAATAGCACTTAGCGCTTAGACTTATATACCGCTTCACAGCGCTTTGTAGCGCTCTGTAAGGGGTTTGCAGAGTCAATATATTGCCCCCAACAATTTGCGTTCTCATTTTACCAAAAACCTCAGAAGGATAGAAGGTTGAGTCGACCTTAAGCCAGTGAGAATCAAACTGCCGAACTGCTGGCAGCCAGCAGTCAGCAGAATTAACCTGCAATACTGGATTCTCAACATTCAAGCATTATTTGAATGCAATGCATTTCTGTCATAGTTAAAAATATGAATGCATGAAAAGTTTTTACCAGCTTCAATTAATTATTGCTGAATTCCATATAGTCCAATAGAATGAGTGTTTGTGGACAGCTATCACATAATGAAAATACAAGGGAGTTTAAGGAAATTACAAACATGTGAATCAATGTCAGATTTGTACCAAACTGGCAACCTTTGTGAATGTCCTGTAAATTCCAAAAGATAAAGTTGAGGGGAAAAGTCAGTATGTTGTAATTTCTACTTTTGTGGCATACTGCAAAACATTAACTAACTTTCAAATAGGAATTTATACAGACTGAAAGACTGTTTCTCTTTTTCAAATGAGGAAATTCAACAAGCATGAGAGAAGTAGGTAAGAAAATCAAAGATTTTGGCCAAGGTTCCTCCAAAGGTCAATTGTATGTTCCTCCTATTTCTTCTTGATTTGATTGATAAATTTTGTGGTAGTTCCAGGTTCCTAAATGCTAAAAAGAATGGGACTCTGCCCTGGGGACCACTAACTGAATATTGCTGTTGGTGGAGATATAGGGAAAGAAGAACCAAAGTTATGGGACTAATGAGTCCCATGACTTTGATCTGTGTTATTACTGCTAACAGCAGTCTTTGCGCGGGAAATAGTTAAAGTCAAAGAAAGGAAGTCAAAGTTTATTAGTTACTCATTTGAAATGAATTTTTACTTTTTCTTTCAACATTTAATTAAACATTAAGTGAAATGTTGTATATATTAACAATATAAGAAATTGCCATTTACTTTTATTTGCAAAAGGGACAGACCTTCAGTTGCATGGTTACAGCTGCCATCTTGCTTTTATTTTTACACTTCCTCAAGGAGACACTCCTGCTAACCTTGCATTTAACATGCATGCTAATCAGGGGTGGATTCAAAAATTTTAACAACCAGTTCTGTGGGCATGGCTTAGGTGGTGGGTGTGATTTAGAGGTCATGTGACTGGACGGACATGGCTTGGTGGTCATGTTATTGGCTGAGTGTGGCCAACTCAATATCACTCACATCAAGGACGCATCTCCTCACCTGGCCTTTCATGGCTGTGGGGATGCTGCAACAGTTGTAAGTGTGAAAAATGGTCATGTCACTTTTTTCAGTACCATTGTAACTTTAAATGGTCACTCCAAGCAAGCAAAGTACCAGCAAAGGAGGGAGAAAAACCTCCAGAGAAGTTCCTGAGAGAGGAAGTCTAGTCCTGCCAAGAATGTAATAAGGGTTAATGGAGAGGCAGTTTCTGTAAGCAACACCAGAATGTTTCCTTCCTGCCTTCCTTACAAGATTAGGCCAATCATTTCTTCTAACAACTAGTTCTCCGAACTGCTTAGAATGTTAATAACTGGTTCTAGCGAACAGGTGCGAACTGGTAGAATCCCATCCCTGATGATAATCAGGGGTGGTATTCAGCAGGTTCTGACCAGTTCTGGAGAACCGGCAGAGGAAATTTTGAGTAGTTTGAAGAACTGACAAATACCACCTCTGACTGGACCCGTCCCCATCTATTCTCTGCCTACAAAGTCCCAGCTGACCGGCTGGGTCTTCTTTTGTTGCCCTGCACAGGAGAATGGAGCTGGAAAGCAGGTTAGTGGGATGGGGAAGTAATGGGATTTTGCAGAAGCCTTCCTCTGGAGTGGGGACGGAATGCAGATTTTACAGTATCCTTTTCCTGCCATGCCCACCAAGCCACGCGCACAGAACCGGTCGTAAAAAAAAATTGAATCCCACCATTGATGATAATCCTCCTGGTTTTTACTTCAGTATAGTCCTCTATAACAGGGGTCCCTAACCCCCAGTCGATGGACAGGCACCGGTCTGCAGCATGCTAGCAATTGAGCCGCACAAACAAGCAAAGCCCCATTCGTGAGATGCAGGCAGCATGCAAAATCATATCCGCAGAAAAACCTCTCTCCATGGAATCGGTCCCTGGTACCCAGAAGGTTGGGGACCATTGTTCTACAAAAGAGATAATTAGTTTAAAAATGACACACGAAAAATATTTTCAAGTCATAAACAAAGTTGCAGTATGAGCAAACATTGAAAAAGTCCATTGACTTTTGAAAAGTCACTGATTTTTCAAGAAACAACTAAGAAAAGAGGAGGCATTTAAAATCTTTACAATTACAACCTAAAGGAAGATCTAGTTTCAGTTATGAATAGGCCAAAATAGCCTGTTGGAGTTTTTGGAGGCTTTTCAAAAGCAATCAACAAGAAAGGCTAGTGTGACTTTCTATTCCACCAAATAGACTGATGGGGCTATTCATGGTCATTCCCGCTTTTTTGGGCCAGCACACAAACAACAGAAAAGTGTTCCTTCTATTGTTATGGATTTGGTAAATGGCTGGTCTAGTCATTTTCTTCCACTATATCAATAAGGTGACATTGTTGCAGTGAAGGCCAACATCCTTCCCTCACATTGGCTTCAACTGCCGATATGTTTCTCTTTGTTATCCCAGTGAGGATACTATAGTGCCGTGATGGCAAACCTATGGCACACGGGCCGGAAGTGGCACACAGAGCTATTTCTTTGGGCACGTGGAGCCATCATCCGTTGCTCTTCCAGGTTCCAGCACACCAGCCTGCTGACTTCACATGTGCATGCGCACCAAAAACCAGAATAGCAGCCACCTGGTGTGCACGTGCATGCCAGGAAGATGATCTTGTTTCCAACATGCGTATGTGTGTCAGCCACTTGGTCTTCTGGTTTCTGGTGTGCATGTGGGTGCAAAGACCAGCAACGGGAAGAGTATCGGGTGTGCATGCCAAAAGACCCAGAGAGGGGCAGAGCTGTGGACCAGAATGGGTGGGCCAGGGCTTCCCTCTCTCTCCACCTGAGCAGGGCTCTTGCACAACTCCAGCCATGCAGCATCCATGCTCCGGAGCGTCTGGCCAGCCACAGCAACCATTCCCACGTGGGTGAGCCAGGCCCTCTGCATCATCACCATTTGGGCAGCTCGCCTCCCCACTGGCAGCTCCTCCTCCAGCATCCTGCATGGAAATGACAGCACAACACCCATTACCACTAGAGGCAAGGGAGCAGCAGGGATGAGGATAGGAGGGCAGGCTTCCCTCCCTTCTTGTATGGCCTCAGCCATCCTGGCCAGCAGCTCTTCTCCCCTTGCTCTTCTGGGTTCCAGTGCGCTGGCCAGCTCAGGGGCATGAGGCAGCCATCCACCCAACCAGAAAAGACTGCCCCATGCATTTGATCCAGCCAGGTGCTCTGGAACACAGATGTGCATCAGTGCCGCAGGCTGAAGGGTAGGGGGGAGGTAGGGAAACCCTAGACTGTCCATCCATGCCTCCACTGCCCCCACTGGGGACTAGAGGGCGGAGGTGGTTCACGTGAGCAGCCCCATCTCCCCAAAAGAGCAGCAGTGGCAGGCATAACGGGCGAGATACAGGAATGAGAACCACTTTTGCCCTTTTGGCCCTAGTGGCAGGAGCAGCAGGCAGGGTAGTTGACCATCCAGCCAGCAAATGCTCACAGGAGGAAGGCTGGGGTAAGAGGTGTGCTGGCCAGGAAATAGTCATACTCCCTTGGCAGAAGTGGGGAGGATTTCTTCTGGCTTGTTCTCGGTGGCGGACTGAAAAGGTGCACTTCATCCTGGCCAGAATTGGGGTGAAGCTCTCCCACCTGCTGGCTCCCCAACCCAAGCCCCAGGAACACCAACATTCCTTCCCTTCCAGGCCAGGAAGGGGCTCCAACTTTCCAGCAGAAGGAGGTGGCAACTTTCTCTCCCTGTCCAGGGCTGTGGAACCGGGTCATTGGTGGGGATGTCCCGCCATCCCAACGGGGACCAGGGGATAGGCAGGGAGGTGCAAGGATCCCCAAAAGACCGGCCAGAACCAGCACATGCACACTGGTCAGCAGGTCTGCAAATGCGTACCAGAAACCAGAAGACCAGGCACACCAGAAACTGGAAGATCATCTGGGTTTTTTTGGTTTCTGGCACGTGGTGCCAAAATGGTTAGCCATCACTGCTATAGTGATATAGTCCCTTTAGTTGCTTTTATAAGTCTGCCTGTAAAGGAAAAGAATAGCCAATAAGTGAAGTCAATGTGATGAGAACTTCTTTCTCCTGCAGACACCAGATAGCTAGCTTTCACCGACAATGAACCTCCCCCCACCTGCGGGATGTGGGTGCAAGATACCTCTGGAGCCCTAGTGGCCCAATAGTTTGAATGCAGCATTGCAGGCTAACTCTGCCCACAGCCTGGAGTTAGGTTGTGACTGGCTCAAGGTTGACTCAGTCTTCCATCCATCCAGCAACATGAGGACCCAGGTTATTGGGGGCAATATGTTGACTCTGTAAACCACTTAAGAGAGGGCTGTAAAGCACTGTGAAGTGGTATATAGTCAAAGTTCTATTCTTATGGCTATCTCCCTCTTCATACCAGCTGTATCTATTGAATTCCAACATCATGAAAGCACATATTTGGTTCTAGGCAGTCATAACTGTTCTGTACGGTCATTTACATTCTTGTAAACGCCGCGCTGTGATTGGTCAAAGCGCGCAGGGATCCGATTGGTCGAGCGAGCTGCTCTGATTGGCCCGCTGAGGATCTCCCGCGATTGGTGGAAACTAATCACGGGAGATTCAAAGTGGTGCCATTGGCCGCAGCCGCGGCGGCTTGGGAATAAAAAGCCGCAGTTTTTCCCCCGGAACCCAAGCCGTTCTCAAGACCAATAAATGAGCTGAACCAAGTCACTGAGTCCTGGTCTCCTTGCCACGCCGGACATAACAATAACTATGGGATTTTACTAGTGAATTTAAAACCTGCTCAGTGTTACAGCATTTATAGCCTGTTTATAGATCCATTAAACCTTAGTGCTGCTTAATAATTAAGCACAAGTTAGCGTTACAACGTCATAGGTGATCCTATGAAGTATCATGCAGAAATAGGAAGGTAGCAACGTTGCAGAAATAATGTTTGGAGGAGGGCTTATGCTTGAAGGTGAATTAGGTATGAGTAAGGCCAGAGGCAAGACAGGATGTTGTACATTTCCTGACAGCCTTTTATCACACTCCTGGAATTTACATGATGGGAAACAGACTGTGTTTATTTTTTATGGATATTCTAATGACACTTCTGAGAAATCTGTGCTTTTGTTTATGGATTCTGCTGTGACAAGGACTTCTCTATGATTGAGCGATTTTCCTGTTTTTAGTTGAAACAACTTTCATTCATAGAATGCTTAGAATTTAGCTTTATTCAGACCTATTTTATTAAAATATTTTATCCATCCTATTAATCCAAGTTGGTTCCAAAAAATATCAAATGAGGAAATGTACCACATATAGCTGTGGACAAAACCCCATTGAAACAATGCGGCTTACTTCTAAATAAATATGCACTATTTTTCCACTCACTGGAGGTAAGAGTGCTTCAGTCCCAACTCCCTAGTTGATATAATTAGATATATTAATATAATTAATATAATTAGAGTTTTTAATTTGAATTATTCCTGGAATATAATATGAAGAATAATATCAAAACGTACATATCTTTTTAATTGTTGTCATGAAAATATGGATTTGTTACTGCATTTTCACTGTATCTATTCTGGTGTAGTATGTTCATAGAAACTTATGAATTGGAAATATATGAGAATTTATTTTGTTAATTTCATATCCTTGATTTTCTTATTTCCTTTATAATCCCACTTTCCTTTCTGCCTGGTTTCATATTTAATGTATTTATTAGTGTTTTATTTATTCATTTATTTATTTTATTTTATTTTTTATTTATTGTTCCTTGAATCCTTTCATTTAGGACTCCAAGACAGCACAACCTCTTCTAGTTTTCTTTACAACTATTGTGGGATATGTTGGGCTAAGGCACAATAACTAGCCAAAGTCACTCAGGGAAATTCCATGATTGAAAATAAACTTGAACTTGGATGACTCAAATAGTAGGCTACTACCTTAACTATCATTCCACACTGGTGCTTTATTGACTATTTTCCTCCCATCTCCTTCAATTAACTATCATATATATTTCTTGGTTTCAGCCCTGCCTTCAAATTACACTCCAATCTCCTAACTGGCAATCTAGCTTTCTTAGAATATCAGCTATCTATGATCAGGTTGTGATTGTGCCTCAAATATGAAGTAAACCTCAGTTCCTCCATCTAGAGCAGAGCTGTTAAACTCGTGGCTTGCAGGCTGGATGCATCACGTGCTGGCCACACCCATGCCCGGTTTAGTAAAGGGGAAAAAGTCCTGATATGTCACATGATGCCGTGATGATGCAACTTTGACACCCCTGATGGCCAGCTACCCAGGCTAAGACAATACATCTTTTCATTATCTTGGTGTCTTTAGATTTTCACACAAGAAACTTTATTTCTACATTCATTGTATTTAGCACTGTGGGGTTATTGAGCCATGATTCTGCAATCCAAAATCCAAGTAACATTTTCTCTGAAGAAGCAAACAAGAGGAAAACATTGGTTTTGTAATTGTTATACTCATTTTTTTTTTTTAGTCAATGTCATTTTTAATACTTTTGAACACAGCAGTAGTGATCCGAGAAGGTTCCCAGTGGTGGGATTCAAATTTTTTTACTGCCGGTTCTGTGGGCATGGCTTGGGGTCACATGACTGTGTGGGCATGGCTTGGTGGTCATGTGACTGGATGGGTGTAGCCAACTCAATGTTACTCATGTCAAGGGGTGCCTTGCCTGGCCCCTCCCCTACCAGCCATTCCTTATCACACCCAGCCTCAACATATCTATGGTTCTGTAAAAATGTTCACCTTTTGTTGACTTTATTATCTACGTACTATAGATGTACTTTCATGGACCACTGAAAGGAGGAAATGGCTCACATGCTTTGCCCAAGAGGGTGATAGGCAACAGGCTTTTAGGGAGCTGCCAGAAAAAGGGGAGGGGCAATGTATTTTCCAAAGCACCAGAAGGCAAACAATGTATTTTCCAAAGCAGGATGGAAACTGAACAGAGAGAGAAGCAACCTAAAAGTAAAGAGAAACTTCCTGACATTGAGAACAATCAACCAGTGGAATTTCTTGCTGTCAAATGTTCTGTGTGCTCCAACACTGGAAGTTTTTAACAAAAGACTGGACAGCCATTTCTCTGAAATGTTATAGGGTTCCCCCAAAGGTCCCTTCCAAGCGCTATTCTGTTATTTTGACACCTTTCCCAGGATCTCTACTCAGAATTTGGCACCTTCAGTTTTCCTGCCTGAATGGGGGGTTGGACTAGAAGACCTCCAGGATCCCTTTAAACTCTGTTAAATACATATGTATTTATGCTTTGGACTATAGACATGTAAACCCTGAAAAATACCTGGGCAAAAGAAAGGCAATAAAATCACTCTAGGTATAGGGACAGTGTAAAATATTAATATATGATAAATAATGGAACAATTAAAAATAATAGCGCTGAGTTTTCTCTTTCCCCCTCTTCCTTCTTCTTCTTTTCTTTTTCCCCCTTCCTCTTTCTTTCTTTCTTTCTCTCTCTTCCTCTTTCTTCCTCTTTCTTTCACTCTTTCTTTCTCTCCTTTCCTCTTTCTTTCTTCCTTTCTTCCTTCCTATTTTTCTTTCTTACTCTTTCTTTTTTCCTCTTTATTTCTTTCTCTTCCTTCCTCTTTCTTTTTTCTCTTTCTTCCTTTCTTGCTCTTTCCTTCTTGCCCTTCCTCCCTCCCTCCCTTCCTTTCCTTCCTTGACTCACACACACACACACACCTTTTCTGGGAAGAACTTATTGGGCAAACTCCACAGCAGTGAGCGGCAGGACAATGAAGAAAGCAGCAGCCCTGGAACATCCATCCGCCCTCCCTTTCGAAGCACATGGGCAGCGGCAGGGGTGGGCGGCGGTGCCCGAAAGGCAGGGAGATAGCGAATTGAAAGGCTTTCCGTTTGCATTCTCTGCTGTGCTGGGGATGGAGCTGCCCCCTCAGCAGTGAGGGGGGCAGTGGTGGCAGGTGGGGGTACCCCAAAAGGGAGGCCGGGAACTCCTGGGGCTCTTCCCATAGCCGCACTGCGGCGGCTGCTGTCCCTCCCGCCCTCTGCGCTGGCCCAAAAAAGACACCCTACCTTGGCCTCCTCCCACCTGGAAAGTCCTGGGCAGTGGGGGGAAGCCCGGAAAGGCCCTGGGGGTAGGTTACTTGTGAGCAGGGCAGGCAGATCAGGGCAGATCAGTTGGGGTGCAGACACCATGTGGGGAAGTCAGGTAAGGCAAGCCACAAAGGGCCCAGCATGCCACATAGGAAGGGAGGAGTGACTGGGAGGGGCAAGCGGCAGACGGGTAAGCTGTGCAAGCGAGCAAGCATCAGGTGGCCGGGGCAACTGAGCAACCGGGGACCAGGGAACCAGTTCAGGAGGCGTGGCCAGCCAGAAGTCGCTACCAGTTCTGTGACCCATGCCAAATTCTTGCTACCGGGTCACAGAACTGTTGCGAACCAGCTGAATACTACCCCGGCTGCAGACACTTTAATTTTCTAGCTATTACAAATCTAGCAAGTAATAGCAAAAGCTATTTCTTATAACAGAATTCTCTATGAAAGCTGTAATATCTTGGAGGATGGGCATAATAACAGAGACGAGACATCGGATAGTAACTTCAACTCTTTATTAGTGACTTCAGAACAGAGCAATGAGCCTGGCAGCAGCAGCTCCTTTTATAGAGCTGGTTGCTGCCAAAGCGTCCAGTGACAATGATTCAAGCTTGCCGCGCTTGGAGGGTCCAATTGCGGCAGCCCGTCAACTAGCCAATCGGATCAGTCTGGAGTGATCAATCACAACCCGCTGTTGACGGACCAATCAGGATTGCAGGATTATGAGCCTGCTGTTGATGGCCAATCAGGTTTGCAGGATTACGAGCCTGCTAGTTCGGAACAAAAGCTATGTGATTTTACCAATTTCTCCAGAAACCTACAGTTAAAAGAATAACTCTGTTAGGGTTTAATATATTCAAATTTCTTTCTAAGGAAATTGCTTATCTTCAATAACTGTTCTTAATAATTTCTCATGATCTCTCCCTCTCACTAATATGTAGCTGCACATATATCCCCATACCTATATATTTTTTTCTTGTTGTAATTTCAAAATGGTTAATAAGTCTTAACCAAAATGGTTAATAACTTCTCTTCTAGGGATATTATTATGGATTTGATAGAATTCCCTAGTCCTTATGTAACCCAAATAAGATTCAATGACCTTTCTGAATCAGCAGTTGATTCTGCCAACTCTAAATTTAGTTGTATGCAACACCCCTTAGAATGCAAGACAAGCCTTTAAGGTTGTATAAACTATCAGAGAAAAGTGTTTACATGTGGATATTCAAAAACAAATGAGAAAGTTACTAAGGAAGGAAAAATGTCACAATTTTAAAATGATGATACAATATTTTATATTTAAATTTCTCTCCGGGAAAACAGAAGGTTTATTTTGAAATTTGTGGTGGAAAATACCATAGTCATACAACTGAAAGATAACAGTGACCATAAAACAATTACTTAATTTAAATATAATAACAAAATGCCTAGCGTTTGGGAATGTAGGATGCTCATATATATTGCCAACGTATTTTTCTTGGCCTTCTAAGATACTCCACTATTATTAGAACCTGAAGCATAAAAATGAATTTGCAAAAAGTATCTGCACAGGCAAACAGCTGGAATATCATACACATATCTACACATAAAGCAAAGAAATATTCAGTTTCAAAGAATATTTAAAAAGTAATAAAAATACAGACATTTGTAAAAGAACTTTGATAGTTCTATGATAACAAAGCAACTCCCTTAAATCCCTCCCTCCCTCTCTCTCTCTCTCTCTCTCCCTCCTTCCCTCCCTTCCTCCTGGAAACCTGGAAAATATGGCAATAACATAAACCATAAAATAGACTTTATTTAAAAGAAGATACTCCTCCAACCTCAGGGAAAGTGATAGAATCTAAGCCCTATCAACAAAAGTCTACAAACTTGTATGTTCCTTTTGGCTTCTAGGTACTAAGAAAGGATTTTTCGAAATGACCATCAGAGCATTAGTATTTCCTATATTATTATTAACATGCTCTGATGCTAAGGAATTCTACTCCCCCTCCCCACCTGAAAAGAAATCTCTTCCAAATGCAAAACACAAGCAGAGGAGTTTCAGGTTCACAGCAGCAAACAGCTTTACTGCAGAACAGTTCAGCTAAGCCACGCCCAGGCTCCTTGCTGTCTTCTTGCTCACACACCAAATACTATTTGCGTTTCCAAACACCCCTCAGCTTTCTCACACACTGACAGGATGCTATCCAGATGAATACCAGTGGATGCTGGTGGGCAGAGGCAGAATTTTTTTCCCCTTACTTTCCTCCTCAGTTCAGACAACTCTGTTTCTTCTACTGTAACACCAGTTAAAGGGAAAAGAGGCAAAAAATGCAGAAAAAGATTTACAGATGCAATTAAGAAAACACAAGTAAACGAAGCTGTACACAAGTATCATCAAACTCATCCCCAAGTCAGTACAGTCTGTAAAAAAAGTATATATCTAACAATTCCTATGTTAATCAGTCACAAATGAGATCAATGCCTTGGATTAATAAATATTTGTCTGGTTTTCAATATGAATATCAGTTTCATGATTTCAGGGAAAAGGTTGTTGATCTCAGACCTCAATTACCTTGTGTCTGCTGCTGTGCTCTAAAGTGACAGGATGAGAGTCCCGGGATGTGCTGCAGTGGCAGTAAAGTCCAGTTCCCTCCACTTCAACCCTCCCCTGAACCCTTACACAGCCTTCTCACCCACCAGCATCCAATGGCAAAGCACTTTCTTTCTGCTATCCGGAAGTACAACGGATGCTTCCAAATGATGTCTTTTGGAGCCAGAATGGTGAAGGATGGAAATTTTATGCCAACATTCAAAGCGCAGGGGCAGGCCTACCACAGGATAGGGAGTATTATGGCGGGGCCTCGGCAGCAGCCTTCATTTCTCCAGATATACTTTGTTGGTGATGATGACAATGAGAGGGACATCCATTGTGGAATCTATATATATAAAATCAAAATACTATTCACGCATCATCACGAAATCTTCAGAACCATAAAGCCTACAAACTTGAAATTTGGCACATATGTTCCTCTTGGTTTCCAGGTGCTCACTAACAAAGGATTTTTCGAAATGATCATCAGTGTTATGTATGTAAATAGTTGAATAAAGGCAAGCTTGGGGTAAAGTGCAGGGTTCTGGCCCTGCACTTCTGATTGGGTGTTAAGCGGCTAGATCGGATTGGTCGGGTTCTGAGAATCTGATTGGCCCTTAACGAAGGACTCTTATTGGTACTGGAGCTAGCGTTTCACAAGCTCCTATTGGTTATTTCACATTAGCATTGCCTATATAAAGCAGAGTTGTTGTTATACAAGTTAGAGGTCACTATGCAATAAAGAGTTGAAAGTCACCAACTAAGACTTTCTCCATTCATTCTACCCATGCCTGAATCTATGACACTGGCGATGAAGGTGGGATTTGGAGACATATGATCTTAAGGAACTTGGAAGAAAAAAACAGAGCACGTGTAAAAAACGGCGCCACCAACGGAAGCCATGTCCGGCGGCATCGTTCCACCCGCTCCGTACGATCCATCCCAAGAGGATTGGGAATCCTACATGGATCGCTTTCAGATGTTCCTTGAAACGAACAACCTGAAGGACACCACACCAGCCAAGAAGCGGGCGCTGTTCCTGATGTACTGCGGCCCGGCTGTCTTTAAAATGGCTAAAGCCCTCGCAAAGCCTCGAGAAGTGAAAGCAATAAGCTGGGATGACCTCAAACCTCTCCTGAGAGACCATTACGCGCCAACCGTACCCACACTCGTGAGACGCCACGAGTTCTATCAACGAAGCCAACGAAAAGGAGAGAGCGTGGCTGACTTCGTGGCAGACCTCCGACACTTGGGAGGCCTCTGCGGGTTCGCAGACTTAGATGAAGCATTGAGAGACCGCCTAATTCTGGGATTAGATGCACCAAACGTGCAGAGCAAGATAATGGCGAAGGGCGACATTGGCCTTGTTGATGCCATCGCCGAAGCCACCGCCGCTGAGGCAACAAAAAAGTCAGCGGCGCAGCTACGGCAAAGCCGAAACCCCACAAACCCACCGACAGGTGACATCTCACCCAGCTCAGAAGGGCAGTTGGCAACAACGCACTACGAGGACCTCTCTTTGTCGTCAGACAGCGATGAAGAAGGGGTCCATCGACTGCGTTCCGACCGGGACCCTCGTCCTAAAACCTCACGCCCTTGCGCTGGCTGCGGGGCAAACCATCCCAGGGCAGACTGCAAATTCCGTGACGCACTCTGCCACGAGTGCGGGAAACGAGGCCACATCGGTCGAGTCTGTCGCAGTTTACCGGGACCAAGCCCGGCCTCAAAGGGAACCAACTTTCGCCAATCGGCAGGAAACCGTCCTATAAGGCGAGACCCAGCAAACCACTGCTACAGATATCGAGCGTTGCAGAAAGAAGAGGCTCACCATACTATCACTATAGGTCAGGCCTCGGCCCTGGACGCTAAGAAGATTCGAGTTACAGTAGCCATAGAGAACCAACCCTGCCACATGGAGGTCGATTCGGGATCATCCCTCTCGATGGTGTCGTGGAAGACATTAAAGCAGCTCATTCCTACCATCCTAAGCCAAGACCTTCGAATGCAACGCCTTATCCTTAAAGATTACCAAGGGAATCGGATCCCTGTGGTCGGGTCTTGTCGAGTCCGCGTCTCCTTTAAAAAGCATACGGCATACTTACCTCTAACGATCATCGATAGGGACAGGCCTAGTTTGTTGGGCCTCCAATGGTTTGCGCCACTCGGCATCGAAGTAGCCGGCGTGAACCGAGTCGGTGATTGCGAGTGGGAGGAGGATCTTATGTCTGAATTCAGCGATGTCTTCGCAGATCGTCTGGGCGAGTATAAGGGGACCCCAATCTCATTCAGCCTCGACCCTAAGGTCGCCCCGATCCGTTTAAAGCCCCGTCGAGTTCTGTTCACCCTTAAGGCCAAGATAGATAAACAACTTGACAAACTAATTAAACAAGGGGTACTGCAACCAATTGATCATTCCCCATGGGAAACTCCTATTGTAACCCCCATTAAACCAGATGGGTCAATCCAAATCTGTGGGGACTACCGGGCCACTCTAAACCACGCCCTCCAACAGAACGCGTATCCAGTGCCGGTGGTGCAGCACCTCCTTCATTCCCTGGGAGGTGGAAAGGTTTTTGCTAAGCTGGATTTAGCTCAAGCCTAACAACAATTGCCCGTGGACAATAAAACAGCCTAAGCCCAAACAATAGTAACGCACAGAGGTGCTTTTAAATGTACCCGATTGCAGTTCGGGGTGAGTGTGGCCCCGGGAATATTCCAAAGTTTAATGGAACGATTGTTACAGGGAATCAAGGGCGTGGTTCCGTATTTTGATGACGTATTGATTGCAGTTCCTAGTAAAAAAATTCTGCAGAATCGTTTAAAATGTGTGCTTAAAAAATTCCAAGAAGCGGGATTGAAAGTAAAAAGGGATAAATGTCATCTGTATACCGACAGTGTTGAATTTCTAGGTTATCGCATTGATAGTCAGGGTATTCACTCAATTGAGAGTAAATTAAGGGCGATTAGAAATGCTCCCAGACCTCGTAATAAAACTGATCTCCAGGCATTTTTAGGCCTTATCAATTTCTATAATGTGTTTTTACCGCATAAGGCGACTGTGGCTGAACCGTTACACCGGTTATTAGATAAGAAAGCATTGTGGGTTTGGGGTTACCAGGAGGAAAAAGCGTTTTGAAATGTAAAAGATTTACTTACATCTGATTCTGTACTTATGCAATATAATGAAACATTACCCTTGGTTATAACTTGTGATGCCTCACTGTTTGGGGTGGGCGCTATTTTGAGCCATGTGCTGCCTAATGGAAACGAGGCTCCCGTTGCATACTTTTCGAAGACTCTTTCCCAGGCAGAACGTAACTATGGACAAATAGACAAGGAGGCTCTTGCAATTGTGTCAGCCGTAAAAAAATTCCATGAGTATGTATATGGAAGGACATTTACTATTGTAACCGACCACAAACCTTTATTGGGGATAATCGCTGGGGACAAACCAACTCCCTATATATTGTCCCCAAGAATGACTCGATGGTCAGAGTTTCTAGCTGCTTATAATTATCGATTGTTACATTGACCGGGGAAAGCCATTCCCCACGCCGACGCACTCAGCAGAGCACCACTACCAGAGACCCTCGACGATCCGGCACCAACAGTATCGGCATTACAAATCGAAATGCTCAACTCGCCTCCTATGACCGCTCGAGATATCGCGAGGGAGACCAAACGAGACCACACCCTAGCACGAGTCCTAGGCTGGGTATAGCGTGGATGGCCATTGGATCAGATCTCAGATGACTTCGCACCTTTTAAAACAAGACAGACTGAACTTTTTTCTCAAAAAGGCTGCGTTATCTGGGGCGATAGAGTCGTCATCCCAGAACAACTCCAAAAGACGCTGTTACAAATCTTGCACGATGGACATCCCGGGATCGTGCGAATGAAGGCACTCGCACGGAGCTACGCTTGGTGGCCAGGCATGGACCGACACATCGAGCAATGGGTCAAGACCTGCACCAAGTGCCAACAAACCAGCAACGCACCACCAAAAGCTGCACTGACCAAATGGGAGACGCCACGTGGACCCTGGTCCAGAATCCACCTGGATTTTGCAGGGCCGATCAAAGGACAGACATTGCTGTTGACTGTCGATGCATACTTTAATTGGTTAGAAATTCATCGAATGGCCAATACAACCTCCGAGGCAGTCATTAAAGTCCTCAATAGACTCTTTGCAACTCATGGATTGCCGGACGTCCTGGTGTCTGATAACGGCCCACAGTTTACAGCGCTAATGTTTGAACAGTACCTTGCTGACAACGGCATCCGCCATGCGCTCACCTTGCCGGCGCATCCTGCTACCAACGGCCAAGCGGAACGCATGGTACAATTTGTAAAAAAGACTTTGCAAAAGCTGGACTATGATCATTTTGATGAAAAAATAAACCGCATTCTACTTCTACAACACATCACTCCGCACAGCGAAACCGGCAGAACTCCCGCTGAACTTCTCATGGGGCGTAAACTCCATTCCCGCCTCGACCGACTGCACCCTGCTTATGAGCCAGAAAAACCTCCAGGATCCAGTGGATGCTACCATACCTTCAAGGTAGGCGACCCCGTTTATGCAAGAAATTTATCAGGCGACCCAGTTTGGATTGAAGCAACGGTAATACGCGAGACTGGGCCCAGATCCTATATTGTAAAATGTATTGATGAGAGACTATGGAAAAGACATATTGACCAATTACGGTTACGACTTATAACTGCTAGCCAACAACTTCCCAACGACCAAACTGAGGGGGGGGAAGGAAGAGAAGATGACGATATGCCAGGAAACCTGTTCCAGGAAAGCAATGAATCAAGTGAAACCCAGGAAATGGAGCAGGAAGAAGAATCGTACGCTCCAAGGGAAATCACACCAGAACAAGAAGCTGAGCCACCACAAAGCAACACCCTACCTCAACAGGACTGCACGCAGCCAGTCCAAAGAAAATCTGACAGACCCAAGAGACAACCGTCCTATTTAAAGGACTACATAGTCACAAACTAATTGTGAAGTCAGGGGGAAGGGGTGTTATGTATGTAAATAGTTGAATAAAGGCAAGCTTGGGGTAAAGTGCAGGGTTCTGGCCCTGCACTTCTGATTGGGTGTTAAGCGGCTAGATCGGATTGGTCGGGTTCTGAGAATCTGATTGGCCCTTAACGAAGGACTCTTATTGGTACTGGAGCTAGCGTTTTACAAGCTCCTATTGGTTATTTCACATTAGCATTGCCTATATAAAGCAGAGTTGTTGTTATACAAGTTAGAAGTCACTATGCAATAAAGAGTTGAAAGTCACCAACTAAGACTGTCTCCATTCATTCTACCCATGCCTGAATCTATGACAATCAGAGCATTAGTATTTTCTATATCAGCGGTTGCCAACCGGTGGGCCACAGTCCACTGGTAGGCCATGAGAAAATGTTGGTGGGCCGCAGAGAAATCTCACCCCGAGCACCCCGCCAAAGCAATTAATCCAGGCTACGCAGAAACACAAGGCTGAGCCACCCACATGGCCCGCAGGAACCCTCCCCGCCCACTCACTCCTTACCTGGCAAATTTGCCTGCTAAATTGCTACTTTTTTCTTTTTCCGACCATCAGGTGTTCTGTTGTGCTGGGAGATTTAGATTAGCTAGGAAGCAGGAAATGGTTGGATTTCTTGCTTTCTAGCTAGTCTTTAGATCTTCGGCTCTGCTTTTAAGCACAGCCAAACCTCCCTTAGGACTGAAGTTTCTATTATTCAATGCAGACTCACGGCAAGCAAATTTGAGAGACTGACCTAGCTAATGGCAGATAGATAGCGTTATGTATGTAAATAGTTAAAATAAAAGCGAGCTTGGGGTAAAGTGCAGGATTCTGGCCCTGCACTTCTGATTGGTTGTTAAGCGGCTCGATCGGATTGGTTGGGTTCAGAGAATCCGATTGGCCCTTAACGAAGGACTCTTATTGGTTTTGGAGCAAGTGTTTTACAGCTCCCTATTGGGTATTTCACATTAAGATTGCCTATATAAGGCAAAGTTGTTGTTATTAAAGACACAAGTCACTATGTAATAAAGAGCTGAAAGTTCACCAACTAAGACTGTCTCCATTCATTTCACCCATGCCTGAAACCATATCACTGGCGACGAGGATGGGATTTGGAGACATCTAATCTTAAAGAACTTGGAAGAAAAAACAGAGCAGGTATTAAGACGGCGCCACCAACGGAAACCATGTCCAGCAGCATCGTACCAACCACTCCGTTCGATCCAAACCAAGAGGATTGGGAATCCTACATGGATCGCTTCCAAATGTTCCTCGAAATGAACAACCTGAAAGACGCCACACCAGCCAAGAAGCGGGCGCTGTTCCTAACATACTGCGGCCCGGCTGTCTTTAAAATGGCGAAAGCGCTCGCGAAACTTCGAGAAGTGAAAGCAATAACCTGGGATGACCTCGAACCTCTCCTGAGAGACCATTACGCACCAACCGTACCTACACTCGTGAGACGCCACGAGTTCTATCAAAGAAGCCAGCGAAAAGGAGAGAGTGTGGCTGACTTCGTGGCAGACCTCCGACACTTAGGATGCCTCTGCGGGTTCGCAGACTTGGATGAAGCACTGAGAGATCGCTTAATTCTGGGATTAGATGCACTAGGTGTGCAAAGCAAACTGATAGCGAAGGGCAACATCGGCCTTGCTGACGCCAACGCCGAAGCCACTGCTGCTGAGGCGACCAAAAAGTCCGCGGAGCAACTACGGCGAAGCCGACACCCAACGACCCCACCGACAGGTGACATCTTACCCAGCTCAGAAGGGCAGCTAGCGACAATGCACTACGAGGACCTCTCTTCATCGTCAGACAGCGACGAAAGAGGGGTCTGACTGCGGTCCGACCAGGACCCTCGCCCTAAACCCTCACGCCCTTGCGCTGGTTGCAGGGCAAACCATCCCAGGGCAGACTGCAAATTCCGTGACGCACTCTGCCATGAGTGCGGGAAACGAGGCCACATCAGTCGAGTCTGTCGCAGTTTACCGGGACCAAGTCAGGCCTCAAAGGGAACCAACTTTCGCCAATCGGCAGGAAACCGTCCTGTAAGGCGAGATCCAGCAAACCACTCCTACAGATATCGAGCGTTGCAGAAAGAAGAAGTTCACCCTACTATCACTATAGGTCACGCCTCAGCCATGGATGCTAAGAAGATTCGAGTTACAGTAGCCATAGAGAACCAACCCTGCCACATGGAGGTCGATTCGGGATCGTCCCTCTCGATGGTGTCGTGGAAGACATTAAAGCAACTCATTCCTACCATCCAACGCCAAGACCTTCGAATGCAACGTCTCATCCTTAAAGACTACCAAGGGAATCGGATCCCTGTGGTCGGGTCTTGTCGAGTCCACGTCTCGTTTAAAAAGCATACGGCATACTTACCTCTAACGATCTTCGATAGGGACAGGCCTAGTTTGTTGGGCCTCCAATGGTTTGCGCCACTCGGCATCAAACTAGCCGGCGTGAACTGAGTCGGTGATTGCGAGTGGGAGGAGGACCTTATGTCTGAATTCAGCGATGTCTTCGCAGATCGTCTGGGTGAGTATAAGGGGACCCCAATTTCATTTAGCCTCGACCCTAAGGTCGCCCTGATCCATTTAAAGCCCCGTCGAGTTCCGTTCGCCCTTAAGGCCAAGATAGATGAACAACTTGACAAACTAATTAAACAAGGGGTACTGCAACCCATTGATCATTCTCCATGGGAAACTCCTATCGTAACCCCCATTAAGCCAGATGGGTCAATCCGAATCTGTGGGGACTACCGGGCCACTCTAAACCACGCCCTCCAGCAGAACGCGTATCCAGTGCCGGTGGTGCAGCACCTCCTTCATTCCCTGGGAGGCGGAAAGGTTTTTGCTAAATTAGATTTAGCTCAAGCCTATCAACAATTGCCCGTGGATAATAAAACAGCCCAAGCTCAAACGATAGTAACACACAGAGGTGCTTTTAAATGTACCCGATTGCAATTTGGGGTAAGTGTAGCCCCGGGAATATTCCAAAGTTTAATGGAACGATTATTGCAGGGAATCAAGGGCGCGGTTCCGTATTTTGATGACGTATTAATTGCAGCTCCTAGTAAAAAAAATTCTGCAGAATCGTTTAAAATGTGTTCTTAAAAAATTCCAAGAAGCGGGACTGAAAGTAAAAAGGGATAAATGTCATCTGTATACCGACAGTGTTGAATTTCTAGGTTATCGCATTGATAGTCAGGGTATTCACCCAATTGAGAGTAAATTAAGGGCGATAAAAAATGCTCCCAGACCCCGTAACAAAACTGATCTCCAGGCATTTTTAGGCCTTATCAATTTCTATAATGTGTTTTTACCGCATAAGGCGACTGTGGCTGAACCGTTACACCGGTTATTAGATAAGAAAGCATTGTGGGTTTGGGGTTACCGAGAGGAAAAAGCGTTTCGAAATGTAAAAGATTTACTTACATCTGATTCTGTACTTATGCAATATAATGAAACATTACCCTTGGTTATAACTTGTGATGCCTCACCGTTTGGGGTGGGCGCTATTTTGAGCCATGTGCTGCCTAATGGAAACGAGGCCCCCGTTGCATACTTTTCGAAGACTCTTTCCCATGCAGAACATAACTATGGACAAATAGATAAGGAAGCTCTTGCAATTGTGTCAGCCATAAAAAAATTCCATGAGTATGTATATGGAAGGACATTTACAATTGTAACTGAACACAAACCTTTACTGGGGATAATCGCTGGGGACAAACCAACCCCCTATATATTGTCCCCAAGAATGACTCGATGGTCAGAGTTCCTAGCTGCTTATAATTATCGATTGTTATATCGACCGGGGAAAGCCATTCCCCACGCCGACGCACTCAGCAGAGCACCGCTACCAGAGATTCTCGACGATCCGGCACCAACAGTATCGGCGTTACAAATCGAAACGCTCAACTTGCCCCCTATGACCGCTCGAGATATCGCAAGGGAGACCAGACGAGATCACACCTTAGCTCGAGTCCTAGGCTGGGTAGAACGTGGATGGACATTGGACCAGGTCCCAGATGACTTTGCGCCATTTAAATCAAGGCAGACTGAACTTTTTTCGCAAAAAGGCTGTGTCATCTGGGGCGATAGAGTCGTCGTTCCAGAATGACTCCAAAAGACGCTGTTACAAATCTTGCACGAAGGACATCCCGGGATCGTGCGGATGAAGGCACTCGCATGGAGCTACGCTTGGTGGCCAGGCATGGACCGACACATCGAGCAATGGGTCAAAGCCTGCACTAAGTGCCAACAAACCAGCAACGCACTGCCAAAAGCTGCACCGACCAAGTGGGAGACACCACGTGGACCCTGGTCCAGAATCCACCTGGATTTCTCAGGGCCGATTAAAGGACATACATTGCTGTTGACTGTCGATGCATACTCTAATTGGTTAGAAATTCATCGAATGGCCAATACAACCTCCGAGGCAGTCATTGAAGTCCTTAATAGACTCTTTGCAACTCATGGATTGCCGGACGTCCTGGTGTCCGACAACGGACCACAGTTTACAGCACTAATGTTTGAACAGTACCTTGCTGACAACGGCATCCGCCATGCACTCACCTCGCCGGCGCATCCTGCTACCAACGGCCGAGCGGAACCCATGGTACAATTTGTAAAAAAGACTTTGCAAAAAGTGGACTATGATAATCTTGACGAAAAAATAAACCGCATTCTACTTCTACAAGACATCACTCCGCACAGCGTAACCGGCAGAACTCCCGCAGAACTTCTCATGGGGCGAAAACTCCGTTCCCGCCTCGACTGACTGCACCCTGCTTACGAGCCAGAAAAGCCTGCAGGATCCAGCGGACGCTACCGTACCTTCAAGGTAGGCGACCCCGTTTATGCAAGAAATTTATCGGGTGATCCGGTTTGGATTGAAGCAACGATAATACGCGAGACTGGGCCCAAATCCTATATTGTAAAATGTGTTGATGAAAGACTATGGAAACGACATATTGACCAATTACGGTCATGACTCATATCGGCCAGGCAACAAGTCCCCCACAACCAAACTGAGGGGGGGGAGGAATGGAAGAAGACGACATTCCAGGGAACCTGTTCCAAGAAAGCGATGAATCAAGTGAAACTCAGGAAATGGAGCAGGAGGAAGAATCGTACGCTCCAAGGGAAATCACACCAGAACGAGAAGCTGAGCCACTGCCAAACAACATCCTACCTCAACAGGACTGCACGCAGCCAGTCCAAAAAAAATCTGATAGACCCAAAAAACAACCGTCCTATTTGAAGGACTATGTAGTCACACAATAATTGAGGAGCCAGGAGGAAGGGGTGTTATGTATGTAAATAGTTAAAATAAAAGCGAGCTTGGGGTAAAGTGCAGGGTTCTGGCCCTGCACTTCTGATTGGTTGTTAAGCGGCTCGATCGGATTGGTTGGGTTCAGAGAATCCGATTGGCCCTTAACGAAGGACTCTTATTGTTTTTGGAGCAAGTGTTTTACAGCTCCCTATTGGGTATTTCACATTAAGGTTGCCTATATAAGGCAAAGTTGTTGTTATTAAAGACACAAGTCACTATGTAATAAAGAGCTGAAAGTTCACCAACTGAGATTGTCTCCATTCATTTCACCCATGCCTGAAACCATATCAGATAGATCACTGAATGATTCTGTGAGCAACTCAATCTGCCTGCCTGCTTTTCCTGATTTTGGGTAAAAGTTGCTCTTTTTTATAAAAAATTCCATATTTACATACATGGTGTGTTATGAATTAATTTTGTGAGTTTGCTTGCTAGCAAATTTTAAGTGACAGACTGAGTTAGCTGATGGCAGATAGATTGATCTCTGAATGAATCTGTGATTCTGTGAGCAACTCAATCTGCCTGCCTGCTTTGCCTGATTTTGGGTAAAAGTTGCTCTTTTTTATTAAAAAAAAAAATCAATATTTATATAAATGTTTATAATATTTACATACAAGCCATGCCCAGCCAGTTACCTGACCACCAAACCACACCCACAAATTAGGCCATACCCACAGAACTGATTAGTGATCCCTGGGATTTAAAATTATGAGTTTGGTAGTCCCTGAGGTCCAAAAGGTTGGCAACCCCTGTTCTATCTTATTATTAACACACTCTGATGCTAAGGAGTTCTACTCCCCCTCTCCACCTGAAAATTTTTTTGTTCCAACTGCAGTTGAGCTAAGCAACACCCAGGCTCCTTGCTGTCTCCTTCTTGCTCACACAGCAAATACTGTTTCAGTTTCCAAATAGCCCTGAACTCTCTCACACACTGACAGGATGCTAGCCAGATGAATACCAATGGATGCTGGTAGGCAGAGCCATAATTCCCCCCCCCCCCTTATTTTCCTCCCAAAAACTTGCCTGATCACATAGTTTTGTAGCGAAGCACGGGTACCCTACTAATAGAATTATATATCTGTCAGGTTTCCAAGTGATAAAACCCATTCAATTACACCACATTATATTGTAAATTAGAAACAGTCCACAAAAGTCACATTCCCCGATAAAAGGAAATCAACATTGCCTGGTGTTTTCTGTTGTGTCTTTGGAAATGATGCCAGGAGTCGGTGACTTAGTATCAAGCTCTTTTTATTGATGTGGGAACCGAACTGGTGCTATAGGAAAAGTTCGCGACTTTTATTCCTTTAGCCGTGGCGGCCGCGGCCAATGGCACCGCTTTGAATCTCCCGCAATTCGAATGGACCAATCGCGGGAGATTCCTAGCGAGCCAATCAGCGCGGCTCGCCTAACCAATCAGAGTGCCCCGCGCTTTGGCCAATCAAAGTGCGGGGATCTCAAGAATGCTAATGAGGGGACAGAACACCCCTCCCCTCTTGGTTTAGTCCTTACGTCGCGTAGTCCCGTAGGTAGGCGGGGCTCCGTCTTAGCCTACTGGACCTGCGCAGCTCAGTCGTAGGTTGGATCCCGGCCGGTTCGGTCGGGGTCTCTGCTTCTCCGGATGCCGTCGTGGGAACCGGTTGGTCGGTCGGGCCGAGCCGCTCTCCGTAGCTCCCTCCTGGGCTTTCCGGGTTGGTTGAGCTGCGGGTTTCGCCGCTCCCGCTCGGTCTCCCCGGGTCGGTCGAGCTGGCCTGGCTGTCTCTTCCTGGCGAGGGGTCGTGCTGGCTGCTTTCCGGTAAGTATGGTTGGTTTATTCTTCTTTGGTTTTGGTCCCCTGGGTATTCCCTCCCCTCTTGGTTTGTGTTGTGGGGGTTGGTTTTGCCTGCTTGTGCGTCGGTGGTCTCTTGGGTGGTCATCCTCGATCTTAATTGGTCGATGTGGCGTTTCCATGCTCGTCCATCTGTTGTTTGTAGCCGGTACGAGTGTGGGCCTGTTATTTGTGTGATGACGGCCGGTACCCATAACAGGTCTCCCGTCAGGTTTTTTGCGTATACAGGGTCGCCTGGTGCGAAGGTTCGGTGTTTGCTGGTTGAGTCTGGGGGCTTCTCTGGGTTATACGTGGGGTGTAATCTGTCAAGTGGGGACCTTACTTTCCTCCCCATTAACAGTTCGGCTGGGCTCTTATTCGTTGTGGTATTTGGGGTTATGTGTTGGGTGAAGAGTAATTTATTTATTTTATCCTGGATCTCCCTGTGGTCTATTTTCCGGATGGTTTTCTTAGTGAATTGTACCATCCGTTCCGCCCTACCGTTTGCCGCCAGATGCACTGGTGCTGTCAGCGCGTGTCGGATGCCCCTTTCCACTAGGAAATTTTCAAATTCTAGCGAGGTGAATTGGGGCCCGTTGTCGGAAACAACGACGTCTGGGAGGCCATGCGTTGCAAAGAGTTTGCCGAATTCCTTGGTCATGGCCTCCGTGGTTGTTCTCATGTTGCTTACCTCCAGCCAGTTGGAGTAAGCATCTACTGTTATTAGGAAGGTGTGTCCTTTTGTGGGCCCGGCGAAGTCTATGTAGATCCTAGACCAAGGTCCCCTTGGGGTTTCCCACTCTAGGACGGGTGCTGTGGGTGGGCTTGGCCTAGTTTCCTGGCATCGTTGGCACCTTGCTACCCATGTCTCAATCTGTTTGTCCATCCCTGGCCACCAAGCGTAACTTCTGGCCAGGGCTTTAGTCCTAACGATGCCAGGGTGCCCCTCATGTAATAGTTCCAGAACCTTCCCTTGTAGTTTTTCTGGAATGACCACCCTATCCCCCCATAGTATGCACCCTTTTAATAACGAGAGTTCCGTTTGCCGGTTCTGGAATGTCTTGACTGACTCGTCGTTGTCCCTTTCCGGCCACCCTTTCTCTACCCAATGCAACACCCGCGCCAGACGTTTGTCTTTATTAGTTTCTCCGGCAATGTCTGACGCGGTTATGGGTAGGTTGGGTAGAGTCTCTATACTGAGGGTGGTCGTCGTGGGTGCTGGGTCGGTGTCAGGTTCCGATAGCGGCGAGCGGCTTAAGGCATGGGAGATCGTCTTACCCAGTCTGTGTATGAGTCCGTAGTTGTAGGCCGCCAGGAACTCGGACCACCTTGTCATTCGGGGAGACAGAATGTTCGGGGTGGCCCGGTTCCCTGCAAGGATTCCCAGCAGCGGCTTGTGGTCGGTTATGATGGTAAATGTCCGGCCGTAGAGATACTCGTGGAATCTTTTGACTGCGGCAATGAAAGCCAGAGCCTCTTTGTCCAGCTGGCTATAGTTCCGCTCCGGTTTGGTGAGGGTCCTTGAAAAGAACGCGATGGGTGCTTCTTTTCCGTCGGGGAGGGTATGGCTGAGGACAGTGTCGACGCCGAAGGGTGATGCGTCGCATGTGATGGCCAGAGGTAGGGTCTCGTTGTATTGTATAAGGACGGCATCCGAAGTGAGGAGGTCCTTTGTTCTCTGGAAGGCGGCTTGCTCACATTTCCCCCAAGTCCAGGTCGCCGCCTTGTCCAGGAGCCTATGCAAAGGCTCCGCCGCCGTCACCTTTTGGGGCAGGAAGACATTGTAAAAGTTAAGTAGCCCCAGGAATGCCTGTAGCTCTGTCTTCGACTTGGGTGTGGGGGCTTCTTCGATGGCCTTGATTTTTTGGTTTGTGGGGTGAATGCCGTGACAGTCTAGGAGATATCCTAGGAATTCAACCCGTTCCGTGTATAATTGGCATTTCTCCCTCTTTACCTTGAGCCCGCTCTCTTTGAATTTGGTTAGGACCTCCCTTAGGCGACCCTCTAGTTCGGCTTGGTTGGTTGCCGACACTAAGACGTCGTTGAAGTAAGGTACCACCCCCTTGTTGCCTTGTAATAGCCTTTCCATTAGGCTTTGGAATATTCCAGGTGCCACGCTGACTCCGAATTGGAGCCGGTTGCATTTAAATGCTCCCCGGTGGGTGACTATAGTTTGCGCTTCTGCCGTTTCCTCGTCGACTGGCAACTGTTGGTATGCCTGGGCGAGGTCGAGTTTGGCGAAAACCTTGGCCCCTCCCAGTGAATGCAGTAGGTGTTGCACTACTGGGACGGGGTAGGCGCTTTGTTGCAACGCGCCATTTAGGGTGGCCTTATAGTCCCCACAGATCCTCACCGACCCATCGGGCTTGATCCGGGTGACTATGGGGGTTTCCCACCAGGCGTGGTCTATTGGTTGTAGGAACCCTTGTTTGACGAGCTTGTCAATTTGCTCGTCTATCTTGGGTTTAAGTGCGAATGGCACCCGCCTTGGTTTCAGGCATTTTGGGGGGACGTTTGGGTCTAGGCTAAATGATATAAGGGGACCTCGGTACTTGCCTAGGTTTCCGTCGAAGACCTCTTGGAATTCCCGGGCTAGTTGTTGCTCCCAGCTGTCGTCGGTGATGTGGTCGATTCCCGTGACTGCGATGCTGAGCAGGGCGAACCATTGCAGTCCCAGTAGGCTTGGGCGGTCGCGATCGACGATTGTCAGGAGAAGCCTTTCGGTGCGCCCTTTGTAAGTTACGTTGAACTGTCCGGTTCCGACTACCGGGATGCGGTTTCCCTGGTAGTCTTTTACAATTAGTCTCTGGCTGTCTAGGCCTTTCCTTTGGATGGTAGGCACCAAGCGCTTTATTTCTTGCCATGCTGTCATGGAGAGGTAGGACCCGGAGTCCACCTCCATTTTGTATGGCTCGCCTTCGATGCCTACCTCCACGTAGACCTTCCGGGCGTCATTGGTTGTGGCGTGGTTGATGGTGACCGTCTGATGGGTCTCCTCTCTTCGCCGGGTCTCGCCGCCTCCTAGGGATCGTCCGTTCCGGTCCCATCTGTTGTCAGAGGGGCGATCTCTGGTCCGGGGTGGTGTGTTCTCTCGCCTCCGTTCGCTCTGGTCCCATCGTGGCGGGCTGCGGTTCTTTTTGAGGCGGCAGACGCGGGCGATGTGTCCCTTCTTGTCACAATGCTGGCAGATCGACTCGAAAAACCGGCATTCGGACCTGGGGTGGTCGCCTCCGCAACCGGCACAGTTGGTCCTCGACTTACGACCCCGCCGGTTCCATGGGTCGCGGCCTGCCTGGAGGCGATGAATCTCCTCCTCCTCGTCGGAAGTGCCCGATGCCAAGTGGAAATCGCCCTGGTGGGTGGTCGTCTCGGGTTGGGCCTCGGCCGACCTTGCAGGGTGGTTGTTCCCGCTGCAGTCCCCAGCGTTCGGTCAGCGCATGCGGTCAGCGGATGTTCGGGTCGCTTCGGCAGCTGCAGCTTCAGTGAGGGTATCTGCAAGGTTGATGTTGCCCTTGGCCATCAGCCGACTCTGGAGGATGGGGTCCCACAGGCCGAGCACGATTCGGTCTCGCAGGGCGTCGTTCAGGTTGTCGAATTCGCACAGCCCCCCTAGGTGCTGTAGTTCGGCGACGAAGTCGCTGAAACTCTCACCCGACCGTTGGTCCCAACGGTAGAACTCATTGCGTCGGATTAGGATGGGCACCTCTGGGGCGTAGTGCCACCGAAGTATTGGCTCGAGGACGTCCCAGTCCATCGCGGTCGCATCGGCGGGTTTGGCAAGTGCTTTGGCCATCTTAAATACCTCGGTCCCGCAGTGGGTCAGGAAGACGGCTCGCTTCATGTGGCCGGTGGCATCCTTCAGGTCGCTGCACTTGAGGAACATGCGGAATCTGTCGGAGTACGATTCCCAGTCCTCGCTGGCGGGGTTGAAGGGTGCGGGGGTGCAATTTTCGCCATCGTGGAGATTCGTCTGGCTTCCGTCGGACACGTGCTTCGGTTCAGGATCTGGATCCCACCTTCGTCGCCAGTGTTGTGACTTCGGAAATGATGCCAGGAGTCGGTGACTTAGTATCAAGCTGTTTTTATTGATGTGGGAACCGAACTGGCGCTATAGCAAAAGTTCACGGCTTTTATTCCTTTAGCCACGGCAGCCGCGGCCAATGGCACCGCTTTGAATCTCCCGTGATTCGAATGGACCAATCGCGGGAGATTCCTAGCGAGCCAATCGGCGCGGCTCGCCTAACCAATCAGAGTGCCCCGCGCTTTGGCCAATCAAAGCGCGGGGATCTCAAGAATGCTAATGAGGGGACAGAACATTTTCAAACTCCAGTTCTCAGCAAGGACAGCCTCTCTTCCCATGGGAAGAAAAGTCACCTAGCCAAAACAGTCCTCACTATCTATTCACTCCTCCCACCTTAAAAATGTGGCAAGCCCGAAACGCCCTTCCCTTACACAAGTAAAGAGAAAGAAAAGGAATTATATGAGTAGAATATAGAGCTAAATAAAATGGCTACACATATGTCTATTTTGGGCTCAACAATATCATTATCTCATCACCCATAGTTTCATGTCTGAATCTGGAGAGAAGTATGGCTATTGCATAACTGAGCCCTGAGAAAGAAATAGGTAACCCTCCTTACCAGCCAACTATCTATTGCATTCTTCAAAAAATAGTAGAAGGACTTTGGCTTGTTTTGGTGATGACTGAATTGTCATCAAAACATTGAAGCATATGCAAATGTTTGAAACCCTTTGATTCCCAAGGAGTTAGTTAAACATTTCCACTGACTCCTTCAATAACCAAGATTCATCCAGCTGATCAAACCTTCCTCTAGTTTACCATGTTAATTCCCACTATGGCCAGACAATTTAAACTATCTACAATAATAGCCAGTCAGGTGGCAGTAAGTACCCTCCTGTGCTTGATTCCCACGCCCATGCCTTAAAAGGGAAAGTAAGACCAGAATTGTAATTGCACAGAAAAAAATCTTTCTGGGAAATCCCCACAATAGTCTGAAAGCAAAAACATTTCACAAAGCACTGACAAACCACTCCTATGTCATTACCAAGAAGGCAATTGTATCCAGGAATTGAAGCAATCTTTATCTTTTTAAAGATCCCCACAACTTCAGATTTCAAATTCCATTGTTTAATAATGTGCAAAATGGTTTTATTTAACCTGAATCTCAAAATATTCATCCTCCTTGGATAATCTTAATTTATTCAATAGGTTAACATATGAAGATTGTTATAGTTTCAGGCATGAGTAAAATGAATGGAGACAGTCTTAGTTGGTGAACTTTCAGCTCTTGATTACATAGTGACTTGTAACTTGTATAACAACTCTGCCTTATATAGGCAACCTTAATGTGAAATAACCAATAGGGAGCTGTAAAACGCTAGCTCCAGAACCAATAAGAGTCCTTCGTTAAGGGCCAATCGGATTCTCTGAACCCAACCAATCCGATCGAGCCGCTTAACAACCAATCAGAAGTGCAGGGCCAGAACCCTGCACTTTACTCCAAGCTCGCCTTTATTCAACTATTTACATACATAACAAAGATAATTTGTGTTAAGTCTGGGCGGTAGGTCCCAAGGAGAGACAGGACTCGAGGTAGTAACAACAGCTCTTTCTTAGGAAATCAGATACTGAGACAAAACTGGCAGCTCTTTTAATAGAGCTGGCTGCGGCTAGGCAGCCTATGACATGCTTTTGAGCTGGCCGCGCTTGGTTTTACCCAATCACGGCAGCTCATATACGGACCAATCAGGCTTGCTTATTTTGTCCAATCACGGCCTGGCTTTTCCAGACCAATAGGAATGCGGGCCTACAAGCCTGCTAGTATGGAACACCCCTCCTCTCTTGGTTTCATCCAAGGGGTGGGGTTACGTAGTCACGCAAGTAGGCGGGTCTTCGTACCTGCCTACTAGACTTGCACAGTTCACAATGTCTCTGTTCGCCATCGAGTTCGGATGGGCTCCATGTCGCTCTGAAGCTACTCAATGGAACTGCCTGGAAGGGTGAGCCGGTCCTATAGCTGCGACTCCCACCTGGTGATTCTGGGTCGGTTGAGTTGTTTGCTCTGCTGCTCCCGCCTGGGTTCTCCGGGCTGGTAGAGCTTGTCTGGCTGCTGCTTCCAGGTGAAGTACCCGTCTGCCACGACTCCCTTCTGGCTGGTAAATATGGTTGGTTTTTATTTAATGTTTGTGGGGGGTGTTCTGCTTGCACAGGTGTTTGTTCTTTTTCCGCACTTGAGGTTCCCCCTTCCCCCCCCCTGATTTCTTGGTTAGAGTCTATGAGGGGGGAAGTGGCCAGCCTGGATCTTAGCTGGTCAATGTGGCATTTCCACGACCTCCCATTGGTGGTCTCGAGCCGGTAGGAGCGGGAGCCTGTGATTTGGGTGATTTTTGCAGGGATCCAAAGTGGGGCCCCTGTAAAGTTTTTGGCAAAAACAGTGTCTCCTACCTTGAAAACACAGTGCTTGCTGCTGGAACCAATGGGTTTTTCCGGGGTGTAAGCAGGATGCAGGCGGTCTAGAGGTGACCTGAGTTTTCTGCCCATTAGAAGTTCTGTTGGGGTCTTGTTGGTCGTGGTATTCGGTGTGATATGCTGTAGGAGAAGCATCTTGGAGATTTTTTCATGGATGTTGCCATGTTCCATTTTGTGCAGTGTTTTTTGTTTTTGTTTTTTTGTAAATTGAACCATGCATTCAGCTTTACCATTCGCCACCGTGAACTGGTGATGCCAATGCGTGTCGGATGCCGCAGTCTGCCAAGTATTGCTCAAAAGCCAAGGCAGTAAATTGTGGGCCATTGTCAGATACTATAATGTCTGGCAGACCATGCGTGGCAAAAAGTCTATTTAATTTTTTGATGACAGCTTCCGTGGTGGTTGTCTTCATTGTGCTCACCTCGAGCCAATTGGAATAAGCTTCAACAGTGATTAAGAAGGTATGCCCCTTGGTTGTCCCTACAAAGTCAATATGGATGTGCGACCAAGGGCCTCTGGGTGTTTCCATTCTAATGGTGGGGCTTTTGGGGGAGCCGAGCGAGTCTCCTGGCATCTGTTACAAGCGGCAACCCAGGTTTCAATTTGCTTGTCCATGCCTGGCCACCAAGCATAGCTCCTGGCCAGGGCCTTCATGTGCACAATACCGGGGTGCCCTTCATGTAACAAGTCTAAAACTTTTTTCTGTAGTGTCTCTGGTATTACTACCCGGTCTCCCCACCAACACGCACCCTTTTTGCGAAAAGAGTTCAGTTTGCCAGTTTTTAAATGGTTTAAAAAGTTCATTTGGCTCAGTTTCTGGCCATCCCCTCTCCACCCAGCTGAGAACTCGCACCAAACGTTTGTCCCTTTTAGTTTCGTGAGCGATATCTTGCGCGGTGACTGGTGGCATAGGTATCGTTTCAATTTGCAAGACTGGTAATGTGGGTGCTGGGTCATCTTGCAAATCCGGCAAGGGGGAACGGCTTAAGGCATCAGCGTGCGAGATAGTTTTGCCTGGGCGATGTATCAATTTGTTATTGTAAGTGGCAAGAAATTCAGACCATCTTGTCATTCTGGGTGACAAGATGTATGGAATGGGTTTGTCACCCAGTAATATGCCAAGTAGGGGCTTATGGTCTGTAATAATGGAAAATGTCCTACCATAAATGTATTCGTGGAATATCTTTACTGTGGAAACAATGGCGAGAGCTTCTTTGCCCAGCTGGCTATAGTTCCTCTCTGGCTTGGACAAGGTTCTGGAAAAGAAGGCAACGGGGGCTTCTGTTCCATTTGGCAAAACGTGGCTCAGGATGGCACCAACACCGAAAGGCGATACGTTGCAAGTAACAGTCAATGGTAGTGTTTCATTATATTGAATAAGGACTGCGTCTGAAGTCAAAAGGTTTTTTATTTGGTGAAAAGCGTGCTCTTTTCTCCGTCCCCAAATCCAGGAAGCCTTTTTATCCAGGAGTCGATGCAGGGGTTCAGCGACTGTTGCTTTTTGGGGTATGAAAATGTTACAGAAGTTAATGAGTCTGAGGAAGGCTTGGAGATCCATCTTGTTCTTTGGTCTGGGGGTGTTTTTGATGGCTTTCAATTTTTTGTCTGTGGGGTGAATTCCCTGCTTGTCAAGGAGGTATCCAAGAAATTCAACCCTTTCAGTTGGCACTTTTCCTTTTTCACCTTGAGGCCAGCGTCTTTGAATTTCTGTAGGACTGCCCTCAGTCATTTTTCCAATTGTTTTTTGGTTGGGGCTGCTACAAAAACGTCGTCGAAATAGGATATGACTCCTTTAATACCCTGCAGCAATCTCTCCATTAGACTTTGAAAAATCCCCGGTGTGATGCTGACCCCAAACTGGAGCCGGTTACATTTGAATGCCCCTCTATGTGTCACTATAGTTTGGGCTTCAGAGGTTTCAGCATCGACTGGCAGTTGTTGATAAGCTTGCGCCAGGTCGAGCTTTGCAAATATTCTGCCACCCCCTAGTGAGTGTAGGAGATGTTGGACCACCGGCACCGGGTAGGCGCTCTGCTGCAATGCGTGGTTGAGGGTGGCCTTGTAGTCACCACAAATTCTCAGGGAGCCATCTGGTTTGATGGGGGTGACAATTGGGGTCTCCCAACGGGCATGATCAATGGGTTCTAACATGCCTTGCGCTATTAGTTTGTCTAATTGTTCGTCTATTTTATGCTTGAGAGCAAAAGGCATTCAGCGTGGTTTGAGATGGATAAGAGCGATGTAAGGGCTAAGAGTAAGGGAGATAGGGGACCCCTTGTACTTGCCTAGATTTTCACTGAAGACTTCTTGGAAGTCCCGAATGAGTGCTGCTTCCCAGTCTTCGTCTTCTGTGTGGTTGATGCCTGCCATCTCGATCCCCAACGGTACGAACCACTGCAACCCGAGTAGGCTGGGTCGGTCTTTATCGACGATTGTGAGTGGTAGGATGGTGGTGTGGTTCTTGAAGGAAACTTTAAAATGTCCAGTGCCAGCGACCAGAATGCGGTTACCTTGATGGTCTCTTAATATTAGTTTCTGGTCGCTTAGCTCTTGGCGGCGGATGCTGGGAATCAGTCATTTTATGGTCCTCCAAGAGACCATAGAGAGGGAGGAGCCGGAGTCTACCTCCATGGTACAAGGTTGATTTTCAATGGTGACCTCTACACGTATCTTTCGTGCGTCTATTGATGATGCGTGGCCGATGATGATTGTTTGGTGCATTTCTTCTCTTCTGGGTACATCGCTGAATTTCCTGGGTCGGCTGTCCCAGTTCCATCGGCCATCATTATGGCGGTCCCGGTTCATGGTGGGGGTGCCATCTATTCTTCTTGGGCTGTTTCCCCGTCGTCGGGGGCTGGCATTTCGTTTGTTGCGGCATACTTTGGCAATATGCCCTCATTTTTTGCAAAAACGGCAAACAGCATCCAGAAACTTGCATTCAGAATGTGGGTGATTCCCTCCGCAGCCGGCACATTGGTAACTTGACTTACGACCGCGCTGGTCTCGTCGCTCGTGTTCCAACTGAAGTCTGTGAATTTCTTCTCCTTCACTGTCAGAAGGGGATTCGATGTCGCCGTGGTGGGTGGATGCTGCATGTTTTTCTGCTGCGGTTGCCGTCTCGCTGGTAGGTTAGCGGTCGGTTCCATTTGAACACCGCATTTGCACTGCTGACTTACAGGTGGCCTCGGCTGCAGTGGCTTCAGCTATGGCATCAGTGATGGAGATGTCCCCTTTAGCCATCAGTCGGCTTTGAAGAGTTGGGTCTTTCAATCCGAGGACGACTCGGTCACGCATGGCCTCATCTTGATTGGTGAATCCACACAAGCCTCCTTGGTCCCTCAGATTGGCTATGAACTCTCCGATGCTCTTGCCCTCGCGCTGATCCCTCTGATAAAAGTCATGCCGATGGATGAGAGTCAGCACCGCTGGGGCATAGTGATTCTGGAGGATGGGAGCTAGGGTATCCCAATCCATTGTCTTGACTTCTGCAGGCTTTGGGAGTGCCTTGGCCATTTTAAAAACGGCCGGTCCACAGTGTGTTAGAAAAACCATTCGCTTCTTGCTGCCGGTGGTGTCCTTCAGATTGTTTGATTCCAAGAACATTTGGAAACGATCAATGTAGACTCCCAGTCCTCACTGGGCGGATTGAATAGTGCGGGTGGCATGGCGCTGCTGGCCATTTTGCTGGTCTTCTCTGCGCTATCTGCCATGTGCTAGTCAGCTCTGTTGTCTCAGTATCCCATCCTCGTCACCAGTGTTAAGTCTGGGTGGTGGGTCCCAAGGAGAGACAGGACTCTTTATTAGGAAATCAGATACTGAGACAAAACTCCTAGCCGCAGCAGCTCTTTTTATAGAGCTGGCTGCGGCTAGGCAGCCTATGACATGCTTTTGAGCTTGCCACGCTTGATTTTACCCAATCACAGCAGCCCGTATAGGACCAATCAGGCTTGCTTATTTTGTCCAATCACGGCTCGGCTTTTCCGGACCAATAGGAATGCAGGCCTACAAGCCTGCTAGTATGGAACAATTTGGAATGAATAATTTATCAGAGAAATGTATGTCCCACTATCTAATTGCTTTGCATAATACTATACTATATGCCAGGAGTGTCAAACTCAAGGCCTGGAGGCCAAATCTAGCCCATGGGATGCTTACATCTGGCCCACAGGGCTACCCTGGAAACAGTGAATGACCAGCCAACAGTGCCTCTGCCAGGAAAAATGTTTTCGCTGGCAGAGGGTTACAGGCAGCCATTGCAGCTGAAAATGGAGCTCACAAGGGCTGTATGTGGCCCTCCTGGGCTGTTTTCACTGGCAGAGGGTTGCAGGAGGCCGTTGCAGCCAGAAACAGAGCTTGGGAGCCCGTTTTTAGTGGCAGAATGCTCGGGCCACCAAAGGCACCTATACGAATGATGTCCAGCTGGCCATGCCCACCTGGCCACCCCCATCCACCCCCAAGGTCAAACACAATCCTGATGCAGCCCTCAATGAAATCGAGTTTGACACCCCTGCTATATGCTATCCACAATTTCTCCTTTTATTCCTTTTTCTCTAAGATAATATTACATGGATAGAGCAAGTAACCATGTCGTATGTGTAAGGTTACAGAATACAGCTCAAGTGTGAAAATATGCATGGAAACATTTTTAAAATGATGAAAGTTACAAAATGTGCCAGAGACACTATACTCCTTTGAACTTTTGTTCCCACTACAATGGTTATCTGATACACAATTGTAAGTAGAGATAAAAACTATTTAGCCGGTATAATGAAAACTATTATTCTGGTATAAGTATTTATTCCAATTCAGATTGCCAAAACCATTTAGATTATCAAGGATTATTAATCCCTTTCATTTCATATGCAATTATCCTCTCAAATGGCAGCTAGTTCCAGCCAGCCAAGAAATTTTTTTTTTTTTTGTAAAAGTTTTATTGATTTTAACAACAGACAAAAAACATATAAGACATAAAACATGACATAAAAAAAATAAAAAATAAAAATAAAAAATTTAAACATTCTTCATAAATTTACAGTTATCGGTTGGTTTACCACTCCCTTTTGTGCATCCATTTCATAGTCATCAGAATAATTATATTACATAATAACTCACATTATCAATCATCAATAAAATATCCCAATATCATTATTGAACAATCATTTGACTATAATTTTACTAATTCATACTTAAGCGAGATAACTATAATTAGGTTAAATTATTTTATGACAAATCATGAAATCATATCAAATCTATCATAATAAAATATTCTTAAGAATTATCAAAACCAAGAAAAATTATATATTCATTATTTCCTAAATTTCTAAATATTCTATTATCATATTGTATTATCTAACCATTGATAAAAAAGATCCCAAATTTCATAAAATTGTTTATCTTCTTGTTCTCTAATTTCAAATGTCAATCTACTCATTTCAGCACATTCCAATATTTTCTTAATAATTTCTTCCTCTATTGGTATTTTCTCACTCTTCCAATGTTTAGCAAATACAATCCTAGCTGCTGTTAATACATTTACAATCAAATATTTTAAATCTTTATTATATATATCAAGTACGATTCCCAATAAAAAAATCTCTGGTTTCAAATCTATGTGTTTCTTTATCATTTTTTCCAGCCATATGCGAATTCTAGTCCAATATTTCCTGGCCTCCTCACAAGTCCACCACATATGGTAATATGAGCCAGGTATCTGATGACATTTCCAGCACTTTTCAGATTTATTCTTGAACCTTCTTGCTATTCTTGTCGGGGGAAAGTGCCACCTGTAAAACATCTTATACAAATTTTCTTTATATGCTGTTGACATTGTCATTTTATAATTTTGTGACCACAGTTTTTGCCATTTCTCTAAATCAATCCCATATCCGAAATTCTTCCCCCAAGCAATCATTGTTTCTTTAACTTGTTCTTCCTCTAATTTAATTTCCAACAAATAACTATATAATTTTTTAATCACTTTTTCATCAGTACCTGTCAAAATCCTATCTAAGTCAGTCAATTTATCATAAAATCCTTTTATTTTAGAATCTTTAAGATACCTTGCATGTATTTGCGCATGTGAAAACCAATTCATCTTTATACCTTGTTCTTCTAAATTTTGCATCGTTTTAAGTTCACCCTTTTCATCCAATATTTCCCCTTATCTAACTGTTTGTTCCTTCTTATAAGTTATAGGATACGAAAAAGCTTCAATAGTTGATAACCAAACTGGAATTTTCAAATAACATTGTTTGTTAGTTTTCTCCCAATTCAACCATAACGATTCCCGTATATAATGCCTTCTAAAATAACCCTGTGATTTAGTTCCCTTATACCATAAAAAAGCATGCCAACCTAATAATAAATCATGACCTTCTAATGTCAACAATCTAGTCTTTCTTAACGTTATCCATTCTTTAACCCACATTAAGTTTGCAGCTTGATAATACAACTCCCAATTAGGAAGGCCAAATCCTCCTCTAATTCTAGCATCCTGTAAAAGTTTTAATTTTATTCTCGCTTTCTTGCCTTGCCATATATACTTCAACACAATTTTATTTAGTTCTTCAAAGTAATCCTTACTTAACCTAATTGGTATTGTTTGAAACGAATATAAAATTCTGGGTAAAATATTCATCTTGATTGTTGAAATTCTACCTATCAATGACAATTGTAGGTTTTCCCATTTTTTCAGGTCGGATGCTATCTGCTGTTTTAGCTTAATATAATTATTCTCTTTCAATGTAGTACCCCTTGACATCAAATATATCCCCAAATATTTAACTTTATTCGTAACTTGAATTTTCAATAAATCTGCCAGCTCTTCTCTTTGCCTTAATAACATGTTCTTTGTCAAAATCTTTGTTTTGTCTTTATTTATTTTTAAACCAGCCATCTCACCATACGTCTCTATCTTTTCCAATAGTTTTAAAGCTGTCTCTAAAGGATCTTCCAAAATAAAGACCAAATCATCCGCAAAGGCTTGTAATTTGAATTCCTCCTTTTTAACTTTCATTCCTTTTATGTTTATATCCTAATATTTCTATTTAAGACTTCCAAGGTCAATACAAATAACAAAGGAGATAATGGGCATCCTTGTCTTGTACCTTTTTTAATATTAATAGAGTCTGTGAATTCTCCATCTATCATTACTTTTGCCGTTTGCTTATAATATACGGCTTCTATTGCTTGTATAAATTTTCTAGCAAAGCCCATCTGTTCCAATAGTAATAACATAAATCTCCAGTTCACATTATCAAATGCCTTTTGGGCATCTAAGAATATCAAAGCCATTTGTTTTTCTGAGTGCGCCTCATAATATTCCAATGTGTCCAGGATTACCCTCATATTGTCTTTAATCTGTCTCTTTGGTAAAAATCCATTCTGATCAGAGTGAATAAAGTTATTTAGGTATTTTTTAAGCCTTTCTGCCAAGATTGAAGCAAAGATTTTATAGTCTGCATTCAATAAAGAAATAGGTCTATAATTCTTAATTTGTAATGGGTCAACCCCTTCTTTTGGAATAAGTGTAATATAAGCTTCTGACCATGTTTCAGGTATTTTCTTATTTATCATAACTTCATTCATGACTTCTAACAGTGGAATGCTCAACGATTCTTGTAGTGTTTTATAAAATTCTGCCGGAAAACCATCTGGTCCTGGTGCTTTTCCATTGTTCTGTCTGTTCAGTGCTTCGGTTAATTCCATCATTGTTATAGCACTTTCTAACATTTTCCGAGTTTCATCAGGTATCTTAGGTAGGTTAGCATTTTGTAAATACTGTTTAATTTTTTCCTCATCAAGATCCTCTTGTTTATATAATTGTCCATAAAAATCTCGAATGATTGCCTTTTTCTCCTTATTACCATAACAAATTTGACCTGGATCATCTATTAACTGTGATATTTTCCTTGATTCTTTCTCTTTTCTCAGCTTATATGCTAACCATCTACCTGGCCTATTTGCATCTTCAAAATAGTTCTGTTTAGCACTTCTAATTTTTTGTGCCAATTCTCCTTTCTCTGCTTGATCCATTTTGTTTAATTATGTCCATTTTAAGTTTAATATCTTTTTTCTGTGGCATCTTCTGTAATTCTTTTTCCAGTTTTTTATCATCTTCTAGAGCTTTAATCATTTGCCTCTTCCTAATGTTCTTTTTCTTTGTATAGTCAATTATTAATCCTCTTGCATATGCCTTCATTGTATCCCAAACATTCTGTATTGAAGTATCTTCTTTTTTATTTTCATTGAAGAAGAAGGCCAATTCTTTTTCCATCCATTGTGTAAAATCTTTTTCCTTTAGAATAGTATTGTTTAATGTCCATCTAGATCTTCTTTTTTGTCCTTTCCATTAAATTGTCATTGGATTATGGTCTGCCCACGTACTTGTTTCAATATTCATTTCTTGAATATTAGATAATAATTCTGTTGATGTCCAAATCATATCTATTCTGGACCACGATAAATGCCTGTTTGAATAAAAAGTATATTGTTGCATTTTAGTATTTCTTTCTCTCCATATATCTTTTAAATTTAGTTCATCTGTCATTTTAAAAAAGGATTTAGGGAGAGTTTTCCTATTTTGTCGTGTTGTTTTTGCTGTATAGTCCAGTTTATTGTCTACAATTCCATTAAAGTCCCCCATCATAAGTATGTTAACATAGTCCAGTTCAATCATTTTCATATGTAATTTTTTATAAAATTCTTCTTGCTTATCATTTGGGGCATAAATTGCTACCAAGAGAGTTTTTATATTATTATCCACTATTTCAACTATTAATACTCTTCCATCTTCATCCGTATAAATCAATTTGGCTGGAGTGGTTTCTTTAACGTACAAAACCACTCCTCTTTTCTTACAATGAGTCAGAGAAGTAAATATTTTCCCTAACTTTGGTCGTATCAATAATTGTTCATGTTATTTTTTAATGTGTACTTCTTGTAAACAAATTATATCAAATTTTAGCTTCTCTAATTTATAAAAAGTTTTCCTTCTTTTAATAGCTGAGTTCAGTCCATTTATATTCATGGAAATCAGTTTTTTTTCCCCCATAGTTATGCTTTATATTTAGGTCTAACAACTCTCGTGGATCTTATTTCACGTTGTTCTTTGATCTCCATTTGTCCACCTATTGCGCCTTCTTCTTTTTCCATCTTCATTTGGTCCTCTTCAAATTCAATTAAAATCTTTTCTTTTTCCTTCTCCATTTCTCTTCTTTTGAAAAATTCCTTGTAAAACATTTCTGCTTTCGTAATTGAATCAATTCTGTATCTCTGTTCTTGCCATGTAAACATTAATCCTTCTGGAATCAGCCATCTATAGTTCACCTCTTTTTTCAATAGCATTTTAGTCAAAAATCGATACTCTCTTCTAATCTCTTTCACTTTCCTAGGTACTTGTTTTAAGACCAGAATCTCTTTGCCTTTATATTTCAACCCCTTCTCTCTTACCACTTGTAATATTTGGTTTTTAATAGTTTTTTTAGTAAATCTAACATGGACCTCTCTTGGTAATTGATTCCTCATCGCATATCTTGTGAAGACTCGATATATCTCATCTACTCCATCCATCATCTTTTCCTCTGTTATTTCCAAGACTCCAGCCAAAATTTCAATCATTACTGCCGCCAAGTTTTGTCCTTTTTCTTCCTCAATATTTTGGAATCTAAGATAAAATTCTGACCTGTCCATCTCCCACTTCAACATCCCACTTTTTTCTTGTTCGACCATTGGTAATCGGTTATCAATATTCCCAATTGTATCATCTCTTTGCTTATCTTTCTCTTCTATTTTTTGAATTCTCTCATCATGTTTCACCATCATTTGTTGAAAATTTTCAATTTTCTCATCCATCTTTCCAATTCTTTGGTCAATACTCTCCATTCTTTGTTCCATACTCATTTTAAGATCTTGTATTCCTTGCATAACCATCGTTAAATCCACTTGCGCTTTGTCTTGCTTCGCCATTGGTTAGAGTCATCCTCCAGATGACGGGGAAACAGGAGCAGAAGTTGAGATGCCCGAAGGTAAAATTTTCTTACTCATTTCGATAACTCAGGGTCTGCCGGATCTTTTAATCCAATTAGTGAGGTGACCAATTATAATCCAATTTTAAAAAAAGGAAAACACCACAAAAAACAAAGACAAAACCAGTAATAAGTAAAAAGCCCAAAATTAAAAAGAAAAAGATTCTTCAGGTTCTTCAATACCTTAATCCAATTGTAGAATACGCAAATATAATTCAAAAATTAAAATTAAAAGATGAAGAAAAAAAAGAAACAAAATAAAGCCCAATAATATCAAAAAATAATAAGCAAAGAAAAAGGAAAAAAAAGAAAAAAGAAAAAGAGAGTTCTTCAAATTCTTCCCACCATTAATCCAATTGAAAAACCTCAGAAAATGAAAAAAATCCATAAAAATAAATCAAAAATAGAAATCAAAAAGGCAGACATCCCTATAAAAAAGAGAAAAGAAGCAAAAAAAAGAGTATTCTGAGGCCTCCCCTTTAAAAAAAAATAACTAAAAATAAAATATAATGTATAATGTATCGTTGTTGCGATACAGCTGCGATCTCGGGGCTCCGAGATCACAGCTGATATTTTCACCCCTGGTCGGTCCCAACGGACCTAAACCGTCTCGTAGTGACAGTGACAGTAAGGGGCGCGTTCTGTAGATTCCGGGGACATCACAAGTCCCTGGTCGATCCAGAAGAAGCCCCTTTGCCAACGGCGGAGAGGCAGCCATTAGGCTGCTGAAGCTGGGACAGCTCCAGAAGAACGGGATAGAAAGAAGTGTATCGGTTGGTGAGGATCTTTTTTTTTTGCTTGGGACTCAAGAACACTCTAATATTAGAAGAAATCTGTAAAATTATAGACAGAATTTGACTTAGCAGCGATCTTTTTTAGTAACATCAAAGTGAGGCTTGGCTTTTTATTTTTACTTTTTTTTTCTTTACTGAATTTCTATTGCGATATAGTTAACCAGACAGGCTTTTTTCTTTTATATTTTTATATTTACTTGTTTTCTCTTTGCTTTTCTGACTGTTTGTATTTTTTAAAATAGAGGCCCCCTTTAATATCTTTTTTTAATATACATAAATATACATACATATTTTTTTTTCTCTTTTTAGGCTTTTCTCTGGGGGGAAGAAGGGGGAGTGGATTGAAGAAACTTTGTAACACTGCCAACTAGAGGCTTGGAAATATTCTGTTTGAAGTTGAAAAACTTTTGTTTGAAAAACTTTTCTCAAGGCTACTGGAAATGATAAGATAGAGGGAAGAGTACTGGATGTTTATACAGGTGCTCTTTGGAAGTTCTATTATTAAATGAATATTTGAAGTTTGGCTTTGAAACTGGTGGAGAAGTCAAATAAGAGCCTTGGATAAATAAAAGGCAGTGTGTGTCTTTTTTTTTTTTTAAACTCCTTATTAATTGTTTCATCCCTCCCCTTCAACCCCACACTATTTTGTAATATTGATATATTTATTTTTTTATCTTTTATTATCTTTTATTTTTAGTTATTTTTTTTTAAAAGGGGCAGCCAGCCAAGAAATTTTTTGTCAACAGATATACATGCATGCGGCACAGAGGAAAATCAAATAAAGGAGAACCCAGAAAAAGTAAAGGAGATAAATGATGGCTGAGAAAGCAAGCCAACAGACCAAAAAGTTCAGAAGATCTTAGTCAGTCTCAAAACTAGGCTCCTGGATCATAGGTTATACAAAATCTATCATATAGTCTGTTATATCCTTCTTATATTCATAGGCAGAGGTCCTTCTCCACCTTGAGCTTACCTTCCCGTGAAAGCCAACTGCCAGCTAGGAGATAAATCCTAGCAGTGGCTACTTGCCTTGGTCCCACCTCCCTGAATACACTATCTGCAGGTGAAAACACAATTGCTGCTTCAATTTTTGCCTTGCCATGGTGTCCATACATCCATTGATTCATGAAAATGGATTGGTAGCAGAAAATTGGCTCACTGGAGCATACTGATTATAGTAGCAACAACACAAATGCTAACATTCAGAAAATGGAGAATAGTGAAAGAGCTCAACTGGTTACCCTCTATGATTCCACATCTACTGTGCAATGTGAAATTGTAATTTTGCACAAGCTGTGCCCCTTCTAAAAAGACCAGTAAATGCAATGAGGAGTATCTAAATGTGACGTTTCATTTGGACCATAAATCATTCCTTTAGTAGCCAGTGATTTCTGTTAAAGAATATACTTCACTAGAATATAAGGGGGCACAACAGCTCAGTGGTTAAAGATGCTGAGCTTGTCAGCTGGACAGCCTGGGTTCAAGACCCGAGCACCATGAGACGGAGTGAGCTCCCATTACTTACGCCTGTTCCTGCCCACCTAACAGTCTGAACGCATGCAAATTCAAGTAGATAAATAGGACCACTTCAGTTGGAAGGCAACAGCATTCCATGTGCCTCAGCGTAATCATTTATTTATTTATTTAATTTGTCAAACACTTACAATATAATAGAAATAAGAATAAACATAAGTATAAATACATGAAATAGGTATGAATAATTGGAGACAATAGGATAGGGGTGGTAGACACAATTGTGCGCTTATGGACATTCCTTACAGACCTCTTAGGAATAGTGTGAGGTCAATAGAGGTTAGTTTGAAGGTAAAGAAGTGGAAGTTTGAGCATGTGACAACAGAGTCAGGTAGTGAATTCGAGGCATTGACCACCCTGTTGCTGAAATCGTATTTCCTGCAATCAAGTTTGGAGTAGTTTACATTAAGTTTATATCTGTTGTGTGCTCTTGTATCGTTGTGGTTAAAGCTGAAATATTCATGAACTTCCGGTTTGCGTGGCTTCGGGGCAGCAGGAATTCGCGACAGCTCGCGATTCCTGCTGTGCTAGCCGTCGAGGTACCCCCGATCCAGATGGGTCAGGGGGATATGGCTGCCCTGTAGGGACAGCTGAAGAGAGAGGGGAGTCGGATAGGGAGGTGGGGGTGTCGCAGACCCCCCCCTTCTCCGGGAAAACCCCTTTTTCCCAAGGCGGTGGAGCGGCGGTCAGCAATGGCCGCCATGAAGAAGCCAGCAACCGGGTAAGAACTGTGCTGGAGGAAGTGTGAAGAGTGAAAGTTCTGTCTGAGCCGGGTCAAGTAACACCTTTTAAATTGCCTGGAATTGAGCTGTTTGAATTGCTGGAGGATACATTGTATCCCTAAGAAGAGCGAAAAGCGGCGGAGAAGCTGTTAAAGGGAACTCTTTTTTTTTTTACTCTCCCACCCCACGGAAAAAGCAGAAATATTTGGATATATTAGACATTGAAAGTGGATTGCTTTGAAAGCTGAAGCTAAGAGACAAAGGGATTTTTGGACATTGAAAAATTTAAGAAATTGGAAAATCTCTGCTGGAGGTATGGATTTTTGATTATTTAAAATTGTCATTGCAAGTGGGAAGGGAGAAAAAAAAATTGGAGCAGAAGCTGAAAAAGGAGGAGATTGTCTAGAACGTCTTTGTGGATCCCAAAAGAAGATATATGGTAATTGGACCTCTTTGATTAAAAATTAATCCAGAAAGAGAAAGAGAAGAAGGAAGAAAAGTATTAACTTTTGGAATTTTTTTTTTTTTAATTGCTTTTGATTATCTTTGATTAAAAATACTTGTGGTTGTTTTGGAAAAAGTTTCCCTTTTTATAATGGCATTGTTTGTGGATGAACTAGAGATTGAATATCAAAAATATAAAAAAGAAGATACTTTGGGCGCTTTGTTTCAATTCTTAGAAATGGCGTTATGTTCTGTTGAAAAGTTGATTACGCAGCAGAAGGACTGGGACAAGGAAGAAGAGGAAGAAGAAGCCATCTTTGATGAACAATGGGTCCCTTCCGGAGAGGAGGAGAAAAAGGATAAGAAAAAGGGGATTTTAAGAATTATAAAAACAACCAAAAGAGAGAAAAATGAGCGAAAAGGTGGAGGCAAGGTTAGAAAGCAAAGGAAAAGGAGTAAGAAAAGCAATGGGAAAAAGCAAAGGGGTAGAAAGGGCAAGGAGAAGAATAAGCAAGAGAGAAAGGGGGGGAGGAGAAGCCTTAATGGGGGGAAGCAAGACCTAAAGAAAAAAAGTTTATTTAGAGACAATGGGTGAATTTAATTTAGATTAAAAGAGGGATTCTGGAGGGTATATAAGATTGTGTTTTTATGTAATTTTAGAATCTTTTAAACAGAATCCCAAGAAAGATTGTAATATGTAGTATTTCTAAGTTAGGGTAATGAGTTATAGATGTTACTCCAATTGGTGTACAGGAGAAGTATAGTAAAAGAAAAAAAAAGATGAATGGATAATTGGAAATAAAACAGACAAAGAATGTTGTTGAAAATGGTAATAAGATATGGAAGGATATATATGCTTTTTTTTTTTTGGATTTTGTATATTGATAAAAGGCAATAAAATTTTAATTAATAAATAATTTGGATGGAAAAGAGAAGTAGGGACAAGATATGAAGTTAATATTATATGAAATATTGATATTATAATCTGGAAATGTTATGCCTTATTGGTCTTTTATTATTATTTTTTCTTAGAAAAGAATTTATAAGCTGTTATGCCTTGATTCTTTGTGCATTGTTCTTATAAAACTGATAAAAATGGTTTTTATATATATATATAAAAAAGAAAATGATAATAAGATATGGAAGGAGATATGGGTTGAATATGATGTTTGAATTTGTGTCTGTGTAAAGAGTTTTAACCCGGGAACAGACAACCTTCAGAAAAGATCTTTTAGTTTTGTTTATGTTTTGTGTTTGTATGTTTGTGTATTGTGTTTATGGTAAAACTAACAAAATTTGTTTTTTATAAAAAAAAAAGGAAAAAAGAATCAATAAAACCTTGGAGGAATGTTAGACGAGAATAATTTAAACAAGCCAGAAAGAAAAGAATATGATGACTATAAAATGGATAAATATGGAAGAGAAATGAAATTGAATAGGAGTAAAGAGAAATAATGAGAAATTTGCTGGAAGATATTTGTGTGTCCATATGGAGATGGGATAAATTGGAATTATGCTGTATAAAAATAATGTTTTGTTTGACTTGTAAGGATTTACAATGTTAAGAGGTTTTATGTGTTTATGTATTTAATGGTTAATGATGTGTTGTTTTATCTTTAAAATTAATAAAAATTTGTTTCAAAAAAAAAAAAGCTGAAATATTCATTAACTGGTAAGACGTTGTAACCTATGATTTGATGTACTATGCTTAAATCCAATCTTAGCCAGCGTAGTTCAAGGTTGTCTAAGCCTAAAATCTCAAGTCTACATGACCACAGAAACATCTCTGGATACTGCTGGCTCCCTCAGTTAAGAAATAGAGATGAGCACCATCCCCTAGAGTCAGGCACGATTGGGCAGGGGATATTTTTATCTTTACCTTTCTGTTGTTACAATGGTACCTAATAGAGTTCAAGTGGTAAATTGTTTTTTTGTGGGTATGGGTAAAAATGAAAAGAAATTGAAGGCCTATACACAATCTGATTCGCTAAAAAAAAAAAAGAAATTGAACTCACACGCCCTTAAAGCCAAAAAAATGGAGCAGGGGATGTCTCATTGGGTGATCCTCTCATTATCTGGTGTATTTGGCTCCACAATTAGGAAAACACTATCGTAATTTTTTGGGAATCAGGAAAAGAGAAGTGAGATCATGCATTTAACTGTTTAAATTTGCAGGCAGCAGTTCATGAGGGTTTCAGCGTAGAGAAATTTCTAATCCTGCCAAACACATCCTTTATCACTGAGACTTTATCCTTTCCTCTTGACACTTGGCGTCACACTCTCTGAAAACAGTACAGTATTCAATAGATAAAGGATTCATAATTGTGGCATAGTTGCACACTGCTAAGACATTTAATTTTTTAAAAATTTCTTAATCAGATTTATACAGCTGCCTATCTCCCCAACAGTGACTAATTAATATTTTGAACTGCACAAAAGTTATGTTGTTTCATTTTATTTATTAAATTTATTGGACACTCATCTTACCACAACGTATGGATAATGATGCCAAAATTTTATTATAAAGCAGAAGAAACTGCCATCAAAAGGTAAGCAAAGGAAATAACTTTTAAAATCTAGAGTGGATATAAAAGATACAACCTTGAAAAAAATATGGTTAACAATAGAAAAAATAATAATTTTAATACTAGAAGCAAATATCAATTTTTAGAGATGTATCATCCTTTGGGTCAGAGGTGGTATTCATCAGGTTCTGATCAGTTCTAGAGAACCGATAGCGGAAATTTTGAGTAGTTTGGAGAACTGGCAAATACTACCTATGACTGGCCCCGCCCCCATCTATTCTCTGCCTCCCGAGTCCCAGTTGATTGGCTGGAACTTCTTTTGTTGCCCTGCACAGGAGAAGGGAGCTGGAAAGCAGGTTACTAAGGTGGGGAGGGAATGGGATTTTGCAGTAACTTGCCCCCAGGAGTGGGGTGGGAATGGAGACTTTACAGTATTCTTCCCCTTCCATGCCTACGAAGCCACGCCCACAGAATCGGTAGTAAAAATATTTGAATCCCACCACTGTTTTGGTTATTTGCATTATATTTGTATTTCTGTTAAAAATTGTACAACCTTGATCTTCTTAGGCTATATAATTTCTACTGAGACATTAAGTTTGTATTTCAGCCTCTTGAATAATGTATTTTTTAGTTATTTATCAAATAGTACTCCTGGTTCTTAACCTTTTTAGGAGGAAACGATCTAGAAATAAATAAATGAGGGGTCCTTCATTATCTAAACTAGGTAATATCATCAGGACTAGCACTAATGATGTTACCTAGTTTGGGTAATGAAACGTTTGCAAGAAAACAACCAAGCTCATAGAGCACCAAGGACCCCTCATTTCAACTCTGAGCTACAAATATTGTCACTTATTTATAAATAAATATATGCTTAATTTTACATCACTTTTGATTTACTTATGGAAATTCCCAGGCGGGAAGGAGCAATCCTTTGGAAATTTTAATCTATTTTTTTTTAAGTATACAATCATCCACTAGATAATCAGACATCATAAATTAACCTCAGGTCTGAAGGAAATTCATTCAGATTTCTTAATTGAGTTGGATGCCCTTTGTTAAAAAAAGAAAGAGAGAAGTCATAAGAAACAAACAGCTCAGGAACTAAAACTATAAAACACAATAAACTTTCTGTAACAGTTAAAGGTCTACTTCTTAGCAAATGTGAAAGGAAGTTTTAAAAGAACAAGGTTGAAATTAAGAAAAAGAAATTCAGTTGTGTAATGTTGAATAACAATTTAAGCCTTCCTCATTTCATTTAGCAATGTTCCTGTTTCTCACAGTAAGCCCTTAGATGCACCCGAGAGCCTTGCAGCACAGACAAAAAAGCATGTGCACCTTTCCCTCTTTTCTATTTTTTTGTCCAACCCATTGCTACAACCACATTTGGAACTGATCAGAAACAAAGAATTAATACTGCAATTCTTTCAAAGAAAAGTTCAAGAAACCTGACCAAAGATCATGGCTTCAGGATGCAATGCCAAATCCAGTTTCACTAAATGGCATGTTCAAACCTTTGATACAATTTTGTTTCATAAGTATTTCATCATTTAATGCAGGATCTGATTCCTTGTGCTGGGGAACTCTACCTGATCCACTAAGTAGAAACAGATGGGATCATTGTGAAGGATTTGGCTTTTTCTACAGAGTGAAATAATAACACCGTTATGCAAGACAACAAACATTTAGTTGCAACAGTCATGACAACAATTTCTTTTCCACATTCAGCTACATATCAATAGCACTTAGAACTCATATACCACTTTACAGTGCTTCACAGTCCTCTCTAAGAGGTTTACAAGGTCAGCATATTGCCCCCATTTGGGTTCTCATTTTACCCACCTCAGAAGGATGGAAGGCTGAGTGAACCTTGAGCCTGGTGAGATTTGAACTGGCAAATTGCAGGTAGCCAGCAGGCAGCAGAAGTAGCCTGCAGTACTGCACTCCAACCACTGCGCCACCATGGCTCATAAGGACCAAAACAGCTTCTCCTAAGCCTGTTATTGTACAGTTATGTTGGACCACAGTTCTTATTGTTATGGATTAAACCATCACAGTGATACAACCGAAACAGCTTCGTCTTACAACAGGCTTGTAATCCTGCAATTCTCATTGGCCCGTGAATAGCGAGTCATGATTGGTCAGGTTTGGCCAGTCTGATTAGCTGTTAACGGAAGCCCCTGATTGTGAAAGCGATAGACTCAGTTCATGGTTGTTTGACTCAGTTCATTGGTTGTTTGACGGCAGCAAGCTCTATAAAAGAGCTACTGCTACCCAGGTTCCTTGCTCCATTCTTTCTTGTGAAATAAAGAGTTGAAGTCACAGACCGATGTCTCGTCTCCGTTTTTACGCCTATGCCCAGGACATAACACTGGCAACGAGGATGGGATGCGGAGACAATAGAGCTGCCTAGAACATATTGGACAAAGACAGAGCACGTGGCAAAAAGCGCACGAAACAGATGGCAAGATGACCAGCAGCGCCATACCACCCGCTCCATTCGACCCAGCAACCGAAGACTGGGACTCGAATATAGACCGCTTCCAGATGTTCCTGGAGACCAACAATTTAAAAGATGCGACGTCTGGCAAGAAACGAGCGGTGTTCCTCACTCATTGCAGCCCCACCGTTTTCAAAATGGCTAAAGTGTTAGCAAAACCGGAGGAAGTGAAGACCATGGATTGGGACACCCTCACTCCAATCCTCAGGGCCCATTATGCACCCGCAATACCTAATTGATACGAAGACACAAATTTTACCAGAGGGACCAACGGAAGGACGAGAGTGTTGGTAATTTTGTAGCTGACCTCCGGAACTTAGGAGGCCTTTGTGGTTTTGCAAACTTAGAGGAAGCCCTAAGAGACCGAATAGTTCTGGGATTAAATGCACCACACGTGCAGATGTCATCGCCGACGCTACTGCAGCAGAAGCAACCAGGAAGTCAGCCGCTCGAATGCGCCGAGCGAACGCACCACTTCGCCAATTCGCCGACAAAGTCCCACTCGCCACTGAGAAGCACGCTATCACTACCCACCACGAAGACCTCGAGTCATCCTCAGATAGTGATGAAGAGGAGGTCAACCGGCTCCGCTCGGAACGAGAGCAAAGGAACCAGAGACGTCCGCGCCAATGTGCGGGTTGCGGGGAAAACCACCCACGATCAGACTGCAAATTCCTCAACGCGCTCTGCTGTAACTGCGGAAAAAAAGGCCATATCGCGAAGGTCTGCAGAAGCAGACGAGAGTCCAGTCCCAGCCGAAAGGAGAACAACCTCCGTTGGGAGATAGGCAAACCTTCTGAGAACCGGGACCATCTGAACCACCAATGGAACAACCACTACTACTACAGAAATCAAGCACCTGCCTTTTCAACGAGATGAGAAGAGGCCCACCAAACCATTATCATCGGCCACACTTCATCACTCGATGCAAGGAAGATACGCATGAAGGTTATTATTGAGAATCAACCATGTGTGATGGAAGTTGATTCGGGATCGTCCCTGTCGATGGTATCCTGGAAAACCCTCAAACAACTTATCCCTGCCATCTCCCACCAGGACCTCAGCACACAGCGAATCATCCTGAAAGACTATCAGGGAAACAGAATCCCAGTTGTCGGTTCCAGCAACGTCCAAGTATCATTCAAGGATCGCACAGCAATGCTTCCCCTGTCATCGATCGTGACCGACCCAGCTTGTTAGGGTTACAGTGGTTCGCTCCACTCAGAATTGAATTAGCCGGCATACACCATACCAGAAATGACGACTGGGAAGAGACTCTCATCCAGGAATTCCAGGATGTGTTCACAGGAACATTAGGCAAGTACAAGGGGACTCCATAACGTTTAATCTCAGCCCCGATGTAGCTCCCATTTGGCTTAAACCCCGTCGAGTACCTTTTGCCTTAAAACCTAAAATCGACGAGCAGCTAGATAAACTGATAGCCCAGGGTGTATTAGAACCGATTGACCACGCCCATTGGGAAACCTCAATAGTAACGCCCATGAAGCCAGATGGTTCGTTTAGAATTTGCGGGGACTATCGGGCCACCCTAAATCATGCTCTTCAACAGAGTGCTTATCCAGTACCGGTGGTTCAACACCTTCTTCATTCCCTGGGTGGCGGAAAAATATTTGCGAAATTGGACTTAGCTCAGGCGTACCAGCAACTCCCTGTGGACGCAGCAACTGCAGAAGCCCAGACAATAGTTACACATAGAGGTGCTTTTAAGTGCAATAGACTCCAATTCAGAGTAAGCGTGGTGCCGGGCATTTTTCAAAGTTTAATGGAGAGACTATTACAAGGCATAAAGGGCGTCGTGCCTTATTTTGACAACGTCCTAATAGCTGCCCTCACTAAAGAATTATTAATACAATGGCTCAGAAAAGTTCTGCAGAAATTCAAAGACGCGGGTCTTAAGGTAAAACGAGAGAAGTGCCAACTTTGTATGGAGAGAGTGGAGTTCCTGGGATACCTTCTCGACAAACAAGGAATCCACCCCACCGAAAAAAAACTAACTGCAATAAAAAAAGCCCCGAGACCTAGGAATAAGACAGACCTTCAAGCCTTCCTGGGACTCATTTACTTTTATAACATTTTCTTGCCCCAGAAGGCAACCGTAGCCAAACCCCTACATAGACTTCTCGATAAAACGGCTCCTTGGGTTTGGGGACGGCATGAAGAGATAGCGTTCAAAGAGATAAAAGACCTTTTAACCTCCGATGCCGTATTAATGCAGTACAATGAGACTCTCCCTTTGATGGTTACCTGTGATGCCTCACCATTTGGAGAAGGAGCCATCCTAAGCCACGTCCTCCCAAATGGAAATGAGGCACCCATTGCATTCTTTTTGAGAACTTTGTCCAAAAGCGAAAGGAACTATAGTCAACTTGATAAAGAGGCTCTTGCTATTGTATCCGCAATTAAATGCTTCCATGAATATGTATATGGGAGACCCTTTACCATAATTACAGACCATAAGCCGCTACTTGGGATTTTGGTGGGAAACAAACAAACTCCCCATATATTATCACCAAGAATGACATGTTGGTCAGAATTTTTAGCCGCCTATGATTACCGATTGCAACATCGCCTGGGGAAAATCATTCCCCACGCTGACGCTTTGAGCCGCTCGCCACTACCAGACATTATAGAGGACCCTGCTCCAACCGTAACCATACTACAAATAGAAACCCTCAAATCGCCACCATTAACTGCTCGAGACATAGCCTTAGAGACAAAAAAGGACCCTGTTTTGGCATGAGTCTTCAGCTGGGTAGAACGCAGTTGGCCGATCAGTAAAACTGATGACACGTTCAAGCCATTTAAAAATTGTCAAACGGAACTGTTCTCCCAGAAGGGTTGCATGGTATGGGGAGACAGAGTCATAGTCCCGGAGAAGTTACAATATAGGGTATTGAAAATGCTGCACGAGGGACATCCAGGCATCGTGAGCATAAAGGCATTGGCCAGGAGTTACGCATGGTGGCCTGGTTTAGATAGACAAATAGAAACGTGGGTAGCAAAATGCAGTAAATGCCAGGAGACTTGCCCCGCTCCTCCAAAGACTGCCCCAACTCATTGGGAAACGCCTCGAGGTCTGTGGTCCCGTATCCACATCGATTTTGTGGGACCCACAAGAGGACACTTTCCTCCTAACAGTGGATGCCTATTCAAACTGGCTCAAAGTCCAAAAAATGAAAAGCACCACAGACACAGACACCGTCATTAAAAAACTGAATAAACTATTCGCTACCCACGGACTTCCTGATGTCCTCATCTCAGATAATGGCCCCCAATTCACTGTTCTGCCATTCGAACAATACCTGGCAGATCAGGGCCTCCACCATGCTTTAACATCGCCAGCTCACCTTGCAGCCAATGGTAGGGCTGAGCGAATGGTTCAATTTGTAAAACAGACCCTGCATAAAATGGACCATGGTGACACTGACAACAAAATAAACCGAATGCTTTTTATGCAACACTTAATCCCAAACAGCACCACGAACAAAACTCCAGATGGGCTGGAAACTTCGCTCGCATCTTGATCGCCTCCACCCAAACTACACACCAGAACAACCCCCGGGATACAGCAGTAAGTGTTGGGCATTCCAGGAAGGTGACCTTGTGTTCACAAAAAACTTTTCGGGCGACCCATTGTGGGTCCCCGCGACAATAATGCAACTTACGGGACCCCGATCCTATCGTCTACAAACGGCAGACGGTAAGATGTGGAAACGCCACATAGACCAACTCCGTTCCCGATTAGCGCCGGAACCTCCAGCTGTGGGGGGAAGGAACATGGAGGAGGATGAAGAAGAAATCGAAACCCAACAGCCCAGGAGATACTCACCATCCAAGGGAGAACCAGACCAGGGAGTGGCCTCGCCACGTGACAACACCACGATGGAGGCGGATCCAGGGAACCCGGAAGACAGCGCCGAAGAGGGCAACCCGGAACTGCAGTCATCATGATCCAGCCCAGCGGACAGCCCACCAGAGCCAGAGCTAGAGCCAGAACCAGAACCAGAATGGAACCCGGTGGAACAGCGCAGGTCGAGCAGACAGGTGAAGCGGCTTGCCTATCTGCGAGAATACGTCACCCCACCCCTCAGACGGAACCAAGGGGGGAGGGGTGTTATGGATTAAACCATTGCAGCGATACAACCAAAACAGCTTCGTCTTACAACAGGCTTGTAATCCTGCAATTCTTATTGGCCCGTGAATAGCGAGTCGTGATTGTTCAGGTTTGGCCAGTCTGATTGGCTGTTGACGGAAGCCCCTGATTGGACGCTTGTGAAAGCGATAGACTCAGTTCATTGGTTGTTTGACGGCAGCAAGCTCTATAAAAGAGCTACTGCTGCCCAGGTTTCTTGCTCCGTTCTTTCTTGCGAAATAAAGAGTTGAAGTCACAGACCGATGTCTCGTCTCTGTTCTTACGCCCATGCCCAGGACATAACACTTATGATCTAGCGCTATTGTGGACACATGAATCATGGAGTCAGTCATCCAAAGTATCTTGAGAAGTCCATGGCTGGAGGCAGCTGAATAAGCTTACTGCAACTTCTTTTGGTTTGCTAAATTTCAATAATTAACTTTCTCCACAGGAAGGAACTGAAAATTCACAAAAATTGGCTGCCAAATCCTTTGACAGAAAATAATTGTGCACATTATTTTATTTAAGGTAAGGATCTTCATCTACAGCCACATAAATACGTACCAAACAGATGGGTGGCACTGTCAGTTCTGATATTGCTGAAATAGACAATTCAGGAATAAATTTTAGGTTTATGGAGAAGAGGACATTCTTTTCTTCATGCCACATGTCATGTGATTCCCTTCGTCTTTCCATCCCCACCTCCCATTCATATGGTAGCTACTATCAGCCCCAGAAGGCATTATGGGACGTTTATACTTAAGAGTAAAGATAATGTGGCATACAGTTTTGGTTAGATTTATACTAGATAAGCAGCTTAAAGAATGGCTTTTTACAATGGCTCAATGAACCTGTAAATATAATGACCAATATACTGAAGAAAAACCAATCCATGCTGGGATATAATTAGCTGATGTAAGATATTTGTTTTTTCTTTGAGTCTACTATACAAAAGCAACTTTAAATCTCCATCCCAGACTGACCTAAATGTGTGGAAGTTCGTGACCAGGTGATTGCAACTTCTTGAAGGTTAACAGCAGACAAAAACTGATTACTGAAAATTTTGTAAGTTAAGGACTAGCAATAGCAACAGCACTTAGACTTAAACGGTGCTTCACAGCCCTCTGTAAGCGGTTTACAGAGTCAGCAATTTGGGTCCTCGTTGGACTCACCCTGAAAGGATGGAAGGATGAGTCAACCTTGAGCCTGGTGAGATTTGAACTGCCAAATTGCAGGCAGCTGGCAGTCAGCAGAAGTAGCCTGCAGTACTGTACTCTAACCACTGCGCCATCACAGATCATACCTGTTTGCTTTCATACCATACATTCTCCTCTTGACTACACATAGGAGTTCCAAAAGAATAATCCGTCAAGGTCAGGCTTGTCAAACTGGTGGCCCGCAGGCTGGATGCATCATGTGCAGGCCACACCTATCCCCAGCTCCATGAAGGAGGAAAACGCCTCAAAATGTCATGTGACAGCAACATGACGCCACGAATTTAACACCCATGATCCAGGTCTTTATAGCCTTGATCTTAAATATTCTCTCACATAATTGATAAAAAATATATTTATTAGATATTAATAAATAATAAGCCACTGTTCCTAAAGTGTAAGAGTATTTGAAGCATCCCACAATTATCTCTAATTGGATCAACTTTGTAGCTTTGCAGGTGTTAAAATTGTGTGGGGATTTCCAACAGTATATTATGTAAGTTAAAATGCATGATATGACTAATAATTGATATGACTCATTATTTTCTAATAATGTTGTGGGTGCCACAAATAAGTAGAGGTTCAGCCTGTGAGTAAAAGAGAAAGGCAGAATCAGAGGAAAAAGCAACTGTCCTATTCATAACCTTCATCCTCTGCCAACAAATTGGGAGGAGTAAAATAGCAAGATGTCTCACCTCCAACTTCCTCCAGCATTCTAAAAGTAGCCAGAAAATATGGAAGACACAAACTGATTTTTAGAGCATAAATAAATCTGGACTTATTTGCTCATTTGAACTATATATACCCACCTTTTCCTAAAAACACCATGTAACTTATCCTTCTTCTTCAACCTGCCAGCTTCTATTGTCTTTGCTATAGATCCTATTATCCCCAACTAGCATGGTAACAGGAAATAACACACCCTGGAACGTAACCCATCCAGAAAGACAATCAGGGCAGGGAAAGCCAATGAGAGTCCCATGGTTTTAAAGACAGCACTGAGTTCTGGTTGCAGAGAATGTTGGTCTCCCATCTTGTATATCATCTGCTGAGGGGTTTCAGAGCCATATATTCTTCCACAGCTATATTGCCCAAGAAAGAAAAATACTAAGGTAATGAGCGATCATTAGACTACAGAATCTAGTATTTTTTTAAATAAAGGATAATATTTGTAGCTCAGGGTTGAAATGAGAGGCCCTGGATACTCTCTGAGTTTTGGTTGTTATCTTGCAGAGGTGTCATTACTCAAACTGGGTAACTTCATCAGTGCTTACTGATGATGACCTTACCTAGTCTGTATAATGAAACGTTTGCAGGAAATCAACCAAGTTGAGAGAGCACCAAGGAGCCCTCTAGTACTGGATGCCTGCTGCAGAAACACTGGGCGTTGAATAGAGGCTGTGGTTTTTATCTGATATATTTGGTTTTGTGCAGAGGAAAATAACTGATTGTTCGGTGACCAAGTACATCTTCATGAGAAAACCACTCAGGATAGACACGTAATGGGCTTCCCAATATGTGACCACCGCCACTTTAAAAGCAAACCAGTCAATCAGCCCTCAAATCAATTGGAAGTGCAAGCCTGCTCAAGCAGAGGTGAGTAAAGCAAGCGTGAGTAGGAAAGCGGCTATTCCTGTAGTCGGCACGCTTCTGCGCTCGGCTTTTCCTTTCCTTCTTGGGCGGACAAACGGTTTGGCAACGGTCCTTTCCAGCGCCTTGCCTGCCCTCTCCGTGTTTGAGACGGTGAAGGGTGAACGGGGACGGAGAGGGTGTTTAAGCGTCGGAGTAGAGGAGCCAAAGAAAGGCGCGCGCCCGGAGTAGTGTCTGCCTCCTCGCCCTAACGCTCTTCTGCGGACCCTCAAAAACGTGCGTAAGGGCGAACATAAACATATACACATACACACATACATATAAATATACATATATATTATACAGTTATACGTGTGTGTGTGTACAGACAGACAGACAGACAGACAGACAGATAGATTCTAAAATACTAGTTTTTTTCAGACTCCCCGGAGATATAAACTCCCTCTCGAGTGACCGCCGTTCAGGGAGAAGAGGTTGCTGATTGGAAATTCCATCCTTTCCGGGAAATTTTCCCCGAGCCTCTTGCCTCATTTTGGGCAAGGCGGAGTTTCCAAGCCATTTACCACCCGAAGGACTGCGTGGGCCACGCCTCCTCCCAGTTATATAAGCCCTGAGCATTAGCAGCTTCTGGCAAAAGTAGAGCGTGTGTATGATCAGCTCGCCGGTGGAAGGAAGAAGGTTCGCCTGCCAGCTCTGACTTCCAGACGCCGCGTAAGTCGTCCGTCGCGCTTCTTGTCGCCGCCTGACCCCCTTGCACTGTCTTACCCAATTCTGTTAAAAAGATCTAGCCCTCGGATTGTTGTTTGCGCCACCTATTCTAATCTTGGTTACTTTTCACCTTGGTTATTTTTATTAATATTAGTATCTTGTGCAACTTCAGTCCGTTGGTTAGTTTATGATTTTCGGGGCAAGTCCAGTCAGTGAGTGTAAGGTCATGGGCGCAATGAAAGTGGTGGATCTCTTGGGCCTTTACCCCCCCAATCCTCACGTGGCTAATCGCGACTTTTCCTTTCTGTATCTGCTTCTCTCCTTGGAACTGCATAAGAGAAAGCAAAGTACATGGGTTTGGGCAAAAGCAAATTCTTTAAGTACAGTAATAGACTCTCCGGAAAAATTCCCTTAGCCTCGTCCCTGTCTTCTGTCTGGGTCCAGCTTCTTTTTGGAAAAACTGGAAGCTGCGGGAATTGACTTCCAGGACAGTCTTAATTAAAAATAAGGCTTCCCGGGTTTAGAGTAGCTCCTGGTAATCCATTAAGTTTATTATGGCAACTATGGCCAGGGAATTCCCACGGGGAATTTTCCGATCTGATAATTTCCATATGTGTTGGAATGGCAATTTCCAATGTTATAATTTTATGGTTAATATTCCACACATTCAGTGGAAAGACTTGCTTAATATAACGTATGAATTCTGCTGTGTATGGCTTAGTCAGTCTGACAGTTCAACAAACCATGGCTTAAAACGTTTGAACAAAATTGTAATATTTCAGTGTTCATTAAAAAAGTGAGTTCATTAAAGGGCAAATCAGTATTAGTGCTTTTTAAATTTGACTCAACCAACAGGTGTACAATATTCTAAATCACAGGTACACTGTGTATTTAGGTCTATATTACATATTTTATTTATACCTGATAAGAAAACCTAAATGTGTGATATGTGTAGGACTTTAACCAAACCAGGCTGACTAGTTGAATTAAACCAGGATCTGAAAAAAAATTGGCTTGTAAAAATAATCTGTCAGAGATCATGGTTTGATTAAAACACTAGAGTTAAACCATAGATGGAAGCAAGTTTTTCTTACTACTGGGATTAAAGATTAGGGCAGGATGGGGCAGCTGTTGGGGCGTAGAAAGAAATCTGCTTATCATAGAATTTCATCTGTCTCCAAATATCCTCTCACATCACCAGCCCAAAGAAACCACAGAATTCCAACTTCCATGGGCAGTGATCCAATCAAGCAAGTGAGCCAAGCCATAGAACACAGATGGAACGGAAGATAAAAGGTCATCTTTAGGACTGGGAGCTTTTTTAGATTCTTTCAGGAGGCTTGAAAAGCCAGGTTTAATTTTTTTTTTATTTTAAACGTGTAAATTTTCTTCTGAAATAGGGTGAAATATAAACTTTCATTTGTGTCTAGAATTACATCATATTCATAACCCGAAGTGCAGAGTCAGCTTTATGCAGTCTTCCTTAACTTATGATGTTTCAAAAAAAAGGTCCATTTATGTTGTTTGATGAAATACATTCAAACCACAGAACAATGTCGTAGTGAAATTAGTTAAATTTATGAAAGTACGTATTTATTTGATCGGAATGTGTTCAAGTAAAGACTGTTCTAGTGTCAAATGCTTTTTCATTCTCTTGAATACCCCTCCCTTTTTTTGCAAGCAATATGCTAAACCGGTTTTTAAAACAGCATTAATAAAACTGATTTGATGCATTTCCATTGCTTATATTTTAAACACATTTTTACTTACACCTAATGTTTTTCACTTATGACCATTTGCTTAATGATGGTTTAACTATGGTCTCACAAAGGGTGCTTTATGACTTGTAAAGCACCTCTGACCATCACAAAACATTGCACCAAACCCTCCCAGTCACATGATCAAAGTGCTAGGCAACCTGTTCAGATCTATTTGCCAAGTTCCCTATGAACATGTGATTGCCATTTGCATCCCTTCCTTAGAAAGTCAGTGGAGAAGCCATCAGAGAAAGTTGTAGAGCTTGTTGCAAGCAGCTAAGAGTATGTCCTGTCATCTCTGGGGCCTGGTTGGTTGTGCTTGAGGCTGAAGGTCTGCCCTGGCTTGCAGGGAGCTGAAATCCTTCAACAGAGAATCAGATTTGTCTAGTGGTTGAATCACCAGGCTAGAATACTGTGAATTCTAGTTCCTTTTTATGCATAGAGTCATGGCCAGCTCTGTCACTCTCTCTCCATTCAACCCACCTGAGGGAAAATAGGAAGAAGGAATGTTAGATACGTTCGCAACCTTTGAGTTATTTATTTTAAAAAATGATGAAAACTTGGGTGAAAAATAAATTTGTAGTCTTTTCAAACTAATTACAGTAAATTGAGCAACTTTTGAAAGTATATATTCTTTTGGAACAGCATTCCTCAACCTTTCCGGCTTTGTGGACTGGCATGGGGCCAAGGGGATGGTTGTGCATGAGCTACACACACACACACACACACACGCTTGTTCACCCACCGCTTACACCGCCCGGTTCTGAACAGGCCATGGCCCCAGGGGTTGGGAACTCCTGTCTTAGAATGTAGAGATGGGAGGTGGGGGTGAAATGCAATTTATCAGGATGGATTGACAATCCAGTGTTTAATCGTAATGGCTTTTAATATAAATCATGATGTTATCCAGATGTTTTAGACTTCAGTTTCAGTCACTTCCAGGTAACATAATCAATAGCAAGGAATAGTTCACACTATAATCCAAAGAAGGCACCATTGTTTAGGCACTTTCCTGTGAAGGACTTATTTAAAAAGTCTGCATTTAGACATTCTGGAGTGTAGTTTGAGAAAGGAAACATTTCACATCATGTGTACTTTCCCATAATTCTTAGGTAGCATTTTAAACTTGGAAAATTATAGAGCCATTGTTTCTAAGATGCAATTAGAGCTAGATTATGGTTGTATTCCTCCCTTAAGATAACTGCTGTCAATATTTCCCTTTTACCTTCAGAGGAAAAAAACCCAATAAATTAAAAATAAGAAGTGTTACTCTCTGGTGGCTACTGCTTATGTATTTTTTAGTCATTATTTTGCTTTAGGTTGCTATACATTTTCTCTGCCTTATGGGGAAATTTTACTTGTCTTATCAGTTGTGCATGGATTTAGCAAGGGAAAACATAAATCTTTTGCATAGATAATTGAGAATACATGGACATTCTCCTTGTGTTGTCTACAGTGGAGGTTGACCAAAGTCAGCATTATTTACAGAATTAGCTAGATTTACATTATTAGAATTACCTGCAAAAGTATTTCATCAGTAGAACATATTATTGATAGGATCTTCTGCGTTCACTGCATATATTTAGGGTTAACCCAAGATACATGGCTAAGATGGAGCAAACATTGCAATGTATCCTGAACTGCCTCATTGCTTCAGAGTCAGTCATTTGAGGTTCTCATATAATGACCCATGCTGCCTTTGTTTAACATCTGCGATTGCTGGAAGTGCTGTACCTAAGCAACATGGTCTCGTGACATGAGTTGCTTAGTGATGATAATTCCAGCCCTAGTTGCTGTTGTAACTTGAGGACTGTCTGCACAATATTGAAACCTTTTAACTCATAATTCCAAAAGATGTTTTTTATCCATTTTTATCCATTTTTTATCCATTTTTCCCACTTATATTGTAGAATACCGTAGAATCTAAATACTGTATTACTGTTTTTACTGTAACATAATGTTAAACATTTTAATTTAAAGCCTCAGAATATTTTTGCTTTGTCAACTAATGGGGATACATTGACATGGTATATTGGGAATGTTTTATCTCTGTTTTTCCTATAGTATTACTTGCATTTTTATTTACTGAATGACAATTATGGGATCTGATAATTTCTTAATATAATTTGCAGGGTCTTCCATAGAAGAAAATGCAAACATCAAGGCCCTTTTTCTATAGCAGTCCTCCAAAACTTGTTAAACAGACTGAAAACAAGAAGACAGCCAAACCTTCGACATCTTCTGAATCAGAACCTGATTCATTGTCAATTGAATCATCCTCTGAGGAAGCCCATCCAAAAAACCACATGAGAACTGAGAACCACAAGCAGACTCCTCCCCTTGAATGTTTTCCTCAATCACTTTTGGAACTCACTAAAACAGACCATGATAAGGACAAGCCGAAAACAGGAATAATACGAAAAATTGCTCATTTTTTTGACAGAGGTGAGAAAAGAAAAGAAAAGAAACCTCAGGAGGAAAACTGTCAACCGATTACAGGTACAGAATGATGATCATATGGAAGGGATAGCCTGTCACTATATGTTAGGGGTCTCCAAACTTGGCACTTGTGGGCTTTAAGACTTGTGGGCTTTTTAAAATTTTGTTACTAATTGTTAGCTTTCCAGAGTCATGTCTATATAGGCAGCCATATACATATATTAAATATATTCTTCACAGCATACATATTTTAAAAAATAATAGGGTTTGGAAAGGAAAGAGGAAGAGAAGTGATATTCTTCAAGGCTACTGTGAATAGTTGCTATATCTTTTTCTTTTTTTCTTTTTTTTTCTTTTGAGAGAGAGAGAGAGATTCATCCATGATTCTTCAACTACAGAGTTATTGGGTGGCTGCTAGATTGAATTGAATTCTTTATTGTTATTGTACATATATACACAGTATACATACAACGAAATTCATGTAACATAACATAGAGGTTTTTACGATAAGACTTGCTTTTGGAATTCCTTGCCAAAAATTTTTCCTGACATTATTACTATCAATCTGCTTTTGATTGATTATGTGCCATCAAGTCAGTGTCAACTCTTATGACCACATAGATTTCCTCCATGATGATTTATCCCTAACCTGATCCTTCAAGTCTTTCAATAATGCACATTGCTACTGGTTGTCCTTGCATTCTCTTTTCTTCCAGCCTTCTCACCATTAATTAGAGCCTTCTGTAGAGAGCTAGGTCTTCATATAATGTGTCCAAAATAGAATAATTTAGTCATTTGTGCCTCAAGTGAGAAGTCTGGGTTGATTTGTTCAGTGATCCATTTGTTTGTTTTCTTGACTGTCCATTTGAATTCTCAGGAATCTTTTCCAACATCAGCCTTCAAAAGAGCCAATATTTTTCGTATTCCGCTTTTCCAAGATCCAATTTCCATTTCCATAGAGTGTTCAAGGGGGAATACCATTGCTTGCATTATTCTGATCTTGACAGCTATGGATACATCATGACATCTGAATATCTTTTCCAAGGCAATCATTGTGCTAGTCTGTAGCATATTTCATTGCTTCTTATTCCTTTAGTGTTGATGGTCAATTCTACGAGGCAGAAGCTATTTATCACTTCAATATCCTAATATCCTCATTATCAGTTCTAAGGCTGGTAGTTGACACCTGTTGACACTCTTTTGGTCTTCTTCATATTCAGTTTTAGTCCGATTTTTTCATTTTGTTCCTTGATCTGTATTATTAGAGCTTGCGGATCCTTTGTATTTTCAACTGCCAGATAACAGCACAATGAAGTTTCTTCCTCAAATTTTAAAACCATGCTCAGCTTCTTTCATTCCAGCTTCTCGTAAAGTATGTTCAGTGTATAGGTTGAAAGAATAAGTCTCTCTGCTTCACAGCTGTTTATGTGTGCTGCATCACAAAATTGTGCTGATGTACACATTATCATTTTTCAGAGAAATGACACAGGGCAACTGCTACTCACTGACACTTCAAAGAAGATTATTATTTTTGTGCCAGTGACCTCCTTGTTTATTTTGATTACTATTAATCATGAAAGACTTTTGTAAAAACCCAAATGAATTTGGGGGTATCAGAAAAATAACTATCTACCTGACTGAGACACAGTCAAACCACAATTTAATAAAGTATATTGCAATCAATTTTGCAGTGGTCAAAATGTTGAACCAGGTATCACTCCCAAATAACAGACAATACTTTTGCATTCATGGAATATAAATTCTTTGTAGCCAGACAGAGCAGTTAAATGCATGTAAATTACATATTGATATAATTCTGCAAATTATCGTAATTGATTAAAATATTTTATTGGATTTCTAATATTGGATGCCTTTCATTCAAGAGCTATTGGCCCCATTTGTACAATAATGCCATAATGCAAATTATATAAATATCTAGAAATGAGATATTTTGGATTCAGTAGACATCCAGAATAATATATACTTCCTGAATGGTGCATTAGATTTATTTTCAAATTGGACTGATCAGTTCAACAAAATAAGATAACAGAAATGTTAGACTAACAATGAGAAATACAGAATTGGCAAGATATAGGGTCCTAGACCAGTATTTTGTCTGCTTATTCTCCTGAGAGCTGGTCGGATCATCCAGAGAGTGGGAGGTGCTTCAGTCTGTGTTGTTGAAGGCTGAGCTTAATAACTGAGGAATGCTCCGCCCTCCGTCACGTGGCTCCCTTGCATTCCCCAGTTTACGCTCAGCCTTCGTGAGAGTAGGCTGTGTATTTCACTACTCCTTGGCCGATTCAAGAGCTTTATTCATCAGGTTTGATTATCATTGCCCCGGTTCTCCTTAGCCTCTAAGCGCATTGGGATAGTGATTAAACAGGGGAGCGCGTTTCTTCGCCCCTGGGGGGGCTGCACAGCGGGCGGCTTCCGCGCTCCGGCACCAATCTCCCCCCTCAATTTGATCTCTTCCTGCCGCTTTTCTACGCCACACTCGTAGCGGCTTTATTTGATCGCGCTGTAATAGCGCAGCTGGTGTTCCCCCCACCGTAAACGCCGATCACCCCAGGAAGGGGCGAAAATCACCTGGCTGCCTCTCTCGGCCCCTAGACGTGCCGGAGAGGCTGATTTTGGCCCTGAGCAGCCCGTGAGTAAGGGAGCGTGGGCGGCCGCCATTTGGATGCCGCCGTGTGTCGGGCGCCGCTTTTAGAGGCCTCATTGAGCTGCGAAGGGACTAGCTCTCTTCCAGCCTGTTCCATCATCAGGCTTCTGTGATGATGGCAGATGAGATTCTGCTGAAACGTTGCTACAACTTTAAAAGCACCACTATTATGACGTGGGAAAATACCTGAACAAAGCTGAATGCCAGACATGTAAGTACCCGCGAAAACTTAAGAAAATAGATAGATAGATAGATAGATAGATAGATAGATAGATAGATAGATATACGTATTTGCATATATATATATTTACATCTTATCAATATTTGGCTATTTCACGTTGCCAACACTGGTTGGATTATTATATCTTGATTGTACGCATAGGTATAAAGATATTAATAATTATATTAGTTTATATACATTTAAAATTCCAAAAGGGGATGAGGGCCAGCGAAAGGACACCCGGCCTTTGTTGTAGGTCGAACCCTTGGCGAGCCAACCACCTTTATATTTGTATTACAGTCCTTTCCTCTACAATGGCAGATGACAATTCCGCTAAAGGCCCTTCTTTGAAGGCCAAATCTAAATCCTACCACCTGCGCAAACAGGCTAAGGAAGCCCCTAAAGAAACTTCCAAAGCTTCTCAGAGGGACGCTCTAAGACGACATAGGGCACTGGAGAAAGAATTTGACAGACGATCTAGAGAGACACAACCGGTATTTCCAGCCCCCCCACCCTCTGCTCCCTCTACCTCCAGACATCCCCCCCTCCTCCAGATTGCTCTTCCCTCTCCAGGTGCAGCCCATCCCAGGGACACCAGGTTCCCGGACCAACGACCAGGCGGACGCCGGAAGCAACATTTACGCCCACGGCCGCTGGTCTGCGCCATGAGGAGGTCGCCACAATTGAGATCCCTGCGCACATGCAGGCATGGATGGAACGGGCTATTCGCCAGGGGATTGCAGAGGGCCTGCAACAGATGTCCAGGTCTGGTCCTCCCTCGATGGCGCCCGAACACGACTCACCATCAGTCAGGTCCTCGCCTAGATTGGACCCCACTCTTGGTCAGGTACCTTTACAGGAGGGCAGTCCTCTCCCAGAAAGGGATCTGGAGGAGGCCATGGAGGACCTAGATCGGTTCGGGGAGGAGGAGGAATTGGAATGGGGGTCTACGCACCAAGGGGAGCCCCTATCGGAGATAGACCCTATGGAGGGCATCATGTCCGAGGACGAGGGCCTCACCCCGGATCAACCCACCTTTGTGGGTCTGTTCAAGTCGCACATGTTTAAATCGCTTCTATTTAAGGCCAGGAACATTTCTGGCCTGTCTGTACAGTCCTCCTCAACTCTCCCTTCCCCAGCAGAGGGACAGGAGGACGCCATCTTTAGGCAGCCCGTGGTGGAGGCAGAGGTGATCCCGGCCCTGCCCATTTTTCATGACTTAGTCTCAAACCAGTTAGACTCCACAAGGGCCCCCCCTGCTCCATCCAGCCAGGACAGGAGGTTCTTTAACCTTGAGTCGAGCTTCTGCAACCTGCTTAACACTCACGAGGTAGATGAGCCCATCATTGGTTTGGCATCCTTGTCCTCCCCCCGTGATCCCCTGGAGGTCCTGAAGCCCGAGGACAAGAGGTCCGAGCTTGCTTTACGTAGGGCTCACCAAGCGGACACTTGGGCCATTAGATCGGCCACTGCCGCTTCCTTCTTCACCAGGTCTTCGATCCGGTGGCTCCGTCAACTGAGGCAGCATGTCCCCCCCTCTAACACAAGGGCACACCAGGACATAGCAAAATTGACGGCTGCGGCAGAATTCTCAGCCGACACCACATACCACGCGGTTAAGTTCTCTGCCCGAGCAATATCCTCTCATGTTACAGCTCGCCGCCTGCTCTGGCTCAAGCACTGGCAGGCGGATGTAAAAAACAAGGTTAAGCTGGCCACTGCCCCCATAAAATGGGACCAATTATTCGGCACCGTCCTGGAGCCATTTAATCAGAAACCAGAAACAAGAAAAAATTTCTTCCCCCCCTTTTCCGTAGGTCAGAGTCAAGAGCACAGCCCTTTCGGAGAGGTTCCTCATGACCTTTCTACCAGTTTCCTTTCCCGCCCAGGTACCCGAGACCCCCCTCCTTCTAGCCTTTCCAGCCCCAGGATCGAGTTGATCCGGGTGACAGGAGCAGGAGGGGCGCCAGCTACAGGCGCCCCTTCAGGGGTTCAGGAGGGAAGCCCTTCCGGCGCAACAGATAGACCCCGTCCACCCCTCCCCATCGGTGGACGCCTCAAGCATTTTGCCGACCGGTGGGACTCTTCCACCTCCGATGCCTGGGTCAGGGAGACCATCAGACTGGGGCTCGTGCTTGAATTTCAGCGCGCCCCCCCTGAATTTTTTATGGCATCCCCCCCTCCAAGGATCTCACCAAACGCAACCTAATGGATTCAGCTATCCGCCATCTCCTCTCCATACAGGCCATACAACCTGTACCATCATCCCAGCGGAGGCAGGGGTTTTACTCTCACCTCTTCGTGGTCCCCAAATCCTCAGGGAGATGGAGGGCTATTCTAGACCTGAAATGCCTTAACCGTTAGCTGACCTACCGCAGGTTTAAGATGCACACCCTACAATCCATTCTACTAGGCATCAGGCAGGGGGACTGGCTATCCTCCATAGACCTTTCAGAGGCGTACCTTCACATCCCAATCCGGCCCTCCCATTCCAAATTCCTCAGGTTCTGCTACAACCATCGCCACTTCCAATATGTGGCACTTCTCTTTGGATTGGCCTCTGCCCCGAGAACCTTCACTAAGGTCCTCGCGGCCCTAGCGGCCCACCTCAGGGACCTCCCGGTTCGTCTCTACTATTACCTGGATGACATCCTCATCCTGTCTCAATCCAGACCCCAAGCAGAAAAGGATATCAGAGCTACTCTTTCTGCCCTCCAAGATCATGGGTTCCTAGTAAACTGGCAAAAGAGCCATCTGTTACCATCTACACGGATCACCCACTTGGGGTCCGTCATTGACTCAGTTCAGGGAAAGGTTTTCCTTTCCTCTGAGAGATTCCATAGCATCCAGGAGACTGTCAAGCATATCAGACGATCAAGAAAGGTAACACTTTTAGAATTGCCTAAATTACTCGGTAAAATGGTCTCATGTATTTCCATTGTTCCCTGGGCCCGTTTACACACTAGATCCCTACAATGGTTCCTGCTCCCGTTCCAAAGGACCGGCAGAAGCAATTCAAAGGCCGTGATCAAGGTGCCTTCAAGGGTCCTCACGTCTCTCCTCTGGTGGACCAGTCCCGCCATTAACAAGGGACACTGCTTCAAGGAACCCCAACGCCTCATCCTCACCACAGACGCCAGCCTGTCCGGATGGGGCGCTCACATCCACTCGCTCTCGACACAGGGCAAATGGTCACAGGTAGAATGCACACGCAGTATGAGCTGGTTAGAACTTCGTGCCATCCACCTGGCCCTGCGCAACTTCCTTCCCCACGTACGCGGTCAGCATGTTCTGATACTCATGGACAATGTCACCGCCAAGGCTCACGTCAACCGACAAGGGGGCACCCAGTCCATAAGTTTGATGAGAGAGGCCGAGCGCCTCTGCCATTGGGCGGAGCGCAATCTCCTCTCCCTCAAAGCCGAGCGCATCTCAGGGGTCTCAAACACCCAAGCAGATTGGCTGAGCAGGACCACGGTGGACCACTCCGAGTGGCGCATTCACCCGTCACTGTTCAGGGAAGCGACCGTGATGTTCGGTCTCCCATCAGTAGACCTCTTCGCATCCCTGCTCAACACCCAACTCCCCAGGTTTTTCTTGAGGTATCCCTCCCACGGGGCCCAGAATCACAACGCCCTCCATTGCCCCTGGCACACAGGGCTTCTATATGCATTCCCTCCATTGGCCCTGGTCCCCAGAGTCATCCAGAAGCTCATCTCCAAGAAAGCAGAGCTGATTTTAGTGGCACCCTACTGGCCCAGGCGCCTATGGTTTGCGGACCTCCGCTATCTATCGGTGGCCCCCCTTGGAAAATTCCCCCGCACAGGATATCCCTTTCCCAGGGGCTCCTCCAACACCCGGACCCTCAGTGGCTCCAGTTAGCCGTTTGGAGGTTGAGCGGGAACGTCTAAGGAAGGAGCAGTTCTCTGACCAGGTTATTGATACCATTTTAGCCGCAAGGCGGCCCTCAACAACCCGAATACACAATGCCACTTGGAATAGCTTCTGCAAGTGGTGCCATAATTTCCAGATCAACCCTCTTTCACCCTCCATTGCTCAAGTTTTGGAATTCCTCCAAGAAGGTCTGAGGAAGGGACTCTCTCCGAACACCCTGAGGCGTCAGGTAGCAGCCCTTTCAACTGTGATTATTTGCGACAATCTGGGTACCCTCTCCCTCCACCCTCGCATTAGGGCATTCCTTAGGGGAGCAACTAACTTGTGTTCCCCAACTGTACACAGATACCCTACCTGGAACCTCAACAAGGTCCTGACGTCCCTTACTAAGCATCCCTTTGAGCCTCTCTGGGAATCCTCACTCCAGTTCCTAACTTTCAAAGTCGTATTCCTGGTGGCCATTACTTCAGCTCACCGAATATCGGAGATAGCCGCCTTGTCGGTGAGGAAAGACCTTTGCATCTTCCATGCCGACCGGGTGGTTCTACGGCCGGACCCTACCTTCTTGCCTAAGGTCAATTCAGCCTTCCACAGGGCACAGGAACTCACACTTCCGAACTTCTGCCCCAATCCCTCACAGGAAAGGGAGAAGCTTTGGCACACCCTGGACGTAAGACGGGCCCTCTGCATTTACATTAAACGTACCCAGCCCTTTAGGAAGTCCGAATCCTTATTTCTTTCCTTTCAACCTAAATCCTTAGGACACAAAGTGTCCCCGGCAACCATCGGCCACTGGATTAGAGCTACTATTTCCAAAGCTTACTTGTCCCAGGCTCTGCCGGTGCCCAGCGGCATAACGGCACACTCCACCAGAAGTGCAGCCACCTCGGCAGCTTGGGCCACCCAGGCTCCAATTGCTGATATTTGTCAGGTGGCCACCTGGGCCTCCCCATCTCCCTTCATAAGGCATTATAAGATCGACATATTTGCCTCGGCGGAGGCTTCGTTTGGGAGACGAGTTCTCCAGCGAGTCCTCAAGGAACCGCAGGGACTTCAGAACCAGACGGAGTCCCTCCCGTAGGAAAGCCAAGCTTTGGAATGTCCCACTCTCTGGATGATCCGACCGGCTCTCAGGAGAATGGGCATTGGTGCTTACCTGACACACCATTTCTCTGGAGCCGGGAGGATCATCCAGCCCCACCCTTTTAAGTTCACCGTCTGGTGGGGTCTTGTTTCGGCCAAGGAACCGCTTAGCATAGTAAGATGAGAGAACGATCTTCTCTTCACTCTCGACTTCGCGTAAACTGGGGAATGCAAGGGAGCCACGTGACGGAGGGCGGAGCATTCCTCAGTAATTAAGCTCAGCCTTCAACAACGCAGACTGAAGCACCTCCCACTCTCTGAATGATCCTCCCGGCTCCAGAGAAATGGCGTGTCAGGTAAGGACCAATGCCCATTTCAGTTTTTACTTGGAGAGAATTTGCATCCTTGAGGAGCATAAGTCCAAAATGATACTAAAAGCTTGTTAAGGTCAAGAAACCCTGTGGGATTTCTTTTTCTTAGTTGAGATTCCCTCAAGGTGAGCTCAGACATGGTTGAAGTAGAATAAGTTGAATGATCCCTCAGCCGCTCAGCTATGAAGTACAAGACTCACCCCAACACAGCATACTCAAAGTATTTTTCCTCCTTTTTAAAATGAAAAATTGAAGTAATGGAGAACAAATTTAGTGTAGCTACAGAGGCCAATCTCAATTTGTTATTTTCTTGAAAAAAAAGCACTGCATGTACCTTTAAGTTTAGACCATAAACCGCTATGAGTACACTTTACTTTAAATTGGGGAGGATATAACTTGAATGACTTAGTAAACTATCAATCATATGACATTAATTAGCATGGTGTTTCTACTTTGTTTTGCCAGTTGACCAAATCAAGAAGCTGATTAAGAGTCAACATTTTTATGAAGCCAGTCAACATCTCATTGTCATGCAAAAAGAATCCAAGGGCAATCTGGACAGCAGCAATGATGAAAAAACACTGGGCAATTGTACTGAAATTGAGGTTTTGTTAGAAGTTTTATGTCAAAAGGTCTTCAACATCATACAGTCATCTATCAGCATAGCATCAACAGAGCCAGAATTGCTGAATAATGCAGTGAGAGTAGTAATTAACGGGGTGGAGAAGGAGGAGGAGGAAGAGGAGAAGGAGAGATCTATTCATTCCCGGTTGAAAACATGGAAAGAGGAATGGAGGGACACTATCCAGAAATCTGTAGAAGAACGAATGAAAGCATCTCCTGTGGTTGATAACAAGAACCTCTCTACCGTTGCTAGCACTTTCTTGCATATGGGTAAGACTATGAAGATGGACATGATTACAGTGGTGCAGCATATTAAACAGCATTACCCTGAGGATTTTCAGGTGTGCAACACTTATGCCAAGTTCTATCACCATTACTTTTCATCTCAGATGGCGATGTTTGCCAACTTTGAATTGAGCAAAGAAGACATTTACCTACTTCTCAACTGGGTGCAAAATTTATATCCAAAGTAAGTAATGATTTATACTATATCTGGGTTTTTCTGCAAGTCTTGCCACTTTGGACACTGATCATTTCCAGGCAAGGTCGATAAAACTGGCATGCAATAGCACTTGGACATATATACTGCTTCACAGTGCTTTATTGCCCTTTCTATGTGGTTTAGTGTCAGCATATTGTCCCTGTGATGACTCTGGACAAGGCACAAAGGCCACACAGCCAGCTGAGAGTTCAAACTCCCCTTTAATGTTCCAAATTCCCTAAACGCTCCCATGTTCTAGGCAAGCCCCGGAACACAATAGCCTCTGGCTGTGTGCAGTCTAGCAAAGCAAAGAAACTGGGAAATGAGTCGAGTCCACGAAGCAAGGAAGAAGCAAGCAGTCCTGCAAACTCCAGATTTCTGCAACAGCACAGAAACTCTACAAATTCTGTGTTTGTTCAAACGCCCCTCCCCACAGTGTCTCTTTAAATTTCAATGTGTCTTGTGAAGAGGGATGAGGCACTCTTCTCCCGAGTCATTGGGTTGGCCTGCGCTGTTCCTGCCTTCACTCTCTGTGCTTGGGGATCAGAAAGGGGTAGCCCTTGCTCATTGCCTGAGCTCCATCGCTCCTCATTTCCACTGCTTGCCCTCTCTCAGTCATTCTGCCCCCGTTCCTCCCTGCTAACAAGCCATCTCAATCCTGAGGGGCCCTGGGCTGCCTTGTCCTGCTCCTCTCCACATTCCTATGAAATCACCCCCTCAATCTCCATCAGCTCCAGCTCGTCATCCTCTGCAGATTCAGGCTCCAAAGGGGGCATGACAGTCCCCAACAATCTGGATCTTCATTTTACCAACCTCAGAAGGATGAAAGGCTGAGTCAACCTTGAGACATTGAGAATCGAATTGCTGGCACTCAGCAGAATTAGCTTGCAATATTGTATTCTAACCACTGCACCACCACGGCTCTTAATAATCATACAATAATAAAAGATAAAAACAGAATATAATGATAAAAAATAAAAGAGGAAACAAAAGCTGATGGTGGATTTGAGTAAATATAATTACACATAATTTAGCAGTGGCCCAAACAATCTAACCTATAAAGCCTAGGAGAACAATTAGGATATTAAGGCTTTCCAGAATGCCAGCAGGATAGAAACCATGCAAATATAGGGAATCTCATTCCAGATGCAGGCATCACTCTAGAGGAGATAGACTTGTGTGGTCCTGTTAGACAACATTGTTTAATTGAAGTGACTTGGAGTCCACCAAAGTTTATTGGATTGAACTAATTAGTATATCATGGAAGATAAGCAGTCAGTCAAGTAATTAGGCCCTACGCAATGTAGGGCTTCATAGGTCATAATCAACATCTTGAATCACCCCAGAAATATACCAGTAATCTATCCAATAACCTGTTGTTGTGGAAAGTAATTGGCTTTCAATTTTGAGATTCCTACTAAAAATGCATACAAAAATGGAAGCGTGAAGAGAAAATTCCATTGGAATGTGTTAAAAATAGGCCTTAGGGAAAATTATTTGTCGAAATGTGCATTGGCAGGGAAATATGAAAATACGTTCTTTTGAAAATGTTCACTATTTTTCATGCAAATTTTTAAGGTATGTACAAACCGATATGAAAACTATAATAGGCTTATGATTGAAATAAATGCTGAGGTTGATAAATAATTTAAGCTGGTGTAAAGCAGCCCTATGTTGATCAGAATAGGATTAAGAATGCCTCTTTCATTGTTACCTGCTAGGCTATTATACAGTTGAACCTGTTCAATAACGGAGACTGTTATATCTATTTAGATTTTAATGGGGATTATCAAGAAGTTTGGCTGTAACATAAAAGGCAACCTTGAAAATATCTAAATGTAAACTGTACTCAATTACCGTTTGAGGAAATAGAACAATGACCTGATAAAGCAAAAATCAGTGTCTGTTTTCAATTAACTTTGAACTATTGTCCTACTACTGCTCCCCACTAATTCAACTCCAGTGCTTTTTAGATTTCTTGCTTGTTGCAAGCTGGGTTCATCTAGCCTTTTTTGTTTTAAATGCATTTCCCACCCCTGTTTCAGTAGCTTGGATTGTCACTATAAAGGTTGCCAGTATCAATTATTTTTTGAAGACTAGGAGTCTTCAAAAGTCAAATGTGAAATGTTGGTCATACAATATATGGATGGTTTTCACACTGGAATCCAAGCATTCTGTGGCAAATAGCCTACTTCCACATCTGCTTTATATTGAGAATTTTTGGGAAATTGAATCAAACAATGAGGAAAGAATATGATACCAGCTGATGAGATACTTTTTGGCTATTTCAGGGACATTAAAAACAACAGTGATTTGGTTAAAGAGTTGGATGAAGCTAGTCTTGGAAACTTGTTGCCATTGGAAAAGATCAAACAGCTTGAACAAACTTATTTGTCCCAGGAAGTGGTAAGAATTCTGCTTATCTTTTTATTCCATAGCTTTTCAAGTTATGTTCATATAAGAATTTGTGCAATGCGTCACATTTGTTCTTCAGTTGTAGATTCAACTTGTCACTTTTCACAGTGGTTGAGTTCTCACATCTCACCCATCTGAGGGTTCAAAAAAAAAAATCAAGGGAGCAGGTGCAACCTCATGATCAAAGCCCTGCTTTTTTTTCTAACACATAAGGATTAAGCTTGAATTCTGTGTTCACATCCACCATGTTGGCTTTTGGGATTGTGCTCCCCCCTGCTCCCCCGGGTCCATAAACCACAACCATAGTTCTGTTTCTTTAGCTTTGATTTAATGTGGTATGTAAACAAAACCACTGTGGTTTGTAAGCTGCTTCTAATTTAATTCTACACTTGAAACTAGACTACTGTCAGCTTTCCAAGTGGACTAGACAAGAAATGCAACAAGGTGAGCTAATCTTGCCTACTACAAGGAGACATTAACACAATCTTGCAAGTCAGAAAGTACGAATCTCTCACTGTCTCTTTTTAACCACCCGATTAATTAGAGCAGATCCCTTCTAAGTTTATTTACCTGCCCATTGCTCAATTGTGGACTACATGCCTTTTTATCTGCTTGTTCCCTGAGCAGCATCTCTTCCCCTCTCCCATCTCAGGGTAATTCCCATATACCATTACAGCTAGTATTATAAGTTATTCAATACTGCACTGCTAATACAATGGGGGGAAAGAGGAACTCCATTTGTGTAATTCCTGTGTTGGTACAATTATTGGGGTTTTTTTCTCATTGTTCTTGGGTAGTTTACAATTTGGAATGTAGATGCAAAGATGTTTCTGCTCCTTGCAGTCCCATGCTCAGCACCTGGTGTCCAATATATAGTAAATGCCAGAGCCCAGAATTGGGTAAGGTCTTCCTGGTGCTGATGTCTGTCCTTCTTCCATTCACATATTCCCAGAAGAACCTCATTAGGAAGCCAAGGGCTATTGCAGGAAAGTTAATACGTACTCCTAAATATTATAAGTGCTGCTATTACCAGAGAGAGTAACCACTCTTGTATGTGGAAGTTTCCAGAAGTCACTTTGGTGAGGATGGACCATTTTGACTCTTTATCAGCTTTCATTTCATAGCCCCTGCATAGCTCAGCTGGGTAGGCAAAGGCCTATTAAACTGAAGCCTAGCATTCGTTCATGGGCAACTTTTTCACTTAGTGGAAGAATTGTAGCATAGCATGCAGCAGAGTTGCTATTCAGTCATTTTAAGAGCACCTTAGATTTAAATATATGTGCATTTTTAGCAAGATGGCTGCTAATTATATATTTTGGTCTTTTCTTCTTTTCCCACAAAGGACTTTATTAGATGTTGTCTGGACAAGTGTTTGAAAATAGAAGTCAATAGCTGGACGCAAGAGGCAAAGCCAAGGATATTAGATAATTATTATCATAGTGAATTATCAATAGATGCTATAAAGGTAACTAACATGTATTTTATATTTAAGTATGTTTTATGCAATCAGCTCCTGCAAAGTTGTTCCAGGACCGCAGCATTCCATACTATTATAGTTGAATCTGGCAGAGTAATTTTCAACTAATTTCAGCGAGAGAATTAAAAGGAAAATATATGCCAAGACAAAAAATGGAGAGCAAAACTATTTTTGTTTTTACTCTGACTACAGCAAGTCAATAAAAATTGAAATAATGGATGGCCTAATGTGGAACTTTCTAATCACTATTAAAGTCACTGGTACATTTGCAATACTCCTACATTCAACCATTTCATTCCAGATCTTTGGGCTGCCAAATAAACTGTTAGGTTGATTTATTATTGAGAATTGTGCAAACAAATTCCAAATGTTCTTATCCATGGGTTTGATTAAGACCATTTTAAATCCATTTTTTTTCCATGATTTGAACCGTGTTCTTCTGATGCACACATTCTCATATTCTCACACAATTACTACTACTACTACTCCCCAAAATAATACTACATAGTCTTACAGACCCTGGGAAAATCCCCTATCTATAACTTTTCCCAGAATGAAAATTAAACATAGAAAACTAAAATAGATTTGGTCTGTTTTACTAGAGAGAAGCAAACAAGTTTCACTAATACAGTGAAGGTTTACCGACAAAAAATAGTTACTGTTTTTTCTCTATATAGAGTTTTAACAAGAGTTCAAGCAAATTAACTGAAATGTATTCCCAGTTAAGGGACCATCCTAATTAGACTCCCAATGAGATTAGTTATAAATGCAGATATATAAGGTAGAGAACCTGGGCTGAGATCAGAGAGTGGGGATATGCATCTGATGGCCAGCAGTGATGACGTGCCCACTGGATTCTTGTCCATAATACTCTTCTTTTTACCCATTCATGTCTAGCTTGCCAATCCCATCCTTTCTGATATAGACTTTTTGATTGGCTCTTTACTGTGGCTGGTTCTTGCCTATTTTCCCACTAAAACAATAATCCTCCAGCCCTACCCCAAGATAGGGCTGCTCAGGTTTTGTGCCTAGTCCAGGCAACCAAGAAATGTTTCAATAACACTTCCTCCTCCTAAGCTGTGATCTTCACTACCTGCTTCCTACTTTACCTCCATCTACAGATTCTGTAGAACTTCAACCAGTTGGGATTTCCCCGTTTTGCATCACCTGACAGAGGAACAAGCCACATCCTATTGCAAATTTTAACTTGGCAGGTTTAAAGAAATAAAGTTGCAGCTGCAAAATATGCTTTAAATATTAAACAATATACATTAAAACATAGCAAACCAGTGCAAATTTCAAAAATTCAATTCCAGTTTCAAAGTTTCCCGACATCATGACGATTAAGCTTACTCTATTTCTCATTTGAAAGTGTGCTGAAACACACCCTCAACGTTCCTGACAATTGGAGGAGTGTCACAGAGTTCAGCTTTTAACATAAGCAGGAAGTACTTAATTACAGAACTGGGAAACCTTGTCATTCTGGAATAGAAATGTGGAAACTGTCACCAAAAAATCCTTTGTCGCTTTAACATCCTTAGGAATTTCCTGGTTTTAGTCAGCCTGGAAGGGGAAGCTTGCAATACTGGTCAAATGGGACTGGGCTGTGGAAGAATGAGTTGAAAAACATGGACAAAAAGTAACATTTGAAGTTCAGAAACAGAAGTCATCTATTTATTTCTGGAACTTTATTTAATTTTCAAATGGTATGCATTTCTTTCTGTTCTTTGGGATTATCCCATTTTGCTTAATAATATATATAGATACAAACTCAAGGTTAACCACACCAAACTTGATTGCAGGAAATACGACTTCAGCAACAGAGTGGTCAATGTCTGGAATACGCTACCTGACTCTGTGGTTTCTTCCCCAAACCCCAAAAACTTTAACCTTAGACTGTCTACTATTGACCTCACTTCTTTCCTAAGAGGTCTGTAGGGGGCGTGTATAAGCGCACCAGTGTACCTACTGTCCCTGTCCTATTGTTTCTTTTATTTTTCTTATATGTACCCATTTCATGTATTCATAACTATGTATATCTATTACCTTGTAAGCGACTGACAAATCTAAATAATAAATAAATAAATAAATCTTCTTGGAGAAAATGTTTACATTTATGATTATGCTTGTAGAATGGGAGAATTGTGTATTAAAAAGTTAAGGTATTAATTCTTTGATTTTGTGGGGGGATGTATGTTTTAGGCTATCAGTGAAGTACAAGAATGTGCTAAGGCCATAACTCAAGAGATGGGCCACCAAATGTCAACTTTGCTTTTGACAGAACTCTTGACTTTTCTGCAAAGGTAAGATAGCACATTGTTGGTAAAGTGATTTCATATCAAAACATGCTTGGCTACCAGTGTAAAGTTACTAATGATTGTTTCCATTTTTATGATCTCTCTAGCTACAACAACGAACTGGAGATATTCATTAGAGAAAATAATCAGAATATATATTTTGAAGCTATAATAATTGCAAACATTAACAATTTCGAGAATTTCTGGTAAGAACAGAATGATAATATGACAAATTTCTTACATATGTATTAGAAAACCAAGAAACATAATAGGGTTCTGCAAAATGTTTGAACCTTCTCATTATTGTCTTATCCATAATCTTGTTCACTGCATTATTACTCCAAGCATTCTTCTTCATAATTCTCATTAGTATATAACTACATATTTCCATAGCAGTTCATAATGTAATTATTTTATTCCCTTCCAAGCCATTTCATTATTCCTACCCTTTTCTTACATCCATTTTCCATCCATTTTCTTCGGAGATTCATTTTATACTCTTTCCAAAAAGGATTTACAATCATTGTAATTTCTGTCTAGTTTCTTTCATTTTCCCTCATTTTCATCCATGTCCATTTTTTCCCAAAAGATACCCTGATATTTTTAGAAAATTATCTATTATAAATTGAAACCATCTGGTCTCATCCATGTATCCTTTACTACTAGTAGTAGTCATTCATCATAAACAATTAAATCAATCAGGATTTATGATTCATTTTTCCAGATGTACATATGAATACATTTATTCAGGACAAAAAGATCTGATTCTAAGCAGATATTATTTTTACTCATTTTTGGTCTCCAAAAGGCCAAATGTTTTTTCTAAATACGCTCACTTGGTTTCCACCATGCATTCATGTTGTCCCATTAAAATAATTATTTCCTCCTGGATCACTTCTGTATAAATTGTTGCATAATGTTTAATTCTTCCACGTCCCCGTTGAGTGAAGGGTATATATCTACTTTTATATATACTCATAATAACCTAAATGAAAATATGTAGTGCTTTCTGATATAGCCCTTTATAATAATTTTTATTTATTTATCAAATTGATTTGTTGCCCATCTCTTAAGTCCAGGAGACTCTGAGCAGTTAACATCAAGATAACATAAACATTCAATGACTATGAATAAAAATGGATTCAAATTATAGAAGTTAAGATGAGCTAAAAAACAAAAGTTTGAAGGGGAGAGATGGGGTGACTTCCTTGTTAGTGTACCAACCATCTCCAGTTTTTCCTTCAGGACCTCATACTTTCAGCATGTCCAGATTTTAAGGCTTTTCTTGAGGGGGTGGATCTTAACCTCCTGAGGTATGATGTTCTAAAGCAGGGGTCTCCAACCTTTGCTGGCTGAGGAACTCTGGGGGTTGAAGTCCACAAGTCTTAAAGTTGCCAAGGTTGGAGACTCCTGTTCTAAAGGGTAGGAGTATTGGCCAAAAAAAAAAAATCTTCTCTGGTGGGATCTTCTCCTGGATTCCACCAGCCAAAATCCCTTGGCTTCTGGGATCCATATTAGGTCCCTTTTGCCAGCCCAAGTGGGGTGGGCCAGTCCCATTGGGACAGGCAGTTCTGCAGATACCCTGGACCAGTGGTGGGATTCAATTTTTTTTTACTACTGGTTCTGTGGGCATGGCCTGGTGGGCGTGGCAGTGGAAAGATACTGTAAATCTCCAGTCAGAGGTGATATTTGCCGGTTCTCCAAATTACTCAAAATTTCCGCTACTGGTTCTCCAGAACTGATCAGAACCTGCTCTAATACCACTTCTGCCTTGGACCCACGCCATAAAGACTTTAAAGGTAATAACCAACATCTGCAAGCAGATCATCAGCAACTGTTGTAACACTGGTGTTACATGTGTCACCCTAGGGGGCCTCCAAAACTGTCCACCCTGTTGCCTCCTGGATCAATTGTAGCTTCTGAAAGTTCTTTAAGGGTAGCCTCAATTAGACCTACAGTTCTTCTCCACATATATTCATCAACTCCACTCCACATGCTGTGTCTGCTTTTGTTCAAGGTATTACCACCTTCCCATTTCTTTTGGGCAGGGGGTTGGATTAGATGACCTACAAGGTCCCTTCCAACTCTGTTAATCTGTTAAATCTGTTTTCACAGACAATTTACCTGTATTTATTTCTGCTGCCCATTCCAGAGTTGGTCAATTTAATCTTTCATATGACATTTTAAAGTGAGATAGGAGAAGGTATAATGTATCTTACCAGCTTATTTCTTATACTAGTGCTACATTCAACATTTCTTCCTAAAGGTAAAGGAAGTGGTCAGTTCTCACACATTTTGGGCAACATGCCACAAGTCCACTTTTTCTTAAGCATGCATCTAAATTGAAAAGATTACATTAGTATTAGCAACCATTATGATTATTGCTGCTATTATTATTCTGATTTGTTATGTATAATTTTTTGGTTGAGAATTGCATAGCATTGTATTCACTGGACTTTGTAAGCTGTTGTAAGCAAAATGAACTGATGTTTTAAAATAGCTGAAGAGCAAGGCCTTTAATTCATTGTTAATTGGACTTTCAGGACCCATACGGAGAAAAACATAGATTCAGCTGAGAGTGATGTTAAAACGAACATCTTTTCCATACTTGAGAACATTCAGACAACTGGGTTTAATGTGTTCCTTGAACCCTTGTTTCAAGAGTCACAGGTATTCTTATAGATATATACTACAAAGCTACTTACCCAGCTCATTCAAGATCGTTTGCTGCCTGAGGGAAAGCATAAGATGAAACTTAAATCTTCTCTATTCAGTGAAGGTGAATGAATGACTTTCTCTGGCATTCTAAGGATGGAAAAGCACCTTCATCCTTCTATACTGCAAAAAGCAAACTATGTTTTATGATAGTTTGCTCTTCACTGGAAGGCAACAGCAGGGGGGTGATGGGAATGGATTAAGAATAGCCACAAGTCTGTCAGCCTCCCAGAAAAAGACCCATTCCCTGATGGAATAGTTATCCTTGCTCTTTAATCTTTAGTGGAAAAATAGTGTCTCCCAGGAAAACATTTTTTAAAAGTTAACAAAATTAATTAAATAAGTCCATAACCATCTTAAGAATGTCTGGGGAAAAGTTGCATTAAAATGCTTATAATAAAATAAATTATAATGAACATTAAGGAACAATTGAGCCCACTGTATGATAGCCTGAACTATGAAGGAGAAAGGACAGTGAAAGTGTCTTTGTTTGTAATTTTTTTTTCCAGTCACATTTGAACTAGCAGAATTAGATGCTGCTTGAAAAATACCTATTAAAGCTTTTCCTCAAAGAAAAGGGTTTTATGGGAATTTCTTTTCAAAAAAAATGATACAATTTTTAACATTTGTTCCTCAGAGGCTTTTGAGACAGTTTAATGAGAACAGATGGGCTTCCTGCAGTGATCTTATGGATGAAATAATTACATGCATGGATGCCCGTATCCGTGTGTTCAAGATGCTTAAAAACCCTCATCGCCAGGTGAGCTGATGTGAGGAACTGCAAGTGCAAACATTTTTATGCTTTTCAAAATTTAATACTAAGAATGAAGTGAGCCAATTCATGCAACCTAAACCTCGAGGTGGACAAATAAGAGCTAATGTGGTTTGTTTATTTTTTTAAATCACGTTTCATGACGTGCACATGTATTTCCATCATTAACTTTTTAAACAAGTTTTACATGATTTTGAAATGTTACAAAAGCCTGTCCCAAAGGTGCTTTTTCAGGAGGCAACTGTACTTTTATTGTTTTTTCTTTTGAAGAAGTTTTGCTTCTCATCCAAGAAGCTTCTTCAGCTCTGATAGGATAGTGGGGAATGGAAGGATTTATATTCCTTGCAGACAGCTGGTAACCTGCATCCTTTTAGAGGGTGGTTGAAGCACATAGAGGTTTATCTGTGTCCTCAGGGTCACCTGAGTAGTGCTCCTGGTTCCTGTAGTCTGCCATTTTTCCTCTGGAAATCCATTCCTACTCCCACATCATTCAAAGGGAGTTCATCCCAAATTGTATAGATAAAAGTCTGTAGAGATTCTCAGTCATCCAGGTCATAGTTGTTCCAAATGTGCTTTTGTAGGCGGCAACTGGACTTTCTTGTTTTTTTCTATTGAAGACGTTTTGCTTCTCATCCAAGAAAGTTCTTCAGCTTCTTACAAAAGCCTTCACAAACGATGTGTCAAATGGTGCAAATGGAATCAATGCACATGGTATACGCATAGTTAACTACTTTCCGAAACAGCTGTTTTCTGCCTCCATTTGTTAGAATGGTGCAAATGTTATAAACTAAGTGTTAGGCATCCAGAAATTGTCCATGGTAATCAATCAAAAGCTTAAAACTCATTAAAAAATGGTAAAAGGTTTCCTCTTCCAGTCATATCCAACTCTAGGGGTTGGTGTTCCTCTCTGAGAGAGTAGCATTGCCCAAAGATGTTTCCGTGGTCATGTGGCCGGCATGACTACATGCCGAGGTGCATAGAACGCTATTATAGATTGACAGGAACTGAGGCAAGAACAGGAGCTTACCCTGTCATATGGTGCTGGGGTCTCAAACTGAGGACCATATGGTTGACATGCCTAGCTTCCGTGCCCTCCTTTCCCGGGAGGGGAAAAACTTAAAGGCTTTTTATCACAGATTACAAATTAAGGCTGAGATCCACCATTTTCCTTTCATTACCACCAAGGTGACTTAAACCCAAAGAAGTTAGCTCATCTTGAAAGTATCTCTTTTCTGGTCTGAATTTCAATATATTATCCCTAACAGGAAAAGAACTCTGGGTTTTCTGAATAGCCTAGATTAGTTCTGTTTGCATGTTTGCTGAAATCCTAGTTTGAGAACATGAGAGAAGAGTTGCTACATGGATAGGAGAAGTTGTCCTTTGGAAATAGAGAAACATCCGGCATTTTTCAGGCATCAAAAATCCCTCCCCACCCACCCAATCCGTTTCACAATTATAGTCAGTACATTTTTGGAATCCCTAGGAGTGATGAAATGGTAGGACAATTATTCTTTTTTCTTTTTTAAATTTTATTCCATCTGTTTTTTAAAAGAACATGGCAGCATTCTGGATTTCTCAGGCCGAGCTATCTTGGATTGGCTCTTGGCTGCTGATGTCACTTGGAGTCCCATTCTATAACTCCAGCAGAGGAGTTATAGAAGATTTTGGCTTGTTTTTGTCAGGATTGACACCATGCTCAGTTCTAAATCTTATCTTTCTATTCATTTAATCCCTCATTGATGAATTGACTTACTCAGCAGAAGGCTCATGGAAATGACAAGATTCTTGTCTTTATTGCTGTGAAAATGATGCCATGCGCTAAAGAAAAGCTTCCCTGCTTCAATGCACAACAGTCAAGGCCTCTATATAGAATCTGAGATTTAAGTACCTCAAGAATATATGGCCTTGAAAGGCTCCTGACAAGGCAGTGGCTGCTCAGAAGATTTAGCTTCTACGTTTGTTTCCAAAATCCAACACAAATTCCCAAGAAACGACCTGTTTGTTTCATCTCCTAATTCTAGACAGTAAACCTGCAGTATAGTGTTCTGCAGAGATCAGAATATGTGCCTACATAAATCCTGTATAGTTTTATGCAGGTGTGAAGTACACCTGAATAAAATATTTTGACTGATCCTCCTCATCTATTTTATGCATGCATAAAATATGTAAAATAGCTATGAATAAATTACATACAAAATACATGATTAAATCCCAATCAGATTTAGTAGACATTCTGGTTTAACAGACACCCCTTTATTGGCTCACAAAATTGATTGTTAATGGGATTTTGATCTGGTTGGTGAGCAGCATAAGCAGTTTTATTGTTTATTACTCATCATTCACAATTGTAATTATAATCAACTCAATACTTTCAAATCAAATGATCAAAAAATAACAGACTTAAATCCAATTACATGAGATTTTCATTACAGTATGGGATAACTGCAGTTTGTATACCAAGTAAGAAACTACAAAAAGGAGATTTGAAACATTGTACGAATTATTAATAATCTGCAGTGATTGTAACTTGGTGGCGGACTTCATATTATGCATTCCAAAGTTTCCAGTCCTCACCTTCTCCAGGTTAATGCTAGGAAACCATCTGAAACTGTATAGCTCTTGCTAGATAGTGTAGAGTAGGAGTGAGCCTTATAGAACCTTCCAGATATTACTGAACGATGAGTCCCAGGACCACGCACTATTAATGTCTCTGGATGGAGTTGCTGGGAATTAATACTGAAGAATAGCCCACCTATGGCTCCTTGCTGAAGTATCCAATGTTGAATTTGATTTATTCCACCATTGGCTTTGCTTGTTGGAAGCCAATTGGGAAGGTCACAAATGGAGATAACATGACCCCAGATTCTGCAATTGTTGTAAATTGTAAACACGTACTGGTGTAGCAGTAGAAAAATTACACATAAAGCAGTTTTATATTTAGCAGAAGTCCCCCGATTCTCCAAAGCTTTGCTTAAAACAATATTGTGCAAAACCACAAAGTTACTGAACCAAGGAACTAGCCATGTTCCAGTAAGCAATGGTGGATATGGAAAATAACAGATGGTGTAAAATAAAATGAATAATTAAATGTACTTCTCCTTTTTTGATATAGTTTAATGAGAGAAACGCCCCGGGCTAAGCTGAGGTCACAAAATGTATAAAAGTGATGCCTCAGGAAGAGCCAGGGGTTCAGAATTTGCCATTCTAATGCTCTGAACCTTGTGCACAAATAAAAACCTGTATTCTCCAACCTTTCGTGGTCTTGTGTCCTGATTTGGAAACAGGATCTGCTGCAACACTGCTGCCAAGTGGCCAAATTTTGATCACGTGACCATGGGGATGCTGCAATAGTCATATTGTGCAAGGGTCAGTTGTTAAGTCATTTTTTTTAGTGCCATTATAACTTTGAATGGTCACTAAATGAATGGTTGTAAGTTGAGGATTTCCTGTAATATGTAGCACCAAGAGTTTTTTTTAAGGAAATACATTAAAATGTTTTCCTAGCATTAGTCTAGATCACCTCTCCCCAGGCCATAGAAACTACTTTGGTTTGAAGAGAAACCAGTTATGTACACGATGGTATTTTTATAACTCTGACAGTAGAATTTGTTTTCTTCCCTGTAACTGAATTAAGAAAATTAACCTCTGCTTCTTCTATTATAGGTTATCATGGAAAAAATTCATCTCTTTCTAGTCCAAAAATACATTGAAAGGCTTATATGGAGAAAAACCACGCTCAAATCTCCTGAGAAGCAAAATCAATTGTCTGAACTTATCCGAAGTCATGCTTCTATTTTGTACACATTTTGCACAGAGAATGTAAGTCTGCATCTCCAGTCCTGTAATACCAGTCTGGATGCCTTGTTGACCTTGAGGCATCCAGTAATGTTCACTGTAGAGTGAAAATTCTTTGTTGTTTAACAAATAGTTTGGAGAAACGGATAATAGGCTTAAACTCAGGTAGCCAACTGGTACCAACACTGTGAAGTCATATTTTGGCAGTAAAGGGGGATAGGCAGACTTGAATCTTCGGTAAGCCTACTCTTATCTCTTTCCAACCTAAATCCCACAATCTTCTGAAAAGTTCCTGCTAAATTTAGAACTGTACACCAGTTCAGTTCAGAGTACATGCTTTGCGTACAGACATTCTCTACTTCTGAGCAAGACATGAAAAGGTTCCTATAGGAAAGCTACCAGTCCATGTAGATCAGGGGTGTCAAACTTGCAGGCCACGAGCCAGATGCGTCACATGCTGACCCCGACCGCTCCCGGTTTAGCAAAGGGGAAAAAGTCCTGATACGTCACATGATGACCCTGTCACAATGCGAGTTTGACACCCCTGGTGTAGATCAGTGTTTTAGATTGTTTTAATTGCATGTTTCAAGTCCAATACTCTTGACTGTTCTAGAGACTGTTCTAAAGAGTAATAAGGAAATACATAGAAGCATCAGGGAGACTATGTACAAAGTACTGCTGTCCACCCCACTAAGTTGGGGAGGTTCTACCATTTTGTATCCAGTGATTATTTTTGGAACAAGAACAAGAAATTAAGGAAATACACTTTTTGTTGCTGCTGCTGCTGCTACTGTTATTGTGTTTTGTTTTGTTGTTGTTGTTGTTATTAGCCTATGTAGCTTTGGGCACTATCATAGTCAAGTTACATCATTGGAAAGGGTGGTGCTGAAATTTTCAGTACCACCTACTCCAATTTCAGGAATTTGGTTGTTTATTGAAGCAAAATGTATGTGCTTCGCTTATTCAACGTTCAATATATATGTTCTTGCTTTTACAGATAATCCTTGACTTGCCACCATTCATTTAGTGACTTCTAAAGCTACAGCAGCACCGAAAAAAGTGACTTATGACTGATTTTCACACTTAGGACCATTGTAGCATCCCCATGGTCATATGATCAATGTTTGGGTGCTTGGCAACTGGCATGTACTTATGACAGATGCAGTGTCCTGGGGTCGTGTTCACCATTTGTAACTTTCCCAGCTGGCTCCTGACAAGCAAAGTCAATGGGGCAAGTAGGTTTACTTAACAACTATATGATTCACAACAACTGCAGTGATTTGCTTGATAACCATGGCAAAATATCATAAAATTGGATGTGAATCATTTAACAACTGCCTTGCTTAGCAATGGAATTTGGGGACTCAATTGTGGTCATAAGTCAAGGACGACCTGTACTTCTATAAGAAAAAGTGTACTTCTATTTTTTTTTAATATAAATTTTATTGAAAGTTTTAAAAAGAGTATCACAATGAGCACAACCTAATAAAGAATTTTTTAAAAAACAGAGAAAAGAAAAAAGACAAAGCTACTGGAAGAAAAGATAAGAAATAGAAAGAAGCAGCTTCCAATTTTCTTTGCAGCAAATTTTTAAAAAGCATGATTTCAACATTATCTCTTACTGTATAAACAGTGTATTCTATTTTTCAGTGAGGCTGCTAAGGTGGTCTTCAGAGGTTGCAATGAAAAAGTTGGGGGCATGCAGGGTTTCAGTTGCTCATCTCCTATTTTGAGCATTATTTTAAAGTAAATGGGTGAGATAATTTATAATTGGTAAGAATTTGCAGAATGAAATATTAAACAGTCTATTTTATTTCGTTAGGGGTCTAATGCCACATGGCTGGAATCTGCTCTCCCAAGCTTAGCTGAAATCATCAGACTTCAAGATCCAGATGCTATTAAGATTGAAGTCTGTGCCCTTGTCAGTAAATACCCTGATATCAAGTAAGGGGGAAACGTCTTATGAATTTGCTTTTAAGGACTAACCCAATAACAATTGATTCCTCTGATTTTGTGCCACTAACACTATCTATGCTAGAATGGACAATGTGTGCATTTCTCACCCATCCCATTTGAAACCACAGAATCCCAATTTTGCATCCCTCAGAGTTGTCTGTGATTCTCAACCACCTAGGTCACGGTTCCCCCAAAGGTGCATTTTTTCCAAAAGTCAACTGGACCTTCTTGGGTTTGTTTTTTTTTTAAAAAAAACATTTTGCTTCTCATCCAGAATTGAAGAAGCTTCTTGGATGAAAAAGCAAAATATTTTCAAAGAAAATCCAGTTGCCTTTTGGGGGGAAAAAAAGCCCCTTTGGGATCCCTCAGAATTCCCTCTGAATGCAGTTTCCAAAAGCCAGGCCGCATAGTTTCTTGACTCTTAAAAGGTTTTGAGAACTAGTTGCACTAGTTGCATTCTACATCTAAACCTTTTTAAATTTAAATGAAAAATGAACATTTCCACTGCACTGATTTGAGCCACTTGTATGTTTTGTGGCTCCTAGGCAGGACAGAAGCAGAAAGAAAAGGTTAGATTCTCCTTGAATTATCCTATGAAGTATACATCAAAATTTGCTGCAGTTGGATGGTATACAGGTAGCGCTTGACTTACGATCAGTTGCTTAGCAACCATTTGAAATTACAACCTACCTAAAAAAAGAGGACTTAACAATCCAGATTTGAAGTTCCAACTGTCATCCCCCCTCCCACAGTTATGTTCACATTTATGGCCATTTGCATCATCTAACAATCATATTTTACAGCAGTTTTGCTGAAAACCAGCACTTCTGGCTTTTGACAAAACCTTACCACAGCGAAACAGTGGGTTTTGCTTAAGAACCACAGTTTTTGCCCTTATGATTGTCATATTCGCTTTACCACCACCACAAATAACAATGTCAAATCAGATCTGTCACTGATCTGTTTTACAACTGTTAGGACTTAACAATAACTATAATGATGAATCATACTCTCAATGAAGGCATCAATACTTTTAGTTAAGAAACTAATTTCTATTAATTCCCATGTATAATGAATAACAATAGAATGAGAAATGCAGATTTATCCTGGAAAAACAAGCAGCACTTCAAGGGAAATATTTGTTGCTGAGCTTCTTCCTTTTTCATTCTTTCCTGTGCTATTTTTGTGGCTGAAAGAGGGGCATGTGGAAGCATGTTTATATTAGCTTTGAATATCTGTTGTTGTCCTTTATAAATGGTTTTATTTTTCTCTTCCATTCAGTTATGTCTACTTCTCAGAGTTTTCTTGGCAGGGTTTTTCAGAAGTAGTTTGCCATTACCTCCTTCTTACAGCTGACAGAAAATAACTGACCCAATTCACCTAAGCTTTGTGCCTAAGGTGGTCTCCCTGTTTCTAATTGCTACCTTAACCACTACACCACACCAGTCTCTACACGAAGCTGAAATGATTGCTTCTCATTTCATCTCGCCATTTTTCTCACCACATTGCTGTCATTCCTCATGCTTTGTTTGTTTTTTTTTTCTCCTTCCAATACAGACGGAGACAACTCCGAGCCATCTTGTACATTAAGTCCTTATCCAATAGTAACCTTAAGAGCATTTTGAGTGTGCTAAACATTCATGGAGATGCGACGCTGCCATCATCATTGCTGTTTTCAGGCATTAGGCTGCCATTTTTTCGGAACTGATTTGAACAATGCCTGCTGTACCTTTTGTAACTCCGAGGCAGGATAGAAGCAGAAAGAAAAGCTGGATTCTTCTCAAACTATCCTATGCAATATATATCAAAATTTGCTGCAGTTGGATGGTATACTCTTGATTTACAAGTGGTTTTTCAGAAGTAATTTGTAATGCCTTCTTCCTACAGCTGACAGAAAAAGACTGACCCAAGATCATCTAGATAGCTTTGCGTCTGTGTTGGGATTAGAATTCACTTGTCTTCCAGTTTCTAACTTGATGCCTTAACTACTACACCAGTCTGGCTCCTTATAACTGCATGCAAAGCTAAAATTCCTGTTTCTCATCTCATCTCCCCATTTTTCCTGCTACTTTACTCTGTCATTTCTCATGCTTTGTTTTCTTTCTCTTTCCGATATAGAAAAAAACACCTCTATGCCATCCTGAACATTAAGCCCTTATCCAATACCAACATTAAAAGAATTATGAGTATGCTAAAGATTCATGATGATGCTACGCTGCCATAATTATCACTGTTTTCAGGTGTCAAGGTACCATTTAAATAATGGGGGAATTTCCATTTATGGAAAAAGTTATATTTAATAAAGTTCTACTGCTGGCATAATTGCATAACTCAATATTCAACCCTGGGAAAAAAAAGTGACGTTTAGATGGAATGTAACATTCAATACAGCTAGTCCTCGTTTTTTGACCATAATTGGAACCTGAATTTCTGTTGCTAAGCAATATAGTTGTAAAGTGAGTCACATTGGAGTTTATGACTTTTTTGCCACGATTATCAAGTAAACCACTCCAATTGTTTAATTTGGCTTCCCCCATTGGCTTTGCTTGTGGGAAGTTGTCTAGAAAGTTTGAAAATAATGATCAGGTGACCATTGGATGCTGCAACCATCATAAATACATACTGGTTGCCAAGTGCCTGAATTTTGATCATGTGACCATGGGATGCAGTGATGATCGTTAAGTGTGAGGACCAGTCACAAGTCACTTTTTTTCAGTGCCATTGTAGCTTCGAATAGTCACTAAACTAATAGTTGTAAGTTGAAGATTACCTGTATATTAATCATCTTGCAGAAAGCATGCAGTACCTTCATGCTGGTTCATTTCCCCTGTAAAAACTAGGGGCTATATCTCCTGCAAGCTATCTCATATAGGTGGAACAGATACGACGTTCAGAGGTTGTTTCATTTTTCTGCTATTAAAGCATTTGGCTGGAAGAACACATGTTTTGCATGTGATTTCTTTGGGACAGATGGAGTTAAGAGAACAAATAATCGTGAAATTACAGAGGATACAGAATAAAACGAACATGTGAGACATAGCCTTAGTTAAGAAACAAAATCCAGCTAAAGCTCTCTCACATTAAACAAATGACCATATGAAAATAAAATGTAAATCGAGCTTTGCCTATTAGTCTATCGTTATCAAAAGCCAGTTTTAACTCAGCGTTTTGTTTACAGCTCCTGAGATAAGAGCTAGTGCAGTGCAGCATCACAAGAACTGACTAGAGCAGGAGTGACAAACTCAAGGCCTGTGGGCCGGATCCAGCTGTGGGATGCTTAGATCTGTCCTGCAGGGCCACTCTGGAAACAGTGAAGGACTGGCCTGTGATGTCTCTGCAGCGAAAAAAGGCTCCCGATCTCCATTTTTGGCAGAGGGTTGCAGGAGGCTGTCCCAGCCGAAAACTGGGATGAAAATGGGAGCCCATTTTCACTGACAGAATGCTCCAGCCACCACAGGTGCCCCCGACACAACATCAAGCTCAGAGATGGTATTCAGCAGGTTCTGACCAGTTCTGCAGAACCGATAGCGGAAATTTTGAGTAGTTTGGAATACCACCTCTGACTGGCCCCATCCCCATCTATTCTCTGCCTCCCGAGTCCAGCTGATTGGCTGGGTCTTCTCTCCTGCACAGGAGAACAGAGCTGGAAGGCAGGTTAATGGTGTGGGGAGGGAATGGGGATTTTGCAGTATCCTTCCCCTGCCATGCTCACAGAACCGGTAGTAAAACATTTTTGAATCCCATCACTGGTCAAGCTGGCCATGTCCACCCTGGCCACATCCACCCTGGCCCGCTGAGATCAAACACAACTCTGATGCAACCCTCAATCAAATTGAACACCCTTGGATTAGAGGCTGCATTCAGATTCTTACTCAGCTATATAAAATGCAGTAGGTGATTTGAAGCCACTCATTCTTTCCCTGGTTCACTTACCTCACAAGGTTGATCATGTGATCACATGACCCCAGGACACTGCATCTGTCATAAATGGGAGTCAGTTGTCAAGCATCTAAATGTAAATCATGATCATGAGGATGCTGCAATGGTCATAAGTGTGGAAAATGGTCATGTCACCTTTTTCAGTGTTGTAATTTTGAACGGTTACTAAGCAAACTGTTATAAGTCAAGGACTACCTGTATATACATATTAATATCTGTACACAATAGTTGTAAATAGAAACATGTTGCTGTGTATAGTGTGCTTTATTTTTAACTATGCCACTGTTTTTTTAATTAAGATACATTTCTATGAAAGTATTTTTTCAAATATGCATTAAAATGTAATTATCAGATAGCTCATGTTCGTCCCATCTTCAGGACATAGGCACAGACAACTGTAGTCAAAAGGGAAGGTTTCATATACTGGTGCTCCACAAGAAAGAAAATCCGTGTAGCTATTGTAAATCCTATCGGCGGTCTCATGAATACTTCATATTCTGGAATCAGGATGATAGGAGAAAAAAAAACTGAAACTGATAGAGTGAGAATAGAAGTATGGACTCGCAAAAAGAACAGAGCTTAGATTTCCCAAACAATATTTATATTTTATATTTATATACTGTAGGAAAGATACTGTAGAGCGTACTTTCTTTCCAAAGACATAGCAGATCACAGAACACATGTTTGAATCATTTTGTGCTTTCCCTTTTACCAAGTAAAACATGTTCCTCTGTTTACCATCACAAAAATCATAATTTTAAGCCAATATTTTTCTCAAAACATTGTCCCAAATTAAGAATTTATTATGGATTTTTTTTTTAGAATCCACACAGGTTTTAGCATGTTCTATTGATCTCAACTGGCTTAATTTTGCCCATCTCAGGGCAACACTATGAATTGCCATTAAAGTCTTCTCCAAACATGAGACAAAAATAAAATTAATGTATGAATATGTTTATAATCCATGCACAATTTTGTATTTGCTTGTCAGACTGTTGAAAATGGATGAATATTGAGGAAAGTTAGATGTAATTATTAAAAGAAAAAAAATGTACTGAACTGTGTTCAAAATTCTATGTGGTCATCCTTATTAATAAAAAATATCTTCATAGTTAATGATTTGATTCAGGTTCATTGCTTGATGGATTCTATATATTCACTCTAGAAACTAATAATAACCCAAAAATTACTCCAGCTTTCCGCAACCTAGCATTTTATGAATGTGTTGGGACAGCATGTGGTAATCCATGGATAGTATCAGTTATAATCCCAGCATGTTAGGACAGCACCAAATTGGTGAACCTCAACTAGACTCTCTTAATATAATTTTGTAAAATTTATAACTAAATGGTTCAGAAATTGTGAAATCCTAGGCTCAAAACTTGCTTAGTGACTGAGTGAGGTCAAGATATAAAATGGAATTTGGATACAGAAGTTAGTTTTGCTAAATAGTTCCATCTTTTCCATTTTTAAATGGCATAAAAAAATAACATTTTCTTTAAAACTACTTTGAAATGCATTGCTATAATTTAAAATAGCCCAAAATACAAAAAATTATAGGAAGAAAAGGGTTGAAAGTAATAGAAGATGTAGAATCAGCCATATGAACTTGCTTCAAAGCAGAGTCAGGCCTTTAAATATACTTTCAATGTAATTAATTCTTTTTAAAAAATAGTTCCTGATATTTTAGGACCTATGTAGCTGTGGAAGTATCTTAACAATGAAATCCAGTACAAAATCAATTTCATTGAAAAGGAGAGTCCGTCAGTCAAATATTTATTACAGTCAAAGAACAGTACCATTAATACTTGGAGTATCTAGTCAGAAAATCTTGAATAAAACAACAGCAAACAACAAATAAAATCTATGTTGAAGTCATAATTGGCAGCCTATCAGTTGAATGTAAAAGCACAGGCTAAGCCAGTGATGACTAACCTTTTCCATATTGCATGCAAAAATTGTGCGTACCCCTGTGCATGTTTCCCCCCTGCACGCCACATGCCTCTGAGCATGTGCATGCATCTCCCACACGTCTCCCTCCCACACATGCGTGGCAGATACCCGACAATCAGCTGGCTGGCAGGGGGCTCTTCCAGGCGACCTTTCACGGCTGTCAGTCTGTGCTCCATTCAAAATCCAAGAAAGAAATACTCAGACTCCATAGATTTGAGCAAAGTTTTTTTTTTTACTGAAATTCAAAGTGGAAGCTACAGGTAGAATTCTGAATCTAAGGAATTTGGCACGCAGATCACATATACAAAGTCCAAAAGACTCTTCCAATTAAAAGTTCTGAATATGATTATGTGGGCATCTTCAGGTGGTGATGAGGCCTCTGTCCATTGAACTTGACATATTTTGATAAAACTTCGCAGCTGCGCAAAGGAAAGAAAGCTAAGCAAGGAAATAGAAACTTAACAGCAAGAATTTATACTTCCCCCCCCCCCCCGACTCCTCCAGGAATTTATACTCCCCCCTGACTCATTTATACAAGACAAGAATGTAACACCTCCAGTTCTCTTCCCACAAGATGCAGCCCCTCCTCCCGTTACTCATGGCAGCCGAAAGATGCAAAGCAGTAGAAAGCAATAGAAAAGTAGAAAAGATCTTGAAGGCTGACATCGGCAGAAGTTGCTCTACATGCCACTTCCTGCATGCATGTCATAGGTTTGCCATTACGGGCCTAAGCTATAATGTAATATTAGTCCTTAAATTGTGAAGGCCTATAATTAGTTACTAAAATATAATAGTGTGATAATATCAAAAGATTTACTGCGTTATTTTTTAAAATTGTTGTAATACTGTAGATTGCTCATTGGGTTCCAGCGAATCTTTAATGCTACTGCACAGAATCTAGTTATTTGTGCTGTAACTACAATCTGTTCATTTTTAAGCAACCATTGAAGATAAGCAGAGACACTATGGCCAAGATATCTACTACTGGGAAAATAAATTTTGCTCAAATGACACTATAAAAAAAAGAGCAACAGAGAAGCATTATTGTGTCAGTCAGAACTTTTCACCTCTCTGGAATCACAGGGATTTGAAAAGAAGAGAAAAATCTATGAAAAAAAGTCAATAAAATTAGGAGGAAATAACAGATAAAATAAATACAGGTGATGGAATGAACATCTGCCTAAACTAAAGGCTTCAATTATCACACAAGACATCAACAAAGAGGGGATGTTAATCTGAATCTGAGATTTTCACCACTGGATGTAGCCATTGAGAAGGCCATTTCCCTCCACCAATCATTTCCCTGCAGAATTTGGGGGTTCCCTATTGAATCTTGAAGAAAGTTGCCAAGGGATGATAATGAATGACAAAATAATGCTGGCACAAGAAAAATGCCTCAACAAGATATCCTAAGCAAGCGATTACTCTTCCCTTTAGCCACCTCCTTGCCTTTTTTCCCTTGAGCAATATCCATGCAGAACCTGGAGACCTAAAACAGCTGAATCTGCAGTTCATCATCTCCTTGCTCCTTCTGCAAGATCACATTCTTGGCATACACAAATAAACTGGCATTCACAAGAAGGAAGAAGGTAACTGCAGCAGTAGCTTATCAGAATTAGTTGTGATGATAACTTCAGCAGTTATGCTAAATCCCACTTAAGGTAATATATGTTTTGGAGGAAATGTTTGCATGTTTACATGGCAGATATGCAGGTTTGTCTAGTAGTAGATGTTCCTGGTTGTAGTATCATTTCACATGTGGTTAAGAGTTCATGGATAGTGTAGCTTTTTTTGCGGTAAAATATCAGATGGAACATTAGCCTGTTTTTGTCCATTGTTGCTTCAATAAAAATATTTTGGGAACCACAGACTGAACAGTACAGCTGTAGAAAAAAAAACCAGCACTATGGGATCAAATCTCTTTATGTAACTGAGCTAGAATTGACTAATGCATGCCAGATTCTAATACAGCAGAACATGAGAAGAATGTGAACTTTCTAAGGAACAACCAAATATTCCAAAAGACTCATGAGAAGAATGTAATAGAAAAAAAGGATGGAATGACCTTACTTGCACCAAAAAAAAAAATAGATGGGAAAATATTGTTCTTGGAGAATGTCTACATAGCTCATTACAATAATGGAGACTCTGTACTGTAAATGATTCTAAATATGCTGAAAAAGTAAGACATGATCAAGATTGTCAAGATCCTGTCTAAGAGGATTTGGATACTCATAAAGCAATTGTTTCCAATCTGGCATCCTTTAGTTGTGTCAAAATGGCAATTTCCAGAATTGCATTGTACTCTAACCTTTGGAATTGTAGTTGCAAGTCTTCTGGAAGAAGGTTAATTTAAAGATACCATAGAATAGGGGTGTCAAACTCATGGCTCGCGGGCTGGATGCATCATGCGCTGGCCACCCCATCCACAGTTTAGTGAAGGGGGAAAACTCATGATATGTCATGTGACAACAACATGATGACAACATGATGACACACACACACCCCACAGAATAAGAATTCCAGCCACTCACTCTATACCATTAATACTCTACAAATCTATAAAAACCACTAAAATGACTTGAGATTCTTTTTGCCCATCACACTATCCAAGGTGGTGGTAGCTTTACTGTTTGGTAGTTTAGTTCCCAGTAGCTTCTGCCAGCATGGCCAATTACTCTCCAAAAATAGCTGGAAGGCACTATTAATATTTACAATGAATGAAAATGTTTTATAGGGCTTGTTGCAACAAATGAAAAAGCCATCCCTCTGGAAGCAATATACATCATTTTCAAGCCCAACATTGTTTATTAATCACTTGGTTGTTGTTTTTTAAAAAAGCAAGAACTACTGTACACTTTAGCAATAGAAAAAAGTGGGCAAGCTATTTTCAAGGGAGACAAGTCCAAAAATGTACTGCTTCCACTTGCCAAATCACTGTAAACTCCTTCCTGACATTCTTACATCTTTATCAAGGAAATGATTTCCTAATGTAAAACTATGAAACATTTTGGCTACAGAAAAGATAAGTGCAAATAAAAGTACTTGCAAACCAAATGGGATGAGCTAAAATAACATTTTCTATCAAAAACAGCAACTAAGAAAGTTTGAAGAATGGTAATTCGACAATAGATACACTACTTGTGAGGGAAGAGATTGTACACTGCAAATCCAAACTATCCTTTTTCATTCTTAGATTGACCGTACCTTTACTTTGTTTATAAACTTTGTACAGTATAAATCATGTGCCACGCCAGACAACTAACTGACTCATCCAATAGAGTTTGAAATGTAGGGATTAGGGGATTTTTCCCCCCTATGTGACTGCAGACATCTGCATTCCTTTCTACTTCATGTCTGTTTCGTTTATATTAAAGAATCTTTCCACCCTAACAAATTCTTTCTCCACTTCCAACAGATGCCAAGATGAGAGTCAGAAGCCATGGATCCTATATAGCTAGGGAAGTCAACCATATAGGTATCTTCTGAGGGACAAAACAATCAGTAATAACCATGTCTGTGAAATTATACAGAATAATGTACCACAAGCACAAGTTTGAGAAAATTCACTTGTGAAAACTGCCAACTCTTTTGAGACACTTTTGAGTGGAGGGGGCAGAATAGCCATGACTCCCCACCAAACAATTCCAGGAAATGCTACTTGTGTAATTTGGGAGACTCTTGGTTTGACATAGTTTGAAGAGACAGAATTTAAGCATATATTCCAGACCACAATACAGTTAATTTAAAAAGAAAAACAAAATGTTGCTCATCTGTTTTGTTTTTGATAGTACAGCTGCATAACTGACTGCCCGTTTTTTCTAGAATTTGCATGCCATCCTCATAGAACAAAGTATATTCAGGCTAGAGGGGAAGGGGTACAGGATGGAAAAATGCAAATAGGGTGATGAAAGAAGGAAAATTGTGGATATTGTTCCTTCTTTTTTTCCATGGCCTTTTTTCACCATTTCCAACAACAAAAAATGCATTTCAGGAAGCATATAAATAAAGCTAAACATTAATAAATTTATTAGAATATTATTTTGACTGGGACTGCTGTTGATTTGTTTTAATTAGCCCAATAACCAGATAACTTTTGAGATAATACATGTTGTTTAAAACTGTTTGTTTGTTTGTTTAGAAAATATATATGCTGCCTAGTACTTAACAGCTCTGGACACCTTATAAAATAAAGTAAAAGTATCTATTAAAATCATCATCATCACTATTTTGGAAAAGCAAAAGTCTAGTTCATTGATATTGCAATACCAGGTGATAGACGAATTGAGGAGAAACAGCTAGAAAAAACTAACAAAATATCATAATTTGCAAATTGAAGTTGAGTGATTATGGAGGAAGAAATCAACAGTTGTACCAATAGTACAACTAAGATGGCCGTGCATTCATATGCTGCAGCTCAGCGCTCTTCGGCTTGGTGTTTTTTATGGATGTTTTTGTATGGATTATCTTGTATTGTGAATACCTCCTGCGGGGTGAACATACTCTACAGCAATTGTGAGCTTGTGAAGATTGGATTACAAAGCAAACAAGAGATAACAGCTAAGTTTGTTTGGAAACATAACATACCGTCAGAGGTTGCAAGGCTTCCCGGCTCTCCGTGGATTGTGGTTCTGGTGAGAGAGAGGGTGAGAAGGAAAAGAAGACGAAGGGAGAGGGGGAAGAAAAGAGGCTGCAGGGCTGGTGTTCTATACAGGCTGCAAAAACAAACGAAGTGGCTACCGCTCCCAAGTCTCTGACTAATGCTAGATCTGCGGCAAATAAGATAGATGATTTAAGGTTGCAGGTCTCTTCAAATAAGTTCGTGAAAAGCTGTTGTGTGTTGTTAATCACTGAAACCTGGTTGAACCCCACCATTCTGGACATTGTTATTGAGATGGACGGTTTTTTATTACATCGGCTGGACAGAGACAGAAATGTGGGGAAATGTAGAGGAGGTGAAGTGTGTATGTTTGTTAAAGAGACTTGGTGTACGAATTCAGAGGTTATAACACGTCACTGCTCTTTGGAGCTGGAATATCTGTGTGTTAGATGCAGACCTTTCTATCTTCCACGGGAATTCAGCATTGTTATTATTCTTGCTGTTTACATTCCGCCGGATGCAAATGTAGATTTGGCTTTGGGCTTCCTGGGTGATGAAATCGGCAACTTGCAAAGCAAATTTCCAGATGCTGTATACATTATTGCAGGAGATTTTAATCATGTAGATCTTCGTGTGGTCCTCCCTAAATTCTATCAACATATAAGGTGTGCTACTAGGGGGTCGAACACCTTGGATAAGGTCTACATGAATATTGTAAATGGATACAGGGTATTACAATTACCACATCTGGGCCAGTCGGATCACTTGTCCCTGCTTTTAGCCCCGGAGTATATTCCTCTGAGAAAATAGGCAGGGTCGGTAGTCAAGACGGTGAAAAGCTGGCCAGAGGGAGCAATGGAGCAGCTAAAGGACTGCTTCGAACAGACAAATTGGGAAGTTTTTGATCATCCTGATCTCGACGATCACACAGCTGCGGTGTTAGAGTATATGGCACACTGTATTGATACTGTCACGGTGGATAAACGAATCCGGGTTTATCCTAATCAAAAACCTTGGATGACCGGGAAGGTTAGACGTTGTATGCAAGAAACAAGGCTTTTAAGTCTGGGAATGATCTGGATTATAGTGCTGCAAGAACGAACTTGAGGAGAGGCATTAAGCAGGCTAAGGCCGAATATAAGAGGAGAATTGAAGATTGCTTTCTCAGTAATGACATGAGGCAGGTTTGGCAGGGGGTTCAACAACTAACAAACTATAACGCAAAAAAGGTCTCTGCGGATGGTAGTGCAGCGGTGGTTGAGGAGTTGAACAACTTTTTTGCTCGATTTGAAATCTATCAAACCGAAACTATCCCTTTGCCATCATTTACTCAGCAGAGCCTCCCCTTCATTGTGAATGAGCAGGATGTGAGGCAGACAATGAAGGCGGTTAATTCCAGAAAGTCAGCTGGGCCCGACTTAATTCCTGGTCAGGTGGTAAAAGATTGTGCTGAACAGTTAGCTGGGGTATGGACCGGAATTTTTAATCGATCCTTGACACAATGTGTGGTTCCTGTTTGTCTCAAGGCTTCCACCATCATTCCACTGCCTAAAAAGTTGCCCACAAATGGTCCGAGCGACTATAGGCCAGTGGCATTAACTTCTATCTTAATGAAATGCTTTGAGCAGCTAGTTCGAAATTATATTATCTCCTGCCTTCCCAATTCCTCTGATGAGCTTCAGTTTGCTTACAAAGAAAATAGATCAACCGAGGATGCAATTATCACTGTGCTTCACATGGCCTTATCCCATTTGGAAACACCAGGGAATTATGTAAGAATGTTGTTCGCAGATTTTAGTTCTGCTTTTAATACCATCATGCCGCACAGATTAATAGCTAAGCTTAAAGATCTAGATTTTCCAGATTCTATTTGTTTATGGATATTGGATTTTTTAACAAATCGTCCACAAAGAGTTAAATTGAATGACTATATTTCCACTGTCAAGACACTTAGCATTGGCACTCCACAAGGTTGTGTCCTTAGTCCACTTTTGTTCTCCATCTATTCATCTGATTGCACAAATAAACATCCCAACAATAGGATAATGAAATTTGCAGACGATACTACGCTTGTAGGACTTATTTCTGGGGATGATGAGTCTGCATATCGGGATGAGGTATTACAGCTATCCCGTTGGTGCAAAAATAATAATCTTCTATTTAATATTAAGAAGACCAAGGAGATTATAGTGGACTATAGGAAAAAAAGAGCAGACATTCAGCCACTGTATATAGAGGGAGTTCGTGTGGAACAGGTGGTTGAATGTAAGTTTCTCAGGACCATCATTACAAATAACCTGACCTGGAGTGCAAACACCGCTGCTTTAATTAAGAAGGCACAACAACGATTGTATTTATTAAGGATTCTTAGGAAACAACAACTGGCTGAGAGTCTATTGACTACTTTCTATCGGAGTTCAATTGAGAGTATATTATCCTACTGTCTCTGTGTATGGTTCTTGAGCTGCACAGTGGCAGAGAAAAAGGCAATTCAGAGGGTGATTAAGACAGCCCAAAACATCATTGGCTGCTCACTTCCCTCTTTGGAAGAACTGTATAGGAATAGATGTAGGAGGAAGATACTTAATATATTGAATGACTCCTCTCATCCGGGACATCAGCTCTTTGAACTATTACCATCGAGAAGGAGATTTAGGGTATTAAGAACAAGGACGACCAGATTTAAGAACAGTTTTTATCCAAGTGCAGTTTTGAGTTTGAATGCAGGGTCATAAGATTTATGTGGAAGTGAATGGCTGAGAGTAATGGGGTTTTACATTTTTAAATTGCATAGAGATTATTGTATGGTTGGCTGTGTTTAGTTTTAATTTTTTTTTTCTTTTAGTGGTGTTTGTCCAGTTTTACTTGTGGAAGAGCACCTCATTTCGTTGCACCTGCTTGCGAGTGTAATGACAAATAAACTCTTATGCCTTATGTCAATAGTAATAGGAGTCCTTGGAGCAATATCCAAAGGGCTGCCTAGATACATGGAAATTTTGAATTTATTAGACCTAAACAATCTGACTTTCCAAAAACAAAAGCCACCCTACTCAGAACTGCCTGTATACTCAGATGCTACCTTAACAGTTCTTAGGTCTTTGGTTAGGACTTGAACTGTTAAGTTTTTACCAGTTTCAGACTGTTAATCAAATTGAAAATTAAATTTTAAATAATAATAATCTATACTTCTTCTTCTGTCTTCTTCTTTCTATCTTCTTCTTTCTATCTTCTTCTTTCTTCTATCTTCTTTTATCTTTTTTTTTTTTTTTTGGCTATATGTATGTATGTTCCAGTATAACTCTGGAACACCTCAAGCAATTTCAACCAAACTTGGTACACAGATGACTTACCCTCTAGAAACAAATACTGTGGGGGTAAGACATCCCTAACACCCCTTGGGGTGGGTGGGGGTGCCTTAAAATGGCTTCTGCCATGGTAACAGCTTCACAGGGCTTCCTCTTGTGGGGGAATAGAAGAATTGTGTGACAGACAGTCCAGTGGCGTGAGTCCCGACTACAGAATTTTCCTGTCTAATACAGGATTGGAATAAATAAATACCCGGGCAATGCCGAGTTATCAGCTAGTAACAATATAAAATATGTGAATAAGAATAGATCAATGATATTAAATAGTCTAGAAAAGGATGTACTATATGTCCACTCCTTATCTGTAAAAAAGGAAAAGCCAACTTTGACTCCAGTAGTGATTTATTTCATAATAAGAGTCCTGCCGAGGTGTGGACCATGTCTACTAGTTCTGCATGCCAATGGCAGGACCTGCAATAGGTGTTTCATTCATGATGTGTGAGGGTGGATGGATTATACAGTTTTTATTTTTTATTTATTTATTTATTTGTCAATTGCTTACAAGATAATAGGTATAAGTAAAAACATAGTTATGAATATATGGATACATATAAGAAAAATTTACAAAATATATAAAAGAAACAATAGGACAGGGACGGTAGGCAAATTGATGTGCTTATGCATGCCCCCTACAGACCTCTTAGGAAAGGGGTGAGGTCAATAGCAGACAGTCTAAGTTAAAGTTTTGGGGGTTTGGGGAAAAAAACCACAGAGTTGGGTGAGGGTCTCTCTCTCCCTCTCTCTCTCTCTCAGTCCAAACTATTCAGCAGAGTTGTGAGGATAAAATTGGAGTAAGGCGTGCCCCTTTAAATAATCTTGAGCTCATGAAGAATTCTGTTAGAGAGAAACTAAATAAATAAACAAATGGAAGAGAGACCATATACAAACAAACAGAAGAGTAGGCTGTATGAAAGTGTTCTCAACTTTTTTTTTCAATAATCCATTTATCTTTAAAAATATCCAGATGGTTTTAATGAAATGAAATTATTTGATTGCGAAAAGGAAAAAAATAAAAATGGCATACCTATTATTCCTTGGATGTGTTTGGGGAAATGGGGCGGGGTGGAGTGGATGCCTTTATGGTTTTTTTTAATAATTTTGATTGATTCCATTCCAAAAAGTTTTCATCATAGTTTAACATGAGCCTAGGGGCAAATCTTGTTCAATCAATATGCTTCTTTCACACATTCCCCATTACCTGGTGACATTTGGCATGTACTCAAAAAGTTTTTTGCTTTTCATGCAAAAATTATGCTTAAAGTGGATTTCCAGTTTGTGACGATAGTCTTCTTCTATAGAGCATTTGGACAAGATATAATTGGGCCAGGAACAGATTTATGTCAATAGTTTTAGTTCAGGATATTGCAATAATTGAAAAATATTCTTGTACTGAAATATTCTTGGAGGAACATTTATAAAGTAGGTAAATAAAAGCAATATTAATATTTGCTATATTAAGCAAAAGAGGACCTTGTGCAAAATAATGGCCAATCTGATAAATCTGTAAATACCCTATATGCCATCTAGAACTAATCCTTGAGTAAATTTTGAAGAGGGGGGAGACAGCAGATATTTCTGCAGCCCAGATGGTTTTACCTAATAAAAATGTGAACTAAGATAGAGCTTTGCAAAAGTAAACTAGGCCAATTTTAAGAAATAAAGCTTTCAACTGAGAGTGAATAAGGGAGATAATCTGAAACCTTTAAAATGTATTTATTTATTAAATTCACATGCCACGCATCTTACTATATCAAAATATATGCAGGAGAGCTGTCTAAGCAGATGGAAATTCCATTCTTTTTCCTCACATAACCAGAGAAACAGGTTCCTGCTTCCTTTTGTTCTTGGATGCCTTGGAGATGATTTATTGTAACATTTCACATTGTCAGGAAGCAGAGACAATGATGGGTACACCCATAATGCTTAACTATTGCAAAAGGTTATTTGGCTTAGTTATGAATTCTATGAAATCATCCGCTGCAAATTTGTTTTATGGCTTAGCATCACAACAATGAATAATTGTAGAATTAATGAAGAATCACAACAATGAATAATTGTAATATATAGAATAGAATAGAATAGAATAGAATAGAATAGAATAGAATAGAATAGAATTCTTTATGGCCAAGTGTGATTGGACACACAAGGAATTTGTCTTGGTGCCTATGCTCTCAATTTACATAAACACTATAAGTGATAAATCATGATCATTGTCATAATAAAAATACATTCATCATAAATCATAAGATACAACACTTAGCGATAGTGATTGAATACTAAGTAAGCAAATATTTATACTAAATAAGGATAAGTATATACTAAATAAGGATACTAAATAAGCATTGTTCACTCAAAGTCCGGTAAGTTAAAACAGAGACAAATCATACATGCACCGATAACGTATAGACTGGCAATATCTTTTTTTCCCTTTTAGCTCACATTGCTTTTCCGAATGATTGAAAATGTCCTCTCTCTCCCCCTCCTCCTAAATATGAGATAAATGTTGAATCCAGCAGTTGTTTTCTATGTTCTTATATCTTTTTATTGAGTTGGGGTTCTTAATTTATTTTTCCACAGGAGCAATTATCCAAACATACTCCATCTCTTTACTCCAATAGATCTGCCATGAACTTCCAATGTGTTGCAGCTTTTAGTCTAATGGCCACCAAGAGAAAATTTATTACCCCTTACGACTGTTTTTTTTAACGATAGTCTTTTACAACAGAGAAAAGAAATAAGTCATCACAACAAATAGCTTTCCTCTTTTATGCCTCCTGTGAAAAACATGGGGCCAAAACGTCACAACAAAAAGACATTCAAGCCAAATATTATATCTTCAATTTTTTTACCCAGCATCACAGAACAGCATTTTCTCTCTGTGTGTGTGTGTGTGTGTGTGCGTGTGTGTAAAAAGGGGCCTTGACCTTGACGACAGGGTTAATATCAGCCTGACGTTGTTAAATTCCTCCCTTACCTCCAGGCAGCTCATCACAATGTTGAAATTCAGCCACAGTAGAAAAGCCTGAGAAACAAGAGAGGTTGCAATGGGATTCTGTCTAGGGAAAAACCCATCCCTTCTAAGTAAAGGGCATAACTCACTCTTGAAATGTGAATCATAGATAAAAAAGAAAGTAGTTTTAAAGAAATCATGTGACTTTTTCAGAATATGTTCTAAATATGATGTTGTGTTTCAAATTCTTTGCACGTTACTTTCTGTTAGCCCCCAGATAATCTTCCCTCCTTTCTCCCTGGATATAGAAGAATTATCCTTATGAAAACAAGAGATGGTGAAGATCTGCATTTGATTAATGTGATGCTTGAGTTGAGAATAGAGACTAGTGTTTTGTGATGGTTCTCCTCCTTTCTCTGTGGTCGGTTCCAGTTGATGTTGGGAAAGGATGGGAGGCAGATTAAGCCCAAAATGTGGAGTGCCTCCTTGCTTAGATCTTTTATTGTTTCTCTTCAATATCTACATCAGACTACTGGGAAAGGCAGCATGGAACGTGGAATCTTCAGTATGCTGATGATAACTGTTCTTTCCTCATTTACATACTCGAAATCCCCGCGCTTTGATTGGCCAAAGCGCGGGGTTTTCTAATTGGTCAGGCGAGCCGCGCCGATTGGCTCATTAAGAATCTCCCGCGATTGGCTCGTTCAGAGCGCGGGAGATTCGAAGCGCTGCCATTGGCCGCGGCCGCTGCGGCGAAAGGAATAAAAGCCGCGGGCTTTTTTCCTTTCGGCGGTTCGGTTCCAGTATTTCAAATAAAGAGCATTGCATGAAATCACCGACTCCTGGCGTCATTTCGTGGACACGACACTGGCAACGAGGGTGGGATCCAGACCCTGAACCGAACCCCGTGTCTGACGGAAGCCAGACAAAGCACCGAGATGGCGAAAATCGCACCGCCCGCCCCCTTCAACCCCGCCACCGAAGACTGGGAATCGTTCTCCGACCATTTCCGCATGTACCTCGAGTGCACCGGCATGAAGGACGCCTCGGGCCCGCTAAAACGCGCCGTCTTCCTCACCCACTGCGGAACCGAAGTTTTCCAGATGGCCAAAGCGTTGGCCAAGCCCGCCGACACAACCGCCATGGACTGGGACGTCCTTGAACCTATCCTTCGGCGACATTACGCTCCCGAGGTCCCCATCCTGATCCGGCGCAACGAATTCTACCGGCGAGACCAGAGAGCGGGTGAGAAATTGAACGACTTAGTCGCCGAGCTGCGGCGCCTAGGGGGGCTCTGCGAATTTGATAACCTAAACAACATCCTGAGAGACCGAATCGTGCTCGGTCTGTGGGACCCCGCGCTCCAGAGCCGGCTGATGGCTAAGGGCAACATCAGTTTAGCAGACGCCCTCACTGCAGCCGCGGCCGCAGAAGCAACCCGTACTTCCGCCGATAGCATGCGCAGACCTGACACGAAGGACCGCGGCGGAAACAACAACCCGGCGAGGTCGACCAAACAAAAAACCGAGACAACTACACACCAGGGCGATTTCCACTCTGCATCCAGCACGTCTGAAGACGAAGAAGACATACATCGACTTCAGACGGGGTGTGACCAATGGAACCGGAGAGGTCGTAAGTCAAGGACCAACTGTGCCGGTTGCAGCGGCGACCACCCCAGGTCAGAATGCCGGTTTTTCGATTCCATCGGCCGGCATTGCGACAAAAAGGGGCACATCGCCCGGGTTTGCCGCCTGAAGAAAAACCGCAGTCCAACTCGATGGGACCAGAACGACCGGAGAAGGGAAAGCTCACCGCCCCGGCCCAGAGATCGCCACTCGGACAGCCGATGGGACCGGACCGGATGATCCTCGCGAGGCGGCGACAACCGGTGGAGAGAGGAGACCCACCAGACAGTCACCATCGGCCACGCCATCACCAACGACGCCCGAAAAATCCATGTCGAGGTACACATCGAGGGCCAGCCGTGCAAAATGGAGGTAGACTCCGGGTCCTACCTCTCCATGATTGCATGGCACGAAATAAAGCGGTTGGTGCCTACCCTCCAAAGGAGGAACGTAGACAGCCAAAGACTTATTGTAAAGGACTACCAGGGAAACCGCATCCCGGTAGTCGGCACCAAAAACTTTAACGTAACATATAAGGGGTGCACCGAACAACTCCCCCTCACGATCGTCGACCGCGACCGCCCAAGCCTACTGGGACTGCAATGGTTCGCCCCGCTCGACATCACTCTCACGGGAGTCAACCGCGTCGTCGACGACGGTTGGGAACAGCGACTAGCCCAGGAGTTCCGAGAAGTCTTCGACGGAAGCCTGGGCAAGTACCAGGGGCCCCTTATCTCGTTCGACCTAGACCCTAACGTCCCCCCCAAACGACTGAAACCTAGGCGGGTGCCATTCGCCCTAAAACCCAAAATAGACAAGCAAATTGATAAGCTCGTCAAACAGGGGGTATTGCAGCCCATAGACCATGCCCGGTGGGAGACCCCCATAGTCACCCCGATCAAGCCGGACGGGTCGGTGAGAATCTGTGGGGACTATAAGGCCACCCTAAATGGCGCGCTGCAACAAAGCGCCTACCCCGTCCCAATAGTGCAACACCTACTGCACTCACTGGGAGGGGGCAGGGTTTTCGCCAAGCTCGATCTCGCCCAGGCATACCAACAGTTGCCGGTCGACGAGCAAACGGCGGAAGCCCAGACCATCGTCACCCACCGGGGAGCTTTCAAATGCAACCGACTCCAATTCGGAGTCAGCGTGGCACCAGGTATATTTCAGAGCCTGATGGAAAGGTTGTTGCAAGGTATCAAGGGGGTGGTACCTTATTTCGATGACGTTCTAGTGTCGGCGCCCAACCAAGCCGAACTAGAAAGCCGACTAAGAGAGGTCCTAACTAAATTTAAAGAAACGGGACTTAAAGTAAAAAGGGAGAAATGCCAACTGTGCACGGAACGAGTGGAATTCTTGGGCTACCTCCTAGACCGACACGGCATTCACCCCACAAGTAAAAAAATCAAGGCCATCAAAGAGGCCCCCACCCCTAAATCAAAACCTGAACTACAAGCATTCTTGGGGTTACTGAACTTTTACAATGTTTTCCTACCCCAAAAGGCGACGGCGGCGGAGCCTTTGCATAGGCTCCTGGACAAGGCGGCGACCTGGACTTGGGGGAAACGGGAGCAAGCCGCCTTCCAAAAAACTAAAGACCTCCTCACCTCCGACGCTGTCCTCATACAATTCAACGAAACCCTGCCTCTGGCCGTCACTTGCGACGCATCACCTTTCGGCGTCGGCGCCATCCTCAGCCATACCCTTCCTGACAGAAAAGAAGCACCCATCGCGTTCTTTTCGAGGACCCTCACCAAACCGGAGCGGAACTATAGCCAACTGGACAAAGAGGCTCTGGCTATAGTTGCCACCATAAAACGGTTCCACGAATATCTCTACGGCCGGCCCTTCACCATTATAATGGACCACAAGCCGTTGCTGGGCATCCTTGCAGGAAACCGGGCCACCCCGAACATTCTGTCTCCTCGAATGACAAGGTGGTCCGAGTTCCTGGCGGCCTACAACTACGAACTCATACACAGACTGGGTAAGACGATCTCACATGCGGACGCATTAAGCCGCTCGCCGCTACCGGAATCCGACTCTGACCCAGCACCAACGACGACCACCCTCAGCATCGAGACCCTACCCAACCTACCCATAACCGCGTCAGACATTGCCCGGGAAACTAATAAAGACAGGCATCTGGCGCGGGTTTTGCATTGGGTAGAAAGAGGGTGGCCGGAAAAAGACAACGACGAGTCCGTCAAGACGTTTCGGAACCGCCAAACCGAACTCTCGTTGTTAAAAGGGTGCATCTTATGGGGTGATAGGGTGGTCATTCCGGACAAACTACAGGGGAAGGTTTTGGAAATGTTGCACGAGGGGCACCCTGGCATCGTAAGAACTAAAGCCCTGGCCAGAAGTTACGCTTGGTGGCCAGGGATGGACAAGCAGATAGAGGCCTGGGTAGCTAGGTGCCAGCGATGCCAGGAGACTAGGCCCAGCCCACCCACAGCACCTGTCCTAGAGTGGGAAACCCCAAGGGGACCCTGGTCCAGAATCCATATAGACTTCGCCGGGCCCACAAATGGACACACCTTCCTCATAACAGTTGACGCTTACTCCAACTGGCTGGAGGTAAGCAACATGAAGACAACAACCACGGAGGCCGTGACCAAAGAACTTTGCAAACTCTTTGCAACACACGGCCTCCCAGACGTCGTCGTCTCCGACAACGGGCCCCAGTTTACCTCCCTGGAGTTCGAGAAATTCCTGGCGGAAAGGGGCATCCGCCACGTACTAACAGCACCGGCGCATCCGGCGGCGAACAGTAGGGCGGAACGGATGGTCCAATTTACCAAAAAAACCATCCGGAAAATGGACCACGGGGAGATCCAAGAAAAAATCAACAGACTTCTCTTTACACAACACATAACCCCGAATACCACTACCAACAAAAGCCCAGCCGAACTGCTAATGGGTAGAAAGCTGAGGTCCCCACTCGACAGGTTACACCCTACGTATAACCTGGAGCGGCCCCCAGACTCAAGCACGAAATACGAACGTTCGCACCCGGGGACCTCGTATATGCGAAAAACCTGACGGGGGACCCCCTATGGATCCCAGCCGTCATCACCCAAGCAACAGGCCCACGCTCGTACCGGCTACAAACGACAGACGGACGAGCGTGGAAACGACACATCGACCAACTTAGGTCTAGGACAGCAAACGAACCCACCTCCCAAAACGCAAGCCAAGGGGGGAGGGAATACCCGGGTGACCGGTTACAAGAAAAAATAAACCAGCAATACTTACCGAGACGCAGCCATCGCGACCCCTCGCCAGAAAAGAACAGCCAAGCCAGCTCGACCGACCCAGAAAGACCGAGCGGGAGCGGCGAAACCCGTAGCTCAACCAACTCGGAAGGCCCAGGTGGGAGCCACGGAGAAAGAACCGGCCCGATCAACCAGCCGGTTTGCACAGAAGCAAGAGCAACCAAAAACCCGACCGAACCGGCCGGGATCCCGCTTACGACTGAGTTGCGCAGGTCAAGTAGGACCAGACGGAGCCCCGCCTACCTACGTGACTACGCAACGTAAGGACTGAACCAAGAGGGGAGGGGTGTTCTGTCCTCATTTACATACTCGAAATCCCCGCGCTTTGATTGGTCAAAGCGCGGGGTTTTCTAATTGGTCAGGCGAGCCGCGCCGATTGGCTCGTTAAGAATCTCCCGCGATTGGCTCGTTCAGAGCGCGGGAGATTCGAAGCGCTGCCATTGGCCGCGGCCGCCGCGGCGAAAGGAATAAAAGCCGCGGGCTTTTTTCCTTTCGCCGGTTCGGTTCCAGTTTTCCAAATAAAGAGCATTGCATGAAATCACCGACTCCTGGCGTCATTATACATATTCCATGCCATGGTAACGTTATCCAGTATTGGCAGAATGCATGCGACCACAAGGTCTGGATAGGGAAGAACCAGCTTTGATTCAAACCAAACTCTTGGCTCTGGGTGTTTGGCCAGGTGAGGTGTCATCTTTGTTTATTTCTGGAATAGCATTCCCATTGAACAGAGCTATTGTGCAACTTAGCGTTCCTCCTGGTCTTTTAGCTCTTGCTGGAGGAGAGGTGGCAGCCATAGCTAGGGGGACCTTTACAGATATTCATTTGTACAGAGGGTGCAGCCTTTCCCAGACTCACAGTTACTCTACACCCTACCCATCTCTATTGGATTACTGCAACTCACTCTAAATGGAGCTGCCCTTAGAGGCCATGAACTTTTCATTGTGGTTGTTGCTCTGCTTACATGCTTGTGGCCATATCTTGACTTTTTTCCATGTGGTCATACCTGAAGGTTTACACCTTGTCCTTTCTTTCTTTCATACTGCATCCAAAAATACCATACAGTGATCTGCTGTAATGCCCTTCCATCTTCTGAGTGGTTGGGGAGACAGGCTTTACAACTACTCCTAAAACTAAAATGTTACAGTATCTCTGGACACCCGCATAACTGGATAGAAGCACTCCTGTCACACAGACAACAAATGGTCAAAATTGGGAGTGTCCAATCAAATTCTGTGCCTGTCAACAGTGGTGTCCCCCAAGGCAGTATTCTAGGAACAACTCTTTTCATACTCTACATGAGTGACCTCTGTGATCATATTAAGAGGAGCTGCGTTCTCTTCGCTGATAATGTAAAGCTATTCAACACCACAGACAATACTGCTACCCTTCAAAAAGACCTTGACTATGTATCAGAATGGTCAAACAAATGGCAACTTCAAATCTCAAGAAATAAATGCTCTTACATATTGGCAAAAAAATCAGAAAATAAAATACAGTCTGAATTGTCAAGACTTTGTTGATGATCCAAACTCTGTCAAGGATCTTGGAGTACTCATCTCTAATGACCTAAGTGCTAGAGCCCACTGTAACTACATAACGAAAAAGGCATCAAGAGTTGTTAACCGAATCTTACGTAGCTTTTTCTCTGGTAATATTACACTAATAACTAGAGCATACAAAACATTTGCTAGACCAATATTCGAATACAGCTCATCAGTCTGGAACCCACATTACGTATCTGATATTAACACAGTTGAGAAAGTCCAGAAATATTTCACAAGAAGAGTTCTCCACTCCTCAACTCGTTGCAGAATACCTTATGCCACCAGACTTGAAATTCTAGACACAGAAAAACTAGAACTACGCCACCTTCATTCTGATCTAAGTATAGTATATAAAATCATACATTGCAATGTCCTACCTGTCAATGAATACTTCAGCTTCAACCATAACAATACAAGAGCAAACAATACATGCAAACTCAAGGTTAATCGCACCAAACTTGATTGCAGGAAATAAGACTTTAGCAACAAAGTGGTCAATGTTTGGAATACTCTACCTGACTTCCCAAACCCCAAAGTTAGACTGTCTACTATTGACCTCACCCCTTTCCTAAGAGGTCTGTAGGAGGCATGCATAATCACACCAACATGCCTATCATCCTTGTCCTGTTATTTCTTTTTATTTTTCTTATATGTATCCATGTTCTGTCTCGCCTTTCCTCTTTCCCAAAATATGAAAGAGTACAAACTCACACCAACACAGGCAGGCAAGCTGGCTCAGACTTCACAGAGTTAATTCTTTGGAACTGATAATATTCTTGGCATTCCCACACGTCCTGCCTGCCAAGTCCAAACTGATAAAGTTTTACTCACAGAAAATCACAAGGCAGTCCACAAAAATAGTCATTCACGAAGAAAATCTGAAGTAAGGTTAAATTTCGTCCCGTACAAAGTTTCAGAAGAAAACACACCCACTTTTATCCCCTGTGGGGTCTGGCTCAATGACTCAGCTCACTTTCTGACCCTCCCATGCCTCCTACGTTGCTGCTCACATTTCTCCCTACAACACTGCTTAGGATCGAGCCAACACTACATAGGCTCGGGAATCGAGGCCACAACATCTCCATGTATTCATAACTATGTTTTTACTTATACCTATTATCTTGTAAGCAATTGACAAACCAAATAAATAAAATAAATAAACATGCCTAAGGACAGGGATTCCTAAACATCAAAAGTCTGGGTCATTTTTAATAGAAATATTTAGATTATATACATTTCCCCCCCAACCATAACCCAACATTTAGGGAAGAATTAGGATGGCCACCTTATTTCCCTACTAGCTGACCAGAAAGTGGAGATCTCACTCAGGTAGTGGAGCTTTGTTCTGTACACTGGCTATAGTGGAACATATAGGTTTGCATCAAATAGGGTAAGCCTAAATATTTTTATACTAGCAGATTTTACGTGTGCATTGATATATTGTTTTAATTACATTTTGATTTTGATAGCTTGTTATTTTAATGTTTTACTTATGTGTCTTGATTATTCTCATTGTAATAATTTAAACAATTATTCTACTAGCAACCATTTTGTAAGGCTAAGAAAGCAAGCTACCAATAATGAGAGCAGATGCCCTATCCAGAGTTTTGTGAGCATCAAAATACTGCCATCCAGTGGAAAGATTTTAATTTTGGCTGGTTATGTAATCCACATAGAAGGAATATCGCCTTAAATCCAGGCACTAAGAAAAGTTCCTTCAGAGTAGGTAGAAAAAGTAGTTCAGTACTTTTGGAGAAAATAAGCCTGCCAGGCTTAAATATAGCTGTTCTCTTTTTACCCTGCCAAATGATTCTTTGCCTGGATTAGATATTACAGAAAAGGCAAGATGGTACTAAAATTTGGACCTGGTCCACAAAGTCCAAGGTTCAAATCCATCTTTACTCCTTCTCCTGTTCTCTCCCATCTCCAATGCAGTGATATCAACAGTAGGACATGATAGTGAAAAACACATCAACTCAGTGTCGGAAGTAAAATCTATCTGGTTCAGTTCCAAGCTGGGAGAAAGACGCTGGAAATAAAGTGGAGGCTAGAGGCTGATTGGAAAGAAAGTCCATTTTTTGATGAACAGAACCAACAGGGTTTGTGATTCTGGGGCAGCTGACCAAATGGTTGAATGGGTGGATGGATCTTTATAGTTTCTGTAACTTTGAGGTTTGGGATTTGTACAATATGGGCTTTGTGTTTCTAAAAGGGTGTTGGGCAATTCCTATTGTGGCTAATGGCTTTCATCCTGTATTGGATCTTGGGTGAGGGGCTACTTGTTCTAATCCTATCACTCTGCTTTTGTTAGTTGTCAAACTTTGCTAAATCAAAAAGTTTCAAAATATCCTGTCTTGAATAGTTTTCTACCTCTAGTAATTGCTTGGCTTATGAATGGAGTCATCTAGCTAGTTGGCTTCCTCTTTCAATAAGCTCTTTTTTTAAAAAAACAAATTTTATTACTTTTATAAAAACAATGCACAAACAATCAAGGCATAACAGCTTACAAATTTTTTTCTAAAGAAAAAATAATAATTAAAGAAGAAAACCAATAGAACATACAAAATGATTCCAAATTATAATATCAATATTTACATTATCTATTTAACTTCATATCTTATCCCAACTTCTCCTTTTCATTCTCATTATCCAAGTTATTTCTTGCTAATTAAAATTTTATTGCCTTTTATCAACATACAAAACACAGAACATAGAAAACAAAACAAAACCTAAAAAATCTTTTCTGAAGGCTGCTTGATCCCGAGTTAAAACTCTTCACACAGATGAAATTCAAACATCATATTCACTTTATATATCCTTCCATATCTTATTACCATTTTCAATATCATTCTTTGTCTGTTCTATTTCCAGTTATCCATTCATCTTTTTTCTTTTAATATACTTCTCCTATACACTAATTGGAGTGACGCCTTTAACTCATTGCCCTAACTTAAAAGTACTTCATATAACACTTAATTTATCTTGGGATTCTATTTAGTACATTCTAAAATTACACAATAAATTTTATAAGTCAATAACTAAAAAAAAAAACCTATATAACCACTATCCATATCATTTAAAAAGAAAACAAAAAAAACCTAATCATATATATTAATATTCATTTATATCTTAAACATTCTACTCTAGATACACATATAAAAACACAATCTTATGTACCTTCCAGAATCCCCCCACCTTTTTTTCCCAATTAGATTCACCCATTGTCTCTAAATAAGCTTTTTTTTTTAAATCTTGCTTCCCACCATTGAGGCTTCTCCTCCCCCCCTTTCTCTCTTGCTTATTCTTCTCCTTGCCCTTTTTACCCCTTTATCTCTCCTCCTCCCTTTTCTTACTCCCTTTCCGTTGCTTTCTAATCTTACATCCACCTTTCCTCTCATTTTTCTCTTTTTTGGTTGTTTTTTTCAAACCTTAAAATCCCCTTTTTCTTATCCTCTTTCTCCTCCTCCGCGGAAAAAAACCATTATTCATCAAAGATGGCTTCTTCTTCCTCTTCTTCTTTGTCCCAGTCATTCTGCTGCGTAGTCAACTTTTCATAAGTGCATAACGCCATTTCTAAAAATTGAAATAGAGTGCCCAAAGTATCTTTTCCATCTTGTTCTTCCTTTTTATATTTTTGATATTCAGTCTTTAGTTCATCCACAAGCGATGCCATCCTGAAAAGAGAAACTTTCCCCAAAACAACCAACCAAGTATTTTTAATCAAAAATAATTCAAAAAAAGTTCCAAAAGTTAATACTTTTCTTCCTTCTTCTATTTCTCTTTCTGGGGTTACTGTTTAATCAAAGAGGTCCAATTACCATATATCTTTCTTTGGGATTCTAGGCAATCTCCTCCTTTTTCAGCTTCTGCTCCAATTTTTTTTTCCTCTCCCTTCCCACTTACAACAACAATTTTTTTTTTTAAAATCCATAGCTCCAATAAGGGTTTTCCGATTTCTTAGATTATTAAGTCCAATGTCCCTTGGCTTCAACTTTAAAAATAATTCACCTTCAGTGCCCAAATAAATTTCAAATCTTCATCTGCTGTTTCTATGGGGTGGGAGAGTGAAGAAAAAAAAAGTTTCCCTTTAACAGCTTTCTCCGCCGCTTTCCGATCTTCTTAGGGATACAATGTATCCTCCAGCAATTCAGACAGTTCAGTTCAGAGAGTTTAAGAGATGTTGATTGACCCGGCTCAGCCAGCACTTTCACTTTTCTTGCTTCCTCCAGCACAATCTTACCCGGTTGCAGGCTTCTTTGTGGCGGCCATTACTGACCGCCGCTCCACCACCTCGGGAAAAAGGGATTTTTCCGGACGAGGAGGGGGTCTGCGACACCCCCAACCCCCTGTCCGGCTCCCCTCTCTCTTCGGCTGCCTCTACAGGGTAGCCATATCCCCCTGACCCATTTGGATTGGGGGTGTTATGTTCTGTGCATGGGCGCTAAGGATGGAGACGAGCCAGTGAACAGTGAACTTCAAACTCTTTATTTACATGTGTAACAGCTCAAAACCATGGCCGCAACGGCCCCCTTTATATAAGCATATTCTTGAGTATTTAACCAATGACAACGCTAGCTCCGTTAACCAATGGGAGAGGCTCATTAATAGCCAATCAGATTCTCCTGAATGGACCAATCTGATGTCGCTATTATCGGCCAATCAGAAGTGCAGGGCCAGAACCCTGCACTTTATTTCAAGCTCTTAATAATCTTTATTCAAGTACTTTTATTAATTCACAACACCCCTTCCCCCCGGGTTTCGTTTAAGGGGTGCGGTCACGTAGTCTTTGAGGTAGGCAGGTTGTTTTGATTGTCTATTTGATTTACGTTGTTCTCCCGGTATTTGGCTGCAGTCTTGTTGGGGTAGGACATTATCTGGTGAAAAGGGTGCCTCCAGTTCTGTATTCAAATTTTCGTTGCCGCTAATGTTCTCAGTGAGCTCACCCCCATCCCCGATCCTTCTTCACGTGTTGCCTCTGAGTGGTCATTACTTTCGCTTAAGCTTTCTGCCGTTTCAAGTTCAGCTTCCTCGGTATCTCCTCCCCCCTCGGTTTGGAAGTCAGGGGAGTCAGAGATTCCCGACTGTAGTCTTGAACTCAGCTGATCAATATGGCGCTTCCATATTCTATCATCGCAACATCGCATGCAGTACGATCTGGGGCCGGTTACTTGGACTACAGTTGCCTCGACCCACAACGGATCACCCGAAAAGTTCCTAGCGAAAACCAAGTCACCTACCTGGAAGTTACGGCATTTCCCGCTGGATCCATGTGATTTTTCAGGTTCATATGATGGGTGCAGACTGTCGAGGTGGGAGCGGAGCTTCCGCCCCATCAATAACTCGGCGGGAGTTTTGTTAGTGACGCTGTGCGGAGTGATATGCTTCAAAAGAAGTATCCAGTTAATCTTGTCTTTTTTATTGCCATAGTCTATTTTATGCAAGGTTTTCTTGACGAATTGTACCATGCGCTCGGCCCTTCCATTGGCCACAGGATGCGCCGGCGAAGTCAGCGCATGGCAAATACCGCGGTCTGCCAGGTACTGTTCAAAGGACAGCGCGGTAAATTGGGGCCCAGAACATCTGGTAATCCGTGTATCGCAAATAGTCTGTCTAGTTTCCTGATGACTGATTCAGTTGTTGTATTTCTCATTTCATGGATTTCAAGCCAGTTCGAGTAGGCATCCACCGTTAATTAAAATGTGTGTCCTTTGGTAGATCCCGCAAAGTCCAGATGAATACAGGACTATGGTCCCCTCAGTGTTTCCCATTCAGTCGGGGTTGCTTTCGGAGGGGCGTTGCTTACTTCCTGGCATTTGTGACAAGCTTTTACCCATGTCTCGATCTGCTTGTTGATACCCGGCGACCACGCGTAGCTTTGTGCGAGGGCTTTCATGCGCATGATGCCAGGGTGGCCATCATGCAAGGTTCTTAGTATCGCTCGTCGTAACCGCTCTGGGACGACAACTCTATCACCCCAGATAATGCAGCCCTTCTGGGAAAATAGTTCTGTTTGTCGATTCTTGAATGGGACGTAGTCGTCAGGTATCTGGTCCAATGGCCATCCGCGCTCGACCCAACTGAGGACTCGTGCTAAAATGGGGTCGCATTTCGTTTCCATCGCGATATCTCGGGCTGTTAGCGGCGGTGTTCGAAGTGTCTCGATCTGCAATGTTGTAACTGTTGGAGCGGGGTCATCAATGGTCTCCGGAAGTGGTGCAATGCGTCGGCGTGGGGAATGGCCTTCCCCGGGTGGTGTTGCAACTTGTAATTATATGCCGCCAAGAATTCTGACCAGCGAGTCATTCTGGGAGATAATATATAAGGTGTTGGCCTATCTCCCGCTATTATTCCCAGCAAAGGTTTGTGGTCAGTCACAATAGTAAAGGCTCGACCATACACATATTCATGAAATCTCTTAACAGCAGACACAATAGCAAGGGCCTCTTTATCAATTTGACTGTAATTGCATTCTGCTTTTGATAACGTCTTTGAGAAATAGGCAACAGGGGCTTCACTTCCGTTTGGCAAAACGTGGCTCAAAATGGTGCCCACTCCGAATGGTGATGCATCACACATGATCGTTAAAGGCAAAGTCTCGTTATACTGCATCAAAACAGCATCAGAAGTCAATAAATTTTTCACAGGTCGAAACGCCTGCACCTCTCTGTGTCCCCATACCCAGGTTGCTTTTTTGTCCAACAAACGGTGTAGGGGTTCGGCTACGGTTGCTTTGTGAGGCAGGAAAACGTTATAAAAATTGATAAGGCCTAGAAAAACCTGGAGGTCGGTCTTATTTTGGGGTTTGGGGGCGTTTTTGATTGCCCTAAGTTTGCTATCGGTGGGGTGAATGCCTTGACTATCAATTAAATATCCTAAAAATTCTACACGATCCGTACATAGTTGACACTTGTTTTTTTTAACTTTAAGATCCGAGTCTTTAAATCTCTGTAGAACCAACCTCAGGGTGATCCTTTAGTATTTTCCGAGTCGGGGCAGCGATTAACACATCATCAAAATATGGGACAATGCCTTTTATCCTGATTAATAGTCTTTCCATCAAACTTTGAAAGATTCCCAGGGCTACACTTACTCCGAATTGGAGTCGGTTACATTTAAACACACCTCGGTGCGAAACGATCATTTGGGCCTCTGCCGTTTTTTTGTCTACAGGCAGTTGTTGGTATGCCTGGGCTAAGTCTAGTTTAGTGAAGACTTTTCCGCCCCCCAGGGAATGGAGATGTTGCACCACCGGTACCGGGTAAGCGTTTTGTTGAAGGGCGTGGTTCAGGGTGGCTAGGTAGTCCCCACAAATTCTTATCGATCCATCCGACTTGATGGGAGTCACGATTGGGGTTTCCCAGGGAGAGTGATCGGTTGGTTCTAACACCCCCTGGGCTATTAATTTATCAAGCTGCTCGTCAATCTTTGGTTTAAGGGCAAATGGAACTCGACGAGGCTTAAGGCGGATGGGAGCTATTTCGAGATTGAGGTTAAATGATATCAGGGTCCCCTTGTACTCGCCTAGTTTTTCTGCAAAGATGTCCTGGAATTCGTGGACGAGGTCCTCTTCCCAGTCGCTGCTCCAGGTTCGGTGAATGCCGGCTACTTCAATTCTGAGGGGAGCGAACCATTGGAGGCCTAACAAACTAGGCCGATTCCTGTTGATTACGGTCAGGGGTAGGAATGCTGTACGGTTCTTAAACGATACCCGGACTCAACTGGATCCAACGACCGGGATTCGATTTCCTTGATAGTCTTTGAGTATGAGTCTTTGGAATCTGAGGTCTTGCCACCAGACAGTAGGGATGAGCTGCTTGAGGGTCTTCCAGAAAACCATCGAGAGGGACAATCCTGAATCAACTTCCATCAGGCAGGGCTGGTTTTCGATGGCCACTTTCACTCGGATCTTTTTGGCATCAAGAGATGAGGCGTGACCAATTGTGATCGTTTGGTGAGCCTCTTCTCGCTTCGTTGGGTGGTTTAGGGTTTTGTTTCTGTAGGAGTGGTTGTTCCATTGGTGGTTCACAGGTTCTCGCTTTACGGGATGACTTCCCGTTGGTTGGCGATAGTTAGCCCCCCTCGAGGGCTGGCTGGGTCCTAGCTTGCTTCTACAGACCCGTCCGATATGGCCTCTTTTCCCGCACACATGGCAGAGTGCGTTGAGGAATTTGCATTCTGACCAGGGGTGGCTTGTTCCACAACCAGCGCATTGGTACTGCGATCTCTGGCGTTGGTCTCGTTCGGACCGAAGTCGGTGGACCTCTTCTTCATTGCTTTCTGACGACGATTCAAGGTCCTCGTGGTGGGCTGTTTCCAGCTGACCTTCTGACTGAGGTGAAATTTCGCAGGCGAGTTGGCAAAGCGGGGCGTGGGTGCGGCGCATTTGGGCAGCCGACTTCCTGGTTGCTTCTGCTGCAGTAGCTTCAGCTATAGCATCTTTAAGGCTAATGTCGCCTTTCGCCATTAGTTTACTCTGAGTGCCTGGCGCATCTAATCCCAGAACTATTCGGTCTCTTAGGGCTTCTTCTACGTCAGCAAACTCGCATAGGCCTCCCAGATTCTGGAGATCCGCTATGAAATCAGCAACACTTTCGCCCTTCCGCTGACTTCTCTGGTAAAATTCATGCCTCCTAATGAGCGTTGGCACAGTCGGTGCATAGTGAGCCCTCAGCAGGGGTTCAAGGACGTCCCAGTCCATAGACATTACTTCTGCCGGTTTTGCTAGTGCCTTGGCCATCTTGAATACGGTCGGTCTGCAATGAGTTAGGAATACCGCTCGTTTCTTTCCGGTAGTGGCATCCTTCAAATTGTTGGTCTCCAGAAACATCTGGAAACGATCCATATATGAGTCCCAGTCTTCTTGTGCCAGGTCGAATGGAGCGGGTGGTATGACGCCGCCGGACATGGTTCCACCATTGGTGCATTTCAGCCACGTGCTCTGTTATAATTCTTCGTTGTTCAGTAAGCTCTGACGTCTCCACATCCCACCCTCATCGCCAGTGTTATGTTCTGTGCATGGGCGCTAAGGATGGAGACAAGCCGGTGAACAGTGAACTTCAAACTCTTTATTTACATGTGTAACAGCTCAAAACCATGGCCGCAACAGCCCCCTTTATATAGGCAAACTCTTGAGTATTTAACCAATGACAACACAGGGAGCGCTAGCTCTGTTAACCAATGGGAGAGGCTCATTAATAGCCAATCAGATTCTCCTGAATGGACCAATCCGATGTCGCTATTATCGGCCAATCAGAAGTGCAGGGCCAGAACCCTGCACTTTACTTCAAGCTCTTAATAATCTTTATTCAAGTACTTTTATTAATTCACAACAGGGGGCACCTCGGCGGCAAGCACAGTAGGAATCGCGAACAGTCACGAATTCCTGCTGCCACTGAAACCACGCGGAACCGGAAACCCCTCTTTCAATAAGCTCTTAATCTCCTTAAGTGTTGGTATCTGCTGTAGGCTATTAAGAAAGAGGCTTTCTGCCTCTATGAACATGTTTCTCCATTTCTCCTTTGGGGAAATATAATATTCTGCCCCAAAATATTTCATTATTCTGGGGGTGGGGGGCTTCCCACACAAGTGACTTGGGGAATTTGGCAGACAGAACTCTGGAGTTCCCCTTGGTCAAAAACTTGAATGAGCAAAAACAATATTCCACAATATGCTGGTTATCTCTCACTAGAGTAAAATTCAATGAGACAACATTTGCTTTGCTTCTGCTCTTTCACGTTAGGCCATCCCATAAGATTGTATGGCAACACAAAGTTTGCCAACCCCTTTTGATAGAATAGAATACCTTTATTGTCACTGCATTCAAAATACAATGAAATTTGAAAGCTACTCCAGCACAGTGCCCCAAACACCACCTCACAATCACACTACACAGTATTTAAAAAAATAAAATAATTAAAGTAATAATAAGAATTAAAAACCTAGTCTAAAACCTATTTAAAACATATATTAAGTTAGATAGTTTAAAAATGCCACTTTATACACAGAACTAAATCACATATGTACAGTTTGATTCAAGACAATTGTTGCATTGGAAAAGAAACTGTTTCTCAGTCTATTAGTCCTCATTTTAAGATACCTATAACGTCTCCCTGATGGTAACAATTCGAAATATGAATGACCAGGATGAGAACGGTCTGTGGAGATTTTTTGTGCTCTAGAGAGGAGTCTGGTCTTCACAATCTCTTCCAAAGAAGAAAGAGAGCAACCGATGATTTTTTTGTGCTGTGTTTATAACTCTCTGGAGCATCATCTTATCCACTACAGAGCATCCAGCATACCGCACCGTTACACAGTATGCCAAAATGCTCTCGATAGTAGACCGGTAAAAAGTAACCAGCAACTTCTCACCCAGACCACTCTTTTTCAGCAACCTCAGAAAGTGCAGGCGCTGTTGGGCCTTCTTTGCAGTGGCCATAGTGTGAACGAACCAAGTTAGGTTGTCGGAAATATGAGTTCCTAGAAATTTAAAACTATGAACTCTTTCCACATAGTCTCCATTAATATATAGTGGAAGAGGCTCTGCTTTGCATCTTCTGAAGTCTATAATCAATTCTTTGGTCTTTTTTGATGTTCAGGGTGAGGTTATGACTCTTGCACCACAAGACCAGTCTGAGAAGCTCTGACCTATGGACCATTTCGTCTTCTTCTGAAATGAGTCCCACCAACATGGTGTCGTCTGCAAATTTTATTATAGAGTTAGTGGGACAAGAGGGAGTGCAGTCGTAGGTATAGGGTGAATACAAAAGGGGGCTCAGCACACAGCCCTGTGGAGAGCCAGTGCTGAGAGCAAAAGTGGAGGAAAAATAGCTGCCAATCCTAATGGTTTGGGGTCTGTTGGTAAGAAAGCCATTTATCCAACAGCAGATGTGAGAGGAGAGGCCCAATTCTAGCAACTTCTTAATCAGTATATCCATAATGATGGTATTAAAAGCCAAGCTGTAATCAATGAAAAGCATCCATACACAGTTCCCACTATGCTCCAGATGGTCCAGTGCAACATGGAGAGCCATGGCAATAGCATCCTCTGTGGATCTGTTATTCCGATAGGCAAACTGGTATGGATCAAAGGTCAATGGGAGACAATCCTGTATATATTTTAAGACTAGTCTCTCAAAACACTTCATGATTGTGGGTGTGAGAGCTACTGGTCTATAATCATTTAAAGTATCAGGAGAGGGCTTTTTGGGAACTGGAATAATAATGGAAGTTTTGAGAAAAGATGGAACAATGGCTTGTATAAGAGAAAGGTTAAAAATATTTGTAAACATACTTGTGAGCTGGTCAGCACATGCGCTGAGTACTTTCCCATCAGGGCCAGCAGCCTTTTTCACATTCACTGCTCTAAGTACCTGCATCACATCATACTCTTGTATTGTGAACAGTTGACTACTGGTGGTTTGTAGAGGCAATGTGTTCGAAGACCTATTCAGTTTGAACCGGGCAAAGAAGCAGTTTAATTCTTCTGCCAGTGATGCATCCTTTTTGATCGATATGGGGTTGTTGCCCCTGTAATTAGTGATGTGTTTAATTTCCTGCCAAACCAGTCATGGATCATTATTTGTGAAGTAGTCCTCAATCTTCCCTTTGTGGTCCTTTTTTGCTTCCTTGAGACCCCACCTCAGTTCCATTCTTGCCTTGTTATACCAAATTCTATCCTCAGACCTGAATGCCATGATGTAGATCAATCAACATATGTCTAGAGCTAGCTCCAGCCTGCAGTCATCATGTAATTAATTTCTTTTTGCTTTTATGCTACTGCCCAGTTTACTTGGGCCTGGTGTATACAGAAAGGCAGAAGTGTCTAAGGTGAGTATGTAGAGAAAACTGCATGTTTTGTTACCAGGTATAATTCAAACACTAAAATGCACAACACTAGAATACCTTTTACTGCAGAAACCTGCCCACTTTCAGACCTATCCTTATTCATCATGGCCCCACAACTGGGATTATATTGTATGTTTTGTGTTATATGTACTTTCTGTTGCAGATTTTTATGTTCATTTATCTTCACCAGAGGTACAAATCTAAAGCCCTAGAGCACAAGGAGCATCTGGGAGCCTTAAGATGTTTTCAGTCCCAACCACTATGGGCAATTACAGGAGTTTCATGCCAATGACTTCTAAATCTTGTGATTTATGTGGATGGTGTTGTTCCCATTAAAAAATTCTAACGTTTCTTTGTTTTCTCTGCCTTGAAATAAACCAGGGATGGGCAAACCTGCAGATCTGGAGTTGTGTGCAATTCCAGCATCACTTTCCCCCCAGAGGCTGGAACCTGGTCTCAGTACATCAGTGAATTCTTGTGGCAGCATTATTCAAAGCTATCAGGACAGGCTTCTAATTTTGAGGTCAGTAGCACAGAAACAGCAACAAGCCTTAAAGTAGGTTTAACACACTCTATAAATAAATATCCCCATCCTCCTGCCCAGAAAATTGGGTGTGGGGGTAGTCTCCCATCCAGTTTATGTCATTATTCTGCCCAGTGTGGTCCTTTATCGTAAAGACTGACCATTTCTGCATGCATTGTATGCTTCTTCAAACATTTAGCAAAATAGCTTATTCAAAAATATTGCATGTACATAGGAGCAAATATTAAATAGCAAGGAGTAAGATCTGCCACAAAATATCACAGCACAGAAGACTCCACCAAAATTTATCTCCACAAAAGACAAATTCCTTGTGTGTCCAATCACACTTGGCCAGTAAAGAATTCTATTCGATTCTCCTCCAAAATCCTCCATTCTATTTCATCCAAGAAACATTATAACATATATAACACTGACTCTACTCCATCATTACTGGGCTGTACTTTTAAAATAGATTTGGTGCTCTCTGAGCTTGCTTGTTTTCTTGCAAACATTTCATTACCCAAACTAGGTAACCTCATTGTTACCTAGTTTGAGTAATGAAACACCTGCAAGAAAATAACCATGCTCAGAGACTATCAAGGACCCATCACGTCAACCCTGAGCTACAAATATTTCCTTTATTAGTAAAATAGGTTGGCTCTGTAAAATCTGGGATTCCTCTGAGCTTGCTAGTTCTCCTGTTTGTATATGGAGGGTCCCATATTGGCTTCAGAGAAGCCAGTATTCCATCTGTGTTACTGCTATTATGTGTCCTAGGAGCCCTGAGGACTTTCCAAGTTTTGTAAATAATATTCAACTGTTTGCCGACTTCTCGTATTCAGCATCATTTCAGGGAATCAAAACTGAAACCATTGGCTATGGCATGCATGCTCTGACATGCTTACACCCTAATTTGGAGGAAAGCTTGCAGAGCATTTACATGAGATCACCCTTTCCGTGCTTGCTGTAAAAACATTTATTGTGGCCCAATGAGAGATAAAAGAAAGCTGTAAATCTCAAGTACAAAAACAATTCTCCCTTTTTGCAAGTTCACAGCTCTGTTTTAAACCATGAGAGACACAGCTCTGATTTAGGGCAAGGGAATAAAAACTTAGCCAAATGACATCATGCTTTTATTTCTGGTATCAGCAACTAAGACCACATTGTGAAATGTGCGGTTTTTGGAGAGGAATTATTAACAAACTTGGCCAGGTTCTTTCCTCGCTTTTGATTTCAAATATACTTGCATTGGAAGGGAAGGACATTAAGACTTCTTTGGGAATACTAATAGACAATATGCATTTTATTTATGTGGTGAGGATATTGGTCTTGGTGAATAAATGAAAAACAGGAAAGCCCTATATTTCCTAACATTCTACTCCATTCCAAAAATCCCACTTCAAACAGAGACAATAAAAACAAAAAATAAACTAGATCCTGATAAAAAATACCGGGTACCAAAATTATGCTAAATAATAAGAAACCTCCTCAGAATTAAATGGATGTCATATAAGGGAATACTCTAGGTTTTCCTTGATTGGAGGGAGAATCTATACAGTTACAAGTTAAGCTCTTTTGCACTGTATTCCTTCACTGAATCAGGATAGAATAAGCAATAACATTAGCAATAATATTTAGGCTTATATATTGCACTTTATAGCACTCACTGGGCAGTTTACAATGTAGAAGCATTATTTGCATATTGCCTCCAACAATCCAGGTCCTCATTTTACTGACCTTAGAATGGTGGAAGGCTGAGTCAAAACTGAGCTCATCAGGATCAAACTCATGGCAGTGGGCAGAGTTTGCCTGCAATACTGCATTCTATCCACTGCATTACCAGGGCTCAATGTTGATTTCTGAGATTATTTTCTGATTGAAGAATTCTGTGATTGCTGTGTTGCTTTATGCTCAGCAATGAGAATATTATTATTCACCCTGAAATGTGACATCTAATAATTACTAATAGATCAACAACTAGAGAGGTATCTGAGCCCAAGACTCTTCTGGCATAACTTGCCTTGAAGATAATTCCAGTTTTTGGTTTCAGGAAAGACCACTGGATTAAAATGCTGAAAATACGTTGTATATGTTTGGGAAGCCTCTAAATGAGGAACATCTATTCTAATGCCATAGCTATCATTATCTTTCAAAAGATGCATTCATCCTTCCAAGATACTGTTATGCTAGATAGCACTCACTGATTTTCAAGATGGTAGTCCTGATTCCTTTGAGGTGGGCAACCATATAAAATGGTTGAGGCCGAGATCCCATGAGATTAGCAAATCCCTGGGCTTCCCCACTCTCTCTCTCTTTCACACACACACACACAAATGTGGTTTATAGAGAGTTTTATTGATGTTCCCCAGCAGTTCCCAAATAAAGCCAGCCCAAGCAGGCCAAGATTAGTTCACAAGGCAATGGCCAAAACAAGTGGAAAGCTGCTCCAACAAGTAAATTCACTAAACAAACTTAAACCCACCAAACAAAACCGAAAGTATATCCACAAGAGTTCACTTGGCAAGGGAAGTTCAGAGTCTTCAAGGCAGGAAGCACATGGAACAAACACACACAGCCATAAACTAAACGCTTTGTTCCCAGCAACACCTCCATCTGCCTGCCATTATAAATAGCTTTCTGGTGCAGCCCATCAAGATGGGCAGGGCCTTCTCCCAAGTAATCTGGCAGATCTCCACTGCTGTTGTCTTTTCTCTGCCGTGCATGCTCTGAGATCCATCATGGAAGGCAGCTCCTCCCCTTCCTCTTCACTGATCTGCAAGCTGTCCCCAGCTGAAGCCTGTAAATCTCTTTTGGCCAGCAGTTCAGAGTCGTTAATTAACCCCATTCCTGATGTGCTCATACCCCCTCGAGCCAGCCTCCAAGGAAGGGTCAGAGGAGTCATCCAAAGGAGACATCACAATCCCATGAAATTTGGGGCGTTTGTTAACATTCACTTTTTTAAAATTACTCTTTGAGGCCTGCAACATTGCATTAAACTATGCAGCGGTATCTGGCAGAGTATTCAGCAGGTTCTAACCAGTTCTGGAGAATGGGTAGCATAAATTTTGAGTAGTTCGGAGAACCAGCAAATACTACCTCTGGCTGGAGATTTTACAGAATCCTTCCCCTGCCACGCCCACCAAGCCACGCCCACAGAACCGGTAGTAAAAAATATTGAATCCCACCGCTGGTATCTGGCATCTGTAAAAATAACTGTCCTCTGCCGTAAGGAAAGCATATTTAAAGGCAGTATGTTTGATTTCATAATTTGACAAAGTGGAGCTATAGGGGAGATTGTACAATATTGAGTAGAGTAGAGTAGAGCAGAGAATAGAATAGAATAGAATAGAATAGAATAGAATAGAATAGAATAGAATAGAATAGAATAGAATAGAAGTTGGAAGGAACCTTGGAAGTCTTCTAGTCCAATCCTTGTTTTAAAACCCTGTCCCTGAGAATTTAAAAGAGAAGGTGTGAATGCATTAATTCAGTTTTCCTATTCCTTTTCCCAGCAATGGCCTTCTAACACTTGCAACTGCTTGTCTGCTCCCCATCTCTCTGCATCAAGGGCTACAATACAGTACAGTACCAAGTAGAGAGTTCTCTTCAGGATCTTTTCATTTCCACTAGATGGCGCTTGTGTGTTTTCCCTAGATGGGTCCTCCAATATATGTGTATGGATAGAATCTGCAAAGACCTTGGGACTGCAGAGTCAATTCTCTATGTATTTGCTATACCAAAAAAGATTCAAGAAGCCTGTAAACAAGTTGTCTCCTTTCAGTCTCTCTGTGTGTATGTGTATGCAGGTATTCAGAGCTAATTTGTCCATAATCTGAAAGTACATAAGAATCTGATTTGTGTAGATCTATTGCAAAATACTTGGTTGCCCAAGCGGATAATGAACAGATAGTTCAATAGTATGGTGTCTGGAAATGGGAATCCAAGTAACCATCTTTTTGCAGGTGTCTGACATGATTGGTTTCTGTTAGAGGGCAACAGACACTTCCATGTGCTATGTACACTACCTTGGGTAAATGTTCCATCAGAGAGAAAGTCAACAGAATTGGGAAATGGTATGACACTTAATGATAGTCATAGAGTACAATAAGCAATCAAATCATACTAGGAAACAGTCAATATAAATTGTAAGGATACAAGCTACAAAGTGACAGTCATACAGTTACGAGTGGGAGGGTATAGGTGATAAGGAGTGATGAGAAGATTAACAGTAATAGTAGTGCAGACTTTGTAATAATTGAACAGTGTTGAGGGAATTATTTGTTTAGCAGAGTGATGGCATTCGGGAAAAAACTGTTCTTGTGTCTAGTTGATCTGGTGTGCAGTGCTCTATAGCGTCGTTTAACAAGTATCTAGGCCAGTAGTTCCAGAATCACAACATTAGAAGTTCAAACTTAAAAGTGTTGTTATGATTCTCAACTCTTGATGAATGTATTTTTTATTTTATGTATACCAAGAGTATTTATACCAAGACAAATTCTTTGTGTGTCCAATCACACTTGCCAAAAAAGTATTCTATTCTATTCTGTTCTGTTCTGTTCTATTCTATTCTAAGCTTCACATTTAATCAATACAAATCACCTTTCAAAATGGTGATAACATTATAAAAATATTAAATGGTGCTGATGAGTGAAAATTCAGGCTTAGGTGGACAATTTTTAAGGAAGGAGTAAGTCTTTAAATTGGAAAATTACTAATTTGGGGTGGGTGGCAAGATTTTCTGTCTAATTTACATTTTCAGGGCTTGGTGTGGAAGTTTGTGCTAAAAATAAACCTTTCAAAAAAAAAAAAGCTGAAATATTTCTAATCCAGTTCCACATTGAACTGATGGCATACCTCATACAGTCCTTCAAGGTCAGAATAATGTAGAGATAAAATTCCCTGGGACATACAAATGTTCAGCCCTGAATTAAGGGCTGCCCAAGACTTTCTTCAGTCTGGGAAAATAAGTTGTAGGCAAAAGAATATTCTATTCAACAATAAGCAGGAGATATTAAAAAAAACCTTGGGATTAGGGCTTCCTTGCCAGAGCCCCAATGTGTAGATTACACAGATAGACAGCATTTGGGGGAGATTAATAGTTTGTGACAAAGCAACTAATATCAAACAATACAGCGTTGGTAAAATTGTTAGAACAATGTTTATCTACAAGAGCTCCCATGTTTTAGCACACTGGATGACAACCATTAACATTAGGAATTAAGTTTTTTATTGCCCCAATGAGCTTCTCAGGACTACCGGATGGAAAATCCCATCCTTTCTGTGTTCGTCCTTACATTTCTTTGCTCAAGCTTTCTTGTCCTGTTAGATTTGAGTCTTCATTGGCCCCTGATAGTAGAGTGCCAAGTAAGAGAAAAAATGAAAGGAGTTAATGGGTTGGGAAACAATTCAGAACATTGTTGCTTGAATATTTTGTAGAAAGAGACATTTCCTAAAATTAGAAGACCTATCCCAACTTTATAATTGGAACAAACTCTTATTTTCAAAGATGGGTCAACTGAAGTTTATGATTAGAGTCTATTTCAATGGTGAAAAAGGAAAGAGATTCACCCATCAAGAAACTGAAGCTTTTAATTTGTGAGGCACCAACATGCAGCCTGTGGTTCCCACAAGGATAGGATTTTGAAGTTAAACTAGGCACCACCCAGACAAATGGGCAAGAGGGTAGTAAACACCAGTTTACATTAATATCAAAAGCAGGAATCAAACTAGCATTTGATAGATTAAGAGCCACAGTGAATAGACCACAGTACATAGACACATACTATAAAGTTCATACTGCATACTTTGGTGAGTTTCCTACTTCAAAATGATGGAAGCTATGGCTATCAGTTTTTCAGCATCGGTAGCAAATGCAAATCCAAAACTTACCAAAAAACAAAAGGCATCATGGCCCACATTGGGGCTGGGATTGCTGACTTTCCACACATGATCCAGAAAGGGCTTAAAAGCAGAAATTATAGCATGAGCTTGATAGATTCATAAATTTAAAAAAAAAAAACCTATTCCAAAAGTTAATAGTTCTTTTTACAATATATAAATTCCTAACAATCCAGGATTGTTTGATTGACTGGGAAGCTGGGTATGTTGCAAGGCCTTGTTTCCCAAAAACTACACAAAGGGGGAAGTTAAACTAATGGCAAACTTTCCATATGCTTATCAGGAAATAGAGCAAGTAGGCACGACAATCCAACCATCTCTTTACTGATCAAACCTGTTTTTGGGGGGGGGAACACGACTTACATATGTATTACTGTGTGGCAGAGGTCGTGTGAACTGGTCTTTGTAACTGCTTTTCCATGAAAGCAAAGACATTCACTATTTAATATGCAGTCCATCAAAGCCACTGTGTGAACAGCACATGGCCTTTCAATATGAAAAAGGACTCTCTGAATCCAGGCTCTTCTATAGCTTGGCATCTGATTATGGAGAATAAGATTCTGAATAATGAATGGCCTTGAAAAATGTTGGGTACTTATTAAGACACTGAAATTTGTCACATCCCACCTCCTGTGTGGGGGGAGTTACGAATAACAGTTTGTACTTGCTGTATAATTACCCACAAAAAAGAGTGACAATTGAGAGTGGCGGAGAAAAGTCTCAAAGAAGTGCCAATATAGCAAGCTGAGACAAAATTTTGCAGTGTCAGCTGGACTCTGAAGGAGAAGGAGGCAGCAGATACTGTAGCAGAAGACAAAGAGGAAAGTATCTTATCTATTCTGAGATTCTTCCTTCTTCTGTTGAAAGCCAGCACTATGATTATCACACACCTCCTGGGCTCCCTAAAAAGTCTTCTGCTTCTGGTGTGATGGAGGCCACAATTTATGGCCAGGATTGGAGAAGGTTCAATCAGCTTCAAGATACAGACTGAAGAGGAGCTGTTTTCTTGTCTTTTTTTAAAAATAAATTTTATTAATTTTTAAAGACAAACAAAACGTAAGACATAGGAACATAAAACCTCCTTTCTAAAAGCTACTTATAGGTTTTAACAAGGCAAATGAAACATTATTTTGTACAGCATAGTTCCAAATTATCACATTTCCATTTAAGCACATATATATCTTTTCCAAATTTCTCGTTATTTCTCCCTTTACTTTTATTCAATTATATTTCTTTCTATCAAGGTTTTCTTAATTCTCAATCAAACATAAACACACAAAATACAAAACATAAAACATAAAACTTCTTTTTGGAAAGTGGCTTAGCCTTGGGTTACATCTTTTTTACAGACCTATATCAAATTCATGCTCACCTTATATACCATTACTTATCTTATTTACCATTCTATATTTTCTATATAATTTCTCCCCTCTTTTCACTCTCTTAATTATATTTTGTTTATTTCATCTTAATTTAAATCATTATACTTGTATCTTTTGTCCGTTCTTTTCCAATTATCTATTTATCTCTTCTCTTTAACAGAAAATTTCCCCTGTAATCACTGGTTGAAGTATGATGCCTTCTATCTTTCCCCTTAATTTAACACTTTATGCATTATTTTAAGTGCCTTCTTGTCTTTTGACCCATAGATGAACATTTTGTTGTTGCTTTGAGATAACTGATGGTGCGTTAAGAACTAGTAAGGCTTACTTGACATGCATTTATGTATCTATGTTTCATCATAAATACAGATTCAATATTGAAACTCCTTACCAAGAGACGGACTTTACTACTAAAAGAAAAAATAATTTGTACCCTCTGACCATTTGGATCCATATGAAGTAGCAACCCTACTAAAACTATAAACCTAATTTTGGCTGACATAATGTTTTGATTATTAACTAAGTTTAATGCTTTTTGTAAAAAGCATTTAGCTAACAAAAGGAGGTAGGGGCTGTGGCCATTGAAAACATTCAAAATCCTGTCTCTAAAATGCCAGGGTACTTCATTTGTTTGTTTATGCTTTGCCCATTTATTTGCTAGACTGGATCACAAAGCATTCTTTGTAGTGGAGGGCAGAGAAAGGGAATTACCAATTCAGGACTGATTTTCCCTACCAATCCCCAGCAAGAACAAAAGACTCTTTTCAGCATTAGCTGTTCTTTCCAAATATCCACCCAAAGAACAAGCCCTTTTATGTTTAAATGGGAATTCACAAAGCAAAGGAGAAAAAGATAGCAAAGAACTGGGACTTTGAAGTTCATATGGGTTTCCCTTCCGATGAGCAACGTTTTTAAAACATGCTTTTATAATTGTAGCCTTTTATAGTTACTTATTTACAAACCAAATATGCTTGTACACTTTTACAACCCAAACAATCCTATAAATTGGGAATGTTACTGACATATACCGGTAGCTGTTAGGATTGGACAGGGATAATGTAATGTCTGGAAAAAAACAGAGGCCTGTGACCTCAGACTAGCAAAATATCTTGACGTTTCCTGTGATATGACCTTTCTCTTTTTGTATGTATCACTCTTTCTAATAATTCTAAATAAGTCAGTACTGTAGGGAGCATTGACAAGGTTGTAAACAAAATGGAGGTGCGATGAAAAACAAGAGAGATATCAGGGAGGCAGTTGTCATAGGCAAAAAAATGTAAGAAAAATAAAAGCAATATCTAACAGTAGAAATGTCTTCTTTCAAAAAAAAATTGTACTATGCTATGCTGTACCTCTTTATACTGTTGCATGGAAATAAAATGGAATTTCAACATTGAAATGGATGGGATCACAAAATAGATAAATCCTGCACCGGTATGAAGATTTGCTTGTATTCAGTCTAGGAAAGATGTTTTCAGATGTGGCTGGAATAAATTTCTTTGCCCCTGACTGCTAGGTGACATTTCAAGTCAATGAGACAAAATTGCAAATTCAGTCCTGAGACAGCCTTTAACCATGTATGTTATGGCTATAAACCTATTCTAATCTATCTTTCTTTCTCCACTCCATTCTTTCCAGAATAAATTCTGCAGAATTTACACATTCACAGTTTTTTGTTTTGTTTTCTAGACACATAATGTCTTATCTCTTTTCCTGAAAGAAAATATGTTATTTAAAACCTTGTTGAAAAACATACCGATATTCCATAAAAGAAACCAGCCTGGTTGGACATATTTCCAACAGATCAGCTTAGTCCCATGACATTCCACAATATTTAAACAAACGGATAATCTAAATTGGGTTTTCCTATGCCTTACTTTATGAATGAAATATTATTTTGGCCACTGCTATATATTATTCTTTTTGGAGAATGAACGCCCTTATTTTCTGTTTGTAAACAAACCCATCATTGCTATGCAAATAATTTTACCATATGTCCATTATGTCTGTAACTTTGTAGCTCTTCTCAAAATCCTATTCACATAAAAATTGTGACACAGTGAATGAGATGTTAAATTTGTTAGTGATAATGATTAAAAGCTCAGGAAAGGAAGTGCAAAGACGAAAGCACTTGCTTTAGTTGCTGGAGGCTTGTACCTTTTATACAAAGAACACTTGAGTTATTTTTATGAATAGTTGACCTAGATTTTCAGCTTGAATGAAAATGTCTACCTACAGTTCAGTAAAGTCAGAAAAGCTTATGTTCCCTAAAAGCTTTTAAACTCAAAATGAAAAACAAACCACAAATGAGATAAGCAATCTCATATATAGAAATTAAAAGTAGGCAATTGATATAAAGGCATCCCATTTCAGGTTTCATTCTCTCTAAAATGATGAAAATGCTATTTGTCTCATTTACAAGAAAAATTAGCCATGTTGTTGATGGGATGCATTTTACAATCAAAACAGATCCAAGAAAAAACTCATGATTACCAGTAGTTGTCCCATAATCTTAAAGGCGGCCATCACAAGACCTGATCTCATAAGTTTATTCAATCCTTGATGTCTTAAAAAGGACAGAAAAAAATACCTCTTTGAGATCCTGTAAAGGGTTCTTACCTGTTCTTATCTTTATATTCTTTCTTTCTTCTAGAAACTCCAGACAATATATGGTATGTCCCCTCATTTTATTATCAAAACAAGAGCTGTAATGTGGATTGTGCTAAGCACTTGGCTGAAAGTAATCAATGAGTTCCATGGCTGAATGCAAGCTTGAATCTGATCCCAGTTCAACAGCTTATTACAATCTTCCTCAACCTTGGCATATTCAAAGTGAGCAGACTTCCACCAGCATAACTTGCTAAGGTTTCTTGAAACTGAAACCAAATTGGAAAAATCTTTCTTAACAGCATGGTATATTTGATAGAAGTAGTATAATGAATCCCTAATAGTTGTTTCATTAAGGCAAATTAGCTTCAAAAGGAGCAGCTCTTTCAGCACAACATATAACACAATTACCTTATTATTGAGTCAGACCATTGATCCATTTGCTCCACCAATTCAATACTTCGGTTGCTGTCAATCTGAGGCAGGAAACACATGAAAATTGCAATGCTAAAAGAAGCTTGGCCTGTGCTTTTTTTTTTAAAGAAAAACCTAAAATATTCTTCACTTTCTACAATGAAGAAATTCCAGTCCTGTCTATGCTGGTGACAAAACACACCACACTATAGTTTTCAGACTCCTGAAAAAGTTACTTTCAGCTGTGGGTCACCAAAGGATTACGGTATCAACTTTTGAACAAGTTCATTATTTAGCATTAGCATTTTGGCATCCTGCTCTAACCATTCTAATTAAACAAGAGATTAGGAGAATCGAAAACATATTGCCCCTCACATCCCAACAAAACATGACAAGAGCACTGTTGGATTGGACCAAAGTACCAATTAGTGAATTGTTACATAGTGTAAACATCCAGAGCCTCTAGAACTTATTCCTTTTCTATTGAAACAATAAATACACACTGTTACTTCCCAGGAACTGATACACAGGGTACCTCTGATCCTGGAAGTAATAATAGCTATATGGTTAATTGCTATTGATAGTTTTGTTTGAGAAATAATCTGTTGAATCCCACTTTAAAGCCATTAGGTAGGTGATTATTAAAGATTTCAGCTTCTAATGAGAATAAAGTTTATCCAATAAACAAGGAATCATTTACAGAAGACAAATGACCATAATTTGGGGGCGAGGGGAGAGGGAGAATAAAAATGGAACACAGATTGGAGCAAATGAAGAGCCATAAGGTCCATTCCATAATAGGAAAAAATACACATCTAATCTAATAGTTTACTTTTATTTGTGTAACCATCCCGTATTAAGAATTTCAGAATTTAACTCCCTGCTGTGTGAAAAACTATTTCATTTTTTTTTTCTGACAGGAAATTCCTCCGTGCAGCCTTATCAAGACTCTGGGTTCTAATTTATGTGATGGGGAACTCCTTATTTTTGCTCATGTCCTTCTGTTATTTGCCTTTTTATATAAATTAATAAAAAATCAAATCCATTCCGGCTTGTTCCAAAATAGTTGTTATACAAAAATGGCAGTCCATTAAAAATTGTAAAATATCCTTCCTAATTTTTTCTTGAAATCATTAGAGTGTATAATACGTCAATTTATATTGCTGTATTTATTTGGATTTACACTGTTATGATTCCTTTTATTACAAAGCAAAGGGAAAAAAAACCTATGCTGAGGATCAACACAGGAAACTCGAGTAGATTATAAATAAATAATTACACTATAAATCGGCACAGCTTCCCTACACAAAAGTTCTTTCATCCCTGTTATGTGCACTGGTTTTCCTAAAAACATTTGGTAACATACTGCAAAGTAGGGCATGGAGCTTTTTATTTTTAGATGCTGTTTTAATGCTCTAGATTATTTATATACTTTAAAGTGTGCTGAATATTATATAGTCTTCAATCCTCAACATCCTCCAAGCTTATCACTTAGAGCAGGCATTTTTTTAATGAAAATAAAATTAAATCAAACTTGTTTTCAAAAACCTGGGAACATTTTTCACCTCCACAGCAAAAGAGGCAGTGATATAAAATAATATTCTACAAAAAACATTGACAAGCAGGAACATCAAGACAGGAAAAAATGAGGTGAAGGACCAAGCACCAATAAACCTCAACAGATGTCTTCAGGGGTGGGATACGACAGGGTTAACTATGGTTCAGGATTTAAGAGCTTCCCTGCAGGCTGCGAGCTGCGCGCCTATAAATCGTCATCAGCAGCTGCCTGCAGAGAAGCAGCCTTTGAAACAGCCCTCTTTTCTTGCTTTTCTAACTGCAGCTGTGCCTCGTTTGGCAGCTGAAGTTGAAAAATCAGGAAATAAAGATCAGCTAAGAGCCCAGGTGGGTCGGCAGGCAAAAACATCAGCAGACATAGAACTGTTTCTATATCTGCTGCTCTTCAGAGCTACCAGTTCTACAGAGGTGAACGGAACCGGTAGAAACCCACCTCTGGATGTCTTGCTGGAGAATCCAACCTGGATGAGAACACTCACCACCCACCACAGCACCAGTAGGGAGAAGAGAGTGATGAAAAGGAGAAATAAAATACATTGTTCGCATCATTAATCAATCAAAACATTGGAAAGCTCTGGCAAACCACACTGAAAAAATAAAACCAAGCATTTTTCCTTTTTCCAGATGCTAATCTTTGAAAGTCCTGTGGTTTTTAAAGCACCTGAAACAATCCTCTCTTACCAAGCTTGATGTAACATAGATGACCTTGGGGATTGTTTCTTACACTGCTTTCTTTTTTAATTCCAGGGTTTTCAGCAACAATGCTGCAACTACAAAGTTATAGAGGTAGATAGTTTGACCGTGAGAACTGGATCAGAACAAAATCTAGGTAAATCCAGATTTCAGGAGTGTATAGTATAATAGGAAAAGTACGGGCAGTCCAAAACATTTTGTTACCCACCTCTGAGGATAAGGTAGCAGCCACTTATGCCCTATATCCATTATATAGTATTTAGGGAAGCCAATCAGACCTCAATACAGGTAGTCTTCAACTTACAACCATAGTTGGGGTCAGAATTTTGTTGTACAAGGTGCAAAGACAATAAAGTAAATTTCATGGGTAAGCAAGGCAGTTGTTAAGTGAATCACATTCAGTTTTACGACTTATTTCATCACACTTGTTAAGTGAGGCATGCAGTGGTTAAGCAAACGTGGTTTCCCCCATTGGCTTTGCTTGTTGGAAGCTGGTTGGGAAAGTCACAAATGGAGATCACATGATGCAAGGATGATGGGCAATCATAAATACATAGTGGTTGCCAAGCACACAAAATTTGATCACATGACCACAAGGGTGTAGCAATGGTTGTAAATGCAAGGACCAGTTGTGCAAAATAAGTATATAATATATACTTAGAGTTCATACATTCAAGATTGATTACTTTGTAAAGGTTGTAGTCCACATTTCTTAATGGGATTCTATTTTTAGATCTCTTTGCATAGTAAAACTATCCGGGCTATCACTAAAGGTACTTACAAAGTTCAGTTTCTCATAATCCATTTTCCACTGACTTCCTGAGAACAACAAAGTAGTTACTATGGTAGATGGCACCCTGTTTGCATAGAGCAAGGGAACAGTTGAAATGAATAGCACATGAACAGACAGCAGTGTGACTGAAACAATAAACACAAGCCTTTTGTAAGCATTTTGCAATTTTTTTCCTTAGAGCAAAAATTAATCCTTCGTAACATTATATACTATTTTACCTTTAGCAACCTACATGGAGATGTATATGAAATTCTGAACTGTGTTAGTGGTGACTTTAGGCTTCTGAACTTTTTAAGATGGTCAAAAACTATCTGGAGTTTTTTTTGTGAATGTAAAATCTGGAGGTCACTGAACACAGCACAAATGCCACTTATAATAAAAATGAAATCTTTAAAGTGAGATACATAGAAGCTGGTTTGACATAACACACTCAACTTGAATTTAACACTGACCTATGTACTACCAAATAGATTGAGTTCCCACAACTAAGATTCAAACTATCCAAGTTTAGCCTTTTTTCCCCCTCCAAATGTAGTTGCTAAATCTTCTAGTGATCTGGTTGAGTGCAGTGTAAACCTAGGCAGGCTCTGCTAAAAGCAAGGTTACTGGAGCTGATTTGCACAAAAACAGGTGACCACTAATTGGCAGCAAAAAGTTAAGACTTCTCCTGTCTCCATTCTAAGACCCGGCAGCAGTAAGTAGCCTATCTCTAATTATAAATACATTCTACATTCTTAGAAGAACAGATGGTCGCCATGGCCAAGGGCATCTTTACACAGCTTCATGTTGTGTGCCAGTTGCAGCCATTCCTATCACACAGAAAACTACTCGGTCATTCAAGCCTTAGTCACCTTGTGTTTGAACTATTGCAATATGCTATACACAGGGCTGCCCTTGGGAGAGCATTTGGAAGCTTCAGCTGTGCAAATGCTGTGCTGTGCTGTGCAGGCAGTTATGGGTGCTCAAGTCCTCTTGCTTCACAAGCTGCATTCAGCTGCGGTGTGGTGGCACAGTGGTTAGAATGCAGTATTGCCCACAGCCAGAAGTTTGATCCTGATTGGCTCAAAGTTGACTCAGCCTTCCATCCTTCTGAGGTGGGTAAAACGAGGACCCAGATTGTTGGGAGCAATATGCTGTAAACCACTTAGAAAGAGCCATAAAGCACTGTGAAGCAGTATATAAGTCTAAGTGCTATTGCTAATATTGGTATGTTCCAGACACAATTCAAAGTGCTGGTGGACACCTTTAAAGCCCTTCAGGATTTGAAAGACTGAATAATGGGACCATCTCTCCCCATTGGTACTTACTCCTCCTATTGGATCCAGCAGGAGAGACATGCTCAAACAGTGCCATCCGGCAGGACCCAAGATGACCTTTTTTGCTCTGGCACTTGTTTTTTTGGTGCCCTAGACTTGCCTCAACCCTACTGGGTCTTTGTGAGGCATTAAAAGGTTGTATCTGCCATCAAAATTGGGGTCTTAATAGTGTGGTGAGCCTATTTTTTAGCTATATTGATTGCAGAACTCTCTTGAGTTTCTTGATCGTCTTTTTGTGTGGAATGCATTTAGAGGCTAAACTCCAATTTTGCTCCTGTGATTTTCAACTATCTCCGTCCTCTCCATCATTTTGCCACTCATTTGCTACCATATATGTGTCCTCCTTCCAACTCTTAAGATGAACTTATACTATCTAGACAATTTATAGGAGAAACACACTAAAGGGTTTTTTTTTTGAGAAGGATATCATCAACAAAATGCTTTGCAAAAAAAAATCCCCTAATTTAAGAGAGGAAAGCATTTGCAGCAGTAAATTGCTAGTCCATGTATGATGTGCCATACACCAAATATATAAATAAATATATAAGTGAATAACAACAGTCAATGAAAGAAAAGTAGCTTAGAATAGGCACAACAGATGTGACCATTACCAGAGCATCTCACAGTTCACAAGTGATTTTACCTTATCATAGCAGTGGTCTCGTTTGGCATTCAGGCCCTGATTAACTGCACAATTATACAGCTATAGGAGAGTAGTGGGATGTGAATGAAACTAAATTTGTTTGCTTCTTTTTCCATGGTTTAAGGTCTTCTTGTGTACATCTAGTTCAAGAAATTATAAAAGATACTAGGAACAATGAAAGCAATTTGCTGTCTATCCAGTAATTTTTTTTTCCTCCCTAAGGAAAATCAAGTGGCAAGTATATGCACCCATGTTTTCACATTTTAGTTCTTTCCCTTCTGCTCTTAAATTATGACCTCAGAAAGAATTCCATAACTATGTAAGGATGGGGAAAAAATACCTTATTCAAGAGAGAAAAGAGGGACAAGAGAGTAGATAAAATATCTTATTCATTCTGGATATCAGCCAATGGATATTCACTCAATGAACTAGCTCTATTTTATTCTAATTATCTCTATTTGCTGGAACTTCTCTGGACCACATGTTAAGAGCAAAACATCTTACAAAATCTTCTAAAGATATTAAAGGATGAAATTTCTCAAAAGTTTGTATCATAAGCAGACCATATTACTGCTTTCATGATCCTGATAAGCTATCAACTGCATGCAGGCAGAGGTCATAAGGAAAACTCTATTGGTTAAAACCAAAGGTCTATCTAGTTACTGCAGATGTAAACAACACCTGATCCTGGGGTTCTCTTTTTCTAGTCCTAGGATTAGAATCCCAGGGTAGTGCCTTAGGGACAGCAACATGCCCATAAGCATTTTTTTCCTGACAATTTTTTTATTTTTTCATATTACACAATACTTTAATGGGAAACTGGTATACTGAAAAGCAGAAGCATCTCTTAAGGGTCCCTTAAACTTTCTTGGAAAATAAAGGTGACAGGTCAATACACCCCATTCCAATATATCTGGAGGATTATCAGTCTGGAGAAAGCTCATTTGTTGGGACTAAAACTTGGGAAATAATGTCCTAGAACCAGAGAAAATATTTGAATAATAAACTGTTAAAGCATCCAAAGAATGTGAGAGATATTGTTCCAATCACATGAGTTAGGATTATTATGAGAGTCCTGCATTTCCACTCTGTCCTGCAGTTGCCAAATTCAGCATACCTTTCTTCCCCAAAGCCTCATAGATCTCAACAAAAGGAGATATGAAGCAGTTTTCTCCTTATGCAAAGAAAACAATATTTTTAGGAAAAATAAACTGCAAAAACTAAAATGGACAGAAAAAGATGTCATACATACTGAGAATAACGCTTTAAGGAGAACACATAAGGAGACCATCTTGCATATCTTGGGACTGACTGGAAGATATTCTTCCCAATTTATTTCTTAAAGACTATATTCCATCTTTCATCTTCACATGATTATTTTTTCAACTAGACTTTTGTCTTTAAAGTAGTTACTGCATCTGTGAATAGCAATATAAATATTTAGCATTCTTGTTTAAAGCACCAATAAGCATTTTCCAGTGACTAGCAAAATGTCAGTTATTGTGATACATAGAGGAAGGGCTAGAGGAAGATTGCAGCACCCAAGCTACAGACCACTGGGATTCTATCAGGGAAGGCTTGATTATTCAGCAACAAGGATAGGAACGATATTTTAGACTTACAACCACTATGATCTATCCTTCAAAACGTCCCAGATGAAATCAAGAACATGCCTAATGTCTTAACCATGCCCATTTGTCTCTGATACAACTTACTGTATGTACAGAAGCACACGTTTACTGCAGTGGTTCACAAAGTGGGCAGTACCGCCCCCAGGGGGGTTGACTTAGGGGCGCTAAGAGGCAAGGGGGGTATCAGAGGAGTGCTGGAGGTGGCACATCGCAGGGCGCAATTCAGCTTCCCCCCACCCCCACCCCACTTGCCTGGCTTGCTGGTAGCCAAGAGGCGAGCCAGGGCTGATCCATTGCTGCTTGGGTCCCGCCTGGATTCTCTGCAGATGCTGGGTCTCGCCTGCTAGGGGTGGGGTGGGAGGTCACCAGGGAGCACGATGCTATGCCTCCCGTATCTCCCCTTGCCTGCCGCTCCTTCCCTCTGCCACCTGCCAGCCTGTGCGCTTTGGCTGAATGAGGGCCGCTGCTGGGAGAATGATGCGAGTCAAGCCTCAAGAGAGCGGACCTTCCACCCATGGATCTTGCATCATGGTGGCCTCCACTCAGCTAAAATGCTCAGAGGGGCGGCTGGCAGAGAGGTGATGCAGGGGGCATAAGTCTCATGCTTCCTGGTTACCTCCCGCACTCCCCTCAGCATCCATGACCCGCGAGCCCCAGCAGCTGACAAGATGCAGGCTGGCAGGGAACCAAGTAGTGACGGGTCTGCCCTGACTGGCTCACCTTTCCCTCTGCCACCAGCCACAGGAGGAAGATAAGTTTGTGGGCAGTCAGGAAAGCCCAAACTGCTGCGGTTTGGGCTTTCCCGACTGTCTACAAACTTACCTTCCTCCTGCGGCTGGTGGCAGAGGGAGAGAGAGAAAGGGAGGGAAAGAGAAAGAAAGAAAGAGAGAGAGAGAAAAAAGAGAAGAGACAAGAAAGTAAGGAAAGAAAAGGGAAAGGAAGAAAAAGGGAGAAAGGAAGAAAAAGGATAGACAAAGAAAGGGGGGATGGAAGGAAGGGACAGAAAGAGAAAGGGAGGGAGGGAGGAGAAAGTGAATGAGATATCTAGTCCAACCACCTGCTCCAGCAAGGATAGAAGGAAATGTGTATATGTGTGTGTGTGTGTGTGTGCGTGCGCGTGTGCATGGCTGTCAAAACTCCAAAACCAGGTTAAGTAAGTCTGTAGAGGTCACTCATAAATTAGAACACTTGCTAAGCAACCGGCCATTAAGCAAGGACCACTTATATTTGGTTTGCCAGTCACATGGCCACCTGGCCATGCCCACCCAGTCACATGACCAAACCACACCCACCCAGTCACATGACTACCAAACCACACTTGCAAATTAGGCCATGCCCACAGAACCGGTTATTAAGAAATTTGAATCCCACCCTTGGGTGGGGAGTACTGAGGATGAGTTTGTGGACTAAAAAAGTTTGGGAACCACTGCATTACTACTTCAGAATCCTGTCTGCTATTTCTGTCAATATCCTCCTGAAGAAAACAGGGTTATAAATTTCACTGAATTAAGGCACCCTCCCTCTTTTAAGCGCAACTTAAACGCTGACATCAATATTACCTCATCTTTGTCTGTACATAAGGAAACCTCTTTCAGCTATTTCCCTTCCATTTCAAAGTCCAACTGTTAAATGTATTGATTTAATAAATGACTGAGATTATCAATCTTTCCAACATAGAGATGCTTTTAAATGCTGCCAGGCTTATTATCCCTACCCTGACACTACTCCAGGGATGTGCAGAATCCAATCCTACAAATGCAGTCACTGAAAAAAATAATCAAGACAAAAAAACTGTTATAGTATAATACATCACATTAAGAAATATACATTGGTACATGAATCGAACGCAGTTCACTCCACTGAGACCCCAGCATGTGTAGAAATTAGCTTTTTCTTATCCAACAGCCCTCTCCCACCTCCCACTTAGCTCCAGAGGTTTCCATAAGCTCAGCTATAAAAGTAATGTGCTCTCAACGGCAATATTTTAATCTCAAATTATGAACTGTGCTCACAATAATCTCATAATATTCTGTCAGTGGAAACACATTCTTTTAATGGAAAAAATAGCATTTGTAAACATTGTAGTGATGAAAAAATACAGAATTTTCAGTATGCCTAGTTCCTGAGCAAATAACATTGACAGAATAATCTTGGACTAGTCCTTCTTCCTAAGTGTGATGACCCCGGAGTGTATCAAAAATATAACAAAAACCAACACGTAAATAAAGATCCTTTAATGCCTTCAAGTTGGCTTCACTGTTTAATTGTTCACAGTTGAAGATTAAACTATTTTCAAAACAACATTCCAAACGAAAGACAGTTCAAATTCAAACAGCAGATAACGAAGCAAAAACCGAAAACAAACCTCAGTGAAGAAAATTCCACGACAGACCAGGATAATTAATTACAAACTTCAAGAAGATAACTAGGTATAGTCCATTGGAAGAATGCCAACTAAGATAAACCTCATCCAGGAATAAAACACTAATTGGTCTCCATGTTTGTTAACACATAGGTCCAAACTATTATGCAGATCTCACACCTGCAACCCATGAAGAGAATCATAGCCCTCTCCTCCTGAGTAGACCACATTTTACCCTGATCCTCTCCTCCCTGTGTGCCCTAGGATAGAGAGAGGATGGGCCTGGGTCCTCCTCTGACTGCTCAGCCGGCCTCTGCCCTTCCCCAGCCTCCTCCACCATCTCTGGAGTCCCATTTCCACTCCCTATTGGCTGTTCCTCCTCTCTTTCAGAGTCAGTCTCCACCAGGGGCATGACACTAAGCCTATATATGTAATCCAGAAAAACAGTAGGTGATACCATGGGTCCATAAATATCCACTTGTGGATCCAGTAGGAAAAACAGAATACACATAAATATAATATTTTTAAAAACTGGTATTACATTTTGAGATACATTCTATATGGCTGTATTTTTAACACAATCCTTTATTAAAAGCTAGTGCCTCAAAACAGGAATCATGTAATTGTCTATTTTTCAGATAACTGACAAGACAGAATTGGCCAGCGCTTATTTCTTATAGATTGAATGTTTTGGTATGCAGCAATACAAATATAAAATAAACGTTTTATGGAAGGAGTCGTTTTTTGTTAATAGCTGTTTACTAGTTTTTAATGAAAGCTGTCTGTTTATGTCACAACATTGTTAAATCCTATTTCATTTTTTTTCATGCACCATTCAAATCAGAGTAGAATTCTCCTCTGGCACCATACAATGAAATAATATTGGGAGGACTACATTTCCTTCTCTGTTGTAATTCATTAAACAGAATGTTGCATTAGGAAGTAAAAGAATAAATGCTACGTTCTGGCAGCTTTCTAAGCAAACCGGTTTTCCTATGTTTCTCCTTGGGGTAGATATGTTATTCATACAACACTGACCTTATTATTGGAAAGAAGTTAATAAATTGTTTCAAGACTCCATCTGGTCACATAAAACATTTTGCCACATATTAACTATATGTAAAGTGCCGTTAAATATTTTAAATTGAATGTTTTAATCTCTCTCATTTCGAACAGCATCATATACATATTAACTACAGTTAACTCTCTTTTAAAATTTGCTGCTTAGCAGATTGAAAGAAGGAACCAATCTAGGGCAGCAGCCATCATCTCCTTATCAGTCAGCTGCACTGAAAGAGAAAACAAGTATTTGCTCTTTCGCAATCACAAAGGCTGGTTCAGCTTTTTCACCAGTCCTGTTTCATGTGACATTTAGAATGGCCACATCAGTAGTATTTTTCTTTTTGTCCTCAAGACAAAAAGGAACCTGCTTCTATTGTAATAATGTCTTTTTTATTTTATTTTTCTCCATTCTTCCATACAAAACTGCATAAGATCAATAATTTTTTCTTTCTCTCAAATGTTTGGGTTCGGGGACAAGAAATACTTGCCTTAGCCCAGACAAAAATGCCTACCACTATTGCAGGGTTTTTTCTTTTTTTTTTTCTTCATAAGCCAAGATTAAAACAAACCAGAGAAACTCAGAATTCACCAGAAGAATCTGGCTTAATCATATTCTATAGTTAAACCAAGTTAAAATACAGATTGGAAGACCTTCAAAACAAATTAGTCTCATACAAAAGAAAAAGTGAGTACAAATGTGGTATCAGGAACCAATCTATCAATAACCAGTGGAATAATTTAGCTGTTCAAGTTACTTTACTTGATTGCATGATTTATCACATAAACCACAATGGCCAAGGGCCTACAACAGCATAAGTTCAAACTAAGGAAATAACATTTTGACTTAACCTTAATCGCTAACATGAAGGTGTCATTCTTTAAAATTTAAAAGTTCTCCTCCTATCTGGGCAGAAACAAAAAGACTTTTAAAAACTCAGGTAGCATTAATTAGTTCTTCAACACCAGTATGTACTTACCAATTTTGTGGATGGTTTTCTTCAATAATACAGTTATCACTATCTTTTCTCTATTTCATTTTCCTTTGATTTCATTATTTATAAATCCCTCACAAAGAGATGTATATTAGTAACCTAAATATTTCATGGTCTTAATGAAATGGGATAAATACCATAGATGTTGTTTTGCTTCAAAATCCTTATTGTTTACATTAGGACTGTTTACAAATATTAAAAAGGAGTACAGTACTGCAATGAAATAGTGTTGGCCATTATGTAGCATCATTTTATTTGCATGCTGATTGAGTATTAATGTAAACCACCTTGAGTCTTTTGAATTTGGCAGCTATAGAAGTGTAATTAATAAATAAAATGTTATAACATGTTAAACCTTCTGAAAGGTAAAACATTTGGTCTGCTAAAGTTCGAGACTTTATCCGTGGGAAATATCCATGGGATATTTTTGAATATCAGGAAATATCACCTTCAGAAAGACAGGAATCCATTTTTACTAAAGCAATAAAAATACACAAAAACACATCAGGCTAACATGAAATTACAACCAAAATAATTGTTAAGTGGTGGCCTTGGAAAAATTAACATAAGTTTCCTTGAACAATATGAGTTAACATACTATCAGTGCCTGCTACAAATAGAACCATAAGATAAAAACATACTATTTAACCTATAATCTGAATAAATAACATAACTTTCCATGTCAGATAGGGAAAAGTAGTATTTTCCCTGTATGCCACAGGGAAAAGTAGTATTTTGTATTGTTTTTCTTATTCCACTCTCAAAAAAAAACCTATTTTAAAGGCCTGTTATAATTTTGGATTTTGGACTGTGTGTGGTGGGTAGACTTGGAAAGGGCATTTTAAAATTATTAGTAAATGCTAATAGAAGCAACAGAGATAATAGTATAATGGTAAAGAGATGGGGGAGTTGTAATAGAAAACTTCAGATGTTAAGTAGATAAGCTATTTTCATTCACTCTGGCAAAGTGGATTTTAGTTCTGTATTGTATTTAGAAAGCAGGCTCAAGTATTCAATTCTCTTAATCAATTTCTTATTTTTCCTGTGCTTTTCTGAACACCTTATTCTTCCACTGCATTTCACCAAATTCAATGGAAATATATACCCAGCAATTGCATCATTACACTGATTCTTTAAAGGGCCCTGCCACAATTCATTTCTATTTTTGAAAGTCTATACATACAGTACATGTCCATTTGATAATGAAAGCCAGGCACGGCAATGTTTCAAAGGCTGTTTTCATCTGAAAACACCTTAGATGACTGAGGTCAGATCAAGGTTATAATGGCCTAGGCGCCATCCTGGATACCCAAACAAAATCTCAAAGTACTTCACAAACAGTAACGCTAAATACTTTTAACTATGCACTTTAACGGAAGTAAATCTTCCGTATTTTCCTGCACACCGAAGATTAACAGGAAAAGCTGCTGTCCAAATACAGCACGTAGCTAAAGGAAACACATGAGAACGGGTGACAAGCCAACTATTGATATTTTTTTATCCAGTGGCTTCTTAACTAAATCCCAATATTCCACACCGGAAAACGTGCTCCAAATACTACAGCACTTTTCTCAGATGAGCACTCAAGGCAACCAGCCCTTCCTAAAAGGGTGTCACGATTAAAGCATTGAAAGAGATCCAGGAGACCAGGGCTCAAACCCGTCCTTTACTACAGAAACACAGGGATTATGCCCTGGGCTTCTATGGTTTGGGGGCAAAAAAAAAAAAAACAGGGATGAAACACTATCTTTGAGCGTCTTGACCAAAAGCGAGATACCGTAAATATATTTACTTCCCGCCTAAAAAAAAAATGCAACCATTTACTGTTGTAACCAATGCAACAGTAGTAGTCAGTGGTACAGAAGACGAAAAGTTATTCCCAGAATAAAATTCATTTCTTTCCATGCAGTCTCTGCACGCGAACGTCGCAAGAAGCCACCCCCAACAGAGAACACTGACTCATTCTTCCCCTTCGACATAACTCTCGCGACACTCTTGCTCGCGTTGTTAAACGCGATGTCCTTTCGGGCGCTGGTATTTCTTCGATCAGCGGAGCCGACAGGGTGGGAAGAAAGAAAACGAACATTAGGAGAGGTCGCCTAACATCATGACTGACAAGCATCTGAAACCAATGAAAAAGAAGAACGGCGAACGATGAGCCAATACGACGAAGAGGGAGGCGTGGACTCTCTGGCGGCTGATTGATCCCAGCCTTCGCGACTGTGTTGTTCAGTCGGCGCGAGAACATTCTAGAGGTAGGTGCTTGGCGGCCATTACAGCTGTGCCCCTCCCCCTCTCCTTTTAAAAAAACCCACCCTAATGCTGCCGCTATGGCAGAGTTGAGCTCGGTTTGAATTTAGGTGCGGGCGCTCCGCCGCCTGACTAACAATGCTGCCTCAGCTGATGGTCTTTCCCTTCCGGCAGAGTAATCGGCAAGGCTGATCCCGCTGATCCCGGCCGCCTCAGGACGCTTGGATCCCCCCTCCCCTCTCCTGGCGGTTGCGGCGTCCGCCTCCTCCGCATCTGTATCTCTTTAGAAAAAGCGCCCGGGTGCTCGGTGACACCCTCAGCTCCGCCATCGTTCTCCTCGTACTAATTCGGCTTCGTCACAGCCCGGGGCGAGCAGCGTTGGGTTTATGTCTGTATTGGACGAAAACGGTAAGTAAAAGAGAAGGGGAACGGGTGGGAGAGGTTAAGCATATGGAGGGGACAGTGAGGGAGGGCTTCCCTTTGCTGGTGGGGCTAGGTGGCGGAGGCCGGGATGGTGAAGAAGACGTGCGGCCGCCTGAAAGAGCTGGGCGTTTGCGGGTCGTTCCCTCATACACACATCCCCCGCAATTTGTGTAAGTGGAAGGTGTTAGTACTAGCCCGTAATGCCTGGTCCCGAGTAACTTCCTGGCGGGCAGAATGGCGAGGTCGAGTCTGTTGGGGACGAGCGGACAAGACGCCGCGACCGCTCCCTTCTCAAAATTGCCCTCCGAGGGGTCGTTAACAAAAGCGGAGCGAGGTGGGGGGGGGGGGCAAGAAGGACTCGTAGTCCAACGCCTTTAGAAAAGAAGCCTGCAAATATGGAGGTGGCGTCACCTTCCCTTCATCGGCGCTGGCGGTCGCTTCTCTCTCCCTCCCCCCCTTCGCCTCCTTGAACGAACGCGCGGCTCCACAAGATGGCGGCCGCCAGGTCTTCCGCGCCTCAGTCCTCGTGATTGGGGGGGGGCTTGGCGAGGTGGGCGGAGTGCGCGCTCTGTGGCGCAGTTCCTAAACCCGCAGTGTGCGAAGGGGGAGGGCGGCGGGCGGCTCCGCTCCGGCGCTTTCGAGGGTTCAGGAAAAGGGGCGGCGGGGCGGGGAAGGACGACTACGCCGCCGCCCGCTGCTGCCGCTTTGTATTTGGGGCTGACTCAGTGTTTAATTGCTGCATTTCTGAGTCATTCCGACGCTGGGGTGAAGAGAGGGAGGAGTTCAGTTTTTGAAAAAAAAAAAAAAAAAAGGGTTTATGCGCGATAGCTTCGTCGTGGTTTTATCTCTGAAGATAAAATAATTCGAGTTCGTTTCTTTTCTTCCCCCCTTTTAGGAATATTTTTTTCTTTTTCATTTGTATTTCATAACTATTACAGGCGCGTGTGTAGATCACGTGGGGAGAAAGAAGTTTGGTGGTTTTTTTAAAATTCATCTGCTTAAGTAAAATAAAAGCTTTGATTTATTTTAAATTCTTGCAACAGCAATTACGTTTTATTATGAGGTTAGGTGTAGTTAGGTCACTGGAGTTCTTTTTAGAATATTTTACTTGTTTTTTTGTTAAATATCGTTTATCTCAACCCCATAGTTCTCAGAATTCATTTCTTAATAGCTAATACCACTGAAGTAACTATTGGCTGGCAAATATGTCTCCAACCAAAATTAAGGTCTGGTTAACAAATAATAAAAATATTTCCTCATTGCTGGTCATAGAACAGTATAATGTAATAAACTGTAACTTACTAGGTCCAGAAACATAGTCTGCAACATAGCTGATTTATCATACCAAGTTTGCAGTGTTCTGACAAAATTATTCATAATTCAGTACTTTTTACTGGAAGTTGAGTATTGTATAAAATTATAGATGAGATGTTTGAATTCAGACATATGTGTGAAGTATAAAAGCTTTCTATATTAATGTTGCAGAGCTGTTGCGCAGCCATTGGTACCTGTATTGGGGAAATATAGCATACAAGCAAGAACCTCACAGCCTCAGTGGCGAAAATTTTTTCATGTCAGAGACCGAGAACTCTTGCAGTCGTTTATGTCATCACGTCTTCTCCAGACAGAAGATACCAAAAAGTTGCAATCAAAGATCTCTCCATCTTATTGATAAAGCTACTAATAAGCCAAAATGTCTGTCAACGTCAACCGCAGTGTTTCAGATCAGTTCTATCGCTACAAAATGCCCCGTTTGATTGCTAAGGTAGATATTTTACTTTCTTTAAATGTGCATTAAAATAGCCAGATTCCCTGTATGATATCATATATACCTGAGTTTTCTTTTCAGGTTGAGGGCAAAGGAAATGGGATAAAGACAGTTATCGTCAATATGGTTGACGTTGCAAAGGCGCTTAATCGGCCTCCTACGTGTAAGTTGTATATAATTTTCCATTGAGCTTCATTTTATTAGTAAAATCAGTTTTTAAGTATCTTTTAGAAAATGCAATAGTACTATATGTATATGTACACACACACACAACACCCAGAGCCCTACTTCATTCTCTCCCCCCCTTTCAGTTTGAATTGCTTCATAGAAGTGCGAGGTAATTGTCAATAACGGCACTATTGTCACTGTCAGCCTAAATACAGTTTTGTCTTCTGTCTCATGGTGTCAGCAACTTTTAAGGCAGAAAGGAAAAGAGCTGACTTGTGTAGCTTTTATAGTAATGATAGCTATTGTGCATAGTACTTTGAAGCAATGCATAATTATTTTGAGGCATTCTGTAATGAGGGAATGTTGATTCTGTGCAGAAACAGTTAATTGATGTGAATATTAAAGCTGGTCTTACAATTGTAATAAGATAATAAAATAATTATTACTGCTTTTTTCATGAGCAAATGGAGGAAGAATAGCCAACCAGTAATAGTTTGGAGTTGAGTAGTGCTAAAAATGAATAAAAGGAAATAAATTTGCAGAGGGTTAGTCAGAAGTAGTGTGGGAAGGGAGTTGATGGAAAACTTAATGACTTAATTTTTCGTTCTTGAAAGATCCCACCAAATTTTTTGGTTGTGAGCTTGGAGCGCAGACCCAGTTTGATGTTAAGAATGACCGTTACATTGTCAATGGATCTCATGAGGCGAATAAGCTACAAGACATGTTGGATGGGTTCATTAAAAAATTTGTTCTCTGTCCCGAGTGTGAAAATCCTGAAACTGATCTGGTAGGTGATGCTTATAGAATGCTATGAATTTATAAAGAAAATTATATAGTTTTTTAAAATCTACAATCCAGTTTCAGCAATCTCACTGAAACAGTTTTGTATTTGGTCAACCCTGAGGTTTCCCATAAGGTGACCTATCAATTTCATACTAAATTCAAGAAAGGCAGGAGATACTTATCCTCTAATTGGACATATTTAGCTAACATTTCAAGCAGGAATACTTTGGTACTTAATGAACTGTGACAATATAAGCTATGCTAATTATACCGTGTTTCTCCAACAATATGAACCCCCCCCCCCCCCCATAGGAATACCCAGCATGCTTTCTAGGCATAAAATCAAATTAAGCCCCTCCCCCCAAATTTAGGCCTATTTTAAAACATGCAAAATGGGGGGAAGGGTGGGGGACTTGTCAGGAGTGCCCTGCGGGCATCAATTCCTTGCCACCAGCTGCTCCTAATGGGCGATCATGGCAGAGCGCGGAGAGCTCCCTACTCCTGCCAAGCACCTTTGCGGCAGACCCAAGACCTTCAGCGCCTGCCACTGTTGATTTCCCTTCTGCCCATGCCACCGCCGCGTTTAGAGCTGCCACTTCCACATTTGGAAGCTTCTGCATTTGGAGCACTGCCGCTTCTGCATTTGGAGCACTGCCGCTGTTTGGAGTGCCACTGCCACTCCAAACATGACGGTGGAATGGGCAGAAGGGAAAGCAACAGTGGTGGGTGCCAAAGGTCTTGGGTCTGCAGCAAAGGTGTTTGGTGGGAGTAGGGAGCTCTCTGCACTTTGCCATGATCGCCCATTAGGAGCGGCTGGTAGCGAGGCTGCCCATGGGGTGCTCTAGATGATGCAAGGGGGAATTAAGTCACCCCCCAAAAGACGGCCTAGCTGTTTTTTCAGGGCTCAAAAAAATATAAGACCCGGCCTTATTTTATGAGTATAAAAACACGGTATATCAAATTACCTGTGAGTAAATTTGAGTAGGCTTTGTGATAGTTAAATACTAAACTCCCAAAGTAGGTAACTCTAGCCATTTTAACATTGCAGTAATTTAAAATAGAGATTTCCAGGACTGCTTTCTAAGGAAGCAAAACTATGCTAGTCTGGAATTTTCTACACAAGCCAGTTAACACATATTGCTTTCTTTCTGCTATTTCATTTTGTTTAGAAAAGGGTTATAAAATGGAAGAGGTAGCATATATAGGTATAAGTGAAATAATTGGTAGTGAAACTATTTCTCTCTTTGGCAGCATGTCAATCCTAAGAAACAAACTATTGGTAACTCTTGCAAAGCCTGTGGCTATCGAGGCATGCTTGACACAAACCATAAACTCTGCACGTTCATCCTTAAAAACCCACCTGGTGAGTGAATGTTTTGATATTCATTTATAAATTATTTATTTCCTACTTAATTGAGAGCAAACAAGAGTTTTCTATGTCTGTTGGAACTGGTCTGGAAAACAATGCTGTGTGAAGACTGCAGTGCAAGCAACACTCTGTGGTAGATAAGTTAGTTGTCTGTCTCAATTTAAGCTTGCAATACTAAACATAGCCTGACCTATTCCAGTGGTCTTTAAAAATGAGGCCATCTGTTATACAGACTGTAACAATATATTAATGGTGTTCTCTATAAGCAAACATTCTGGAGGGTATTTGGATATATTCATTTTCAACTTCGTAGTATTGGCATTGAAAGTATCAGTGACTAAACAAATACAGGTAGTACTTGACAAACAATACTTCACTTAATGATTGTTCAAAGTTACAATGGCCATGGGGAAAAATGACACAAACATTTTTCATTTATGACCGTTGCAGCATTCCCCATGGTCGTATGTTTACTTTGTGTTGCTTCTTAGTTATATCCCACTTGTTTTGCCTGTAGGAATCTGCCACAGTCTTGTAATGCCTGTATAAAACATTTCAGTCTAAAGGCTGATAAACTACATGTGGAAAGGTCATTATTTATTACATATTCAGGCTGAACCGAAAATTGAGTGCATTGGCTTTGTAATTGGACAAACTATGCTTCTGTAGTTCAAAACTTAGTATAGAAGCAGACTCGTTTAAGATTATCCAAGTACATCCAAACCTTGACATGATGGCCAGCTAAATTGGAGTTTCTGAATTAGAAATCTTTGGATGCATGTCTGCTTAAAAAAATATTTCATTGGTCTCTTGCTAATATTCACAGAGAGCAGCGAGTCTGGTACAGGCAAAAAAGAGAAAGAAAAGAAGAATAGAAAAGGCAAGGATAAAGAGAATGGTTGTGTGTCTAATACCGAGACACCACCACCACAATCTGCTCCACCAGAAGAACTTAGTCCTCCAAATGTAGTGGTGAGTAGATCTGTCTGAAACAAATGTATAATTTCATTGTAAACATCGCTTACTTGAAAACGAATGGGAACTTACACTGATCTTTTTCTGATTGGGGGGGTGGTCTCAATTTTATGGTTAATTATTCAAGGAAATAAGTAGGGTTATTTTTTCAGAAAAATTGGTATCACAGTAGTTGAATTGTGTATATTTCTTTTTAAAAATTGGTAATTGTAAATTTCAGGAGGAAGAGGATGATGACTGGGGTGAAGATACCACTGAAGAAGCCCAAAGGCGTAGAATGGATGAAATCACAGATCGTGCAAAAGTACTCACATTAACTGATGATCTAGAAAGAACTATTGAACAAAGAGTCAATTTACTGTTTGACTTTGTTAAGGTATTTCAGTTAAATGGCATGTTCTCATTTCAAAAACTTCTTAAAATTGAAATGGAATAATTTCAAGGGGTGAAATAACCTTAACTCTTGAAAAATGTTTCTTTTAAAACAAAATGTCTTTTCTAATCCAGAAAAAGAAAGAAGAAGGTGTCATAGAGTCTTCTGACAAAGATATTGTGGCAGAAGCAGAAAGATTAGATGTCAAAGCTATGGGCCCTCTGGTGTTGACTGAAGTCCTCTTTGATGAAAAAATAAGAGAACAGATAAAGAAATACAGGCGCCATTTCTTACGTGTAAGTTTTCATTGGTTTGATAGTTTTGTTTAGGGCTTTCTGTCCCAATCTAATTCACTACAGAATATATAAAATGTAGTGTGCAGTATCTCTTGAAAATTCAGTTTCAGGAATAAAGTTAAAAGTATTTGCATTTACCTGGCTTATTTTGTGTGAAATTTATGTTAGCTTATATAATTAGACAAGTGGGGTACACATACTAATTTACATCTATTTCCTAATATGTTCTGTTTCACATTTTAGTTCTGCCACAACAACAAGAAGGCCCAGAGGTATCTTCTTCATGGTTTTGAGTGTGTAGTAGCTATGCATCAATCACAGCTGATTTCTAAAATTCCACACATCCTGAAGGAAATGTATGATGCAGATCTTCTGGAAGAAGAAGTTATATTGAGCTGGGCAGAAAAGGTAAGTCTTTACTAATTAAGACTGCTCTTATAAGCTACATAATACTTAATATTTGAAAAATGACTTGCTGAAAAGGAAAAAAAAGTCTACACTCTAAATGAAATCTTTATAAAGGGGGAAGGGCAAGTGCAAAATACTTTTATGTGGCATTGTTTGATTATTTTTAAAATGTGAGGATGTGGAAAGATTTTTGAGTAAAGTAGGCTGGCTAGAGCTAGAAGTAGCTATTCTTTGGAACAGCTCTTCTACATGCAAGGAAAGATTTCATGGATAGAATATTCCAGTCTTGGAACTAAATATTTCAATCAATTGAAGCAGTTAAAACTTTCACATTGTATAGGATGCACATACAATTCTATTACTCAGGTTTAAAATACCATACTTATAAAACAAATCTACATACAAACTTATACATTTCAAACTTTCTTTTGGTGTTTTAGGCCTCAAAGAAATACGTTTCTAAAGAGCTTGCCAAAGAAATTCGTGTCAAAGCAGAGCCATTCATTAAATGGCTGAAAGAAGCTGAAGAAGAATCATCTGGCAATGAGGAAGAAGATGATGAAGATGAAAACATAGAGGTGAGCTTTAAATATTCTTTACCAACATTTATTGAAAGCTATGATTTGAAAATGCATGCTGGGATAAAAGGATTTGTTGTTCCAGTGCTTTACTGCTCATTTTGTAATAATAGAGATAAAAAGTCTCATGCGTAACAGCGTTACTGTGACTAAATTTGTCTATTCTTGTAGGTGGTGTACTCCAAGGCAGCCAGTGTACCTAAAGTGGAAACAGTGAAGACTGCAAACAACAAGGAAGATGACATTGATATTGATGCTATTTAAAATGAGTCAACCTAGTTTCCAATCTCTCTGCATCTCTTGCCAGAAGTGCAACCTATATGCACAAGCTATAATAGCTATAAACATCGTGCTATACTTCTTGAACTCAAATGTATGTTACCACGACTGGTATTTGTAACTAAGCTTAACAGATGAGAGGAGTTAATCCATCAGCAGACTGATCCAAGTTTGCTGTTAGACATGTTTCTTTTAAACTTGTATTGGACATAAATACTTGGAGCACATTTATACAGTTGTGAAAATAAAGGATTTGGTTTTGGAATCTTCAGTCCTGACACATTTTAGTGTTTTTTCTAACCTAATGTGGGCAGTAATCAAAAGATTGTGAGTTAATTTCATTTCCATCCAAGCATCTTTTGTTTTCTCACTTTGTATACTCATATAGGGAAGTAAACTGGGGGTATTAATATAAAACCTATCTAAGATACTCAGTGGCCTGGAATAGATTAGGATGTGGTTTAGGATGTAATCCATATAGATTAGCTATGAAATCATGAGAAATAAATACATGATTCAAAGGAAAGGCAGGGAATTTGTGGCAAACTTGTGTTAAATTTATGATGTTCCCTCCTACCCAATTTAAATGCCTGCAGAACTGAGTTTCTTAGCAGAACTGTGATTGTACTTTGCAAATGATTTTGACCTAGGCAATTATGAGGATAGAATTCTTCTAAAAGGCTTATTGGGTAGTGCAGGAAAAATTGGAATGCTGATCTAGTCACTAAATTTGTAGCATTTTAATATAGAAACTTATTTATAAGTTGTGGTAGGGAAAATTAAAGTTGATCAATATACCAGTCACTGTTAGTAGGCATTTAAGAGCAAAATTTGGTGAGGGGTAATGGGCAGCGTTCCGTTTCATTGAGGGGGGGGGTGAAATGTTGGAGAAACCACTTTAATTACAGCATGTCTCTTAGTTAAGCACCCATAGTTAAGAATAAGTATCAAAAGCAAAATCTGAGCTAAATACACAATAGTCTAAATATTCCTTACAGGGTATTGTGTAATGCTATCTAGCTTATATACAAATTTGATTTGAGAATAGGCCATAGGAACTGAACTTGGATTTCTAAACTGCAGGTTATCTGTTTAAATATTTAATAACAATGCAGCAAGAAAAATAGTAAAGTAGGAACAATGAAGACTTGCTAAATCAGTGGTTGGCATAACCATGAAGAAATCTAATTCTCAATACATGATTCTGTGTCACTGAATTGTATAAAAGATAGTGCTCCCCCTTTTAAAACCTTGGAACATAAGTAGCTGGTTATTTCATGTAATTATATTCCAAGATAAAACATTGAGAGGTAAAGATTGTCTATTTCAGGGTTAGAATTTTTAATAATGAACTGTTTTATATACTCAAATACATTTCTCTAGCAAGTTCAACTTTGACCAATTAAGAGAATATTTCCCTTGGTTGGAATTTCCCAAAAGCAATCACTTTCATTCAGTGCATAAGCAGTTTTCCCATCAAAGCTACTATTAGATCCAATCATGTCCAAAAATCCATCCTACCATACTTGATTATCCATGGCTCAAGAGCAAATCTTGTAATGGTTGCAGGTTTTTGGCTGAAGCAACCATAGCAATCCTGGAGTAATTTTGCATGGCAAGTATACATATGTGGAAAGACACTAAATATTAGCATTATAGAAAATTCTTCCATCTTGGCTTTTTACTGTTGCCTGGAACAATTTTGTTTTGTACCTATCTACAAAAAAGGTACCCGGTTTCATTCTGTGAATGGTTCAAAACACAATTTGGTTATGAACCATCTGAAGCCAAAAAAGAATGCTTTGCATGTCATTGCCACAGAAATAGATGAACTTGGAAAAGTAACCCTTTACCTGCAATTATCTTCTACTTTGTAAAAGAAAATAAGAATGAGGTTACCGACTTATCTAAAGAATGGTTTATTAATACATGATCATGTTAAAATTATAATACATTTAAACATTAGGAATTCAAAGGTATAATTAACTTTAAATCTGACCCAAAAAGAAAATGGAGAATACTATAAATGGAAAAGGCAATGATCTTGTGAAGGTACAGAAAAACAGGGATTTGTCTGAAATACTTTTTTAAGACCTGGTCAGTTTCAGGCTGCTGTAAGAGCAGAAGTTCAGGTTGCTTAGAGTCTTAAAAGTCATACTAATCATTTTATGTTTAAACATATAATTAAGACATTAAATAATTTTAAAAGCCAGTTTGGTTCAGTGCTTAAACCACATTAGAAACAAAGAAACTTAATTCTAGTCCCATTTTATGAAAATTGGTTGGATGACTAGGCCAATCGCAGTCAATGTGGGAATACCAGTAAAATACTTCAGTAAGGCATCTGACAAAGTAGACCTACTTCATGGTAAGAGGAAAAATGTGGGATAGAAAGCATCACCACCAGATGGATTCATAACTGGCTGACAAACCACAATGTGTAGTCCTGAATGGAATTACATCTACATGGAGGCAAGTACCAAGGGTTCCATTTTAGGCCATGTTAGTACTATTCAACAAATCATAAATGATTTAGATGAGACTAAAAGGGGAACTCTTCAAATTTGTAGATGACACTAAACTGGTAAGAACAGCTAACACTCCAGAAGATAGGCTCAAAATAAGGATCTTGACAGACTTGAATACTGGACACCAGCTAAAAAATGGAATTCAGTGGTGAGAAAAGTAAGGTTTTAACTTAAGAAAAATCAAATTCAAAGCTATAGAATAGGTTGTACCTGACTCAATAGCAGTAACTGGGAGAGGGATCTAGGAGTCCTAGTGGACAACCATTTAAATATGAGCCAGCAATGCAGCTGCCCAAAAAGCCAACAAACTCCTAGGCTACATTAACAAAAGAAATAGAATCAAAATTGCATGAAGTGTTAATACTACTTTATGATACCTTGGCAAGACCACACTTGGAATATTGCATCCAGTCTTGGTCACCATAATATAAAAGAATTTGAGACTCTAGAAAGTGTAGAGAAGAGCAAGAAAAATGATAGAGGCTAAAGCATGAAAAATGGTGCAGGAACTGGGTATGTCTAGTCTAATGAAAAGAAGGACTAGAGATGACATTATAGCAGTGTTTCAATATCTAAGGGGCTGCCACAAAAAAATCAGTCAACCAAAGCACCTGAAGGCAGGATAAGAAGCAATGGATGGAAACTAATCATGGAGAGCCTAGAAATAAGGAGAAAATTCCTGGTGGTGAAAGCAATCAGTGGAATGGCTTGCCTTCAGAAGCTGTGGATGCTCCATCATTAGCGAATTTTAAGAAAAGATTGGATAGGCATTTGTCTGAAATAATATAGGGTCTCCTGTTTGATCAAGGGTTTGGACTAGAAGACCTCCAAGGTCCCTTTCAACTCTCTTACTCTGTTACTCTCTCAACCCAATTCACCTTAGAGAATTGTTGTCAGGAATGTAATAGGGAGGAGTGTTGGGTGGTATTTGTTTCCTTTAATTACTTGTAAAAATGATAAAGATGGGATATAAACTGAAATGCATGTATAAATAAAAGGTAGCTTTTCTACAAAACCCACTGTCATGTTTGGCCCTTGATACGACTCCACAGAGTTGTCCATTCTGATGCAATGAGTGAGTTAAGAGGTTGAATTGTGAAGCAGCAGTCTCTTGGTTTGAGTTCCATTACCACATGCATAACCTCATTGGCTATTGAAAAGCAGCAACACTGTGGTGGGATTCAAATATTTTAATACTGGTTCTGGGGATGTAGCTTGGTGGGCGTGGCTTGGATTGGTGGGCATGGCTTGGTGGGCGTGTCAGGGGAAGGATACTGCAAAATCCCCATTCCCTCCCACTCCAGGGAGAAACTTATTGCAAAATCCCATTCCCTCCCCACCCCACTAACCTGCTTTCCAGCTCTGTTCTCCTGTGCTGGGCAACCAAAGAAGACCCAGCCAATAGATGGGGGAGGGGCCAGTCAGGGGTGGTATTTACCGGTTTTCCAGAACCTGTCAGAACCTGCTGAATACCACCTCTGAGCAACACAATATGAGAAATAATAGTAGCACTAATAGATCTTATAGGGTTGTTATGAATTATTTATGAATTATGTATTGATTTTATTTGTTTGTTTATATGGCCAATTATCTCAAGTATATGACTGAGAAGCTAACAAAGAAAACTCCAATAAAATCATTAAGCAAAATTATAAAGCATGCATATGATTTGAACATTTGAGAATGTTATAGTAAAATAACACCATTACAGATGCAACTCAATACTTGGAATTGGGTGGGATTCAACCGGTGTAACTATCGGTTTGGTGAGAGTGTGTTTTGTGCATGCCCTAGAGCTGCACGCATGCACACGTGCCTGACACACACTGCACATGCATGTACAGCATTTGCAAAATGCTGCCCGGACAGCTGACAAGCACTGCGCGCAGGTGCATAGCATTTGAAAAGCCTCTTTCCTGCTTTTTCAACCTCAGCTGTGCCGTGCAAAGCAGCTGAGGTTGAAAAAGCAGGAAATAAAGGACAGCCAAGAGCCCGGGCAAGCAGGTGGGCCAAACAAACACCCAAAAGGTCATTACAGGGTTCTGTGTCTGCTGCTCTACAGAGCTACTGGTTCTGTAGAACCGGGCTGAACCGGTAGCATGCCACCCCTGCTTGGAATTAGATTTAATCTTTGCTTGAGTATGATATGGCCTGTTCTACTTGAGAAAATAATGCTACTTAAAACAGTGCTGTAGCCATGTTTCTGCCCAAAAGATGGGTGGTCTCATCTTTCAGAAACATTCATTTATCAATTGAGGTAATTTCTTTAGATTTCCTGTATGATCAGTTTTGGTTTTTCTCAGCAGGAGGCAGCACCTAACTACCAAATCAGCGTTTAGAAATTAACATTGGTCAGCTTATTTAATACTTGGATGAGAGAATGCCAAGAAGTCACGCCGAAGCTGGTAGGGTATTCTGAAAGGTAGGAAACAAACAGTCCCAGAAAAAAACAAGTCCATGGTCAGTTGCTTCCAAGAAAAAGGAAAACATACTTGGAAGAGGCTTTGTTCTTATACTCAGTAAGAAGAGGGGAGGGGAGGACCTAGTTAAACAAATCTCATTTTGAATTGAATCTGTCTCAAAGATACATGAATATTAAGCAATATATTAGCACAGTTGAGCAAGTCCAGAAATATTTCACAAGAAGAGTTCTCCACTCCTCTACTTGTTGTAGAATACCTTATGTCACCAGACTTGAAATTCTAGAACTAGAAAACCTTGAATTATGCCGTCTTCAGTCTGATCTAAGTATGGTATATAAAATCATACATTGCAATGTCCTACCTGTCAATGAATACTTCAGCTTCAACTATAACAACACAAGAGCAAACAATAGATATAAACTCAAGGTTAACCACACCAAACCTGATTGCAGGAAATACGACTTCAGCAACAGAGTGGTCAATGTCTGGAATACTCTACCTGACTCTGTAGTTTCTTCTCCAAACCCCAAAAACTTTAACCTTAGACTGTCTACTATTGACCTCACCCCTTTCCTAAGAGGTCTGTAGGGGGCGTGCATAAGCGCACCAACGTGCCTACCGTCCCTGTCCTATTGTTTCTTTTATTTTTCTTATATGTACCCATTTCATATATTCATAACTGTTTATACTTATACTTATTATCTTGTAAACAATTGACAAATCAAATAAATAAAATAATAAATAAATGAATCCTATCACCAGCAGGATACAGCATGCTGCACTAATTAAACCTGTGCTATTGGTGTACAACTTTTTCCTAACTCTCCAAAAATGATCAGTTCGAAGAAGAAGGAGAACCTGTTTGGTGTAGTAGTAGTTAATGCGCTAGGCTAGAAATCAGAAGACTTGAGTTCTAATTTCATCTTACATAGGAAGCCAGCTGGGGGGCTTTGGGCCTATTACTCTTTCTCAACCTTAGGAAGAAGGCCATGCAAACCACTACCAAAATCTTATCAAGAAAACTGCTGGGACTTGTCCAGGGAGTCACCAAGAATTAACACTGACTCGAAGGAATGACAAGAACAACAACAAAAATATCAACAACGAGGGGAAAAGGCAAAACAAAGCTAAATGCTGTAATTTTATTTAATCAATGTAATCACTGATTAATCAACTTTTATAATTAAATAATATTAGATAATAGTAAATATTTAAAGTATGAAATAATTGGTCACATTAAATGTTGCCCTTTCATTTTAGAAGAGTTTGCAATCAAAACAAGGGTCTCAAGTTGTGCATTTCTTCTGGTGGTGATTCACACAATAGAGGTCAAACTCCCGGACTATGGGCCAGATACGTCAACTGCTGGCTACCCCCACGCTCATGCCAGTTTAGCAAAGTGGAAAAAAGTCCTGATACATCACATGATGCCGCCATGATGACATGAGTTTAACATCCCTGAACTAGGAAGAGCTATGCTTCAATTCTCAGTTTATCATAAAACTAACCTTCAGGCAATCAACAAATTTTCAACCAAATCTGCTTCACTGGGTTGTCATGTTCATTCTCCACCAGCATGGAATAATAGCTATAGTTGTAAAACTCATTTGCACATCATACTGAACCATGACTTGACAGACGGCTGCTTTTGTCCCACATAGTAAGTCAAACACCATGCTGGTATTTTGTGCAGTGATCCCAACTATATGGGGACAACAAAGACTAAAGCTACTTAGCTCTAGATGCTTCCCATTAGAAAACAATCCAGGTTAGGCAATTCAGTTCACGAGAAAAGAACATGGAAACAAACTGGACAATTTCTTCAAATCTCCATATCCCAAAGGTTATCTGGAAATAACAGACAAAGACAATTATTCTACAATCCTCAATATATACGAACTATTTTTTATTTTATTTTGATTTGATTTGTCAATTGCTTACAAGATAGCGGTAAGGGTATCCCACTCTGGGTTACTAGCAGATGTTGGGCTCCGAGCAGAAGTGATATTCAGCAGGTTCTGACCAGTTCTGGAGAACCAGTAGCAGAAATGACCTCTGTGATCATATCAAGAACAACTGTGTTCTCTTCGCTGATGATGTAAAGCTATTCAACACCACAGACAATACTGCTACCCTTCAAAAAGACCTTGACTATGTATTAGAATGGTCAAACAAATGGCAACTTCGAATCTCAACAAATAAATGCTCTGTTCTACATATTGGCAAAAAAAATCAGAAAATAAAATACAGGCTGAATAGACAAGACCTTGCTGATGATCCAAACTCTGTCAGGGATCTTGGAGTACTCATCCCAAATAACCTAAGTGCTAGAGCCCACTGTAACGATATAGCCAAAAAGGCATTAAGAGTTGTTAACCTAATCTTACATAAGCTTTTTCTCTGGTAATATTACACTAATAACTAGAGCATACGAAACATTTGCTAGACCAATACTCGAATACAGTTCATTAGTCTGGAATCCACATTAAGTATCTGATATTAGCACAGTTGAGGAAGTCCAGAAATATTTCACAAGAAGAGTTCTCCACTCTACTAGTTGCAGAATACCGTATGCCACCAGACTCGAAATTCTAGACCTAGAAAATCTAGAACTATGCCACCTTCAGTCCGATCTAAGTATAGTATATAAAATCGTACATTGCAATGTCCTACCAGTCAATGAATACTTCAGCTTCAATCATAACAACACAAGAGCAAACAATAGATACAAACTCAAGGTTAACCGCACCAAACTTGACTGCAGGAAATACAACTTCCTGTAACAGAGTGGTCAATGTCTGGAGTATTCTACCTGACTTTGTGGTTTTTTTCCCCAAACCCCAAAAACTTTAACCTTAGACTGTCTACTGTTGACCTCACCCTTGTCCTAAGAGGTCTGTAGGGGGCGTGCATAAGCACACCAACGTGCCTACCGTCCCTATCCTATTGTTTCTTTTTTTACTTATTTATTTTTCTTATATGTATCCATGTATTCATAACTATGTTTTTACTTATACCTATTATCTTGTAAGCAATTGACAAAAAAAAAAATTGAGTAGTTTGGAGAACCGGCAAATACCACCTCTGGCTGGCCCCCGCCCCATCTGTCTTTGCCCCCGAGTCACAGCTGATCAGCTGGGTCTTCTTTTGTTGTCCTGCACAGGAGAACAGAACTGAAAAGCAGGTTAGTGGGGTAGGGAGGGGAGGGGATTTTACAGTAACCTTCCCCTGCCATGCCCACCAAGCCACGCTCACCAAGCCATGCCCACAGAACCAGTAATAAAAAGTTTGAATCCCATCACCGTTACTAGCTTTGAAATTTGCTCTGAATGAAATGATGACCCAGGGGTAGTAATTAAGTTCTGCACTATGAAACCTGTAACCAAAGAAAAATTATATCTAATGATATCAAAATCCCAGCATTTTGGTGCTGAAACAACCTAAGAGTAACACAGGTTTTAGCTGATAACATTGATGTGGACATAGTTTTGAAAGAGCCATGAATAATATGTTTCTTCAAGAGCAAATCTGATGCATGATAGTATAAGATTCTCTTCCTTCCATCAGAAGCTGTTTGATATGGTGTTTTCTTTTTTCTTCTTTTCTTTCTTTATTTTTATTATACTTTTTCATGTCTTAGAAATCTTATTCTCATTTTTAACAACATTGTGATGTCATTATTACAAACACAAATCACCATACATTTATATTCATTTATATACATTTATATACATTCATCTACAATTTTCTTATCTCTATTATTCTTCATTTTATTGTTAACCATTTGTACCAATTGTCCCAAATAGCAAACTCTTCTTTGTCGTGATATGCTGTTTAACATTTGGGTGCAAATTATATCCTACATCATGATGTCAGGAAAGGAGTTTAATAGAGCAGAAGAACTGCAATGAGTGCAGCAGAAAATTAAATATTTTGGTTTGTGTGTGTGTGTGTGTGTGAGAGAGAGAGAGAGAGAGAGATAGGGAGGGAAGAAGACGGTAGGAGGGAGATTATAGAAGACTGCAGACACCCTTTTAATTCCCATAATGAAACAAAATTGCTGGAATTTAAAAACTTGTTAGATTTATCCATATCCCAGTGCTACTCCAAGTAAATGAGACATAGGATAAAAAGAGCAGGCTCCACAGAGGATTCATTGTCCCGAATTCTTCAAATTGATAGCTGGAGTTGGAGAGATGAAGCAGTGGGCTACCATTGTCCTATATTGTGGCTGTGACTAGCTGACCCGAAGGTCAGATGGCATGAAGAACTGCTTCAGAAATTATGGACTCATCTAGAACACCCCAAATCACTCATTTCTGGTCATTCCTGATATAGTTTGCCATCAAATACTGGCTCGTTGACTAACTTAATTTTCTTTTATTTTCCTTGTCAGTTTCACTTTCTGTATTTTTTCTTTTTATAATGTTAAGCCTAAAAGAACAAAGCTTAATTTATATTATATTTTTAATTGCCCTGTCCATCTTTTGGACTGAAGAATAAAGTATAAATACCTTTAATAAAAACCAGCACAGCAATCATCTGTGTTGGGAATCTGGCAAATCACAGAAGGGCATTTCAACTTTTGTTAATGCCAAGGAGATTAACATAATTAACCTACTTAGTTGCTGCATTAACTCATGTACTGTAAGCCCAGTTTTCAACTAGTTTCAATATGGTTAATTATAGAGAACAAGGGTATCAATGGCCCCTAATCCTGATGGATACTGTTAGATCTGGGGTGGATTGGTTCGAAGGAGACGTGAGACCATCTTAGTGAGTTCAGCTCTTTATTTAGGATAAGAACAGTCTGGGGGAATACGAGCCGCGGCAGCCCTTCATATAGGGCTGGCTAGTGGCTCGGCGGCCAATGGCAGCGCTTTGAATCTCCTGCGATCGGCGCAGCCAATCGCGGTAGATTCCTAGCGCTCCAATCACAGCCGAGGTTTTGACCAATCGGGTCGCTGTCTGTCTGGACCAATCAGTTGCGAGGGTTTGGAATATGCTAACATAGTACACCCCTCCCCTCTTGGTTTCGTCTGTCGGTGCATCGTGACATAGTCGCATAGGTAGGCGGGACTTCGTACCTGCCTAGTTGACCTGCACAGTTCAGTTCTAGCGTGGTTGTCGACCGGTTCAGATGGCTTCTCTGTCGCTCCGGTTCCTTGGGAGGGAACCGACTGGAAGGTTGAGCTGGGCCTTTCTTGGTAGCTCCCTCCCGGTCTATCTGGGCTGGTTGAGCTGCCGCTCCTGTTGTTCCCGCCGGATCTTTCCGGGCTGGTTGAACTGGCTTGGCTGCTCCTTCCAGGTGAAGATTCCAGGGTTTCATGTTCTGTTGGTCCTGCGTTTACAGGTGAGTAGTACCGGTTTATTTGTGGTTTATTTGTTCTGGGTGGGGGGTGTTCTGCTTGCGCTAGGGGGTTCCCTTTGGTTCTTTCTTTAACGCTTGCCATTTCCCCCCACCCCTTCTAGTTTCTTGCTCGGGTGTATGGTTGTTGGTGACAGCTATTCTTGATCTTAGCTGGTTAATGTGCCGTTTCCAGTTTTTCCCGTCGCTTGTCTCTAATCAGTATGATAAGGGGCCGGTTATTTGGGTGATCGTTGCTGGTACCCAGAGTGGTTCTCCTGATAGGTTTTTTGCATATACCGTGTCTCCTATATTAAATTTTCTGTGTTTGCTGGAGGAGCCCGGGGTTTTGTCAGGGTTGTATGTGGGATGCATTCTATCTAGAGTTGACCGTAGTTTCCTGCCCATTATTAGCTCTGCTGGGCTTCTATTTGTGGTTGCACTAGATGTGATATGTTGAATGAGGAGCATTTTGTTGATTTTGTCCTGCATGTTGGCTGCTTCTATTTTCTGTATGGCTTTCTTCGTGTATTGGACCATGCGTTCCGCCCATCCGTTCGCTGCTGGATTTACTGGTGCGGTTAACACATGGCATATTCCTTGGCCTGCCAGAAAATGTTTGAACGCTGGGCTCATTGTCTGACATTATTACATCTGGCAGGCCGTGTGTGGCAAAGAGTTTGCTCAGTTTCTTTATTACTGCCTCTGTTGTGGTAGACTTCATGGTGCTTACCTCCAGCCAGTTGGAGTAAGCATCTACCGTGATAAGGTACATGTGTCCCCTGGTTGGCCCCGTGAAGTCTATGTGAATCCTAGACCACGGGCCTCTTGGCGTTTCCCACTCTTGGGTTGGGGCGGTGGGAGGATTAGGTCTGGATTCTTGGCATTGTTTGCATTTGGCCACCCAGGTTTCAACCTGTTTATCCATTCCCGGTGACCATGCATAGCTTCTGCCCAGGCTTTTCATCTTGACCGTCCCTGGGTGTCCTTCATGCAGCATCCCCAATACCCTTTCTTGTAATGTTTCCGGAATTACCACTCTGTCCCCCCAAAATATACAGCCCTTCTCGGTAAAAAATTCAGTTTGTCTGTTTCGGAAGGGTCTGAATAGTTCGTCCCTGTCTCCTTCCGGCCACCCTTTTCCAACCCAGCTCAAGACTCACGCCAGCCGCTTGTCTTTATTTGTTTCTCTGGCAATGTCTGGTGCGGTCACGAGTGGGTTGGATATTGTTTCTATTTGAAGTACCTCTGTCGTGGGTACCGGATCATCTTCCAGGTCGGGCAGGGGTGAGCAGCTCAGGGCATCTGCATGGGTGATGTCTTTTCCAGGTCTGTGTACCAGCTGGTAATTGTATGCTGCTCGGAATTCGGACCACCTCGTCATTCTTGGTGATAGAATGTTCGGTGTGGCCTTATTCCCTGCCAGAATTCCTAGCAGCGGCTTGTGGTCTGTGATGATTGTAAAAGTCCTACCATAAAGGTATTCGTGAAATTTCTTGATGCCAGCGACGACTGCTAGGGCCTCTTTGCTCTAAAACCAAAGATCGATGAGCAGCTTGATAAATTAATAGCCCAGGATGTTTTAAAATCAACTGACCACGCAAGTTGGGAAACCCCATTCGTAACACCCATCAAACTGGATGGATCGTTAAGAATTTGCGGGGACTACCGGGCCACCCTCAATCATGCCCTACAACAGAACGCTTACTCGGTGCCGGTGGTTCAACACCTTCTCCATTCCCTGGGGGGCGGAAAAATCTTCGCTAAATTGGATTTAGCGTAGGCGTACCAACAACTACCCGTAGATTAAAAAAACCATGGAAGCGCAGACTATCGTTATGCACCGAGGCACTTTTAAATGCAACCGACTCCAATTTGGAGTGAGCATAGCCCCAGGGATTTTCCAAAGTCTGATGGAGAGACTTTTACAAGGGATCAAGGGAGTCGTAGCATATTTTGATGACATTTTAATTGCGGCCCCTAATAGAGAAGTACTAGAGAAGCGTCTTAGAATGGTCCTCCAAAAATGTAAAGACTCCAGCCTAAAGGTTAAAAAAAATAAATGTCAACTGTGTATAGAGAAAGTAGAGTGGGGTACCTCCTCGATAAGCAAGGAATTCACCCAACTGAGGGCAAACTAAGAGCAATCAAAAACACACCAAGGCCTAAGAATAGAACAGACCTCCAAGCTTTCCTGGGGCTCATTAACTTTTACAACATCTTCTTGCCCCAGAAGGCAACCATACCTGAGCCCCTACATAGACTGCTGGACAAAAAAGCCACCTGGGTCTGGGGACACCAAGAGGAGCACGCATTCCGACAAGTGAAAATCTTACTAACCTCCGATGCTGTTTTAATGCAGTATAACAAGACTTTGCCTTTAACCATTACATGTGATACATCACTGTTTGGAGTAGGAGCCATTTTAAGCCATGTGTTACCAAACAGTAGTGAAGCCCCTATTGCTTATTTTTCAAGGACCTTATCGAGGGCTGAACGCAACTTTAGCCAAATTGACAAAGAGGCTCTTGCTATTGTATCTGCTGTGAAACGGTTTCATGAATATGTGTATGGACGAGCCTTCACGATAATTACCGATCACAAGCCCTTGCTGGGGATTATTGCGGGAGACAAACCAACCCCTTATATATTGTCACCCAGAATGACTCGTTGGTCGGAGTTCTTAGCTGCGTACAATTATAAATTGCAACATCGCCTGGGGAAAGCCATTCCCCACACTGAAGCATTGAGCCGTGCCCCACTTCCGGAAACCGTCGATGACCCAGCTCCAACCCTCACGACACTCCAGATTGAAACCCTACATTCACCGCCGCTAACAGCCAGAGACATCGCTATCAAAACAAAATGAGATCCTGTCCTGGCGCGAGTTCTCAGCTGGGTTGAACGAGGATGGCCAGCAGACCAAACCCCTGATGACTTTGCCCCTTTCAGAAACTGGCAAACAGAGCTTTTCTCGCAGAAGGGCTGCATCCTATGGGGAGACAGAGTCGTCGTTCCAGAGCGGTTACAACGAACAGTTTTGAAAGCATTGCATGACGGTCACCCCGGCATCGTGCGTATGAAAGCGCTCGCACGAAGCTACGCGTGGTAGCCGGGCATCGATAAGCAGATCGAAGCCTGGGTGAAGACTTGTCTAAAATGCCAAGAAGTCAGCAGTGCCCCACCTAGAGCGATTCCAATGGAGTGGGAAACTCCCTGGGGGCCGTGGTCCCGCATCCACATTGACTTTGCGGGACCTACTAAGGGACATACATTCCTCCTAACAGTGGATGCCTATTCCAACTGGCTCGAAATCCACAAGATGAAGACTACTACAACCAATTCAGTCATCCGCAAATTAAATAAACTATTCGCAACACATGGACTGCCAGACGTTTTAGTCTCCGATAACGGACCCCAGTTCACTGCCCTGGCGTTTGAACAATACTTAGCGGACCGGGGCATCCGCCATGCGCTAACCTCACTGGCGCACCCTGTGGTCAATGGAAGGGCCGAGTGCATGGTCCAATTTCTTCAAAAAACTCTCCACAAGTTGGACCATGGGGACATTGATGACAAACTGAACAGAATACTCCTACTCCAACACATCACCCCGCACAGCATAACCAACAAAACGCCAGCTGAACTGTTGATGGGACGCAGGCTTCGCTCCCACCTTGACCGTCTCCACCCGGCCTATGCGCCAGAGAAACCCTGTGGATCTAGCGGAAAGTGCCGCGAATTCAAGGTAGGCAACTTAGTCTTCGCTAAAAATCTTTCCGGTGAACCGTTGTGGGTCGAAGCAACCGTAACCCAAGTCACCGGGCCCAAATCATACCGCGTACAAACAATGGACGGGAAAATATGGAAATGCCATATAGATCAGCTTCGCTCTAGGTTGCAACCCAGTTCCCATGACTCCTGTGACCCTCAAACTGAGGGGGGAGGGGATGTCGAGGGAACCGAATTCGAGGTGCTGGATGACGAAATTGAAGAAAGTCAGCAGCCAGGCGTGTTCCATGAAGAAGAATCAGGAAGGGGGTGTGCCTCACCACAGAGAAATACCTCAATGGAGGTGAGTCTGCAGGAACCGGAAGACAACGATGACAGAATTAGTGGTGCCAAGTTGTCCTGTGGGGATGCAGAACCGCCTGTACCAGATAAATCAAAAAACGTTCCACCGGAACTGGACTACAGACAGGAACTGGTGGGACAGTGCAAATCTAATAGGCAATTGAAATGACCTGCATATCTATGCGATTACATTACCGCACCCCTCAAACGGAACCTAGGGGGGAGGGGTGTTATGAACTAATAAAGTAAAAAGTAATAAACATTTAATAAAGTTTTAACAACCTTAAGTAAAAAGCAGGGTTCTAATCCTGCACTTCTGATTGGCCGATAATAGCGACATCGGATTGGTCCTTTCTGGGAAATCTGATTGGCTGTTAACAGGCCAACTCTCATTGGTTCAAGGGTTTAACACTCCCATGTTTTTCATTGTCTAATAGGTCAGTAGCCAACCCTATAAAAGGGCTGCTGCTGCCCTAGGTGATTGCTCTGTTCAGTATGCTTAAGAAAGAGTTGAAGTTCACTGTTCACTGCCTTGTCTCCGCTCCTTGCACCCATGCGCAGAACTTAACAGGTACAGATTTCAATGGATAATTAGAGCTGCAGGAAAAAAAGAATTACAACCTGCCTGCCTTCCACTGTGGATCCGTATACTGCATGAATCAGAGAGAGGACTGAGAAAATAACTACAGACCTCTCACTTCCTGGACATAAATTGTTTCAACTTCTCCCCTCTGGATGCTACTATAGGGCATTGCATGGCAAAACAATTAGATACAAAGATAGTTCCACCATACCCCCACCTACCCCCACTCCATGCCATCATTCTGCTGAACACCCTATTCATACAATGAATTTCATCCTTATTGGAAATCATCAACTCAGTTATTTTTCAACAAAGTTCAAACTCTCTATCTGGAATTGAACTCACAGATCCTTGCATTTTAGATAAATGCAGAATATTCAGCGCATTAGCTTCAGGCCCTGCTATGCAGGTGAAAGGATGAAATATATTTGGCCTAAAGATATTTACACATGTAGTAGGGATGTATTGATATTATGCTTCTCATCTTCTTATCTTTCTCATCATTCTCATCTTTTCATCTTTCCTGCTACCTTCTCCTATTGGTATTTATGATTTATCACTTCGTGTTGTATCTTATGATTAATGATTGTAACTAGGATCTATGATATTTGACCTTTCATTGTTGTATGTACATTGAGAGCTTATGCACTGGAGACAAATTCTTTTGTGTGTCCAATCACACTTGACCAATAAAGAATTCTATTCTATTCTGTAAAAAATTCTATTCAGAATTTAAAATAATCTGAGTTTTTTTCCTTTATTATAAGGGTTTCATTACAAATTCTCAAAATTCCAAGTGTGCACCCCAACTAAAAAAAATGTTTATTTTAGGCTGGGCTCATTAGTTCACTTTCTGTAGATCCCAGGAAACTGTTAGAATGGTATGTATAGTCCATCTTCCCATAAGCTCTCAGAGCAGTTATAGACATTATGTTAGATCCCCATGTAAGAGGTTTCTCAATATCTATTCTGTAACTTCTGTATAGCAGGACCTGAATAACTCCTAAAGCTAATGCACTGAATATTCTGCATTTATCTAAAATGCAAGGATCTGTGAGTTCAATTCCAGATAGAGAGTTTGAACTTTGTTGAAAAATAACTGAGTTGATGATTTCCAATAAGGACAAAATTGAAAATGTGGTACCTGCTTGGTGGTCAACTAAAAAAGCATCACCTCATTCCTTTAAAATATCCAAAAAGTTTTGTGCTCCAATTGAATTTAAACAAGATTCTATCTGAGACATGACTCTATTTTTCCTTGCTTGCAGAACTTGAATCTCAGGAGACAACATCATCAGATATCTATTGAATCCACAAACCTGCAGGTCTACTGCGGTTTCTGCCTTTTTATCTAGTCACTCCAAGATTTATGATTTAACAAAAGCCAAGAAGAAACATCCATAGTTGAGTTTTTAGCAATATCAAGCACATTGTATCATACATTAAAAAACTGGAGAACCATAAACATGCGGGGGTTTTTAAACAAATATTTGAAAGCCATATTATACAGAAGTATCTACACCAGGAGGTGCCACAATGATAGGTACTGATTTCAAAATGGCAGGCAAGACAATGCAATCCAAACTGTGGCCCCTTTTAATGCGTATCACTTATATTCCACACAGACAAAAACTGCAGGGCTTCAATTCAGTGGTGGGATTCAAAATTTTGTACTACCGGTTCTGTGAGTGTGGCTTGGTGGGCATTGCCTGGTGGGCGTGATTTGGTGGGCATGGCTAGAGAAGGATACTGCAAAATCCCCATTCCCTTCCCAGCCCACTAACCTGCTTTCCAACTCCGTTTTCCTGTGCAGGGCAACAAAAGAAGACCCAGACGATCAGCTGGGACTTGGGAGGCAGAGAATAGATGGAGCAGGCCCAGTCAGAGGTGGTCTTTGCTGGTTCTCTGAACTACTCAACATTTCTGCTACCGGTTCTCCAGAACTGGTCAGAACCTGCTGAATACCACCTTCAATTGCCTACCTAATTTGTAGCCCTTTACTCCCTAGTTTGATATTCACATGCATCAGCTTCAATGGAAGATCATTTTAATTGCTATGCATTTTGCTTGTGTACATGGAGCTGTTGCCTAGAATCACTGAGATAAAAACACAGTCATGCTACAGAGAATTAACATAAACAGCTGTTCTTATTTCTGCAGAGTAGCTTGATTTGAGTTAGCAACCTGTAGTGTGAAACCACTTTTTTTGTCTAAGTGCTTTTTACATATGGTGTTCTGCTTGGTAGCATGTGGAGCCTGTCAGCATACCAATATTATTTGCCAATTGCCTACAGTTGAGTCACATATGTCAATTATTAAAGATGATACAAATATACTAAAGGAGGTGTTTTTACACTTTCTAAGATCTCTGCATTCTCCTGCTGCTCACTCATTGCCAACTGTTTAGGCTAAGAATGTCCATCATCTCAGGATGACAAAATTGGCCATCATAAGATAAGCAGACTGGCTTAGCATTTTTTTATTATTGTTTTTTTAATTGAAAATTCTCAGGGTCATTGTTATGGAAGAAAAATGTCAATAGCCTGGTTGTATTAACAATGATTTGTAAAATAAGCTGCAGTAGCTGATTTAGCACACTATCTTAAGTATTAAAAAAAACATTGTTGTTCACATAATACATGATTCAGAGCTATAGTTTATAAATCATAGTAATGGTGTTATAATGTGATTAAGACTGATTTTATTTTTGGTGTATCTATAGGTCTAACTTTATGTGAAATTATGCACTTCCCTGCAAAAAGCAGTAGCAGCCACAGGTTGAATGGGTGTCAAAATAGGTAATATGGCATTGCAGTACATGCCTCTTTCTACATGTGTCTGGCATGTGTACATCAGAACTTGCATCATGGTGTCAAGTTTATCATATTGCCTGTTTTGAACTTCCTTTATGGATGCCCCTGCTTCACATATAAACAGATGATGTTGAAGCTGACTGCCATTGATAAAGAGAGAGATAATGGAGGTGGCAGCAATATTTTCATATATACACCACCAGAGAATACAGGAAATCCATGTTCTGGCTACCATACCTCAGAAAGGGCTTCAGCAATATCATATGAGGAAAACTTAGCATGTTTATTTGGGAGAGAGAAAAAGTAAGGGAGGATACTAAAATAAATATATAAAATTGAGTACAGAAAAAGGGATTCCATTGCATTTATCTCCATCATTCATAATACTATATTCCTGGGTCAATCCCAGGGTCACTGAATAAGATGCAAGGGAGATGCAAGGCAGCAAAAGGAAGTATTTTTCCCTTTACAGTATGTAATTAAACTCCAGAATTTGTAAACACAGTGCAATGATGGCCAACAGCTGCATGGGTTCAGCATAACAAAAATTTGGAAAATGCCTAAATTGATTCTGCTGGCACAATTCCCTCTCTCTTTCCATCCAATCCAGGACACCCTGAACAGCAACATTTAATAGCAGTGTTAAGGCTTAGCCACCTAGTACAACTATTATCACTGCCACTCAACAGAGCCACCTTGTGCCATTCCCCAAGGCACAGAAGCCTTGAGGAACTGTATGATTTCTCCCATAGGCCAGCAGTCCCCATGATTTGTTGTATACTGCTTACCTTCAGATATTGTTCTCTTTCTGTTCACAGGCTCTTGCAGCCTACCCGAAGCTACTCAGGGTGACATGTGGCCTTTGTTCTGGAAGTGGTTTCAGAGAATGCTCTTTCACAGCTTCGGTAGTCCCTGAAAACTCATTCTTGCATGACTTTCAGAGGCTGAGGAGCCGCATGAGAATGGAGTGTTGTTAGGAATATGAGTCACCTAACAGGTATTTGTTTTAGAAATATATAAACCAGGATAAACATTTTAAAACTGTATCTTTAAGAAAATGCAAAACTGTAATTAGGTGTGGTTTCTCAAACGGTCATAAGATGGAGCCAGAAACCTGGGTTGTTTAGTCTGAGTCTCAGAAGAGAGTGTGAGTGTATCTCTGTTTCCTTCTGTTGGAAAGTATTGCCATTGCTCCATTTCTTCTAATTGACTGATATTACTGGATTTAATGTAAGTCTGTTACTGAACTGTTTTTGACACTGGACTTTGATATTTGGATTATCCCTGGATTGAAAAACTGACTGATTTATCTGTGAATGATTTTGGATTGCTTGTTTGGACTTTGCTTAACGTTTCTGGAAGTAAAAACCTACATTTACTGTACATTGTATGTGTGTGCTGTATGTGTATATTTCAAACACTACTCTCAAATACGTCTCCCTGTATGCACTCATTCTCCTAATAGGGAATTACCTCAACAGATATGCTCTCCAGAACCTCCCAAAATCATATGAGAATAGGGTGTATTCTTACAGATCTTTGGATGTGTCTGGATAATGTGTAAGAGCATACCACACTATCATGCAGCCGTCACAATTTCTGAAAATTGTCTGAAAGCATGTCCTATTCTCGCATGATTTGAGATACTCTGAAGGACACGCGACAGTGTGGCCCTCTTGTAAAATTTCTACAGGGTCCAGAGAGGCCATGCAACAGCACATTCCATTCTTGTGCAGCCTCTGAAAACCACACAAGAAAGGGTCATACTTTCAAAAATAGTTGTCAGATAGGTAAATGACAGCATCCAAACATTATGGTGTGTTAGCTTTGATATGTGTGTCATAATTTTGCCATCACTGAGCTAGGGTGAGATTTAAACAAATATATAGAACTGGTTAATCTGGGAATTTATATAATAAAAAGTGACATTAGACCAGCAATATGGTCATGATAGAAGTGAATTGCAAAACCATTTTAGTGCAATTGGACCCCAGTTCTGCTGTATGAGTTATATTACAGCATGAATTTGAACAGTGTTCAAATTCTGAACTGAAATATTAAAGCCAACAGAAATTATACAATTAAAATGCATGATCGAGAAAAGGTCATTCTCACTGCAGTGATATCTGTAAATGAAAGTTACAAAAACCAGCAATGTGTTAAGTTTATTGGACTTACATGTGAAAACAGGTGGATTATTATTGTTGAAGAAGTTGCTTTTGGATTGAAATCAATCAACAAACTGCCAGCTTCACTTCCTATCACCAAGAATAAGCTGAAAACCATACTGAATAATGCTGTCCCTGTCTCAAGCATGTCAACAATAGAATCGTGCTACAAGAAAATGTCACATCCAAGTTTCACAAAACATATCCAGCACCATACGCTATAACACTAAAAGGTATGTTTTGACCACACCTAGAGTACTGCATCCAGTTTTGGTCACCACGTTATAAAAAAGATGTTGAGACTCTAGAAATAGTACAGAGAAGAGCAACCAGGATGATTGGGGACTGAAGGCTAAAACATACAATGAACAGTTGCTGGGCTTGGCTAGTCTAGTAAAGAGAAGGACCAGGGGAGACATGATAGCAGTCTTTCAATATTTGAGGGGCTGCCACAGGGAGGAAGGGGGTCAAGCTATTTTCTAAAGCTCCTATAGGCCAGACAAGGAATAATGAATGGAAGCTGAACAAGGAGAGATTTAACCTGGAAATAAGGAGAAACTTTCTGACAGTGAGAACAATCAACCAATGGAACAGCTTGCCCTCGGAAGGTGTGGGAGCATCATCACTTGAGACTTTCAAGAAGAGATTGGAGTGCCATTTGTCAGAAATGGTGTAGGGTCTCCCGCTTGGGTGTGGGGGGTTGGACTAGATGACCTACAAGGTCCCTTCCAACTCTGATTATCTGTAATCTGATCTGGATAGGATAGCTGAAGGAATTCTTTCAAAAGTTGATTTGATCTAATGTTCTACATACAGTATGAATTTCCAATTCTAAAAAATAAAACAGAACTAGCATGATCTGTGGTGATTTTAAAGCTATCACTAATCCACCATAACAGGCTGAGCCCCTTGTCTAGAATTGAGAAAATTTATATTAAGTTTGCTGGGGGACATTTCAACAAAACAAATGTAGCAAAGATTTATTTACAGGTGGAAATGGGAGGAAGATTCCATGATGTTTCTCACTGTATTATGTAATAGAATGGTTTTTGAAATAGTACCCAGCATTTTGGCAGAAAGCAATGGACCAAGTGCTACAAGAATACCCTGGAGTCCCCAAAGCTACTTAGATGTCCTTACTATGACTGTACAAAATGACAGGGTGCATCTGAAAATTTCAAGGAATTGCTTGTAGAGATGGAATGACTAAAGCCTTAGAACTTAATATGACAAAAATGAGTTCTTTAAAATTAGCATTACTGTTAAGTCTGGAGTGTGGGCGCAAGGAATGGAGACGAGACATCGAATAGTGACTCCAGCTCTTTATTAGTGACTTCAGAACAGAGCAGGGATACTGGGCAGCAGCAGCTCCTTTTATAAAGCTGGCTGCTGTCACAATAACCAATGGTTTGTGGTTTCCGGTTCCGCGTGGCTTCGGGGCAGCAGGAATTCGCGACAGCTCGCGATTCCTGCTGTGCTAGCCGTCGAGGTACCCCCGATCCAGATGGGTCAGGGGGATATGGCTGCCCTGTAGGGACAGCTGAAGAGAGAGGGGAGTCAGATAGGGAGGTGGGGGTGTCGCAGACCCCCCCCTTCTCCGGAAAAACCCCTTTTTCCCAAGGCGGTGGAGCAGCGGTCAGCAATGGCCGCCACGAAGAAGCCAGCAACCGGGTAAGATTGTGCTGGAGGAAGTGTGAAGAGTGAAAGTTTTGTCTGAGCCGGGTCAAGTAACATCTTTTAAATTGCCTGGAACTGAGCTGTTTGAATTGCTGGAGGATACATTGTATCCCTAAGAAGAGCGAAAAGCGGCGGAGAAGCTGTTAAAGGGAACTTTTTTTTTTTTTCTTTACTCTCCCACCCCATGGAAACAGCAGAAATATTTGGATATATTGGACATTGAAAGTGAATTGCTTTGAGAGTTGAAGCTAAGAGACAAAAGGATTATTGGACATTGAAAAATTTAAGAAATTGGAAAACCCTTGTTGGAGGTATGGATTTTTGATTATTTAAAATTGACATTGCAAGTGGGAAGGGAGAGGAAAAAAAAATTGGAGCAGAAGCTGAAAAAGGAGGAGATTGCCTAGAATCCCAAAGGAAGATATATGGTAATTGGACCTCTTTGATTAAAAATTAACCCCAGAAGAGAAAGAGAAGAAGGAAGAAAAGTATTAACTTTTGGAACTTTTTTTTAATTGTTTTTGATTGTCTTTGATTAAAAATACTTGTGGTTGTTTTGGAAAAAGTTTCCCTTTTCATAATGGCATCGTTTGTGGATGAACTGGAGATTGAATATCAAAAATATAAAAAAGAAGATACTTTGGGCACTTTGTTTCAATTCTTAGAAATGGCGTTATGTACTTATGAAAAGTTGATTACGCAGCAGAAGGACTGGGACAAGGAAGAAGAGGAAGAAGAAGCCATCTTTGATGAACAATGGGTCCCTTCCGGAGAGGAGGAGAAAAAGGATAAGAAAAAGGGGATTTTAAGAATTATAAAAACAACCAAAAGAGAGAAAAATGAGCGAAAAGGTGGAGGCAAGGTTAGAAAGCAAAGGAAAAGGAGCAAGAAAAGCGAGGAGAAAAAACAAAGGGGTAAAAAGGGCAAGGAGAAGAATAAGCAAGAGAGAAAGGGGGGGAGGAGAAGCCTTAATGGGGGGAAGCAAGACCTAAAGAAAAAAAGTTTATTTAGAGACAATGGGTGAATTTAATTTAGGATAAAAGAGGGATTCTGGAGGGTACATAAGTTTGTGTTTTTATATGTGTATTTAGAGTATAAAATTCATTATGTAATCTTAGAATCTTTTAAACAGAATCCTAAGAAAAATTGCTATATGAAGTATTTTTAAGTTAGGGTAATGAGGTATAGATGTTACTCCAATTGGTGTATAGGAGAAGTATAGTAAAAGAAAAAAGAGGAATGGATAATTGGAAATAGAACAGACAAAGAATGTTGTTGAAAATGGTAATAAGATATGGAAGGATATATATGTTTGTTTGTTTTTTGGATTTTGTATATTGATAAAAGGCAATAAAATTTTAATTAATAAGAAATAATTTGGATGAAAAGGAGAAGTAGGGATAAGATATGAAGTTAATACTATATGAAGTATTGATACTATAATTTGGAATTGTTTTGCTTTATTGGTCTTTTATTATTATTTTTTCCTAGAAAAGAATTTATAAGCTGTTATGCCTTGATTCTTTGTGCATTGTCTTTATAAAACTGATAAAAATGGTTTTTATATATATATATAAAAAAGAAAATGATAATAAGATATGGAAGGATATATGGGATGAATATGATGTTTGAATTTGTGTCTGTGTGAAGAGTTTCAACCCGGGAACAGACAACCTTCAGAAAAGATCTTTTAGTTTTGTTTATGTTTTGTGTTTTGTATGTTTGTGTATTGTGTTTTTTGTAAAACTAATAAAATTTGTTTTTTATAAAAAAAAAAAAGAATCAATAAAACCTTGGAGGAATGTTAGATGAGAATAATTGTAAACAAGTCAGAAAGAAATGAATATGATGACTATAAAATGGATAAATATAGAAAAGAAATGAAATTGAATAAGAGTAAAGAGAAATAATGAGAAATTTGCTGAAAGATATTTATGTGTCCATATGGAAATGGGATAAATTAGAATTATGTTGTATAAAAATAATGTTTTATTCGACTTGTAAAAATTTATAATGTTAAGAGGTTTTATGTACTTAATGGTTAATGATGTGTTGTTTGTCTTTAAAATTAATAAAATTTGTTTCAAAAAAAAAAATAACCAATGGTTTGAGTTTGCCGCGCTGGTAGCGGCCAATCAGTGGCGACTCACTGTCAGCCAATCAGATTAGCCAGAAATGGCCAATCACAATCCACTGTTCGCGAGCCAATCAGAAGTGCAGGATTACGAGCCTGCTGCGGAAACAAAATTATTAGGATTTTTAACCAAAGTGTTTGCTTAGTTCATAACACCCCTCCCCTCTAGGTTCTGTCTGAGGGGTGGGGTGATGTATTCTCACAGGTAGGCAGGTCGTTTCACCTGTCTACCTGATCTGCATTGCTCCACCAGTCCTTGCCCAGACTCAGGTCTCGGTGGGCTGCTTGCTGCGCTTGTTGGCAAAGATGTTCCGCCCTCTCTGTTGGGTGACTCGGGGTTGTCATCTCTGCTTCCGTTAAGGCTGTCCTCCGGATCCCTTGGATTTGCTGCTGTCGCAGTGCTGCTCTGTGGTGAGGCGATCGTCTGGCCCGGCTCTCCTTCAGAAGGTGAATATCTCCGGCTTGGTTGTGCTGATTTCTGGTTTTCATGTACTGGGTCGTATGCTAGTTCTTCTCCGGTCCCCTCGATTTCCCTCCCCCCCCCAGGTTTGAGGTTCGGGGTTTGTGATGGGGGTAGGTGCCAGCCTGGAGCGCAGTTGATCGATACGGCGCTTCCACATTTTTCCATCAGTAGTTTGTAAACGGTAGGAATGTGGACTCGTAAGTTGAGTTATGGTAGCAGGGACCCACAATGGGTCACCGGAAAAGTTTTTTGCGAAGACTGCATCACCTACCTTGAAGGTGCGATACCTGCTGCTGGACCCCATGGGCTTTTCTGGTGTGTAGGTAGGGTGCAAGTGGTCAAGATGTAAGTGAAATCTCCGGCCCATCAGAAGTTCGGCCGGGGTTCTGTTTGTGGTGCTGTTTGGGGTAATATGTTGGAGGAGAAGCATCCGGGTCACCTTGTCGTCGATGTCCCCTTGCTCCATCTTTTGTAAAGCTTTCTTTACGAATTGGACCATTTGCTCAGCCCTGCCATTGGCCACAGGGTGAGCTGGCGATGTCAACGCATGGCATATCCCCCGCTCTGCCAGGTACTGTTTGAATGCCAGAACGGTGAATTGGGGCCATTATCTGAAACTAGGACATCTGGCAACCCGTGCGTAGCAAATAGTTTATTTAATTTTTTAGTGACGGCTTCTGTGGTGGTGCTCTTCATTTTGAGGACCTCCAGCCAGTTGGAGTATGCATCCACTGCTATAAGAAATGTATGCCCTTTGGTAGGTCCTGCAAAATCGATGTGGATATGGGACCAGGGACCTCGGGGTGCTTCCCATTCAGTTGGTGGTGCTTTAGGCGGAGATAAACAAGTGTCCTGACACTTGCTGCAAGTGGCCACCAAGCGTAGCTTCTATACCTGGCCACCAAGCGTAGCTTCTTGCTAGTGCCTTCATTCGCATGATGCCCGGATGGCCATCGTGCAATAGTTTTAGGACTTTATGTTGTAATCTCTCTGGAATGATGACTCTGTCTCCCCACAAGAAGCATCCCTTTTGGGAGAAAAGTTCTGTCTGCCGGTTTTTGAACGGCTTGAAGGTGTCGTTTGGTTCGTTGTCAAGCCAATCTCTTTCTACCCAGCTGAGGACCCGTGCCAAACAAGGATCCTTCCTTGTTTCTGAGGCGATGTCTTATGCAGTCAGCGGTGGTGAAGGAAGAGTTTCGATTTGTAGTGTAGTGAGGGTTGGAGCTGGGTCATCTATGACTTCTGGTAACGGAGAACGGCTCAAAGCGTCAGCGTGTGGAATGGCTTTCCCCGGGCGGTGTAGCAGTTGGTAATCGTATGCGGCTAGAAACTCTGACCAATGTGTCATTCTCTGTGATAAGATGTGGGGAGTTGGTTTGTCTCCCGCTAAAATGCCAAGTAATGGTTTCTGGTTGGTAATTATGGAGAAAGGTCTTCCATATACATACTCATGGAATCGTTTAATCGCAGACACAATAGCGAGAGCCTCTTTATCAAGTTGGCTATAGTTTCTCTCAGTTTTAGATAAAGTTATTGAAAAGAACACAATAGGTGCCTCAGTACCGTTTGGTAGGATGTGGCTCAGGATGGCTCCTACTCCAAACGGTGAAGCATCGCAGATGACAGTTAAAGGCAAAGTCTCGTTATATTGAATCAATACAGCATCTGAAGTTAACAGGTCCTTTACTTGCTGAAAAGCTCGCTCTTCGCGATGTCCCCAGACCCAGGAAGCCTTCTTATCGAGGAGCCTATGCAGGGGTTCAGCAACAGTCGCCTTCTGGGGCAAGAAGATGTTATAAAAGTTAATGAGTCCCAGGAAGGCTTGAAGGTCTGTTTTATTCCTAGGTCTTGGGGCGTTTTTTATTGCAGTGAGTATTTTCTCCATAGGATGAATTCCCTGTTTGTCAAGAAGGTACCCAAGGAATTCAACCCTCTCAGTACAAAGTTGGCACTTGTCTTTCTTGACCTTCAGGCCAGCATCTTTAAATTTCTGGAGGACCATTCTGAGTCGTTTTTCTAGCAGGCTTCTGTTGGGGGCAGCTATTAAGACATCATCGAAGTATGGCATGACCCTGTTAGAGATACACACCCTAGCAGAATGTGCAACGGCAGTCTAGCAGATAGGCAAATGATGTGAGATAAATGTTGTTGTAGTTTATACTCAGTAAGACAGATACACTGTGCCAGTTAAATAATTTTTATTCCAGCAAGAGTTATAGCATAGTCAAAACAGTCCATATGTCATACATTAGTTCAGTCCATCCAGTGATTAATCAGTTGCAAAGTCCAGTGTTGAAAATAGAGGTCAGTAAACTTACAAATATATCTCTTTTGCAGTCAGAGATATGAAGAAAATCAAACCTCTTTTCTTCTCTCAGCAACAGCAGTTATCACCATCAATCCAACATTGTCAGCTCTCCAGTACAAGCCAGCTAACAGTGAGCTCTCTTGCTCCCTCTTATGGTGATTTTACAACCGCACCCAAAATACATGTTTTACAGTTAAAGTGATACATACGCTTAAACTCACTAACATAGTTTATATATTATTTTTTACCCAAACCAAGTTAGGTAACCAATGTTATCCCTAACAGACCCCTTTTATGCCTTGAAGCAATCTTTCCATCAGACTTTGGAAGATGCCAGGTGCTACACTCACTCCGAATTGGAGTCTATTACACTTGAATGCACCTCTATGAGTGATTATAGTTTGAGCTTCTGCAACTGGAATTCTGTTTCCTTGGTATTTTAATATGATTTTTTGAGTGCTGAGGTCCTGGCGGTGAATGTCAGGGATCAGCTGTTTTAAGGTTTTCCAGGAGACCATTGACAGGGATGACCCAGAGTCAACTTCCATAACACATGGTTGATTCTCAATGGTGACCTTCACTCGGATTTTCCACGCATCAAGGGAGGACGCGTGGCCGATGGTGATGGTTTGATGGGCCTCTTTTCATCTGGTTGAATTGGCAGGTGCTCCATTGGTTGTTTAGGCGGTCCCGATTTACTGGTGGAGTGCCTGTTGTATGCCGAGAGTTGTTTTCTCTTTGGATTGGGCTGGATCCTCACCTGCTTCTGCAGACCTTTGCGATGTGGCCCCTCTTTCCACAGGAACGGCAGAGTGCGTCTAGGAATTTGCAGTCTGATCGAGGGTGGTTTCCCCCACATCCAGCACATTGACTCGAAGGCTTACGATTCCGCTGGTCTCGTTGGTCGCATTCGGATCTGAGTCTGTTGACCTCCTCTTCCTCGCTTTCTGATGAGGATTCAAGGTCTTCATGGTGGATGGTCATTGTGTGCCTCACAGAGAACGGCGTAGTGTCACTGGCGAGTTGGCGGTGCGGTGCGTTCACTCAGCGCATTCGAGCGGCTGACTTCCTGGTTGCTTCTGCTGCAGTAGCATCGGCGATGACATCTGCGAGGCTGATGTCTCCCTTCGCCATAATCTTGCTCTGGGTCATGGGGTCTTTTAGGCCCAGAACAATTCGATCTCTCATGGCTTCCTCGAGGTTTGCGAAGCCACAGAGTCCCCCTAGGTTTCTAAGGACAGCGATGAAGTCTCCAACATTTTCACCTTCCTGCTGGTCCCTCTGGTAAAACTCATGTCTCCTGATGAGTGTTGGCACCGCAGGTGCATAATGAGCCCGTAAGATTGGGGCGAGGTTTTCCCAGTCCATTGTCTTGACTTCTGCTGGTTTCGCAAGTGCTTTTGCCATTTTAAAAATGGTGGGCCCGCAATGGGTCAGAAATACAGCTCGTTTCTTGTCAGGCGTAGCATCTTTCAAATTGTTGGTCTCCAGGAACATCTGGAACCTGTCCATATACGAGTCCCAGTCTTCATTAGCTGGGTCAAATGGAGCGGGTGGTATAGTGCTGTTGGTCATTCTGCCGCTTTTAGTGCGCTCTTAGCCATGTGCTCTGTTAGCGTTCGGTGAGTGTTCAATCAGCTCTATCATCTCTGCATCCCATCCTCGTCGACAGTGTTAAGTCCGGAGCGTGGGCGCAAGGAACGGAGACGAGACATCGAATAGTGACTCCAACTCTTTATTAGTGACTTCAGAACAGAGCAGGGATACTGGGCAGCAGCAGCTCCTTTTATAGAGCTGGCTGCTGTCACAATAACCAATGGTTTGAGTTTGCCGTGCTGGTAGCAGCCAATCAGCGGCGACCCGCTGTCAGCCAATCAGATTAGCCAGAAATCACAATCCACTGTTCGTGAGCCAATCAGAAGTGCAGGATTACAAGCCTGCTGCGGAAACAAAACTATTAGGATTTTTAACTAAAGCGTTTGCTTAGTTCGTAACAATTACATATTGCAATTATATCATTGATGCACATGACCTGTATAAATATACAGAGAAAGGTTAAGCAGTTAGGAATGCCCAAAGGCTGCAATACATCAGGTAAAATGCTTTTTAGTGTTTATAAATTATTATAACAGATTTCCATCAAACTTAGTCACTGCAATAAATATGTACTATCCTTTAAACACTTTACTTCATGTGGGGAAGACATGATAATAGTGTGAACAAGCTTTCATGGAAGCAAAGAAAACAGTGATATCAGGTACAGTGCTCACAAATTATGACCCACACTTACCAATGATATTGGCTTGTGATGCCTCATAATATAACTCTCAAGTAGTTATGTTACACTTCATAGAAGGCAGCAATGAACACCCAATAGCTTTTGCATAATGCTCACTCACAGCTGCAAAGAAAGAAAAAAAGCACTATGTTTAGTTAGGGGAGCTAAATGTTTGAAGCAGTATTTGTACAGAAGGGAGTCTACCCTCATCACTGGTCATCAGCCACTACTGTCAATTTTTAGAGTCCACTAAAAGGATTCCTCTTACAGCAGCTGCTCAACTGCAGTGTTGGGTTTTGTTCCTTGAAGGGCACATTCAGAACAATATTCAAAAAGCTGTATAATCCCCATACCTGTGAGATAGCATAGGGAGAGATAAAAGATTACAGATACTCCTGATTCAACAACTTCACCATTTTGGTTCAAACAAATTTGTACTGGTCTTACTAATGTAAATTAGTCGTTCCCTGTCTTCTCATATCAAGTAAGAAACCTTTTCATTATGCTATTTTGGTATCGTACAATAATTACAAATTTTCTAAACTACAAGGTTAAGTTCCTGCTGCCAGAAGTAGTTTTTTTTTTCCTTTTCAAGGACACACTGATCATAGCCCTGAAGTTACCTTCTAATCAGCAATGTATCCTTTCAGTAGATGATGCTGAGCTGCTAATGGCAAACTCCCACCCCTATTTCAGCAGCAGTATCCTTGCCTCCCTCCGTGCCTGAGAAGGTTTTCATTCGAATTATGCTAAACTGTGCTTAAAAATGCAACTTGATGGGATGCCTTTCAGCACTATTTCAGAATCCTTTTCCTGATTGATCAGGGCCTGCTCGAATGTACACATGAATTATGCATTTTGTATACCCACGTACATCGATCTGCACTTTCTTATGTTATTGTTAGTTGCAAAGTCGTGTCCGACCCATTGCAACCCCATGGACAATGTTCTTCCAGGCCTTCCTGTCCTCTACCATCCCCTGGAGTCCATTTAAGCTCATGCCAACTGCTTCAGTGACTCCATCCAGCCACCTCATTCTCTGCTGTCCCCTTCTTCTTTTGCCCTCAATCATTCCCAGCAATAGGCTCTTCTCCAGTGAGTCCTTCCTTTTCATTAGGTGGCCAAAGTATTTGAGTTTCATTTTCAGGATCTGGCCTTCTAAAGAGCAATCAGGGTTGATCTCCTCTAGGGCTGGCTGGTTTGATTGCCTTGCAGTCCAAGGGACTCACCTCAATTCTTTGGCACTCAACCTTTCTTATGGTCCAACTTTCATAGCTATACATTGCAACTGGGAAAACCATAGCCTTGACTATACACACTTTTGTTGGGAGGGTAATATTTCTGCTTTTTAGTATGCTGTCTAGATTTGCCATAGCTTTCCTCCTCAGGAGCAAGCCTCTTTTAATTTCTTGGCTATGTCCCCATCTGCGGCATTTTTTTATATTGAACTGCATTTACCATTTTGAGGCTGTTTACCAGTTTGGACCAAGAGTTTGGAATAATAATCCTTTTTTATTTTTATTTTATTTTTACTACCCAGAAAAGTTTGAAACAACCAACAAGTTTTTAATCACACTGCTCACCACTCCAGATTCCTTATAAACAATTTTATTACAAAATGTGTTGTGAACAAAATGTGTTGTAATACTCTCTGAAAAGGTAGTTTCAGCATGTATAAAAATGCAACCAAGATTAGAAGTTCAGTATCAGTTGTCAGCAAAAGGACATTCTGCTCCTTGGAGCAATGCAAAATGTTATTAGAATAACTCTCTATGCTGTGATGACATCCAAGATTGGACTATCTAAGTCATCCAAGAGCACTGAATGAACCCCAGGCACAAATCCAATCTACAAAAGGAAAAAATATGCCACATTCAGGAACTTGTAGACAAGAAACTGAGCTTTCGTTTTTCAGATTAAACTGGTTAGTGACAAAGCACTAATCAGCTGAAAATTTTCACACATTTTGGGACACTCAAAGTAAAAATAATTAATCTTAATTTTGAAAGAAGTTTTAATTTTCACTCTTACACCAAATTTTAAAATATAATGTATTTCAAGTCAGAAAAACATGGTGCTTTCTTCATCAATTTTTTTTTTTGGGGGGGGGGGGGGGAGGGCGAAACTGAACAAAGTGAAGAACCCAACTGGCTTCAATTAGTGAATAAGAGAGGTGACCTGAAATATTCAATAACCATTATCTAGGCAAAGAAGGCAAAGAAGACCAAGCCATTCTTTTAGTCCTGAGAAACAAGATAATATTCAGAAGCAACTCAGACAAGTCCCTCCTTGATTCACTGAGGTAGAAGAAGACAGCAAAATGAGATTTGCAGGATTCTGTTATTATGGCCTATCTTAGTAAAGTAAAATTCTAATCTTCCTGTAGAGTGATTTTCTGATGTGATCTACATATCAGGTCTGATGTGATACACACTATCAGGTCCTCACAAAATTGCTTCTTTTGCTCATGAAAATTAGTCTTCCTATTCCTCTCTACAATCGAACCCTATTGCTTTATCATGAGTACAGAAACAGAGAGAGAAGTTACAGTAATTTCTGAGTCAGTTGCTCCTCCCCTGCTTTTGGAGAAGAAAAGAAAGAGAATGGGAAACCATTTGAATATACAACTGCTGTCTGCAATTCTACAGCAGAAGCAGATCGATCTCTAAGCCAAATGACAGCCACCCTATTTCCCAGGGTCATGACTGTTATGTTCTGCGCATGGGCGCAAGAAGTGGAGACGAGATGATGAACAGTGAACTTCAACTCTTTATTTAACATTGTGGAACAGAGCAAAAACTACGGCAGTAATAGCCCTTTTTATAGGCAAGCTGCTGATCAAATAACCAATAAGAAACGGGAAGCGTTAGTTCCCTTAACCAATGAGAAAGGCCCGCTAATAGCCAATCAAATTATCCTGAACAGACCAATCAGATGTCACTATTATCGGCCAATCAGAAGTGCAGGGCCAGAACCCTGCACTTTTCTAAAGATTTTAATAATCTTTATTTAAACACTTTTATTAATTCACAACACCCATTCCCCCCGGTTCCATTTAAGGGGTGCGGTGACGTAATCTTTGAGGTAGGCAGGTTGTTTAGATTGTCTATTAGATTTTCGCTGTCCCCCCGGTACTTGTTTATAATCTTGTTTGGGCGGGACGTTTTCTGGCGAGTAGGGTGCCTCCGGTCCTTCATTTAAAAACTCAGTGCCGCTTATGTCCTCATTGTCCTCTAGCCTTTGTGGGCTTGCCTCTGACGAGGTGTCTCTTTGAGGCAAGTCCACCACCCTCTCTGATCCTTCTTTATGCGTTAAGTCCGAATGGTCACTTCTTCCACTCGTGCTTTCTGCCGTTTCGAACTCGGTCTCCTCGGCATCTCCTCCCCCCTCAGTTTGGAAGTTACCGGAGTCGCAGAAACCAGGTTGCAGCCTTGAATGCAGCTGATCAATATGGCGCTTCCATATTCTTCCATCGTGACTTTTCACTTGGTACGACCTGGGTCCTGTGACTTGGATTACAGTTGCCTCGACCCACAAAGGATCGCCAGAAAAGTTTCTAGCGAAGACTAAGTCGCCTATCTCGAATTTGCGGCATTTCCCACTGGATCCGTGTGGTTTTTCTGGTTCGTACGATGGGTGTAGTCGGTCAAGGTGGGAACGGAGTTTTCATCCCATTAACAATTCAGCCGGAGTCTTGTTGGTGACACTGTGCGGAGTGATGTGTTGAAGAAAGAGTATCCGGTTAATCTTATCTTCAATATCGCCATAGTCCATTTTATGTAGGGTCTTTTTGACAAATTGTACCATGCGCTCAGCTCTTCCATTGGCTGCAGGATGCGCCGGCGAAGTTAGCACATGGCAAATACCACAGTCCGCCAAATACTGTTCAAAAGAAAGCGCGGTAAACTGGGGGCCGTTGTCGGATACCAGAACGTCTGGCAGTCCATGGGTTGCGAATAATCTGTCCAATTTCCTGATGATGGATGTGGTACTTTTCATTTCATGGATTTCAAGCCAGTTCGAGTAGGCATCCACCATTACTAGGAATGTGTGTCTTTTAGTAGGTCCCACAAAGTCAATATGAATACGGGACCATGGTCCCCTGGGTGTTTCCCACTCTGTTGGGGTTGCTTTCGGTGGGGCATTGCTAACTTCCTGGCATTTGCAACAGGTCTTTACCCAGGCCTTGATTTGCTTGTCGATACCCGGCTACCACGCATAGCTTCGTGCGAGCTCCTTCATGCGCACGATGCCGGGGTGGCCTTCATGCAAGGTTTTCAATACCACTCGTTGCAGCCGCTCTGGGACAATGACTCTATCCCCCCAAATGATGCAGCCTTTCTGGGAAAACAGTTCCATCTGTCGATTCTTGAAAGGACTGAAGTTGTCAGGGATTTGATCCAATGGCCATCCTCGCTCGACCCAGCTGAGAACTCACGCCAAAATGGGATTGGTTTGGTTTCGATCACGATATCTCAAGCTGTCAGTGGTGGTGATTGAAGTGTCTCAATCTGGAGCGTTGTGATGGTTGGAGCTGGGTCGTCAACGGTTTCTGGAAGTGGTGCACGGCTTAGTGCGTCAGCGTGGGGGATGGCTTTCCCCGGGCGGTGTTGCAGCTTATAATTATATGCAGCCAAGAATTCCGACCAGCGATCATTCTGGGAGATAATATATAAGGGGTTCGCTTGTCCCCCGCTATAATCCCCAGCAAAGGTTTGTGGTCGGTAACTATAGTAAAAACTCGCCCATAAATATATTCATGAAATTGTTTAACAGCAGAAACGACAGCAAGAGCCTCTTTATCGATTTGACTATAGTTACGTTCAGCCTTTGATAGCGTTTTTGAAAAGTAGGCAATCGGGGCTTCACTACCGTTTGGTAACACATGGCTCAAAATGGCACCCACTCCAAATGGTGATGCATCACATGTAATCGTTAAAGGCAAAGTCTCATACTGCATCAAAACAGCGTCTGAAGTCAATAAGTTTTTTACTTGTTGGAACGCGTGTTCCTCTCGGTGTCCCCAGACCCAGGTTGCCTTTTTGTCCAACAGACGATGTAGGGGCTCGGCTACGGTCACTTTGAGGGGCAGGAACACGTTGTAAAAATTGATAAGGCCTCAGAAAGCTTGGAGATCAGTCTTATTTCTGGGCCTTGGGGCGTTTTGGATTGCCCTTAGCTTGCTATCGGTGGGGTGAATGCCTTGTTTATCGATTAAGTACCCCAAAAATTCTACTTTATCCGTACACAGTTGACACTTATTTTTTTTTACTTTAAGGCCAGAGTCTTTACATTTCTGGAGAACTAACCTCAGGCGCTCCCTTAGTATTTCTCTAGTCGGAGCAGCAATTAAAACATCATCAAAATAAGGTACAACCCCTTTTATACCCTGTAGTAGTCTCTCCATCAAGCTCTGAAAGATTCCTGGGGCCACGCTAACTCCAAATTGGAGTCGGTTGCACTTAAATGCACCTCGGTGCGTAATGATCGTTTGTGCCTCTGCTGTTTTTTTATCTACAGGCAGTTGTTGGTATACCTGTGCTAAATCCAATTTAGCGAAGACTTTTCTGCCCCCCAGGGAATGGAAAAGGTGTTGTACCACCGGTACCGGGTAAGCGTTCTGCTGAAGGGCGTGATTCAGGGTGGCTCAGTAGTCCCCACAAATTCTTAACGATCCATCCGGCTTGATGGGTGTTACGATTGGGGTTTCCCAGGGAGCGTGGTCGGTTGGTTCTAACACACCCTGGGCTATTAATTTATCAAGCTGCTTGTCAATCTTTGGTTTAAGGGCAAATGGAACTCGACGAGGCTTAAGGCAGATGGGAGCTACTTCGGGGTTAAGGTTAAATGATATCGGGGTCCCCTTGTACTCGCCTAATTTATCTGTAAAGACGTCCTGGAACTCCCGGACGATGGCCTCTTCCCAGTCATCGCTGTTGGTTCGGTGAATGCCGGCTACTTCAATTCCAAGTGGGGCGAACCATTGGAGGCCTAACAAACTAGGCTGATCCCTGTCGACTACGGTTAGTGGTAGGGATGCAGTACGATTTTTAAATGAGACACGGGCTTGGCTGGATACAACAACTGGAATTCGATTTCCCTGATAGTCCTTAAGTATGATTCTTTGGAATCTGAGGTCTTGCCGCCGGACGGTGGGAATTAATTGTTTAAGGGTCTTCCAGGAAACCATTGAAAGGTACGATCCTGAATCGACTTCCATCATGCAGGGTTGGTTTTCGATGGCGACCTTCACCCGGATCTTCTTGGCGTCTAATGATGAGGCGTGACCAATCGTAATGGTTTGGTGTGCCTCTTCTCGTTTCGTTGACTGGGCTGGTGGTTTGTTTCTGTAGGAGTGGTTGTTCCATTGGTGGGTTAAGTATTCCCGATTCACAGGACGACTTCCTGTGGGCTGGCGGTAGTTGGTCCCCCTCTGAGATGGGTTGGATCCTTGCTTGCTTCTACAAACTCTTCCGATGTGACCTCTTTTCCCGCACACATGGCAGAGCGCGTCGAGGAATTTGCAGTCTGATCGTGGGTGGTTTGCCCCACAACCAGCGCATTGGTACTGCACTCTCTGGTTACGTTGATGGCATTGGTCTTGTTTAGACTGGAGTCGGTTGACCTCTTCTTCATCACTTTCCGATGACGATTCGAGGTCCTCGTGGTGGGCTGTCATTGCCTGTCCTTCCAGGTGAGGTGAGATTTCGCCGGCGAGTTGGCGGAGCGGGGCATGGGTGCGGCGCATTCGGGCAGCCGACTTCCTGGTTGCTTCTGCTGCAGTAGCATCAGCGATGGCATCTGTAAGGCTAATGTTGCCTTTCGCCATCAGCTTACTTTGTGTAGCTAGCGCATCTAATCCCAGAACTATTCAGTCTCTCAGGACCTCTTCGAGGTCGGCAAACCCGCAGAGGCCTCCCAAATTCCAGAGATCCGCAATGAAATCTGCAACTTTCTCCCTTCCGCTGGTCTCTGTGATAAAATTCATGTCTTTGAACAAGCGTTGGTACGGTTGGTGCGTAGTGGGCCCGTAGAAGGGGCTCGAGGACATCCCAGTCCATGGACTTCACCTCAGCCGGTTTGGCTAGTGCCTTGGCCATCTTAAACACGGTCGGCCCACAGTGAGTTAGGAATACCGCTCGCTTCTTTCCGGTAGTGGCATCCTTCAAGTTGTTGGTCTCCAGAAACAACTGGAATTGGTCCATATATGAGTCCCAGTCTTCTTGTGCCGGGTCGAATGGAGCGGGTGCTTTGAAGCTGCTAGACATGGTTCAGCCGTTGGTGCGTCTTCAGCCACGTGCTCTGTTTAGCGCTCTGTAGTGCTCAGTCAGCTCTGATGTCTCCAAATCCCACCTTCGTCGCCAGTGTTATGTTCTGTGCATGGGCGCAAGAAGTGGAGACGAGATGATGAACAATGAACTTCAACTCTTTCTTTAACATTGTGGAACAGAGCAAAAACTACGGCAGCAATAGCCCTTTTTATAGGCAAGCAGCTGATCAAATAACCAATAAGAAACAGGAAGCATTAGTTCCCTTAACCAATGAAAGAGGTCTGCTAAAAGCCAATCAGATTCTCCTGAACGGACCAATCAGATGTCGCTATTATCGGCCAATCAGAAGTGCAGGGCCAGAACTCTGCACTTTTCTAAAGGTTTTAATAATCTTTATTTAAGCACTTTTATTAATTCACAACAATGACGAAAAGGGAGGGACCAGATAAAGAATCATTTGGTTCAGTTCTCTATTATGGCAGCAACAGAGAAGCAACTACTGTGGTGATTTGTGAGCCAATGCGTTCTCTCTCTCCCCACTCCCCAAGATGAATTGAGACAGAAGCTGAATTACTGAAAAATACAGAGCCTTTCTCCTTTACTGAGTGCTATCCATCCATATTTCAGTTGGCACAAACTATACTGACAAGAAATTTCCTGTCTGCACTAATACCTGTCTTACTTGCATTGTTTTGGTTGTGACTCACTGCCAAATATTATGTCCTGAACATGCGTGTGCAGGACATATAAAGTAAAGCTATTAGTTTAATTCTATGATTTTGTAGTCTCACCCACCTCAGTCATTACCAGCTGGTAAAGAAACATCCAACAATCACTACTGATGTAGAAATAGGGTGGGGCTTGATGTTTTAGAGAAATGAAGATTAATCCCAGGGTAGCTATCATGTTTGTGAAGGATGTTGAATCATACATGCATACATCTCACAAACATATCCCATGAGCTTCATATTTCAGTAGCCACAACAGCACAAACGCTAAACTTCTCATCTCACACATCTATCATGATGCAGGAGGGAAGGAAAGAAACACTTAAAATAAAATATTAGATGTGGCAGCAGTACAGAAAGCTGTTGATTTCTAATATATATTAGAAAGGGGTTTTGTAGCAGGATTTGAAAACTGGGGCAGACATGGCTCAATCAGAACTATTTGTGGTTGGGTAATATTATTAGTCCTCAAATTACAATTGTAATGAGCCTGTCAAAATGGTTGTAAAAATCATACCAAAAGCTTTTACAACTATTTCGTGATAGTAGTCATAACTGGAAACCCATTGGGAGTAGTTTTGCCAAAAAACAGAAGTGCCAGTTTTCAGCAAAACTGCCATAAAATGTGGTCATATAAGATGGGAAGCTGAAAATGGCCACAAATACATCCATACTGCTGAACACCTGAAGTGCAGTCATATGACTATAGCAACAACTGCCAGAACTTTGGATCCAGGTCATGTCCCCTTTTTTCAAAAAGGTCGTAACTTTGAATTGTCGCTAAGTGACTGGTTATAAATAAAGACTACTATAAACTACCAAGGTCTTTCATTTTTCTCCAACGGACTCCAGTGTGGTTCTCCTTCAGATGAATCAGGAAGTGTTTAAAAAGTTATCTAGTTTGATACAACTGTTTTTCCAGGGGAGTTGCAGTACCACAAAGCTAGGCAATTTATAGCCTTTGTGTTTCTTGCAACCCCTGGCCTAGACCATTTTTTGCAAACCCCAGAGCTCTCCCTTTCATCAAAACACACTACTGACATTTGTTAGCAAACCACCAATTAGAAGCACATTTCCCACCAATTTTAGTGGAAATTTAATTAAAATAAATCATACTCTGTTGAATTTTTCACTAGAGAAACACCCCCCGCCCCCGCCCGCAGCACTACAACTTATATTCTTGGATTTTCTCCTTCTCACCACCAATGTCATTTTCTGGAATGGAGCAGCTGGGTGTCTGTCTAAACTTATATTGTCTTGTTGGCAGCTAAAAGTGCCTACATATTTAGTGCCTTCCCATTCCATACTGTGCTGCTAATCTTAACTTGGGGCATTCATGTCAACAGGTGCCTTCAAGAAAAGAAGGGATGTGGGATATTGGTACAGCTGGGGCAAGTATTTATAGGCTGTTTTTAAAGAGTAAGCTTCTAGATCATATCTCTGTTAATATATGTAACTTAATCAGGGAAAATCCCTGTTTTTTTTTTAATATATTCCACTAATACAGAATTTCCTGTGGAATCTTCTTCAGACCACAAACTTAAAATTAAAAATAAACATTATTAAAAGCTACATGTGAAGTGAAACATTGCAAACATGAAGGTTTAAAAATAATCTAAAGCAAAACACTGATGAATTACCGATGAATCAGCAACCACTGTGTACAAAGTACACTTAATCATTTCCTGCCTTATTGGCATACTATTGAACTTTTTGTCAAATCTATTTGCTAGCAAATGCTAAACATTTCAGAATTGGAGTGGACTAGCATCAGCAGCTTAATCTGTCTGTTCAAACTCAAATCAAGCAAGATGCAATTCCACTGCAGTTCATTATTTCTACAAGCCCATGGAGATTGTTTGGCATCTATGTACAACTCAGCACAGAATAGGCTCAGAGTTTGGTGAGCAAGCATATCCACGTCCAATCAACAACTTGGTTTGGATGGTCTTTAGGTTTCATTTCTAAATCAAGTTTTTTGGCTCATATATTCAGCTAGCGATGGCTTTGTTCTCAGTTCTGACATGAAGCTCAGTTTTAACAGCAAAAACAGCAAAAGCACAATGCCATCCAAGGCAGCAGGCTGTCAGACTGGACTGCCCATTTTTCTCCATAAAGTAAATAATCAATGTTTAAGCATAATGGAGATATCAGATCATTCTTGCATCTCTGGGGATTGTTTCAATCTCCATTTTCACAGAGATTGTGATGACCCAGGGTGGGATACAAAATAAACACAGTCACAGCAAACAGGTGAAGCCCCTTTTATTCCTTCGCTTTGCTTCAAAGCTCCAAATATCCTTGACTGGAGACAAAAAATTCCCAAACAAGCAGTTACAAGAAGGAGGAAATGCTGTTTAAATTATAAAGAGTAAAAAACAACACAAACCAGGCAAAATAAGGGCTTGAAGACATCCACAGATATCAGAGCACACACTGGGAAGGACGCCAAACTCAGAGAAGAACAATAAACTAGAGATATTTCCACACTTTGTTTCCAGCACTCGCCCATACGCATGTCCATCCTCTTATCCAGCTGCCACAGCTGCAGTCCATGAAGAGGATCAAGGCCCTCTCCTCCCCAGTAGACCATGTCTTTCCCTTATCCTCTCTTCCCTAAGATGGAGAGGGGATGGGCCTGGGTCCTCCTCTGACTGCCCAGCTGGCCTCTGCCCTTCCCCAGCCTCCTCCACAACCTCTGGAGCCACACTTCCACTCCCTGTTGGCTGTTCCTCCTCTCCCTGAGAGTTAGTCTCCACCAGGGGCATGACAGAGGTAGCTATTTTAGTTTGGGATAAGATTATGTTTATAGTTATGAACATAGAAAATGAAAAATAGTAGAAAAAGACAGCAAATAAATTTATAGATTTATAATTTCTTATTAAAATTAGCAACACATACGGAAGGTCAATCTTTATAATGTAAGGGAAATGCATCAATTCATTTTTGTTCTCTAAGGTCTTTGACAGTATGGTGTTGATTCAGGGAGATGTGGGTGTAGCCTGAGTTTTTTTGAACCTCTCTTATTTTGGCGTGGAGGACATGTTCTTTGAACCCTATGTGCATGCAAGTGTGTGGGTGCATGTATTCATATATGTATTCATACAACTGTTGCTGATCTGCTACATAATTTCAGCAATGTGATCTTGGGGAACTCCAAAGGCCTCTAAAAGAGGAAGTTGGAGGGTTGCAGATTGCTCTCCCATGATACACTGGCTGAAGTATCAAATTTGTGCAAAAAAGCCAACTATCTCTTCCATAAAGTGGCTGGTTATATTTTGTCTATTATGGAGATTAATTCCACTGATGGGAGTGATATGCAGCTTTTGTTCTAGTTTCACATCTCTCAGAAGAACAGCAATTATATGAAGGAAATGACAAAGAATTTGGAGTCCCTCCCTATTTGTGGCTCTGGCTTCAGCCCCACTCATGGGCCCCAGCTGGTTACCTCAGAAAGAATGGGACTCTTTAATATATATAAGTCTAAGTCACTTAATAATGCAGCCTCGAATCTCAGTGCCAGATCTTCTTCATTGCTCGAACCCACATCTGCTGACTGATCAGGTTCAAGTCTCGGAGTCACAACATATGTATATATATATATATATATATATATATATATATATATATATATATATATATATATATATATATATCTTTGGTTATTCGGGTTTTCTCCCACGTAAGATTGGAAGTATCTAGGCAACCTTTCGATGAAGTCTCATTCATCATCTTCAGGCTTGTGTCTTCAGCTCTGTGCTTCTCAGAGTAATGTGAGCTTGCAGCTGCTTCTTCCTTTTAACTGCTAGTGGGGGTGTGACTTGATTGGGTGGGGGCTTGGCTGTGTTCTGATTGGTTGGGGGGGTGTTCTCATTGGTTGGGGGCTTGGTTGTGTTCTGATTGGCTGGGGGTGTGTTCTGTTCAGGTGGGGGCTTGGTTGTGCTCAGGTTGGTCTTAGTTGCTGGGGGATTTGAGCTGGTGAGCTGTGATCCTGCTGTCTGGCTTCACGTTCGTGATCGTGCCGCATCTTCATGGTGGGCGTCAGTTTGCTTCATGTATGGGTCGGAGGGGTTTGAAGTGGGTAGTGATGCAGCTGCGGTGCAGCTTGTGGTCCGTGGTCGTGTCTCATCTTCTGTGTGGGTGTGAGTCTGCTTTCTACGTGGAAGTGTGGTGGTAGCATCTTGTGTGGCCCTCATGGGTGTGGGTCTGGTGTCATTCTTCATGTTAGGTACTCGTCTGTTCATGAGGGTGGGTTTCCAAATGGCTGGTAGGCGGGAGGTGTCATCTCGTTTATTCATGCTGTGTGGGCATTTTTCTATCTCTATGGCTTCTCTGATTGTTCTGTTGTTGAAGTATTCAGTTTTCATGGTAGTTCTGGTATTTTTAAAGTCAACCTCATGTCCTGTGGCTTTGAGGTGTTGGACCAGGGAAGAGGTCGGTTCTTCTTTTTTGATGGAGTTCTTGTGTTCTTCAATGCATGTACTTATTCTTCTGTTAGTTTATCCGATGTATGTGGTGGGGCAGGCGGTGCAAGGGATTTCGTATACTCCTTGGTTTTCTAACTCCATTTTGTCTTTAGGGTTTCTTAGAATGGTGGATATTTTTCTGTTTGTACAGAATGCTGTTTTAATGTTGTGTTTTTGGAGGATCTTGCTGATTTTGTCTGTAGTGCCTTTTATATATGGGAGGAGGGCTTTGCCATTCTCTTGTTCTCTGTCTTGGATTTTGGTTGGGGTTTCTTTTTGGATTAGGTGGGTAATCTTTCTTTGGAATCCATTGGCTGTTAGTATGTTAGTGAGAGTGTGTAGTTCAGTTTTTAGGTGTTGTTCATCGGCTAAGCATTTTGTTCTGGAGATGAGCGTCTTAGCTATGGAATTGATCTGTGCTGGGTGGTGGTGTAAGAGTGTGTGTAGATAGCGGTTTATATGTGTTTTCTTCTGGTGGATGGTGTATCCTAGGGAGCCATTGGATTTTTTGTATTCTAAGACATCTAGGAAGGGAAGTTGATGTTAGCTTCTGTTTCCATGGTGAATTGTATTTTGGGGTGTAGGCTGTTGAGGTGTATGAGGAAGTTGTTCAGTTTTTCTTTCCCATGTGGCCAGATTATGAGGGTGTCATCTACGTATCTGAGCCAGAGTTTCGGTTTGTGATCATATTTTTCTAGAGCTTGTGTTTCAAAATGTTCCATGTAGAGGTTAGCGATGACAGGTGAGAGGGGTAATCCCATGGTTGCTCCTTCTATTTGTTTGTATTTTTGTCCATTGTAGGTGAAGTATGTTTTGGATAGGCACTGGTTGGTCAGATCTAGGATGTGCTTGGGGGGGTTGTATTTGTTTTGGATGGCTGTCAAGGCTTCTTTTATTGGCACTTGGGTGAAGAGAGATATGACATTGAAGCTCACTAGTAGGTCGCTGGGTTGTAAGTTTTGTTTCTTTATGATCTCAATAAACTGGAATGAGTTTCTTATGTGTGAGTTGATGGATTCTGCATAGGGCTGTAGTTGTTTGACAAGAAATTTGGCTAGGTTTTGTAGAGGTGAGCCTATGGAGCTGACTATTGGTCTAAGTGGGGTTCCTTCTTTGTGTATCTTGGGGAGACCATAAAGCTTAGGGCATCTGGATGATTTCTCTCTGGGCATGATTCTTTCCTGGATTTCTTCGCTGATGGGGGAGGCTTTTATTTTGGATCTGGTGGTATTTTCTAGGTAGGTGGTGGGATCTGTGTTTAGGGGTTTGTATGTGGGGTCTTGGAGTAGGTTGGTTAATTTGGTTTGGTAGTCAGATGTGTTCATAACCACTGTCGCGTTGCCCTTGTCTGCTGGTAGGATTATTATGCTGGTGTCTACTTTCAGGTTAAGGAGTGCAGTTTGTTCTTCTTTGGATAAGTTGCTTTTGGGTGGTTTGCTAGTGCAGAGGATGTTGGTGATTTCGAGTCTGATTCTATTAGCATCATCAGGCTTGGTTTTGGTCAGGCTGGTTTCAACTCCGCATATGATGATTTCTGTGGGGATGTGTTTGGGAGCGACAGCAAAGTTGAATCCTTTAGAAAGGACCTTGGTTTCGGCTTTGGTGAGGATCTTGTCTAAGATGTTGTGCACTGTTTGTTTCAGGTGTGGCTGTGAGGGGGGAGGAGTTTGTTTCTGGCGTTGTTGTAGTTTTCTGAGTTTGTTGGTGTGTGTGTCTATCTTGAGGGTGGTCTGTGTTTTGGCTCTCCAGACAGCGAGTTGTTTGGATTTGTCCCAAAGTAAGGGGTGAATCTTGTTGTTGAGTCTGAGATGAAGTGTGAGGAGATCTTTGTTGATTTGGTCTAGGAGGAATTTGGAAACCCGCCATCATGAACAGACGAGTACCTAACATGAAGAATGACACCAGTCCCACACCCACAAGGGCCACACAAGATGGTACCACCACACTTCCATGTAGAAAGCAGACTCACACCCACACAGAAGATGAGACATGACCACGGACCAGAAGCTGCACCGTAGCTGCATCACTACCCACTTCAAACCCCTCCGACCCATACATGAAGCGAACTGATGCCCACCATGAAGATGCAGCACGACCACGAACGCGAAGCCAAACAGCAGGACCACAGCTCACCAGCTCAAATCCCCCAGCAACTAAGACTAACCTGAGCACAACCAAGCCCCCACCTGAACAGAATACACCCCCAGCCAATCAGAACACAGCCAAGCCCCCACCCAATCAAATCACACCCCCACTAGCAGTTAAAAGGAAGAAGTAGCTGCAAGCTCACATTACTCTGAGAAGCACAGAGCCGAAGACACAAGTCTGAAGATGATGAATGAGGTTTCATCGAAACGTTGCCTGGATACTTCCAATTTTACGTGGGAGAAAACCCAAATAACCAAAGATCCACATGTGTGTGTGCGTGTGTGTGTGTGTGTGTGTGTGTGTGTGTGTGTGTGTTTTCTTAAGTTTTCACGGTTACTTACATTTATGGTATTCAACTTTGTTCGGGTATTTTCCCACGTCATTATAGTTGTGCTTTTAAAGTTGTAGCAACGTTTCGGCAGAATCTCATCTGCCATCATCAGGCTTCTGTATTGTGTTTGTCTGTGAGTCAGACTTTAAAGTCTGACTCACAGACAAACACATAGAGAAGCCTGATAATGGCAGATGAGATTTTGCTGAAACGTTACTACAACTTTAAAAGCACAACTATAATGACGTGGGAAAATACCCGAACAAAGCTGAATACCATAGATAGATAGATAGATAGATAGATAGATAGATAGATAGATAGATAGATAGATAGATAGATACAAACTACATATCCAACTCTACTCTGACAGTCCTTTAAGAATCTCTGCCCACATCCCATCCATTTGACTTCACTGTTTCACTAATATGTCAACTGCAGCTTTTGGCCCTCTCAAAATAAAACTGTCCCCCTGGGTGCTAAAAAAATTGTCTGTCCTAACATGCATGGAAGGGTAGGGTGGTGGTGAATAGGATAAAGCTGAAATTACAATGGTCATGTGTCAGCCTTTTTGATATATTCCCTTGGTTATGCCAGGAGCTACCAGGAGATTTCCATTTCTCATGTTGAAGATTTGTTTCTCTAGATTTTTAATTGTTTTAAATAATCACAGATTCTTCTTTTGAACCACCAATTACCAGACTGACCCAGATTCAACAAACAGGAAGCATTGATTGAGTTTTGCATCTCCCTTCAATGGTTGGGGTGAGATTTTTATTTTACCAAAGGAATCCTTACAGATTCAATCTGCCTTTTATCTTTTTAAGTTTCTGCTTTCTATTTCTGTTCTGTCAAAGTCTTCATTTCCTCTTCATCTTTTTTCCTTGTTAGATCTTGACTGGACTTCTTAATTCTTCTTCTCTTCCTCCAAATCTTTATTCCATTGGAGGGAAATCACTTGAAGAACTTTTACCTCACATCAGTCTGAGGGAAGGAGATAAATGCCTCTCTTCCCTCCAGTTTTCTCAGCTGTTGCTCCCTTTCATGTTGCCTCTTCTCATCTAGGGCAGCAGTCTATTTTTTAGTTTGCCTCTTTACTTTGACTCCTGGGATTTGGCTGTGTTTATCCAGCCTATTTGTTGTGCTGGCTCATATTTGATTGTCCACTAGGACTCCAAGATCCGTCTCGCAGTTAATACTATTGAACCAGGCACCACCTATTCTATACCTGTGCATTTGGTTTTTCTTGCCTAAATGTAGAGCAGTGGTTCCCAAACTTTTTCAGTCCACCACCCCCTTGGTGCTACAAATTCATCCTCAGTGCCCCCCACCCAGGGGTGGGATTCAAATTTCTGTGGGTGTGGCCTAATTTGAGGGTGTAGCTTGCTGGTTATGTGACTGGGTGGGCATGGCTTGGTGGTCGTGTGACTGGGTGGGGGGTGGCTTGCTGGTCACGTGACTGACTGGCATGGCTTGCTTGCTGGGCATGGTTTGCTGGTCACATGACAGGTAGGTGTGATTTGGTGGTCATGTGACTGGGTGGGCGTGGCCAGGTGACTGGCAAACCAAATACAAGAGGTCCTCACTTAATGGCCAGTTGTTTAGCAAGTGTTCTAATTTATGACTGGTTTCCCCAGAAATACTTGACCCATTTTTGGAGTTTTGACAGCCATGCACACACATACACATGACACACTCCCTTCTAACCCTGCTGGAGCAGGTCATTGCACTAAAATCGGCAAAGCATCTCTGATTAGATTCTAGCAGTGAATAAAATCTAATCAGAGATGCTTTGCCGATTCTTGATTTGTTTTATTTGTATCTCATTATTTTATGTTGCTGAATTGCATTGACATGTGTGTCCCTTCTTGTGACAACCCAGAAGTTTTGTGACTCTTTGCAGCAAAAATTACCAACCTCTGGCTTTGCTCTACTTTTCAAACATGCCGATACTGCTGCATTCTAGGTGCCAGCCCCACAGGTCCACCCCATTGAGCCAACTGCATTGGAGGGACCTGCCCAAGCAAGTCAAGTCAATGGGGTGAGCCTGAGAGAGGGAAAGAGAGAGAAAGAAAAGAGAGAGAGAGAGAAAGAAGAAAGAAAAAGGGATGAAGAGGAGGGGATGGAAGGAAGGGACAGAAAAAAAAGAAATAAAGGAGGGAGGGAGGAAGGAGAAAGATAATGAGATATCTATTCTAGTCCAATCACCTGCTCCAGCAGGGTTAGAAGGAAGTGTGTGTGTGTGTTCTCCTTGTAATTTACCAGTACATTTTGGTTTTGCCTTCTTCAGAATTGGCACTGTAATACATTGGGGAAAAGTTATTTTTAGGGTGGAGATCTGGTCCAATGGATCCTGTTTAAAGCCTCAATAAAATGTGAAAGTTTCCTGATAGTCTTGACCATGTTTTGTCCACAAAACCTTTAATAAAAGCCAAAGGTGTTTCAATGTGCTGGCAAAGATGTTTCAATGTGGAAAGGGCCTCAGTCTAAACTAGGCCTCATTCCAATCAGATGCATCAGGTCTCTCTCTCTCTCTCTCTCTCTCTCTTTCTCTCTCTCTCTCTCCCCCTCCCAGATTGGCTTTGCTCTACTTTCCCAATGTGCCTGCGGGGCTGGCATTTCGAACATGGATAGATGGATGGATGGATAGAGAGAGACAGACAGACAGAGAGAGACAGGTAGGTAGATAGATTAGTAGATAGGTAGATAGGCAGGCAGGCAGGTGGACCTTTTGCATGAATGTATGGATAGGTAGGTAGATAGGTAAGTAGATTGGTAGATAGGTAGGTAGATCTATATTGGTAGATAGGTAGGTAGGTAGACAGAAAGACAAGTAGGCAGGCAGACAGGCAGACATTTTGGATGGATGGATGGATGGATGGAGAGATGTATGGATAGATGGATAGATAGATAGATAGATATAGATAGATAGATAGATAGATAGATAGATAGATAGATAGACAGACAGACAGATAGATCTATATTGGTAGATAGATAGGTAGGTAAATAGGTAAGTAGACAGAAAGGCAGGCAGACAGACAGGCAGAACTTTTGGATGGATGGATGGACGGACAGACAGACAGAAAGAATGCGACAGCGTTGGCACTTTGAGAAAGTAGAGCAAATCCAGAGTGGGAATTGAAGTCCACACAAGTTGCCAAGGTTGAGAAACACAGGCTGAATATATCAAGCCAGCCATTCTGGATTAGAGTTCAGCATGCTGTTTGATTCTGGCTTAGTCAATGAATAAACCATGGCTAAGATCTTCCTGCTCCTTAATGCAGCTGCCCCTCTGCCCCTTCTGCAGCCCCCTGCAGCTGCCCCTCTGCCCCTTCTGCAGCCCCCTGCAGCTGCCCCTCTGCCCCTTCTCCAGGCCCCTCGGGCATCCAATTTTGCAATGCCAACCTCCCTGGGGCAGTGATGAAGCCGACCTCACCCTCTTTGCTTCAACCCAAGGTCCACTTTCATCGGGCCAAGCAAGGGAGGTACTCTGCACATGCTCAGAGACTCCCAACTTTGGTGAAGCGTTCCACCCATCTTTATACTCCGCCTGGGAGGAGGAAGGTGTGTGGAAGCAGCCCAGACCAGTGGAGGCAGAGGGAACGATCGCTTGGAAACTAAGCAAGCAAGCAAGCAAGCGCAGGGCTCAGTCGGAAGAACCGGGCTGCAGAGGGAGGCTGGGTTCTAGGTCTGGGACGGCCACCTTCTATTCCCTCATCTAAATCATTGATGAAGATATTGAAGATTGAATATTCTTTTCTATTAGATGTTTAAGCACAAAATTGCATCTGTGCATTTTCTATTTTTTCTAAAACCAATCTGCTCTTCTGCTTCTTGTGGTTCTACAATTGGTCTTATTCTCATTTGTATTATCTTGGTGTACACTTCCCCTATATGACGAGTGAGATATTATGTGCATTCTCACTGCTTCCTTGTCCACAGTGGTATTATTGCTGGTTGCCAATCAGTAAGTGCAATTAGTTGTGTCCATGCTGCATTAAAGGTTCTATGAAGCCATCTGATGATTCACCTGCTTCTTGAATTATTTCTGTTGGTAGCCCATCTATTCCTGAAACTTTGTATTTGGATGACTTTTAAACAATTCTTGCCGTTTCCTCAATCAGTATTTCTGATAAGACAAATCAGTGCAGATTTCAATTTTTCAGATTCTGTGTCAAGAATATGAATTAGCAGTGTAATTTGACGCTTGACAAAATTTTGTAAAACCACATTGTACTGGATTGGTAATAAAAGCAATTATCATCTACATGACATGGCTGCAGTCAATATTTTGACATCATTTTACTTAAATTGAGTGATACTTTGTACTGTCAGCAGGAATCTTATCAGTCATCATCAGTTACACAAGCATTATTGCAGAAGGTTAGAAAAACTTTACATGGCTGGATTCTACATAACCACCTCACCTTCCATTGTTCCTCCTGTCTAGGATATACTCCTTGTACATAGTTTTGCCCTTTTGTTCTTTCAAACATGGAGATGTGATTGTTTATGAACTAAGAAAAAATAGTTCATAATTATCATAAGGTGGTAGATTTAAGAAGCAAACAATATTTCTCCACCTAAGGTATGGAATGTCTACAGAAGGCCCACCACAACATGAAACAAAAAATAGTTTGATGTTTCTGCTTTGGAAGTTTGGCTGCTTATTAATATTTCAACAATGCTAACTTTAGGAGAGACATGTGATTAAAAAGTTTCATTTTCAAATTTATTTAATATGTAGGATGGTTTGGACTGTATACTTGTTTTTCATTACAGCTTTCAATTACAAGCTTTCAATTCTTTTGGGAATAAGTAGTTTTTCCTGTTTCTTTTTGAACTGCATACATAGTAATTGACTAAATTTCTGCATGACTACTTAAGGCTGGTGGTGATATATTAAATTGTTGTCTCCACTTCTTCAAACAGTCTGGGAATCTTAGGAAATATGAAATTTCTTAAGGCAATAATAGTGCCAATTTCAATAAAGGAGACAATCAATTAAAGAATTACCATGGGGTTATCCTGTTGTCAATCATGGGCAAAGTATTTATGAAAGCAGCCCAAAAATGCCTTCAGAAGAGGACAAGTCAAAAGTTTCTGTCAAGAGGATGCTGTGTCCAAATTTCTTATTATAACAATTGCTCAAGGAACACACCAGAAGTGGAAAAGAGCTCATAATTGTGTTAATGAATTATAGGAGCCTTTGATAATGCCCATTAATCAACACTATAGAAAGCACTCACTGCAGAACATATGCTTGCTAGAACACCTCCTGCAGCAGCTTTTTGAGGGATCATGGAATTCTATTTGCATTAATGGCAAAATATTCAAAGTTTCACTGGTCTAAGGCAAAATGCATTGTATATTCTTTGCTGCTCAACATTGTGATTGATGCAGTCCTACAGAAAATCCATGTCAGTTAGTGTGGTGCCAAATTTGGACAAGATGAATTCATCATAGATTAATGTTTGCCAATGACAGTGTGATTTTTGCAGACAGTGAAATGGATGCTTATGACATTCTACTCAGTTATAGAAGCTTCTGCTTATACAAATAAATACAAATACAAATAAATGGCTTGACCATCAATACTGATGAGACCCACTTTGAGAGAGTTCACCTTGAGCAAGTTGAATTATTTAAATATCTTGGCTCAATTGTTCAAGAAGTGAGATAACTGCTACAGCCAATATCAGCAACTGAATCAGCCAGGTTGCCTCAATCTGAAATGGTGTCTAAATATTGCTATTAAAATGTGCATCGTTAACACTACTGATGCTTGTATGGTGTAGATTCTTGAATCTTATGTCAAATAATTTGAAAAAACTTGAAGCTTTCTAAATTCATTGCCTATCCCTAATCCTATATAAGGAATTTGAATTTATAATAAACTACAAAATGAAATAATGGTATTGTAACCAATTTATGAGTTGATGAAATGTAGAAACATCAAACACTGAATTGAACACATAAATATCCTGCTATTATAGCTATTGTTATTTGAGAGTTTAAATCCAAAACTGAATTGTAAGCTTTTGTAAGCTCTATAAAGACCACGGGATTAAAGTGTTAAATACAAAACTGTACAAATGAAAGTTTGCTCATATTTAAAACAAACACACAAAGGAGAAAGTGGTTTCAGTGGTTTTAGAATCCATACTTTTTTAAAATTATAATTAATTTTGAAATCACATTTCTTTGATAATGTTGCATATATTTATATTTCTTTTTGTCTAATAGTTTAGAATAATACAGAAGGGAAGAGAAAAAATATTATCCTCATGTTTTATTGTAAATTCCATCCAGTACAAAAATCACATCATTGGTTTCAGTTGACTATTGTCAAATTATTACTCTTATTGTTACTCCTACTCCTCCTTTTAGCACAAATGTTGCATATTTCATTGCTGCAGAATACAGTAAGTTTATTTCTACTAATGTTCAAGCGTATCAATAATTAATTTGTATTTAAAACTCTTAGAGACTGAAATCATGCCTTTCTTCCTATTATGAATGGGATCTTTGATTCCATATTAACTACACAGGAAATACAATAACATGCTTGACTCAGAAGGTAGAGAATCCAAAGAGAGTGACTCGCCAAAGAGGACATGCTGTGATATGAACCGGAGACTTCTATAAAACAAGTTTGTTGTTTTTAAAACACGTTAAAACAAAATTATTGGCATGACTTCATCATCTTCAAAAGAAAAATACTTAAGAAAAATTTAACCCATTGCTCTTAACAGCATTTAATTTACACAGCTTGAGTATCCTTCCTGTACATATGTTATTGGAAGTTAACAGAATATTAAACATCTTTAAATAAAATAATTTTGGTACGAAAGGAATTAATTTATCATAAATATTATCAGGGCTGCTAACTAATAATGCTATCAATGACATATTTTCAGCATAATTTTATATATGTATAGCAAGAAATCACCCCCCAGTACAATCCAAGGAAATTTACTTGTTTAGTTGTACTTGTACTTGTTTAGTTAGGATACATATAGCTATTGTATTTATTAATTTTGTTTTGTTTTGTTTTGTTTAGAAAGGGCAATTTCTTTACATGAATTATTTGTCTATCTTACATGAATTATTTGTCTATCTTCTACAATGATTTATAGGAAAAATGCATATATTATTTCAAGAGAGCTGGTAACACAGATTTGTATGAAATTATTTCCTTTGACTTGTTACCCATTTTCCTCTACTTAGTGCTTTCCAAATGTGTGAGACTTCAGTTCCCACAATCCTTAACCAACATAGCCTATAGCTAGGGAAGTTCCATAAATCTGGAATGCATGATCTTGGGGCAGCTGTTCTATCTTTTTCTAAAGATTTCCAGCATGACCTTTATCTTTTTCATAGCAGCCACAGTTCAGTTTTAACTGCACTACTCAAGGCAAGCCCAAGATCTGTTTCCTCTTTAGACATTGAGTATATATATCCATGCTTATGGTAAATGGCAACAGTCGTTTTAACACGCTCTCCTGCATCTTAGAGAAATTATTATGGACTCTAAATTACTCAGGAATAACTGCATAACCAGGAACCTTGGCCATTTCACTACCAGTAAATTATTTTTTAACAAACCTATTTGGACTGGGTTTTTTAATACTGATTCTTTTTATGTTTCTCAAGCAGGAAAACTGTCCATTTCTGGGTTTTTTGCTTCTTCTTTTACATACGATCACTGATTCATATTATTGATTTATCCTATACCTGCTACTCATAAACCATTTTTGACTAATTTGGTTTTTAAACATCAAAATACACTATGCGTACCATCTTCTGTTGTATAAGTAACACCATCAGAATTTTCTTTGCTGTAATTACAATGGAGAGAATACAGAGAGATGTATATCAATTTACATTAGGCTACATGACAATTTATATTAGATTTACATTGAAATTTCACACTGAAATAAAGAGGGGAACAAGTGAAATAAATATTTTAATAATGTATAAATATACAAAACCAATTATTTCACACTTTTTGAACACTGGAAATATAAGCATTCAGCAAATTCAATTACATCCATCTAGGTTTTAATGTCAAATTAACAAAAGTAAAGCTGGCAGACTATTAGTGAGGATCATGTTTCTTATCTTGTATAAATGTAAGCTTTGCTAAAAAAAATCTATCTCAATCTTCATTTCTTACAATGTATACCATGTACTTCTACTGACAACAAAAAGTAACTAAAGTAATTTTCCAAGCATTTGATGAAATGTAGTACTATATCTAGTGTATAAAATTTTTTTGTCTGAAGTGGTATAGAGTTTCCCCCCTAAGCAGGAGGTTGGACAAGAAGACCTCCAAGTTCCCTTCCAACTCTGTTATTCTATTCTATATCTAATATAAAGTAGTTAATGGTGTAAAATAGACCATTTTTTTCTTTTGTTGCAACAGGCAACTATGTATTTCCCTTCACTTGCCTTTAAGACATGTGTTTTTGCTTGCACAGAACCAGCTATTGGCTGGGGTCATATTGCATTTCTTTTTGCTTCTGCAGTCATGGATAACTTACTACTGAGCAAGAAGGGAGAAACAAATACCTAGCAAAGTCAATATGGTAGGGATCTCTTGGGGGGAAAAGAACCAGAGAGGCCCACTCTGCAGATGACCAGTTATGACTTAACATACTTTCAGATGAGTAAATGATTACACATTACTTTAAGACAACTTCCTTATAAGATAATTAAGAACAAAATTGCAATTATATTTGCTTTTTTTCTAATTTGTAAAATTACATATACAGAAAAGAACAATTTCAGTAACATTTGTCCTTCACTAGCTATTCTCAGATTATGAAAACAATGCTGCAATCTAAACAGATGGGATATTGAAAGGTCAACTCAGTATTTCTATTCTACTAATAAGTATACATATTAAACCAGCAAACGATTAAATGATACAAAAATTCAAACAGGGTGCTTGCTGGCACTATACAAATGTTAGCACTATTAACTGCCGCTATTATACAATGTAGGTGGGAAAGTATATAAACAGATAATTTCAGATGCTCGAATCACCTATGTATTTATATGAATATAAATTTCATTCTTTCATTCTTTTTTTTAAATTGCAGCACATGAAATAAAAAAATACAAGTAGCCAAAGAAGGCCAATGTTAAGAATTATGTTTGGAACTTGCATTTATAAAGCACATTTAATAAAGCAATAGCAATAATTCACAATATGGGATTGAAAACAGAAAATGTTACATATTTTATCTCAATGCTGCTTCTGTTCCCAATCTTTCAAAAGCAGTATGGAGTGCATTTATGATCTTCAAATTTGCTGACCTCAAAACATAGAACAGTAGCCAGGAGTCATTACCTCCTAACTGGATGGACATAGGTTTGCCTTCCTAATCTGTCACTGATATTAATTCATAGGTCCTCCAAGGACATTCTAGTATCTCTTTGATCCCATTCATCTGCTTTTTCCATTCTCTTCTCCATCTATTTCCCTCAACTCTGACAAGCATATTAGTTTTTCTAGGCCTTCATCTGTATCTATCATATGCCCAGATATTTGAGTTTCTATTGCTGAGAGGTCATTCTTTATTTTTTCTAGGCTAAATTTATTCCAGCTACCTTCTCTTACAATCCTGACATTTTATAATCTAACCTTTATATATATTAAATATAAATAAGAAAGCATTTTTGTTTTGCTCCATCATCAACAATTCTTGCAACAGCTTTTCACTGTTTGCACATTCTCTTGTATCCCCCTTTTTTTGTACCGGCATATATACCAATCTTTTCCAATCTCAAAGCCAGTCATATTTTCTATGACACAGAGCTGTTAATACTTTAATTCCCTCTAGAGCTATAGACATTTTAACAGGTTCTCTTCTATTTCACAGTAGATATATACAATGGTGTAGTACATTTTTAAACTGCAGTAGCTTTCAGTTTATTGCCAACACATACAGTACCTCACAAAATCTTTTTTGAGTAATATTGTCACATTATTCTTTCATAATGTGAAATGGGGTGGAGTGGGGAGAAAGATATTGCCTAGGGAATTACCAGATAAAAGGGGGAGGAATCTGTAACTGAATGACAGAGAAAGTAAGTTAGAAAGGAAATATAAATAATATACAATAAATAATCCTAAATAATCAGTGGTAAAAAGAAAGGAGATTTGTACTTTCAGACTTGTAAGATTCTGCTAATGTAGCCTTACAAAAAGTAGAATTAGTTCATCTTGTATTTTCTGTCTGGTAGATTTGGGAGACTACACCGATGAACTCATGCTTTGTAGATAACTGGAGTGCATTTCTCAGAGAAGGCAAAACAATATGAAAAATCCTTTTTATCCCATAAAGTGCATTTATTATCTGTACATCTGCTATCCCCTTTGGTAGATTCCATAAGTCTTCAACAATTTTCACCATAATATATTGCTAGAATAATTTTTGGTCGCTTTTATAGGGCCACAAGAACACAGGCTCTTGTCTGACGCGGTGTTATGTTCTTATTTGAAAATACGCTCTCCAGAAGAAAACGGAGCCTCTTCTGAAGGCTCCCCTTCCTCCCCGAACGGTATTGCTGATGGCAGCCATAGCTGCCTTTCAGGAGAAACGGTTGTCTAGCCTCAATTTAAATAACTCCAATGAAGATGAATCCACTATTTCCGAAGCGGTTTGTTAGGAAACAAAAGATGCTTTTCCCCCACCAACTTCTTACATCTGCTTTTTCCCACTCACGGATACCGGGCTGCCCCCTCTGGAGCAGCGGAGACCAAGTCTGTCTTACACAGATCACCTTTCAGGATACTAAGAATTCCCGTACCTTTAAATTTCTCGTGTAGAAACTAACCATGGCTGGGTTTTTTCCCTCCCCTCATGTGCGATTTTTTTCTCTAACCATCCGCATCCGAGTTCGTTTAATTAAAAAAGACCGAAACCTTAAAAGGAATCTCAAGTTGTGCGGGTAACAGCCTGTCAAAACGAGGAGCAGCCCAAGGTTTTTCCATGCCTCCACGCCAAAAGCGCTCCTCGTCCAACGCCGCCTCCCCCCGCCACCCCGCCAAAACACCTTAGCAACAAGAGGCGAACCAAGCACGCACGCCTGCGCTTGCGCCCTCGGCTTCCTCCTTCTCCTCCTCCTCCTCCTCCCCACCTCCTCTTCCTCCCCGTCGCCTGTCCCTGTGTGCAAGGGGCGGTCTCTTCCGGTTCATGTAGGAACAGAGGAAGCCGGGCGGCCATCTTGGATCATCCGGGAGCGGCCGCTGCTGCCGCTGCTGCCGCTGCTGCTGTGGCTACTGGTTGAGAGAGCCAAGGGAGCTGGTTTGGCGGCGGCGTAGGGTTCTCTTCTGACAGTGTTTCCAACCCGGCAAGCCTCCAGGCTGTGACGGAAGGGTCTTACTCCTTGGGTCTGAGCCTTCCCCTTTGGGATAGGGGATAGTAGGCAGCGAAGGAGTTGGGAGTTCTCCTGGAGAAGAAGGAAGAGGAGGGGGCGCAATTAAGACACGAGAGCCCGAGGCCCGGTGAAGCGACCCGAGTAGAGCTCGAAAACGGCTGAGGGCTTGGCCCGCTTCCCTTTGACCAGCTCTGAGTGGTTGGTTGCTTGTTCTTTCGCAGCCGACGGTGGTTGAGCGGAAAGCGGCTGCTGGTTTCCCACTTTTCCTTCCTCAGCAGCCTGCTAGTTGGGCTGTACCGTATTGCTGCAGCGCCCTGCTCGCTCCATCTCTCCCGGCTCCCCGCTTTTTCTTTCCTCTTAACGGCACCGGACAATTTTTAGCCCGTTTTTTCTTTTCTTTTGGTGCTCCATGAGAATCTCCTCCAATCTGTCGCCCCACCTTCTAAAGACCGTAATCTGTCTAAGATGATTCCTGAAGATTCCCAGGGGGATATAATGCTTCATTATCAGACTGGAAGATAGATGAGAAAGAGGGGTAGCAGTGGTGGAGAAAAATCACTCAAATTTCTCTCTCCCGCACTACCTTTTCCTTTGATGGTGGCACTTAATAACTGCTATCATGCTGTAAAACCACATTTTTTTGTAAATATATATATGTATATGTGCTCGGGGGGAGAGAGGTGTTAGGATTTTTTTTTTATTTTTATATAATAAATCGTTGGATTTTGCCATTGCAAACGGTGCTTCAGCTAAGTGAATGAAAATGTCTACTAGAACTCCATTGCCCACGGTGAATGAACGGGACACTGAAAACGTGAGTGCGCTTAAGGATTCTTCATTGGTATAATGCGTAGCTTCATAGTAACTGAATACCATTTTAATAATGTCTATCATACGAAGTATAAGTATAAGATCCTTGGATTAATGAAAAAACCTTTTGTTTTCAGTGAAAAAATCAATGTAAAAAGATAGCATGTAGAGAAATAGTCTATGTTCATTTAAAATATAGCTTAATATTACATAGGGAATTCTCTACCACAGCAACCCTTTTTTCAGTGGAAGCTGAAAAATCTGATAATGGCTATTTTTTACAGGTTGTTTGTTGCAAAATGTCAATTGGAAGTAAATTGTTATGAGGCCTGCCTGGTGTAATAACCTGCCTTTTCTATTGTTTTTGGAATCCTGCTTTTTTTCCTCACCTCTTTTTCAAAATAAGCCCCTCATGCTTAAAAATGTGTTTTCAGAAGACAATGGAGAATTGAGAAGTGAACATACATTCTTGGACAGAAAATACGTTAGTTGCTAAAAAGGGATCATGAATACATATATTGTGAAAAAGACTGTGTCATTTGTTCTGACAGATAATGAACAGTATTACCTACAGTAAATACGTATTTTTCATATCTAATGTGTATTTCCTTTAACTATTTAAACTTTGATACTGATATTCAGTAGGGTAATATTCAGTTGTTTCCTTTTTTGGGTGGTAGTGAAGAGGAATTATCTATCCTTAAATTGTACATTTGCTAATTTCATGCATATTGAAAAAAACACTGTTCTATTTTGGATAAAATCTGGTGTTTTTAACAGCGTGAAATAGCTTAGATAAAGATGTTTTGTGGAAATTTAAAATGAAAAGCTTTTTGTTGAACCCAAGCATTTGTCTTGGACTGTCACTAACAGATAATCAAAGAAATCCAATACTGTACATAATATGTTGATTGATAGAGATCTTAAGTCATAAGAAATAAATACTTCTATTTGTATTTGGTTTGATTGCAAGCTAATAGTAAACTAGAAGCTTATTAGGTTCCAAGAAAGGAAAATGTTAAGTTCCATTAGGATTTTCAATGCAGGAATAATAAATATACCTGAATGTTTTATAATGACTTTTTAATCAATTCAACTTATTATTCAGTTCACTGTTATTAATGGAATGTGATTGACCCAGGTTTAGACACAAGAAGAAAATATGTTTAGAATAATTGTATTATCAAGGTTTTGTATTCACTCTCATTGTTGATAAAACTTTTCTCCTTTGTTTACTTTAGTTCTTCATACAACCTGCAGAATTGTGTTCCACAAAAGTTAAATGCAGAAATTCAGCTATAGAACATTTTGAACTTCAGTTCAAGCCTTCAAAGTTTCATTTTAGATAAAATTGTTCAGAATTAGAGATTTCTGTAAATCATGGTCATTCTGAGAATTATTTAGTAGGATTATTCATATGTACTTTCCTTAGATCTTTTAGTGTTGTTTACATCAATCAATATAATTTAGAAGCCATGTGTGAAAATTGCCCTCCAATACAATTAATGAAGTTCCAGAATATACTTAAATAGCTTATTAATGTATCATTGTTATTTAAAAAAAGAACACCATGGAATATTTGTCAGTCTGAAGTATGCATGTATCTTGAGAAAACGCATAGTAGGGGTTTAGAAATTAGTGTAGCAGATTATTTTTTCTTAAAAGTGCTGGCAATAATCATTTCTATAAACAATTTCAGGTTTTCGTATTCTGAAATAGGATGGCTTATTCTGAACCTATAATTTTTGACACGTCTTTCTGGAATTATTTCACTATGCTTATAAGCTTAAACTGTTTTAGCTTCTGTGTCTGGTTTCATTCACACATATTGTAAGTTTAAGATTTTTATTCGTGTTGTGTTGAACAAGTCTTTGTAGTTTGATTCAGAAACTAATGAGTGGGCTTGCACACCACAGCAAGACTAAAACGAATAATATTGCTTAACACTACAAGTGAATTTGGCTTTGATTGTGAGATTCTATATACAGTACTCTCATTCATATTTTAACATGAATAAATGCTCATTTGTATTCTAGCAATATTTTTCCACTTGCAACATCCATCCTGGGGGGTGGCTTTCACATTTGATATTTTCCTTGCAAGCGATAACTATCAAACATAGGGAATGTATAAAGAAACCTAAAATTAATGGGCAATCCCTCTTCCAGTTTAATACATTTTTGATACACTGGAAACATCCCCACAAAATATTGGACATGACTATTGTATCCAAAGTAGGCTAGAGAAGGCATCTTTAAAAATAGAGAACTTCCATTAAGTTTATTTAAATGTCATTTACATCATTATGATAAACTAGAACATTTGGGAAAGATGGAGCCCCTTTACATAAAAGGTCTATTAATCAAATATTCATTTGATTGTACAGTACATGGAAATAACTCTGTTTTACACAGTATTCTTAAGAATATTTAATATACATCTATACGCCCCCATTGTCTTTGCACTGTTCCTAAAATAAACCTAATTTATTTTAGAGGGAGAGTCAGTTTGTTGTGGTTAAAGCATCAGGCTAGAAACTAAGAAACTGTTCCCACCTTAGGCATAATGCCAGCTGGGTGATTTTGGGCCAGTCATTCTCTCTTAGGAAGAAGAAACTGGCAAGCTACTTCTAAAATTGTTGCCAAAAAACTACAGGCTGTTGCCAGGCATTCAAGACACAGATTTAGTTTGTTACTGAGTTTCTTCTAGACTATATACTTGCAGTGACTTGGACCTGCTTTCCCTAGCCTGATATTTGCAGATGTATTGCACCACAACTGCTGTCAAGCCTAGTTAGCATAACCAATAGCTATGCACATAAGCAGTGTTGAACATAAACAGAGTTTAAGACTTCTAGAGAACCCCAGGTTCGGTAAAATTGAATTGTGTTAAATTGGAAAACATTGTTCTTATAAGGCATGTGTTTGAATTGTATTTTTATGGGCACTGTGAACGAACTACACATCTTACTCAATTATTAAAAGACCCATTTGTAGCATGAAACAAATAGATGAAATCAGACTTTGCTATGGCACCATAAAATGTTCCATAGATCAGTTACTGTGCTTAAATTAAAAATAATAAAATTTAAATGATTTACCAGTATGAAAACAATGTAGTATTCCAATGTGATGCCTTTGCATGCAGTCTTTCTCAGTAGTCCAGGGTCTTCATAGTAAATTATGTACTATTAATTCATAAATCAAACTGCCTATGCAAAGTGACTTGTATTAAATGATATTCTTTTAAATTATATAGTATAGGTTAGGACATTGCTATAAATGTGAATCAAGTGTATTTGCTGATGCACCTTTATGAATTTATAGACTGCTTCAGTCATTGGCTGTCACAACCAATATACCACTGTAACTACATCACCAAAAAGGCATTAAGAGTTGTTAACCTAATCTTACGTAGCTTTTTCTCTGGTAATATCACACTACTAATTAGAGCATACAAAACATTTGCTAGACCAATACTCGAATACAGCTCATCAGACTGGAACCCACATTACGTATCTGATATTAGCACAGTTGAGAAAGTCCAGAAATATTTCACAAGAAGAGTTCTCCACTCCTCTACTCGTTGTAGAATACCTTATGTCACCAGACTTGAAATTCTAGACCTAGAAAACCTTGAATTACATCGTCTTCGGTCTGATATAAGTATGGTATATAAAATCATACATTGCAACGTCCTACCAGTCAACGAATACTTCAGCTTCAACCATAACAACAAAGAGCACACAATAGATACAAACTCAAGGTTAACCGCACCAAACTTGATTGCAGGAAATATGACTTCAGCAACAGAGTGGTCAATGTCTAGAATACTCTACCTGACTTTGTGGTTTCTTCTCCAAACCCCAAAAACTTTAACCTTAGACTGTCTACTATTGACCTCACCCCTTTCCTAAGAGGTCTGTAGGGGGCATGCATAAGTGCACCAATGTGCCTACCGTCCCTGTCCTATTTTTTTTATATGTACCCATTTCGTGTATTCATAACTGTATATACTTATAGCTATTATCTTGTAAGTGATTGACAAATCAAAATAAATAAAATAAAAAAATCACATATAATTTATTTTCATGATGCAGTGTTAATGGCCTTTTACTTGGAAGCAATTTCACTGGAGATTGGTCTTATGGTTAAGGCATTAGGCTAGAAGAGGGAAAGGGCTAGAATCAATTCTAGCCCTTTCTTAGGCACGAAGCAAGCAGAATGACCTTGGATCAGTCATTCTCTCTCAATTCTAGAAAGGAGACAGTAGTAAACCGTTTCTAAAAAGCCTTGCCAAGAAAACTGCAGGGACTTGTCCAGGCAATCTCAGAATCTGACACGATAGAACTGAGGAAAAACAATCCACTGAGGTTATTAGAGATGGAGTTATTCTTGTATAAATATTAATGCAGTTGTTTTGGGAATGAAAATCAAGCATAAACTATATTTATCATCTTAGGGATACTTAACAGTTATATTTACATTATACATTATACAATATATATATTGGAATATGGAAGTTTCACAGCATTTTGCTATTGGTGTTTTGGGGTTTTTCAAAGCAGTTAAATAATATGAATCACACACACTTGTATAAATAAATAAAAATTAGGGTTGACATTTGACCTTTACATTCCTGAATTCCCAAGTTCACATATCTCTGGGATTTTATTTCTAAGAGAATTTGGGGGGCAAAAATGACTTCTTAAAGTAGCCTTATGTTGCATAATGAAATTTAAAAAGATACTTTCTAACATAAATCCCAAATCTTTGCCTATTGGATGTTATGGTTTCATACATAGATAAATAGAATTTTTTATTGGCCAAGTGTGATTGGACACAGAAGGAATTTGTCTTGGTGCAAATGCTCTCAGTGTACATAAAAGAAAAGATATATTTGTCAAGAGTCAAAAATCATAAGGTACAACACAATAATCATAGGGTACAATAAGCAATCAAATCATACTAGGAAACAGTCAATATAAATCATAAGGATAAAAAGTTACAATCATACAGTCACAAGTGGGAGGGGATGGGTGATAAGGAGTGATGAGAAGATTAATAGTAATAGTGTAGATTATTAACAATAGCAGATCAGGCTTGCCTATGTCTTACTCTTAAGTTGCTATATTTACATTTAAGTGCTGATGACTGTAAGAATGTAGTCTGATCAGTGAACTGATCAGTGAACAGACTTGGCATGATTGGGACAGTAGATCAGATTGTGAAAAAAGCAATTTTGTTCTCCTGTAAGTAACAATGAAGCTAGAATGTTCTGTGCAAAATAACTCATTTATTTTAGTGCTAGGTTTATTTATTTATTTTGTGCAGGTGATCCCCTCAGTTCCTAACTAAGTCATTATTTATTTCATGATAAATCCAAGGCTACTCTTTGCTTCCAAGTATCCACATTGGAAGTGTGCATTTTGAGTGTAAGAATGCCTATGGACACAATTATTGGCATCTACCAAGTCTCATTTTTGTTGTTTTTTTAATTAGAAAAATAATATTGTGAAATTGGCATTCTGTAGAACAGTGTACTGGAGTCTATTAATAATCTCATTTGTAACAGTGGTTGGGATCCTTTTCCAGCATTCATGCAATTTTGTGAAATGGGCAGTCATTCAAGTATGTAAAACTGCAAATAAAAATTACAAAAATTTCCCAAGATTTCAGTGATAAGATTCCATAGGAATATTATATTTTCATGTAAGAATGTAAAAGTCTCTGGAGGGTTCAACAACTTTTAATGGTATTTTTTATTATTATTAAGGTGCAGGGCCTGTATACTTGAGGAATATTATAGAAATCTTGGTGGCTGTGGATACCATTCTACTGAATTGGGTCTTGAAGAATGGTTCTTGGCCACACTTCCATAGAAAAAGTGAAAATAATACGATGGTCCAGAATGTTCTGTGACTCTGGAAGGGATTTCAGAGAGTGCATTCATTAGCTTGTCTTCTAGTAAATTGATATTATATTTATATCATGTCCATTACAGTAACCATTAATCACTCTCTGACATTTTATGTGCTCAAATTTCCAAATACACTTCCTACCTCAAAATGGTTGCTAATTCTTAATTCAGGTATTCAGGTAACCCAGATATATGACATAGTTTAAGTTTGAAATATGAGTGATTTGTGATTAATAGTATCTAATTAATATATACTATTTCTCATGGTGATGTTATAGTATACCAATGACCAAAATCAAAATTGCTTCTTAGTTGTTATAAGCCACCTTGAGTCACTTTGATAGAAAGATGGCAGAATGTAAATTTATCAAATAAATAAATTGATGCAACTAAACAAAAACTAAGAAAAGTACCTCCAAAAATATGAATTTAAGGACCATAGAAGCCCCTGGGCTATGAGGAAGATACATAATGCAAAGATTTAATAAATTATTTCCAGTTCTTTCTCTTTGGCATAGTGATGCCCAGTTTTGTCAATCTTGTTCTGTCTGGTGATTGGCTATGGATAGTATATTATATTTGGAATGTATGTTGTCTTTGACCTATGCTGTTAAACTTTCATGTGAAATAAAGTACAGTGAGAGATGACAGAAAGGAAAACTCCATTTTGTTGAATCAGCTGCTTATTTTCATTGATCAATATTACTAGCTGCCTAGTGGTTGCTGAATGTGCTGTTCCTCTTGTATTTTTTGTGGCAGTGCAGTAGTTTCCATTCTGATTTAAATATTTAATAAATTTAAAGAATTTTTTAATATTTAAATATTAAAATGTACATTCATAAAGTTGGAATTGTTCATAGTAAAGTGATGATCCTTTGGAATCTGATCAATTAGTTTAACCATGTTTAATACTGTAGTAACATAATTGTACAGAAAACAAAGTGGATCCAGAAAACAGAAGTCATATTATACTGGAAATTGTTTCACTTTTTAAAATGCAGCCTGGCTTCCAGTTAGAAATTCACTGTGGCTGTTTCATATTTCTCTTATTTTGTTTTGTTTTCTCACTAAGGTTTATTTATTCAATTCCTATAACTGCTCATCTCAAGCAAGTGACAGTATTGGTCCAGTATGTATGCCTTTCGAACATATTCCTTTGAAAGATTATTTTATTTTGAAAAAAACTTTATTTTTATCCAAAGGATAGATTTGCACATGGGAAAAAGCTAAGTAAATAATTCAACTGTTCTGCAGCAACAGATAATTTAATGGTCTTCTGCGTTAAATGCAGCCCAAAATTTCATGCCAGTGTAGTGTTTTAGTCCAAACATGGCTGAAGAGCACCAGATTAAAGAAGGGTAATTGAATGCATAGATATTCAAAGGTTGCATAGATTATTGCTAAAGATTATTATTCTACTAACATGATTCTGGTAGAATGATATTCTGGGTTTCAGGGTAAATATGATGATATGCCATCATTTGATTGTGTTAGCAATCACATAAATTTTCTCCATAATGATCTGTCCCTACTGATCCTTCAAATCTTCCAATCATCACTGTTGTAACTGAATCCATCCCTCTTGCTATTGGTTGATTTCTTCTCTGATTTGCTTCCACCTTTCCCAGCATTAAAGCTTTCTCCAGAAAGCTAAGATTTCATATAATTTGTCTGAAGTAGGTGAAGCCTGGCCATTTGTGCCTCAAGTGACTATTCTGGGTTGATCAGGTATGAACCTATATATTAATCCAAAACTGGCAACGTGTGATGTTATAATATTGAAATATCCCAGGCTTAATCCACAGTTTAAAGCAATCTCACCTGCTTATGCTAATCTACAGAACAGGTAAATATTGATATATTGCTGAATGATTTGCATGGACTTATTTTTCTCAATTGTTCGGTAGGTTTGTAGGGGTATTTAGAGGGATGCTTCATAGAGCAACCAACTACTCCTTTGAACTGATATTTGAAATATCCGGACGTCATGGCTTCAAAGCTTGGTGTAGTTAATTCAGGTCACTCTAACTGAAATTGCTCCTGAGGTAGGCTCACACAATATGGGAGGTCCTTAAATAATAATGGGAAACTTCTGAGAGGATATGCTGCCTCAACCTTTTGAGAAGCAAGTTTGTACAAGCATTTTTATCACTTTGGAAATTACCTTCCAAATGTTTGTCACGTGTCTGCAACATAAAAAGGTATCCTCTCCATTTTTGATAATCTCTCTAAAGTCAGTATTTGTAGATCCAAATCATTCCAGAATCTATCTCAAAATAATAAATAACTTTGGAGGTCTAACAAAATAACAAAACTGATCTCTGAAGATTGAAATCTGCCCATACCAAATCTTGATAGGCAAGAAATAGAAATTCAAGGTAATGTCCTATAGAGCAGTGGTCACTACTGGTGGTCTGTGGACTACTGGTGGTCCATGAGAAAATTTTGATGGTCCACAGAAAAATTATTTGCATTTTCTATATTGCACTAAATACTATTTATCTTTTTTAAAAATTCATATTAGTGGTCCACAGTCTTTAAAATTATGAATTTAGTGGCCCTGAGGTCTGAAAGTTGGTGACCCCTATAAAATTAATTTCATTGTGGCAAAACTGCTGAAACTATAATTCTATTGCAGTGAATTTCTACTCCAGTTAAGTACTGTGTTGTACACTGTCCCCAACATAGTCCCTTTAGTTTAGAACCTTTATAACCATTCTATCTGATATTTAGGACATCAAAAAATGAAAAAATCTCAGAATGATGCAGGGCAGAAGACATTAAAATATATCTTTCAATGTGGCCCATGGTCATCAAACCAACAGTTTTAAAAAGTATGGCACCTGATTGCCGAATGTTTGCCTGTCTCCATTTTAAAGATAAAAGTCCTTAAAAAATAGAAGATTGGTAATGAATAAGGATTTGCTGATGAATATTGGGAAAATGTAATAAATTATGAGCAGAACTAATAATCATGATTCAAATGCCATGTTGTAAATAGGGAATTTTTTTTGATGCATTCCTTATCTTGGAATAAAAAGAATCTACCATCAAAGAAAATGGACTCCTTACATATTATTTAAAAATAGTATTGTATGGTTTCAGAAAAAAAATAGATAAAATGTCTTCTGTAGTTTAATTTTAGCTTTTAGCAGAAAAATAGTTTAGAAATTGCTGCATACTCAGATATATTCATTTACTTTTTAAAAAATCTGTAAAATAAAATCAGTAATAATCCATTTTTTAAAAAAATGTTTTTGCTGTCAAAAGATCAGTTAGGGGAGAGTAGATAAAGTCATGTAGTTAACAAGACCAGATTCGTAAAGTTACTTGCTGTAACTAATAATAAGTCTTTATTGATTAGCCCTTGGGCCATATTAAAGTGCAAAGTTCCAGCAACAATTTGTTACTAAAATTTAATAAAAGCAATTCAAAACGGAACTTGATAAAATACAATTTAAAATGGAATCTAGACAAATACAATTTAAAATGAAATAATAATAAAATACAATCCAAAATAAAATTGTAATAATGTACAATAATTTAATATAAAGATAAAATATAATAGCATTATATTTCGGAGTCTCCCTTATAATCTACCCCAATCAATCCCACATATGCAGATCTCAACTGAATCATTTTGTTTAAATACTATGCTACTTTAAATGTTATTTTCAAGTTCTGGCCGGACATAAGGTAAGTTATTTTGATATGGGTATCCCAATGGGTCATTCGTCTGATATATAGACCAAGATATCTGTCTCTCATCCTCTTATTCACTTTGATATGGCCCAAGGGCTAATCAATAAAGACTTGTTATTGTTATTACTTGCTGTAACTAACAAATATCTGTGAGTGATTATTATTTTATTGGATATAACTTTTCTATCTATAGCAGGGTTATCAAACTCAAGGCCTGCGGAGCAGATTCAAATCTGTCCCATGGCGCTGTCCTGGAAACAGCGAAGGACCAGTGCATGGTGCCTCTGCCAGCAAAAACAGAGCTCATGAGGGCCGCATGCAGCCCTCCCTGGCTCTATTTTTGCTTCCAGAGTGCTACAGGAGGTTGTCACAGCCCAGGAGAGCCATACATGGCCCTCACGAGCTCTGTTTTTGCTGGCAGAGGGCTAGCAAAAGAAACTACTAGCAAAAGTGGCATTTGATCACACAAGTTAAGCTAGCCATGCCCCCACCACTCACCCTAAGTGCCTGAATTTTGATCACGTGACCAGAGGATCTGCAGTGGCAGAAATTTCAAGGACCAGATCTAAGTACAATTCATTCAGCAATTTCATATGATCGCTGAATGAATACTTATTAAGCGAGGACTATATGTACTTGGTAAAAAGTTACAAAAGAAAGGAATAATATCTAGTTCAATAGTCTTGTGAAAACGGATTTTTCCTAGAAATGTCATTTTCCACTCTTTCATGTTGCTAAGTTAAGTAAGCAGAATGTGTGGAGGGCAAATATGATTTTCATTTGCCTAGGCAGAGTGTGGAAGCACATATGCATGATCCATTCACAGTATATGGATATTGGTTCATAATATAATAATTATCATATTTTGAAATAATTTTGAACTTGACTTCTGGAGATGATTGACCATATAGTCAAAGAACTTACTATTAGATAGTACTATTAGAGGAGGGTGGAGCTGGTGTTGTGACAATACGGCATGCGATCTTGGAGGTCTGAGATCGCTGCTGATAACTTTGCTCTTGGACGGTCCAAATGGATCTAAACCATCCCGAAGAGATGGTGAAAGTAAAGAGTGCATCCTGTCGATCCCAGGGATACCGCAAAGTCCCTGGTAGATCCAGGAGAAGCTCTTTTTGCCAGTGGCAAAGAGGCAGCCATTAAAGCTGCTGAAGTTGGGACAGCTCCGAAACGAAAGAGAACGGAAAGAAAGAGTGTGCCAGTTTGGTGAGAACTTTTTCTTTATTTTAAGGTTTGAAAGGACACCCTAAGGAAAAGAAAGAATCTGTAAAAGTTTTGACAGAATTGATTAAGCGGCGATTTTAAACAGGAATGTCAAAGTAATATTTTTATTTTTTTTTCATTGCTGGATTTCCTACACATGATCTTATATTTTGAAACTGGACTGGGTTTTTTTTCTCTTCTTTTTATCTATTATTTTCCCCTTTTTGACTTTATAATGTTTTAAGCTAGAGACTCCCTTTTAGTTATTTTTTTAAAATCTTTTTCTTCTTTTAATTAATTCTTATTATATTTTACTTGGAAAAGGAGGGGGAAAGTGAAAGCTAAACTTTGTAACACTGCCAACTAGAGACTTGGAAATATTCTATCTCTCTTTTGACCAGACAAAGCTGAGAAAGAACTGAGACTTCTTTTTAAGGACATTGCCTGTTTGATAAGATAGAGGGAAGAGCATGGGAGAGTATTATTGCAGGTGCTCTTCTGGGTTTCTATCAACAGCTAGAGTCTGGTGTTAAAGCTTATAAGAAAAGAAAAGGTGATAAGTCTTTGGAGAAGAGAGTTATAACAAGAGCTTTGGATAATTAAACAAAGTGCAGTGTTCTCTTTTTAATTTTTCTAAGCTGTGCTACCCCTCCTCATCAGTTTACTTTTTTTTGTAATAGCTATTTGGATTTTCAGCTCTTTGGAACTTGTCTTTGTTTTTTTTTCTTGTCTTTGGAAGTTAAATTTCTACCTTGCTTTTTATTTTAAAGGAAAAGTTTTAGTATTAATGTTTCCCTTCTTTTTCTTTTTAAGGGAGTAGCTTTTTCTCTCTCTCTCTCCCTTTCTGGTATTTTTGTCTTTCCATCTACCTCCCATATTGATTTTTTATTTTTTATTTTTTATTATTATTTTTATGCATCCTTCTATATTTGAGACCTCTTAATTGGATTAAGGTGTTGAAGAGCCTGAAGAATTTTTCCTTTCTTTTTTTAGTTTTTTATTCTTCACTTTTTCGCCTTTTTTAGGATTTTACAACTTTTTCTTTTTTGTGTGTGTTTATGGTCTGTTCCTTCAAAAATTCATTTTTGAATTTTTATTGTTATCTAACCAACCAATTGGATTAAGGTATACAAGAACTTGAAGAAATTTTTTTTTTTAATTATTATTACTATTTGGCTTCTTTTTTCCTACTATTTTTATTTGGAACTGCAATTGGTTATTTCACAATTGGATTAAGGTCTAGAAGAACCTGAAGATTTTGAATTGCTCAAAATGAGTAGGAAATTAACAGCTCCTGGTCCTCAACTTCTACTTCTTCCTCTCCACCATCTGGAGGACAACGTTTAATACAGACAATGTTAAGGAAAGAAAAAGAAAAAGTGCCCCTACAGATGATTATGCAAGGAATTCAAAATATTCAAACAAGATCAGAGAATATTGAAAAGAGAATAGAGAACATTGAACAAAGAACAGAGAATATTGAACAAAGAACAGGGAAAACCGATGTAAAAGTGGAGAACATCCAACAAATGATGATGAAGTATGATGAGAGACTCCAAAAAATTGAAGAAGATAAACAAAGAGACAAGAAGATTGGAGACATTGATACCAGATTAACTGTGGTTGAACAAGATAAAAGTGGTATGCTGAGATGGGAGATGGACAGATCAGAATTTTATCTTAGATTCCAAACAGAGGAAGAAAAAGGACAAAATCTAGCTGAGATAATGATAGAAATATTGGCTGAAGCTTTGGAAATAACTGAAGAGAAGATGATGGATGGAATAGATGAGGTTTATCGAGTCTTCACAAGATATGCAATGAGAAATAGCTTACCAAGAGAAGTTCACATCAGATTTACAAAGAAAGCCATTAAAATGCAAATATTGTGGCAAGAGAGAAAACATTGAAATACAAAGATAAGGAGATTGTGGTCTTAAAACAAGTACCCAGAAGAGTGAGAGAGATGAGAAGAGAATACCAATTCTTGACCAAATCGTTACTTTAAAAAGAGGTGAATTATAGATGGCTGATTCCAGAAGGTTTAATGTTTACATGGCAAGAACAGAGATATAGAATTGATTCAATTGAGAAAGCTGAATCATTTTACACAGAATTTTCAGAGGGGAGGAAAAGGCAGAAAAAGAAATTTCACTAATTGAATTCCAAGAGGACTCCCAAATGACGACTGAAAAAGAAGGTGCAGTAGGTGGAAAGGAGGAAGCCAAAGAACAACGTGAACCAAGATCCATGAGAGCTATCAAACTTAATTACAAAATATAATCATGGAAGAGAAAAAATTGATTACAATTAATATAAATGGACTTAACTTAGCCGTTAAAAGAAGAAAAATCTTTCATAAATTAGGGAAATTAAAATTTGATATAATCTGCCTTCAAGAAGTACATATTAAAAAACAATATGAACAATTGTTGATACAGCCAAAATTAGGGAAAATGTTCACTTCCTTGACACAATGTAAGAAAAGAGGAGTGGTTTCATATATTAAAGAGACCATCTCAGCAAAATTGATTTATACTGATGATGACGGAAGAATATTAATGGTGGAAATAATGGACAATAATACGAAAACACTCCTGATTGCAATCTATGCCCGAATGACAATCAAGAAGAATTCTATAAAAAATTACATAGGAAAATAGTTGAACTGGACTATGTTAATATAGTTATGATGGGAGATTTTAATGGAATTGTAGACAATAAACTGGACTACACAACACAGAAAACAATAAAGCAAAATAGAAAGACTCTCCCTAAATCTTTTTTTTAAATGGTAATGAAATAAACTTAAAAGATACATGTAGAGAAAGAAATGCTAAAACTAAACAATAGACCTTCTACTCAAATAGACACTTATCATGGTCCAGAATAGATATGATATGAATGTCAACAGAATTGTTAACTAATATTCAAGAAATAAATATTGAAACAAGTACTTGGGCAGATCACAATCCAATGACAATTAAATGGAAAGGACAAAGAAGAAGATCTAGATGGATGTTAAATAATACTATTTTAAAGGGAAAATATTTCACACAGTGGATAGAGAAAGAATTGGCCTTTTTCTTTGGAGAAAACAAAAAAGAAGATACATCAATCTAGAATGTATGGGATACAATGAAGGCATATGCCAGAGGCTTGATAATAGATTATACAAGGAAAAGAAATACCATTAAAAGATTAGCCTCTAAGGCATTATAAAGGACTTGAAAAAGAGCTACAGAAAATGCCACAGAGAAAGGACATTAAGCTAAAAATGGATATAACCAAACATAAAATGGGTTTAATAGAAAAAGAAGAATTAGCACAAAAAATTAGAGATGCCAAACAGAACTATTTTGAAGATGCAAATAAACCAGGTAGATGGTTAGCATATAAATTGAGACAGGAGAAAGAATCAAGGAAAATATTGCAATGAATAGATGACCAAGGCCAAATTTGCTATGGTAGTAAAGAGAAGAAGGAAATTATTCGAGATTATTATGGGAAACTATACACACAAGAGAATATTGATGAGGAAAGAATTAAACAGTATTTACAGAATGCTAATTTACCCCAGATACCTAAAGAGATTGAAACAATGTTAGAAAGCAATATAACGATGATGGAGTTAACTGAAGCACTTAAGAAACAAAATAATGAAAAGGCACCAGGCCCAGATGGACTTCTGGCAGAATTTTACAAAACATTACAAGAATCATTGAATTTTCCATTGCTAGAAGTTATGAATGAAGTTATATTAAAGAAGAGGATACCTAAATCATGGTCAGAAGCTTATATCACACTTGTTCCAAAAGAGGAGACCAATCCATTACAAATCAAGAACTATAGACCTATCTCCCTACTAAACGCAGATTATAAAATCTTTTCTTCAATATTAGTAGAAACAAAAAATATTTAAATAATTTTATCCATCCTGACCAAAATGGATTTCTGCCAAAGAGACAAATCAAAGACAATATGAGAATACTCTTGGACACTTTGGAATACTTCGAGGCACATCCTGAAAAACAAATGGCTTTGATATTTCTAGATGCACAGAAGGCATTTGATAATGTGAATTGGCGATTCATGTTATTACTGCTGGAACAGATGGGCTTTGCTAGAAAATTTATTTAAGCAATAGAAGCTATATATCATACGCAGACGGCAAAGGTAATGATAGAGGGAGAACTGACAGAATCTATCGATATAAGAAAAGGAGCAAGACAAGGGTGCCCACTATCGTCTCTGTTGTTTGTGTTAACTTTGGAAGTGCTAAATAGAAATATTAGAGATGAAAAGAAAATTAAAGGGATGAAAATTAAAAAGGAATTTAAGTTGCAAGCATTTGCAGATGATCTGGTTTTTATCTTAGAAGACCCATTAGAAATAGCATCAAAATTGATAGAAAAGATAGAGACATATGGAAAGGTGGCTGGTTTGAAAATAAATAAAGATAAGACAAAGATCTTGACAAAGAATATGCTATCAAGACAAAAGGAAGAATTGGCAGGCCTATTGAAAATTCAGGTCACAAATAAGATCAAGCACTTGGGGATATACTTGACAGCAAGATGCAGTGCACTAAAAGAGAGTAATTATATTAAACTTAAACAGCAGATAGCGCTAGATTTGGCAAAATGGGAAAAATTACAACTGTCATTAATAGGGAGAATATCAACAATCAAGATGAATATATTACCCAGAATTTTATGTTTGTTTCAAACAATTCCAGTTAGGCTTGGAAAAGACTACTTTGAAGATTTAAATAAAATTGTGTTGAAATATATATGGCAAGGTAAGAAAGCGAGAATAAAGTTAAAACTTTTGCAAGATGCTGGAATAAGAGGAGGATTTGGTTTGCCTAATTGGGAGTTGTATTACCAAGCTACAAATTTGATGTGGGTTCAGGAATGGATAACATTCAGAAATACTAGATTGTTCACATTAGCAGGACATGACCTGTTGTTGGGGTGACATGCTTTTTTTATGGTATAAAGGAACTAAAACACAGGGGTACTTTAGAAGACATTATATACAGGAGTCTCTGTGGTTAAATTGGAAGAAGATTAAAAGACAATGTTATTTGAAAATTCCAGTCTGGCTATCAACTATTGAAGCATTTTCTTATCCTATAATATACAAAAAGGAACAAACAGTTAGATATGGTGAAATATTGAATGAAAAGGGTGAAATTAAATCTATACAAAAACTAGAGGAACAAGGTATAAAGATGAATTGGTTTTCATATGCACAAATACATTCAAGGTATGATGAAGATTCTAAAACAGAAGGTTTCTATGATAAACTGACTGACTTAGATAAGATTTTGACAGGTACTGATGAAAAGGTGATTAAAAAATTGTATGGCTATTTATTAGAAATTAAACTGTGGGAATAAACTTTGACTTCAGTATTGGGTAATGATTAGTCTAAGACCTTATACATACATGTCTGCCTAAGGGTCACTGAGATAAACAAGGAAATTAAAAACAAACACCAGGAACAATTAAGCAGCTCAGACAATTGTAAACAATTCTATGTACTATATCTAATTATTGTAATCCACAATGTGAATGCTTACTATGTACGAAATTCTCAATAAAAGGGAGCATTAGAATTTGCTCTAGACTCCCATCCCGAGTACACCAGCCTCTGTGTCTCATTCTTTCCATGGGAGACCACAAGTGGTGACCCCGACGTGATCCACTGCAGGTGGTACGTGTCCGGACCTCCGTGTTTCTTCGCCTGGAATAGGTAAAGTACGTACTTAACTATTGCTAGACAATAGGATTATTCAGGGAACATGGGGGGAAAACTCTCTCGGCCACAGAAACGGCATGTTCGTGAGCTGCTGAAGTTAGTCAGGACAAACTTCTTTATCTTTAAACCCTCTGGGGGGGAGCAAATAGTTCTTTCAAAAGATAATGTGAGAGAGCTGCTGCAAGAGATCTGGCGGCAATGTCCCTGGTATCCAGAGAAATGCTCTTTAAAGTTAGACACATGGAGGAGAATTGGAACTATCCTTCATGAAGAGCCACGGGCAACAGCTGAAATTTTGATATTTTGGAAGATTGTTATGACTGCTTTAGAGACCCAGCAACAACCTCTTTTAAAAACTTTAGTAGAACTTCTTCCTTATAAAGGAATTGTATTGCACCCACCTACCCCAGAATTGGAATGTGCTTTATCATTTCCAACAGCGCCTATGCCTGTGGATGAGAAAATCCAATCAAAAATGGGAAAAGTTCAAGCCATGATGCATCAGGCTTTCAATGAGGGGAAATTAGAGTCTGATGAGATTACCCAGATGAATTTGTTTCCAGTCAATAGGCAAGTGGATGCTCAAGGCAATCTGCAGACTGAATGGGTTCCGATTCCTTTAGCAGTTCTTAGGGAAATTAAAAAAGCAGTAAAAGATTATGGTATTCAAAGTCCTTTTGCAAAGGGGCTTCTGACAAGTTTGGCTACCTCACGCATGATTCCTAGTGACTGGAAAGATTTAATGAGAATGATATTGAGCTCTACTCAGTATGTGGTCTTTGACTCAGAATACCAAAGGGAGGCTGTCACTAGGGGAAGGAATTCGGGGGGGCTGTATACGCCAGACCAAATCTACGTGGTAGGCTTGTTTGAATCCACTGCTGATCAAACTGCTAATTTGCCTGATCACGTATTTCCAGTGGTTATGGCAGCTGTCCTTGGGGCGTTGTCCCGCATTCAGGATGTGGGAACCCCAGCACGGTCTTTTTCTCAAATTAAGCGAACAGCATCTGAGTCTTATAATGATTTTGTGGAAAGGCTACAATTGGCTATTACCTGGCAAATCTCTAATGAGGAAGCTGCAAAAGAACTTTTGCTGAAATTGGCAGCTGAAAATGCAAACGCTGACTGCAAGCGTATCTTACAGCCTTTGGTGGCTAGAGGTGAGGTTACTCTGGCTGATCTGTTAAAGGCATGTGCAGTGGTGGGTTCTCAGGCTTACAACATGGAGACTTTGGCTATGGCATTGCAAAAAGGGATGAAACTTACAGGGAATTGTTTTAATTGTGGAAAGCCTGGCCATTTTAAAGTCCAGTGCCATGCCCCTGAGAGGGGGGGGTGTAGGCATTTTGCTTCTGCAGGTACGCCAAGATCGAAAGTTCGGTATAAGAGACTACCAGATCCAACGTGGAAAGGACCTGTCCCGCTGATAACTTGGGGCCGAGGATACACTGCTGTTGAAGATGAGGGGACAGTCGTTTGGGTTCCTGCTCGCTGTGTGTGTCCTTATCATCAGCCAAAGGGGCAAGGGATGGATTTGGGGGAATGGAAAAGAAACACGTTGATCCAGGACATGGGGAAGCTAGCAAACCTTCATAATAAAACTGATTGTTGGGTATGTATGCACATGCCAACTCACAAAACATCAGGGCTTCCAATGGTTACAGTACCTCTGGCCGAAGGTGACTGGTATAAGGGACAATGCTATGGTTGCTCAGGGATGTGGTCTAACAGTTGGACTAAAAGTAACATAAATACATTGCATCTTGGAAGCCGAATCTAAGAGGTGGCGGGTATCTGCTGTACTCACAATGAGACAGTAGAGAATATGACTTACTTGGGAACATATCCATTTTGTAACAAAACAATTATTATTGGCAATGGAAGTCAGGTTTATCCGGATGACATGAAAACTAAAAATCTCACTTTGTACATAATATTTCGAAATTTGATATCATATCTTTGATCAATGAAAATGGGCGTCCAATTATCCCTGCCACATGTTGTCCCATCATGATAGAAAACCAGCTGCCCAAATGTGCAAATGGGAAATACGCACCACCGCCCACTTATTTGGGTATGTTAATGGAATCTTTTGCACGATTAATCTATGCTGAACCAAATACGGTTGGTCATCTCCTGGGAGAAAATCTATGGTTGCTGTGTGGACGGATGGCCTATGATCGCATGCCAGCACGATGGAAAGGAGTCTGCACCTTTGGGAAAGTAATCCCATCTCATGTCACTTTAAAATCTTTGGGGACTGCTCATATCCACAATGCGCATTCCGCAACGGAAGTAAACTCTGTTTTGAATCATGACTACTGGACACAGATATCAAGGGGAGTTATTCCTCCTTTAGGAGTCATGATGAACTATAGAGATTTGCATCGTTTAAACAATTGGACAGTTACTATGTTTAAAGACACCATTAAAACTCTAAAGCTGCTTGAAGAAGAGCAAAGAAAAATCCTTGACTTTGTCCTGCAAACCAGATGTGCGGTGGACACTATTTTGGCTGCGCAAGGGGGAGTTTGCGCTGTGATTCATACACATTGTTGCATGTATATCTCTGATTATTCTCCAAACATTACAGCTACTATACAGCATATGGAACAAACCCTGAGTGAGAATCCATTACAATCGGAGGACGAGGGACTGGATGTGTGGTCTGGACTTTGGTCCTGGTTGCCAGATGGTTCATGGATTCGTCACCTAATTGTTGGAGTGATATTGCTTTTTATACTTTCTCTTTGTGTATGCTGTTGTATCCAATGTCTCCCTAGACTTTTAGGAATGTGTCGGGTGAAGCCTACGGAAGGAGAACTGTTGTTGCAGATGGCGAAAAGCTACCGAGGCATCCGCGATCATCAAAAAACTAAAACAGGAGATGTGGGAATAAACTTTGACTTCAGTATTGGGTAATGATTAGTCTAAGACCTTATACATACATGTCTGCCTAAGGATCACTGAGATAAGCAAGGAAATTAAAAACAAATACCAGGAACAATTAAGCAGCTCAGACAATTGTAAACAATTCTATGTACTATATCTAATTATTGTAATCCACAATGTGAATGCTTACTATGTATGAAATTCTCAATAAAAGGGAGCACTAGAATTTGTTCTAGACTCCCATCCCGAGTACACCAGCCTCTGTGTCTCATTCTTTCCATGGGAGACCACCACATTAAACTAGAAGAAGAACAAGTTAAAGAAACTATGATTGCTTGGGGGAAGAATTTTGGATATGGGATTGATCATGAGAAATGGCAAAACTTGTGGTCTCAAAATTATAAAATGACAATGTCAACAGCATATAAAGAAAATTTGTATAAGGTGTTTTACAGGTGGCACTTTCCCCTGACAAGAATAGCAAGAATGTTCAAGAATAAATCCGAAAAATGTTGGAAATGTCATACCTGGCTCATATTACCATATGTGGTGGACTTGTGCAAATGCTAAAAAATACTGGACTAAAATCCACACGTGGTTGGAAAAAATGACAAAAAAGCATATAGATTTGAAACCAGAAATATTTTTATTGGGAATTTTACCTGAAATATATAGTAAAGACTTGAAATACCTGATTGTAAATGTATTAACAGCGTCTAGGATTGTATTTGCTAAAAACTAGAAAAATGAGAAAATACCATTACAGGACGAAATCATTAAGAAAATATTGGAATGTGCTGAAATGAGTAGATTGACATTTGAAATGAGAGAACAAGATGATAAACAATTTTATAAAATTTGGGATCTATTCTATCAATAGTTAGACAATAAAATATAGAAATGAAATATGTAGACTTTTAAAAAATAATAAATATATAAAGATGTATTCTTTTCTCATATCTACAAAATGATTCTAGGATAGATCTGGGACGATGATATGAATTGTTATAAAACAAATTAAGTAAAATATGATCATTTTTGAAAACATGAATGAATAAAAAGTATAGTCAAATGATAATGATATTAATGTATTTAATATATTGATTGAAAATACGAGATTATATACAATGTAATTGTAATTGAAGACTATGAAATGGAAGCACAAAACAATTTGTAAACCAACGGGCACACTGTATGTACATATATGGAAGAAGATTTGATGTTTTTATGTTTTGTTTGTTTATGTTTGTTTTAAAAAGCAATAAAAAAATTTTTTTAAAAGAACTTACTGTTAGACATGTGTTGTTAGGATAATACATAATAGTCCAAATATATGTATTTTTCTGTCCAGCAATTTATGATAGGTTTTTTTAAAAATAAAATTTTAAAGATGGACAATAAATAGAAATTCCTATAAAAATACAATACGGTTTCATTTCCTAACCATTCTATCATTAAAAAAAAAAAATTCTTTTAGCAGGCGTCAGCTATGGAATAATGATTCATCGCTGCCACATATCTGGGGAAAGTGGGAGGGGGGTGGTATTAATTGAATAGTTCTTAGCAGACAAAATAATATTCTTTTGATAATTCAAGGTTAAAGAATGCAGCGCAGAAAGAATTGGAACTTACTTTGGGATTGGTTCATGTGATGTGATGATGAGTAAAAAGGGGATGGTTATAGGTTGGGACATTGTGGGGAAGCTGGGAAACTTTTAGTTTCAGAATTCCACAGAATGTGCCAGATGCTATTCTAATAAAAGTACTTTGAGATTATGTTTGTCTTGGAGTTACTGACAGGAATGGATTTTCCCTGGAATGCTGACAGCAGGTTTATAACCAACCATGTGTCTTAACTGTTGATCTCTTAGTATTTCTGTAGAATAACTAGTAGTTCATCATGCATGTTAATGATAATGTCCTGTTTTAATCATTGTTAATATGTCCTTATAACTTTTTGAAATATATTTCAGTAAAAAGAATATATAAATATCCCTCTGGTAAAATTCAGCAGCACCTTTTGACAAGTTTATTTCTATTTATTTTTCTCTTCTTGCTTTCACTACACCTATTTCTTAATGAAAAAGGATGCTAGAACATCTGTAGGGGAAAACTTTTGTGAAAAGGTGGGTTATATTTTGTCCAAAAAATCAGGCTTTTATCTGTCTGTCTGCTGATATACAGTATTAACTATCAAATTTATTTCTCTGTTCTTCTCTTGTTGATTTTATTCTAAATCACCAGAAAATAAAAGGGTATCCAGTTGCTAAGAAAGAGGTAGTTAGTAAAATTACCAATCCTTTCCATGAATACTTTGTAAGCTTGGATGTTTTGAAATAGAATAGTGAAATAATGGTGAAATTTACCATTCTTATTTACCTAGGATTATGTAATCTTATCTAAAATTCTTTACTTTGGATTCTTTCAGGAGGAATTTGTCACTTTTTATCTCTGCTATTTATGCTTCCCTATACATTGCTGATTTCTCAATATACGCTTACTTTAAGTCTTAACCTTTTTCACATTTTTATGTGAAAAAATATTGTTAGAACATTAACTTTTAATGTCAGTTTTCTCTCCTGTATCTTGCTTTGTTTGTTTGCATTTTGACTCAAAGGCTTTTAGATGTGCTCAAAATATTTTGTTACTTGTGAAAAAAAGTTGAATAATGTTCACTTACTTGAAAGTTAATAAGACCCCCTTGAAGGTGATGGAGATGTGTCTGAATCTTGTTATCTGTGGGGAGTCCAAGCCAGTTGTTACTGACAAAATGGACAGGGTCCTTGGAACTATTACCGGAAGTTCTGCCACCTATATTCTGAATCCATGCCCATCCTGGTTGATTAAGGCCTCCTGGGAAATGGCATATGGTTGAGTCCAAGGAATGATCGATGTCTCTTTGTGGGAGAGATGATACAGCTGTCACTTGTCCTGGTACTCATCCTTTTGTTGGTACTTGATGCATCATGATAAGAAAAGGGTGGCGGCTGCGGAGTCAGCCATGCTGGGAAGATTGCTGCCATAAGAAAAGGGACAGATAGAAAGTTGTGCACCCCCTTCTCAAGAAGCCATCCTTGCACCCCATAGTATTGAACAATTTCTCCCTCAAGCCGCTCGGAGCATCCAGAGAGTGGGATGTGCTTCTGAGTCCTCTTCTTGCAGGCTGAGCTTTAGCTGAGGAAACGCTCCGCCCCCTCATGTGACTCCAAGTAGCGTTCCCCCAGTCTTTTGCTCAGCCTTGAAGAGTCAGGCTGCTGTTGGAAAGAGCTCCTTGGCTGATTCATACTACGTATATTATTCTGGCTATTTTCCTCATTTTTCAGGTCTGATATTTCCTTTCCTTCCTCCTGCGCAAAAGGTTGGGACTTAGGGGAAGTCTCCCCTCGCCCCTAGGGGCCGAGTGGGCGGGTTCGCAGTGCTTCGCGCGACCCCCCCATTATTAGATCGCGTCACTGCCTCCGCGCTGCCTTGTGGCACGCAACTTTTGCAGGATTCCCCTCCACCCTAAATGTCGACTGGGAGGGCTAGTCGCTCCTTAAGAGCACCAGGCATGCTGAGCTAACCGGACAAGCCCTCCTTGCCATCCCGAAGGCGCCCGACATAGCTCAGCTTGCAGCCGCCATCTTGGTGCTGCATCGTGGTCAGGCGCCATTTTTATTTCTGATTCTGCTGCTGCGGTGGAAGTAAACGTCCCAGACCCCTTGGGTCAAGAGTTAGTTGCTTTTAGTGATTCTCCGGGCTCGCTTTCATTGTTTCTGTTGGCCTCCCGCAGCCTCCATTGGGGCAAAGTTGCAGCCCCCCCCCTCCGGCTTGTTGCCTGGAGGCCTGCTGCCAGAGGCCTCTCTCCTCCTAGGCCTCAGGCGTTTATTTGATAAATCCGGCCTGTACTGTGGTAACTCTTTAGTTCCTTTCCTGTTATTGTTTATATTAGAAAAAAGAAAAAGAGAAAAGAGAAAAATTTACAGAAAAAAATATACATTTTTATATGTATATACATAGATAACCTTTACATGCAGATATCTATCTATCTATCTATCTATCTATCTATCTATCTATCTATCTATCCATCCATCCATCCATCCATCCATCCATCCATCCATACATACATACATACATACATACATACACACACCTTACTGCCGGTTATCACTGTACATATTAAATTCCAAAAGGGGGAGCGGGCCAGCTCAAGCCCCACTCAGGCCAGTTCCAGGCGAGCCAACTGCCCTTTGCTATTATTACTATTATTATTACTGTTATTATAATTATCAAAATGGCAGACGACAATCTCTCTAAACGACCTTCCTTGAAGGCTAAGGCAAAGTCCCACTACTTGCGCAGGCAGGACAAGGAACCTTCCAAGGCCTTCCAACGAGATGCCTTAAGGCGCCATAAGGCGTTGGAAAAGGAGTTTAATAGGCGATCAAGGGAGTCCCGCTCGGGGCCTCCAGCCCTTCCTTCTCCCACCCCCTCCACCTCTACTCAACCTCTTCCCCCTCCAGACCTGTCTTCCCTATCTAGGTGCAGCCGACTTCAGGGTCACTTGATCCCTGGGCCACCGACCAGACAGACCCCTGAAGGTACCTTTACACCTATGGCCGCTGGTCTGCATCAGGAAGAATCCTCTACATCTGAGGTTCCAGCCTACATCAAGGCTTGGATGGAATCGGCTATCCGCCAAGGCATTGCGGAAGACCTGCAGCACATGTCCAGATCAGGCTTCTCTTCACGGACTCCCGAGCACGACTCTTTATCCATCAGATCCCTTCCACAGCCAGATCCCCCGGTTGGTCAGGTACTCTCTCAGAGGGACAGCCCTCCTCCCGTAGGGGCCCAGGAGGAGGAGGAGGAAGCAGACTTTGGTGACTTCAGGGAAAAGGAAGAGAATTCCTGGATGGGATCCTCCCGTTATAGTGAGCCCCTCTCAGAGGCGGACCTCATAGAGGGGGAGATGTTGGAGGACGAGGGGGCTTCTCCTGACCAACCTGTATTCGGGGGGCTGTTCAAGCCACACTTGTTTAAATCCCTCCTCTTTAAAGCCAAGAATGTCTCTGGTCTTCTTCCCCAGTCTCCCTCTGATTTCCCCCCCGCCTCAGAGAGACCAGAGGACTCCATTTTCACAACCAGTGGTGGAGGCTGAGGTCATCCCGACCCCGCCCATCTTCGTAGACCTAGTGGCGAAGCAACTTGCTTCTACGGGAGCCCCCCCTACACCCTCTAACCAAGACAAGAGATTCTTTAATCTCAATTCGGCAATGTCCAGCCTTCAAAACATCCCGGAGGTTGATGATTCCATTGTGGGCCTTGCTTCCTCCTCTACCCCCAGTGAGCCCTTAGAGGCCTTGAAACCTGAGGACAAGCGGACGGAACTGGCGTTGCATTGGGCCCATCTATCCGACGCTTGGGCCATTAAATCGGCTACGGCCGCTTCATTCTTCACAAGGTCCTCTATCCGCTGGCTCCGGCAGCTGAGAGAACACGTCCCCGCGTCCAATGTGAGGGCGCACCAAGACATAGCGAAACTGGTGGCCGCAGCCGAGTTCTCATCTGACACCACTTACCAATCGGTAAAGTTCTCTTCCAGAGCGATAACGTCCCATGTCACAGCTCGCCGCCTTCTGTGGCTCAAGCACTGACAGGCGGATGTTAAAAATAAGGTCAAGCTGGCCACTACTCCCGTCAAGGGAGACAAACTGTTCGGCCTGGCCTTGGAACCCCTGCTGGTTGAGGGCCATAGCAAGAGGAAGTACCTGCCCTCCCTTTTTTGGAGGCCTGAGACAAGAGGCCCTCAGCCCTTTCGGAGGGGCTTCCCCCGCCCCTTCTACCCCCCCTTCCTGCCCAGATACCCGAGACTCCCTTCCTTCCGGTCTCAGAACCGCTCGGACTCAGGCGACAGAAGCAAACGGGGCGGCAACTATAAGAGGCCCTTTAGGGGATCGGGGGGGAAGCCCTACCACCGACCCAGATAGATCTTCTTCCTCCCTCCCCATCGGTGGCCGCCTCAGACACTTCGCTGCTCAATGGGACAAATCCACATCCGATGCATGGGTTAGGGACACCGTCAGGTTTGGTCCCGCCCTTGAGTTCCAGTCCGCCCCCGCTGATTTCTTCATGACATCCCCCACCTCAAGAGATCCCGCCAAACGTGCACTAATGGATGCAGCCATCCAACACCTGCTTGACACTCAGGCCATTCAACCCGTTCCACTGGCCCAGAGGGGACCAGGATTCTACTCCCATCTCTTCGTGGTGCCCAAGCATTCTGGGGGATGCAGAGCTATATTAGATTTAATACGGCTAAACCGCTACCTTATCCAGCGCAAATTCAAATTGCAATCGATTCTCTTGGGTACCAGGCGGAGTGACTGGTTATCCTCCATAGATCTCTCGGAGGCATACCTACATATTCCAATCCGGCCCTCTCACCACAAATTCCTTAGGTTCTGGTATAATAACCTTCACTATCAATACGTGGCCCTCCCCTTTGGTCTGGCCTCGGCCCCCAGGACCTTCACTAAGGTCCTCGCGGCCCTGGCGGCTCACTTCAGGAGCGTTCCTGTCCGCCTTCACTGCTATTTGGACGATATCCTTATTCTCTCCCCGTCCAAGACCCAGGCAGTCAGGGACACCAGAGCCACCCTCTCCGCTCTACTGGCACATGGGTTCCTCGTCAATTAGCAAAAGAGTCAACTGACCCCATCCACCCGAATCACCCACTTGGGAGCCATAATTGATTCAGTTACAGAAAAGGTCTTCCTCTCTTTGGAGAGGTTCCTCAGCATTCAAGCTCCAGTCAAACAGATTAGGCTATCAAGGAGGGTGGCATTACTTGACCTGTCTAAATTATTGGGTAAGATGGTTCATGCATCTCAATTATTCCCTGGGCCCGTTTACACAGCAGATCCCTTCAGTGGTTCCTGCTCCCATTCCAAAGATCCGGAAGAAGCAACTCAAAGTCCAGAGTCAAGGTGCCTCCAGGGGTCCTCACGTCTCTCCTCTGGTGGACCAACCCCGCCATCAGCAGGGGCCACCTCTTCTCAGAACCTCAGCGGCTAACCCTCACCACGGACACCAGCCTTCCGGTTGGGGCGCTCACGTCAACTCGCTCTTGGCACAGGGCAAGTGGTTGCTAATCGAGCAAAGATGCAGCATCAACTGGCTGGAGCTTCATGCCATCCATCTGGCCCTGCGCAGATTCCTCCCCCTGGTCCGCGAACGTCACGTCCTTATTCTCACGGACAACGTCACGGCCAAAGCCCATATCAACAGGCAAGGAGGCACCCAGTCTATTCAGTTGATGAGGGAAGCCGAGCGTCTCTGCCGTTGGGCAGAATCCAACCTCCTCTCACTAAAAGCCGAGCACATCTCTGGAATCTCCAACATCCAGGTGGATTGGCTGAGAAGGGCCACCATGGACCAAGCAGAATGGCGTCTCCATCCATCCCTATTCAAGGAGGCATCCAGAATATTCGGCCTCCCAGGGTGGATCTCTTCGCCTCCCCGTCCAACGCACAGCTTCCACGGTTTTTCTCCAGGTACCCGTCTCACGGGTCGGAGAACCACAACGCGCTACGCTGCCCATGGCCCCCAGGGCTCCTATATGCCTTCCCTCCGCTGCCGCTAGTTCCCAGAGTCATACAGAAACTCATTCACGAGAAGGCAGACCTGCTCCTGGTGGCTCCTTATTGGCCCAGGCGACCGTGGTTCGTGAACCTCCGCAATCTTTCAGTAGCGCCCCCATGGAGGATCCCCCCGGACAGGGTCTCCCTCTCTCAGGGGCCCCTTCTCCATCCGGAGCCCCAATGGCTCCAGTTAGCCGTCTGGAGGTTAAACGGATCCATTTGACAAGAGAAAAATTCTCCAGTCAAGTAATCGACACTATTTTGGCCGCTAGGTGACCCTCCACCATATGAATTTAGGATGCCATTTGGAAGGGCTTTTGCAAGTGGTCTAGTGGGTCCCAAGTTGACCCCCTCTCTCCTCTATTGCGCAGGTCCTGGAATTCCTTCAAGAAGGCCTACGTAAAGGGCTTGCCCCTAACACCCTGAGACGGCAGGTCGCTGTCCTCTCAACCATTGTCTCTTGTGATAACTTCAGTTCCCTCTCTCATCACCCCCAGCTTAGGGCTTTCCTCAGGGGCGCCACCAACTTGTGACCTCCGACTGTTCACAGGTTCCCCACATGGGACCTTTCGCTTACAAGGCACCCGTTTGAACCTCTGAGGGAGTCCTCCCTTCAATTTCTATCATTTAAGGTAGGTTTTCTAGTGGCCATTACTTCTGCTCGTTGAGTCTCGGAAATAGCAGCATTGTCAATCAGAAATGATTTATGCGTATTCCACGTTGATCGGGTGGTCCTTCGCCCCGACCCCACCTTCTTATCCATGGTTAACTCACCCTTCCACAGGTCTCAGGAACTGGTCCTCCCAAACTTTTGCCCCAGACCCTCGAGGGACAGGGAAACCCTTTGGCACACCCTGGATGTTAGAAGGGCCTTGCGCATATACATTAAGCGCACACAACCCCTGAGAAGATCAGAATCCCTCTTCCTCTCCTTTCAGCCCAGGACACTGGAGCTCAAAGTCTCTCCCTCAACCATCAGTCACTGGATCAGGGCGACTATCGCCAGGTGCTACCTATCACAATCTCTGCTCGCATCTGGTGGAATAACCGCTCATTCCACCAGGAGTGCAGCTACTTCGGCAGCTTGGGCCACGCAAGCCCCAATCGCTGACATTTGTCGGGCAGCCACTTGGGCCTCTCCGTCCCCATTCATCAGCCATTACAAAATAGACTTATACGCCTTAGCGGAGGCCTCTTTTGGCTGACAAGCCCTACAGAGGGTCATCAGTGACCCAGAGGGGCTTCCGGCCCAGACGGAGTCCCACCCGTAGGACAGCCAAGCTTTGGTATGTCCCACTCTCTGGATGCTCCGAGCGGCTCGAGGGAGAATGGGCGTTGGTTCTTACCTGATACCCCCCTTCTCGGCGAGCCGCGAGGAGCATCCAGCCCCACCCTAACTCCTCCATCTGGGGGGTACTCTAGTTTCAGCCAAGGAGCCAATAGTTGATTAGAAGAATTTCATAACCTTTCTTCTCGTTATCGCAAAAAACTGGGGGAACGCTATTTGGAGTCACGTGAGGGGGCGGAGCATTTCCTCAGCTAAAGCTCAGCCTGCAAAAAGAGGACTCAGAAGCACATCCCACTCTCTGGATGCTGCTCGCAGCTTGCCGAGAAGGGGCGTATCAGGTAAGAACCAACGCCCATTTTGTCCAGTCTCCAATCTTCCTTTTGGGGGGAAGTTTGTTGAAGGGTGGTTGATGCACAACTACAAAGGGCTTTGGATGAAGTGAATTATTTGGACCTTTTCAGTTGGCTTCAGGTCAGAACACAGCACTGAAATGGCATTTGTCACACTTGTTGATGACCTTTGTGGAGGGCTTGAAATAGAGTTGGTATGACTCTTCTGGCCCACCTGGATCTTGTAACAACTTCCAATATCATCAATCTTGCTATTTTTCTGGATTGGCTATGAAAGTTGGGAGTATGAGACACTGGTGATTCTTCTCCTTTCTCTGGCTGGTCTTGGTGTTGATATGGAAAGAATGGTTGAATCCTAGGCCCCTTCAATGTGAGTGAGCTTCTGAAGACCTGGCTTTTCCCTCAACTACTGGGATAAGATTAAATGATTGTGCATTAAAAGTTTGATTTGGCACCAGACTTTTTTGTTTTTAATGTTTTAATGTATTTGATTTTATAATGTTAATATTTTTGTACAGTGGTACCTCGGGACTTATTGTTAATTGGTTATGGAAGCTGTGATGAATACTAAAAACAAGGAATGCCAAACAAACCACATGATTTACCACATGACCCTTTGTTTTGGCTAGGAAGGATTTTCTGTTTTTCCTTTTCTTATGTCAGCAACTTTCCCAGGATGGCCAACTTCCTGTCCATTCTCCACACCTGTCGCCCTTTTCCTATCACAGCTCATCAAGTACCAAAAAAGGATGAGTATTAGGACTATGTTTTTACATCAAAATGTGTCAAGTACTAAATTCTATGAGTTTTGAAGCAGTTGAGTACCAAGGTACCATTGTATGTTGTTTTAATTTAGAGCTGCCCAGAGTTGGTTATAAGATGGGCAGCTATATAAATTTTATAAGTAAATTAACGTAGCATAAAGTGCTAAATTAAATAATTCTAAGTTGACTAAAAGATAGATCCTGGTCTACTTAACTATGTCTAATGGAGCACTGCAAGGAAAGGAACACTATGCAAAAAATATTCAAGGATAGCTTCTTAAGTACCGTATATACTTGAGTATAAGCCGAGTTTTTCCAGCCCATTTTTTGTGCTGAAAAAAAACGCCCTCGGCTTATACTCGAGTCAGCCGCTACGGCACCATGCCTGGCCTGCGCTGGCGTGGCTGCAACCGATCGCGCCTCCAGGGCAGCATCGCCGCCGCGGCTGTCTACCCGCTGAGGGCCACACAGGGGACCCCAAGCGGCCTCTCCTTCCCCATTAACGGGCGCCCGGGGCCTCCGCGAGCTCCTGCGTTGCACGCTTCCAGCTTCGCCAAGAAGCGAAGAGCTGCTCCGGGGGCAGCGAGACAAAGTGCCTGGCTGTGCCATGGTGGGAACCCCCCAGAGCAGCTCTTCGCTGCTAGGGGAGGGGGCGGGGGAGGCTGCCTGAGCCTGGCGACCCCAAGTGGCCTCTCCTTCCCCATTAACGGGCACCCGGGGCCCCTGCGAGTTCCTGTGTTGCGCGCTTCCAGCTTCGCCAAGAAACCGCCAGGCTCAGGCAGCCTCCCCCGCCCCCTCCCCTAGCAGCGAAGAGCTGCTCCGGGGGCAGCAAGACAAAGTGCCTGGCTGCGCCGTGGCGGGAACCCCCCGGAGCAGCTCTTCACTGCTAGGGGAGGGGGCGGGGGAGGCTGCCTGAGCCTGGCGACCCCAAGCGGCCTCTCCTTCCCCATTAACGGGCGCCCAGGGCCCCTGCGAGCTCCTGTGTTGCGCGCTTCCAGCTTCACCAACAAACGGAGCTGCAAATCTGGTAATCGTTTGCGGAGCCTCGGCACGAACCCCTTTCCCCGCACTCCCCCCCCGCACTCCTCTGGCGGCAGCAGGCGGAGAAAGCCCCGCTTCCCCCTGGCTTTGATGGCACGCGTGAGTTGGCTTCCCACTCTTTTTTTTTTAACTCTCTTCCTCCTCCTCCTCCTCCTCCTCTCCTCTGCCCTTGTTGTCTGGTCTTCCCTAAGGAAACTCGAGGGCTCACACTTCCAGGTGTTTCTCCCTGTCTTTCTCCCTGTCAATGATCTTTTCTTCCCTTCCCTTCTCTCAGCCCCATCCTCCTTCACCTTTGTCACCACAATCCTGAACAGATGAAGTTTGTACTTCTCAAGAAAGGTTGGATGTTCCTTTTGAGGAGGGAACCTAGTGTGACATCTGTATGTTGACCTACTATTGAGCCATTGCATGTGTGCACATGCAATGGAGGCATGAGGGAGAGCTGTGAAAGAGATGGTGGCTCTCCAAAACAGGATGTACATGCAGCACATACACATGCTTTTTTCTTGCAAGGGAGAGAGTGACTCTGTTTGGACATACAGATGATGAGGAGGAATCCAGTTTTGAAGGATTTTAACTCTTGTGTTTTAGCTTGGTTGCTGATTGAGCTAAGGTTTTTGTACTTTTAAGTTATTGTTGATACCATATTGGTTTTGTTGGCTCTCTTTTCCACTTACAGAGCTAGTTTACTGTTTTTCTTTGAAATAAATATTCAAAAACATTTAACCTACTGATGCCTCAATTCATGTAATTTTATTGGTATCTATTTTTATTTTTGAAATTTACCAGTAGCTGCTGCATTTCCCACCCTCGACTTATACTCGAGTCAATAAGTTTTCCCAGTTTTTTGTGACAAAATTGGGTGCCTCGACTTATATTCGGGTCGACTTATACTCGAGTATATACTAGTTTGTGATTAGTTGACATTTGTAAATGGTTTCAAAAAACAAGTGACTTCAATCACTGAATGAAGGTTGATGATTTTGTAGCAGTCATTATGTTGGGATGAGACAATTTGAAACTTGCAGGAACTTGTTTTTTTTTTTTTAATATAGCCCTGAAGGCTGCCAGTTGAAGCCAGTTGCTGAATACTTATTCAGGCATGTAACCATATAAATTTAAAAATATGGAATTTCTGAGCACACATTCTAATACAGAAATCAGATTTTAGTATCAGTACCAAGACTAAAATGATATTCATGAAAAATCTACTCTTGGTCTACCCGATCACCAGTATTTCTCTAATCTAAAGTAATTAAATTTAGGGAGAATGAATTCATTTAAGTATTGCTATTATTAGACAATGAAAAGCACAAAACCTGATCAAACTGTTGCAGAACATTTAGAGACATATCAATACATTTACATCTACTTACTTTTAGATTTACAATACATTACAGTATTGTTCATTATTTTGTTGAAAGAACGACATTGAAATTAATGTATAGATAAATTACTGCAACAGTTTAGAAAATGAAAAAGAATTGGAAAGATATTTGGGGGAAGTGTAAGGACATGTAGAATAGTATGAATAATAGTAAAATATAGGAAATTAATTGTAAAATATTTTCCCTAAGTGCTGGGATACTATTATGACTGCACATATAGAAGTTTGACTTGTTACCAGGTTTTTGTTGTTAATGTTTTAATGTATTTAGTTTTATATTTTTACTATGATTTTATATGTTGTTTTAATTTTTGATTGGGAGCTGGTTAGAAGATGGGCTATAAATGTTTTAAATAAATAAAAAATATTAAGGAAATACTAAATTTAAATATAACGAAGAACATGAAGAAACAATTATGTGAGAATATTATTGTAAAGAAAAGGAGACTCATAAAATACATGTGACAATGCCACTTTATTGTAATTCCAATAACAGAATCAAAGTTGTAATGCCTAAAAGGTTATTTTGTATATGATATTGTTATGGCCAGTTTATGCATACAATAAATTGTCTAATTTAGGTTACTAAAAGTGGGGGGGGAATATTTTGACCATACATGGATGTTTATTATATATTTAAAGCAAATATTTCACTTGTAAAATAAAAGGGTGCTTAAGATTATCAGCAGTAAAATTATAAATTATCAAATTATGATTACAACACTAAAATAACTCAGAGAGAAGTTAATAGTTCCCCTTAAAATAAAACTCACATCAGCTTAAAAGCAAGAAAGTTTTCTGTATAAATGTGCTTTATTCTTCAACAGAAGGATTACATAGATGGAGCCTAGACTTCCTTGACTGGGAATAAAATAAAAACCATTTGACAAGTGGGCAACCATATAAATGGATGGATGGATGGATGGAAGGATGGATGGAAGGAAGGAAGGAAGGAAGGAAGGAATAATGTAGTATTGATCATTAATGAAAATTCCAAAATCCAAGGTCATACAGGATATGTATTGGGACCAGCCTAATGTATAAAATTGTTTCAAGATTTCTAAATTTCTTCATTAAGCAAAGTTTTATTTAAAAGTTGTTGTGGGAAAGAAGGGAGGACTTGACTTTCTTTGGAAATCATGAAGTTTGCATATCCAATTATAAAAAAAATAGTGGAAAATGATTCCTAAATATAATGATTTAGTTTTGTCTCCAAGTTTAATTAAAAAAGAGGTTGGACACGTGGTTGGTTTGGTTTTTTTTTCTTTTTGCAGCTAGGGCAAAAGTGCTATAGATCATATTATCAAAGATTTTAAATAATTATGCAAGATATTGACTTTACATCATACTAAAATGTGAAATATGGTGGAAAGCAACAGAATCTCTCCAAATAATTGCAGGAAATGCCTATATTGGTATTACTGATTTAAATATTCAACAAGAGTGTCTATTCATTAAAAATACTATTATGTTATACTATATTTAAAATAACATTTTAGAAATCAAAGTATGAAATCCATGTGTAATTTATCTTGTTCCTAATAGCTGTTGAGATTGTTCAATAGGCAGACTGCAAAAGTGGGAAAATATCAGTGTTTGCTTGTTTGCTTTTCCAAAAGTATCAACAGAAATATTTTCTGCTTAAATATCAAAGTTTTAATTTGGCTATCATAACTTATATACATGAACTGTTTTAATGTCATCTAAATTGGTGCCTATTTGTTCTGTGTCTCCTAATCTGATATCAAGTTCTAGAGTCTATTGTGTCACAGTGTATCCTAACTTTTTCTGTTTTTATCATAGCATACCTCTCACAATGAAGGACGACAGGAAATTTCCTCCCGAACTAGTCGGTCTGGGGCTCGCTGTAGGAATTCTATAGCTTCCTGTGCAGATGAGCAGCCTCATATTGGGAATTACAGACTCCTTAAGACAATTGGAAAGGGAAATTTTGCAAAAGTGAAACTGGCCAGACACATCCTTACTGGCAGAGAGGTAAAGTCTTGTACTAGCATTTTTTTAAAAAAATTGCAAGATAAATTTCCTAATACAATAATTTTTAATAATTAAAAAAATATGAACTTTGCATAAATTTAACAGGATGTTTTTTCTGTATAATCAATACTAACGAAGTCTGTTAGCAGTACAACTAAAAGGTTGATTAAATGTTGCTAGATTAAACTGTGGTTGTTGTTCAGTCACTAAGTCTTTATGACCCCATGGACCATAGCACATCCTTCACTGTCTCCTGGAATTTGTCCAAATTCATGTTCATTGCATCAGTGACACTATCTAACCAACTCATCCTTTGCTGTCCCCTTCTCTTTTTGCCTCCAATATTTCCCAACATCAGGGTCTTTTCCAGTGAATCCTCTCTTCTCATTAGTTGGCCAAAGTATTTGAGCTTCAGCTTCACTATTTGTTTTCCAAAGTATAGTCAGGGTTGGTTTTCTTTGGGATTCACTGATATCCTTGCAGTCCAAGGGATTCTCTAGAGTCTTCTCCAACACTAAATTCAAAAGCATCAATTGTTCAGCACTCAGCCTATGTTCCAACTGTCACAGCCATACATTATTACTGGGAAAACCATATCTCGACCTTTATTGGCAAGGTGATGCTTTTTAATATGCTGTTTTACCATAGCTTTCCTCCCAAGAAGCAAACATCTTTTAATTTCACCACTGTGGTGGGCATCTGCAGTGATCTTGAAGCCCAAGAAAGTAAAATCTGTCATTTCTTCAATTTCTTCCCCTTCTATTTGCTAGGAAGGGAAAGGATGCCATGACGTTAGTTTTTTTTAATACTGAGTTTCTAGCCAAATTTTGCACTCTTATCTTTCACCCTCATCAAGAGGCTCTTTAGCTCCTCTTCACTGTCTCCTATTACAGGGGTCTCCAACCTTTTAGACCTCAGGGACCACCAAACTAATAATTTTAAATCCCGCGGACAACTAATATGAACCTAGCATGCCGCTCGCTGAAGTGCCTGGACTCCCACTGACAGGATGGGGTCCTTCAGGGCACTTAGCTTGGCTGCCTGTTTCTGCAACCTTAAATACTCAAAGAGTCATTTGGACCCGTTTCCCACAGAAAACAAAACACCAGGATCTCTCATCTTTCTTTCTTTCTCTCTCTCTCATCTCTCTTATCTCTCTTATTTCTCTCATCTCTCTCTTCCCCCCCTTTCTCCGGGGTGGGGGGAAAGGAGCCTCTGAACTGCTGCTGGGTGGTGGGAATCTGATGTCCGGATGCCAACGAGCCACGTGCTGAAGACCAGATGGCTGGCGGGGTGGGGCAACAAGGGTGATACCAGTGGCAGATGGATTGATGCATGTGGGAGATCGCGCCATCAGAGATCTTCCCGGGTGTTCCCTGGCCTGTAAGGAGTGGGGGGTGGGGGGAAAGGAACCTCTGAACTGTTGTGTTTCATCCAGCTTCTGTGCATTGAGCAGGCCGAGCGACTGCCAGCGATGCCCTCAAGTGAAGATGTTGCAAGGGGGAAGCCCAACCCTTCCTTTCAGGAGCTGCAAAGTGCTCATTGCCCCTCTGGCAGCTGCCAAGCCATCTGCCACCGTGCTTCCTCCTCGCCAGAAGCACTCACGGCCAGAGGGAAGGAGAAGGCTGGGTGGCTGCCAGAGGGGCGGTGAGCGCTTTACAGCTCCTGAGGGGAGGGGTCAAGCCTCCCCCTCTCAACATCTTCACTTGAGGGAATTGCTGGCAGCCATTCGGCCTCCTCGATGCACGGAGGCAGGACGCAACACCAGTTCAGAGGTTCCTTTCCCCCCACCCCCACCCCCTCGCAGGCCAGGGAACACCCAGAAAGGGCTCCAATGCTGCAATCTGCATGCTACTTTCCCTCCCTGCACGCATCAGTCCATCCACTGCTGGTATCACCCCTGTTGCACTGCAGACCACCCAAATTTTCTCACAGACCACCAGTGGTCCGCGGACCATCAGTTGGCGACCTCTGTCCTGTTAGAGTGATATTGTCTGCATATCTGAGGTTGTTGATATTTCTCCCTGTGATCTTAATTCCAGCTGGTGATTCATCCAGCCCAGCATTTCACAAGATGTACTCTGCATGTAAGTTAAATAAGCAGGGTAACAATATATAGCCATGTCACACTCCTTTCTCTATTTTGAATCAATCAGTTGTTCCATGTCCAGTTCTAACTGTTGCTTTTTGATCCACATAGAGGTTTCTCAAGAGACAAGTAAGTTGATCTGATACTCCTATCTATTTAAGAACTTGCCACAATTTGTTGTGATCCACACAATCAAAGGTTTTAGCATAATTAATGAAACAAGTAGATGTTTTTCTGGAACTTCCTTGCTTTTTCCATAATCCAGCAAATTTTGGCAACGTTATCTCTAGTTCCACTGCTTCTTCAAAACCCAGCTTGTACTTCTGGTAGTTCTTGGTTCACATATTGCTGAAGCCTAGGTTTTGAGTATAACCTTGCTAATGTGTGAACTGAACTCAATTGTACGGTAGTTTGAGCATTCTTTGGAATTGGCCTTCTTTGGGATTGGAAAGTTAACTGATCTTTCCCAGTCCTATGGCTACTGTTGAGTTTTCCAAATTTGCTGGCATATTTAGATTTTTAAATAGTTCAGTTGGAATAGCATCAACTCCAGTAGTTTTGTTGTTGGTAATGCTTCCTAAGACTCGCTTGACTTTGTACTCTAAGATGTCTGATTCAAGGTGAATGATCACACCATTGTGGTTATCAGGGGCATTAAGATCTTTCTTGTATAGTTATTCTGGTTATTTTTGCCACTTTCTCTTAATCTCTCTGCTTCTCTGCCCATCTTTGCACAAAACATTCCTTTGATATCCCCAATTTTCTTTAAGGGATCTCTAGTCTTTCTCATTTTATTTCTTCCTCTATTTCTTTGCATTGTTCATTTAAGAAGGCTTTCTCCTTGCTATTCTCTGGAAAACTGTATTCACTTGTGTATATCTTTCCTTTTGTTCCTTGCCTTTTGCTTTCCTTCTTTTGTCAGCTATTTATAAAGCTTCATCAGACATCCACTTCAATGTCTTGTATTTATTTTTCTTTGTGATGCTTTTAGTTGCTGCATCTCGTATATTGTTACAAATCTCCATTCCTAGTTCTTCAGGCACTCTGTCTACCAGATCTAGTCCCTTAAATCTATTCATCACCACAATTGTTTATTCATAAGAGATATGCTTTATGTCATACCTGAATACCTTGTTGTTTTCCCTATTTTCTTCATTTTAAGCCTGAATTTTGCAATAAGAAGCTCATGATCCAAGCCACAGTCAGTTCCAGGTCTTGTTTTTATTGACTGTAAAGAGCTTCACCATATCTTTGGCTGCAAAGTACATAATCATTCTGATTTCTGGCAATGTCCATGTGCAGAATCTGCTCTTCAGTTGTTGGAAAAGAGTATTTGCTATGACCAGCATGTTCTCTTGACTAAACTCTAACAAAATAAAATTTACTAGCCTTTGCCCTGTTTCACTTTGTGCTCCAAGGTCAAACTTCCTTGTTATTTCCATTACCTTTTGATAATGTACCTCCTACTTTAGCATTCCAATCTCCGATGATGAAAAGGGCATCTTTTTTTGGTATTAGTTCTGGAAAGTGTTGTAGGTCTTCATGGAACCAGTCAACCTCAACCTCTTCATCAGTGGTTGGGAATAGGCTTGGATTGCTGTGATGTTGAATAGTTTGCCTTGGATTCAAACCAAGATCATTTGTCATTTTTGAGCTTGTACCCCAGAAGTACTTTTCCCACTCTTTTATTGAGGGCTACTCCATTTCTTCCAGGGGATTCTTACCCACAGTAGTAAATAATGATCATCAGAATTATATTTGTCCATCCCATCCACTTTAGTTCACTGATTCCCAAGATGTCAATGACCAATCTTGCCCTCTTTTGTTTGATTCCATCCAGCTTATTTTGATTCATAGATCTTACATTCAAGGTTCCTATGCAATATTCTTTATAGTATCTGACTTTCTTTTCACCATCAGATACATTCACAGCTTTGGTTTTTTCAGCTTTGGTTCAGCTGCTTCACTCTTTCTGGAGCTACTTGTAATCACCCTATACTTTTCCCCAGTAGCATATTGGACACCTTCCAACCTGAGGGACTCATCTTCTGACATCATATCTTTTAACCTTCTGATACTGTCCTTGGGGTTTTCCTGGCAAAGATGTTAGAGTTGGGTTGCCATTTCCTTCTCCAATGGACCATAGTTTGTCAGACCTCTCTCTATGACCTATTCATCTTGGGTGGCCCTGCACAATACAACTAATAGCTTTATTGAGCTGCACAAGCTCCTTTGCCATGAGAAGGCAGTGAACCAAGAAGGAGAATGATTAATTAAATTAAAATTAAATTAAAGTAAATTAAAACTAAATTAAACTAATAAAAATTAATGTTCTTGGAAATCCCAATAAATTTCCTTCCTGCTGTGTATGACTAGGAAAAGCAAAGTTTATTTCAAGAGCCAATGATACAGAGTATAGCACAGATATGCCAATGCTGAATCTGAAGAATTTTTCCTACGTCAGATCCAAATCCAATACTATATTTTATTGGCTAATTAAGGACTGAGCCTTTTCAGCCTGAACTTAAAATGATTTTATAGTACTAATAAAAAAAAATGTAACTCAGGGTTGACATGAGGAGTCCTTGGTGTTCTCTGAGTTTGCTTGTTTTCTTACAGATATTTCATTATCCAAATTAGGTAATATCATCAGTGCTAATGATGATGTTACCTAGTTTGGGTAATGAAATGTATGCAAGAAAACAAACAAGCTCAGAGAGCACCAAGGAACTCTCCTGATTTAATAGTCTTTTATTAGTCACTCGTTATGCAGCAATTTATCTTGCGTTTCGCAGGAATATGTACATTTTGAAATAACTTTGAACATAATTGTAAAAAAACTCTAAAAACAGACAGATATGCAACATTCAAAATTTCTTTCTGCTGTTTCTTTTGTAGGTTTAGAGTCATCCATCTTTAAATGGGCGACTTTTGATTACATTTACTATTTTTGTGATGCCATTTGGAAGGACAAATTCCTTTAAACATGTTTTTAGAGGCAATCTCTTTACTCAATGTATCTTACAGCAATAGCACTTACATTTATAAACAGCTTCATAGTGCCTTACAGCCCTTGCTAAGCGGTTTACAGAGTCAGAATATTTCCCCAACAATCTGGGTCCTCATTTTACCGACCTTGGAAGGATGGAAGGCTGAGTCAACCTTGAGCCTGGTGAGATTCGAATTGTCAGATTGCAGGCACCATGGCTCGTATGTCTTCAAGTAGAACATAATGTTGAGATGATACACTTTGAAGCTTGACAAATAGATTTAGTAGTCTTAGCTAATGCCTTTTATTAATGAAAAGGTCATTTGGAGATTTTTGCCAGAAAATTACAACCAAAGGAGATCTAAGTAGAAAGGAATGAAAGAAAACAGAAAAGATAATACAAATCATATGACAAATCAGGTAAACTTTTTTTGTTTAAGAAAAATTAAATGAAAATAAGTATTACTGTTCACTGCTAGTTATTATAGAAATATAGTAATACTGTTTTCAAAAAGAAAACAGTATTTGAAGCAAACAGCTGTCTTTTTATACCAGCTGATGTTTCCAAGCAGTTCTGTTACACAACTCAGTGAATTATGTTAGAGCAGTGATGGCTAACCTTTTCAGTAGCAAGTGCCCAAAGCGCGCGCACACACGCGCACCCCCACATGCATGTGACCTCCCACACTCTGTCATACAGGCACAACCTCCACACATGCACCCCGCCCATGTGCGTGTGACCTCTGTGTGTGTGCCCCGCCTCCCCCATGTATGCACCACAGAGATCCAAGGACCAGCTAGCCACTGGGAGGCACATGCACACAGCTGAACTGGGGCAAGGGCTCACATGCCCACAGAGAGGACTCTTCATGCCATCTCTGGCACGCATGCCATAGGTTTGCCATCACAATGTTAAGGTGAATTCAGTCTGAAGACACATAAAGCTGTAATTCAATAAGGATATTATAAACACCTAGTTCAAAGTAGTAATGTACTGTCCAAATGTATTTTTATTTTTATTTCATTATTAAATTTATATGCTGCCCAGTTTCCAAAAGCTCTCGATATCTGTATTGGACATGATGTTGAATCAGGGGAATGAGGCTTACATGAAGAGAGATTTGAAAGCTGGTTGATTGATTCTTACCAGCAACTTAGACAAGAAAAAAATAGAATTCAGAATTTTGAGGTCCACTGTGATTTAATTTGACCACTTAAAATGTTCATGTTTGGCACAACGAAAGTCATGATTGCAGAGTATTCATGATGTTGAAGAAGTGTATAAATATATTTCTTCTTATCAGAATTCTAGATTCAACAAATTATATGTGTCTGTGGAAAGAGAGATTCAAGAGATCACTTTCTGTGTACTGGATAACAACTTGAGCGTCCACTGTTAGTAACAAAACCTGTCGTCACTGCAGAAGAAATATTGCAAATATTGATTGTGGACTGTATTTAGAAGGGGGATTTGAAGAAAGGTTCTGTTATAAACTCTCTTTAGAATCTATGAGTTGTTTTCCTTTCTGTTATCCTTGTCATCTCTATTCTTCATTTTTGTCTTGTTGTATATCTTGTCTTTTAACGTTTTAAACTACCATATATACTCGAGTATAAGTCGACCCGAATATAAGCCGAGGCACCTAATTTAACCACAAAAAAACTGGGAAAACTTATTGACTCGGGTATAAGCCGAGGGTGGGAAATGCAGCAGCTACTGGTAAATTTCAAAAATAAAAATAGATACCAATAAAAACTTTCACTAGGACAGTTTAAAATAAGTTTGATGTTCACAATTTCCTCTTTGAAAGAGACCAGAAAATAGGGAACAAGAAGATGAAGAAAAAGAAGTGTGTTTTTTCACACTTTTCACACTGCAGTGAACAAAAATGGCATCATAGGAACAGGCTTATTCTCAGTCCAAAGGTTTGTTTCTGATTTCTTCCCTGATTTAAGGGAAATTTGGGAAACGATCTCACTATCTTGAAAGGTTTAATTGATTCACTAACCCAAAAGATGATGATGATGATGACAGTGGGAGGCAGGAGTCACTCTCTCCCTTGCAAGAAAAAAGCAAGAGCCGTTCTTATGATCTCTCCCTCTCTCTCTCTCTCCCCATAATACAGTCAAGCCCTTTCCAGCACGCGCGATCTGCCTTCGCCACTTTGCACCTTGCAAATGCAAAATCCTGGGGTTTTTGCATTTGCAAGGTGCAAAGAGGCGGGGGTGGATCCCGCGTGCTGGAAAGGGCTTGACTGTATTACGGGGAGAGAGAGAGAGAGAGGGAGAGATCATAAGAACGGCTCTTGCTTTTTTCTTGCAAGGGAGAGAGTGACTCCTGCCTCCCACTGTCATCAACATCTTCTTTTGGGTTAGTGAATCAATTAATTTGGGAAATGATCTCACTATCAGAAAACAACGCGAGCCGCCACCATCACCTCCTCCTCCCAAGTGGACTGAAAGCAGCTGGAGCTGAGGAAACGAAGCTGAGTGGAGCCGAAGCAACCTCGGCTCACGTTGTTTTCTCAGCCTAGAGAAAGGGGAAGGGGGCTCATCTGGACCAAGGGTGAGTCTCCCCCTCAGTTTCCCCTGAAGGTTCTTCTGTCGCTTTTGCCTTCTCCCTACATCTTCCCTCTGTTAAAATCCCCCACACACACACACACACACTTATTTTCGGTCGGATAGATTTAGTGTCTGAGCATTCTCACATGGCAGTGGGTCTTCCCCCCCCCCTAAAAACAGTTAAAAAAAGAAAAAACAATACATCCTCAAGCAAGAACTTTTCTGCTTCTGATTACCCCCATGCTTAAAAGTTGCAAAGGAAACACGGAAGCAGGGAAGCAGCTTCGGAGCTCCACACCATTTTTTTTTCAGAGGGGAATCTGACTCGAGTATAAGCCGAGGGGTTTTTTTTCAGCACAAAAAATGTGCTGAAAAACTCGGCTTATACTCGAGTATATATGGTATTTGTAAACTGCCCAGAATCACTGGCAGCTAGGTGTCATATATATTCAATATATCATCACCCACTATTACTTTTAATTTTTTTTAAACAAAATTTTATTAAATAAATTATTTAAAACGTTGGACCTGGCGTGATCGTTCCGACCATCTTGTTTGTCATACATATGGCATAGAATACATATTTTATATACATATCTATATTTATACATCTGTACATTTATGCAGTGGTTTCCAATTCTAGTCATCCACTCTGCCAACCCTATTCTCTTTTAATTCTAGATCTTCTTTTTTCCCCACCATTGATAAAATTTATCCCATACTTTTTAGTATTCTATATCTTTATCTTTCATCTCTAAAGTTAGTTTATTCATCTCAGTGCATGTCCATATCTTTTTTATTACATCATTTTCATCAGGAATTTCTTTGGCTTTCCACTTTTGAGCAAAAGTTAATCTTGCTGCCATAATCACATGTATCATTAAATAGATCTCTTCTTTATTGTATCTTTCTGTTTGTATTCCACTTTATACCCTGCCATTATTACTATTACTATTGACATTACATTGATTTTGTGCACTGTTTGTTCATTCGGTAATATGCTATTAACAATCAAATATTTCTGCTTTGTAATACAACTACAGTTAAGAGAAATCAAACAATTGTATTTTTTCTAGGTTGCAATAAAAATAATTGACAAAACTCAATTGAATCCAACTAGTCTACAAAAGGTAAGTTTTTTAGATATTCCATCTTTTATGTATACTATTTTGTTTAGAATATTCTTTTCTGGCACTTCTGTCTTCCATTTTTAAACATTGTATTATTTTAAGAATAATGTATTCAATATGATATCATTTTAATCATACTTATTTTCTTTTCTAATGGATAAAATGGAAGGAATATAATCTAATAAAATTAATATTGATCTGAGCTCAGAATCTTTGTCAAAAATGTGAAATAAGTACCATACCTACATTCTCATACCCAAATCTGTAGTATAAACCGAATTGTGCCTGCCATTTTAATTAATGGATAAAAATGATAAAAACAACATCTTCACATATCATTTTCTCAGGCTGGAACTATATGAATTGAAATTAGAGATCTAGATTACAAATTGGCTGGGAATCTGATCAGTGGAGGAGGTATAAACCATGCTTGTAACTTCCCATCACCCAAAATGTTTCCTTGAGTTATGTAACAAATTTGTATCAGGAATATCCTCTGTAGAAAAGCAACTGAAGGAGGGAGAGATGTAGAAGGAAGTATAGGAAAGGTTAAGCAGTCTATCTTGCCCATTGTCACTTACTCCAGCAGTGAGGTGGATTTTGTGTTGAATGTATATTTCCAAGCTATGAATGATGCTATTATTTATTCAGTAAATTTTACAGATGTTTGATGATTGTTGGAGTGCTAATTTCTTGTGATTTTTTTTAAAAAACTCTGTTCTATCCACAATGAAACGATACTTTGATAGCATTATCTCTGAGGCAGGGGTTGATTTAAAATAAAACAATTTAATTGTTCTGCTCCTTTCTCTACTAAGAGCAGAACATAACAAAGCAAATGTTCGGAGTGTCAACTTGGAACTTTGGTTACTTTAAAAGCAAAAAAAGAAAACCATTGTGTAGATAATGCATTTCTTAGGAATCAGTCTTTGCTTTTGGAATCTTTCCAGCTGAAAATCCCAGCTGTCAAATGAATATTATTTACTTTATTAACATCTTGATGAAAATATCTTACTTTGAGTTGAAAATAATTTAGCAAGCAGTTCAATTTCCCAGGCTATATTGTGTATTCAGTTTAGAACAATCCAGTTACATATTTAATATATTTAAATATCTTATATTTTATAGGAAATAATAAAAAGGCATTCTTTTCTTTGAAAATACCTAAATGTCCAAAACAGTTCAAGTGCTTTCACAGAAACAAGCAAATACAAATGCAATTTTAAAAACCTTCTGTTATTAAATACAAGAAATCAAGTTATGTAAGGGGGAAGTACATAAGCATTGTTGAATTATTATGAACCTTTAATTAATGGTAGTCATTCCGGTGATTGAAAATGTCTCCCAGTGAATGGAAAGGTGATTTTTAGAAACCTAATTCTTGCAGCGCAGTGCATATTATGGACATGTATAACATGTATAATGGGTTGCAGGGGAAAAAATGGCTAAGAATATTATACATCCTTGTTTAGTTGAGGGAATTTTCCAACATTTGAATGATTGTTATAAGTTATTGTCAATAGACAGATTTACCATTTTGGTGGCTAAGAATACCAATATATTCAGGGAACTTCCTTTGCCTCATCAGGCTCCTTGTCTCATTGAATTCTGAATTTCTGCATTAAAAAATGAGAAGTTGGAGAGGAACTTTTGGAGAAGAACCTTGATCCCAAATGAACATGTACACATAAATGAGGAAGAAACTCCCAAAATCAAGAAAAGTCACCTTATTAGAGTCCCAAAGTTTCCATGTTGAAAGCAGCATGCAAAAGAGATGTCAGGGAGATCTGAGGTCAAAGAGCCACAGAAGATTTGTCAGACAGTCTGTAATCTAAAGTCGGAGTCATGGGATTCAAAAGATTTTAGGAACACGGAGTATGAATTATTGAACAATTGTCCCAAGGTTTACTTCCTAGCTACTATATCTACTTTAAGTAGAGACAGTCATTGTTGCTCATTACAGCAAGGTACGGGCCCTGTCTTGCAAGGAGCCTTGCAGAGTGCCTTTGCTCCACTGTCTTCTCCATGTGGTGAACCCTCATCCTGAATGGAGGCAACAGCTCAGAACATTCATCTGAAACCAATAGCAGGCAATCCTGTTGATTACCAGCTAGCTCACTTCAACTTCCTGCAAATCCTCAGATAGGAATTCATCTGGTAACTCTGGAACAGGGTTAGGATATTGATTTAGAACTGAACAAATTCCAGTCTCTCATCAAACTGTAAAATTATTTTAGAACGTTTTAGCTTTGGCACTTGAAGAATTAAATGTATGAAATTTTGTTTATAATTTTTTCCCATTTTTATTACTTTTATAAATAAGTCAAGGCAGCGAACATATCTAATATTCTCTTCCTCCTCCTATTCCTCACAACAGCAAGCCTGTGAGGTGAGTTGGGCTGAGAGACAATGACTGGTCCAAAGTCACCCAGTCAACTTTCATGCCTTAGGTGGGACTAGAACTCACAGCCTCCTGGTTCCTAGCCTAGTGCCTTCAGTGTTCAGATTAAGAAAACGTGAAAGAAGATTGAACGTTCTTCTGAAATCTCTTTAGTGTTAAAACTTGGTCTTCAAAGTATGCTTGCTTGTATATGGAGAGAGGAAAAGCTTTTTTTTTTTCTGGTATACTTGTTATTTTCCAGACTCTTCAAATATGTTTACAGTTGTAACACTCTTACATCCGCATGTTCTCATGGTTGCTAGCTATGTAATATTAACTTTTTAATTTTCTTTTCTAGCTGTTTAGAGAAGTAAGGATAATGAAGATTTTAAATCATCCTAACATAGGTAGAGTATGATTTAAATGTTCTCTTTTTGCATAGATCTGTTTATCCATTCAGATATGTATTTTTACAATATATGTACAAGTATGTGCATTTAATGTCTTCATAATCCATTTGATTTTTAAGCACTTCAGTCATCTCCTAATGCACTCAATATCTTCTTATATTTCCACAGTTTCACTGAACTATACTTAAATTTAAAAGTCTAAAGTCTTAGTATGCAGATTAATCATATAGTTATCTCCTGTAAATGAAACCTGAGCATACCTCTCCCTTAATTATTTGCTGCAAGGCAAAATTAATGTGTTCATCATAATATCACCAATCAGTGGTTATTTGTGAGCAGATATCACAAATAACATTGGCTCATCATAATTTAAGTAGTTGCAGCATTCTGCAGGGGAAGGCAGTTTTCAAAGTCAGTAGCCTTCTGGATATAAATGAATACTTTATCTTGCCTGCAGTTTGTTCCCTTTCAGAGGAAGCAATTGTATATATATCCATTACAGCTGATAATCCAATTTTTTTTCTGGAGCATATTAAAGAATATTAATTGTTGAGATATGAGAATGAGTGGATTAGATAAATCTTGAAAAGCTTTTCAATTGAAAAGTCTGCTTTCTGTGTTTCATTCTGCCCTCAGACAAAGACTTTGTCTTTTGTACAGCTGTCTCATTATCCTGTGCACTATTCTTTATAAGTGTTCAGATATGTTCCATTACATCAATTCTTTCTGGAAAGGCTTGAGCTGCTCTGAGCAAACACTCAGCTATGCTTCTGTTTTCTCCACCTCCGATAAGCCCTCATTCACCTGGGCAACATATGTTGAGCAACTTCAGGCTAACAGGAGAGAGCACAGGAAAAAGGAGTGGGAACAAAGAGGGGAATAGTATAGAACATTGGGCAGGGAGAAAGAAAAGGATTAGAAGCATTGCTAGAGAAAAGGATGATGAAAAAAATACAGAGGGGATTTAGGGGAAATCCAGATCTGGACAGAAGATAATTATGTAGATGGCCACTGAATTTCAGTAAAAGGGGTGTCAGGATTCCGGCAGTTGCCTATTTTCTATGCCTGTTTTAGAGTTGCAAAGGGGTTATTTTTAGGCAGCTCAGATCTAATAACCTTAATGAATAGAGTGGTGCCTCCCAAAGAGACTTTGTCTTTGGTCTCGCCTGCTGTTGAGGTATAACTTCTGGTAGTGCAGTAGTTAGAATGCAGTATTGCAGGCTAACTCTGTCCACTGCCAGGAATTCGATCCTGACTGGCTGAGGGGTGACTCCACCTTCCATCTTTCTGAGGTTGGTAAAATGAGGAGCCAGATTGCAATATGCTGACTCTGTAAACTGCCTAGAGAGTGCTATGAAGCACTGTGGGGCAGTATGTAAGTCTAAGTGCTATTGCTATCCATAAAATAATTTGTCTCATTGTAAAAATTTTCCTCAGCTTCAGGGTAACTCATCAATTGTCCTTAAAATATTTGGATCTTCTGCAGCATTCAGCAGAGGGTTGCACGTTCTAAATTTATAACCCAAGTACACATTTATTTTCAAATGAGATTGAGTTATATCAGTTTAATTGGCATTTAAAAGTAAACACAAGTATTGAAATTACTTAATTTTAACAATGTATTTTTGTAGAGTTAGTATTTTGTAGTTTGAATATTGAAGATATTGAAGCAGTAACTAGTTTGCAGCTGCTAAGAGACTATTATTTTTGGATTAAATTCTGAAGATCAATCAACGCTGATTACTTATATCTAAGGATTTTTTATTGTTATGAAATGGCCAGAAAAAAATAATGCTTTTCTCTTTTTTACCTTTTAAATTAACATCTTTTTTCTCAAAATGTGTAACTACAACACTATTTTTGACATTGTCACGATAAAGAATGTTCAGTTAAAAACACATTAAGTAATAACTGTTTATATGATTCTAATCTGAGAAAAACTAAGAATTAGGTTATGTATCTTTTGGGATGTCATCTGAGTATTTGATTCAGCTGTGAATATTGATTTGAATAATTATTTGAGAGGAATCATTTTGAATCTTGTGTTTAGTTCTCATTTATAATTATCTTCTTTTTATGTAGGAAGACTTGATCTTTGATAAGAGTTATAAGTTCACCAAAAATTGAATAAATATTGTAATCTTAGCCTTTCTCTGTGTAATATAGAGAGAAGATTATAATTATGGAAAATTGATTTATTAATACAGAAGTCTGCCTTAATTTCTGTAAATTTCTTCCAGTAACTATATGTACACCTCTATTCAAATTAATCTAAAAATATCTATTACTTCACTATCTAAACATAAATAATATACTAGCATGAATAATTAAATGATATTATGTACATATACATGTTGTGACTGAAAGGATCGATCCTGCAGTGAGTTTTGACTCTGATGACTCTGAAGATGAAAGGGTGGAGCCTGCTGTGAATGTGGAGTCTGAATTATCAGAGGACACAGATGTGAGCCAGGAGGATGAGAGATTGTCAGACAGACAGTCCTTGCCAGAACCTTCAACTTCATTCATGCCAGCAACTGATCCACAAAATGAGTCAGAGGCTTCTAATGGGGAAACTGACAGATCGTGGATTGACGCTAGAACCAAGCTGAAGGGAGGCGTCAAGCCAGACATTGATTAGAGAGACTGACACGCCCATCCAGGTGATTTAAGGAGGATTGCTGATTCTCAAACTTTGCTTGGAAGCAAAGTGTTTGATGTGTCGAAAGGATATGTGTGGAGCGGTCTTTGTAATTTATGGACATTCTAAATTACCAGACAGATTCCGGGAAGTCTGCTAAGGACTGGAATATAATACTGTTAACCCTTTTTTAATTTGGCTCTGTTTTGTTTGAATATTTTGAACTGTGGAACTCCTTGTTCTCACTTGTGAATATAGCTGAGACATAACATTTTTGCTTCCAAGCCTAACAAACCATCTTTCAACCAAGATGGACCAAACCTAAATGCAGAGTTTGGTGGAGCAGCAACAGCAACAGATAAATCAATTGATTCAAAGCAATCAGATACTCCAAAATCAGGTGACACAATTAGTGAACTATGTTTCAAGTTTACAAAGTCCTGCTGCTGCTCCTTCAGCCCCTCCCTTGAGGAAAAGCCCGGTATCCATGCTGGAGAAATTTTCAGGGCAAACGGACATGTTCCCGGCATTTATGGGGCAATGCCAATTATTTATAACCTTGGGGCCTGAAGACTTCCTAAATGACCAGGCTAAGGTAGGATTTATGATTAGCCTTTTATCTGGGCAGGCTGCCAAATGGGCTGCTCCCTTGTTAATTCAAGATAGCCCTTTGTTGGATAATTTTCAAAGTTTTTTGCAGCAAATGAGAATTATGTTTGAAAACCCAATTAAAATGCAAACTGTGGCTAGATGGTTGTGGGACATTTATCAGGGGAAACGTCCCCTGCAGGAATACATTGCAGAATTTCGTTTGCTGTGTATGGACTCTAATTGGAGCGAACCGGCTCATATGGATGCGTTCCAGGAAGGCTTGTCTGATACCATCAAGGATGAGTTGGTCCATGCAGAGCGGGCTTCAACTCTGGATGCATTGGTAATCCAGTGCTTACGTATTGAAGCCCGTTTACAACAATGCGGAAGTAAACGGCCCGTTATGGAATTACCTTCTTTTTCTCATGCACAAACCATGCCACCGAGAGTTTTTCAAACCACGGTTAAGACTGAGGAGCCGATGGAGTTGGGTGCACTCCGCCCTCGCTTAATGGTGCAAGAACGTTTAAGAAGGTTCCAGGAAGGCTGGTGCCTTTATTGTGGGGGTCCAGGACATTTTGCAAATTCCTGCACTCGGAGAGGGACTCGCAGACCTGTGCCTGAAACCACTCCTGGCCTGTCGGGAAACGGGGTAGGCCCGACCTCGAGGAAACCCTAGGTCGGGCACGTCCTACACCCCCATCCCAAATTGCTGAAGTAAATCCTGGCCCTCCTCGGCATTTACTTTTGAACACTCGTATCTTTTTGCAGTCCCAGAAGGAGGGAATTCCTGCCATTGTGCTGGTGGATTCGGGGGCTACAACCAGCTTTTTGGACTGGGCTTTTGTCAAACATTATGAAATCCCATTGGTTGCTGTGGATCCACCCATTAAGGTGGAAACCGTAGATGGGCGTGAACTAAAGTCTGGGCCCATTCGTTTCGCCACCCAGCCAGTGCGTATGATTATTGGGGATCAGGAGGAGGCGATAAGTTTCTATGTCACCTCGAACCTCCATCTCCCTTTGGTTCTCGGAGTGTCCTGGCTGCGTTTGCACGATCCGTTGGTGGCTTGGGCACAGAACGCCATTTCTTTTCCAAGTCTCCAATGTATGGACCACCTGAGACATATCTGTGCTGGCCAAGATATCGCCGCTCCTGCTGTCTCAATACCTTCGGAGCTGTCGGACTTCTCCGATGTTTTCAGTGAACAGGAGGCAGATCAATTACCACCACATCGTGCTTATGATTGTCCCGTAGACCTGATACCGGATGCTCCATTGCCAAAGGGGCGGTTATACTCCATGTCGGAACCCGAGTTGGTGGCGCTCCGAGAGTTTTTAAATAAAAACTTAGCTCAGGGATTTATTCAACCCTCGTCGTCCCCTCTTTTGGCTCCTGTTCTTTTTGTTAAAAAGAAGTCGGGAGAGCTCCATTTATGCTGCGACTACCGAGAGTTGAACTCCATCACAGTGAGGAATAGCTATCCTCTGCTGCTCATTCCGTAATTGATGGAGCGGTTGTGGGAGGCTACTATCTTCACTAAACTCGATCTGCATGGGGCCTACAACCTGGTTCGGATGCACAAGAGGAACACGTTTGGCACTCGTTATGGTCATTTCGAATACACTGTCATGCCATTTGGTCTGACCAACGCTCCTGCTGTATTCCAGAATTTGATGAATGACATTTTCTGGGACATGCTGGACAGGTTTGTCATGGTGTATCTGGACGACATTTTAATCTACTCGCGGTCCAGAGATCACCACCTTCAGCGGGTTTGTCAAGTGCTTCAGCATCTTCAGGAGCATAAACTCTACGCGAAACTGGAGAAGTGCTTCTTTTTTCAGTCATCGATAGAGTTTTTAGGGCATATCATCTCTCCCAAGGGCATTGCTATGGACCCTAAAAAAGTCAAGGCCTTGTGTAGTTGGGAAGCCCCTCGTCGAGTCAAGGATGTGCAACGTCTTTTGGGGTTCGCCAATTACTATAGGACCTTCATTCCGGACTTTGCTAAGTAAATGGATCCCATCTCTCAGTTCCTCTGTAAGAAGGTCCCATTCCGGTGGGGGACTCCGCAACAACAAGCTTTTGAAACTTTAAAGAAAGCATTTGTGGCCGAGCCGATATTGAGGCATTCTGATCTGAATCGTCCATTTGTGATCAAGACAGATGCCTCTGATGTAGCTATCGGGGCGATATTGTTGCAAGCTCCAAAGGATGGCACACCTCTTTTCCCCTGCGCATACTATTCTAGGAAGCTCACAGCTTCTGAGCACAATTACACCATCTGGGAAAAGGAGTTGTTGGCTATTAAGGCTGCATTTGAGACCTGGCGACATCATATAGAGGGGGCTCGGCACAAGGTAGAGGTTCGGACGGATCACCGAAACTTGGAACATTTGTCTACCGCAAAGAAGTTGAACCAATGCCAGATCTGCTGGTTGTTGTTTTTTGCAAGGTTCAATTTTTCCATCACTTGTGTTCCAAGTGGACAGAATCGGAGGGCAGACACGTTGTTTCGGAAACCCGAATGTATCGGTCCCAAAGATCCTCTTCCTCCACAAATGGTGTTGCCACCAGAATCCTTGGCCATACTTCAAGATCCGGTAGATTTACAGGATCGAATATGGGAGGCACAGCGATTGGATGTGTGGACGCAGCAGAGAAGGGGGGAAGTTGGACCTGATTCCCCATGGTCCTTTGAAGAGGGCTTGCTACAACATTGGGGTTTATTGTACGTACCCACCAGGATACTTAGAGCCCTCATCATGACGCAATGTCATGACAACCCTGCTGCTGGTCATTTTGGTTTTCACAAAACTCTGCACTTGGTCACCCGGACTTTTTGGTGGCCTCGGGTTCGACACGATGTGTTTTCCTACGTCGCTTCTTGCGTACAATGTCGACAAGCGAAAGCGGCGTCAAGTGCACCTCTGCCGACTCCGAGCAGACCATGGGGAACGATCTCCATGGACTTTCTAACGCACTTGCCCCCTTCGTCGGGTTATATGACGGTGCTCGTGATGGTTGACATGCTCACTAAGATGGCCCATTTCATCCCGTGTAGGAGATTACCCTCAGCTCGTGTTACTGCCCGACTTTTCATACAACATGTGTTCCGTTTACATGGCTTACTGGACAGAGTTGTTTCAGATCGCGGTGTTCAGTTCACCGCTCAATTCTGGAAAAGTCTAATGAACGCACTACGAGTACAAGTATGTTTAGTGTCGGCGCACCATCCGGAAACCAATGGTGGGACTGAGAAGGTAATTGGCATCCTCTCCCAATACCTCAGATGTTTTGTAAATCAAAGACAAAACGACTGGGTGACCTATCTTCCATTGGCAGAGGTTGCCTTTAATAATTCTCGGCACACTTTCACCCACATGATGCCTTTTTATGCAAATGTGGGTTACCATCCGAAGTTTTCCTCCTGTTAATCGCAGATTCTCCAGTTCCAGAGGCATGAGATTTTTTTTTTTTTTTGAAACAAATTTTTATTGATTTTAAAGATAAAACAACACATCATTAACTATTAAATACATAAACACATAAAACCTCTTAACATTGTAAATCCTTACAAGTCAAACAAAACATTATTTTTATACAGCATAATTCCAATTTATCCCATCTCCATATGGACACACAAACATCTTTCAGCAAATTTCTCATTTTTTCTCTTTACTCCTATTCAATTTCATTTCTCTTCCATATTTATCCATTTTATAGTCATCATATTCTTTTCTTTCTGGCTTGTATAAATTATTCTCATCTAACATTCCTCCAAGGTTTTATTGATTCTTTCCTTTTTTTTTTTTTATAAAAAACAAATTTTGTTAGTTTTACCATAAGCACAATACACAAACATACAAACACAAAACATAAACAAAACTAAAAGATCTTTTCTGAAGGTTGTCTGTTCCCGGGTTAAAACTCTTTACACAGACACAAATTCAAACATCATATTCAACCCATATCTCCTTCCAAATCTTATTATCATTTTCTTTTTTATATATATATATAAAAACCATTTTTATCAGTTTTATAAAAACAATGCACAAAGAATCAAGGCATAGCAGCTTATAAATTCTTTTCTAAGAAAAAATAATAATAAAAGACCAATAAGGCATAACATTTCCAGATTATAATATCAATATTTCATATAATATTAACTTCATATCTTGTCCCTACTTCTCTTTTCCATCCAAATTATTTATTAATTAAAATTTTATTGCCTTTTATCAATATACAAAATCCAAAAAAAAAAAGCATATATATCCTTCCATATCTTATTACCATTTTCAACAACATTCTTTGTCTGTTCTATTTCCAATTATCCATTCATCTTTTTTTTCTTTTACTATACTTCTCCTGTACACCAATTGGAGTAACATCTATAACTCATTACCCTAACTTAGAAATACTACATAGAGCAATCTTTCTTGGGATTCTGTTTAAAAAAAATTCTAAAATTACATAATAAATTTTATATTCTAAATATACATATAAAAACACACTCTTATATACCCTCCAGAATCCCTCTTTTAATCTAAATTAAATTCACCCATTGTCTCTAAATAAACTTTTTTTCCTTAGGTCTTGCTTCCCCCCATTAAGGCTTCTCCTCCCCCCCTTTCTCTCTTGCTTATTCTTCTCCTTGCCCTTTCTACCCCTTTGCTTTTTCTCTTCGCTTTTCTTGCTCCTTTTCCTTTGCTTTCTAACCTTGCCTCCATCTTTTCGCTCATTTTTCTCTCTTTTGGTTGTTTTTATAATTCTTAAAATCCCCTTTTTCTTATCCTTTTTCTCCTCCTCTCCAGAAGGGACCCATTGTTCATCAAAGATGGCTTCTTCTTCCTCTTCTTCCTTGTCCCAGTCCTTCTGCTGCGTAATCAACTTTTCAAAGGAACATAACGCCATTTCTAAAAATTGAAACAAAGCGCCCAAAGTATCTTCTTTTTTACATTTTTGATATTCAATCTCTAGTTCATCCACAGACGATGCCATTATGAAAAGGGAAACTTTTTCCAAAACAACCACAAGAATTTTTAATCAAAGACAATCAAAAGCAATTAAAAAAAAGAAAAAAAAGTTCCAAAAGTTAATACTTTTCTTCCTTCTTCTCTTTCTCTTTCTGAATTAATTTTTAATCAAAGAGGTCCAATTACCATATATCTTCTTTTGGGATCCACAAAGACGTTCTAATCAATCTCCTCCTTTTTCAGCTTCTGCTCCAATTTTTTTTTTCTCCCTTCCCACTTGCAATGAGAATTTTAATAATCAAAAATCCATACCTCCAGCAGAGATTTTCCAATTTCTCACATTTTTCAATGTCCAAAAATCCCTTTGTCTCTTATCTTAGCTTTCAAAACAATCCACTTTCAATGTCTAATATATCCAAATATTTCTGCTTTTTCCGTGGGGTGGGAGAGTAAAAAAAAAAAAAAAAAAAAAATCCCTTTAACAGCTTCTCCGCCGCTTTTCGCTCTTCTTAGGGATACAATGTATTCTCCAGCAATAAACAGCTCAATTCCAGGCAATTTAAAAGGTGTTACTTGACCCGGCTCAGACAGAACTTTCACTCTTCACACTTCCTCCAGCACAGTTCTTACCCGGTTGCTGGCTTCTTCGTGGCGGCCATTGCTGACCGCCGCTCCACCGCCTTGGGAAAAAGGGGTTTTCCCGGAGAAAGGGGGGGTCTGCGATGCCCCCACCTCCCTTTCCGACTCCCCTCTGTCTTCAGCTGTCCCTACAGGGCAGCCATATCCCCCTGACCCATCTGGATCGGGGGTACCTCGACGGCTAGCACAGCAGGAATCGCGAGCTGTCGCGAATTCCTGCTGCCCCGAAGCCATGCAAACCGGAAGTTCTAGAGGCATGAGATTTTTTTGTCGGAGTTATATGCCGTGCATCAATTAATTTCCAGACAATTGGAACGAGCAAAAGCAGATTATAAGCATTTCGCAGATCGTTTGTGTCGAGCGACGCCTCCGTTGGCTGTGGGTGACAAGGTGTGGTTGTCAATGAAACAGCTTCGGGTCGATCGTCTGATTAGGAAGTTGGATCATCGCTTTATTGGTCCTTTCCCTATCAAGGCGGTTATTAACCCTGTGGTTTATCAACTCACTCTACCGCGCTCCATGCACATTCACCCTGTTTTTCACCGCTCCCTGTTAGTACCTGACACACCATCGTGTACTCTCCGTTCTCCAACAGATACAGGTTCTCCATCTAGGCCCAGCACTGAACCTGTTACGGATACTACAGTGGTCGGAATTTATGATTCACGATGGCTAAACGGAAGATTCCAGTACTTCGTGGGGAGACTGGAAAATGAAACGGAGATTCGCTCTTGGCAGGATGTGTCCAAGGTGCATGCCCCAGACCTTATTCAAATATATCATGCACAATTCCCTTCAAAACCACATCCTGATCGTCAGACTCGGGGGAAGGGCCTTGCGGTGAGGGATAGTGTTGTGACTGAAAGGATCGATCCTGCTGTGAGTTTTGACTCTGATGACTCTGAAGATGAAAGGTTGGAGCCTGCTGTGAACGTGGAGTCTGAATTATCAGAGGACACAGATGTGAGCCAGGAAGATGAGAGATTGTCAGACAGACAGTCCTTGCCAGAACCTTCGACTTCATTCATGCCAGCAACTGATCCACAAAATTAGTCAGAGGCTTCTAATGGAGAAACTGACAGATCGTGGATTGACGCTAGAACCAGGAGAAGGATGAAACGTCAAGCTGAAGAAAGGCGTCAAGCCAGACATTGATTAGAGAGACTGACACGCCCATCCAGGTGATTTAAGGAGGATTGCTGATTCTCAAACTTTGCTTGGAAGCAAAGTGTTTGATGTGTCGAAAGGATACGTGTGGGGCGGCCTTTGTAATTTATGGACATTCTGAATTACCAGACAGATTCCGGGAAGTCTGCCAAGGACTGGAATATAATACTGTTAACCCTTTTTTAGTCTGGCTCTGTTTTGTTTGAATATTTTGAACTGTGGAACTCCTTGTTCTCACTTGTGAATATAGGTGAGACATAACATATACAGTATTAGGCAATTGAATAATAATATTTCTTCTTGGTTTGCTTCAAAGGCCATTTTGATTTCTTTCGAATGATAGTAATATGCTTTTGAAGAAGAAGCCTCATGCAGTAACATCTAAATAAGGGCAGCTCCATGTAGTGTAATAATATAAATCAGAAGTCAGTCAGGCATTAGTAATTTTAAGAGCCTTTGTCCAGGAATGGCTGCAATTGGTGCACAAAATATAACAGTACAAAAGTCTTTGCCACAACTGCTGCTTGGTGATCATTTATTGAGCCCAGTAAGACCCTCAGATTACAGTATGAAGCACCTCTGAATGTAGGAGTACAATTCCCATATCATATGTATCAATCAGTACTTTACTTTTTCCTAATAAAACTTTCTACTCTAATACGGTCAAGTAAGTAGAACAACATTTTTTCTTAAGGAAAATGAGTAATAATGGTAAAGGTCAATTTTCAGATTTTAAAATAAAATTGATAGTATTAATGAATTTGTATGCTATCTTGAAATGTCAGAAGCAAGTCTTGTGATTCAATTTTGATTTCAAGTGAGCGTTGTGATATATACAATGGAAAGTTAGGTTATAATTATTCCTGTATGATTGTTAACAGGTAATATCTTGTTATTATTTCATTTCATTGCTTTAGCTTATTTGAATAAATTTAGCTGTCTTATATGTAGACTGTAATAAATGTTACATATATATGTTATATCTCCTGAATGTGACTGTGAAATAACAGGATGGGCTCACTTAAATGTTTCTGCATTAGCCTTTGATTTGTTCTCCTAGCGGGGAAAAGGTTGGCTTCCTAAAATATAATCAATTGGTGCTTCCTGAGACTACTTAGAGGTTGGATCTTTAAGTGGTTTCGGTACTGCAATTTTGGTCTGCATCCCCTAATAAAATGCAGGTTTTTTTCAGCTGATGTTTAGCAAGGCTTTTGACATTTTTCTGTGAATACTTGTAAATTGCCTGTAAACTGCTTTTGAGATTCCCCTGTGATTTTAATTATAGAATATGCAGTTCAGCTTAAGGAGAGGCTATGACTCAGTAAAAACAACATACTATGTAGATTCGTTCCTTAGTATTTCTAGCCAAAGGACATTAAATAAAAAATTGGGATAGCATTTTGCAAAAGGTGCCAGGTTTCTCATGTGTTTAGCAATGCCTTGCTGTTCTTGTATTCCAGGGAAAAATTGATTAAAATATGTATTTTGTATTTGATATCAGATAGGAGAATGAAATATACTAATATTGTACAAGTAGATACATATATTTGATAGCATCTCTAAATTAATTCTTTCTCTTTCTTTTTTTTTTTTTTTGGTGGTTGTTATTGTTCCAGTTAAATTATTTGAAGTAATTGAGACTGAAAAAACACTCTACTTAATCATGGAATATGCAAGTGGAGGTAAGTTCAAACACTTGCAAGCAAAACACTTATCTGTCTATTTATATAACATTTTATTTTGAACCAGATATTTAAGAATCACCACTTTCCTTTCATTGTAAATATAAGAATATTTAATTAATATTTAATTAATATTGGCGATTACTTTTCCCTTGTTATTATGCAAGGACTCTAAAGTTATCCAGAATAGGAATCCAGAACTTTAGATGTTTGTGCTTTCAATAAAACACTAGTATTTCTTAATTTATTTGCTCTATTTAAATAATTGTATTTTTGTTGTTATTAATAAACCCCCTTTCCATCCAGTTGGAAAAATAAAAAATGTAATTCTTGAAATGTGTGTTTTTCCCTCTATTCTTTTTTTATATCCTTGGTGCTTTATATATTTCCCAAATAACATGTTAATTTGCAAATAAACAGTTTTTACACTGGTTTGTCCTTTGCACACTGAATAGTATATAACTTGCAACTTCCTTTTTTATCTGTGCATGATAAAACATTTTATATGCAGACTGTTATGATTAGCTATCAAAATAATGTTTGGGGTTAAGCCTAAGAATTGTCTGCAAACAAGATAATTTTATCTTCATTGCTTTCTCTTTACTTTGCATTTTGGAAAACACAATGAAATCTCAATCTATAAGAGTTATTTAGCAGATAAATACTCATATTGTAAGAAATGGTTGGACAGATTTTTTTATTTACATAGAATAGCTTCCTTCTATTCAGTGATAAAGAACACTGGGATGGAACATAGATTAGATTAACTAGTGATTAACAGTTTATATTCATATTTAATAGATTATAAAAGAATTTTTAAATGTTTTTCAAAGCATCAGAACTTAAATTTAACAATAATTTGATATCTCCTCAGGAATCAGTGCTTACAGTTGTTTCTTATTATTTTAGAAATAGCTTCCCCAAATCCTCAGTTACTTTTTAAATAATTTTGGGTTTGTACATTTCATATTTAATTTTATTTACTTTAATTATTCTAAAAGTTATAAATGAATTATATTTGGTCAGGATGCCTTTCATATTGGGCTAATCCCTTGTGGTTTTCAAATCACATTTAATCCCTTGTGGTTGATTAGGAGATTGATTAGTTTAGTTGTTACTTCAATATTTTCCCTATCTTGGCTTAGTCACACTTTTGATTTTTAATTTAATTCTTATTAATATTTTGGACAGTCCCCAATATTTGATGTTATATTGTCTTCTGAAAATGAGACACTTGATTGTTCTGATGTTTTCATGCAGTTTGTCTTGCAGATAGGAAAAATCATTTCAGTGGTAGCTACAAGCTGAAAATTATCCCATGTCTTCCTTTTTCAAACAAAAACATACATACATACAAATTATTTCCTCTGTATAAAATCTTATTACCATCTAAATAATGCAAAAGTAAATCTTTTCTAGACCATTGGTTGGCTAAATCCCAACAGTCAACCTGGAACTGTGATTACCAATTCCATTGATTTTCTGTTGTTTCTGGGTTCAGTATAAAGTACAGTTAATGTTTTTTAAAGCACTTAATGGTCTTGGGCGAGTTTATCCAAGATCAATTTCAGTCCATTAACCTGCACAGTATAGAAAATAATTTCAGAAGCTTACTAGAGATAAGATGGACAGGTACATGAAGGCACCTATTTTATTTATGATGTCAAAAGTGAGGAATATTTTTTATGCCTGGAAAATCTTTCCCATTACATCATAGCCTTTCCCATTACTACTAATTATTATTGTTTTTTGTGGTTATTATTGTTGTTTAAAACCTTTGACCACTCAAAGCAGCTAATAGATTTGTCATTCTCCAAGCCTTCCCCTTTCTATCTAGCCTTTGACTTCAGGAGTTTCCTCTCCTGCCAATCTTCCTATATGGATAGATGGTAACTCATAAGTCTGTTTACCTGCATTCAGTATTTAACATATTCATTTAAATGGGGTAGGGATGTTCTACTACACGTACAATTTTAAAAAAGGAATTGGTGAGGAGAATCTGGGACTCAGTGGAGTATAAAAGCAGGCCTATGGAACAGGATTGGGAGGGAAATGGGCAGGAGGCTACTACAGATCCCTGCTGTCAATCATAAGGGAAAATACACCCAAATCTTGTTCATGTGACTGCAGGGGCGCTGCAGTGGCTATAATTTTGAAACCAGGTGATGGGTAGCTTTTCAGGAGTCTATTATAACTTTGAACTTAACAACCAGTCATAATTTGTGAACTACCTACAAACAGAAACCTAGACACTTCCAGAGGAGAGCATGTTTAGTTGGCTTAAATCAGGTCAGTCCATCCTCTAGTATTTATTCACAAGCTTCCAAATTGGAACTAGTATGGATTTTTTTTTCCTCTGTGGGACCTAAATAATTTGGTAGTTAAACCACCATTTTCTAGACCCTGAAAATATGGGGTTGTGAAGAGCTTTCCCATATTTTCCAAGATGAGGGATTGTTGTTTTGGCGTAGGTTTTTTTGCAAACTCCCAAGTGTGAGAAACAATCATAAGGGTCTTTCTTGATGCAACACTCTCAAGTGCAGAAGCATGGTAACCATAGTCTCTGTTTCCCTAACCGCAGAAGTAATTTCTGACATATACATTATGGAGGACTTTTAAAGGAATGCAACGTATGTTATTCTGAAATTCTTTCCAATTCTCTAAAATTAGGTGGGCTATATTTGTTATAGGATGGGAAAGCAGCTCACATAATTTCCCCAAAGCCATCTGTGGATCATTGTGTGCAAAAGTTCAGGAGAGCTGGAGGCTCTAAGTATGGGGCTACAGATGATGGAAAATTGCTAATAACTGGGGAGAGGAATCTGTGGTAGTATAAGAAAATTCAATTTGATTCAGGCAATTTCCTCCTTCTTACTATATTCATGTATTTACTTTTCATTCTAATGCAAGATACAAGTCATTATAAACATTTTCCGTTTCCTACCATTAATGATCTGACTTTCTGTGATATTGCTGCAATAATAATTTTGACCTTATTTACTATGCAAACATTTCAATATTTGAACTGTCCCATAGACTACAGCATTGGGCGGGGGGGGGGGGGGTTGGAGAAACATGATCATGGCTTACTGAATCATATTCAAAATTAAAACTAAATCATATGGTATAAAGAATAATAGTTTTTTTTTCTTTGTGCTACTAAAAGTTAATTACCTAATGCCATTTATTGCAGGAGATTGAGGATAGGCAAAATTATCTCTTTCATGCAATATGCAGTTGAATTATTGAATCTACTAATCTAAATGAATCACCATTTTGGATCAACATTAGATGTGGTGTTATTTATTATTGCTGTCATGATTATCTTGCTTCACCAAGATTAGAAAAAGCACATTTTGGAATATCAGTTCCAACATAAGTGAGAAAAAAATCTTTCTGCTCTGTTCCTGCTGTCATTTCTTGTAGATAATTTGGTTTACCTAATGCAATTATACGCCATTTATCCTCCACAGAGTTTCAAAATGTTCACAGTAGTTGAAAATTAATTTTAATGTAAAATGATAAAAAGTAAAGCATTAAAAATAAAACCAAGAACTAATAGAACTATAACAATTCTGAAGATTTTAAATAAAATATATAACATAACATCTATAAGATTACACATGAATGTTCTGTTTGTGATCTGTTTTTCTTTTGTATGCCTTAATTACAGGGGAGGTATTTGATTATCTAGTTGCACATGGAAGAATGAAGGAAAAAGAGGCAAGAGCTAAATTTAGACAGGTATGAAAATATTTTGATGTAAAATATTTTTCCTGTTAGTGATTGATCCTTCACAGATGCGTTTGTTCATGGTGGAAAATACTGATAAAATTGACTTCAATAATATGACTGCAGCCCACCAATGTTGATGCTATAGTTATATGATACAGCATTAAGAGAAGGTAGCTTCTACATAATTTTGTGTTTCTACAAGGAGTTAATAAATAATAATCTTAATAGAAGAATCCAATCAGAGCAGGAATAGACTGTTTAGGCCATTAAATCTAATCTCAGTCCTATGAAGGAACTTAAAGGCATTGACAACTAATGTTTGTCTCTCTTCTGCTTTAGTATGCCAGATCAAGGAATGTTTCCTTGATATTGAATTAGAGTGTGCTTTTTTTAAATCTTAAATTGATTTTTATGCCCTGTAGGATGAGAACAGGTCTTGGTATCTTCTGTTTGACACTTTTTTCAGATATTTAAAAAATGCTGTCATAATTCCCTCTTGTTTTCAGGCTAAATAACTCCATTCTTTCAGTATTTCTTCATAGGACTCCATTTCTAACTCCCTGATAATTCATTTTGCTGTTCTCAGAACCTGTTCCTGTTTGTCTAATTCCTTTTTGAAGTATGATGCCCACAACTGGGCACAAGCTTTGAGAGGTGGTGTGATTAGCCTAGAAGGAAGTATTGTGATTTCAATATATTTTTATTGCAGTTTTAAATTTCATTTGATGTTTATCCAATAATCATATTGTTGGCTCATTCTCAGTTTGCAACCAACTTGTTTTTGAAGTGCTGTTAACCATACCAGATATTCCTCATCCTACACTTGTTCACTGATTTGTTTTTCCTAAATGAAGAATTTTATTTTTGTCTCTCTTATATTTCAATCTGTTAAATTTTAGCTCATTTTGTAAGTTGTGAAAATGGTTTGTGAATGGGATATTAATATTCCATCGACTGTGTCACCTGCAGATTTGATAAGCATTTTGTTCACTTGCTCACTAAAATCATGAATAAAAATACTAAAAGAGTAGAGAATCCAAAACAGTCCCTTTGTGGCATTCCACATGATTTCTGTCTCCAGTTTGATGAGCGCTACCTCTACACCACTGCCTTCAGAAGTTATCCACAAATATGACCAACTTCACTTCCACATTCTAGCGTCTTTCACTTTTTTAAGCAACATTTATTCTCTACATTCATCTGATACTTCACTACCAAACCAGGATTTTTCCAGAAGAATTCATAGAGTTTCAACTGGATTATCAATGTTTCCTTGCTTTGCATCTGGCTCTAGAGAGTTCAAGTTATTCATTTTATATTTCTTCAGTCCCATGCTTTTTACTTGCCCCTTCATTCTGCTATTTGTAATTGCCAAGAGGAACACATCCCATCTTACTGAGGAAGATTGAGCAGAAGCTAGAATTGAGTAATTTATGTTTTCCTTCACTTTTTTTTGTCTGCTAGTATTTTACAGTCTTGATCAGGCAGATGATATACTAATTTATTTCTCTTTATTTTGAATATTTCTGAATGTCTTCTTGTTAATTGTTCTTATTATTCTTTGTCAATCTCTGCTCAATGTCATACCAACTTTATGGACTGCCTCTGTGCACTCTTCCTTGATGGTACATTACTCTTTCCTCTACCTATATGTGTCTTTCATATGTGCTGTTTTGATTTAATTTAATTAAGTCTTCACTGAGCATTTTGTTGTCATGTAGGCTTCTGGTGCAATCATGCAAATTTTCTTTCCTCCTTAGAATTGGTTGTATTAGGGTATTTTGTTATAAATCTTTGTTTATATTATTGAAACAGTTTTTTTGAACTCTACAATGAATTATTTTTGTATATTTATGTTATCACCATTACAATCTGCAAAATAACTTTCTTAGCACCCAGATTCCTAGCTTCACTTCATTTTTAAAAATAGATTTTTGTTTTTGAATATGGAGACTAACATGCTACAGAATAAAGGACTCACATTCATCATTAATTTTATTTCAAGAATACTTATGGGCACATTTAGCACCCATTGGAATTACTTAGAACATTTTTTTTAATTCCATTGGGTTGCTAATGAAAAATTAACAATAGCCAATGTGAGTAATAGACTTGCTTTCAGTCTTGTAGTAAATACTACTATTTGAATAATTCTTACTAATTTTGATAGATTTTGACCTGCACCCTTTAGCATTCATAATATGTCTTGTATTGCCTTTGTAACTTTTCTTAATTTTAAGCATAGTTGCTAGAATATATGACTGCAAAATCTCATTCTATAAACAATACTTTTATCATTGAACTTGTTTTCTATCCAGATAGTATCTGCAGTGCAGTATTGCCACCAAAAGCATATTGTTCACAGAGATCTCAAGGTAAGAGAACTATAAAGAATTTTATGGGACAATAATTTGCATTTTAGTGCATATTTTTTTTACTCTTACATTTAACTTTTGTTTTAGTTTGAAAAAATAATGGATTACATTCTGTGACAAAGATGGACTATTGCTTGGTGTGTTAATAAGGCAAATATTTGGCTGGCATTTTAATAAAGTTGAACATGTTTTAGGGGAACCGATTGGAATAAGTATGTTTTTATACTAAATAAGGCTCTGTTGCACAAGTACAAGATGATTGTAAAGGCAAAAGTAGAAGCAACACATATAACTTCTCACTTTAAGCTTTACAGAGCCTCACACTGTCTATGTTTCTTACTCCATCACTCCTTGTCTCTAAGAAAAGTTGTTCATACTCAATGCGATATGGTCTATTTCCAGAACATAACAGCAGCAACAGCAGCATAAAGTATGCTTGCGCATACTTTAATATCCTCATAATTCCATCTTTCTTTGGGCTTTCAGCATCTTTGTTTAATTTCCCTTATTTCTTCAGTTCTTCCTGTGCTGTTCCAAGATTTTAAACCTGTTTCCTGGCTTTCCTTTCCTTTCCTTTAATGTCCACCTTTAAAACTCTTGTTTAACTGTTTCATTTTAATTTCTCACTGCCAAAAGCATATGATATAAAGAATAATAGTTTTAACCCTTCACTTTCCTTTTTTCCTCTATTCTAAACAATATTAATTCTGAAAATTCATTATGAAACTTCAGCTTTTGAAAAAATCTGCTGTTTTTGCTATCTTTTCATAAAGATGATAAATCTTTATGAAGCAGTAACATATAATTGGGTATATTTTACATTCCTTATTTGTTTTCAGTTGCCAGATAATGTTCAGCTGTTTATCTATTAAATCTTTAACCATTACGCCAATTCCATAAGCTACATCTTGAAGGCCAGCAAATAGAGGAAGCTGTTTATTTGGGGGGGGGGCAAGAACACCCCCCCTCCTCCCACCCCCGCACAAGTCTGATCACATTATTTTTCCCCTCTAGGCTGAAAATCTATTACTTGATGCAGACATGAATATTAAAATAGCCGATTTTGGTTTTAGTAATGAGTTTACAGTTGGTAATAAACTGGACACCTTTTGTGGCAGCCCTCCATATGCTGCTCCAGAACTCTTCCAAGGCAAGAAATATGATGGACCTGAAGTAGATGTTTGGAGCTTAGGTGTCATTCTTTATACTCTTGTGAGTGGATCTCTGCCTTTTGATGGGCAGAATCTAAAGGTATGTATCTAATTTATATTTAAAAGATGAGGGAGGGGAGACCTTTCTTATGTCATTTCTCAGCTGTATCAGCATATTGACTGTTTTTTGGAATTTTCTGATCACTATTGATTTAAGGAACTCAGAGAGAGAGTGTTAAGAGGAAAATACAGGATTCCTTTCTACATGTCAACAGATTGTGAAAACCTGCTAAAACGTTTTCTGGTGCTAAACCCAACTAAAAGAGGCACTCTTGAGGTAATAGCATACTCAGTAAACTTATTATAACACATTTAATACACTTACTAATTTTTACATTCATTTTTGCATAGATTATATTCCTTGCTAACTTTTCATCTGCTGGATCTCCCAAGTTGTTTTCCAATTGCAGAAAGAGAAAACATACTTAGGTATATTAAAATGTATGCAGCATATTTTATACCAGATATAATTAATCTACCTCCCATGCCTCTCCATTACACGAGAAACTCAAATCTTGTTGCTGCCTTATTTGGATATTGTACTAAGAAAATCAGGGCACCATGCAGTTAACCGAAATCATTGTATTGTCAGTAGTGAACTTGTCCTTGATATTTTTAAAGTTTCTGTATTTTAAACAGGTTTTTGAATGTTAAAGAGTTTTCTGAATTTTAACGAGGTTGTGTTCCACCTGAAATGTGTTCGTCTGAATCTAACTGAATGATTTTATAACAATAATTTATATACCAATGTTGTCCCTTCTTGCTTAGAAAGCACTTTAAAACAAACATCAAAGTGATTTGTGAACATGTTTATAGAATCGAAGAAGAGATCTATTTGTTTCAGTGGTAGCCAGCTGTCTGTCTCTGAGAATCCCACAAGCAAGACACAAATCACTTTGATGTTTGTTTTAACCAATTTTCCCTTAGTTTTTCAACAACTAGTTCTGATATGCTACAAATAATATATAAACCATCTTATGAGTATGTTTGTTAGCCTTATCCTTGGTGTAATGAACCTGGGTTGCAGAAATTGAAAATATCCACTCCATTAGTGAATCCATGTGGTTCTCCAAATTTTTGCAGCCCAAATACTATTTTTCATGTTAGTTATATTATGTGAAAGGAATCTTAAGTACCAATCAAGTGGTATACTGGTAATGGTTAAACAACCGGCTCTGCTAGTTTCATTGCTGCCATTGCTACACTGAACAGCTGATCTGCATGCTTGGCATAGTAGCTTAGCTCTGCTCTCAGTCAGCTAATAAAATTCCAGAAAATTTAACATTCGGCTCTTGTAAGCTGGAACAATCCGGCTCCACCACACCACTATACCATGCTATCTAAGAAATGAGGAGAAAAATATAACAAGCTCATTTCCTCCACAAACTATCGTATTGGTAAGCTGTTGGTAAAAACAATGTCTGGTAAAATGTACACTTGGTAACAGCCTTTACTGTTTCAGAGAAATGGAAAAAAAGGCATTCATTACATGATACAGTAAACGAGCAGACTTTTTGAGACTCCTTGTGAAAGAAATGTCCCTATTCTTTTGTACAAATTCACCATTATGTAAATGGAAAAAAAATAAAAAGTTACCGATAAAAATATTTAAGGAAAGGACTATAGCATATCTGAAATTATAGTGATTCCCTTTGATTGAAACCAATCTTTTAATTCTCTACTATATAATGATAGAGGGTTATTGGTACACCTCTCCTTCTTTCTTTTGTATTGTAAACACAGACATTATAGTCACTAAGACTTGTCTGTTTTAGCAGCAAGCATCTATCCCATCTTATTCCAAGGAAGAAGTCAAAGATTGCTTAGATAACCATACTTTCCCCTGTTTCCTTTGAGGGGACCACTTCTTTCTCTCTTTGGATCAATGTAAGCCTATATACCAGAAACATCCCATACTGTCCTTCCTTCCTCAGTAAATGTCCTACAGAAGGTGATTCAGTAGTTATATTCATAGGGGAGATATGGTAGATTGTAACAGAAAGGCTAGGTTACATGATAATTTCAAGATAGCCTGAACTAGTTCTTAATATGGACTTTCTTTAGCTGTCATTCTGGCTTTCTATTGCTGGAATTTAAAATTTACATCTGGTGCATTGCATGCAGAATAAGAAAGTAAGATTTGGGAGAAATAATTTTGCCACATGTTAAAAATATGTACTATTTATTTTGCTGTATATAGGATGATGACAGTGTTAATACTGGAAAGAAAGGAAAGTGCCAGTGCTTACTTGCCTTCAATTATCTAAAGTATTTAGATGTGAGCTTTACTAGAGATGTTTGTTGCTGTTGGAATAATATAAAAGATATAAAACTTTTTATGTGCAGCAAATAATGAAAGACAGATGGATCAATGCAGGACATGAGGATGATGAACTTAAACCTTTTGTGGAACCAGAATTAGACATCGCAGACCAGAAGAGAATAGGTAACCAATGAATTGAAATGGGAAGCATCAATAATTAATAAAATAAATAGTGTACATTGTAATAAGGGGTACTGCTTTGTTTAATGTGCAAATTTATATAGGAGAAAGATATTTGCCATAATATGTAAATTGAGTTAAATGTTCTATTATACATCTATTATTAATATAATATGCCAATCAAACCTGAAAACTTTTTTAGATATTATGGTTGGAATGGGATATTCTCAAGAAGAAATTCAGGAATCTCTTAGTAAAATGAAATATGATGAAATCACTGCTACATACTTACTACTGGGAAGGAAATCATCAGAGGTAAGTAAATTTTTCAAACTAACATTATAAGCTGAATATAATCAAAGCACATTGTTTTATTAATATTTTTTTTAAATTAGCGCTGTGTGTGGTCTGTGTGTGTGTTCAATATTTATCAGCACAAATTGATTCCCATATCAGCTGTGCAGCAGTTCTTTTTAAATAGACACATGAATTTAAGGCTTGAAGCAGCTTGTTCTCATAATAAACTAGGATGTAAGCTATCTCAATTGGCTTATATACCCTTGAATATAAAACAAATAATAGTTTGGCTTAACAGGCATCTTAATACACTTGAAATAGTAAATTTAGGAGAGACAGTTTGGTGTTATGGTTGAGGCGTAGAAATCAGGAAATCATCCCTTCTGGAATAGTGGTGCTTCTATTTAAACAAGATTTTACATTTTCTCCCTATACTTCTGTTATTTTACATGTATCTGTTTCCTTTTTACAAGATGGGAGAGAAAGGAAATCACACACACACACACACACAAAAAGCATTTTCAGCATTAATAAAGATAATAGTTTTAGAAAGAAATTACCAGTTATTTACTGATATCCTGCTCTTACATTGAGTCTCTGTGATCAGGGGAGATGTAGACGCAAGATATTCGGTGTGCATCTTCATCTTAGTGATGTTGAGTTACTACAAGCTCTGAATATTCATTGGCAGTTGCCAACTGATACCAAACATGCAATGGTAGCAGAAGCATTAGGGAATTTTATATTTCTTTTATAATGGCCAATATTTTTAAATGGAAGTTGTCTTTTCCCCCCTCATTCCTAATTGGAATTAGGGAAAGAAAAAAATTACCCCAGCAACTGGAAATGTTGAATCAAATAATGATTGTGCATTATCAAATCATTGTGGACTTTTAGCAACCACATAAATAGATTTTCTCCTTGAGGAACTATCTCTAACCTGGTTTTTCACATTTTTCAGTGAGACACTCATCATTTTGGAACTGAATCCATCCAGCTTGTTGATGGTCATCCTGTTCCTTTTTTTCCCTTTTATCTTTTCTAATATTAGAGCCTTCACCAGTATTTATATAATGTAGGTGAATATTTTCTCCAAGCTTGTGGATTGGTCTCTGAATATTCACCTTCATCCTACACACAAGCTAGGTAATATCTTCAACAGTGTTTAGGGGATTCAATCCCCTAAATGTTGATGAAGATATTGCCTAGCCTTGTAATAAAACATTCAGAAACCAACCCACAAGCCTGGAGAACAAACCTTCACCTTCATCCTACACACAAGCTACATACATTCACCCTTTGTATAATGCATCCAAAGTAGGACAGTTTGAGCCTGGTCATTTGTGCCTGAAGTTAGAACTCATTGATTCTCAGATGTCTTCTCCAACAGTATCAATATTCTTCCCATCCTGCTTCTTCAAAGTCCAACTTTAACTTCTCTAGAATGTCACAGGAAATCTCATGATTCTGACCTTAAAATGCTGGATGGCTTTGGAAAAAAAAACTTGATAATTCTTGGCTTTGTCAGTTTTTAATTAATTTCAGCTGGATGGCTTATGGTAGAATGTCTGAAGGCTGCATGCAGCTTCCCACCACACAGCAGTTGTGTAATCAGAATCCAAAATGGCCTGTTTGCAGTGGCTTTTTCCCCAGGTTTAAGAAAGGAAGTGGTGCAGGAAATTCTGGCAGGCAAAACACTCATAGCCCCATTTTTGATCTTCCCAACTACACCCAACCAGTAGCAAGGAATGGAATCACAAATAATAATTTTAGTCTGATTGTTTTTTTCAGGAGTAGTAAGGTTGAGAAAATTCTTGCAATACGAACATTTTATCCCCCTCTTGAATTATTTTAACTGTGTTTGGTGGAATAAGGTATAATGACTAGCTTCATACATCACACTAATCCAACTCCCCTCCCCCTACTGAGATGGTGAACCTGTGGCATGCGTGGCAGAGGTGACACACAGAGTCCTCTCTGTTAGCATGTGAGCCATCTCCCCAGCTCAGCTCCGCCGTGCATGTTCGCATGCCTCCCAACGGCCAGCTGGTGTTTGGATCTCTGCCGCACATGCGCGGGAAATACACATGCATGCACAGGGGTGGGGGTGCATACATGGGGATGCACGGACATTGCATTTTGGGGGTGTGCACACATGCATGTACTTTGGGCACTCGGTGCCGAAAAGGTTAGCCATCACTGGCCTACTGTGTTATCATTTAGCATGAAGTATAAAGTCAGCCTCATGGAATTAGTCTTAGTTTTCTTTATATTCTTATTGAATGCTGATCCACGTTGCTAATGACGTAAATGCTGGTGTTGCTAATAACTAACCTTTGTCCTATCTATTTATATTTAGTTGGATGCTAGTGACTCAAGTTCTAGCAGCAATCTTTCTCTTGCTAAAGTCAGGCCAAGCAGTGATCTCAACAATAGCACTGGACAGTCTCCACATCACAAAGTTCAGAGAAATATATCTTCTAGCCAGAAGCAGCGAAGGTACAGCGACCATGGTGAGTGACTTTTCATTGTCTCAGAACTCTTCTGTTCTAGAAAACCAACACATAGGTGTAGTAGTTGAGTCTCTGTTCCAGAGAAAAAGGAAAGGATTGTGCCAGCAATGAAGAGTTTAGCATAAACTCATTTTGGGGCTGCCCTTGAGGAACATCCGGAAGCTCCAGTTGGTGCAAAATACAGCAGCCCGCATGGTTTTGTGCAGACCCCGGTATGTATATGTGTCACCTCTCCTGCAGGAGCTGCATTGGTTGCCGATTTGCTTCCAGGTGCAATTCAAGGTGCTGGTTGTCACCTTTAAAGCCCTTCATGGCTTGGGACTGGGTTATCTCAGGGAACGTCTCTTGCCAGTCACATCTACCCGACCCATTAGAGCAGGAAGGTAGGAAATATTGCGGATCCCATCCCTGAGGGAGATACATCTGGTGGGACCCAGAAGAAAGACCTTCTCCATGGTGGCTCCCTCTCTCTGGAATATCATTCCCCCAGAGATTAGAATGGCCCCCACTCTAGCACTCTTTCGGAAGGCACTGAAGACCTGGTTTTGCCAGCGGGCTTGGGGAACCCAGAACGGGATAGAGACCATCAAATGGCTAGTGTGATCTGCTGTCGTCAGGGCAGGGGGTGGGAGTTGGGGGGTAATTTTTGTTTTCCAGATTTTGTTCTATTGTACTTTATTAATTATTTGATTTTTTTTGTTAGTTTTTATTGCTTTTTTTTATTTTTTATTTTAAATTTGGTTTTACATTGTGTAAGCTGCCACGAGTTGCCATGGGCGAATAGGCAGCAATATAAATAAAATAAAATAAATAAATATGACTAATCAGAAAGTTTTTAATTTCATGGTGGAGGCCAACTACGTACTACAGCTTCTCTGGTTGCAGATTTAACTATTATTCAAGACAATCTTTATATATAAACGTGAAAAAGCATTCATGCATCTTCACAAAATCTCCAGAACCATAAAGCCTACAAACTTGAAATTTGGCAGTATGTTCCTCTTGGCTTCTAGGTGCTCACTAAGAAAGGATTTTTCAAAATGACCATCACAGCATTAGTATTTTCTATATTATTATTAACAGGCTCTGATGCTAAGGATTTCAACTCCCACTCCCCACCTGAAAAGAAATCTGTTCCAAATGCAAAACACAAGCAGAGGAGTTTCAGTTTCAGTTTTAGTTTCACAGCACCAAGCATCTTTTGTACAGAACAGTTGAGCTAAGCCATGCCCAGGCTCCTTGCTGTCTCCTTCTTGCTCACACAGCAAATACTGCTTCAGTTTCCAAACAACCCTCAACTGTTTCACACACTGACAGGATGCTAGCCAGATGAATACCGATGGATGCTGGTAAGCAGAGGCAGAATTTTCCCCCCTTGTTTTTCTCTCTAAAAACCAAACCCAACCACATAGTTTCATAGCGAAGCATCGGTATCAAGCTAGTAGGCTATAAATGTTGATGCCAAGTAAATTCTAAAAACTAATAAAAGGATGTTTGATGCTACATATTTGGACCTATTGCTATATATTTTCACCCAAATACCTTTTCATTATAGAATAAGATATTAGATATGGTCTATTGACTTATCTCTTGCTGTTTCCATTATCCATAGTACAATTTTAAAACAGTATTTTATTACTGTATAATTTTACTTAAAGTTTATCAATAAGAAAAAAAGTATTAAATAGCATTCTTACCTAATGGATAAGTTTAATAAGTACATTTTTTTGAGATTTCTTGCCACAAAACACCTTTTCTTCTAGTTCTGTTGTGTGATGGTATATGTGTATGCATGTACTGTTTTCATGAGGAACTTCATGTTTACTCCTACTCTCATTTCCTTTTCTTCTGTGGGGAATCTGTCATTTATTTCACAAAGTTACTAATTAAATATGGGATGGTGCAATGGCTCATTGGTTAAGATGCTGCATTTGTCAGCTGGAAAGCTGGCAACCAAGCTTTGATACCTGAGTGCCACACATCAGGGTGAGCTTCCATTCTTGCCCCAGCTCCTGCCAACCTAGCAGTTTATAAGCATATAAATGCAAGTAGATAAATAGGTATCAATTCACTAGCCACATGACTGTGGAAATGTCTTTGGACAGTGCTGGCTCAGTGGCCTTGAAACAGAGATGAGCACCACCCTCTATAATCAAGCAACAACTAGTGGAGTAAAATCCACAGGAATTGCTTTACCTTTTTTTTAACCTAATTATATAGAGCAGCAACTCAATCAAATTTGCTCTGTATGATGTAATAAAAGCAGACATTTTCTTATTTTACATGGATTTGAAGGTTTAATCCAAAGTACAATAGATTGTTCCTCTTTTACTCAGTTTCTAACAGTTGTGTGAACAAAATTAAAAGCTCCAGCTTCTTACACCAGTGCAATTTATTACAAGGCAAAATAGGATGCATTTGAATTAATTTTCTAGAGGCTGTATGCCGTCCACCCAAATATCTATAAATTTGAAACATGAAAAAATGCTAATAAATCTTAAATGGATCAAGACTATTTTGCTTACTACTATACTATACTAAAGGATGTGTTGGTGATGAGATCATTGTGATTTTATTCCAAAAGCAGTTACTTCATTTTGAAGACAAGGATATCTTGAAGTTTTTAAACTAAGGAAAGCGTACATATATTTGGAGTAGATGGGAAGGCGTGTGTTCTTTCCTTGCAAAATGTGTGTGTGTGTGCAGATTAAGTTATAATAACCGCCATTACTGACTGCATAAAAGCAAAATTACATTTAACTATATAAAATTTTAGTTGAGAATGAGATGAGTAGCAGCTAAATTTGACAAATAAATAAATCATCATTGTTTTAAAAGAAAACAGTTGCAGATTCTGTGACAAGTTGATTTGCAGTAGAAAGAAAAATCTGTAATAGTCATCCTGGATACAAAGTGGAAAATAGATTGCATTATTTTTTGTGTGATGTAATAGTTAGGATGTCGTACTGGCATTGGAAGACCTAGGCTCTAATCCATTCTTAGCCACAGAAGTGCTATAGGACAGTCATTTTCCCAGCGTACTCAAAGGATTGTTGTTGTGGAGAAAAGAGAAAAACTATATATGCTACTTTGAGCTTTTGAACAAAAGGAATGAAACAAATTTCACAAATACATAAATTATTAAATTCTTTCTGAAGCTCTTGCTAACAGCTGCAAAAGATAAACAGGGTTTACTACTTTAATTTCTTCTTTCCCCCCAAAAGAGCTAATGTAATCAGATGTCTAAGAATGTTTGAAAATTAAAAACAAAAACTTAGTCCATGTTTAATATGTTATTGCATATAATAAAAAAATCAATGGTTTGAAAAGTTGGATAATATAATTTTTAAGATCTGGTGGTGCCAAGAGCACTAGTCCAATGCTGGCACCGCTAGAGGTCATCAACAAAAGTAATGGTGATATTTCTGTTCAGCGCCTAAGCTTGAATCTTGGCTGGAAAGGGTCCGGCAAATCCATTTCATCCAGGAATCTCAGTAGCTGTAATGCAACAATCTTACTAAACAGGAAAAGTTGGAGAATGGCTGATAGTTGTCTAAAATAGAGGAGTCAAATGATATCATTTTAAGATTGGGGGGGGGGACATAATAATACCTCTTCCAAAGCAGAAGGTAATCCACTTACATTCAAGGCTTGGTCTTAATTGGAAGTATCTTCAATCTTACAAGAATTAGAATGCGTCTCTAATTTTTATACTTGGGTTTCAGAAAGAAACACTGTACTACTAGTAGTAAACAAAATAATTGCCCTAAAACAGTGATGTCAAACTCATGGCATCACAGCATTGTCACGTGACATATCGGGACTCCCCCCCCCCGTCACTAAACCAGGCGTGGATGTGGCCAGCGCGTGACACATCCAGCCCATGGACTGGGAGTTTAACAGACCTTCCCTAGAGAGTGGACAACTTAAGAAAAGTAGATGTAATGCCCTCACTAAATATTGCTTAGAAATAGTTGCTTATTTCTTAAGTATTACACTTTCATGGGTACTTTGCAAGCATAATATACAACAATTCTGTGTTCTTGCTTTTTTTCAGCTGGTCCATCTGTTCCTCCAGTAGTAGCATATCCTAAAAGAAGCCAGACGAGTACTACTGACAATGACCTCAAAGAAGAAGGGATTCCATCAAGGAAGTCCAACAGCAGTGCAGCTGGAGGAAAAGGAATTGCTCCTGCTAGCCCTATGCTTGGGAATGCAAGCAATCCAAATAAAGCTGATATACCCGAGCGTAAAAGAAGTTCTGTTACGCCCAATGTAAGTTGTGGATTTTCTTTAAATTATAAGACCATCTTACTCTTGAACCAAACTTACGTATTAAGAACAATTTGGGGCATGTTAATTTTTTTATCAGTAAGAAACATGGTATCTCAGGCCTATTCTGTGCTGTAATCATTATTCTATAAATTAGTTTAGTAGCATATTAATTCTGAAACTGTGTTACCATAGATTCTGAATGTGGGTATGATTGTGAAAATCTGTTGATTAGTTTTTTTTCCTTCTGAGTCAACTTTGAACTTAGGGTAAACCAAGTCATTGTTATGGTATTGACACAATGTTTTTAATTATTTTTGAACTGGCTATTAATATGGAATTCTGTAAGGAAATAGATATTCAGCTATTTCAGATACATGATACAGTTTTCCCAAAATACAGTTGGAGAATTACTACCTTATTTGTTGAAATTTTGATTGTGGAAAGTGAAAATGCTTCTGGTAATTAAATTTGTTGCTTTAGAGTCAGGTAAGCTTTCAGATTTAACAGGTGAAAGAGGTGAAAGAAATAGAAATGGGGGGAAATGCACACTTAGTATCATCTGGAGATGATCTGATCTATGACAGCGAAGACAACTTTGTCATATCCTCACAAAATCATCTGCACATCTCTGGGTTGATCTTTTTTTTTTCCCGTTCTTATGGCTTTCTTAAACATAAATCAGTCTGACCATCAGCAAATTTCTAGTCTGAGATGCAGTATATTTAGGCTTGTGACATTTCTGGCCCCCATTCATAGTTAATTGCATTACTCAGAGGGAGAAAAATCAAAACTTTCCAGCTATTATTGTTTTCTCTTAAGTCACAGTGGGTGCATGTTGATTCCTGATAAATAAGCCCAATAATCATTGTTTATTTGCTCTGTATCTCTTTTTAAATAGTCATATCTGATAATTCCATTCTCGTTGATGGAAAACTGTTCATGACTTGGACACATTGTTTCTTTGGAAAGTAAGAAGCAAAATAATTATTTAATTTTTGGTTTTGTACTGTTGTCTCTAAACAAAATATTTTAAATGGGCTTGTGGTTAATTTTTCTTTTGGTATATTTGTATCCATATTTCATCATGTATAGTCCAATATTTTTGCCTAAATCCTTTCTGTTCTTACTTTCTTTTCTATTTAACTAAACTTCCTTTGCAGCTGCTACAAGTAAAACATATTTGTATTTTACTCTAAGTTACATTTTATACTAAAATTATGCAATGTTCCTTTCCTTAGGTAATCAGTATAAATGTGCTTTTTATTTTATCTAGAGCAACACTACACCTGGAGCCATGACACGACGAAACACTTATGTTTGTAGTGAACGAACTACTGCAGACAGACACTCAGTAATTCAAAATGGCAAGGAAAGCAGGTAAACGTTTCTAAAAGGAGGCTTACATTACTATTTCAGGATTATTAAAAGCATATCGGTAAAGGGGTGCTTATTAGTGAAGAAGATAAGCATGAAAAAAGCAAACAATACAGAGATATGTAAAATTCTAGGCATGGAATGTTCTGGTGTTTCTCAGAATATTCTGTTTTTCTCCTGGAATGTGCAGATTGGCAGAATAGATACTTTTTTCCCTTAATGTTTCTTGATCATGCAAAAAGGTAATCAGTTGGCTTATTTTACTGCACATTGATAGTAAGCCTGCTTAGTGTTAAAGAACTTTTAAATAACCTTTTTTTTCTGCGGTAACGCCAGAAAAATCTGCTGCCTTTCAGCGATGTACTGCTATTTAATAAGGGCAAAAATATGAGATCTAAATAATAAAAATTATCAAACAATTGACTAAAGAAGCAAGTATTAGTATAGGACAGGGCTGTCAAACTCCCGGCCCTCAGGCCGGAAGCATCACCTGCTGGCCACACCCACACCCTGTTTAGTGAAGAGGGGGAAAAGTGACGCCGCCGTGACAATGTGTGTTTGACAACCCTGGTGTTAGTTTAGTTAAAATCTGAAAATGTATAGAAAGTCTTGAAAGTTTTTTATAAGGAAAATATAGTAGAAATCTTAGGTAAGTTGTTTTCTCTATAGTCTTCTGTCTGTTATACATGTATACAGTGTTATAATGTATGGGTATTTGTTTTTGTTTGTTTGCTTACTTGCTTTTTGCAACTTGCTTTTTGCAACTCATTGGCATATTACAAAATCTTTTTTCTGCTATGTACATTTATTACCATTTTGCAATATGTTGTGTTGTAAAATGTACAGTATATAACAATATAGTAAAATAATCTACTATGTTATAATCTACAAATCTTTGTCTATATGCTATAGTAGTATACTATGCTGTTTGTAAACACAGCTCTGTTAACGACTGAGGTTATACAGTTGAAATGTTTTAGTGAGTTTAGGTTCCTTTGGCTTTATTCTAGTACCATTCCTGATCAGAGAACACCAGTTGCTTCAACTCACAGTATCAGCAGTGCAACAACACCTGATCGTATCCGATTCCCAAGAGGAACTGCCAGTCGTAGTACTTTTCATGGTCAGCTTAGAGAAAGGCGCACTGCCACCTATAATGGACCCCCTGCATCACCTAGTTTATCTCATGAGGCAACACCACTTTCACAGACACGAAGTAGGGGCTCCACTAATTTGTTCAGTAAATTGACTTCAAAGCTGACTAGAAGGTATGTATTTTTTAAAGAATCACAAACTAAGTTATGATTACTACAGGAATTTTCCAGAACGAGCAGTTACACTTATATGCATATGGCATTTTTATGTGTCAGTGGTTTTTTTCTGAAACTATTTTCAAAAGTTAAAGTATTGACTATTAAAGTATGGAAATTATAGATCAAGTTCAGGAGCATTACTTTGTAAATGAGCTGCTTGTGTTTTCTCTCAGACAAATGTTACCTAAAATGGGTAATGCAGTAGATTTTCATCCTTCAGACTCTTTTAAAAAGTGGGAAATACGATATAGAACATCTGCTGTAATGTGGCATATTTTAATGAGTAGGACTGTAGAAAATGTTCCATGTGTCTGGATCAGTTGGATTCAGGATTCGCTTTGATTGAACTGATAAAACATGCATGTTAACAATACTTTGGTTCAATGCACAGTCCACAGTTCATCAGGACGGAACTGTTTAGTTCCTGATAAGGAGAACAATGTTCGCTAAAGAGAGGTAGGAGAAAGTTCTGAGAAAATTGGAGGATGGCAGGGCAGGGAGACATACCAAGTGGTGATATTGGTGTTGGCTGAAAGGAATCCCCTAGGAAGATTTGGAGGCAGAGAGGTAGAGGAAATACATGTGCCAAGTTGAACTTGGGAAATCTTACCAACAGAATCTTTGTTTGGCTAACGTTTCTGAAACGTTTCCTCTTTGCTGTTTATCTATTTAGTTGTTTTATTGTCATTCAGCTCTGTAACATATCACGAGAAAATGAGAAGTGTTCTTTACAAGAACTTTTCTCAAAATGCACAACAAACAGGACACAAAGAATTAACTTTAGATACTATGCTATTATTCAGTGCTTTAGACTTGTAGAGACAGAAGCAGATTAATTGGACCGTATAGGTCAGGGGTCGCCAACCTTTTGGACCTCAGGGACCACCAAACTCATAATTTTAAATCCCAGGGACCACTAATATGAATTTTGATTGACGGTGGCTTGCTGACATTGGTGGGAGAGAGAGAGATCTGATCTAATTTCTCTCTCTCTCTCTCTCTCTCTCTCTCTCTCTCTCTCTCTCTCTCTCTCTCTCTCTCTCACACACACACACACACACACACACACACACACACACACAGGCAGGGGTGGGATTCAAATTTCTTAACAACTGGTTCTGTGGGCATGGCCTAATTTGTGGGTGTGGTTTGGTGGTTATGTGACTGGCTGGGCATGGCTTGTATGTAAATATTATAAATATTAATATAAATTGAATATAATATAATATAATATTAATATAAATTGAATTTTTTATTAAAAAGAGCAACTTTTATCCAAAATCAGGCAGAGTAGGCAGGCAGATTGAGTTGCTCACAGAATCACAGATTTATTCAGAGATCTCTGAGATCAGCTACCTGAGCCTGTCACATAAAATTTGCTAGTAAGAAAACTCACAAAATTAAATCACAACACACCATGTATGTAAATATTGAATTTTTTATTTTAAAAAGAGCAAATTTTACTCAAAAGCAGGCAGAATAGGCAGGCAGATTGAGTTGCTCACAGGATCACAGATTTATTCAGAGATCTATCTATCTGCCATTGGCTAGCTGGGTCTGCACTGCTTCAGTCCTAAGGAAGGTTCTAAAGATTAGCTAGAAAGCAAGAAATGCAATGATTTCCTGCTTTCTAACTAATCTAAATCCCCTGGTACAGCAGAACAGCTGATGGTCGGAAAAAGGAAAAATAGCAATTTAGCAGGCAAGTTTGCCAGGTAAGGAGTGAGTGGGTGGGGAGGGTGTTCCTGCGCAGCCTGGGTTAGTTGCTTTGGGGAGTGCTCTGGGGGTGACATTTCTCTGCAGACTACCAAATTTTTCTTGCAGACCACCCATGTGCCACGGACCACCGGTTGGCAAGTGCTACATAGGCTCAAAATGAAAATCAGAGAAAATAACAGTTCCAAACATAACATCTTTTACACCTTTTTTGTCTGCTTTCAAATAATGAAAGTTATGGCTGCAGATTTTACAAGAAATGTGAGAAAAGGGATTCTTTCTATGGGCATTTATCTTTGTTTGAAATTATTGATTACTAGGAGCTGCACCTCCGAAACTCCCATGTTTCAGAGATCCCAGTTGCAACTAATTAAGCAAATGGGTAAAGTCCATTCCTTAGTTGTAGAAGATGTTTTGCAAGCAGAAGATACCAAGTTCTATCTTCAACATTTCCATGTAAATTTGGATGTCTGCGGTAGTTCATATATTGAAGTTCTTGTGTTTTTTTTCACTAAAAAATCTCCTCAGCAGTTTTTTGTAAGAGAGTTTTACTGTTCTACCATTGCTTAGATCATTTTAATAATGCCTGATTCAAATTTAAACCACACATGCAATATTAATCTTTGCCTGTACTGATGCATTGGATATCCAACACAAATCTTATGACTGATGAAAAAGGGAAGAATCCTATTCATTGGTAGCAGGGAACTTGGACATGGAGTACAGATGAAGGAGAATGTTTGGAGTTCTGTTAACAAAAGTTAAGAGCACTGTGAAGAATCTTTTGGGCCATCTAGTTCATTTCTTTCATGAATACCAAAGGTTTTACTTTTTAAAAGTCATTTTAGTCCAAAATTGGAATGTACAAAATTCAACAATTTGGGAATTAAATATTTTGTTCCTGAGTAGACAAATATTGTACATCCCTAGCCCAAAATATTCAAATACTTACAACGTGAGTTCCCATTGTATCTGAAATTTTTAAAGAATGTCTGTAAACATTCTGAAATATGCATGGTACTAATCTGCTCAGTATTTCAATCCACATCTACACTCTTGAATCATACATAAATAATTTATTGACATACTTTTTAAGCAAAGTCCTTTTGACAATTAATCATATTTGTAGAAAACTTGTTTATAATGTACATAATATGTTGTCATATTCAGAATGGATTCCTAAAATAGGTGCATTCAGAAAGCAATATTTTTCATACCTAGTTACCAAAGATGTAATATGTGCATTATTTCTGCTACTGATCAGAGTTATATATACAACTGGCCAAACATTTGAATTTCACTTCAAAATGGTGTATTTTTATGCTTAGAATAATTCGTACATCTTTCCCAAACCATCATCCTTTGTCTATGTATTTATGCCCTACAACAGTGTTGTTTAGACATTTAAAGCATTAAACAAAATATGGGTGTTTATCTTATTTGAAATATTTGTGATTCTGTCCTTGGAAAAATAGAAAAAGTAGTAGATTTAGATCATACAATGAGGAAATAAATTAGAAAAATAAATTCTTTTTTTCAAGTCCCCAGTGCTTTAAAATACACTGCTTTAGACAGACATTTGTTAATAGGGAGAAGCCAGCAGAAATGAAATAGAAATCACTCCTATTTAAATCATCTGATTATTTCTCTCAAGCTCCGAGAATGTAGAGCAAATTCAGAAAAAAACTGGCAAAACCACTTGTCAATTTTTCCATCCAGTTTTTGATGACCCTTTTCTTCTTAAATGTCTAGTGAGATCTTCTATTCTGATAATATTGCAGAGAAAATCAGTATTTGGGGGTTGGTGAAGCAAATCATCTTCCACCTGTCTCCTCTTAGGGCTATCCTGTGTTTATATATTGTCTTCCAGAACATGTGCATACTGTCTACAGCAGGGGTGTCAAACTCACGTTTTCATGGCAGCGTCACATGACATATCAGGACTTTTCCCGTGGGCATGTGCAGCATGTGATGCATCCAGCCCATGAGCCGGGAGTTTGATAGCCCTGGCCTACAGTAATCTATTACAATAGTATATAGTAATATACTGCCCTAATTTAACTGTCTTTGGTTAATGATAAAATGTAGAAAGCAGAAATGACATGAAAGGATACTTTGCTACTCAGAAGATGTTCTAGATCAACTATTGATAAGTGCTAGAAGAAAAATGTTGAATTCCTTATACTGAAAGGCCATCCCTTTCAATAGCTATTTTTAATTTAATTAATGAATTTGAAGTGTTTCCATAGTTCATTCAGCTAGGCTTATTCTGTGTCTCACACATTGAATAGATTTTCAGTTATTTGACCAATAACACATTCGTTAATTATTATTTTGGCTTTAATTTCTTTTAGAAACATGTCATTCAGGTTTATCAAAAGGTAGGATTTTATTTATATTTTAAGAACCAGCTCTTGCAATTAACACCAAATTTGGCTTTCTAGCCTTGATTTTTCTTTTTAAAAATGAAACAACACTAAACCTTCTGCTGAGAACTAAAAATACTTTTCATGAACCCAAGAAAATAAAATAAAAAACTTCATATTAACTAATGACAATCCCTGTGGACTCCTGAATAATGAGATGCAAAGCATGCCTTGTGCGCTTTACTTACTTCAATAGTTCCAAAAATAATTTTATTCTTTATACTAATACACTTAAGCATGCTTGTGATTGGAGATTGATGTTTGGCGATACTGATTTAAACGAGTAATGTACAAGAAACAGGTAAGTAACTCAGAACTTGCTTTATTATTCACATTTTAGTTTTAGTACCTTGTAAATTTCCACTAATAATACATTCAGAAGCAATTTATGATTTGCAAATAAACTATTAATATTGATAATGACGGTGTTAAATATCTTTAAGATTTTCAGAAAGAGTATGTGTGTGTGTTGGTGGTATTTCTGCTGCTTGCTTGATATTGATGAATATGTTAATCAGAAAAGGAGAAATAAAGAAGCTATTGCTTCCAACTTTTCTCCCTTGTCAGTTTGCAGCCAGGAAGAGTTTGTTGGAGCTTGCCTGAATATTCTGCAAATCTGAGAAATATTTTTTATATTCCTTGGTTTAAGAAAAAGTGGAATATACCTTTTTGCATATATGTCTAATTTGAACTGGTTGGTTCACTGTCTTTGCCATTTTCAAAATTAGTCATCAGTTAGTGTGTACTTGTATTTTTTGTGACTGCCTTCGTTCATTTCAGCCTCTCTTCATACACTTTGCTTCATGTTCCTTTACTTAGGAGCTTCTCCACTTTCATATGGACTACACCCAGTACATATGCCTTATAAGTAGAGTTTTCTTATGCAATAGGAGTTGCCTTTGCTTTATTTCCCCTCTCCTGGCTGCTGGATAGTCTCCCAGTTCTTCCGAGTATGAAGAAGAGAGAATTAATTCTATTGGCAAATACTCATTCAGTGTTTGATAGATACAACAGTTAAGACTATTAGAGCTATTTTACATATATAGTTGTCAGCTTGCAGTGGTCTGCATTGCTAGCCCTTGAGTTAACTGTAGGTAGTTTAGTGACTATTCAAAGTTAAAATGGTGCTGGAAAAAAGTTACCTATGACAGGTCCTCGCATTTACAACCTTCACAGCATCCTTGCAGTCAAGTGATAGCAACCCAAACAACTGGCACCCCCCTTATTTACAGCAGCTGCAGTGTCCTCGGATCAAGCGATTGCCATTTTCGATCTTCCTAGCTGCCTTCCAACAAGCAAAATCTACAAGGAAGCCAGTGGCAAGGTTGCATGACAGTCATGTGATGTCTCACTTAACAATCACCATGATTCACTTCATGACTATGGCAAAAAATGTAAAATTGGGTGCAATCCCATTGATGCCTCACTTAACAACTGCACCACTTAATGGCAAATGTTCTGGGTCCCAATTGCAGTCATCAGTTGAGGGCTACTTATAGATTGAATTAAGCCATTGTTCTTGCAGGCCCAAATAACGTTGTAAGAGTTACATAATTAAAGCTGTTGTCAATGAGCATCCCAGGAGGCATAGGTATTGTTCATTTCACACGACCAATGAAATGCACAAATCCTCAGTAAGAATAGTATTCCCCCACTATTCTTGCACATAAAACTGATATTTCTTTCTTAAAATTACTTAAGACCTCTCCACAGTGACAAACCCATTTCAAATACAATTAAAATTTATTTTGCTTTAACTTGTGTTTCCCTAGTGGTGTCTGCATCATAATAGCCTTGTCTGACTTTTAATGTAGCTTTATACAGCTATTCTGATAGTAGCAAACAGAGGCATACTTGTTTTGACTTAAAACTAATACATTTTACTTGGTTAACAGAGTATAAAACCAGTGAATACTTTAGCTTCGTTTTTTATAATTTTCTAACACTCTTTTCCAACCTCCCCCCAAATGAAATAATAAAAATATAAAAATCTATTAAAATGTCTTTTTTAAAAGAAGCAACAGAACAGCAGTAGAAACCATTCAGGCACTGAAACCACCAGGGGAAAACTGTCTAAAAAGCACTTTTGATTCTGTATTGATTATTTATAACTATAATTTTAGTACATTCTGTTTGTATTGTTGTCAATTACAGCTTAATTGACAGCATAAAAGCCATCTGGTTTTGTGGCTGCCGTGTGCCAGTTTTTCAAATATAAATTCCTATTAGGTTGTTCTTATGTGAGTTAACTGCTTAATTTATAATGTTTAGCATATATCTTGCATCACTATATTAACAACCTAACAAAATTTACCAGTACAAGTGCTCTTGTATAACACAGTGCCAAAACAATAAATTACAGCCAAATATCATATTTCTTATTTCTCTTTTATTATCTTCCAGTAATTTTGCTTTTCTAGGACATAGTGCAAATGAAAGGAAGAAGTTATATTACTATTGTTATGTTGGAGATCAGTACTTCTAATATTAAAACATTAATAAGCCTTTGAATTGTTCTACAGAACGCTACTGTCAAATTTTATAACTCTGCAGAATTGGACTTCACATTTGTATGGAGCTCTAGATTACAGAATTATAAATCCTTATAGATTTAATACATAGTGCACTGAACTGCAAAAAGAAATTAGTTTTCATAGATTTGTGAAATAGTTCAATTATATCAATCAGCTTTATCTTCATATAGCAGCCAGCCAGCCTGTTTAGAACATATTTAGATGCTGCCTTACAGCCTTATTTTCCATATAGAATACTATGTAGAATTTCACCTGAATATGTTGAGCCAATCAAATATATTTTTTATTGTTTCTATATTGTATACTGACTTTTGAGGTAAAACTTTCTATATCAGTGTGACTGAAATTCCACACAAAACTGTGATAGTTCCACAATTAGGGATTCAGAAAAGATCTGTATAAAGACTTAGTCTGCATACTTTCAGTTTAGTATCTCAGACTTCTAAAAATAATATAAATAGCTCTGAACTTACAATGCCAAGAAAGGATTTCTTCTTTATCTATCTATCCATTGACAGTAATTTTGTAGTAGGCAGAAATTTATTTTAAAGAGAGGTTTAATATATTTCTTTTTAAAACCATATAGTAATTAGAAAATATAGAAGGTTGGTTGAGATTCTTGTTTCACATCCAGTTTATGCAAGTTTTATTTTCATTTCTTCCTGAAAGAATTAAGATGTATTTATCTTGTATTATTTCTATTTTCTTTAAAGATTTATTGTTAACAGATAGGGAGAAGTATGATAAGTACATGAAGTTACAAAATAATAAAACTTCTAGCTGAAAATATGGATACCGTGAACAGCAATTATCAAATTGGCTGTAAAATTTTCTTTATGTATCAAATAAATGCTGCTAAAATCCTGGGAAGAATGTTCTATTAGCTTATCTTAAACTGAAATAAATTTTTATTGCTTTAATTTTTTTCCCTCCTATCTAGCACCTTCTGCAAGTATTCAAATCTTTCACAACCAATTTGTTTCTAATATCTCTAGAATATCTCAAACAGTAAATACCTGAGGCTTCCCAATATATTTGATACAGAAAAAGGCATGCTTGATATCCTAAATGTACTGATTATTTCTGTGTTTAAAACCAAACAGTGAATTGCAGTTAAATTAAATGAGATTTCAGTGTGCAGTGTTCTGCCATCATTATTTGTGCTAGTGTAAGATTTGTCTTCTCTTTCCTGCTTTCTTTGTGCTTCGGCATTGTTTTCATTGAGGCTCCCGACTGAATATGAGAGGAATGGGAGATATGAGGGTTCAAGGTGAGGGAAAAATTGTTTTTTGCTTAAAATTTTAACTTAGATTAGTATGTCTCATTCTCCCCTCCTTCAAAATATGTAAGGGTGTTGGTGGTGTTGGTGGCGGTGATTCTTAAATATCTGAAACCCAAAATGCCTCCTATCTGCAAAACTGTGATTAAGTCATGCAAAGTACACGATTCTGATTTCTCATGCAGGTCTAGACCTACTTCCACATCCTTAGAAAGAATCCATGATCTTAGCTGCAATGTAATAAATCAGCTCTGAGAGATCCAGCTAGTAGTTTGCTGCTAAAGAATACTCTCCATTTAGCTTCAGATTGTCCTGAAAGGAAGCTACTTTCACTGCCAGATAAAGAAGGAGCTACATGCTGAAATTGCCAGTTCAGATCCTAGGATGGGAAAATATCCTGCCATAGAAGCAGTTTCATGTGACTAGGACTTAATCACAGATGTCTGTAACAAGGGCTTTGAATGACGAGCTAATATTCTTTACATAAATTCATAGATTTTATTGGCCTAAAAACCCCAACCACCACCACCTCTAGGATCCTGTTAGAAAATACCACATGTTAGGAAATTAAATGAAATGTAGTTCTTTTCTTGAATGCCACAGTGCTATCTCCGAAGCACCTGGTGCAATAATGATTCCATGCACAAAACTTAACAATACTAGATAACTTTATTTTTTAGAATTTAGGTGATTAATGCTTTTCAGAAGGGCATGGCAATTTTTCACAGGATCAAGAAGCAGAAGAGTATGAACTTCTAAAAATTCCCAAGACCTCATTTTATCTTAGCTTATCCCCAAAGAATAAGGGAATTGGGTTGGGAAAGGAATGAGGCCATTTGTCAGATAGAATCAAATGTATTTTCACCCAGAAGACTATAGTTCGATAAACAATAAGCAACAGCTGCTGTTATAAATTGAATCAGATCTCAATTTATAATTTTAATTCTAATTTATCTATATATACAGTGTAACAGTTACGGAATATGTATGTTAATTTTGTTGTTTTTCTGGAACAAAACATAAATGGCAGTTCTCATCCATACAAATTATGGGTGATAATTTATAAAATAATCTGGCGAATCCATATTATTAATGTAAAACATTAAAAATTATAATCTCTATTTTTTAAAGAAAACAGAAAATTTTAAGTCTGAAGTTCTCATCTAGCAATTATAAACTTTTAAGTAGTCTTTTCTAATAGGTTCGAAGTGTAGCACCAACTTATTGTGCTCTCCCTAAAAAGTCTTAGTAGTGAAGTTGTTTCTTTAAAAACCCCAATTCCCAATGTTGAGTATACTCTATAAAATTTGGCATAGGCAGGTCTATTTGTTTGTATTTTGTGAGGATAGGAATATGACCAATAAGGGAGAAAGATTTGGAGCAGAGAAGTTGCAGCAAAGTAATACACAATACCATAGTCACACTTCCATTTGCAGCCCCCACCTCACTCCCATAACATCTGCTTTCGGGAGGAAGTAACTGTGGCCTTTAGCTTTATAGGGCTGTGTCTAATTCATGTGTTGCTAAACACTAACCTAAGCTTTTTAATACTGATGGAAGAATGTTTTTAATAATGCATGCCTCAAAACACAATAGCTTTTACCAACAGCAGTTTCCAGGTTCATCCGTGAATATTGAAACTTGATTTCATTTCAGTCGTAACGTGGCTGTTGATCAGAAGGATGACAGCAAGGAAGCCAAACCCCGTTCACTACGATTTACTTGGAGCATGAAAACTACCAGTTCAATGGATCCTAATGATATGATGAGGGAAATTCGCAAGGTCCTGGATGCCAATAATTGTGACTATGAACAGAGGGAACGTTTCTTGCTTTTCTGTGTCCATGGGGATGGCCATGCAGAAAACCTCGTGCAATGGGAGATGGAGGTGTGTAAACTACCCAGACTGTCCCTGAACGGAGTTCGCTTTAAACGGATATCGGGAACATCCATAGCTTTTAAAAACATTGCTTCCAAAATTGCCAATGAATTAAAGCTGTAATGAGAGGAGCAATCGAGTTTGTAAATTAAATAGCAAATTCAAGTGTTTTTGTTTTGTTTTTGAGGACACCGATGGTCATGTATAGAATACTAGGCCAATAACTTCTGCATCTTCTGGATCATGCTATTGAAACAAAACAGTTCAGACAAGCTGCTGAGCTGGGAGGGAATTTGGACTTTTTTTTATAAGTGCACTACAGCATTAAAGTTGCCTATGTAAAATATTCCCTTCTGCTTTATTTCCATTGCTTTGAGTCTTGACAAACAATCTAAAACACACCATGTATACATTTGAATATTCCTCCTGTTGTGTGGATGTGTGAATGTACAGTATGTGTGTATAATTATAATATAAAAGTATTATATGTAAACAATTCATTTATAGCATCAGAACTGTACCAGTACCTCTTCCAGGTTAATTTTGGTGCTAAAATTGAGATGGCCAAGGTGAAAATCCTTAAGAATACTAAATAATCGGTAAACACAAGTTTCACAGTTCACTGTTGTGTTTAAGACAACGAAGGTTTGGGTTTATGGGTGTGAACATTATTCCTGTGTTTTTTAAAATTAATTTTCATGATTTAAATAACCCCCCCCCAATCATTCTTTTCTTTTGCCTATTTATTATTATTTAAGTCTGAAATCAGTTTAAATTACTTAATTATGGTAATGAAAATTGTGGGGGAAAGACTTCAAGGTTACATGTTTTTTCATGAGCATTTTATCCTCACCTTTTTTTTCTAGTACACATTATAATTTTAAAACTTTTACTTGAAAAGTTTATTCTCAACTCCCATTCATTTCAGTGGAGCTGGTGCAGGGAAAACTTGTTGCTAATTAAATACTGTAGAAACAGCCTGAACACTTGATATAAATTTTGCATTTAGGCTGCCTTATAATAATGTATTTTGAAGTAAAAAACATATACTCAGACATTTGTAGTATGAAAGAAATTCCTATGACAAAATAGCTGGCCAGATCAGCAAAAAAATGATCCAGAGAGAATTCTTGAATTCCAGTAATTTAACTTTCTTGTACTGATAATGTTAATCATAAACAAAACACTATCACCATAGTTCATAAAAGTGAGAAAGTATGACCTGTCCAGTCATTTATGTTTCATTTGGTCAATTGTTTGCTTCTGCATTGAGGCTGGACGAACACAATACAGAAGCCTGATGATGGCAGATGAGATTCTGCCGAAACGTTGGTACAACTTTAAAAGCACAACCATAATGACATGGGAAAATTATTTCACGTGTTTCAATTTTGTCAGAGGCTTAAACTTCCTTGAAGTCTTGTTGCTGGTCCAGTCTTCCTTTATCATCAATTGCATCTCTATAGTAAATACTGCTCTTGGAGAAAAAAAGCTGTTGAAAACAGGGTGGGTAGGTGAAGAGGATTGCCTGCCAGTGACATGATAGCTGATAATTTCCATTTGGAAATACTTCTGTAAATCTAAGCAGGTTTATATGCTTTCTTGCACAGCTTCATATTTAAAAATATTTTAGTCAAAGTGCACTGGAGTTTAAAGGGAGGGGGGGGGTTGTAAATGACAAATCTTTGTTGTTATGCTGGGTGCATAAATCCAATTCCTGGACTTCTATCTAAACTTCTATTTCCTTGTGACAAAGCTTCAGACATTCAGTGTAATTATGATGACTAAAACACTTTTTAAGAAGGCTTACTGATCCTGCATTGCAAGTGATACGAAGCAATTTCAGGGTGTACTCTACATGAATTGGCTGTAACTATCTGCCTTTTTCAAACTGCTATCTCCTCTGCTGGTCCTTATTAAACTGGGTATGTTTTGTCTAAATCAAATCAAAGGATGATACATTTTTTTGCTGACCGAATCAATGCATTTTGATTCAAATTTGATTGGAGCTTAAATGATCATGTATTAGATAATATGGTCTGGCAAAAAAACTTCATTTAAAATGTAGTGAAATGAATTCTAATATTTCATTTGGAGGCACTCAACTAAAATTCAATCCAGAACGGTATACAGAATATTTCAGACATTTTTCATCTAAGTGTAATTCTCCCTTGAAACTTTGTAAAGATGTTATATTAATCCTGCATTGCTGTAGTATAGCACAAAGTGATTGACTTCTGTTTTTTTTATAAAGAAAAGAACAGTATTCTGTATAGACATATAATTATAACAATTGTTCAACAGTGGCTGTAGCAAGTACTGATTCTCCATTTTGTCAAAGCAATAAATAACATTTCAGGGCAATTATTTAAAACTTCAGGTGAGTATCCATCTGTCCTGTTATCTTTCCTGTTTAAATCTTTTTAAGCTAATTGAACTTTTTAATGCATAAAAATTGCCCATTTTTATATTGTTCTGAAGAGAGCCAGGCCAAAAGTGAGAAGTAAAAAGGAAGTTTCAAGATGATAATATATATTCTTTAGAGTCTGCAGACTTGCTGAACGAGATTTTACCATGTTCATAATTTCTGTGCTGAAGGTATTCTGCAGTACCAACCTTCTGGTGATGCTATAGGTTTTCTAATAAATTTCTCACCTGCCATAACTTGTTTCTATTTGTCAGTCACATATATTGTACTCATCTTAATTTTGAATTAATTCACAGATTTCGAATTTTAAAGCCCCTAATTAACTAAATATTCCATTGTCTACTTCATAATTGGGTGGCATGCTACCAGTTCGGCCCAGTTCTATAGACACTGAACTGGTTCGCTGCAACAACCTTTTGTTCACCTGTTTGGCCTACCTGCCTGTCCGGGCTCTTGGCTGTTCTTTATTTCCTGCTTTTTCAACATCAGCTGCTTTGCGCGGCATAGCTGAGGTTGAAAAAGCAGAAATGAAGACGCTTTTCAGATGCTGTGCACCTGCATGCACCGCTTGTCAGCTGTCCGAGTGGCACAGCTGAGGTTTTTGGAAATGCTGCGCGCACACAAAACGCACTCTCACCCGAACCGGTAGTAACACCGGTTGAATCCCACCCCTGTTCATAATTCACCCAATTCTCTAGCTACTGTTTATTCTACCAGGGAGATGATTGTCTTAGCAGTATGATGGAGTCATCTTATATACATAGACATTGGAAAGGAAAATAGCTTCTGCCTATTGTAAGAGCATTCTTGCTTTTCATTCTTAAGAGGCTGCTTTTTTGGAAATGCTATTATTACGAGAGAAACTCAAAATCTTGCTTACAAACACCACTGTACTTTTTTTCCCCTGGACTTCCTGTTTCCAATTTAATGCTAAGTGTAGTTCAAATGTTAATGTCATTTCCAATTTGCTCTTTGAGTATATGATCAATGCCTACTGCTTGGGATATATAATTTTGGTGACAAATGAGATAATATTGCTTGAAACAAATACTAAGCCAAACATTTCTTAACACTGTTTCTGCTTTAACTTTATACTGTAGCTATATAGAAGTATTGTTTCCTATAAAAGAATGAAAAGGTATTCAGTCAAGAAACTTACCTAGTTTAGCACCTATTTCCCATAATGGTCTACCACAATGGTGGCTAACCTTTTTTGGCTCCTGTGCCAAAAATTGTGTGCATGCTTGCATGCTCACATGCCAGCACCCAGAAGGCAATGTGGTCCCCCCACTACCCCTATGCATGCGTGCACAATCCCCACCCACCTACACCCACACCCTTACCTGCACTGCGTTCACAGCTGATTTTTGGCCAGTTTGAAGCCTTTTACGGTCTCCCGGAGGCTTGAGGAAGGCATCTGTAGGCTTTACAGGCTGAAAACTAGGCCCATTTCATCACTTCCAGTATTTCTGGAAAAACAGGAAGTGATGAAACAGGCCTAGTTTTTGGTCTACTAAGCCTGTAGCACCCAGCAGAAGCTTTCCTCAAGCCTCTGGGAGGCCGAAAAACCTGCCAAAAATCAGCCGTGAGGCACCCTCATGCGCAGTGATGTAAGTTTGCCTGCAGCTCACGTGCCGGCACAAATGGCTCTGTGTGCCACCTGTGGCATACATGCCATGGGTTCACCATCACGGATCTATCAATTGCATAAATCTCAGTGGCTGGTATAAAAACAACCAATGTTGATCATTATTAAGTGCTGGCATTCTGAAGCTCTGCATCTCTCAATTTAGTTTTTATCAGATACTATGACTATTCTGAATAGTATATTGAACATGTACTTGTTTTTTTAAATGCAATCAGCATTAGAATGAAGAAATGAATGAAAAAAACCAATATCTTCCAGAATTTAAATACTTATGTCCTAGTGTTAAGGCTAATGAAGGCTTATGCAAAAAGTCCAAAACAAGTGAATACTGAAAGTTGTCCCTTAAGTGCTTAAGTGAGTGTGGATTTTCTTATAAATCTGCACTTTGCAATTCTAGGTTTCTTGTTCAAAGTCAGTTTTGGATTTTACTTTTTTAAATAGGTGTCCTTCAATGATTTGGTTACATCACTACTCATTTCCAAATTCATGTGGAAGCTGAATGAGTCCATTTGCATGTAGAATTACGGTAGCATTTTACATTTATGTTGTAGCATCTACTTAATTACTCCGTCTACATGTTCCTTATACATTGCTTTCTTGGCAGAAGCCACTCCAATTCCTTTTCAGCAGGTCTTATGTATTGTACCAATAAAAGAAAATATAAGTAGCTCAGAGTTGAACTACTGAGTCTTGGCACTCTCTGAGCTTGGTTCATTTCATTGACTATTACTAGCACTGATAATGGCTAGTCTAGTAATGAAATATCTCAAGCAAACAACCAAGCTCAGCAAGCATCAAGGATTCCACTCATATATTGTGTTTTTCCAGCAACTTGTGTCTATGAATAACAGTAAAGCCTATGCACCTTCATTTAAAAATAAATGTTATTAAATTCAGGATAAATAGGGTAAATTGACTGAAAGGGCAAGAATAAGTCCTTAAAATCCCAGCTATTAACCAGGAGGCAGGGAGAGGATCCACCCAGAAATGATATTGAAGACTTCTGGAAATGACTGGTATAATCAGTCTATTCATCTGAGCTTTTCAAGAAGTCAAATGCATTTGGAAACATTTTTAAGAGTTATTGTAACAGACAAAGTAACAGTAACTCTGGAATTTATACCTAACTCAGCAGGCAAAGCTATGTCCACAAAATTGTAATGACCTTGGTGGCCACACGATGTCTCTCAGGTGCAGAAATAGAAAAAAATATGTATATTCTGGTGGTTATCATCAATAGACAGATCTGCTGAAAGATAAATGATGAAATTATAATAATAACAGATTTGTGGTTAATTTGGTTTGTTGGAAGATCTGTTCATTTATTTTTAAGACTTGTGGGCTTTTTTTTCAGAAGTGTTCCAAGGCAGCATGCAAATAAAAACAGAAAAATGAAACACTCAAAAGAAAAGCCTAGTTTTATATTTAAAGTTAAATATAAAATCCTCAAATATTGATAAGTTGAATACAATTCAGAAGGAATGCCATCACCAAGAAAACCTGAAGGTTATATCTACAAGTAGCAGAACCTTCCTAATAGATATCAACCCACATGTTGGTTAATAGTAAGATAACACACCTTTTAATTACATGGAGGCTAAACCTTGAAGGCTGTATAAATTTGATATGACTCCTGTATCTCAGTAGAATCAAAAAGAAAAATTTAGAACTGACACTCTGCATTTATGGGAATTGTAGTTCAGTATATCTGGAAGATGTCAGCCTGTGGAAAAGCCATTTCTGCAATGTTTCAAGAACTCAGCAAAAGTGAATATGCTTAGTCTCAGCAAGGCATCTTTTAAATTCCAGTCTGGTGTTAGCCTTTGCAAAAGTCTCTATTAGGACTTAGGAAATATAATTGCACAGGAAGTCAAGATAACTACCCACAGACACAAAAAAACGTCAAGTGAGGGTTACAGGAAAGACTGGCTTGACACTAAAACCACAAAGTCTGCCTTTAGTCACTTTCTTAAAATGGAAGGCAGGAAGTGGAGCCTTACAAACAAAAAGTTGCAGTGTATCTCCTTAACAGCTATGTAATTATGTGAAGGTGTGATTGAAAAGAATGTAACACAAGAAAAAAGCAGCTTCAAATTTTTTTTCTCTGCACATGAATTTGTTTATTTAGAACATTTATATAGTTACCCATCTAAGGTCAAATTAGAGGTAGGTCCTAATCATTTAAGACAACATCAATAAAAACAACATAACATAAATCTATTAAAGCCATAAACATCAAAAGCTTGACACCAAAGTTAAATTTCCAGTATTCTTATGAAATCTCATCAAGGGGAAGGGTATTCCACAGGTCAAGGCTACCACAGGAAGAGGCCTGCTTTATAGATCCCATGAGGTGGTAATGTTTAAGGAAAGGGACTAGGAGCATGCCCAATCTTTCTGATCTGATAGAGACAGGCAGTGATGGTGATGAAGATAAAAGAGAAATTGAGGATTTATAAATGCAGCCAGTCTCTATGCAAGTAATTACAGCTCATTTTGGCTAAGAAGACATCTAAAGAGCATTTGCTATGCTACAGGAAGGGACAACTGACTTTTATTGGGAATTAAAACTGATCTCAATATTGCTGCTGCCTAATAGGTTTAGCAATGGATCCTATTGCAAGTCTCTGTAATTAACTCTTGTTTATAGCATAGTCACCCAATCTGCTGTTGAATATAATGCTCCACTAGCCTGCCTTCTATTCTCTCCACTTGTCTTGACACTGTTACAATGAAAGCAATCATTAGGATTGCAAGATATTGTTTTGCTCCTGCCATTCCAGTCCCAGCCCACAAATTGCAATGGAGGGAGGAGGGTCTCCAGACATATTATAAACCATTGAAGCACGGACTGTTATATTTAGTGTGCTGCCAAATAACCACTATTTGTTTTCAAATTTCCATTAACCAGAGTTATTTTTAAAATGCTTCATGCTATGATGGAATTGCCCTCTAGGGTGGTGGTGGGGGAGTGAAAAGACTGGTGAACTTGGACAGAATAAAATTTTTCTTCATCTTGCTAAAATCAGGTAAGTGCATACTGACATAGGGAGTTAACCATTAAAACCAGTATCTTAAATCAAGACAACAAATTGCCAACAACCCAATTGTATTTTTAGCCCTTAAGAGCCCAGCTGCTTCATTTTAAACTAACCCAGTTTGATGTAGTGGTTAAGATACTGGCTTAGAAGCCAAGAGATGCACATTCTGGTCCTGCTTTAGGGATGAAAGCTGGCGGGGTGACCTGGTTTTGTCAATCTGTCTCAGCTCAATTCACCTCACAGGGTTATTGGAGGGAAAATAGGAGGCAGAAGGACCAACGTTGCCTTTGTGATATCCAGCTGGGGATCTAGAACCACAAAGGAGAATGAAAGATTCTTGTGGACCAATCTGAGTATCAACCTGTTCAGCTTTTTAATAAACAGTTCACAACTAAGTCAATGTGTAAACAGCAGGAAGAGATGGCCAAGAATAAAACTATCGACAATGAGAGATATGGCATTTGATAATTTAATGTCTAGCATCTAAAAGTTATGTTTTTAAAAGTGAATTAAGTAGATGTGAGATCCTTGTCAGGGGGTGTTCTAAACAAAAGTATCTGATGAGAAAGGGACATGTGAAAGCAAGAAATGTTGATACATGTTGGCAAAGTAATTGTACTATATTAAAATGGTAACTTTCAAAACCAATCCCCCCAGTCCCATCTCTGATTGCAAAGTAATAAGACTGCAGGGGAACTACTCAGGGCCAGCTAAGCTAGGGGATGTAAGCATTGTCCCTTTGCAAACAAAACAATTGTCTGAAAAGGGTCTTATTTGTCTAGTTCCCATAGAAACAAAGCTGCACCCTCTGGCTTCTCTGTTTCTTGCAGATGATTAAAAAGTAAAGAATCTAGCTCTTGTTCACTCACATGTTCCTGACAGCTTATGAGTCAGTCAAATGAGAATTAGTTGGCATTCCCAATACATCTGCTCCATACTATTCCTGCTGTGCAGTTGATGAAAAAATGCAGCCACACAATTGGGTGTGTGCTTCAAAATGTCTGTTTTTTATTATGAAGCTAGTCAGCTACCAGCTAAAGCCACATCTGATCAGACAGTAGAACTGAAAGTTCTAGATAGGAAGCAAGGACAAGTTTGGGCTGGTTCCCTAGAAAAGAAACCATGACTACAGGAAGGCTGTAACTTCTGGTTCAGAAAACAGAAGCTGATTTGCTGAAATGAGGCTAGCAAAGAAAATACACCCAAATGGGATTATGTTCTGTTGTATGAGAAAAATTAGGAGAAAAGGGCATCCACAAAGGATGTTCTGACCTGGGCAAGTGTAAGTACCAATAAAGCCTGCTTATTGCACAGCTACTATGACAGGCAGCCCTTCAATGGTGCCAGTAAAGCTCTATCCCAATTTACCCTGAAGGGTATCCATAGTCAGGGCAACCTGGTCCACAAACTAGGTCCAACAATCACCAACTCCAATTCACAAGTCAGGCAGGAAGTTTGAAGTCCACAAACAAGGTTCAGAGTTCACAAAGCAAGGTCCAAAGTCCATAAGTCTGAAGCACAATCCAAAATCCATCAAGCAGGATTTACCAGAGCCAGAGAAATGTTTGCAGAAGCAAATGGCTGTTCCCAACAAATGCACCTTCCCACAGAGTCTAGCTAAATCACCCCCAGCCAAATGTTCCTTGTGAGGAGGGGTGGGGTTTTCTCCTCACCTGACAGCTGTTCATGTTTGCAAACTTTACGCATTTTTGCTCTGTCTAAAACCTAGGGTAGCATAAGAAGACTTTCTGTCAAGGCTTTTCCTGACTTCTTCATGGAATTTTACAGGAAATCCAGAGAATGTGCTTTAACAGCTGAGTTCAAACCAGAGATTTAACCAAAACCATGGTGGAACTTTGATTTGGCCTTTGCTGCCCCTACCTCATTTACTATCAGTCTGGTAATATGGGGAAATAGACCTAAATAAATGAGCATCTCTATTTGTTCACAAAAAAAGAAACACCCAATTCAGCTTTGTTTAATACAATACAGTTCATGCTAATGACCTTGATGAACAATCCGTTCCCATTGTGAGGCCTTGCGTTTTGGAGATTAATTTGGTCTCTAAATGATGTGAACAGCTCTCAGTTCTACAAATCATTTTGGCTTATAAATTATTTCCACCTAGGGAGCTTGTATTGTTTTTTGAGTTCCCATTAATTTAATTCACTTGTTATTAATTTTACAAGTGAACTAAAGCATCAGTCAAGTCAATCTAGTAAAAAGGACAAAAGACAATGTTTTTTTGGAGCAAAGCAAGGAGACTTTTTGGGTACTGTATACCGAATATCCCATATCTCAGAAATAAGTTAAATGAAGATTTCTGTACATTCTGAAACTATAAGCTAGGCCATTTCCAGGTTATGTTTCTTGTGGGAATAGAAATGATCTTCAGAGATTAATATTTGTTGCTTAATATTTGTTTCTTGAATGTATCTACTATTCAAGAATATGTCTGTATTTTCCGTTCCTAGGGTTAGTTCATACCTTCATTTTTAGTGATTCCTTACATTCTGTTTTATAATTGTTCATAATTTTACTGCCTTCTGAAGTTCAATTATTTTTCTATAATACTAGTTTATTAAACAATTGTACAGAGAAAATTAGTACAAGATATATCAAAGAAAAACAAAAGGAAAAGTCCAAAAAGAGGAGAAGAGACAAACTTTCCTCTTCATTCCAGTAAGTATAAACAACTTTAAACTGACCCCTTTATCTTAAAATACAACAAATAGTCATTTCATTCTATATCTCAGCACATTGTTTATAAATCTTTAAAACCTCATCAATCCTAATCAGCAAAGATCCATTAAGGGTTTCCAAAAATAACCTCTATCTATTAAAAATTTGATCTTATAAACCCATTTGACTTTTTTCCTTTTACATTTGTATCTCCTTTCCTACAATTATACATATCTCCTTTTCTATCATTAAACAAGTCTCCCAAACATTATGTTTCAACTCTAATCAGTAAAAATTCAATAAAAGTTTACTGCACAACGTAACTGGTTTAACCTTAATTAGATAAATTTAAAAGACAAAAAAAAAAAGTTTCTTTTGTAAATCCAATTTAGAAAAGTTATCCAAGACACTCTTATGGTTCATTATTTGTATGTTCTTTTTAGTTGTCAAATCATTCCCTGATTTCATTTGTATATCCAACATTTCATCTTTTTTCCCACACCCTCGTTTTTAAACCCACATTTGATTTAACTTCAGTCTTGTCCAGTAATACTTGTTCCTCTTCCATAGCATTATCAGTAATGTCAAAGACTTTTAAAACTAACTTTTTGCTAGGTTATTTCATTTTTCTAGGAGAGAGGACGTGCTAACTTCCTACAGTCTGGACAGAAAACCAAAATCATGAATATTAATATTACCCTTATTATAAGGTTACAGTAAGTGTCTTGCAAGTCTGTATGTTGCTCTCTCTTATCTGCCTTTATGTTCCAGAGAACTAGGGAGGGCCAATTCTAATACACTTACTCAGATTATAGTTTTGCTTTGGGCTCAGATTTCATTTTATCAGATTGGGGCCAATCTTGCTGGCTGAGTTTCACTTGGCTATTTGTCTAGCCATGAAAATCGTGAACCTACTAATATTTCTCTTTTTCTTTGATCATATATTATGTTTACAGATATTTATGTTATTTTGCTTTTAAATTCTGTTTGCCACCCAGAGTTATTTTGATGAGAGGGGCCATATAAATCAATGTTGTGGGAAGTTGACATTCAATGCCATTGGAAGGTCCATGCGATTGTCCAATGTTGTGCTATTCAATGGGTTGCTTCTTTCTTGACTACAATCCTGTTATAGGGTTAAAAACTTAGTGTCTATGGAGATTCTCAGTCATCCGGGTCATTGCTGTCCCCCAAAGGGGCTTTCTCAAGAGGCAATTGGTTTTTCTTCGAATATGTTTCACTTTCCATCCAAGAAATGTCTTCAGGTCTATCTGGATGATGGGGAATTTATACTTCTTGCAGACGGCTGGTCATTTGCATTCTTTTAGCAAGTTGTTAAAGCCACCTGGAGGTTTATCTGTGTCTTCAGGATTTCTTGAATGGTGCAAATGAAAAAGCACTTTTCAAAAAGCACCTTTGGGATTAAACACTTAAGATTGTTGGTGCAACATAAGATGCATTGTCCCTTATTAGAAATCTTTCTCTGTGAGACAATATTGGGTAAAAATACTAGAAGAATTAAGAAGTACCTGTCAGAAGCAACCCTTAAGTTCCAGAAACTACTGTAGCTTTCAAGAACCACTAAAAGTCAATATCTAGGCATTTTTCTCCTGGATTAAAATAAGGGCCAAAATTCATGACTCATATGTATCTTCTTGATTTGTTCCTTGAAAAATATTCATTCCTCTAATTAGCAGATGTAGCAGATGTGGAGATCATTGTTGTCCATGTGTGAGCAGTAGCATTGCATTGATATGTCAGTGAATGCATGTTCCTTCAAGATGTAGGGCAGATCTAAAGTCATGATGATTCTATGAAACCTCCATGTTTAGAAGCAGTATATCCCATAATCCCATTGCCTTTAAGATGGATGGGTGAGCATCTGACCAATTCTGCTGATATAACTTTTCCCAATCTTGATGTGTTCAGTTCTCAGAATTACTTGCTGGTATGATCATGAAAGAGAATCCTTAAGAGTTGAACGTTATACATCTGGTGGGGAAACATGCTGGAAAAGACTAGTATTACTAGGATTAAAGAGAGATTTGTAGTAAAAACAATGATCCAACATTATGTGCTAACTTTTCAAGTGCTTACAAACTAGACCATGAGCAGTTGAGGAAGCATGGCAATCCATGTAAACTAAACTTCTGGGGGGGGGGAGCAAAATAATGTGGGACTGGGTGTCAAAAATACAAGCCAGGTGGAATCTTCTTAAGGGTTTAAGTGGATCCAGTGTAAGAGATGCAAGGCTTGGACTGGTGCACTTTTTAATTAATTTGACTTCTTTGGAACTCTTGTATCAGCCATGGGCCTTTACAGCATCCCTTCTGACCCATTTGAGCACTTGAGCAATCCATCCTATTCTGACTCAGAATTTCTTCCAAATGACACCAAAAACAGGGTGGGTTGGTGGGTAGGAGAAATATTCCCAAGAACTATCAGCAATGTTCCATGGCATAATTGCACCATCTTTGTTAAAAGTCAATCCCTTGGCACTCATTAGACATGAGCAAGAAATAGAAAATAGTTGGAAGACAAATCCAGCAGCTATAGATAGGCTTATGAAATACACATCCGCAATGAGATAGGCAGCAAATACAAATGTAACAAATAAACACTATTCATATAATCATTTAGTAAACTGGTTGCACGAGTTTAGGCCTCATCCCCTTCTCAGCTCACCAAATATGAATACTAAGTTTGTCCAACGTTTGAATCTTATCTCCAGAAAGTATTTTGGAAGACGCAGGACTACAAAAAAAGCATTTGCTTTAAGGGATGCAGACAGAAGCTATTTCTCCTACTCCTCTCCACCTCTATACTGGGACTAGGCACTGAGTGAAAGGATACTGGATAAACATGTGGCATACATGGTGTCCATCCTGTGGGGGGTGGAAAGTAATAAGAAAAACAGGTAAGTTGTGTTTTTAAAAGACCTACCTTTGGCATGTACTTGTCTAACGGACAAGAGATAGGCCTTATGGTGAGAAACCTTCAACTCAGAACCCTTCTATGATAAACATTTTCTGATTGGAAATAGACCAAAACAGCAACTCCACACAGAAATACCACAGATGTTTTCGTGATCCTAAGATTATCTTGCAGAATTCTTCAGATATATATGCTGACTAGGAAATTCTGGAAATTTAAGTCCACACATCAAGTTTTTTTTTAAACAGCTCTCTCACTATAGGCATTGGTTCACTCAGTTGACTTAATGCTTTGTCTGTGCTACTGCTTAGAATCTTCCTATAGCTCCTGCAGCTTTAAGACAGCTGTAAGATTGTAGCTTTAGCTACCTCATTAATTCTTTTTTAACCCAATAACAAAATCAAGAGACCTTTCAGAGCAAATGATGTTTTATTTCAGTTTCTCAGTGATATTTCAGCCATCAAAAAAATAAACTCTAACACATGTGGATGGAAGACTTTCTACAGTGTTACTAAATGGGTAAATCTCTTTTGACTCCATGATTTTGATCGGAGTGTCATTTTATTTTGTGTGTATAATTCATCCAATAAGTTAGGAAGAAGCATGAGGAGCTAGAACATTAAAGTGCTTTTCATTTCTGAGCTGGGATCATATTATTAATGCTCTGGCCCTTTTCAAGGCGTTTCTCCATTTCAATCAGCAGCTTTACTCCATCTACTACCATCTGCACGAGCTCTACTTCAGAGAATCCCAGACGGTCAGCGTTGGAGATATCAAATACTCCCCCCACAGCTGCTGTGTCCACACCACCTAAAACAAACCAAAACAGAAGTGAGGAACCCAAATTAAAAGCTCAACGATATAGTGAATATATTGTTACATTAGGATCAGAATTCAAATTCAAATAATTACAATACACACACACACACACACACACACTTCTTATTCCAGCTTGTTTGAACAGTGCTATTTTACAACCATTCAGTCAACATGTTTACCTTTAAAATTCTGCAGGATTGTCTTAAGATCACAAAATGATCCAATTAAATTGCTTATGTGGATGTGCCTCCTTTCAAACAACTTCTAGTAAGGAAAAGCAGCATGTAGTTCCTAAATTCCAGAAGTGAATTGTGCATGTGACTATCAGACCCTAAGGGAGTCATATCATTTAGGCCATGCCTTTGAAGTATCAGACATCAAAACTAAGCTGCCTTAGACTAGACCTCACCGCCACAACAATATACCACTGTGTTTTGGAAAGTCAGCCTTTATGTTTTTTGACTCTACTTGCTACATAGGGTCATCCCTGCTACGAGGCAGAATGCAACACCATAAATTGGGTCACATTCCCTTTTCCTGTATTCTCACAATCTACCACCAGCAGAGCTGTTTCACTTTGCCTGAAGTATTTGGTTCTCCATAGCAGTTCTGAGGTCCAGTCCTAAACAGCTGACCTTTATGCATCACTCAGTGATTTCTCAGAATGATGGGCACTGTGAAAGAACCCATGGAGGCTGCCTGAATATGTAGTTTGTGAGCTACCTCACAACATGGCATAGAGAGCCTGGTTGCCTGGAGGACAGCTTACCTCTGATACCACTGCTTACCATCTGCCTGGCTAATTTAATCTTGCTGGGGTTAGGATTAGATTCATTCAATTAAACTGTATCAGGATGCCAGAAGCTTTGTAGTGCTTGCCCTGCATAATAAGGTTGCCCCCAAGATCTGGATGGTTCCCACTCTACTAGTGTTTCAATGGGGCTTCAAGCCCTGTCTCTTCAAGGCCTTTGGCAAGAGCAGATGAAACCCCCTGGACTGCTATCTTATTTTTGTTTTTTTACTCTTGACAAACTAGGTACAGGGAGATAGTTATAGGCAGATCCTCCTCAGAATGATGCCTAACTAGTGTGATCAGCAGTGTTCCTACTGCCAACTCAGGAAGGCAAAAGAAACATCTTCCTGTCTTAAGTGGGGATTCAGCCCCATGGACTCGGAGAGCAAATTTATTTGGACAGTTATACATTACCAGATATGTTAGGGCTACAAAATCTCCAGAATTCTTAGCAAGCATATCAAAACTCTTTTTGTAAAAATCTGCCTCATGTCTATTAAGACTTCAAAGCTGAGGGCTGTTGGAGATTTTAGGACAAGCTGTGCTTAACTATTAATATTTTGGCTCTGCTGAATAAGTATCAGTAATATGGCATTTACCAACTGGAGGGCAGAAATATTTCTTAAATACAGATAGAGGAATGACATTTTTCAGAATTAGAGATATTACCCAAAGCCAAATTCTCATTGTTGAGAGAGAAGAAACTGATTATAATTGAAAGTGATGCTAGGATCTTGTACAACAGTTTTTACATGAAAAAAATTCCTTGCATACAAAAGTTAGATTGAAAGAGAATATGTTTTAAAAATCTGTATCAAAAACTCATTTGTTTGTATTATGACCTTCCCCCAACCACTTTGTTTAAACTGTGTTTGGTTATGTTTTAAAATGCCTCTCAGAAGTTGTTTAAATGGGTTTTATTGTATGTTTATCATTATCATTCACCATAATCTGGCTCATGAGTTCTTGACAGAATGATTTCAAACAAATGAAACAAGCACCATCCATGCTTCCTTCCTCACCTGTACCACGTTTCTGCAGCCTCAGCCTCTTGAGGATATCTCCAAATTTCTCATGTTTGCTAAGATTCGGCAATTTAACATGAACTCCCCCCCGAAGACCTGTGCCAAGGTTGGATGGGCAAGTCAAGATGTATCCCAGATGAGAATTCCACATATATTCATAGTTTTGAGATTTGAAGAGTGATTCAAGCTAGAGAGAAATGCAGATAGTTATAAAGAACTTGATTCTTCATTTCACAAGTTGAAGAAAACTGAAAGAGATCTTTCAAGGTCAACAACACAACTTTTAACATATCTACAGATTCCAATGTTAAATAAATTATGACCATCATATTATTTTCAGGTAAAATTAATTGAATCTTTGGCTTTGTCATGCAACAAGCAGTGGCTCAGCAGTGGGATTGTCATGATCATATAAAAGATTGCTGGATGAGATTGTTGCCCCCTTGCTTTATTGTATGAAGGTAGTTTAGTTCTTTCAGTTCCCAAACATAAAAGTGGAAGAAGAGATAAAGTTTGCACTATAAGAACAAGACATGCTGCAAGGTTCTTCATGCAAAGTAGGTTTTCCACTCTGTATTTCCCCAAAGTATAATCACAGCTTGATGAAAAGCAACATTATTGGCATAGGACGGGCCAAACTAAGGTCTCCATGTTATATGAAGACCCTAAATCTTTGGTGCAATCTGCAGAGTTGATTCAAAGACTGCCACCAAAATGGAGTTCCTTTAATATGCAGTACCATGCATGCCATATAAAGTATATGTATGGGAAGTAAATTACATCACTTTCTGAATTTAAATAAGCAAAAATACTATTTCCCCTTCTTTCTCTCTGTCCATTTGCTGAAATGCAGTTCCCGGTATACCACTAGAAAGTAAGCAGAGTCCTTCTCCCCACACAAAGCAAATACAATATACAGCTTGTTTTATCCCTAATGGATGGGGCTAATATATACTTTCATCTTAAATGAATGAAAGATGAACTTTTTATTCTTTTTGTGATGCACTGATTGCTATTTCTTTACTGCTTAGAAACATATTACCATTTTAGGCACCCTAATGCCTAAAGAATTTGCTCAGAGAATTTACAAAGTTACTGTATAGGTTACAAATAATTAAAGAGACTCCCCCCCCCCCCCAATCTCAACTATGGTGGCATACCACAGCATAGATACCTTCCAGTTAGAAATGTTAGAACAAGCAATGGCCAAACCTCATTATAAGCTCTGCAGGGACTGGAGACATGCTGGGACTGGCCCTTTCTGCTCTTGGAAACTCATTTCTGAAGTTGCATATAACTATCCGTTAGTACAAGACAGGCAACTGAGTTAGAGAATGCCTTAAATCTGCAAGTATTTAAGATTTCTGGCCAGAGACATAATATATATTATATATCACTATTATTTGACCACTATTCCTTCAATAAACAGGGAGAGTGATATCCAAGAAGTCTCTGGGGCAGGAAGGATGTACATTTTTTACTTTCAAGCTCACTGTACCGCTACTTCTGCCTAAACAGATACTTTGAAACCATTATCATCACTATATCCTGATATGTTTGTCCTAAAGTCTGTGTTGTAATTAAATCAGCACTTTTGAATTGGATATTGTAGAGAAGGCTGCATCAGCTTGGATCCCTGGGCAAAGTCTACGTGCTTCCATTACCAATTATATTTACCTGCGTTAGCCCAGAACAGAAGCGAGCAAAAACCTCTTTCATATTTCCACCTTTTTGCATGGAAATAATTCTAAGGTGATCTTCCTCATTGATCCACACAAGGAAAGTCTTATTGTCATTATGCCTAAGAAGACAAAAGAAGACTCCTTTATCTCAAGCATAAACATATATAAGTTTACATACCAAAAAGCTTCCAAATGATGTTCTATAGCTTCTGATTGCGCTCATAGCATTACTCTGCTGTAGCCATATCTGTATATTACTACTATGGCTAATATATACTCATTGCTATGACCTTTAACTGAGCAAAATGCTACATCACAGGGAATAATTTTTGAACCAAGATACCTCAAATCCATCCAAAACCAGGACTCATGACTCCCAAGACAATGAAATTTGGGGGAGTTGTGGCTACTGCAGTGTTATTGGTTGCTGCTGAGCTGCTGCTGCAGTCATGTGATCTTCATTTTCATTGTCCTATGGCAGCTTCCCAGCCAGCTTTGCAATCCCTTGCTTCTTTCCACACCCAACAGCAGCCACCTGCTTGCTAGAAGGAAGGGGATTTCAAATACTTCTTGCTAGATTCCCACTAGGTATCTCAATGGGGAAGCTAGCAGGAATTCAGAAGTCACTTCTGTGCCCACTGCATTTTTGCCCACCCTTGATCATTCTGTTTCTCTGAAAGATAAGGAAATATCTCTGAAACACTGATCCAATAGGGCACGGGTTGCCTAGTAGATTAACAAAATATACCAAGCACTTCCAAGCACATAACTATAAATGGGAAATCTGCACAATTATGTATTTGTTCAGAAATGGATGTACCAATAGTGCAGTATAGTAATAGCAATAGAACTTAGACTTCTATATTGCTTCATAGTGTTTTACAGTCCTCTCTAAGTGGTTTACAGAGTTAGCAATCTGGATCATTTTATCGACCTTGGAAGGAGGGCAAGCTGAATCAACCTTCAGCTGGTGAGAATCAAACCCCTGGCAATCAGCAGAATTAGCCTACAGTATTACATTCTCACCATTGTGCCACCATGGCTCCTTGGAATGTTACACTACACAAGAATAGTTAGCCATCAACCAATTTTTTCATCAGAATGTAAAACCAATCCATTAGGAGTTAATGAATACATACAACAAATGAAAGTATACATTAACTGTGAATGAAACAACTGAAATCTAAGTATGAAATATGTTGTCTACATTGATAAAGGTGTGCATAAATGTAGGAATCCATAGTCTGGTGATATTTGCATGTAATATTCCAAGGAAAAGAGACAATGGGAAAAACCAGGTATAAATTTTGGAAAACAAAACTATAAAATTTTTGAATTCATTTTATCCAGGCAGAAGAAATATTCTTCTAACTGACCTGGATGTATGGGTAGGAAAATGCATACAAGAAAAATTAGTGTTGCAGAATATGAGGATGAGAGACATACGTGTAAAGGATATGGAGAGCACAGATATTTGCAAATGTAACCAGAGAGAGCAAGATAAGTAAATTAAAAGATCAAAATATGAGAATAGATGCTGAATGATTTGAATTTAATACTGAATGAGTGTCTGGCATGAAAAAATATATGGTGAGGGAATTAATGAAACCTGAACTGGAAAACAAATGTGAGAAGAATGAACGAACAGATTAGGGTAAAGAACCTGAAAAAGTCATGGTGGGATAGAATAAATGCAAGGATTGTTTTACAAGGACAGGAAGGCAAGAAGAGAAATAATTAATGATGTTAATATAAGCTAGCTTTAATTATGTTTTCTTATATCATGTCTTTAACTTCTTTGGTTAATGCCAAGTTAGTGTGACAAGTATATATTAGGATTTTTATTATAAGTTTGGGTCAGGAGAAAGAATCCCAAGTTAATTCTACAGAACGAGTGTATCTGTTAGGTAACATGAGCTTAAGTTAAAAGAGCTTCTGTCTTCCAGCAAGTCTCTAATACGTTAAATTATACATGTTGCTGATCAACTCACTGACCAGTTTCACATGTAGTTGTAATCCACAATATCGTGAATCCACCTTTATTGAATAAGCCACAACTGGATGGCTATAAGAATTTACAAATCACAATATCAAGCTTAAACGAATGTCGTAATATTCAAGATGCAACTTTGCCTGGCAATACTCACCAGATCCCCCTTCCATCAGGCCAGTCACGGGCCATTCCAGAAGCCAAGAGCAAAGGGGAAACGGGTTTATCGAAAAGGAAGTGATCATCAATGAGCTGTTGTTGTTCGGCATCTGTCAAATTCTTCAAAGCATAATACTTCCCACTGAAATCCCCTTCCAGGCTGGCCAAAGCTGAAGGAAGAATAGCAAGGATTGTAAGCATTGAGATTGTTTTAAATGAGTTATTTAATAGAATATGCATATTCTTCTGCCCTAACATTCATTATGCCAAAGAGAGCAAAAAGCATAGCTTCAGCCTGGCATGCTAACTTTTAACAATTTTCTAGCAGAGTAAGGTACTGGCTGTTTTCCAGAGTCTTGAGGCAGGAATGGGAGGAAGAATGCACCCTGCTTTTTAACTGCTCCATTAATTAACATGCAGTTATTGGGTACTCCTAAAGTAGTTTGTTTTCAGGAACCTCTTCCAGCAGAGTTATCTGCAAAGCACACTCATCTCAAGATGGTGGCTGCAACAAAGTATTTAAAGCTCCACACATGAAAACACTGCAAAAACAGGAGGAGTTGTTAACTGTGGTTACTCTGTTTCCCTTTCATTCACTTGAATAAATGCAAGGGAAGCAGAAAACTACTGTTCAATTTTCTGCTGCAGGCAAGACTTCAAAGGTGCATTGAGCTACAGGCATGGTACAGCTTTCTAGCTGGCACAAAGGAGCTTAACATGAAACACTCAAAGAGATAGTTCAATCATACTCACCAAGCATCTAATTAAACAAATCAGATAGTCCTCAATTTATGACAATTGGGACCAAAATCTTGGTTGTTGAGTGAAGCAGTTAAGTGAGATATCATGTGACTGACTGCCCACATGACTGCTTTGTGCAACAATTGCAATCCCAACACTCATGGTTGTGATTATTTTTTGCACAGATCATTAGGTAGATCAAACCCCAGGTAAGGAATGTGTTGGGGAATAGGGAAGTCCTGGGAGACACTGCTCAGGAGCTGAGAATCCTCCCTGCCCATATCCAAGCAGGGTTTTCAACCCAAGTAGAGAAATACTTACATGTCTTGTGAACTGGGCCTCACTCACTCATCTGGGGCATCTCATGCTTCTTATCTTACCATGCCCTCTGCTTGGCTTTCAGCTCCATCTTGTCTCTGGCTGAAGGATCTGCCTGCCAAAGCAGTGCAGTTCCCCTCCATGCACAGAAGAGAATTCCTTTGGTGGTATGCAAAGATGGGGCTGAAATCGGTAGGATTTCTGCATCCCATTAAAGGAGATCAGTTCCTCTCAGGAGGCAGCTTCCTTTCAGCCAGCCCCCCAGACCTAGGAGGAGTCCTCTCAGCAGGAGTGCTGGTGAAACATTTTGTGATGTCTAGATGTGCTTTATGGGCCATAAAACATCATTTTGGTGGCCATCATAATTCTAGTCCATTGTTAACAAACAGTTGTAAGTTAAGGACGACCAACAATGCAAAAGGCAAGGGTAATTCTACCCTATTTTATATCTATTTGTTCTTTCTGATTATCAAATTACCATCAGGACTAAAACCAATTCTACTTGTTTGTGGGGTTTGTACACAAGCAATGCTGAATTTTACCTTCCACAGAAAGTTTTTCAATTGCACGTCTCTCGCCTCTGCTACAGTGGGGTGGCAGACAGAAGCCACGGATGCTCCTACCAGTTCGGACACGTGAACTCAGAACATAGTTGGGGTCCAAATCATCGCCACCCTATAAAAGGAAAGAGCTTCATCATAGTAGTAAGAGACCCAACAGCTAATTCCATCTAGACTTACTCTGCAAATAAAAGGCAAATTCAGAGTTACATGGTGCACATTATATTTAAATGCCAGTGATATTAAATCTTAGTTCTGTATTTTCATTGTCCTTCCATAACCTTTAATTAAAATTTAATCAATTTAAATTTAATCAAGGAGAGAAGCAACCTGGAATTAAGGAGAAACTTCCTAACAGTGGGGCCAATTAACCAGTGGAACAGCTTGCCTCCAGAAATTGTGGGTGCTTCATCACTGGAAGTTTTGAAGAGGAAATTGGACAGTCGCTTGTCTGAAATGGCATATAGTCTCCTGCTTGAGCAGGGGGCTGGGCTAGAAGACCTCCAAGGTCCCTTCCAGCTCTATTCTGATTGATTGACATGGCTGTACAAATTGCAGCCAATGCCCAGTTCCTAACTGCTTCTACTTCAACGTTTTATGACAGCCAGCCTTGCTGATGAACAGCACCATTCCATAATTTCCCTAGAAGATGTATTAAGCAAGGTCAGTAGTTATGCTGAAAGAAGCATTTTAAGCCAACTCTTGTCATTCTTATAAAGAAGTATGAGATATTGTCATGGAGAGAAAAGCCCATTTTTGGACGGCATCTCCATCCTGGAAATGGGATACTGGCAATCAAGGGCTTACTTTAGAGCCCAAACATATGCCATTCTTCTGCTACAGAGGCTTTTAAAACAGGTAAAGTTTCAATTTGCTTCATTACTATTAGTCCTTTACCTGTCCTTGAATTGAGTCTAATACATTTGGAGGGCACTGGAAGAAAATTGGAGCATCAGTTCATTAATCTCTCCAACATAAAGATGATTTTCTTCCACAAATAGGAAGCTTTGCTCACTAGCCATGGCCAGTTATTTTTTATAGTGACAGTCTAGTGATAGAGTGCTCTTCAATCCTATATTCCATGATGAAAGCAATTTATCCATCTCCACTGCTAAGGCATAAAGGACTAAACAAGTCAATTTATCATGTTTATTGTCCAAAAGATTCTAAATGAATGTTCAGAGTACAGACAAAAATTCTCTCCTGAAGAATATCTTTCTACACATGAGAAAGAAACCTAATAGTGAGGCCTAAGCTAATCCTAAACATACCTGTGCAATTTCTATTAAAACTCTTTAGCAACAGGAATCGATTAAAATTTTGAAACTGGCAATACAGATTGCAGCCTTCATAAATGTCACTCAGTAAACATATTCTATTGCTGCAGAAACAATTCTAGGTTAAGGAAGCTACCAATGGGTAGTTTTTAACATGCCTACCAGGTGTGAATCAGAAAGTACAGCATCAAAAGAATAAGTTAGAGATCTGTTAATAAATATTTGCCAATAAAGGAGAATATTTGTAGCTCAGGGTTTAAATGACGGGTCTCTGGCACTCTCTGAGCTTACTTGTTTTCTTGCAGATGTTTCATGATCCTAACTAGATAGTATCATCAGTACTAGTTGACCAGTTGACTGATGTTACCGAGTTCAGGTAATGAAACATCTGTAAGAAAACAAGTAATAAGTATCTGCTTCTTTTTAAAAGACTTCCCTACCTTCAGGTTATCAGGATTCAAGTCAGTCTTATGTTGATCAGTAGGTTTGTAGCCTCCGTGTCGATCTTCAATAACTGGGTCAAAGAGGTCACAGAATGTGACATACGAGTCCTCATCACCAGCTACGCATCCCACTGTCTTAATAAAGGGATGGCCTACAGGAATTAACAAGCCAGAAGAGCTTTGGTTTGGATAATGCTTCGGTTCCATTCTAGCATTTGGCATTTCCACTCAAACACATTAGATTTTGTATGTTGTTAGCTTTAAAAGGTATAAAGACTTTGATACACTGTGAGTTCTCTATTCAGTTAGACTTTATAGTTTGCTCATAGGTTTGTGTGAATGCAGCACATTTAAAAAGTGTGTATGTGTGTTGAAAGTAAATATTTGCTTTGAATATTTGGTTTACCCTGAATGCTCCAGAATTTTGCAACCCTAAAACCTTAGTTTCCATTAATCTGTGTTTTATTAAACTTATAAAAATATATAGAACTATATATTTTCTGTGTAGGTATCAAACGTTATCTACACAGGCAGTCCAAATTCTACAGCCAGCACACATTACAAAGTGGGGAGGGTTCTTTTGGGCAAAATCCATTCTGAAACACATACTTTTGCAAAATACAATCACAGGGAAATCAGCACCAAAATGGGGTGAAGGCAACTCATTATTTTCTCACCAGTGAAATCTTATTTAGATTTTTAAATTCTGAGATTTCAAGCAGGGCTAATTTCTCTAACCTGCCAACCCTCAGAACTGCAAAACTACCATTGTCCTTAATCTGCTAGCCAGTGGTTCCCATGGGCATTGTAAAGTATAATGTCTGGAAGTTACCAGGTTGAGGAAGACTGTAATCTGTGTCTGAAAAAAAATCACAAATCAACTTCATAATAAGCCAGATATTTCTCTGGCAAGGCCATCCCTTAATGGATCAATTTCTATCAGGCCTACAGGAAAATTGCCTGGAACTCAAATGCCTAATGTTCAGAAATCACTAAAATTGAATGCAATTGTTATTTATCAAATTTAGATACCATCTATCTCACTCTCATTATCACATAGAGACTAAGCATCTCTGAGGACATATACATTTTCATTAGAGATCATTATCAAACTATAATTTATCAGTCACTGGTGCCCAGACTTTTTATAACATTGGCGAGTTTAGTATCCAGTCCACAACAAATGATACCCATAAAACTCCATAAAACTTGCAAACAGGATGTCAAGACTACAGTTATCTCTGAAACGTAAGACTGTAGAGCACAGGGGCTCTATTTATCACTATTGTTTTGATTAACATGTACTCAGCAGTCTATTTCCAGAAGTAGTCATTGTGACTATTAGCCAGAGAGACTTCAATTAATTCAACCCCTTTGTTAATAGCTAGGAGAAGTTAATGGTCCTCCCTTCATCATATCTAACAGTTCTAAAGGAGGGTTTCCAAGGCATAAAGGGCATAAAAATCCATTCTAAAAAGCTCCATTACATACTACAGTTAACCTCAACTAACAAGCATTTCATCTAAACCAGGCTTGTTTCAGCCATTTTGCATTTCTGTGGCCACAGCCAATTTCATGCCAAAAGCCTGTATCTGCATTAGCCAGTTCACCAGGTCAAGGCTTTGGCAGGATTATCAACCCCAGACTGAATAACATCTTAAAAGGAAAAGGATTCACAATTTCAAGCTCAGATTCAGGGTTAGAACATCATCATCTACATGGCTTTTGGGGAAGCTTGACCATTGGATCATTGGAAGGCAGTTTCTAATTATTAAAGGTGCCAGTTCAATATTGCTAGAGAGTAACAGGAAAAATGCAGTAATATCCCCACTGCTGAGATCTGCTCCTACTTTATTTGCCAAAGAGCAGCTGTATTTCTTAACCAGGGAGTCATTTTAAGAACTACAGTTGTAAATTATATTCATTTAGAATTGGGACTTCCTGGGAGGGGAAGGGAGTTTCTCATTCAACATTAATATTTATGGGGGGGATAAGCAGAAGGAATCAATAAGTTTGTATTTGTCAGGAAATAAAGCCATTCTTGTTACTGTCAGGATTCTGCATAAACACTTTTGCAGGATTTTTTTTTTAAAGGTTGCCAGGAGATTCTCACAGACGGTGGTTTTTTTTCCCCACAGCACTTCCTTGTTAAAAAAGGAACAGACATAAATTAAATGAGCAGCCATTTTCCTTTACCTGGATTGTCAACCCCTGTCTGAATACAATCATCCACAGTAAATCCACTAGAAGTCTGTTTATCCTTCAGCTTTGAATATAACTCCAAGGTCAGAACTGAAGCCATGTGATTGTTATGGAGACTTAGATCTGGGTATTCATCTTCCGCGGAGTAATTCATCTTGCAAAGGTTGTGGCTGTTTGAAAACGGCATAACTGGCCTGTCTGAAAGGAGCTAAGAGAAAAGGGAAGGAGAGGGAAAACATCATTTTGTCTCTTGCAGGGTATTAACTTTAGCTTCAGTTATACAGAAAAAGGCTAGTCAGGATCAAGGTCACCTTGCAGTCAGTCTCTCCCTTACCTGCTCAATTCAACACTGTCTGCATAGCACCTGCAGTTGTGGAGGGTTGCCAAATATTACTCAACTCCTCCCCATACAGCTGGTGTTCAGGCAACACTAAGAGGCTTGGCCAAGGTCAAGGTGCTAGATCTGTGGCTGAGCAACCAGGAAAAGGAAGCCCAGACACCTACCTTCTCCCCCCCTCCCCCCAGCTTCTAAAAGCTTCACTAAGAACTCCTCCCTCCCTTTTTCCTGGATGCCAGAGGTCACCTTCACCTCGAAGATAGCAGACATTTTGCTGCAGAAGATAGAAAGAACCCCGAGTTCCCTTCCGGTGGGTTTTCAGCCACGGGTTCCTTTGCGAAGAGCCGCCGCCGCCCCCGCCCCCCCCGCCGCTGCAGGGAGAGCCGAGCCCTGCAAAGCAAGCCCAAGGAGGCAGCCAGCCTTAAATTCTAGCCTTCCCCTCGTCAGGGCTGCCTCGTTCCGTGCCCCAGGCACCTAACCTCTCTGTTGCAAGAGAAGAGAAGCCGGTTAGGGATGCGCGGGGCTTTGGCACAAACAAGCGCAGAAGGAAAGGGCCGCGGGGTTGTTATCTACCAACGACTTTCCATCGGCTCTCCGGCAGAAGCGCGTCGGAAGGAGCAGGTGGCGGCCGCAGCTGGGGGGGGGGGGGGGGGGAGAAAGGCATGGGAAGCGGGAGGGAGGCTTTAAGTGGATCGCAACAGAAAGTGGGGTGGCGGGGAAAGGGCGCTGGCTGCGATGCATCGCAGCCGACTTCCACCCGCGCTCTCTCCCTTGGCTTGCTCGAGCCTGGAAGGTCTCCTTGGGCAAAGCAGCCTGGCTTGAGCGGGAGAGCTGCGATTCGCGACAGTTTCGGCAAGGCTGTATTACCTTGGGAAGCAAATGGCCGGGAGGCGGCAGGGAGTTGGGACCGCTGGCTTGGCGGAACTTGGCTTCCCTCTGTAGCCCTCCCGAAGACTGGCGAGGGAACCCCCGCTCTCCCCTGCAGCCCTGCTTTATGAGGGTAAGAAAGAGGCGGCCTCCCTCCCTCCCTCTCTCGTGCACTGCCCAGGAATGCGCTTTCTTGGGGGCATCTCAGCCTCAGGAGAAGCAGCGACCTCGAAAAATGAAACGGGCCACCATTACGTAACCAAGATGAATGGAGCCAATTGCTCTGCGCGGAAAAAACTCCTAAGTCCTCTACATGCGCGCGGGCGGGAAGAGGGCGAGTGTCAGCGCCTCAGCGAAAGGAGTCGGATTTTTTTTAAAGGGTGGAAAAAAACAACAACACCCCAACAACCGAGGACGCCTGCAAATATTTGAAGCGTTATCTCCAAGCCTTTGCACACGTCCACATGCTGGACGTGGCGCTTTTTTCTCTTTCTCTCTCTCTCTCTCTCTCTCTTCTCTCGGTCCAAGAAAGAAGCTACAATCGTTGCGGCGTGAGAGCAGACCCCGAGTCGCCCTTCCTTCTCCCCAGGGCGAGATGCTTCCTTCAAGAAACGCGCCTTCGCAAAGAGAGAGAAACAACAACAATGCTGGTCTTTTCGTGCCAGTAAAATACTCGCTCGGGTTTTTCCTCAAAAGACGCCGCAGAGCCGGGCGTCCAGCTCGCCAACGTCAAACTCTAACCCGAAGCCAAAAAAAGGGGCTGCCCGGCACCGCTTGCCCTGCGCACTTACCGAGAGACTTTCGGAGGAAACTGCTAAAGGAAAAGCTCCGCCAGAAAGACCTGCCTGAAATGAAGCCTTTCCCTCCACCTTCCCATCCCTTTTATATGCACCCTAAGCCGGCTGCTTATTGGCTGGTATTTATATTCCATTCATTCCATTGGAGATTTGCTTCTAAGGGTGGGGAAGAACTTCTCGCCTTGCTCGAGATCTAGCTGTGGTCCCTCACTTTGCTGTCGGGCCTCCTAATGCCAGATGCCCCGGCCGTGGCGTCTCGGACAGCCACAAAAGGCTTTCAACAAAGCGGAGTCACTTAAGACATTTAACTGTGGGGAAATACGAAGGATTCCGTCGCCAGCTTCCCCCACACACACCCTCCCTCCCTCACCGAAAGGGACTGAAATACCCTGGGAATCGGGAAACCGCTGCTTGATGCTTCGGAATAAACCTCCGCAAAAGTGTTTTATTCCTAAGGATGGAGTGAGACCTCTCAGGTCGATGCGATGCAGACCTGTTTCCTCCCCTCTTTTATTCGCTGTTTTTTCTTCTGCATCCAGTGAAAATGAATACAAGAGTATTTCAGTACAATGGAGAGAAATACAACCAAGAGCTTTAAAGATTTAGTGCTTCATTGTGAAATTCTCTGCAATTGGATTTACATAACAGCTGTGCTAAGCCATACTTTGTTTAATCACGATTCATTGCTTAGTTGGATTTTCATCAGATAGTAAACTAAACCAAGACAATTGTTACAACTTCGGAGAGCTTTTTGATAGGATTGTTCTACAATATATTAACCTAGCAACTGCCCATAGAGTTATCTGCTACTCAGCAGATACACAGGGAGACTGTAGCTTCCCAAATTCCCAGCCCATATAGCTCTGGGGACATCTAAGAACTGCACCAAAACAGTTGTTCTAAATTGAGTTCTGCGGATCAGTTCTAAGCCTATTTCATGTTTGATTGAATAACAAGTCTTAATACCAAAGAAAATAAATATACTTAGGAGTAAATGAGGTTAATTTCAACAGGATGAACCCTACCATGAGTCTAAGATAGTTTAAATCTACAAAGACTGGTCTTTCTCAATTAGAATGAATCTGTGCCCATCCAGCTGTTGAAGAACAATTCAATTGCAATGTTGCCATTGGCTACACTGATGCCATAGTTTAGCAACATCAGAAATGTCATAAGTCCTTCATCCCTAAATTTAATTTGGTGAACTCTTGAGTTTATTTCTAAAAATAGTTGGGAAGACTTGGCCTTACAAGAGCAGAATTTTTATTTCCTCTTTTTGCTTATGCTTATTTTGCTTATTTGTCTTTATGTATTGGAACAGAAAATGAAATTCTATCAGAGATGGCCAAATGCAAATGAGAAAAGGAGCTACAAAGTCCTTCAGCAATATTTTTTTTAACAGGCTCCAGATTGCTGGGGGCTTCATGGATGCTGTCATCTCCTCAGCTAAAAATGCAGACAACATTTTAACTTTTTATATGCTATGTGAAAAGCAGCCAATCTTTGTTATTCCTAACAGAATTTCCTTTGCAGGTTTTCCCTATAGAAAAGAAATCCATCTTCTTTGCCCTTGTCTGAACTCTGCTCAAAGCATTCAAAGCTTTTTGTCCTTGTTATTTTACGACTTCCCTGCATAATAAATTACACCAGAGGAAAAAAAAGCAGGTCAAAAAATAGGCTGAACTAGATATTTTCTAGTCTTAACTGTATTTGAACATAAGGCTGCATACAGTTTGTTTATATTCCACTTTTATTATTTTTACAAATAAGCCAGTGAATATCTCCAACACACCTTCCTCCTCTTCTTTCCCCCATAACAACCCTGCGAGGTGGGATAGTCTCTACCAAGGTCAACTTTAGATATAAATATTGTTGCAGGTAGTAAGTATACTGGTTAGGAAAAGGTTTTTTTTTTTAAATATACCCATCTATACTCATCTTATTCCAAAGAGAAAGTATCAACTTATGACCATTTCTGAATTCAACTTGCATGAAATAACAGCGGGTCACTGAGTATTTTATTGTTATCATTCTACTTTATGTAAAAAATATATCTAGACTTTTGAGAAATTAAAATCAGTTAACATATACAATTTGAATTAACATATAGCTGAAACTTTCAAAATAGAAAAAGATTCACACGGGAGTAAACCACTAACCAAATTGATGCAACATGCTAAATCAGTGATAGACCTTTAATGGCCAAGAGCCACACTTAACATTTTTATTTTTGCTGAAGGCCACAGAATGGCTGGATTTACGTTCTGCGTGGAATTCAAGGATTTATTTTTTTTCTCAAACTGTGATTCAGTATCTGTTTCTCAGCTGAAAATGATGGGAAACTGTGGGGTCCAGAGGGAATGGGAACTCATGAGACATTAGTTATCTAATCTGTAGGAAACAAAACAAAACAAAATGGGTTGCAGTTCAAGTCAATTTGTGTGAAACAGGCCACAGTCAAAATCTAGTAAATTTGCAAGTCTTAACTAAGATATTTGAGGGGAAATGTTATGGCTTTGTACCTAATATCTTATCAATACAATTTTCTGTGTTATATTAAAGCTTAACCCCTTGGCTGAGCTTTTACAATATACTAATCTAAAATGTAACTGGGTAGTTTTTAATTCAATGATAATACAATCCATAGACACATTTCAGAATAAATATGTGTACAATTATGATGTAACTTAATGTAGAGATGAAAATCAGAAACCCAAATAATAATAGCATAAGAAAACAGTAGAAGCACCTTAATAGCTACTCAGCAAAATCATGGTAAAAGGGAGGTAATTAATAGGGATATAAGCCAGCAAAAATATTATTCCACTGGTTCTTAATTTTCTTTTAAAAATAAAAGTGAAGTTTTAATTCATCTTATTAAAATGTTATAATGTTGCCTTACTTGCTGCTGGTTTTTCTATGTTATGTAAATTGCTGTGGGGACCTAGTCAGGGCTGAAAAGCAGCATGAACCCCTTTAATAAATTATAATAGATCAGGCCATCTTGAAGTTGAAAATTCCACATGATGGTTGCAGCCTGTGAAAAAAGAGAGAGCAATCAAGGTACATTATAGGACTCTTGGGACCAGGGCAACAGGAGCTTCAACAACAGTTACAAGAGGCATGAATGAACACACACACAGCAGTCTTTCTCTTCATGATGCAAGCAACTTCACCTCCTAATTTTCAGACATAATTCCACTCTTAAAGCAAAGCTACAGGGGCTATTTCAGAGGTGGTATTCAGCAGGTTCTGACCAGTTCTGGAGAACTGGTAGCGGAAATTTTGAGTAGTTTGGAGAACTGGCAAATACCACCTCTGACTGGCTTCGCCCCCATCTCTTCTCTGCCTTCCAAGTTCCACCTGATCGGATGGGTCTTCTTTTGTTGCCGTGCACAGGAGAAAGGATCTGGAAAAGCAGGTTAGTTGGGTAGGGTGTGAATGGAGATTTTACAGTATTCTTTCCCTGCCACATTCACCAAACCATGCCCACCAAGCCACGCCCACAGAATTGATAGTAAAAAAATATTGAATCCCACCACTGTTTTTGGCTCTGGAGTATGCAACTACATTCCTTTTCATATGAGCAAAAGAAAATCACAGTGAACAAAATGTGGATGACAGCATTTTGAAAAACATTGCTTAATTAGTTACATGCATGCAATGATACTATAAATTGATTTTAATCAGTGGATAATAGACCAGGACTTAATCCAAAATATTTACATTGTTCTTGAGTCTTGGAGCCTTATATAAATTTTAAAAAAGAACAATGTTTCTGTAATTTGAGCAGAACAGATGCTGAAATTCCTCTTCTACTCAATTATTAAAGTCTTCATTGCTGCTGGCAGAAGATAGCAGTGAAAAAGCCATTGATTTCCAGAAAAAGCCAACTAGTGCTTAGAGTGTGTGCATTTGGCAGGGTTTTAAGGATTTCAAACCTCCCTGACTCTCATTCTGTTGCCTCAATTGGATCATGCAACCTCTAGATTTTCCTAGGGTTTTTTTTTAATTACACTCTGCTTGCATAATTGTAAACAAAATATTTTGCAAAAACACCACCAGTATTGTGCTCTTTTATTCAGAAGAAATTAAATCTCCAACAATATCTCTGGAACTTATTCAAGGTACCATGGAGTGAATATGTATAAGTTTGCAATTTTTAAGTTATGACAGGAACTCTATTTCTTTAAACATCAGAGAAATTCAACCAATGCAGTTTTTCTTGTCATTGCTCCTTAGAGCAGATAAAAACTGGACTATGGCTAATCTGCACTGCACTTCGTTAAGAAGCTAGAATTTGACTAGAAATAGTGAGAGACCACAGAAGGAAAAAAGGAATGAGAAACTTCAAACCCTCCATTCATATAGCTCCCTAAATGGCTTGATGACACTCAAGGAACAGCTTCCCTTATGCTTTATAAGAACATGAAATATGCAGCTTCATTAATTTAAATAGAGCAACAAATTAATAAAAGTTTGTAGAACTAGTTCTTTGTCCAAAATGTAGACCAGGATAGGGCATTGTCAACAACTCCAATGAATCATTTCATGTGTTGAAACAAACGTTCTCTAAAATGCAAGCTAGCTGATGAGATTATAGCTACATTCATCGCCAAGTCTTCTGCAGAGTCAGGGCCAAAAGCTTTAGCTAAAGAGCTCCCTAAGTGACCTTGGAGTACTTTCTCTAATCATTGCCTAATTAATCTGGATTTGCACAACATGCAAAAGACCTACTGGGGTCACAGCCATACATAGCCACATTATACCGTAGTCAACGTGTTATGTGAATTCAGAAAATAAGGTTTAATTGATTAAACTGTTAAGTATGGATAAACGTATCATGGGAACACAGCATATGAGAAGCGTGCATACACACACACACACACACACACACACACACCAGATTTGGTCTGTGTTAAATTAAGAGTCCAACTTGATGGGCATATTAAGATGAAAAATAAACAATACCAACTGAATATTCAAGTTCTCTGTCATTAATAGAAACCTGTATGAAAAAAAAGGACAATGAATATTTGAATGGAAGATGTGTTGAATTAAAATGCCTCCTTTCTTATTCAAGCAGCAGGCAGAAATGTCAGTAGAGGTTAATGGATGCCATCATCCATTAATGCATTCTCAGACACGAAAAAGTATGTACGTTGTTTTTCAGCTCATGATAGAGCAGCTAAGCTACTGTGCAGACTCTCCTCCATTAAGGGGTGGGTGGGGAATCCAGTAATAGCCCCTCTTCTATTGACTCTTAACTCCTCACTTCAAGAATGTTGAGGTCTGTAAAAAGTACAGACCAAGCTGAAGAATTTTCCCACAACTTTTCTTTCATCAAAGGAACACAAATAGACCCTATCTCATTAGTGTAGCTCCCGCCATGATAATTTCCTTTAATTCCAGCCTTAAAGGCCTAGTTTTATCTTAAATTACATTAATTTTATACTAAAGTAAAGCATTGTGCTCCTGGACCTTTCCTTTTGTGTGTTTGTTTGTCCATAAATTATTGATGCCTCTGACCAATTACAACTCAGTTTGTGCTCTCTAATGCATTTCTTCTCTTTTACTAGTGATTTTGAAAGTACAGGTAGTCCTCAACTTACAACAGCTCATTTAGCAGCCATTCGAAGTTACAATTTCACTGAAAAAAATAACTTATCACCATTTTTCACTTATGACAATTGTCGCATACCCATGGTCATGTGATTTACATTCAGATGCTTGACAACTAACTCACACTGATGATGGCTGTAGTGTGCCAGAGTCATGTGATTTTGCAAACTTCTGACAAGCAAATCAATGGCAAAGACAGATTCATTTAACAACTTCAGTGATTCACTTAACAAATATGGCAAAAAAAAATCATAAAATAGGGCAAAACTCACTCAACACATTTCTTAACATAAATTTTTGGCTCAGTTGTGGTCATAAGTTGACGGCTACCTTAACTTTTGTCCTTAACTTATAATAAATACTTCCTACTATTTATTCCACACAAATAATTGTTCACCAGCTTAATGTCTGGCTGTGAAATTGTTTTTAAAAGTTCAAAGCCTACCGTGTGGAGGATGTAAATTATTAATGGTTCTAAGCAGTAGTAATTTTGTATTTGGAATAGTTGAATGTACCTTTTCTGGTGGGCTGTTGTCCAAGAGTGATGGCTACAGGCCTTAAGTACACCCAGAACACATTCTTGGGATTTCAAGCCAAATCTCCCTCATAGCCGTCACCATCAAAATAAATAATTCTCAATATGCCTTCTAAATATAACCTTAGATCAGGGGAATCAAACTCATGTCGTCACAGCAGCATCACATGATGTATTGGGATTTTTCCCCCTGCCCATCCTTTTCTAAACCACATGTGGGCTTGGCCAGCATGTGATGCATTCAGCCCATGGGCCGGAAGCTTGACAGCCCTGCCTTGGATCATCCTTTCTTCACCATGTAGCCACAATAAAAATGTCATAATGCACACTAGGGTTTATTGTTAGACACATCGTTAGACATATAGGTTGCAGCTATATGTCTAATAATCTACATATGTCTAAATAATCTGCAGCTGATTTGAGACACAAAAAACAAGTTCAAAGCAAAGTAACTACACTTTTACTTAGTGTGGAATGAGAATTTTAATAGAAATGAGGAACTAAACCCTGGCTACTCCCTCTCACATCTTTTTCCCAATTTTTTTTCTTTAAACATATCCGAATGCAGCTTCAAAGAAAGTAGACAGTAGTTGTATTTGCATAACATGTTTAGTTACGGTTAACTTAAAATTGATGGACTAGATGGCTGTGTTAATTACAGAGTCAACTTATTCTCCTAAAATCTTCTCTCTTTCTCTCTAATAGCAGAGTTACCAACTCTTTTTTTAAATTCAAATTGCAAGAGAAGAAAATATATAATCATCCTGTTCATTTAGGATATAAATGGCTGGGAAACATTAAAAGGATCCTCAGAGGTAACTATTGTGTGAAAAAAGCTACAGCAATTGTTTAAATTCAAGCCTTTTATTCTGCTCCATAAAACACAAGGAACAAAATAGGATGATTGGAGGAAAAAATAAAAAAGAGGCAAGCTTCCAACAGTCAGAATTTGGGCAGTCAATTGTTAGCAAATAAAAGTGATGTCTCATTTAAAGTCTGCCTTATAGCTATCAAACATAGCACCCCTTCAATCTAAGGTTTTGACATTGAATGTACACACCAGCATTTTAAATACACTAATGCTTTAGCTACAATTCACTGTGCAGTTATGTAATTTTAGAGTCTGGCTTGAATAATTTGATACTGGCACTTTTAAAATAGAGCAGGTAAATTTATTGGTGAGGCTGTGTTGCTCATACAGTAATTTGTCAAATGGGACTTGACTCGGAGTACCCAGAGAAATGTTCTAATGGCACCCTTGTGAATGCAAACTGGCAACTTTGTCCTTGAGATCATGAACAGATATAAGGATCTGCCTACTTTCTCTTACATCAGCCCATCCCCTTTTCCCCTGTGGAGTAATTACCGGTGTTGTTATTTGATTCAAGCACAGTGTGATGCTGACCACTATATTTGAGGAATTTGTTGAGAAATGATCCTTCCTCCATCTCAGAAATTTGTAAGCAACAGCTCTGGAAGAGAAGGTAAACATTATACACTATCATGGCTACGTTTTTAAATACTGTGTTGAGTTACCTAGTAGAGAGGCCCAACATAAAGCAAAAAGCAAACACTGAAGCTTCATAAGTAATTGTTGCAAATATTTCCAAGATGTAGATCAGGAAAGCAGAAGACAATTTACTCTAGGGCCATGCTAGGAGTGTCCCCAGTGGCTTAATTATAAATGCTACAAAGCATTATGGGAAAAGCAGCTTACACTTCTGAAATGTTGCAAAAGAATCTAACAGTCTATCCAATATTGCCCCTGAATGTTCATGGATTTAGGACATGCCTCTGCATATGAAAGAATGTCACAGCTTCAGGGAAATGAACCTAACACATTTAATTGTGTCACATGAATGCACAATTTGTCCTCAGATGTTGACAGACTTCCCAGCATCCCTCATTATTAGCCATGCTGGGTGGAATTGTTAGGACCTATGGTAAAGTTACACCAGGAGAGCTGCATATGTTATGAAATCGTGATGAAGTTAAATTTCTGAGACCAAGGAATATTATGGTGAATATTATGGGTACAAAAATAGCAAAATGATTTCCATTTGAGCATTTTCCTTATACTTGTCAAATGGCCAGTGATAATACAGCTTATTTTAAAACAAATTATTAGCCAACTTCAGGAGGTCAACTTTTTTTTCAATTTTCTTCATGCATTTATTATTTAGTAGGTGCATGTAGTAGGTGGAATTTTCTGAAGTTATTTTAGCAAGTGGAACTTTTTCTGTCAGAAAGGGAAAAAGCATCTGATTCATATCCACATGTCAGGATGTTGTGAAATCACAGACATAGGTCTAATTTAAAAAAATAACTACACGGTGACAGCCATTGCCAACTTTTCCACCAACTCCTCTAGGTGTGATATGCAAAAATAAAAAACCAGAAAAAGCCATAAACACATAAAAATGCAAGACAATGAAGGCCTACCATAGTGCTACAAACAGCAATTGAAAACTTACTAGGCTTTTAAGTATCCTAAATCTGTGATATCATATCCTCTTGAAAAGCATGCTAAACTCTTGTCTCTTAAGGTTTTCTGCTCCTTAACAGTAATGGGCCTCAATTCAACAACAAAAATACAATTTTCATCATGGCAATTCCCTTCTACAGGTAGGGAAAACATTTCTGTTTATGAAGTTGTTAAATTGAACCTGGGAAATGAAGGAATTATCAACTATCATCTCCAACTATCAACCATCATTTCCAAACCACTAAGAAAACACATGACCAATAAATTATACACTATTCATGTATATTATTTTATATGGTTTATTAGGTGGATTTTCTTTAATGAGTGTTGAATTTAACTGTACACGAGAGTCTTTGGGAAATATGACAGTATAACAATATAGCACGCAACTAAATTAAATAGATAAGATTTAGTTCCCAGGCTGCCACCCTCTTATTTATTTGTAAGCTAATTTCAGCCTAAAGCCGATGAAAGCTGAGTATGCTGCAATCATGTTAGAATGTAATATCCAAAGATGTAAAACAAATTATGAGTTTTTTGTCAGGATGCTTTCTTTTATTATAAGCATATTAAAGCTCTTGTAAGAAAAATGTTGCAATTTTCCCTGACTGTTTGGGGGCTTTTTTAAAAAAAGGGTTCACTGTCAGTTCTTCTCCGTCTCTGTTATTTCATCATTAAAATGCAATGGCTTTGATGATAAAAGGAGTTATTTTTCACAAAGAAAATGGGATCTGTGGCAATCAGATGACAGAGAAAGATTTATCCACATATTCTGCAAAAATCAGATGGCAGGAATCAGTTTTAGAATGATAAAGACTGTTTTTTATTGGCTTAGTTCCCAACAATAAAACCCCTTTTTAGAAAACAAAGTATGTGCAGAATCTTTGCACTGAATTGCTGGGTGAACTAAGAGCTATTCTTCAAAATATTTCCCAACTCTTATGCCAAGAGTCAGCTAAAAGCTCTAACTGGCTGAAAAAACATAGAGCAACATTATAGGAGCAAAGTAATAATTTTGCATCGACAAAGCTGTTCTTATGTTTGTCGTGTTAATTTTGTTTACACTATGTGTAAACTTGCTCTGTGAAGAGCAATTTACAATGCTTTGGAGCTATTTCTTGGCAAACTCTATACACTAACGAAAAATAATTCACTACCATATAAAGTATACATCAGAGTCATGCCCGCCCCTTTCTTCTTTCTGGAGCTTGTTTAGCTTGTTCCTCAATCATGACTCAAGGCTGCAGTCCAACACACATTGCTAGGGAACTGGGATAGCAAAGAAAGTCAAATTGTAATTCTACACTGTACATACTAACCTGGTGTATCATCCTCATGAATCCTGTGATTCTCCACCTACAAAAATCTACTTTCTCTTAATTTTGAGTCCTCATCTCAGCAACAGAGGGCAACATGGAGGTGATCGTAGACCTTTTACCTTACTGTGCTGTGAGAATTACACCTAAGCAATGTAAGAAAGCCATTTGAAAAAAAAAATCCAAATTTAAAATAATAATCAGACAGCACATTCCATTGAAGAAAGTAGGGCTTACTGTATTTTCAAGGAAACACATCTGATTTAAAACATGTAACTATTGGGTAGGTAAGTTTCAGTCATGGACACATAATAAGAAAGTGATGGGAGGATATTCTGCATTCTGTAAGATGTGTTATTTGAGCTTATGTAAATTTACAATTAAGGAAGGCCCACAGCATTTCCTCTCCTCAATAGTTATTTCTTTAAAGTATCTGCTTCCTTTAAAAATATTTCTAGGGTCGATCACGTTTTTGAAAATGTGAAACAATAACTACAAAATAGCCTGATAAGTATGGGCACCCAGATTAAGTAGGTATAGGAATATATGCAATCTCAAAACCAGGAACATATATCACAGATTAATACTGTAATCGCATTACAGTGAAGGTAAAGGAGAAATGAAATGCCAGTTTTAATTAATGCAAGCCTTCCTTGACAGAGCTGATCTTGCAAAAACAATGCCGTGGTTCGCAGTGTATTCACGAAAGGAACCGATTTTATTAGCGCAATCCTACACTCTACTCAGAAGTATTTCAAAGTGAGGTTTAGTCCCAGATAAGCAAGGATGCAGCTGTCGCCTAAACGCTACAAGGAGACGCTCGTGTAAGAGTGAATTTGCGACTCTGGTTATTTAAAATAGCGACAACAAACACCACTCAGTGATGCACCGATTGCATCACCGCAAAAGGAAGCAAAAGCGCTCCAACGAAGCTGGAAACGGGGAAGAGCTTCCTCCCGCTCACGACCGGCTATGCGAGGGAGGGGAGGAGCAACGTCATAGGCTGCGACGAGCAAGAGAGAGGAAGTACTGAAAACACGTGTCTGCACCGGCCGAGGGTGTTCTCTGCTCTTGAGCTGATGCTTCTTGCCTGAATGCAAGTAGGGAGTCGGAAAGGTAAGAGTGAAGTGAGATTAAAGCAAACGGCTGTTTAAGGAGTCGGGGCCGAGAAACGACACCAAGAACTGCACTTTTGTTGCCTCTTTGCAAGAGAGGCCACTCCATTCGCTACTCTGGAACCTTCTTTTGAGTGGACATGCTTTAAACTTTATAAAGGGAAACTTTACAATCTGCAAAGGTCTCCAAAGGAAAGCAGAGCTCCTGCGATTTCATTAATTTTAAAGAACGGGATGTCAGCAGAGGTGAAATCGTGAGCGCAAACGATGGTCTGATAACAACACAGAAGTGTTACCTTGTGCCTGTTTTTCCTTTCCCCCTCCAAAAGCATCTCCTATAGAAAAGGTAAATAGGAACAAGTCATTTGTAGGTCACAAGTGCAAAACAGGCTGAAAAAAGGAACATGAAACGTGAAAGTGGAGATTAAAAAAAAGAGGTGGATAAAATATGAAAATCCCATGCTTTCTTTCAGTCTGGGGTTTTAAAAATGTCTTCTAGTTTTTACAACTTCTATATATTAATTACATATTAAAACTGCACATGGAGAAAGTTGTACCTGGTGTGTTGAAATTCTCAAACAACATATGTTGCAGTTGCTTCTATCTAACACCTTGTCCAACCTTTTGGTTTGCCTGAACCATACTGAGTGAAGAGGAATTGTCTTGAGCTGCATATAAATATAAATATAATTAATGCATCTAAATAATTCTTTTTTAGTTCTTTTTAAAATTTGTTATCTTATGCGGCTACATTACTAACTGTTCAGGGCTGCATGCAACCTATATACGTTGTGGGCCGGACATACCTGATCTAACAGTTTCTTTAAAAAATCAGTTTATTGGTATTCCAAAACAAGTCATGTTCCAATATAGCAGTTGGTTTCAAACAAATACTGTTTAGAATTCAGTTTGGAAAGTTAGCAAAGCAGTTTTTCCAGTTGTCGTAGAGACATTGAAAGAACTCTTTATGATAGAGAAAAGAAGTTTGAATGACTTCATGAATTATTACTGCACAATCTTTGTGGACTGCTATCTGGTTCATCAGATGCACAGAGTGTAGTGCTGAAATAGAAATATTATTTATAGACACAGCAGAAGAAGACAAATGCCAGACAATTTTATGCATGGCTTAGCTACTGCTAATGCTATAAAGATGAGTCTAGCTATTTCATCTGCTATAAATGGTATGTTCTCTTTTGGAGAACAAAAAGGAGAAAAAGGATCTTTAGCAAGGTTAATTGATTGATTGATTATGTGCCACCACCAATACCAGTTGGTGTTGACTCTTAGGGACAACATAAATATATTTTCTCCATGACAATCTGTTCCTAACCTGGTCCTTCAAGTCTTTCAGCAGTGTAACTGATTCCATCCACCTTCTCCAGATGTTCTCTTTTCTTTCATTCCACATTTCCTAGCATTATTAACCTTTTCCATAGAGCTAGGTCTTTACATAATGTTTCTAAAGTAAGATCATTTAGCCTGGCCATTTGGGCTTCAAGTGAGAACTGTGATTTGTTTTTATGATCAATTGTTTGTTTTTGTATTTTTATTCTTAGATGTTTTCTCCACCACAAAAGATCATAAGTGCAAATGCTCTTTCTATCCTGTTTCTTCCATGTCCAATTTTTCCTTCTATAATGTGTCATACCATTACTTGTACAATTCTGATCTTTGTACATACATCATGGCAAATTAAATATATTTTCCATGGCCTTCAAGAACTGCTCTAGCAAGGACTGGTCTGTAGTATATTTCTTTAATCCTTGTTCCTTTAGTATAGAATAGGCCTATCAAGCTGGCAGCCCATAGGCTGGATCAATCACTTGCAGGCCACACCCACCCCGGTTCCACAAAGGCAAAAAAACACAGCAATATATCATGATCTGGTCTGTGATGCGATTGAGTTTGACTCCTGTTGTGTAGATCGATCCTAAAAGGCAGAAGCTGTGTACCATTTCAATATCTTCACTGTCAATTCTAAGGTCTGTTTTCTTTAGGTTGGCCTTTTATATGTAATCTTAGTCCCATCAGCATAACACATACACTATAGATGTTTCTTCCTCCAATTTCAAAACTATGTTAATCTTTTTCCAATCTAGTTTCCCTTTATTTGGTTCAGCAAACTATTGTACAATGTCCTTAATTTCTAAGAGGATGGTTCATTTTCTTCTATAGTGAATCAAGGGGAAAGTTGGGTTGGTTGTTTGGTTTCTACATTTTGCCTCATTCTAAGCTTCTAGTTTTATCTCTTGATAAAATGGCATATAATTCTGAGGGTGTGCACCATGACAAATTTGAAAGACATCGATGTCTGATTTTTTTTTTCAAATATAATTGTATTTCATTAGACTAATGGGATTCTCTTTCTGACATTTTTTTTCTTTCTTGGCACTGTATAGAATCTTTAGCAAGAGGAAATAATCCAGGAATCACTCTTCTATTTTCAGTGATATTGTTCTTTAAGGAACTGCAAGGTACATTATATCCTAGCATTGCCATTGTCTCTTTCTCTTTAAAAAATGTTCTTGTTCATGTTGTTTAGTAGCTGGCAAATTACTTCCTCCCCCCCCCCCCACTTGTTTCAATGCCAAGAAAAGCTTCATTGGCTTTATAGCTATAGTCAAGAAGTTCTTAGTAGCATAACAACAAAGCCTTTTAAAAATTGGCAATCTTTTAATACTGCAGCAAAACCTCATTCAAAGAATGCTTTCATGCTACCTACCAATTAGTCTTGTACTATTGTTTCCTTTTTTCTCATTTTTTAAAAATTTCCATTAGCATGTAAAATCAGAACATATGTTAATAAAGTCAGAATGCAGATTCATAGTCTTGCATTAGCTTTCCAACTCTGAACTGCATTTGGCTGTAATTCTGATTAGTCTCAAATACAACTCTACTTATGAGAGTACTCCTGTCCCTATCTACAAGGATCAAATGTATGTTGAGTGTAATTTAATTTGTAGGGGGATGCATTAGTGCACCAACATGCCTACCGTCCCTGTCCTATTGTTTCTTTTATTTTTCTTATATGTATCCATGTATTCATAACTATGTTTTTACTTATACCTATTATCTTGTAAGCAATTGACAAAACAAATAAAACAAATAAATAAATAACAAAAAACAATGATTGCAAGATTAAGCATAGGAGCCTCATGAAATTATGACTTAATTTTGATGGTCAGCAGTTACGTGCTGAGATAAAAGATCTAATGGTGATGCTGGCATAAGAGCTAAAAGGACCTTTTGTCAAGTAATTGCAATGCTCCAAACCCTTTGGAATAGACATGGTAATTTGCAAGATACAGCATCCGACCAGTTAAACATAACACTTTTGCATTATTAATCCTCCTTCTCCTTCTATTAAAATTTTATAAAAGTGTCATGTGGCTGAGATATTTACCATGTGAATGAAAATGAATAAATAAACACAAATAATTTTTGCTACATCCCATAGTGAGTTTTTTAAAAACCTTGTTAAAATTCAGAATGTACTCTTCTCCAATTTTCATGTGTATCTGAAGCGGCAGCTTCTCCTTAAGTCTCCCTAATCAGAGTAGGTAACTTGAGATCCTCCGCACCACGCTTATGTGACTTTCTTAACCATTTTTGCAACATTTTCAGCCACTTCCATTTGCAGTTATTGAAAATGAGTTGCATTCTAACCAGTTTGAGGTGAGAAATATGCTTCAATGAAAAAAGAAAAAAAAAAGTTCCCAAGCAAAGTAAATTCAGATTCTGCCACATGATGTTTGGTATGGTCCCATTCGCTCCGAGTACAGTTCTTGTCCCTCCTTCTCCCAAATGTTAAACCATTTTCCTGTATGAATGTATGCTGGGTGTCAAGAATCTTGTTCAAAATTGTCAGACTTTGTAGGATAGTTGAAAGATCCTTTGTAGGATAGTTTATGTTCAAGTCTTTTCCTAGGAATTTGCTATTTTAGGGAACCAGTTTGCAAGGTGTTAGACCGGAGAATGGAGGACAGGACAATTATCTAAAATAGAAATCTGATTCATAGAAACCTGATTCACATGTAAAGAAGAACTTGGATTTAAATATGCATTCCACAGATACAGATAATCAGAGTTGGAAGGGACCTTGTAGGTCATCTAGTCCAACCCCCCACCCAAGCAGGAGACCCTATACCGTTTCTGACAAATGGCAGTCCAATCTCTTCTTGAAAGTCTCAAGTGATGATGCCCCCACACCTTCCGAGGGCAAGCTGTTCCATTGGTTGATTGTTCTCACTGTCAGAAAGTTTCTCCTTATTTCCAGGTTAAATCTCTCCTTGTTCAGTTTCCATCCATTATTCCTTGTCTGGCCTACAGGCGCTTTAGGAAAAAGCTTGACCCCTTCCTCCCTGTGGCAGCCCCTCAAATATTGGAAGACAGCTATCATGTCTCCCCTGGTCCTTCTCTTTACCAGACTAGCCAAGCCCAGTTCCTGCAACCGTTCGTTGTATGTTTTAGCCTCCAGTCCCCTAATCATCCTGGTTGCTTTTCTCTGTACTTTTTCTAGAGCCTCAACATCTTTTTGATAATGTGGTGACCAAAACTGGATGCAGTATTCTAGGTGTGGTCTTACTAAGGCTTTATAGAGTGGTATTAGTACTTCCCTTGATCTTGACTGTATCCCTCTGTTAATACAATTTAGGATTGCATTAGCTTTTTTGGCGGCGGCTGCACATTGCTGGCTCATATTTAGCTGGTTGTCCACTAAGACTCCAAGATCCCTCTCACAGTTACTGCTATTGAGTCTGGTTTCACCCAGTCTATATGTGTACTTTTGGTTTTTCTTGCCTAAATGTTTACTTTTCTCTATATTGAATTTCATTTTATTAGATATGGCCCAGTGTTCTAGTCTGCCAAGATCCATCTGGATCTTGAGCCTATCTTCTTGGGTGTTAGCTATTCCTGCCAGCTTAGTATCTGCAGATTTGGTAAGTTCCCTTTCTATTCCCTCATCTAAGTTGTTAATGAAGATATTGAAGAATACTGGGCCTAAGATAGACTTTGGACTCTCCAAATAAGATATAATTATCAATATTAGATAGCCTGCTAAAGACTGCTGCATCCTGTGCCAAGTTCTTACAGTGGAAAAGACTGAATTTTGGACTTCTTCATAATATAAGACTAAACTTGAACCACTCCAACTGTTAGATTACTGATTTATCCTGTGAATTGCTTGTGTTAAAGGGCTATTTAGGATTGTAGGACAATCAGTCCTCTCCAGTGAACTTTAGTTTACTGGAAGGAAACTGAGTGACTGAAATACCCCCCTCCCCCCGCCTTTAAGAGAGAGAAAAAAGATTGTTTATATTTATTCCTTCTGTTTTATTATACCTTCTGATTTTTATTTTATACTTATTGTTGTGTCTTGTCCATATATATTTTATACTTATTGTTGTGTCTCTAGATGCTCTGGACTATAATCCACATTCCTGGTTTTTATTCATTCTTTGGAGTACTAGTAGGACTTATACACCAAAATATCTGGAGGAAAGCAGGAATTAGAGCTACAATAGATGGCAGGTGACAGCAAGAAAGGACAACAAGAATTGAAGTTGAGCAAAAGGGGTTTCCTGCTTCATTTCTATCCTGCCTTTTTTTGTACTGTAGTAATGAATGTATGTTCATGGATTTCCAAAGTGAACTCCCTGACAAGCATCGAGCAAGCACAGCCTGCTTAGCTTCAGGAGTGAAGCTATATCAAGTTGCCTTTAGATCATGATTTGGAACTATGGAATGATGCCTTATTTGAGTTGGAGATGGGGAACTTAAATGAGAAAGAATAGTTGCGAAGAAGAAACAAGATTGATAGACTAACATAAGGAGAAGCAAGGAGAGATTCTCAAGTATGTTTGTTTCCTTTTTTCCTTAGTTGCAAATAACCTGCCAGTGACAACATTATCGTGATGAGTTTTATTGAATATGGAGATATGATAAAAGAAGGGGACACGGCAGTTGTCTTCTTGGGACATGAATCAATGTTTCCAGTGAAGGTGCAACATGGTGGTAAAACTCAGACTAAGTATGGTGTTATTAGACACTCAACTGACCTCATTGGAAAGAAGTATGGTTCCAAGGTGACCTGCAGCAAAGGAGGTTGGGTGTACATCCTTTATCCGACCCCAGAGTTATGGACTTTGAACTTACGCCACAGAACTCAAATCTTATATTCAACAGATATCTCTTTAATCACCATGATGCTTGAGTTGAAACCAGGAAGTATAGTGTGTGAATCAGGTAATGGAACATGGCATTCTGCAATGTTGCTGTTTCTTTTTGTTCTTTTCAATCAAAGGTTTCTGGTACAAATGACAATTGTTTATTTTTATGTATTCAATTTGGATACTGTCCAAATGACTGGCAGGGCATGTCCCCCCAAAGTAAAAAGCAACATAAAAAAAAACCCTACAACAAAGTAGATGGGAGCAAAATACAAAAATAAGTACAAGAAGGCAACTCATGTATTTTGCTCCCAAAGGTGCTTTTCAAAAGACAACTGGACTTTTTTTGTTTTTGTTTTCCTTGAAAACATTTCACTTCTCATCTAAGAAGCTTCAAGAAACCAAGAAAAAAACCAAGAAACTCCTGTTGTCTTTTTAAAAAAACACCCTTGGAATAACCATGACCTGGATGATTGAGAGTTTTCACAGACAAGCAACCCAGATAACAAACCAAAACAAAAAATGATCACAGATGGAGGAGTCCCATGCAACCTACCTCAAGTATGCCCGCTTTGCCAGATTGTCCTGGATTCCTATCTGAGGCAGTCCCTCAGATAGCCAAGCCCAACCATATACAGAAACATATTGGGAACCAGTACAAGTTAGAAAGCAGGGGTGCAATATGGGCAAGCTGAGGCAAAGAGTGAATGGTAGCTAGGGCCAAAAGGATCTTTCATAGCTCCTTTCCTATATTAGTCAGCCCTCCAGCCACTTACACCTATGTCACCTCACTGCTCAGCTACTGCAGTATACTCTCTAAGGAGCTGCTCTTAAAGACCACCCAGAAGTTCCAACTGGTCCAGAACAATATAAAGTCCACATTCTGGATAGAGAGGACCATTGGTTTGAAAGGGGCCATTTATGTTAATACTGAGTAGCCCTCTCAGCACCATCTCTGTTCTGTCTACAACACAGTTCTTTTAGCAATTCCAAGAAAATTCCACCCCCATTTACACTCTTACAAGTGATCCTGAGGGCACAGATAAATCCCCCCAAATGGCCTCAAGAGCTCTCAGGGAGAATGCATGGATGACTGCAAAGAAATATGAGCCCTTCAAACACCCCCCCCCCCCCAATCTTATCAGAACTAATCCTTTATTGCCCCTACCATCCTGCCAGAACCGATGAATGGGAATGAGAATAAAATGAATTTCCCTTCTTGGATGAGAAGGAAAATGTCTTCTTCCTCCTCAAGGAAAAAAACCAATCCAGTTGCCCTTTTAAAAAGCATCTTTGAGATTGTGCTGGATTGATTCTGTTCTGTTTTGAGTGGATGATTCCACTATGGGGTAATCCAGAGCTTGATCCTCTCTATTTTAACCTTTACCTGAAATTTCTAGAAGAGAGTATGTATTGCAGGATCACTAAGTTCATGATATCCAGTTGTATTCCTGCACCCAGGAGAGGTGCAGGAGATATGGTCGAAGTCTTGATCTGAAGTCTAGGTCGAGAAAACAAGCTTGTGCTTAATCCCTGAAATAGAGAATAGCTGGCTGTTCAGAAGCTGACTGAACCCTATTCCTCCCCCCCCTCCCCAAGATAATTCCAAACTGAGCTGTGTACCTCTTGAAAAAGCAAGTACAGAATCTGGCCTCTTCCTAGAATAACAAATGGGAAGCACGACCGTGAGAGGTTTGTCTCAGAATGGGCGGCTGCAGCAGCTATACATTCTCCCAGAATTTTGGGAGCACATAATATCCTGTATATTGTTGTCACCTCATGTTGGGGCTATAATAAGTACCTCTAATTAGGCTGTCTTGAAGACCATTCAAAAACTTCAACTGGTACAAAATGCAGCAGCTTCCTTGGAAATGGATGAGCACTGTTAGAATCACATACTATTTTTCTGGAGGAGATGCAATGATTATTTGCTTCTGGCTGCTATTCAAGATGCTAGATATAATTATAACAACCCAAATAACTTGGGATCTGGGTAACTTGTAAGGCACCCAGTAATTCCAGCAGAGAAGTACCCTAAGAACCCTCACCTTAGTAGATGCAATAGAAGGCACCCAGAAATGAACATTCTTTGTTAGGATTCTTTGGATCAGCTTGCTACGTAAAATGGCCACAGACCTTTAAAGTTTTTTAAGGAGTACAAAATAATTAAAACGTTGGTTTTTTGCAGATCTTTTGGGGACTGAAAGATTTCATATTTAAGGAAGGAGGGAGGTTTCCCACAGGTTTTCAAGTGAAGAGAATGCTGTGTGGAATATAGAATTATTCAACATTTATGGATGCTGCTAGTCAAATGTATGTATGTATGTATGGTATTTAGGTTTGTTCGGGTATTTTCCCACGTCTTAATAGTTGTGCTTTTAACGTTATAGCGATGTTTTGGCAGAATTTTAAAAGCACAACTATTAAAAGACGTGGGAAAATACCCGAACAAACCTAAATACCATACATATAAATACCTGCGAAAATATAAGAAAACGTATGTATGTATGTATGTATGTATGTGTATGTACTCACAGATGAACACAGTACAGAAGCCTGATGATGGCAGATGAGATTCTGCCGAAACGTTGCAACAACTTTAAAAGCACAACTATAATGACGTGGGAAAATACCCAAACAAAGCTGAATACCATACATGTAAGTACCCGCGAAAACTCAAGAAAACAAATATATGTATGTATGTAGGTCTAGGTGTGTTTGGGTCTTTTCTCATGTAAGATTAAGAGTATCTTCGCGACATTTTGGCGAGGTCCCACTCGCCATCCTCAGGCTGGTGCTTTCGGCTTTGTGCCAGTGCAAGTATATGTATATGTATATATAAATATAAATACATATATTATTTCAGGGATTAATCATACACTGCACAAAAAAATAAAGGGAACACTTATACAACACAATGTAACCCCAAGTCAATCACACTTCTGTGAAATCAAACTGTCCACTTAGGTAGCAACACTGATTGATAATCAATTTCACATGCTCTTGTGCAAATGGAATAGACAACAGGTGGAAATGCATAGGCAGTTAGCAAGACATCCCCAATAAAGGAGTGGTTCTGCAGGTGGTGACCACAGACCACTTCTCAGTTCCTATACTTTCTGGCTGGTGGCTTGGTCACTTTTGAATGTTGGCAGTGCTTTCACTCTAGTGGTAGCATGAGACAGTATCTTCAACCCACACAAGTGTCTTAGGTAGTGGAGCTCATCCAGGATGGCACATCAATGCGAGCTGTGGCAAGAAAGTTTGCTGTGTCTGTCAGCCTAGTGTCCAGAGCATGGAGGTGCTACCGGTACATCAAGAGACATGGAGGAGGCCATAGGAGGGCAACAACCAAGCATCAGGACCACTACCTCCGCCTTTGTGCAAGGAGGGACAGGAGGAACACTGCCAGAGCCCTGCAAATGACCTCCAGCAGGCCACAAATGTGCATGTGGCTACTCAAATGGTCAGAAACAGACTCCATGAGAGTGGTATGAGGGCCCGACGTCCACAGGTGGGGGTTGTGCTTACAGCCCAACACCGTGCAGGACGTTTGGCATTTTCACAGATGAAAGCAGGTTCACACTGAGCACATGTCACAGACATGACAGGTCTGGAGACGCCATGGAGAACGTTCTGCTGCCTGCAACATCCTCTGGCATGACCGGTTTGGCAGTGGGTCAGTAATGGTGTGGGGTGGCATTTCTTTAGGGGGCTGCATAGCCCTCCATGTGCTTGCCAGAGGTAGCCTGCCTGCCATTAGGTACTGAGATGAGATCCTCAGACCCCTTGTGAGACCATATGCTGGTGGAGTTGGCCCTGGGTTCCTCCTAATGCAAGACATTGCTAGACCTCATGTGGCTGGAGTGTATCAGCAGTTCCTGCAAGACGAAGGCATTGATGCTATGGACTGGCCCGCCCATTCCCCAGACTTGAATCCAATTGTGCACATCTGGGACATCATGTCTCACTCCATCCACCAATGCTACATTGCACCACAGACTGTCCAGGAGTTGGGGGATGCTTTAGTTCAGGTGTGGGAGGAGATCCCTCAGAAGACCATCCGCCACCTCATCAGGAGCATGCCCAGGCATTGTACAGAGGTCATACAGGCATGTGGAGACCACACACACTACTAAGCCTCATTTTGACTTGTTTTAAGGACATTCCATCAAAGTTGGATCATCCTGTCGCATTTTTTTCCACTTTAATTTTGAGCATAACTCCAAATCCAAAGCTCCATGGGTTGCTAAATTTGATTTCCATTGATAATTTTTGTGCGATTTTGTTGTCAGCACATTCAACTATGTAATGAACAAAGTATTTAATAAGAATATTTCATTCATTCAGCTCTAGGGTGTCTTATTTTTGTGTTCCCTTTATTTTTTTGAGCGGTGTATATATATAATAAAATTTATGTTCTATTAGCTTGGGTAAAGAGTTTAGATTTGTAAGATTGAAATGGTTTAGAAGTCTCAACAATATATAAATAAAACACTGGATATAACAATTCTTATATGAGGAAGTACTGTATAGGAATGCATTTTCAAAAGGTTTGAAATCATTGAAAAAATGGAATCATCAATTGTGCACATAGGCCTACAATGCTAAAATAGTCCTGGCCAGGATAAGTCAACCAAATTTCCAAGAAACCCCCTTTCTATGAATTTGTTGTGTGCTGTAATGCTAGGGCCTATCCTAGCCAAGTCTTTACTGTAATTTTAGTAGAAGGACATGTATAAATTTTGGGTGAAAGTAATGCAATTGCATAATCTTGGCAGGCTTCTGATATGATGGTATCTTTCTTGGACTGCACTAGTACCATCTGTAGCTGTGCTTCCTTATTTGGCAGGATGTTTCGCTTTCTCTCCCCCATTCTGTGGGAAACTTCATGACTGGTAAATGGTTTCTGGATTGAATACCCTCTGATATACTAACTTTGAAACTAGGAAACCCTATGAAATTTTGCCATGCTCATTTCATTAGTTTCTTTGCCTGAGGTTAGTTTGAGAAATTCAGGATGGCAGATTTAATCTCATGTCTTCTAAGTAGCTACTTTATTAAAACTTGAATAAATAAAGATTCCCTTTGGAGAAGCAAACAGGAAGCATCTGTGGGTGGAAAGGGGAATTGTTTCTTTTTCCATGTGTCACAAGAACTTACTACAAGTATTAGGGACAGCTTCCTAAGTAAAGCACTTCTCTATATCTGCAACAAAAAGCAGCCTCAGCTTCTTCCCCTTTTCTGAGGTCTTCATAAGTATGCATGTCAGAGGATCTTTCTGTCGAGATAATTGTCCCGGTGGAAGGATTTGTAGGCATGTATATGAAACAGTACAAAATCTCAGCCTCCTTGAAATAGATGCACTCAGCCTTGAAATGGCTGGTTCACCCTGGGAATCTAGCAAGGTGCTTTTCTTATTCAAAGAATCTGCCACAGACCAAATAAGTTTCTCCCTTTATATGTTTATATGCATAGGCTAGTAGTGCTTTTTTTATAGATTCCATACATTTTACAGATTTATTTGCAAGCAAGGTTTAGGATTTGTTAGCCAAAAAAGGTTTTGATTTTTTGACCAGTCAAAATCGTTACTAAATTGCAGACTAAAAGTATTTGGAATTTCCTTCATTCTCTGGACTTTTAATGGTTCCATTCCAGCATCCTGTTGAATGACTGAAAATGGTGTTTTGAATTGAGATCTTGTTTAACTGGTGAAGTGTTTGCTAAGACTACAAGCAGCATTAGGGAAGAAAAATGTTTGGAGCAAGGATATATCCAATCATTTTCATGATGCTTATTTGAACCTCTTTCAATATCTCTGAATTCTTCTTTAAGTGCAGTGTCTAGAATTGAACTCACTGCTCAATCTGAATGGAAGTAGTAATTCCAATTACGTTTTTAATATTTTCCCCTTTCTATCTCATTTTTAAAAATGATAAAAAGATTTAAAATCTTTTTTTTTTTTGGTAAAAGTTTTATTGGTTTTAACAACAGACCAAAAACATATAAGACATAAAACATGACATAAAAAAATAAAAATAAAAAATTTTTTTTTAAACATTATTCTGATGACTATGAAATGGATGCACAAAAGGGAGTAAGATTTAAAATCTTTAGCAATCTTCGAACTGAATCAAAACCTTTATTTAACTATGGAACCCCAGGACTTCATGTTGGATTTCTCTACACTAGACAGTAATTGACAGGCTTGTTGTAAAAATGATTGGCTTTAAAATTGAAGATTAAATATCCAGGGATCACATTGACAAATATGAATTGTATGTTGTTTCAGAATAACTGTACTAAGGCATTGAATGATATTAAACAAGATTTATTTAACAAATTGCAGCTACCGTTGGATAGAGTTTTAGTAATTAAGATAGATATTTTATCTATGTTTTCTTAATTCTTAAGATAAAGATACTGGTTTTCCTTCTAGATTTGATGGATAAATAGATGGAAAGGAAATATGGAATTTTGTTTCTTTACCTGACAACAGCAGTGAGACACTTGAATGCACATAGATGGAAGGACTTACAAATTCCTAGAGTGGAAGAACAGATGGTGAAGCTAGTGGAATTGGCTAAGATGGCAAAGCTGATTATTCTCATTAAAGAAAAGTCTTTGTCTAACTTGGTTTCTATTTGAAAACCACTATTAAAAACTTGAAAATGCTATTGCTAGAAAATAGCAATAGCACTTAGACTTGTATACCACTTTACAGTGCTTTACAGCCCTCTTTAAGCGACTTACAGAATCAGCATATTGCCCCCAACAATTTTGAGTCTTCATTTTTACTCACCTCGGAAGGATGGAAGGCTGAGTCAACCTTGAGATTTGAACTTCCAAATTGCAGGCAGCCAGCAGTCATCAGAAGTAGCCTGCAGTATTGCACACTAACCACTGCACCACCATTTCTATTAAGAAAATGAAAATATAATTTTGGGTTTTGACTATTAAAACGGTTGATAATTATAGAAATACTGCATTATTGCTAGTTTTAGAGTAAGAGGTTAAAGTATTTTATATCTGTACAGAAAAAAGTTTTAAAAGTTATTTTTCTTTTTCCTGTTTTTCTTCCCTTTGGCACCCTTGATTTTGTTTTTGTTTTTCCCTTAACCTTTCTTTTCCCTAACCCCCTTTTTTGCCTTTTTATCCTTTATTCTTTGCTGAGCCTTTTTTTAAAAAAAGAGATGGTTGATATAGTTCCATTTGGAATAAATCACTAGTGCAAGTATGCGTTTCTAAGTTTCTGCCAAGAACTTGGGACAGTGATTCTGACTTGAAACTACTGAGCTTAATTGACAGCTTGATGGACAGGATTTATAATCATATGTTATTAAGGCTTGCAGATGTTATGTTTGTTTTTGAACAGATTGTGAGCAGATGAGAAAATGTAGTGCTCCAGTTGGTTGGATTTTGGATGCTTGTCTGACTTAAAACACTCAATCATATCACATGTCAAAGGGAACAGACAGTTTGCTTGATAAAATACATCCATGTTTGAGATATGAGGAGTAACTCATTTACATTATTTCAGTAGGATGTAATATTACAATTTTGTGTGATTGGTAAATGATAATCTACAGATGAAAATTCTGCTATTGGGTATTTTATTTTGTTATTGGTGAATTTTCAATCTTAAAAATGTCATACCTTGAGATGAAAATCATGGGCTAATTCCATAAAAATGCTGCTCTGTGATCCATTAGTGGGAAATACTCTTGAGAGCCTGTGCTAGCGTGCTTCTTGTAGCTTTATGTAAAAGGTTGTGCAACATCTTTCACAAATGGAAACACCCCTAACTTTATTTTCTTGTGAGGGATCTTGTAGTAAGAAAAGATAGTTTACATGTGGGCGAACACTTCTGGATTAAACATGTAGGATTTTAACCTTGACCCTATTTAACATGAGAGAATAACTATAATCTCATGCATACATTCTAAGGAGAAAAATCCCATAATGCTTACAGATTTTTATTCCATTGTTGTTGTGGTTGCTGACACAGTCAGCCAAACTGGATCTGGCATTTTTGTCTTAAGAACCAGGAATAGGCAGATCTTGTTAATAATATTAAGTGTATAATTGCTTTCTTTTGCCACATGATGTGGAATTGTATACAAATGATAGTCATATTTGTACTAAGTACAAACTTTTATTGAAAACAGAAACAGAGGATGGGTTAAAAGTTGTATGATAAAATGGGGGAAAATTGGCTACAATATATACAGTTAGACCAATGGGAAAATATGTGGAAGAAAGAGTTGAAATTTTTGCTGTTATAACCTTAAAGATATTTTTTATAAAATAATGTATCATTGGTTTAGGACACTGGATAAAGTCTGAAATGCATGAGGAAATTTCAGATATTTTTTGGAAATGCAACCAAAACAGAAGATATATTTGTTTTTCATCTCTGGTTTGTCTCTGCTGTCTGAGCTACTTCTGGCAAAGTTTCAATTTCTTTGCACTGGGTAGGCCTTTGCAGTTCTTCCTGCAAAGGAAGAACTTCTGTGAATGCTTTTATTTCTTCTGTGAATGCTTTTATGAATGTGAATGCTTTTATTTCAGATTATAAACTGATGTTGATCTGCTGGTTTGTATTCTGGGTCCAGATATCTCTTCTCATTGAAATTGATTTGTAATAACAAATCATTGTTTTAATTGTTGTTATTATGATTATTTACACAACAATGTGAAATCACAGCTGCCAATTCTTTAGCTGGTGTTTGCCTTCATATCTTCTCTTTCCAAAAACCTAGAATTTTGTAAAGTATCAGCATAGTATATATGCAGTCCCAACCTTTTTAATTGAAAAAATGAAAATTTTGTCAATATGTATATTTCCTAAGTGCCCAAATCTTGGGAGCTACCCAGAGATGGTTAAAAGATGAGAAGCTGTATAAATCATTTTAAATACATAAAACAAATCTTCTCAGTGCTGTCCAAATTTTTTTTGGTATGGCACCCAGTTTGTGGTTAACTCCTGGGATCACCATGACTGGTTTACACCACAATCTTTCAACTTTGATATTCAGGTCATGTTATGTTGTGATCTTCTCCAGTTCTTTGACTTCTATTCCGCTATTTCCTGCTATTGCCATATCAATTATTCATACCTTTTTCTTTTTAACCACAGTGAAATCTGGTGTGTTATGAATCAAGACTTTATCAATTTGTATTAGTAAATCCTGAAATATTGTAACCTGCTCATTTTGGACTATTCAACTCTTCTGCTCAATTTTTCATTACTGGTACATGATAATTTTAAAGATGTTCCAGTGAATCATTTTGGCAACTGTTTTATGTCGTTGTTTATAATCTGTTTGTGCAAACTTCTTGCAAGAGCTGAGCATGTGATCTATTTTTTTCTACTTCTTTGCGCAATCTACAGTTTGAATCATGAGATGATTTTTTTTCAATTCTGATTTTGATTGAATAGCTTGTTCTTGAGTAGTCAATATCTAGCCTTCAATTTCTTTTTTGAATGTTTCAGTTTAAACGATTGCCAGATTTTATCTTTATCCACTTTCTGCTTGCTCTTTTGTAGACAGTAACCATGTAATGCTTTTCCTTACCAATATTCTGTACATGTTTTTATTTTATTATTTCAATATTCATGTTTTTTCCTGTACTTTGATTAAGTTCGAATTTTAAATTTACAACAATGCTTGTTCTTGGCTGTCTTTTACATAATCAGCCAATCCATGTGTTTCTTCTTTGACAGTCAGTTTGGCCGGAAGTAAATCTCTGCCTCCATTTCTGCAGGACAAGTATAATCTATCAATATCGTTACACGGATTACATACATACATACACATATATATACATACATATATATATATATGACAAGGTCTTATTTTGGGGAAAATACGGTAATTGTGAATAGTCATCAGTTTTCTTGTTTACAATCCAAATTGTCTAGTTCAGCTTTTGTCCAGTTAATAATTCCAATAGTGTATTGTTTCTCAGATATGACCCAGCTTTGGATATGGATAGCTTTAATGGTGTTTCTATGATTCAATTTTGTCTTCAGCACTTTTTGCACTCTTTGAATGCGTTCTTTAGTAATCACATTTTTTGCTTGATGTTATCCAACTGTAAAATGCCCAGATACTGATAGGCTTCATCCAATTGGCTCCCTATGGTTTTGGCCATTTGGTATTTCAATTCCATTACTGTTTGTGATTTTACCCTACTTTATTGCTACTGCAGCACATTTCCCTAGGCTGAATTCCATTGCTATATCTTTGCTAAAAATTCTTATAGTGTATGAGCGAAACAAACAAAATGCTAAAAAGTTATGATATTGATGTAGTTATTTACCAAGCACATTAAATTATATTAAAATATCTTTACCATCCCCAAGTCATGCCACAACTTTTGAGCACCCCTAATGTTTCGAAATTGAAAGTTGAAAAATTTAACACACTCTGGACTATGTCAACTAGATTTTGATTCCTAATTTTCCATAAAGCTTCAGATCATCCATGTGGACCAAAAGTGAGATTTATTAGCACATTTTGCTAAGACTTGTTTTCTTCAAAATCACTGAAAATGGGATCATGGCAATGACAAATAATAAAAATGATAATCAGTCACCTGGAAGATGCCTCTTCTAATGTTGACAAGCTCTTTTTTTCCCATTTCTAATCCCAGTTTTGTCTGCCACATCTTCATTATTTTTTTCTATAAACATTCTAATTTTTATTGACACAAATTGTTTCCAAACATTTAATGAACCAGCTATAAGGTAATGAACCAAACACTTTTTAAATAATCCCTGAAGGAGATGGGCAATCTAGAAACACAAAATAAGAATAACATAAATAATCCTGATCTTATGTAAATTGGTTTTCTGGCATTTGCAATTCTCCAAAATATTTTATAATCATAAATTGATCTTCTGTATCTCTGCTTTACTTTTTATTTTCTTTCTGTTCTACTGGAAGGATATTATTTTTTTCTAAATATTCTTGGATTTTGCCCAGTATTATGCCTATGAATAAAAATAATAGATGGAACCAAAAAATAAATTCGATTATATGCAGTTAATATAATTACCCTCCCCCCAGTCATATATTTGATTTATTTTTCAGCTGCATTAAAAACAAAAATGTGCAGCTTCTACAGCTTTTGGATGCCCCAGCTAAGGCTGTGGTAATCCACATGTAGTCTTGGTGTTGAATATATTCAGTATTTTGATGGTTAGGCTTATTAAAAGTGCCAGGATATGCAGATTTACAGTGAAAAGAAAAGAAAGAGGAGAAGGAAAGATGCAAACATGTAAAGATTTGAAAAATGTTCAAGAATCTGATTATGGAATAGTAAAAATAAATGGAAAATTAAAAAAAAAACCTAAAGTGAGAAATGGTAAAATCTAACCAAAAGAATCTATGCAAGGCTACAACTTATAGTATTTCAGTAATTGGAATTTAACTGCCCACTGATAAAAAGATGCAGTGGAACAGAAATAAAGTTTATATTTCATATTTATTTTGTATAGTTCAAGCTATTATATATACTCCTACTCCCCCTCCCCCCCCAACAACAGCAGCCCTGTGAACTGGGTTGGGCTAAGAGAGAGAGGGACTGGCCTGAAGTCACCCGTTGCCTAAGGCAGGATTAGGACTTACAGTCCCCTAGTTTCTACTGTAGTTCAATATCTTAACTCCTGCACCAAACTAGTGTTTAAGGTGCACATAACGGTAGGGAAAAAGAGTGAGCAGAAAGGAGGAAAAGCCATCGACTAAAAGTCACAAATAGAAAGTGGGGAAAAGATGTAAAAAATGAACAACCAAAAGCCATTTTAAAAAATGCAAGAAAAGCAGATGGAAACCAGTTGATCAATTCAAGATTGTTCAACAGAAAGAAAAGGAACATAGATGCAAAACAAATTATGTTTATATAGGAAGACAAAAAAAAGGAGGGGGGGGTGAGGAACCTAGAAGCAATTGGTTGTAAAAATTTCAGATAGACATTTCTGAGTAGGTGGAATTGCTCTTCTCTGCATGGAATGATGAATCATCCCTCACAGTTCTTGGAAAAGGCAGCCAAGCCTCAGCTTTGGACTTATGCCCCAAGAGGCCCAAAGCGTTTCATGTAGTGCAGGTGGAATTCCTCACGCCCTGCTGGACGATGAATCATGAATCTAAGATACAGCAATTTAATTTCCATGAGCACCACATTATAAGATTATTAAACATTTAATCCGCTGTGCTGTAGCAGAGAGGCTTATGGATATGGATGTGGATATGGATCTAAAGTGTGTGTGGTCTGCAGATGGCATTTGAATGCAGTGCAGACTCCTGAAATAGGGAGGAGGCAGCTGAGGACAATCCTTAAAGACAACAGTGTGAAGCAACCTAGAATTTTGCTCCCATTTGTACCCCAGTCACATCCATCATTAGTGTGTTCTGGTTAAGCTAAAGAATGGACAGCTGTACTTTTTAAAGAAATTGTAATCAGGGCAACTTAGCAAAGGGCGGGCTGGATTTCCTCGCCATTTTAGGAAGTGCATCTGGCACAATGACACTAAGACTAAGAGAATCAGTGTTAGGATTTGCACTTTGCTTGCACTGAATCATAGGCATCTACTCTGTATGGTGCACTTTCTGTTTTGAAGGTTGACAGTTACACTGGCCTGTGTGATTAGTAAGGGACCAGGTGCATCAAAGGAAATTTTGGGACTACAAAATCTGATAAAGGGTCTTTTTTTTCTGTTTGGCACAGTTCTTGCATTCTTTTTATTGATCGGGAATTATTCCTAAGTTCCCACCCCCAAATATTGATTAATGCATGCAATTGCTCAACAGTTAAAAAAAAAACTTTCTCAGATCAGCTATGCAGAGATATATAATAGCCAGGTGCTTAAGGAACAGAAGTAGCTATATTGGAATATTTTTTTCTGTATTATTCCAATCTGTGAAGAAAGCAGATTGCTCTCCGCCAAAATGAACAGGAACCTGTCATATTGCAAATCTTACTTTAGGTTCAGCCAGCCCAGTTACTAGTAGTCTTTAAAAAATCTGCACAGTTCAGGAAGTACTTTTCATATTGCTGGATTTTGCTGGTGTTGTTTTAAAGGAAGTGGCAAGGACTGCAACTAGAGTCTTTCTGCATGTAAAGCATGTACTCTGTGGGCAAAGCTGATGCCTGCAAAGCAGTCTTGCAACATAGAGGCCTAACCTGCAGCGTAGGAGGTGCATGAAGCTTGTCAAGGCAACCCAAGTGTCTCCTCCCAAGTGTATTAACCAAGCCCACAACCTCTGTACTTAGGAAGTTCATAAGTATATTGGTAAAACAGAACATTTGTTTTCTTTTAAGTTATGTTTCGATAAATACTTTATTACAATCATAATTAAAAAGAAAATGAAGCATTTTCTTAGTGCACATTCCTCTTATTTTAAATCAAGAGATTTAAAATCTGAGATATGAGGCAACGGGGATCACTCTAACTGCAGATAGAATGTGATGTTAATATAATTAAACTTACTAAAAGTAAATTTGTGTTGGATTTAATTTTCACTATTCAGAATTTCAGAGCCATTTTGTATGGGCCTATTTCTTCTGGATTCTTTTGAATTTTGACAGATTCAAAGGCTGGTGCATTCCTTTCTACAGTGAGCTACAAACCTGAAGAGTTTGCATGTTTTCTCTTGTCCTAGTAGCTGAAGGTGACATATAGTGGGATCCACTTAAGTCACCAATCGCAGAGAAATAATACACCTCTACTCAAGCCAGAATCCCTCTTCAGGGATTCTTAACCAATCTCTTAACGTCGCAGCTAAGAAATGATTTGTCTATTTGTTTTATCTCTTTGTTTTTGCTCTTGATTTGCTTTCTTCCAGATGTGTGAGACTTAGACAAGGAGATAGAAGATGACACAAAGCTGGTGGGAGAGAGGACTACAGGCTCAAGGTTCAAAAGGATTTTGATAAAGTTGAATGTTCGGCCCCACCAAAAGTGCTATTCAGCCGCAAGAAATATAAGGGTTTACATTTAGGCAGGATAAACCAGATACAAAAGTTTACAATAAGTAGTTTCCTGGCTTGGCAGTACCTTTTGTTTGAATGACCTAGGAGTATGGGAGATCACAGATTAAGCACACAGATTACAGATTAAGTGTAATGTGACTGCCAAAAGAGGTACTGCAATCTTGGGCTTAGGAGAGGTATAATGTTGAGATCAGAGGAAATGATAGTTCTGCTAAGCACTAATTGCTAATCTCAGTTGTGATTGTGAAATAGATCTACCTGTTTATAAAATATATAAATATGTCTGTGTCAGCGAAGATTCTCAGTTATCCATGTAGAGTTGTCTGGAATTTGAGTGATGACAACTGGACTTCTTTTGTTGTTGGTTTGAAACTTTCACTGCTTGACCCAACCTGAGCAAGTAGAGGGAGGTTTTGTTTCACACCTATATGTCTTCCAGGGAGGTTTTGTTTCACACCTAATCTATTGATTTGATTGGTTGAGGGAAGAGTGGGGGAATGCACTTATGCCAAAGTGGAAAATCCTTCCCTGAATAGAAGTTAAGGCTTCGGAAACAACCTGTCTCCCATTTTTTATGCTGCTCTTTCATCAGTTCCTAGGAAGATTGAGACCACTTCATAAGGTTCACTAGGAAGGCCTACCTGGGATAAAGGAGTTGAAACATTTACACTCCAATGACTCTGCCTATTCATATATGCTGACATGACTCAACTTCCAGTAAATATGCCATTGTATTTATTTTGGAGATGTCCCTCTTTCAAGGGAGAATCTATAGTTCTGATTTAAACAAAGAAGTCTGAATCAACTGAATCCTACAGAGATCAGGATGAAAGATAGCTTGATCAAAGAATGTTTACCTTTTCAAAGCCTATATGGCATCTGTGCATAAATAAATTGAAATCTGGAGCTATTTTAACTGTGAAGAAAGAGGACAACATAAAGCTAACTGGTGATGCACAACAACAACCCATCTGGCACTGTGCAGCACTTCTACTAAGTTTCATTATGTCAGATGTTTGTTCAGAGAATAGTGATTTGTAAAATTTGGCACGCAGACTTCAGGTATTCTGTTCTCATAACAACTGGCAAACTAACAAAAATAATCCCAGAGCCTGGAGACTGAGCTATTTGAAGATGTTTCCCCAAAATAAATTCTATACATTATAATAGCACACTGTTTTCAGACTTGGCAATTTGAAGATATATGGACTTCAACTCCCAGAATTTCCCAGCCAACAGACTGAAAGAACTTAGTTTGACTTGCCTTTATTTTACAGGGTTTTTATCAGGCGTGTCACGCGTAAAAAACGGGGCTGTTTGTCTTTGCTGTCATGTCACCATCTTGACTTTTTCGAACAAAATAGAATAATAGAGTTGGAAAGGACCTTATCCAACCCTCTGCTCGAACAGGAGACATTATACCATTTCAGAAAAATGATTGTCCAGTCTCTTTTTGAAAGCCTCCAGTGATGCAGCAACTGTGTTAGGAAATTTCTTCTTAGTTCTAGGTTGCTTCTTGCCTTGGTTAGTTTCTATCTATTGTTTTTTCTCTTGTCTTTTGGCACTTTGGAAAAGAATTTGATCCCCTTGTCTTTGTAGGAGTCCCTCAAATATTGAAACATTGCTAACATGTCTCCCCTCATCCTTCTTTTCATTAGACTAACATACCCAATTCTTGAAAACATTCTTTGCATGTTTTAGCCTCCACCCCACTGATCATTCTTGTTGTTCTTCTCTGCACTCTTTCCATTTTTATATTGTGATCAGAACTGGATGCAGTATTCCAAGTATGATCTTAAAATAGAATAGAATGAGCTGGAAGGGACCTTGGAGGTCTTCTAGTCCGCCCCCTGCGCAAAAGCAGGAGAACCTATACCATTTCAGATAAGTGACTGTCTAGCTTTGTAAAGTGATACTAGGACTTCATGTGATCTTGATTCTCTCCCTCTATTAATGCAGCCTTGAATTGCGTTAGCTTTTTTTGGGGGGGGGGGGGGGCTGCTACTGCAACTTGGTTGGCTCATATTTAAGTGATTGTCCACTAGAACTCCAAGATCCTTTTCACAGTTACTGGCATTAAGCCAAGTGTCACCTAGTCTGTACCTACACAGTTAGTTTTTCTTGCCTAAGTGTAAAATCTTACTTTTGACTATACTCTAAAGATAACTCTGGTTGTTTCTGCTCCAAGCCTTGGGAAAGCAAGATTGAGTATGCTTGAGTCTTTTTTTTTTCTTTGAAATTCATTGTCTGTTCCTTTGCATCCTGTTTGATGCTACTGTCAAACTCGTGTGTACAATGATATGCTCTCTTATTAGCTATCTGTCTGTTGGCCATATTATCTACTACTATAATCAAAAAACAATTCCCAGAAACATTGTGCTATATTCTCTAACATTCAGTATGATGTTTTGCTTCACTTCTATTTATCCTATTAATCTCTACATTTAGTATGCCAAAAGAGGTTTTAATAGTGCTTTGATAAACTGGAATGCTTATTCGTATTCTATAAATACAGTAGCCATATGTCCTTTATTATAAGGGTCAGATCTTTATTTCAGTAATCTGCCCTTTAGATTTATTCAGTTTAATTATTTCCTTGATTTTGCTCTTGAATTTTCCTATGTGAAGCAAATACTTTTTTTTCATCCTTATGAACCTGTTTCAGAGTTGCCCTCTTTTCAGGCTTTTGCTTTATTTTTCAAAGAAAATGTGGTCATTGTATCTATAATGTGGCAGGATAGGCAGCAATTAAGGCAGAGAGGCCATTTCAGCAAATGGAGCTAGAAAATTTATAGCATCTGTCTCAAGAGAGATCTCCAGCATAGTTGCTTGGATTTACCTCAGGATGGTTTTGTGGGTTTTTTTGTTTTGCTTGGGTGAGATTTCTGAAAAGGTATAAAAACTAGCAGGACCATTACCTTTCAGCAGATGTGTTCATTCATTGGCATTCATTTGATCAGAGTTTCTCAACCGTGGCAACATTAAACAGGATGGAGAATTCTGGGAGTTGAAGTCCACACATTTTAACTTTGCCAACGTTAAGAAACACTGGATTAGTTGTCGCCTTTGCCTCTCAACAAAAATGGAATTTGATTTGGCAAGATCTGCCAGACTTGCCTGAACCACCTGCCCTCAGAAAAGAGGATTGTTGAAGTGAATCCTTCATCCCTCCGAGTCGCACAGGTTGAGGGATAGAGCCGCAATATGCTGGTTAAAGAATTGCTCAGCAGTGAGATAGGTGGCATATAAATTAAATAAATAAATGCTCACATTATTGGTTGTACCTTTCTCCGTCTCAAACATGAGAGAACAAAACAGCCCCGTTGATCATAATCTCTAAAAGATGATAATAAGAAACCAAATTCCTGTTTTGCTGTAGATATTTAAGTACAGGTAGTCCTCAATTTATGACCACAACATATGATTCCAGGACACTGAACCCATCATAAATACGAATTAGTTGCCAAGCGCCTGAAATTTGATCGCGTAACCACGGGGACGCTGCAACTGTCATTAGTGTGAAAAATGATCACAAGTCATTTTTTTCAGTGTCGTTATACATTGAATGGTCACGAAATGAACTGTTGTAAGTTGAGAACTACTTGTAGAGTTAAACATGTATGTGAAAACCTGATGCACGGGACAAATAAAAGGGCTCTCTATGGCAATCATGAATAACTTTGGACTTTCTATAATTTTATTTTTGAAGAAAAAAGAGCTGGTTCTCTCTTAGGGCCTTAGCTACAGTAACTTCTTCTGCCCCCCCCCTTCCCCATTATGTATTTCCAAAACAGACTTTTAATGATAATTTAGCAGATTGTTTCCTGCTACCACAGGAGATTGTTCTGTTGGCAAGAACCACAAGTGCTTGGCAAAAAAATAAAATCAACCAGAAAGTACCATCAGATTCCGGATTTGGCATAAACCGGAGGTTTGATTAATCTCAAGAGCCAGGCAACCAGCCAGTTTTACTGTGGGTTCTAGAAAGGAAATGAGGACAGTATCTTCTATGGCTCAACAACTGATCGTAAAAGGCAGTTGATTAAAAATGTAAAAGACTGCAGTGTGGAAAACTAAACCAAGCAGCTGCCCTCTCGGCTTTCTATCCCTGCTGCTACTTCTGGGGATGAATGCAAAGAGATCCAAAGCAAGGGCAAAGGTAACTTGAGGTGGGGGAGGGGGAATCATTACATCAGTGGGATGCACAGCTCCCTCCCAGTAGAGTTGTGCCCTCTGGCAAGAGATTCAACAAAGCATGTTGGCCTCATGAGCTCTTGTTGCAGAGTTTTTATGTGCAAAATTAAGAGTAGGTTCTATGGTAAAATGACAAAGAACCTGTGGACACACTGCTATAGCAAAAGTGCTGGAGGTGCTTTAGGTATGACAAGATGAGGTGTTGCAAAAAGTTACTGGATAAGAAGATTTGGGCAAGGTCTTTGACAGAGTGGATAGGCCAGTATGTTCCAAACTTGGCTAGTTTAAGATGTGTGGACTTCAACTCCTAGAATTTCTCAGCCAGTATTACCTTACGTGTGTGATCTTAACGTTGCCAAGTTTGAAAACACTAGAATAGACAATATGCTATTCTAAAATATATCAGAGATGAGATGCATTCTTACAATGCTGCATGTCTTGTTTTCTTTGCTAGGGAAAATAATATGTATAAGCCAGACCACTGAAGCTTTTGTTTCAAATTTTTGATTGTTTTTGTAGGATTTTTATCCCTTTTTAGAAATTTGTGGGCACTGCCAATATGGACAATCAAGCATATTTTTATTTCAGTAAAATAAACTTAGAAACTTGATTGGGTATTGGCCACCTCGAAGATCAAGAGTTGGGCCACTCTTTTGTGTATAAAAAGTATGAAAGAAGAAAATAGAGACAAGTTTAATAGAAAGATTAGTAAGATTTTATGAGCATCTTATTGTGGATAAGAAGTTTAGAAGGTGGTGGTGACCTTGCCTTTTGCCAATTTTTCTCAGTTCTTCTGATGGCAACTTGCATTAGCTACAGCATGGGTGTCAAACTTGCATCATCATGGCAGTGTCGCGTGATGTATCGGGACTTTTTTGCCCCTTTGCTAAACTGAGTGGGGTCAGGGTGAGTTTGACACCCCTGAGCTACAGCCAACATGGCTAGTAATTCAGGATGAAGGCAGTTCAGAACACGGGAAAGGCATTATTTGGAGAAAAAATGAGATCTTTTAACAATTGGAGGGCTTATCCTAATTTTGGATGTAGTCTTTGTTCACTTACTGAGAGAATTTTATTTTCCACGTAAGAACTTGAACCTTGGAGGGAAAAAGAGAGAATGCCTTGAGGATTTTTTTAACCAAACAACCAATTCTCCTTAGAGCTGCTCGGATCATCCAGAAAGTGGGTGGTGCTTCAGTCTCTGCTGTTGTAGGCTGAGCTTAATTCTTGAGGAACGCTCCTCCTTCCGTCACGTGACCCCATTAGAGCGTTCCCCAGTTTATGCTCAGCCTCGCGCAGAGTAGGCAGTGTTTTTCAATTCTCTTGGCCGTTTCAAGACAAACATTATCTGGACTAGTTACCTCTCTTCCTATCAGGTCATATTTGGTTTATTTTACTTCCTTAGCCCTGCGCAGTTGGTTTTTGGATTCTAAATTCCCCTGAGAGTCCCTAGCCCCGGGGGGGGGGCTAGCTAGCTTTCCAAACTACCCCCCCTTCCTTATTGCCTTCTGCCGGTTTTTTTCCTTTGTTCTGCCTAACAGATTTTAATTGATTTAATCGCATCGATTCGCTCCGTTTCCCCCCCACACCTGAACGCCGTTTTTCCTTCTGTCTGAAGGTTGCTGGACTCTCCCTTGCTTGTTCTCCTCCTGGGGACCTTGGATTGCCCCTGGAGAGTTTTTCTTGCCGCTGCTGGAGCCCTGTAAGTCCACGTCGCAGGCAGATGCCATTTTAAGTGCCGCCTTGTGGCTAGGCGCCATTTTGTTTCCTTATCTTTCCGATCGCTGCAGCGTGCCCGTAATCAGGCAGCAGGACCAGCTGGCCTGCTCAGAGTCAGTAAGCAGTTAATTTGCCTGGTTTGCTTTGGAGGCTAGTTCTCTATCCCCATTTTGTTGGCTTCTTCTGCAGCCTGCCTTAGCTGGTGCGGCTTAATTTACACCACTTCTGCCCAGTTCCGCCTGGGAAGGCAGTCTGGTATAAGCCTAGCTCTTGCCTTAGGGCCTGTGGCGTTCCTTGGTCATTTGGACCAGCTTCTTCTTCTTCCTCTAATTGCCTTCGGACATATAGATTCCCAAATAATAATAATAATAACAATAATAAGATTAGAGGAATATAAGAGACAGAGGAAGATCTCATTTCAATAACCATATATATATATATATATATATATATATATATATATATATATATATATACACACACACACACACATACATACATACACACACACATACATACATACATGTACACATACACACACACACACACACACAAATAAATAAATAAATAAATAAGAAGGGGGGCGTAAAAGATTTCCTAGGGCTCCTGGCCTTGTTGTAGGTCGACCCCTAGGTGCGCCAACCGCCTCATATTGATCCTTATTTTACTCAATTATCTAAAAATGGCAGAAGGCAATCCTTCCACAGGCTCTTCCTTGAAGGCCAAATCAAAGACCCACCATCTGCGCAGGCAGGCTAAGGAGCCCTCCAAAGCCTCCCAGAGGGACGCCTTAAGACGCCACAAGGCGCTGGAAAAAGAAATCGATAAATGCACCAGGCAAGCAGGCTCAGTGCCCCCCTTACCAGCTTCCACTCCTTCTACCTCTATTCTACCCCCACTCCTTTAGTCCATTCCTCCCTATCCAGGCGCAGCTCACCCTCTCAGGGTCACCAGGCTCCTGGAACACCGGCCAGATGAACTCCAGAGGCTACCTTCACGCCCACGGCCGCCGGCCTACGCCAGGAGGAACCTCTCATTCAGGTGGTTCCGGAGCAACTGAAATCCTGGATGGAGCTGGCTATCCGCCAAGGAATTGCAGAATGGCTCCAACAAATGGGCAGGCCTGGTCTACCTCCGCTGGCCACTGAAACTGAGTCTCATTCAGTAAGATCACTCCCACTCAGATCGGAACCGCCACAGGATCAGGTACCCCATCAGGGGGAGGTTTCCCCCTCAGTAAGGGAGGAGGAAGAGGAGGAGGAGGAGGAAGGGGAACTAGATCTGTGCAGGGAGGAGGAGGAGGAGGACTTTGACTTGGGCTCCCTACAATATAACGAACCCCTTTATGACATAGAACCATCAGAGGCAGAGATGTCCAAGGATGAGGGTCTCTCCCCCAACCAACCCACCTTTGTGGGGCTCTTCAAGCCCCAACTATTCAAATCCCTCCTGTTCAAGGCCAGAAACATATTGGGTCTAAAGACTCAGAACCCCTCTGACCCCCCTCCTCTTGCTCCGGTCCAGAGGATTCCATTTTTAAACAGCCTGTTGCGGAGGCCGAGGTCATCCCAACCCCCCCATCTTCCTCGACCTGGTGTCCAAGCAGCTAGCCTCTTCGGCGGCCCCCCCGCCCCTTCGGCCCATGATAAAAAAATTTTCAAGCTAGACCCAGAATTTTCCAACCTATTGGGCATTCCAGAGGTTGATGAGCCCATCGTGGGTCTGGCCTCTTCCTCCACCTAAAGGCCCCCTAGAGCCCTGAGACCGGAGAAGAAACGGTCGGAGCTGGCCTTACACCGTGCTCACCAGTCAGATGCTTGGGCTATCAGATCGGCCACGGCCGCCTCCTTCTTCATCAGGTCATCCATTTTCTGGCTTTGCCAGCTTAAGCAACATGTCCCAGCCTCCAATGTCCGAGCCCATCAGGACATAGTCAAGATTACGGCTGCAGCCAAATTCTCGGCTGACGCTACCTATCACTCGGTCAAATTTTCCACCTGTGCCATTTCTTCCCATGTCTCTGCCCGCCGTCTGCTCTGGCTAAAGCACTGGCAGGCAGACCTCAAGAACAAAGTTAAATTTGCTTCCGCTCCCCTCGTGGGAAATAAATTGTTTGGACCATCTCTGGATCCCCTCTTAGTCGAAGGAAGGAACAAGAAAAAATTCCTTCCATCCCTCACCTGCAAGTCAGAGCCCAGATCCCTGCAGCCCTTTCGGAGAGCTACTTTTCACCCCTATTTCCAAACCCCCTTCTCTCCCAAAGGCCCCCTCCCTTTGGCTTGGGATAGCCTCAGGACAGGACCGACTCCTCTGATAGGCACAGAAGGGGCGGTAACTTCAAAAGGCCCTTTAATGGCTCGGGCAACAGGCTCTTTAGGCACTCCAGATAAGCCACCAGATTCGATTCCCATTGGCGGGCATCTTAAGACCTTCGCCAACCAGTGGGACTCCTCAACCTCCAACGCCTGGGTTAGGGACACCATCAGGTTTGGCCTTGCCCTTGAATTTCAATCTGCCCCCCCCCCAATTTTTTCATGCCATGCCCCCTCTCCAAGAACCACACCAAGTGCAGCCTCATGGACTCAGCAATTCAGCACCTACTTGATATACAGGCCATCCAGCCCGTTCCCCCATCTCAAAGAGGACAGGGTTTTTATTCCCACTTATTTGTGGTACCCAAACACTCGGGGGGATAAAGAGCGATTTTGGATTTAAAGCGGCTTAACTGACATCTTGTATACCGCAAATTCAAAATGAACACGTTGCAATCCATCCTACTGGGCGTTAGGCAGGGAGACTGGTTGTCATCCATTGACCTCTCCGAGGCATATCTACACATCCCAATCCAACCTTCTCATTACAAATTTCTCTGTTTCTGCTACAATAACCTCCACTTTCAATACGTGGCCCTCCCATTCGGGTTGGCCTCAGCCCCCAGAACCTTTACCAAGGTCCTGGCCGCTTTAGCTGCACACCTCAGAACCCTCCCGGTGCACCTCCACTGCTACCTGGATGATATCCTCATCCTATCCCCTTCCAGGGAACAAGCAGTGAGGGATACCCAAACTACCCTAACCTCTCTTCAGGATCATGGGTTCCTCATCAATTGGAAGAAAAGTCAATTATCCCCCTCCACCAGGATAACCCACCTGGGGACGGTAATCGACACTGTGAAGGGAAAGGTGTTCCTATCTCCGGAAAGAATCCTCAGCATCCAAAAATCTGTCACAAGCATCAGACGCCTTAAGAGGGTTTCCCTTCTGGAACTATCCCAGTTACTGGGTAAAATGATATCTTGTCTTTCCATTATTCCCTGGGCCCATTTCTACTCCAGATCCCTCCAGTGGTTCCTGCTCCTGTACCAAAGAACCGGATCAAGCAATTCAAACCGCAAGGTGAGGATCTCACCAAGGGTGCTCACCTCCTTCCTTTGGTGGAGCAAGGCGTCTATCAACAAGGGCTGCCTCCTCAAGGAGCCCCCAAGACTCACTGTCACCACAGGCGCCAGTCTGTCCGGATGGGGCACTCATCTACAGTCCCTTACAGCACAGGGCAGATGGTCAGCGACGGAAAAACTGTGCAACATAAACTGGTTGGAGCTTCGCGCCGTCCATCTGGCCCTCCGCAGTTTCCTCCCCCAGGTACACGGCCACCACGTTCTCATCCTCAATGACAACATCACGGCCAAAGCCCACATCAACAAGCAGGGGGGCACTCAATCATCCCGCCTAATGAGGGAGGCCGAGTGCCTCTGTTGGTGGGTGGAGTCTCACCTCCTTTCTCTCAGGGCGGACCACATCTCGGGTACCTCCAACACCCGAGCAGACTGGTTGAGCAGGGCCACCATAGACCAGTCGGAGTGGCACCTCCACCCATCTCTATTCAGGGAGGCGACATCCATTTTCAGTCCACCAGTGGTAGACCTGTTTGCCTCCCCCCTCAATACCCACCTTCCAAGGTTCATTTCAAGATTCCCATCCCCAGGGGCGGAGGACCACAATGTCCTTCAGTGTCCGTGGCCCACGGGCCTCCTCTATGCTTTCCCTCCCCTGGCGCTGGTGCCTGTAGTCCTTCAGAAGGTCCTTCATGAGAGGGCGGAACTGATTCTTGTAGCACCTTATTGGCCCTGTCGCCCTTGTTTCGCGGACCTCCGCAGCCTATCAGTAGCCTCTCCCTGGAGAATCCCAGCAGACAGAATCTCTCTGTCTCAAGGTCCTCTTCTCCACCCGAACCCCCAATGGCTTTAACTAACCGTCTGGAGGTTGAGTGGGAACGTTTGAAGAGGGAAAACCTCTCTAACAAAGTCATTGATACCATTTTAGCAGCTAGGCGACCCTCAACCACAAGGATTTATGACGCCACCTGGACCATTTTTCATAAATGGTGTGTCAAGCTTCTTATTGACCCAACTGCCCCCTCCATTGCCCAAGTGCTTGACTTTCTCCAGGAGGGTCTCAGCAAGGGGCTGTCCCCCAATACGCTAAGACGTCAGGTAGCAGCCTTATCTACAGTCATCTTCTGTAAAGAAGTCAGTTCCCTCTCTCACCATCACCGTATTCTAGCCTTTCTGAAGGGGGCCACAAATTTACGTCCCCCGCCCCTTCACCGGTATCCAACCTGGGACCTCAACAGGGTCCTTACTTCCCTCACAAAGCCACCCTTCGAACCCTTAAGAGAGGTTTCTCTTCAGTTCCTATCCTACAAGGTAGTTTTCCTGGTAGCGATCACATCAGCCTGTAGGATATCAGAGATCGCTGCACTGTCTGTTAGGAAAGACCTTTGCGTCTTCCACCCTGACCGGGTGGTCCTCTGGCTTGACCCTTCCTTCCTGCCCAAGATTAATTCAGTCTTCCACAGGGCTCAAGAACTTATCCTCCCCAATTTTTGCCCCAGGCCAACTCATGAAAGGGAGAGACTTTGGCACACTCTGGACGTCAGATGTGCCTTGAGGATTTACATTAAATGTATTGAGACCTTCTGTAAGTCCAAGGCCCTGTTTATATCCTTCCAACCAAAGTCACAGGGGCTCAAAGTCCCTCCAACCACTATAGGTGGTTGGATAAGGGTGGCCATTGCCAAAGCATACCAGGTTCAGCCCTCCAGGTGCCCAGGGGTATCACGGCTCACTCCACTAGGAGTGTGGCTACTTCAGCCACCTGGGCTACCCAGGCTCCAATAATCGACATTTGCCGGGTAGCAACATGGGCCTTCCCGTCACCCTTTATTAGGCATTACAGGATTGACAGATATGCCTCAGCTGAGGCTTCTTTCGGTAGAAGGGTTCTTCAGAGGGTTCTCAGGGAACCCGAGGTGACTGCAGACCAGACGGCAACCCTCCCGTAGGACAGGCCCAGCTTTGGTATGTCCCACTCTCTGGATGATCCAAGCAGCTCTAAGGAGAATGGGCGTTGGCTCTTACCTGACTCGCCATTTCTCTTTGAGCTGAGAGGATCATCCAGCTCCTCCCTTATCTTTCACCGTCTGGTGGGGTCTTGTTTCGGCCAATGAATCTTTAAGTCTAGTAAGATGAGAGCACGAATTTCTGTTTCCTCTCGTCTTCGCATAAACTGGGGAATGCTCTAATGGGGTCACATGATGGAAGGAGGAGTGTTCCTCAAGAATTAAGCTCAGCCTACAACAGCAGAGACTGAAGCACCACCCACTCTCTGGATGATCCTCGCAGCTCCAAGAGAAATGGCGTGTCAGGTAAGAACCAACGCCCATTCCATATCTGACTATTCTGTTATTGGATAATCATTACATTATTCCTTGTCAGAATGCAAATAGAGGTTAATTATTTGCCAATTATTTTTAGTTTGGCCATAATTATGAATTTCCAAGTGAACACTTTCCATACGTTGTGGGACTTAATTTTTGTGATTATGTGGTTGCTTGCCTAATTCAGATCTGGCTGTAGACTTTCCTTTTATACCTGATTCATGTGTGACAAGTAGTTGTTGTAACTGAAAGCTTGGTTACCTTATTCTTTAGCAAAATGTGGCCTCTCAGTAATCATATGAGACAAACAACATCTCTTTCCATCTTAGCAAATTAAGTTAATTTTCTCCAAATTGCATCTATGCAGCTCTGCTTTTGACTCTCTCAATAGTTGCCTGATTTTGCTTTTGTTTTAATTTATTTATTTGTTTGTTTTTTGTCTTCCCAGGAACTGGAAGTGCTTCTCTCTCTCATGCCATCATCAGGACAATTGCTCCAACTGGGCATCTGTATACAGTGGAGTTCCATCAACAGAGAGCTGAAAAAGCAGTAGAGGAGTTTGAAGAGCACAAAGTGGGGCATTTGGTGACAGTCAAGACCCAGGATGTCTGCAAAAATGGCTTTGGTGTCACCAACATTGCAGATGCAGTGTTTCTGGACATTCCATCCCCATGGGAAGCTGTAGGCCATGCCAAACTAGCATTAAAACATGAAGGTATGTGTCTTTTTCAAAACTACCGTGTTTCTCCAACAATGCAGCCTCCCCCAATCGGAAGTCCCAGCATGTTTTAAAGGCATAAAATGAAATTAAGCCCCTTCCACCAAATTAAAGCCTATATTAAACTTGCGAAATGGGGGGGAATGGCGGGGGGGCTTGCCGTTAGGAAGTACTTTTGTTGCATACCCAGATATGGTGCTTCCTGCGTTGACCTCGGCATTGGTGGGGCACTTCGTATCGGGAGACCTTCCGCCACCATTGTTCTCCGTCAAACTACTGTGAGCATCCAGAGAGTGGGAGGTGTTCCAGTCTCGTGTCATACAGGCTGAGCTATAATTGAAGGAACGCCCTCCTCCTCCACGTGACTCCTGCAGGCGTTCCCCCAGTTTTTAGCTCAGCCTTTGACAGACAGGCAGCTATATTCGTGTCTTGGCCGTTTCAGATTTCTTGCCAAATTCTTGTATCAGGTTTGCCTTTCTTTTTAATCCTTGTTCCTTGCCTTAATTGTGTGGTCCCAAATTTCTGCCAGGCGAGGTTTTCGCCTTTGGGGGGGAATTAGGGGGAGTCGGAGCTTTTGCCCCCCCTTCTCCCTCTGCCAACCGTTAAATTGCGCTCCCAGGAGCAGCCCTTTCGTTCAGCTTTATTTACCATTCGTTGCGTCTTCCCCCCACCAACGCAATCAGAGGAAGCTCTGCTTCTTCTCCCAGCTCTTTATTTTCGTCTTTTCCCTCCATTTAAGGGCTGGTGCGTCTCTGTACTATTAGCACCACCACGGGCGGCCATTTTAGGCGCGCCTCGTGGTCGGCGCCATTTTGACTGACCGAGTTGAAGTTGCATGGTTGCTGGTAGGTCCTCAGCGTGAAAGGACGCGTGGAGCCTGATTTTATTGAGAATACCGTGGCTCTGGGCCCTGTTATTCTCCGCTACCTTCCTGTGCCTTGTTGGTTTTTGTTATTGATTGCCTGCAACTTACCCAGAGACGCAGGCATGTACCTTCCCAGTTCACTGGGAGGTTGCCTTAGGAGGCCTTCTCAAACCCCTGTTTTTGTCTGTGGATATTACACTTATATTTATATATAGGGGTTATTGTTGTTTTATCTGGCCTCAGCGTTGGATTTGGCTTCCCCTCTTGCACTGTTGTTATTTAGCTAGTTGTTTATTGAGTTTCCTTTCAATTTGATTATCTTCGGGCTCCGCCCACCTTTATTTATTTATATATATATATATATAGAAAATTTAAAAATTTTAAAAAATATAATAAATACTAGAATAAAAATTTTTTTTGATTATTCTTGAGCTGTTACTAGTAGGTAGATAGTTAAGGGAATTTTCCCTTTTCCTTTCCAAAAGAGGGATGTGGCCCAACCTTAGGAAAACCGGCTAGAGCGATAGGCCGAACTCCTTGGCGCACTAACCGCCTCTCCTATATTCTTGGTATCATGGCAGAGGGAAATCCGAGTGGGCCTTCCTTAAAGGCCAAGTCCCAAACCCACTATTTGCATGCAAAGGACAAGAATTCCTCCAGTGCCTCCCAAAGGGATGCCTTGAGGCGTCATAATGCTCTGGAGAATGAATTTAGCAAACGTTCAAAGGACTCGCCTTCTGTAGCTCTGGTTCCTCCCTCTCTTTCTGTGCATTCCCCTCCGCCCGGACAGTCTTCCCCCTCCAGGTGTAGTTCAACATGGAGTCTCCAGTCCCCTCGCGCCCCCGAGGCAACTTTTACACCAACCGCAGCGGGCCTATGCCAAGACCCGGCTTCTTCTATTATCCCAGACAGTATCAAGGAATGGATGCAGCTCGCCATCCGTCAAGGGATCGCTGAAGGCATGCAGCAACTCTCAAGGATGGAGCCTCAGGGGATGGCACCTGGAATTACATCTGTGTCTACTAGACCTATCACCGGGTCAGCTTCCCAGCCGGGACAGGTACCTCTCCAATTGGAAGTTCCATGTCTGAGGGTGTGGAGGCCCTGGTGGAGGAGGAAGGGGACTTTCAGTCTGTAGGGGAAGAAGAAGGTTCCGATAGAGGGTCACTGCACTATTCAGAGCCCCTATTTGCATTGGACCCCATGGAGGAGGAAATGTCTGAAGACGAAGGCATTTCCCCTGAGCAACCGGCTATGGTGGGTCTGTTCAAACCTCAGTTGTTTAAATCTTTATTATTTAAAGCTAAAAACATTTCAGGTCTTCTTTCTCCGTCTGCTTCTGAGCCGCCTCCAGCTGCCCTGGGGGGTCAAGAAGACTCCATATTCACTCATCCGGTCATTGAGACTGAGGTAATTCCTACCCCCCCCAATATTCTCAGATCTCGTAGCAAGACAACTGGCATCGACAGGCCCCTCTCCTGCCCCTTCTAACCAAGAGGCTGTTTAATCTTGATCCGGAATTCTCAGCCTTGCTGGCTACTCCGGAGGTAGACGACCCTATTATTAGATTGGCTTCTTCTTCTTCCAATCCCACTGACGCTCTGGAGGCACTTAAACCTGAAGATAAGCATATGGAATTGGCGCTCCGGTGGGCGCATCAGTCAGATGCCTGGGCCATAAAGTCGGCCACAGCTGCCTCCTTTTTTATCCACTCTTCCATAAGGTGGCTTAAACAACTAAAGCAACATGTCCCCGCTTCCAACACCAGAGCCCAGCAGGACATCGCCAAGCTCACGGTCACGGCTGAATTTGCGGCCGATGCCACCTTTCACTCCGTGAAGTTCTCGGCCCAGGCCATATCCTCACACGTGGCTGCCCGTCGGCTGCTCTGGCTCCGACAATGGCACGCAGATGTCAAAAATAAATCCAAGTAGCCTCAGCTCCCATCTCAGGAGGGAAGCTTTTCGGCCCTGCCTTAGAACCATTATTAATGGAGACGCGTAATAAGAAGAAATTTCTACCGTCCCTTTTTCGTAAACCAGAAGCCAGAGGGTCCCAGCCATTTCGGACGGGCTCCTTTCGTCCCTTCGTCCAACATTCCTTCTCCCCTAGATATCAGGCCTCGTCGTCCTTTCGGCCGGCCTATCAAGACAGAAGCGACTCAGGTGATAGAGGCAGGAGGGGAGGAAGCTACAGGAGGCCCTTCAGAGGTTCAGGAAATAGGGCATCCCAGAGACCCAGATAGATCTTCCGCCTCCTATCCCATTGGCGGTCGCCTTAGACATTTTGCTGACCAATGGGAAACATCCACTTCAGATATTTGGGTCAGAGACACCGATAGATTCAGTCTTTCTCTCCAGTTTTATTCTTCACCACCGAAACATTTCATGGTTTCTCCCCTCTCCAGGAACCTGACCAAGCGGGAACTCATGTCATCAGCTATCAAACATCTCGCAGATATTAGGGCGATCCAGCCCGTACCTGCCTCACAGCGGGGAGAGGGGTTCTACTCCCTCCTCTTTCTAGTCCCAAAGCATTCTGGAGGCTGGAGGCCCATTTTGGATTTGAAGAGGCTTAATCGGTATATTGTCCGACATAGATTTAAAATGCATACCGTTCAATCCATTTTGCAGAGCATCAGAAAGGGAGACTGGATGACTTCAGTAGATCTATCCGAGGCTTATCTCCATATCCCTATGCTCCCCTCGCATTCAAAATAATTGAGGTTTTGTTATAATAATCAGCATTTTCAGTATGTGGCCCTTCCCTTTGGCCTTGTTTCAGCCCCAAGGACATTTACTAAGGTGTTAGCAGCTCTAGCAGCTCACCTCAGGCATTTTCCAATCTGGCTTCATTGTTACTTTGATGACATTTTAATTGTTTCGCCCAACCAAACTCAGGCTACACGTGACACTGCCACCACCCTTTCAGTGCTGCAGGCTCACGGTTTCCTTGTTAACTGGGAAAAAAGTCAACTTATCCCTTCCACCTGTATAGCCCATTTAGGAGCTGTTATTGATTTGGTGATGGAGAAGGTTTTCCTTTCCCACGATAGATTTGTCAGCATACAAACTTCTGTCAAGTCCATTAGGCGGTCTGGTAAAGCCTCTTTGCTTGATTTATCCAAGCTACTGGGGAAACTAGTTTCCTGTATATCTATTATTCCATGGGCACGTTTGCATTCTAGATCGTTGCAGTGGTTCCTTCTGCTGTATCAACGCTCCGGTCAGAGCAACTCCAACATCATGGTGAAGGTTCCTCCAAGAGTTCTCGCCTCTCTTCTATGGTGGACAAGACCTTCTATCAACAGGAGCCATCTGTTCAAGGATCCTCCAAGAGTCACGCTCACTATAGATGCAAGTCTCTCCGGATGGGGACCCCATCTGCACTCCCTTTCAGCCCAGGGTGTTTGGTTGGCCTCCGAGCGGCGTTGCAGCATCAATTGGCTGGAACTCCATGCGGTGTACTTGGCCCTGAAGGCTTTCCTTCCTCAGGTACAAAGGAATCACATACTGGTTCTAACCGACAACACCACAACCAAGGCGCATATCAGTCGCCAAGGGGGCACTCATTCTCTTCGTCTCATGCGAGAGGCCGAGTGGCTGTGTCGATGGTCAGAAACACACTTTCTATCCATCAGAGCGGAACACATTTCGGGAGCCTCCAATGTTCGCGCAGATTGGCTCAGCAGGGCCGTGTTGGACCAAGCGGAATGGCGCCTTCATCCTCTTCTGTTCAAGCAGGCAGCAACGATCTTCGGCCTGCCTCTGGTAGACCTATTCGCATCTCCGCATAATGCCCAGACACCAAGATTTTTCTCTCGCTACCCCACCAATGGAGCGGAGAATTACGATGCCCTGCGTTGCCCTTGGCCTTCCAGTCTTCTGTATGCCTTTCCTCCTCTCACTTTGATCCCAAGGGTGATTCAGAAACTGGTTCTAGAGAGGGCAGAGATTCTCCTAGTGGATCTGTATTGGCCCAGGAGACCGTGGTTCGCAGACCTTCGCGATCTGTCGGTGGCCCCACCATGGAGGATTCCACGGGACAAGATCTCCCTGTCCCAGGGCCTTCTCCTCCATCTGGATCCGCAGTGGCTTCAGTTGGCTGTCTGAAGGTTGAGCGGGAAAAGCTAAGATCAGAGGGTCTATCGGCCCAGGTCATCACTACCATCATGGCAGCGAGACACCCTTCCACCACTCGCATTTATAATGCAACCTGGGACTGTTTTTCCAAATGGTGTCGTCAATCTTCTATTGACCCGCTCTCTCCTTCCGTTGCCCAGGTTCTGGCCTTTCTGCAAGATGGTCTAGACAGGGGTCTTTCCCCTAACACTCTGAGAAGACAGGTTTCGGCTCTTTCGACGGTGGTTTCCGGCGACTCGTCTACACCACTATCCCACCATCCTCGTATCAGAGCCTTTCTCAAGGGGGCTTCTAACCTGCGCCCCCCAGTGGTTCACAGATACCCGACTTGGGACCTTAATAAAGTCCTTACGGCACTGACTAAATCTCCCTTCGAGCCTCTCAGGGAAACTTCACTTCAGTATCTCACCCTTAAAGTGGTGTTTCTCGTAGCAATAACTTCAGCTATAAGGATATCTGAAATTGCAGCTCTATCCGTCAGAAAGGACCTGTGCGTTTTCCATCCTGATCGAGTGATTTTACGGCCTGATCCTGTCTTTATGCCGAAAATCAATTCGGCCTTTTACAGAGCACAGGAATTGGTCCTGCCTAATTTTTGTCCAAAGCCCGTGCAGGAGAAGGAACGGCAGTGGCACACCCTCGATGTGCGCAGAGCTCTCTGTATATACATCCATAGAACTCAGCCTATCAGAAAGTCTGAGTCTCTTTTCCTCTCCTTTCAGCCAAAAACAATGGGATGCAAAGTCTCCCCGTCTACTGTAGGGCGCTGGATTAGGGCTACCATTTCTAAGGCCTAACTGGCTCAAGCTCTACCGGTTCCTAGTGGGGTAACCGCTCACTCTACCAGGAGTGCGGCTACTTCGGTAGCCTGGGCTACTCAAGCTTCCATTCATGACATCTGTAGGGCAGCCACTTGGCCTTCTCCATCTCCATTTTTACGACACTACAGAATTGACACTTATGCCTCCGCTGAGGCTTCCTTTGGTAGGCGAGTCCTTCAACAGGTGGCGAGAGAGCCAGAGGAAATTCCGACCCAGACGGAGTCCCGCCCGTAGGACAACATGCTTTGGTAAGTCCCACTCTCTGGATGCTCGCAGCAGTTCGACGGAGAATGGGCGTTGGTTCTTACCTGATACGCCTCTTCTCGTTGAACTGCGTAGAGCATCCAGCCCCACCCTTTTTATTCCGTCTGGTAGGGCATTCTGTTTCGGCCAATGATACTGTTTATGGTTGTTGAGAGTTGCTTTTTCCAGTTCCGTTAGAGGATTGTTGCTGTCCTCTCGTCTTCGTAAAACTGGGGGAATGCCTGCAGGAGTCACATGGAGGAAGAGGGCGTTCCTTCAATTATAGCTCAGCCTGTATGACATGAGACTGGAGCACCTCCCACTCTCTGGATGCTCTACGCAGTTCAACGAGAAGAGGCGCATCAGGTAAGAACCAACGCCCATTTTCCCTTCTCCCCGTGCTGCCGTGGCGTTTAGAGCAACGCCGTGGCATTTGGCGCAGCCACGCGGGGCCGGCCAGGGCTCCTCCCTGCAACCAGAGCCTGGCGGAGACACTCGGCTTCAGGCGCTCCTGTCGCCGCATTCCCGGGCATCGTTTGAAGGCAAAGCCCATTCTTTTAAAAATGACGCCCCACTACTGGTACGACAAAGCCTTCCATGCCCAAGAGGGCAGCCCAACCCCACATGGGGAGGCGAATCTCCCGGGGCCGCAGCACAGGATCTGCCCACCCTGGGAGAAGTGCCCAGCTGCCATCCCTGCCTGGTGCCAGGCAGAGCGTGAAGAGCTTCGCCTGGGGCGCCCAGCGCAACTGACAGGCGGGCCCTCCTGCCTGGCAGCAGAGCTTTGGTCAAGGCAGCGAACACCTCCCCCCAGGCCCTCCATTCATCCCGCCAGGGCCGCGCCGGAACCAGGCAGCCTGGGCAGAGCCAGGAAAGCGAGCTGCGGGTACACACCCGCCTGCCAAGCAAAAGAGCCGGGCCGATCTAAACTTGGCTTCCCAAGTCTCTCCAGCCTGAACCCAAAGGAGCCACTGGGAGAGGCTGCCCGAGGCAGTGATAGTGCCCACCCGTCCGTGGACAGGGTGGGTCCAGCGGAGAGAGCACAAAGCCTCCCATCCTTTCTACCCATCACCCAGCCCGTCCCCATCCCCATGCATCTCCAAACGTGCTGGCAGCTCCAAATGCTGCAGCGGCATGGGCATTGGGCAGAGGCGCTACTCGGCAGGGCTCAGCTTGGAGGAGGACACGGCACGGGCCATCGCCTTGCCTCCTTGTCTATGGATGGGTGGGCGCTATCACTACCTCAGGCAGCCTCTCCCAGTGGCCTCTACGGGTTCGCGCTGGAGGGAATTGTGAAGGAAGCCAAGCTCGGGTTGGCCCGGCTCATTTGCTTAGCAGGCGGGAGCGCACCCGCGACTCGCTTTCACGGCTCTGCCCAGCCCACACGGCTCTGTTGGGGCCCTGGCAGGATGAGCGGAGGGCCTGGTGGGGAGGCGCTCGCTGCCTTGGCGAGAGCTCCACCGCCGGGCAGGAGGGCCCGCCTGTCAGCTGTGCTGGGCGCCCCAGGGACTCTGTCTGGCATCAGGCAGGGATGGCGGCTGGACACTTCTCCCAGGATGGGCCGATCGTGTGCTGTGGTCCCGGGAGATTTGCCTCCCCATGTGGGGTTGGGCTGCCCTCTCGGGCAGGGGAGGCTTTGTTGTACCGGTAGTAGGGCGTCGTTTTTAAAAGAATGGGCTTTGCCTTCGAATGATGCCTGGGAAGGCGGCGACAGGAGCGCCTGAAGCCAAGTGCCTCCACCGGGCTCCGGTTGCAGGGAGGAGGCATGGCCAGCCCTGCGTAGCTGCACCAAATGCTGCGTGGCTGCACCAAACACCATGGTGTTGCTCTAAACACCGCAGCAGCATGGGGAGAAGGGAAAGCAATGGTAGCAGGAGGTTTCCTGATACAAAGTGCCCCACCAATGCCAAGGTCAACATCCAAGCCATCACCGCCTGCCCGAGGATGCAAGGGGGGGAATTAAGTCACCCCCAAAAAGATGGTCTAGCCATTTTTTCGGGGGTCAAAAAAAAAATAAGGCGCGGCCTTATTTTGTGAGTAACATGGTACTTGCTGCATTATTTATTCGAACCTCTTACCTTCTAGATGTGTTGAGTAAAAACTTCTGTCATGCAACTGAACATAGGTATCTTGCTGGATAGCTGTGATGGGAATTGTATTCTAATACATTTAGAGGATAATAGGTTGCAAAAAGATAATCTAGGAAGGGTTATTACTATGATTTGATACATGTTTTGCAAGATTTGGAGTCTAGGTGATTTCAGAATTTCCCAAACTTGTCTTACCTTCAGTCATTCTTTCTAACTCCTGATTTCCTAATTCATAGGATTATGCCACAGGAGACAGTGAAACCAGAAAATCATCAGCTTGTATTAGAATGATTGGTACCTGTCTGTAAGAGATCATCTAATTTAACAAATTGAATGCCTTACTTCAGAGACTGTTAATTAATTTAAATAACCAAAATAAAAATGCTAGGGGCTTTTCAACAAGCAGCAAGAGGAAGAAAACAACTTTCTCCCACTGGTTTGTCTTTAATTACCAATTGTAGATGGCTTATGCATAATAGAAAACGCTCTTGAACTTCTGTCAAGCATATTCTAGCTGAACTACAAGTGTGTGGGAAGACATAGTAGCATAAGTTGCTGAATGTAAATGTTCTCTGACAATTTGTTAATAGCATTCATATGTGTGACTTACACACACACACACACACACACAGACAATTCCTTTCTCCTAATAATTCTGAGATTCAATGGCACTTTTGTTTCTATTTCTATGAACCTTTAGCTTCAGTCCAGATCAGCATACTTTGTTTGTTTATTTGTTTATATATTTATTCAATCAATACCTGTAACCGCCCATCTCTGTCAATGGCTCTGAGCAGCCTACAGTTCAGAAAATTCATTACAATTAAAAATACTAAAAATATTTTAAAACAATAAAATGAATAAATTACTAAAAATGACCAGATCAAATATACATGGGAGCAAGATTCTTTGCCAGTTAGCAATACAGTCAGGAAAAACATTCAGCCCATAGGCACAGGAACATAGCCAGATTTTTAGAGGGTTTATGAAAGGCTAACAGGGTTGGGGCCATTCTAACTTCTAAAGGGATAATGTTCTGAGGAAAAAGCTTTGTCTTCTGGCTACTGCCAGCTGACATTCTTTGACGGATGGGATCTGCAATGTGTCCGTTCTGCTCGATCTGGTAGGACAGGGAGAGATGGTTGGAAAAAGGTTACCTCAGCTACCCCAGTCCCAAGTGATGTAGGGCTTTAACACACTGGTAACCAGTGCAATTCATGCAAAAGTGGTGTTACCTGTGATGTTTATATGTCATTGTTTACTACCTGCACAGCTGCACTCTGCACTGCATTCTGCATCAATTGAAGTTCCTGAATGGCAGTCCCATGGATAGACTATATGTAGTCTAACCTAGAGGTTACAAGGGCATGAGCAGGGCCTCCTGATCACAGTATGGGCACAATTGGGGCACCACTTGAAAGTCTGCAAGGGCCCTCCTAGCCTTGGCTGTCACCTGCTCTTCAAGCAGGGGCTGTGAATCCAGGAGGATCCTCAGGTCTGTCTGGGGCAGTGCAACCAATCCAGAACCAAAGCTGAAAGAACATTGTCTCAGAGGCATCCAAATACCCACATCCACTCTGTCGTGCTAAAGTTGAGTCAGAGCCCATTTTACCTCATCCAGTCCCCAATAGTCTCCAGACACGTCCTTAAGGGGTCTAAACTAGATATAAAAGCTGGATGTCATCAGTATATTGATGATATCTCACCCCAAACTGATGGATCACCTCACCCAGCGGTGTCATATAAATGTTAAGTAGGAGAAAGAACAGAACTATGAGGCATCTCTCAAAATAGGATCCATCTATCCATCTCCCTCTATCAGCACTGACTGGAACTGGCCCCAGAGAAAGAGGAAGTACCACAGTACACTGCTGCCTACCCCTAGTGATCAGAGCTGCCCAAAAGGATACCATGATCGATGATATCGAACACCACTGAAAAGTCAAGAAGAGCCAGGGTGTATGCACTACCTGTATCCCTCTCTCGCTAGGGTGAGAGCGATCTATGCCGACTCAGTCCCAAATCCTGGTTTGGTTTGAACCCCCACTGAAAGTAATCTGGATAATCTGTCTCATCCAGGATTCTCTGAAGCTGCCTTGTGGCCACTCTCTTTACAACCTTCCCTAGAAAGGGGAGATTGGAAACCAAATAAAATTTGCCTGGATTAGCTGGGTCGAGTGATGGGCCTTTGAGGAGGGGGCATACCATTGCCTCTTTAAGAGCCGGGGGTGGGGAGATTACTCCTTCTCTCAAGAAAGCGTTAACTGTTGCCCAGACCCACTCATTCATCCCCTCCAGTGAGGTCTTAATTAGCCAGGAGGAACACAGATCTAAGACACAAGTGGCCAAACTAGCATCCAAGAGACCTCTGCCCACTTTCTCAGGTTCCATGGCCTCAAACTCTTCCCACTCTACCTTGCAAGATGTAGCCACCGCCATCTCCACTGACTCTGCAATATTCAGTTGGCCTTTGGCATTGTTTCCCAAAACAGGATCACTGGGCAATTATAAGCAGACACAATAGAGACAGAGAAGTAGTTATGTTGTACCATACTTATTACCACAAGATAGGCCTTAATAGTGGCTCTAGCTCATTCCCAGTCATCTTTGTTCTTTTTCTTTTGCCGGCAACACTCTAGGCATCTCTTAGCCTGCTATTATAGGCACTTTATGTGATCTGCTCATGGACAGTTATCTCTCCATGATAATAATCTTAAGCAATACTTGATCTACAAGCTTGAATGGATCACTAGCGAAATGATAATGAGTTGGAGCCAAAGAAGTGTAAATGGAAGGAAACATAGAGCCACTTGCACTAATCTGCAAAACAATTGCACAGCTGCTTTAGAATATAAATTCAATAGTAATTTGTGTTGGCTTTCTCAATAGTTGTACAAAGTGCACAGTAAATTATACAAAAGATTTTGCAGTGTCATTTTGTTTAGCACAATTATCAAATAGCTATCTTGCGGAATGGAAGTCATCCTTTACATAAAAAATGGTAGAACATTTCCTTTCTATTATTGTTCCCACATTTAGCTACCTTAAATACAAGAGAACTGATGGCTTATGCCAAATGGAGACTAAAGATTTATTATTCTCTTCTATCCAGTTCTCCTGATCCAAAACATATTTATATAACCAATCAGGGATAACTGACTTTTGGGGAATTCTGTAATCTTATACCTGGATATAAATCCCTCTATGCATAAATGCTGTTAATATATTTTAAATCCTGTGTTGTTTCACAGCAGATGTCTTGGAATGCCTCCATTAGCTCTTTTTTTTGTTCTAGAAACCACCTGATTTCCTGGACTTAGCTTAAATTGTGTTGATCTTTTATTTGGAATAATTTGAGCAGAGTCTAATGTAACAGGATTTTGGAACTATAGAAGGATGCTCCCATCATCCCATGAAGGCAAGAACATTGGATCTGTTAAAGGTCATCCGTGTTTTAATTTCAAGCAAAATGCCCATGTTATCAGTTAAGCTTGAATAAAATGTTCATAGCATGTTAATGTAATTAATTTCTCAGATCTAGCTGAATTGAATTACTTCATTCCTTTGGGCATGATGAGGATACTTGAGAGCTTCCACTTATACTGGATTTGTGATTTGGACATAATATTGTTTCCTCATCCACAACATTGCATGTCCTATTATCTGGATAGAATATTGATTGATTGCTCCTGTTGATTTAAATCCAGCCAGATTTTGTAATGGGAGGAGACCTATGTTAATGGTGGTATTGTAGACAAGAAGGCTCTTTTCCTTTCAATTCAACTTATAGTGGAGAGTGGCATTTATATGGGAGAGGCTCTAGTCCATGGGTGTCAAACTTGCCGCATCACGTTGCCGTCCTGTGACATATCATGACTTTTTTTCACTTCACGGAGCTGGGGGGGTCTGCCCTGCATGTAATGCATGCAGCTTGCAGGCCACTAGTTTAATACCCCTGCTCTCTTCTTTTGGGATCAGATCATGTCAGTGTCCATGAGATCACATCATTGAGATTGATGGGAGTTTGTCTTAAGTACATTATCTTGGCAGCTGGACATGTAACCCAACTTCCATTGCCTCTTGGGTAAATAATTAATTTATACAGACTAGATCATCAAAATAAACTCCTATATCCTACTGTTTTATGCTAGTGGCCTTAAGATGCAACTGCTTTCTTAGATGAGCAAATCGTATTGTGTTGAAGTATTATAGGCTGAATAATTCAGCAAATCTTGCCAACTATTTCCAAAATGAGATGCTTTTTGTTAGTTCTCAGCGGGAAAAATACCAGTGAGTATTTTGTACTTATTCATCAGAAACAAACTGTATGAGAAGGAGCCTTTCATGTCATTAGCAATTGTGTGGATGGATTTTAGAAAGTAAATACCAAGTCATGCTCTTATCCGTCCACCACTAACCTAGAGAGGAGCAAATTGGAGAATGTTGCTCTCAGCTAAATGTTAACTGTGATCTATGCATATACCATTCTCATTCTCTCCCATATAAATGCCACTCTCCACTATAAGTTGAATTGAAAGGAAAAGAGCCTTCTTGTCTACAATACCACCATTAACATAGGTCTCCTTCCATTACAAAATCTGGCTGGATTTAAATCAACAGGAGAAATCAATCAATATTCTATCCAGATAATAGGACATGCAATGTTGTGGATGTTAATTTTTATTTTACAAATTCCACAAGTCCCTAACAAGGAGGTAAAGAGGAAGAATACATTTTCCTCCACTGCTTTGATTCAGTCCTGATCTCTGAAAAGCTTTGCTCATTATTTTAATAGGCTGAGAGTTAATGGTCTGTTAAGCTTACATCTTGTGCTTCTATACCTGTCCTTAGAATGCTTTGACCTCCCTCCCAACCAATTATATTGCAAAGAGCTGGAAGAATTAAAAATAACGCTTGCCGTGCTTTTTTGCAAGCCCTTATTTTCTGCCTATGGTGGTCTTCATTTTTGGAATTCTGGAGGACCCCAAAGAGATTGCACTGCAGATTTTGCTTCCTTGCTGAACTTGCATAATCTCTGTTCCCTTCATTCTCTTTTTAGCATCTGCTGACAAATATTTTTCATTACATTCATTAGAGTACCTTGATTTTGGTTTCAATTCAATGTCAAAAAACTTCTTTAGGCTATCAATATACAGTAGAGGATGCTCAACTATATGTAGAAGATATAGACACAATGTTTGATTGAATTGTCATGGAGATTTCTTGCTATGTGTTTCATCAATGACAACTCTAGATCCATTTCAGTTTCTGATTCATTCATGTTTCCAACAAATGAATGGGATGTTGAACTGAAGCTCATGATCATTGCTTATCCCAGGAGAGATCAAGGGCCATTTTGTTCAGGAAAAACAATAGTGAATTTTGTTGTACCTAGCAGGTGGAGCTTAAGGGTCTGATTCTAAATTTGCATCAAATACAGAATTACTCTAAATAATTGGGGAGAGGGATGCATGCATCTGGGGTTATACCATTTTAATAATAATATTTAGTGATTTTCACACTATCTACTTACGGTAAGAGAATGTATCAGAACTTTGTAGAATAGACCAATATTGTTACTTTCTTAGAAACATGCTTCTAGTAACAGTTAATAGAGGAAAAATTGTGCTTCGGTGATATAATATGTGTTTGCGTAACTCCATATGTATTAAATAACTCCAAACAGAGATAGATACAGAGATAGATTTTGATACTCAAATCAGTATCAAATTTCATTTTGATACTCACTCAGTATCAGCTGATACAGGTAGTCCTGAACTTATTGGAACTGGAAGTTCCATCACTAAGTGATTTGGTCATTAAGGGAGTTGCACCCAGTTTTATGTCATTGTTGTTAAGCAAATTTGGCTTCTCTCATTGTCAGAAGCCTCCTGGGAAATCGTGATCATGTGACCCTGGAACACTGCAATTCTCATAAATACATGCTGGTTCCTAAGCTCCTGAACTGTGACTGTGTGACTGCAGGTATGCTGTGACATTCATAAGTACAAGGACCAGCCCTAAGTCACTTTTTTTCAACACTGTCATAACTTTGAATGGTTATGAGAATGGTTGTAATTGAGGACTATCTATATAATAAGCTGGATGTACCACTGGTTTTATTTGATCCATGACAGTATCCTATAGCTGTCATCTGTCAGAATTCTATATTAGCCAGGCGCTAACTTGATTTTGTAGAATAACACAAAAAGATTGAAAGAGCAATCCCCTCAGCTGCAGTCTGAAGAAGAAGAAGAGGACTATATAGCACATGGTTTTTTTAAATGAATATATCCACCCTCAGTCATTAGTAGTAGATGTTTAGGGGAGAACAGGAGCAAATATGTGTTGGAAAGAATTTGTGTCTTTTAGAACTAAAACAAATTCCTGAGAAGCTCAGAGACAGCTTCAGTAGTTGCCTTCCTTAGCTATCTCTTGCACTTGGTTTCTCAGTAAAGCAGTAAAACACCAAGACAATTCTGCAAGCTTGAACAAAAAATCAGTGACAGCAAGAGTGAACTTTTATTAAAATGTGAATATCTTTGCCTATCATGATTCTCTCTATAGCATTCAAGATAATTGGCTTTCTGTGGTGAACATCCAGCATGCTGGCCTTCCATACCTGGTGCCTTCCAAAGTGTTGGACTTCAATTTCCATATGCTCTTTCCCCTTCCAGTGAGTTCAGAGTCTAGTTGGATAGGTTAACGGAATTGAAGTCTTAAAGATCAGTACAATTGGGGCATTGTAACTTGCTCCATTGTAACATGGAATAAAATCCTAAAACAGTTCAGTTTTACTCTCAATGCATCATGTTCCTGGAGGGAACTTTGAGCTAAAATCTGGGATGCCTTGCTCTATAGCAGTGCTTTTCAAGTTTGGCATCTTGAAGATGCTGGCTCAGGAATTCTGGAGTTGAAGTCTACACATCTTAACATTGCCAGGCTTGAAAACACTGCTAAAGAGCGTGCCAGATATCTCTTTCATAGGACAATGTAATGAGAAATGTAGCAAGGAGAGAGGTTAGATCTGCACATGTAGCATTTTACACACATACATATGCACGTACATATGTCTTTCACAATTGGTAGCTTGATTTTTCTGTAGTTTCTATATTTGAGGACAAGTGTACCCTCTTTCTCTCTCATGATAAGTCTCTCTAACAAATGGGAAGCAAGTGGGAGGGGTTTTTTAAAATAAATAAATAAATACCAGGTCAGGTTTCTTCTAAAGTATCTAGGTGTTGTGCTTAGAATAAGCTATGCACATTTTAATCTGCACAATGTTCTGACTGCAGAATTAAAAGTCTTGAATAATTAACAATTGCTTTGCAGAAGACGAGGCAAACAGCCAGGAAGGAACAGCGTTAGAAAGGGAATTATACAAATGTGAGAATGTACATCTCCCATCAGATGGATATATGTGGAAAAACTTCATAAATCTTTTCTCTCCCCCCCCCCCCCAAAAGTGTGTAAACACTACTACTTCTTAAAGAACTGGAATTTTAAGATAATCATTATTGGCATCTTCTCAATGTAATGGATGTATACCTATGGAAATACTGCCCATATTTGTATAACAGTGAATACCAGAAGTTCATTTTATTTTGTTAAAGGACAAATGATTATAAAAGCAATGCAATACCATTCATCATTTGACTCTAAGTCCTATCTTGCATTCTATTCTTTGTGCAACAGGAAAGGTGATCTACTCTTTGTTTCCCCCAGAAAAGTTAAACCTCTTCGCTGAATTTAATATTGGAAGTATTAATCATAATAACCTTGTTGATAATAAATGCACATTGAAATGAATCTGGAGCAGGAGTACAGTCACCTGCATGTGAATGCACACACATGCAACATACAGTTTCCTCTGGGAGCTAAATCCTGCAGTTTTCCTTGTCAGCAAAATGTCAGTTTGCCCACATACTTTCTCACTTAAAGGACATTCTGTCCCCTCTTTGCCAAGGCAGTATTTTTAGTATGCTCTCAACACTGAATAAATGCGGATAGGATGTTGTTGGATACTGCTGCCTCACTCCCACAAACCATCAGTGATTCCCACCCTCACCTCACATTGAGATCCCAGTCATTTACTGTTGTGGTTATGATGTTGCAATGACATTTTGAAGCATACTGAATTCCCTGAAGGAAAATCCAGAGGGTTGCCACTCTTAATAGTTGGGAAAATTAGTACGAAAGTTAAATATAAAAAATACAAGAAATTGCCATATGCTGCATCATATGTATAATTCATTCTAGCTGACCTGTAACTCAGTATTGCCTACTCACAAACGACAGGCATCTTCCCAGGTGTTTTGCATCACACCTTCCACAATTTCTTACTTCGCTACCTGAACCTGATGGAAACTGAAGTTCATACCATTCGAAAAATGTCAAATCTTGTATCCTTGCTCCATCAGTGGTGGTATTCTACCAGTTTGGCCCGGTTCTGCCGAGCTGGTAGCAGCGATGAGCAGTGGAGACCGAACCGGTTCTCTCCACTGCTCTGCTGTTGGGGCCGCCCGCCCACCCGGGCTCCCATACTCACCTTTATCCTCTGAATTTGAAGCGCAGCTGCTTTGTGCGCTTGCACAAAGTGTGCATTTGGTGTGTGTGTGCATGCACACAAGAGCTCCCACCAAGCCACACCCACCGAAACGGTGGTAAAAATATTTGAATCCCACCACTGTGCTCCATATCAATATACGGTGGTTCTTCAGAATGGATATTTCCCAGAAATATCCAGAATGGATATTTCCCAGAATGGATATTTCCCAGAAATATCTCAGGGATAACAGGGATTATTACTCAGAAATAACAGGGATTAAAGTTTAGAAGTTACCTCATGTAGCTCTTCTAGGAAATTTACTTGGAAGGAGAAGATGTATTTGTCCACTGAAGGCAATATCCAGTTGTATCTGTTGAGATAGTCTTGTTTTTATGCATGAAATCCCTAATAAAAGATCTTACCTTTCTTTGGGAATGAAAACACTTCATGCTTTGAAACTCTTGAATCTGATGGTTTTCTGTGAGTTCCATATACCAATTATAAAACTCTTAAAAGAAAAGCCCTCCTTGATAGCAAAGGTCTAGACTCTAGACCACAAGTGTCAAATTTGCTGCGTCATGTTGCTGTCACAGACTAATTGTGACGTTTTCCCCCTTTGTAGAGCTGGGGTGGGTGTGGCCTGCACATGACGCATCCAGCCTACAGGCTGCCAGTTTGACACCCCTGGACTCTAGACAATGAATGACAACCACCCAAAATAAACCTGCGAGGTGCTGAAGGCCACTCTTGAAAATAGGGTGAGATGATCTCCTGGAGCATTGCCTGTGAGATTCATATTCTTGAAATAGGATCCTAGGCCTTGTATAAGGTATAGGGATGATCCTAGGTATGTGTTTATTGTTCCTCCAGAAATACTTCATACAAATTCAAGAAAAAGTGGTGTTTCTGTCTGAACACATCCAAAAGTCAAATATGTTGTAAGGTAGTCACCATTCATTTAGTGACCATTCAACATTCCAATGGCGTTGAAAAAAAAGGGACTAATGACCATCTTCCACACTTATGTTGTAGCATCCCCACAATCAAGTGACCAAAATTTGGATACTTGGCAACTGGCATGTATTTATGGTGGTTGCAGTTTCCTGAGGTCATATGATCACCTTCTGTGACCTTTTGACAAGCAAAGTTCATGGGGAAGTCAGATTCACTTAACAACCATGTTATTAATTTAACAACTCAGTGATTCACTTAACAATCGTGACAAGAAAGGTGATAAATAGGGAAAAGCTCAATAATTGTCTTGCTTAGCAACAGAAATGTTGGGCTCAATTGTGGTTATAAGTCAAGGATTACCTGTATAGGTTCCTTTCTGTCAACCTCACCAGGTAAATATTTAGCCATGTTTCATTCCAGGTTGTGAATTTTTGAAAAACTGGAAAGCAAACCCCCAGACTTAAAAGTGATAAAAGATGAAGAGGAAAATAGTGGTTTTAAAAATTATATTCAATACATACTTATTAAACATAAAATGAAAAATCTGTTCAGAAGTCCAGGTTTTTCTTGTGGTGGAAGTGTTGGAGCAAAACTCGGAGAGTGCAAGAGCACAACAGAGCAACTCCAAAACAGCATTCTCTGTGTTTTGGGAAAGAAACAATGAGTGTATGGGAATTCTTGAATTACCAAGAGTCTCTGATACAGTTTTTGTATAAAGCAGGCTATCCAAACGGATAATGTTTTTCTTGTGCTGCTTCCTCTTTCTTTACCTTCTTGGTTCCCCACTTTGATCTGTACAAACTCAAACTCAAAATCTCTGCTGGCCTCCTGCCTAACCTCTTTCTCCAGCCTAAGGAATAGGAAGCTTGACAGTTTAGTCATTCCCATCAAAACAATTTGCCCCCTGCGTTGAATGGATGTGGGACGGAAGAATTTCTTCAGACTGTCTTGTTGTTTTTCCTGTCTTTCCATCACAACAGTTCTAGATAGAGCATTTATTCTTAAAGGCAGCTCCGTCAGATCAAAAGGCTCACGCAGCTTCCATTGGGAGCAAGACTAATCTGGGATAATTACTATTTCAACTTGGGCTGGCAGATCTCATTAAACAAATTGTGTAGCTTTTAGGGAAGGGAAGAAAAAACACCCAAAGGAGCCACTTGTGGAAAAGGTAGGTGGTTGGTATTCACACAGCACACAGCACACACTCATGAGGCGTTTGTTCCCATGTTAGGATTCCCGAGGGAATCTCTATTGTGGAAATTAGTCCTGCAGGAACTGTGCACCAACGTTCTAAGGACAAAAATTTTCCTTGACTATCCTGAAATGTTAGTGGAATGTTTTTCTTCTCCTGAGAGCCGGTCGGATCATCCAGAGAGTGGGAGGTGCTTCAGTCTGCGTTGTTGAAGGCTGAGCTTAATTACTGAGGAATGCTCATCCCTCCGTCACGTGGCTCCCTTGCATTCCCCAGTTTACGCTCAGCCTTCGTGAGAGTAGGCTGTGTACTTCACCACTCCTTGGCCGATTCAAGAGCTCTTTATTCATCAGGTTTGATTATCATTGCCCCGGTTCTCCTTAGCCTCTAAGCGCATTGGGTTAATGATTAAACAGGGGAGCACGTTTCTTTGCCCCCGGGGGGGCTGCACAGCGGGCGGCTCCCACACTCCGGTGCCAATCCCCCCCCAATTCGATCCTCTTCCTGCCGCTTTTCTACGCCACACTCGTTGCGGCTTTATTTGATCGCACTGTAATAGCGCAGCTGGTGTTTCCCCCCACCATAAACGCCGATCGCCCCAGGAAGGGGCGAAAATCACCTGGCTGCCTCTCTCGGTCCCTAGACGTGCCGGAGAGGCTGATTTTGGCCCTGAGCAGCCCGTGAGTAAGGGAGCATGGGCGGCCGCCATTTTGGGCGCCGCCGCATGTCGGGCACCACTTTTAGAGGCCTCATTGAGCTGCGAAGGGACTAGCTCTAATTGTAGGCTTTCCAACCTGTGAGAGCTATCAGATATTTAGGGGAATTGGCAAGCTTGTTGGCTTTCCGCAGCACGCTCAGGGCAGAAAATAGCAGCCTATCCCTCCCGGTTGTTGCCTGGGAGCTCCAGCTGCCCGAGGCCTCACTCCAGCCTCAGGCGTTTTATTTGGCACATTGGCAATATTAACAGCAATTCCTGGGGTCACTCCTTCCTGGGAGTTCCAACCAGACCTTGGATTAAATATTGTAAATAATAATATACTAATAGTAATATTTATTATTACATAGAGATCTAAATATATTTACATATACAATTATACACACACACACACACACACATATATATTTAGATAGATATATATACGTATTTGCATATATATATTTTTACATCTTATCAATATTTGGCTATTTCACGTTGCCAACACTGGTTGGATTATATATCTTGATTGTACGCTTAGGTATAAAGATATTAATAATTATATTAGTTTGTATACATTTAAAATTCCAAAAGGGGGTGCGGGCCAGCGAAAGGACACCCGGCCTTTGTTGTAGGTCGAACCCTTGGCGAGCCAACCGCCTTTACATTTGTATTACAGTCCTTTCCTCTACAATGGCAGATGACAATTCCGCGAAAGGCCTTTCTTTGAAGGCCAAATCTAAATCCTACCACCTTCGCAAACAGGCTAAGGAAGTCCCTAAAGAAACTTCCAAAGCTTCTCAGAGGGACGCTCTAAGACATCATAGGGCACTGGAGAAAGAATTTGATAGACGATCTAGAGAGACACAACCAGTATTTCCAGCCCCCCCAACCTCTGCTCCCTCTACCTCCAGACACCCCCCCTCCTCCAGATTGCTCTTCCCTCTCCAGGCGCAGCCCATCCCAGGGACACCAGGTTCCCGGACCAATGACCAGGCGGACGCCGGAAGCAACATTTACGCCCACGGCCGCTGGTCTGCGCCATGAGGATGTCGCCACAGTTGAGATCCCTGTGCACATGCAGGCATGGATGGAACGGGCTATTCGCCAGGGGATTGCAGAGGGCCTGCAACAGATGTCCAGGTCTGGTCCTCCCTCGATGGCGCCCGAACACGACTCTCCATCAGTCAGGTCCTCGCCTAGATTGGACCTCACTCTTGGTCAGGTACCTTTACAGGAGGGCAGTCCTCTCCCAGAAAGGGATCTGGAGGAGGCCATGGAGGACCTAGATCGGTTCGGGGTGGAGGAGGAATTGGAATGGGGGTCTACGCACCAAGGGGAGCCCCTATTGGAGATAGACCCTATGGAGGGGGACATGTCCGAGGACGAGAGCCTCACCCCGGATCAACCCACCTTTGTGGGTCTGTTCAAGCCGCACATGTTTAAATCGCTTCTATTTAAGGCCAGGAACATTTCTGGCCTGTCTGTACAGTCCTCCTCGGCTCTCCCTTCCCCAGCAGAGGGACAGGAGGATGCCATCTTTAGGCAGCCCGTGGTGGAGGCGGAGGTGATCCCGGCCCTGCCCATTTTTCATGACTTAGTCTCAAACCAGTTAGACTCCACAAGGGCCCCCCCTGCCCCATCCAGCCAGGACAAGAGGTTCTTTAACCTTGAGTCGAGCTTCTGCAACCTGCTTAACACTCCCGAGGTAGATGAGCCCATCATTGGTTTGGCATCCTCGTCCTCCCCCAGTGATCCCCTGGAGGTCCTGAAGCCCGAGGACAAGAGGTCCGAGCTTGCTTTACATAGGGCTCACCAAGCGGACACCTGGGCCATTAGATCAGCCACTGCCACTTCCTTCTTCACCAGGTCTTCGATCCGGTGGCTCCGTCAACTGAGGCAGCATGTCCTCCCCTCTAACACAAGGGCACACCAGGACATAGCAAAATTGACGGCTGCGGCAGAATTCTCGGTCGACGCCACATACCACGCGGTTAAGTTCTCTGCCCGAGCAATATCCTCTCATGTTACAGCTCGCCGCCTGCTCTGGCTCAAGCACTGGCAGGTGGACGTAAAAAACAAGGTTAAGCTGGCCACTGCCCCCATAAAAGGGGACAAATTATTCGGCACCGTCCTGGAGCCATTTCTATCAGAAACCAGAAGCAAGAAAAAATTTCTTCCCCCCCTTTTCTGTAGGTCAGAGTCAAGAGCACAGCCCTTTCGGAGAGGTTCCTCACGACCTTTCTACCAGTTTCCTTTCCCGCCCAGGTACCCGAGACCCCCCTCCTTGCGGCCTTTCCAGCCCCAGGATCGAGCTGATCCGGGTGACAGGAGCAGGAGGGGCGGCAGCTACAGGCGCCCCTTCAGGGGTTCAGGAGGGAAGCCCTTCCGGCGGAACAGATAGACCCCGTCCACCCCTCCCCATCATTGGACGCCTCAAGCATTTTGCCGACCGGTGGGACTCTTCCACCTCCGATGCCTGGGTCAGGGAGACCATCAGACTGGGCCTCGCGCTTGAATTTCAGGGAGCCCCCCTCTGAATTTTTTATGGCATCCCCCCCCTCCAAGGATCTCACCAAACGCAACTTAATGGATTCAGCTATCCGCCATCTCCTCTCCATACAGGCCATACAACCTGTACCACCATCCCAGCGGAGGCAGGGGTTTTACTCTCACCTCTTTGTGGTGCACAAATCTTCAGGGGGATGGAGGGCTATTCTAGACCTGAAACGCCTTAACCGTTACCTGACCTACCGCAGGTTTAAGATGCACACCCTACAATCCATTCTACTAGGCATCAGGCAGGGGGACTGGCTATCCATAGACCTTTCAGAGGCGTACCTTCACATCCCAATCCGGCCCTCCCATTCCAAATTCCTCAGGTTCTGCTACAACCATCGCCACTTCCAATATGTGGCACTTCCCTTTGGATTGGCCTCTGCCCCGAGAACCTTCATTAAGGTCCTCGCAGCCCTAGCGGCCCACCTCAGGGACCTCCCGGTTCGTCTCTACTATTACCTGGATGACATCCTCATCCTGTCTCACTCCAGACCCCAAGCAGAAAAGGATATCAGAGCTACTCTTTCTGCCCTCCAAGATCATGGGTTCCTAGTAAACTGGCAAAAGAGCCATCTGTTACCATCTACACGGATCACCCACTTGGGGTCCGTCATTGACTCAGTTCAGGGAAAGGTTTTCCTTTCCTCTGAGAGATTCCGTAGCATCCAGGAGACTGTCAAACATATCAGACGATCAAGAAAGGTAACACTTTTAGAATTGTCGAAATTACTCAGTAAAATGGTCTCATGTACTTCCATTGTTCCCTGGGCCCATTTACACGCTAGATCCCTACAATGGTTCCTGCTCCCGTTCCAAAGGACCAGCAGAAGCAATTCAAAGGCCGCGGTCAAGGTGCCTTCAAGGGTCCCTTGGTCTTTGGTGGACCAATCCCGCCATCAACAAGGGACACTGCTTCAAGGAACCCCAACGCCTCATCCTCACCACAGACGCCAGCCTGTCCGGATGGGGCGCTCACATCCACTCGCTCTCAAAACAGGGCAAATGGTCACAGGTAGAACGCACACGCAGTATAAACTGGTTAGAACTTCGTGCCATCCACCTGGCCCTGTGCAACTTCCTTCCCCATGTACGCGGGCGGCATGTCCTGATACTCACAGACAACGTCACCGCCGAGGCTCACGTCAACCGACAAGGGGGCACCCAGTCCATAAGTTTGATGAGAGAGGCCGAGCGCCTCTGCCGTTGGGCGGAGCGCAATCTCCTCTCCCTCAAAGCTGAGCACATCTCAGGGGTCTCAAACACCCAAGCAGATTGGCTGAGCAGGACCACGGTGGACCAGTCCGAGTGGCGCATTCACCCGTCACTGTTCAGGGAAGCAACCATGATGTTCGGTCTCCCATCAGTAGACCTCTTTGCATCCCCACTCAACACCCAATTCCCCAGGTTTTTCTCGAGGTATCCCTCCCACGGGGCCGAGAATCACAACGCCCTCCGTTGCCCCTGGCCCACAGGGCTTCTATATGCATTCCCTCTGTTGGCCCTGGTCCCCAGAGTCATCCAGAAGCTCATCTCCGAGAAAGCAGAGCTGATTTTAGTGGCACCCTACTGGCCCAGGCACCCATGGTTCGCGGACCTCCGCTATCTATTGGTGGCCCCCCCCTTGGAAAATTCCCCTGCACAGGATATCCCTTTCCCAGGGGCCCCTCCAACACCCGGACCCTCAGTGGCTCCAGTTAGCCATTTGGAGGTTGAGCGGGAACGTCTAAGGAAGGAGCAGTTCTCTGACCAGGTTATTGATACCATTTTAGCCGCAAGGCAGCCCTCAACAACCCGAATATACAATGCCACTTGGAATAGCTTCTGCAAGTGGTGCCATAATTTCCAGATCAACCCTCTTTCACCCTCCATTGCTCAAGTTTTGGAATTCCTCCAAGAAGGTCTGAGGAAGGGACTCTCTCCGAACACCTTGAGGCGTCAGGTAGCAGCCCTTTCAACTGTGATTATTTGCGACAATCTGGGTACCCTCTCCCTCCATCCTCGCATTAGGGCGTTCCTTAGGGGAGCAACTAACTTGTGTCCTCCAACTGTACACAGATACCCTACCTGGGACCTCAACAAGGTCCTGACGTCCCTCACTAAACATCCCTTTGAGCCTCTCAGGGAATCCTCACTCCATTTCCTAACTTTCAAAGTCGTATTCCTGGTGGCCATTACTTTGGCTCGCCGAATATCGGAGATAGCCGCCTTGTCGGTGAGGAAAGACCTTTGCATCTTCCATGCTGACCAGGTGGTTCTACGGCCGGACCCTACCTTCTTGCCTAAGGTCAATTCAGCCTTCCACAGGGCACAGGAACTCACACTTCCGAACTTCTGCCCAAATCCCTCGCGGGAAAGGGAGAAGCTTTGGCACACCCTGGACGTAAGACGGGCCCTCTGCATTTACATTAAATGTACCCAGCCCTTTAGGAAGTCCGAATCCTTGTTCCTTTCCCTTCAACCTAAATCCTTAGGACACAAAGTGTCCCCGGCAACCATCGGCCGCTGGATTAGAGCTACTATTTCCAAAGCGTACTTGTCCCAGGCTCTGCCGGTGCCCGGCGGCATAACAGCACACTCCACGAGAAGTGCAGCCACCTCGGCAGCTTGGGCCACCCAGGCTCCAATTGCTGATATTTGTCGGGCGGCCACCTGGGCCTCCCCATCTCCCTTCATTAGGCATTATAAAATCGACATATTTGCCTCGGCGGAGGCTTCGTTTGGGAGATGAGTTCTCCAGAGAGTCCTCAAGGAACCGCAGGGACTTCAGAACCAAATGGAGTCCCTCCCGTAGGACAGCCAAGCTTTGATATGTCCCACTCTCTGAATGATCCGACCGGCTCTCAGGAGAATAGGCATTGGTCCTTTCCTGACACGCCATTTCTCTGGAGCCGGGAGGATCATCCAGCCCCACCCTTTTAAGTTCACCGTCTGGTGGGGTCTTGTTTCGGCCAAGGAACCACTTAGCACAGTAAGATGAGAGCACGATCTTCTCTTCACTCTTGTCTTCACGTAAACTGGGGAATGAAAGGGAGCCACGTGACGGAGGGAGGAGCATTCCTCAGTAATTAAGCTCAGCTTTCAACAACGCAGACTGAAGCACCTCCCACTCTCTGGATGATCCTCCCGGCTCCAGAGAAATGGCATGTCAGGTAAGGACCAACATCCATTTTAAGCAAGAAGTAGACTTATTTCTTGTTGATTTTGCTTGTAGCCCTCCTATTCAAATAACTTAAGGGCTTACCCATAATACAGACCAAGCACTTGTTTCTGTTTCTGTTCCAGAGCTCAAGTTTTAAGACTTAGAGGGAGATATATGTCAATAGAACTTTAGGAGATATTTCTTGTTCAGGATTTAGAACAGTTCAAGATTTAAATTAATTAATTAGAAGGTGGGTTGGTTTTCTCCTGTTTGGAAACGGAAAGAAAAGATTGGCTAGTCATTTGTGGGGTATTTGAATTCTTAATTTTTTGACAAGAAATGGTGGTGTTCTAGATGTTTCATTCTCTTTATTCATTCTTTTAGAACCTGTTATATTTCTATTAGCATCCTGTAAGATACAGATATGTAATGTAATGTTGAGAATTATTTGGAAATATCAAAGAACAAATAGTTGTCATTATTAATAATACACAATGATAAATATTTAAAACCACAAATCCTTAAGCATATTTTATATTTTAGTGTAAAACTGCATCAAAATATGCCTAGAGTTTCAATTCATAAAATATTTCTGATATAGAGCATCTTTATAATGCTGACAGCCAGTATTTGACAGTATTAAAATATCAATTTAATTCTATTTTAATAACCATACATATACAAACTAAATTACTCTAATTTTTTTACTTCAGATCTCTGGCATGTGATTCAGAAATGAAAGCTACTGTTTTTCTTCCCAGAGATTGCTTACTACTGTTAACAAATCACTTCCCAGCTGGGAAATCTGTTAGCTATAGTGATATGCAAAGTTTTGTAGATTCACAAAATATTTTTTTTAAAAAACAACCCTATGGTTATAGAGATGATTTGTGCAGCCTAGCCTAGGAAGAGCATCTCAACAGCTCATGGATGTTTTTCTTTGTTTTGAAAGATTGGAAATGTCTATGTTTTCCTTATCTAGACTGTGATATATATCACCAGACACCATTTTATTTTCATTAGTGCATCGCATTCTAGGATAAACCATTAAACACAAAAACGTTTTAAAAGCCTGTTGGAAACAATTGAAAGTTGCTCTCATGTCTCCTCAGTGCTTTCTCTGAGCACAAAGCCTTTATTGTGAGGTGACATTTCACAATGCTTCCCTCCCCCTCCCACTTTCCATAAATGCCAAAATTTAGAGCATCTCCTTCTCCCCGCTTCTTGCTTTTTACAGTTTCTGTTTTAAAAGGAACAACCACCATCAGTTTGTGGGCAAATTTCCTGAATATATTATCTGTTAGCTGTGATTTGTTAATTAGATCCCTGACCTTCTGTGCTGCTTTAAAATACACCAGGCATCACAGATTCACAAACAGTTTGGGTTGGCAAGAAATATCTATTCCAGATGTTCAGTGATTTTAATGACCGTATTCTATTCAGTGACATGCATCCTATTTTCTGGATATAAAAATTTAACCAAGAGCCTCTACAGTGAATTAAAACCAAGGATGAAGGAATTGAGAAACAGATTTAACATTTAAAGGGGAAAAAGAGCATAATTGGATCTAAAGACACATGATAAATGGTAAGGAAACATTCCATGTTGTTTTCTGTTTTAATTCTTCAGAAGATTGCATATGTGGTATCATTTATAACTAAGTGAGCCATAATGGAATTAATTATTCAGTGACAGCTCTGTACAGGGCTGAATTCCATGTTTCTCAGACATCCATTGTATTTTACTGATAATCTCCATTTAACAATCTCTTTTCTAGTACCTTTTCCTGGTAGAACCAAGAAGCCCTTGTCTTCTGAGAATCCCTGTCTTAAGATTTAAGTGCATCTTCATTGCATCTTTGAGTAGAAATTCAAGACATTACATAACCTGCCACATCTTATGCCATGGAATTAGGCAAACTTCTGGGGAGGGGCATAGTTGGCATTTTGTTGGGTGCATTTTTTAAAAAAAGGGTGCTATGTTGTGCCTGATAGGTTAAATTTAGCCAGTTTGTCCTTGATGGTTAGATTGACCCTTTCCACCCTGCCCCCAGAAGGGGCGTGGAAGCTGCAATGTAGCTTCCAGGTAATACCTAATAGATTGGCTAATTGTTGGGTTGCCTTATGGATGAATTCTGGACCATTATCAGAGGAGATCCAAGAGGGCAACCCGTATCTAGGGATAACTATGTGGAGTAGTGCCCTAGTGACTTCGGTGGCCTTCTTGGTGCAAGTGGGCACACACTCAGGCCACCCAGTATAGGTACACACAATAACTAGAAGTGTGTTGTATGGGCCCCAACAGGGCATGTCAGTGAAATCAATCATCAAGGAATCGAATGGATAGCAGCCTCTAGGCTGATGGCCCGGAGGTGGTTGTGGACCTTGCCTAGGGTTGTTAGCCGCACATACCACACACCGGGCACACACATTGGCTGCTATGCTGGCAATTTTGTCAATATACAATTCCCTCTTTAGCGCCTTTGTTAGGGCGGTTTTTCCCATATGTAATTGCTGTTGTACTTGATGTACTATGTCCCAGGCCATGTGTGCAGGAATATAAACCCTATTATCTGGTAAGACCCACCAGTGGACATCTAAGTGGGCCTCAAGTGCTTCCAGGCGGGCCTTGTCATCACTAGAATAATGGGGCTGGGGGTGGTCATCTGGTACCCAAATGGCGAGATTTCTTTCCCCGGGGGTGAAGTTCACCATGGCAGCCTCACGGGCGAATCTATCAGCACGCTCATTTCCCCTTTGTATATCTGTGACCACCTTCTGATGGCCTTGGCAATGTATAACTGCCACTTCCCTTGGGGCCCACACACTATCTAAGAGCCGTAATATCTGAGGGCCATATTTTATACCCTTGCCTCCCACAGTAATGAGGCCTCTTTCTTTATACAGGGCTCCATGTACCTGAACTGTGAGGAAGGCATACTTCGAGTCTGTATATATGTTCACTGCTATCCCTTTTGCTAGTTCCAAAGCTTGTGTAAGTGCATGTAACTCAGCCAATTGTGCACTTGTCCCAGGGGGTAGTGGTTCGGCCTCCCATACCTCAGTTAAAGTAACCACCGCATAACCCACCTTCCTCATTCCCTCCTGCAGGTAACTAGTGCCATCTGTGAATAGGGTGTGGTCCAGGGCTGGGAGGGGTACATCCTTCATGTCAGGGCGACTGGCATAAGTTTCCTCAATGGTGTGGATACAATCATGAACCAGTGCCGTGTCAGGCTCAGGCAACAACGTAGCAGGGTTCAAGGTGGTTGATTGGGTAAGTGTGATCATGGGGTTATGAGTAAGAAGTCCCTGATACTTAAGCATGCGGGGATTGGTTAACGATAAGTGACCCTTCATCTCCAAGACCGATTTAAGAGCATAAGGGGTACAAATATCCAGTTGTTGACCAAAGGTCAGTTTGCTGGCCTCCTGGGTCAACAGCGCGGTCCCCGCCACCGCCTTAAGACAAGTGGGCCACCCTTTAGCGACATTGTCAAGCTGTTTGGAAAGATACGCAACTGGGCAGTGCCAATTGCCAACAATTTGAGTAAGGACGCCCACCGCGATGTTCCATTTTGTGTCCACAAATAACTGAAACAGCTTGTCCAAATCCGGAAGAACTAGACTGGGGGCTTGTAGCAGGGCTTGTTTGAGCAAGTGGAAGCTAGTCTCCTCCTCAGCGCACCACTGAATTGGGTCACTGTCAGCCCCCCTTGTTGTTTCATAAAGGGGCTTCGCCATGAGGCTGAAATTGGGGATCCATATACAATAGAAACCAGCGGCCCCCAAAAAGCCTCGTAAGTCTCTTCTATTAGTGGGTCTGGGAAGTCGACATATTGCCTCCTTCCTCTCATGGCCCAATGTCCGCTTTCCCTGTTCAATATCATAGCTCAAGTATCTGACCTTTTGCAAAACTAATTGTGCTTTTTTCCTAGAGGCCTTGTATCCCAGACACTGTAAGAGCGAGAGTAAGGCACTCGTATTGTCCCAACAAAGCTCCTCTGTGAGACATGTTACTAACAGATCATCAACATATTGCAGCACTATGTCAGGGGCCAGTATGTGTAAATGCTCCAGATCTTTCGCCAGCACAGCTCCAAAGAGAGTAGGCGAATTCATAAACCCTTGGGGCAGCCTTGTCCAAGTGTACTGTTGTTTCCGGCCCGTAACAGGGTTCTCCCATTCAAAAGCAAACAAATGTTGCCTATTCGCATTGTATGGGTATTGTGAAAAAGGCATCCTTCAAATCTATGACCGAGAACCACTGAGCAGCTTGCGGAATAAGGCCTAAAATAACATAAGGGTTGGGGACCACCGGATCGATTGTCACTGTGGCCAAATTGACGGGCCTCAAATCCTGAACTGGGCGAAAGCGGCCATCCCCTTTTGGGATGGGCAATATAGGGGTATTCCAGGGTGACTCAGTGAGCACTAGAATTTGGTGTTGCAAGTATAGATCAATAATGTCTTGGATGGCTTGCATGATGGGTCGGGGATACGCCCTTTGCCGAATCCTAACTGGCGCCTTCATGGGCACTTCCTCAACTAAGATGGGCGGGTGGTGAGCGGCAAAGCCGGGGGGTTGTCCTCCTCCCATAAATGAGGAACTTCAAATTGCTTCCATTTATCCTCATCGCCTTGCCCGAGATCTCTAGCTACCATAAGTTGCCATGTTTCCTCTATGGGTACCGAGAGATTCAATTTTCCATACCCTAAAGCCATGGAACCATTCTCTCTAAAAGATATTTGTGCTCGTAGTTTGCAAAGTAAAGTCCCTGCCCATTAACGGACGGGGCAGTCTGGCATGTATACAAACTGGTGGGTTATGGCTTGGCCTTTTACCGTGCATTCAAGGGGTTCCAGGAAGGGGCGCTGCAATGTATTACCAGTCGCCCCCTGAATATTAATAGTCTGGCGGGAAACTTGGGCCAATGGTTGGGTTAGGACCGACCGAGTGGCTCCAGTATCTACTAAGAAGGTGACTGGCTTGCCTCCCACTTTTAGGCTGACCATAGGTTCCGGGAGGCTTTCTGAACCCAGTCGGCCTCAGTCTTCTACCTGAGCCAGGCTGACTAGGGGAGATTTTCCCAGGCCCTCCTACCATCCTGTCATCCCCGGCCTCTCTCCACCAGCCTCCTATGGCCATCTTCTACTACAAAGGAGAGATTCCGTGGGGGCCCTCCCCTATGGCCAGCCCCTCGTTGTTAGTTCTTTCAGGACACTCCCCCTTCCAGTGTCTTTGTTTTTTACAAAAGACACACTGATTAGGGCCAAGTTCCAATCTACCCCCCCTTTGCAGACTATTACCCCTACCCCTCTGTGGCCCAGCCCCTGTCCCACAAGATGAATTGGGACGTCCTCTCGGAGGCCATGGGATGGCTGCTGCCAGTAATTCAGCCTTTCGCTGCATCTTCTGGTCCCTTTTGCTATCCTCCTCTTTGTCCCTGTTTGCAAAAACCTTGCGGGCCACTTCCATCAGCTTGCTCATAGGCTTTCCCAGCGCGCCCTCGAGTTGTTGTAATTTGCGTCTTATGTCCAGGGTGCTCTGGGAAATGAATGCCATCGTGAGCATGCGCGCATTCTCAGGAGCTGAGGGGTCTATAGGGGTGTACATGCAGTATGCATCGAGAAGACGGGTGTAAAATACCTCCAGGGTCTCAGTAGGTTCCTGTATTACTAGGGCGGGCTTGGACATATTTATCACGGGCTTCCCCGCTAGGCGGATGGCCTTCACTACAAGAGACTGGTAGTCTTTTAGCCTTCCTTTTCCATCATCGCTATATAAATCGCAGTCCGGATTACTAGACGGAAACTTTTCTTTCAAAAGATCTTCCATGGAGGTAAACAGCCTGACATCAGGCTTTAGTATTTCCATAACTGCATTCCTAATTTTCTCCCTTTCTTCAGGACTGAATAATGTTCCCAAGAGCTGCTGGACATCAAGCCAATTGGGATTGTGGGCATCCATTATGGTTTTTACCAGATTCGCCACCTCTGTGGGTTTTTCACTAAACGGGCCGTAATGCAGTTTCCAGTTTAGCAAGTCTGAGGAAGTGAAGGGCACATGCTGGAAGAACAAGAGCGTGACTGATTCAGAGGGGTTCCTCGAGTTAATGGCCAGTTGATACACCTGCCTCAAGGGGGCCACCAGAGAAGCCTGTTCCGTTTTAGCCCTAGTCCTGGCAGCAACTGGTTCGGTCATAGATGAAGTCCCCGGAATTGCTGGACCTGGGTCCGGGGTACTTGGGCCCGGCACGGGTGGGACAGGTCCAAGTCAATCCTCCCCCGGAGTTGATGCCTCCCGGCGGGATCGGTCAACCTGGACAGATCGATCTGTCCCTGATGATTTGACATAGGGGACAGTTGGTCCAGTTGAGCCATGAAGCCAGATACCCCCGAACTTTCCTCGCCCCCTTCCCCTTCATCAAACCCACCTGGTGGCATATAGGGGGAAGGATGGGCACTTCCTCTGGGCAACTAGGCAGCACCTGTGCAGTTTTGCACAGTGCCTTCAGGGTAACGTTTCGTGACAGTAGGGCCTTACACCGTTGCATCTTGAGTTTCTGCAGCCAAGGAGGGGGGTGATTCAATAAGAAGGGGTGTGATTCTAGCCACACGTCAATGCATGGTGCCTGATCTGGATGCCCCAATGTGGGGTGGAAGACTAGGCGGTGTACCTGAACTGCCGTAGGGATGTCAAGTGTACCTATTGGGGGCCACCCAAACCCAAATGTAGGCCAATCTGTCTCGCAAAACTTCCGTAGTTTCAACCTACTCCACTTATATCCATAATCCTGTGACTGATATGCCTCTTTGAAATGTTTTAGCATAACCTCCAGTGGAGTTACCGGCTTACTTTTTCCACCACCCATTAACCACCCAATAACCAGACAAGACAGATAAGGGAAAGGGTTGAAGAGGAGAGTATGGGGTCTCTCCTTCTCTGGACACAATAAGGAGTCACATACACACGCCTGACCCAGGGAGCCAGATGCACACGGTCTCCGATGGGAACTGCGGACGCCACTCGCTTTCTACTGACCCATGGTGCTGGACACTCACAGTCACCAATGGGAACTGCAGTAGTCTCTCTTCACACTCAGACTTGACAATTCCACCCACCTTACCTTTCAAGAGAGGGTGATCAGTCCTCTCCTCTGTCCCTGCTTACAGGGAGGGATTATTTTCCCAGTCCAATACTTGCCTGCAGGCATCTTCCTTCTTTCACGGCTGGCCAGCCCCCAGTCCTGTTCTTCTCACCCTCCACCAGTGATTCTTGGAAGTGTTGATCGCCGACACCAGGGAACAGAAACTCGAGGAAGTCCCTTGGATTCAACAGGTCCGATGGCGCTTGGATGTTCCCCGCAACTCACTGATACGCTGGCAGTCGGGATGGACCCCTTCAGGGCCCCTTCAGTCCTGCCGCGGTCGCCATTAAATGTAGCAGCAAATTGTGTTTCCAAAACAGGACTCAAGACCACGAAGAGTTAGAAGAATACAGGTTTATTTGCGCAAAGTGTTCAGAGCTTGACAAATTAGCATGACAAATTCTGAACCCCCAGCTGTACCTGGGATGGTTCCTTTATACCCATTGTGACCTCAGCATAGGCCTGGGCGTACATATCCAGCAAGTTTACCAATTTTGGTTAACTGATTATACATGATTATACCGAAAAGAGACAAAAACATCCTTTCTTAACAGGAAATAGAAAGAGGATATGATAAACATCTTTTACTTGTCCTTTTATCTTACACCACCAGTTATTTTCCATGCCCACCCTTCGCTATCAGCAACGGTTTGTTCTCAGTTCCCTAAAGTTACAAGTTGCTTAATTTGGCAGAGCAAGCAGATACACAAACAACTGTGACCTTTAACTAGTTATGACTTATGACCTGTAATATTATAATGCTATTATTTTATATGTCTCTTTGGTCCCGTTTCAATACCACATAGTGAACCAGCCTTCTTGGATGTTCCTTAGTTAATTCAGTGGAATATTTAGATAGGTCAGGGCCATTCCCATAAACAAAACATAATGTAGAAGATACTTTTGCATTTTATTAAAATAATACATTTTTTCAAAAAAATGTCAGAAGTATCTTTGTGACTTACCTCAGTTGGTAAGGTTTATTTGTTCTGCTAATATTTTATAAAATTTAATCTCAAATACAAAATTTAAAGTAGCCATTTTTAAAATTTATGTAATTTATGTATTGGCTGAATGCGAGACTACCACTGGAGCCTGGAGTCAAATCTCCCTTTAGCTAAAAAGTTCATCAGATTATCTTAGACCATTGGCCCATCCTTCATTTTAATACACTTCAAAGGATTGTTTGAAGACAACATATGGAAGAGAAAGTACACTGCCCCTGTTTCTTAGAGAAGGAGAGGGTTAAAATTAATTAATTTTAAATAATTACTTTTTTTGTAGGGAGGATTCAAAATTGTGGGTCCCAAAATGTGCTTCCTTATTCTGCCTAACTTGTGAATCATTCTGCTTTTTCCATAGCGTTTTTAGATGCAGAGTTTATCTTTCTCTTCCTGTTTCAAAGAAGGAATTAGATATAAACCAATATAGTGCCCCTATTATACTTTATTTTTAGCAGGCAGGTTGTATTATTATCTTGGATTATATAACAGTCTTTTGTAAGGGATTTTGCTCCATCAGAGGATTCAGAAACAAGGCAGAGAGTTGGGAAGGAATCAAGGGAAGAGTAGCAAAACAATTTACACCACACCCACTGTTATTTTTCTTTTCTTTTTGCCCTTCCCCTGCATTTAAAACCCATTGTGTCAAAAGGCCTGTATAGCAGAGATGCTACATCACAACCATGATCATGCCATCCTGCCTTTCTGGCAGGACAGCATCTCCTTTAATTCCATCATGTGATTTGGCCACATGCCTTTTCTGAGTAAATTTGCAGCATGCTATTCTGTATTGCAGAGGTGACCTTAGGATAAACTGAGAGAATTTCAGAGAAAGCTGAGTTATTTACAAGAAAGCTTCCTTGTGCTTAAAAGATCTTGACCATTACAATGATAAATAAAATAAACTCTCTGTTAATACCGTGTTTTTCATATAATAAGGCCGGGTCTTTTTTTTTTTTTTTGAGCCCTGAAAAAATGTCTAGGCAGTCTTTTCGGGGGTGACTTAATTCCCCCCCCTTGCATCTTCAGGTGGGTGGGTGGTGACAGCTTGGATGTTGACCTCGGCGTTGGTGGGGCACTTTGTATTGGGGTCAACGCAGGCAGCACCATATCCGGGTGTGCAACAAAAGTACTTCCTAACGGCAAGGGCCCCCCCCAATTCCCCCACATTTTGCATGTTTTAATATAGGCCTTAATTTGGGGGGAGGGGCTTAATTTCATTTCATGCCTATAAAACATGCTATTGGGGGAGGCTGTATTGTTGGAGAAACAGGGTAGGTGTGGCTCAATGTTTGCACTAAACTTCTGTTTTATCTGCTTGATCTGTTAACCTTGGGAGGGATTTTCAGTTGCTTTCTGTTGTCAGTTTATATGTTCAGAAAAATGTGAGGACTCTTGGCTAGAAAGGTAAAGTCTCCTGAATTCTTCATCTAAGGACAAGAGATTATTCTGTATAATGTATACATACTATTCTCTTAAATTAACACAGTCCTCCAAATGCACAGTAATCTGCTGAATCAATTGGTTGTTTTTGGTGGACATTTCATTACCCAATTAGGTGACATCATCAGTGGGGGATTTACTCACTGTTTGTATTCAGTAGCTTGCACAGCCAATGTTGGTATGGGTATAATTTTCTCCTTGGAATTTCTTGATTAGGATATTATTTTCTGCTTGTTTGTCTGGTGTTAAACCCTGCTTCTCTGGGGGTTGCTGCTGGAGGATATATGTTCTGTTCCTTTATGTTTCCTTCTTAGCTGTTCCCCTCCACCAGCCAACAACATCCAGTTTCTTTGTTTATTACGTTTAGATCCTGCCTCTTCTTCAGGATCTGCAGGCCTTACTATTCCTTCTTCCATTTTCAGTGAGCTTTAATGAGGTTATATCTAGTGATGTAAAATATGGTCCACAACAGCTTATGTCAGAATAGTCTTTTCACCAAATGTCACCAATGTTAATTTCCTTATTGATTGGATTTTTAATCTAAATTCTGAAGTAAAGATTTATTTTCTATTCCATTATTTCCTATAAATACATTTTGCCTACGTGATTTATATTATTTTCATTTTTCTTTAGTTAAAAAGATATTAGCAAGTGATATCATTAGGTATCGGTTCAGAAAAAGAATTTCAAGAGCATGGGAAGGAACTGAAGTTCTACACTTTTGTTATTTGAGAATAAATAAAACATTTGGAAAAAAAAATACCACTCTTAACACTGGATAGCTGGCATGATGCATATTCTTTAAAAATCATTAAGAAGATTGTGCATTTGCTATTATATTTTATGACTTTTCAGCAGAGGTTGAGAAACCTCCAACTCAATGGCTAGTTGGATCTGGACCCTGCTCTGCCATTTTGTTTCCACACTTGGTGTGCCAGTTAAGTATAAGAAAATTCTCATATTTTGCAAATGACATCTCTTTTCAAAATCTTGGTATGTTGGGAGTATTTTGTGGATTTTTGAGTAAACACTTTGTACCATGTATTAGACTAAGTAAGATGAATTATAGATTTTAACAAAACAGGTATGAACAGGCATTATTATTAAAATGGACCTATTGACATTTTTGTAATGATACAATTCTCCAAAGTGAATGGAAAGTTTAGATTGAACTGTAGCCATATTCTGAAGAAGGGGACAACTTTTTTAGTGTGAAATCACATTCTGTTTTATGGAATTTTCCAGAAATATATCTCCCTCTCTCTCTCTCACACACATACACCCCTTTATTACTATCAATAGGTAATTTTTAAAAATACATTAAAGTCAAAGTACATATCATCTTGCATGAGTTAATGAAAAGTGGGAAAATGAACGTTTAAAGATAGGAGAACATTCTGGAATAGAGTAAGAGCATGGGTCAAAATTTCCATTTGTTTGAGCAAAGCTGAGGTTCCTTTTCTTCATATGCTGCTTATGGTCCATCCAGGGCTACCTATTGTGTAAGACATAGTAAAGAACTAGATCAATCCTTTAAGTCCCATAATTAGTTTTCTGATATTTGTTGTGTCTTATTCTTTTAGTCATTTTGTTTACTCTTGGATGAAAAGATGATATCCATATCTGAGTGCATTTGTTTATGGACCAATCAGTTTTAAATTTAATTTGATAAGGCAAAATTTAAAATGTGAAACTATAAGCCAGAATAAATCAATTCTATGTTGTGGCTCCTTAAATGTTAGAAATATATCCTCTTCCATAAATTACATTATCTTTATTTGCTTTTCTTGTACTTTAGCCTTTCTGCTCTATTGCTTGTCATACTTGAAATATCCTGTCTCCAGCCAAGTCATAAAATTATAGAATCCTGGAGTACTATATTGGTCTAATCTGATTTAGACTGGGGGCTGGGAGGAACAGATCTTTAAATGCTGTGCTATCTCAAATAAAATAAAATAAATATAACAATTCAGTCCAGTCCTGGCTGCCTGTTTCCTCTTTGAAAATGAACTTAAATCTAAAATATTGTATTTTATATTATTTATATTTAAAAATCCCTCAACTACATTTTAAAGTGATATAAAACTTCCTTCTACACATCTGTGTTAAGCAGAATGCAGTTACATATAACCTGTCATCAAAAGGGATGGGAAGTTACCATTTTAGTATGAATGTAATTTGCATTTTGAAATTACTGTACAGTCTGAAATCTAATTAGGCTTTAAAAGTAATAACCTTTTTGAATTTAAAATAATATGTACATGTTCCTTTTAGGAAAAATGTATATAAATGCTTATGATTTCAGTAGGTTTTTTTTTAAATTGGTGCAGAAATAGGCAAAATAAATTTACATTTGCAAAAATAAGAAAGTGAACAAAATTAAATTTATTATCTTTCCCCCCTCTCCAAAAATAGATTCTTAAACAAGGACTTACTTCATTTCTTCTCCTGTTCCTCTACTTCTGTTCTACTGAATAATGTAAACCTTCTGGTCAAGACTTTATCAACTATTTATTTTAGTATCTCTTGTCTTTTTTTTTTTTTTAATTACCAGAGGAATGAGTAGAACTAGGAACACTAATAATGAAGTATCTGTCTTGCTTTCTTAAGCCATTGGTATTCAAATTAACATTAATTAACTTATAAAAGTAATAATCTCCCTGGAATACCGCCTATATTTTGTTTATTAACCACATTTTTGTATTATCCTAGTCAACCAACTCTGGGTGTTGTTTTAAATCATCAATAAAGACCATTGACATAGATTAATAGCTCTACTCTCATCCTCTTTAAAATACTAAAACATATTGGCCAATAAAACTCAACAGTTGCCCATTGTTCATCATTTGGAGTCAATAGTCTGTTGACAAAAGTATGTTTTAATGTTTTCCAAAATTACAGAAGAAGAGGACAGGGATATCTTGGAGATCATTCATACAGTATATAGGTAGCAGTCATTCTAAAAATAAAAGTAGTATACTTCATTATATGGGTGCCACCACAGAAAAGGCCTCTCTCCAAGCCCATACGTCTCTTACTTCTGATAGGAGAGGGATCCTGAGAAAATCCATTTACATGTCTATTCAAAACAAGCGGAATCATGCTGAATAAGGGTCCAGAAGCCATTGAGATAGTGTCACTCTGCAGCCTCAGATTTTGTAATTGCAGAATAAAAGGAACAGATGCTGCCTAGGAAACAGACAAGAGAGGCAGGAACCCCCAGTGGCTTAACAATCAGATTGAGAAACTTAGGAAGCCCCAGCCCTAATGGATCAAATATTAATTGGCAGGAAGTTTGTAGTTTCAGACTTACAAGATTGATGGCAGTCGTCTCAAATTAACCAAACAGGAAACATGACTAGATGAACTGATTCTATTTTATTGTAAGGCTACTTTAACAGAATCTTGAAAGTATAAGCTTCCCTTGCCGTTTTTAATGGCTCGATTAGTTAGGGAGGGTCCTTCCTAAATTTCTTTCTCTGACTGTTAAGCCAGAGGGGGCTCCTGTGTCTCTTGTCCAATTGTTTCTTAGAGAGCATTTCTTCCCTTCTGGACCCCCACAGGTCCAGCAACCATTATCTTCTGCTGCCATTCAGCCAGGAGATATGAGTCCCAAGTCATGTACCTCTAGTTGAGCCTGCATTGGCAACATATAATTGAGTATCATCAGTTACCTGTCCCCATAGTCTCATATAGATGTTGTGTAATGAAGAAAACTCCAAGCCCTGGAATACTCGACTTTGGAACAACCACAGATGCTAAATGCTCTCCCAGTAGATCAGCTCACAAGGTAGACCAAATTTATAACCAAAGACATGCAAGCTAATACCACTTTTATTGTAAAGCTACAGTAACAGTATCTTGCAAGTCTGAATGTGCTTCCCTCCCTCCTTCCCTTTATTTTCATGAGAACCGGGGAGGATCATGTCTGAGATGCTTTCTCAAATTGCATTTCTGCCAAGAACTCAGATTTCTTTTATTTGATCATTATCTTGGTTGCAACTCTTCTTCCTGTTCCTCAAAGTTATTCCAATTACACAGTATAACATCCAGCATTCAGATAGGAGCAAAATACTGTGGGGCCATCTCCACAGTGATCCTAATCCGTCCAGGTGGTTGGAAGGATATCTTGATCAATAATATTGAACTCTGCTAACTCTGGGACTGAGAGGAGCACACCCTTTCTATCCAGGTCCTGACAGAAGATTAGTGTTGTTTCAATCATACATCCTGAAAACTGACTAAAAACTATTCACATAATCCACTTCTGTGATTAGCAGCTTCACCAGTTTCCAGGGCAGAAGTTACCCCAACACAGCTGGTTCTTCAAAGCACTGGAGGACAAGATACGGAACTAATCAAAGAGAGAAGCAACCTGGAATTAAGGAGAAACTTCCTAACAGTGAGGACAATTAACCAGTGGAACATCTTACCTCCAGAAATCATGGGCTGTTTTTAAGAAGAGTCTAGACAGACACTTATCTGAAACATTATAGGTTCTCCTGCTTGAGTAGGGGACTGGACTAGAGGACCTCCAAGATCCCTTCCAGCTTATTCTATTCTATTCTTATTCTACTCCAGACAGTGTCCACAACCACCTCTTTTCAAGAAAGGTGGGGGCAACACACTCTTCCTCTAAGACAAGGTCTTCAAACTTGGCAAGTTTAAGACTTGTGGACTTCAACTCCCAGAATTCCTGAGGAGGAGGAATTCTGGGAGTTGAAGTCCACAAGTCTTAAAGCTGTCAAGTTTGAAGACCCCTGCTCTAAGATATAGAAACCACTTCTTAAATCCAGCCATGCTCATGTAAGCTCTTATCAATTTTCAATCATTTTTAGTTCCAGAAAATAATTTTGTACATATCTTATATGAATATGCTTTTTTCTGATGTGATTATAGGCGTACATCATTGATTGAACATCCAGTTTCATGAAAGTATAGAATTAGAATTAGTGACATTGGATGGGAGACATCCCCCCACCCCCAACAAAAAAAAATTAATCTTCCAGGTTTGTAAACAAGGAAGTCAAAGAAACATCTTGCAAACATCAGTAACAAACAATATCCAGATTGTTGCCAGGAAAACTATCTGGTCCAGCCTGTGAAGTTAGGAGTCACACTTGACTTGAAGAAGATTTTTTATTTAATACAAAATTTATGCACTGATAATAAAACAAGCAGCTTTGACAAATCCGTAAAAAAGTGTCAGGATTTGTGCAAAGGCAAAGAAAGTTATGCAGTGCTGTTCTTCCTGTTAAGGAAAAACAAAAAAGCCATATTAGATTAATGTCGATTCATTTGAACATTTTCTTTGTGAAGAGAATAATTGAAGAGATGCTATGGTCAATAAGCACTGTGAACAGAAAGCCAAATTTAACATCTTCCTCTGGCTTCAAATAATTTACCCAGCCGAAAAAAACTTTATATGTTCAAATATATCGTCACTTTTTTGAACCTGCTATTAGGATCTTCTCAAAAAACACAGAAGGGCATTGTGAGAGTCACTGCCTCTTATAAGCTGCTAACATCTGTGTGAAGAATTTAAGAATTGGAACAGAAATCAAGAACAGGCATAAGAATAAGGTACAAACTGTTCCAGTTTTGTCTATATATGGCAATCCAGAAAATAATAGATGTGTACACAAGACATAAGAGTCGATACAGAAATATATTGATGATTCAATACTGTACATACTGTATCTATTCAAACATCATTAAGTTCTATGAAGCCTATTACCAGATCAATGGTGTAGGCTTGCAGTCTAAAATAAATATTTAAATTCTGCATATTTCTGATTCTGTTGAAGTTTTTCCATGCTTAAAATTGTAGATTTCACATAACTATTCCTGCAATCATCTGCAATGTATAAGATTTAAGACTTTCCTTTTATATAAACCAGCAACTACAGTCATTATATAATTTACTTCAGAAGAGTGATCCCACCGGTTTTAATGAATCTCTTTTGGAAATAAATGGTTCAGAGGAACTTGCTTTAAATAGCATTATAGGAACTCGGATTGAGATGAGATTCTTAAAATTGCTGGTTTTCCATTCACAACCTTCCTTTTTCTGTTGTAGGTGGACGCATATGTTCCTTTTCCCCTTGCATTGAGCAAGTTCAGAGGACCTGCTTAGCTTTGGAGGAACACAGCTTTACTGAAATCACTACTTCAGAGATTCTGCTCAGAGTGTACAATGTTCGAACAATTAGTTTGCAAATCCCTGATCTTGGAAAAGCAGATGGTAATTCCAGCACTGGGGTTGATGGAGGCAACCTATCAAATGAAGATGCCTTGTGTCCAAATCTTCAGCAGGAAACTATACAATTTAAGAGTGGTGTGCCACTTAAGGAAATGGTGGGTCACACTGGTTATTTGACCTTTGCTACTAAAAACCTATTTTAAATACAGGCTCAAGAGTGTTTCTGCTGTATGCCCTCTGAATGTAACTTTCCCAGCTGTCTGCTTCCAGAGCAATTCCATATATAGTCAGTCTGATATTCTGTTTAAATAGCTAGACAGGAGCACTAGCCAAATCCGTCTTGGCAATGTGCTGCTGTTCTAAAACAGTGCTTGCCTAGTTGTCAGGTACGGAAGATGGACTGATAACTAATAGGTGCGGATTGGAATTTACAAAATAAAAGTCACAGGAGCGTACGTGTGTGTGTCTTTTTGACATTTTTCTTCCTCAAAGAGGGTTTGCCATAAAGATTTTTTTTCCAGGCCTGAATATTTGCTTTATAAATATAATATTTTTTGTAAAGAAGAATATGAAACAAGTCTAGTGTGACTTTCAATTAAGGCCATTAAAAACCGCATCATATGGAGTAAACATGTTTTTATTCATACCCAAATAGAGCTCATTGTATGAATAAATTCTAAGCACAAATACAGATATATGTAATAAATGAAAGGCTATGTTTACAACAATCTCATCTCTTACTCCATCATCAAATGCTGTCTTTGTTTGATCATTCTTACATATAAGATTAAATTTTATCACTGCAAATGGTTTTAAGATTAAATTATTCTTGGTGCCTTCTTGCATTGAAGAGTTTTATCTCTGCAGATAGTTGATACAATGAATTGTACAAGATATACCCGCTCCAGGTACAGGCTATTTAATATATCTGCCTGAAATATGAAATTGATTTTGCCCTTTTTTTGACAAGAAAAAAATGTAATGAATCTTGGAACAGGTAGATTACAGCTCTGGTGCTAATCTGTAACAGTTTAACCACTGTGGGTAGCAAAGATAAGATTTAAAGGACGGCTGAGCAGATTAAAAACCAGGAAAGCAAATTGTCTAAGAAGAGGCTGTTACACAATTGGCCTTATGACTGCTTTTCCCCTCAGAAGAGGTGAAAATCTTTATGGCACATTTTAACAAAATACTTTTGTGGGAAAGTAGGACAAAAGTTCTTGTATCATTAGTAGGGTAGCACAAGGGTTTCCCTGCAAAGGAAGGGAAGGCTCATATTTGTTTAAAGGTTAGGCCAGCTGAATTATAAGTGGAAGGAAGACTCCGCATAACCTGCTAAATCTCCAAGACCAGAGGTGTCAAACTCACAGCATCACAGTGTTGTTACATGACATATTGCGACTTCCCCCCTCTTCACTAAGCTGGGTATAGGCATGGCCAGCACGTGACACATCCGGCCTGTGGGCCGCGAGTTTGACACCCCTGTCCTAGATTAATGCTACAAGTTCTTACTTGGAATGCCATGTTCCTGAGGGTGGAATCTGATCACTGGCATGGCATCCATTGTAGAAGTGAAGTATAAGGATACTGAATGCATCATCTTTTAGCACTTAATAAAAATTTTACTTTAAGTATTTTATTTGGAAAAAATAACTAAGGGCACAGGACAATGGAAGTATGAATGGAGCACACTTCAATGTTAAGATGGGAAATGTTAGAAGAATTAGGTATATGATGTAGATTAGTATCATGTAAGAATAGAGTATTAAAGTAAAAGCAATGAATATTCTAAACTATAATGATTATTGCACAAGTTATGTATACACAGAAGACACGCTGTTCAAATGAAAGATGGAATGTTTGTATAAATAAAATAAAATTAATTTTTAAAAAAAGAATGTAGCATACTTCATGATTTTTTTCCCATGGCTGCTTTGTTTCAGAACGCTTTAGCTAACTTTCCAAAATCGAAGTATCTTTCTGTAAATGCAAAGTTTGCCACATATTTGAGCTCTCAAGCCCATTTCAAAATTCAAGAAAGTCTCATGAGCAACACAACAACTTGATGGATGTGGGGTGATTAAGAAAAGTCTCCATTGAATTGAGCTTAGCTCCAAGGGTCTACTTTTTGGCATTAAGACAAGTTATTTGTGTTCTGAGATTCTTTTACTTCCTAGTCTAGCAAAAACTTGGATTTCACGTTGTTCCACATCCAAGTATTAACTAAGGAAACATCTCATAACTTCCAAGGTTCACTTAAATTCTGCCAAGTTACACATTGTAAATAACTGCAAAATATCTTTTTTCAAGGAAGAAAGTGGTATGCCTCAAAACAAAAAAACAAAAAAAAAGGAAACATCCATTCCTAAACACACACAAAAAAAGGAGGGGGGGGGAATTCAACACAATAAATTAAACTATGACACAATTGTGCCAAGAAGGTGTGCAGCAGCATCTAATCACACATACCCTGCTTTTTATATAAGAATAACGTAAATGAATTTCTTAGAGGATCTTCCATCTTGGCAATCTGCTCGGTTTCCTGTAAGAAGTTTATTACATAGTTTTACATCATTCATTCAACTGGATCACAAACACATACCCACCCGCTATGGTTTAGCCAAATCTTTTTGTAATGCCTTTGAAAAATCCAGGAGAGGGGATAAAATAAGATAAGTGGGATAGAAAAGTTGAAAGAAGGCAAAATTCTTTGAGGGAACTACAGACCATTCATTCTGATATTGACACTTGGGAAGTGCTAGTACATATCATAAGAGATAAATTTGTAAGCAACAGACTATGAATTTGTTAATGATGAATCTTATCTCGATAACTCTTAAAAGTGTTACAGTGCTGGAACTTAATATCTTACACAAGGTTTTTTACAAAATGCTTTATAATATTTTGACTAGCAAACCAGTTAAATATCATCCTTCCATCCTTCCGAGGTGGGTAAAATGTGGACCCAGATTGTTGGGCGCAATATGCTGATTGCAAACCGTTTAGAGAGGCCTGTAAATTATCTAAGTAAGTGCTATTGCTATCAGCTAAATGGTAAAAGCTGATGAACAGCTGGCCTGAAAATCATAATCAATGACTGCTCATCAGTAGTTTAGTATTAAATTGTATTATTTAACCAAAGGAAGGGCAATGAAATGTCTGCAAGAATACAATCAAGCTCAGAAAGGCCTAAGAACCAAACAGTTCAACTCTGAGCAATATATTTTCTTTTATTGAACATATATTTTCCAAATCACCAAAAGCAATTATTCAATTTTACTTTTGCATCAATCAGATCCTTTAGTACTGTATCCAGTTCTAGCTACCACATTTTAAGAACAATTCAGACAATGTGGAATATATTCAGAAACAAAGCAATGGGGACAATCAAGGGACTGGAAAGTACATTCTATGAAGGGAGCTTTTAAAAACTGGGAATGTTTAACCTCGAGAGGAAAAGACAGAGGTATCAGCCCTAGCAGATACCTGAAAAGATGTCACATAGAACAAGGTCAGGACCTAATCTCTAACATTTCAGTGTGCAGGACATGTTACAGTGGATTTAAGTTACAGCAAGGCAGACTCCATTGAAGGTGGAGGGCAGGAGCGAATTTCCTAGCAACATAGTTTGACTGTGGAATCAATTATTCAGAGAAGTGTGGCCCCCTTTAGTGTATGTTTTCTTATAGAGGTTAAAAAGGCATCTGTCACAGGCAAGTTTGAAGCTGAATTCTTGCACTGAACAAGGACAGGGCTCATTGGCCTAAATGGCCCCTTAGCAAGTTTATGGTTTTGAGTCAGATGCAAGAAATGGAACTCCCAATCACTGAATTAGTAAAAAGGAACTTAAAAGGTTGCAAGAAGGAGTAATGGAGTCAGGGTTAATTTATTGTAACACAGATGTGGCTATTGAAAGAACTTCATGCCAAGAAGCATAAGCTAAATTCCACCTTATACATGTGTTCCTATTACCCTCTCATATTCAGGGCACTACAGTTAATTGACACATATGCCAATTGGAGCCTGTATTCCTTTCCTTTTTTTCAACCACAAATGAAAGATTAAAAACCTCATTCAAAAAAGATCATTTAAAAAAAAAAAATTTTTTTTTAAAAAGAAACCTCTAAAAGATGCATTCTATACATTCTTCTGAAAAAAATATTTCATTTTGAGTGTATCTTGATTTCTCAGTCAGTTTGTCGCCTATGGACTTCCTGTCAGTGAGAAAAAAAAGCATAGCTGTTTTGTAAAGTGTGCTTTTGATTCAAACAACTCCAGTATTTGGTATGGATTTGTGATGAAATTAATTTCAAGGAAATATCTTTCAAGCTAAGATTCCTGGGAAGGACTCCTAGACAATGAATTTGCATAGGGGTCTATGCATATAATCCTTCCTTTCTCACATATGTGTTTCTTACATTAAAATAATGTACAATTCAAATATTTTGCATTGCTGATTTTATCAAAACCTTCCCCATTTCATTCAAAATATGGATAAGGAAAATGAGAGAGAACACTGAGGACAGCAAGACACTGAGTAATGTAATGTTTTAAAAGATAATATTGGAATAGAGGAGCACACGTCTATCGATGGATCCCTACCAGATTAAAGTGGAGATTCTGTTATTCTTCCTTAAATATATAGCCTATCTTACCACTGTAGGTAGTCCTTAATTTACAACAGTTAACGTAATGGCTATTCAAAGTTTCAACAGCAGTAAAAAAAAAAAGTGACATGGTCATTTTTCACACTTACAATCATTGCAGAATTCCCATGGTCAGGTGATAAAAATTCAGGTGCGTGGCAACTGACTCATATTTATGACATTTGCAGTATTCCAAGGTCGCGTGATCAGCTTTTGCAACCATTCTGACAAACAAAGTCAATGAGAAAATCAAATTCACTTAACAACCATGTTATTAATTTAACAAATGCAGTGATTCACTTAACAACAGTGGCAAGAAAGATTGTAAAAAATGAAGCAAAATTCTCTTAATGGTCTCAACAACAGAAATTTTGGGCTCAGTTGTGGTCTTACATCAAAGCCTATGTGTATAAACAGCACTCAAAGGCAATAATATTAGGTATCATACAAACTAAAAGGAGTTTGTAAGAAAAGAAAAGAAAAACATTAAGTAACACTAAGCAGTTAAATTCTCTTTCAGTATCTGAATGAGCTGAGAACAGGAGAGGATGGGAGGGAATGCCTTGTTCAGAAAAGGAGATTAGACCCAGCCACCGAGATTAAGAATAAAATGGCTGCAAATCTGATTATTTGTACATCTAAAGTAATGGGTCTCTTAATATCAGCTGTAGATTACTATTGTTATTAGTACCTAGTTCCCACACTAGTTATGGTAATACGGAAATATTATCTAAGTGAACTTGTTTTTAAAGTTTAGCATTTTATATATAACCATCCAGGTAAACATTAAGAACTTCACAAACATTAAGAAGCACAACATCTTGAAGGAAGTATAATTATTGTAAAAAATGGTGGAACACTCAGAATAAAAACAAAAAAGAAGTGGAAGGAATTGTTAAGTTCTGCGCATGGGTGCAAGGATCAGAGACGAGGCAGTGACAGTGAACTTCAACTCTTTATTAAGCATACTGAATAGAGCAAAAACCCTAGGGCAGCATCAGCCCTTTTATAGGGTTGGCTGCTGTCCTATTAGCCAATGAGAAACATGGAAGTGTTAAACCCTTGAACCAATGAGAGTTGGCCCGTTAACAGCCAATCAGACTTCCCAGAAGGGACCAATCCGATGTTGCTATTATCGGCCAATCAGAAGTGCAGGATTAGAACCCTGCTTTTTCTTAAGGTTGTTAAAACTTTATTAAACACCTTTATTAGTTCATAACACCCCTTCTCCCTAGGTTCCGTTTGAGGGGTGCAGTGACGTAATCCCGTAGATATGCAGGTTGTTTTAACTGTCTATTAGATTTGCGCTGTCCCACCGGTTCCTGTCTGTAGTCTGGTTTCGGTGGAACGTTTTTTGATTTATCTGGTACAGGCGGTTCCGCATCCTCACTGGACGACTCAGTGCCGCTAATTCTGTCGTTGTTGTCCTCCGGTCTCTGCGGGCTCACCTCCGTTGAGGTATTCCTCTGTGGCGAGACAACCCCTCTCCCTGATTCTTCTTCATGTAACGCGCCCGGCTGCTGACTTCCTTCGATTCCGCTCTCCACCATCTTGAATTTGGTTTTTTTGACATCCCCTCCCCCCTCAGTTTGAGAGTCACAGGAGTCGCTGGAACTGGGTTGCAGCATAGAGCGAAGCTGATCTATATGGCGTTTCCATATCTTTCCGTCCAATGTTTGCACACGGTACGATCTGGGCCCGGTGGTTTGAGTTACGGTTGCTTCGACCCATAATGGTTCGCCGGAAAGGTTTTAGCGAAGACTAAGTCACCTACCATGAACTCGCGGCATTTTCCGCTAGATCCACAGGGTTTCTCTGGTGCATAGGACGGGTGGAGACGGTCGAGGTGGGAGCAGAGCTTGCGTCCCATCAACAGTTCAGCTGGAGTCTTGTTGGTGACGCTGTGCAGGGTGATGTGTTGGAGTAGGAGTATTCTGTTTAGTTTGTCGTCAATGTCCCCATAGTCCATTTTGTGGAGAGTTTTTTTAAAAAATTGGACCAAGCGCTTGGCCCTGCCATTGGCCGCAGGGTGCGCCGGCGAGGTTAGCACATGGCGGATACCCCGATCCGCTAACTATTGTTCAAACGCCAGGGCGGTGAACTGGGGTCCGTTGTCGGAGACTAGAACATCTGGCAGTCCATGTGTTGCGAATAGTTTATTTAATTTGCGGATGACTGAATCAGTTGTAGTAGTCTTCATCTTGTGGATTTCGAGCCAGTTGGAATAGGCATCCACTGTTAGGAAGAATGTATGTCCCTTAGTCGGTCCCGCAAAATCAATGTGGATGCGGGACCACGGCCCTCGGGGGGTTTCCCACTCCATTGGAGTTGCTCTAGGTGGGGCACTGCTGACTTCTTGGCATTTTAAACAAGTCTTCACCCAGGCTTCGATTTGTTTATCGATGCCCGGCCACCACACGTAGCTTCATGCGAGCGCTTTCATACGCACGATGCCGGGTTGACCGTCATGCAATGCTTTCAAAACTGCTCGTTGTAACCGCTCTGGGACAATGACTCTGTCTCCCCATAGGATGCAGCCTTTCTGCGAGAAAAGTTCTGTTTGCCGGTTTCTGAAAGTGGTGAAGTCGTCAGGGGTTTGTTCTACTGGCCATCCTTGCTCGACCCAGCTGAGAACTCACGCCAGGACAGGATCTCGTTTCATTTCGATAGCGATGTCTCTGGCTGTTAGCGGCAGTGAATGTAGTGTTTCAATCTGGAGTGTCGTGAGGGTTGGAGCTGGATCGTCATTGGTTTCCGGAAGTGGGGCACGGCTCAATGCATCAGCGTGGGGAATGGCTTTCCCCGGGCGGTGTTGCAATTTATAATTGTACGCAGCTAAGAACTCCGACCAACGAGTCATTCTAGGTGACAGTATATAGGGGGTTGGCTTGTCTCCTGCTATAATCCCCAGCAAAGGTTTGTGATCGGTAATAATAGTAAAAACTCGTCCATACACATATTCATGAAACCGTTTCACAGCAGATACAACAGGAAGAGCCTCTTTGTCAATTTGGCTATAGTTACGTTCAGCTCTCAATAAGGTCCTTGAAAAATAGGCAATAGGGGCCTCACTACCATTTGGTAACACATGACTCAAAATGGCTTCTACTCCAAACAGTGATGTGTCACATGTAAGGGTTAAAGGCAAAGTCTCGTTATACTGCATTAAAACAGCATCTGAGGTTAGTAAGTTTTTCACTTGTCAGAATGCATGCTCCTCTCAATGTCCCCAGACCCAGGTGGCTTTTTTGTCAAGAAGTCTATGTAGGGGCTCAGCTACGGTCGCCTTCTGGGGCAAGAAGATGTTGTAAAAGTTAATGAGCCCCAGGAAAGCTTGGAGGTCTGTTCTGTTCTTGGGTCTTGGGGTGTTTTTGATCGCTTTTAGTTTGCTATTAGTGGGGTGAATGCCTTGCTTATCGATCAGGTACCCCAGGAACTCTACTTTCTCTGTACACAGTTGACATTTATTTTTTTTAACCTTTAGGCCGGAGTCTTTAAACTTCTGGAGAACCATTTTAAGACACCTCTCTAGTACTTCTCTATTCGGGGCCGCAATTAAAACGTTGTCAAAATATGGCACGACGCCCTTGATCCCTTGTAAAAGTCTCTCCATCAGACTTTGAAAAATCCCTGGGGCCACGCTCACTCCGAATTGGAGTCGGTTGCATTTAAAAGTGCCCCGGTGCGTAACAATTGTCTGTGCTTCCGCGGTTTTTTTAATCTACAGGCAGTTGTTGGTACGCCTGTGCTAAATCCAATTTAGCGAAGACTTTTCCACCCCCCAGGGAATGGAGAAGGTGTTGAACCACCGGCATCGGGTAAGCGTTCTATTAAAGGGTGTGATTAAGGGTGGCCCGGTAGTCCCCACAAATCCTTAACAATCCATCCGGTTTGATGGGTGTTACGATTGGGGTTTCCCAACAGGCGTGGTCAGTTGGTTCTAAAACACCCTGGGCTATTAATTTATCGAGTTGCTCATCGATCTTTGGTTTTAGGGCAAAAGGTACCCGACGAGGCTTAAGGCGGATGGGGGCTACTTCAGGGTTAAGGTTAAATGATATCGGAGTCCCCTTGTACTCGCCTAGTTTGTCTGCAAAGATGTCCTGGAATTCCTGGATGAGGGCCTCCTCCCAGTCGTCGCTTCTGGTTTGGTGAATACCGGCTACCTTGATCCCGAGTGGGGCGAACCATTGAAGGCCTAACAGACTAAGCCGGTCGCGATCAACGACGGTCAGCGGTAATAATGCAGTACAATTTTTGAATGATACTTGGACTTGGCTGGAGCCGATGACCGGAATTCGGTTCCCCTGGTAATCTTTGAGTATAATTCTTTGGGCTCTGAGGTCTTGATGCCAGACGGCAGGTATCAACTGTTTAAGGGTCTTCCAGAAAACCATTGAGAGGGACGACCCTGAGTTGACTTCCATTACGCAAGATTGGTTCTCGATGGCGACCCTCACTCGGATCTTCTTTGCATCTAACGATGAAGCGTGACCGATGGTAATGGTTTGGTGTGCCTCTTCCTGTCTCATTGAAGTGGCAAGTGTTTTATTTCTGTAGGAGTGGTTGTTCTGTTGGTGGTTCAAATGTTCTCGACTCACAGGACGATTCCCTGTGGTCTGGCGATAGTTGTTTTCTCTCTGAATTGGGCTGGACCCTCGCTTGCTTCTACAGACCTTCCCGATGTGGCCTCTTTTCCCACAAGAATGGCAGAGCGCATCGAGGAATTTGCAATCTGATCACGGGTGGTTTGCCCCACAACCCGCGCATTGGTGTGGTAGTCTTCAATTCCGCAGGTTGCGTTGGTCGCGTTTGGACCAGAGCCGGTTGACCTTCTCCTCATCACTTTCTGATGGAGATTCAAGGTCCTCGTGGTGGGCCGCTGTTGTGTGCCTCTCTAGGCGAGGTGAGGTATCACTGGCGAGTTGACAGAGTGGTGCGTTGGTGCGGCACATTCGGGCGGCCGACTTCCTGGTTGCTTCTGCTGCAGTAGCATCTTTGATGACGTCGGCAAGATTGTTGTCCCCTTTGGCCATGATCTTGCTCTGCGCCGTCTGGTCATCTAATCCCAAAACTATTCGGTCTCTCAGAGCTTCTTGGAGATCTGCAAACCCACAGAGGCCTCCCAAGTTCCGGAGGTCCGCGATGAAATCTGCAATGCTCTCTCCTTTCCGTTCGTCCCTCTGATAAAACTCATGTCTTCGGACAAACGTTGGTACGGCAGGTACATAGTGGGCCCATAGAAGGGGCACGAGGACGTCCCAGTCCATGGACTTCACCTCAGCTGGTTTCGTTAGTGCCTTGGCCATCTTAAAGATGGCAGGCCCGCAATGGGTCAGGAACACTGCTCGCTTTTTTCCCGTAGTTGCGTCTTTCAAGTTGTTGGTCTCCAGAAACATCTGGAACTGGTCCATATATGAGTCCCAGTCTTCTTGTGCCAGGTCAAATGGAGCGGGTGGTATGGTGCCGCCGGACATGGTTTCCGTTGTCAATGCGCCTTCAGCCACGTGCTCTGTTTGATGCTCGGTAGTGTTCAGTCAGCTCTGATGTCTCCGCATCCCATCCTCATCGCCAGTGTTAAGTTCTGCGCATGGGTGCAAGGATCGGAGATGAGGCAGTGACAGTGAACTTCAACTCTTTATTAAGCATACTGAATAGAGCAAAAACCCTAGGGCAGCAGCAGCCTTTTATAGGGTTGGCTGCTGTCCTATTAGCCAATGAGAAACATGGAAGTGTTAAACCCTTGAACCAATGAGAGTTGGCCTGTTAACAGCCAATCAGACTTCCCAGAAGGGACCAATCCGATGTCGCTATTATCAGCCAATTAGAAGTGCAGGATTAGAACCCTGCTTTTTCTTAAGGTTGTTAAAACTTTATTAAATGCCTTTATTAGTTCATAACAGGGATCATGATAGATTAATGCAAAAGATTAGTGCAAATGTCTCATTGTCACAACAATTGTCTTCAGTCAGCTAATTCATTAAATCCTTGCATCTATTCAGGAGAAGCTTTTCTTTTCCAAGTTTAGGGTGTCACATATTCACATTGGTCTAATTCTGATACCTAACATTTACAATATCACTTAACAATTCTGAAAGTATGGTTTCCTAGCTTTACATCATTACCAATAATGCCTACAGCAATTTTATAGTTTTACTATTAACTTCCTCAAATATTTTGGGTCAAAGACTACCAATTTTTTTGAACCAATGGCTTTTCATTTCTTTGAGAAAATAGATCATTTGAATCTAGGACATACTTGCAAAATAATAAGACCTTTCTTTTTCCTAAACAAGCTGGAATCTGCCCAGAGAGTCAGCCAAGCCTAAAAGGTGATCTCCCACTAGTGCTTCAGGAAATAAAAGAATTTGCCTCATACTTTGCTTTCTGTTGCAGATGTCCCAGAATTACAGGCCTGCGGCTAATGCAAGCTATGACAGTAATGAGGGTGGGAAACACAATCACAAGGTTACAACTTCCCAGCAACTGTCCTGCTGTTGAATTTCTAATTGGTCACTCTGAAAGAACAAAATGTTAGACTAGCAGTTTCCCAAGCTCAAAGCATTCTGCCTGGTGTGAGTGGTTAAGCTGACAACTTCTGTTCTTACATGGGAAAATTGGCCCTCTCTTTATTTGGAGTCTGGATATTGCAAAATAGAAGCAGGAGTGCACTGTTTTTTTCAAAAGTCACCACAATTTTCGGGCTTCCAAAAGATCTTGTAAATAATGGTCACTTTAGAAGAATAGAATAGAATAGAATAGAATAGAATAGAATAGAATAGAATAGAATAGAATAGAATAGAATAGAATTCTTTTATTGGCCAAGTGTGATTGGACACACAAGGAATTTGTCTTGGTGCAAGTGCTCTCAGTATACATAAAAGAAAAGATACATTTGTCAAGAGTCAAGAATCATCAGATCAACACTTAATTATAGTCATAGGGTACAATAAGCAATCAAATCATACTAGGAAACAGTCAATATAAATCATAAGGATACAAGCGACAAAGTTACAGTCGTACAGTCCCAAGTGGGAGGGGATGAGTGATAAGGAGTGATGAGAAGATTAACAGTAATATTAGTGCAGACTTTGTAATAGTTGAACAGTGGTGAGGGAATTATTGTTTAGCAGAGTGATGGCGTTCAGGGAAAAAACATTCTTGTGTCTAGTTGTTCTGGTGTTGTTGTGGTTAGCTGGCAGCAGATGCAGATGGCTGAGGAGAGCAAGGATTCTGATGAGGGTCCAGGACCACCAGGGAGTGGACTGTTGCCTTCAGAGATTGTGGGGGCTGGCAGCAGTGATGAGGAGGTTCCTGAGGAGCCTGTGCCAAGTGCATGTGCATGAAGGATTATTCGGAGGAAAGAACAATTATAGCAGCACAGGCAACTCGGGAGTAAGGCAAGAGGATAAAAGCCAGTTTTGAAAAAGCATTCTTTGCAGAAAGCAAAGAAGCTCTGAAGTTCAACTTGTGGACATCTTAGTTTGTGTTTGGAGAATCTTGTAAATTAGTTCTTATCTCTGGGTTTTTGGCAGCATTGACGAACAACTTGGCAAGGCTCTTTCTTGTCAGAGCTAATTAGTGGCAAGCAGCCACCATTCTGTAAAGGAACAGAATTTGTTATTAAACCTTTGCTCTTTGGGAACCTGGTTGGGTCAGAACAGGCGTGCAGTGCTCTATAGCATCGTTTTGAGGGAAGGAGTTGGAACAGTTTATGTCTGGGATGTGAGGGGTCTGTAAATATCTTCACAGCCCTCTTTTTGATTCGTGCAGTGTACAAGTCCTCAATGGAAAGCAGGTTGGTAGTAATTGTTTTTTCTGCAGTCCTAATTATCCTCTGAAGTCTGTGCCTGTCCTATTGGGTTGCAGAACCAAACCAGACAGTTATAGAGGTGCAGATGATAGACTCAATAATTCTTCTGTAGAACTGTATCAGCAGCTCCTTGGGCAGTTTGAGCTTTCTGAGTTGGTGCAGAAAGAACACCTTTGTTGTGCTTTTTTGATGATGTTTTTGATGTTAGGTGTCCATTTTAGATCATGTGATATAATAGAACCTAGAAATTTGAAGGTCTCTATTGTTTAAAAAATTAAAAACACTGGACATTGCTGCTTTAAGGAGCTGTCTCTTTAATACAGCCACATCTTTTTTTTTAGACCAAAAAAAATATGAAAAGAAATAACATTGTTTTTTTTTAAAGGGTTATTTGCACTTTTGAATGCTCCAAATAACTTCTTCTGAATCATTTTCAAAAGCTGCACAGCTCTACTGAATATTAAATTCTTTGATCTTCCCAAAAACTAAAGCTTTTGCAAACCAAAATGAAATTGCTGAAGGTTTCCATTTTTGCTCTGACAAACTATAGTGTCCCTGTTTGATCTGAAGAACAACTAAACAGCATCATCTGCTCAATAGTAGCTGTTCTTTGATTATAAATTGTGGTTGGCTATGTTATGATATCAGCTTTAACATCCCAGGTAAGTTTCAGCTGGTCAGGTCAACTCTTATGTGTATAATTTATAATAGGCTTTCAGATGAATGGCAATTGGGTTGCTTGACTACACTTCCCAATGTCCCTACCCAGACACAATACATATTGACTGGGAAAGGAGCAGTGGATAGGAGCAGTGGGTTTTTTTTTTCAAACCAACTTTATCAAGTTTAAGATGTCTAGACTTCAGTTCCCAGAATTCCCCAGGTTAGGGAACCTGGGAAAGTTTGAAAAACACTGTTTCTAGGACTGTTTTTCCATGGATTCCTTCCTTTCCCCTACATTGAGGGTACCAAATGTTTGACCTTGAAAGAGTTAAAAGCAAGAGTCCAAATACTGAATTCCACAGGAAAGCAATTTGGGATTGAAGTTGTTCGGCTGGGTTGCCTTCTTTCTTTAATATGGTCTGAAGGTGGGGGGTGACAAAATGCCATTCCTCATACAAGTCTCAACTTGTCTCCTTTAGAGCAAAGTGTCTCTTTTGTCCTTCCTGACTGCAAGGAATTTCTCCAGCCTCCAAGCAGGTGCCTGGCATGTAACCAAGGCTGCAATGACCTCTTTCTTCAACTTGGTCCGAAAAGCACATGACAAGGCTGCTGAAACGAGGCTTGTATGAACTTGAGAATTACTAGCAGAAGGGCTTTCAGAAGAACTGTAGCTAATAATCAGAAATGGCTTTTTAGCTCAAAACTAAATATGTGGAGTCCAGCTAAACTTTTTATTTCCCCTTGCCTTCCCCCCAAGAAGGCTAAATGCAGCCAGAGATGCAAACTGAGTATCATTTTAGATTATGCTGGCTGGAAAATTCTAGAAGTGGAAATCCACACATGCTGAAGTTGCCAAATTTGAAAAACACCGGCTCAACAGCTTCTGGTGATGAGGATGGCTCTTTGACACTGTTTCCTTTAGAAAAATAACATGGCTGTCTCTGTGTCAATTTTAAGAAAGCATTTTTGCTACTATTATTATTATGCTGTGTGGTCTAAATCGATTTTAAAGTGGTTTTTGAAGACCTGAATTGTCAGGGCATTGTGCCTTCAAAACCATTTTTAAAATTGTTAATATTTTAATCAGGAGAAAAGAAGAAAGGGAAAGGAAATGGAGACCTCTGCAAACTAAATATGCATTTACATATACACTGCCAGTGTATATCTGAAAACAAAACTCAGCATTCCTGTTTTGCAGATGAAAAACTATTTTATCAGGGAGAGCATAATTTGGTGATGGAGCACATAGTTTGTGTACAAAGTACTCTGTGTTCAATCTTTAGGATCTCTAGTTAAAAGAATCAGGTATAAATTGAGAGGGAAATATTCTCTGGAAACCCCACAGAGTCTAATTTTTAAGACATCTATAAGAAGTTATTGTACTGTTTAGGCTTATGCAATGGTTCCCAAACAAGACCGCCAATGCAGAAATAATATATTTGGAACAAAAAAACTCTACGAGTTGTGTCATTTTGTGAATTAGTTTTTCAGAATATGTATTGCTTGCTTGTCCTAGCTATATAACTTTCTTTAATCTTTCCAGAGCTTCTTGGCAGTCAAGTTAAGTAGTTAAATGACTATGAGTACTGGGATTTGGGGAGAATAATTTCAATTTTCTGCTTGCTGTCTAGAACAAAGCCAAGAATACAAAAGACAGCATCTCTTTCCTGAAAATAAGCAAAGCAAAGATGGAGAATGAATATATGGCAACAAAAATGCCAAAAGTAATGTTCTTTTAGGAGTATTGCAGAGGATGACTGGTTGGTGAAAATATTGGAAGGGAAATATTTAAACAGCTCTAACATTAGTAACTCTCCCGCTTTCCCTGAAACTCAATACCATTTCTGGGACACCAAGAGTAGAACATCTCCATGCTTGTAATAAAGAGCATGTCTCCTATTTGCACAACTGAATAGGTTTCTTTACAAAATCCAACAGTGTCCTAGAAACCTTGGGATTATGGCCTAGGAGGTATAAACTCTAGTAATGAAAATCAAGGAACATGGTGAAAAAATGGGGCTAAAATGTAGTAATAACAATAGCTACAGGCCATTCAATTATATGATAAATAGAAACTCAAAATAGATCATTATTTCCCTCCATATATTTCAAGATATGGGGGTAAAGGCTGGGAATAGGTATGCATTTTACTACGGAACTTAATTCCCAGAATTCTCCATCCAGATTGGAGGCTGTGGACAATTCTGAGATTGTGATCCAGATGTAAGGAGGGCACAAGTGATGGAGAAGGCTGCTCTTTCTTAATGGACAATAGTTCTCCAAGGTATCAGAGATATAGTTATCTCAGGAAACATCTCTTGCCAGTCACATCTACCTGACCTATTAGAGCGGCTAGGCAGGGAATGTTGTGGGTCCCACCCCTGAGGAAGATACACCTGGTGGGACCCAGAAGAAGGGCCTTCTCCATAGTGGTTCCATCTCTCTGGAACATCCTTCCCCCAGAGATTAGAATGGCCCCCTCACTAATACTCTTCTGAAAGGCACTGAAGACCTGGTTTTGCCAGTGAGCCTGGGGAACCCAGAGCGGGCTGGAGCCCATCAAGTGGCTAGTATGATATGCTGTCGTTGGAGCATAGGGTGGGAGTTGGTTTTTGATTTTTGTTTTTTGTTTTCCCAAATTTTGTTCTAGTGTACTTTACTAATTTATTTGATTCTTTTTGTTAGTTTTTATTATTTTTATTTTTTGTTTTAAGTATGGTTTTATATTGTGTAAGCCGCCTCGAGTCGCCATGGGTGAATGCGAAGCCATAAAAATTAAACAAACAAACAAACAAACAAATATCTTTCCTGATGATACAAAAGCTTGACATTGAACCTATAGCCTTTTCAAATGAAAAGCAGATGATTGAACACTGAGCTACAGCAACACTGTGCTTTGCCAGAATGCTTGGGAGGACAATACAATAATCACCCAATTGAGGATGGATATATTTCCATATGTCAGCTGTCCTAGGGTAATCTTATTAAGTGGATATTGTTTCTGAGGACAAGGCTGTTCTTGGCAATGGAAGGTCCAGTTCTTTGAAATTGAGCTATTCCTCTGTAGTTGACGATCCTTGATCCTGTAGAACAGAGATCTCCAACCTTGGCAACTTTAAGGCTTGTGGACTTCAGCTCCCAGAATTCCTCAGCCAGCTAGGTTGGAGACCCCTGCGTAGAACATACCCATGAGCTAGCTTAACTGGCGATCAAAGAGTAATCTCTTCCCCTTCCCTCCTCCTCCAGCCACTGCTCCCACTTAGCAGCTGCTCTCTCCAGATTTCGAAAGTGATACAAGAAAAGTGGTGGTGGAGAACAGTTATGAGAAATGCTGATTCTCTTGACACACCTTGAAGTGCTGGTAACCTCAGAATCAGCTCACAGAACAAATAGGGATGACAAAGAATGGGGTGGGACACTCATTCTTTAGCCATCAGTTCTCCAATTGCAAGGAGCTGATACATACATTTGGAGGCTTGGTAGCTAAATATATAAGATATCTCTCCTATGTCTTACCAGCTTTTCCAGCAAGGACCCTGCATACTCAAAGCTGCTTTTTAGAAAGTATATGAAATCACACAGCAATGACAATGTCAATGACAGTTTTTCTATTACAGGCATTTGTGTTCAGGGATTCCCATTATTGTTCTGGCTCAACATATTTTAAAGTTTGTCTGAAGTGAAACTTACTTTGACCTGGGTGATGAACTATTACTAGTTTTACTTTATGTAATAACTTAATACATAACTTAGAAGAGTGAGCTGGGCAGAATTATAAAATGAATCAAACAAAATAGGTGAACTCATTTAATGAACTATGTTGAAATATGCTTATTCTTTGATTCTAAATGGTATAAAACTGCCTTAAAAATATAGGACAAAAGGGACAAATTTGGGGAAGCTTCTATGTGCTAGTTTTTTTTGCAAATTCTTTTTAAATATTTCCATTTTTTTCTGAAGGCATCACAAATTATTTTTATGACAACTGACTTGTACAAAAATATCCAGAATTAGCTGTGAACTTTAAAATTATGGTGATTTAGACTGAAATTATTCTAAGCATAATCTCATGATTAGATGATTAATCAGTATTTTTGAAAAGATTATTAATGAAAGCATAAAAGGTAGGTGACCAGAGGTGGTATTCAGCAGGTTTTGACCAGTTCTGGAGAATCAGTAGTGGAAATTTTGAGTTCCACTTTCTCCAAAATTTCAGAGTTTCTCCAAAATTTTGGAGAATTGGCAAATACCACCTCTGACTGACCCCGCCCCCATCTATTCTCTGCCTCCTGAGTCCCAGTTGATTGTCTGGGTCTTCTTTTGTTGCACAGGAGAACGGAGCTGGAAAGCAGGTTAGTGGGGTGGGGAGGGAATGAGATTTTGCAGTATTCCTTCCCCTGCCATGCCCACAAACCACGCCCACCAAGCCACACCCACAAAACTGTTAGTAAAAAATATTGAATCCCACCACGGTAGGTGACCAAGAAAGAAACCTTTAGGAATAATATTTGAAGGTTAAAGTATCAAAGTAGCTATAGACTAAGGCAAGAACAATAAGAGCAAGACATTTGCTTAGCTTTGGCTTGGCTAAATTTAAAAGAATTCTGAAGCTCAGTCATTTGCTTTGTGATCCGCAAAGGGTTATATGCATAATAAAAAAATGTACCTGGGTAGCTTAGAGGCAAAGTTCACTTTAATTCAGGTGACAGATTAGCAAATATCTTATCTGCATACAACATAATGGCTTTGTTTGATCTTTGCATATTGCTGGGTACAAAGGGGAAACAGAAATATTTCATTTAAAGAAAGATTGATTAGCTTGCCTCTTTTGACTGATTATGTACCATCAAATTAGTGTTAATTCTCAGTGACCGCATAAGATGGATTTTTGCCAGGACAACCTGTCCCCAGCTTGATTCTTCTGACCTTCCAATAGTATACCTTTTGGTGCTGACAATCCTCTTTTTCTCTTTCCTCTTCACTTTCTCTGCATCATGAACCTCTCTAGAGACCAGTGGTGGGATTCAATTTTTTTTTACTACCAGTTCTGTGGGCATGACTTGGTGAGCGTGGCAGGGGGAGGATATTGTAAAATCTCCATTCCCTCCCCACCCTACTAACCTACTTTCCAGCTCTGTTCTTTTGTTGCAGAGCAACAAAAGAAGTTCCAGCCAATCAGCTGGGTCTCAGGAGGCAGAGAATAGATAGGGGTGGGGCTAGTCAGAGCTAGTATTTGCCGATTCTCCAAACTACTCAAAATTTCTGCTATTGGTTCTCCAGAACTGGTCAGAACCTGCTGAATACCACCTCTGCTAGAGACCTAGGTTTTCAAATAATGTGTCCAAAGTATGATAATTTGAGCCTGTTTCTCGGTGCTTCAAGATAATTTTGGACTGACTGATTTTCTCCATTATAGTCTAGCCCTAACTTGATTCTTCAGTTTTTCCAGTGGATACTAGTTGAGTCCATCCACCTGGTTGTCCTTTTGTTTCATTTCATGCTTCCTAGAATTAGAGCCTTCTCCAGAGAACTTGATCTTTATATAATGTATCTGAAGAAGATTTGAGCCTGGTCATTTGTGGCTTGAGTGAAAACTCTGGGTTGGTTTGTCTGATGGTCCAGGTTTGCTTTGCTTTCTTGGCTGTCCATAGTATCTTCAAAGAGTATTGACTCCAAAAGTGTCAATATTCTTCCTATCCTGCTTCTTGAAAGTCTAATATTCACTTCCATACAGCTTCACAGGAAAAGCCACTGCCTGCATGATTCTGATTCTATAAAGCTTTAGTAAGACCACACCTAGAGTACTGCATCCAGTTTTGGTTACCACATTATAAAAAAGATGTTGAGACTCTAAAAAAAGTACGGAGAAGAGCAACCAGGATGGTTAGGGGACTGGAGACTAAGGCTTATGAAGAATGGTTACAGGAACTGGGCTTGGCAAGTCTAGTGAAGAGAAAGACCAGGGGAGATATGATAGCAGTATTCCAATATTTGAGGGGCCGCCATAGGGAGGAAGGGGTCAATTTATTTTCTAAAGCACCTGTAGGCCAGACAAGGAATAATGGATGGAAACTGAAGGAGAGATTTAAGCTGGAAATAAGGAGAAACTTTCTGACAGTGAGAACAATCAATCAATGGAACAGCTTGCCCTTGGAAGTTGTGGGAGTGCCATCACTTGAGACCTTCAAGAAGAGATGGGACTGCCATTTGTCAGAAATGGTGTAGGATCTCCCAAATGGACTAGATGACCTATAAGGTCTCTTCCAACTCTCATTATCTGTATTATCTGATCTTTCTAGGTGCAGTATATATACACCCTGGCCTCTAAATACCTTTTCCAAGGTCTTCACTACTATTCTAGTCTGTGCTGTATTTCTTTACTACTGATTTCTTTACTGCTGACAGTAGATCCTAAAAGGCAGAAGCCTTTGTTAAATTCAAGATGATCTTTTGGGAGAAAAAAACAGCCTGGTGCTCATTATATCCTAGAAATAATGAAACAATAATCATATTTCATCTATTTCAAAATAGTATAAAGATTTGACAAAAAAAAATAGCAGAATTTCTGACATAACATATGTTACTTTGGTTGGTAACATAAATAAGTTCTGTAGAGTCCTGTATTTTATTATAAATTTACATTGTGATTCTTGGCTTAAAATGTTTTCATTGACACCAATAAAGACATCAAGATTAGAAAGTCAAATATATGGTGTTATATATGGAAATTTGCAATTCTATGCAACTGCAATCATACCTTAGCTAACTGTGAGTCACATTAACCTGTGAAGTGCAGTTGAGACTAGTTGTGATATTTTCTTCCTTTGGAAGCCTGGCAAAATGGCTCCAAGAGCAATGGTGACAATTCTACTCGTAGGCCTTTCACCTTAGCCACTGTTACACTGCAGTTGTAGATGTGAAGGAAAGGACAAGGTGGCACTGTACAAAGGGTTTTGTGATGTCATCAGTTAAAAAAAAAAGAATGGTAGAGATTACATTCTCCTTCCAGAAAGAACACAGAGATTAGTTTGGCGGCTGGCCAGAGAACTGTAAATTGCTGCAAGCAAGTTCTTCTTCCTGCCTCTTGTCCAGAAGAACAATAGAAGTAGCACCATGATTGTAGAAGAGAAACGAAGTTCATAATATTCCAGCCAGGGGTCAGTTATCTGAAACACATGCCAAGAAGTTAAATATGGAGTTGCTGCAATTTGACAATAACAATGTGGAGTTTTTTAATGGCATATTTAAGGAAATTCTATTGCATTGTTGTGGCTGTTTTCCTTTTCAATTTGTTGCCCTGAATATTAGGACAACTGGAGAGCCTTAGACTGGAATAACATATGAATCACACGCATGTGTTTCTGCTTTAATGCTCATATTATGATCAATGATATAGTATGTCCTGAATTACTATTAGTCTGTGATCAACATATTGGTCACATTTCATAATAGCCAGACAACAGAAAATCAGAATGGTGCTGTACAGATGAAATATATACCAATAGAGGAGAATATTGTAGCTTAGGGTTGAAATGAAGGGTCTTTAGTGCTCTCTGAGCTTGGTTCATTACCCAAACTAGGTAACATCATCAATACAATGAAGTAATGAAATATATGCACTATGGATGATCAGGGGCAGATTTAATTAATTGGGTAATCACTGGGTAAGGAGCTTGCTTTGTCTTGGGCCGGGCTGTCAAATTCTTGGCCTGCAGGCTGGATGCGTCACGTGCTGGCCACGCCCATATCTGATTTAGCAAAGGGGGGGAAGTCCTGATATGTCATGTGATGCTGCCATGATGACATGAGTTTGACTTGGGCTTCCAATGAACATGATTCTGCTTTTGCCTTTCAAACTATTGTACATCCTGCTGCTTCCCTTTGAACAGCTGTCCAAAAGCAACTCCCAATCACAGGTATTCATCTGAATGCATCATGTATTACACCCCTCTTAAATGTTTGCATCAAATTTAGTACCACGTAAGGATAGGTTTTGTAGACGGGGCTTGTGTGCATACAAGCCTATAAACGTGGGGGCAAAGACCGGTAGAAGTCTTCGATCAAAGTCAGGTTTCTTAAAAAGCCCCTAATGATGTATACTTCCTCTCACCATGAAAATAAACCAGGAAGTTGAAAGGTTTTGCATTTTGCATACAATGTATATTTATCATTGCTATCTACCCCAGTTACATTACTTGTAGAAACTTAAGCCTGTTATGAAAATGACAGCTCATGCACCAAAAAGAATTAAATAAAATTAAGAACATTTCAAGCTGCCTTCTGACAAAGCAGATATGAACTCATGTGGACATGTGGGGGTCTGCTGTAATATGAATGGAAAAGCACAGTTTCACAATAGAACAAGAATCACTTGTGAAAGTAAGCTGAACAGCGGCCTTTTTCTGATTAGGTGTACATATAACAAGCATCATCAAGAAGACAGGTACAGATTAGCTACACCACAGGTCCTATAAGAACATTCCTGTGTGCTTCTCCTTCTGCTTTTTTTTATCCATTCCCTATTTCCCCTTAGATCCCATCTGGCTTTGGGCCTTTTATTCCCATTGCCTTTTGAAAGTAGAAGCACATATTCCTTTCTTTCACTTTTTAAACATCTGTCTTTCATTAAGGACACTGTGGAAAACAAGCCATTGGTAATTAGCTTAACCAGATTCACAATCAGATTTGCTAATCTCAGTATTTTATGTATTCTATAAAATTGAATTCAGATGATTCAATGAGCTGTTCAGATTATTTTCATTTATGACTGAGTAATTGGAAGGATTTTTCTGGGAAAAGATATAGTCCATGAGCCAAGACCTGAATTTTCACATATTGGTACCACCCGAGGTGACTAATAATCTTAGGTGTTTTTGGCTTCTTTTATGTCTCTAGTTTATGTTTTGATGTGATAGCCCTTGTTAACTCGTAGCTTAATCGAGGTTATCACTCTTAGAATAGATGCACCCTATGTACACGGAAAGAAAGGGTGAACACATACTTTGACAATATTCTCTATTCTGAACATCACCACGTTTATGCTAATGACCAAATATACTATCCAAAATATCTCCAGAACCCTTTCATTGTTAGTATGCATGAACAGTCTAGTCATGGGCGTCCGGAGGGAGGGTGGGGGGCAAGGGGGGTCATTTGCCACCCACCCCCCCACGTGGAAAACATCAGCTTCATCTCTTCTTATCCTTGGCAGCTGTAGGTCTGGATGATGGAAGTCAGTGTCATGCTGACCTACCATGTTCCTCAGTTGCCTCAAGTATCTACTGCGGTACTCAGATGTCAGATAGTACCTTGCCACAGCTCCACCTTTCAGGCTGAAGCCCTTGGTGCCTCCTGGTGTCTGCGTGTCTTTGTTAACCGTCTCCTCAATTGTCTGGTCCACAGGTATCCGCCCAAATGGGTTCTGACTCCCAATCTGGACAGAAAAACCTCCCTGCATGAAGTGGGCATGCACTTCAGGGTGTTCTATTGGCAGTCGAGACATTTTGGCATAGTAGTAGGTCAAGAAGCGGGCATAGTTCACCTTGTCATAGGCAAAGCACCATGGGATCATCTGCCTGATTGCTGCCAGGTGAAGCATCCAGTTGCCCTCTCTGGATGCTCGGATCAGGCACAGCATGATCTCTGCCATGTCCAAGTAGGACATCCAGAATGCAGAGAGGTTATCTGCATTTCTGAGAGACTCCAGGTAGACTTTAAACAGCTTTATTGTGTGCACACATGACTCGTTATTAAGCAGGTCTTGCAGTGCAGCCTGAGAGACACCGTCGTGGAATCTGGCAATCTTCTTCAGGGTTTCATCAAGGTGGTGAATGTCTCTTGCATGGTGTTCCTCCAGCCATCGGAGGAATCCTTTCCAGGCAAGCCTCAATAGTGCTTCATAAACCAGCTTGTGACATCTTACTGCTCTGTTGTACTTGCGACCATCCATCACACCATTCACTGAGCCTTCTGCAATGACACCAGCTTCAACACAGAGATCCCTGAGCCCTGCATCTTGAAATCGCTTCCCTATGATGGAGAGCATATTGCAGATTGTGTGGAAGTCTCCCATCCTGACGACGATGCTGTTGAACTTGTCATGTTTCCATACTATCTCAACAGCCTTCGCATAAAGCGCCTGGTCAAAGACACAGACAATCTGGTTCAGCTGAAGGGCCTGCATGATGTGTAGGGTCCGCTCCAGCACTTCATTGACCGTGGACATGTCTGTTGCAGGAGCATTGATAGTGGGCAGGTAGCCCACAATGTCTTGGTTCACCGTGACATCATTGCGGACCATGATGTTGAACCCAGTCCAGCTGCTGACAGTCTGGTTCTCAGGGTCTGACAGTCGAGTCAGTAACCAGATAAAATTCTTCATCTTGGCTTCGTGGACCTCCTTCATGCTGTCAACATCTACAGTCTCGGTCTTTGGAGGCTGGGCTCGCTTACCAACATTGTAGGTTGGTAACATTGTTGGGGCTGGACTGATGCTCCTTTTCTTGGACTTGCTGACAGATGGGAAGAGATTCTGTGGCTTGGGGCCTGCAATCTTGGGCTGGACAGCAATGCCATTGACTCTGTGAGAAGTACCTTCTCCGCTGAGTGTCTCCTCAAGTCGGTCAATGTTATCCCATGCCAGGGTTGTGAACACACCTTGGCAGATGTCTGCTGGCAGTGGGATGTCTTCCTGTGCACGCTCCAGCTTCTGAATGCACAGTGCTGTATCGATCTCCTCAATCTGTGAATAAGAAATGCAGTGGCCCAGGCGATTGAGTGTGCGTACAAGTTCTGTATTGCCTGTCAAGGTCTTCACAGCAAATGACAAAAGTACGTGCTTGGATGGCTTTGTCTTGCCACATGTGACAGCAAATATCAGATCACTGGCAAGAGAAGTGGCAAGCCTTTGGACTCTGTCAGAAGGATCTGCACACTCACACTCTCCAGTGAGCACGGTATACAGGAATTCAGTGACAGATTCAGGAATGACATTCTGCTCTGTGTCAGGGGGCCATGTCTGGCTTACATCTTGCTTCTTAATCTGATTCCTCAGCTGCATTGCTGCTTTGGCTAGGACATCCCCAGAGTTGGCAGCCCTTGCTTCGTGGAGTTCTTTCCCTAGTCTGTAGGCATGCTTGACAAGCTCATCAAATGACAAGCTCTCTGGATATATGAGAAGCTTCCCTTTCTCATCAGAAACGAAGCAAAGCGATCCTCCTATCTCACTTTCAAGTTTACGACGGACATGTTTCTTGGTTGATGGTCTGATCTGAGAAATTCCGCGAGAGTGCATGGCTTTCTCAAGTCTAGCTGTCAGATCTGTCATAGGCAGCACCTCAGGGTTGAGAATGAGTTCATTCCTGATATATAGGAATAGCTCTTCGTAGGATTGTTTCTCGGCTTCCTCGTATACTGCCTGCTCAGACTGCTCCTGCTCATCGCATGCACCAGAACTGGTGGATGCCCCTTCCTTTGTATACACTTTGTAGCACGACTTGTGGTAGTGCCCCTCTGCGGCAACAAGGTCTCTGCTTAACAACGCGAGGATTCGCTGGTCCATTTTTTGGGTTGCTGCACTGCGGATTCTGTCATCTGCACGTAACTCAACACACTGGATGATAGGTTCCCTTGTCTGTCTTCCTTTCAGGTACTTGCTTGACTTGCAGCAGAAGATGCATGTCTTGTCATACACTCTTGATGTACTCGGTGCATCCCTAGATGATCTTCTGACACCATGGACACCAGTCTGTTCTTCTGCACTCGGCCTGTCTTTAGAAAGGATGGAGTCGAGAGTCTTCTTCATGGTAAAGATGCTGCGACATTTGCGATGATACTGGATCTGCGGTATTTGGCCTTCTTCCAAGTCTTTTGCAATGTCCAGAAGTGGAGCATGTTGTCTAATCTCTGCTGCTCTTAGCAGTGTCTTCCATGAGTCCAAGTCTTTTAGTAACACGAAGGTAGACGTGTCTTCACCAGAACAGTGAATAATGCAGCCTGGCCGCACTCCTTTCTTTGGCAATGCAGTGGCCTTGTCTCCACTTGAATCCATCATGTGGGCCTTAGTAGTTTGTCACAATATAACAGAGAACTGCAATTATTCAACAGTAGTCCGCATTGAGAAATTGAGTTCAAAACTCTTTGTAACGATGTTGGAAGAGAAAAAAAAAACATATTAGCAATTTACGAAATACATTTTAATTTGCTATGATGCTCTACATTTACCACAAAAAGTCTCTGCACATGATTTTAATAAATTATCAACATCAATTAGGTTTAATTCTAATGATTTACAGCTTCATTTCGCAAATATATGTGTTATCATGTGATATCACAAGGCCGCTATTCAGTCAAATTGATGGTTTCTTAAAAAACATACAAAGCTACATATCTGAAAAGGCTATCACATCTTAATGTACTTGGTATGGACCCATAAACATTTTAGTACCATTAAGATTTGGTCACCCAAGATGGTACCGATATCTGGCCTGGCCCATGGACTAATATTTCTCTACAGATTACCATAGTAATTCGGTAAATACTGTATGGGTTTGAAAATGTGTTTATTATAGTTATTCAGAACAGAACAGAAACGCACAAGAGGGAGAGGTAATTCTAATTCCTGGCCAATCAGCTTAGGTTTGAAGCTTGAATTAGAGGAGAGGTCATTAAGAAAAAAAAAGGTTGTTTTATTTCTCCTTGAAGAAGTAAAATACAGTGAAGACAAATCTGTATGATATTCATGTGAACAACTCTTGTAAGGACAATTAAAATTTGTACTGTATACACATCGTTTATTGATTCTATTGTGTGACATCATTAAGGCAATAAATTGTTGACTGAATGGTTCATATACCTTTCTTTCTGAAAATTATATGTAGACTTAAAAGACTCCATCATTCATAGTATAAATGAATACATACTGATTCCTGGGGAAAAATTGGTACTGGGGAATGATTGTATGGGACAGACTTAATGGACTGTGATAGAGAAAGATGCATTAGAAGTTAATGTCTCAGTTAGTTGTCAGGCTCCCCAATGTGAGCTCAGCAGCAATAATCCAGACACCCCATATAACAGGTTAAATAACAATTTTTTATTGCTCACTAGTATGATTCTTGTGTAAACACTTGATGGCTTTCTATCAACATGAGAGTGCAGTTCCTTCTTGTAACCTTTGCAGTTTAAACCTGGCATTTCTTTTTCCTGCCTTTCCCATTGCTTAATGGATATCTTGTTTTGCATTTCTCAGTCTTATGGTTAGGAGACACTTTGGTTGCAGACATAACCGGCTTTGCTAGCTCTCAACATAACTTCCCAATTATCTTTAATGGGATATTTCTCTCAGCCCCATTTTTAACTGTTCAGGGTTCACCCAACCTTTATTTAGCACAAAACAGTGCTGTTGCAAACTTTGCTATAATCCCTGCTCTCTCTTGAGTCATGTTGTCTGTTAAGTCCTGGGCATGGGCGCAAAGAACGGAGACGAGACATCGGACGTTGACTTCAACTCTTTATTTAACAACAAAGAAAGGAGCAAAATACCTGGGCAGCAGTAGCTCTTTTATAGAGCTTGCTGCCGTCAAACAACCAATGAACTGAGTCTATCGCTTTCACAAGCGTCCAATCAGGGGTTCCTGTTAACAGCCAATCAGACTGGCCAAACCTGACCAATCACGACTCGCTATTCACGGGCCAATGAGAATTGCAGGATTACAAGCCTGCTGTAAGACGAAGCTGTTTAGGGTTGTATCGCTGCATTGGTTTAATCCATAACATCCCTCCCCCCTTGGTTCCGTCTGAGGGGTGGGGTGACGTATTCTCGCAAATAGGCAGGCTACTTCACCTGTCTGCTTGACCTGTGCTGTTCCACCGGATTCTGTTCTGGTTCTAGCTCTGGCTCTGGCTCTGGTGGGCTGTCCGCTGGGCTGGATAGCAAAGACTGTGATTCCGGGTTGCCCTCGTCATCGCTGTCTTCCGGGTTCCCTGGATCCGCCTCCGTCGCGGTGCTGTCGCGTGGCGAGGCCGCTCCCTGGTTCAGTTCTCCCTCGGAAGGTGAGTATGCCCTGGGCTATTGGGTTTCGATTTCTTCTTCGTCCTCCTCCATGTTCCTTCCCCCCCCCCCCAGCTAGAGGTTCCGGCGCTAATCTGGAACGGAGTTGGTCTATGTGGCATTTCCACATTTTACCATCTGCCATTTGTAGGCGATAGGATCAGGGTCCTGTAAGTTGTGTTATTGTCACGGGGACCCACAATGGGTCGCCCGAGAAGTTTTTTGCAAACACAGGGTCCCCTTTCTGGAATGCCCGACACTTGCTGCTGGATTCCTGGGGGCGTGTAGTTTGGGTGGAGGCGATCAAGATGCGAGCGAAGTTGTCGGCCCATCAGGAGTTCTGCTGGGGTTTTGTTCATGGTGCTCTTTGGGGTTATGTGTTGGATAAAAAGCATTCGGTTTATTTTGTCGTCAATGTCGCGGTAGTCCATTTTGTGCAGGGTTTGTTTTACAAATTGAACCATTTGCTCAGCCCTACCATTGGCTGCAGGGTGAGCTGGCGATGTTAAAGCATGGCGGATGCCCCGATCTGCCAGGTATTGTTCGAATGGCAGGGCAGTGAATTGGGGGCCATTATCTGAGACGAGGACATCAGGAAGTCCGTGGGTAGCGAATAGTTTATTCAGTTTTTTAGTGACTGTGTCTGTGGTGGTGCTTTCCATTTTTTGGACTTCAAGCCAGTTTGAATAGGCATCCACCATTAAGAGGAAAGTGTGTCCTCTTGTGGGTCCCACAAAATCGATGTGGATACGGGACCAAGGACCTCAAGGCGTTTCTCACTGAGTTGGGGGAGTCTTTGGAGGAGCGGAGCGAGTCTCCTGGCATTTATTGCATTTTGCTACCCAAGTTTCTATTTGTCTATCTAAACCAGGCCACCATGCGTAACTCCTGGCCAGTGCCTTCATCCGCACGATGCCTGGATGTCCCTCGTGCAGCATTTTTAATACCCTATATTGTAACTTCTCTGGGACTATGACTCTGTCTCCCCATACTATGCAACCTTTCTGGGAGAACAGTTCTGTTTGATGATTCTTAAATGGCTTGAACGTATCATTGGTTGCACTGACCGGCCAACCGCGTTCTACCCAGCTGAGGACTCATGCCAAAACAGGGTCCTTTTTTGTCTCTAAGGCTATGTCTTGAGCGGTTAATGGCAGCAATTTGAGGGTTTCGATTTGTAGTACGGTTACGATTGGAGCAGGGTCCTCTATAATGTCTGGTAGTGGCGAGCGGCTCAAGGCGTCAGCATGGGGAATGGTTTTCCCCGGGCGATGTTTCAATCGGTAATCGTAGGCGGCTAAAAATTCTGACCAACGTGTCATTCTTGGTGATAATATATGAGGAGTTTGTTTGTTTCCCACCAAAATCCTAAGTAGTGGCTTGTGGTCTGTAATTATGGTAAAGGGTCTCCCATATACATATTCATGGAAGCGTTTAATGGCGGATACAATAGCGAGGGCCTTTTTATCAAGTTGACTATAGTTCCTTTCGGTTTTAGACAAAGTTCTCGAAAAGAACGCAATGGGTGCCTCATTTCTATTTGGTAGGACATGGCTTAAGATGGCTCCTACTCCAAATGGTGAGGCATCACAGGTAACTGTCAAAGGGAGAGTCTCGTTGTATTGCATTAATACACCATCGGAGGTTAAAAGGTCTTTTATCTCTTTGAACACTTTCTCTTCACGCTGTCCCCAAACCCAAGGAGCTTTTTTATCGAGAAGTCTATGTAGGGGTTCGGCTACGGTTGCCTTCTGGGGCAAGAAAATGTTATAAAAGTTAATGAGTCCCAGGAAGGCTTGAAGGTCGGTCTTATTCCTAGGTCTCGGGGCTTTTTTGACTGCGGTTAATATTTTTTCAGTGGGGTGGATTTCCTGTCTGTCGAGAAGGTATCCCAGGAACTCCACTCTCTCTGTACAAAGTTGACACTTGTCTCATTTTACCTTAAGACCCGCGTCTTTGAATTTCTGCAGGACTTTTCTGAGTCGTTGTACTAATAATTCTTTAGTGGGGGCAGCTATTAGGACATCGTCAAAATAAGGCATGATGCCTTTTATGCCTTGTAATAGTCTCTCCATTAAACTTTGGAAAATGCCCGGAGCCACGCTTACTCTGAATTGGAGTCTATTGCACTTAAAAGTGCCTCTATGTGTAACTATTGTCTGGGCTTCTGCAGTTGCTACGTCCACAGGGAGTTGCTGGTACGCCTGAGCTAAGTCCAATTTCGCAAATATTTTTCCGCCACCCAGGGAATGAAGAAGGTGTTGAACCACCAGTACTGGATAAGCGCTCTGTTGAAGAGCATGATTTAGGGTGACCCGATAGTCCCCGCAAATTCTAAACGAACCATCTGGCTTCATGGGCGTTACTATCGAGGTTTCCCAACGGGCGTGGTCAATCGTTCCAATACACCCTGGGCTATCAGTTTATCTAGCTGCTCGTCGACTTTAGGTTTTAAGGCAAAAGGTATTCAACGGGGCTTAAGCCGAATGGGAGCTACATCGGGGCTGCGATTAAACAATATAGGGGTCCCCTTGTACTTGCCTATTGTTCCTGTGAACACATCCTGGAATTCCTGGATGAGAGTCTCTTCCCAGTCGTCATTTCTGGTATGGTGTATGCCGGCTAGTTCAATTCCGAGTGGGGAGAACCACTATAACCCTAACAAGGGGGTCGGTCACGATCGATGACAGTCAGGGGAAGCGTTGCTGTGCGGTCCTTGAATGATACTTGGACGTTGCTGGAACCGACAACTGGGATTCTGTTTCCCTGATAGTCTTTCAGGATGATTCGCTGCATGCTGAGGTCCTGGTGGGAAATGGCAGGGATCAGTTGTTTGAGAGTTTTCCAGGATACCATCGACAGGGACGATCCCGAATCGACTTCCATCACACATGGTCGATTCTCAATAGTAACCTTTACGCATATCTTCCTTGCGTCGAACGATGAAGCGTGGCTGATGATAATGGTTTGGTGGGCCTCTTCTCGTCTCATTGAAAAGGCAGGTGCTTGGTTTCTGTAGTAGTAGTGGTTGTTCCATTGGTGGTTCAGACGGTCCTGGTTCTCAGGAGGCTTGCCTATCTCCCGACGGAGGTTGTTCTCCTTTCAGTTGGGACTGGACTCTCATCTGCTTCTGCAGACCTTCGCGATTGGCCTTTTTTTCCGCAGTTACGGCAGAGTGCGTCGAGGAATTTGCAGTCCGATCGTGGGTGGTTTGCACTGCAACCCGCACATTAGCGCGGATGTCTCTGGTTCCTTTGCTCTCGTTCCAAGTGGAGCCAGTTGACCTCCTCTTCATCACTGTCTGAGGATGACTCGAGGTCTTCGTGGTGGGTAGTGGTAGCGTGCTTCTCAGTGGCGAGTGGGACCTCGTCGGCGAGTAGGCGAAGCAGTGCGTTCGCTTGGCGCATTCGAGCGGCTGACTTCCTGGTTGCTTCTGCGGCAGTAGCATCGGCGATGACATCTGTAAGGCTGATGTCACCTTTCGCCATCAGTTTACTCTGCACGTGCAGTGCATTTAATCCCAGAACTATTCGGTCTCTTAGGGCTTCCTCTAAGTTTGCAAAACCACAAAGGCCTCCTAAGTTCCGGAGGTCAGCTACGAAATTACCAATGCTCTCGTCCTTCCATTGGTCCCTCTGGTAAAATTCGTGTCTTCGTATCAGTGTAGGTACTGCGGGTGCGTAATGGACCCTGAGGATTGGAGCAAGGGTGTTCCAATCCATGGTCTTCACTTCCGCCGGTTTTGCTAATGCTTTAGCCATTTTGAGTCAGGAACACCGCTCGTTTCTTGCCAGATGTAGCATCTTTTAAATTGTTGGTCTCCAGGAACATTTGGAAGCGGTCTATATACGAGTCCCAGTCTTCAGTTGCTGGGTTGAATGGAGCGGGTGGTATGGCGCCGCTAGTCATCTTGCCGTCTGTTGCCTGCGCTCTTTCGCCACGTGCTCTGTCTTTGTCCGATATGTTCTAGTCAGCTGTATCTTCTCCGCATCCCATCCTCGTCGCCAGTGTTAAGTCCTAGGCATGCGCGCAAAGAACAAAGACGAGACATCGGATGGTGACTTCAACTCTTTATTTAACAAGAAAGAACAGAGCAAAATACCTGGGCAGCAATAGCTCTTTTATAGAGCTTGCTGCCGTCAAACAACCAATGAACTGAGTCTATCGCTTTCACAAGCGTCCAATCAGGGGTTCCTGTTAACAGCCAATCAGACTGGCCAAACCTGACCAATCACGACTCGCTATTCACGGGCCAATGAGAATTGCAGGATTACAAGCCTGCTGTAAGACAAAGCTGTTTAGGGTTGTATCGCTGCATTGGTTTAATCCATAACATTGTCCTGATTTGTGACCACTATCAGATGCAAGCAAAATTATTAATTTTTCTCTTCTGGCTCTGCTGCCATCCCTCTCAAGTCATCACCCAGCCAGGAAAGAAATCCACCGAAACATGTACTGCAGTGCAAATAGGAGATTCTGATTTCAAGATTGCCTGCTTTTTGTACAATGGTGTATCTGTCTTTCCTCCTCCAAGATAAAATACTAAGAAATAAAGAAACAGATGGGAAAGAACTAGCCCAAAATAAGATCCAGAGAGGAGGGATGCAGACCCTGTCATTATTAGCTAGCAATTTGCTTGGTCCTGTAGAGTAAAGAAAAACTAAAAATGATGAGCAGCCAGCAGATATTCATTTGCTTCATGGTGAAGGAGGCAGAAGTGATTAAAATTGACAAATAGGGGGGAAATATAGCGTATGTTCAACATCCTCATTATTTTGGGAAGGAACACTGTAATGAGAAATGGGGAAATGGCATAGCTGGTGCTATTTTAGAATACTGTTAAAATGAATAAATGAAAACATACTTCCTCTTCTTCCACAAGTGAAATAGCTGAGATCTGCTTTGTTCTGCTCTGAAACCTGGAAAATTGCTATAGTTATGACCAAGTGACCAGTGGGTGTGTGGGGCCTACCAATCCTCTCAAGCACACCTGTGACTAAACCATTATGGTTACCTGACTTCACACATGTAGGCAAATGGGTGATGAAATATAATAACTATTAGAAGGCTGAGTTTGAACAGTGTCAAATTAAAGAAGAAGGTACTTTAAAAACTGGTACTGCTAATGACATTTGAAGGCTGTCTCATCCAGGGGCTGAAACTTCAATAAGTTTAAAGTCCTGGCTAAGAGGAGAAAATGGTGCTGTCAGTGAATTATGCCATAAGGACAGGCCCTAAACTACAGAAAAGAATTGCTTTCTCCTGAAATGTCATCTATCATTTCCATATCTGCTTCTCTGTGGGGTTGTGCTACTTTCACAAAATGTGTTCCCATTTCTGTCCACAAGGGCCTGTCATGAACAGAATATCACATCTCCCCCCCTCCCCAAGATATCTGCAAGTAATTCTAGGTACACAGATCACTCAAGGCAACATTGAGAATGCTATGACTGTCATTCTCCATAAATTATTCCCAGAGATTGGTTCTATTTAACAAGTGCTGCAGTTCTCAGTTAGAGTTATTGTTCTGAAATCTGTAGGCAATATATTCAGCCTTGGTTTGCCTCAGGGGTCTATCTAGCATACAGATTAGAAGCTGTCCTAAATTCTTGTCTCATAGTCCTTCAGTTGAACATTTGTGTTACTAGGGATACTATGATAATGGATTCTGGAATGCAAGAGCAGATAGACACCTTCCCCACCTCCCTCCCTCCCTCCCTCTCTCCTTCTCCCTCTCCCCCCATTCTCTCTCAAACACACTGCACCACAAACTCTGAATTCCTGAACATTCTGAGAAGTTGCTGTGTTTCTATTTCCAGAGAACAAATCACAACAAAACAGATCATCTTGCTTATATGAACACATCACACAAACTTAATTTATAGGGACAAAGAGCTGACCGTTGTGGTCTCTTGTTTTTGTCTACATTGCAGCAAATATGCAACTGGATCCCCAACTGGATGGAGTGACTAGAGAAGAGAGTGTGGGAATAACCAAGTAATAGTTACTGCAGTTAGATTCTCATACTTTTAATCATGTGTATAAGAAATGCTTTTCAGAGGAGGAAGCTAATGCAATATTTTGAAATAGTATACCCCTCCAGCCTAATTTAATAATGGGAAATCATGTGTTTCCTGTTTCAGGAGTTACTCATAGTAAGGCTTGGGTTTATCACTGATCTTCATCTCTTGCACTTTTCATAGAGGAAGGATAAACCCTGCCCTTCAAATAATCTATTTCCCAAGGCAATCTACTTGGAGGAAGGGGGAAAATCTGGGTGTTGTTTTTTGTTTCAATTTGAATTCATGAATACAAACCTGGACCACACCAATGTTTCAGCAAGCAAATCACAGTTGTCCAAAACTGGACTTCACAAGAATCAATAATGATTTTAAAAATGAAAATTTCTATACTTCTTGGAAGAAAGAATGGAGGAATGGTTACATAAACCGAAAGTTCACTGCATCCTATTCCAGAGCATCATGGTGGAAAACAAGTGTCATCCAGAGGTTCCTGGCCACAGTTCCCATCTTCTCCTGCTGAGCTGCTGCTGAGAAGTGATGATGGGAACTAGAATTTAATAGTTCTCTAGTCTATAGGTAATGATAGAGCTGGAAGTGATGGCTTTCCAGATATTTAAATGCTCAATGGCTATGGACACCAAACAGCTAAGGGATTTCCAAAACAAACCTTTTGAAAAGATTAAATTTTTTAAATCCTGCACCGATTAACAGCAAAGTACTAAAAGCTCCAGTGAAAGAAAGAGATGGATGGGATTGATTTTTTCTTTCTTTTCCCACAATTTATTATCATGCCTTTAAAAGGGCTTTTAATGTAAGAATCATTGTAATAAGTGGTGAAGTCGAATGCATTGGCAGCATGAGGTTTTAGCATATAAAAATGCGTTTGGTGTTTCTGCTTCATTAAATTTTTACTTCGAGAAATTAAATATGTGGCACACACTTAATCGGATGACACAGCTGGCACCCATATTTTGTACCATTACATTGGAATGAAAGATGACAGTTTTGGAGTGGCTTCATTTCTCTGGTCTTTTTTTAGCTCCTTAATAATATTATTTTTATAGAATAGCTTAAAGAATAGAATAGAATAAATGAGTTGGAAGGGACCTTGGAGATCTTCTAGTCCAACCCCCTGGACTCTTAAGATATGAACCATGAATTCAAGTAAGGTGTAAAGCAAAGCAGACAACTGAACCTTTAAGCCATTGTCAAAGTACTATGTTTCTTGTTTTTTTTCATACACTTCATTGCAGTAATACCAAGAGAGCAGCCACCCACGGTGGTAATCATAACAATACAGGTAGTCCTCGACTTACAACACTTTATTAGTGACTGTTGAAAGTTACAACAGCATGGAATAATGTGACTTATGACTGCTTTCCACAGTTTAGACCTCTGCAGCGTCCCCCTGGTCATGTGATCAAAATTCAAACGCTTGGCAACTGGATCGTATTTATGACTGTTGCTGTTTCCTAAGGTCATGTGATCCCCTTTTGCGACCTTTTGATGAGCAAAATCAATGGGGATGCCAGATTCCCTCCACAAATGGGTTACTACCTTATCAACTGCAGCCAGAAAGGTCATAAAATGGGGCAAAACTCACTGAACAAACGTCTCATTTAACAACAGAAATTTTGGGCTCAATTGTGGTTGTAAGTGGAGGACACCCATGTTAAAAGAATGAATTGCTGAATAAGAGCAAGCTCTTTCTAATCTACTTTTCTCTTTTCAAAGTGGCTATCCAGATGCACCTGAGAAAGCCACAATGAGTATATGAGTACTCCACCTTGGGTTTTTAATAGAACTAATAGAGACATGCTGCCTCTAACGTAAAAGCAACTTACATTAAAAAGCATTAATAGTAGAGAACTGCATCAGAATCTGCCAGATCCTAACTCTTGACTAACTCTTGGCAATATCACAATAAGGGCAGAAGAAGGAAGAGAAGGCTTCCTATAAACATAGGCATTGGTCTTGTTTGTATAATTCAGTCAAATCTCTTTATTGATAATTCTGGAAACATGCTGTCACTTGGAGGATATAGGATCTCATCCAGTTTCATTAGGAAGTGCCTTCGTGTTCCTTGAACCTCTGTTCCAAGAAAGTCCTGCCAGGGCTTCATTATATGACTTGACCATTATATGGGTTGACCATCGTTCATATGGCAAGCAATGGTTGGGAGGGTTCTGGGCTCCCAGGCATTGGTATAGATTTTTATTGCTATATAATTTTTCTTGGAGGATCAACTGGATGTAATTTGAAAACTGCTTCATTTTTTATTAAACAATGGTGTTTGCATAAGATATTTACCATACTATTAACCCAGTTCAGGCTATTCTTTCCACCACACTATATTAAAGCCCAGGGAGAGGAATCCTCAGAGTGAGGGCCAGTGCATTTGTAAAATATGTTTATTTAATTATTAAATAAATCTATATGGCCACCAAACTCACACGTGGCGACTCCGGCCTGTATACAGAAATGAAAAAACACAAATCTAAAATCCCAAAATGCACCCCCCCCCAGTTGTGTTACAGGTTATTTATTTGCAAGATTTATAAACTTCTTTCCTTCAGGGGTTCAAGGGAATATACAAAGCACTTTCATCTCAGATTTGGTCATTGTGCAACACAACTCTATGAAATTGTTTTGTATGAAAGGTTAGTGACTTCGTTTGCTTTCACAATGGAAGTAGACTTTAACCTGGATCTCACCAGTCTTAGACCAACCTTTTAGACTATACTGGTTTTCAGTGTTTCTCACCAGAGATCTGTCTGATCTCTTCTTCACCTTTGGTCTAGTCATGTCTCATTCTCAGTTTTATCTTCTTCCTTGGCAGAAACTGGGTCTGTCGACAAATGTATTCCAATGGTTCAGAAATCAGAAATGCTTGCAAGAGAAAACAAGCACATTTTTTCCCCAAGTTTGCCTTAATTCTTGCTCTTTCCCACTACCTGTGGTCAACTTGAATTTGTGCAGGTATAAAGTCAAGCCAGTGGTGGTATTTAAATATTTTACTACCAGTTCTGTGGGTGTGGCTTGGTGGGCGTGGCATGGCTTGATGTGTGTGGTGTGACTTATTGAGCGTGGCTTGTTGGGTGTGGCAGGGGAAGGATACTGAAAAATCTCCATTTCCACCCCATTCTGGGGAAGGATAGTATAATAAAATCCCCATTCTCTCCTCACCCCACTAACCTGCTTTCCAGCTCCATTCTCCTGTGCAGGGCAACCAAAGAAGACCCAGTCGATCAGCTGGGATGCGGGAAGCAGAGAATAGATGAGGGAGGGGCCAGTTAGGGGTGGTATTTGCCAGTTCTCCGAACTACTCAAAATTTCTGCTACTAGTTCTCCAGAACCTGTCAGAACTGGCTGAATACCACCTCTAAGTCAACACAGATGGTATCCACAGCTGCAACCTGATGTGTAATTGTTACTGTTATTTGATGAATAGTGCTTCTGACTGCTTGGATATCATCTCTCTGGAGACAGATTCACCTTCACTGGTGTTGGGATTGCATAATGCTGAGCCTCAAGGCCAGGGCTGTCAAACTCCCAGCCCACAGGCCAGATGCATCACGTGCTGGCTACACCCACACCCGGTTTAGCAAAGAAGAGGAAAGTCCTGATACGCCCCATGCCATTACTGTGACGGTGTGAATTTGACACCCGTGGTCTAGGTCCTAGAGTCTAGCAGATGGGCTTGGGTTTCCTGGCTCCAGATGGTAAAAGGGATCTATTCTCCTGTGTCTCAAGGATCAGTGACCCGTATCATTCTATTGTGACGAGCATGACATAAAACCTTCTCCTTACTTCTTAATTCATTATATTTAGGGAAGTTTTTAAAAAACATATTTTCTTCCTAACCATTGCATGGGTCATTTTTTGACAGCAGGATTTGGGATGCCAAAATAACTTTAACAGCTCTCTCTCTCTCTCTCTCTTTGTGTGCATGTGTGTGCTTGTTTGTTTGGCAGAGTATTTCTTCTGACAATAAACATTCCATGTAGCCATGCTGTGTAGTGCTGACCTTATTGAAGCCTGTAGAAAACTCTCATTATATGGAACAGAATTGCAGAAGCCTTAATTAATTTTGGCCTTCACAATTCCCTATTTAGCTTGCATTGCCACACTGAATGGCTCTTTGCTTCCTAGAATCACTTGAGAGGGAGAAAGTAGGATGGGTAAAAGGGGAAGGATTACAAAGGATAATTCTGCTTAATATTGGCAGCATAAAGGGAGCCAATACGTCCACTCTGTAGTTCCTGCTTGCCTTCCAGCCTGAGAGTGACCTTTTGAATATAGCCTTCCAAACATTGAACACAAAATATCTTATAGAAGCACACAGATAAATTGCATGAAATCAGATGGTATTAAATGTAAATCCCTTCATCCATAGTATGCTTTGAAAAAACTCCTTGGGATCTTTAATTTATTTTTTGTAGAAGTTAAATATCTAAGACAGGTAAGCCTATCATATTATTTTATTTTTTATCATTTTCACTTTTTTTCTCAGATTTTTAGTCTCATTTCTGCATTTGTATGAAAATATGTAAACACTATGCTTAAAACTCTGTACACATCTTTTATGAATTTCTCCTAAATGATATATTTTTATAGCCAGTATTAATACACTTTGCACTGATATTTATAAAATATAAAAAAAATTATTTTCACACATGCACACACAAATATATATTCAAGAGAAAAATGCATGCTCTGTGTATTGTGTGGGTCTATAGAGACATTTTTCTCTTGACAAATTCAACCAGAAATTTAGAGGAGTATAAATTTTGAAAAATAAGTACATTTGAAAAAATAACTTTTGGAAAACCAAATTAAGCTATGAAATAAATGTCTCTTGACCCTGCTTTAAATGGAAAAGTCTAACAGTCAAACGCCAACCATCTTATTCGCTATGCTGCGTCAACAGCTTGTTCCTATTTATTGCCCTTAGTCGCACCAGTTTAGTTAGGGAAAAGAGACATTAACATGATTTACTAAAACTCTACTCCATCTTTCACAAGGGAACTTGGTGAAAATTAGTATGAATTTAAGTAACAATCCAAAATAGCAGTAAATACAAGGATTATGAGTTTAGAACCAGAGCCACAATGTTGTAATCAATAACAGAAGAAGGAAAAAGGAATTAAGGCAGATGATGTGAAATAGGAGCTGTCAAAAGGATTAGTTTCAGGTAGGGTTTACTGTCCTGTATGTGCTCCTAGAGAGCAAAAAGAACCTCTGAAATTCTGTAATAAATTAGCCATTCATATTGTTTTTGACCACATCTTCTATCATTCTTAAACACTGGTCATGCTGATTGAAATGGGATTTGAAGAAACCGTGATTCAAAATCGAGAGGGCACTTTGCCCTAAAAAGTCACTTTTGGAAATTAGATAACACTGAGCTGGATAGACTAAATGAAAGGGACATGGAACAAAGCCTCTGCTGACAATGCATTGGTAATGGTTGTGGAAGAGGGAAGATGGTTCTTAAAAATAGTTCAGTTCCACAATCATAAAGTCTTTATATATAGTAATAATCGATACGTTGAATTATGCCTAGAAGTACACCAGAAAAAAGCAACTCTGCGAACTGAGCCTCTCAGTAGAAGACAGGCAGTTAAAAGTAATGAAGAAAGTGGCTATGTTTGGGGACATGTTGTGCTGAAGGTGCAAGTAACCAATAAGGTTGTGATTAGTCTCAATTACTTCACCTATTACTATTCCACTGAGAATATCAGTCATACTCTGTCAATCGATTCCATCTTAGTTTTAACCAGAAATCTTTTAAACTGGATCTGAGAGGACTAGATCTGGAATTTTGTCCTATCCTTCAATCCAAAATTTGACAATTAATCTAAAATAACAATCTCTGAATTATTTTCCAAATGGGTTCACCTATATAAGTCTATTGTTGCAAATGTAGGCATTAATGTACATTGCATTGATGTAAAATATGTGCACTTTGTTTTTTGATTGGTTGATTGCATTTATATACTGCCTTCCTGTGACCTCTGCTGATCTTCTGTAAATACTTGGTATGTAGCAATCAACGCCAGTCTTGTGTTATGGTAAAGGTGGTTAGAAATGATGATGAATTCTAGTCTCGGCTTAGGCATGAAATCAGCTTAGTAACCTTGGCCCAGCCACTTTCTCTAAACCCTAGGAAGGTAGTAATAACAAACCATTTCTGAAAAACCCTGCCAAGAAAACTGCAGGGGCTTGCCCAGGCAGTTTATCAGAACCAGGCATGATTGAAAGGAACATTTCAATTTTTCTTGCTTCTTTTTTTTACCAAGGAGCTGAACAGTATTATTCTGCATGAACTCAGTTCATCCTCGCCAAGGAATAAAAGGCCTGATTCATACAGTGATTCAGATCTCCCCTTCTGACCAAAGCTATTTCAAATATCAATTCAGTACCTCCTGACATGAGTGGGAAGATTTGACTGAAAATCTAATTCATGATGCACGCAAGCAAAGAAAAAAGCATATCTGCTTGCATTGAAAAATGCAGGCAAAGCAATATGGATGCAGTTGGAGAAAGACTAATTGTAGATTCCATCTAAGGCTTTGTTTTCAGACTATTTGATCTGCAACACAGACACTGTAGGATTGATTAGTTTCTCTCTGGGGTTAGAGAGGCATCTGATTTCAGAGAGAGGAATTCGGCATCAGTTTCAGAGGTGGTATTCAGCAGGTTCTGACCAGATCTGGAGAACCGGTAGTGGAAATTTTGAGTAGTTTGGAGAACTGGCAAATACCACCTCTGACTGGAGATTTTACAGTATCCTTCCCTAGCCATATCCACCAGGCCACGCCCAAAGAACCGGTAGTAAAAAAATTGAATCCCACCACTGATGAGTTTATACCCCCAGTTTGTTTCCATTGACAACGGTTTCCAAATTCAGAAAATTTCAACCTTGGAAAGCTCCAAGGAAGAATAGGATCTGGACCAAGCAGAGGTGAAATGGGAACAGTTTTCAGACCAATGAATCTGGATGATAGCAGGATACAAATGTGAAAAATAAATAAAAGCTCTTCCAGATGCCCATTATATCCCCTTCCAGGGATGAGGAATGTTGGACCACATGTATCACTGGCCTAATAAATAAATTCCTTTCTACTTTGAGCCATGGGAAAGATATTCTTGTTTGTTTAAAAATACAAGTGAATTTTTATTCAAAAAAAACAAGACAGTCTTTCAAAACGCAAATATGAATGATCTGGCAAGGAAGGCATCCTTGTGTGTGCCTTGGACTACACTGCAAACATATGTAACAGCCAGGAAGAAATGGGATTTCACAACAAAACATCTAAGAGGCTTCCACAATGAACAGAAAAGCCACTGTCTATTTCCAATGTAATATCCTTTTCTTGACGTAACTATGACTTTGACTTAAACTGGCCAGCTTGCTAAGTAGGAATCATCTTCCTGTTTTATTATATTCTTTTTCTTTAGTTGCTTGCCTTATTGTCTTCATAGCCTTTGCTAACATGCTGTCTGTTGTGAATTAATAAAAGTGCTTGAACAAAGATTGTTGAAACCTTAAAGTAAAGTGCAGGGTTCTGGCCCTGCACTTCTGATTGGCCGATAATAGCGATATTGGATTGGTCCGTTCAGGAGAATCTGATTGGCTATTAACGAGCCTTTCTCATTGGTTAAAAGAGCTAACATTCCTGTGTTTTCATTGGCTAAATACCCAAGAGGGGCTGTTGTGGCCGTTTGTAGAGCTGTTGCACCATGTTAAATAAAGAGTTGAAGTTCACTGTTCATCGACTCCTCTCCACTTCTTGCGCCACGCACAGAACTTAACACTGGCGACAAGGATGGGATGTGAAGACGTCAGAGCTGACTGAACACTACAGAGCGATAACTGAGCAGGTGGCTAAAACGCACCAACAACGGAACCATGTCCGGCAGCATCATACCACCCGCTCCATTCAACCCGCACAAGAAGACTGGGACTCATATATGGATCGCTTCCAGATGTTTCTGGAAACCAACAATTTGAAGGATGCCACTACCGGAAAGAAATGGGCGGTATTCCTAACTCATTGTGGACTGACCGTATTCAAGTTGGCCAAGGCACTAGTGAAAATGGCAGAAGTGAAGTCCATGGACTGGGACGTCCTCGAACCCCTGCTAAGGGCCCACTATGCACTGACCATACCAGTGCTCGTTAAAAGGCATGAATTTTACCAGAGAGATCAGCGGAAGGGCGAAAATGTTGCAGATTTCATAGCTGATCTCCGGAATCTGGGAGGCCTATGCGGGTTTGCCGACCTCGAAGAAGCCCTGAGAGACCGAATAGTTCTGGGATTAGATGCACCAGGCGTGCAGAATAAGCTGATGGCGAAAGGCGACATTAGCATTATAGATGCCATCGCTGATGCTACTGCAGCAGAAGCAACCAGGAAGTCGGCTGCCTGAATGCGCCGCACCCACGCTCCACTTTGCCAACTCACCAGTGAAGTTTCACCTCACTTAGAAGAACAGGCAACAACAGCCCACCACGAGGACCTTGAATCGTCATCGGAAAGGGATGAAGAAGAGATCAACCGCTCCGGTCTGAATGAGACCAACGCCAGAGATCGCAGTACCAATGCGCTGGTTGTGGGGCAAATCACCCCCGATCTGACTGCAAATTCCTCAACGCGCTCAGCCATATGTGCGGGAAAAGAGGCCACATCGGATGGGTCTGTAGAAGCAAACAAGGACCCAGCCAGCCCCCAAGGGGGGCTAACTATCGGCAATCCACAGGAAGCCATCCTGCAAAGCGAGAACCCTTGAACCACCAATGGAACAACCACTCCTACAGAAACAAACCCCTAAACCACTCAACGAAGCGAGAAGAGGCGCACCAAACTATTACGATTGGTCACGCCTCATCACTGGACGCCAAGAAGATCCGGGTGAAGGTGGCCATCGAAAACCAGCCTTGTATGATGGAAGTCGATTCAGGATTGTCCCTCTCGATGGTTTCCTGGAAGACCCTCAAGCAACTCATCCCTACTGTCCAGCGACAAGACCTCCGATTCCAAAGAATCATACTCAAAGATTATCAGGGAAATCGAATTCCAGTCGTTGGATCCAGCCAAGTCCGTGTCTCATTTAAAAATCGTACCGCATCTCTACCCTTGACTGTGGTCAACAGGGATCGGCCTAGCTTGTTAGGCCTCCAATGGTTCGCTCCACTTGGAATTGAAGTAGCCGGCATTCACCAAACCAGCAGCAACGACTGGGAGGAGGCTCTTGTCCAGGAATTCCAGGATGTCTTTGCAGATAAACTTGGCGAGTACAAGGGGACCCCGATATCATTTAACCTCAACCCCGAAATAGCTCCCATCTGCCTTAAGCCTCGTCGAGTTCCATTTGCCCTTAAACCAAAGATTGACGAGCAGCTTGATAAATTAATAGCCCAGGGGGTGTTAGAACCAACCGACCATTCCCCCTGGGAAACCCCGATCGTGACACCCATCAAGCCGGATGGATCGTTAAGAATTTGTGGGGACTACCAAGCCACCCTGAATCACGCCCTGCAGCAAAACGCTTACCCGGTACCGGTGGTGCAACACCTTCTCCATTCCCTGGGGGGCGGAAAAGTCTTCGCTAAACTAGATCTAGCCCAAGCATACCAACAACTGCCTGTAGACAGAAAAAACAGCAGAAGCCCAAGTGATCGTTATGCACCAAGGTGCTTTTCAATGTAACCAACTCCAATTTGGAGTAAGCGTGGCCCCGGGAATCTTTCAAAGTTTGATGGAAAGACTATTACAAGGGATAAAAGGCGTTGTCCCCTATTTTGATGACATTTTAATTGCTGCTCCAACTCAAAAAATACTAAGGGAGCGCCTGGGGTTGGTTCTTCAGAGATTTAAAGACTCGGGGCTCAAAGTTAAAAAAAATAAGTGTCAACTATGTACGGATCGAGTAGAATTTTTAGGATATTTAATAGATAAACAAGGCATTCACCCCACCGATAGCAAACTTAGGGCAATCAAAAACGCCCCAAAACCCCACAACAAGGCTGATCTCCAAGCTTTCCTAGGCCTTATCAATTTTTATAACATCTTTCTGCCTCACAAAGCAACCGTAGCCGAACTCCTACATCGTTTATTGGACAAAAAAGCACCCTGGGCTTGGGGGCACCGAGAGGAGCATGCGTTTCGACAAGTAAAAAACCTATTGGCCTCCGATGCTGTTTTGATGCAGTACAATGAGACTTTGCCTTTAATGGTTACATGTGATGCATCACCATTCGGAGTGGACGCCATTTTGAGCCACATTTTACCAAACAGAAGTGAAGCCCCTGTTGCCTATTTTTCAAAAACGCTATCAAAAGCAGAACGCAATTACAGTCAAATCGATAAGAAAGCTCTTGCTATTGTATCTGCTGTTAAACGATTTCATGAATATATTTATGGGCGAGCTTTCACTATAATAACTGACCACAAAGCTTTACTGGGAATAATAGCGGGAGATAAACCAACCCCTTATATATCATCTCCCAGAATGACTCACTGGTCAGAATTCTTGGCTGCCTATAATTATAAGTTGCAACACCGCCCGGGGAAAGCCATTCCCCATGCTGATGCATTGAGCTGTGCATCATTTCCAGAAACCATTGACGATCCTGCTCCAACCATCACAACACTGCAGATCGAGACTCTCCAAAAACTGCTGTTGACAGTTCGCGATATCGCGATTGAAACTAAACGCGATCCCATTTTAGCATGTGTCCTCAGCTGGGTAGAGCGTGGATGGCCATTGGACCAAATCCCTGACAACTACGTTCCCTTCAAAAGTCGACAGATGGAACTGTTTTCCCAGAAAGTCTGCATCATTTGGGGCGATAGACTCGTTGTCCCAGAGCGGTTACAGCGAGCGGTACTGAGAACCTTTCACGATGGCCACCCCGGCATCGTGTGCATGAAAGCACTCTCACGAAGCTATGCGTGGTGGCCAGGCATAGACAAGCAGATCGAAGCCTGGGTAAAGACTTGTTCCAAATGCCAGGAAGTCAGCAATGCCCCGCCAAAAGCAACCCCCACAGAATGGGAAACACCCAGGGGACCATGGTCCCGTATTCATCTGGACTTTGCGGGACCTACGAATGGACACACATTTTTATTAACAGTGGATGTCTACTCGAACTGGCTCGAAATCCATGAGATGAAAAATACAACAACCGAATCAGTCATCAGGAAATTGGACAGATTATTTGCAACACACGGACTACCGGACGTTCTGGTATCCGACAACGGGCCCCAGTTTACCGCGCTTTCTTTTGAACAGTATCTGGTGGACCGCGGTATTCGCCATGTGCTAACTTCACCGGTGCATCCTGCGGCCAATGGAAGGGCCGAGCGCATGGTATAATTCGTCAAAAGAACTCTACATAAAATGGACTATGGCGATATCGAAGACAAGATTAACCGGATACTCCTTTTGCAGCACATCACTCCACACAGCATCACCAACAAAACTCCCGCTGAGTTATTGATGGGACGAAAACTCCGCTCCCACCTCGACCGACTGCACCCATCGTACGAATCTGAAAAACCACACGGATCCAGTGGGAAATGCCGTAATTTCCAGGTAAGTGACTTGGTTTTCGTGAGAAACTTTTATGGCGACCCATTGTGGGTTGAGGCAACTGTAATCCAAGTAACCGGACCCAGATCGTACTGAGTGAAATGTCGCGATGATAGAATATGGAAGCGCCATATTGACCAGCTGCGTTCAAGGCTGCAGTCTGGGGTCTGTGATTCCGGTGATTTCCAAACTGAGGGAGGAGGAGACACTGAGGAGGCTGAGTTTGAAACGGCGGAAAGCACAAGCAGAAGAAATGACCGCTCAGACACAACATGTGAAGAAGGATCGGGGACAGGAGTAAACTCGCCTCAAAGGGATACCGAGGACATTAGTGGTAATGGAAGTTTAGATACAGAACCAGAGGCACCCTGTTCACCAGATAAAGTCCGACCCAACAAGACTCTAGACAAATACCGGGAGGACAACGTAAATCAAATAGACAATCAAAACAACCTGCCTACCTCAAAGACTACGTTACCGGACCCCTTAAACGGAACCCGGGGGGAAGGGGTGTTGTGAATTAATAAAAGTGCTTGAATAAAGATTGTTGAAACCTTAAAGTAAAGTGCAGGGTTCTGGCCCTGCACTTCTGATTGGCCGATAATAGCGATATTGGATTGGTCCATTCAGGAGAATCTGATTGGCTATTAACGAGCCTTTCTCATTGGTTAAAAGAGCTAACGTTCCTGTGTTTTCATTGGCTAAATACCCAAGAGCTTGCCTATATAAAGGGGGCTGTTGTGGCCGTTTGCAGAGCTGTTGCACCATGTTAAATAAAGAGTTGAAGTTCATTGTTCCTCGACTCGTCTCCACTTCTTGCACCACGCACAGAACTTAACACTGTCTAGGGGACAAGAAATGGACAGAGGCTGTGGGAGCTGTAGATTTAGCCACCTGTTAGACCCTATCTTTCCTGACCAGTCAGGGCTTCACAAAAGACAATATGTGCTTGGGTCTAGGCAATGATAGATTCATTTTGGGGTGAGGCAATAGTCTATCCATTCATCAATAAAACATCATTGGACCAAAGAGTACTGGACAATTTTAATCCAATCTCCAATTTTAGATTTAAAAACCATCAAACTCTAACCTAAATCCACAACAACCTATATTGTATAGTCCCATAGATTTCAAAATCAACATTTTATTTCTTTCAGTTTCCTGTGAAAAGTGATTTCCATGTAGAAACAAAATTAGTCAAAGCCTTTTCATTAACCAAAGGTGTCAATTTTGCCATCTTTGCCAAGGTAACTGTTGTCTACTTGAATTAAGATTCTAGACCCACTTTAGTGGCTGAAAGTTTGTCCTTGAAACTTACAAAACTTCAGATTTGAATAAGCTCGCATTTCATACATAAGAAAACATATGTTTATTTCTGTTAAATTTTGCAAAGGGTCTGCAGTACTTTTCTGGGCCAGTAAACAATTGAAATCTCCCTCCACCCAAAATAGGTGCAAATATTCGTTATTCCTAGATAAGTTAGGGCAACCAGATCTTAGCTACAGAAATCTGAATGACCTCCACACGCTATAAATCTATACTGATATCTAGGGAATATCTGGATTTTTCAACCTAGATCAGATAACCCTAATTATATATTATATTTAGTTGAGGAACATATTTCTATAGGATATACTAGGCTATTTTATGGAGTTTTTCAAGAGTTGAAATAATTTAGTCAAAGTTCAGCACCTGAAGTTACATTTATTACTAAGAGAACATGCCTAACTCTCAATTGCAAATGAACTGGACTTAAACGTTGAGTTGCAGATGGCTCATGCCTGGGGATTTTACATAACCAATTGCATTGCTCATTTCAGCTCTTAAACTATGCCACGTTTACAGTTTCAGAAAAAGATTCCACAAAGTATGCCAGATATGCTAGAACAGATTGTCCTGAGTAGAAGGTCTAATCCTCATGGGAAAAAGCAGTGATTTTTTACAAATATTAGAGCCTCACTTTTTGTCTTTCCTTTTGATTTTGAACAAAGAAACTTGCCTCTGCATCTTAATCCTGCAAAGGGTAGCATTTTCCACGCTGCAAGCCAAATAATAGTGTGAAATATCATTGGCAGAGCTCTGTAAATGCACTGGAGAAGCATAGGAAGAGTCAGAGTCAAAATGCTTTCCTAAATCCATTTGACACAAGAAGGGCATTCAAATATAACTTTGGACAAAGGATGGCTGCTTAGCAACCAAGTCTATGCAGCCTCCTTTGATCACAGAGGAGGATTTACATTTTAATTAATTAATTTGAAAATGAGTGATTCAACTCCCCCTGTGCTGGTTTAATTTTGGATTGGATGGTGGAGAAATCCTACATGTCCTTATTATTTCCTCTGGCTACAACCACAGAATTTAAGAGTCCAAATGAATCTACCAAATGAATTTACATGAACAGTCCCATTAAATCCCTGCATATGTCCAATATTTTTGCAGTCTTTAGCAAACAACAGTATGCCTACTAGCATTTCTATCCCACCCCCTTCTACTTATTCCACTTACTCAATCCTTTACATGAAATATTATTTTGGATCAATGCCACTAACTAATTCTTTGCTAGCCTTTAGTCTAAAATGAAAGCCTTCTTTCATTATCAGACAATGCTGTAGGCAACTCATTCGATTCCAGTGTGGTTCCGATCATTCTCAAAAAAAAAGAAAGAGGCTCTTTTAAAAATGAAATGCAATTGCAGAATCAGACCTGTGAATATGTTATTGATTGCTTGTGGATCACTTGTATGTTTCTTCTGAAGGCAGCTTTTGTCAGTTTGGTGATTTTTAATTCCTATTTCTCCCATGTTATCAGCAGACACCTTATTAATTGCTCATTAATTTATGATTTTAAGAGTATGGTTTTGCGATTCCAAATGCAATAAAATAAGAATGTTCAAGGGCTTTGTTAAGGATCATTTAGGAACACCATGGCCATGATAAATAAGCAAAAGGAATCGAAGGGCAAAATAACTTTAAAATGAAAGGGCAAAGAAGTAGTACTAAAACTACTTTTAAATACCGATATCCCACTATTTAAAAATATTTAACATAATAACTGAGTTGGAAAGGACCTTGGAGGGCTTCTAGTCCACTCTCTGCTCAAGCAGGAAACCCTATACCAGGGGTCTCCAACCTTGGCTCCTGGAAGCCTGGCGGACTTCAACTCCCAGAATTCCACAGCCAGCTGGCTGTGGAACTCTGGGAGTTGAAGTCCGCCAGGCTTCCAGGAGCCAAGGTTGGAGACCCCTGCCCTATACCATTTCAGACAAATGGATGTCCAATCTCTTCTTGAAAAGCTCCAGGGTTGCAGCACTCACAACTTCTGGAGGCAAATTGTTCCATTGATTAATTGTTCTAACTCCATAGTTCTCCTCCGTAGTTCTAGATTGGATCTCTCGTTGATTAATTTCCATCCATGTCCATCCATTTCTATCCTGGGTTTCCTCTGGAAGTCCATGGTGGTGTATGGAGAGAGCTCAGATCAACATGACTCAAGTTGGGTTCTTTAGGCTGAACATAATAAGTCCCTCATCAACTGTTATATCACACTGCTTCCCAATTCTCAAAGGACAATTGTAGAGGGAACTGAAATAACAGCTGAGTAGGACTGATGGAATAAATGTATATTAGAAAGGTAGGATTCCTTGATAGTTACAGGGACAGCTATCATATTAAGTAAAACAGGAAATCAATAGTTCAAATACGTATTTTAGCATGTATTAATTTCTAGCTAAAAAGCACAGTTATTAAGCAAGATACATACATGAATGTTTCATACCTAGTATCTTTGGTATAAGGAATTCCTATATATAAAAAATAAAGAATGGTTTTTTAACATTGGTACAATATTTGTAGATTTTTCAGATAACTGTATTAAAAAACAATAGTTTTATTTATTTTTACAATCTGCTACATCAGCAAAGAACTTGTAGAGTTGATAAAAATCTTGAACACTGCCATCCTAGATATTGTTATTTGTTAAGGTGGTACAATGCACAAACAAACTTTGTCTGCAGACCAAAAAGAAATATATTGTCCATTTAAACCTGTTAATTACTTTATATTTCCATGTGCGTGGTTTCTTTTAATTTTAAAATCCTGTATGAGTTCTATTTTTTTCTTCTGAATAAATCTATATAAAATTAAATGTATTCTACCCAATCACTTGGTTAATCGCAAATACTAAAAAATAAAGAACTATTTAATTAATCCATATGAACTGGATTGATAAATTACTTCTCCTTTACTGCAGAAAAACATTTTTCTCTATAAACTTATTCGTAATCATAAACTATATCTCTGGAATGACCATAAGGTCCATGGTTTCGTTTCTTTTGTTTCTCACTTAAGCTGTGTACAGAGTATTAACAGGAAACAGCTATGCTACCTTGTCTTTTTTCCACAATGTTAATAGATCCACAGTAACACAACAGTAGTGACGCTAATGAGAAATCTTCTAAGAAATGTACTCCTCAGAGAAAACAAGTTACAACAAGGTAGTTGGAAAGACTTACAAATGCTAGTCACCTTGAATGACCTCAGCACTTCACGGATATACCCTTCAGTTCTCAGTACAGCAAGTTTTTCAAGCTTTACTGTATACTGTAAGCACTGGCCCCACAATACTCAGTGAGAACACTGCATGTTTTGTATAAAATAGCACCTATTACTGTGTCTCTGCTCTTCCACCCCTGGCCTTTGCTGAGAACTGAGAACCAGACCAAGTTAAATCAAAGGGAATTGCAGGATTTGGATGGCTACACTGGCAAATGATAGGAAATTGCAATGCAATATGTCTGGTGGGTACTTGGTGGAAAAAAGATTGCTTTAGAGTACTCACACAGCCTTACAAAGATGAAAAAGCCCTCCAGCCCTGTTCTTTTTATAACATGTTTCTCTGCAAACTGCTTAATTTCTTTTTAGCTGCAGTGTCCTTCAGAATGTGTTGATTACTATCATTTGCTGGTAGTAATTAACTTTTCAGAAACTGTAAGTGGTTGTTAATTTCATTACTTCAGTCAATTTCATTCTATCTCTTGCCTCTGTAGTTTCAATTTAAGGGATGCAGCACACATAAAAATAGTTGGAGATGTTATTATAGGAGCCTAATGAAGGAGCTTTGCTTTTAGGTCCCAAGAACAGGACAATAAAATACTGTCTCTTTTTTTATAGTACCCATGCTTCCATGAAAATGCTACTTACCCTGAAAACAAGCCCAAGTCTGATTTTCACGCATGTGCCAAATATAAGCCCCCAAAATAAGCCCTAGATAAGTCCCACCCACCATCTGGTTGTATAAGTTGGGGTGAAGCTCATGCATAAAAATCAAGGGGGGTGGGGTTGTGGAGCTACCCCACACCCCACACCCAGTTTACATTAGGCTGTGTGGCACATTGTGCTGGTGCTGCCACTTGTGGCAGGACGCTATGAGGCTCATTGTGCCAATGTCACTGCTTATGGCAGAATGCCACAAGGCTTATCACGCCGTTGCCCGCTGCCATGAGCTTCATGGTGTTTTTCCATGGTCTTAAGCTAAGCAGATAAGACATCCCTGAAAATAAGACCTGGTGCTTATTTTGGGAGCCAAAACAACATAAGACTGGGTCTTATTTTTAGGGAAATATGGGTAAAATATATATATTTTATTTTATTTATTTATAATATATTTTTAAAAATTTATCAGAGTGCAAAATATAAGCAAAAATGAAAACAGTGGGAAAATATAAAGGGTGGAAAAGGAAAGGAGGAAAGTGTAGGATAAAAGGGAAAAAAGAAAAGGATTAACTTCCAACTCCTTTCAGTGCAATAGGACAAACATAAAATTCTTAATGTGGTCCTGGTCCCATATAGTAAACATCTATAATTAATTTTAAAAATCACAGCTTCCCAAGGTATCCACTTTAAGCAAATAAACTATTTATTTTAATTCTAATTAATGAACAAGGCAGGACCACACAACTGTTTCAGTTCCTGATTTCAAGCAAATCATAGTTGTCTAAATCTAGACATCAGAAAAAAACAGTAATTATAAATTGTAAGTCACCTGGACTCATTGACTGAGATGGATGACCACAGGAATTGAACAAACAACAATTAGTTGAAAAATAGAAGCAGAAACCTCTACACCAGGGGTCTCCAACCTCGGCCACTTTAAGCCTGGAGGACTTCAACTCCCAGAATTCCCCAGCCAGCACAGCTGGCTGGGGAATTCTGGGAGTTGAAGTCCTTCAGGCTTAAAGTGGCCAGAGTTGGAGACCCCTGTTCTACACTTATGGAGGAAAGGCTCTGTGAACCAAAAGTTCACTGCAGTTAGACATACCTTGGTTGCAAATATCCAGATAACCCACTTGATAGCGGTAATGAAATTTAGAAAGGTAACTGTACTGGAATGCAAATCTGGCTCTGGGAATAGGAAGGGGTGAATGAAAAGAGCAGTTTCAGAAAAGATTACTGAGGCTTCTAAAAGAAGAAACTCAAAATAACCCTACCTTCATTTTGTTTGAAATAAGATGGAGTACAGACAACCCTATGACAAGCTTCTATGATTTTATTATTATACCAAACAACAATAAAGACATTATTGAAAACCCTGGTATTGCTTCCCACTCTGCCCGCCCCACTTTGCCTACCTCACTCACACTATTTGGTAGCCTGTAGTGATTGTCTGAATTTTTTCAGCCCCTGTCAGTCAGCCTTATGAGGTAGATCAGTCAGGAAACATGACCAGATGAGGTAATTTTACTTTATTGTAAAACAGAATTAACAGGATCATATAAGTCTGACATTTCTTCCCTTGTCTTCTTTACAGCCCAAGAGACAAAGGGAGGGTCTCTTTTGACCTTCTTGCCCCACCCACATTTGTGTTGTGGCCAGCTGCCTTTTATGTGATCATTCCATTGGTTGCATCTTTGTGCCCTGTCTCCCAAGGTATATCCACATACCATTACAATATTTCGCAGCTGTAACATGTGCTGTGACAGCCCTCTAGGACTCTATGGTGGAGACAACAATTTCACCAATGCATTTATATTGAACATTTCTATCATTATGATTGAATAAACATTAAGAATATAAGTATTCAGAACTATTCAAATTGGGTATTATCCGATACCCATCCCAGACTATGGAATGTTTTTATATACATTTCTTCTGAAATTCTGCCTAATCTGTAAAATGAATAGGAAACTAAACCTACTTGTTTCCCTCGCTTGCCCTTTGCTCCATTATCTGAACAGATAATGGGCACAGTATTAAGCTGATGAACCTGTCATAAACTTAGCATAACCCTATTTCCATTATGAGAGCCAGTTTGGTATAATAGTTAAGGCATCAGGTTAGAAATTGAGAGACTGTGAATTCTAGTCCTGTCTTAGCGATACAGCCAATTGGGTACCTTGGTCAGTGGTGGGATTCAAATTTTTTTACTACCAGTTCTGTGGGCGTGGCTTGGTGGGCATGGCAGGTGAAGGATACTGCAAAACCTCCAGTTAGAGGTGGTATTTGCCAGGTCTCCTACTCAAAATTTCCGCTACCGGTTCTCCAGAACTGGTCAGAACCTGCTGAATACCACCTCTGACCTTGGCCCAGTTACATTCTCTCAGCCTTAGAAAGGAAGCAATGGAAAAGAACGTCTGAAAAACCTTGTAAGAAAACTGCAGGGATTTGGACAGGCAATCTCCAAGAATTGGACACAATTGAAAACAAAAGAAAGAAAACAGCTACATTATTCCCAAATCTTAAAGTATTTTTCCACTAAAGATAAATTTAGCAGATTCCTGCACAAAGGTTAGGTGTATCAAAGCTAAATATTCATAAGTAAACAGGAGCTGAGCTTCATTTGAAGGAGATGGTATCTTTTATATCTGTTAAAGAGCAGTTTGTACATTATTCCATGCAAAAGTAGAATTAGCTATAATTTTTTAAAATAACTATTTTTCAAATTTTGTTCTGCCTTTTTTGGCTCCAGCTGATACTCAGTGAGGCATACATTCATAAAACAATTGTAATCCATTCAAAATACCCAATATAAGAGAAGGTAATAAAAGTGCTAAAACATAAAAATTATAGTAAAACAGTGCTGAGAATAAATATCTCCACTGAATATTACAATATGTTGCCTTTTGATATGTCATTTATTGTCTTCATTCACAAAACTCAGAATGGCTTACACAGAATACCAGATGGGCTGCCAACTGGCTTAGCTGCAACAAGGTAGCTGCATTTTCTGCATTTGGAGTATAATGTGGACTAAATTAAGAATTCATATGCAATATTGAGCCAGCTTACAATTTTGCAGTATTTAGGCTATTGTAAGAGACAAACTGAAAGCTTGAAACTTACAATGTTAGATAGATTGGCCCAAACGCTTTCTAAAAGGCAGCTGGACTTCTTTAGCTTTTATCTTCTCCTTGAAAACTTTTTGCTTCTCATGTTTTCAAGAAAAAAGAAAGAGAGAAAGTCCAGTTATCTTTTGAAAAACACTTTTGGACACCCAAAACCTGGATGATTGAAAATCTCCAAACAAGATTTTCTATATTAGATAGATCGTGGATCCCTTTTTTCCTTCTAACAACCCCATGTAGTGATTGGAAAAAGAGGACCTGAGTTCATGCAATAACTCTGTGCTACATTCCATAGTAGAGTGTGATGCATACCTCAGTACAAGTGGGACAATCAATGGACATCTTATTGAAAAAGAACAGATAACAACTAGTATTTATTCACTGAGGAGGAATCAAACAAGATGTCAGCCTCAAGATACCTTCCCCTCCTACCTTTCTGCTATTGTTTCATTATTTCTCTCGGCTGTCATGGCAAAGGTGGGAGGGGGGATCTTAGATGGGAAGAAAGCTGGAGGTGTTTGCATTCCTTGCTGGGCTAGCAAGGGGAGGGGGGATTCTTGTCCTTAACTTTCCGTTTCTTGGCTATCTTCTTCCTCTTTTGCGCAACTGCGAACTTTTATCAAAATATGTCAAGGTCATTTGACAAGACGCCTCATCACCATCTGGAGATGACCACATGAGCTGTTTCAAAAGTTTTAATTGGAAGAATCATTTGAACTTTGGGGGGTGGGAGCAAACCTATTTCTTTGTATGTGCATTCTACCCGCCAATTTCTCAGTTTCGGAATTGCTTTGTAGCTACCACTTTATTTCCCAGTAAAAGGATAACTTTGCTCTACACCATGGAGTCTGAGTATTTCTTTCTTGGGATCTAGAAGGAGCGCAGCCTGACATTATTCCGAAACACACAAATCGACCCACCCGGAGAAAACAGCAATTTTTCTTCCGAGAGGGTTTTATCTCATGTCGTCTCCAACCAGCGATGAAGAGGATCAGGGAACTGTGGGGGGGCAGCCGAGGCGGCTACCACAGACGTCGGTGACTGACCTGCTGGCCGATTTGACTCTGGAAGAAACCCCAGCCGAGATGCCCAGATGGTCGTTGGGGGTTGGTTGGAGAGACCCTGAAGACCCTCCTCTTCCCAGAATCACTGTAAGACAAAAAGGTGCGAGGGAACGGCTATGGCAGGAGGGGGAGGAGATGGAAGGCAAACTGGATCAAGCCGAGAAATTCTCTATGGATGTTCCTGAGGAGCCCGGCACGACTCAAAGGTATGAGGGGGAAGAGGGAGCGAGATCAGCCCGGGGGAGCCAAGCTACCTCTACCCCCCTTGCCCAGCCTCCGCCAGCGCAGCCGCCCGCTGCCACCCGGGGAGCCCCAGCAATAGGGGTGGCTCCTGGAAGACGCCACCTGCCCCCCCAGATGTAAAGTTTGGAGGAAATCCCAGAGATTTGGGATTTTTCCTCGTACAAGTTGGGAGTTATATGGCAGAATTTGAGCGGGAGTTCACCTCTGAAGCAGCCAAAGTGAGATGCGTTACTAGAACCCTGGAAGGGATGGCAGCAGATTGGGTGGTGACTTTGTACAATGATAACTCCCCCCAACTGCAAACCCTCGATGTTTTCATGACTGCACTGAGGAGAAGGTTTGAGGACCCTCTGGCAGAGAGAAAGGCCAGAATCAGAATGAAGACCCTAGTCCAAGGGGGGAGATCGGTGGCAGACTATACCCAAGAATTCAGGCAGCTGGCATACCACATCCGAGGTTGGTCCCAGGGGGCCCTGGTGGAAGTCTACAAAGATGGCTTAAATGAAGATGTATACCACACGTGCATCTCCAGAAGGGATCCACGTGAGTTACAGTCATGGTACTTGCTGGCGGAAGAGGTGGACATTGATCTAGCCAAAAACAGACACAGAGGAGGTCCCGCCTGGAGAAAACCGCTCCCCCCCCGTCTCCGAGAGACCTCAGGCCCCCAACCGAGAGGGATGGCGGCAGGAGCCAAGACCACGGCATGTTTCTGTTGTGGAAAGGAGGGCCACCGGATGGCGGATTGTCGGGTAAAGGTGAACCCACCGAAAACGCGGGACCCCGGGAGGAAGCCAAAAAACCCCTCAACCAAACCCCGCGAGACCGGGCTGAAGACAAGAGAGGTTGTAGAGGTCGCCCTTTCGGCGGGAGAGGAGCTGGGACCTCCAACCCCACTCAACGAGAACGAGACAAATTCGGAAGATGACGTCCCGGTAAGTCCTAATCAAGGGCCCATGACCACCCCAATAAAGTTAAGGCGGCCCACCTCGGGGACTGAGGGAGTGATGTTGGCCTTACTGGACTCGGGGTGCACGAGGTGTGTAATTAACATGAAAGTGGTTAAGGGGATGGGCATCGGACTGAGAACTTTAAAAACGCCCATATCCTTTTGCCAACTGGATGGGTCAGTGGCGGGAGGTTGCCCCGCACGTTTTGTAGCAGAACCCCTAGAGATGACCATGGGAAACCACCATGAGACCCTGTGTTTTATTGTGGCCCCTGGGATGGAACAGCCTCTAATATTGGGACTACCATGGCTTCGGTGGAATCCCCATGTAAATTGGAGAGAGGGGTGGATACGCATCCGCACCGATCAGCCACCGGAAGGGGAGGAGCAACCCTATCCGGAAGGGGAGGAGAAATCCCATCCGAAGTCCCAGGTACCCGCCGAGATAGCTTCTACGGGTACCGAACACGTGGAAGGAGAGGAGAAAATCCCGAAGGAGTATTGGGACTTAAGAGAGGTGTTTAGTGAAGAGGCTTCCGACGAGCTCCCCCCCCCATCGGTCGACCGATTGTAGCATTGAATTCCTGCCGGGGGTGATGCTCCCAAAACCGAAGATGTATCCGATGACACCGGGGGAGTTGGAGGAATTGAGGGCGTTTATCGACAAGAACTTGAAACGGGGTTTCATCACGCCTGCCAGACCTTGAGTGGCAGCCCCTGTGATGTTCCGCGAGAAGAAAGATGGCTCCAAACGTCTGGTAGTTGACTATAGAAACCTGAACGCAGTATCTGTAGAGAACATGTACCCCCTCCCTCTGATGAAGGACATGTTAGCCCACCTGGCAAAGGGGAAGATTTTCACAAAGCTGGACTTGAGGGAGGTGTACTACCGAATCCGGATAAAGGAGGGAGATGAGTGGAAGACTGAGTTCAACTGCCCAATGGGTTGTTTGCAGTTCAATGTTCTCCCTTTCGGCTTACAGGGGGCGCCTGCTGTTTTCATGCAACTGATCAATCAAGTGCTTCACGAACATTTATACAAAGGGGTTCTGGTATACCTTGATGATATTCTTATCTACACGGAGACAAGAAACGACCACGTGAAGTTGGTACGCTCTGTGTTGCACAAGCTGAGGGCCGCCAAACTGTACGCCAAACTATCCAAATGTGAGTTCCATCAAGAAAAAATCGACTACTTGGGATATCATATCTCCCCCGAAGGCATTGAAATGGACCCAGAAAAGGTGCGAGCCATTTTGGACTGGGCCCCACCGAAAACTCGTAAACAGCTTCAAAGTTTTCTGGGATTTGCCAATTTTTACCGCCAATTCATCCCGTCTTTTGCAAAAATAGCTATGCCCATCACCAACCTCCTAAAAACAAAGGGGGAATTGAAACCAAAGCCCAGTCAACCACTGAATTGGACTATGGAGCGCCAAGCTGCATTTGAAAAACTTAAGAGACTTTTTGCTGCAGAACCAATACTGAAACACCCCGACATGGATGCCCCTTTCATGATCCAAGCTGATGCAAGCGATGTAGCAGTGGGGGCAGTCTTATTCCAATTGAACAAGAAGGGGACACTACAACCATGCGCTTACACTTCTCATAAATTCACTGAGACTGAAAGGAGATGGGCCGTTTGGGAGAAGGAAGCGTTTGCAGTCTGTTGGGCTTTATTAGCTTGGAGGCATTTTTTGGAAGGAGCGAAACACCCATTTGAAGTGTGGACTGACCATAAAAATCTAGAAGCTTTAAAAACCCCTCGGAAACTATCCCCTAAACAAGTTAGGTGGGCTCAGTTCTTCAAGCGATTCAACTTCTCCTTGAAATATATCCCAGGGGGAAAAATTTTTATGGCAGATGCTTTGTCTAGAATGCCTCAATACAACAGTATCCGTAAAGAAGTGATAAGGTCAATCATGTCCACTACACAACTGGCTGCCCCTGTAGTTACCCGCACGCAGAAAAGAAACCAGGAGAGGGATCTACCCACTGATCTGATGGAACAGTTTAAGGAGGCTTTGAAGACGGATGAGTGGTTTCTGGCAAATGCGAATAACTGCACCATTCGAGATGGCCTAGCCTGGATGGGGGCGAAATTGTATGTACCAAAAAACCTGAGAATCCATGTATTGCAACAAACCCATGATTCCAAAGTGGCTGGTCATTTTGGTTTTGTGAAGACCTTACATTTGGTGAAACGACAGTTTTGGTGGCCTTCCTTGAAAAAGGATATCGAGACTTATGTGGCGAGTTGTCCGATTTGCGCCTCAGCAAAAAGACCTCCGGGTAAGCCACCAGGACTGTTGCAGAATGTGGCCAGACCAACTGCCCCTTGGAAGGAAATTTCCATGGATTTTATAGTAGATCTACCTGAAAGCAGTGGACACACGGTCATTTGGGTGGTGACTGACTTGTTTTCCAAACAAGCTCATTTCATCCCTTGCTCAAAGATCCCTTCAGCGAAATCCCTAGCCAGACTCTTCATTCTTCATGTTTACAGATTGCATGGTGTACCTGAACGTGTAGTTTCTGATCGAGGAGTCCAATTTACCTCGAATTTCTGGAGGGAATTTCTCAAGTTAATAGGCTCCACCCAAAGCTTAAGCTCCGCCCACCATCCCCAAACTAATGGAGCCTGCGAGAGAACTAACGGAGTACTAGAGCAATATCTCCGATGCTACATAAATTTTCAACAAGACAACTGGGTGGATCTGTTACCTTTTGCGGAGGTGGCGTATAATAACTCTGTTCACAGTAGTACGGGGTTCACTCCTTTCAAAATAGCAACGGGGCAAGACTTTGTACCCATACCTGAACTGCCTGGTGAAAACCCAACTGTCCAGTCATTGAGTGATTGGATATCTCAGCTTCAACTTAATTGGCCAGTCGTCCGCAAAGCGTTGGACGAGGCACACCAATCTCATAAGAAATTTGCTGACAAAAAGCGAGCTCTGCAGATGTCATATCAAGTGGGCGATAAAGTATTTCTCTTGACCAAGTATTTACAAACTACCCAAAAATCAAAGAAGTTGGGTCCTAAGTATGTAGGACCTTTCCCCATTGAGAGGATTATAAATCCTGTAACTGTTCAACTGACTTTACCAAAGACTCTTCGTTATATTCATCCTGTTTTCCATGTTAGTTTGTTGAAACCAGAACGTACCTGTACCTTGAGACCAATCCAGTCTGATCCCCCCGTGCCAATATTAATTGAGGGGGAACAGCATTTCAAAATTAAAGAAATTCTGGACTCTAGAAAATGGAGGGGTCGTACCCAATACCTTGTAGCTTGGAAACACTTTCCTCCGTCCCATTCTGAGTGGGTAAATGAAAAGGACCTTTGAGCTCCTGAACTGTTAAAGAAATTTTATGCCAAATATCCTGATAAACCATAGAGATGTACAATAATGTTAACATGTAAATATTTTGTTTTTCTTTCAGGGACTTATGTCCTTTTTCTAGGGGGTCCGAATGTCAGCCTCAAGATACCTTCCCCTCCTACCTTTCTGCTATTGTTTCATTATTTCTCTCGGCTGTCATGGCAACGGTGGGAGGGGGGATCTTAGATGGGAAGAAAGCTGGAGGTGTTTGCATTCCTTGCTGGGCTAGCAAGGGGAGGGGGGATTCTTGTCCTTAACTTTCCGTTTCTTGGCTATCTTCTTCCTCTTTTGCGCAACTACGAACTTTTATCAAAATATGTCAAGGTCATTTGACAAGACGCCTCATCACCATCTGGAGATGACCACATGAGCTGTTTCAAAAGTTTTAATTGGAAGAATCATTTGAACTTTGGGGGGTGGGAGCAAACCTATTTCTTTGTATGTGCATTCTACCCGCCAATTTCTCAGTTTCGGAATTGCTTTGTAGTTACCACTTTATTTCCCAGTAAAAGGATAACTTTGCTCTACACCATGGAGTCTGAGTATTTCTTTCTTGGGATCTAGAAGGAGCGCAGCCTGACATAAGAGCCTGGCAGCCATGCTAGTTCTCTGGAGCATGTTGGAAAAATTTCCAGATTTTGTGGCATTTTTGAGTTGGTGGCCTGCCTTCAAATTGGAAGGGCACAAGCTGCACAGACCAGTTGAAGATTTTAATAAATGTCCAGGTCACCTTATAATAGGCTAGCTATAAATGTGCTCTTAGTGTCAGTGCAAGCCCTGAGAATAAAGGTTAAATCCATCCTTCCCTGCTCAACAGCCAGCTATTAATCTAGCTTTACAGAGGAAAGGTGTGCAGTGAGAAGTGCCAGGATGACCTCATTCAACTCCTCCAGGGCTGTTCATGTTATGACAGCAATGTGTGAAGAAATCAATTTTCATTTCAAGTCTGATCTCAGGGCCTGCTTTGCTTAGGAAAGTTTTATCGGAAGATATATTTCAGCTGTTTATGTATTCAGGTATAAGGAAGAGGAAGGACCAAATGAAATGGTTATCAATTTGAATCTAATGGTTGTAAATCTCTTTGTTGTAAAATTCAGCCTAGATGCTAAAGCAAGAATGAGCAAACATGGGCAACCTATGGCTCACAGCTGGCATGTGATTCTTAATCTTTTTCATAATACCCCCAAGGACTCTGTTAGGGATAACATTGTTTACCCTAACTGGTTTAGGTAAAATAATAAATATGTTATCATGGTTTGTTAGTTAAAGTGTCTGTAACTTTAACTGTAAGAATGTAATTAAAGGAGTGGTTGTAAAAGCACCATAAAAGAAGCAAGGCACTGCAGCTTGCCCTCTCTGGCTTGATGATCCCTAATTACTGGATAGACTGAAGACTGCATTTTTCCCCTACTGGAATGGGAAAGAGAAAGGACTGTTGATTTATCAACTGTGAGAGGACTGATTTATTGTAAGTGAACTGACATTGGATATTCTACACGGACTTTGCTTATTGAATATCCTTGAATGGATTGACTAAAAACGATACACGACTAATGGACTGTTATTTTGACTATGCTATAAAACTCTAAGTGGAATAAACTATATTTTTGATAACACAAGCGTATCTGTTATTTTTACTGTATGTTAACTAACATACAAACTTATCTCACACATTTATCTGTATGCCTATCTGACTAACGCTGCACATTCTGTTTAGCTTGTCTCCTTAACCCTGGTTGGGGAACCCAGGCTTAACAGACTCCACATATTTTTGCATGAAATTCATTGGCAGCTGCTAAAAATCATCTACACTTTCCTTCAAATAGGCTACACTTCTATAAACAAAGAAACAAAACATTCATTTTTATAAACTTATAACAGGATCACCCTGTCTTCTGGATCTAGACACTACAAATAACACATAACCCAAAATATTGTTCTTGTCTACAAAAAAAGATTACATTGTCCTATTCAAAAGCAGTTCTCCCTTTATTTCTCTTTTGTTTAATATGATGCTGCTTCGAAATTCCTATTATTATCCACCTTCAATCTCTGAATGGCCTGCTGTTCCTCTGAATGTTCAGTTATTCAGATACTACTTGAGCTTTTTTCAAGCTGGCATCCTGTTATGGGAAACCAATGCCCATTGTTCCCACCAGCAAAGCCCTATGTTTTGAGAAGATGGGAATTGTCATTCAACATTCAGACTTGGTCTGTCTTGGGTACAAAGAGGATTTGTAGAGGGTCTTCAACTTTTGTGCACTGATATGAGTGGGGGCTTGGAGATGTGTCTTCTTGTTGATGATTCCATTTTATAGAACAACTTGCTTCCAGAGGTATGCCTTCCTCTACCTTCCTCACTTTTCACAAGGTGAAAAAAACAATCCTGTTTTGGCAAGCTTTCAGCTAGAAAAGTGCACCTGGGCTATCTTTATAAATGTTATAGAGATTATTTATTTTTATTTTCTTGCCTACTGGGTTTATGTGAGTGAGTTTTGCGCTATATCTAATCTAGTTAATTGGTAGTATAATTTGTAGTTGTTCATCTTTTCTGTTTTTATTTGTGCTATATTATAAAACAGCCTGAGTCTGTCACAGTAGGGATGGCTTATAAACAACTACATAAATAAACAATATCTGGAGAATGTCCGTGTTTGGCAAGCTACAGCTGTTTTTTTTTTAATTGTTCATGCTCTAGAGCAATGTTATTTGCATGATGGGACCACCGGGTAAGGGATTTTTTTGGAGGGGGTAGCCAAACAGAATTCTTTATTCTGTCCAAAGCACCAATGCTTACTGTGGTGTCCAGTTTATTGTGTTCTAAGGCAGACACTAACTGCTTACTGTGCTGAAAACCTGGGGGAGGGCAGAGGAGGAATAAATTGCAATGCAAATATTCATTCAACAAAAATGGAGAGAGAAGGCATAAGCCCATAGCTCATTTTGATTCTCTGAAGCGAAACAGGGAATCTTTATTTAGTAATGGCAATAATCTTCACCTCTCAAAAGGTGAATTATTTTAATTATCATGACTTTTCCCCAACTATTCTGGGAACTGCAGCTTTAGGAAGTCAGATTGCAAAGACCACTAGCAGAACACAAAATATTTATTTTCATTTTCCAAGCAATTATCTCACACATATAATATTCCTGCTTGGATTATCCAAGCCCTGTTGTCCTAACAAACATTTGACCTCTACTTCCTTATCCTTGCTTTGACCAGAAAATTTTAGGATTTTACCTGCAATGAATCCCCCTTTGTTTAAAAAAAACATTAAATTTACTAGAGTCAAGAGTAGAATGGACATTTAGAATGCTTTCTTTTACATAGTGTTTTAGTGAGGACTGTTCCCATGGAAATCAGCAAGAGTTGTGCCTAATTATACCTTGTCTTCTTTGCCCAACTGCCAAGTGACATTGTTATCTGAGTAATCTGTTGTATTCTAGAGGCCTAGATTACAGCAAGAAATGAGATTGGTTCTAGTCTGGGAGGACTGTGCACAAACATGACCTGATATATTTCTTTGGCTGTTCTAGGGATTGTGGTAAAAGTAGCATTCTGTAATGTCTGGTAAGTGACATTTTCCCAGAACATCCCATATTTTAATACCAATTTCCCATATGATGCTCAGTGTTCCAGAAGTAAATGTTCTATTTTAAGATGACCCAGCTGTGAGGGGTTTTTTCCCCTGTTGGATCTTTTTATGAGTATGATCTTCCATTTGGATTTACTGTTCTTTCCTTATTGTCTTCCTGGTCTGAAGCAGGCTTTCTGATTAGTCATTTCATTTTCAATCTCACAACATTCTGTTTCCATTCTTGTTAACATTGTACGACATTGTCAGAATGGCCATCTCTGGAAACTTTCATAATATCCATCAACTATTGAAATAAATCTTTTACTATTTATTAAATTTTCAGCGAGATTATGACAATACCAGTTTGATACATGTCAACAGCTGTATTTAGGCAAAACTATGATTTAGCATAGGCAGTGGGCAATTTCTGGCCTCAGATTAATTTGAAAAGCTCTTCCCCATTCAAGCCACTGGCAAGACTGATCTGTCTCTTCCCGAAAACCTGTTATATGACAAGAAAAAGAAAGAGTGACTGAAAGAGAGAATATAATAACAAAAGGTATAACAGGAACAGCCAGTGAAGGGGCAATAACACTACAAAGGATCAGACTATTGAGTATTCAGTTGGAAGACCATAGGAAGCAGTAGAAAGACAACCAGATAGACAGTGACATTTCCATGTTGTTGTCAAAAGCAAATGTCTATAAAATTCCCTGCATTGAAATTTGACTTGAAGGAATCTGTACATTATCTGATAAAGAGGACATAGAGACATAGGAGATAAGAGCTGTGGTGGAGCAGTGGTTGGAATGCAGCACTGCAGGCTACTTCTGCTGACTGCCAGCTGACTGTAATTTGGCAGTTCTAATCTCACCAGGTTCAAAGTTGACTCTGCCTTCCATTCTTCCAAGGTCAGTAAAATGAGGACCCAGATTGTTGGAGGCAATATGCTGACTTTGTAAACCGCTTAGAGAGGGCTGTAAAAGCACTGTGAAACAGTATATATGTCTAAGTGCTATTGCTATTGCTAATCAGTCATTTTGACTGTGGCCTCACTGACTACGTTCTTCAGCCCAACCCATTGGCATGCAATGCTGTCCCAAAAGATTATTCCTAAAGGATTGTGACTCCAAAGAGAAAAAATAATGCCTTTCCCTTACTTAGCATGGTGAAATATATTTAGGTGGCCTTTGTTAAGCCTGGGTTCCCCAACCAGGGTTAAGGAGACAAGCTAAACAGAATGTGCAGCGTTAGTCAGATAGGCATACAGATAAATGAGTGAGATAAGTTTGTATGTTTATTAACATACAGTAAAAATAACAGATATGCTTGTGCTATCAAAAATATAGTTTAGTCCATTTATAGCATAGTCAAAATAACAGTCCATTAGTCATGTATCATTTAGTCAGTCCATTCAGGGATATTCAGTTAGCAAAGTCCATGTAGAATATCCTATGTCAGTTCACTTACAAATCAGTCCTTTGTTTCTTCCCGTTAGAGCAATGCAGTCTTGAGTCCATGAAGTTATTAGGGATCATCAAAGCCAGAGAGAGAGCAAGCTGTCGTCTTGCTTCTTTTAAAGTGCTTTCACAACCACTCCCCTAATTACATTCCCATATTTAAAGTTGCAGACACTTTAACTTATAAACTATGATTACATAGTTATTATTTTACCTAAACCAGTTAGGGCAAACAATGTTATCCCTAACAGCCTTGGACATTTCCACTTCCTTTGCCTCTACTCCTTTAAAAATAATCTCCCCATTCCGATCACAGTTCATCACAATTTAATGCAGTCTTTCCAAGCTGGTGCCTTCTAGATACACTGGGATTCCAACTACCAAAAGTTACCATCAGCACAAGAAGTTTCTGCTCGTGGTGAATGCTGAGAGTAGCAGTCCAACTGCATCTGGAAGAACATATGCTTGATCAGTCATTTTCAAACTTCAAAATTGTGGCATGTGAAGCCCACTCATCTTCAAATGTGCTAGATTTTGGAAGGCTGATTTAGCATGTCATCAACTAAACTAAGGATGCATATATTTCAAGCAATCTTGCTGCCTAGTCCTTAGTTTGGCTTGCTATAAACTAACCATAATTAAAATTGTTAGATTTGTATCGTACAACAAATTGCACTGTAACCAACATGTTCTCAATCTGCAAAGATCCTTTCCAGACCAGGAGAAAAGTAAAGTTTACCATTTCTCTCTCTTTTTTAATGTGAGAAGGAGGACCTGGAAAATGTTTGCTTTTAATTTTGATTAAGTACAACTTTCCATCTCATTTGTAATTACTCTTTACTTTCATTTGTTTGAAACAAGTCCCTTCCAAGCCATGGATTATGATGGAAGAGGAAGGTTGCCTTGGTGCTTTTTGAAAGGCTAATTAATAAGGTAGTCTCCTTAATGTTGAGCTTAACGCTATTATGTCATGGACACTTTTGTACAGAAAAAATCATTGCCTTTTCCCTATATGCTGTTTGACTTCCCACTCTAACCTAAAACCCTGATATATCCATGTAACCTTGCATTTAAATGCTAACCAGGACCAAACCTGTTTAAACAAAGTCTTCAAGTGCTGCCATGTCTCACAGCTAATTATGCTGGTTAAAGTTAATTCTTCTATATTTTCCCAGAAACTTTGCAAGAGACACAGTCTACTCTCTAGCATTGCTGAGGGACCTCTGAACAATACAGTTTTGTCAGGAAACCAACATAATTACTGATGGTCTCAGTAAAGCCATATAACAGAGTCAGTAAAGCAATGCATGGATTAGGTCTGTGAATCTGTAAATTTATAAACATCCAGTAAATACCACACTATGGTGCTTAATATCAAACACTGGCAAACCTGCTTTAAAATTTCAAGGGGAAAGGTGCCTGGAGCTGGGGTATGTTCGCATTACTTCCTTGTAAAGGTATAATCTGTATGTGTGGGAGAAAGAGGTTAGTCTGAAATAAGCCTTTGCCTACAAGGTTACTGTTGTAGAGCTAAAGGAAGGGAGATGAGCCAATGATTCTCAACCTTTTCTTCTCCATGGACCCCCTTTAAATACATTTTGTGGCCCTGACCATGGCCATGGACCACCAAGACTTAAGATGTAAATCATAACATTTCTTCAAGTCTTTCAGACACCTTGTGAGGACAGTGTGCCCCTGCCCCTCCGGTACCCTCAATCATGGACCGCAGGTTGAGAATCACTGCAATGAGCTATCTTGAATTCTTGGACAAAAAGGTCATATAAATCTCATCAATCATGGTTACACGAGGATTTCTCAAAGTGGTCAGTACACTATCAACCCTCAAGAGTTGTTCTGACTACTCATTCTTATCAATAGTCACACAGTTATTGCTATTGTTACTTTTATTCATAGTACTACTCTAATGGTTAACATATTATTTATTAAATTACTTTCATAATTGGGGTAGACAAACAATATGAAACTTCATAAAGATGTTAATGAGCTAAAGAGTTTAGGAACCCTGGTTAGACGTTCAGGGTCACCTTTCAAAACTAAATGCAAAAAACAATTATTTGCACAACTAGCTAAAGTATAATTTGGTGCCATTAGACGTGATGGCCATCAATTTAGATGGCTTAAAAGAGACTTGAACAAAACAACAAAGACCAGGCTATCACTAGCTATTCATTTTGGTCTTTGTATAAACTCCATCCCAAATCAAAGACAGAACATCACAAATACCAGGTACTATAAAACAATGGATGACTATTGCCCTCTAGCCCATGTTTACAGTTCTTCATATATATCTGCTCTAGCCAGGTAATTATTTTTTTGTTTTGCACCTTTTGTAGCTCTGCCATTGTTTTCCAGTGTGATAACTAAAATTGTGTATGGTAGTTCATTATACCCTTACATTATTATACCTTTACATTATTATAGCAATAATAGCATTGCTATTTGAGTTTTTAAAAATTCCATATATAAAATATGCCTGTTTTTTCTTTCAAAACTCAAGTAATCTTGTTTTCAGAAAATCTAAATCAGTGTTTTTCATATTTTAAGATGCATGGACTTCAACTCCCAGAATTCCTCAGCCACCGTGCTTTAAACCCCCAAAACATCTTAGACATACCAGTTGCAACCATGTGCCGGATTTCATTTCATAAGCACTTTTGTGCTGCAGTCCTTTTAAGGGCTGTTTGTAAGCAGTGAAAGGCTATATCTCCCTCGTTTGTGGTGGGAATTTTTCCAGCATAGATGAACACAGTGTCTTATGTTAACTGACAGTTTCTGTTGCATATGAGAAGCTAACACTTCGGAAGGAGACATTCTTATAAATATATGTAAAATACTTTAGTAGATGAAGTGCATTTGCCTCTTGAGAGCACTTTTGATTTAAAAGCGCAACTGTTCTCATCGCTGCAAGTTAAAAGGCACCTTTACCATCTCTGATTCAGTGAAAATGGAATGATTTATCTATTTTCAGTTTCTACATTTGGCCTTTAAGAATCCTTGGGACTAAAATGTCTGATACAGTTAAACTAGCAATGTGCATATAGCACTGCCCCCTGCTGTGAATATAACTGTTTCACATTTCTGGGTCACAAAACAGTTTAATCACATAATGGGATATTTACACGTAAACAGGAAAAAAAATGGAAAAAAAATAGGAGTAGATGTTTGTTTTGGCTTTGTAAATTCCATTCGAGTCATGTTAGAATGCAGCAGAAATAATATTTTGTCAAAAAATGTAAAGGTATTAACAAGATCTTAAATGGGAGAGAGAGAGAAAGAAAACATACAGTACATAACAGTCCCATCTCTCTTCTGCTGAATTCAATTAACTTTGAAAATGCTTGCTGGTGATAGATCCTGTGTCCACAATCAACAATTAAATAAAATCAAAGTCTAAAAACCTACGGGAGAAAGTGAGTTACACATTTTGTTCTATATACTTCAGTTGAGGAAATAATGATGGCAAGAACAGGAAGCTTTATGAAGCTATATAAATATAATATGAATAAATAAATAAAATAATAATTAACTCTAAAGGATAATAATTAACTCTAAAGGATCAGACAAGTCCCGGAACCTTTTCCAGAGTGACCAATCTATTTCTTTGAAAAGTCATGTAGGGAGTAGTTCTTTCTTGCTATTTCTCCCCAATAAATGAGATTCAATTATGTATTGTTGTGTGCTGCATAGAGTTGCATCGGCAATAGAGTGCCCCAATAAATAAACCAATTAAATAAATAACAATTGGCAGTCATCGCTAACTTATCTTCTATGAATTGTCTAATCCCCTTTGAAAGGCATCTACATTTTTAAATCTCCCTGAAAAAATTTTTGTATAATGCAAACTATTGCTGTCTGTACTGTTATCAAATCTAATGATACTAATTTATTGTATTATTACAATTATACAATCTCTTTTTTTTAGAAATCTGAAGAATTTTGTCTTCAGGGGCCTTTCTCCAGGACCTTCCATCTACCAAAACAAAGGTATGTTTGCAATGACACACAGCAGTGAAACTTCTAATCTGAGTTTTGCAAACGCAAGACTGATTTCCGAAGTTTCAGTTATAACTGTATTTAGATGCATTTAGATACTTTTAATTTGTCCCTCCAAAATTTAAACCCATCTTATCAGCCTTAAAAGAATTGAGCTGCTGTGAGCCTTTGTTTATTCCTCCTTTCTCCACTGAACAGATTACTTCCTGGGTCATAATTCCATTTAAAACCCTTGCAGCAGAGTAGTGGGGGAACTCCAGGCCTTTGATTTTGTCCTGAAAGCCAGAGGAAGGAGTTGATAGGAGATCAACCAATATGGAATAGTTGTTCTGACCTAGGCTTCCTCAATAGCACAAAGCTGAGTCCTCGTCCCGATAAACCCCTTATTTAATTTATAGTGAATTCCTCTCCAGCAAAGTCACAGCCAACAGTCTTTAAAGATAGTTCACAATTACAGATCTTTATCAGGCTTGGCGAGTGGCCAGGCCGATATCTTTCAGACCCCACAATACTTGGCAAGAATGCAGGAATGAATTAATTGTCTCCTGCAAAACCCCACTTTCACTCCTCTTTTATTCCCTATGGGAGGGCCCATTCACTGTCCACCTGTGGCTTTACTCCCAAGTCGACCCTTGTTCCTTAGCTGTTCTCTTCATCTGGCAACTCTGCACATGTGTACACTGGGAACAGGCTCCAGCTGTTCTTCTGCGTCACTGATGTCCGACTCTGAAGGCAGCTGATAACTGTCAGATGTCCCTGGTCCCCATCTCTACTTCTGATGCAGAGCACTCGTCAGAGCCTTTCCAAGACTCCAGGACTGGCCCATGTTCCTCCTCAACCTCCTCACTGTCTGAATTTGCTGCCAACTCTGCTGGCTGCTGACAGGTCACAACAATAGTGGCATCTGAGATTTTGGCTGAAAGTCCATGCATCTTAAAATCACTGAGGTTGAGAAACACTGGCCTAGACCACAGAAGCGGTTTCCATGGCTGAGCATGGACTTGAACCTGGATCAAGCTTTTCCAGTCATGTCCCAACCACTATACAGGTAGTCCTCGACTTACAATCACAATTGAGGCCAAAATTTCCATTGCTAAGATGGTTATTAAGTGAATTTTGCCCCATTCTAGGACATTTCTTATGAAGTGAATCCCTTTAGTTTTTAAGTGAAGTAACACAGAATCTGCTTGTCAGAAGGTCACAAAAGATGATCACATGACCCTGGGATACTGCAAGCACCCTATATACAAGCCAGTTGCCAAGCATCTGAACTTTAATCACATGACCATGGGAATGCTGCAATCATCATTGGTCATGTTGGTGTGAAAAATGGTCATGTCACTTTTTTCAGTGCTGTTGTAACTTCAGTCACTAAAGGAATGGTTCTAAGTCCAGGGCTACCAATACCACATTAGCTTCTACTGCTTAATGACAATATTGGGAAAATAGATCCCTTTGCTGGGCTGGCACAATAATTTTTGTATGGTGGAACAAAGAAAAATGAGACTCACTCACTTATTTAAAATTATATGATCACTGTATATCTTCTGTCTCCCATCTTCATTCTAAGGAGTCCAAGAAGCTGCTTTCCGTAGGATACAGTTATTGTTACAGTTATTCCATAGGATACAGTTATTGGTCCATCTAGCACAATATTGTTTCCACTGGTGCATGCAGACTGAATTTGGAGAGATACATACAGTCCTCGAAAATATGAGGCCCAGAAAAATGCATTAATTTCTACCAATGGTTGTTAAATATAATTTCATGATCATTAATAAAATTTAATCAATGGCTAAATATGTATTGAAATATGTAATGAAATATATATAAGATATACAAACTTTAGCAATTAATAATTTCTGTTAGTTTTAATTAAATTATACTTTGTTTCACTGAATATGTGAATGACATCCACTATGCCCAGTAAGTGAAACTTATTTCCTAATAAGCATGATTTACATTAGGCTAAGCTTACTACTGTTATTTTTTAATGAGAACTTCTTTCATTAACTTTCATTACTATATCTGTTTTATCCTGGTCCAGAATGAGTTGTAAGGCAGCAGCTATGAGATTATCTACATAGGCTATTCAATGTTTCACTCATGTGAGAAATAGAATAGGGTTGTTTGGGATAAAAATAACCTATGTGTAATCTTGAAATGAGCCTATGTAAACTGTTTACAGAATTTGGAGCCATCAAGAATCTGCTCAAAAGCCTACACTTACATGTAAATAGCAAAGAAAAGAATCTTACTTGATGATACCATGTGGTTTTCTTCTTAGAGTTTACCCCAATAAAAAAAGCCTGAACAAACAACATCCTTTGGCAAATGTATTTTCAATTTTGTTCTCCATCAGGAATCACTGCTCTCTTGTACAGCTAGGACCTGATCCAGAAGCTAACAATTTCCAAGTGATGGAGATTCTAATAGAAGTCCTAGCATCTAGCATTTGGCCAGTGCATAATATTAACAAAAAATCAAGTTCTGCTTCTGGATTTTGTGATTGAGGTGGGAAAAAATAAAAATTTGACTCTGGATTTTGCTGATTAAATAGGTTTGTTGTTATAGACATGGCTAATATATATTATTTTGTAAAAGCAAATGTTGAACCTGTATGTTATTACCGTATTCTATTGCACTAAAAAGAAAAGTAAATGCTTTTCTTTCTTTTTCTCCTTTTACTCTACACTTTTCCTCTTCCCTTTTTTCCTCCTTTACTTTTCCTTTATTTTCATTTTCTTTGCATGTTATATTCTGATAAACTAATAAAAAATTGCATATGTGTAAAAGACCACTTAATCTTAGTATCATTTTGCAACTCGTTATATTCTGGTGACATGACCGGTTTGTTTGGGCTCCTCCTGAAGAGAAGGTGCAAGCAACTACTTGCAGTTTCAGAGGTTGTTGCACCATTTGAATATGGCAAAATGACTTTTTGCACCTGGAACAAGCTTGTATAGAAACCCAAGTTTTGTTTCAGTTTCTTCTTGCTTGCTTCTTCTTGCAAGAATTCACTGTGGTGAATTTCAGTGTCAAGGCTTTTCAAAGTTAAGCACCAGTGTATTTGCAGAGAAATAACACACTTAGCCAACCAGGAGTCAGGACAGCAGTTTAGGTGTGAGAACAGGATTCTGGAAGCCCAAACTCAAGTCTATTGTTCGCCTTAGATGTTCACTAGATTATTTTGGACCAGTCTTTCTCTCTCAGCCCAAATAAAATGAAGTAGTGCAGAGCACTCAGGAAAAGTAAAGAAATAAAGAAACAAGTTCACTTCGTGATGTTTTGTCTGGTGATATTTTAAAAAGGGTGCAAATATAATGTATAAAAGATCTATTCAAAGGCTGGGATTATTTACTTTTTATATTATATATGCATAGAGAATAGTTAAACAGGCCCAAAGCATTTGCTGCATTGGGAGTCAGCCCAAATATATCCCTTTGTCTGCCCTTACTCTTATTCAACTCATTCTGTAGGTTGACACAGAAGGCCAGGAGAACATAATGGGTGAAAAGCCCCATTGTTAAGGCTACCTCAGACATTTTAACAGATTGCAGTTCATTAAGCATTTTCTAGTGGCGGTCACATGCTTCCTCTCTGCTTTTGTGGCCTTCAACTGACACTTGTTTGATCCTATCCCTCCCATTGTTAGCCAAGAATATTTGTCAACATTTTATGGGTACTGGATGCCAATGTTGTCAAGTTTAATTTTCCCAGTCCTCCACAATATTATTTTTTGTAAATCGAACAACTGGAAAGAAATGTTTGCTTTAAGAAATAAAACATGGCCTGGATCAATAACCAGGCATACAATTTACTTTCAATGATCCAGCAAGAAGGCTATTTGGTTATACAGGAATCAATTAAAGCATATATTTTTTTTTAAATAAAGCAAGAAAGATAGAATAAACATTGGTTTCTCCTACCCCTCCTCAACAAGGAACTGGCCTTACTAATCTATATGATTCAACAAAGTAAATTTGGCACAATTTCAAAAGCCAATTTCCACTCTCACTTTAAACTCCAGAACACCAGAAGCATCTGCATTAGGGTTCAAAAAATCCCAATATGACTCCATGTGATCAAAGGCCTGCCCCTTCAAGGGTGCCCATATGTGGTGTAAAATGTTTCTATTGCACTTTATTCCAAGTCCTCTTCCACACATTTTATCCTTTTTTCTGTTCCGTCTTACAGCAACAGGAACAGCATCCCTCAGTCTTTAGGATTTCCCTGAACCTACAGATAACATCATTTTAAATGTGAGTTATTCAGTTTGATTATATAAAGATTGGCATGTTTTGTACATTTTAGTTTTAGGAACATTTAATGATTCCTGTGATTCATATATACTGGCCAAACCATTCTACATGACTGATGTAAGCAGTAGTAGCAGTGATGGGATTCAATTTTTTTTACTACCAGTTCTGTGGGCGTGGCTTGATGGGCGTGGCAGGGGAAGGATACTGTAAAATCTCCAGTCAGAGGTGGTATTTGCTGGTTCTCTGAACTACTCAAAATTTCCGCTACCGGTTCTCCAGAACTGGTCAGAACCTGCTGAATACCATTTCTGAGTAGTAGTCAGTTAAATTGTAGGCAAATGCACATCACTTGACTTGAAGGGAAAGACATCTCAACAATAACAGTCAGTAGTTAGTCTAGCAGGGCCTGGCCAATCAATACTCAGGTTAAAGTGAGTTGCAGTCTGTATCTATTGGATAGGTATGCATTACTATGGTTTTATTATTGTTGGTGCAATAATAAAGTTACAGTATCTTTAAGTTGGTCTAAGTAAATAGGTGGAAAATTATGTCCCTTTTAGTATTAAGTTGTTGAGGTGCATTATTTGGGGAAAGTTGTGGTAGAATATGCTCTTATGCCACCCTTCATTTTTCTTCTTCTGCATATTCATTTATTTTAAACATTCCTTTACCTATTTCTGAAAAGATATAGATTCCATCCCCCTTGCCATTTTGCTAGCCTTCTTCTGAGATCACTTCTGTTTGTCAGTGTCCCTTTTAGATTGCAATATCCACAAAAGGACATAATATTCATCAAAGATGGCTTCTTGTTCCTCTTCTTCTTTGTCCCAGTCATTCTGCTGCGTAGTCAACTTTTCATAAGTACATAACGCCATTTCTAAAAATGGAAATAAAGTGCCCAAAGTATCTTTTCCATCTTGTTCTTCCTTTTTATATTTTTGATATTCAGTCTTTAGTTCATCCACAAGCGATGCCATCCTGAAAAGAGAAACTTTTCCCAAAACAACCACCCAAATATTTTTAATCAAAAATAGTTCAAAAAAAGTTCCAAAAGTTAATACTTTTCTTCCTTCTTCTATTTCTCTTTCTGGAGTTACTGTTTAATCAAAGAGGTCCAATTACCATATATCTTTCTTTGGGATTCTAGGCAATCTCCTCCTTTTTCCATTTCTGCTCCAATTTTTTTCCTCTCCCTTCCCACTTGCAACATCAATTTTTAAATGATCAAAAATCCATACCTCTAATAAGGGTTTTCCAATTCCTTAAATTTTTAAGTCCAATGTCCAAGAAGTCTTTTATCCCTTGACTTCAACTTTCAAAATAGTTCACCTTCAGTGCCCAAATAAATTTCAAATCTTCATCTGCTGTTTCTATGGGGTGGGAGAGTGAAGAAGAAAAAAAAAGTTCCTTTTAAGAGCTTCTCCGCCGCTTTCCGCTCTTCTTAGGGATACAATGTATCCTCCAGCAATTCAGACAGTTCAGTTCCAGTGAGTTTAAAAAATGTTGATTGACCCGGCTCAGCCAGCACTTTCACTTTTCTTGCTTCCTCCAGCACGATCTTACCTGGTTGCAGGCTTCTTCATGGCGGCCATTACTGACCGTCGCTCCACCACCTTGGGAAAAAGGGGTTTTTCCGGATGAGGAGGGGGTCTATGACACCCCCAACCCCCTGTCTGGCTCCCCTCTCTCTTCAGCTGTCCCTACAGGGCAGCCATATTCCCCTGACCCATTTGGATCGGGGATACCTCGGCAGCAAGCACAGTAGGAATCGCGAACAGTCATGAATTCCTGCTGCCACCAAAGCCACGCGGAACCGGAAAACCCAGATGGGTTTTTTCCGGGGAGGAGGAGAAAGAGGATAAGAAAAAGGGGATTTTAAGGTTTGAAAAAACAACCAAAAAAGAGAAAAATGGGAGGAAAGGTGGATGCAAGGTTAGAAAGCAATGGAAAGGGAGTAAGAAAAGGGAGGAGGAGAGACAAAGGGGTAAAAAGGGCAAGGAGAAGAATAAGCAAGAGAGAAAGGGGGGGAGGAGAAGCCTCAATGTTGGGAAGCAAGATCTAAAGAAAAAAAGCTTATTTAGAGACAATGGGTGAAGGATAAAAAAAGGAGGGGATTCTGGAAGGTACATAAGATTGTGTTTTTATATGTGTATTTAGAGTAGAATCTTTCTTATAAAATTTATTGTGTAATTTTAGAATGTACTAAACAGAATCCCAAGATAAATTAAGTGTTATATGAAGTATTTTTAAGTTAGGGCAATGAGTTAAAGGCATCACTCCAATTAGTGCATAGGAGAAGTATAGTAAAAGAAAAAAGATGAATGGATAGTTGGAAATAGAACAGACAAAGAATGTTATTGAAAATAGTTATACGATAGGGAAGGATATATAAAGTGAATATGATGTGTAAATTTCATCTGTGTGAAGAGTTTTAACTCGGGATCAAGCAGCTTTCAGAAAAGATGTTTTAAGTTTTGTTATGTTTTCTGCGTTTTGTATGTTGATAAAAGGCAATAAAATTTTAATTAGCAAGAAATAATTTGGATGAAAAGGAGTTGTTGGGATAAGATATGAAGTTAAATAGATAAAGTAAATATTGATATTATAATTTGGAGTCATTATGTTCTATTAGTTTTCTTCTTTAATTATTACTTTTTTTTTTTTTAGAAAAGAATTTATAAGCTGTTATGCCTTGTTTGTTTGTGTACTGCTTTTGTAAAATTAATAAAATTTGTTTTAAAAAAAAAAGGACATAATATTGTAAGTGGGACCTGAATAAGACCAAATAGAATGGGACAATTACTTCCTGTGATCTGGAATCTTGTGCTTCTGTTAATACATTCCAAAATAGCATTTGTCTCTTTCATTTCTATATCATGCTATCATATCATGTTTAACTTATGCGCTACTAAAATATCCAAATCTTTTTCATATGTACTATCATCAGACAAAGTCACATCTATCCTTTATTAGCACTTTTTATATTTTCTTCCAAGATGTAAGGTATTGTATTACATCCCTGTTGAATGTCATCCTGTTCATTTTAGCCATGTTGAAACCTGCCAGATCTGCAAAGCTGATAATTAATCTCAATCTTACTGAAATTTATTCAGGTCATTAATTAATTAAAATCTTAAGCAGCACAAGAAGGACATTGCCTTGAAGTACTTCCCTTAATATCACTTTCCATATTGACATAAAATAATTTATAAACACTTCCTGGATGAGGCTATTTAGCCTATTATGAATGCATCCCTATCATACTTTATCATATCATTAATATTTAAAGTATGATGACTTTGTAAAATGTTTTCATAAGCTCGAAATACAGTATTTTCATAGCATCCCCCTGATCTATCAAGCTTATGACTTCATCAAATAAAGGAGATGAGATTAGACTGATACAACTTGTTTTGACAAATCCATGTTGGCTATTATTATTGATTCGTTTCTATGCAAGTACTCACAAACATGTTTCAAATAACCCACTCAAGGATGTTCTCAAGATATCTAGCTGCCCATTCTGTCATTTTCTGGGTCATCTTCTTTCTCTTTTTTGAAGATAGAGGAAACCTTTGCTCTCTTCTAGTCTTTAGCATTTCACCATGTCTATAGAATCTCCTCTACCATCATTTTATCTGATGAAATTTACCCGAAAGAGCCACTTGTGCTGCAGCAATTAATATAGTCACAGTTACAGAAGATCATTTTATGTTCTTAGTAGGAAACTGAAATTATTCTTCTAGTCATTTACATTCACAAGCAGGCTGAAGATACCATTAGGCGAAATGGTAGGGTGGGTGTCAATGTATTGCCTTATTGGGTTAGGATTTGCCTGAAAGTATATAAGGTGCTCCAGGCTATTGCATTATCATTGGACCTGGTGCAGTTTGACTAGTTCTTACTGGAAAAGATCTATTGAGCGAAATGTTATGTTCTGTGGCTCCTTCTCCCAGGGGAGGATACCATCTTGCTTGACCTCCCGCTGAAAAAGAGTTTATTTTTAGAAGTTATGCACAAATTTCTAGTCTACCACTCTTTTTCAAGATGGCTGAATGGTTATGGCTGAATAACCCAAAGCAGTCCTAGATAATACTGATATATTGCAGGTCAATTTCATACCAGGATATGGCATGAAGGCAGCTTTGGCTATTCTAAAGGGCAATCTATTGGAAGATCACAATTTAGGAGGGGTGGTGTCTGTTTGATTCATTTGCACCTTTTCATAGAAACCATCTACCAATCCATGTAATCATCCCAAAGTACTTCAGGGAATCGTTGCTTTGAGATGCCCCCCCCCCCCCCCAAATTTGATGATTGGTTTTAGATGATAATACTGGGAGATTGTAGTTGTTCCCTAAGATCTTTGGTCTGTGGATACTGTAAAGTTCTGTTCTACCCCTCATTTTAATATTTACACAAAGTAACTAACTGACAGGGAGTGTGCAGTTGCATACATCTTTTTTTTTTCCTTCTGTTCAATTGTGTCCAATTCATAGAGAGTGCCTGGACAAGTCTCTGAAGTTTTCTGGCAAGATTTTTCAGAATTGTTTGCCGTTGCCTCCTTTCTAGGGCTGAGTAATATAACTGGCAAGGACAGCTGACTGGCTTCATGCGTAATTGGTTTCCATTGCCCTTTTTCGGGCTGGAAGAATATGGCTGGTCCAGTTTCTAGCCTGATGCCTTAACTACTACAACAAACTGGCTGTCTACAAGAGTGATACCAGATCTATTTCTATTTTCCATCTTCACGAGGTGTTGGTTACAGACTGCCATGTGGATAAGACATAATAGACTAATGCTGAATCCGAAGAAGTATTGGATGTTAGAAATAGCTTTAACTGACTAGAGAGAACTTTACCAGCTCTGAATGAGAATGCATTCCCTTCTCAAAGACTGGATTCCCAGCTTGGAGTGCTTCTCAACCCCCTGAGAACTCAGCTAAGCACAAGAGTTATGGCACTTTCTTTCATCTGTACTTGATCTATCAACTATGACCTTTGCTGACAAAAGCTGACTTAGCTTCCATGATGTACACACTAGTTACCTCCTGAATAGGTTATTAAAATACATTTAAAGGACTCCCAGGAAATTGCTACTTTAATAATTGTATTGAAATGTTTAAGCAGTGAAAATAATAATAAAGTACAATCTTTATTTTCACCTATTAAAGAAGAAACTACATACAAGAAAGATTTTGAAGGAAAATAGAAAAAACAACAATTATAGTTTAAAAATCAATAATCAAACAAATGATACTATTTTTCTGTGACAACAAAATAACAGTTTTTGATCATACAAACTATTACTAATCATTTGTTTTTAAACAACAAATGTAACCTATTCTACTATTTCTACTTTTCTATACATCCTATTCATTAAAAAAAAGTTAACAAATGTCACTAATGCAGCTTTTACATCTGGTATATATGCTGTACTTTATCCCAGAAATATATAATTATTTTTTTCTCAACAAACCAAGTTTGACTGAACTCCCTAAACAGACAAATTTATGTATTTGATTTCCTAAACAGAAAAAAATTGCAGCATTTGGTGTAATTTAGTGTCATATTAATGTCGTTAAACTTTATTTTTTTCCCAAGAACCTGATTGACCATATTATTATGATCTAACTAAGAAGGAACCAGACAAATGTAAAGCATATGCACTTATGTTGCAAAAATTGGACCTAGAATGCAAAAACTAGAATTCTATTGGCATTTCCCATCAAATATCTTGACAGTCGTGCTAGATTGGATAGGCTTTCCATTGTTTTCTTTCCCTTTCAAAGTACTTGCTTTAACATAAAAATCCCTTTGCAGCTTGTATCCTACCTACCTAAAGGAATGATTTCTAACTGGTAATATTGTACTTCCTGTATGAACTTATTATGGATGCCACCTAGAAAGAATGTCCATCTAGAAACAATTAAGGCCCTGGATCTCTTCCCAGGGCAGTGAATTTCTATCTCTACTACATGAGAAATTGAGAACTTACTTTTTTAATCAAAAACTTTCTCTTTCATCTTAGCACTTTGTAACTTAAGTATGATGTCTGTTCTCAATTTTATGTAAGCTTTTTTTTTTGCTATCATTTCATGTTTTTATTTTCTTTGGTGCTTTTATTCGTTAATGATGTTTGATGTTGTTCCTTAATGTAAGCTTCTGCAGATTGGCACAATCTGCCCATCAGTTACAGGCACCGAATCGACAGTCAAACATTTTTAAAGTACAGTTATATTTTTTATTATTCTTTATTTTGTATTTTATTTTATGTTAATGTTTGCTATAATATTTAGTTTTATCTCAAAACTATCACTGATATCCTAGACTTGCCTTTACAGATCTTCTCTGATATTTTGAAGGAAACAAGTGTTGGATCTGGACTTCAAAAGCGGACCTTTCCCACTATGAAAGTTTTCTATTTGGGCTTGTTAGATGTAAGAGCTGTGGGAGGACAGCTTCCCTGTGAACTTAGCTCCTGCTGGACAGCTCCTCAGCTGATTCAGGCCTTTGAACCTAATGTGTGTTTGTGGTGAGATTGTGTTAGAAGAGCTTCTGAGTGGAGAAAGATTATTGGATAAAATGGTAATGAATAATACATATTTATGACATGCATACTTATCACATTATTCCATTTTGAGGTAAGCAATGGTATGCAAGGCACAAAAAGGCAGTAAAAAATAAACCAAAGAAACTACAAGCAGGAACTAAAAGGAAAAAAATAAAACTACAAAAATTATTTGCACTAACACCATCCTATATAACGCTCTATACCTTTTTATCTTTTCAAACAGTCCTTTCTTTCACATCTGTACACCAAAATATTTATTGCCTTTGATCTTTAAGTTTTTCAACTCTCTTTTTGGGGATCTCATCAACAGCATCTATGATTTCTCAGTCCTCCACTTCTTCTGATTCATCTATTCACTCTTTCTCTTTCATCCTTCCAGTACGATTAACCCATCTCAATATATGCCTTTGTACCAGTTGTGACATTATCTCTCTTTGGTTTTAGCATGCACACTTTTTTACCACCCCATTTAATACAACACACCTTGCATTTAATTTACTTTTGATGTTTCTCCTGACAAAACCCAACTCCTGTGACTTATTACTTCCATGTAAAAAGCTGGGAAGAAGCATGCGGTAATATGCAGCCAGTTTTATTTATTTCAACAAACATACATTTGTTGCAACATACCACATACTTCCCACTACATTTCTATCAGCATTTGCATATCTTACAATATCTTCACCTACTTTGTATTTTATAATGCTTCATAATTCAATAAAAAAAAATCTTCACCTACATTCCTGCTTTTAATACATAATCTACTAAGGTACACAATCTATGTTATTAAAACTTATTACATTTAATATAATTGCACCAAAAATAATTAAACATTCAAAAATGAGTACTATCAAACAATGAGAGCATAAATGATAAATGTATTAGATGATCTTTCCAGGTATTGTGTGCAGGTAACATAAATAAAGGAATATGTATTTCAAAAAGAAGAAATGTTTACTTGTATGTTTGGTTCATTTTTTCCCCCAGGTTCCTGGGTCATGGAATACAATTTTACTTAATTATTTGATTGTTGTTTTAAAGGTACTTTCCATTTATTTCTTTTGCTGCTCTGTATTGGATTGGTGTGCCAGGAACATAAGACTGCAGAGTCTCCCTCAGGGGTTCTAAATGTAGTCTGGAGACTAGCTGTATAAGAAGAGAGCTTCATAATTCACGGGCAATTTGCTGAAAGAAAACCAATTATTTTTTTTTACATTTGTTCAGAAGAACGCAGTTCACATGAAAGGAACATTAGCTTTGAGAACTACTCAATCATATTTCTCTGATGATTAACAACTGTATAGAGGATGTAACTGCAGAAATCTATTAATGTGAGAAAAAATGTATCTAAGAACATAAACAAGGAACAGAGCATCCTGACTGCAACAGACCAAATAATATTTAGTCCATCTTTTTGTTATTCATAGTACCTAGTCAAAAACCTCCAGGAATTCTAAAATGAGGACAGGAGAGCAGGACCTGACTCCTGATGTGGTTTTGCTCTGATTAGTATTCAGAACCATATTGTCCTGGAATTCAGAACTAGCATATGTCTGTCATGACTAACCACCACTGATTAGCCTTACTTTTTATGAATGTATTTAATCCCATTTCTACACCTTTTGGTGGCTATTTGCTTCACACCCAGCACTATTTGCCCAGAGTTCTATCTTATATTTTTCTGATTCATCTCTTTCATAAGCTAGAAAGACCCAAATTCTGAAACCCTGTCTCATAAAAGCAGCGTCCCAACCTGTTCATCTTTTAAAATGACAATTTAAGACATTGTAAGATTTATTTTTTTTTTGGCTTAAGTTTGCAAAACTTATAAAATAAAGAGAAAATTCTGGAGAGCAATTATTATTAAAGCAGGGATTCCTAATCTCTAGGCCATGGCCCACTGGTGGGCCATGAGCTATTTGCAACTGGGCCATGCAAATAGCAGGTGACTGTGTGCACACATGCTCCATTTACGTGAGTGGCGGGCACACACACCATTCATGCAAATGGAGCTGTATGCATTTGCGAGCCACTCATTTGAAATCATCCCCTCCCCCCCACCCCACCCCCACTGGTCCACAAAGCCTAAAAGGTTAGGGAACTCTGTATTAAAGAGTTGCCGGGATTTCTATCTGTATGCAGCCATTGAGTCATTTGGGACACATTCACTATTGTTGTTGTGGTTCACCGGCAGCAGGTACGGATGGAAGAGGTCTCTAATAGCGAGGCCTCAGACGAGGGGATGTGCGTGATGCAGGGATGGGGCCAGGACTATCGGAGAGTGGGAAGCTGCCTTTGGAGCTTGTGGAGTCTGGCATCAGTGATGCAGAGGACCCAGGGAGCCTGTGCCCAGTGCGCGTGTGCATAGGGCTGCTCGAAGGAAAGAGCAGGTGAAGCTGCAAGGGTGACTCGGGAGTAAGGCTGGAAGGTGATGGCCCCTCCCATAAGGGATAAAAACCAGCCTTCAGGGACGTGTTCTTTGCAGGAAACAAATAAGTTCTTTAGACTCAGGGTTCTCATCAAAGCCTTGCTTATTCCTGTTTGTTTTTGAAACTTCTGTTGGTGGATATTTAATCAGTAATTAGTCTTCTGATCTTGGTGGCCTTTCACAAACTTGAAAAAGGCTTGCTTTTGATATCAGACAATTAGTTTTAAATGTATCTTGGCTGGGAATGCACAGAATTCCCAGCGCTGCATTAAAAAAGCTTTGCTTTTTTACACAGTTAGTGTTTGTTTAATTTGAACAAGGCTTGGGTCAGAACAATTGTTCACATTAAGTTCTTTATAACAGCCGAGAACCTCTATTTTTCAACTTCAAGATTTTCCCTCTTCAAGTTGCAATTGTGATAGTGTGTGATATCAAGTTGTGATAGTGTGTCACCCAGTACAAGGCCAAGACCTATCCTCTCATCTCAGAGAGCAAGTTACGGAGTAACAGATTTAAGCTGCAGAAAGACAGACCCCAACTGAATGTTAATGGGAAAACTGACAGTACGGCTTGACAATGGAATTAATTACCCAGATAGGTTATGGCCTCTCCTTCATTGAATGCATTCAAACAGTGGCTAGACAGCCATCTGTCAGAAATGTTTTAAATTGGATTTCTGCACTGAGCAGGAGATTAGGCTCAGTGACTTAAATAGTCCTTTCCAACACGGTGAAAATAAGTTATTTAACAGCATATTGCTTTTCTTAAAATAATGTGGGGGAATAAAAATAGGAAGATCTTTCAAAATAAAATTCAAACTTGTTTATTATAATCATATTTATCTAATTCCCAAATACATAAAATAATTCTAGAACATTTGTCTAAGCCTTTTTTCATTTGTGCCAAAATTTATCAGTTGAGAAAATTTTGTGTAAATCTATACTAAGATAAACAAAGGAATGAGCGTGCAGTCATCAACAAATAAATCAAAATTGTTAGTGAGACAAAATGTCAGTTTATCTTTTTACAATTTTTAAGTAATCAAATATAAGATATTAACAAGATAAGATTAGTTTAAACCTTTCTGGTTTATCAATAATGTCTTAACTGCATTCAACAAAATTTAACTCTGTCTTTCTTATTGTGATCTCTTTCATTTTTTTCTGAATGCCTTTAAAACAAACATACTGTCTCCTTGAGTGTCCCTTTCAATTTTATTAGCTCTTCATTCTTTCAAGATTTTTTTCTAAATTTAAAAAGAATAAAAATATCCAAATAGCTTCCCACATTGACACTATTTATAAATCCACTAACCATAATTGTTGGAACTTTGTAATTGCTGCATTAGTCAAGTTACCTGGTTTTGCACAACACACTGAAATGTAAACTACCACATTGGTTGCGTTGACATAACACACTGAGCTGTCAACCAGACAACCACATTTTTGTGCAGCATGTTGTCTGAATCGATTGCACACTGAACAACACCGTATATAAATATTTATAGTTCAGTCAGTCTGAAAGTGAAAGTTCTTACTTATATCTGGTTGCTATTTACTCTGCAGTAAAACTTACAGTGTGCTGCAATTTTAAAACTATTGCTAGATGTTTTTAGATTAGATCACTTAAACCAAGTAGGCTGGATTAAGTATACAAAGAAAGCAATGATACACAAATCCAAAGGAGTTTACTGGAATCCAGATACATCTATCTGTATGGATTGTACTGGTTTAATAACTGAATTCACAATCACACTAAAATATAGTTTATTTATGTATTGAAAGAATTGCATATTACTTGTTCCTACCCTATTCAAACAAACCATGTTATGGCTCAGTGCTGGACATAAACTAGTCAATCCATTTGTAGGATTTTTTTTACATGAAGGTCCTTTGCGGACTTTTGTACTCATGGTTTTAGCAATATTGCCATTGCAATTGGTCAAAATGTGAGAGATTAGCACCACATTCCATTAAACACCAGAAGCAGTAATTGGAAAACAGGAGTATGCAGCCGTTACACATGGCCTAGCATGAAAATAATTAAGGCACTTGCACATGCACAGATGACACTGCAAACTCTGACTGACAGCAATTTGCAAGTCTGGTTCCTTTTTGGCAGCTGTCCCAGAAAACTTTTGCATGGTTTGTTTTCCAACACTTCCTGTTTATTTTATTCTATTCTGGATTTTTGCAAATAAAACAAAAACTGCATGGTGGCTCAGACAAGGTCAAAGCTGGTACAAGTGGATTGGAGAAAAGTAAATCCTTCTCCTGACGCCTTTATTTTCATACACAGCTCGGGTGCTTACAAACTGTTAAAAAGAAAACTGGAAGAACAGATACATTCCTATTGGAATGGATCCATTTTGTGACCCTCATTACCCCACCTTGTTTTGTTTCTGAAGGGACAATAGAGCTACTGAGCCATAAACTAATTATAAATCTAGTTCTGAAACACAGGAAGTCATTGTCAAACAGCAATTTCATCTCACACGAAGCTTGCAAATAACTTCAATTTGATTTGGGACTTATGGTAATTCATGTTAAAGTCTAATGTATGCTCTCTCTCTCTCTTTTTTTTTTTTTTACAGTAATGGGACTATTCTAAATGGACCTATTCCAAAAGTTCCAGAAGTCTCAAGATCTGGAGAAAGCAATGGGTAACTGAAAAGTTAAGCGAAATATAAGTAGATCCAAGAAGGAAAAAGAGCAAGCAGTTGTTCCCCAAGGCACCAACAACTTCTGCTTGATTCAAAGTTTCTTCAACCTCTGACCCATCCCATTATTTATATTAGACAATGTAGCTTTCCCACTTGTTTTTATTTGGAAATATTCCAGCCCCACATTTCTCAAGGGATAGAAACAGATATTCAGATAGAAGACTAAAAACATGTTTTTGATATGCAAAGGCATCTTGCCATCCACATTTAAATGGTGGATCTAGTTGTCTTAAATGTGTTGATGGCACATACAACAACTAAGGCATGTTTATTTAGTGGGAATAATTTTATGTTAACTGAAAAGAGGACAATAAATTCCAAAGTTCTTATTGCAAGTATTGATAGAACTTGATAGAACTTCTAGTTCCTATTCCTCCTCTGACAGACACAACTGAATTCTAACACTATGGCTGTCAAGCAATATTTTTTTAGATTTTCATATCAACTTTTTTTTTTCTCATATACAACTCAAGGCAGCAAACATATCAATACTCATTCCTTCTCCTATTTTCTCCACAAATTGTTAGGTGGGCTGGGCTGAGAAAGAATGACTGGCCCAAAGTTAGTCATGCCTAAAGCAAGATTAAAACCCACAGTCTCCCAATTTCTAGGCCAGGCTCTTAACCACTACACCAAATTGGCTCTCAAATTCAAATTATTATTTAAATAACTAATTGATTGAATAATCAATTAAATCTGATCATCACTCAAAGAGCATAAAGCTATTTATATCCTAATCAATGAAAACATTCATTCATCATTAGAAAAAAACATTCATAATTTATAGCCAAAAAAGTAAACAAGCTTTCATTAAAAATTGTGCTGTATTCTGTAATAAATTGTAATAATCTGAAACAATGCTTTTGTTCATACTGAGCTTTGCCAATTAATCAGTTAAACTTCAGCTGATAGTTGACTTATCAAATTAGTTATCACAAAGAATGGTCAATCCAAAATTTTTGCATAGTGAAGGGAATTATCAGAATTTTACGGGTAATTGAGTTGACAATCTAACTGTAGAAGAATATTCAATTGTGTGATGATTTGGCAAATGGATATTATACTGAATGGGAATAAAGAATCTAACCAAGATTAAGAGGAAAAATAACCAAGATGATGAGAGAACTGGAGGCTAAAATATATGATGAATGGTTGCAGGAACTGAGCATGGCTAGTCTAGTGAAGAGAAGGGTCAGGGGAGACATGATAGCAATCTTCCAATATTTGAGGGGCTGCCACAGAGAGGAAGGGGACCAGCTATTTTCTAAAGCAGTGGTCCCCAACCTTTTTTGTACTAGGGACCAGTTTCATGCAGAAACACTTTTTCAAGGAGGGGGGGGGAGTCTGAGTTTGGTGGTTTGCTTGCAGACGTTTCATTACCTGACTAGGTAGCATCTGATGTTGTTACCTAGTCGGGTAATAAAACGTCTGTCAGCAAACCACCAAGTTCAGGGAACACCAATGCCTCCTCATTGCAACCCTGAGCAACAGATATTCTCTTCTATTGGGACATTTAAAACGGAGGGTTTCAGCTGCAGATTCAGGAACTGCGCCGGGCTGAGGAGCTCCTTCAAAACTGAGCGCTGGGTGGTGGCAGCCCATGGCTGTCTCCGCAGCTCAGGACAAGTCCCTGCAGGATGGCTGAGAAGCCCCGCCTCTTGGCCCTGCCTTCCTCAGCCCCATCCCTCAGGTGTCTCCCTCCCTCCCTCAGCCTCAGCCTTCAGGTGTCTGCCTCGTTCCTCTCTCAGTCGCTCTCTCGCTCCTCCACCAGCCCAGGAAGAAACTGCTTCAAAGAAGCCGGGGGGTGGCTTTTCCTGTCGGCGCAGCTCCTCCGAAGCGTACGTTCACCCCCACCCCGCCACCTGCGGTTCAATCCAGTGCTCCGTTCTGCCTGCCTGCCTGCCTTCGTTTCTAGTTGTTTCGGAGCAGCTTCGGCTGAGTAAAAGAGGCGAATAGTTATTATTCTCAGCCGAAGCTGCTCCGAAATAACCAGAAACGAAGGCAGGCAGGCAGAACGGACCACTGGATTGAACCGCGGGCGGCAGGGAAGAGGTGAATGGGCGCTTCGGAGGAGCTGCGCCGACAGGAAAAGCCACCCTGCTGGCTTCTTTGAAGCAGTTTCTTCCTGGGCTGGTGGAGGAGCGAGAGAGTGACAGAGAGGAACGAGGCGAGAGGAAACCGAAGCCGCTGAGCCAGAGAGCAGGACAGGCTTTGGTTGCTTCCTCCGTCCCCTTCTTTCATTTGTGTCCTTGATCCCTGATCCCAGCAGCATTCACCGAAGGCGAAGAAAGCCGCCATTTTTATTTTATTTTTTATTTTTATTTTCTTTGCGGACCGGTACAAAGTGATCCACGGCCCGGTACCGGTCCGCGGCCCGGTGGTTGGGGACCCCTGTTCTAAAGCACCTGTAGGCCAGACAAGGACTAATGGATGGAAACTGAAGAAGAAGCGATTCAACTTGGAAATAAGGAGAAATTTTCTGACAATGAGAGCAATCAACCAGTGGAACAGCTTGCCTTCAGAAGTTGTGGGAGCTTCATCACTGGAAGCTTTCAAGAAGAGACTTGATTGCCATCTGTCAGAAGTGGTGTAAAGCAGGGGTCTTCAAACTTTACAGCGTTAAGATTTGTGGACTTCAACTCCCAGAATTCCTCCTCCAGTCATGTTCACTCAGGAGTTCTGAGATTTGAAGTCTACAAGTCTTAAAGTTGCCAAGTTTGAAGACCCTTGGTGTAGGGTCTCCTGTTTGGGTGGGTGGGGGGTTGGATTAGATGACTTACAAGGTCCCTTCCAATTCTGTTAATCTAATCTAAACATTCTCAAATGTTCTGCTGCAAACTGGATAATTGTAGACAATTGCAAACTTCGTTGTTTCAGCAGTCCAAAATATTATTGATCCCCATTAACGGCTGTGTATGCTGGTCTTTAAAGCAGATGAATACTACTATTCCTTTACTTCATGTCACATGAATGGCAGAGTTCAGGGGCTTTTTCTTGGTAAGAGCTGACATGATTTATGTTTAATAAAGGTTACTTGGCTTCTGGAAAGCAGAGTCAAGCCAACTCTCAGGCTTCTTCTATAGTCTTGTCTATTATCTTCTACCTCTGAGGTTACAACTCTCATCTTGGTAAACAAAAAGGCAGCTGTACGCTTGGTCAGCTCTGATGCAGTCCTTTGTCCAGGACTGGAACTCTGCTCACATCATTCATCACACTTGAATAAAAATGATCCCTTGGAGGACAAAACCATGAGACAAGAAAGGGGGAGAAAGAGAGAGGAAAATAACAAAGCCTCTTTATATTTGCTGGCATTTGAATGGGGGCAGTAACAAAGCAACTGGTCCTCAGAAGCCAGGAGCAGCAAAAAGTAAACAAACAAACTGCAAAAAAAATTTCCTGCAAAAAAGCAACTTCCGAATTGTGGAGGATCTGGGTTGGAAGTGGGAGGAGCCTCAGATTTATGAAAGGAGGCTGAAAATCAGAGATGCCAAAGAGGGGGGAAATCTGTTTCTATTCCTCCTACTGGAAGTTGTTTGCCAAATTGTACATGTTTTACTTTGTCAGAGGTCATTCTGATGTAGAAGGAAGCAGAATTAATGAATGGATTTATCCTGCTGAAAATGAAATCCTATCACCTCATATTATATTACAGTCTGCAAGGTCAATTCTGTGATAGGTTGCTTTTCATGCAGATTGTGCAAAGCTGTAGTACGAGGTATGAAACTCTGGAATCAGCTTGTACATCATTTTAGATTCTTACATTAGGAAGGAGAGCCTCTGGATGACATTGCAGGAGAAAAGACCATGGGCTCTGCTTCTAGCCTCTCATATCCTCCAGCATCGCATATAGACATTTGCAGCCATTAACAACACACTGCCTTTCACTTTTCCTGTAAGCCTCCAGTCTTGCTGGATTGCTCCAGATTTGCGGGGGAGGGAGAGGAGTCTAGCAAGCAGGTACCTCTGTGCTTTGGTGGGGGGAGGTTTATACAGAGCAAAACCCTTGACCTAGACCATCTTTCTGTGGTTCAGCTGCATGTGCCTAATTTTTTTGTTGGCAGCAGGAGCAATGCTGTACACAGCGCTAGTGTTACAGATTTGAATTTCAGGATCTTATGCAGTAAGGAAATGCTGAGAAGCACACAACAGAGAGAGAATCTCTGTGAAAGCAACATATACTGTCCCTCCCCTCCCATACTCCCTTGTCCTATTGCATCCTGATCAGATGGCATAGGGGGTCTGGGAAGACAAGAATTCCCCATAGATGTTTCTTTTGTTAAACTGAATTAATGAAGCATAACCTCATTTTGCTGTTATGTTGCAGCATCTAACATGATTTGCTGCATGACAGTGAACTAGTCATCTTTGGTTTATTTATTTGCTTGTTTATTAAATTTATATGTCATTTATCTCATTCCCTTACCTCTCAGTTAAGGGAAGTACATTAAACCTAGCATAGGAAATTAGCTATACTCTGAATCAAAAAAAGAATATAGAACATAGAATAATAGAGTTGGAAGGGACCTTAGAAATCTTCTAGTCCAACCCACTGCTCAGGCAAGAAACTCTCTACCATTTCACACAAACGGTTGTCTAGTCTCTTTTTGAAAGCCCTCAGTGATGGAGCACCCACTACTTCTGAAGGCAAGCTATTCCATTGGTTGATTGCTCTCATTGTTAGGAAATTTCTGTGTAGATCTAGGTTGCTTCTGTCCTTGGTTAGTAATATATTTTAGTCTGAGATCTTGAACATCAAAAAGATTGTGTGAGTGGCATCACAAAACTTAAAATGCATGCATAATAATATAACAGGATTTCTGTTTTTAAAAGACAAATGTTTGACATCTAGTGATGGTAAGGGAATAGAAGCAGAGGTTCAGAAAATAGAAAAAGGGGAGATGAGAGAAAGAAGAGAGTGTTAAATTATATGGTGGGAGGCAAAGAAAAAGAAAGGAAGGACTCAAGGAGGGAGAAGAGATAGCGGTAACTGCCCCAAATAATGTAAGGTGACTGCATAACCCATATACACATATGCAAATGCCCCAGTGCTTCAAATTTCTCCATCTTCTGTCTATCCTGTTTGCCTGTAGGGATTACATGTTGTGCTAATAGCAAAAGCCAATGTGTCATTTGTATCATATGTATTCTCTGTGTTGTGCTGTGCTCTATAATGAAGAACAAAAACAAAGTTGTAATTCAGGAACCCAACAGTTGTACAAATGAATATTTATGACACACATCTAGAGATCTAATCAACTGTAGCTCTCTGAAGTTTCAAAGTGAAACTAAGAGAAAAGCCATTTTGCACTTTTATTCCACAGTATGTGGAACCAAGAATGTTCTATTTTTAAATGGGGGAAGACTTATACTGTGATAAGTAGTTGGATGTCCTACCTACATTATAAGGCAATCGGGATCCAACTGGGAGGTAATAAATGATCAGAAAGTACAGAATGAAGAGCCAGTTTGGTGTAGTGGTTAAGGCATCAGATTAGAATCAGGGAGATAATGAATTTGAGTCCTACCTAAAGCATAAAACCAGCTGGTTGTCCTTGGGCCAGTCATATTTCTCAGTCCTAAGAAGGAGGCAAAGGAAAACAACTTCTGAAAAACCTTGCCAAGAAAACAGCAGGGGTTGGACAGCATGAGGCAGTCTCTGCAAATTGGACATGACTGAACAATTTTAAAAAGGCACAAAACAGTCTTCTTCAGAAGGAAAGGCTTATCATAGTGTCACCATCACTACATTGCCCAGGTAAACAAATGACAGTTGTGAAGCCTTGTGAGATAATGTGTTGCTGGTTGCATGGATGTGGATTTTAACCTTTCCTATCTTGGAATCCAAGAGTTGGGTTTAAATAATCTCTGTCTGGGTTAGGGTTAGGTGTTAATATGTTAGTGAGCAGTAGATTCGGGATGAGTGTTTTACATTATGGCAAGAAGCTAGTTAGAGGATACAAATCAACCATAGGATATGAAAAGAAGAAACCATGTCCTAGATTTCTTGGAAAAGATATTATTATAATAGCAAATTATTCTGATTTGATATAAAGCAGCTCTATGGAAAGTTTACAAATGGATACATATAATCTTTCAAAATTCTCCACCAAAACTGTGTTCAGAAAAATTGGCTGTATGAGGGGTTTGTGGATTGTTGGGTTTGTTTGTTTGTTTACGAATATATTGTACTGTTACTAAAAAGCAAATGGCAGAGATCCTTCCTGATGTCTTTCCTTAGAGCTGAATTAAAACCTCTGAGGCCAGAGAGGTTGCACATGATGATCATACATTTTTTATTTGCATACGTATCCAGAGGCCACCTGAGAACTAAAATAAGCGTAATGGCATACCCACATTCAACCCATAAGCATTTTAGGGGATTTTCTTCTGAAAAATAAAATCTAAAATAAATATTCTTTCAGACATTTTAATGAGAACTGGTAAGAAAAATAAAAAAGAATTTCTGGAGCTATTGCAAATTGCCTGTTTTCTGCAATTTCTTATCATTTTAAAATTATTTAAAATTTAAAACATTGTTTATATCTGGTTAACAAATCACTGGGATGAACAAGCAAAAAGGTTGGGCCTTGAGGAAACCCTAATTTTCAGAAAACTTCCCAAGTCAAAAGTAATCCAGATAGCCAGACATATCTTTAAAAGCCAGATGATTAGAAATGCTATAGCTAAATCATTGGGATTTTCAAGCAATTAAATTTACATAAGGTGAGATCTTGTGATTTCCTGGGCTCCTCTGAAACCATGGCATGTATGTGGTCTAAAAATGACTGAATCTGCCCTTGTTTCTTCTGCTGCTGCTGATACTTTTTTTTGGTGGTCATTATAAAAACTTGTTCTGCTATTGGCACAGGAGAGTGCAGTGTTAAGAGCCCTTTCTGCACCTTTCAAGCCTAAACAAAATAGCTCAACACGCTCTGATTAAAAGCTGCTGTTCCTACCACCCTGCCTTTTCCTCCTCTTCCTCCTCTTCCTTTCACAAAGCAGCACTACATGCAAGGATTTGGTTCAAGGAGCATTCAAATCACAGCTGTCAGCTCTGAAACAAGAGCTGGGGTGCGTTGAAGGGAGAGAAATAGGACACTGACATTGTGAGGGAGTTGCTATGGCAATTCAAACAGAAGGGTTGCTTAATAGGTTTTATTCCCAGGAAACCAGGAGCATTAGAAGGGAAATAGTAGAGCTGGTGCTCCACAAAAGCATTACCACATTTTTTTTTAATGAATAGATAGCATCTCTATGGAGAATATCTTGGGTTTCTTCTCCCTTAAGAGCAAAGGAAGGACACCTCCTACTGGCCATTTGAAATATAAACTGGTGGCTCAGAAAAGGAAAGTCCATTCCAGAGCAGAGCTATCTGGAAGAATATGAACCATCGCAGCGTAAAGCCCTCCACTGGTGGGATTCAAACATTTTTACTACTGGTTCTGTGGGTGTGTCTTGGTTGGCATGGCTTGGTGGGCATGGCAGGAGAAGGATACTGTAAAATCTCCATTCCCACCTCACTCCTGGGGGAAGGTTACTGCAAAATCCCCATTCCCTCCCCACCCCACTAACCTGCCTTCCAGCTCTGTTGTCCTGTGCAAAAGAAGACCCAGCCAATCAGATGGGACTCGAGAGGCAGATAATAGATGGGGGCGGGGCCAGTCAGAGGTGGCATTTACCAGTTTTCCGAACTATTCAAAATTTCCGCTACCAGTTCTCCAGAACTGGTCAGAACCTGCTGAATACCACCTCTGCCTCTATTAACTTATGGCTGAGAATCCTTGTTATGGCCAGAGGCACCCTGAATGGGTGGGGAGAAGCAAGGGTCCAGGAGATCAGGCAATTATTCCAAGAGGTAGAGCTGTATATTTCTGTTTTTGTTTGAAGGAAGCAGGAATTTTACTTGATTTTTTTTATTCTGTTTAACCTAATTTAAGGGGCTTGACAGATGAATGGAAGACTTTTGGAGCTGAAGGTTGACCATTAATGACATAACTGGTCAGGCCAGTAATGCATGTACTTATTTTCCAGTGCAACCTTCACTTTACATGAACTAATAAAGTGATTATTTGTCTAACTGATAAGTTATTCCATCTTTCTGCTCAGAAGCAAATTGGATGTTTTTAATTTTCTACAGAATTCAGCTTACCCTTCTTAGTGCATAGTGGAGAATCCTAAATACTGGAACTTTGGCTTGATTCAGGATGTTCTTATGAAACCTTAAAATGTGGTTTTATTTATACATTCAATTTATATTCCACCTTTCCTCAAGGTGTTCAAGACTGTGTACTTAATATTGCCTCTTCCACATTTTGTCACAATAAATGCCCAGTAAAGGTTTTCTTTTTACAAAAGCTTTTTTTTTTTTGCAAAAGCTTCTTTTCTTTTTCTTTCCACCTAGTGCTAATCTAATATTGTACAGCCACAACCTTCACAGGCACTGATGGCGAAACAAAAATATTACAATAATCCTCAATTTATAACCACAATTGGGTCTGGGATTTCCATTGTAAGTCAATGCAGTCGCAAAGCAAACCATCACATGACCAGATCCAAGTTTATGACTATTTTTTTACTATATTAATCATGCCACCTTTAAGCAAATTTGGCTTTCCCAGTTTATTTTGCTTCTCAGAAGCAAGCTGAGAATAGTTACAAATTGCAATCATGTGACTGCAAGATATTGTAGCCATTGTAAATGCAAGCCAATTACCAAGCTCCTGAATAGCGATCACATGATTGCAAGGATGTTGTGACCATCATAACTTCAAGGATGGATTGTAAGACACTTTATCTGAGGCCATCATAACTTTGAACCATTGTCAAATGAAGCAAGCATTTCTTGTAACGCTGTTCTGCTATATATTATATTACTATATTACACAGTATCGGTACATTAAAATAGGTCATGTAGTAATATATTACCTCTTGCACCAGCATATGAAGTGACCCTTTTTTTCTGAAAAAAAAGATGCATCTTCTCATCTGAGCCTTGTTTCAGTAACATGTCAAGTGGATGGTTAATTGAGTTTTGAATAGACTATAAGCATCTATGGGAGCAGGGTGTGGATGCTTATATTTAAAATTATGAAACAAACTCCATTACTTACAGTCTTGCCTCTGGCATTTAGCAGAAGTATGAAAGAGCTGAATTTTTTGTTGTGATATTACAATGGACATTCTCATTGTTTTTTCACTAGTATCTATTGGATTATAGAATCTGATTTGAGTATTTTAGATTCTATTATGTTACATTTATAAAATAGCAAAATATACATATTCCTTGGTTTTGCATATAATATCAGGGAATCCATCTTGAATCTTTGAGGTGTTAGCGTTTTCTCTCATGAGAAAATGCCCCAATAGCAACTCCTTAGTTGCTATCTCAATTAAACTGTTTACAAACAATGCCATCTAGTGGTAAAAATTCTTGATACTGAAATTCCACATTAAAGTTAATGTCCACAGTGAAATTATCTCTAGAAATATCTTGTAGCGATGGGTTTCATGCAATAGATCATACTCTTGGGATGATGGCTTCATTATTGTGCTTATGCGTTATATGTTTTTAATTAACTTCACACATTTACTATGGATGTTTTAATTACTATCACAAACATCTTTCCCCTGCAGTTATTTTGTGAACTGGTGGACTAAATTATGATTTAGTACAATATATCAACACAGCAACTAATCTGAACATCTAGAACAGTGGTTGCCAACCAGTGGACTGGGGACCACTGGTGGTCTGTGAGAAAATTTTGGTGGTCCACAGAGAAGTGTCACCCCCCTAAAGCACCCCCCAAAGTAGATAATCCAGGCTGTGTGGGAACACAAGACTGTGCCGCCCACATGGCCTGAGGGAACACAAGTCTTGTGTTGCTTGCATTGCAAACAACCCGAGGTAGTGAGGGGAGGGGGGAAAGGGCAGAGGGGGGAACTTGCCCCACTTACCCCATGTGCCTCGCCTGGCCACTGGGCTGCTTCTTTCCGCTTCTTTCTTCTTCTGCTTTTGGCTGCATACAAGGAAAGCAGCAAAAGTCTTTCTTTCTCTCCCCCAAACTCTGCCAGAAATGAGTCTTTGGGACCTTGCAAGGCATCCTGCTCCAAGAGGCTGCGCTGGCACGACAAGTCTCACAAAGACTCATTTCTGGTGGAGTTTGGGGGAGAGAAAGAAAGACTTCTACTGCTTCTGCTGCTTTCCTTGCATGAAGTGAAAAGTCTCTCTCTCGCGCGCGCACTCTCCCCTTGAGAACAGAGCTGGAGATGGTATCCTGCAATCCCAAATAAAGAATGATCGATTGGTAAGAAAACAGGGTGGGGAATTTTCCTGCAGGCTTTTTTTTTTCCAAGGGTCTCTGGTCCACGAGATTTAAAATTATGAGTTTGGTGGTCCCTGAGGTCCAAAAGGTTGGCGACCCCTGATCTAGAAGACTTTAAAAGTGAAGCAATCATTTATATCACTTTATCATATTAAAGCAGTTGAAGTACCTTTCTCAGATCAGGTTCTGCTAGATATATCAGAAGTTAAGTTTCTAGAAATTCTGTGACACATATAATTTTATAATGCTGAAATAATACTGCAGCAAACAAAAATCTTATTGGGCTTTTAGAAAGGAAGGCTGAAGGGAACATCATAGCTGTGTATTAATCTGGAGAGGGAAACTTTTTTTTTAACTTAGCAAAGGGCCTTTTCTGTTCTTCTTTAGTTAAATTTAGCTATCCAGTTAAATATCTGGATCGGCTACTTCCAAATGCAAGCAAGACCAGCACCATATTGTTATTTGCTGATATTATTGTGAGATATTGCTTGAATTCCAAAAGAGTGAACAAATAACTATCAGCTCTTCTCCTAATCCTTTGGAATTAGCAGAAATGGCTGACCAAATGACGAAAAAAAAGTCTCTTGTGATGAGTTCATCAACATGTCTATGCAGTGTTCTTGACAACACTGTGGCCACTGTCTTCCTCTGAAAACATCTTCCCTTACTTATCAGTCTATCCTACAGCCTGAAACTTCATTATGATCATCTACAAGGCTGACCTTGCTTAGATTTCTGAGAACACCTTAGGCCAGGAGTGTCAAACTCACGTCATATGCTAGGCTGACCCCATCCGGTTTAGCAAACAGGGAAAAAATCCCAAAAATGTCACATGATGCCGCTGTGACGCCGCGAGTTTGATACCCCTGCCTTAGGCAGTTAGTTACAATCACTTAATTTGGATCCCAGACTTCTGGTATCCAAAAAAAGAAGCGGATATAAATATTTTACAGCAACAGCTAGTTATTTCTTCAAAATGATTTGCTTGGTACTGATATCACTTATACATTACCAAAAGAAAAATCGTTTTTGTTCAACAGTAAGATTGTTAGTTAGTTAGCGTGCATAAGAGCACCAAAGTGCCTACCATCCCTGTCCTATTGTTTCTTTTATTTTTCTTATATGTATCCATGTGTTCATAATTATGTTTATACTTATACCTATTATCTTGTAAGCAATTGACAAATCAAAATAAATAAAAATAAATAAAATAATTGGCCTGTTTAAGGTTTCATCTGCTGTTATTTTTTGTCTTTTAAAATTTTAGTTTTTGTTTTTGTTTTAATTTACTAATGTCAATGATTGAAATTAAATATCATAAAGGGAAGTATCCAACTATTTTAAAATAAAATTTATAAATAAATTAGGTTCATGCAGCATCTTGCTCATGGTTTTATTTTTGAAGTCCATGATGAACTAGTTTAACACTTCCATATCATCAGTATCAAGCCACTTAAGATTCTGATCTTTAGTCACAAACTTAAGGGACATAGCTACACAAATTACACTGTTTGAAGTAAAGAAGTAATGTGTTATGCTAAGTGTTTTATTTTCACAGCAGACAAGTGTATGGACTGTCAACGCTGACATCAGTAGCAAAGAAACCGTAATTGCCAGGCAAACCAATTCCTCATGTCATACATCATCCAGGGAGATGACAAGAGATCAAGAAAAATTCACACCTGACATCCTTTTAACATTCTTTACTATTTCTCTGCTAATGACTCAGAATTTGTTTGTTTTTAAGCTCCTGGTTTACTTTACATTCCCTGGTGTCCTATTTGATTTAAATCTGTTCTGTTATCCACAATTAAAGTCTTGGTCCTGGAAGGAAAACGTAAATGTCAGATTTCCTTTGAATTGAATCTCCAATGACTTCATGAACAAGTCTATGCAGTTTCTGTTGTTGCTGGTTTTGGAAGTGGTTTGGCACTGCCGTCCTCTTGGATGTTTTTCAACTACCTAGTCCAGCTTGCAACCCTGATATTTCCCAGAAGTTTCCTGTCTAACTTTGTACTAACCATGCCCAACCCTGATTAGCTTCCAGACCTAGATCAGTTAAGTGCAACTTGCTGAAATTATTAATTTTCTGGATAAGAACTGCATGAAAAGGAGGCTACGTAGGTTTAAGCTAGCCTTATATGTTTGTAGCAGCTTTACCACCTTACCATACAAATTGTCCTTGACTTACAATAGTTTAACGATAGTAATTAGGATGGCCTTTGAAAGGGAATTTTACAGACCGTACTTATGATGGCTATAAAACAACTTTGGCTTTTGCAAAACATTGTACTACCACCTCTAGGGTCAGATGACAACAGTCTAGTTGCTTGGTACCTGTTTGCCAAGCGCTTCACAATCATATGGTCGCCATTTGCAATGTTTTGTGCCAGCTTCCCCAGAAAATCAATGGGAACCCAGCAAGATAAGTTGTAAGCTGCTGGTGGTGCCTGCCACTTGCTGAGACAACTTCCTCTTATCTCTGGGGGCTGGCTGAAAGAGCTGCTAGCCAAGGAAAACTGAACAACTCCTTCTCCTTCTCCTGTGCAGAAACACAGCCTAAAGATTTTGGTTTCACTCTTGTACCCCTTTGAAGGAGTTTCCTTCTGTGTGTAGAGTAAGCTGGGACAATGGCTGTGTCCAACCCATTTTTCATCCTCAGAAAATGATGAGGTAGATAGAAAATTCTGAAAAATGGTTACATCATGCCTAGCCCTATCTAGACTAGAGCACTTCTTAGCTTTATGGGGATTTCAGCTTGAACTTTTCAACAATATCTGTATTATAGAGTTTATAAAACCAGAATGAAGCAGAAAAACAGTTTATCAATTTTTATCCCAATTCCTTCTTCACAGCTAACACTATTCAGACAACCAAAATGCTGCCACCTATACATGGACACACAATTATTACAAATATAGTAAGTGGAATTCTGACATTCCAAACATTTGCTTCTTCAATTCTATGTTTATGTCATCCATAGAAAGATCTTTTCTTCCTATATATGTTATATTAACTTTCCCTTGAAAAAAATTTCTTGCTCCTAAATCCAGCATGTCAAACATTATAGTATAGTGGTTGTCAATTATGCTAAATAAAAATTTAGAAAATGTCAATGTTTTAATGAAATATTTTCAACATTTTCCTGAGATGGTTATTACAGTGGTTCTCCTCTTTCCTTCAGGACTGATTCCAGTTGATGTCTATGGAAATTCTCAATCATCCAGGACATAGTTATCACAAAGTACTGTTCAAAATGCAACTGGGCCCCTCTTTCAAACCAGTGGCTCTTTCTGTCCAGAATGTGAACTTTACTATACATACATAGCACAATACAGGAGAACAATTCCATCAGGACAAGATTCAGCAGTCCACCTGCATCTAAAAGACAAATGTTGCTCTTTTGAAGACAGTAAAGTCCACATTTTGGACAAAGAAGGCCACTGGTATGAAAGAGGAGTCAAAAGGCCATCTATGTTAAAACTGAACAGCCCTCTCTCAACAGAGGGAAAGTGTTATGTATGTACCATAGTTAATAAAGTATGAGCTTGAGGTTAAGTGCAGGGTTCTGGCCCTGCACTTCTGATTGGCTGTTAGGCGGCCAGATCGGATTGGCTAGTTCTTAGGAATCCGATTGGCCCTTAACAGAGATTATTATTGGTTTAAAGTACTTGCGTTCATAGCTCGCTATTGGACAATTCTCACAAAGGTTGCCTATATAAGGCAGGGTTCACTGTTGTTGTTTTGAGAAGTCACTATGCTAATAAAGAGCTGAAAGTCACTATTCAGAGGCTGTCTCCATTTACTCCGACCCATATCCAAGTACTTAACACTGGCGACGAGGGTGGGATCTGGAGACGTCTGAACCTAAGAAGTCAGGAAGCAAGACCGAGCACGTGGAAGACGACGCCAACAACGGAACATGTCCAGCAGCATCATACCACCCGCTCCGTTCGATCCAAACCAAGAGGATTGGGAATCCTACATGGATCGCTTCCAAATGTTTCTTGAGACGAATAATTTGAAGGACGCCACACCAGCAAAAAAGCGGGCACTGTTCCTGACGCACTGCGGCCCGGCTGTTTTTAAAATGGCAAAAGCACTCGCCAAACCTCGAGAAGTGAAAGCCATGAGCTGGGACGACCTCGAACCCATCCTGAGAGATCATTACGCGCCAACCGTGCCTACACTCGTGAGATGCCACGAGTTTTATCAAAGGAACCAGTGAAAAGGAGAGAGCGTGGCCGATTTCGTGGCAGACATCCGAAATTTAGGAGGCCTCTGCGGGTTCGCCGATTTAGAAGAAGCACTGAGAGACCGAGTAATTCTGGGATTAGATGCGCTAGGCGTGCAGAGCAAGCTGATGGCAAAAGGCGACATCAGCCTTGCTGACGCCATCGCCGAAGCCATGGCTGCGGAGGCGACCAAAAAGTCGGCTGCACAATTACGGCGAAGCCGCACTTCGGCAACACAACCGACCGGCGAAATCTTACCCAACTCAGAAGGGCAGCTCGTTACGACGTACCACGAGGACCTCTCTTCGTCATCAGACAGCGACGAAGAAGGGGTCCATCGAATGCGGTCCGACCGGGATCCTCGCCCTAAGCCCTTACGCCCTTGCGCTGGCTGTGGAGCAAACCATGCCAGGGCCGAATGCAAATTCCGCGACGCACTCTACCATGAGTGCGGGAAACGAGGCCACATCAGCCGGGTCTGCTGCAGCTTACCAGGACCCAGCCAGGTCTCAAAAGGGGCCAACTATCGCCAATCGACAGGAAACCGTCCTGTCAGGTGAGAACCAGTAAACCACTCCTACAGAAATCGCGCTTTGCAAAAAGAAGAGGCTCACCATACTATCACTATAGGTCACGCCTCAGTCATGGACACTAAGAAAATTCGAGTCACGGGAGCCATCGAGAACCAGCCTTGCCACATGGAGGTCGACTCGGGATCGTCCCTCTCGATGGTGTCTTGGAAGACACTCAAGCAACTTATCCCCACAATCCAACGCCAAGACCTCCAATTGCAACGCCTCATCCTCAAGGACTACCAAGGAAATCGAATCCCTGTGGTCGGGTCCTGCCAAGTCCGAGTCTCCTTCAAAAAACATACAGCGTACTTACCTCTAACGATCAACGATAGAGATAGGCCTAGTCTATTAGGCCTCCAATGGTTCGCGCCACTAGGCATCGAGGTGGCCGGCGTGAACCGAGTCGGTGGTTGTGAGTGGGAGGAAGACCTTGTTTCTGAGTTCAGCGACGTCTTCACGGACCGTTTAGGCGAGTATAAGGGGACCCCAATCTCATTTAGTTTAGATCCAAAAGTAGCCCCAATTCGTTTGAAGCCCCGTCGAGTTCCATTCGCTCTTAAAGCTAAGATCGACGAACAACTCGATAAGTTAATTGCTCAAGGGGTGTTGAAGCCCATCGATCACTCTCCATGGGAAACCCCTATTGTAACGCCCATTAAGCCAGATGGGTCAATCCGAATTTGTGGGGACTACCAGTCCACTTTAAACCACGCCCTACAGCAGAATGCGTATCCAGTTCCGGTGGTGTAGCACCTCCTCCACTCCTTGGGGAGCAGAAAGGTTTTCGCTAAATTAGATTTAGCTCAAGCTTATCAACAACTACCAGTGGATGAAAAGACGGCCCAGGCCCAAACAATTGTAATGCACAGAGGTGCTTTTAAATGTACTCGATTGCAATTTGGGGTTAGTGTAGCCCTGGGGATATTCCAAAGCCTCATGGAAAGGTTGTTACAGGGAATCAAGGGCGTGGTTCCGTATTTTGATGACATATTAATTGCAGCCCCTACCAAAAAAATCTTGCAGGATCGTTTGAAAAGTGTTCTTAAAAAATTCCTGGAGGCAGGACTTAAGGTGAAAAAAAACAAATGTCACTTATATACTGACAGTGTTGAGTTTCTAGGGTATAGGATTGATAGCCAGGGCATCCACCCTACCGAAAGTAAATTAAAGGCGATAAAAATGCCCCCAGGCCACGTAACAAGACCGATCTCCAGGCATTCTTAGGCCTCATTAATTTTTATAATGTATTTTTACCGCATAAGGCGACTGTTGCTGAACCGTTACACCGGTTATTAGATAAAAAAGCATTGTGGGTATGGGGTTACCGGGAAGAACAAGCGTTCCGGAATGTTAAAAAATTGCTCGCATCTGACTCTGTACTTATGCAGTATAACGAGACATTACCATTAGTTATAACCTGCGATGCCTCGCCTTTCGGGGTGGGCGCCATTTTGAGTCATGTACTGCCTAATGGGAACGAAGCCCCTGTTGCATACTTTTCGAAGACTCTTTCACATGCAGAGCGGAACTATGGACAAATTGATAAAGAAGCTCTAGCAATCGTTGCAGCTGTAAAGAAATTTCATGAATATGTGTATGGAAGGACAGTCACCATTATAACTGACCACAAACCATTGGTAGGGATAATAGCCGGGGACAAGCCAACCCCCTACATATTATCCCCTAGAATGACCCGATGGTCAGAATTCCTCGCTGCTTATAATTATTGCCTTCAATATCGCCCGGGGAAAGCCATTCCCCACGCCGACGCATTAAGCCGAGCACCGCTTCCAGAGACTCTCGACGATCCGGCACCAACGGCAACCACGTTGCAGCTCGAAACACTCAATTCGCCGCCTATGACCGCCCGAGACATCGCGAGAGAAACCAAACGAGACCACACCCTAGCTCGAGTCCTAGGCTGGGTAGAACGCGGATGGCCATTGGACCAAGTCCCAGATGACTTCGCGCCATTTAAAGCAAGACAGACTGAACTTTTTTCCCAAAAAGGCTGTGTCATCTGGGGCGATAGAGTCGTTATCCCAGAACGACTCCGGAAGACGCTACTACAAACCCTGCATGAGGGACACCCCGGCATCGTGCGGATGAAAGCACTCGCACGAAGCTACGTATGGTGGCCGGGCATGGACCGGCAAATCGAGCAGTGGGTCAAAGCGTGTACCAGTTGCCAACAAGCCAGCAACGCCCCACCAAAAGCCATGCCTACTGAACGGGAAATGCCACGTGGACCCTGGTCCAGAATCCACCTGGATTTCGCGGGGCCAACCAAAGGATATACCTTCCTGCTGACAGTCGAGACATATTCCAATTGGTTAGAAATTCATGGTATGACGGCCACAACTTCTGAGGCAGTGATTAAGATCCTAAATAGACTCTTTGCAACCCACGGATTGCCTGACGTCCTGGTGTCCAATAACGGGCCACAGTTCACAGCATTGATGTTCGAGCAGTACCTCGCTGACCGCGGCATCCGCCATGCGCTCACCTCGCCTGCGCACCCTGCGACCAATGGCCAAGCAGAACGCATGGTCCAATTTGTTAAAAAGACTTTGCAAAAAATGGACTATGACAATATCGATGACAAAGTCAACCAAATTCTCTTTTTGCAACACATAACTCCACATAGCGTCACCGGCAGAACTCCCGCAGAACTACTGATGGGACAAAGACTCCGTTCCCACCTCGACCGGTTGCACCCTGCTTACGAACCGGAAAAGCCAATAGGATCCAGTGGCCGCTGTCGCACATTCCAGGTAGGAGACCGCGTTTACGCATGGAACTTATCAGGCGACCCATTATGGATAGAGGCAACGGTAGTACGAGTGACCGGCCCCAAATCCTACCTAGTGAAATGCTGTGACAATAGACTGTGGAAACGGCATATCGACCAATTACGGTCACGACTCATAACCGCCAGTCAGCAACTCCCCCATGACCAAACCGAGGGGGGGAGGTACAGAAGAAGAAGATGACGTTCCAGGGAATCTGCTCGAAGAGAGCGACGAATCAAGTGAGACTCAAGAAATGGAGCAGGAAGGAGAATTGTTTGCACCACAAGAAATTGCACCTGAGCAAGAAGCAGAGACACTGCCAAACAACAATCTACCTCAACAGGATTGCAATCAACCAGTCCAACGAAAATCCGAAAGACTTAAAAGACAACCATCCTACTTAAAGGATTATATAACTACACCATAATTAAGAAGCCAGGGGAAGAGGTGTTATGTATGTACCATAGTTAATAAAGTATGAGCTTGAGGTTAAGTGCAGGATTCTGGCCCTGCACTTCTGATTGGCTGTTAGGCGGCCAGATCGGATTAGCTAGTTCTTAGGAATCCGATTGGCCCTTAACAGAGGATTATTATTGGTTTAAAGTACTTGCGTTCATAGCTCGCTATTGGACAATTCTCACAAAGGTTGCCTATATAAGGCAGGGTTCACTGTTGTTGTTTTGAGAAGTCACTATGATAATAAAGAGCTGAAAATCACTATTCAGAGGCTGTCTCCATTTACTCAGACCCATGTCCAAGTACTTAACAGAAAGGATATGACATCACCTATTTCCTGCCTACAACACAATCTTTCAGCAATCCCAAGAAGGTTCCATACCCATTTATACTCTGTTTCAGGTGGCCCTGAGGATATAAACCTCTAAATGGCCTCAACAACTCTTGGAAATGAATGACTGACCTTCATAGTGCTGACGGCCAGATAACTGTAAAGTATATAAATTCTTTCATTCCTTACTATTCAGACAGATCTGGAGAAGCGTCTTGGATGAGGAAAGATTTTCAAGGAAAAAACCCAAGAAAGTCCAGTTGCCTTTTGAACAACACCTTTGGGATTCCAGTTGATGTTGATGGAGAGTGTGATCCTGCTTTGTGGCATACCTCTGGGTTCAAGTTTCTTCCATCACTTTTTAAATATCCATATGACACCCCTGGTCAGGGTGGGTTTAGATATTATCAATAAGATGATAACCCAGTTATAATCTCAACCCTGGTCTATCCCCACGATGCTGTTGAAGTTCTGTCTCAATGTCAGGAGACTGTGAGGATCTGGATTGTGAATTAAAGATTCAACAGGTAACCCTACTAAAACCCAGGTGTCTGGAATTTGGGGCCACCTGGATCCAGAGAATTTCTATCTTTCATTAATTTCATTCTGCATTAATTGTAATTTATAGACCCAGTGTGCAATTTATTGATTATCCTGATATCATTGTACCCATGGCTCAAATTGTCATTGTACAAATCCACTGAAGATGTCATAAATGATATGTGGTCCAGAATGCAACAGCATAAGTAATTATGGGCTATGATGCACCCATGTAACACTTACTCCATGAGCAACACCAGGTACCAGTGTGCTTCTGGTCACCTAAAAGACCTTCTTGGGACAATTCATAAGATCACTTGTTTCCAATCACTTCTGTCCAACTAATAAAACCTGTTGGCTCTGGCTTATAGCAATAGTGCTAGTAATAGCACTTAGACTTATATGCCACCCCATAGTGCTTTGCAGCACTACCTGGGTGGTTTACAATGTCAGCATATTGCCACCAATAATCTGGGTTCTCATTTTCCTGACCTTGGAAGGATGGAAGGTCAACATTGAGTCAACATTGAGCCCAACAGGATTAAACTCCTTGGGTAGAGTTTGCATTGAGCCCAACAGGATTAAACTCTCTGGGCAGAGTTTGCGTGCAATACTGAATTCTAATCACAGTGCCATGAAGGCTTTAGGATCATGTTATTTTAGCAGTATTATCTGGTGGACCCAGGAGATATGCCTTTTCTGTTACCACAATACATTCACACAGAGACAGAGAGATTACTTAAATAAATACAAATGTTTATTATTTTCTAATATGCGAAATCTGTATATAAAATACAAATGAACTGCATCAATCATTAATAGTTTTTGATTCATTAAATATTTTCTGTTTTATTAACAGAAAGAAAACTTTAAGATAAAATAGGAGGCCATGTCAACTGAAAGGAAATATTGAATAGTCACTTCCAAATATATAAACTGAGTTTTTTCAGCAATTTTTAATTTTATTTTTGAAATAAAAGTTTGTTTTGTGAGATATAACATAAATAGTAAGTACTTCAACTAGGTACTCTTTATATTAAAATTGTTTTAAAGTAAAAATTGTCTTAAATCTCAAGATCAAATAGTTGTCTTAATTTTATTCTTTATGAAGCATAAATTATATTATCCTGACTAGTTCTAACTTTAAAAACTCAGGAATATGATTATAGCTTATGGTACTATGAATTAGACAGGTTATATTGTTTGACTCAGAAAGATGAAAGATGAAAGCAAAATTTTCTGAATAGGTGCCAGAGAGTCTAATTCTTTTTAATTTATTTTTTAATTTTAGTCTAGGTTTAATGGCAAATTTAAAGATTTTACTCCACTGTGATAGTGACATTGAATGCCAAGCTTGAAGAAATGTATGAAGTTTATTGTATATCCCAACATCAACACACTGACTGCCATAGTTAATTGAATTACTTCAAACTTAATTACAGGAAGAAAATACAAGTTAATTGTATCATGAAGCCATTAAGGTACATCTCCAAAAAAGCATAAAGTAAAATAAGTAGTCATTCTTTATCCACGTGAACATGTTTTCTTTCCCTGGCTTTGCAATTTACTAAGGTATAGGATCATGGAATTTATCATTCCATGGCAGGATAGAATTGTTATTGCTAAGAATTATTCAGTAAACTATAACATTTTGCGAATGAAAACATTGGTCTTTATTATTATAGTCTGTTATTTCACAGAATTCTTCAGTGATAAGTATGGTGTTAGTCTTTTTGTAAAAGACTGTTTAGTTGGTTAAATCCTTGTTAAGCACAAGATTGTATATTAATGGCTGCTGTATTTAAGTGTTATACAGTATTTATAATATATAGTTCACATAGGGAATATACAAAACCATCAAAACTATTGCAGTTTTATTTTTATATTTGAAATATTATTTCAAACTTGAGGAAGCACAATTACTTAAAGAATCAAATACCACAATATGTTTACAGAATATTTGTAGTATAGAATCAGCCTTTCTTCAGGCATGGCTGGGAAAGAAATTTTGCTTCTAACCAGATTTGTTACCACTGTTAATATAATAATTTGTGCTTTGCCAAGACAGAAGAATTTCATGGATAGGGAGTTGCCCCTGAGAAACAAGAATCTTAGGAAATATATAGCATGCTTGTCTAAAACAAGCTCAATTTCCACAAACCACATACTTAGTCATCATATAGATAAAAGGTCTCTCCAAACTGGAGGGTTTTTTTAAAAAAAACAACAACCTTGAAAGCTTGATTCTATAAAACAGAAGCCAATAAAACAAACTAATATTGTTCTTCAAAGTTGGGGAAAAGATGTGAGATATTTGTTTTCTTCTATCATATTTGTGACATGTTCTCTTGGTACATAAACTTGGGGGCTAGGAGGGGATGTTTTTTATGGTTGTGTATTGGATTTTTATTTTTGTAAACTGCCCAGAGTCACTGAGAGTGAGAGGGCAGCCATATAAATTTTCTAAATAAATAATTATTATTAGGGTGAAAGTTCCTTCTCTGAGCTTCTGGGTTGGTTTCTGAACATTTTGTTACTAGACTAGGTAACATCTTCAGCAGAGTTTAGTGGATGTTAGTGTCAATGTTCTTCTGTTTAAAAGGGCTTCAGATGTGGGTGTATCAAGTGACAGTCTTGTGGTGGGTCAGTTGTGAGTCATCAGTGAGTCTTGTGACGGGCCTTTTGGGTCTTGTGATAAGGAGATTACATCAGGTCAGGATCATTGGAGGTGAACTGCTGGGAGGAGTTGCATGGGTTGATTAAGGGTTGGTGGTGTCTCTGGTTGGCTGTCCAGTTGATTTGGATTCTGGGAGGTTCGTAGGCTGATTGTAGGTTGTACACACAAGCTACAAATATTCACCACTATTGCAAATAAACAGTATGCTAACTTCATAGTTTAAAAAAAGGGTAAAGATTTATTCCTGCCAGTTGTATCCAACTCTAGGAATGGTGCTCATCTCCAATTCACAGATTGTATTCTTATTCTTAAAAGTATCTGAAAAGTAATGGGTAAAACGTTAAGATTTAAATAAATATTAATATTAATGATAGAATTGAATTAGTATGGATTGTTGTTTTAATTATATTATACATTTATAATTTTTTCCTTTTTTTAAATATAGTGTGTAATTCTAGAATGTACCAAACAGAATCCCAATGGAAGTCATGTATTATATTAAGTGTTATAAATTTAGGGGAGAGTTAAAGGCGTCATACTCCAATCAGTGTACAGGAGAAACTTTGTGGAAAGAGAAAAGATAAATGGATAGCTGGAAATAGAACAGACAAAGAATAAGAAGTATTATGATTTGAACTGAGATAAAATAAATAAAATGGAATTAAGAAAGTTAAAAGAGGTGAGAAGTTATATAGAAAATTGAAAGTGGTAATAAGATATGGAATGGTATATAAAATGAATATGAATTTGAATTTGTGTCTGTACGAAGAGTTGTAACCCGGGATCAAGCAACTTTCAGAAAAGATGTTCGATGTTTTTATGTTTTGTTTGTTTGTGTATTGTCTTTGAAAATCAGTAAAACTGTTTTTTTAAAAAGAATATATGTTATTTTGACATATTTGTTAATCCATGAATAAGGCCATTTAAACTGAAAATTGAGATAAAAATGAATAAATTATATACAAAAATAGAACATGGTTTCTCTTGACACTTTCCAATGCATTGTGTTCATATTGATATTCTTCAGTTTTCAGTTTATTTTTATTCATGGTTTCAGCACAATACACTACATTCAAGTAGTCTTCAACAGTTCATTTAGTGTCCGTTCAAATTTACAGTGGCACTGAAAAAATTGATTTATGACCATTGTTGTGTCCCAAGGTCATGTGATGCCCTTTTGCGACCTTCTGACAAGCAAAATCAATGGGGAAACCAGATTCACTTAACAACCAGGTTACTAACTTATCAAGTGCAGTGATTCACTTAACAATTGAGACAACGAAGGTCATAAAATGGGCAAAACTTACTTAACAAATGTCTCACCTAACAACATAACTGTTGGGCTCAATTGTGGTCGTAAATCGAAGACTACCTGTACAGTATCTGTTCCTAATTTATAATGCACAACTGATACCCTGAATTACATTTCTCTTGAGGAAGAATTACCTTATTTCTGCTTTCTCCTACCTGGAATTATATGAATAATCAAAAGGATGGACCTAGACTATTTCTAGTTCTTTCCAAATCTTATGATTTCCAAAATATATATTTATATTCATTGTGTTAGCTACATACAGTAGTGTCATTAAATCATTCAGTTATAGAATATTCAGGATTGCTTTCTTACCTGTACAGCCACCATGTATTTTTTTCTTTCTGGAATGAGGAAATAATATTATAAGCAAAATATGACCCCATCTTTAAAAGGAAAACAGATTAAGGAGAGATGTATTGAGGTGACATATGGAACTGTATTTTTCATATTGTGATGAAATTGCTACAGGAAATCGCAACAAATGAAATAGAAGAATCAACATTTAAGATTATGGTGGTCTTGATTTCATGGGATATATTTATTATAGATTGGAAAGATATTTGCTGGGTATATTTTAATTTGGATTTTTTGTACTGAGAAAGAGTCTGAACTCAAACTATTGAGTCTTCATCTATGATTCCTTGAAGCATTCCCTTAAAAAAGAGAGATTACTTTGTCTCCTGTAAGAGCCCAGCACAAGAGACATACAAAATAGATTTTTGGAGACAATTATTGGAAAACTCAAAAAATTGCAAGGCTTGGATGTAATATCACTGCTCAAGATTCTTTACTTTGGAAGCAACAACCAGCAGCCTGTAATACAATTAGTCCACTTAACTATTATAAAGTATATTCGTGATTCTCAGAGTCTCTTTTGGATCTATATAGTTCTACCAACAAATATTAAGACTTATTTTTATTAACTATCACCATATCCAATCATGGGTCTTTAAACCAAGCAAGAGTACTACCACTCTTAAAAGCTGGTGGAGAAGCTCAATTTGAGCACCAAAGATGCCCAGGTGCTGACTGTGGAGCAGATCACAAACCGCTCATATGTAAATTCCAAGTTAAGCTAAAGAAGAAGAAAACCAACTGTTTTTCAGAATATGATCTTGAGCATTTTTAATTTCATCAGAAATTGCTTTGAAATCCAGAAACCCATTTATAGAGAACTACTAGAGGAACTATGGAATAAACTTAAAGATGCTGTTAGGAATAAACATGACCAAGTTGCCAAAGATGAAAGCAAACTATATGTCGGGGGGTAGGGGGTGGAGAGACTGCCAAAAGGAGAAGGGAAGCCAAAGGCAAGAAGGGCAAAAATATCAAGAAAGAACATAACAGTCTTCTGTCAGAAGAAAAAGAAAGTAGTACTATAACTGTACATGTAAAGACATTGAAAATGGAAATAAAGAAGGAAAAACAAGGAAAGTCTTCCACAAGATATTCGAACTCAGAAAAATTTTCCAATCTTAAATTTGCATGCCAAAACACAGTTATGGACACTAACTCATTAAAAGATGATCATGGAAAGATTGAAGGAGTATACTAAAATATTGTACAGTAGAGATATGACCGAGCATACAAGATGTCATAAACTCTAGTACAGACGAAACTAGATCAGCACTTTGATTATTACTAAGTTGGAAGGCTACAGGAACTGATGAAATACCTACAGAAATATGGCAAGCAACAAACAAAGAATTTATAAATTATGTCAGCAAAACTGAAGAAAGAATCCAGAATTGGAAGACCTGAGTACAAATTCTAGTAAAGGAGAGGGAGAGAGACTTAACAATGTGTAAACATTGTAGCAAAACCATGTTTAGGATTGTTCAGTACAGATTGGAGACCTTAATGGAAAGGGACATTTCAGATATTAAGTTGACCTTAGAAAAAACTGAGGAACATGAGATATAGTATTATTGCACATTGGATAACTGGGAAAGCCAAATAATATTAAAAGTTTGTGTTTTGTTTATTGTAGAAAGGACTGTGATCACCTCAATCATCTCAAGCTGTGGCAAATGCTTAGAAAAGAGGGAATCTCAGAAAATCTCACTGTCCTCTTTCAAAATTGCACCTATATATCTATAACAACAGTATGAATAGATCATGGTGAATTCGACTGGTTCCATGTCGGCAAAAGATTGAAACAACATTGTACACTCTCCCCTTATTCTATTCAGCCTGTATGTTGAACATATATTAAGGGGAGCTGAATTGGAAGATGAATGCAGTTTAAAAATTGGAGGAAAAAATATCAATAACCATCACTATTTAATTTTTACTTATTTAACTTTTATCTTACCCATTTCACTCTGAAGGTGACTGTAGGTGATTATGCTAATGTCACTACTCTGACAGCCAAATATACAATCTCATCTTAATAAAAGGCAGGGTACATGCTGAAAAATATGGAACTAAAATTAAATAAAAGGAAGACCAAACTAAAGATAACAGTGGAAACAACCAGCCATCGAAGTGATAATGAAGATATCAAAATGCTAAATTGTTTCTGTTAAGTACTTGGACATGGGTTGAAGTAAATGGAGACAGTCTTAGAATGTGAACTTTCAGCTCTTTATTAGCATAGTGACTTCTCAAAACAACAACAGTGATCCCTGCCTTATATAGGCAACCTTTGTGAGAATTGTCCAATAGCGAGCTATGAACGCAAGTACTTTAAACCAATAATAATCCTCTGTTAAGGGCCAATCGGATTCCTAAGAACTAGCCAATCCGATCTGGCCGCCTAACAGCCAATCAGAAGTGCAGGGCCAGAACCCTGCACTTAACCTCAAGCTCATACTTTATTTAACTATGGTACATACATAACACTCTTTCCCCCTGGCTTCTTAATTATGGTGTAGTTATATAATCCTTTAAGTAGGATGGTTGTCTTTTAAGTCTTTCGGATTTTCGTTGGACTGGTTGATTGCAAACCTGTTGAGGTAGGTTGTTGTTTGGCAGTGTCTCTGCTTCTTGCTCAGGTGCAATTTCTTGTGGTGCAAACAATTCTCCTTCCTGCTCCATTTCTTGAGTCTCACTTGATTCGTCGCTCTCTTCGAGCAGGTTCCCTGGAATGTCATCTTCTTCTTCTGTACCTCCCCCCCCTCGGTTTGGTCATGGGGGAGTTGTTGACTGGCCGTTATGAGTCGTGACCGTAATTGGTCGATATGCCGTTTCCACAGTCTATTGTCACAGCATTGCACCACGTAAGATTTGGGGCCGGTCACTCGTACTACTGTTGCCTCTATCCATAACGGGTCGCCTGATAAGTTCCGTGCGTAAATGCGGTCTCCTACCTGGAATGTGCGATAGCGGCCACTGGATCCTATTGGCTTTTCCGGTTCGTAAGCAGGGTGCAACCGGTCGAGGTGGAAACGGAGTCTTCGTCATATCAGTAGTTCTGCGGGAGTTCTGCCGGTGACGCTATGTGGAGTTATGTGTTGCAAAAAGAGAATTTGGTTGACTTTGTCATCGATATTGTCATAGTCCATTCTTTTTAACAAATTGGACCATGCGTTCCGCTCGGCCATTGGTCGCAGGGTGCGCAGGCGAGGTGAGCGCATGGCAGATGCCACAGTCAGCGAGGTACTGCTCGAACATCAATGCCGTGAACTGTGGCCCGTTATCGGACACCAGGATGTCAGGCAATCCATGGGTTGCAAAGAGTCTATTTAGGATCTTAATCACTGCCTCAGAAGTTGTGGCCGTCATACGATGAACTTCTAACCAATTGGAATATGCATCGACTGTCAGCAGGAAGGTATATCCTTTGGTTGGCCCTGCGAAATCCAGGTGGATTCTGAACCAGGGTCCACGTGGCGTTTCCCATTCAGTCGGCATGGCTTTTGGTGGGGCATTGCTGGCTTGTTGGCAACTGGTACATGCTTTGACCCACTGCTCGATTTGCCGGTCCATGCCCGGCCACCATGCGTAGCTTCGTGCGAGTGCTTTCATCCGCACGATGCCGGGGTGGCCCTCGTGTAGGGTTTGTAGTAGCGTCTTCCGGAGTCGTTCTGGGACAACAACTCTATCAACCCAGATGACACAGCCTTTTTGTGAAAAAAGTTCAGTCTGTCTTGCTTTAAATGGCGCGAAGTCATCTGGGACTTGGTCCAATGGCCATCCGCGTTCTACCCAGCCTAGAACTCGAGCTAGGGTGTGGTCTCGTTTGGTTTCTCTCGCGATGTCTCGGGCGGTCATAGGCGGCGAGTTGAGTGTTTCGATCTGCAATGTGGTTGCCGTTGGTGCCGGATCGTCAAGAGTCTCTGGAAGCGGTGCTCGGCTTAATGCGTCGGCGTGGGGAATGGCTTTCCCCGGGCGATATTGCAGGCAATAATTATAAGCAGCTAGAAATTCTGACCATCGAGTCATTCTCGGGGATAATATGTAGGGGGTTGGCTTGTCCCCGGCTATTATCCCAAGCAACGGTTTGTGGTCAGTTACAATGGAAAATGTCCTTCCATACACATATTCATGAAATTTCTTTACAACTGAAACGATTGCAAGAGCCTCCTTATCAATTTGTCCATAATTCCGCTCTGCATGTGTAAGAGTCTTCGAAAAGTATGCAACAGGGGCCTCATTCCCATTAGGCAGTACATGACTCAAAATGGCGCCCACCCCAAAGGGTGAGGCATCGCAGGTTATAACTAATGGTAATGTCTCGTTATACTGCATAAGTACAGAGTCAGATGTGAGCAATTTTTTTACATTCCGGAACGCTTGTTCTTCCCGGTAACCCGAAACCCACAATGCTTTTTTATCTAATAACCGGTGTAATGGTTCAGAAACAGTCGCCTTGTGCGGTAAAAACACATTATAGAAATTAATGAGGCCTAAGAATGCCTGGAGATCGGTCTTGTTACGGGGCCTGGGAGCATTTTTTATCGCCTTTAATTTACTCTCCATAGGGTGAATGCCCTGGCTATCAATGCAATACCCTAGAAACTCAACACTGTCAGTATATAAGTGACATTTATTCTTTTTTACTTTAAGTCCTGCCTCTAGGAAATTTTTAAGAACACATTTCAAACGATCCTGCAAAAAAATTTTTGTTGGTGCTGCAATTAATACATCATCAAAATACGGAACCATGCCCTTGATTCCCTGTAACAACCTTTCCATTAGGCTTTGGAATATCCCTGGGGCCACACTCACCCCGAATTGCAATCGAGTACATTTAAAAGCACCGCTGTGCGTTACAATTGTTTGGGCTTGGGCCGTCTTATCATCCACTGGTAATTGTTGATAAGCTTGAGCTAAATCTAATTTAGCAAAAACCTTTCCGCCCCCCAAGGAATGGAGGAGGTGCTGCACCACCGGAACTGGATACGCATTCTGCTGTAGGGTGTGGTTTAGAGTGGCCCGGTAGTCCCCACAAATTCGAATTGACCCATCTGGCTTATTGGGGGTTACAATAGGAGTCTCCCATGGAGAATGATCAATGGGCTTCAACACCCCCTGTGCAATTAGTTTGTCGAGTTGTTCATCTATCTTAGCTTTAAGAGCGAAGGGAACTCGACGGGGCTTCAAACGGATTGGGGCTACTTTTGGATCTAGGCTAAATGAGATTGGGGTCCCTTTATACTTGCCTAAATGATCTGCGAAGACATCGCTGAACTCAGAAATAAGGTCCTCCTCCCACTCACAATCACCGATTCAGTTCACGCCGGCCACTTCGATGCCAAGTGGCACGAACCATTGGAGGCCCAACAAACTAGGCCTATCTCTGTCGATGATCGTTAAAGGTAAGTACGCCGTATGCTTTTTAAAAGAGACTCAGACTCGGCAAGACCCGACTACGGGGATTCAGTTCCCTTGATAGTCCTTGAGGATGAGGCGTTGTAATCGGAGGTCTTGGCATTGGATTGTAGGGATGAGTTGCTTTAACGTCTTCCACGACACCATCGAGAGGGACGATCCCGAGTCGACCTCCATGTGGCAAGGTTGGTTCTCTATAGCTACCGTGACTCGAATATTCTTAGCGTCCATGGCTGAGGCGTGACCTATAGTGATAGTATGGTGAGCCTCTTCTTTTTGAATTGCTCGATTTCTGTAGGAGTGGTTTACTGGTTCTCGCCTTACAGGACGGTTTCCTGTCGATTGGCGATAGTTGGTCCCTTTTGAGGCCTGGCTGGGTCCTGGTAAGCTGCGGCAGACCTGGCTGATGTGGCCTCGTTTTCCGCACTCATGGCAGAGTGCGTCGCGGAATTTGCATTCGGCCCTGGCATGGTTTGCTCCACAACCTGCACAAGGGAGTAAGGGCTTAGGGCGAGGGTCCCGGTTGGACCGCAGTCGATGGACCTCTTCTTCGTCGCTGTCTGACGACGAAGAGAGGTCCTCGTGGTGCATCGTTAGTAGCTGCCCTTCAGACTTGGGTAAAATGTCGCTTGTCGGTGGTGGTACTGGAGTGCGGCTTCGCCGTAGTTGTGCAGCTGACTTTTTGGTCGCCTCTGCAGCCGTGGCTTCAGCGATGGCATCAGCAAGGCTGATGTCGCCTTTCGCCATCAGCTTGCTTTGCATGCCTAGTGCATCTAATCCCAGAATTAATCGATCTCTTAGTGCTTCCTCTAAATCTGCGAACCCGCAGAGGCCCCCTAAATTTCGGAGATCAGCCACGAAATCGGCCACGCTCTCTCCTTTTCGCTGGTTTCTCTGATAGAACTCGTGGCGTCTCACGAGTGTTGGAACGGTTGGTGCGTAATGGTCTCTCAGGATGGGTTCGAGGTCGTCCCAGCTCATGGCCTTCACTTCTCGAGGTTTCACCAGCGCTTTAGCCATTTTAAAGACAGCCGGGCCGCAGTGCGTCAGGAACAGTGCCCGCTTCTTTGCTGGTGTGGCGTCCTTCAAATTATTTGTTTCGAGAAACATTTGGAAGCGATCCATGTAGGATTCCCAATCCTCTTGGTTTGGATCGAATGGAGCAGGTGGTACGATGCCGCCGGACATGGTTCCGTTGTTGGCGTCGTCTTATCACGTGCTCGGTATTGCTTCCTGACTTCTTAGGTTCAGACGTCTCCAGATCCCACCCTCGTCGCCAGTGTTAAGTACTTGGACATGGGTCGGAGTAAATGGAGACAGCCTCTGAATAGTGACTTTCAGCTCTTTATTAGCATAGTGACTTCTCAAAACAACAACAGTGAACCCTGCCTTATATAGGCAACCTTTGTGAGAATTGTCCAATAGCGAGCTATGAACGCAAGTACTTTAAACCAATAATAATCCTCTGTTAAGGGCCAATCGGATTCCTAAGAACTAGCCAATCCGATCTGGCCGCCTAACAGCCAATCAGAAGTGCAGGGCCAGAACCCTGCACTTAACCTCAAGCTCATACTTTATTTAACTATGGTACATACATTACAGTTTCTGTCTTTTAGGATCAATTGTCATCAGTGAAAGAACAGTCAAGAAAAGCACTTGGTAGAACAGGCAGGAAGTTCGGGAAAAGATATTAAGATGCAGAGCATGTTTATACCAACAAAGATGAGAATTCTGCATGCCATGATATTCCCTATTTTATAGAACCGAAAGCTGGATTTTGAAGCATCAGGACAAAGAGCACTGACACTTTTGAACTTTGGTTTTGGAGAAGACCCCTGAGAGTACAGCACACAAACTATCAATAAAACATACCAATGGATCATCAAACCAATCAGGCCAGAGGTCTTACTCAATGCATAAACAACAAACTAAAATTATCCTTTTTCAGACATATTATGTGAAGACAAAGCTCTCTGAAGAAGGCTGTAACACTAGGAAGAATGGAAACAGAAAAGAATGACTATCAGCAAGATGGATGTACTGTTAGTGTCAATAGGGGCACCACAGGAAGACTTAAAATACTGAAGCAGTCCCCAATTTTTTTGGCTCCATGGACTGGCAGCAGTAATGGCGAGGGGGAGTTTTGCACATGCAACCTAGTTCCCATGCATGCCAAGCTTCGTGTGCTCGCCTGCTGCTTGCATAACCTGGTTTCCAACAGGCTGCGGACCAGCACCAGGCTGGCCAATGGTTGGGGACCCCTGACTTAAAAAATTATCAGATTAGGGACAGATCATGATGGAGAATATCTATGTGATTGTTATGAGTTGATGCCAATGTGATGGCTCATAGTCAATCAAAAACAACATATTTATTTCATCAGGATACTCAGAATATTTTCAGCTTAGTTTAGGGTAGTTATTGAATTGAGCAATAAAAAAATAGGCTTTTAGTATACTCCATTGTATTTTCTACATTCTTATAGGTATTTCCATTGTCCTCCTTACTTTTTCTTTTTCTTTCTCTCTGCCCCCCGCTCTCCTTTCCCTTTTCTTTCCTACATTCCTAAAGATACCTTATTTTAAATCAGTATATGTTTACATTGTCCAATCCACTCCCTTAAGATTTCCAGCTCTTCTTGAAAAGTCACTCACTGCATAATAGTATAACTATTCTTGCTTTGTCATTAGGTTTTTTTTTGGATAAATTAATGTGCATGCAAACTGGGCTAGAATAGCTTGATTATCTTTCTTCTTTTTTACTTGGCAAATGAGACTATAATTTATTAAAACATAAATGTAAGCTAGATGTAATTTATGCCTTAATTCTTTCCATAAAGTTGTTTTCTGTGCAGATTTTATAAGGCAGATTTTTCTAGAGAACTCTTCCAAAACCTGATGCCTGCATGAAAAAGTGGAACAAAACCATGCAACAATCAATCAATCTGCTCCAAGACTTTTGGCATTAATAATAAAATCAATACAATAAAACTATTAAAATTATTATTTCATTTTAAAATACCACAAAAGAACAAGAGTGATGTAATATAGCTGCTTAATAGATGACAAAGCTCTGGTAACATCTCTAAATGCTCTATATGAGCTCCATTTTAACTTGAAAGGCAGGGAGGCTATACCAGAACAGGGCCAAAATGGGCTTCCTGGCCTCTTCCCTTCTACTCCCCTCCACCCTTGCAAATGGAGCACCAAGGTGATTGAGATCCAGTTGTATTTTAAAATTTTCCTCTAAAGAACTCAAAAACTAGTGCTACGAGAAAATTATAATTAGCATCTAATATTCAATGTAAAAAGTTGGAGGAACCAGAATTTGTACTGAGATTTACCATAAAATCCCAGAATATAAGGATGTCCTTGGGGAGGAACAAAGTTCATTATAATTGCTTCGGTAATCCAATTCTTCTAACATATTTCCCAGGGAAAATGACACTGCATGAAATTGGTTTAAGGAAGCCACTCTTCTTAATATACATATAATTAGGCTGACTTTAAAAAGATGCTTCTGTTTATACTGTCGCTACGTGATTGTAGGAATATTTATTAACATACCAATCTCTTAGTGAAATCTAGTTTCCAAATCTTAAAATGGTCTGTTTCATGTCATGCTATGTTGATACTTTGCAGAAAATTAATACAGAACTCCTAAAACACCAAATAAATGAATTATCCACCATTTTTAAAGTTTTTCTTTCTGCCAACTGTCTATAGTGCATTAAATAGATCTTAGCTATGCAGGACATACAAATATAATTTCCCCTCCTATCAATAAAATTGTATTCTGATATAATCATTAAAGGAATAGAAATAATTTAAGGTTCACCATCTTCTGTTTCTTATACCAAACCCCATGGAGTGGGGGGGTAAAACAAGATAAAGGAACATTTTAGAAAGATGGAAGTAGATTTAATTACTTTATTTGTAATCTGTTGTCCCTTTGAAAAGCTTTTTGATTGGGAAGGCCATTAAATTGCATTTAGTGGTTATAATTACATCACCTCTTTCATACAGTTCAAGTAGTTAAATCCTAGATAGTCAGATTCTAAAGTTCCAATTTTACATTTTAGTAATAATATAATATGTGATGGCTGATCACTTCAGTAATTCCTGGCAAAAACAATTAAAACATAAACCAACAGTTCAATTCAAAAACAACCAAAACTATGAAAACACAAGCAATTAACCTAAAGTCTGGGAACAGAGTCAGGTCTTAAGTGTTTTCCCAAATTGCAGGATGGCAGCATCCATATCTCCGAGGGAATTCTTTTCCAGAAGTAGGGGACAGTGACTTAAAAAGCACGCTTCAACGGTCCCACAAGATGTTTGAGGAAACGCAGAGTACACCCACTCAGCCCAAACATAATGCGTGAGCAGCAACATTTGGAGATGAGGCAATCCCTTGGATACCCAGGCTTGAAAGACACCTGGAAGCATATTGGCAATCAACACAAATTGGGACTCATGAGCATAATGAAAAGTGCCCATTATTGCTCAAGTTGCAGCATTTTGAAGCAATCGAGGCTTCCACATGGTCTTCAAGGGCAGCCTCATATAGAGCACATTGCCATAATTTAATTATAAGGTGGTCAGGGCATGTATGACCATCCAGGGTCTAGTTGAGGAAAGGCTGCATTTCGTTATATTATGTTAACATATTATTTTTAAAATTGTACTTCTTAAAAAGGCCTATATTTGATAACTATTTTTTTTTTTATCAAAAAGAAGAAAATCCTAATTTAACATTCTAATCCCATCCATGTATCAGCAATGGCTGTGTAGACCATTATGTCGAAGTATAGAAAGTATTTTATACCCACAACCCACTATGCAACACAAAGAATTATTCTGTCCTGGAGTAAATTGTCAAGAAAGCAACATCCAAATAATTTATTTGATTTCTGAATCTGTATATACTGAACAGTGCAATACATAAACATGAGATAATACACTTCTTCAAAAAATAGCAAGTTCCAACCACGTGGTAGCTTGTTCTCAAGTTTAACATACAACAGAATATGTACCAACTACAGGTCTAGTGCCCAGAGAAAGCTTAATTATAAAAGCTGATTACAATGGTTTACCAATCATATTGGAATAGTTAATTTCAAACTGCTCAAAACAAAATTGTTTTGTGATTGCTGGCAAAGATATCAGAAAGCTATCAGGCGGCTATTTAGAGCAACAGAACATCTAAAGCAATACAATCAAAATCATGATGTATTTGAGTAGAATTACATGTGTTTCTTACTTTAAATACTATGGCACTACACAAAAACCTTCATATTAAAAAAAAACACCCTCTGATCTGGTCCAATGCAGAACTGCAGAATAGACTGTTAAATCTTTGCAATGGAAAATATGTGCTGTAACTACTTGCATGTTAAGTAGAAAAAGAATATTCTTAAATGCGCAAACCAAATTTGCAATGTTTCATTTTGGTTTATCATATTTACTTTTTCATATTTATTCATGCAAAAATCAGATTTATAGTTATACCAAGTAACTTAATACAGATCAGCAAAGCACGCTTAAATTTGTGAACTAGAGCTTATTTTTAAATAGAAAAATGGAAAATTATGCTCTTAGTACAATATCTACTGTAATTTTATTATACATTCTCTTTAAAACCTGCAGCTTTTACAAGGTGCAAAAGTCATGGGAACTGTAAGAATGTCCCGTGTACTAGAAGCCTACATGTTGAAGTTTAGAATCACACAGCATTGCAGTTATGTGTAAAATATGAGCAAAGGGTTAATAGAAAATCTTAAAGTTAAAATACCAAAAAAAAAAAAAAAGCAGGATGTATGTGATGCAAACTAGAATAGCATAAAGGAAACAGTTCTGAGTTGTTTTTACAGTTTTCCATTCTTTTTAAACCACTAAACCACTATGTGATTCCAGAAAGTTCCCCCAAATGATTCAGAACTACATGGGAATAAAGGACTTTCTCCTCTTCCACTAAAGTTGGAATTTACTGAAAAGATTTTTTTTCCATACAAGGTACTACCTGCAGTAACTAGTAACCAATATTAAGAATGTTTCTGAAGCATAAACGGCATAAAAACTAAATCCAAATATAAACTTTCTTTCTGCTACAATTTTCAACATCAAATGTAATGTTGTTCCCCAAACACTGAAGCTTATTTTATGGAATCCAGGGAAGTAAAGAGGAGAATCAGCAGTAATCATCTTTCTCTTCCTTTCACAAAGGTATCTTCTGTGAAGAGTTTTCTGTGAGCTGAGGGACAAGTAGATACACAGCCAATTATTTATTTGTTCCCTAAAAAATATATGTCTAATCTGCCATCTCATTTCAGAGTACTCAAATAAGCAATAGCTTCCACATGGAAGTGGAAGAAGGAGGAAAAAGAGACTGGAAGAAAAACACTTGTATTACTGTTTTTAAAGTTATATTAATGGGGAATCCAAATCATGTGGAAACTATGTGTGCAGGGTATGGGATCAAAATCATGTAAGTAGAATGAAAACTTCTAATTCAAGTGTAAATATCTTAATCCGATATGGTAGACAATTTACTAAGGATCCAAACTAGAACAGTACAAAAAGATAGAAGTAATCATTTTAAGCAATGAGAAAAAGGACAACATGAAGTTGCTGATGATGAAGTTACCAAAATACTTATTAGTCCATTTTGGACTCTTATTAAGCGTTCATTGACACAGATTCACCAAAATATTAGAACAACAAAAATACATCAAGCTTAAAAAAAACTTTTTGTGCAACAAATCAAAATTAATTTTAAACTAAATTGAGCTACTACTCTTTTTTTACATCTTACAGAAATGAAACACAGAAAGAGATCAGAGAATTGAGCCTATGAGACTCGGCCAAGGACAAAACTAAGCAAAATGGAGGTTGCTGTCATCAAGGTTTTAGGCGTTTGCTAATATCACAGTAGAGACTTACAAATATGATAGCTTTTTTAAAGCTGATAAGTAATCCATACTACAGAAAAAACTTCACTGAAAAACACCATGAAGTAAACTACAGCAGTCATAAGCTACAAGGTGCTAAAAATTCAAAGGTCATTTAAAAGGCACTTGTTTCTGAAGAATAAGCCTTATGCCTTTTAATTCTATACTAAAACTTTATTCATAGACATCAGTGTAATATCTCAGCATGCATTAATCATGTATTGTAGAAATAATATTCTACAAGCCAATAATTTTGATTATTATATGGAGATTGGATTAGAAACATGTTATTCTACATATTAATCGACTGCAGATTTCTGGATGATACTAACAATGCATTCTAAAAATATAATTGCTGTTGATTTCTCCTATTCCGAATAGCAACAGGGAAAAATTATTGCTAAACTGACTTAGGTTTAATGTATTCAAAAATATTATCAGATACTGTTAATGAATTATGAGACTCCAGTGAAGACAAAAAGGTAATAGAAGACAAAATGTTAAAAAAACTAAAGCAACTTTTTCTTGTATACTTAGGAATAGTACATATAACCTATTCAGAATAGTTAAAGTAATATATAACAATGCTTTTATTTTTTAAATTCTGTTTTCTGAAATGTTTAGTCATTTTGATGGATTGAAAGATTTAAAAAGTTAAAAGAAATATCTGCTGCCTTCATAAATCATGAACAGCCATTTGGAAAATAAAACAATTTTAAGCAACACTCTTAAACTATAATAGCAGCACATGAAATCTTAGAAAAAGTAGCATTTTTGTGTCAAGCTTAGTCTGGAGAAAGAATTGATGAATCAATCTAAAAAATGCAAAGGAATGTTTGACAAGTTGCCCAATATCTACCAAATCATCACAAAATTAAAGGAAAATATCCACACAGCTATTAAGATCCCATAATTCAGAAAATATATATTCAACTTATGCTGTGCATTCTATCCTTAAAGTACCATTTCTATATTCTGGTGTTCCTCTAGTTTAAAAAGGTAAAGGTTCCCCTTGCACAAATGTACTAGTCGTTCCTGAGTCTAGGGGACAGTGTTCATCTCCGTTTCAAAGCTGAAGAGCCAGAGCTGTATGAAGATATGTCCGTGGTCATATGGCTGTCATGACTAAATGCCAAAGGCGCACGGAATGCTGTTACAAAATGAGAATTCCAGAATGTGCAAGGTGATCGACTGTAACTCTGTTAATTCTGAAATAATCCTATGGAAATCAGAAGAAAGTATGCAATTACAATTTATATCTATATTTCAGATATGTTCATGTTTCATATTATGCCAAACTATTAAAAAAATCTCAGATGAAAGATCAGCAAGATTAAATCAAACACACAAAACAGCCATGAGTAATTTGCATTTAATCCTTTGGATTGCGACTGGATTGAACCAGACAACTGCAAATATCTAAACTGGTTTAAGGCTGGCTGACATTTGCACTGGATTTTCTCATTAATTTTGCTTTGATTTTACAAGACTGTATTTTGTCTTGGTGTAGAATTTTATATAGAAAGCTTTAGGCAACAGCTGGAGATGCAGTTTTGGGAGTCTTCTTCACAAATCATGCAAACAACAGAAAACAGGCTATGACAAAAATTGTAACATAATTGGACTGCCTTCACTGCCTGACTGCACGAGCAGGAAAAAGTTGCTGCTTAACCCAGTCCAACTTTTACTCAACCTCAAACAGATGAGCAAATGATGGAACTGTTAGTCTTATAGTAACAGGGAGACTGACTGTTATAAAGTGCAAGAGAGAAACCAACATCTAGCACACAAGACCAATATTATTTTAGTACTCCCATTCATCAGTTTTCATGTCCAAATAGTAAAGAATGTTCTGTGCAAGCTTCACTGCCTGTTTCCTGGATACTTTTGAACGCTCATCTCGAGGATCTATAGCATCAAGTGCTAGAAGCTGTTTGGTGAGGAGCTCCTCTAGCCGCATGTAGTTTTTATCAGTTCTGTTCCCATCAAAAGACAACACCTCTTGCTGAATCTCAGCGACGTTTCCAAGAATATTCCAAATTGCTTTTTGTGATGAGATGTCTGTTTCTGTTTCTGTTTCCTCTACAAAGGTTTGTTGCTTAAGAAGTGCTTCCTTTAAGTCAGTATAAGTTATGAGGGTTTGCACTTCTATCACGGCTCGCCTCCTGGCTTCTCGGATGCAGGGATTATTGCCTGGACTTATTTCATCCAACTGGGCGATTAACCCCTGCAACTCTGTCTTTGACTTTAGATACAAATCTGAAGCGTTCTCTATTTTTAAAAGGGAACCTTTAACTTCTTTCATGTTATTGCGTATTTCTTCTATTTTTATAATGGATCCATTTTGTGCCAAGTCATAAGCATAAGTGGAATCTGCTTCTTCTTCCAGATCCAGATATTTTTGCAATCTATTGATCTCTTCCACTACTTCTTTACGATAGTTTCTTATTTCTGGGTGACCACATACATCTAAGGCATCCAGATCAGCAATCAAACCTGTGAGTACACAGGATAAATGTCTACAGGTCTCATTGTTGTTTACTCCCATTAATACAGCAATAAGAGTCCCTTTTGATTTGTTTACATCTTCTATGACAGAATTAATTTTGGAAACAGAAGGATGTGCATCACTAGACAATGGCAGGGAAGGCTGCTGCTTTGTACAACGACTTATAATTTCTTGAACAGCACATATTTTGGTCAGGGTGCGATATCTGGCTTTCCGCAGAGAAATTTTCCCTCCAGTTTTTACCTGAGTGAGTCTAAAAATTATATCCTGTAAACCTTCTTCAAATTCCTCAGTTACACAGTTGCCTCCTTTATAAAAGGCAGTGATTTCCTGCTCCACCAATGCCTGTGCCTCGTTAAATATGGATTCTATCTCCAGCCTTTGGGGATGGTTTGCATTCTGCTCTAGTTCCTTAAGCAGTTTCTCAGTTTCTTGGGCAGCCCTTTTTCTGGCTTGCTGAACATCACCTCTTCCTTCAGCATCCACAGAATCTATTTCAAAAAGCTGTTTAGTCAAAGTCCTTTCTAATTTCTTGTAAGCTCTATCACTGGACAAACCACTGAAGGCTACTACTTGACATTCAAACTCTTTGACTTCTTTTTGTATTTCTTGCAGCCTTTTGATAGATGGATGTTGGTTACCCATATCCATTCTTTTTCTTCATCCAGTTTCAACAGAACTAAAAACAATGGAAAACACAATAAAATGTAACAGATTGTTTGAAAATATTCTAAGACCATGTATGTGCAGTTGGAAGTACTCAAGAAATATTCCACTATTGTTTTATTTGAGAGACAATACAGTACAACACATCAGTTTGACCATATCATAGCTGTAATATTGAAAGATTCTGCCAGTTGCTTTAAATCTGATGCATATTATGAACTTACAACATCTCTCATTAAATTGGTCTACCCCTTGCCAAAAGTAAAAAGTATAAACTAAAATGTTCCAAGCAGAGTGGTTTCTTTCCCCAATCTCTTTCAAATACCACAAGCAAGTCATAACAAGTGCTGATGTATTGAAGAAAAAAACAGTACCAACTGCCTCCCCACACAATATTCTTCTAGTAATCAAAAGCAGATAAAATAGGGCAAAAACAGATATATCTCTTGTTACCCTTCTTTGGTCATCCCAGGGAAATACGGAGTTATATTTTTGCCTTTTCCTCGTTTCTCCAGAAATAAAGACAGTCCTCCTCGTCGTTTCAAAATGTACTAGCCAAGGTGACAATACTTTTGAGTCCGGTCCATCGATTCCACTCAAAACACAATGCGGTCACCTCTACCAGCTACTGCTTGGCACAGAGCGAAACTGCAACTCATTCAGCCCCGATACTTTTTACACCCCAACCCTGCCGGGTCCGCCCTATTCTTACCCAGTGAGAAGCTCTTCGGGGGAAGCGAGTCCCCGTGCACAGAGCTTGATCCCCCGGCCCCTGTCTCAATCCTACATTCCTGCAGGAAGGTAGCCAGGAATCAGCCCCGAGCTCGGGCCGCTTCCCCCAGGTCGAGCGCGCCGACAATCTCCCCGCCGTCCTCTCTCTGACCCCCCCCCTCGCCGCCCCCCGCTCCCCCCCCCGCCAGTGACTTCACAATGCTGCACAATCTTAATTCCGCTTTGGCCACCGGGGCGCTTCTCCGGGAACGGCTGAAGGAGAGGAGGGGAGGCCGCTGGGGCGGGGGAGGAGAAAGGGGAGGCGGAGAAAGCAAACGGGTTCGAGTTCTGGAGGAGACGAGAACAGGGGGTCCCCCCTCCCCGTCCCGTTCGCAAACGCTCTTGATCAACCTGGAGCTATTTACCGGGGGAAGACCCATCCGCGCCGTCACAATCTCCGCAGAGGTTTTCACACCACCACCCCATCCCCGGCACGGGTCTCCATTCGCCACCCTATTCCCCCCCCCCACGCGGCTCTTCCCATCTGCTTCCTAAATCTCGCCCTCTCCCCTCCCCCTGCCGGGACTCCGTCGCCGCCGCCAGCTGCGCTGCACGCTTAAAAATAGTCGCCCCCGCCCCCTGCACGCCGCTGCTTCAACGCTTGCCAAGTAGTGCGGGTTCGTCACCTGATCTGACGCAGAGCGGGTCTCCCGAGAAGCTCTCCCGCTGCACTAAAAAAAGGGGGCTTGGACCCAACATGAGGCGAACATCGGGCCTGCCCGCCTTGGGAGACCCCCCCTTTCTCCAACCCCCCCCCCAAGATGACCCTTTGCCTAATCCATATTCGTCCCTCTATAGGCCCCGATAAACGAGGACTTCTGTGCACCTTTTCTCTCTACGGCCCACCTTGACAGCAGGAAGGGGTGGGGGAAGAAGGCAGGCAGGCATAGGGGAGGACGCCACAGGACCGACTGGAAAGGGCGGCAATTGGGGTCGTTTAGACTAGAGCAGCTTTCAGGTCACCCCTATTGGCCGCGGGGCTTTGCCGAGCCTTCCTTCCTTCCTTCCTTCCCCCCCCCCCCCCCCGGCTTGTTTGATTCGGCCCCTGGCTCGCCAGCTTCCTCGGAATGCCAGTCTTCACAATCGCCCACCAAGCAATCTTACCAAGCCTGCCTGCCTGCCTGCCTTTGCTTCACCCCCCGCCCTCGGTTTGAGAAGCCTTGTGCCCGCTTCCACGCTCCCAATTAAACAGCAGCCGCCCGGGTATATATTACACTATCTCGCCCAACTCCTTCGCCCCGTCGGCAAGCACCAGCCTCCCTGCCTTTCTTCCCTCCTTATGCCGCAAGTCTTCTCCCCTTCACCTTCCACTCCATACTCTTTCCCCCCCTCCCGCGACAACCGCGAGTCAGGTAATTCCACTAACGCCGCTCCGCTCTTCTAGCTCCCTTTCTTCGAACCGACGTTGTGGGCTTTCCATTCTCTCCCTCCCGCTTTCCAATCCCCACGTTATCGTCTTTCGGAAGCGCACTGCAGGATGGGAGTTCTCCGTAGCACCTTCGGCGCCACGTCCCTCCCCCTCTCCTTCTCACCTCAAGTATGGCTCGAAAATGACCCAGGCTGATCGCAACACTCCCGCCGCCAGACCAGCTCGCTCGCTCTACCGGCGATCGATAACGCCGGCGCCATTCGAGGCGACGAGGAGAGCGCGCGAGAACTGACAGGGAAATCTCCCTCCGCCCCTTCCCTTTCACGACGTTGCCGTAAAGTGACGGGCGCGTTCAGTTCTTGCGGCTGTCGCCTCGGTATGTCAGTGATGGTGGCACTCTTGAGGAGACGAGGGTTTCTATATAGCCTAGGCGGTTGCCCGTACTTAGTCTCGACCTGCTTCGGCTGCAGGTTTTTGTCGTCCTCAGTCTCCGGGGGGCCTTCGCAGGGCGAAGAGCCGGAGAGGAAGAGCGCGCCCTCGCCTCCCAAGACAAAGGTAACGCGGAGGAAATAAGGGGCTAAGGTACCCAAGTGCCCTGTCAAAGTTTCGTAATTCCGTTCGTCTGGTTCCCAGCCAGCATGACTTGACTGCGGGAGGGCACCGGGTAACCATCTGCTGTCATAGAGTCGGTGACTTGGTTCACATTTTTAACGATAATCTGGTTGCATTTGCGTGTTTTGTAAATCCAGCCAATTGTGATTTACTCATCAAATCTTGGTAAGCAAATCAGAGAAATGAAGGAAGCTGCTTGGAGTTAGTGAAATGATGGTCTCTATCACTGTGCATAACTTGTGGGTTAAAAAGGTATAATATTTCCCCTTTTCGGTTTTCTTTCTGTGACAGAAAAATATCAGGTTGCCTCTCGTTGATGCGAGATTGTTTTTTCATTACACAAAAATGTTTTCTTCTGTTCAATGCACTTTTAACCACTTCGGCTGTCTTTAGTAATCTGTGCTCTGCTAATTGCCTAGATTACCATTTTGCACTATGTGCAAAGCTGATTTTGAAAACAGTTTGGAAACGGTGATACCAAGTGAACTGTCTGGGACTAAATATTCACTTTATGGTCTGCATGACTTCAATTTAAGAAGTTGATTTGAACTCCTGAATCTCTTCATATTTTGGAACTGCCAAAAGAAGAGTAGATCTTTAGACTATCCTTCCCCACACTTTGCAAGAAATATATGGAGAACTACCCACTGTGGCATTAGTGGGATAGTGGTTATGCCATCGTAATCTAAGTTCTGCCTTCCTTTCTATATGTGTTTATAAAGGGATGGGGCTTGGATCATCACATTAAGTACATTATCCTCCCTTCTGATACCCTTCTCCACCAGTGCCACCATCTCATCTGTAATGGCCCCTAGATCTGGAATGAGCGAAGCCCACTTTGTTAGCTTTTGAAGCTTTAACACAATCTCAAAAAACTAGAAATAAGAGTCAGTAACTGTATTGCTGTTCCATTTATCTCCAATAATATTTTGGGTTTTTTTGCCATGTTAGATTATGGTTAGATTAGTCTTAATTTTAAATTACAATTTCAGAATACTGTATTACAGTATCCAGAAAAAAATATTTTGAAGGGCAGCTTGTAAAATGATTTAAATATCCCCACAATTGTTTGTTAAAATTACTAACAGTTGCTTTAGTTTATCTGTCCTCCATGAACTTTACTCCTTTGTAGTATTTTGTTTTGTAGTTTATTTTCTTTTTTTCCAATTGAGCTACTCCTTTATGGGGAGATTAGTTTTTCACTTGAAGTTTTCTTGTTAAAAATAGGATCTGAAAATTACAGTGGGGATGTTCAGCAGTGCATGATATCATGGGTTTGGAACTGAACATTTGGGCCTTTGGGGAATTAAGGGCAAACTAGTGATTTATGGAGACATCATAAACCACACCTGTTTTCTATCAGGGGAAAACAAATTGGGGATCTATATATGACATTTGGAAAATTGTATGTATTGTATTGATTGCCTGTCCCAATTGTCTCTTTTTCTATGTTTTAATTTGATAGCATTCTTTTTTAAAAATATTTGTTGTGATTATTTCATTTCATCACCACTATCCTATTTGATGTTTGCTAAACTACAAGATAAACATAAGATTGAATTTTGCCAGTGTTAAATGTTATTCTTCAAAAAAAATTATCACCTTTATAATTGTTTGTATAGCTTGCTTCTTTCATTTGGGAAATGTAATGTTGAAATAATTTGTGATGCTTTGTATTATTAACCCCTCCTCCTCTCCCTTTTAAGGTTTCACGTTTTCACCCGCCTTCAGATTCTTGCTGTGATTGGATTGGGCCTCCTGATCAATATTCAAATCTTCGACCAGTAATATTTTATGTTCCGAAACATGAAACTCCATTGGAGCGAAGACTGAGAGAACTTAGGCAGGAAACCCAGGCTTGGAATCAAGAATTCTGGACAAATCAAAATTTATCATTTAGAAAGGTAGACATATAAAACCACCAGGTGGCACTAGGTGTCCTTAAGGCTTGTACAATATTTGTTTTAAAGGAATGACATTATTCAACTGTTCAATATAAAATTCATTTTTATATTTGTGATATTTTTAATTTATTTTTCATTTCTAAATTACTCCAATACCAATTATGAAGTCTTACTGTCAACTTAATTATTTGTTTACCCTAAGCTAGAGCCAGTGTATTTTTTGTATTTTTATTGCTGTACAAATGTGTTAGTCTTAAGTAGGTCCTCTCAGTTTTAATAGTCATATCAAAATGAATAGATAGCTGGTAAATTTTTTGTTACAGAACTGCATTTGCTGAAGATACATTAATCTCTGTTTTGAAGAGAATCTTATCCATCAGTTAAAATATTAGATGGAGTGGATTTTGCAATGACTATTATGATTGATAATAGTCACTTATAAGATGATACCAATACACTAAGAACCAGTATATTATAATATTATTGAATCCTATTTCAGGAAAAAGAAGAATTTGTTTGTTCTAGACTGAAAGCCAAGGGTATACAGCCAAGAGATGAAAAAGGTTAGATCATTAATTTTACGATTTGGCATACATTCTTAAATGATTTATATTATTTGTAGATTTCAAATAATACACACACACACACACACATTTAAATCTAACCATATATACACATACACACACATGTATACACACACATGCACATACACATGCACATATTAGACTTCTTGAGAGTGAAGTTATAAGTTAGAGAACTTATGATACAGAGTAATATAACTAAAATTCAGTTACAGAGGAGCCTGAAAGAAGTCCATAACTTTTCATGAATTTGGAATGAGTCTTAGTTATAAAAAAAATATTTTTCTTCTCCGCTTAGTATTATTCATTTAACCCAGGCAACTCAACCCATGGCCATAGGCCCAGATGCACCCCTGGACAGCTAGTAAGGCATACCCATAGATTGTAAACTGAGAGGGGGGGGGAGAGAAAGAGAGAGAGAGAGAGAGATTGATGTGGCCCAAGATAATTCCTCTTTACTCAGTACAGCATAGGCAAGCCAAAATTTTGGATACCTACGTTTAACCAGTTACTACTAATGCTACTGCTTGAATTTCATACAGCATTTTCATTTTACAGGATTCATACAGATCTTTAATGTGAAGAGAACATTCCTAAAATAATACAACTGTTCTGTGGAGGGTTGGAGGGTTGTTTGTATATAAAAGAGACCATAGGGAGCCATAAATCTATAAATATGGATAACCTGCCTTCAATTTCAATTTGATATTAAACCTGTCATAATAAAGAACAAATAAATTAACCATTAAGGTTTTTTTCCTGATCTATAAGTTGTGGTTTCATTTCCTTTTCAGGTCAGAAAGCATCACTGACTATAGAGGAAATGGCTGAATTTTACAAAGATTTCCTAAGTAAAAACTTGGGAAAAAATGTATACTATAATAGGTGAGAGATCCTTCAGGATAGTTTTCTTTCCTTATTTTTCAAATCAGTTCTATCCTTCACTTTCGTTGATTTCTTTAATACCAATTTGTTTAACAACATTTTTGGAATTGTTTCCAAAAAGCTGACTTTACCTGTTTCTCTCTTGCTATTCACCTACTAATCTGCATTGTATTTTCTATATTCTTAATATTTCTTCATTGACTGTTTCATCTAGTGCAGTAGGCTGCGCATCAGTCTCATACTCTACTTAACTGATAATAGCAGGCCTTGAGGCAGATATCTCAAGGCCTAGAACGTTCAGTTGTATTCATTGAAATATGCAGATAAGTGGGGATATGAAATAAAATAAATAAAACTTTGCTTGAAATCATGCAGATTTTGCATACATCCACAGATAGTACAGAGTAGGGTATTTTTCTAGAAAGGTACTTTCAACAGCACGTTGTTAGGGTTCATTTTAATTATGCAAAGACAGAAGTTTTTCCCCCTAAATATTTATCTTCTAAGGATGACTGATTTTGCTATGTTCCTTTGCTTCTCAAATGTAGGGAATGGTACAAACGGAATTTTGCTATCACATTCCTCATGGGACAAGTAGCGTTTGAAAAAGCGTGGAAGAAATTTGGACTGAAATGAAATGCAAACTAACAGCAACTTTGGGTAAATTTGATTCTTAAGTTGCAGCTTTGACATTTAAAAATACAAAACTAAAAAATTATGTTTCAGAGTGCTGCATACAGAGTTATCAACTACAATTTACATTTATGTCATTATACTAATTTAAAGCTCTTTAAAAAAGTTCTTTAAAAAAATCACCCTGGTGGTTAAGTAGCAGCTTCTGCCCTTTTGTAGAACATTCCTCTTTTGGGGGGTTTAGATTAAGTATATTGCCAATTTCACTTATAGCTTACTGAAAATAGAATAACACAATTTTGAAAGAAATATTAATTTTCTCTTTTGATAAAATCCAGTTGTGTTTCTTTTATTACTTTAGTGGCTCTGTGTATTAAGCTAGTTACATAGTAAGCATGCCCAAATATTAATTATAGACTAATTATAGTCTAATTTTTCTCTTCTCTCTCTTTTTAGTTTTTTCAACCAAAGATGAGACGAAGAATTGAGTTGCTCTTCTAAATTATATCAAAGCATTCTGGTATATTTGTATATAGGTGCTTGTTTTTATTTATTTATTTATTTATTTTGTTCATTTACCGTATATACTCGAGTATAAGTCGACCCGAATATAAGTCGAGGCACCCAATTTTACCACAAAAAACTGGGAAAACTTATTGACTCGAGTATAAGTCGAGGGTGGGAAATGCAGCAGCTACTGGTAAATTTCAAAAATAAAAATAGATGCCAATAAAAACTTTCACTAGGACAGTTGAGAATAAGTTTGATGTTCACAATTTCCTCTTTGAAAGAGACCAGTAAATAGGGAACAAGAAGATGAAGAAAAAGAAGTGTGTTTTTTCACACTTTTCACACTGAAGTGAACAAAAATGGCATCATAGGAACAAGCTTATTCTCAGCCCAAAGGTTTGTTTCTGATTTCTTCCCTGATTTAAGGGAATTTGGGAAACGATCTCACTATCATGAAAGGTTTGATTGATTCACTAATGCAAAAGATGATGATGATGACAGTGGTAGGCAGGAGTCACTCTCTCCCTTGCAAGAAAAAACCAAGAGCCGTTCTTATGATATCTCTCTCTCTCTCCCCCCCCTCCTCCCCCTCCTCCCGAGTGGACTGAAAGCAGCTGGAGCTGAGGAAATGAAACTGAGTGGAGCGACCTCCACTTGCGTTGCTTTCTCAGCCTAAAGCTCAGAAAAGCCTCCTCCCCCTCCCCCTCCTCCCGAGTGGACTGAAAGCAGCTGGAGCTGAGGAAATGAAACTGAGTGGAGCGACCTCCGCTCTCGTTGCTTTTTCAGCCTAAAGCTCAGAAAAGCCTCCCCCTCCTCCTCCCCCTTCCCCTCCTCCCGAGTGGACTGAAAGCAGCTGGAGCTGAGGAAATGAAACTGAGTGGAGCGAACTCCACTTGCGTTGCTTTTTCAGCCTAGAGCTCAGAAAAGCCTCCCCCTCCCATGCTTAAAAGTTGCAAAGGAAACACGGAAGCAGGGAAGCGGCTGCCCAGCTTCGGAGCTCCACACCATTTTTTTTTCAGAGGGGAATCTGACTCGAGTATAAGTTGAGGGCAGTTTTTTCAGCACAAAAAATGGGCTGAAAAACTCGACTTATACTCGAGTATATACGGTATATATCAGATGCTTCCGGCTGACAGCAATGGTTAAGAAACAGAATTAATATATAACAGAAAACTATAAAATAAATAATAATCATAATAGAACTGTCTAAAACAAATGATTAAACCCCAGAAATTGCAGTATCAGAACAATAAATCAAAAGATGATTAAAGAATACAATAAAAGGAAGAGGATACCCAGCCCAACAAGTTAGGTTCATGCCCAGTGCCTTGTCAAAACAGTGAGGGGAGAATGGCATTGAACTTAGTAAACAGATACATTACACTTTAGTCATATAGTGTAACTTAAATGTTCCTTTTCCTTCCACTGGAGTTGCTCTTAGTCTGTCTAAATATAAAAATGATTAACACTGCATACAAGAACACTGCATATGTCAGGAACTTGATGCTCATAGAGTAAAATAAATTAATACTTAGTCATGGTGAGTCTTTTGTTATAAAAGACTAGTAATTTATTAATACTGTTTCAACTATAAATAATTCAAATAATTTAATATTTTTCTATGGAACTGTAATTACCACTCATGAAGATGCCAGCATTATACTGTAATGCATGAAGATGATACTGTACTTATGTCATTTATATCATCATTATCTCTGAAAAGTTTATAATTTAGGAATGGTTCTCCTAATAAAGACTTTTGTTGCTGGGTATGAATAGCTTTGTCCTGCATTGCATTATTTAAAAATTTGTGACCAAATGTATAGAACATCTTGCTAAATGGCTAAAAATTGTATGTTAACAACACATGCTATGATGTGGCATGGGGAACATCTGAGAAGGATAGGTCCAAGGACCGGAGAAGTAGAAATGCCAAATCTGCCCAACAAGACACATCAAATGCCATTCTGAAACCTGTTTGGGCTTTTTCTGAGACAAAAGAAATTATCTGGCTGCATATGAAACACTTGTACTTAAGACATATTGGACCTGCAGCATGAATCCCAGGAAAATATAAAGAAGACTGGATTGATCCAGATAATCCAGCACGATCCAGATGATCTCTGCTTTATAACAGTGTCCAATCCTTTCATCTTTTTTACACATCATTAATTGCTAAATGACTGAAATATTTTAAGATGAGTTTGGAATTAATGCTTCATTTAATTAAATACAAACATGTCTCCATTTTGATATATTCATTTTTTAAAATCTCATATTCAGTATTATTCATTCTAGAAGAAATCATCTGTCTGTCAATCTATTCTTACATAAATATTACCTTTATTTATTGATTTGCACATCCAATGCCTCTTTAATAGATATATGATAGATTACATTAGTTTAATGGAAAAGCAGCAACTATTCCACAACTCAAAATATATACCATATGGCATGTCATATAATGATTTGCTCATGGCATTAAAGCAACCAACTTATTTATTCTGAAAAGTGGCTCATTGTGATCGACTTCTGCCTGAATAGAAAGGTTCCTGGTGGATTTTGCATAGAGCAGTACTTCTAATGGATTCAGATTGTGCGTTCCTTCCACGCATGGAAAGCTTGCTTTTATTACAGGCACATTTCCTCCAGTAAAGGAAACATAAGCAGGTGAAAGCAACTTTTATTATCCATTCCATCCCCTGCAGCCATTAGTATTCTAATAATAGGTCTCGCCAATTTCATCTCCCTCTAGGGCAGATCTTTAGAGGATGCTAGTAGCTCTAGATGAAAAAGGGGATTGGTATACACAATGTATATGCACAAACCCACACCAAAGGCAATTATAATGGCCACCAAAAAAAAGCCAGTGCTGTGCATTGTTGTAACTGTATCATTCATGTGTTTGCAACTATGTATCATTGCAACTATGTATCATTCATGCGTTTGCAACATTGTATCATTCACGTGTAATCATTAAGTTCTGTCTCTTCAGTGACCTTTGCAAGGCACGTACAAGAGACAAGGAGCTAGACGTTTTGTTAATAAGCTTATCCACACTGTAAATAATCTGTCCGGTATGCAGCTTTGTAAACATGCACATCCTGATGAGATTACCATGTTTGACTTGAGCTTTTTGATTAAATCATTTTCTTGTAAAAAAGCACAATAAAAGAGCGTGTGCCAAGACATTCGGGGCGCGCTCATCAAGAGGAAACCTCGCTTCCTGTCGTTTCTCTTCCCTTCGCTCCCTTTCATGAGCCGCCCATCAGATGCGGGATGGCAGATACCGCAGTGCATAGCAATCTTTCTTAGACAATCTAAGAGTTACAGGACTGCATGTAAACTTAAGTTTCAGAAATTCTCCACTGGCAAGCTTTTTTTTAAAAAAAAAGGGTTCATTTGCTTTTTGCCCCATTATTCTCCCCACCCCCTTAAAAAAACAATAAATTGCCTAGATTAAGAATTCTTCAACTCCTGAATCTTGCATTCTTTTGTAACCCTGAGGTAAAGGTATTCTGATCCAGCAGTTTCTGCATTATAATTACTGATATATATTCAGAATACTGTATGGATTTTTCAGAATTTGCTGCTGTAACGTCCAAATCAAATAAGGGAAATATCAATGACATTGGCTTTCCATAGAAACAAAAATAAATTTTTGATTTTTTGCTGAAGTTAAATGTTTTTTTTTAATATCTAGTATTTTTTAGTAAGATTGTGAATTCTATGATGAAACATCTTGTTTGTAAATGCTACATGGTGTTTAATCTGATGAGAAATGGTGACTTCATTCCAAGCATGTCTTTTATTTCCTGCTATTCATTGGATCTCTTCATTGAAATATTCATTTCACTAGAATAAAAGAGGAGGATGAGAGAGAAGGAAGAGGCTGATTAAGGCTAAACTAAAAGCTCTTATGAATGTCTCTGTGTGATTGCACTGCTATTACAGAATGTGTGTTTATAAACCAGCATATTTTTAATTATGCAAAAGAAGAGCGCTTTCATGGTGTATTATTGTCAGTTCTTAGTGTTTCCATTTTTATATTACTAGCATCCTCATTCCTAATTTCGAATCCACTGGTTGTCTCATTTCCAAATAAAAAAGAGGATCTGAAAAGGATTGTGATTATTCTGTACTCTTTTCTCCCGATTTCCTGCTAATGTGAGACAATGCAGATACCATGTGATTTCAGATATCACTTTGTTGAATCTGGAGTCCCAGTAGAAGATTGCTCTATGAATCCAATTGGATCTGATAGGGAAACTATAATCTGCATTATTATAATTGTGACCTGACCCAAAGAGTATATAATTCTTTTACCTGTCCACAAATACAGTGTGCACCAAATGCTATTGTTTATTTTTGATTGAGTACTGTTCTGAAAAAGCATAATTGTGAGATGACTATTGTGTACATCAATGATTTTCAAAACTGACAACTTTAATAGGTGTGGTTAGTGTGGAAAGTCTAGGACAGGGGTGGGCAAACTACGGCCCACGGGCCACATCCGGCCCGTTGGTCTGTCCAATCCGGCCCACCCCTGAAAAAAAATCGCTACCGTTGGTCTGTCAAACCCGCCCCGCCCCTGAAAAAAAATCACTGGGTGTGGCGTATTGCCCTGTGCCGCATGACCCCCAAAGCTGCAAAACAGTGTGGAGCAATCTAGGAGTAGGAAAGAAAAGAAATTTGCAAAGGCCTCGGCTGGAAGTTTGAAATCACCTTTGAATGCGATCTCTCCAAAGGTGAGTCCCCACCGATCCCCCTTTTTTTTCCGGGGCTTCCAGGCTTAAACTTTGCAAAGGCAAAGTTTGCAGGCTGGAGCGTCTTCCCGCTGAGGAGCCGGCGGAGGGGAAGCCCGGCGAGCAGGCGGGCTGCTTGGAGGAGGTGACCTGGCGGTGCTCTGGGCTTCCCCTCCGCCGTGCGGCTTGGGGCAAGGCGCGAGTGCCCGCAAGTTAAAAGGAAGCTGAAAGTTGCTGGGAAGTTGCTCGGGTTTTCGTGGCTTCCAGGGCTTTGCAAAGGCAAAGTTTGCAGGCTGGAGCGTCTTCCCGCCGAGGAGCGGGAAGGGTTCCGTCCGGTGGGTGGGGCGGACTGCTTGGAGCGGGCTGCCGTGTGGCTCGGGGCGAGGCGCGAGTGCCTGCGAGTTAAAAGGAAGCCGAAAGTTGCTGGGAAGTTGCTCGGGTTTCCGGGGATTCCAGAGCTTTGCAAAGGCAAAGTTTGCAGGCTGGAGCATCTCCAAGGAGTGGGAAGGGTTCTGCCGGGGCAGGGCAGGCTGCTTGGAGCCACTTAAAGCTAGGCTGCTGCTGGTGGACCCTTGCCCTGCCTTGGTGCCCCATTTCCTGGCTCGGCGGTCCTGTTCGGGCAGCACTTTAAAAGCCTGCTTCCAGCACCTGAGCAACTTCCCAGCAACTTTTGGCTTCCTTTTAACTCACAGGCGCTCGTGCCTCGCCCCAAGCCGCGTGGCGGAGGGGAAGCCCAGCGGGCGGGAGGGCGGGCTGCTTGGAGGAGGTGACCCGGCGGCTTCCTCTCCGCTGTGCGGCTCAGGACCAAGCGCGAGCACCCGCGAGTTAAAAGGAAGCCGAAAGTTGCTGGGAAGTTGCTCGGGTGCTGGGAGCAGGCTTTTAAGAGCTGCGCCCCAAGGAGCAACTGGCGGCCGGAGCAGGGGAAAGGCAGGCGAAAGCCCCCACACACACACACCTCGGCAAGCAGTTTGCAGGGTTAGCCAGCAGTTTCTCGCAAAAGACTGAAGGTCGGTCTTCTCCCCCCAATTAGATGTTGGTTCAAGAGGGAGGGTCAGCCCTGCTACTAATTGGTGGTTCACAGTTTATCCATGGGCACCAGAGGAGTTATGTTTTGGAGAGTGGACGTTTATTTATTTCTTATAAGTGGCCAACTTGTGTAAGCTGAGGGGGTACATTCATACATACATACATACACACACACACACAGAGTCGTTTATTCGTAGGGGAAGAATCTGTCTATCTATCTATCTATCTATCTATCTATCTATCTATCTATCTATGTTGTGTTTTTAATAGGAAGAATATCATGTCTGCACATTAGGCACAGTGACTTGATTTTGCGGAGCCCGAGCCATTTCCAATTATCGCTCTTCTTCTACTGGTCAGATCAGAACCCATCTGCAGCAATGTCAAAGAAAAGAAAAGTCGACAGTGAGTGCTGGGTGTTTAATAAAGAATGGACGCCTAAATACTTTTTTACTGAAGTCCAGTCAAAGGCTGTATGTCTTATTTGCCAAGAAACCATTGCGGTTTTCAAAGAATACAACATCAGCCGTCACTTTTCCACCAAGCATGCTAATTATGCCAGCAACCTTTCAACGCAAGAACGTACGGCTACCGCTCATAGGTTGGTAGCTAGCTTGCAGGCTCAGCAAAGCACCTTTAACCGAGCAACTTCCATCCAAGAAGCAAGCACGAAGACAAGTTATTTACTGGCATTCAAACTAGCAAAAGCCAGCAAGCCTTTCTCCGAAGGGGAATTTCTTAAAGAGTGCATGGTAGAGACAGCAAGTATTTTATGTCTGGAGAGCAAGAACAAATTTGAAAAAATTAGCTTATCATGTAGATCAGTGACTCGCCATGTTGAAGTAATTGATGAACACTTAACTAGCAAGCTAAACAAAAAAGCAGAGTCATTTACATCATATTCTTTGGCACTGGACGAAAGCAATGACATAAAGGACACTGCTCAGCTTTTAATTTTTATCAGAGGGATTAATGAAAATTTCGAGATAACGGAGGAGTTTTTGGCTATGGAATCCCTGAAAGGAAAAACACGGGGAGTCGATTTATTTAACAGCGTGTCAGCGGTCATACAGAGGCACAAGTTACCTTGGAGTACGCTCACCAATGTTACCACAGATGGATCACCAAATCTGACAGGAAAAAACATTGGGATGCTCAAAAGAATCCAGGACAGGGTGAAAGAGGACAACCCTGAGCAGGAGGTAATTTTCCTACATTGCATAATTCACCAGGAAGCACTGTGTAAATCCATGTTGCAGCTTGACCACGTAGTGAAGCCAGTTGTGAAATTCGTTAACTTTATTTGAGCGAGGGGACTTTATCATCGTCAGTTTATTCATTTTCTTGAAGAAACTGATGGTGATCACATGGACTTGCTTTACCATTCTAATGTCCGCTGGTTAAGTTTGGGGAAAGTATGTCAACGTGTGTGGGAGCTCAAACAGGAGATTATTTCATTTTTGGAGCTACTTGAGAACACTGACAATTTTCCTGAGCTGAATGACACAGATTGGCTTTGTCATTTAGCTTTTACTGTGGACATACTGACACACATGAACGAGCTGAATGTGAAGCTACAAGGGAAAAACCAGTTTGTGCATGAAATGCAAGCAAACATCAGAGCCTTCAAAACCAGGCTAGTTTTATTTTCGAAGCAAATGTCAGACAAGTCATTTGCTCATTTCCCCACACTGGCTATGTTAAAAGAGGCCCCGCAACATGTGAAAAAATATAGGAAATCACTGGATGACCTGCATGAAGAATTCTGCCGTCGGTTTTGTGATTTTGAAAAAATTGTCTGGGCACTTCAGCTGGTGTCATGTCCCTTCTCACAAGACCCGGAAATGGTGCCACAGGAGTTGCAGTTGGAACTGATTGATCTCCAATGTAATATGGTGTTAAAGGAGAAGTTCAACTCCCTGAAACTGGATGAGTTTTATGCTTCATTAAGTGCAGCCAAATTTAAAAACATCCAGAAGATAGCACAGAAGATGCTGGTGTTGTTTGGCTCTACATATGTGTGTGAACAGACTTTTAGTGTGATGAACACCAACAAAGCACCCCACAGATCCCAGATGAGTGATGAACACCTCAGATCTGTTCTGAGAATTGCCACAACAGAATTACAACCAGACTTCGATGCACTGGCAAAAATGAGTGATCAACAACACTGTTCTCATTAAAATATGTTAATACTTTAATGCTTTTTTCTGTTTATGTTTGATATAACAAATGCAGTTTTTTTAATGTATCGTATCTTGTGCTGACCCGGCCCGTCTGTCAAATTTTAAAAGTCAATGCGGCCCCCGAGCCAAAAAGTTTGCCCACCCCTGGTCTAGGAGGACTTGCTCTCCTAGAATTAGCCAGGCAGCCCTGGTGGCTGAGGAATTTTGGGAATTGAGGTCCACACATTTTAAAGTTGCTGTGCCAAGTTTCAGAAACACTGTTACAGATGCTGCTGTCTAGTGCATGAAATCTTAGTGGAATCTTGTTTTAGGGTTTGCGTTTCAGGCTACATATCAGATATTAGCATAGTGAAATTTCTAGAGTTAAAATACCGTATTTGCCGGCGTATAAGACGACTGGGCGTATAAGACGACCCCCCAACATTTCCACTCAAAATATAGAGTTTGTTATATACTCGCCGTATAAGACTACCCCCTCTTCTGCACACCTTCCACTTTTGCACTTTTTTTTTTTGAGGCACTTTTGTGCACCGTGGAAACGAATCCCGTGAAGCCAAAAGGAGCAGCCAGCCTTCAGGCCGATGTAGGCGGGCCTCCTTCTCCCAGCTCCCAAGGAAACGAGGCGCTCAGCGGCCTCCGCCCGCACCGCCCGGCCTCCACTCGCACCACCCGGCTCCACGCGGCTCCAGTCCCGCGTTGCCTCGGGCAGGGAAAGGCAAAAAGGAAGAGCCGCGGCGGCGCTTTGCAACGGCAGCAGCGGCTCCTGGTTTTGCCTTTCTCTTCCCGAGGCAACGCAGGACTGGAGCCGCGCGTAGCCGCGCTAGCGGTAACAACTCCTGACAGCCTCAGCCAGATACCTGAGCGGAGGCCGGGCGGTGCGAGCGGAGGCCACTGAGCGCCTCGTTTCCTTGGGAGCTGGGAGAAGGAGGCCCTCCTACATCGGCCTGAAGGCTGGCTGCTCCTTTCGGCTTCACTGGATTCGTTTCCATGGTGCACAAAAGTGCCTCAGCCGCAGGCAGCCGCAGTGTTTCCCAATTACTATTTGCCGACGTATAAGACGACCCGGCGTATAAGACGACCCCCCCACTTGGAGGCATGTTTTTCAGGGCAAAAAAGTCATCTTATACGCTGGCAAATACGGTAATTTAAGTATAGAAGGGTCATAGTGTTGCATCAAAATAAGTAAAATCAAATTTAAAGACTAACATATTTTTACAGCATAAGCTTTTCCAAATTATATCCTCTATGGATTCTACTAACAAGCATTGTTCCAATTTGTTAATTTTTTAACATTCAAATATTGCTTAATCAAGAAATTACTCTGCCCTTTAAGTAACCCTGATCAAAAGGAAGATTAGGTACAGTCTCTATCTTGTTATTAAGCCTAATTCCTCATTATACTAATCATCTTTTCTAATAAATGTCTACATTTGATAAACTTGTAAATGTGCATCTGTATGCAGGTAAATATGTACTTTTATATACTAGCCAGAGATCATAATTCCCAGAAAGGATAGGCAAATAAAAAAAAGTGTAATAAAATTTATTGTCTGCAAACAGGGCATGGGTTGTAAAGCTAAATGATTCCCAGATGTGATTAAAAGATATTTCCTCACACAACATATACACAAATAGACCACTGTATAACGATGAAGCTCAGCAAGCATAAATCCATGCTTACTCATTAGTGAGTTCCAATGAATTCACTAACTCTCACTCTTTTCACCACAAACCACTTGGTTTGTAATGTTTCTTTAAGCCAAAGGTGTGTATGGGGTGTTGAACTCTAAAAAAAACAGCACTCAATACCAACTATGCATATGTAATCTTTATAGCATAATATCTGTATTGTTTTAAAAGAATGCCTGGAAACTTTTCTCTCAATATGCTCAGTTGGTCTAAATACAAAGAGAGGTCCTTGAGTCAAACTTGACTTCTTGTGGGTACATGGGGACTATTACACAATTTTATTGGAAAAAGTACAGAAAATATTTTGTTACAACCTTCATCCAGGGATTTTCCAAATTAGTATTCACACTAGTTTTATAGCCACTAGCCAATAACAATGTTTGGCCTATTTTTATTGAATTTTCTGAAAAATACTTCATTATACTAATACATTAAATAAAATATATCAAATTCTAGGAGTCATTTCCTAAACCCAATGTTTTTCTTGGACAACCTAGTCCTAGAAACACAAATAATTTGAGTCGGTATTTCTTTCCTATTTTGGGAGCCAAGTTAATTATTTTCTTTTTTAGTCAGAGTTTTGGCTACGTGTATAATTGAAAGCATAACTCAAATTTTGCTATGACAACTTATTTCCCTGCCCTCTCCCCGAATTGATTAGTTTGTTGAATCATTCATAAGAAGTGTTGTATTCTTGAATTTCATTATCTGCATTTACAACTAAATGTAAGCTAAATGTATTTCTGTAATGAACAGAAATAACAAAGACCTGGTGAAGTCAACAACAAACATGGAGAATACTCTGTGTGTGTGCGTGCGTGCGTGCGTGCGTGTGTACACATGAGTAATATAGTATAGTGGAAAAACTAATTCATAAACTTCCCTGAAAAGAGTATCAACCACTTAATGTTAGGCTTGCTTTGTACATGGGAAGATTTTGAAGGCTTTGCCTTTTACACCAGAAGATGAGGCTGAATCATATCTTGTGGATGGATTCTGGGTGCATCATTCTGCTTCATTTTTCTATCTGCTGTATAACATTACACAGATTACACAAGTGACCTTAATGTTTCTCAGTAGCAAACTTTTGAGTACCCAGACTAGCAACATAAACGTTAAAAAGGCAAAAAGAAATGGGCAGGTGGGCTTGAAGGGACTATACTCTGAATGTACACTACAATTTAAGTGTAATATTAATCTTTTACAGTTGAATTTAGGAGGTAAAGAGGAAGGAACATTTGAAAAACAGCTTTTAATAGCTCAAAAATAAGCCTATTTAATAGAGGAATCTCTAGCAAAATATGCTAGCATCCCAGAGGATAAGCTTTTATTTACTTTTCCTACACTTAAGGAATCAGCCAGATATCCTTGCAGCTAGCTGACAAGCCTGTAAAAAGCAGCTGCAAAATATAGTAAGTGTAGTATGAGGATATTTGGAGTTCTATGTAGATACTAACATGTTTCACACATTTAGTCCATTTTTCTTCCTAGAAATTTTGTTCCAGAAAAGTCTGATTGTTGATTTAGTAGAATAAATGATTATCTGCTATGTTCATTATTAACTTCTAAATGTTTTTTGATCCACACATTGTCCAAGCTCTCTAAAATTTAAAAAAAGGACTTTTATTCTTTATTTTTTCCATTTAACCAAAGGTAAGATAGTGCAATTTAGTGTGGATGTTTGTGCTTCTTTGGTATAGTTCCAACCTTTTATTTTTAAAATAATCTCAAGTTACCTTCCAAGGCAACTGTGAAATATTCCCTAATGACTTCCAGAGAGCTTGTAAGTTATAACGCCACCACTTTGGTTGGTAGGCAGGTGTTATCTAAAGACAACAAATCATTTAATAAAAAAGTAGATGCAGAGCAAGCAATTGGAAAAATATACTTTGAAAATAGCAGATACATCCCCTCCCTCCCCCCACTCAATACACACATTGTTTCTTGGGGCTACACAGTACTTTTCATTATTAGATACAGTGGATTGAGATCCAGAACTGAGTTATCTAAATTTATGAAATTATAAATACGTGTCCTGTGGATGTGGAACATCTTACCCCCTAAAGCAGGGGTCCCCAACCACTGGTCCGTGGACCGCTACCGGTCCGTGGGACATTTGGGACCGAGCTACCTCCTTTGCTTTGGCGGCATCTTGTTCCGACGTGCTGGATCGAGCGCTGGTTTTGACGCTGTCCCTCAGCCTCGCTCGACCAAAAATGTCAACTCCACGCCGTGCATGGCTAGAGAAAAGGGAAACCTGGTAGCCATGGGGAAGCTGCTCTCCCTAAGAAGGAGGCTCCTGATTCGCTGGGCTTATGCCAGGAGTTCTGCGAGGCTCTGGTGAAGGAAGGCTACACTGCTGCTGATTACCTCGATCCCAGCCTGCACAAACTCCCTCGCCCTCTTTGGAAGCGGCTGGCGACCTGGTCAAGGCTCACGAGAAGCTCTTCTTCAATCGCCTCACCGACACGCGGCTACAGGCCACTCAGGTGAGCGGCAGGAAATGGGAGCTGGGCAACCACAGACCAGCCATCTCTCCGTCTGATGGCCTCGGCAGAATCTCTGCCTCCCAACGCGCTTGGTCCTCCGCCTGCAGGCTTCTCCGGCTCCTTGCCAAGCGGGTTTTTCCACCTCAGCCCAGCAGGACCCTCGCTGCCTTCCCCTCGCCTGGCCGGCCGGGCTCCTTGGGCAACCCGGCTGCCTCGTGCCAAGAAGCGCGCTGCCAGGCAGGGGTCACGCGGCTCAGGGCAACACGCCACCACCCGGCCCTGGCAAGGTAAAGCAGCGGGTGCTCACCGGGCAGCGGCCTTGGCTTCACCACCAGGACAGCAGCTGCCCAGCTCCGGAGCTGATCTACACCTGACCGGCTGGAAAGTAAGGGTGTGTAGTGTTGGTGTTGTGTGTGTGTGTGATTTCTTGGCGCGCAGCACAGGGTCTCTTTTGGCTGTCCCGATTTTTTTTTCAGAGGGGAATATCATGCCTGTATTAACCATGATTATTAAATCCAATCCAACTTTGATTATAATTAAATTAAGTCATAACTAGCTTTTCAATGAGTGGAATATATAATAAAATATAATATAATAAATAAATAAATAATAAAATAAATAAATTAATAAATAAAAAACCCTAACCGGTCCTTGAAAAAGTGTTTCTGCATGAAACCAGTCCCTGGTACAAAAAAAGTTGGGGACCACTGCCCTAAAGTCAAATTGGCTTCCATCCTTCCGCAGGAGCCTGAAGACCTGACTCTGCCAGATGGCTTGGGACCCTGTGGAGGGGCGGGCATCACATTGGAAGTGGTTGTTGATTTAAGAGGCAATCCCACTTCCCCCCTATCCCCGAGCATCCCGTTTGATCATTGTCATTCACCAAATGATGGCACCACCATCTCCTTAGAGTCGCATCACAACGCATACCACCGAGAATTACAAATATTGACCGGTCACAATTCAACCCCGGCTTCGTCTCCCTGCCCGCAACGTGGCGCATGCGCGTTTGTAGGAAAGCCTTCGCGTATTCCTCCCTCGCGCTCTTTTAACTTTTCCAGCCCTCCGTCCGCCCTTGCATCCCTGCTTCTCGGAACCAGTGACATCATGGCTCTGGGCACGCGCAGAATTGTGGGCCGGGAGGGACCGCCATTTTCGGAGAGGAGAGGGGTGGGGCTAAGGCCGGTCAGTCAGGCTTTGCGAAGCCGGGAAGAAATTGTCTCCCAGCCGTGAGATAAACGGGAGGTCATAGGGGGGGCAACGGCGGTGCTGGGGTCGCCCCCGCCCTGTGATTGACAGCCCGGACTTTCCACCCGGGCGGTGAAGTCAGAGCAGGGGTGAGTATCGGCATGGATCCCCCGCCGCCTTCCTTAGCATCCTTTTCCCTTTCTTCGCCACCAAGGGAACCCGGCGGCCTGCCGCCCATCAAAAAATGCTGATCGCTCTTAAGGACTAAGCGGCCAAGGCGGTGGCAGCTGCGGATTCCAATCTTGAAGAGCTCCGAGTGTGTGCGCGCGCGTGTAAGAATTGGGAGTAGATGAGAAGGAACAAAGTGTGGTGCTCACCAGCGGCAGCATCGAGAAGCGGGTCCTGTGGGGGAGTGGATAGGTTCCTGGGTGGGTGATGGAAGAAGGGATGTCACACTGGGGCGTGTTGAGCGGAGCATCTGAGAAGATGAAGACCCAAAGGCGCTTTTTTTTTTCAGGAGGCAGTTGGACTTCCTTGATGTTTCTTTTCTTTTCTTTTAAGACCTCTCATCCAAGAAGCTTCTTCAGCTCTGACAGGATAGTGGGAAATGGAAGGATTTATATTCTTTGCAAACAGCTGGTCATTTAGAGGGTCGTTTGAAGCATTTGGAGGTTTATCTGTGTAGTGTTTATCTGAGTAGTGCTCCTAGTTCCTGTAATCTGCAATTTTTTTTCTCTGGAAATCAAAGAAAAAAAAACAAAGTCCACTTGCCTCCTGAAAAAAAGCACATTTGGGACAGTCATGACCTGGATGACTGAGAATCTCTATAGAGGAGAAGATGATGAAAAATCAGATCTGGAAAAGGAATTAAAGATTCCCAGACACAGAGGACATAGGAAGCTGATAGCAATTCTATGTGTAAAGTGTCTTTCATTGCCAATTTGTCATTCTAGAAGAAAAGGCTGATTTAGGTGTCTCTAAGTGCTGGACTAATCTCTGAGGACAACAGCCATCTCTAATTCTGCTGGTGATGTTGCTCTTCCAAATGAAAAAAAAAAAAAAAAGCTGATTGAGGAAGGGAGATTGAAGAGGAAGGAACTAGTTGTTAGTTGGGCAAGTGTTTCTTTGACACCTCCCCTTGCCCCCACTTGTGCTTACTGTCCTTCCCCTGCTTTTGACAATATGTTGCAATTTGGGGCCTGACAACATCCAGGAATGGGGACATCTGGTCAAATAAAGAATGGTCCTTTGGATATTCGGATTTGCATAGTTATGGACTATTTTTCTTTTGCATTAAAAAAAATTCAGGTTGGTTTTACATTTTTTAAAGTTATTAAAAGCTTGCGTCTATTAGTCACAACTTCACATAACATAGATTTGTATGTAGATTTTTAATGTATATCATTATTGATATCATGCTATGAAAACATTGTTTTCTTGTCATATTTTTATTCGATAATTATTATTTTTTTACATTCTATACTTTACCTTTTTCTTCTTCAATAGATGGATATTTCTGGGGTTTGTGTGTTTGTTTGCTTTTTCCTGAAATGAGATCAGAAAAATTATAGTTCTGTGTTCCATTTTTCTGTGTTTTGAGTTTGTAGGCAGAGCCACCAGTTTTTGTTTTTGTTTTCCAAAAGGCTAGAAGATTTTGGATGGAAAAAATGTGATAGCAAAGCTTATTATCTGTATGCAGTATATTGGATAAACTTGATAGGATTTCAGCTTATTTAATAATTTATAGAACTAAATTTTTAATAGCTAAAACAAAGATGTACCTTTTGCTTTAGGCTACTGATATATGAGTTTTAAAGAACTGTCTGGAAATATTTATTCCCTTTTGCAATATGGTTTGGGTGGAGAAATTTAATGAAATTTAGGAAGGCTGTACTGTAAGTCAAACTCAACCGCCTGATACCAACATAAAGCAAAAATTAAACTCAAAATTCCAATCTTGTATTCGCTTACCTGTGAGTAAACCATTGTTGAATTTGGTGGTTAATATGTCTTAAGTAGGCATTTATACAAATAAGTTGTAAATGGAATTATGTTTTTCTGAACTAATTTTGAAACTGTATATTAAATAAATAGTACAAGTATAAATGTTTTCTGAATAAATTTAAATAATGCAATATTATAGAAAATATCTTTTTCTAAAAATTGCCAACACAAGTCTGATAACAATTAAAAACTAAATTATGAGTCTTAGAATGAAAAAAAGAATCACGAACAGTAAAGGTCAAACAGTTTAATTAGGCAAAGACTTAATGTGTTATACACCAGTAACTGTATTGTAGCAAGCAAATTGCTGACCAGGAAAAATATCATGAGATGATATCAGGCTTGAAGCTAGGAATAGTGTGGTCCTAATGCATACCAATTTAGCAAAGTTTATATGCCAAAATTTAATGCAATCAATTTTAGGAAGTCAGGATTGAATAATATTACTATATTATATTGCAGTAATCTATCTTCCATGCGCCTGATAATATGATTTATATATAGAATTAATATGACATTTTTGAAATTGCTAAATGGAGGTTGCATATGAAAGCATTAAAATAAAAAAGATCAACTTTAAAATATTAATATAACAATCATATCGTATTTGTGGTTTTTTTTAAACGGAAATGAAATGAAATATGGTTTAGAATAAGAAAGCTAAGAAAAACTAGGTCATTAGTTTTTCTAATGTTTGCAATGTCAAATTAAACCTTTAAATATGCAACAAGAAGATGGAACATTTTTTAAATGAAGATATTTATAAAATGAAGATCAGCATATAATATATAGTTGTATGTATAGTAGAAGCTTTTTAAAAAATTGTTGATTTCATTTTCTGTTTAAGGAGTTCCCCAAAAGGATCTAACCAAATTTGTGCCTACTTCTCTTTCCTTTTGTTTCTTATTTTATCTGTTTATTTCTCTTACTTCCCTCAGTGCCCTTGGGATGTTAGATTGTACCCTGTAATGCAGTGTCTGGCTTCTTACTGTAGGCTGAATTCCCTTTGGACATAGAGTAGAGTAGCGCAGCTACTCTTCTGGCTCCATTTCTTTTATCTGCTTCAAAGCCATGCTTTGATAGCTGCATTTTAATTTTAAATCTCAGAATACACAATGTGACAACACGGTTCCTATGTATTTCAGGATTATTTTAATGACCAGAATGAGTAATTCAGCACATAAGGCAATAGGAATCAAAACTATCTGAAAGAGCTGTTTCAATTCCTTTCTTGAAGGGAGGAGAAAGGAAAATTGATCTTCAATTTTTAGAACTTATATAAAGTAAAATCTTTTTGCTTTAGATTGTTCTTAAGAGGACGAAGTATTTATAAGCTTGATAATATGTAGAGGAACTTGAGTAATGAAATATTTTAGAAAAATTGTTACCAGTTTATTTTCCATGTTTGATTACTGATGTGGAAATAAATGTTGATCATAGAAAATGTGGGTTTGTTTTAGCTGCTTTTTTTAAACAACCTTAAAAAATGTTGCACAGCAGCATTTCATTGGAAAATAATTTTTCCCCTTTCATTATTTTCAAATTATGTAATAAACATTCTAGTCTTTCTTGGAAAATACTGTAAGCTTGTATTATTGTAAGTAATATAAATAAGCTGTTTTAATTTAAAAGCTGGAAAAATTATAACTAGACAAAAATGGCAGCTAATGTATTGTTAAGGTTAGGATTGTAACATTTAAAGCTGCTTTGTAAACAGCTTCTTTTCAGCCTGATAATATTTTTGTAATATTTAATATTGCCTACATAGATAATCCTAGACTTATGACCACAATTGCACCCAAAATTTATATTGTTAAATGAGACATTTGTTAAGTGAATTTTGCCTCATTTTATGACCTTTCTTGCCACTGTTGTTAAGTGAATCACTGCATTTAAGTTAATCACATGGTTATTAAGTGAATTTGGCTTCCCCATTGACTTTGCTCATCAGAAGGTTGCAAAAGATGATCACAGGACCACAGAATCCTGCAACTGTCATAAATATGAGTCAGTTGCCAACCGTCTGAATTTTGATCATGTGACTGGGGATGCTGCAATGGTCATAAGTGTGAAAAATGGTCATAAGTCAGTTTTTCAATGCTGTTGTAATTTTGAACGGTCATTAAACAAACTATTATAGGTCAAGGACTTTACAAGGCTGAATTTATTTAAGAAAATTTATATGGCTGCCCAACTCACTTTCACTGTATACAGCTTACAAGAATAAAAACTCAATATAAAAAAACAATTAAAAAGCAATAATTCCCAGCCCCTCTGATGACAACAGTCAAATAAGCCATTTGATGAGCTCCATTCCACTCTGGGGTCCCCAGGCACATTGGAAAACCAGGTCTTCAGGGCCTTTCAAGAGTGTTAAAGTGAGGACCAATCTTAGCTTGGTGGGGATGATGTTCCACAGTGAGGGAGCCACGATGGAGAAGGCCTTCTTCTGTGAATGCTTCTGATATACTTTAAATGCATTAAATACATAAAAAAAATTCCATTACATGTTGCCAATTGCAATATTATATATTTGTGATAACTTCATCTCATGTATTTGAAAGTGATCTATCTCTTAGATTGCATTGTTTTACATCGAATCAAGTTTGTTGCTTGACAAATTTGTTTTTGGTTGTGTATAGCTGTGTGATTTAGAATAATTTCATCAGATTCTACAGGGAGACAGTATTATTGATCTTGCATTTTTAGGAGGTTTGGGGAGATGAGATGAGGAGGCATTACTTTTTAGTAACAATGCCAACCTTACCAAGCAGCCTCTCAGAAGAGATCAGATTAACTCTCAAGATTCTATTAAAGATGAAGTTATTTAGAAGCTTCTAAAGCTGGAATTGTTTCCAAGAGCCTTTCTTTGATTTTACCATGCATCTTGCACATTTATTTTATTATTTGTGTTTTTATAATAGGTGTTTTTGGTCTTTTTTATGGAAGCTTGCAGCATATATCTTTTATTCGTTTTTGTATACACTGCTCATAATTTTTTGATTGTGATGGATTAGAAGTAACAAAAAATAACTTTTTTCATAGAAATGGAAGATTGTATGAAGCTATATTATCTTGTTTGATAAACTTTCAGAGTAGTCTTCTTGGAAACATTTGTTTGTCCATAGATTTTTCCTTGTTCACTTTCTCTTTCATTGTGCTCATTTTCCTCTTTTACCACATCCTCATTTTTGGTACCTTTCTTTACTTTTATGGTATAGTTCAGTGGTTCCCAAACTTTTTCAGTCCACCATCCCCTTGGTGCTACAAACTCATCCTCAGTGCCCCCCACCCATGCGTGGGATTCAAATTTTGTAACAACTGGTTCTGTGGGTGTGGCCTAAATTTGTGGGCATGGCTTGGTGGTCATGTGACTGGATGGGTGTGGCTTGGTGTTCACATGACCAGATGGGTGTGGTTTAGGTAGCCATGTGACTGGGTGGGCAGGTCCACCCCATTGATCCTGCTGCACTGGAGGGACTTGCCCTCCAGTCCGAGCGGAGTGGTGCAGCAGTCAATGGGGTGAGCCTGCATGGCTGGGGCCTAGAATATGGCCACAGCAGTATGTTAGAGAAGCAAAGCCAGAGGTCGGTAATTTTCGCTGCAAAAAACCTCCAGCCGCCATGTGGTTTTTTCGGTGCGGCTGGACTCCAGCTGCACTGAAAAAACCACATGGCATTTGGATGCTTTTTTGCAGCGAAAATTACCGACCTCTGGCTTTGCTTGCTCCGCTTCTCCAATGCACCGCTGTGGCCATCAGCGATTGTTGCACATGCATGCGATGTTGCACATGTGCAATATGGCCTGACTGGGTAGGGAACGGAGCAGGCAGAGAGGGGCAGGGCCAGCCAGGGGCCCGTTTTACCAGTTCTCCAAACTACTGGGAATGGTAATGAACTGGTAGAATCCAGCATATTCAGCATATTACTCAAATTTGAATGTGGCTTCAACCTAAACCCATTGCCCACTGATACTTAGATTGTGCCTGATTTGGATACTGTTAGTGTAATTCAGATTTAGGTCTTCATGACATGATGAAGATTTCTGTAAATTTTTTTAAAATGTACATATTTATTCAGCTATGTCTTGTCCTATAAAAGTATACTTCTCTGTTAGTTTTGCGTAGGAAGTGATATCTGTATTCAGACTTCAGTTAACCTATTTGCCAACAGCCCCAACGTCTTCAATTTGAGGAATCAAAAATGTTTAGGAAAGAGGGGTTTCACAAGAATAGCTATGCTAAACTGTCAAAATAATCTGAAGTGAGCTTTCAGAAAATAGCCAGAACTATCTAATTCTGAAAGGGATCTGCAGGATCTTTCACTTCATGAGAATACTGCAAATCTGACTTTATTGGGAATTAACTTGATTTTGCACAAGAGTCTGTTTCATGCATTACTCCTCAGTTAAGCTAAAAGAAGCATCTCCTGCTTCCTTACTTCATGATTTCAGTTGCTTAAATAATGAGTTCATGCACAGATTGTGAATCAGATTATAACTGGGAAATCAGTTTAATCTTCATTTAACCAGCCAGTATCTGAGATCATCATATAGAGTAAACTGTGACTGCATTCAGTGCAAGAAAGTGTGATTTAAAGGGAAATTGGAGTTAAAGAGGCAACATACAATAAGATAAACAGTATGAAGGCTTTGATATCAGTTTAGTAGTATTTGAATAAATTAGATTTGCACATCAGTCTAACTACTGTATAAAACTGGGTTTTATCCACATTTTTATCAAACCATCTATTGCAGTTTGTAAACAATTTATTGTATGTAGAATTGGAACAACTCGGGGCCTCAGTGCTTCATGCCAAATTAAATGTAATTTTAAGGTAATATCCTGCTTTTGATTTTTAGAACAACTCAAAAGACCAACTGTGGACTCCATCCTGAAAAAGTATGGACTTCTGCCTTAGACATACCTGTTGATATTTCATAAATATGATGTAGCATATGTAGATATTTCAAAAGCGTGAAATATCTACATTTCTCAATGTATGCTAGTTCAGTAAGTTAATCTGTTTAAAACTTTAAAACTAACTGTATAATGCTTTATGACGTAACTGTTGAAAAATAGTGATCAATACATGAATTAGCATAGTGATTTGCTTTTTTATATCTTGCAAAAATCTACTATATTACTAAAAATCTGCTTAGTTCTTATTTATTGTACCCAGTTGGAACCAGCAGTCCATTGTTAAGCAAAGTGGGCCTTATTTTTTTTGACCTCCGAAAAACTGGCTAGGCTGTCTTTTCGGGGGTGGCTTAATTTCCCCCCCTTGCATCCTCGGGTGGGCGGGCGGCGACAGCTTGGATGTTCGGGAGACCTTCCATCACCGTTGCTTTTCCTTCTCCCTTGGCTGCCATGGCGTTACAGTAACACCCGGCGTTTGGCGCAGCCACGTGCAGCCAGTCAGGGCTCCTCCCTGCAACCGGAGCCCTGAGGAGATACTTGGCTTCAGGCGCTCCTGTCACCGCCTTCCCTTTGCCTTCGAAGGTAAAGCGAATTATTTTAAAAACCTCCACTCATCCCATCAGGGCCGCGCCGGAGCTGTGCGAGCTGAGCAGAGCCGGGAAAGCGAGCTGTGGGTATTTCCTGGTTCTGCTCAGCCCGCATGGCTCTGCCGCGGCCCTGGTGGGATGAGCGGAGATTTTTAAAATAATTTGCTTTGCCTTTGAAGGCAAAGGGAAGGCAGCGACAAGAGCGCCTGAAGCCAAGTATACCAATAACAAAAGGCAAATCCTCAAGGTGGGCTGGAGGGAGGTGGCTACGTGCCCCCTGGGCTGCTTCAATGCAATGTCCTGACTTGCAGCATCCTGCCATTGCCACCGCATCCTTTTCGCCGCCGCCTCCCTCTCCGACTGCGAAGCTCGTGTGCTTTGCCAAACGCTCCGAGTGAGGTGAGCTCTTTCACACAGAGAGAGAGAGGGAAAGAGGCCGCCCGCTTTTTATCATGCCACCGCCGCACCACCGGCTCTAGGCCAAACCCCGGGCCTCGTTCGGAAAGCAAATATTGGGCATTAGAGGAAAAGAGGCACAAACCTCCTTCTGCCTCGCTGCTGCTCAGGGTGGTTTCGGGGGGGGGGCTGCAGTGAGGTGCGTTTTGCGCGCCTACCCTGAAAGGCTGCAGAAGTGGCACCTCTAGTTTCTAGGTGGTGGGGGATGGCGGCTGCTTTGGAGCTGCTCTTGCGGGACGAGGTGACAGCCGGCGCGGTGGTGCGGTGGCTGAAGTCAAGCCAGAGGTGCGCCGAAGAGGTAAACACGCAACCCGTTTTGGCGACAGCGACGCTTCTTGAAGTTAGCCCTCCTTGGGGCGGAAAGTTGGCTGGGAAAACCTGGAAAAGGAAGGCGGGAAAAAAGCAGGAATAGTCGCCTCGCGTTGCCTGTTAGGTGCTCCTCCTGCGCGGCCCTGGAGGTTACGGAGCAGGGCGCCTCTGGGCCTCCATGATTGTATGCGAATCCGGTCTTTATCTTGGGGGACCGCGTAAACCTGACCCCAAGATCCCATGCACGCCTTCCTGCAATTTCCCTGACCTGTACATTGCTTGCAGGTCAGGCTTGGCTGAGGGTCAGTGTCTTTGCAACCCATTCTTTGGGGGAGGGTACATTACCCCCTTGAAGGCAAAGGGAAGGCGGCGACAGGAGCGCCTGAAGCCAAGTGTCTCCTCAGGGCTCCGGTTGCAGGGAGAAGCCCTGACTGGCTGCACGTGGTTGCGCCAAACGTGGTTACTGTAACGCCACAGCAGCAAGGGAGAAGGGAAAGCAACGGTGGCGGAAGGTCTCCCAATATGAAATGCTCCACCAACGCAGGCAGCACCATATCTGGCCATGCAACAAAGTACTTCCTAACGGCAAGCCCCCCCCGCCATTCCCCCCCATTTCGCATGTTTAATATGGGCCTTAATTTGGGGGGAGGGGCTTAATTTGATTTTATGCCAATAAATCATGCTGGGGCTTCCTATTGGTGGAGAAACACGGTATGTGGGAAATAATGTGATTGCTTTTACCCATTTCCCTACCCTGTGGAATGCTTACTTTGCTGCCATAATAGGCAAGCTTGCAACAGCTGCCCATAACTGACAAGACTGCTGTAATCAATTTAACATCTTTGCATTTGTTTGCCTCCTAATGATTTTATTTCAGCTTCCTTCCCCCTCCCCCCACTCTACCTCTCTTTGGAGTGCTATCTCCAACGATGGCATAATTAGCAGTAAGGAATTAATGTTTATAATTAATTGGAGAAGAAGTGATTATAAGAGAGTAAGCAGGTACAAACAATGGAGGAATGTATATTGGAAGGAATGTGGTAGAGCCAGCAGTCCCAACTGTACTAGGTAAACAACCCATCCCTGCTTATTCTCTTGTAATCCCTTCTTCTCCAATCTTTCTACTCTGCAAGTGGCAGATGGATGGGTAGGAACAATGGATCAGTCAATGTATATTGACTATAATGGTGATCTTATGACTGAGAGACACTGAGAAGGTTATAAACACAGCCATTGGTTTTAAAGTTATTTTTTCAGGACCATCTTAACAATGAATGAGTTAATCGGTAAATGAGGTCTACCTGTAGTTGTCCAGAAAAAAAAGAATATAGAACCTATTAATGAATAATACCAAGGAGACTCATAATTTCTATGCCAATGATATTCGGTGTCTAGATATGCATTCATGTATTTATGTGCAGAAATGATGTTTTTACAAATAATAAATTTAAAAAATGAATTGGTATTTGCAGATTTGATTTCTCATCTACTCTAAAGTAAAACAAGTTTTTGAAAAATTGCCTTCAATGAGATGGACAGCATACAAGTTTGATAAATAAGTTAAAATGTTTTTCAATATTAGATTTTTTTAAAGCGAAGTCCAGGTACTTTGGATTTCAACCTTTTCATCCCAGTCAGTATGGTCAAATCATCTGGATGGTATCTGGCTTGTTAATAGTACATGAAAAAAGTCAGTAGTTACAAATAGAAACAAGAAGTAATAAGAAAAGTTCTTGTCCTGAAAAATGTGGAGAATTATCAAACATAGAAGCTGTATTTAGGTCCACTGTTCTCAAGCAATATGCTGCGTACCTTGGGGCATTGCAGCAAAAACATAGAGCACTGTGAGATATTTTACCACTTAGTAAATGGAACTGTTGGTGAACTGGGCTGTCACTATACATAGCTTGAGCATGGTGAATGATGAAAGTTTGAAAACTTCTGGTTTAGGTATTTTTAAGACTTGTCAAGGTTAACTGATTGAAGAAGTAATAGATATGTTGACATTTCAATATTTTAAAATATTTCTAAACCTAATTGATTCTGGGAGTGTCGGGAGTTACATGCTGGGTTCATCTGCTGGTACTGATACTTTCCCTGGCTCAGATTTGGGAATGACAGGCTTCATCCAATGTTTGGTAACTTGGCATGATAGAAAGTATTACTGGGTTTTTGCTTACTAATTTATTTCTTATATTTGAATATGCTGTTTAGCCAATTTATTTCCTACATTTTACAGTCAAATATAACAATAGCATAGATACTTATGAACAAAGCAAGTAAATTATAATAAAAACAGCAACAAAATTAAAATAGATTTAAGACACAGAACTATAAAAATGTATCAATGTATGTACCAATTATGGAGACTATGGAAGTTTATGGCAGGAGTATCAAATGTATGAGGTTACCTGGGATTTAGAGCATATGTTAGCAGTATGGCAATTATAGTTCTTTTATTCTTTATGTTGATGTGAACCTTTCTATTTGAAAAAAAAGAAAGAATTAGACAAGAAGTAGGAGTAACAAAGCATGGCTATGACAGGATTGAGAGGTAGAACAGTTATTGGTTTCCCTATGTCCAGACTCTTGAGAAATGTATTTAATGAATAGAGCTAACTCCAATAGTTGCTGCTGATATGCCTTTCTTCTACCTGTTTTTTCCATTGAAAGATAGAAAAAAAAGAAAGGATTTCAAACAGTATATCACTGGAAGCCAAGTGCCCTATGATCATGCAATCACCATTTGCAATTTCCTTTTTGGCTTCCTCAGAAAGGCAGTGGGGAAGCCAGCAGGGAAAACTGCAAGGTGATTGAATAAGACTTTTCCATCTGTGCACCCTTCCCCAGCCACTCTGTATTTGCTTCGCTTTGGCCACATGTGCACCTCCATGCATCCTCCCCAACCTGCACCTCTCACATACCCTTCATGACCCCCATCGCACTTCTCATGAACACTCATGTACTTTACCTGACCTGCATGACACCTCTTGTGCATCCTCTTTGTACCTTCCTGACCCATGCAGTGTCTCATATGTCCCCTCATTTTTCTCTCCAACTCATACCTCTCACACTCTCTCTTTGACCTGTGTGTGCTTGTCATGCAACTTCCTCAATCCTCCATACACTCCATACGCCCTCTTCTTTCTTCCCCCACATGACAACAGCCACTTATCTTCCTGCCAGTTTGGGATTGACTGGTTGTGGAAAGTGGCAGGAAGTTGCCTTGCCTAATAATTGTGGCATTCAGTTAATGACAGTAACCAGAATTGTAAGGATTGTCCTCGCTAAATGACCACATAGCAAGGGAATTTCCAGTGCCAATTGCTGTCATAAGTCAAGGACTACCTGTTTTAAATGTCAGAGCTGCATCACTGCTTATGGAATTATTTGTTGAGCACTTTATATTGATATGCTTATTTATCTTCTGCTTACAACTAGAATCCTATTCAATATTGCCTATACATTAATAGAATCATAAAATGCCATTTGATACTATGCTTTTATCCTTCTGAGTTTTCCAGAGAATACTGGATATCAACTACCATAAATGGATATTACATGATTGGATCACCTTATTTGGAGCTTGTGAAATATAGGGAGCTAGATATTATTCTGTAGCATCATTATAATTCTCTACTAGGGACTGAACTCATTAATGTTTCCTTCACATGAATGTTTAGCTTTAAGAAATGTCCAGGTCCTGGTCCTCAGTGGTTGTAGGAGGTGATAGCTAGAAATTATCAGAATGATATATACAATCCACATTTTATATACGATTTATTCCATAAACTTTTGGTTCCACAGAATAAGCAAACACAAACATCACATAGGATGTACATTGTATGGAAATAGAGAAATGTTCCCATCCCCAAGAGGCATAAAAGTCATGTGAAGCTCCTTACATAGGAACATGACATAATATAGCAACAATCTCTCTCTTCTGAGTTAAGGGAAGATGAACTCTACATATCATTGTGATCATTTCAGAAAATAAATGTTATTTGGCATAATTATTAGTAAATAAATTGCATTATGGGTATGTGAGCTAAAACTTTAATATTGAAACTGTGTTTAGATGGTATTTAAATAATATCTCTGGAACTTTTTTTTTGTAGAATGTATGACAACATGTCCACAATGGTGTATCTAAAAGAAGACAAATTGGAAAAGCTCACTCAGGATGAGATTATTTCCAAGACTAAACAAGTGATTCAAGGCCTAGAAGCCTTGAAGAATGAGCACAATTCCATCTTACAGAGTTTACTTGAGACACTAAAATGTTTGAAGAAAGATGATGAGACCAATCTGGTGGAAGAAAAATCAAATATGATTCGGAAGTCTTTGGAAATGCTAGAATTGGGACTAAGTGAAGCTCAGGTAAATAAAATGAATGAAGATAGCCTTATTTAATCTCTGATATTCAAAATCAAGGGGGAAAGTTTGTATTTTAATTCAATTTAAATATGATTGTATATGATCAATGTATAATTGGCTCTGTGCTTTGGATAAAACTGACTTCAGTACACATGCTGTTTTTCGATGCTGTTTTTACAGTAACATACACTCTGTTTTCGTCTGTCTTTAGGACAATCTTATTTGTTCCTTGGTATCAGGCCAAAATCCTTAACATCAATAGGAGAATTTAGTTGACATTCCTATGAAGGAAACTACTTTCTTTATTTTCAGATTTTATTAATTCACAATTTTGTTCTTCTAGGTTTCCCACATTGTATGTAGGTTTTATTTTTTGCCCTATCTTATTTGTCACTAATCAGTAAACAGCTTTACTTATATATACTTAAATATAACACAAAATCTTGACATATCTACTTCATAGTAGTCTATTATTCAATAGGTTATACATTTAATATATCAATTCTTAAAGTATTTTATTAAATTTATCATTTTGATCATAAATCATCTATTTTTAATATCCTGCTTTCTATCCACTGTCCTCTGGTCAGTGTCATATATACATTAATAATAAATGTCTTATAAATGTTTTAGACTTTAAGGCATTTTTTTTATTCTTCGTGTTTATGCTTTGTTTCCTATGTCATGGCTTCCCTTGTTTTGTTTTTAATGAAGTCAGCTCTTTAATTTATTGGTTGGTGGATATTGTCTGTCTGTCTGTCTCTCTCTAGTTATCATCTCTCTATCTAACCAATGTCCATTTCCTCATGGCTTTACAAAATATTTAAGTACTAGAATATTGAATTAAACAAATAACAATTTTGGTGCATTCTAGGTGATGATGGCTTTGTCAAATCATCTAAATGCTGTAGAATCAGAGAAGCAGAAATTACGTGCCCAAGTTCGTAGGCTATGCCAAGAAAACCAGTGGCTAAGAGATGAACTCGCTAATACCCAGCAGAAATTACAAAAAAGTGAACAGTCTGTGGCTCAGCTGGAAGAAGAAAAGAAGCACCTTGAATTCATGAATCAGTTAAAAAAATATGATGATGATATATCACCTTCAGTAAGTAGCTTCAAATAAATTACATGATTTTCTTTAAATTCCTTTCTGTGAATGAATGTTACTCTGAAAATATTTAGAATTTTTAAGGCAAATTTAATTTCTTTAATATCTGTAATGATAGACAAAGGCTGTATAATCTTTGTACATGATGTCAGTCTTGCTTACATATCGAATTCCATAAAATCTGTAATTTTGTAATATTTTTATAATGCAGCCTCTTTTGAGTCCAGTATTTACTTGGCTTCTAGTTGGAAACCAAAGGACAAATATATGGGATAGGCCAGAAATTAAAGCAGTACATTTATATCTTTAAAACTAATTTCTACTTTCCCAAATGCACCTTCTAATCCAAGTATGCTATATATGCTATACACTTTATTGGTTTGATATCTCACCACAATCTAACAATTCTTGATTGTTACATTTTCAGAATAAAAAGAAAGACAACGGAATTAAAACAATAAAGGAGAATATTTGTAGCTCAGGGATGAAATGAGGGGTTCTTGGTGCTCTCTGAGCTTGCTTGTTTTCTTCCAATGTTTCATTACCCAAGCTAGGTAACATCATCAGTGCTAGTAAGGAATGCGGTTTGCTGTCAGTTTATATTCTGGTGTTTTGCCAGTCTGTGGGGTGGGGGTGGTCTTAGAGATTCTTTGGTTGGACTGTTTACTGATGGTTTACTTGATTGTTGGTCTGACTTTAACCTTGGAGTTAATCTATGCTGATCTGAGTGCTGATTACTGGTGAGTAATCAGCACCCAGATCAGCATAGATTAACTCCAAAGTTAACTTCAGACCAACAATCTAAGCAATACCCCAATCAAGAAACTGTCTAAGAGTCATCAGTAAACAACCCAATCAAAGAATCTCGAAGACCAACCCCACCTACACAGATAAGCAAGACACCAGAACAGGGGTCTCCAACCTTGGCTCCTGGAAGCCTGGCGGACTTCAACTCCCAGAGTTCCACAGCCAGCCAGGCTTCCAGGAGCCAAGGTTGGAGACCCCTGCACCAGAATATAAGCTGACAGCAAACATCATTCCTTACTAGCACTGATTCTGTTACCTAGTTTAGGGCAATGAAATATCTGCAAGAAAACAAGCTCAGAGAACATCAAGGACCCCTCAGAATTAAAACAACATACAATCCAAAGTAAAAAAGTATCTATATTTTGATTCAGCGATTTTAACAGTCTGCATATTCGGGATACATTTTAGGAGGACAAAGATGCAGATTCTGCCAAAGAACCATTGGATGATTTATTCCCCAATGATGAAGATGACCAAGGACAAGGAAGTAAGTTATAGTTGTAATTTAATTTACTAAACTTACCAGACTACACCCTGAATTTCATTTCTGAAACCCAATCTTGTCTTAGTTAAGCCTTCACCCAAAATTTGAAATTGGGGAGAACTTTTGGTTCCTCCCCAGCCACCCCCCAGTTATATTGTTTAACAATTACTAGTGCATGGGTCCCTAACATTTCTTCCATTCATGAACTGAACTATGTTTTTCTAAAAACCAGGTAATTTGAAGAGAAAAGCGATATGAAAGTACTTTAACTTTTTTTACAGAACGTGTCCAAAAAGAGGTATTCTCAAACACTAGCATGTCATATTATTAAGCGTAATAGGTATACAATATTTTACAGGTAAAACATTAGTGTATATGCTACTAACAAAGGCCAGTTCAACTATATTAATGGTAGATTGATTGGTTTATAGTGAAGTAACTGTTAGTTTTGGTCAAGGCTATTGTAAATGGTATACAAAATCAACAGTTGCAGCTATTGCCATAATATTAATATCATACCGTACAGTAAAATATACAATGATGGGTGAAATTGTAATGAATATAGTATACCTGCATTGAAAAGTTTATAGCTGTTAAGCTCCGAAGTTGTTTTGGAACAATCAGATTTTTATGAGCTTCCAGGGGATTGGAAACTAACCTTCTTGCCTCAGAATTGAATGGTCTTATTCTGATTATTTCCAGTTCAACAGCCACATAGCAGTGCAGCAGCAGCTGCCCAACAAGGTGGTTATGAGATTCCAGCAAGATTAAGGACCCTCCATAATCTTGTCATTCAGTATGCTTCCCAAGGTAGATATGAGGTTGCAGTTCCACTTTGTAAGCAAGCTCTCGAAGACCTTGAAAAGACTTCAGGCCATGATCATCCTGATGTTGCCACTATGTTGAACATACTTGCATTAGTATACAGGTTAGTAAGGTTAAGAATATAGTTTTAAAATGTTGCATGTTTAGAATGTACTAATTCTGTAATGCAATGTTTTATTTACAGTATAAGACAGTTAAAAATATCCAACACCTCAAGCTTGAATGCTAACAGGAAAGGCCAGGTTTTTATTGTTTTACAAAATGTGTGTGGGTAAATAATTGGTCTGAAGAGGCAGGGCCCCCATGTTTCCTCCACAAGCTCCAAATGAAATGTTTGTGGACTGATTCAACAAGACTGGCAAATTCTGCTTGGAAGAAAGGATTCTGCAAGTTACCTTAATCAAAGCTAGATTTATAGACCCATTCATTAATCTTCTATTTCCTTTTCTAGAGCTTTAAGAAAGCCAAACCATTATTAGGGTGATAGCCAGGTAATCAATTCAGGATAGCAGTTTTATTGACAGGATTTCATTATATACTGTCACATATGAAGATGTTCACATATGCAGACAGAATAACTACCTACGGTGCCATTAAACACAGCAATCTTATACAGTGTCAGTCTATCTGGGACTAAGCCTCATTAAAATGAATAGGATTAGACACAGACTCTGCTATAATTAACATATTGTCACTTCAAAAAAGATTAGCTAGATTCTTGCCACCCCATCTATTACTATGCCCAGATTGCTTATCTCTTTGATAGTCCCAGTAACATTAGCTGATAGTGATCTTTAGTTGTGTCATTCTCCAGGCATCTGAACTACAAAGTCCAATTTATTATTTTAAAAGTAATTTAGCCTAGGGGTGCTTGGGCTGTCTGGGCTCTGGTATGACAGAAACTGGCATGTTCTCCCTTGAGATGTGTTCTGTTAACTGAACAGCTGAAAAAGGATGTCTTCTCACTCATTAGTAGCCTGCAAGATTTCTCCCTTCTCCCACCACTAAGTGAGCTTTTCAACCTGGAAGCTAGAATTTTATACACCTCAAAAAAAATAAAGGGAACACTTAAACAACACAATGTAACTCCAAGTCAGTCACACTTTTGTGAAATCAAACTGTCCAATTAGGTAGCTATACTGATTGACAATCAATTTCACATGCAAATGGAATAGGCAAGAGGTGGAAAGCATAGGCAGTTAGCAAGACATCCCCAATAAAGGAATGATTGTGCAGGTGGTGACCACAGACCACTTCTCAGTTCCTATGCTGCCTGGTTGATGGTTTGGTCACTTTTGAATGCTGGCGGTGCTTTCACTCTAGTGGTAGCATGAGACGGAGTCTACAACCCACACAAGTGGCTCAGGTAGTGCAGCTCATCCAGGATGGCACATCAATGTGAGGTGTGGCAAGAAGGTTTGCTGTGTCTGTCAGAGTAGTGTCCAGAGCATCGAGGCGCTACCAGGAGACAGGCCAGTACATCAGGAGATGTGGAGGAGGCCGTAGGAAGGCAACAACTCAACATCAGGACCGCTACCTCCACCTTTGTGCAAGGAGGGACAGGAGGAGCACTGCCAGAGCCCTGCAAAATGACCTCCAGTGGGCCACAAATGTGCATGTGGCTGCTCAAATGGTCAGAAACAGACTCCATGAGGGTGGTATGAGGGCCCGACGTCCACAGGTGGGGGTTGTGCTTAAAGCCCAATACCGTGCAGGACGTTTGGCATTTGCCAGAGAACACCAAGATTGGCAAATTCGCCACTGTGCTCTTCACAGATGAAAGCAGGTTCACACTGAGCACATGTGACAGACGTGACAGGCCACACACACTACCGAGCTTCATTTTGACTTGTTTTGACTTGTTTTAAGGACATTACATCAAACTTGAACCAGCCTGAGGTGTTTTTTTCCACTTGAATTTTGAGTGTAACTCCAAGTCCAGACCTCCATGGGTTGCTAAATTTGATTTCCATTAATAATTTTTGTGTGATTTTGTTGTCAGCACATTCAACTATGTAATGAACAAAGTATTTAATAAGAATATTTCATTCATTCAGATCTAGGATGTCTTATTTTTGTGTTCCCTTTATTTTTTTGAGCAGTGTATTTACAAGTCTTATTAATCCTACTATTCCAGGCACATTATTCTTAATTTTTTTAAAAATCCTATTATTTTTGTGGGTTTCCACAAGGCTAAGTAGTACATAGTTTTATTTCAGCTATGTCTCTTAGTTAAACCCAAGAACTGGATTCTCATTTTTTTTTAGTATTGTCTTCACCGGTGTTTATGGTGGTTCCACAAAATCCTATAATAAAAGTTTAGCTTTATTGTTAGCTTCACTGACAACTACAATATTTTGAAGTGAAGTGTTGAATATTTATATATTGTTTATATAAAGGATTTCTAAACTAGTGTGTGTTAATTATTTCTTCCCAATGTAGGGACCAGAATAAATATAAAGATGCAGCAAATTTACTGAATGATGCCCTGGCCATTCGTGAAAAGACCTTAGGCAAAGATCATCCTGCGGTCTGTATATAGTGCAGATTTTTGTTTTTCCTATCACAAATTCTTTTCCTTAAAATTTATTTTAATGTTAAATTTGAAATGAAGGTTTTGAAGTTTATTGTTAAACATAATTGAAGTTAAAGGACCTTCAGGTTTTTTTAATTTATAATAACTGAATACAAATCTTTTTAGCTCTATTTATTTAAGTTACTTTCTTCATACATGTATCAAGTATATTCCTCTGCTGAAACAGATATTGTCTATAATTGTATTTCTTGAATAAACAATTAAAAAAACTGAATTGTTTACATTTGAAGTATACTAAAATATAAGTATGTGAGCTATTTAACTTAAAAATTGTTTCAGCAGGCATAGTAGTTGATCTAGTGTTTGGTTTTTCTTGCAGGTTGCAGCAACTTTAAATAATCTTGCTGTACTTTATGGGAAAAGAGGAAAATACAAGGAAGCTGAACCTTTATGTAAGAGAGCTTTGGAAATCAGAGAAAAGGTAACATTTATTTAGTTTTGTATGATATACAAAACAACCCTCATAAAATTGTAATAATAATAACTTACCACATACTTTTACCAAACAACACAATAATTACAAATGAAGCCAGTAAAATTAGCTTAGAATTCAATAAACAAATATTAATATAAAGCAGAAGACCATTATATTTAAAATATTGTCCTCTGTTATTTTTATTGAATATATTTTACAATTATAATAATGGCAGTACAGGTAGTCCTCAACTTACGGCTAAATGAAGCTGCCCATTACGTTTGTAAATTATGACAGTCATAAAGCAGGTCATCCACATGATTGACCAGCTTTTGCAATCATGGTTGTCATCATTTTTGTGATGGTTGTTAAGTTAACCAATTATTTGCTAGGGTCCGGTTTTGTTTGCCAAAATCCAGAAATGCAAATTTTTAGCAAAAATATCATAAAATGTGGTTATGTGACTACAGGATTTTGCAAACTGCTATGTAGTCCAGTTCCCAAGTGCCTGAAATGCAGTTATGTCACTGTGAAGGAGTAGGTGTTGGAACTTTAGAATTGGGTTGTAAGTATCCTGGATGATACTCTGGAGAGGTCTGTCAGAATTTAAAAGTTGCCAAGCAACTAGTTTTAAATTTATGACTACCAAGATGCATGCAGGCTAAAGAAGAAAACTATGCATGCAGATAGGAGGTTTTTTCTTATAAATATTTGGTGTAATATAGATATATTGTAATTTGTTATTATAGAACATTAAAATATTTGTAATAGGGCAAGGACTGTTGTTAACGAAGAATATTGTATGAACTTTTTTGTAAGTAGTTTCATAAGATAATCTACATGCCAAAAACACCCCAGTGAAAATATTAGCAGATGCTGCGGTGGGTGGGGGGGATCAAAATATTTTTTAAATAGTCGTTACATGAAAGTTTTAAGCATATTTATCATACCACATTTTTTTTCATTCTAAGTGAAACTTCCTTAATCGCAGAATTTCTAATTTAAAAAGAAAAAGATTGGGGAGTGTTCCCACTTTGCTATCTAAAACCTGATAGTATGCGAGCAAAAGGGGATTCTGAAGAAAGCAGTAAGAATACCATGATGGAGACTGGGAAATTGGGCAGCAGGGGACAAAGATAATAGGGGACAAAGATAATTTCCTACAGAGCTTTTTCTGTCAACATGATGCAATAAAGAAATTTATGAAGTTGGAAGGAGTAAATAAATGAGAAAAAAGTCTGAAGAAATAATATGAAGTAACGTAACCAGGGAATTTCAGTATGTTTTTTCGGTGTGCATAGTAGATTTAAATTAATAGGATTGGCATATCACAACAATTTAATTTCCCAGCCTTTTGTTTACTGAAAATACACTAGATTAAATCCTTCAGAAACTACAGGTAGTCCTTGACTTACAACAGTTCATTTGGTGACTGTTCAAAGTTACAACGGCACTGAAAAAAGTGACTTATGACTCTGTGTTCTACAGAAAATAGTATTTCCCAAACAATCGTGTTTGTGCTATAAATAATTGTGATAGAAAATTTGCTTTAGTCTTCCAGTATGTTTTTGTAAATAGAATCAATGGAAGAATCATTCATGGTACTTTCTTTTCCCTGCCAAAGTATTAGCCTTACCAGGTAGACCAGACAGAAACATGACCATGTACTTTATTATAAAGCAACATTAATAGAATATTGCAAATCTGAAAGCACAAATCTGCCATTTTCTTTATAGAGTGAGAAACTAGGGAGGGTCTTTATGAGCCTCTTGCTCCGCCCACTATCCAGCTGAAAGCTATGCCCTCTCTTATTTGATTATTCTCACACAACATTTCTTCTTCCCCATCTCCAAAGGTCTTTCCCAAATACCATTATACAAAACTTTCATGCAAAGGCATTACTTATTAGGGCTGTCCACACTTGTTTAACTGTAAGCAATTCTGTAAAGTTATACCTGAAAACCTTAAAGCATTTAAACATGAAAATCATGAACCAGAATATCTTCTTAAAATCTGCAGTGCATGGAAATAAATCCTGCTAATGCTGATCGATAAATTTTGGGCTTGGGATATAATTAAATGGTTAATTTGAGAAACAAAAATATGTATTGTAATGCATTCATAATAAGAATATTAGTAAAAAAAAACCTAGAAAAGTAAATGTGATAGCAGTAATTTAATCAATTAATTGATAAAAAATGAATACTAAACATAGGTGGATAAAGATTATCTCCACACCTCAATAAAATAGATGTTAGCTATATCTGAGAAAGGAAAGAATTAATGTGAAATTCCTCTTTATTTCTAGGTGCTGGGAAAAGACCATCCAGATGTTGCCAAACAGTTAAATAATCTGGCATTACTATGTCAGAACCAGGGCAAATATGAAGAAGTAGAATACTACTATCAGCGGGCACTTGAGATCTACCAAACAAAACTGGGGCCAGATGATCCAAATGTAGCAAAAACAAAGAATAATTTGGTATGTTTGTATATGTTTGAATAAAAAGCAGAGAAGCAAGCCATTGTGGTCCTTGTTTGTTGAAAATGTGAAACTGATTTCAAAACACTGTGACCTTAGCTGCTGGCTTGTCCTACAAATGCTTACACAAGTGCTAATACTGATATTTAAATTTAAAACATGCTAAAGTGATGCTTTTTTTCTTCAGGCATCCTGCTATTTGAAACAAGGGAAATTTAAGCAAGCAGAAACTTTGTACAAAGAGATTCTTACTCGTGCCCATGAAAGAGAATTTGGCTCTGTGGATGGTAAATATTTGTATTATGAAAAAATGTTAGACATGGAGATTATTTTCCAAATGATATGATGTATGTATGTTACATATTTAAAAATAATACACATTTTAGAAATTCTTATATTAAAAGTGTTTATTTCTATATTAGTTTTGCAGATCTGACCATAGATATTTTTTCAAGGGATACATATTTCAAATTGTGCTTGAGGTATGCCCAACCCCCCCAATTCTAAATTGAGCAGAATTCAACCCCCCCCCCCAAATACTGTATATATACTACTAAAACTCTTATGTCTGCAACCATTAGCTTGGCATAACAGTGCATCATAGAACAAAAAAACTTCAACTAAGGTATCTCAAATGGGCTAACTTGACAGAATGCGTTCAAAAATCCAGGAGCCATGATTGTTGTGGAACTAAAGTTTGACAAATTTTATAAAACGTTTTATGTTTTATTTTCTTTGTATTATAAAGCATAATACAAAATGTCTTAAAACATATTCTGTGGTCAACTCCTCATGTTTTGACTGTGCTTTACAGTTCACATGGGCTACTTTTGAGGCAGGTATATCTCTGAATATCTCCCTGAAGCTTTAACAACATTTCTAGTACATTAGAAGCTCCGCCATTGTTGAATGCATTGAGGAATCTGGTTAAGGAAATAGCTCTAAAATGATGACTCAACAGGTCATAGGTTATTTCAGTGCAAAATGAATAAGGGATGGAAGAAGCATTTTAAAAAGCAAAACATTCAAATGCCATTGATTACAATTATCTGTCTGCTTTTAGGCCTCTTCATAGGTAAGAGAATTCTGCCCAGTGTAGTAAATATAGTACTAATAAAAATAAGTCAGCTGAGTGTTGTTTCACAGAAGAAATACTGATTGTATATAGTAATTTCAGTGTAGTAGCTTCATTGAATTAAATCAGTTATGTCAACAAGGATGGACAAGTTGTCAGAAATACTGTGATCAATGAAAAACTTTGTAATGCTTTAGCAGACACCTGTGGTCTCTCAACATGCTATTTGGTTGAAATCAAAGCTACTTTAAATAGAACAACTTGGGAGTTATAGATCCTTTTTTCACAACATCTAAGAAGGTAGATGCATTTTGACATAGCGGGATGAGATAATTTTCTGTGGATTCACCTTATTTTAAAAAATAGAATTGTGTAATCTTTACAACAATAGAAATAAGAGCTACTAGTTAACACTGACCAACATGTTTTAGAAACTAGCAGAGTCTAGGATAGATTTTTCTATATAGATATAAAATGTTTCCTTAACCATTATTCTGCAATGTGTGATAATTTATTTCGCAATTCCATATTTTACTCTTACATAGATGAAAACAAACCGATTTGGATGCACGCTGAGGAGAGAGAAGAATGCAAGGTAAGAAATTAAAAAGCAGAAATGAATTTATAAATATGTTGTTGTTAATTTATATTCCACTTTTCTGCTTCTTAATATATTGCTCTCACTTTAGGGAAAACAAAAAGACGGCATGACATTTGGTGAATATGGAGGCTGGTACAAAGCTTGCAAAGTTGACAGGTAGGTATACTTTCCCCAAATCATTTGTAGTGTTTGGCTGCTGGCAGTGCTATGAATTCTGAAATGTAAAGAAATTATAATAGCTAAAAAAGTATAAATCATTTTAAAAAATTGTGTCATAGTATTACATATTCTCTGCTTTCAAGTGAAAACTTCAGATTACCTCTTTATATGAAAAAAAACCCTATATCATATAAACAGGTAACCTGAAGTTTTCAGTTTTCAAACTATTTTTCTGTTTAATTCTTAGGGTTCGGCGACAAGAACACTATTTTCACAATCCCCTGCTTGCCTATTGCACTTGATGTTTGTAGTGTGACTAGATCTATTTTACCCCTGCTAGATAGGCCTATGTATTACTTCAAACCATTCAGCATTCTTCAAAATGTCAGAGGGGATGTATAAGAAAGGGATCATTTTACCAAAGCTACAGATAGTACTAGAGATACCATTGTAATGGAGCCTGCCCATTATGTTTGCAAGTGATGATGATTGTTAAGCAAGACAGTCTTGCTTAATGACTCTCATCCCCTACTCTTTTGAAGCAGCTGTTAATGTGTGAAACATTAACACAGGTGTCTCAGATGTGGCGGAAGGTCTTGGAGGCTTAGCACAGACCTAGACCCATCTGCCCTGGGCCTCCAAAGGTTATCCCCACTCCTAAGAGTCTCACCTTCTGCTTCCCAGCCCTTGGGTCCCTACAGGCCTTTCCCTGCCTCACTGGTCCTTGCAGGTCTTTCCCTCCCCCCAGTCCCCACAGGTCTTAGTCCTGATGTCTACCTCACCAGGCCCCATGTATTCCTCCTCACTTGGCTTTTGAAGAGCTCTGGACCAATCCACTGCTTGGGTAAGGAGGGCAGGCCATGAGTCCCTAGGGAGTGTGTCTGCCTCCTGGAAGCAGTTGTTATTTTTAGCACAACTGCTATTTCTTGTCAGTACACTAAAGTGGTAGCTGTTTACATGAAGCCACCATGCAGCCTAGGGACAAACCACTTTGCTTTGCTTCTACAGCTGCGGAAAGTTTATGTAGTATTGTGCAGACCGCTTAAGGCAGCAAAATAGAGCATTTTTGTCCTGGGCTGCATGGCTGCCTCGTGAAAGTAGCCACCAATTTTTCAAACTAGAATTTTAAGCGTGGGGGGGGGACTATCAGATTAGTAGCTTTTAAAAAAATTATATAAATTACCGTTATTTAGGACACTTATTGTTAACAATGTGCTCATTTTGTTGATTCCAAAATGAATAGTTCTAGAAAACTGCAACATTTTGTTCCCAATGGGCCAGGCTCTTTTTGGAGAATGGGGGAGTTTGACATCTTTGGGCAATAAATTCTTGAAACCAGAAGCATTTGAAGTGTTTCCAGTGTTCTGGATAAAAAGAAAATGTTGTTCCATCTGTAATGTTTTTTGTAGAATATCTCAAACTATTTTCAGTTCAGAGAATTTATTTCCAAAAACCATAAAACCATCCACCAGAACAGTATGGTCTAGAGAAAAATCTTAAATATTCTTAAGAATATTTCTGAATTGCTCTGCCAAGGGTTTTATTAGTGCAGCTAATGGATTTACTATTGCAATTGAAAGCATTTTGTGGCCTAAAATGGTTATGCTAGAAATGCACCATAACCACAGTGCCTTGAGAGAAGGAGCACCAAAGCACTTTGTATGTTTGTGTTATTATTGCTATTGCTCTTTGTATTTAATCCTATTTTTAATATTGATGTGGCATTGAATTTGTAAATTGTTAATAAGAGGTGGTTTTATTTCTTTTATCGGAATAAAAATGTTCACACTTTCTGTAAGAGACTCTTTCTGTAAGAGACAAAAAATGATAAATGCAGAATTTTATGTATCAGATATTTTTATGCAGTTTTTCTTCTTTAAAAAAAAACCTGAACAAAGTTAATAAAGGGAAATTATTGCTTTAGAACTAAATATAACATGGACTTTATAAAATAACTGAAAACAATGCGTGCGCTTTGCAAGTATGTTATCCAAAAATCGCATGCATGAACGTTTCCATAACAAGCAAGTATTTAAATTCAATGCTCTTTGGAAATAAATGCCCATTACTTTATTAATTTATTAATACATACTGCCGTGATGGTGCAGTGGTTAGAATGCAGTACTGCAGGCTACTTCTGCTGACTGCCGGCTGCAAGCATTTCTGCAGTTTTGAGTCTCACAGGCTCAAGGTTGACTCAGCCTTCCATACTTCTTGTAAAAGGTCAGTAAACTGAGGGCCCAGATTGTTGGAGGCAATATGCTGATTCTGTAAAAAGCTTAGAGAGGGCTGTAAAGCACTGAGAAGTGGTATATAAGTCTGAGTGCTAATGCTAATTAGGCTTAAGATGAGCATTGGCTTTTAATCTTCCAATATAGTCTTAAGCAGGATTGTTGCAAGCTTGGGTAGTTATGGATTGCTGTCAGAAATAATTTTGATTTTTAATTTAACAGTCCAACAGTTACAACTACTTTAAAGAATCTTGGAGCACTTTATAGACGTCAAGGCAAGTTTGAAGCTGCTGAAACACTAGAAGAGGCAGCAATGAGGTCCCGTAAACAGGTGAGTACTATAACACAAAAAGGTTCTTAAAAATGTTTAAATTGTTTAAATTTTCAATATTACCATTATTTTAGAGCAGAACAAAGATAAATTTAGGAACAATGATGATATGTGCTCCTTTACTGCATGAAATACTAAAGAAAACTGGCCATAAGCAGGCCAAACGAACAAGTTCAAGGATATCTTTGCAGCAAAACGTACCACTGACTGTATCAGGAAATAACAATTCCAAGCGCTCATTGACCCCAAGTCTGTTCCCAGTACAAGAATCCACTGCTAGCATCTTTGACAAATGACCATTCAGTATCTGTCTAAGCATCTCTGTTTAATCAGTGACACACAGGATCACAGTTTGCATACATAGGAGCTTAGCAGGCCGACCATAAAGGAGTCCTTTCTATATTTTCAAATGAATACTGGTCTCCAAATCAATAAACAAAGGTCACTAGAGAATGTAGCAGTGCATAGAAAACAAGGACAAATGATCACTGACAGCACCAAAGTAAAAAAAAAACTTGCAAGAGCTATCCAGGAAATTTGCTTTTCAGATGCACCCAGAAAACAACAACAAACCAAGGTGATCTGCGTAGATTTTGGAGAAATTTAAACTATGTTGATAACTTAGTTTTATTCAGCTATGAATGAGCTCTCTTTACTGCCCTTTTTTTCTTGTTGATTATGGAGCTTTCAAACTATCTTTGAAAAAGATGGTTACTGCATGTAGATTTTTCATATTTCAACATTGACAGGAAAGATTTAAAAACTTGTATGAAGTGCACACACCTAACCAGCAAAACAGTCAGACAATTGATGGCATGATGACTTTGGCTGGGGAAGAATGGGCCTCCAGCCTGAGCACTAATTTCATGCTCTGTACACTGTATTGCTTGTTCTTTAAGTGCACGATATCTCAGGGCAAGCACAACCTGTTGCGACCAAGCTGGGTTAGGGCTTGGAGTCCAACAATGTTACTGGCCATACACATTGAAGGTAGGGCATGTGGATGAATCCTATTCTAATGGATATTCTGCATGGACTAGGAAATGCCATGTGGACTCTGTTGGAGTATGATGCTTATTTACTGACTGTTCAGAGACTGAGAGGGACTCCTGGGTGAGCCGTCCATTGTGCATTCAGTGTGCTTGAAAGAGACACAACTAAATCTGACTTGCTCCTTAACAAGTTTGACAAGATCAAGGAAGCAATTTTAGTACACAGATTCTAGTAAAGCATAATTAATGCTACTCTGGAGATAAATATAGAATCTCGGAAACTATAAAAGGATTTTCTAATCTTCATTTATTGTGAATTTATTAAGATGGAGTGATTTGAAAAGTTCCTTGCGGATGTTTGTTTTGTCTTTCCTTCTTGTAATAGGGACTTGATAATGTTCACAAACAAAAAGTTGCTGAAGTACTTAATGATCCAGAAAGTATAGAGAGAAGGCAAAGCCGTGAGAGCCTTAATATTGATGTGGTAAAGTATGAGAGTGGACCTGATGGAGGAGAGGAAGTGAGTATGAGCTTAGAATGGAATGGGGTGAGTACAGTACACAGTGCAGTCAAGTTTTTATTCTGTTGGTGTTATAACATATTCTTGGTTTATATTCATCTACAGATTTGAGTAAAAGAAAAATCCTGCTTTTTTTATTTTAACATCAATTGGAAAATACTCAAATGGGGAAAACCTAGGAATTAACCTTTGGATCTTGCTGTGCTTGCTTGAATGCTGATTGAATGTCCTAGTTAACACGCAGTCTAAATCAAGCTAACGTTTTTTTTTCTGGAAGCAAAGTATGACAGTCACATGCTTGTATTCTTTATCACTTAAAACATTTGTTGATTCAGGAAATAAACACTGCTGTAAAGTCAGATGGAATGATATAAAAGAAAAACCTGGACACTGTATTGTGAAAACAAAGTGAAAATAACTTCTGTATAAATGAAATCCACTAGTTTTTTTTTACATACAGGGAGTCCTCATTTAACAAACATTCATTCAGCTTCATTGTCTAAAGTTACAGTGGTGCTGAACAACTAGTTTGGTCATGTGATTAAAATTTGGGTGCTTGGTAACTTGGCTGTACTTATGATTGCATTGGTTCTTCAACTCCCCTCACTTTCCCATCTGCCCCCCCCCCCCCATTTGTCCTTTTGGTCACCTTATACAGTGGCCTCTTTGGTAGTGGTGGTAGCAGTGGTGGTGGTGATAGTGGTGGAGCTAAAATAGGCCCAGGGTCTTTAGCCTCAGCCAGCCACACCAAATCTACTCACGCCATTCTGCAGATAGGACTCACTGTTGCTGAAATTATGCACACAATTCCCATAATGCTTCGGAAGGCCTCAGAAGATTTCTGAAGCATTGTAAGAAGAGCACTCACAATATTTTAGAGAATGACCTGAGTGGCTTCAGAAAGGAGGTCTGGCATAGTCAGCAGCTGCCTCACCTATAGCCAGGTTGGGTCTACCTTTTCAGTAGTGGGAAGAAGATGGTGAGGAACAGCTGGGTGTGGCAGGACTTGCAGATTGCAGGGCAGTGGTGATGGCTGGGACTTTGTGCTGTGGCTCTAGTTGGCTGCAAGTGTGGGGCTTAAGGTGGCACTCCCTGTCGCTGGCAGTGCTGAGGCTGAAGTAGGGATTCAGAATAGTGATGGCTGGCTGAGACTGCTGAAGGCCTTGGGCCTTTTTTTTCAGCTGCTGCTGCTGCTGCCAAGGAGTGCAACTGGGCAAAGTGGCCAAGGGCAGAGATACGAAGGTGGGGGAGCTGAAGAGAAGGCTCCTTTATTTTACTGGAGCTCAGGATGGGAGGGATCAAGACAGGAATGGCTTTGATCTAAGTGGGTCCTTGCTTATTCACCAGTGGGATTCAGTTAACAACTACAATGAAGACCACCAGGATTGCTGTTGATAAGTGATGTGGTCACATGACATTGTACTTTAAGATTGCATCTCTTAATGACAGAAATTCCAGTTCCAATTAATTGTTGTAAGTCAAGGACTACCTGTATATTTTGAGCTGTGCTGCAGAATCTATTCTGTATTCAACATTTCTCAAAGTTCATGGCACTAGAATGCAAAAATAAAATCTGGCTCTACAGCTGGATAAATTACTGCTTCCAAACGTCCTGGAAGTCTGCTGCATTTTTAGAAAAAACTTGTTTTTTATCTCATGCTATCTGTTCCCATTGGGTAATGCAAAAATGTGCTGTAGAAATTAAAACAAAAAGCACTTTTTAAAGTCAGTATTGTTCTTTTTCTATTTGTCTGATAACTTTATCATTGTTGTAATGATTCTCTCTTGTAGCAGCAGATAGTTTTCCACCTTTGATTTGTAACTGGGTATCCTGAGCAGATAGAATTATTGTTCATCATAAGCGCATTATCATAATTTTGTTTTTATAATACATTTGAAACCAATAGCAATTCATCTTGCATTTGGAAGTGTAGATTAGTTTCGATAGTGGGATATTTTTCGGACATTTCTTCTGTTGCTCTAAAATCTTGTCTGAATTTTAGAGCCCCAAAGGTTGTGTGGCTCTATTTTGTTCCTTTCTTCTTTGACTTTTTTTCCTGCTCATCTTTGACTTTCTTTGACCTCCTTTCTGATTTAATATTAACTGTACTAAGACAGTCAATCAGCATATAATAGAAACACCATTACTTTATTATTCTTTAATTTTTCCTGTTGGAATTAGAACTGTGTACTGTACTCTTCCCTGAATTTTTTTTCCTTCTGCTTGGCATGCCTTCAGTTTTCAAGTGCAGGAAGATGCACTGTTTGCATGTGTTTTATTTTTTATTAAGATATATACAGATTTGCGATTGGATAGAGCATTTAAGGAAATAAACAGTATTTCTAGATCACAAATAGTCCATATTTTAAAATATTCTGATCAATAATGACTTCCTTCAAAATGGAAATATCTGCTTTGAATGATATGTGGTCTTTAGGGTTGAGTAAACCAGATTTAAATCATGTCAAATGCAGCTGCAATTTAAACATATCCATCATATTCTTACAAAATACTGCTAAATTAATCATATTTTATTGTTTTAAAATGTTATCTTTGCCTGAAAAGTCATCTTTAAAATAATCCTAGCAGTTTGTGATATTGAAATAATAAATTGGATGGAAATTTAATATGATAAGGATTTTCAGCCTCTCTCTTTTGCATTCCCAACTCACTTTAATACCTCACTGAAGAGGTCAAAGGAGCTGATCTACTTGACGGCTTTCCGTTAGCTCCAAATTTCAGCTCCGCTTTTAGCTGAGCCATCATCAATCTGCCATTTGTTCCTAGAAAGAGACTGAAGGCGAGTAATTGCAATGGAAATAGATTTCAAATGCTTATTGGAATACAATATATGTTTCTATATTCTGAATAGAAGGTACAAAAATTGAAAATCTTTCAGAAAAGCCTCTTGATTAAGAATAGATGTTATATTCTTTTTTCAAAGAAGGGCTTGTTATCCTTCCTAGACAGTAATGCTTCAGGGTGTTTTATTATTCATTCTTACGCCATATTCTTACAACATTTTTCGTTGTAGAAGTGGTCAAGGCAGTATTTTAAACAACAAATATTTTTTTAAATGTTACTTTAAAAATTTAAATATTTAACATGCAGTATTGCTGCTGTGCTGTGATAGTTTTGGAAAATCTACAAATAAGAATAAATGTGCTAACTTCACTCCATGTGTATAATTGCTGGGATCTTCCTCATGGACAATAGTTTTCTAATCTTCGGTAGTTTTCATTATTTTCTAATCATTTCCTTTCCCTCAAAAGTACTTTAACAATCAAAGCTTGGGAGAAAACACATATACATGCATGTATTTATTTATTTTTAATCCCATCTTTATTATTTTTATGAATAACTCAAAACAGCGAGCATAAATTGTGGTTGTAAATTTATTATTATTTATGAAACTTGTATACCATTCATTTCGCTGAGGCAACTCTGGAGGGGTTCAGTTCTGATACTGAAAGCAAGTGTTTAGGTTGACTTTGTCATCAACGGTAACCTAAGCCTCAGTTAGAAGCCCCTGGTGCTTTACTGTTTAATTAAATACACACAGATTTGTCAGGCCTAAAATTTGCCCAGATTTTCATTACATGTTTAAGAAGAAAGCAGGCCAATCTCATTGGATCTTATTCATAAATTTGAGGTTGGTGTAAATTTAGAACAGTCACACTTTCCTCCTTGCAGTCTAGGTGGAAAACAGTTAATCGAAGGAACAAAAAAGAAGGAATTGATAAATAGTATTTATTCAAAGAAAGGTGGAGGCCACAATACGAGTATTCCAACAGGTATCTTCAAATCTTATAGTATACTTCCGTTTAGGCAATTTATCATTGCAAAACTCTTGCCATTTCTTCTACTTTTTTTAATGTAAAAGGACTGGAGGCTTGCCTCTTTTGGGAAAGCTGGACGGTCTGCATCTGTTTATTGCTTTGCTTTTTTAACAGTATAATGAAGAATTGGAATATTGATGCACTTATTATGAGCACATTGGTATTGTTAATAGTATCTAAAAATCAAATTGCTCTACCTTGTTCTGTTTTTTTAAAGGTTTTTTTTGGTTCCTTTTGACTTTGGCTAATGTGTTTTTTTAATGGAAATTCATTAGCTATAAAATCTATATATTTTCAATTATATTTGTTATATTCACAGGATGATTCTGATTCTTTCAGCATGTGAATACTAAGAGTTTTGCAATAGAAGACAAAGGACTGCCTAAAGGCTTTTATTTTCATCTTAAAGATATTCAATTTCCCCCTTCTCTGCTAAGTATATATACGGAGCAATTCACATAATTAGGTGACCTAGAAATACTGTTAATAAGTATTAACAAGCTTGAAACTGAAAACTGTTGAACTTCCTCCGCAACAGTTTCATCCAGCTTTTTCTCTCTCCATTTCTGTCCGACAGGCCTAGATGCCTTTTCTGACTCTAATACTGTCTCCTGCATGACGGGCGTACACCATCTTCAAGCTCTAACTTCTCTCCACTACTGACTGCTGTGTATTTAGCAATCCCTTAAGATCTTTGTCACAGCTATACTTCCTGTAAAAATGGCCACTTCTTCAGTGCTGGTGTCTCTCACATTTGGGACAGGGGATCCTCTTTCTCTTGTATATGTGTCGCTTTGCCAGATATGTAGTCTTCTAGAATGTAGTCTTAATAACCATTTGCTGTGTAACAGAAGAGTAAACAAAACTAAGAATGAAAATTCATAAGTAAATGTTTCACTATAATGAAAGATAGTTTAAGCTATTACGCAAGAAATTAAAATAGCATGAAGGTTACTTTGACAAAGGAATTAGTTAAAAATAATTCAAACTGTAAGGTACATGCTTACATTGTATTTAGACTTATAACAGGGTTTAACATCAATATAGATGTCTTGACTTAATACTTATTCAAAAGTAGCAGTGCTGTTTAGTATTCATGTGAAGATGCAATTATGCTTTTCTCTACTAATCTTGGTGATGGGTGACTTTGTGTATTTGTCTAATAAACTCAGTCCAACTGACGTCTGTCTCTGTCTTCTGCGTAGTACTTTCTTACCTTTTGTGTATGGAAAGATTTATTTTCTAAAAACAACAAGGTATTAGTAACTTGAAATAAAGCATAAACAAGTTACTTAGAGAATAAAGTTAACAAAATATTTCACCATGTAAATTGGTCCTCTGGAAAATGTCACCAAATATATTATTGTAAAATTATGGCCTTGCATCTTAACTTTCTAGAAGTCTAGAGTGCAAGAACTTAAAATGTTTTGTGCTATCATATGCTTCTGTTCTTAATATGTTTGCTACGTATGAGCCAAATGAGATTGAGCCTCAATAAATTTTTGCTCACTCAGCTGTTACTATAATGCTACTGCTTGGTGGTGGGCTTTTGTTGTATTCTTATTACATGGTTTGCATAGAATGCAATAATGGATTAGATGTCTATGCTGCTAATAGAAATGTTGGCTATTGTGCAAGGAATTGCCTTTACCTATATACTGTTTTGATACAGGTCCATTTAATTTTATTGGAAATGAGCAATTAAGTGTTCAGATAATTAAATCATTTTATCTTATTAAAACTATCCACTAAAATTTGTTTCGTTGAAATGTATGATAATTGTAATTCTTGGTTAACTTGTCATCATGGTTCCGTTAAAGTGATGCACCCCCGATAGATAATATATTGTGTACTTATTTTTAATCTGTTCATCTCAGAGCCATTATCACAGAAACTTAGAATTAAGGGTTCAAAGTGATCTTGGAGATTATCCACTCTATCTATTAAGAATAACTTTTTGTTAAATCTTGTTTATATACTTGCTTATAACTTCAGTGATACTTGCTTATAACTTCAATGACAGCAGAACATAACCAATTGGTGTTTATTCGTGATCACTAAATTCTGACAGGATGAATGATTCTGTGGTTTTAAACGTGGTCATTTTTTTCAGGATGGCACTGGATCATTAAAACGCAGTGGTTCCTTTAGCAAACTTCGTGCTTCAATTAGACGCAGCAGCGAGAAGCTGGTTAGAAAACTGAAGGGAGGAAGTTCACGAGAAAGTCCTGGGTAATTATTTTTAGATGTGTTGCAACACATGGGAATTGAATTATGCCTAAACCTATGCTGTTGTGTAATGGGTTTATCTGCTGTGCAAATACACCAGAGTTTAATCAGGAAGCTGTTCTCACAAAAATGCAGTACAGAGGATGATGTTGAAAGTTAGTCATAAATAGTTGTAAAAAGTTTGTAAACAGTATTATGGCTTTGTAAAAATTTTGACATTATATCAATGACTAGTTCAAGAATTGATTGCTCTGTCATCCTACATAGAATGACTAATGCACTTGGCTGGAATTTCAGCAGGTTCTCCTTAATAACAAATACGAGCCTTTTAATTTATTCTGAAAGTTATTAAGATTTAATTTAACATGAGAAATTAACCCATGTATATAATATCTAATCAAACTAGTTTATTGAATCTGTACAGATCTATTTAATTGGGACCTGTTTACATTTAATAAACATGTAAACAGGAAACTTTTTTTCAATTCTCACATATTAATAAAAACTGTTCGTCTACTTTGTCTAGAATTCCTGCAAATAAACTATTGTTATATTAAAATGGACTGAAATTCTTTATCCAGTCCTTCTAATAAATAAAAGATATACTTGGTACCAATATCATCAGGGCTCCTTTTGAAATCTATGCTCATTCTTAAGAATCTTCTGGTTTGAATTTTTTTTCGTAAAAAGCATGAATAACTTTGTTATTCACTCCAAATATACAGAGATATGTTATCAGTCTGTCTGCCTGTCTCTCTCTACACACACACACACACACAGAGAGAGAGAGAGTTGTTTTCAGGTCTAAGGAAATAAACTTTACAGATTTTATTACATGAAAATATTATTAACTGTTAAAAGAAGTTATACAATGCCATTTCAGTAAAAACAATAAAGACAGTCTGGTTGGAAATATAGAAACCAATCTATTTCTACCTATGGTGCTTTGAAAAACAGGTAACAGTAATAAAGGAAATGAAAGTCTTTCTTTTAACAAGGAAAGCATCTAGATCAGATGTGATTGTTTTTTTGCTACAGTAAACATGGTTACTTCTGCTTGTGATTATCTTTTGACTTTGTCTGTAACCATCAAGGCCTTTATCCCATAATCTTTTCTAATCTGTCACTTTCCAGTTTGGAATATTTCTGTATTTAGGTTATTGATAAGGCAGTTAAACATTTTTGGGATACTTTTTCTCTGAACTACTATTTTTTCAGTCAATAAATAATAGCAAAATATTTCCAAAGCCATCTACTTCTTTCCTTAAAATATTCTTAAATGCACTTTTTGTTTCTTTCAAGAATATTTTTCTTTCTAAAACCAGCCTTTTCCCTTTGTCTGAGTAAAAAACAACTTCAAAATTTGTAAACATTTCACAGTTATTTCATATTGCTTTAAAATGTTGCATTAGCATAAGCTTTCATCAATTTTAAAGTTTGGTTTACAAATAAAATACTTAACTACTTTCATTGTTTTTCAAAGAGCAACCCACTTTGTTTTGAAAATAGGCATTCTATAAAATACTATTAAATAACAGTATTATTTAAGTGCCCTTATTGAGATCTGCTATTTCTATTAATTTGAGATCCTTTTTTCTGATAAACCTATACAAGTGAAAAACCTATCAGTTTTTGAATAGTATTGGATATGGGGAGAAGGAAATAAATTAAGATTTATGTATTACTTTTATAAAGTTCTATACACAGTTTTGAAAGAGAATTACCTATATTTTTAAGAAATAAGAAAGAAGGTTTAACAACTAAATTATGCCTTTATAATATTTCAGAGCTTGTTGATTAAAAAAATTACTGGAGTTCAAATACAATTTTATTTTTTTAATTTCTTACAATTGAAGTAATATCCTTCTAAATTCATAATTATTATTATTGCTATTATTACTTGCTTTATTTTTATTCTAATCCAAGCTACAGTATAGTATTTTCCCATCTTATTTATTCTAACTTTTCTTCCTTTTTTGGAATTCCTTCAGAAGAACTGCAGTGTTTCCCTCTTTTAAATAGAAAATATGTTTTTCCTTTTTGAACTATTGCTTTTATTTTTTTTGAGATGATTGTTTGCTTTCAAACTTTCCAATCTCTTCTCATTTGGTAAATCACAGTAGATGGGAGCATTCAACAAAACTTACCTGATCTCAGAAAAGTTAAGGATGGTCAAACTAGATAGTATTTGGATGGGAAATTATCAGGAAATCCCAGGAATGTAAATCATATGAAGAGATTGTTAAAATAAGAAAGAGGCAAATAATTTCTATACTGTGCCGAAAATAAAACATTACCCCACAACCAAATCCTATCTGCATATGTCTAGATAATTACCAGAAGATCAGCTTTGAGGTAGTTTTTGCATTCAGAGAAAAATCTTCGGTAGCTACATTGTTTATTATCCAGTGCGAAACTTGGTAGTCTTACATTCTATGTTAATTAACTTTATTTTGGCACAATTAAGTTGGCACTGAAGGAGTTTTATTTTATAAAAAAATAAATTCTGATATTCAAATTGTCACTGTAGATAATTATATATCTTCTCTTCTATATTATTTTCATGTTCCTACATTACTTTCATGCTGCTTTATTTCCTTAAATATGGTTATTATTCTAAGGGTCAATAAACAATTTAAAACATTATTTATATAAAGGGCCGTGATGATTTTTAGATTAAAAATAGCAAGTCTCAGAGCAGTATCACAAACTGTTTTTGGCAGCCTGTCTTAAGAGGCTTACACTCTTGGAAAACTGCTATTGTGAATCATAAATCCATTGGTTCAAAACATGTATGACTTTTTGAATTCTGCTGCAAGTGGGAATTTGCCCAAATAGAAGAATAACAAGATTCCAATCTACTTTTATTTAATACAAACTGTTATATAGTTTAACTTCTAACTAATAGCTCATTTGAAGTGGTATCTGTCCATGATGATATTTATGTGTGATCAGTAAAACAATGGCCCGTAATGTCAATTTTTAGGGTTGGATTTGTTTTTGTTTTTTTTAGAACAATCTACACCACTACCCACCTCCAGCTTGGAACTTGGGGCCAATTGTTTATTGAACATGCTTAAGGAAATCAAATGAACACTCAGCAGTAAATAATAGGTTTTTCTTTATTCAATTCTAACCTCCATTAGGCAGAATATGCTCAGATCAAGTTGACTAGATTTAATTTTTTATTAAAGACAAGATATAAACCGTGATTTCCCAGTGCAGTGCAAAGAAGTCACAGACTGTGTATATCTGTTCTCGATAGCCACAAGTCAACATTCTAGGCTTCTTCTTCCCACCTTTCTAAATTAACTGGTAGGCCTCTTGATGCTAATGTCCTTCACTTCAGTCTCAGCCCTTAGACACTCAGCCTTTACACAGCCCTATCTTTAGTGGGATATCTAGTGTTGATATTAGTTAAAATCCTTGGGATTTTTTTTCTGTACCCTATTGATTTGTACTCGAAGGAATGGTGCTGCAGGAATAATAGTATCATGACCTGGTTGCAGATTCTAATGCAGCAGGAATTTTGAAACATGTGAAAACCAGATTTTGTCTTGTCAAAAGATTTCCCATATACTGTACTACTACTATTTATATTCCAAAACAATTAAATTTATATCACCCTGGGTATGAAGTCAATTTTTTAAAATTGACTAATGTTTTAGTGTCATCTGTGGATAATTTTCATTTAAAAACTCAGATGTTCATATCTGTGCTGTGTTAAACATTTTTAGATTAACAATACATGTTTTAACAGTATAAATAATATGTAAATATTGCATGACTTACTACTTTATGTTGATAACACCTGTTTTTTAATATGCATGCATTGAAGTTCTTGGATATGCAGAAATATATTGTTATTGTTGGCACCAATACAGTGTAAATATTTGTTATTTTTTTTACAATAAATTTGCTTGAATTTTCAAGGCTTGTTATATTAATGGTGTGCATAGGTGAGAACAACATATGTATAATGTATATATATATAGTGTTCGTCGAACACTATCCAGAAGCCTGATGATGGCAGATGAGATTCTGCTGAAACGTTGCTACAACTTTAACAGCACACCTATAATGACGTGGGAAAATACCCGAACAAAGCTGAATACCATACATACATACATACATACATACATACATACATACATACATACATATTTGTTTTCTTAAGTTTTCGCGGGTACTTACATGTATGGTATTCAGCTTTGTTTGGGTATTTTCCCACGTCATTGTGGTTGTGCTTTTAAAGTTGTAGCAATGTTTCGGCAGAATCTCATCTGCCATCATCAGGCCTCTGTATTGTGTCCATTGGAACACACCAAGACCTGCAATAGTATATATACATACATACATACACACATACATACATTCGTAGATTTTCACGGGTACAAGTATGTAGGTCTAGGTGTGTTTGGGTCTTTTCCTGTGTAAGATTAAGAGTATCTTGGCGACGTTTCGGTGAGGTCCCACTCGCCATCCTCAAGCTGGTGCTTTTGGCTTCGTGCTTTTGCGAGCAAAGCGTGATCGGAGATGCCATCTCCCTATATATTAATCTCCAATACTGAACACTTCAACAAGAGAATAATCAGGGAAGCCATCAAAATAGAAAAACACCACCATAACATGAATAAACAGGACGATGCCTCCCGCCTACCAGACATCTGGAAACTAGCCCTTATCAACGAACAAATCCCAGCCAGGAAAACCAACACTGGACCCAAAACAACTCATGACACCACCACCATTCTCCCTCACCAGACTCAAACCCAAACTCATCCCATAGACAAAAGACAACCACCATCCAGAAACCAGACCACGGCTGCATCACCAGCTGCCACACACCCCGACCCCCAAACCAAGCAAACGGACACATGCCATGAACACAGCTGAAAGCACCAGCCTGAGGATGGTGAGTGGGACCTTGCCGAAACATCGCCAAGATACTCTTAATTTTACATGGGAAAAGACCCGAAGACGCCAAGACCTGCATGCCTGTACCCATGAAAATCTATATGTTGCGGGGACTGTCTTTTGGCTAAGCTGTGCCAAAAGATATGGTGTGCCTGTCTACTGATATACACTTGCTTCACTCACAACACAAATCTATAAGACCAAATAATTTCAGCCACCACAATATGACCTTTCCAGCGCAAGGAATAAACTATTGTAAATTTCCCATAAAAATCCCTTACCAAAATGACTAGTGTAAACTGACTGGGTAGTAATAGTCAGCTCCCTCATGTTTTTCATCCCAAAATATCCAAGTTTAATTAATCACCCAACTTTACTGTTTAGACCTTATTCATAAGAATCCCAGCTGGCAAATGTCTACAGTAATGCAAATGTTTGCTGTGCTGAACACACCAAGAGTATAGAAAAATAGTAATTTGTATATTATGCTACTTGGTTTTAAATCTTTAAGGGTAAAACCTCTAAAATGTTAGAACCCCCTAAATTATTATAACTGTAGTTCTATGTAGGATAATCATTCAATAAATATTGGAATATACCATGGAAATTCTACAAGGTTTTATCTTCATTGTTACAGCTAAATATGATTATAATAACATCCTCTGGGGCTGAAGAGTTGATTACATTGTTTAATACAATGAGGCTTGCTTCCAAATCTCTGCAGATTGTGGATTTCAGTTGGCTAACATTTAAATATTCGGGCAGAATTTTGGCAATGTCTCATATATATTATATTCTACAATCTGCAGTCCAGATCAGAAAAACTATATCCAGAAAAGAGAATCTCTAAAAACCAATAATTTAAATTATTTAATTATTTAATTAAAATTAAAGCTACTAAGGAGCAAGTCAAGATGGGCTATCATTTGTCCACTTAGTTACTAAGAATGAATTACATGTTCTTAACTAAGGATTTTTTTAAAAAAATGGTAGTACTATATCTATCTTTAAAATAATGATTTAAAACAGTACAATACAGTGAGTTTTAGAAGTTCTATGGTGGGATTTTCCAGTTCAGAGCAAAAGAATTTAATTGTTAATAAAATGATACTTAAAATAATTTTAAATTTTATGACCTTTGTGATAAATATAGGAAAATGTGTGTATACTAAATTGTATTTCTTTCAGTCATAAAGGTGTTATTAGTGTAGGAGTTATTTTCTTGTAATATATGTTTTGTGTATTCAGAGCTTTCCATTTTCAGCTCTTCTGATTGGTTTATCATTGCATGTTCACTGTCCAGTATGAAGCGTGCCAGTTCAATGAATATTCTTAACGTGGGTGGCAAAACAACTGAAGATCATCTTCAAGTAAGAAGACCTATAATATTCTTATGCAACTAGACGTTACTGGCAGGGCTTAAAATAGCTATAGTTTTACGAATTTGGGCATATGAGAACCCAAACTCATACATGGAACTAAGTTTGATAGTGTTTCATTCCTAATTTTATGTCATAACACTGCGACAAACTATTTCAAAGCTTCTAGTATGTAGGCCCAACAACTTTATTTAAAATGGCCATCAACTTTTGTAGTTTTACCCTTTTATATACTGTTGACTGCTGCTAATTCATTGCTCTTTCTATTCTCTGAATATTTGAAGGCACAAATTCCAATGTTGTCAATAGAAACAATAAGTCTTTCGTACAGATAGCAAATGAGGTGACAGAACCATGCAGTTCAGACTCCACTCAGGTGTTGTGTAGTTGTACATGTCTTCTTGGGTTGTGGATTTGCATTGCTTGCATCTGTCCACGTATGCTTTTTTGTAGGAAAAGAAAGTAAGTCATAAATGTTGTATGAATGAAGCTATCTGGAGACTGATAAAGATAATTGGCTGTATGTGAAAAAAACACATACTGTCTTTCCCATAATAGGCAAGCAGAGGTTAATAGAGTTGTGAAAGGGGTCTGTATGCTATTTATAAATAATTTCAGGTAGCAGACATTTATTGTCTTATGTATGGACAATGTTATTCTGTAATGGCTTGTCGTATAAAGGTATTAGAAGTTACACATAAACTCACCGATATTCAAATCCCCCTTGCAGAAATATTATCCTTTTTATACTATTTTACTGTATCATGGTTTTTCAAAATCATCAAAATGCTTTTTCTGAACCATACTTGTCTTCCACCTTGATTATTAAGGGAAAGCAGGCAAACTGTTATTGACTGCTTTATGTTCACATTTCCTGACGTTTGCAAGGTTACCTTCACTGTCCAGGCATTTTAAGTGACTATTGGAGTTTAGTGTCACACTGATTAGGATTAAAATATATCTGAACAACATCCAGCATACTGATGCATTTAAATATCAATCTGCAGCACTTTGTCAGTTGTGTAAATTGGATCATTAGTCTAGAAGGCAATTAACAGTGGAAGGAATTCTGTGATTTTCCAATTTGCCAGCTTTTGCTAAAGCCAGAGGCTATTCACAGAGCTTGGTTTACTCTCTAGAGCAGAGGTGTCAAACTGGATTTCATTGAAGGCCACATCAGAGTTGTGTTTGACCTTGGTGGGCCAGGGTGAGTGTGGTCAGCTCAACATCACTCATGTCAGGGGTGCCTGTGGTGGCCCAAGCAGTCTGGCAGGAAAATGGGCTCCCGAGTTCTGTTTCTGGCTGTGACAGCCTCCTGCAACCTTCTGCCAGTGAAAACGGAACTCGTGAGGACTGCATAGCACTCTCCTGAACTCCTTTTTTGCAGGCAGAGGCACCACAGGCTGGTCCTTTGCTATTTACAAGCCAGCCCTGCAGGCCAGATCTAAGCATCCCGTGAGCCTCGAGTTTGATACCCCTGCTCTAGAATAACTATAATCTACCCCAAGGGGCGGTAAATAAAAATAAATTGTGCCCCTGAGTAATTACAAGAAGATTTACACTTCAAAAATATTTTTAAACTCCAACCAAAATTTTTTGTAAAGATTGTTTTTCAAAGTTCAATTTCTATATAGTACTTGCTAATGAAAATAATTGGGTAGGCTACAATCTTCCATGGGGAAAAATGAGATCTCAAAATATTAACCCAGTCACATTTTAATAATGTCTGCATGAAGATTCTCCTTCACATGTCTTAATATTTGTCATGTTTGATTTAGTAGTCTTGTTTAAATGACTAGTGTTATGTTATGGCTGTTAACTAACCCTATAATTTCAACTAACATAGATGGCAATGTAGCAGATCTTTCAATATTAATGCATAACACCAGGAGAGTAAAAAACCTACACATGAGTAGTTCCAGTTGTCTGAAATATTCTTGCATTCAGTTTTAAAAATGGAACTATTTATAAATAGAATATAATAACATGAGTTAATAAAAGTAAAATAGTTGGAGGGATAAAGTCTTCAGTTTTTGAGGCGTTTGTCTTCATAAGGTTGTAAAGCTAAATATTTAATTAATAATGAGGCCACAATAGCATCATAGGCACCCCTCCCTTTCCTTGAATCTGTACAGAAGTTTGATCAGATATGAAAAAAGGTAAAATAGTCCTATTTTTATAATATAATATAAATATATAATATATGATGTGCATTTTATATTACAAATAATCGTAGCTTTTAGCATTTTTAGGATGCAACATTGTATTTTTTCTTGTTTGCTGAAGTTGCTATATTTTCATGAGTTCTATATCCTGTGGCAGAACTTGTTATCAGTCAATGTTATACAAACCATAGAATTTAGGATTGTTAAAAAACTTCCAAGATACCTTAAGTTCTGATAAAACAGCTTTGAAGATCTTTCATGCTCACATGCTATCTTAGAAACATATTTTTAATTGCTCACTTCCTAAAACAAGTATGACAAAAAAAATCTGATAGTACAATTGGCTACTTTGTGTAATAAAGAATGATTTGACTGAACACATGTTCTTCAGATAACCACAGTTTGAGAACAGAAGCAACCGCTTCCAGGTTTGTGCTTGTGGTGAAAAAAGGTACTTTAATTTGGAGTTTTTTGGATTTTTCTTTAAGGAACTGAATCAGACACTGATAAAGATACGAAATGTTCTTGTTGCATGTTGGAATAAAGCTTATGTAGATAACTGAAAGTGTGCTGAACAATCTTGAAATTCAGTTAAGATCCTAAAACTAATTTTAGGTAAACAGTACCAGTCTTTTGTTTTTTTATTTTGGATTACCATGTATTTTGTTCATTTGGAGTTTGTATTTTTCAATGACTGATTGCACAGTTTACAACTATATATAAACTCTTTTTGTTCTCTTTCCTATGCAGGGACGAACTAATTGTCTGACAGATTCAAGAGCTAAGAGTGTCAGTCACACTGATTTGGCCCACTGAGGTTCTGGAACAGATGCTAGCTAAAATATTCGTATGAATCATGAAGCACTGAGATTCAGAGGTTTTGGGGGTCCCCATTATGATCTTTTTAGCACTTTCTAGGTTAAAGATATGAGAATGGACTATTTCTAGGCTGTCTTAAAATAACTGGCATTTTAAAGAATCCTAGAGTTAGCAAGTAGCTTCTTTCTGAAGCATGCTGTTTGTTGCATTGTTACTAGCAAATTGGAGTTTGTTACAGAGAGCTGTATAGCAGTATTCATAAGCAGAGGAAAATATGCCCACAAAAAGGAACTGAAATACAAAAAAATGCAAAAGCTTTCCTCAACATGCTGTTTTAAAACTGTTACAGGAGCATCCATTATTAACTATGTAAGCATCTGCTAGAATGAGATTTACATTAAGTTCATCGCTGTAAGGAATAAGGACTTTGTACACATTATATATAGATTACAGATATGAAAATTGTCATGTAGCTTATGACATTCAGGTTTGAAATCAAGAAGGCACGATACTGGTTAATTGGAATGGAATAACTTTGACACCTCTTGAAAATGACAATAGCCAATTTATTGTGGCTTTCTTCAGTCTAAAAAATAAGGAAAGTGGTGCAATTTACTTTAACCCGGAAGAGAAAAGCAGAATAAGCTAAACCCATCAGGTTTTCAGTCTTCATTTCAATCCCACAGAACACTCCTTTTTTTCCTCAGTCCAGAATTGTAAGAAATTGTTTCCTCTTGAATCTGACTTCTATTTCAGTTTGGAGTACAAAAGGGGAAAAATAAGTACTGTACTGTGAAGTTGTGGCTTGCAAGAGGAATCTCGTAAGAAATTTGTCAGGATAAAAAAAAGCCAATTAGTGGCAACTTTTTCAGTCTTCCATTGGTTTATTACCCTGTTTCTCCAACAATATGGCCTCCCCCAATAGGAAGTCCCAGCATGTTTTATAGGCATGAAATGAAATTAAGCTCCTCCCCCAAATTAAGGCCTATATTAAAACATGCGAAATGGGGGGGGAATGGTGGGGGGGGCTTGCCGTTAGGAAGTACTTTTGTTGCACACCCAGATATGGTGCTGCCTGCGTTGGCCCCGATACGAAGTGCCCCACCAACACCGAGGTCAACATCCAAGCTGTCGCCACCCACCCACCCAAAGATGCAAGGGGGGGGAATTAAGTCACCCCCGAAAAGACAGCCTAGCCATTTTTTCGGGGCTCAAAAAAATAAGACCCGGCCTTATTATATGAGAAACACGGTACTTGTTTGGATGATAAAGTCTTTCTCTTCTCAGGGGACTAGATAAGAAAGGATGTTTATCTGTTTCCATTTTGCAATACTATTATTTGCAAGCAGGAAGTAGGAAATGTGTCCAAGTCATGATTGTATGCCAAGAAAATTAAATCTCTGACCACTAGGAATAACCGAGCTAAATTAATTTTGCTTACTTTCTTGCAGTACAATCAATATTAATGTGAACTGCAGAGGTTAAAGCACTAAAAGGGGAATGTATTCTAGTTTTATAAAAATTACATGTAACAAGATTTGTGGTGAAGCTACATCAGTCTCGTCTTTAAATGAAAACTGAGGTCTGGTCAATGCTGCTGACTATATAGAGGTTTTGCATATCATTTGCATATCATTTGTAAATCTCAGTGAATTATACTTACTGGTTCACAATGGAGTTGGTTATATTGTTCTTAACCATCTTTGTTAAATTCTAAAATTCTGAACTGACTTTGGAAAGCAAATATAAAGAAACCAAAAAAACTGATGTAAGATACAATGACTCTCCATTTTAAAGTTGTTGTATTTGGATTCCTGTCTGAAAATGTTGAAAATTACCATTGGTGATATATTCTAATACAATTTCAGCCTGTTACTCAAAGTGGACTATAAATATGCCTTATTCAATATATTTTTGAAAATCAGAACATAAAATTTAAAGGTCTTTGGAATGAAGTAGTTAGGTTATTAAAATAATACTAGTCTCCCTTATTTTTCCATTTTTATTTTTTTAAGGAGAAAAAGATACATAAATAAAATGTTCTTCTGTATGGTAACATGGTTGTAAGTTACATTGTCCTTTGTGTTTAATAAACATTTTTTCAAATGAATATTCATATTTATCTTTATATTGTTATAAAATTACCTCTTGCATGCATAGTTTAAATGAAAGTTGAAAATATATGCTGCCAAAAAGTTGAAGGGGGGCAGCCCTTTAATACCATCTTATTTTGATCTTATAACAAAGTATAATAGTGTGCTTAGAGGAATGAAGCACAACAGCCAGCTCTTCATTTGGTGGGACTAAAATTTTGATCTGTCCAGTAGAACGTATGAATATTGTTACTTTATGTCCTCCAAATGAGATGAATAAATTCTCAGAATTTTCAGTCATCTAGACTTAAAATTCTGGAAATTATAGGAAAATCTACTTTTAGAAGATAAATCTAGTATGTTATATATTATGAATAAGCAAATGACCTAAAATATTAATATTGTCTCATGGGAAATAAATATTTATGGCTAATCTGTATAACTCTGCTAAACTTGGTTCTAAGTATCTGACTATCCTGCCTTGCTTATTATGGATCTACCAGTGAATAAGAAATGAGAGAAAAAATTTACCTGATACTTTTCTTTGAAGCAGTTTACTCAGTTCATTTCATTTGATTAGAAAAGTAGATATACACAAACCTATGGTTGGGCCATGCTGTTCGATGAGTGGTTGTGATAAGTTATCACTCTACTGATACACTATTGAGGAAATTATGGCTATAGTATATCTTATCTTCTGCAATGTTACAGAAACAGTTACCATATATTTCCAGCTCATGATATAAACAGTTTAGCCTTTCACTAATTTAAATGAGTATTGTAAAAAAAATAAATCACCATTCATTTCATTAGAATCTTGTATTTGGTGCAAAAATAACTTTGGCTTGTGCATCTGTTGTACCCATTTGATGAACTCACCAGCATGGGAGTTCTTTCTGAATATTGCCATTTCTCACGACTCTGGGTTTTTTAACTAAAACAGCAGTGAATTGAGAGCTCAGTTGCAATATTAATCCATCTGATAGCTGCACATTAGCTGTCTTGACAGCAACATTATTCAGATAGATTTTTTTTCTCTTTAGTTTTTTCTTTAATTTTAAAATAGTATAAGTGATGGTGGTAATTTAAATTGCCTGTTACATTATATCTTTTCTTAGACAATATTGTTAACTAGTACCCAAGTCCCAATTTTATTTGTCTTATAAAATAAATAAAAATACGTTGCAATATTAAATATAGTTTACCTAAGCTACATCTTTAATAGATGTTCCTATATCCATTTAGGATACTCAAGAATATAATTAGCCACTATACAAGTCTTTGAAAGAAACATTGGGGTTGGGCTAGAAGACCTCCAAGGTCCCTTCTAACTGTTATTCTGTTAACATGATGATCTAGAACACTTGCCTTGATTCAGTAGTTATTCATAAATATATGAAAAATTGGCATTAGTAACATCTGGTTTCAAGAAAATGCTTCATGGAAAACAATTCAGATGACATTTACTAGAGATATCCCTCTTTGCAAGCAGGAATGCTTTTTAGGTTTAACAACATGTTAAATCTGCTGGCTAAAATATATTTTGTGTGAAACTAGTAATTCCACTGATTATGGAAAATAAATATTTTTATTGTATATATTTCTGAAACAGGTTGTGTAGTGTTTTACTGAATTTGTTTACAATGTTGAAATACACCAATTTTGTTAACAAGGTCAATTTTCCCACTGAACTCTGCTACTATGAAATCTGCTGAAGTACAAAATTCATACTTGTAACATAAATCCATGTAAAAAATATTTTGCCAGAACATATTTATATTTTGCTGAAATTATGAATATTCCCTTTTAAAAATATGAAACTTTATTTCATTATTGTATATCGTAATATTAAATCAGAAAAAAATGTTACTTTTAAAAACACATTACTGTAATTCTTAATCAGTGTGTAATTATCAATATGCAATTCTATGGCTTCAAATAGTAAATTAAATAGTTTTTGTACCCTGTATGTGTGGCTTATCGCAACTGGATGCAACTAATGGCATTTCATCTGTGCACTTTATGCACTGATGGGGCGATTGTGTAATGGCAGGATATTCAGCTAAACTGCTGAAATGGAGGAATTTATGTACCCTTTTGAAACTTGCTTCAGAGCACTTAAGGATACCATAAACGGAGAAAAAGCAACAAAGCAGCAGTTTTAAAAAGGAAATAAATTGTATAGGCAGTCCTCGACTTACAACAGTTCATTTAATGATAGTTCGAAGTTACAACGGCATTGTTTTTAACACAACTGTGGCAGCATCCCTATGGTCATGTGATCAAAATTCAGACTTTTGGCAACTGACTCACATTTATGATGGTTGTAGTGTCCCAGGGTCATGTGATTACCTTTTGCAACCTGCTGGCAAGCAAAGTCAATGTGGCAGCCAGATTAATTTAACAACCAGGTTACTAATTTTTAACAACTGCAGTGATTTTCTTAACAACAGTGGCAGGAAAGGGCATTAATGGGACAATGTTAATGGGACACTTAACAACTGTCTTGCTTAGCAACAGAAAATTTGGGCTCCATTGTGGTTGTAAGTTGAGGGCTACCTGTAGTTCTAAATAGTATAATTTTAACACTGGAAAAATATTAAAATGGAAATAGGCTAAATCAGTCTTTTAGGACTTGATTCTCCATATTTTATTTTAAAAAATTGCATTTACTCTTTAAAACAGAACTGTCCTAATGAGGAATTTTTATTCTTACATGAAGAAATCATGCATGATAATTTATCTGCAAAACTAAAAAATGGTTATTTTAAAAGTCACAAAGTCTGTTTTTTTAATTGGAAAAGCATATTTTCAATTTGCCACAGTTTCCTTCATCTATCTATTCTTAAATGGATGTTAAATGGATGTTAAAGCGAAAATATTTGCCTTAGGCTAAAGAAGCAGACTTTCTTCAGAAGTGTATCGCATGGTGTCTTTTGTTTTGTTTTAATCTGTTACAGAGTTATGAAGTATTTGTTTCATAAAGCTTTCTTGTTACTCTCAAAGTGTAAAAATAAAGAGTCAAACAGAGCTACATAAATGTGGTTTCTTTATTAAAGGGGCAGAAATGTTCTGTGCATGAAATGTTAACAGTTAGTCCTCAATACCGGTTGCTTAGCAACCATTGGAAGCTCAAACAGACCGGGTGCTTCAGTCCAAATTTGAAGTTCCAAAAGTGTGCTCCCCTTACAGTCACATGACTGTACAAACCAGTCCATCTTTACAGCCCTTTGCAGTGTTCTGTGATCACGTTTTATGAAATTTTGCTGAAAACCAACATTTACTTCTGGGTTTTAGCAAAATTATCCCTTTAGTGAACCATTGGTTCACTAAACAATCACTGGATTTGATTAACAACTGCCACAAAAAAGAACTGTTAAAAGTGGGGATTTGCTTTATGACTATCACGAGTTACAACACAGCAACCAGCTGTGAATTCTAGGAGTTGAAGTCAAACACCTTAAAACATTATTTTAGGAAATAACTATGTTCAAAGAAACTTATGTTCTCCTTGTTCTCTCAAACCATCTTTTTTGTAATTCCACTCCATTACCTTATAGAATCCACCCTGCTAATGTATATACATGATATGCTGCTATATCCAGTCCATTATTTTGCATAATTCTCTACAGAGGGTTTCTGCATACCTAAAAACAACTTGTGCTTCAAGATTATTGTGTACTGATCCACATTTCAAATGAACATTTGGGGAATTTATGAAATAAATTTATCCTAAAATGTACAATCTTGACTAATGCAGTCTGTTTCTCCATGGAGAACAAGGTTTTTTCCTTAAAAATATATCATTAAATTTGGGAGAAAGTGCTATTTTCTTAAATACCCTGAAGAATATTGCATTGGAGACAAGTACATGTTTTGTTTAATCTGAACCGTTTGTTTTATCTTCAGGTCATCGTTCTGTGAAGTGATGGTATTTCTAGTAAGCTAGAAACTTAAGACAACATAATGAGACACAGAATTAAATATTTTCAGGAAAACAATCCAGCCAAAGTCAAGTGTATTTTATTACTTTGGAAAATTTCTAAACATATATTCAACTTTTAATAAGCCTGTAGTTTATATTAGGAAAGCTGAATGTTTGCATTGTAAACTTAAATAATCTTCATCTTTAGTTGCTTAACCAAACAGTCATCTAAATTTTTGTGGTAAAACAATCAGACTTCTGCAATCTGCTTGAAATGGAATCTAATAAAAGTTGTATCATTTAATTCTTCCAGTCATGATGGAGATAAAACACGCCCACCATATAGTTCCCAAACATAATTAAAACTTTAAAAAAGTTTTACATAATTAAAACTTTAAAAAAGATTCAGTGTTAAATGAAAATCTAAGATTCTCCATTGCTACTGTGGCACTCAACATTTGTTCATAGTATGTTAAAATGTTATTACTTTACATTACTTTAATATTTACATGGCTTTTTGATATTTTTTATTGTTGAACATGATTTAAAGTACATGCAAATTGCCATATAGTATTAACAAAAAATTAAAAGCTTTAAGCTTAAAAAAAACCTTAATAAGTGTATTGATTATTAAGAAAGAATGTCTCATGTATTCCTACAGAGAAAATTTATTAGCAGGACAAATATTTTATTTAGACAAATAAAAAGAGTCCAGGATTTTCTATCCTTGTGTGGCCACAAGAAGCTGCTGCATTTTAATTGATTAATTTCATAATTTACTAGAATGTATGCAATATGCTAACCAAAACATTGTGATCTGAAGATGTTTTAATGAATAGGATCAACTAGGCTAAATATTATTTGAACAGGACTTCCTGTGATAATGGGAATTGTTGTTTAGATACAGTATAATAAAATATTTCTAGACACAAAATACAAAGTGAAGGAATACTCTCCATTTAATCATCCATAAATTGCATTGAGAAGCTTCTTCAGGCAATTGCAGAAATCTATTACAGCATTTAGGAAAAACATCTCCCAAAAAATGATTTGGGGAAGGTGTATAACAAGTACGGTATATAGGCACAGTATTTGACAAAGATATGAGAATAAGTGAATCAATCAGCAGACTGTCTCTGCTCATCCCATGATATCTACCAATGGGGCATAAGGATATTTCAAGTCCCCCTAATGAAATAGTGTCATCTATTAGGATTTGGAAAGTTTGTCTTCTATGTTACAACATTACCCTACAGAATTTCATTCCCATCAGATTTTGATTATCCCAACTCTGAAATGACTTTTAATTTGAGTCTGTTGGGATTTGGCCTTAATCAACCTGTACTGCGAAGGATTTTTAAAATGTTTTTAGCCATGTATAAGCTCCCCAGAGTTACTATTGGCAAGTAGGGTAGCCATATGAATCATTTAAATGAATCATAAATAAATATGGACATTTAAGTCTTATTATCTTTTCCCCCTAAGATAGGGGACTTGAGGACTTTATCTGCTAAGTTTCATCTCTTGGGGTTCTTGTATATTTTAATTTTTAGAAATTTAGAAAATCAAATTATTTTTCCCCATGTAGAGACTGCAATGGAAATTACCTATATTTACATTTAGTGCACAGGCAGAATATAAATATGACCTCATAAGTTAAAACAGCAAAAGAAGTTTTAAAAAGACATTTTCAAATTTGTTATCTTAAAAGATAAACATGGGACCCACTAAATCTCCCCAGGAAAAGAATTCCCCAGCCATGCTAGTAAGTTGCATCACACCATTAATAGTCTACCCTGACTTTAAGACTGCAGCATGTTTAAATGGATCTCTTTATTATTTCAGCCTAAGCACTGTCAGTGCAGCATGTTAATCCTGTGTTAAATACATGTAAATGTAATTGCTGACAGCAAAGAATTTCCTTTATAGAAATAATTTAACCTTCAAAGGTTTTTCAGTTCAAAATTATTTGATCAGATGTTTGTAATATATCTGTTTTATACTGCTAAAGGGGATTCTTTTATGAACTGAAGTTTTGTTCTATTTTTGTAGTTTAAACTGGAGTTCAAATTATTATTTGCCACCATTCTGAGAGCACAGTCCAGTTCAAATAATACAAGAATTACTGAGCAGGCACTTTGCTGAGCAGACAGGATAATGCAATAAATAGGATGATACAAGCACAGGAACAGATTGAGGATTTTTAATATATTAGCTTCGTTTTATACTGAAAAATGATTTAAAAATACTGCTTTACGTTTCTTCATAATCATGACTGATTTTCCTGATTCCTTTTACACCTTCCAAATTTACAGTATAATAGCAAAAATGCTGGGGCAAATGAGGCGCAAAAATAATTCTTAATATTCGGAGCTCACTTTTACTATACAGTGTTTCTCCACCAGTCAGTGCTTGGTTTACAGTACGACACACCATCAATCTCATCAACAGCTGGTTAGACCAAGTTATTCCCAGTGCTGGAACAACAGTCCTGGCTGAGCAGCTGAAACACAAAGCCTGCAATTACAAAATATTCTACTCAAGAAGATTTCTGTTGGGTAGAAGTGTGGTTGGTCGCAGCTTCACTCATCACAGTTACTGTTTCAATGAAGCAGATATCCATCTAAAACCAGGTGTTTTCACCTTGTGTTTGGGGCTAGCCACAGAATCCAATAACAATTCTTATATCATTCCAACTCAAAATGAGTTATTATAGGTAGGGTGAGAAGAACCCAGTATCAATAGAATAGAATAGAATAGAATAGAATAGAATAGAATAGAATAGAATAGAATAGAATAGAATAGAATAGAATAGAATAGAATAGAATAGAATAGAATTCTTTACTGGCCAAGTGTGATTGGACGCACAAGGAATTTATCTTTGGTGCAAATGCTGTCAGTGTACATAAAAGATACATTCATCAAGAGTCAAGAATCATAAGGTACAACACATGCACACTATTGCACACATACAACATATATGAGATATATGTTTAGATCTCTTTCTCTCATTTTGTATGTATGTGTGGGCATGCATGGGTGCATACATGTGTGCTTATTGAATTTTTTTCCACTCACCTTTGAGTATTCCAAACAGCATTTTCCCTCTCATTCATTGTATCAGTTATCTAGATTATGCAAAAGAAAAAGAAAGAAATGTTCATTCAATGCTTTGTCAGCATGTAGTAACAGGAAAGAAAAATAGTTTTACTTCAAATAAAATACTTTGGCTAAACCAGTTAATTAACCAGTCTTAATTCTGAAGTACAGAATTTTACTTGCAAACATTCCATTCTTAACTGTGAATTTCATTTAAGTGATTAAATCAAGGTCCAGTCAAATAGTAAAAACTAGTTAGATGCATATAACTCTCCTGAAATTAGTGAGATGTTGCTTAGGCCAAGCAAACTGCAATCTTACCTGATTAATGCATATTATGGGGGTCTGGAACCTGCAGCTTAATCTGTGAAGTTTTGCCCCAAATCTTTGTAAATATTTAGCTTTTGGGAGAGAATCTGTAGCACTGAATTCACATCTGAACAAGGCAGCAATGGAGTCAATAATGATTAGCCTCACCATTCCTCTTGAGAGTAGCAAGCTAAGTCTTTTAGTAATGCATTCATGGAAAGTATCCTATAATAAAAAGGAAATACAACAGGATGTCTGTCAAGAACAGCACAGTTGTAAAAAAAAAAAAATCTGTGCTCCAGTGGATGCATAGTAATTACTACAATAGCTAGAGTAATCTTTATTCCAAGCTTTTGTATTTGTTTGCAATGCAGCAAACAGCAAATTGTATACTCAATCCACCAGAGCTTTACTGAGTCAGGAAGCTGAGTGAGAACTACAGCAATGTTGCAAATCTATGCACATTATTTTGAGATTAAGCCCCAATTAAACCCACTGAATGTATAATAGGATTACATTAAGATTTTTACAGCAGGATTATTGGTATAACTCCTCACTCTAAAACAATCTCTTGCAAGAATAAATATCCTTTTTCCATGCTTGTAAATATGATTATTCAAAGCTTCTTTCTGCCAAAGTGTACAAGCATTTCCTAACCAGTGATGATTTTTCCAGGGTTTCAGATAGGGGTCAGTCCCCTGGACATGAGTCCTGCCTAATGTCACCATCAGCACTGAAATAAGTATCAACAGAAAAGGATTAACTGTGGTCAGCACAAATTGATTTAAGTCTCCTAAAAGAAATTATCCCACTCCAAACTGAAATATATCCTACTAACTGCAGAGCTCTGCTGCATTACTACCACTGCAACCCACAAGCCATTTATAAACTGGTATAGAATGAATCTGTTTTTCTCTGCACAACTTTTATTGTATGTTCCTGATGGAGCATCAAACTAGGAAGGGAGGAATATAGCTGACAATCATTTCAGTGAACAATGAAATGCAAGAGAAATATACTGGAAATCAAGTTCTTATCAATACATTAATGCATTCCTTTACCCTTCTGGCTACTGTTCTAGTAAGCTGAAACAGCCTCCTTCCCCAATGACCCATTCCCTATTCATATTTAGGAAGGTGGCTAAAATAGAGTTACTCAAAAGCACTTTTAATGTTTACATGTTGTCACTGGGAGATGTTATGTCAATATCATAATGGGTAAATTAAGACATTACCCTGTGATTTTTATCCTGTACTTTATCTGTTTTATACTATACAGTGCCAGGAATCTATATGGAGTATTAATATACTGTTCAAAAAAAATAAAAGGAACACAAAAATAAGACATCCTAGATATGAATGAAATATTCTCATTAAATACTTTGTTCATTACATAGTTGAATGTGTTGACAACAAAATCACACAAAAATTATCAATGGAAATCAAATTTAGCAACCCATGGAAGTTTGGATTTGGAGTTACACTTAAAATTAAAGTGGAAAAAAACACTACAGGCTGATCCAACTTTGATGTAATGTCCTTAAAACAAATCAAAATGAGGCTCAGTAGTGTATGTGGCCTCCACGTGCCTGACTTCCCTACAACACCTGGGCATGCTCCTGATAAAGTGGCGGATGGTCTGAGGGATCTCTTCCCACACCTGGACTAAAGCATCCCCCAACTCCTGGACAGTCTGTGGTGCAAAGTGGCGTTGGTGGATGGGGTGAGACATGATGTCCTAGATGTGCTCAATTGGATTCAGGTCTGGGGAAAGGGCGGGCCAGTCCATAGCATCAATGCCTTCGTCTTGCAGGGACTGCTGACACACTCCAGCCACATGAGGTCTAGCATTGTTGTGCATTAGGAGGAACCCAGGGCCAACCGCACCAGCATATGGTCTCACAAGGGGTCTGAGGATTTCATCTTGGTACCTAATGGCAGTCAGGTTATCTCTGGCGAGCACATGGAATGTTGTGTAGCCCCCTAAAGAAATGCCACCCCACACCATTACTGACCCACTGCCAAACCGGTCATGCTGGAGGATGTTGCAGGCAGCAGAACGTTCTCCATGGCGTCTCTAGACCCTGTCATGTCTGTCACATGTGCTCAGTGTGAACCTGCTTTCATCTGTGAAGAGCACAGGGCGCCAGTGGCGAATTTGCCAATCTTGGTATTCTCTGGCAAATGCCAAACATCCTGCATAGTGTTGGGCTGTAAGCACAACCCCCACCTGTGGATGTCGGGCTCTCATACCAACCTCATGGAGTCTGTTTCTGACCATTTGAGCAGCCACATGCACATTTGTAGCCCGCTGGAGGTCATTTTGCAGGGCTCTGGCAGTCCTCCTGTCCCTCCTTGCACAAAGGTGGAGGTAGCGGTCCTGATGCTGGGTTGTTGCCCTCCTACGGCCTCCTCCACGTCTCCTGATGTACTGGCCTGTCTCCTGGTAGTGCCTCCATGCTCTGGACACTATGCTGACAGACACAGCAAACCTTCTTGCCACAGCTCGCATTGATGTGCCATCCTGGATGAGCTGCACTACCTGAGCCACTTTTGTGGGTTGTAGACTCCGTCTCATGCTACCACTAGAGTGAAAGCACCGCCAGCATTCAAAAGTGACCAAACTATCAGCCAGGAAGAATAGGAACTGAGAAGTGGTCTGTGGTCACCACCTGCAGAACCACTCCTTTATTGGGGATGTCTTGCTAACTGCCTATGCTTTCCACCTCTTGTCTATTCCATTTACACAACAGCATGTGAAATTGATTGTCAATTAGTGTTGCTACCTAAGTGGACAGTTTGATTTCACAGAAGTGTGATTGACTTGGGGTTACATTGTGTTGTTTAAGTGTTCCCTTTATTTTTTTGAGCAGTGTACATCAAGTAACTGAAGGTTTGACCAAAAAAGCTGGTTTAAAAAGGTACATTTACAAAGGCTGATGTCTAGTCAAAAAGCTTCAGGAAACACTAAAGATTGTATTGTTCACTGACCTTGTATTTGTAATAAACACCTAACTTTAAAAAAAAAAACATGGCCTTTTCATTTTTTCCCAGCTTTGTAGCAGCAGTGGCCATAAGAGGAATTCCTATTTTCTTCTGTTTAATCAAGTAATGTGTTCCATGTGCACACACACATTTTCTCACCAGGGACTAATCGGGATATGTACATCTGCACTGCCCATCTCTGTTTGTGTGATGTGTCTATCCTAATTAGACATCTGCCTCTGAGAGCTGCCTCTGTCTACAAATTTCTGTTCTTCCTTCATATTGTATCTGTTTGGCTTTCAATATGTGTGTGCATCAAAAAGCAAAGGCCAAGTGGCAAACATGCTGCCCTGGGTCATGTGATGAAGAGAGAAGGGAGGGGTTTAGAATAGAGGAGTGGTGGTATGCTGAACCATTGCTCATCCGCCCCTCCCAAATTCTTTGCAGCCCATGGGCATTTTCTAAATCAATATTTTTTTTTCTTTTTTTTTTCAGTTTCTCCTACCTCCTACATCAAATATGGTTGCATTATGTTCTGTTTGAGAGAATTATTTTGCTGACAGACAGATAGCCATCATTTTGAGCCCTTTTAGGAAATGACTTTCTAATATGCCATTGGGTTGGAACGAACAAAAGGAAAGCATTTGACGTACATTTTTCTCTTGGGCATTCCGCTTTTGTTTTCCTTTCCTTAAAAAAATTAAAAACAATCTTAGACAAAAGGTATCCTATGAAATTCCAGTGTATTTTCTCACAAAAGAAATACTGAATATGCCAGGGGGAAAACAAGCAACTGATTAAGTCAGATAAATTTCTCTTCAAAATCAGTGCAATGCAATGCCTAGTTGAAAAGATTTTCTACGCCTGCAGCATAGTAATCAAATGCCAAACAATTCCCCTCTCTGCCAATTTTGAAACAGCAAATGAAGTCTCTCCCCTGTCCTTGATTTCCTTTCTATCTCACTTACTTTGTCCTTGTTGAGGGCAGTGATGCTGTACCCTTGTCTCCAGAGTACAAGTTTCTGGAGGCCTGCAGACTGGTTTGATCACAGTCCCTGAGTTTTACTGCTGCCCACCATTTAATGGACAAACTGTTCTAACATCAGAAGTATACTGGAGAACAAAATGCAAGTTACTGTAACATTAATCAATGAGGCAGACTATAATTCTGCATTCTGCAATCTATGCCCAAAATTAAAATTCAAGGCAGTAATAACATTTAAGACAATATATATATATATATATAAATAGGCAGCCAATGATTCTGTGACTTGAGATTTATTATTGATGGATTAAAATCTGCTTTTATTCAAACTGATTCTTTAGTTTTCTCTTGATAGCAAGGTGTACAAGATGGGTTGTGCAGGAAACCTGAAACAAAGTTCTTTAAAAATGTTTATAATTCAGATGACTTAGTGCCAAAAAAGTAGGCATATAACAGCACTGCTCTAGCTTCTGAGAGTCTTTCAACTTTGCATAGTTTCATAGCTCTGAGAACAAAAAGCGTACCTTTTTATTATAAAATAGAAGAAAAATGAACATTCTTTTCAGAAGTTCTGTATGTTTTTTTTGCAGTACTGAAGTTCAAACGTGACTTATTGAATGTGTTCTATAAGTTAAGGTCTTTTTAATGAGACCATTTTTAATGTTTTGCATAGTTTAACTAATGGATGTTCTATATGCATTATTTGTAGTCTTATAGCTTCATGTTGAGAAAATTTGGGGGGAGGGAAGGCTAACTGTATATATTTTGTAAAAACAAACAAACCTTTTTTTCTGTAGAGATTTGCTGAGAAATGGCATTTATGGAAACGCTACTATAAAATTTATGTTAAGTGTGAGTAATTGTTATTTTGATTTACAAAATGCATATTCTACATTGGAATGTAGCATCACAGCTCTTTTTCAGCTGCATAGATTGAATCTAACCTTTTGAAGCACTGACAGACAGATAATATACTCACCAGGTCTGCTGTATGTTCAACAAATATTCTGTTTCCAAATTTTATCTTCTGCATCACCTCAGATGGAACATCACTCCTCAATTTTGGCAGCTGCTCAATCAGTTGTTGCAGACGTTTATTAGGAAAAACATCTTCTGTACAAATGTAAACTGCACCTAAAACAAAGGCCAATCCATCTGAAATTACTGGTTTCTCTTTGTGGCAATCAGCTGGAAAACACACACACACACATGCACACACACACACAGGGTCCACCCCTACAGGCCTAAAATGCAAGCTACTTAATGCAAAAAGCCTTGCAAACAAAATGCCTGAATTCCTCCTGCTTCTAAATGCAGCCCTATTCGACCTTATTTTTGTCTGCGAGACGTAGTTGAATGCATCCTTTCTAGACTCCTTATTACAGTAATAACCTCAATTTGCCTCTTATTAATTGGCCCCTAAACAAATGTACAACTGAATTAACCCCTAAAGAAAAAACAACAAATTACTCATAACAATAAGAAAGTTACAATCCCCCCCCAAAATCTGTTTGGCAAGAAAACAAAACTGTCTATGTTAGCTAATGTTAAAAACTGCTACAAAGCCTTATGCTGCCAGATAAAGGCAGAATGTACCAATGACCATTGCAAATTGGAGGAAGAGTTATTAAACTCGAAATCCACCCAAGCCTTCTATAATTTTGCAAACACCAAATTTAAAGACTTGAAAACTACCCCACCCCTAAAAGGGCCTAATGGGGAAGACTGTAATGATAAAGCTGTTAAGGCCAACTTCTTCAATACGTTCTTCAGCTTAATCTGATAGCAATGACTGATAGTAATGACTCACTGATAGTGTGAGCAGGACAAAAGCCATTTTGAAATATCCTGCTTGTTATAAGGAAGTGTCTCAAACTCAGGCTAAAGAGATAAGCAGGATGTGTTAGGGACTGAGAGCAGGAGAGTGGCCATGAACTGTAACAAAGTGTGTAGAAAAATTGGATGCGGGTAGAACAATGGAGAACTGTAACAATGTATACGTGCCAGAAACTGTGCAGTTGCTTTCGCTCCAAAAATGTATATGTGTCAATTTGAAACAGGAAGAATGTGAGCCAAGCCTTTGTACGAGAAGGGGGGGGAACAGTTAGGGTATAAAAGTGCCGTTTGAACTTTGCTTTGTGTTCCTTCAATGCCTGAGGGAACCCGAGTTTGCAAACGCGTAATAAATCTTGTTTTCCTTGGATCAACGAACCTTGTGGTGGTCTTTTCGTAGCCTCCCACCTCACAATTTGGCGCCCAACATGGGGCCTCACTGAATTCTGATCAGAGACAAGGGATCAGGTAAGTGTGGCGCCAACTCTCCCATTGTGAGAGACCCCTCCCTAGTCTCGGTTGGAGCCTGAGGTGACTGCCCCAGCAGACAATACTTGGAAACAGGAATCCTGAGATCTGAAGCTGGCCTGACACTCTGGGAGTGTTGTTGATTGCCTGAAGTGGGGACGCCCACCATTCCTTTGTCTCCGGGAGACGAGGAGTGCATCAGGTGAGTTTGTCGCCTTTCGGAGAAGGGGAAGGAATCTGCTGTCCTTAAACTCTGGGAATCCAGCGTCTGCTGGAGGATAGTGGTAATTCGAGAAGTCAGGAATCTCTGGGAGATTAGTGGCGGGTAGCGTGAGAGATGGGGAAGGGACAAAGCAAGTGTGAGACGTTCCAAGAGGGAACAGACATATAAGTAAATGATTTATCTGTGTAGAATCAGGTAGCTAAAATATCCCCTAGTAGACCCTGAGTTTCCTTACCAGTGGGATCCCGAAGGGAATGCCAGTAAGTACTGGATAACTCAGTTGAAAGAATACATAGTGAAACACAGAATGAAGAAACAGATACCATATGTAGAGGTATGGTATCATGTTGACTACGAAGGACTGATTCCACCAGAGACAGAAGCAGGGCAGTTTGTCAGTAAGCCGGGGGAGAATGGCAGCGAGGCAGAGGAGTGGCTGAAAAGCCCTCCAGCGTCTGCCCCGGTTCCGGCACCACCGGCTTACCCAGGACTGAGAAGGGAACTGGCCCAATTGAATAAAGACCTAGAGAATTTTCCTCTAGGAGGAAGACCAGATGATCCCATTCCGGCCTTCCTGGTCAGAGAAGTCCCAAATGGCATGAATGCCCAGGGGACACCTGTCAGTTTTTGTGGCTGTCCCCATGAAAGCTACAGAGCTACGGGATCTGAAAAAGACTTTTCCGAAGCTTCATGAGAATGCTCATGAGGTAGCGGAACAGTTAGAGTTATTTTTAGGGCCAATGGAATATACATACCCTGAGCTGATGTATATTCTGGGACACTTGTTTACCCCTGAGGAAAGAAACCTTATTAGAACAGCAGCAATGGCAGCTTGGGATAAGAGACATCAAGGACAACAGGGGGTGGCGGCCGGGGACCAAAAGTTCCCCCTGGCAGATCCAAATTGGAACATAAATGATGCAGCACATAGGGATAATATGAGGGATTTAAAAGAAATGATTTTGGAAGGCATAAAATTGGCTATCCCAAGGGGAAGAATCTGACCAAAGCTTTCGAAGTGACACAGGGGAAAGATGAGTCACCAGGGGATTTCTGTGCTCGGCTCCGGGATGGTCTAATCAAATATTCTGGAGTGGCACCCAGGATACCCGCTTTTGATACGTTGTTAAAAATGCAATTTGTCACTAAAGCTTGGCCAGATATCCAGAAAAAGATCCAAAAGACAGACAGGTGGTCCGAATTGGGGATGACTGATTTGATGAAAGCAGCTCAGCAAGTGTTTGTGAACTGAGACTCAGTAAAGACATGTCAGAAGTCTCAGATGATGGTGGCTGCCGTACAGGCAGCTGCTAAAAATGAAGTCAAGAAAGAAAGAGAGACGAGGGTCCCTGAGCAAAGATTAGGGAGAAGGGAAGAAAGGTTTCCAACAAGGAGAGGAGACTTTGGGGGAAACCGATTCGGTCAGCCCCGTTGGCAGTTTCAGAATAGGACATGCTTCAAATGTAGGAAGGAGGGACACTTTGCGCGCGAGTGGCCAAAAACCCAGGAAGAACGAAGTTATGTCCTGTATGATTAGAGAGGTTCTGGCTCTCCAAGAGGGACCGACGGGGAGCCATTGGTAAATATTTTAGTGGGTCCTGACTGCCAGGAACGGCTGTTTCTGGTAGATACCGGCGCAAGCCAAACATCAGTATGTGACCCCATAGCTGGGACACACCGATCATAACATACTTTGAAGGTGGTAGGAGTGAGTGGGAAATTTCAGGAGGTGAGAATTTTGGAAGGAGTAGAATTGAAGTTAGATGAAGTGACGGTGGAGGCAGAGGTGCTGTACATTCCAGATTCGGGGTGAACTTGCTAGGAAGAGACTTGTTGGATGTTTTTGGAATAGAGTTGTTGAGAGGTGAGAAGGAGAAGGAAGTGAGAGCAGTCTCAGTTCGTTTGTTGAATTGGTTGAAAGAACAGAGTTTGAGGGTATCGAAGGAAAAATTGCAATTGTTACTGGAAATGGGGAAGTGATAGAAAAGGGGTCAGGGTGGTATCTCCTGTTGCTATGAGGGGAATTTTGGAGAAGGTTTATGAAGGAGGGCATTGGGGAACGGAAGCTCTGGTGATGTCTGTTAAATTTCATTATTGGAGCTTGAAGATGTGGACTACAGCTCAGAGCATTTGTTGGGAATGTCTGATTTGTCTGAAAGTAAACAAGAAGGCTGCAAGGAAAAAGAAATGGGAGGGTGACCTCTAGTGGGCTGGCCTTTCCAAAGAGCGCAAATTGATTTCACTGAGTTACCAGAGAGTGGGGGGATTGGAAAATTTGTTGGTCATAAAGATCAGTTGACTGGATGGGTGGAGGCTTACCCCACCAGAAGAGCCACTGCCCCCACTGTGACTAAGATTTTGTTGGAACAGATCATTCCACGATACGGAATAACGGAGGCAGTAGACTTAGATAAAGGGACACATTTCACTCAGAGGAAAGTCACAGGAGTCTCTCCTTTTGAGATATTAATAGGAAGACCATATTTGGCTAAATTGGGAAATCCCATACCAGAATTCAAGGATATGTTTCTCCTGAAATATTTGCTGGCACTGTCCCGGTCTTTGTCTTCTCTCCATAAACAGGGGCTGTTGGTGCAGCGACCTCCATTGATCGGTAGCCATCACCCACACGAAGCTGGAGATTGGGTCCTGATAAAGACTTGGAGAAGTGAGAAGCTGCAACCTAGCTGGGAAGGCCCATACCAGGTGCTGTTGACAACTGAATCTGCAGTTCGCACTCGGGAAGGAGGCTGGACGCATTACAGCAGAGTCAAGAAGGCACCAGATCCAAATTCTACGTGGAGGGCAGTTCCAGTGGACGGTCAGCCGCTGAAGCTCACCTTAAGAAGATGAAGAAGATTGGACCCTGGACTGAGCTAACCACCTTGACGATAGTACTGATGATTGCATCAGGAGAACAGACTCAATATATTGGACCAGCTGGAGACTTGGGGACAGATTTATGGGATGACAATATATATATAAAGAATTTGAAGAAGGTGTCACAAGCATTGAACATAACTAACTGCTGGATGTGTATGCACATGCCAGGGAAGACAGGGGAGAGTTTAACATTGCATGCAATCCCACTGAGTCAACAGAATTTGAAACCAAAGGGAAATGGAATTGAGAAGGCTCCTATGGAAAGGAACATAACCAAGAAGGTATTTGTCCATTTGAGAGAAAAAGCATATGCGTTTCAGGACAAATGTATCCAAAGGGGTGGATTTGGGTGATTGGGAGAAATGCAACAAAACTGTTGATATGCCTTCATCTTGTAGTAACCACAGTTATTCTAACACTTATCAGAAATTGAGTTATTTTAATCAGAACCAATACCAGATATGTATTTTGAAGATATAATCAATTAGACTCGGACTTCGAATCAAACATATGCCATGGAAAATTTTAGGTGGGTGTTGTGTGGGAAACATGCGTATAGAGAAATGCCACCCGATTGGAGTGGGATTTGTACCATGGGATACATGATAGCAGTAATGTATAAACTGAATACCTTACCCCAGGGACGGATTCGGAACAAAAGAGAAATTGATTCAAGACTAACGCTGGGGGGAAGCTTGAGAACACAGATAGCCCGGGGAGTGCTGCCACTGTTGGGAATAGCCATGAATTACAAAGATTTACATATCCTGAATAACCTTACAGTAGCCATGTTTAATGATACTATCAAGACAATCAAAATGCTTAACACGGAACTTTCTGAAATTAGAAAAGTGGCTTTGCAAAATAGATATGCATTAGACATTGTATTAGCTGAAAAAGGGTGTGTGTGTGTGTGCTTTGATTCATTCGCATTGCTGTGTATATATCCATGATTTCCAACCCAATATTACAAAAACAGTGCAAATGATGGAAGAACGCATTCGTTCTAATCCATTATCACAAGGAGGTGATTCCTCATTGCCAGATCTATGGGGGGCATAATGGTCTTGGCTTCCCAGCACTGCTTGGTTGAGATCTACAATCATGGGAATTATATTGATTATTATATGCTGTGTGTTGTTGTGTTGTTGTGTTCAGTGTCTCCCTGATATAATAGCAATGTGTGGAAGATTGGGGAAAGCTTTAGGTTCAAGATTTGAGAAGCAGGAGGAAGAACCTCTGATGATGTCTCAGAGGGAGATGGCTCTGAAAGAGGCTGGGGATCTATTGCTTGAGTTTGAGACAAGAGTGTAAAAAGAAAAGGGGGCATTGTGAGCAGGACAAAAGCCATTTTGAAATATCCTGCTTGTTATAAGGAAGTGTCTCAAACTCAGGCTAAAGAGATAAGCAGGATGTGTTAGGGACTGAGAGCAGGAGAGTGGCCATGAACTGTAACAAAGTGTGTAGAAAAATTGGATGCGGGTAGAACAATGGAGAACTGTAACAGAATGCATATGTGCCAGAAACTGTGTAGTTGCTTTCGCTCCAAAAATGTATATGTGTCAATTTGAAACAGGAAGAATGTGAGCCAAGCCTTCGTACGAGAAGTGGGGGAACAGTTAGGGTATAAAAGTGCCGTTTGAACTTTGCTTTGTGTTCCTTCAATGCCTGAGGGAACCCGAGTTTGCAAACACGTAATAAATCTTGTTTTCCTTGGATCAACGAACCTTGTGGTGGTCTTTTCGTAGCCTCCCACCTCACAATAGCAATGACTGCTGTCCCCCCCATTTCCTAGTCATACCATAACAAATTGTAACAATTTACTACATATTGATTTTACAGTAAGTAACATTGAAATGGCACTACGTAACCTAAAGCCATCTTTATCTATTGGCCCTGATGGATTATGTGCCTATTTCTTGAAAAAGCTTGCCACTGCCCTAGCCGAGCCTCTATGCAAAATCTATGAGGTATCTTTCAGAACCAGCTCCTTGTCCGACTTATAGTCATTAGCCACGGTCATACCTATTTTTTAAAAGGGAGACCCTAGTCTAATAGAAAATTACAGACCAATCTCACTGTGTTGTGTCATCTGTAAAGTCATGGAATCAATTATAAACTAATCCATCATCCTCCACTTAGAAACAAACAAGCAGTTTGGTTTCAGGAAACAAACAGTTTGGTTTCAGGAAAAATTTGTCCTGTAATCTGCAACTCCTACACTGCAGAAATATTTGGATCGCACATCTTGACCAGGGTAAAACAATAGTCGCAATTTACATAGACTTCTGCAAAGCCTCCGATGCAGTGGTGTATGACAAACTACTATTGAAACTAAGTTCTTACAGCATCTACGGATTCCTGCACAATGGATAGCTGCGTTCCTGTCAAACAGGCAACAAATAGTCAAAATAGGAAGGGCCCTATCAAATCTGGCACCAGTTAACAGTTGTGCCCCCCCCAGGCAGTGTTTTAGGACCCACACACTTTCTGCTTTACATCAATGACCTATGCAATCATATCAAAGCAGCTGTGTCCTCTTTGCTCATGACATAAAATTATTTAACACCACCAACAATGCTACTGCCCTGTAAAGCAACCTTGACTATGTGTCAGAATGGTCACGTAATTGGCAACTTCAAATTTCAACTAATAAATGCTCTGTTCTACATTGGCAATAAAAATCAGAACACCAAATACAAGTTGGGTGGAAATGATCTCGTAGATGACCCTCATCCTATCAAGCACTTAGGAGTATGCATCTCGAACCTAATTTTGCTAAGCTTATTCTTCGGTAACACTGAATTGCTAACTAGGGGATGAAAAACCTTTGCCAGATCAATTCTTGAATACAGCTCGTTCGCCTGGAACTCACACTGTATATCGGACATTAATATAATTGAGTGAGTTCAGAGATATTTCTTGAGAAGAGTACTCCTCTCTTCTACTCACAATAAAATTCACTATGTCTCCAGGCTTGAAATTTTGGGCTTGGACAATCTGGAACTGCACCGCCTGCGGTACGATCTAAGCATCGCACACAAAATTGTCTGCTACGTCTTGCCTGTCAATGACTTCTTCAGTTTCAACCACAATAATACACTGGCACACAATTGATACAAACTCAAGGTAAACCGCTTCAAACTCGATTGCAGAAAACACGACTTCAGCAACAGAGTGGTCAACACCTGGAATGCTCTACCCAATTCTGTTGTTACAGCCTCAAACCCTCACAGCTTCAATCTCAAACTGTCTACCGTGGACCTCGCCCCATTCTTAAGAGCTCCTTAAAGGGGGTGTGCATAAGCGCATCAGCATGTCTACCGTCCCTGTCTTACTGTCTCCATTTATATGCTGGGAAGGGATAATAATTTCCTTTAAAAAAAAATTATTTTATATGGCAACCTGCAACTGCATCTGTGAGTGGCTAACAAAATAAAAACAATAAAAGCAGAGTAATACTAATAGAAAAATCCTGCTCAAAAACATTAAAAATATTAAAAGACCATATTCCTTACCAGATTCCAGTCCACCATATCTGTATGGATACTGCACGGAAAGACACAGCTGCAAAGCAATCTGAGTCTTCCCAGCAGAGCTTTCACCAGCAATTTCAGTAATTCCTGTATTGGGAATTCCACCTCGGAGTAAGCCATCTAGAACTGCGCAGCCCAGACTCAGCTTCTGGCCTTGGGAAGTGCTGGGGGCTTGGTTTCGAAATAGTTGGAGTGCTAAAACAATTTGACAGTAGATTTACTTAATACACTTGTATGTCACTTTCAATGTAATTATCTTAAAATGGTTCAAAAAATAAATGCATGGAGGCTCTTAATCAGCTGATTCAGAAATCCTCAGCAAGCATTCAGTAAGACATCCAGCAAAAGCACAATGTTCCATTTCGGCAGCAGGAAAAGAATATAAGATGGAAAGGAAAGGGAATAAAAGAGATTCTCAAAATTAGAGAAGAAAAAAGTTACCTTGTTACCATTTTATGACATAAACGCATCAAATTTTACAGCAAGTTAAAGGATTCAATTAGATTTTATAAAAAAATCTGGAAGATCAAATCCCACTACACCTTCAATTTATAGGTTTATAGTAGTTTAATATTTTTTAAAAATTGATTGTTTAGAAAAAAGCTAGTTGAAGACTTACCTGAAAAAACAGTGTTTTTTCTCAAAGTACTAGAAATTGTTCTTAGCAGATATTGTACATCTGTCTTGGATAGCTTTGTTAACCTTTGCAAATCTGATCCCGAAAGATGGAAAATGTCTTTAATTGATGTTATATTTGCTGAAATAAGAAAATTGATTCTATAACCAACATAGATTTATTTATTTTATTTGAAAAGTGGTAATATTACAGGGCATAGACATGTTATTACTTTATTCTCTTGTTCTGGAATCCTGTACCATATACCTTAGAATGGCCTATTCAATTCAATGCAACTTACTTTTAAGTAGACATGAACAGCATAGCACCATTAATACAGAGATTTGTTTTTATGCAAGTACTTTTTTCTAAAGCAAAACTGTGAAACTATAATTGTTCACTGTTGCTCAACTATGTAGAACATCCCTTATCACTGGCATTCATTCATTCATTCATTCATTCATTCTTCATACTTCTAAACATTAAGTGGGGTTCCTAGTACAGTAATGAGAACAAGGCGAAAAAAATCCCATCAATGATCAGCTATAGACACACTCACAGGTGTTTATTCAGAAGTGAATCCAACATGGAAAAATTTCAAATTGTGACCTTAGTTTCTTTTCAGATCTGGATATACCCAATCTCATCACAATCAGCATTTACCCACTTGCAACTGTAGTCTATACAATCCCTTAATCAAATGCAGCAAGACAGTTTTCTTACACAATCAATATATAAAAATGGTAGATGGGTGGTATATAATATGAAAACAAGGATTTGTAGAGTTAATGTACCTTTTTTAATAGCTGCAATCACTCTAGGGTTCATGTCAAACTTATCCCAGTCCATTTCTTCACAAATGCAGAGCCACACAATATTAAGTAACATAGAGGAAGAAAACTGAGTAAGATATAGCTTTAAAAAGATGCCAACAGAAAGATTTGAAATAGTTTTTCACATCAGCCTTGCTCCTTTATCTCAGTATTATTTTTCCAAGTTAATGCTTTTATGTTACTAGTGCTATATACTGACTTGCAATTCCTAGGCTCCTTGGCTTGTTTGTTATTTTCAGGTTATGTAGCATGTGAAAAAATATCAGGGGTGAAGAATAGTTCAAACGTAAACTGCATAAGACAATGACACTTAGGTGGAAAAATATAAGGACATATGAGATTGGCCAAGACATATTGAATGTTGTGAAAGTAGGTGCAACTGCTATTTTACAATCATCCCACGAATAAGGAGCTTCCCTCCTCTATTCTTCTGGAACTCAAACAGCCTAGCCGGTTAGACGTCGAGTAGGACATCCATGGGAAGAAAACGAAGGAAGCTTTTATCATGAAAGTGAACCAAAAAATGATGATAGTTGAATGAAAAAAAAGCTTCCACCCCATACGTAAAAGTAAAGAAATTTTAATAAATGAAAAAAATAATTATTGAACTTAACTTTTACTTCTTCATAGAATCTTTATTTGCCTTATAGTCCCAAGTCAAGCACATGTGATTATAGACTCAAAGCTGCAAACCAACTTGAAAAAAAATGCCAATTTTGAAAGGTAAAAAGTTCTCAAAAACGGACAGTCGAACAAAAGTCCCCCCAACTCAAACTCCACCGAGAAAAGCCTATGAAGGCAGAGTCGCTTTTAAATTATTTCCTACCTTCAATGAACGACCCTAAACCTTAGAGAAGAATCAAACCGCGGAAAGCACGAGCCAATCACAGAATGATGGAAAGAGTTAATAACCAATCAGAAAGCTTCGCTCGTCATCAAGATCTTAAACTTCGCTGTCCATGTAAAAGGCGCATGCGGCGTTATTGTCTCGTCTGCGCGCACGCGTGCGAGACTCCTCTCTCTTTCTCCCTTCTTCACTTTCCTATTTGGCCTGACATGCCTTAAAGGGGATTGGCTGAGAAGTATATATCAATGGGGGAGAGGAGGAGTCGGCCCACCATTGTAATGTTGAAAACAACAGCTCTGTCCCCCACCCCGAAGAGAGAAACGTTTCTCAACCTTTCATTGGCCCGGAGAGACGTCTACCTTTAGTGAATCCGTTGGCGATTGGATAGCTGTGGCGGGACGGTGGCTTCGGATTGGGTGGCTGGGGTGGATCGATGGTTTGGGCGCGTCGCCGTGTGGCGGCGGCTGTGGTACGAGGTCTGAGGTGAAAATGTTGGGGCGCCAGGCCCCTGAAGGCAAAAAGTTGATTCGCTCCTCTAGTGGGCTTCGAATGGTCCCCGAAAGCCGAGCTGCGCAGAGCCCTTTCGGATTGGAAGAGCCGCCGTGGGTACCGGATAAGGAGGTAACGGTGGTAGGGCGGCTCAAATCTGGACCCTTATTCAGTGTTATCTCCTTTCTCCCTCTAGTCTCTGCCGTCCTCCGCCAAAGCCTTTCGGTCCCTAGTCATGTGGAGACTGTTGGGCCGTGGAACAGCAGGCCTTCGCGGAACTTCGATGGTGCTCTCCGCCTCATCTCCCCCACCCCACCCCTTTTTTTTTTTTTTTACCTTCAGGTCTATTCCTCTCACGGGAGCTCCCCCCCCCCCCGTGCTGGAATAAAAGCCCCGCTGCGATGCTTAGAACTCGCCCTGAATTCAGGCGTTGGATCGATTCTTTGAACGTACTTGCCTTAAAATCACCCTCCAAAGTAGAACATCAGAACAGTTTGCTTAAGAACAGGGCTAGCACTGGATGTGCTGTTCTTCGGTTCGCCAGCAGGGGGTGTCTTGAGTAGAAAACAATGGTGGCTTAATTAGAGAGGTCCTAATGTATTATCTGTGCTTTGATTGGAAGCGACCCGAAATTGGTTGTAACACGGCTATATAAAAGCTTTAAAGAAATAAAATAGTGAAGGTCTGTTGGAAATATTGGAGATAATTGAAAGGATGGTCTTAGAAAAATAAGGTTTACTTTCAATAATGGCTGATTTAAGTATATGTTTTGTGAAAGAAACTAGATTGGGCGAGGCATTTGAAGGGAGAAGTATTCTGCTCATTTATGGATTTCACATTCATGGAAACATTAAGAAAACTGATCACATAGCTAAAGAGACCTGGGAAACAAATAATGGCTTGGGAAGAAAAAACCGGAGGTGATGGTAGCCGCTGCAGGATCTTAAGAGGCAGAAATGACAGGCACTGTTTCAGACTTACTACTACTGAAACAAAAAAGAAAGATGTAAATGTGCTCAGTAGAGCAGTGGTTCTACCAGACACCAAAATTGACAACAGACACATACATCATTATATGTTTAAATCATTCTTTGCAAATGCTAGGCAACATAACAATAAAAAATAAACAAGTCCTTAACTAAATGTGTTCTACTTATTTTATCAAATACTGGAAAATCATGAATTATCAAAAGTTTCAACAACATTGCAAACAATACCAGTTCCAGAATATTTGTTAAATAATGTCAGAAATAGATATTTGTCTAGAAAGTAGGTTGAAGCCTGTTGGAGCTTAGCATGTTGTCCAAGAACAATAGGATAAAGTATGTTTCACAGCAGCCCAACATATTTTATGTTCCATGAATCATGAAAAATATTGGCAGTATATACTGTCCTTATGTGCATGAAGAAAACTTTGTGATTGAGACTCTTGCAAAATACAAGTCTTCAGAACAACATGTGAAAGATCAGGTTTCTGTTTCTTCAGAGCTACCTCCCCTTTCCCCATATAACACATTATGTTATTTTTAGGCCCAATATAAATTGGTGTTTTTTATCCTTTTAAGTAAAATGGAAAATATGTACTATAAAGGTGAAGAAAATCAAGTGGACAGGAATCGGTTGTTAAAAGTTCATTAGAAGAAATGGTAACATTGGAGATTGATTTCAAGCAGTTTTAAATCTAGGGTTTAGATGTGATTTCAGAAAGTAGTCCTTAGCTCAGTCATGCTAATTGGGCTTGAATCTGAACTACAGATGATCTTGTATTTTTATTTTTATTTTAGAAAAATATGGTGCAGAAAGAGGCTTAGCCACATAAACCAATGATGCTCTTTAGAATTGTGTCACAAAATATGCCATGAATTTATTTAGTCTTTGACTGAAACAAACTTTAATATCTTTGTATTATTATTTTATAGTGTCCTAGATGTATGCAGTGCGATACAAAGTTTGACTTCATAACCAGAAAGGTAAAGAGTTTGGATGCAAGTTTATTATAGAACCGTGATGGTGAACCCATGGCATGCATGCCAGAAATGCCAGAGCCATTTCTGCTGGCACGTGAACCGTTGCCCAGAACAGATCCACTGCGCATGCATGCATGTCTCCTGCCAGCCAGCTGATTTTTGAGTATCTGCACATGGGTGGGGGCAGGGCACATGAGGGGGTGTCATGCGCATATGTGCAGAGGCATGCAGTGTGCACGGGGTCGTTGCGCATGCATTGCATCATGGGGGCAGGCATTCCTCTGAAAGCAATAAAATGTCCTTGCCATAGTCAGTCACTATTGAGTAGAAGTTCTGCATACCATCAAATGTGTTATAGGGATCATTTATGTTGAAAAAAATTAGTGTAGCTTGTACTGAACATAATAGTGAAACCAAATTTTCTTTGTTTTTTCAATCTTTTTGGAACTGCATTGTGAACACTTTAAAAATTTTCGGTAGATGCAGTTATTTATTTTTCTTCTATAGCTGCATATCTCAACTAGCAACTTTGGCCAGCTTAATGATTCTAAAAATATAAAAACAATTAAAACATTTAAACATATTTAAAGCAATAGAAACATCCAAAATAAATATATACAGCACCCAAGATAATTAGACAGTTCACAGGAAATCAAAAAAATGGAGCCCTTAACATATTCAGAGTTTCAGGCTGAGGTTCAGCTGGATGGCATCTTCAAAATATGTAACATTTGTTTTTAAATATAACCAAAGCCAGAATTACAAATCTCGTTATACATGATTATTGTACGCTACATATGCAATAATAAGTACTTTCACAAATCTTTCTCTTTTTTACATTGTTATCCTTGAGGCAATTATGGCTCCTTCTCTAATTAATTTTTTTTTAGTCAGGCCATGCAGTCAATACTCATTACAGTTGAAAACTACATATTGTGCACATGCTTTTTGATGCTACAGATTTGCTGTGTTTACATTAATTTATGTATTTAATTTTGATTTCTTGAATAAAACAGCTGACTAGGTTATACTTATGTTTAATATACTGTATATATAATACATATATAATATGATTATATAAATTATGTATTTAATTATATGCTTCACAATTTCTCAAATAATGTATTATTTCTTGTGTAGTAACTTCATTGAGTTTTTGATAGGCAATTATGATAGCATTTTTTTTTTCAGAACTGTAGATATAAGGATGCAGTACTGCATAGGGCTGCCAGAATAAAAATCTGGATGACCATTATATGGCACAATAGCTCTACTATTATCTAGCATTCATTCAGATTATTGCAATCCTGATCTGGTGGTCCAAATATTTCTCAAATATTTAACAAACATAATTTGGATATATTTCAGATAGTGAAGGAAATATTTGGCTTGATCAAATGTCATTTTCACATGGTATGTGAAGCTGTGGATAGCTTAACCATGGACTATTGAAAAAATCCACAGTTGTCTAATTCATAGGGTATATTAAACTTTATATTAGTAGAATTTTTACAATTCTTCAAGGATAATACATAATTTGTTTGCAGCTTTGTATGTTATATGAATACTTCCTGAATTTATTTATTTTCCTTCCTTCCTTCCTTCCTTCCTTCCTTCCTTCCTTCCTCCCCCTCCCCCTCCCCCTCCCCCTCCCCCTCCCCCTCCCCCTCAGTTTTGTGATATGGAGATTACAAAATGTATTAAGTGCTGTTTGTATTCTTTAAATATGTAATTCAGATACTTAAGCATTAATTCTGGTTTGCTGATAGTTATTTATACTTATTATATTTCTACAGCACCGATGTCACCTAAATTACTCTGGACATTTGGTACTTGAAGCTTGCTGAATATGCTTGATTTTTTAGAACATGGAAGTGAAAACGCTGCTTATTGTACTCTGCACTTTCATGGACCGATTGCTAGACTTCTGTGGAAACTAAAGTAGTACAATGTGATCTGCAAAGCCAGCTTTCTCTGGGACATGGGAGTTCAGACTTAATTCAGACATTTTTCTCAATTTGTTTTTGTTTTTGCAAATATTTTGGTTTTTTTAAATCTGACATATCAGAATTTTATCCTCTTTATATTCCTTGTATATCTGCTGCAATATTTATTTCTCTTCTACCTGATAGAATTTGCCATAGAACAGAATCAAATATTTTAAACATAATGATCCAATTTTGGTTAATCTCTCTCTCTTTCTCCTCTATTCCAGCATCACTGCAGGAGATGTGGAAAGTGCTTTTGTGATAAATGCTGCAGCAAGAAAGTGCCTCTGCCTCGTATGTACTTTGTTGATCCTGTACGCCAGTGTGCTGAATGTGCTCTCATTTCTCAGAAAGAAATGGAGTTCTATGACAGGCAACTCAAAGTGCTTATGAATGGTGAGTATTGAATATAGATTCTTATTTGACTAGCTAAGAGACAATATATAAGGATTTGTTTGGGGTGATACACTTAATAATAGTAATAAATACACAACATAAAACAGGATTGTGAAATTTAATCAAAAAATTACGCTTGGCCATTAGGTGGTATATCGAGGGCTGTAATGGATAGTAGAAGGCAGAAACTGTATCTGATTTTGTTAATTTTGAGTAAAATCAGCGCAAGTTTAGTCATTATATATTAATTTTCCCTTTAGTTATTACACTTCAGTAACAATATTTGGAGGTCTTAGGGGAATGTACTGAATGTTTTGGGACTGCAAAAGTGCTTCAGCTTGGGTTTTTCTGGTATAAGTACATCTTTGGATTCCAGAATAAAAAATGGTAAACCTCTGTCTCATTATAATAGGAATAATCTGGATATGCCCAATTTTTCTTTTTCCAGTTAATAACAAAAATTCTAGAAAACCTTAATTCTTTATAGTAAGATTGAAAATTGCACTTTTAAATTTGTTTTAATTATATTGTATTTTTAAAAATGTATCTTTAATTCTTTTTCTTCCTGGAATTTTGAGGTGCTACATTCTTTGTAACTCCAGGGACATCAGAAAAAACAGAAATGATGGTTTGTCGACTTTCCAGCAACCAGAGGTAAGAAATGTGTTGTGTTTGCTAGTAGGAATTGAATCAGTTGAAATCTTTTTCTGAAAAATATTATATTTGCTACATATTTTGTTTCAACATTTTGAAGAATTACCTATCCAGCATCCCAGCTGTTATTTCCGAAGTATTATCCGAACAATATTGCTATGACTTGCTCTTAGCAGAAAATCGATACTTTTTCAGTTTCCATTTTTGAAGGTTTTGGCTATGGTTGTATGTAATATTTTTTGTTTTTCTTATAATTAATAAGTAGTCTAGTGTACCTTATTAATGTTTTGGTATTGATGATTGTATAAGTATGATCTTATTGGAGGAATACATTTTAATATTTCAGAAAGATAGCTAATGACCAATATTTTTCAACTCATATCAACAAGAGATTAATCTTCTTTAGTGAGTTAGGAAAATTGCTACCTTTCGTTCATTATTTTATAAATGTTTAAGGAGGTAATTGTTTTGACACCTGGTAATTTGTTTATATTGTAAGTATAGAAGTGTTGACAGAATCTAGGAGGAAGTTTCCTTGGGAAGGCTTTTCCCATATTAGAAACACTTTCAAACGTTTCATTTGAGAGTGAATAGTCTTTGGAAACTGTTACTGTTTTTTTTTTAAACAATAAAAACACTTTAAACTATTGTGAAGTGATACAACAAAGCATAGGTACTACGAATAATGAGTAAATAAACTTTTAACAAATGTAATGTCTTGTAATTATACAGTATAAATGATTGTTTTATTTTCTAGTATGGATCTTAGTGATGTAATGGTAAGAATTGTAAGAATCACTAATATACATGAAATGAACACCTTTCTTTGTAGGTATCTATTTTTGGATGGAGAAAGCCATTATGAAATAGAAATTTCACATATCTCCACGGTCCAAATTCTTACTGAAGGATTTACTCCTGGAGGTAATTTGTTATTAAGCATAAATAATAACTAGAAACCTGTAGCTAAAATCACTGGATTTTACCCTTCATAGTTAAGCCTTCCAGATTGTAGTGTTTCTGTGACTGAAACCATAATTTACAGAATTCCTCTATCTGTATTCCAGGCCAGACAATACAATACACTGCATATCTCTTCCCTGCCTGATTCCTTCTTATTGGCTGTACATATTTCCTTTTACTTCCTTATTGTTTCTCTTTAATTTCTTTGCCATTTTTAAATTTTGCCTTTCAAATGTCTACCTATTTTATCCAGCTTTCTTTATCTAGTGTATTTTTTGTCAAATCTTCCTAAGAATTAATAATTAACTTTTTGGGATATTTTATTAGATTGCTTCTTAATGGCAAGCATATTTGTCTCTGAGTTTTGTCTCCTTTTCTTCTGGGATACATATCTTATCTGAAATACAGGGTAAAAATCAGGATGGTGTAGTAATTAAGCTGCCGCACCAGGCTTACACAGTACTTCTTCAAATATGTCTCAGCATCAGTGGTGGTATTCAAAAACTTTTACTACTGGTTCTGTGGGCGTGGCTTGGTGGGCATGGCCATGTGACTGGGTGGGCATGGCTTTTTTTTTTTTGCAGTCCCCACCCATTTTTGGGGGCTTCTTAGCCACAGAGGAGCCTCGGGGGGGGGGTGTTTTTGCTCCCCTAAGGCTTCTTGGGCTCAGGAAGGAAAGGAACAGAGCATGGGAGGGGCATGTAGCATTCCTCTAAGCTCCATTTGGGGGGCTTCCTAGCCTCAGAGAAGCCTTGGGGGGCATTTTTGCTCCCCCAAGGCTCCTCTGGGGCTCTGGAAGGCAAAAAATGGAGGGGGGGGTGAGCTCCTTGCTCCATTTTTTGCCTTCCTGGGCCTCAGCAAGGGGAATCCCAGTACAGCTGATCTTATCTACAGATGATTATCGGGAGGGGGAAAAAAAATACCATAGGCGAATGGCAGGCAGGCAGGCAGGGTGGGAAGGCGACCGGGTGGGGGTGCATGGCCAGCCAGAACTTAACTACCGGTTTGGTGACCCACGCCAAATTCTTGCTACTGGTTTGGCCGATCTGTTGCGAACCAGCTGAATACCACCACTGTTCAGCATAAGTTATTTGGGTATCCTGGAACCGGTCACTCTTTGTTAGCCCAACCTGATATACCAGATGATGGTTGTGGAGGAAAAAAATGGGGAAAAAAAGATTTGTGAACCTCTGTAGAAAACGTATGTACAAATCAAATAAATTAGTAAAAAATGGGAACTGACTGCCTTTCTTCAGGAAACTTTTTAGTATTATGAAGGAGGGATGGTGGTTATTTAGATGGCAATAGTTCAGAAACATCCAGTCTGAGAATTTTATGATATCGTGAACTTACAATTGTTAACACAATAGTGACCAATTACAGGGCCACACAGTACACATAGTCTGTAGGACATTTTTTCTTAATGTGATTGCTTAGACACTTCTTTTAATTCAATTTAAAATGTTTGTAGCTTTTGCACTTTCAGATTAATATAATGCCTACATATGTTAATGAACAAGTTTTTCTGTGTAATTAAGTATAATTATTATATGCATAGATCACATTTGAGCACCATGAGAAGTAATGTGAATAAATATATTAACTGTCAGATACTTCTTGATTGCTATCATAGTGGAGCTTGCAAATATTTATTTCTTAACCACCCATCTCTCTCAGAGAGTGGCTCTGGGCGGCATACAATATAATGAATAAAATTAAAAAAAACAGAATTAAGATTAAAAACTTTTAAAATTATTAAAAAATTATAAAAATTCAGAAAAATTCCAAGATGGGGAGCAGTTGTTAATACAGGTGGGGGAAGTTCTCAAGGGGCCAGCCGTCTGCATAAATGTGTGGACCTCTGTGTCCCCCATGTAAGACTGGATAGCTAAATTTTGATCCCTTTCAGGAAGGCCAAGAGATAGGAGGTTTTACTCACCTCTGAAGGCAAGGTATTCCACAGTATAGGGCAGCAATAGAGAAGGCTCTCCTACTATACCCTGCCAGTCAAAATTCTTTGACTGACAGATTCTATAGTATACTTTCCATAAATGAGTGCGATGGGCTGATATAATGGGATGTTGCCATATAGATTTTTATAGTTGATAATCAACACCAAGAATAACTTTTGTGGAGCAAAAGTGGTATATGTGTCCTTTTTTGGACACCCAGTATGGCTCGCTCAGCCGCATTCTGCACTGTTGAAGCTTCCAGATTCTTTTCAAAGGTAGCCCCACACAGAATGGGTTACAATAGTCCAATTGGGAGATGACCAAAGCATGTGTGACTGAATGGAGGGCCTCCCTCCCCAGGAAGAGGCATAACTGGTGCACAATGCAGCAGGAGCGGTGAGTCCAATAGGTCCCCCAAGTTACATACCTGGACTCTCTGAGATAGTGCAACCTCATGCAAGACCAAAGATGATAAACTCCTGGATACAGAGGGGCCCACATACAGCCATCCCTTCTTATCAGGGTTCAGTTGAAGTCTGTTGTTCCTCATCCAAACCCCCACAGCCTCCAGGCAACACAAAAAAAACATCCACTAAGTCCACTTTACCTGAGCATCATCATCATATTGGTAATATCTGTCTAAAAGAACCTCAAGCCGAAAAACAAAATGAGTACCTTACCTTTATGAAGTATATCTTTTCATAAAAGCATTTTAGAATTTTGTTGTATTTCTTAGATTTTGTTGCTGATTCTACTTCAGAAATCTTTGTTTGAAACAAAATGCAATTTTTATTTACCTGAAGTGAGCTTGCTTATAATAGGTATGAGACTTTGAAGTTCCAATTTACTACTGTTTGTTTATACTTTTATGGAAATAAACATTTATTTTAGGTAATAGTTTCTGCCACAGATGTAAGCATGTAATTAGGACTTGTTTCTCACTTCATTAAGCTAGCAAAAAAGGTTGATAGTGGCTGTATTTGCAATATGTCACAAACTTACAAGAATTCCACAAGAAACTCAGTCATTGTTTCATTCCAAACCTTATTTTTAATGTCTAATTATATTTTTTCAAAAAAAAAAATCACGATATTTGCAATATAAAAAAAGAAAAATACTGGCTTGATAATAGAAATAAATATTAATTCAAAATAAACTCAAATAAAACAAGAAACATGATTGGGAGTGTTGTGCAAATCAGATACTCTGAATTATTTTTGGAATGTCTAGAAATTATTTTTAGCTGGTATTAACAACAGGATAACTTCCTAAAGATGTGACTGGTAATTAAACAAATCAGTGTATAAAACCTGTTGTTTTCAACTACTTAGAATCCTTGAGAGTCTGGTAATATAATAATTGTTTGTGGAATATAATTTAACAATATTTCTATTTTGTACATTTTAAAGTAATATGGAACTGAATTATGAACAAATATTAAGCCAACCCTTTATTAAAGCACATCGTTTTAAGAAAATTTTGGATTGCTCATTTTTTTATTTTTCTTTAACATTGTGTTAGCCACAAAAGTAACTGTTATATAAGAATTATTTCATTAATGACAGTTCTGAAAAATACAAGATTTTGCTGACTTTTTAAACCATTAAAGCTAGATCACATTAAAAAAAATGTGATTGTGAGAATTCAGGAAAAAAAGTATAAAATTTGAGACCAATGTTTCAAGTATTCTGTCACTGGATTAGGTTGCATTCATATCCATTTCTTGTCTGTAGCTTTCTGTATATTTTCCCAAATGATTGGTCCTATTGTTCAATTTTTATGGCTATAAATTGAATCTTCATTTTAAACTTCTGTATTTCTTTTTATTAACATTTCTCTTCATTGCTTGCCTGCTTCCTTGATGTAGAAAACGACATTCATACTTATACCTGCCTCTTGGAAAGTGAACACATTATGGAAGGTCAGCACTGGAACTCATTACTCCTAAGCATGCTTTTTGTATTATTTCTTCAGTATGTGAGGCCTAGCGCAGATACAGTTTTTTTGTGGGAATGTTTCCTTAATGGCTGAACTTGAGATCCATTCACGACAAACCATCTCAATGGCCAATAGCATTCCCCAGGCTACATGTAGCCACTGTTCCTTTTGTTCCTCTTTGTCTGACAGCTAGGCTTGGACTACAAAACATTAAACATTTAAACATTAAAAGAAGTTGTGTTAGACTGAAATATTAACAGTAAAATATAATATCTTGGTATGTCTTTATTGGAATAGGTCAGAGGTGCTTTGCTTTTCTCCAAAATTATGTGTGTATTTACTTATCTGGGTCCAGTTTCATGAATGAAACTGCCAGAGGTTTTTTGTAAGTAGGGTTGAGTGGTTTGTGTTTAAGTGAGAAAAAGATATGTGATCATTTCATAATTCCAGATGAGATGGGGAAAGGCTTATAAAAAGGAAAAGTCTTTCACTGGATAAATACTATAAATCCAACAGGAGATGGTTTCAATTTTGCCCCCTCCCCTAGCAGAGATGTGAAATTATTTTGGCCGAGGACCTGACTTGAGGTTGGAAGTTATATTTGATATACATTTAAAGTAAGTTTAAAATGATACAATGTGGGAAAGATGTAAGTAATACATTGCTTAGCACAGCCGCAAACAGCTGTAAACCCTATCTTTCTATAGAATTGCACATGACAAATCTGAGGAAATTTAGGTTATGACCTAACTCTGGAAGTGGCAGAACTCACTATTGTTTCTGATTGCTTCGTTATCTTTCCTGATTCATATGTCACATTGAGAAACATTTAATACCACTCTGTTTGCAACTCTATAGTCATCTATGGTCACTTCCTTTGCATGCATCACTCCGAGAATGGATTTGGGTAGGTGATAGCTTTGAACAGATGAATTAAAAAGACAGTTTTTAGGCAGTGGCCACAATTAATTACCCAAGGCAAAGGATTCGTTCTGCCTCACCAAAAGACTAGTCTGATTACATCAGTTTGAACACTGTGTATAAAGTGGTGTAGGAGTTGATTTGTATATTTAGCCTTTTTAGTATCTACATTAAATTTAAAATGTAACATAGCTTCATACTGTTTGAATAATTGGAGTGTGCTTTAACTATTCAGATTCTGTTTCAAAGGATGACTCATATTTCTTGAGGGAAAAAATATAGTTATCTGTAATTTTTAAAACAGCCATGCCTTTCCCATGACTGCTTTCTGCAGTTTCCAAGTGATCTTGGGAAAATATGTATCTGCTTTGAAGAGCTTCAGAAAAAATACTCTGTTTATGTCTTGCACATGCTGAAATACTATTTTGGAATGAAATCCAAAATATTGCATATATTTCTAGCCTTGTTGCTAGATCAGTGTTCAGAGATAGCCATTTAAAAAAATATTTTTGTCTACTTAGGATTATTTTAACATGTTGACTTTTTTAATCAAACGAAAGTGAAAATTCTGTATTAGTTTTACCTATTGTTGAATCTCTCTATGCTGTTTAAACTATTAAATCAGAGCTTAGGTATCCCAGAAAGCTAACTTAACTATGGCTCACATTCAAAATTTAATTATATTACTGTTCAGTCAAATGCATTTATCATTGTATATAAAAGAATAAATTGAATAGACTTACTTTAATATTCTCACATTAACACAAATTAAGAGCTCTGCATGTTACGTATTTCTCAAATATATTCTGAGACATTATAACCCCAAAATTATTTTTAATACTGTTTCCATTAGTTAAGTCAGCTTCATAAAATGCTAATCAAGAAATGATAAATGTGTCTACAGAAAAATAAGGCAGAAAAAAATTCCAGTCTTACATCTCATGAAAAACTAGCAACATCAGTTCTTTCACACTACCCTTTTATTTTCATGGGTAGTCTATTTCATTTAACAACTGTAATGAAGCTTGCCCATTATGGTCCGAAGTTGTGACAGTTGTAAAACAGGTTAAGCAAATCAGTGGTTCCCTATGAGCACTGTTTTGCTAAAAATTGAAGTTAATACTAATTTTTGGCAAAACCATCATATAAGAGTGTTGCCCGATTGTGGGATGCTGCAAACAGCCATAAATGTGTCTCAGTTACCAAGCACCTGAAGTTACCATCATATGACCACAGGGAAAGCGACCATCGTAACTTTGAATCTGGGTCATAAGTAGCTTCCCAGTAGGTCCATTGTAGCTTCAAACAATTGCTAAGTGACCAGTTGTAAGTCAATTTGTATTCTTTCCAACACAATAGAATCTCGGGGATAAATTATGTAGATAGACTTGAGAACAGGATAACAGAATGAGACTAAATTTGATATCTATAGGAAGAATTGCAAAAAGAAAGATTGAATTCAACAGTATCAGGCAGGGGTTTCAGAGAAAAAAAATGCTTCCTTAAGAGAGGCAGTTGGGCAGATTGTTGAAATGGCATTTTCAATCATGTGATCTGAAATACAACTGTTTTAAAGTGTTGGAAAGAATTCAAGAAGCCATCCTCTGTGTGTGCTTTGTTATTCTCAAATCAGCAGTTTCTGCATTTGTACAGCAGTACAAATACAAGGATTTAGAACTGTGTATATTTGAATTTTTTTCTATTAAAAAGGAATAATTAGGGACTTTGCCTTTGTGATAGGATACTTTGATAGAATTCTTTGATACTTCTAATGTCATAAACAGTTGTAGATTTTTTTAAAAAAAAATCTAATTGTAGATTATAGTGGTTTTAGTTGGTGTTTTGAAGTCAACTCTTAACCATCAATCTCACAGGAAAAAAATTATTCAAAATACATGTCAACTTGTAATGAAGGAGATGGGTACAGGTATTATTTGTTGTTACAGTATTGAATTTGGGATGTAATCATAAATCATTAATATTGTAAATAAATCTGTATTTCGCAGAATCCTCATACTTAAAGATGTTTAGAATAACTTCTGTATTGTTTAATGGATTGAATTATTTTATGCTGCTCCATGTTTTTTCCATTGTTGCAAGCTATTTAAGGTTTGTCTATTTGAGCATATATCGTCCAAATAATGTATAATGTACATTCTCCATATGTACTCTTAAATATGAGGCCTTATATTCATTATAACACTAGTTCTTGTAACCTCAAAAGCTAACCAGTCTGAATACTTGCTCAGCCATAGTTGTTTTGCATGTGGCTTTCTCTATATCATTATTTCCTGGTGTGACTATATAACCGAGAGTTTAATACATTACTCAATATTCTTTTCAGGATTTATCAGTGATTGGGGTTAGAGATGATGGGTTAACCAGCCACCATTGTAAGGATAACGCTGTATTTGCTTTGCAATGTAAAATCTGTGGATTACATCTAATGCCATTGAATAAACTTCCACTTGCACAATGGGACTTCCTCTTGTTCTCCCTTTTCTAGGTCTGGTTCAGAAATTTACTCAAAGTTTGGATTGCATTTTGGGATGCCTAATTTTTCTGGTGATAGCAATAGCACTTATATACCACTTTACAGTGCTTTACAGTCTCTCTAAGTGGTTTACAGAGTCAGCCTCTTGCCCCCAACAATCTGGGCCCTCATTTTACCCACCTCGGAAGGATGGAAGGCTGAGTCAACCTTGAGCCTCGTGAGATTTGAACTGCCAAATTGCAGGCAGCCTGCCAGCATGCAGAAGTAACCTGCAGTGCTGCATTCTAACCACTGCAGCTCATATAATCCATTCTGTCAAGAAAAGCAGCCATAGTTTGGTACAGTCCTTTATATTTATAATGAAGTATTTTTTTACCTTATTTTTTCCCCTTAGGAGGCAATACTCGTGCTACAGGTATGCTGCTTCAATACAAAGTACCAGGATCAGATGAATTCAAACAGATTAAATTTACTGCCGGTGAAGATTTCAGTTCCAATAAAAAGCTATCAGCTACCTGGCTGGCAGCAATGCATAAGGTAACTAAAGCAATTGTTAATTAAATTATGTCTTAAAGTCATAGAGGAGTACTTTTAGATAAACCTAAAGCTCTGTTCAGTTATCAACTTCCAAGATGCCAATAGGAAATTGGCAAGAAACACGGTGTTAGCAAGTCTCTTCTACCAGGAGAATCCACTGAAGTTCAGAGTCAAAATTGGCAAGATGGCAGGTATGCCATTGTAATCAAAACCACGTCTGTTTTAAAGAGAGTGGTATTTAGCTACCACAGGCTATTAGTCATATACTAAGCTGAGGTAGTCTTTGATTTATGATGGCAATAGAAACCAGAATTTCCATTAAGTGATGCAGTCAAAACATAAGACTGCATCATTTAGGAGGCAATGTTTGCTATCCTGTTGCCATTGTTAACCTAATCCCATAGTAATTAGGCATTTCTAGCTGCTGTAAAATGTTGCAATACCCCTCTCCCACAGTTATGTGACCATATTTGGGGAATTTGGCAACTTTGTGGCTAGCTGCAGTGACTTGCGATCATCTGACCATGATTTGCAAACTTTTTTGCCCATCAACCGCTGCTGTTTAGCTTAACGACTTGCAAAAAATGTAAAAAGATGGGTCTAGTCCCAACCTGCAATTGCTGTGACTAAGACTGAAATATATGGTTCCAATTATGTTAGCAAATTGAGGACTACCAGCATAAGTGTTTGTGTACAGATTTTCATATAATCATATTTATCTTTTGAAATTCTAGAAAATTTTCCATGTACCATTTGATGAGTCAGAATCCTAACATTTAGCACATCTTGCTTTGCATTTTTCTTCTATTATAACAATTTGAATGCATTCAGAAATAATTCAGCCCCACTGCTGAATTGCATGTGCAATATAGCTTCTGACAATGACAATTCACTTCTTCATTTTTTATTCTTTTTTGTCATCCTTACAGGCAGCAAAACTACTTTATGAATCTCGGGAACAATAGGTAGCTTTTTGGAATTGAGGGGAAAAGTTCAACTCTAAAAATAAGCTTACTACTTGCTATTTACACATGGTATAGGGATTCTCCCTTCCTCCTTTCCTACGTTAAATGTGGTTCATCATGTGAGCACTGGCCAATTATAATGTGAGTATTTGGACCTATGAGTATTCACTTATTTCGTGTGCAATATGTATACAGTTTATTAATGCTTTAAATAGAGCTCTGCATCTATGACTTTATTTTGTTAAATCTTATCTGCACTTAATATGTAAAATGAAGTGTGACCTGCACTATTGCTAAATATATAGCACAACTTTTATAATACAAATTATGTAATTCACTTAAAACCAATCCTCATTGTTCCTGGAAAAAGTTCTTCAGAAATGTAGATCTCAGGTTTCCCCCCTATATATCCAAATGACCTATCAAATCCGTCTTAGGTATTATTTTATATAGAATCACCTTTTCTTTTGGTGAGGGGTTTGTATCATGAGATTAAAGCTTTTTTTGTTGTAAAATTAAGATTTACAAAATACTACAAATAGTGCTGTATAAATTGGCCTTTTTGAATGAAACTGTCAGCAAAATTGTTTTTGAGATTTTATAGACATTTTGTGATAATTTGGGATTTGGCTAATAAAATCTTATCAAATACTATGTAATCTTGTCTGATGTAGCACTATTGGGAATTCATTTAACTAATATGTAGATCGGTGTTGTCAGTTTGAACTTGGTATGAAATCAAGTACAAATTAAGCAGGAAAAAAGTAAAAAATAAATACAAATACAGAAAGTTTCTAAAGAATTCCATCTGAAGACTTGATTTAACGCATCACTTTTAAGGGCATGCAGAAAATATATAACAGTATAACGCATGTAAGATGTGTATATGAAAACTTCATAAATGACTTTCAGAAAAAGCATACATGTTAAACAACCACCTGAAACGTCAACAATTCTTAGTAGTAGTTTATTGTGCACACTGGGTTAGCAGTGTATTGCAGGCTTTTTAACTTTTAATTTCATTTAGCAAATATTCTTTTACAATACTCTTTCACTTCTCATCACACAATATATACAATTGATGCTAAACAATAATAAAAGCAAGTCACAGCACTGCATGAATGGTTGTAAATTATGCACAATGTGTAATGAATACAGTCTAAATAAAAGTCTAGAGTTTACTGGCAAACAAATAAGCATGGTTACAACATAATGGGAAGTTCAAAATAGACTTCTGTATATAAAACCATGTACAATTAGTATTCCAGTGAAGTGCTTTTTTGCTTGAAAGTAGATACTGGGTTTATTGCATATCTCACCCTGGCAAGCAGGGTCACTAGAATCACAGATACTATTTCAGTCCAAAAAGTAAATTATCTCTCCTTTCTCAGCCCCAATCTATTGAACCAACTTTTATCTTTTTATCCAACCTTTTAATCACTTTCCTACTTTCACAAATAAAATTTAAAGTCCTTAAATTGAATCTTCTAGCTTTTATAGCCTACCTCTTACCATTTCCAACTATTGCACTTTTCTTTCATAAGACATACAAGTTCCTTAAGCCAGGATTGTCTAGGAAATAGAAATCAGGATGTGTTTGAGGAATGATAACAGAATATTGGGAAGATGAATTTGTATTGTAAGCAGAATATCAAGTGAAGGAACAAGTGCAGTTTTTAGAAGTGTGCAAAATCCATTCAGCATAAATGCTTCTCTGTCCTGTTCAGAAACACCTTTTATACATCATATTATTCATTACTCCAGGCTGTCAACTCTTACAAGCTCTTTAAGGATTTACACATTAAACTTAACATTCAATTGAATATTTTAATTGTAAAGTTCTTGACATAACAGGGTAGCTACAGTTAACTATGACAGAGTAGACAGCGTATCTGCATTTTACAGAGGTTTTAACATCTAGCACTTTTAATTCAATTGGCAAAAAATACTGTAGACTGAGTACCTCTCTCAATGATTGGCAGATTAATACGGAGCAGACCTCACTTACAAACTGCAGATCGAAAATCTCAAATGCTGTCTATCATATTAAACAAGAGCACCATTTAAAACAAGAATAGCTTTTATTTGTGGTGAAATGTAATTGCAAATGTCTCCAGTGTATACTTTCCATCTTCCAATTCCCAGAAAAAAATATTGACAAATCAAGTGATTCAGGCAAGTGTTCGCTGTCTTGGTTTTATCCTTGGGTATAACTGCAATAACATGAAATTGGAAGTAAATTTAAAGTGCAAAAGAATGATCAGCATGTAAGGACAAAGTTGTAACATTTCTAGAAATTTTGAAGCATTGTAAAAAAAATGGATGTGAGGAGATGAAAAATACTTCTTGGCTTTTTTACAGAAATAAAGTAACTTGCTACTATATAAAGTGTATTATATACTGGTTTGCTTAAGGTAATGCAAAGAGTGATAGCTAGGACAATCGTAAATTTATCAATTGAAATTTTAATTTAGAATGTTTCCAATGCCACTATGTTACTAATATCTAAGGAATGCTGTTCTTGTCAGGATTGCCTGATATCAAAGCACCAATTTTCATAAAAGGTATAGAATACCTATTTTCCTATGTGAAACTTCTATTCATAGTCATTTTCTGAATTTAAAGTTCAATCAGTATTAGCAGTTTTTACTTCTAATCATTTTCCCAAATTCCTGAAAATAATCAGTCATCTACTTGCAACTTAGATATTCAAATGATCATCAGCGAATTCACACAGACTCTGTACCTGTGCAGAGCTCCGATCAAAACCTCTGAGAGCTTTAATGAATTTTGGCATGAGTCTTGCTCCCATATACACATGCAAATATATGCATAATTCTTGCTAACTGCTTTTTCTAGGATCACCACAGAAATTTCTGGAGCAAACCATGGGCCTTATTTTTCTCCTGTTTTTGTCCTGCCATAGTATGACAGCTGACCTCTTTTTCAAAGCCTTTTGTCAGGGACAAAAAAATCCCTGCCTTTTGAATGGCTTATAAACAAAAATACTATCTGCAGCTAAAACCTGCAAAGCAGCCTGGGAACCATTAATCACCAATTTTGATATAGTTGTATCTAGAACTAACAGAAGGAATGAGTTTTGAAGAAAATGGTTTAGTAGAATCTATGGTCTTCAACACATATTTCCAATGTGTCACTCTTGGGTGAGAGGACTTGTTGTATCAGATGTGATAAAAAAAAGATTGACAATGTTTACAGAAGTCTAGTACAGGCAGTTCTTCATTTGTAACAGGTTTCATAGTGACCTCTCCAGGATATTTATAATTTGAATCTGATGAATGGGGGGGGTGGGGGGTGTCACATGGCTGCATTTTGGGCACTAGGCAAATGGCCCCATATATTGCCATTTGCAACATATTTCTGAGTTTTGGCAAAATCCATAATAAAATGCAGTCACATGACCATGAGGCACTGCAAATGGCCATAAATGGGGACACTTGCCCAGTGCCCAAAATACAGTGGTGTGATCACCTCTGTGATCAGACATCAGGGTAACATTTGTAACCTTGGGACGGTGTTGTATGTACGGGGCGGGGGTATGTCGCAACTTCGAACAGTCGCTAAATGAACTCTCATAACTCAAAAATTACCTGTATTGTGATGATTTAAAAGAAAGACTCCTGAGATTGGGGAGAACTATAGTTAAACACAGATATGGTTTCTAGGGACAGGGCACTCACCAAATGTTTCTGCACAGGATATGTATGTGTGTATGTATCACAGACACTGTGATGAAGAACTGAACGTTTCCTTCCACTGACCAGGATTGTCTAGCCCTTCATATGGATTATTCTTACACTATGGTAATTTGCACATGTAATTATTTTCTAATAGTAGACTTTATGACAACTACTTCAAGCTATTAGAAGGTAAATTAAAATACATTATAAAGCTGTAGATTAATCATTTTTTATTATTTCTATTGTGGCTGTTCCTTGTTTCAGAATAAATACCACAATTTCTAATGGCTGTGGTATGAACAATCAGATATCCAGTCTAGGAACTATATCATAACTTAGCATAAAGTATGTATCATACTTACCCCCAAGAGATTTTTAGGCACATAGCCTTCCTTGTCATTGAGCCGAGCCCACCACCAGTCTGTCTCACTGTCATCTTTGCGCCGCAAAATTGTAAGCGCATCTCCTTCATGAAATGATAACTCATCATTGTTCTGAGCTTCATAATCCCACAGTGCATAAACTATGCCTTTGTTCATGACTCCTAACTTCTCCTGTACACCTGTTAATAAATGTTTTAACAAAAATGAACTGGAAATGGTATAATTTCAATTATGAAATGAAATTAAAATTTATTGAATTATAATTTATATAATTATAAAACATAAAAATCCCTTTTCTTCTGACCAGTAGGAATAAAGATGTAAAGGTTATGAACTTTGCATAATTATAATCAATCCCTACTTCATTGCTTCATCAGTAAAAATATCAGCTGCATTATTTATTTATTCATTTATTTGACTTTAATAAACCCCCAACTTCAATGGATTATGGGTGGTGTACAAACTCCAATGGACTTTGGGCAGTGAAAAAATAAACAAAAACCATTTTTAAAAATTCTTACTTCCTTTGCCCCTCAAGAAGAGAAAGTTTAATGAAGGGGTCCTGGAACACAATTACTCTGCTGAAATATCCTAATAGTGCCGAAATGGAGAGAAGCATTCCTTCAGATATCTACACCCTATGCCAAATTTTGAACCAGCTGTAATTTCCAGGTGATCTTCAGGCACAGCCCCATGATAACTATATTGCAACAATCAATTTGTGAGGTGATCCATGCATGAGTAACTATTGGAAGGGCCTGTCAAGGAAGGTAGGTGTCATTGGAGCTTAGGTTTTCCATCTCTCAATTTAACACAAATTCAGATAAGAAAAATACTGTTCAAAAAAGTATGTCTGTGTGCAAATATTGAAAAAATATTTTTGTAATTAAGTATTATAGATCAAGATAAAAATTGGTGAGTTTAAGACTTGTGGACTTCAACTCCCAGAATCCCTGAGCTAATATGACTGGAGGAGGAATTCTGGGAGTTGAAGTCCACAAGTCTTAAAGCTGTCACGTTTGAAGACCCGTTATAGATCTTGAAATGAATTGAGAAGAGACATTATTTAAGCTATGAATCTTCAAATTCTACAGGGAAACATGAAACCTACCATATAGGAACTGGGAACACTGAATATATCCTTCTTCCATCTCCTCACATTTATCTGCTGCAGTTTCTATATCACTTATAGTTGAAGCAAAAATTGCTGCGCCAGATTCAACAAGTAACTTACAGAGGTGAACACTGTTGCAACTGGCAGCACAATGCAAAGGAGTCCTGAAACAAAGCAGATATTGGAAAATCAGTATAAGGCAAATAAAAGATATAAATAGATATGCTAAGATAAAACCAACTAGCATTTGGCCGCTGGTTTTTCTTCTCCAATTATTAGAAGGGTTATTAATATATCACATTAATACCTTACCATCCATCACTGTCTGCTGCATTAACGTTGACCCCAAAATCCAATAAAAATTTAACTATGTGGTGATGGCCAGCACAAACTGCATTGTGCAGAGGGGTAATTCCTTCATCATTTGGTTTGCTGGGATCATCCACCTAGGGAAAAAAAAGTATGGCTCCATGAAAATATTTTTATTTATTAAGCAAAGCTGATGAATTTGATCCTATTTCCCAGCTTACCTCATATATGATCCTTTGCACTAGATCAAATTCTCCCTCTAGTGAGGCATCCAACAGCAAGGCCAAGGGATTAAACTTTACCCGCAAGGTATGACCAGTTCTCTCTGAGTCTGGTTTCTTCAAGTTGGTCCTTTTCGCCTGAACAACAATGTGGATATCTTTAAACTACTTCACTGTGACAATATTCAATTTATCCAAATGAAATTTTACTTTTTTTAATGTATTTATTAAATTTATATATTGTCCATCTCACTATCCAGGTCCCATTCTTCATTAGTTATTACATTTATACACTGTTTATCTCTCTCATTATCCACAAGCTAACGAAGATTCAGTTTTCATTTCTAATCTGCTGTTAGAGGTTAGAAATGAACATGAATGAGAACAAATATATTCCAACTTGATCTTCACCTTCTCTTAAGTATGTATAAAATGCAACTGTGAGAGGGGTCTTGAAATCTTAGTGGACAACCAGCTAAATATGAGCCAGCAGTGTGCAGCAGCAGCCAAAAAAGCAAATGCAATCCTAAATTGCATTAACAGAGGGATACTATCAAAATCAAGTGAGGTACTAATACCACTCTATAAAGCCTTAGTAAGACCATACCTAGAGTACTGCATCCAATTTTGGTCACCACACTATAAAAAAGATGTTGAGACTAGAAAAAGTACAAAGAGCAACCAGGATGATTAGTGGACTGGAGACAAACATATTAAAAATGGTTCCAGGAACTGGGCTTGGCTAGTCTAGTGAAGAGAAGGACCAGGGGAGACATGATAACATTCTTCCAATATTTCAGGGGATGCCACAGAGAGGAAGGGGTCAAGCTATTTTCTAAAGCACCCGAAGGCCAGACGAGGAATAATGGATGGAAACTGAACAAGGAGAGATTTAAGCTGGAAATAAGGAGAAACTTTCTGACAGTGAGAACAATCAACCAATGGAACAGAAGTTGCCCTCGGAAGTTGGGGGAGCACCATCACTTGAGACCTTCAAGAAGAGATTAGACTCCCATCTGTCAGAAATGGAGTATGGTCTCCTGCTTCGGCGGGGGGGGGTTAGACTAGATGACTACAAGGTCCCTTCCAACTCTGATTATCTGTTATCTGCAATATGCCATATTCTCTCAATACAACTGAAAATGTACTTGAGCTATTCTAGAATCTTAATAAACTTCAAACACTGGAGAGAAAATCAGCTTTTTATTTCTCTCTCTACTGCTTATGTGTTGAATTATTGGTATGACCTACTTTTGTTGGCTTCAACTGGATTGTGGAACAAAATCCTCAGCTGAAAGCTTTAAAGCATAGCCTCTAATTTATGAGTTATTAAAGGCAGATACAACTCATCAGAAAACTGCTAGACTTCCTGTCGGGAATATTGTTAAGCTTTGGCAAGCTATCATTATTTAACTGATGAATTATGCTTTCAGCCTTTCAAGTCACATGTTAAGTCAGCACTGGAGAGGTTTGCCATAAAAATGAGATGGGCATTGACCAATTAAAAACACATTCACTAAAAATATGTTTTAAAAATATGTTATTCCTGTTTTGCTGTAGCTTACCACAGGAAGTGGAGGTGCAGGAGGAAGAACAGGTGGCACCTGCACTTCATCATCATCTGAGGAACTGCCCATGGGTGTTGGGCTAGGAGGCCGCTCTATAGGAAGAGCCATAGCGGGGTTGTTGTTGTTATCATCCTCACTTGTCTCAGGAATTTGATTTGTAGTTTCTACACTGATCAACTCCTCAGTTGCAGGAGAGGGTAGTTCATTATCATTAGCATCTGATGAAGGCTCATCAGAAAGAGGAACTGGAGGAGATACTGACACAGGACCCTCCATATTGCCATTAGTATTCATATTCCCATTATCAACGTCTGCCAAGGTACCGATGAACTCTTGTGAGTTACTTGACTCATAAAAAGGGGCACTTTCTATTCCTCCTGCCAAAGTATTAAAGCGTTGGTATAAGAGTTTTTGAATATTTGGTCCACTGGGACCTTCTGGCTCTGTGATAGAACTTCGCTTCTTCAAAGGCCTAGGAGCATTGGCAAGTTTCCTGCGAAGAGCTTCAAGATCAGCATCACTTTGGTAACGAAGGGGTGAATGAACAATGGGAGTGAGCTTTGTTGGACTGAGAGGACGAGGAATGTTTTCCACGTTACTGTTATCCCCAGAGGATGGAATGCTTTCTTGCTCTTGCTCTTTTTCACTGATATCATTTGGTGCTTGAGACTGTGATGTCCTGGCAGGCAAAGATCCTTGAAGGAAGGGAAGTGGTGAAGGAGATGTTGAGCCAGACTGTACAACAGGTTTCCCATAGACTGAAAAGAAAAGGTCATGGAGGGACAGTTAAAAGTAAACTAGAATTATATAATTTTAAATGGGAAAAAAAATCAAAATTACTTATTCTAGTGGTTGACTTGTAACATTCCCTAATACACATATATAATTTTCAAAAATTGAAGTATCCTGAAGAGAAAGAAATTATAATGCCAAACATGTCTGATTATTTCCCGTGTTTGATTTATTTTAGCCCCCTTTTCTCTCCTTGAGGCTGAACAGGTCAATTTACATTTTAATCCTATTATTTTCTAGATCTTCCTTTTTATACTCTTTTTTTAGACTAATCTAAGTATCACCAAGGCTTTTTATCTCATATATACATAGAGATTAAAATGTCTTTTCATCTCATATGTACTAAATGTTAAAATGTCTTATCTCACATATTCTGAAATGAGAACAAACCCCACTCCCTACTAGCACTAATACAGCTAGTATGGTGTAGTTCAGGGGGTTCCCAAACTTGGCAACTTTAAGACTTGTGGGCTTCAACTCCTGCAATTCTGGGAGTTGAAGTCCACAAGTCTTAAAGTTGCCAAGTTTGGAGACCTCTGGTGTAGTGGTTAAGGCACCAGGCTCAAAAGCAGGAGACTGGGTGCTAATCCCACCTCAGCCATGAAAGCTGGGCGATTTTAGACCATTTACACCAGGGGTCTCCAACCTTGGCCCCTGGAAGCCTGGCGGACTTCAACTCCCAGAATTCCACAGCCAGCTTTGCTGGCTGTGGAACTCTGGGAGTTGAAGTCCGCCAGGCTTCCAGGAGCCAAGGTTGGAGACCCCTGATTTACACTCTCTCTCAGCCCAACTCACATCACATGGCTGTTGTTGTGGACATGTTTTCCACTTTGAAATATTTGTAAAAATAATAAAGGCCGGATAGAAACAAACAAATAAATTTTAAAATGTTACCTAGTTTGGAAATGAAATGCCTACAAGAAAACAATCAAGCTCAGAGAACACCAAGGACCTCACTATACATAGACATACATACGTATCTTCCTTATCTCTTTGATATACATCTCAGAATCACTGTTCACAATTATTATACTACTAAACAAATCAAGTCTGATCATAATTCTTAAAGGGTTGCAACTTCTAAAGCATAGCCAGAAAATGTAGCATAAAATTATTCTACCTGCTTTAACTGACTTATTTAGCGTACTATACACAGCTTGTTGATAGTTCTTTGGTGGAGTTGCTTGCTGCAGATAGACTGAATATATGGAACTTGAATTCACAGTTTGTGGCCCTTTTCTAGGAGACTGGGGCCTGGAACCTTTTTCAGCTAAGAAAGGCCTAATGGCCACTGTTAAAGGGAGATCAGGCCTGTTATCACCGCCTGGAAATAATGGTGCATTAGAAGGTTGGTATGTGGGACTTGGAGGCACAGATATTCTCTGTTGTATCTGCTGTGAAGAACTTGGTTGGTGAATGCTGCTTGTGGGTGGTAAAGGAATAGGTCTTTGCCGGTTCGCTGCTGTGGAACTAGGCCTTGGCAGGCTGCCATCTTTTCGTCTTTCCAAGGAATTAGTGGAACCTGGTCCTGAAGGAATAGAGCTTGGATAGGTCCCATAGTTTTGAGGCAACTGTTTATTTACACCAGGAATAGTTGGTGGTATTTTGCCCACATCAAGACTCTAAGGAAAAAAGTTTTAAAAGGCTGGTTAGACTGCTTTATTCCACACTGAAAGCTAGATAACTGAAATATAAATCTAATGATGAGATGCATACAATTTTGCCAAGGAGCACCATAGTATAACATTTTAATAAATGAGTTGTATACAGATTCTGTACCAAATTGTAAAAGCAATGAAAATTTTAATATTATGTGAAGCAAGAGGAAGTAAAGAAGAAAGGGAGGAAGGGAAGGAATAAAAAACCCACCAGTTTATCAGTGCTTCCTAGGCCTGACGATGACAACGGTTGACTGGATATAGTTCCTTGTTTTAAACTTGCATCCATGTTTGATTCCTTCCAGTCTGTATTTGAGAGTTGTGGTGGTTTTACCACAGCAGTTTGTTTAAGTGCAGGCCATGTTCCATCATTAGCTTGAAAAAAAAGGAAAATGTTTCATTAAATATATGTTTGGGGAATAAATCAAATAGATCTAGACAAAAAAATTACATTAAAGAAATAAAAAGTGGTAACGGAGAAGCCAAAAAACAGATGTACTTTTAATTCTAAAGGTTCATTATTTTTGCATTCTTCTGTTCCATACCATGGTCAAATTACAAGAGGCTATAAACATATTCATATCAAAAGAATTACTTGTTATTTAAAATAGCTACATTCAGAAGATTTGGCTTCTTTAGCACATTAATAACTGATAGAAAAAGCAATGCTATAGATGTTGAAATTCTCTCCTATGGTCAGGGGTAAAATTGTGCATTTATAATCAGTGATTTTGCACAATGAATTGTACAATTTTGCTCACTTAAAAGAGTACAATTTAAATAAGACCCATGACATTAATTCTACAGCTAGAAATCACTTAAATCAGAATTATTTAATGGTATTAAAATGTCTAAGCATATTAAGTTAACTTAAATTTCTGTCTTAAATTTCTACCTATTTTTAGTTTGATAGGCCAAAAGCAGGTCTTTCTAATTTTTTCAATCATGATTTTGTGCTAGAAAAAAAAAGAAAAAAAGTTCTGTTCATGGAATCTAAAATGAATCTAACAAAATAGTAATTGCAAGATTTTTGAAAGAAGAATTTCCCAAAAATGTAATTAATTACATGCAGTACAATACTCATGCAGTAATAGCAAGTTATGGTATAGCCAGATATAAAAGACGTTTCTTTTTCACTTTAAGTGTTTAGGAGAGGATTTCAACAAGTATATAAGATTCTGCTGAAAATTGTTGTAGACTATCTGCTCCAAATCAACATTTAATACCCCTTAAGTTAGTATAATTTTTCTGGTTCATTATTACAAAATTATAGTCGTGAATTGGTCCTTTGTCCGTCTTAGGATTTTACATGTCATGGGATCTGGTAAATTGAGGAACTGTCTCTCTCCCATAATATCTGCCCTGTAGGATTGGTGTGTCCTGGATTCCTTCAATTAAGCAATGCAATTTATTAGAACCCCAGAAGCCCATCATCTGTTTATTAGAAGAGCCATGAAGTTCCAGCCTCTGCCTCAGACCTTTGGGGAAGGAGAAGGAGACCTCTTGCTTCATTCCCTCTGTCCATCACACTTGCCATGTTTAACTTCTATCTTTATCTTTTATCTCAGTTTTACTATAATTTATTTGATTGTTGTGAGTGCCCAAATCAGCAGCATACAAGTTTAATAACATATTAATAAGAAAAACACTGATTGTGCAAAGAAGAAACAGTAGATTCTATACTCATATGTAAGCACACATGCACAACACACACACACACACACAGAGGGATTAAAGGGCATGTTTGGGAAAAACATTTTATTCTAAAAACAAGCAACTCCCATATTCATAATTGCTGACAAATTTACTTCATGTTACTATATATAACTTCCAGGAAAAGATTCTGCTGAAAATGAAATTTAGAATGTACAATTTTGTGTCTTAATTTAACTTATTAATTTAAAGCTGGAATAAACCACACTTTTTAGTTAATAAATGATAATACAACTAGAATATAACTACAAATTCTATACCATTAAAATATGTATTTTCTTATAGTTTTGACAATCTGACTATAACTATATTTCTCTCCCATACACATGCATGATTTTCAATCTGTGTGATTAAATACATTTTGTGATTTTATACTCAATCACCCAATATGTATATATTATCAATTCTTACTGAATAATCTTATTTTAATTAAATTTCTTCTTAGAAAGATAAACCTTTCAAAAAGCTGAATAGAATGCAAAAACAGAGAATAATATTAATAAAATTAATATTAGCAATTTTACAGATTTATCTTCAAATTTAACATGCTGAAAAGTAATCAGTTGAGAATGAAATGACTTGATTTTTGATTGGAGAGTTAAAAATAATTGAAGAATATAGTTGGTTTAAATATATTATGGTTTGTAAAACATACATTTCCAAAACTGATTAGTTTTGTTTCTTGGATACCATGTAGAGCTGCATTCAGGCCTGACATAAAGGTCTGATACTGTCCATGACCACCTATAACCATCATCTAGGATAGTACAAAGAATCAGAAAATGAACTTTCTCTACCCAATCAACCCACCAAAGCTGCCACCATTACCACAACAATCACCTTAACTCCATGCTTGCTTGCCTAGTAAGAGGAAATGTTGTGGGGGTTTTTTTTTAATTATAGCTGAAGCAGCATCCATAATATTTTTAGACACATATCTTTAAACAGTGACATCAAAACTATATCTTAAAATCTGTCTTGGAAAGCTTCATGCTCAATTTAATAACAGAATATATATTAAAATGTAGGATAGAGACATGGCAAATTCGGGCTTGTGGAGTCTGTGTTAGGTTTTTTTTTTACTAAAATCCCAAGATGTATTAGCAAAACACAAGAGCAGAATACCTAACTGCAAAAAAATGACTGAATGGTAAAAGGATGAAGTGAGTCAGTTATTTCTGCACTCCATAGAACATAATATCCAATATACTCAAATACAAGGTGTATACTGGTATAGTTCCAGGTTTAATTTAATTATATGAAAAAATTCAAAATAATAGCTGTGAAAATTGTTTCCTCATTTTCATTTCAAGCAAGACATATGAACATAGTCACATAAAATAAACATAAGACAAAGCACTTCAAAATCTCTTCAGTTTGATGCCCTATTGGTGCCCAGTTACATGGCAACAGATGGCCAATCTCAAAAAATTAAACCTTGTTTATTACTAGAATGGAGGACATCATCACAGATTCCAATGGTTATAACTAGATTAAGAAGTTGAGAAAATATCCTAGAAGACAGTGAAAAAGCACTTTTGCACTGCTTCCAAAAAACTCTAATTTTACAGTACTTGAAGAAAACTTTATTTTTCTTTGCCCTTTGGTGTGGATTTCTGAAACCTTTCTGAAACCTTTCTTTCTGAAACCTCCAAAGGGAATTCATAACTGTTTCTAAAATTCTTAAGTTCAAGAATGAAAGTATAAACTTTCTTTTATTCCTGATTTAATTATTTTTTTTAAAAGCCATAAACTATTCTAGTCAGAAAGGTATTCTAGGGTTTACAAAAAGATTAGTTTAAAATGTTTCTAAAATTACATCATTTGTTTTGTTTGAACACAGCAGAGAATATAAGTAAAGGTAGGATGAACAATGTATGTCTGTGGAGATTCTCAGCCATCCAGGTCATGGTCAAATGTGCTTTTTCAAAAGGCAACGAGACTGTTTTTTTTCCTTGAGGAAGAACAAAACATTTTGTTTCTTGGATGATAAATGAAACATTTTGTTCTTCTTCCACAAAGAAAAACAGTCCAGTTGTCTTTTGAAAAAGCACTTTTTGAGACGCACAATGCATGCATTCATGTTTCTTTGGAAACAAGGTTATCCTCAGTATTTTGAAAGTGGCATCACTGTTAATGTTTACAGACTATTCTGTTTCTTCCAGATATATAAAAAGAGTGTTACAATTTGCTAATCATTAAAAAGTCTGAATCATTTTCTTTTCTTTCCACCTCTCAAAAAGTCATATGCACATTTATCTAAAATACGCAGGTGGATATGCAAAATCTCTAAACATTCTTTTCTGTTGAACATGTATCTGTATAGAAGACTTCACATACCCATATTAAAATTTGAATTTCTTAATTAGTCAATAATCTACAAATTCATAATGCAAGGAAAGATATATGTGTTGAGTGAACATTGTATACACCAGACTGAAGAGAGGGAGATAGCAGAAGACTATTCATGATAATGTTTAAATCAGAAATCTTCTGTAGATTTGGAGTTTGTACACCATACCTATAGTTTATAACTATAGGAAATAATTAGATGTGGTCACAAATAAAAATAACAGAAAGAATAGATTATGGATAAAATTAAAAAATGAATGATAAATGATATGTAAAAACAAAAAACCCCACCCCACCCCAGAAATTACAGGAAGAAAAATGTGATATTTAATATATTCTCTTCTATATAATTAGTATATAATCTTTTCACAAATTGTTTTTGATTTAATTTACTATAACAAAAAGGCTAACTTTCAAAAAGAAGCATATATGTAATTATCATATACATGATTGAACAGCAATCTTTCTGTTTTTGAAAAAATATATGTTATAATGTTTTAATTCTATTCTTCTTGCAATTAATTTTCATAGCAGAATTGTATAAGACTGCACATCTAGAAAATCCATAGAGGTACCAAACAGAAATATGAGACAGAGATATTTATCCCAAGATTATTAAAATCAAAGAAAGTTGGAGGGGCCATTTTGCTTTATATCAATATTTTATCTCAAGAGATAGAGGGGCCATCTCAAAGAAATACTCCTTTATCATCTCCCTCTGTACAGAACAAGTAGAATCAGTAAGAGCTACTTACCAGATTTGGACCTTCCATGAGTTGTGCTAGTATTAATTGTGAGGGACTGTGGTTTCACTGGGTCAAGTGGTACAGCATAGTTGTTGGAGCTAGGAACCTGAATGTATGGCCCAACTGCTGCAACTCTGCCTGAAGCATTCAGTGAGGACTGTGGTGAGGAAGTACCATTTATCCGATTTAACTAAAAATAACAAACCAAAAGTTGTGTTAATATGCATTTGAAAAAATAAATAAAAGCTCAAAAGTAATGAGTGCCATCTACTCCATTTCCTTCATTTCAATCTTACTGGATATTTTAAGAGATAACACATTTAAAAAAAATAATTTTATGATGATGTCAGGCATCCCCCCCCCCAAATAATGTGTATTTCTTAAGAATAGTAATGCCTTCAATGCTGGAAACCTTAAATCTTATTCAATATCTACTTCAATATAGAAAGAATGATCAGATATTATCTCAGATATAGATATAATCTATTTTCTTCCAGTTGCAAGGTTGAAGAAACTGTAGCCTTTCATATGTTACAAAAGTACAGCTGACAGCTGATTTCTCTCATGATTGACCACAACCCCTGAAGATTCCGCAAATTGTGGTTCAGCAAGTTATAGATTGTCAGCGGTTTCCCGCTCACATGATACTGGTTTTAAGTGAGAAGGATGTAGCTAAAAATATTAATAGATAGCTGATAGGAAAATCAAGAGAGGTGGAGGAGATAATTTCTCCTTTGGAAAGATAGGTGGCAAGCAAGTTTAATAAAAAAGTAAATACAATTTCTATTTTACTGTTCTAACTATAAAAGTGTTCTCTGCGAGAATTAGTATTTTTCAGATTACAGAGCATTCTCCCTAAGTTTTCATGTGTTTCATACATTTCACTCTTTTATGCAATATTGAAAATAAACTCCAGATTTTGCCAGCATAGCACATTTTTAATCACAGATGCGTATCTGTGGTGTGAATAAATATTTTAAAAAGTTATACATTCTCAATAACTTAAAGAATATTTCTGTAAGATATTAGAATGCTACAGCTGCAAAAAAAAATGTAAATTCATTTGGCTTTACAGAACTCACTGAAATGTGGCCCTTTTAATAGTTTATCTTACAGGGATGTTTTCTTTTTGACGTGCCTCAACTTTTTTCTTGTACAGGCGCTCGCGTAGCTCATTGATTCGTTTGTCCATCATAGCCACTTCCATGTTACGCTTGTTCAAAAGTTCTTTTTGTTGCTGAAGTTTAGTATTCTGTTCTTGATTAAGCCTGTTGCGAATCTATTTTTTTTAAAAAAAAATCAAAGTTGATTCAAATTTACTCACAGATACTTAATGTGAAAATAATTAAGATCCAGCAGACAAGATTGAAACATATACGCATGAAATTTGTTTCATTTAAAAATATGTGAAATGACAGTAGTTTGTGCATATCTCAGAAATTTCTGAATTTCCCAAACCTAAACCTTTTTCAGGAGCTGAGAGAAAAGGAAAGGAATTTTCATTCACTTAAAGTGCATCAATGCAGGGAATTGATCTAACCCCATTAGAATTTCAGATCTAGCTCACTGCAGACCAACTTTCGCAGAGCTAGAAACCTATATGTCTGTTGCACAAAGACCAAAAATAATCTATATGTGATCAGATGAGGTTTTAAACTAGTCAGAGTACTATCTAAATTGTGTGAGCTAATATCAAGAAGTTCATTCTAGATCTCCTAGTATGCTACTGCTACTGTTCAGCTCATTTCAGAGATGAGCAGAAAAGTGCTGGCATGTAATTTCCCTCCTCATTCTCTGCTTATTTCTGACCTGAATATACTGAGGAGCAGAAATGCATGTTGAAACAGGATTTAAAGTAATTTTAGACCACAGTCTCCTTTTCCCTTAATTTGAAGACCTGTGGTTTCTCCAGAAAAGCAATTTCTAGCAAGCATACACTGTACATTTTCACATATATCTTTGAATCTCACTTATGATTTTAGATCAAAACCCATAGTTGGTCTTTATGTGACTCTGAAAAATAAGTAACTTATTAGTTAACATAACTAATTAGTTAACATAACATAAGTGTCAGGGCCAAGGTATTAGGAGAACTTATTAGTTAACATAACTAATAAGTTCTCCTAATACCTTGGCCCTGACACTTGGAGAAAAAGCCTAGTTTTAACAGCCTTCTTTTGGAAAGCCAAGACAAATGTGATCATCCAAATCATCATACAGGAAGAGGCAGTGCCCAATCAATAGGGCAGGCACTGTGACATAGAAGGACATCTTCTCATTCCAACAGGATAACAGTTTCATAGAGGGGACCTGAATATGCCCATCCTATTGCATCTGGTGGAATGGGAGAAACTATCAGAGATGCAGGTAGTCCTTGGGTTATGTCCGCTCATTCAGGAACCATTCAAAGTTATGTCAGTGCAAATGAGGGGATCTTAAGACCGTTTCTCAAAATTGTATTCACTGCAGTGTCTCTGTGGTCATGTGATTTGGATGCTTGGCAGCTGGCTTGCAATTCAACAGTTGCAGTATCCTGTGGTCACATGATTTCAATTTGTGACCTTCCAAATTGGTTTCCCACAAGCAAAGTCAATGAGGAAACTGGTGGGAAGGTACAAATCATTCCCAGAATTTTATTTCATGACTTGCACTCCGCAGAGCCCACTCAACTGTCCACCTGTAGCTTTCACCCACCAGCCTCCTTGCCTGGAACTTCTTCCTCTTCCCATGTTGCAGCTACATGCTGTTCTTGCTTAATTACCCACACGGTCCTGGGGATGCAATGGCAATCAGGACTGCCATTATACTTTAGGATGAAATTATTTAGTGATGGAAATCTTGGTTCCAATTGCTTTCATAACTGAAAGAATACCTGTAGGAGTTGCCCAATAAATATCAATAGCTGAACTGTTAGTGCAACATAGCTGATGTGTCCTGTTCAGCTTTGATGGATTCTCTATTTTTGTTTTATTTTGTTGTAGAGAAATAACTGATTTTTAAAAGTCCAAAGGAATGCTACACTTCTGTTAATAAATAAGAAAATATCTTATTTACCTGTAGCTCTTGATATAATTTTTTTAATTCTATAGCTGCAGGTCCTGTCATCTGTCCATTATAAGACTGGAACCCATTCAATTTCCCTTTTCTTAGATCTTCTAATTGTTGAGTAAGCTGGTCCACTTTTAACACTGCAGCTTGTAATTCTTGTTGCTTTTCCTGGAACATGGCACTGATATGTTCAATTTCAGTAGCTACAATTAAAATGAAAAATGAAAAAAGTATCAAGGCGTATCAGATATTACATGCAATACTTTAGAATAGTATCCTTGCAAACTCTGCATTATATAAGGTGTCCTTAGTGCTCTTTTAGCTTGGTTGTTTTACTGCAGATGTTTCATTACCCAAACTAGGTAACATCATCAGTGCTAGTGACTAGCACTGATATTACTTAGTATAGGTAATGAAACATCTGCAAGAAAACAACCAAGCTCAGAGAGCACAAGGATGACTCATTTCAATCCAGAACTGAAATATATTCCTTTATTGGTTTGCATTAATGCTCTGTGAGCAAAATAAAAATGGGAAATGTAGAAACTGTGATCTGACAGAAGTTCATTATGATATTCTCATGCTGCAAGTTTTCTAAGATTCCTATATAAAGAAATAGTCCAATAAATAAATAGTTCTCTATACTCAGGACATACAAGCAATAATGGAAAAACCTGGGAAGCTGAGAATACTATCATGAAAATTTAAACCCTAAATTGTACAGTCCAGCTCCATGTTCAAAGCATAGGATGCTCACTATGCCACAACCATACTATAAATTCCATAAACAAAGAAGCCTGGGACTTCCAGTTTGAGCTTCTTCAGCGACAGACCGAAACCTCGTCTCTGTGAGGCTTCGATCCGTGCTCGCTGTTGGAGCGCCCCAAGTCAGCTGGTTTCGGGGCTAAGCCACCACGTAGAGGTGGTGAAGAGGGGGGAAACTGCGTGCAGGGTTGAGGAGAGCCGCATCTCTCCTCCCCAGCTGGCCATTACTTCCTTTCCCGAAGGCGGTTGCAGCAGTGGTCAGAAATGGCCACCACACAAAGAAGAACTGGACCGGAAAATAATGTGCAGGAGGAAGATAAGAAGAGAAAGTTTTGGTTGACCGGGTCAAACAGCAAAAGCAACAAATAAGGTACCCTGGAATTGAAACTGTTAAAAAACAATAACATTGTTCCCTAAGAAAATTTTTAAGCTGCGAAAGAGAGAGAAAAGGGAAAAGATTTGGTTTTTTTTTCTCCTTTTCCTATACTGACAGCTAAGAGACTTAAGCAAGAAATTGGAAAAAAATCCACTTTGACATCAATAGGCATTTAATGCTGAAAATAAAAAATCAAAGGGATAATAAAGATTTTTGGATAATTAAAAGCTTTTGAAAACAGGAGAGAAAAAGAATAAAAGGGTAGGATTTGGAAGGAGATTGCCTGGAATTAAAAAAGAACTTACAGCAAGATCTCAACAAGACTTCCAAAAGATACATTCTAATTGAAATATCACGACAAAAACCCCAGGAAGAGAAAGTTGAAAAAGAAATAAGAAGATACAACTTGGGACTATCTGGATTACTTAATGATTTCTGGATTCTTGGTTATTGTTTTGAATGACTAAAATCAATCGGGTGGTTGTTTACAACTGTTTAAAATGGCTCCACTTTTAGAAGAACTGAAAATGGAACTTAAAAAGTACAAAGAAGATGCACAAGAAAGGAGAGGTTCTTTTGGCTTCGTATTTCAGTTTTTAGAAATGGAGATTTGGAATTATGAGTAACAACAAGAAATGCCTGCAGGACAAGAAGATTGTGACAAAGAAGAAGTCATCTTTAATGGACAAGTAATCTTAGATGGGGGGAAAAAAGCAAAGGGGGGAAAGAGAATGGAAAGTTTAAGATTGGGAAAAACAACTCCAAAAAATATTAGAGTGAAAAATAAGTATAAAATCAGAAAGTAACAGAAGAGGGAAATGCAAAAGAGAATTAGAAGTAGAGAGACAAGGGGGTAAAAAGGGGAGGGAGAAGATGAGAGGGAAGGAAAAGAAGTTATAAAGGACAGAAACAAAATATAGAGAAACGGGGCCTATTTAGAGATAATGGGTGAAAATTCAATGGAAAAAGGGATTCTGCAAAGGTACATAAAATAGTTTAGTTATATTAGAAACAAAAATAATTTTAGAAAATATGTAACAATGTATGATTAAAATGTCTGATAAAATAGCTATCGTAATTCGGTGGAATGCTTGTCAATAAATAAATGTAACAAAAGGTATATTTAATGATTTATAAAACATATGTTAGGAGAAATAAGGGAAAAATTATGGAGATTATATGTGTTTTTAAGGAAGTATGATATTTAATTGAAAAGAAGTGTAAAAGATGTTTAAGACTTTAATGATTATTAATGATAGAACTGAACTGGAATGGAATGAGGGTTTATAATTACATATATTTACAATCTTTTTTTAAAAAAGAATATAGTGTGTATTATAAGAATGTACCAAGCAGAATTCGATTGGAAGTTATGTATTATTTATTATATTGAAGGTCATAACCTTAAGGTATATATTGAAGTTTAAATAAGAGTTGAATGGATGTAATTAAAAGATATAAAGGTGTCATACCCCAAAAACAAAGAAGCCTGCATTTGTACTTAAGGACTTAAGAAAATCAGTGTATGAATTTATAAATACTGTATGTTTGAAAGAAAGAATATTAGGAGATTCTCCAAAAACAGTAAAAATTGAGAATATTAATACTGAATAACTCTTCTGATTTGAATATAATGATTAATCATGTGCTTTCCTTTTTGAATAAGCATAGCATGTAAATATATGTCTCAGAATTATATTTACTTATTTATGTAAAACTTTTGTATAGATACTGTCATGCCCCTGGTGGAGATTGAGGAAGAGGAGAAACAGCCAACAGGGAGTGGGAGTGGGACTCCAGAGGTGGTGGAGGAGGCTGGGGAAGGGCAGAGGCTGGCTGAGCAATCAGAAGAGGATCCAGGCCCATCCCCTATCCATCCTAGGGCATGCAGAGAAGAGAGGATCAGGGAAAAGCGAGGTCTACTCAGGAGGAGATTACCATGATCCTCCTCGTGGCTTGCAGCTTGTAACTACGTAGTCAGAATTGCTGGAACAAAGTTTAGTGTTTTTTTTGAAAGAGGTTTATCTTTGTTGGCATTCTTCCCATGGACTCTCCCCGTTATCTTCTTGGACTGTATGATTAATTATCTTGGCTTGCTTTGGAACTCTTGTCAATGCGGTTTGTTTTGGTTTCCTTTTGCCTCATTATTTACTTTTGTGACTTTAAACTGTGCCTAATAAAACAGTGAAGTTAAGTTGAAGGCATTACCGGACTTTAATGTATGTTTTGGGTTATTTTGAGAGACTACGGGTCATCACAGATACCCACCTTAAAATCAAACTATGCCCTCTCCTACTATGACCTCACCCTATCTCAGTGCCTGGGGGAAGAGCCAGTCTTGGGTGCTCTCTGGAAGATAAAAGGGATGGGAACCTGTTGGATCTGCAGAATGGTGAACTATATGTACACTAGACCACATAATGGTTCACATAATAGATAGACCATATCGCCAATAGACCATATGGCTCACATAATAAGTCACATTTTTTAATCCTGGCTTATTGAAATATATGGATGTCTTGCATTGTTCAGATAATTCATACCAAGTTTAATAGTTTTAACTATACATGAACACTTAATCAAGAGTGTCTCATTCTTAATCAAGAGTGTGCTTACAACATGCTGAAAAATAATGTAAATTTGGCTATATTCAGCAGTTGTTGTCTTTGTCATGAAAAGTGGAGAGGGTGAAAAATAAAAGTGTAATAGCAGAAATGGCTTCCAAATAACTCCATGTTCAAAATGGTTCAGATGATTGCTTTTCTATATCTGAATTACCACAGTAGTTTGACACACATCTCACTGCATGACTATGTCTAAATCAAATAAGGGGTCAAAAAAGTCCAGTAACAAGTATTACAGAAATGGGAAAAAAATCACTCATACACAAATTGCCATTCATAATTTTGCTGTAGTCCACCTGTCCCCTCATGGCACGGATTTTTTTCAGCTTAGTCTCTTGGGTCTCTACTCGTTCTTTAAGTTTCTGAAGCTTTTCACTCTCAGACACAGACTGTTGTTGACGGCGTTCTTGTTGCTTGAGATAACGTAAACGTTGTTCCTATCAAAACAAGTACAACATGTAATCATTCTGTTTTATTTTTAGAAAAATATTACCAGTCAGTCTGTTAGTATTAAAAGCATGCTGAGACAGCTAATCTTTAAATTAGTTAACAGCCTGGCGATCTTTTTCCTTTTGAGTCTAAAAACAAATATTAACTCCCTGTAAGAAGATCAAACCTCATATACACTTTTAAGAATTTAAGTGAACTATTCATTCCAGCATAGTTGCAAGTTTCCTGTAAAGCGAACTTCCTGCTACTCAACATGCTTCCTTCCACTGAAAAATTGGTCCCAACACTCCATTACACAACTTCCCAAAGGAAACAGTGACTATCATAGGATTACAAACATATAAAGAGATCCAAAGCAAGATATATATCACTTCTTTAGAATCACAGCCTATGAACTGAACAAATGCAGGAAATGCTTCCTTTTTTCTCATAGCACTTTGTTATTACACAAAACAAAAACTAAAATTCATTTCTTCCCTCTAATATGGCACGTATTTTAGTAACAGATGCTAAAATACTTCAGATGCTAAAATACTTTGGAATATATCTATATCTATCTCTATCTCTCTATCTATCTATTCAAAGATTTTCATGGGTACAAGTATGTAGGTCTAGGTGTGTTCGGATCTTTTCCCGTGGAAGATTAAGAGTATCTTGGTGATGTTTCGGTGAGGTTCCACTCGCCATCCTCAGGCTGGTGCTTTTCGGCTTTGTGTCAGTGCAAGCAGTGTGTGATTGCAGCTGCCTGCACTGCTTGCACTGGCATGAAGCCGAAAGCACCAGCCTGAGGCTGGCGAGTGGAGCCTCACCGAAACATCGCCAAGATACTCTTAATCTTACAGGGGAAAAGACCCAAACACACCTAGACCTACATATGTATGTATGTATGTATGTGTGTATGTGTGTGTATACACACACACACACACACACACACACATATATATATATACCTACATACATATATATACATATATATATACCTACATACCTGTACTCATGAAAATCTACGAAAATATATATGTATGTATGTATGTATGTGTGTATATATGTATGTAGGTATATATATATATATATATATATCTTTGGTTATTCAGGTTTTCTCCCACTGCTTCTTCCTCTTAACTGCTAGTGGGGGTGTGACTTGATTGGGTGGGGGCTTGGCTGTGTTCTGATTGGGTGGGGGTATGTTCTCATTGGTTGGGGGTTTGGCTGTGTTCTGATTGGTTGGGGGGTTGGTTGTGTTCTGATTGGCTGGAGGCGTGTTCTATTCAGGTGGAGGCTTGGTTGTGCTCAGGTTAGTCTTAGTTGCTGGGGGATTTGAGCTGGTGAGCTCTGATCTTGCTGTTTGGCTTCGAGTTCGTGGTCGTGCTGCATCTTCATGGTGGGGGTCAGTTCGCTTCCTGTATGGCTCAGAGGGGTTTGAAGTGGTAGTGATGCAGCTGCAGTGTGGCTTCTGGTCCGTGGTCGTGTCTCATTTTCTGTGTGGGTGTGAGTCTGCTTTCTACGTGGAAGTGGGGTGGTGGCATCTTGTGTGGCTCTCAGGGGTGTGGGTCTGGTGTCATTCTTCATGTTAGGTACGCGTCTGTTCATGAGGGCGGGTTTCCAAATGGCTGGTAGGCGGGAGGTATCATCTCCTTTATTCATGCTGTGTGGGCGTTTTTCTATCTCTATGGCTTCTCTGATTATTCTGCTGCTGAAGTGTTCGGTTTTGGTGATAGTTCTGGTATTTTTAAAGTCAATCTCATGTCCTGCGGCTTTGAGGTGTTGGACCAGGGAAGAGGTCGGTTCTTCCTTTTTGATTGAGTTCTTATGTTCTTCAATGTGTGCACTTATTCTTCTGTTAGTTTGTCCAATGTATGTGGTGGGGCAGGCAGTTGCAAGGGATTTCGTATACTCCTTGATTTTCTAACTCGATTTTGTCCTTAGGGTTTCTTAGGATGGTGGATATCTTTCTGTTTGTGCAGAATGCTGTCTTAATGTTGTGTTTTTGGAGGATCTTGCTGATTTTGTCCGTAGTGCCTTTTATATATGGGAGGAGGGCTTTGCCATTCTCTTGTTCTCTGTCTTGGATTTTGGTTGGGGTTTCTTTTTGGATTAGGTGGGTGATCTTCTTTCTTTGGAATCCATTGGCTGTCAGCACGCCGGTGAGAATGTGTAGTTTGGTCTCTAGGTGTTGTTCGTCGGCTAAGCATTTTGTTCTGGAGATGAGTGTCTCGGCTACGGAATTGATCTGTGCTGGGTGGTGGTGTGAGAGTGCGTGTAGATAGCAGTTTGTATGTGTTTTCTTCTGGTAGATGGTGTGTCCTAGGGAGCCACTGGATGTTTTGTATAGCAAGACATCTAGGAAGGGAAGTTGGTTGTTAGCTTCTGTTTCCATGGTGAATTGTATTTTGGGGTGTAGGCTGTTGAGGTGTGTGAGGAAGTTGTTCAGTTTTTCTTTCCCGTGTGGCCAGATTATGAAGGTGTCATCTACGTATCTGAGCCAGAGTTTGGGTTTGTGATCATATTTTTCTAGAGCTTGTGTTTCAAAGTGTTCCATGTAGAGGTTAGCGATGACAGGTGAGAGGGGTGATCCCATGGGTGCTCCTTCTATTTGTTTGTATTTTTGTCCATTGTAGGTGAAGTATGTATTGGATAGGCAGTGGTTGGTCAGATATAGGATGTGCTTGGGTGGGTTGTATTTGTTTTGGATGGCTGTCAAGGCTTCTTTTATTGGCACTTGGGTGAAGAGGGATATGACATCGAAGCTCACTAATAGGTCACTGGGTTGTAAGTTTTGTTTCTTTATGATCTCGATGAACTGGAATGAGTTTCTTATGTGTGAGTTGATGGATTCTGCATAGGGCTGTAGTTGTTTGGCGAGAAATTTGGCTAGGTTTTGTAGAGGTGAGCCTATGGAGAAGCACTCTGAGAAGCACAGAGCTGAAGACCAAGCCTGAAGATGATGAATGAGACTTCATCGAAATGTTGCCTAGATACTTCCAATCTTACGTGGGAGAAAACCCAAATAACCAAAGATCCACATACAAATACCCGCGAGAACCTCAGAAAACATATATATATATATATATATATATATATATATATATATATATATATATATATATATATGTGTGTGTGTGTGTGTGTGTGTGTGTGTGTGTGTGTGTGTGTGTGTGTATTCACCCAGATGAAACCTAGCTTCCTAACAAATGATAGCCGTCCATTTACTTGGAGCCAAGCTTCACTAAAAGCCTCCAATACAGGAACACAATGTTGCCAGCCAATCAAGATACAAACAAAGCCACAAAACAGACAGAAGATATTAGAAACACCAATCAAGCAGAACTCAGCAAATTCCAAGACCCATAAACACAGACCAAGACTCCCAACCAATCAGGATGAAGAAAAAACCATTCTGGCACAGCAGTAGGCTAGCCCCAAATTTAAAACTGAAATGGCTGTGAAAGTCTGACTCACAGACGAACTCAATACAGAAGCCTGATGATGGCAGATGAGATTCTGCCGAAACGTTGCTACAACTTTAAAAGCATAACTATAATGATGTGGGAAAATACCCGAACAAAGCTGAATACCATATATATATATATATATATATATATATATATATATATATATATATATATATATATATATATATATATATATCTCACATACACACACAATCACACATAGAAAAAACCTTTGGAAACTCAAATTATCTCTATTCTTATCATTCACAGAGCATTCCATGCTTAATTTAAAAGCATCCACACTAAATTTTTGGATGAGCTCAAATAAACTGGGTGAGCCAAAAGGAAAAAAGAGGAAGAACCAGAGGTGTTATTCTCAGAGATGAAATCAGTAGTCTGAGAAGTTTAATTCATACTACCTCCAAAGAACTATTGATGAAACTAAATAAAACGAAACAAAAAACCAAGCTATAAAATGTGGTGTTGTGTTTCAACTGCTGCCTTATTAAACATCTGAGCCATTTTTTCTGCATTTGTGCAGTATCACCAATTAATTTTGCTGCATTCGTGCAGTATCACCACTAAGAATCCTATCCACTTTTATTTCAAGAGTACAATGTAAGGTCAGTTGCATATGTACAGTTGTAGCAGCATTTTAAGGAGGAAAAACAATTCTCAATTGCAGCAACTCTTTATTACATCATTTTCTGTATAGTCAGATTTAAAAAATGTTCTGGAGAGTATATTTTCAAAGTCTGATGGAAGTTTTACCTTGGCAACTAACATTTGCTGCTGATTTTCAATTTGCTGTTGCTGCCTGGCAGCCATATCCTGAAGTTCTGACAGCGTGAGTTCAACACGTGGATTTCCAACCTATAAAGGAAAAAGATCAATTGTAAAAAAGGAAGAGCATTGAATGGAGATAAAATAAAACAATTTCAGTTTCACAAGTGGAAAAAATTAAAAGCAAACAATAATTTATTACTCAATCTCAAGACAAAACAGAGCTCCAAAATGACACATACTGTATACATTATATATGAAAATGTTTGAAAATTTAGCTTCCTGAAACCAAATATATTTTTTACATTCCTGACACACCAAAGTTTCTTAATTTTTTAAAAAACATTTAGCAAAAAGTAGACAATGAATTATAAAAAACACAAAAAAGCAGTAACATAACTAACAAAATCCTAGAACAATCCTAAAGAAAACAAACCCCCAAATAAAAAACTCACTAATAAGTATTTAAATTTTTCACATTGTGTAGATAGATGCTGTACAGAAATAACTGGTTTATCGAAAATCTACTAAAGCTCTTCTGTGTGTTTGTAATTTTCAGTTAGTCTAACTGTGCATCATAGCACAAACATTTTTGAAATGAGGTATCTCAAATCTGATTACTTAAAATGTATGCAACATCTGAGACCCATACACATTAAAATTTCAAGGATCTTCACATCATTTGTATTTGCAAAGTTGTAGCCGCTGCAGCATCACCATGGGTAGCTGCAGTCATTCAACTGTGATTTCCAGTGCTCCCTGCAAGCTTCCCACAAGCAAAGTCAATGGGGGCGCCAGCAGGAAGTGGGAAGTTACTCCCACTCCCAGTGCTATTTTGCCCACATGCTTGGTCATTCTGTTTCATGTTAATGTAATGAAATATTTCTGAAAGAATGGCGCAATGGTTCATGGGCTATCCGGTACCTTATAACACTGCACTATTATTAATCAGAAAAATAACAAGAATGATAATATTATTCTAAACAAAAACATATTGCTTCATTTTTTGATTACTGGAAAACATACTTTTTAAAAGAAATAAATTACACTTTTACTAAATAAAGATATCTATTTTTACAATTTCATATACAATATATTTTCTCCTTTCATAAAGCATAATACATATTTTGAATTTCTACCATTTTTAGACTGTGAATTTCAAGCTAGCCTGGTCTGCCTATCAAACAAAATTATTTGATAATTAGTATGGTATCATGATTAATAAATGCACATATTTTTCATTATCTTATTTTATTTTTTACAATTGAACAGTACCTTTGGAACTGTTTTACCATCAAATAATTGTGCATTATAATACAATGTTCAATTACAGAAACAAAGTCAACAGAAGAATGCATCATAATCCTAATGGCTTAAATATTACATTTGATACAGCATGTTAAAATCCATGAGTCTGATTTATACTGAATCAAAAAACACAAGAAGGGTGAGGAAAATAAAAACACTAGTTAGGAAAAAGAAAGTTACTTCTGTCCAGTTCTATTGAGCCATGTCTTGGACTCTTTCAATAAGGTTAACCTCCCCCCCCTCCCCAGATGTCTTAAGAAAAAGTTTAACCTGTGACTAGGATATGGCTCCAACTTCTCATACAAAAATCAGTAAGGCATTAAAGAAAATTTAATTTAGCATTGCCCCCAAAATATTGCAGTTAAGTGCATACATTTCATAATACTGAAGGACTAAATAACTGAAGTATCTCCAAAATATAGCATTTTACCTTCTATCCATAACAGCAAATTATGATGATTACCTTCTAGACGCAAATATACTTTCTACACATTAAGACAAATCTTTACCATTAATGACTATTCTGCAGTGGTATATGAACAAAACAGAAATAATAACAAAGGTTTAAACCTGTAGCATTATGCTTGGCTGTTTCCTCTTTCTCCACATGAGAAAAAGATGGTTGTAGAATAGGAAAGACACTCAGCTTCAGAGCTGCAAATTCTGAAGATCAGAACCAGTATGTTTGGCTCATCGAAGTAAGGCAGCCAAGTCTTTGAAAATTAAATAACTTCATAATAAACTTCATAATAAATTTGTTCTCAAGTAATACAGTTTTCCTGAAAAGGATTCAAGCTTTTAATTCTAATTCTTTTTAATTCAGTTACAGTTCAGATAAAATGGATGAAAAATATCTGCAATTTTTCTCATCCAAATGAAGTTTTCTATTAGAAAACAAAGCTCAAAGAAAACAACAGTAAACATTTCTAATCCTGTTAAAGTCTGAGAGCCCAAAATATTGTACAACTAAATACTGTACTCATACTACTTATATAGTTGTTCTCTAAATGACATCATTTATTTTTCAAAACAAACCTGAGCCTATCACATGTAAGACACAAAAACCTCATGGCACTCACTGACAATATAATAATAATGCATTTCCAGTGTTCATAAAAGGCACAGATACATAGATAACCACTCCCACATACATTCCAAAAATTCATTCTGAGCTTCATTTTCTAACTATTAACTATTAATTTTCTTTCTATTAACTGAGAAATCTTTCTCTTAAAATAGAACTGATGCAAGTAGAATTCTGACCACATTAATCTATAAATGAAAAACTTATATAAAAACATAATATTTATACTTCAACTTATTACATCTGAGAAATCTTTTAGAGCAAAGCAAGTATCACCTACTGGAAACGTAGCCAGTGAAGTCTGACTTTATTTTCAGTTCTACCATATCCAGTGACAAAGAACTGGAAAGAACATTATATATCATGATTAAAATAATCTTTTATTCAATAGAAGTCCTTGCATGATTTATTTTCTTCATTTATTTAAAAGTATCTCTATCAGATGATGTATATTTCAACTTCCAAAGATAAGCTTCTATGCACACCAGTACTAGAAGCAAGAGTCTTAAAAAACAATGAAGCAGAAATGTGATAAAAATATAGTTCCCTGGCATGTGATTATGCTTATCAACCTGTAATTTTCATATATTTTGCCACTGCAGTGGTATATGAAAAAACACAAATAAATTGCAGACTGGAATCTTGAAGATAGTGTTTTCATATCATTTAAAATCTGTTATATAGATACGAAAAATAATCCATCTATGGAACAGTTGATTTTGTTTGTCAATACTGAAGCCAAAATGATTTTGAAGTTTCAGTCCATGTCCAGAATACAACAGACATGTTTTTTATTTATTCATACGCTGAAAAGAAATTTTGATCCATGCAGGGGTAGTGTGTTGTTGTTGGGACGATGGGAAAGAAGATGGACGAATGAGAGAGGGATAGAGATAGTGGGGAAGGAAGACAGTGAAAAAATGGGGGTAGAATAGTCATTGGGATATGCTTATCAGAGCCAACAATGGCTAAGAAGAAGAAAAGAAGGTGCTGGGAAGATAAGATCATAGGGACCAGTAGGATATGCCATACTGGAATTCCTAAAGTAGAAAAGGACAGAGGGAATGAAGTCCACCAGCCTTACTCTAACCATAACCTGTTATCTGTAACAGTATGACCCTGTTGCTACTGATAATAATCACTGATGCTCAAATCTGGGAACTAGAAAACCGAATTAATAGGTTAAATTCACATGTTATGCTGCTACTATAGTTTCAAACTTTGTAACTGTTTTGTGTGATGCATAACCCTTGCTATTGTTACATGATATTCAATTGAAACTAATATACTATCATTCCCAGGTTTCATCTACATTTCTGTCTTGCATTTTTTAAATTAATTGCATTTGGAATCCATTTGGGAAGGAAAATGTAAATTTTACAGTGGCAATAATTAGGTTCATGTGAATATAGATTGACTAAATCTAGACAAAAAGGGAAACTATTTGAATACAAAAATCAAAACAGTGAAGACAGGACTATCTAATGATCATATTTATCGAGGCTTTGTATAGTTCAAAATGATTTAGAATAAATGTTTTGCACTCATAGGAGCACAACATTTCTCTGATATTTTAGGCTGCCACGAAAGCTTAAAACAATGCCGTTGCTTTAAAAATTAAGTCATTAAACTAAACTTCATTAAAGTTTTTTTAAAAAAACTCATATTTTTTCAAGGCCCTATATTTATATTATTGGACACTTCACCTAGCAATATAATTTAAAATGTGATTAATTATACTATTAATATTACATTAAAAAGTTCTCCTTATGCCATTGTTTATTGTAAAAATTAATATAGCATTCTACGAAAATGCTGCTTTAAATTGTGGGCAATGGCAACATTGCAATTAAAAGACAAATCAATTAAACATTAATAAATAACACTAGGTATAGATTATAGTAAATACAATTTCAGCAGCATCACTTAACATACCCAACCCAATTTGAACAACAACAACAAAAATGTTGCCAGCAGCAGGACACCAGATTTCTTTTGTCAGGAATCCCCATGTTCTGGGAATAGCCTTCTAAGTATATAGCCTTCTAAGTAGGAAGGCAGAAAGAAAGGTGTCTTCCAAAAGGTTCACATGAGAAAAGATAGTATTTCAAATAATCTGGTGTAAGTTCATATAAGCTATTATGTATGTTTATACTTATATCTATTATCCTGTAAGTGATCGACACATCAAATAAATAAATAAATAAAGTCATTATTTATCATAACCAGTGCTGAACTGTGCCCATAAACAGAAAAGCAGACAATGAAGTCATATGCTTTTTACAACTGACCCTAATCAGTATTTTGGCTGTGCAATTGAGACCTGATGAAATTTCCCTAAAAGAGAATAGATTAAAATCTTTAACTGTGCAAATATACTGCCAGCTATACTGAAATCTGGATACAAAGAATCAAGGATTTAAATCTAGGAATAAACTCAACCTGCAGTTCAAAGTACGCAGGTCACAACTGTCCAGCTAGAAAAAAATACATTATCTTTTTGTCTTTTGTGCATTCAGTTATATGTCCTCATTCAGTCTGCTACTGTCAGCCCTTCAAGGTGGGATAGAACAGGAAACAGAGATCACAAGAACTATTAGAACTCTATGTCACAGGTTATAATAATATTCAATACCTGACACAAATTTCTCTGCCCACTTTTGTAACCAAGAAAATCAGGGCGGGGTAATCTTGAGGGTTTTCCTCCTGCAGCCCAATCTCTTTCTCAGAGTTGACTTGGTATTTACATAACCACCTTCACATTCTTTCTTAAAGAAAAACTCTGTACTCCTCTACACCACCTCCCTTATCAGATTTAGTCTATCCTCAGACAGCACTGGAAAGTGCTTGGACTTGGAAACAAGAGTTGAACACAGAATAATATTTTCAGCTCTACCAGATAGGCCAGGACAAAACACCACAAGAGCTACAGAAATTCAACTGGATAGGGTATTTTAGTAGAACTTTGAAATCCCAAAACCCAAAGAGAATCAAAACAAGGTAATCTTGAATATTTTTCTTGTTGTTTTGTCTGCTTATCAGACTGTACTTCTTAATGATCCATTTAAAAGAAGAGCATGAATTGGTTTTGTGACAAATATTTCAAATATGTAGTGCTTTTTCCCTTTAATAACTGATAATCAGTTCCAAAATTGTAATAAATGTAATCTAATTTTAAAGCAAATAGAAAAAAAAGAAAATCTATTGACTGTACATTGGTTCACTGTGAAATGTACAAAAGATACTACAAACTGAAGACTGCTCAGTGATGAAATGATTTCCATCCTTCTTTTACTGAAAACTGGAAAGAACTGCAAGCCAAAATATGAATGTTGTGTTTACTATAATTCATCACTCAAAAGCAATTATGAATAATAGAAAGGTCTCATTAAGCACTATAAATAAATACTGTTCCTTTAATTGTGACTTGTGAAACTGGATTTTTCTGGATGTTTAAAGAGGAAACAAAGCCAGCCTAGTGTGATATGCTCTAACCTGCTATGATTAAGGCTCATTTAAAAATTCTGAAATACCATAGGCTTTACTTTATTTTTGTTTTTCCAACATTGTGGTTAATGCAATGTTTATGAAGGTGACACAACCTCAAAAACAGACATTCAAAACAGCACATGATTAAATTTAATGCTACAGGCATCATAAAGCATTTACTTGCCTCACACCTTTTCATTACAATGTTTCTTTTTCAAATTAAATTGTTGACAATGTTCCATAAAAATTTGTACAATTGAGAACTTCCGGTTTGCGTGGCTTCGGGGCAGCAGGAATTCGCGACAGCTCGCAATTCCTGCTGTGCTAGCCGTCGAGGTACCCCCGATCCAGACGGGTCAGGGGGATATGGCTGCCCTGTAGGGACAGCTGAAGAGAGAGGGGAGTCGGATAGGGAGGTGGGGGTGTCGCAGACCCCCCCTTTCTCTGGGAAAACCCCTTTTTCCCAAGGCGGTGGAGCGGCGGTCAGCAATGGCCGCCATGAAGAAGCCAGCAACCGGGTAAGAACTGTGCTGGAGGAAGTGTGAAGAGTGAAAGTTCTGTCTGAGCCGGGTCAAGTAACACCTTTTAAACTGCCTGGAATTGAGCTGCTTGAATTGCTGGAGGATACATTGTATCCCTAAGAAGAGCGAAAAGCGGCGGAGAAGCTGTTAAAGGGAACTTTTTTTTTTTTTTACTCTCCCACCCCACGGAAAAAGCAGAAATATTTGGATATATTAGACATTGAAAGTGGATTGCTTTGAAAGCTGAAGCTAAGAGACAAAGGGATTTTTGGACATTGAAAAATTTAAGAAATTGGAAAATCTCTGCTGGAGGTATGGATTTTTGATTATTTAAAATTGTCATTGCAAGTGGGAAGGGAGAAAAAAAAATTGGAGCAGAAGCTGAAAAAGGAGGAGATTGTCTAGAACGTCTTTGTGGATCCCAAAAGAAGATATATGGTAATTGGACCTCTTTGATTAAAAATTAATCCAGAAAGAGAAAGAGAAGAAGGAAGAAAAGTATTAACTTTTGGAATTTTTTTTTTTTTAATTGCTTTTGATTATCTTTGATTAAAAATACTTGTGGTTGTTTTGGAAAAAGTTTCCCTTTTTATAATGGCATTGTTTGTGGATGAACTAGAGATTGAATATCAAAAATATAAAAAAGAAGATACTTTGGGCGCTTTGTTTCAATTCTTAGAAATGGCGTTATGTTCTGTTGAAAAGTTGATTACGCAGCAGAAGGACTGGGACAAGGAAGAAGAGGAAGAAGAAGCCATCTTTGATGAACAATGGGTCCCTTCCGGAGAGGAGGAGAAAAAGGATAAGAAAAAGGGGATTTTAAGAATTATAAAAACAACCAAAAGAGAGAAAAATGAGCGAAAAGGTGGAGGCAAGGTTAGAAAGCAAAGGAAAAGGAGTAAGAAAAGCGATGGGAAAAAGCAAAGGGGTAGAAAGGGCAAGGAGAAGAATAAGCAAGAGAGAAAGCGGGGGAGGAGAAGCCTTAATGGGGGGAAGCAAGACCTAAAGAAAAAAAGTTTATTTAGAGACAATGGGTGAATTTAATTTAAATTAAAAGAGGGATTCTGGAGGGTATATAAGATTGTGTTTTTATATGTGTATTTAGAATATAAAATTTATTATGTAATTTTAGAATCTTTTAAACAGAATCCCAAGAAAGATTGTAATATGTAGTATTTCTAAGTTAGGGTAATGAGTTATAGATGTTACTCCAATTGGTGTACAGGAGAAGTATAGTAAAAGAAAAAAAAAGATGAATGGATAATTGGAAACAAAACAGACAAAGAATGTTGTTGAAAATGGTAATAAGATATGGAAGGATATATATGCTTTTTTTTTTTTTTTTGGATTTTGTATATTGATAAAAGGCAATAAAATTTTAATTAATAAATAATTTGGATGGAAAAGAGAAGTAGGGACAAGATATGAAGTTAATATTATATGAAATATTGATATTATAATCTGGAAATATTATGCCTTATTGGTCTTTTATTATTATTTTTTCTTAGAAAAGAATTTATAAGCTGTTATGCCTTGATTCTTTGTGCATTGTTCTTATAAAACTGATAAAAATGGTTTTTATATATATATATAAAAAAGAAAATGATACTAAGATATGGAAGGAGATATGGGTTGAATATGATGTTTGAATTTGTGTCTGTGTAAAGAGTTTTAACCCGGGAACAGACAACCTTCAGAAAAGATCTTTTAGTTTTGTTTATGTTTTGTGTTTGTATGTTTGTGTATTGTGTTTATGGTAAAACTAACAAAATTTGTTTTTTATAAAAAAAAAAGGAAAAAAGAATCAATAAAACCTTGGAGGAATGTTAGACGAGAATAATTTAAACAAGCCAGAAAGAAAAGAATATGATGACTATAAAATGGATAAATATGGAAGAGAAATGAAATTGAATAGGAGTAAAGAGAAATAATGAGAAATTTGCTGGAAGATATTTGTGTGTCCATATGGAGATGGGATAAATTGGAATTATGCTGTATAAAAATAATGTTTTGTTTGACTTGTAAGGATTTACAATGTTAAGAGGTTTTATGTGTTTATGTATTTAATGGTTAATGATGTGTTGTTTTATCTTTAAAATTAATAAAAATTTGTTTCAAAAAAAAAAAAAATTTGTACAATTGCCAAATGTAAATACCGTAGATAATTCTTGTAGTACCATTTCTTCTATTTCACCATTTTCATAGCTAAGTATGATTATTGAAACAAAAATCAAATGTGTATTTATTTTATTTTATTTTTGTTTATTTATTTGATTTGTCAATCACTTACAAGATAATAGGTATAAGTATAAACATGAGTAAGAACATAGGAAATAGGGCAAATAAATGGGGACAATAGAACAGGGACAGTAGGCACAATTGTGCACTTATGCACATCCCTAACAGACCTCTTAGGAATGGGTTGGGATCAATAGTGGATAGTTTAAGGTTAAAAGAGTGGGGGTTAGAGGATGTAACAACAGACTCAGGTTGTGCATTCCCAGCATTGACCACTGTTGCTGAATTTTTACTTTCTGCAATCAAGTTTGGAGTGGTTTACATTGAGTTTGTATCTGTTGTGTGCTCCTGTATAGTTGCGGTTGAAACTGAAGTAGTCATTGACTGATAGGACATCGTAGTAGATAATTTTGTGTACTACACTTAAGTCCAACCGTAGGTGGTGTAGTTCAAGGTTGTCCAAGCCCAAAATTTCAAACCTGGTGATATCGGGTATTTTGTTGTGAGCAGAGGAGTGTAGTACTCTTCTCATGAAATACTTCTGGACTTGCTTGATTGTATTAATGTCCGATATACAGTGCGGATTCCAGACAGAGGAGCTGTATTCAAGTATTGGTCTAGCAAAGGTTTTATATGCCTTAGTTAGCAATTCAATATTTCCGGAGGAGAAGGTTCATAAGATTAGATTTACAACTCTTAATGCTTTTTTGGCAATGCTGTTACAGTGAGCTCTGGCGCTTAGGTTGTTTGATATTAATATTGATATTGTTAATATTAATAGTAAAACCAATGAACTACAAATATGCTATTCACAAGCCAAGTTGGTCAATAACTCCCATCTCATAAGAAATAAGCTTTCATCCTCGGTTTGTATGAATCTAATAAATCTCAGGTGGCTTTGTACCTTCTTCGATCAAAAACAAAAGCCTTCTTCTCCTCTTATTTAAATCCTTCTTCAATATGGAAAACTGCCCCTGAGCATTCTTCAAAAATCAATGAATGAAAAAAAGTCTAGCGGATTTTGCTAGCAGTGAAAAGCCTAATTACGACAAGATCACATCAGCTGTCAAGTCTAATTACTCAATGCATTGTCCTTTTTGTATTCAGTGGAGAAGTTTAAGCTATTTCCATTTTTACACTTGACTGTGGATTTAAATTTCAAAACAAAAACAAAGCAGAATAGAAACTTTTATGATTTGTACACCTGTGTGGTTTTAAGTTTTTAAAGGTTTTTAATATTTTTAAAAAAATTTCTATGTTGTCCAGAGTCCACTGGCGTTGGACAGCTGAAATTCAGACATTTATCACTGAAATAAAATAGCTATCTTAAGTTTTCTAAAAATTCTGCTTTCTAAAGAATAAGAATAGAAACAAACCAAACAAATGTAACATCCAGAAGCATATGAATATTTTATGCTATTTTCTGGAAAGACATGACTATGATAGATCATTTGGAGTGAATTCTAGAATTCAGAACCAGGATAGCTGATAAAAAGAATTTGGTGCAGTGGTTAAACCACTGAGCTAGAAACTGAAAGATCATAAGTTCTACACTCACTTTAAGGCATAAAGCCAACTGGGTAATCTTTAGCCAATCACTTTCTCTTAGCCCCAGGAAGGAGGCAATGGCAAACCTTTTCCTAAATCCCACATTGCTATAGATTTCCCTAAAGTTAAAAAATAAATAAATCTAAAGCTATTTATTCAATGGTCAGGAAATTACTGAGTTCATGCATTTGCTTAAAAACTGTCCGTTGTGGGAAATGGGGTGCTAATATGATTATATAAAGCTCTTTTATATAATATATAAGAATATTGCAAATATTTCATTCTAGGTACTAACAATAATGGCAGAAATGTGGTATTTATTCTAAGATAGTATTCAATATATGAAGATGCCACACAATCACAATAGCTGCACTGAAACTTTGTGTAATTGTAAATACTGTCACTGAATATTTAAAAAATACTATTTAAAATTTGTTCTAATAGTCTACATTTACTACTATCAGAAATTGTTGCAAAGTAACACAGTTTTGGGATATATAACATAATATATTGAAAACTTTTTGTGTATAATAGAAATACCAGTGGGTTAAATTCTTATAAATATTCCATATAAAACTGTTTTTTTTAAATGTTAAATTCAGGAGGGGAAAAACAGTATGTAGTCAACTGTCATAAATTTTATAAAAGAAATCCTTGCCGAATTTGTAAAATATAAAATTGATTGCCTTAGGGAAAGCTATGTAAAATATTTTACTTTAAAATGTATTTTAGAAATTTTAAAATATACTCCTCCTCCCTTTTCTTACTCCCTTTCCTTTGCTTTCTAACCTTGCATCCACCTTTCCTCTCATTTTTCTCTTCTTTGGTTATTTTTTCAAACCTTAAAATCCCCTTTTTCTTATCCTCTTTCTCCTCCTCCCGAGAAAAAACCCATTGTTCATCAAAGATGGCTTCTTGTTCCTCTTCTTCTTTGTCCCAGTCCATAGTGCGTAATCAACTTTTCATAAGTACATAACGCCATTTCTAAAAATTGAGATAAAGTGCCCAACGCATCTTTTCCATCTTGTTCTTCCTTTTTATATTTTTTATATTCAGTCTTTAGTTCATCCACAAGCGATGCCATCCTGAAAAGAGAAACTTTCCCCAAAACAACCAACCAAGTATTTTTAATCAAAAATAATTCAAAAAAAGTTCCAAAAGTTAATACTTTTCTTCCTTCTTCTATTTCTTTTTCTGGGGTTACTGTTTAATCAAAGAGATCCAATTACCATATATCTTTCTTTGAGATTCCAGGCAATCTCCTCCTTTTTCCACTTCTGCTCCAATTTTTTTCCTCTCCCTTCCCACTTGCAACATCAATTTTTAAATGATCAGAAATCCATACCTCTAATAAGGGTTTTCCAATTTCTTAAATTTTTAAGTCCAATGTCCAAGAACTCTTTTGTCCCTTAACTTCAACTTTCAGAATAGTTCACCTTCAGTGCCCAAACAAATTTCAAATCTTCATCTGCTGTTTCCATGGGATGGGAGAGTGAAGAAAAAAAAGTTTCCTTTAGCAGCTTCTCCGCCGCTTTCGATCTTCTTAGGGATACAATGTATCCTCCAGCAATTCAGACAGCTCAGTTCCAGCGAGTTTAAAAGATGTTGACTGACCCGGCTCAGCCAGCACTTTCACTTTTCTTGCTTCCTCCAGCACAATCTTACCCGGTTGCAGGCTTCTTCGTGGCGGCCATTGCTGACCGCCGCTCCACCACCTTGGGAAAAAGGGATTTTTCCGGACGAGGAGGGGTAAAAAGGGCAAGGAGAAGAATAAGCAAGAGAGAAAGGGGGGGGGGAGGAGAAGCCTCAATGGTGGGAAGCAAGATCTAAAGAAAAAAAGTTTATTTAGAGACAATGGGTGAATCTAATTAAGGATAAAAGGGGGATTCTGGAAGGTACATAAGATTGTGTTCTTATATGTGTATTTAGAGTATAAAATTCATTGTGTAATTTTAGAATCTACTAAACAGAATCCCAAGATAAATTAAGTGTTATATGAAGTACTTTTAAGTTAGGGTAATGAGTTAAAGGCGTCACTCCAATTAGTGTATAGGAGAAGTATAGTAAAAGAAAAAAGATGGATAGTTGGAAATAGAACAGACAAAGAATGTTATTGAAAATGGTAATAAGATATGGAAGGATATATAAAGGTTTTGTTATGTTTTTTTGGGTTTTGTATGTTGATAAAAGGCAATAAAATTTTAATTAACAAGAAATAATCTGGATGAAAAGGAGAAGTTGGGATAAGATATGAAGTTAAATAGATGAAGTAAATGTTGATATTATAATTATGTTCTATTGGTTTTCTTCTTTAATTATTACTATTTTTTTAAAAAAAAGAATTTATAAGCTGTTATGCCTTGATTGTTTGTGCACTGTTTTTGTAAAATTAATAAAATTGGTTTATAAAAAAAAAAGAAAATGATAATAAGATATGGAAGGATATATAAAGTGAATATGATGTTTGAATTTGTGTCTGTGAGAAGAGTTTTAACCTGGGATCAGGCAGCCTTTAGAAAAGATGTTTTAGTTTTGTTTTTTTGGTTTTTTTTATGTTCTGTGTTTTGTATGTTTATGAAAAGCAATACAATTTTAATAAGCAAGAAATATAATTTGGATAAAAGAAGAAATCTGGATAAGATATGAATTTAAATAGATAATGTAAATATTGATATTACAATTTGGAATTATTTTGTATGTTCTATTGGCTCTCTTCTTTAATTATTATTATTTTTTTTTTAGAAAAGATTTTTCAAGTTGTTATGCCTGGATTGTGTATTGTTTTTGTAAAATTAGTAAAATTTGTTTTTTTTTAAAAAAAGAAATTTTAAAATATACTGTCTGAGAAAGCGAAAGTAGGCATAACTTTCATAGATAAATTAATCCTAATGTTTTTTTTTAATTCTTATGAAGACATGCAAGATTCTGGTATTCTCATATTAGACTGTAAAAGATTGTAGAAGTAAAATTACCAAAATCACACAAGATATTGCACTATTTACAAAATGTTGGTTGTTATTTTATGTTACTTTATTTATTTCTGTCTTAACTATGAAAACCCACTTAAGGATGCCAAAATTGCAGGTTTAAAAATACAAATCAATTTGAAAATATATATACTGTTAATATGCAATTTGCCACATACCCCATTTTCTGTACGTTTCTCCACAGGTATAGAGATTCCATTTCTATGATTTTGAGTCTGACGTCCTAGGAAAAACACAATTATAACATTTAGGTTTCCTGTTTAATAGTTATTTAGACAATATAATGCCCAAGCTTGTGTGTTGATTTGGCCAAAAAAATTTTAGATGAAGAGGAGAATAAAATGTTTTCCATTTTTTAGTTGTACAGAGGTTTGTTTTTCTACATGTCAGTAGAACTTCCATTCAATAACAACTAAAATACCACTGGAATTGACATTATCTCAGTTTTAATTACTATATTGTTTTCCACAGTTATATTAAGGTGGTAAAAAGGCAGCAGGAGCAAGGCAGTGGAACTGTGGGAGGGCAGCCATGTGTCTTGCAACTACTGCTCAAGAGGCCACATGTAAAGCAGCAGTGGATTCCCTTGCCTGTCCAGGAATACCTGGGACTGAAGTTGCTGGCACACAAATTAAGAAAATTTTTATGGACTTTATTAAGATTTGGTAGCTGGAATTGGGGCTTGTTGAAGACCACCTGTATGCCTATTTGTCTTGCTACTCATATGGGAGATGGGAAAGGGTTGAGGCTTCTGCCTTCCAGTCCTTTTTGGGGGTGGCTTCTCTGTTGCTTGGGTAAGACTGAGGAACAGAGTGTAAAGGAATAATAGCACAGAAAAGTTTGATTTAGGGTACAAGAGTTGTAGGAAGGAAGGAAGACATAGGTTAAGATGGTTAGATGGAGTATCTGGTCAGTGAGTGCCAGAACCTGAGCAGAATCTGTCTATTTTGATCATTTAGGTTGGATATTGATGGCTTCCAGTACTTTACGGATGGGAGCTAGGATCGGAAAGGGAAGCAGAACAGGAAAAGAGGGAAGATGGCATTGCAACCATGATGGCATGGGGAGATATGACAAGAGCCAGGGGGTAGGCCTCTCTTGGAGAAGGCAGCCCCAGTGTTTAATACCAGTACCCTGTGTTCTGGCCTCCTGTGCTCAACCCCAAGTCCTGGTATCCAAAACTTTGGTGGATCAGGTCTCCAGTTGTTGCTGCTTAATGCCAGGTTGACCTGAAAAAAGCTCACTTCATCCACAATCTGACTGTGGATGAGAGAACCAACCTGGTTTGTATTATCAATTCCTGGATGAGCAATGTGTGTGCGGGGTGTTCCCTCTCTGAAATGTGCCCTCTTGAGTTTCAAGTGTGGCATCAGCTGTGACTCCAGGCATGGGTAGCTGTGGTGGTTATTTGTGAGTCTTTGGTGGCTTCTATTATGTCTTTTTGTTTAATGTATTTGTGAATAAATGTATGAGAAATTGTAAACAGACTTGAACATTGGATATGTCAGAAAATACATCAAAGTTGAATGAAATGGGAATAATGAGTATTTAAGAAGCATGTGTGATGAAGCAAGAAACTTTAAAGTCAAATATGGATGGGTGTTGAATAAATGTGGATTGAACACAACATGAACCACAAATCTGATAGAAGCTGCAGCTTCTTGTTCTGTAATAATACTGGGAGTGGCTGACTTAATGATAGTGTTGAAAAGAAGAATGAATAGAAATAAGAAATATGTTAACTTATAGATGAGTTAAGAATAAAAGCTTTAAAAATAATTGCAAAGAAGATGAAATACAGCATAAATTTCAAGGAAACAAGTTTTATTTATCTATTTATTAAACTTATTGACTGCTCATCTTACCACAGGTAAGTAAATACTCATGCATTAAAATTTAAAAGCCTGCTAAAGAAAACTATTTGTAGTTCAGGGTTGAAATGAGGGGTCCTTGTTGTTCTCTGAGCTTCTTTGTTTCCTTACAGATGTTGCATTATCCAAACTAGATAACATCATCTGTGTCCTGACTAGATAACTAACTCCGATAATATCTGGTTTGGGTAATGAAACATCTGCAAGAACATAATCAGGCTCAGAGGACATCAAGGACCCCTCAAAATTTAGAGAGCAGAACAATGACAATAAATTAATAATAAGGTTCAGGGGGGGAAATATAGGTGGCTTTTAATTCTAGTAGTAACAGATGCATGACTGGTTCTTATTTTTCTTTATTTCTGGTATGATGTCCAAAAAAGTGGGGTTGCAGAGAAGAATTTCCATTCTAAATCGATATACAAGCTCTACCTTTATACAGAGTACACATATCTCTTTCAAATTAAGAGATATATCAAATCAAAAGCTCAAAAAGCACTTACTAATTTGTTAGTTTGCTTATTAGAACTACTGATTTTTTAATTCTTGATTTAAATCCTCAGACTGATGGAATAGGGAAACATACTACTGCTATGTGTCAAAAGGTGCCCTAGAGGATTTCATGCTTCCTGAACAGTTTGAACAGTTGACTTAAAAGTTTTAATGTTCAAGTAAGTTAAATATTTTGAAATGGACCCTAGTTTCATAACTACACTGCTCAGAAAAATAAAGGGAACACAAAAATAAGACATCCTAGATCTGAATGAATGAAATATTCTTATTAAATACTTTGTTCATTACATAGTTGAATGCGCTGACAACAAAATCACACAAAAATTATCAATGGAAATCAAATTTAGTGACCCATGGAGGTCTGGATTTGGAGTTGCACTCAAAATTAAAGTGGAAAAAAACACTACAGGCTGATCCAACTTTGCTGTAATGTCCTTAAAACAAGTCAAAATGAGGCTTAGTAGTGTGTGTGGCCTCCACGTGCCTGTATGACCTCCTTACAATGCCTGGTCTTGCTCCTGATGAGGTGGCAGATGGTCTCCTGAGGGATCTCCTCCCACACCTGGACTAAAGCATGCCTGTATGACCTCCTTACAATGCCTGGTCTTGCTCCTGATGAGGTGGCAGATGGTCTCCTGAGGGATCTCCTCCCACACCTGGACTAAAGCATGCCTGTATGACCTCCTTACAATGCCTGGTCTTGCTCCTGATGAGGTGGCAGATGGTCTCCTGAGAGATCTCCTCCCACACCTGGACTAAAGCATGCCTGTATGACCTCCTTACAATGCCTGGTCTTGCTCCTGATGAGGTGGCAGATGGTCTCCTGAGAGATCTCCTCCCACACCTGGACTAAAGCATTCCCCAACTCCTGGACAGTCTGTGGTGCAATGTGGCATTGGTGGATGGAGCGAGACATGGCCCAGATGTGCTCAATTGGATTCAGGTCTGGGGAACGGGCGGGCTAGTCCATAGCATCAATGCCTTCGTCTTGCAGGAACTGCTGACACACTCCAGCCACATGAGGTCTTGCATTGTCATGCATTAGGAGGAACCCAGGGCCAACCGCACCAGCATATGGTCTCACAAGGGGTCTGAGGATCTCATCTCGGTACCTAATGGCAGTCAGGCTACCTCTGGCGAGCACATGGAGGGCTGTGTGGCCCCCTAAAGAAATGCTACCCCACACCATTACTGACCCACTGCCAAACCTTTCGTGCTGGAGGATGTTGCCGGCAACAGAACATTCTCCAGAGCGTCTCCAGACCCTGTCACGTCTGTGACATGTGCTCAGTGTGAACCTGCTTTCATCTGTGAAGAGCACAGGGCGCCAGTGGTGAATTTGCCAATCTTGGTGTTCTCTGGTAAATGCCAAACATCCTGCATAGTGTTGGGCTGTAAGCACAACCCCCACCTGTGGACGTCGGGGCCTCATACTACCCTCATGGAGTCTGTTTTTGACCGTTTGAGCAGCCACATGCACATTTGTGGCCCACTGGAGGTCAGTTTGCAGGGCTCTGGCAGTGCTCCTCCTGTCCCTCCTTGCACAAAGGTGGAGGTAGCGGTCCTGATGCTGGGTTGTTGCCCTCCTACAGCCTCCTCCACGTCTCCTGATGTACTGGCTTGTCTCCTGGTAGTGCCTCCATGCTCTGGACACTACACTGACAGACACAGCAAACCTTCCTGCCACAGCTTGCATTGATATACCATCCTGGATGAGCTGCACTACCTGAGCCACTTGTGTGGGTTGTAGACTCCGTCTCATTCTACCACTAGAGTGAAAGCACCGCCAGCATTCAAAAGTGACCAAACTATCAGCCAGGAAGAATAGGAACTGAGAAGTGGTCTGTGGTCACCACCTGCAGAACCACTCCTTTACTAGGGATGTCTTGCTAACTGCCTATGCTTTCCACCTGTTGTCTATTCCATTTGCACAACAGCATGTGAAATTGATTGTCAATCAGTGTTGCTACCTAAGTGGACAGTTTGATTTCACAGAAGTGTGATTGACTTGGAGTTACATTGTGTTGTTTAAGTGTTCCCTTTATTTTTTTGAGCAGTGTATTTGACCTTTTATCTTATTATTCTTTTTGTTCTTTTTCCTTTGAAGTACCGTCTTATTATCATTTATTTTCTTATAAAAGCATACTTAAAAGTGTTAAAACTTATTTCTTCAATTATTCTGAAGTCTTCAATCTTAGTATTGGATTTTTAAAGGTAATGTGTGTTATGTATAATTTCCAGAAGAACCCACTCATTCCTACTTACCTTTGATGTCTAAATTTGCCCTTATCCCCTAAAGCAAAATAAAGGCTTTTATCTGTATATTTAAAAAGTTCTGGTTCTCAATCCTTTTTCTAACCAAGAAAAAAATAGAAAGTCCTAGATGCTTTTTAGTAAAACATGTTACTGAGACAGAAATTAACTTGTCTAGGGCCTAAAAGTACTAACAGTACTGAAAATTTACAAGCCAGCAATTGAAAACAAAATGAAAAAGCTTTTAGATAGCATCCTTAGGACTGTAGACTAAACAAGTTTAAATCAGGATTATATGTGGTGTTTTAGACCTATAATTATACCGCAGGGGAAAGGTATCAGGTGGAAAAATAAGATTCTAAATACAGAATGCATAAATGTACAATGTTCAGTCCCAAAAAGAGATATTTTTACAAACCTAAAAGATTTGTTTGAAAAGGAAAATGTCAAAGCAAACCTAAATATTTTAACCATTATTTTCAAGCACTAGTAAATCCTGATATTGTTTCACAGTACAAGATGGATTATTTTCATTTACACACATTCCACAATTAAAAACTAGGAATCCCTTATAAGAATTAAAATCAACTTTACAGTTCTAGGAAAACATATTGTAGTCTTTTGAATTTTCTTATCTTTGCCATTGAATATTATTATAAGTTTAATGTGGGTCCTAGTAATATATAAATTGAATGAATAGAGAAATAACACTAATATTAGAAATTTGTTTCATAATGTTTCATAAACTAAGTCATCCATCGTACAGTGTGAAAATGTAATCGAAGAATTTAAGTAATCTTAGTTTGAAAATAATTTAATTTCTGTTTAAGCTAGACAACTGAATAGATATAATACATATAATTAACAAATAAATTTCTCCTTAGGTTCAGAAACTGGTTTCACCACCTTCAGCTGCAATAATTGAAACTGATAAAAGTTGGGGCATAAAAAAAGGTATCCATGATACAGTAACAAACATTATAGAATAAAATAATACCTGGTTCATTGCTTTCTGTTGGGGATTCTTCATGTCGGAGAAAAAATTTCACTTCTTCTCTACGAGGTCCCCATTTTTGTAGATGGTCATACATCATATGATCAAAGGGTATGTGTCGTTCTGAATACAGAATCAGAAATCATTCATTAGAGCAATTCACTGGCAATTTATTGAAAATAATGGTAAACAAGTATATAAAATAAGTACATAAAATAAGAGATATATATAAAATAAGAATGATTTTCCTGTCATTCCCCTCCATCAAAATTATAATATTCTAGGGTTCCAATAGATAATCTAATTCTCCCAATTACAGAGTAACTTTTTTGAAAAAGTTCACAAATTGAAATGATATAATCTCTAAAAATAATGACAGTAGTGCTGAACTGGATTGTAGTTTGCACAAGACTATAGCTTCATGTGAGTTGTTACCATGTTTATATTTTTAAAATATTACTTATATATTAGATTTATATCCCACCTTTTCATTCAGGATCTCATGGTAGTATATACAGCACTTTCTCATCCAGTTTTTGCCCATTATAAGCATCCTGTGTGATAGTTTGGAGTAAAAGGGAATAACTGGCCCACAATTACCCAGTGACCTTCTGAATGCCCATAAATATTTTACTCTTTCACAACTCAGGATGTTAGAAAATAATGATGAGGGATTAGCATCTCAATGTTGGTATAGGTTTAAGGCTAAATATGCACATTTAACTCTATTCAGGTTCACGTTACAAGCATGCTTTCTGCACAGGTACAGTAATGGTACTCTGCTAGATTGAGTAGCATACTTCTTGCTGTGAAAATTTAAAGAGAAAGAAGTAACTAGCAGAATACTATGGAGTTCCATTTGTCTTTTATGGAATCTAAGATTTACATGAAACAACTGGGGGAAATTATAACTTTGGACTGCTGTATTATCTATTTATTTATCTATATATCAATACCTCTACCTCTGTTTGCCACATCTTGCTCCCCTGACAACTGTAAAACTCTGGAATTAGAAAAAAAGCTCAATCTCTGTGGACACAGAGGTGGCAGAAATGCCTTTACCTGGCTGCTGCAGCTTACTTAGCAAAACTAGGCTACTGTAATGTGCTAAATTTAAGGAGCTTTAGAAACTTCACAGATACATAATATAGTTGTTTTAGTTTTTCTCAAACTAAATAGTCAGATCCTGTTTATTAACTACATGATTTGCCAATTTTGGAGCTAAATTGAAAGTTCAGTCTGAAGCTAAGTTCCTCCAAATTGGATCCAGATTTGTTAAAATTCTACAAAACCCACATGGATATATGGTTTAATCTTTTCTAATCATACTTGCTTCTCAGATCAGGCAGGCATCACTATGACAAATATTTCAAAACTGTCCCTACCCAAGGAATGCTATTCTGAGTAAAGATAATTGCACCCACCTAATGTTTCCTTTAGGGGGCTTTTAAAAGATATCTGTTTTTCTTAAGCATTGTAGTATTTACTGTTCTTAAGCTCTGTGTTATTTACTGTAAATTAATTTATTTTTCAGACTTTTTATACTGCTAACTATGCAATAAACATTTTGAAGCTCTCCTTTTCAAAATGGATTGAAATATGCGAATTCTATTTAGTAAATTTAATACATATATGAATATATTTTTGACTGATTTATGCTTTAATTTATTATTATAAAGATATAACTGGAAATGAAACACTTTCATATTTTATTGATCTGCTGATTTTTCATATGACAAAGAATTCATCCCACTTGTCTGGAAAAAATATATAGTTTCAGCCTAAACTATGGATAATATGCAGTCACAAAGTAATGTTTCTTTTAAACTGTTGTTGATAAATGATAATGCTTGACATAATGAAGCATAGACAAATATGGAATACCAAAGTATTGCTTACCATTTCCACGCCACACTTCAGAAAGATGGCAGCTACCTTCACCAGGTTCTTTGCAAAATTCCACTACATCTCGACAGGTTGTTTCAGGAGTAATTGGCACTTCAGTCAAAATTTGTTCATTATTGCTCAGGAACACAGTCAATATCATCTGAAAAACAGGAAACCACTATACAATATAGATCAAAACTTTTTCAATCATACAATCTAATCTAATCTGTATAATTTGGTGCACTTGTCCTGAGACAATGAGTTTTTAAACTACAAAACAAGGATCCTTTATAAAATTCAGCAAATATTCACTGAAAAATGAAACAGAATAAAGATATGCCCAAAGATCAACAGAGTTAATAATAGAAATTACTACTTCCATCTGTTCTCAAATAATCATGTTCTGGTGATATGTTATATCTGATTACAGTAGACTGGAAAGAAATAAAAGAATGTTATGCTCACAGACTGGCAATCAAAATACTAGTCAGCAAAAACAATACATCTGAGTTTCTATCAAGTACAAATTTAAGCAGTGCATCCCATTTAATCAAGAAGCCGTAATATAGTTTTTATAGCTTATATTGTTAAATTGTAAGAAATGAGACCTTAGATAAATGTGGTTGGATCTATAGAATGAGTGGGATAAATCTACTCCTTAGCACTCATCCAGTAATATTATGACCACTAATAAAAGAACATTGGTTTCAAAGGAAACTTGGGGTTATTCCTGAGACTTTGGTGCATGATTTGGCTGCAGTCTTACTTGCAGTCTGGAATGACACAAGGGCCTTGGGATAGGATCACACCTATATGGACTCTTTGTGATCAGGGATCCCCTAGGACCCCAGTTTACGGCAGAGCTCCAGAAAATGAAACAACACAAGAAACACTATAGAATTGTTGGAAGAAGAGGAGGGATGAAGCCAACCAGGCCTAAGTAAGAGCCTTTATTAGGACTTAGCTTGTGGCAGTAAGAGCAGTGAAGTGCACTTTTCTTTGCTCTTATTGTATCTGCAGATGACCAAGGGGGTTTACAATGTCCTATTATCAAAAATGTAGATTTTTGAATGTACAAAAATGTCCAATTAAGCTGACAAAATATAAGATAACACATCCGACATTTAAAAAAATTTGTTAAGAAGATGAACCTGAACAAATTTGTTTATCTATTATACTAAGCAACTTCATATAATTTCTTCTTCCAAGTAAACAGCAATAGCACTTAGATTTATATACTGCTTCACAGTGCTTTACAGCCCTCTCCAAGTGGTTTACAGAGTCAGCATATGGTTCCTAATAATCTGGGTCTTCATGTTATCTGATTTCGGAAGGATGGAAAGCTGAGTCAACCTTGACCCTGCAGTATTGCATTCTAACCACTGCACCACAAAAATGATAAAACAATGCAATTTTTTGGTCATAAGAATTGTTTGTGATCAGTTATGTCTGCTATTAAATGTAGTTCAATAAAATTATATTCTGCTGAAGTATACAACCTATTTAACTCCAATCTTTTTTTCCTGCAGTAACAACAGCAGTTTTGCTAAAAGAAAGGAAGAAGTAACTAGAAGTGTCTAGTTGCAATATACAAACTTACAAAATATAGGCAACAGAGAATATGAAGTACAAATAATAAATTAAGAACAATTGCACAAAGCAACGATCATGTAAAATGCCCTTAAGGGTATTTTTATGATCTGAAGAGTGGCTTTGAAATGTGTCATGAGACTGCATTAAAAATTTTAGACAGACATTTTAAGATTTAATGAGTACACTAGACAATTCAAATTTATTGTTTCATCTACAAATTCAGGAAATGAAACAGCCATTTAACTGATAGTAAAAATAACTTAAGGCATGACTTTGTAAATTACAAGTGCAAAGTCAGACTACAGAAACTAATCTTCTAAAACTATCTGACTATACAATAGCCTCTTGTTCACTACAAAATGGTGCATTGTTTTTCAACCTGATAAATATTTGTCAGAGTTAAAAAATACTAACAATTGTTTTGCACCTTTATTCTTTACCAGGAGGCAATCCTAAAATAATATACAAGTGTCGAGGGAACCAGATAATTCTCCAGGTATGCATTATTTAAATGCAATAAATAAAGGATCCTAAATAGTAGAAAAATGAATTTTCTACTAAATATTCACACACAGATATTAAAGCCCAAAAAATCTATTTTCGAAGAAACAACAGCAAAAACCTGTTTTACAAGCAGAATGTTTTTAATTATGGAATATTATAAATATGAGAGGAATGTAGAAAAATGCTATTTTTCAAAAATCTCTGCTGCCCTTATCAATATTTGTTACATAATTTTTAATTTGTAAGCTAGTATCTACAAGACAATGTGATTGTAACAGTATTCTAAAAATATAATGTAAAAAATCTCAAGTACAACATTTAAACATGCAAGTGAAAACAAATTCATGTACAAACAGTAAATTTCTAAACATGAAAATGTTACTATGTCGGTAGTACATAATTGCAAATTGCCCCATGAACTATAAGAATTGTTGTGAGACCATCACGATAGTGAAAAAAGTGTTCATTCTCACCTTTTTTTCCATTATTTTGTTTACTTTTCTACTTCTCTGATTTATGCTGTTCCTGCCATGTTGACAATCTTTGTCTTTTGGTAAGTTTAAGAGGTTTTGAAGAATCATTCTTAAAGGGTTCCTCATGTGTAAATAACAGAGAAAAAAAGGTGGTTTTTTAAAAATAAAATATACAGTGAAAACTAAAATCTAAAATAGTTCCTGTGTGCAGGCTGCAGTGAGAATCTACTTAAATGGGCATCTTCTAGATGCTGAGTAAATGAATACAAGAGATAATGACGTGTGAAGATAAGCCAGGCTACTGAAACAAGACAGAGCCTAGTGACAAGCAGATATTGTGGATTGGGTTTCACCTAATTAGGTAAATTTACAAGAAGAATTCACTGAATCAAATGTGTAGTATTAACCACTGTCTTGGTTAGAATTTAAGTGAGAGAATTTAACGTAGTCATTGAATTAAACAGAAAATAATGTTTTAATACAATTACATACTTCTCTAACTTTACCAAGTTCATTTTGCATCTTATTTTTGTTTTTTATATATTTGCTATTTCATCCAGATTCCTGGATTCCTTTCAGAACCTTAATTAAATTAACCTGAAACTTCAGGATAAGCAAGTACTGGGACTATTAATTGCAATGGTAAATTAGTTAGATCTAATTGCATATCTTGCAGAAAGATTTCTATTAATTTCCTGAACTATTCTCAAAGATGAATTTAAAAGGGCTGACAGAAAAATTTGGAGATTATTTACATGTTCTGAAAGCTGACAAGATTATGATTCACTGACTTAATAAATTTGAAGATTGATGTATACATAATGAATCCTTTCAGATAAGTATGTACAATATACATGTTGTGTATAAAGGAAAAACTGGAATTATTCACAACAAATGCAAATTTGAATTCAATAAAAGTGAATACTAATGACTCTGGCAGAACAAAATGATTTTAATCAAACTACAAATGATTTTTTTTTAATTAAACTTCCTATTAACTTTTCAAACTTTATAACTTGATGAATTGTTTTTAGTGCAGTCAATCATATTCTCATGAAAGAAAGAAAATCACTTGGCTGTAGTATTAAGAGATATTTTTACTTTAAGCTTTAAGTTTAAAGTCTGATAATGAATTGTGGTTGAAGGACATCAATCCCAAATTTGACATTAAAGTGAAAAATAAAATAATTTTAATATTTAATATTTAATGATTATGTTTATATGCATGTTAAATACTTTATCACATTTAGAATAATTCTTCTTTGTGATCATACTTAGTGTATAATCAATTATTAATAGTACCAAAATACAATTACTGTAACAACACTGTCACTTTATGAAAAAAAATAATGTTAAAAATAGTCATTTATACAGATGGGCAGTAAATGTATTCCAAATGCAAAAGTATTGAAAAGCTTAGTGCTGTCCAAAAAAGGTTAACCATTATACTGCAGCCTGCCCATTAATGTCTGATGTCAGGATAAATATTAAATAAGCCACATCAATTAATGATCTCTCATCTCTGCTTTCCCCAACACATTTGTTAAACAAACATGAAGGTCATTAAGTGTGCATGGGGCACCTCACAGGTAACTCTGGAGGGCCTAGTGCAGGCAGAAGCTCACCTGCCTTGGGTCTCTCAAGGTATCCCCCATCTCCTAAAATACCCATGCTCTACTTCCTATCCCTTGGAGTCCCCATACTCACTTGGGCCTCCTTTGCCTGTAACAATTGCTCACTTACTGTACAAGACCTGCAGAGCTCAGGAGGGGAAGGAAGGGAAAATCAGAAAGTTTTGAAATCTGAGCTAGCTCTGGACAAAGCAGCTCTTTCCCCTCCATGCAGAGAAACCTCTGTATTTTGAAATCTGAGCTAGCTGTCAACCCTGAAGCTGACCTGACTGAGGCCATTCTGAGGCTTCAGTGTTGCCACACTAGAGCTATGGGATGGGGAGGGAATAGAGATAGCTGGGGCTTGTAGCCAAATAAAATACTTTCTCCTGGGAACCAAGGACATTCCCACAGGTGGTCAGAGAGAGGCAGGCAATTGGACGACACTGTGACTGGACCATGTGACTGATTGTTTGGGGAAGGGGGAAAACTTTCACTTTTAATTCGGTGAAAACTGCGGAAACATTCAGAGTCAGTTTTCACCAACATGATATATCCAATAAAACTGTTCTTTGAGGAATTCACCTGCCTCGGAGTTATGTTTGTTATGGGTGTATTACTTGGAACCCTGCTAAGCACCATGATTGGCTAGCTTGGGAAAATTCTATAGTTTACAAAGAAACATTTAATTCACCAGCAAGGCAGCCTTTTTTACCCTCCACACAACAAGGCTGACCAGAACTAGCTCAGATTTCAAAACATCGAAATTTCTCTGTGCAGAAGGGAAAAGATTGCTTTGCTGGTGAATTAAACGTTCTTTGCAAAGCATATGGCTTTCCCTGATCATGCTGCTTAGCTTTGTTGCTAGGCTGCATGGGTGGCTGGGTCGAAAAAGATGCTGCTTGTAGAGTTCTCCCACCTAGTCCAGCAAGAGAGACCTCCTCTCCCTCCCTTCTCCCACCTCCGGAGCTTTGCAGATCTTCACAAGGTGAGTGATTGTGAATTGTGGAGAACTGTGTGGAATCCAATGGAGGGGCAAAACAGGCCTAGTGCCTTTGAGGACCTGGCAGGAGAACGGGGTGGGGTGGGGGGTGGGGAGAGGAGAAATAGATGGGCACGCTGCAGTATCTCTGCAGTCAGTCATAAGGGCAAATGACTAGGTGGGCTCTGCAGAGTTTGAAAAAAAGTCATGTGTAGCTTTTGGAAGGGTCTATTATAACTTTGAACAGTCATTAAATGACCTGTCATACCTCAAGAACTACTTGCAACTGTAGAGTTAAGATTTTAAGATTTCTCCTTACAATTTCAAAATGTATTTTAATTTGTTCCTCTATTTTGTATTCAAGATAACGTTTTAGAAACATATGGCATTACTTTGAAAAACTTAGATAGTGCCATCTTTTCCAAATCTTATATTGCGTTAAAATGCTATTAGAATTATATCCTATCATCAATGTTTTGAATTATTTGAAGCTGTTATTTAACCAAATGACACATAAGGGTCATCTGGTTACACAAAAATAAAAGTAATGTTGGCAATAGAAATGAGTCTCTCTATGTAAAGTTCTTATGACCTAAAATTAGAAATCATCAAATACTAATTTTAGAAGAAATACATAATTGAATATGAAAGCCAATGTTATATCTGTCTTGTTCTATTAACGTGATTGTCTCTAAAGTTATTAAAATAGCTATTAATTTGACAATTGCAGCCTATACTACTATATCTTAGAAACTGAAAAGGATCTATGTCATGCAGGGCTGCATTCAAATACCTCACAAGCATGACCACCAATGCAGCTACAGCCTTACTTAATGTTTCCTCCCTGGCATCAGGTATTCAAGACATGCTACCAATTGTGGCTCTATTCTACCAATTGTGGCTCTATTCTCTATTCTTGTCCTATTCTCCTTCAACCAACATTTTATGGCAGCAAATTCCAAGCTTAATTATTGTGCAAAGCAATACAGTTGGTCAGTTTAACAACCACTTGTGCAGTGATTGTTCAAATTAGTTTTGGGTCTCTGCACAAATGATACTTACAATTGGTCCTCCAAGTTTCAGCTTTGCAATCATGTGACTGAGATTTGGGCACCAGCAACTAGCCCAAATTTCTGACTTTCATGATGTCCCACAATTATGTGATCACAGTTTGCCTACTGGCTTTCCACAAGCAAAGTTAATGGGGAAGCAGGCAGGAAGTCAGAAATCATGATCACATGAGGCCCTCACTTAATGATCCGCACAGTCTTTGCTTAACTGGGGTCGACTGGAACTGCCATCACTAAGTAGTGCAGTCATGTGACATCGTGTTTTATAAGCATATCATTTAGCAATAGAAATTCCAGCTCTAGTTGTAATGATTAAACGAGGGCTTCCTATACTTATCATCTCTTCTTCTAATTTTAATAGATTAACCCAATGTCTAACAATGTGAGAAAAAATATAATCCATATTAAATTATACATGCATGATTTTAAATGCCTGACATATCTCCCCTTACTCATCTTCACTCCAAGCTTTTAAAAAATGCAGATGCTACATTCTTTCCTGATAGAACTAGTGTAGTACTTAATCATGGTGTCATGTTTTGTTTTCCACTCTACAATATCCTTTTTCAAGAGTTACCTCCCAAAATTCCCAGTCAGCTTGGCCAAAGGGTACTGCTGCTGAGTGCTTCAAGGCTTTTGAATTTTTTTATCTCAATCTTTCTTTTAAAAGTTAAGTGACTTAACCCAGGGATGTCAAACTCAAGGCCTGGGGCTTAGATCTGGCCTGCGAGGCCATCCTGGAAACAGCAAGGGACTCGCCCATGGTGCTCTGCCAGTGAAAATGGAACTCAGGTGGGCTGAACAGAGGGTTGCAGGAATGGATCTTGGGAGCCTGTTTTGCTGGCAGAGCACTTGCGCCACAACAGATGCCCCTGATACAAGTGACATCAAGCTGGCCACACCTACCCTGGCCCCCCAAGGTCAAACACAACCCTGATGTGGCTCTCAATGAAATTGAGTTTGACAACCCTTGTTAGCCTTCAAGAATCCTTCTTCTACTTGTCTTTCCGGCTGCTATAAAAATGGGGGGGGGGATTAATTGGGCTTTGTGGCGGTTGGGAGAGTGCTGGAGGCTTGAGAAAGTGAATTGTAAAACTTGGGAAAACTTTCTCACTTGCTTACTGAGCTGCTATAATTTCTTATCTAAGCGAGCCAAGGCCAACCGCCCTGGTGAGCCAGATGTCTGAAATACCACCTGAAGATGCCCCACATGACATTATACGCATCTCAGATTGGATGGCCAGTTTGAACTATTGCGAGTGGAAACGTTGTCATTAACTTTGAATATGTGATTTTTGCGCCGAATGCCTCAGATTTTGAATTCTTTTGATGCTACCACTTGATTTCCAGTAAAAGTCCTTTTCTCTATAACAATGGAGTCTAAGGGTTTCTGACTTGGATTTTGGATGGAGCCTTGCCTGACAACCCTGTTCTAACCCTTTGTTGAATTATAACATGAATTTTTCAACGTTTTTTCATGGTTTTACTCTGCAATTTTGAATTACTTTCATTTTTTCTTTATGGAAGTCAACCTTTATTTTCTGGGTAGTGAAAGTGACCTGTTTGGATTCACATTAGCATTAGATTTTCACTACAGGTATTTCTTACCTTCTTAACTTTTAAAAAGCTCTTTTTTGATGGAATTTTTTCCCCCATCCTTCTTTATTGTGAGATCTCAACTTTTTCTGTGGCTACTTTGTTACAGTATATCTAACTCCCCTGTTCTTGAAAGGAACTGTTTATGTCTGGTTGTAAATATTCAATTACAGGATTATATTAAAAATGCAAACAATGCACCAGCTAAAAGATAAAGCCTTCTGGGAGGCCTTTGGGAAAAATGCTTTTCCCAATGCAAATTGAAAACTTTGGTTAAAAAAATTGAGAAAATAATGGTTCAAATCAAACTAAAGAGGATGTCTCAACATAAGCAATTGTAGTCAAACCCTAGACCAGAGGTCTTCAAACTTGACAGCTTTAAGACTTGTGGATTTCAACTCCCAGAATTCCTCTTCCAGTCATATTAGCTCAGGGATTCTGGGAGTTGAAGTGCACAAGTCTTAAACTTGCCAAGTTTGAAGACCCTTGCCCTAGACTCACAAGTGGATGGATTGGAATCTAAACTGCTGTTGACAGATTTAAAAGGTACTTGGTTTGGAAACTGCCAGTGCACTGAAAAGGCTGAAAGAGGATTGGATTCTACAGATTTGGAGTTAACAGTATCAGTGAGTGATGAACTGGACTTTCTTAAGACGATTGATGGTGATTGGGGAATGGGGAATGGACTTACTATACCTAACTGGAAAACAATTTGGACTGAATGTTTATTTGGGAGGGGGGGAGATGGATAGACAACAGAGCTTCATGATTCTGGAATATAAGATACAATTGTTGAGAAAATTCTCAACCAAAATCTTAAGGAAAACTTGTCTTATGAAGAATCAAATATGTAGCAGTAGCTCTCACACCCATAATCATAAGGTGTTTTGAGAGACTGGTCTTACAATATATACAGGATTGTCTCCCATCGACCCTTGACCCATACCAGTTTGCTTATTGGAATAACAGATCCACAGAGGATGCTATTGCCATGACTCTCCACGTTGCACTGGACCATCTGGAGCATAGTGGGAACTGTGTATGGATGTTTTTTATTGATTACAGCTAGGCTTTTAATACCACCATTCCGGATATACTGATTAAAAAGTTACTGGAAATGGGCCTCTCCTCTCACACCTGCTGTTGGATAAGGGACTTTCTTACTAACAGACCCCAAACCGTCAGGATTGGCAGCTATTTTTCCTCCACTTTTGCTCTCAGCACTGGCTCTCCACAGGGCTGTGTGCTGAGCCCCCTTTTGTATTCACCCTATACCTACGACTGCACTCCCTCTTGTCCCACTAACTCTATAATAAAATTTGCAGACGACACCATGTTGGTGGGACTCATTTCAGAAGAAGACGAAATGGTCCATAGGTCAGAGCTTCTCAGACTGGTCTTGTGGTACAAGAGTCATAACCTCACCCTGAACATCAAAAAGACCAAATAATTGATTATAGACTTCAGAAGATGCAAAGCAGAGCCTCTCCCACTATATATTAATGGAGACTGTGTGGAAAGAGTTCATAGTTTTAAATTTCTAGGAACTCATATTTCCGACAACCTTACTTGGTTGGTTCACACTATGGCCACTGCAAAGAAGGCCCAACAGCGCCTGCACTTTCTGAGGTTGCTGAAAAAGAGTGGTCTGGGTGAGAAGTTGCTGGTTACTTTTTACCGGTCTACCATCGTGAGCATTTTGGCATACTGTGTAACGGTGTGGTATGCTGGATGCTCTGTAGTGGATAAGATGATGCTCCAGAGAGTTAGAAACACAGCACAAAAAAATCATTGGTTGCTCTCTTTCTTCTCTGGAAGAGATTGCGAAGACCAGACTCCTCTCTAGAACACTAAAAATCCCCACAGACCGTTCTCATCCTGGTCATTCATATTTCGAATTGTTACCATCAGGGAGGCGTTATAGATGTCTTAAAATGAGGACTAATAGATTGAGAAACAGTTTCTTTTCCAAGGCAGTAATTGTCTTGAATCAAACAGTACATTTGTGATTTAGTTCTATTATTATTATAATTATTTTAATTTTTAAATACTTTGTAGTGTGATTGTGATGTGGTGTTTGGGGCACTGTGCTTGAGTAGCTTACAAATTTCATTGTATTTGTGGAATGCAATGACAATAAAGGTATTCTATTCTATTCTATTCTATTCTATTCTATTCTATTCTATTCTATTCTATTCTATGAGAATATCTGCTTCTGGGAGCATCAGAGATAATGATTGTGGTGATTTATGATAGATAAGAAGCCGTTGTAACTTTTTATGAGTTAAATACAATAATAGATCGTTAACAGAGGACTTTTAAATTTAATTTTGCTGTTGGTTCACCTGTTAATTACTTTGCTTTTATATAGAGTAGACAGATGACAGGTCAAATTGGTTGCAAATAGATGTTGCAGTTTATAAATTTTGAGTATGCTTTGCAAGGGTAAGAAACTAATATTGTTGCAACATATTTATCAGTGTTCAACTAGAGGCAACCATATATGTATATATGATTTAGTTCTTTGTCCTTTTAATTTACTTTTTTAATGTTTTGTAAATCTTTTGTTTTTGTAATTTTTTGAAGTTTGTATTTTATCTTAATTTTCTGAATAAATAAAAATATACTCAAAAATAAATGTTATATGGACAAACTTCTCACTAACATAATTTAAAATGTAAACCATAGACATTGATAAAACCATATGTAAAAATAGAATTAAAAAAACAGATTAAATAAGAATAAAGAATGTGAATAATATTTCTATGTTACCAGTATAATTTACCCAGGTCGGATCCACACATGCAGACCTCAACTAGACTTTTATTCAATTATAGAGCCATGTTATATGTGATTTTAAAATTCTGACCAGATATGAAATATGTTGTTTTAATGTAAGAATCCCAATAGGTGGTCCAAGATACTAGTCACTCTCTTTCTTATAAAGCTGACATTGAAATAATATGTATTGTATCTTCTATCTCTGGAGTTCCACAAATGCAAGTGACTTCTTTGCAAAGGACTTTCATATTTAAGCAGTCATCCAAGCTTTTTAAAACTCGCATTTGTAAACACTGCCCTAAGATGTTTAGGCTTTTTGTGTTTAGATATTTGGCAATTTGAAAAGTACATTTATATGCCAACCTTACTGAAGATGGCTGCATGTTTTGTGCTTCAATATCAAAGATTTTTTGTGCAATGATCTTTTTAACTTATTCTCCAGTTGTATAGGAGACAGGGAAATCACACTCCCAATATAATTAGTCAGTTGTACAATTCAAACTCAACTTTTATTGAGTTTTTGTCTATTCTAACACACACAATTTTGGGAGTCTGTTAGTTTCCATAGCATTAACTTTGGACCAAAAATTATATGCCCTGAATTTAGATAAAGAACAAATTGTATAAATTCCCAATTCAGCTCTATCTGTTGCAGCTGAAGTCTTTTATCCAAACCCAAAATACTTCTCAAATGTAGTCACTATGTTTGTTTTATTATTGATATTTAAGCACCAAACTTCAGCTCAATGTAAGAGCACTGAAGTGATCTTGGCCTTATATAATTTAATAATTAGGGGTGAGCAATCTAAATAACTATACTTTTTTAAAAAAATTAGGGAGTAATTGGTCTTGTTCTAAGTGAGCTCCTTTGATGATGGAGCCAAAATCCAGCCTCAGAAAAACTTCCCCTAGGTAAGAAAAAATATTAACCTTTATTGGCTCATCATCTAATAGCCACTATGGTGTTGTTTTCCAAAACCCTTGACTTTGATTTATTAATAGTCAGATATTATGACAACAGGAGCCAAGTCTTCTTAACAGCCTATACAATCACACTTTTAAAAAGGAACAGCAATATATTATCAGTGTATACTAGGGTACTACAATGTATATAATGTATGATGCCTTAGGCATGTGTGTCTTTATTACTCTTGGTAAGTCAATGTATGGGCTAAATAACAATGGTGCAGGTTGAAACTAAAAAAAAAGTAAATAAAGCAATAATCGAGGGGACTTCACTTATAGGAATGGGTGAGACATCTCTTCCATGTTTATGGAAACTCTCTTCCTTGCTATTTTTTTCTAAAAAAGCTATTGCCCAATTATGTATGCTTGTAAATGTTTTCCATTCCAGAGATCTATAATCATCTGCTTGTTCCATAAATTCATTAATTCTAATATCCCTGTTTTTGACAACTGTAAAATACCATCATCACAGAATGAGTGGAAGTTAACCAAATAGGTTTGTATCATTCTTACTAAAATGCTTTATCCTACAGAAATTTCATCGAAACTATTACTTTATAACTTCATTATGCAGAGTCAACATGTATTTCTTACTTATATTCTCATGTTCAAGCAGTTTTTGATATGGTTAATAATACAAGGAATCCTGCCTCTCCCTTATTTATTGGAAGATAAAAAGAAATGTATAATTATGTATACTTCTTTCTGAGAACCATGCTATTTCTTTTGCATATCAAGAGCAATTCAGGAAAAATAATTCCCAATCCAAGCAAATAAGTAATGGATTATATCTTTACAGACATCAAAATAAAGCACAGCCAACTAAGAGAAGCCAGACTGCTGATAAACAGAATAATTTTTTAAAAAAATCCTATCACTGTTGGAAAAGATAAAGAACCAAGGCAAGGTCACATTCTTTTATGCTGAGATGAGCAACACATTTTGCAAACATGTTTCCAGGAGGTAACAAATTATTTAAATAAATACAGAAACGTACAATGAACTATACAGTCTCGTCTAATGCTTCCTGTTTCTGTTACATAGAAATCCAACTATACTCAGTCATGAGTAAGCTTTCTGGATTGGGATTTACTCATATAAAAGTAGACACAGGACTGCACCATGAAGGTGTCTCATCCTAGCTTTTCACCACACAGCCTGTATTTTTCTTTGATGCATATTCAGATTACCCCTTGACTGTGCCAGATGAAAGGCTAGAGAGCTCATATACCCGTTTTTCCCATCTGAATTCTCTACAAAAAAAAACAGAAAGGGCACCAGCATTCCCATGATTTAAATAATTTTTTTTTTTTTTTTAAAAGACACCAACCTTTCCCTGAACCTAACATACATAGCAATGTAAGGTTGTGTAAGAACCTTGTAAGAAGTAACAACTGATGATTTGGGAGTGGGGATGGGCAGCGGTGGTTTAAATCTGGCCAATCTTTCCTGAGGGAGGGTTGAGAGAGAAGCTAGCCATATAAATATATAAAAAGGAACCATATAAATATATAATCCGATCCGTCCTTCAAATAACCCCAACATCTAAACTTATCACCTCCTTCGGGAAAACCACCCTCAGCAGCCTGGCCCTGTCATATTCAGCTGCTTTATGGCACAGAAGGTTGGGTGGGTGGGTGGGAGGGAAAATCCTTCCTGCATCTGTTGGGAAAAGATGGGAGCGGAGGACCAAAACGTGCGGCGCGGTGCTGCAACCGCCTCCAATTGAATCACGGTCTGTGCAGGCTGAAAATCCTAGATCGTTACCAAGCCTGTTTCGGCGATTACCTCTGGCTGGCCTTTTTGTCGCAAACACCCGGGACGGAGAAAAGATTATCCCTGCTATAATTCCTCCTTCCCCCCAATAAACGGCATCCCTCTTCACCCAGCCACCCGCAATCCTGCTTACCGGCATCATTTCCGGCGCTGTCACTAGTGCTAATCAAGACGCCGGTCAGAAGAACGAAGGGGCGCAGGGCGACCGCGGACCAGGCCTGGCTGCGTTGCCGCTCTTTCTGGCTCTCGGGACCGGAATTAAGACAGGGTGGCTTCCAGAACGGTTGCCAAGCTCCGTTGTCCTATTTCCCCCTCGCGGAAGGGTGTCCTCGTTTTCTGGTGGTGGTTTTTTTTTTTTCCTCTCCCCTTCCCGTCCTCCCCTTTACGGGCGGCGATGACAGCGGCCGCAGAATCAGGAACGGGCAATACGAGCCCCGGCCGCCGCCGCCGCCGCCGCCTCGTCCTCCTCTTTTCTCCTCAGGTTTTTTTTTTTTTTTTTTTGCCCTTCCTCTCAGCTCCGCTCTACTCCGCCTCTCCAGGGTTAACGACGATGCTTCCCTATTGGCCGAGGCAGGAGAGAAAAGCGGGAGGGGTTTTCCCACAACCCTTGGAATGAGCAGGAAAAGGGGAGGAGGCAGAGAGAGAGGAATGCGAGGCCGCCTACCTGCTCTTTGGGTCGCACGTGACACAGGCCGGGTTATTATTGCTGGGGCCTTTTAGGATGCAGGAAGGAGCCACCCTTCTAATGCGCCTGCAAGGTTTTCGCCATGGGGGGGGGGGAGGGAATGGATCCTAGTGGATTTTACACGAGCTTTGCGTGCATAGGAGAGTCGACCCATCTCTTTCCTCCTCCCCCTTTCTTTTTTCTCCCGTGGGCGTTCAGTGGTGCGTCACTGCAGGATCGCGGAATTTCACCTTTCTTATAGAATAGATTCTGAATCAATCTTAAAAGGCAGCTTGATGCTAAAGTCAGCCCCGCCGTTCTCAAGCCAACGTAGGATGTGTTTCTAATTAAACCAAAACATATGACGCCGTTATCTTTCCCCAGTCTGATACCCTTCAGAAGGACAGCGTTGGTAACGCTGAATTCCGATTAATGTCAATTCTGTACAATCGGGAGGCACCAAGTTGAGAGACGCTGGGCTGGCGCTTTTAATGGCCCCAGTTGGTTCTGGATTTGCTGTCTTCCGGCTGTTTTTCCTGTTTTTCCAATTCTGTCTTGAACTACATACTTGGCATCCTGCGAACTTCCTTCCCCTTCTAGTACCGTAGGATTTGCTACCCTAAGCAAAGGCCGCCTACAAGTTCTCCATTTGTAACAAATACTAACACTGATTTAATACGAGTCTTTTTTCTTCTAAGTTTGTCAAACCCTATTTTTAAATGTGCTCACAACCTTATTTCCCCCTAGAATTCTGCCTCCCTAATTTGCTTGTGTATTGGGATTTATCTCTGTAATTGTAAATACCATAAACCTCAAATTCATATAAATTGAGATCTGTTCTGATCAATTATGATTTTTAACATTACCTCTTCCATTGTTTAATTGAAAGTAAAATTAAAGTTTTCACTAATTGTGTTCACATAAAATTTGCCTCACACATGAAATTAAACCACAAATTAGACTTCTTTCTACTAAACATAGTAGGAATGGATACAAATGTATTTCTTTTCATTATACCCCTCTTCCCCCAAATCTTGGCATATCAAAAGCTTCAAAGTGTTTCTACTGTGATTTCCTTTTTCTGCTGTATTGTATAATTTGTTTGGTTTTTTAGACCTTGATCTGGGCAAAGGCTGGAGTAAAAGCTAAAATCTTGAAGAGAAGTAGATTATGCGGTGAACAAGAAACCGCATGTGAATTACTAAGGCATAGAACCAGCTTTCTTTCATAGGCAACTTAAAATTCAGAAAGGTCTGCATAATAGCAAATATGATAATTTTCTAGGAAAATGTTTTATTTTAATTTGAATAAAACAGAACAAATAGAAATAGAACAAATATTTTCAAATAAATGTATCTTAAAATTAAGGAATCACATGGGGCTCCCAAAACACCTCGCTTCTCTTTAAAAGAGGCCAAAATTTATGGATCCCTCAAATACTGACTTGATTCATATTTTCATATATATCACACTTAATCAAAGTTTCTTTTAAGGTGAATTATTTAATAATAATCCACAGCAAATCCACGAAGGGTCACATATTAAGGATTTGCAGCTTTGAGGATTAGGTTGCTTTAAGGATAAGAAGCTTGTTAGTCTTTTAAGATACCACAATACATTTTTCTAACACTAGTGACATTGTTCCAGTCTGTCAATATTTTAGATTAGAAGTTGGATACTCAGCAAATATTCCTGTAGTATAAATCCCAGAGGTCTAACTGGTAAAGTTAGTTAATTTTAGGCTGTGTTCACATGACATGGTAAGCCACTACAAAGACTTGGCAAGTTTGTCCGTGATACCATGTTACCTTTAATAAGAGCACCTCATTAGGAAAGGACGAAACCTTAACCAAACCACATAACATTGGCCCACTCAACTTGCCTAGACATAGCTTATTTTTATTTTACTCGGGCTTCTCATTTTGTCTGAACCCTGTAATGATGTTGAGAGTACTCTTTTCCAGTTACCAACACAGATGCAAAGAGTGTCTCCATGTTGCTGTTCTAACTACATTACCTCTTCTCTTTTTGTCTCCAGTTGAGAGACAATGAGTTTGAAAACATGTTTCCTAAATGATTCAAAAGAAATGCAGCCAAATTTGAATGTCATGCAGAACTGGTAATCTTTATTTCTTGTTCTGTCTACCCCAGTATTTCTCAACCTCAGAACTTTATGTTGGTTGCAAATTGAAGTTCATAGACAACAGTGCTGAGGTTAAGAAACATCGTTCTATTCAAATTACTTATATAGGTAATATATGCAAGTGCAAACTCAATGTAGGGAAAAATATATCGAGGAACTCGAAACCTATCTGAAATTTTCTGATGGTTCTCTGCTAAGATCTGTTAACAATAACTGGCATTGGCTCTACTTGGATATTATGCCAACCCAAGTTAATCAGAGTCTACTCAACTTTTTACATTCACAACACACCACACATAAATTGATAACTTGGGCTCACAAAACTCCCTACACTAAAAAGTGGTTGACTTTTTTGTGCTTCTATCTGTGATCACAGCTACCGTGCTATACTATACATAGATGAAAAATCAAATCCGGTTTCTCTTTCTGCAGCTTTGCTTAGTCTTAACAGCAGTTTTAAACATAGAATGACTCCTGTCTTCTTCCTCTAGGTTACACCCTATGGGCGAAAGGCACAATGCACTTTAAAAGAATTTCCATAGCTGACAGTCCCTTACTACCAACTTGAGGTATGCAAGGAATGCAGATGGCGGAGTCCTTCCGCTTCTCCACCAAGGCAAGGCTCTGGGACAAGGCTTTCTTGAAAGTGGGAGGTTGAGGTAGAGACAGATATTTAAAAACCCACTGGGGTGTGCATGATCATAATTTAAAGTGGGGGGTGGGACATAATTTCCTATTATTGTTACTGGAGACTTGGAAAAGGTACATGTAAGGTTTGGGGAAAAATATTCAGTGTATTTTAATTTTTTAGAAGTATTATCAAATCAAATTTATTTGTGATGGTAATTGATTTTGTGATCAGGAAACTTGATAGATAATATTTAAAAGCTGTTCACTTAATCATGCTTTACTGAATTATACCAATTTCTAGGCTTACTTGACATAAGAAGCTGTAATTTAACATGGGTTATACACAAAGAACATTTTAAGCTAAGATGTAGTTGGCTATTATACATTGTGGAAAATTACAGAGAAAGATATTAAGTAAAGATATATTTTTGCAAACTATTTTAAACAAATACCGGTACTCTCTTTCAACTCAGCCCAACCCACTTCACAGGAGAAAGATATGTTTACCGCCTTGAGCTATTTATAAAAATCATAAAGGCAGGATATAAATAAAATAAATACACTCGGCTCTGCATTACATAACCAGAGAAGAGAGCTTAAAATGTATACTATCCATAATATATTTATCCGGCTGTGGATGCTTTGGGAATTTTTATTTTTCTCCCCAGATCCTGCCTGATTTTCAAACTCAATCTTTCTTTTGCTATCTTTCTCTGCCACATCAAGTTTAGTCCTGTTGAATTAAATTCAAGGAGTAATTATGCTGACAGGTGGGCAGAATCACAACCTGCTTAGTGCGATTTGTCCAAGTCCTGGCAGATTGGAAAGAGTAAAAAGAAAAGTCCCTGGCTTTTTAAATGTGAATATTTCGGCAATGAGATATAACCTTGATACCATAACAGCTTTGTGTTAATTTGTTCTTGTCTCCTTTCCCCACCACCCTATGAATATTAATTAGTTATGAGAGTTTGAGCCATACTTCTAAAGTAGCCTGTGTTTCACCTCTTGCTGCTTCTTAGGGAAAACCTGTTCAGCGTCTTTGCGGCAGAAATTGTATATACCTAAAGCTGACTGGCTTATGACATCCCAACCCCTCCCAGTGCTGCTTATCAATTATTAACCTCATTGTATTTTAAAATGTATTCATATATATACCAACTCAGCTGTTTGCACAATACTCTAATCCAGTGTTTCTCAACTTTGGCAACTTTTAAGATATATGGACTTCAATTCTTAAAATTGCTGGCTGGGGAATTCTGAAATTTGAAGTCCTCACATCTTAAAGTTGTCAAGGTTGAGAAACCCCCTCATCTATTGCTTGACAATGACTTGATAAGTTAACTGGGTATATATAACCTCCAGAACTTTTAATTAAGCACACATTGAGTTTATAATAGATGTGGTATCAGAGTGTATCTAGTATTTACCAGACTCCTGAATTTTATAATCATGAATTTTAAATGGGAAGCTGCAAAGTATCAACCTATTTTTTTACAGAATGCCTCTGGCCATCAAATGGGCTCTATAAGCATGTTTAGAAAATGCAAACGGTGGAATATTTGTTTGGAAATGTGCACAGCAGCCCAGAGAAAGATCAATAGGAGTAAAAAGAATCATTTCATGGGAGAAAAATTTGAATTTAAAATTGTGAATTTAATTCAAAGCTGAATTTGTACAAAAAGTATCTGCAAGATTCTGTATTCAACAGCTGCAGATCCTAGGGAAAAATGCATCTATTGCCGTTTCTTGTTTCCACTTAACTAGTGATCCTTCCATCTTTCCTTGATCTATTAGTATTTTTGATATTTATTGTACTGTAATCCTATTGTACTTATTATTTCTACACTTTAACTGCATCCATTAACTTCTGAATCTGAGCTTAAATGCTTGCATAAAAATGAATTTTGTAATTTGAAGAGGACCATTTTCAGACTTGAATTATGTTTACTGCTTCAATGAGAGCTATGTCTTGAACATAATAACTCTTGATAGTTACAACAATTTTTGTGTTCCAGTAGTTCATTACTTATGAATAACAAAACCCGATATTTTTTTTCATTCCCAATTGCAATGGGATCCCAGGATGTAGACAATTTTCTTAATGCAATAATAAAAGTTCAGAGGATTCTAATATTGTACACCTTATTTTATAGTAATGTTTTAACCTTGTCTCCTGTAAAATTACTGATACTGTTTGAAAGGGTTCCATAGAGTGATTTAAAATTTTAAATCATGGTCTGACAATCAATGTTTTAAACACCTTCTTCAGTCTCTGAAGCTGCTGGCAGCTATTCCAATTTTTTTCATCATCCAATTGATCAAAGGAAAGCAGAGCATAGTTTCTTACTGCTAATAGCACAAGGACAGCTCAAGTTTTTCTTTTCTTTCCCTTGCAAAATAACAAAGGGTGCTGACTTCCCCTTTCCTTGTAACAATAATATTCCACATCATCCAGTGGAAGGGGAACATGTTGGAGGGTAGGGAGGAAAAGGGAGAAAATTAATCTGGACATAGGAATCTATGCTAAAACCATATCTATTTTAATATCTGGCTTGAAGGGTACCTAAAGCCAAATGTTGCCAAAAGTGAGACCAGCTGGATTTAGAGAACATGTAGCTGAGAAATACCCTTTTCTTTGTTGTCTTGAGTTGCATGATGGAAGAAATCAATTACAATACTCTTTTATTTGATTTTGAATGTACTAAATACATAAATTTTAATCTACATTAGAAATCATAAAATATGAAAATCATTTATATCCACACTTTTCCTCTGATAAAATTCAAGGTGATATGGGGGGTTAAATAAACTTCCATAAGATTACTGATCACATTGAGACCTCCTTAGCTTTTACCAAATGGTTGTATTATGTACCTTGAGACTATCAAGTCATAGAATATAGTCATACAAGATATTGAATCACAAATTGCCAACTATATTGTAACCAGCATATTCTGCAAACCCAGATGTGCAGTTAGATGATGGTTCAGTATCTCATTAAACCCAGACATTTAGTACATTTCTACCCCATTGCAATCAGAATGACTCCCAGCCAACATATAAATAAAAACAAATTTTAGACATCCAGGGCAGCAACTGAAAGTATGCAATGACTTGTTACCCAACAACCAATTACACTGAATAAACTATGTTTGTTATCCATGTGAAGATAACCACACACCTGGCTATTGTAATATGTAACATAACCTGAGGGACATGATGCTGCTATGGAACTAAAGCTAAACAAAGATTGGATGGGGAACTTTTGAAAACAAATTTTATACTATGTATTCAATGATAGAACATATATATTTGTACATAAATATTACAAAAGGCGTTCGTCTCCAATGATTAAACACAAGTAAACAATGACCTAATTTCCTGCCGGATATAATTATAATTTTAAAATTGAATACAATTCAGATTACTTTTTGAGAGATTTAGAAATACAGAGCAACTTCTCAAAACTTCTTAAAATTGTAAGACATCCCTTTAAATTAATACATAAATCCAACATTACCTTATTGAAATTCCTTGCATGAGGTGAATAGAGAAAACAAATCAAAATTGGCACATAAACCTTATTTCCATAAACTTGTTTGTCCCTGACTTCTATTTTTAGCTTGTTTGGGCTAACACACAACTGTTTAAAGCATCAATTTACCTGTATATTCAAAGAGGATATGAATGGTTAGTTTTAAAAACATGTAATTTAGGAAATATCCATTTACTTCAATTTATCTAAACTTCTTCTGTTGAATTATACAGTAGAACTGTACTGATTGGAAGTTTGCTAAAGAGATTGTGTGCTCTTCTTTTATTTAAATAAACAGGATGGGCAGCATAATCTGCCTGACCTGTTGCTACTGCTAAAATATAGTGCTTTGCATCTCTGGATTTTTATTTTATTTTATTTTAGAAACCCAACAGAAGGCATTTTTGTTATATATAACAATCTGCTTGAGTCATAAGATGTCTGTATTTCAAATTTACCAGCATGCATACAAGCAGATGAAGGCTGCAAAGTTTAAGTTCTGCATTATCCGTCTTAGCCTTTATGGGCAAAATTGAAATTATTTTAATTGCAGATGGAATTAGGGAGTAAAAAAGGGATGTTGAGTATGTCTTAATTGAATGTATGACTAAACATATGTGCATACAATGCTAATATTGAAAAAAATCACATCCTTCGAAGTATTACTAATAGCTATGGGTGAGTTGCATTCCTTATCCCACCATTTTGTGTCCTACTACTATTCAAAATAATTCACCTGCCAACTATTTCCTAATCTATGTCTTCTGTTCATTTACAGAAAACATAAAAACCCAGCAAAACAAAACACTATCTCAATAGTATTAAAACAGCAGCCAACTTACAAACATATTCCTAACATGGTTTTAAAAAGATTTCGCAATATTTTATTTGATTTGATACTGCATAACTTCTAAGGGACTCTGCGCAGCTCACAATACAGTGAGGATATTGATCAAAAGGCAAAGTAGAAAAGAAGAAAGAGGAAGATGGTGAATCTACTAGGCAGCACATTTAAAAACATCCTCTGGAGGCTCCAGCTAACCAAGCTCAAGGCCTAGGAAAATATGGCCCTCCAGAAATCCATCAGATTGGAATCATTAAAGGAAGGCATACTATTACACTTAAATGCAGTGTCTTCCATCCAATGGCCATGGAGAAGCATAACTGATAACAGATAATCAGAGTTGGAAGGGACTTCTGTAGGTCATCTAGTCCAACCCCCTGCCCAAGCAGAAGACCCTACACCATTTCTAACAGATGGAAGTCCAATCTCTTCTTGAGTGTCTCAAGTGATGGCACTCGCACAACTTCCGAGGGCAAGCTGTTCCATTGGTTGATTGTTCTTATTGTCAGAAAAACGTAAGGGCTCAAAGACTTTCAAATCTGAAAGTTGCTTACAAGATCAGAATCTTAGTTTCATGACTACACATTGCCCTCTAGGCTGAATTTCTCATAATGCTTGGCTGTGGCTTCTTATAGCTGAAACCTCTTTCCCACATCCTGTCCCCTTGCCAAAAACTGGAGGGTTCCAGGAAAAAAAATGGGCATATTGACAAAACTGCATTATTTTGCAGGATCAAACAATTGTTAATTCAAAATTAACAAGTGCAGTTTTATGTTTTGATATTGATAGTGATACTGACAAAACTGACTAAGGACAGCTATTTCAAGCTGCCATGGGGCAGAATGGTATTTACAGCTAAGAGTATTATATAACATATTCAGTCCACAATACAGACTAGAACTATCAGTGCTTATTAGGTTTGTTTTTCACAGTGCATTTGTACAACAGGTTTGTAACCTTGAACAATACAGGAATTTATCTTTGAACGAAATAAAACAAAAAATATCCTTAGGGCAAACAAAAATATATCTCGTATGAAATTAAATGTTTAAAAGTCAAGGACACTTCCATTTTAGAATATTCTTAAAACTAACCTACTCTATTTCAACAAAATGTACAAAAATCAAATGTTGATTATATCCTAGACATTCTTATTCTCATAGCAGAAGTGCTAATGGGGGGGGGGGGGTTGTAAGTGAAATTCACTGAGTGAATGAACAATAATTTAGATATTATACACATGGTTAAGATGGGCCACAAATAAATTTAATAAATACATACATAAAAAATAACCATCAACTCTATCTGCAAAGCCAATTCAGCCTAACTTCATTATCACAGAATCTTAAGAAAGGGTAACAAAATAGAAAATCACTTGATCACATTTTTACTGAATATTTTATTTTGCCATTTTGGTTTTTTTAACCTCATTTGTTATCTGATTGTTCTAGGACCAAAGATGGCAGCAGCCTGCCAGAATCTCAGAAGAGATATGGAAAGACTTGTGAAATTATAAAAAAAATTATACATTCTTATACAATTGTTTTTCATTGAAGCCTGGGAGTATCTGATTGTGTATGTGACTGAGATCCATGCCAACTTGTGGCGATGCATGCTACATTTTTATCTGCAATCTAGCATCAGTGGTGGTATTCTACCGGTTCGTCCCGGTTCTGCCGAGCTGGTTGTGGCGATGAGCAGTGGAGACTGAATCACTGCTTTCCACCGCTCTGCTGTTGGGCCCGCCCACCCGCCCAGGCTCCCATATTCACCGTTATGCTCTGAATTTAAAGCGCAGCACAGCAGAGTGCTGCGTGGCAGTTGCTGAAGTGACTGGGATCATGCAGGTGAGTTAGAATGCCTCTGTGCCTGTGCAAAGTGTGCGTTTGGTGCGTACACATACAAAGTGCACCCACCAAGCCACGCCCACCAAACCGGTAGTAAAAATATTTGAATCCCACCACTGTCTAGCATGTTGTCTTCAATGTTCAGTTTTAGGTAGTGGGTTAGCATATATTTGATAGTTTATTGACAAAATACTTATCTGAAAGGATGGAATAGATATAGTCTAGAATAGATCCTCCTGTTTTTAACATGTGTTGTAACTATATATCTTTCATGTGATTGCAACTATGTATCATTGCAACTATGTATCATTCAAGCATTGCAACAGTGTATCATTCACATGTAAACATTAGACTTCTGTCTCTTCAGTGATCTTTGCCAGGCACGTAGAAGGGACGGGGAAATAAACATCTGTCAATAAAGCATGGTATCCTAACTGACCTGAACTGTTGTAAATCACGCACATCCTGTTAACCTGGTATCCTAACTGATCTGAACTATTGTAAATCACGCGCATCCTGTTTAACCTGGTATCTTAACTGACCTGAACCATTGTAAATCTTGAATACCCTGTTTGACTTGGGCTCTGAAAAATTTCACCCCCCCTGTGAAAAAGCATAATAAAAGAGCGAGTACCAAGACATTCTGGGCGCGCTCATCCCGAGGAAACCTCGTCTCGTGTCGTTTCTCTCTCCCTTGCTCCCTTTCATGAGCCGCCCATCAGATGCGGGATGGCAGATACCGCATTCTGGTGACCCCGACGTGATTCCCTAAGGGGGATACGCAGCGGCGCGCCCATATCTTATTCGCTCGGTGGGAGCTATCGCCAGGCCTGGCACATTCATCAGATCTGAAAGACGGTCTCGACTTTCGTAAGTATGGGTGGAGGCTTTTCTCAACAGCAGAAGGAATTGAGAGAGCTAGTCGCTTCTTCTTCTAAATACTCTGCTAATTTAAAGGGCTCGCCTGTAAAAATGAAACCTATTGCTACATTATTGGCTTATGTGTGGCAACATTGTCCCAATTATTCAGAGGAAGGGTCCTTAAAAATTTCCAATTGGCAAAAAATTGGTGAACATCTCCATAGTCCTCCTCGTGCACCTATTGGCATTTTGGTCACTTGGAGGAAAATTATGGAGGCTTTAAAAGTCCATTATCAAATAGAAGCAGGGAGTGTGTTTGAATCTCCCCTGCCAAGTTATGATAACTTTTCAATTTTCCCTAACTCAGGCAGAAGCTGCTGCCCTTATTCAACAATGCCCCACATGTAGTAAGCAAGGACATTCCATTCCCATAGGAGTAAACCCTAGAGGATTAAAAGCTTGTGAAATTTGGCAAATGGATGTAACTCAGTATCCACCTTTTGCCCCTTGGAAATATTTGCACGTTTCAATAGATACATATTCAGGGTTTATCCTGACTACTCCTCAAAGGGGAGAAACTGTAAAACATGTCATCAATCATTCAATTTGTACCTTTGCCTCGCTGGGACGTCCAAAAGAAATCAAAAAAGACAATGGATCTGCCTACACAAGTTCTGCTTTTCAGGACTTCTGTAACAGATGGGATGTAATCCACAAGTTTGGGATTCCCTACAACAGCCAGGGGCAGGCTATTAGGCTATTGTGGAATGAGCTCACTTATCTCTGAAACGTGCTCTTGATATTCATTGCGGGAAAAACCCCCGAACCTCCCAGCATTGCAAAATTCTCTTAACCTTTGTCTTTACATTTTAAACTTTCTCAATCTGACTGGCATTCCTCCCACTTCTGCTGCTTCTCGTCACTTTTCCTCCCCCTCACCCCCACCTAACAGACCTCTGGTATATTATCGCAGATTGCCAGATCCTGCCTGGCAGGGTCCCGCTGAGCTTCTCACTTGGGGATGAGGATACGCTGCGATCTTACTGCCAGACAAAACCACTTGTTGGATCCCTGGTCGGGCAGTAAGACCCTATCATGGGAATTCATCTGCTACATCTGTATCTTAAAAATCTTTCCTGATATTCTTACCTATATCTTCTTTGCAATTTCTACCTTATTCGTATCCTACTTAAAGAACACTCTCCCACTCGATCTTTTGTTCCTTCTTTACTCTTCCTATGGAAAGGAACCTTAAAATCTTTTCCTCTATTCAATCTAAACATAGAGGGACCTAAATGTCCTTATATTGTATTATGGGTTTCCCCACCCCAACTAACATCCTTGATGAATGATCAAATTAATCTTCATTGTCATTATTGTAATTATTATCCTTTTTCTACTAATTGTATTCCCTCCTCATATCGTAAATGTTCCACAACTAACTTATCCATAGCCCTTTCTCCTACTTGTAATGCTTTTATATACCCAAACTCTGATCCTGTCAACAAACGACGCTTCAAAAGAACTGCCCATGACGATCCGCAGAAGCCTCATAGACAATATAATATTACTTGGACTATAACTGACTTTCAAGGCGTTCGTTTAAACTTTACAACCAATTTTTCTCGCATAGACGACTTCTACCCACCACTTCAATTCAATTTGGCAGAGATGCTTGTAGGCTCCACCGCCTACAACTCACCTTCTCATCCAACGGAGCCTAATCATAGATTTGTAAATGAACATAGGTTTTATGTATGCCCCGGACAGCCCGTTTCCGACACTCAGTCCCCTGCCCAACGACTTCTCGACTGCGGGGGGTTGTCGGATTACTTTTGCAAGGACTGGTCGTGTGTTTCAACTGGACATATTTATTGGGATCCGGGCACTAAGGGTGATCTCATTACTGCCACTCGCACCACATGGGATATTCCATGTGGTGGTAAAAAATTGCCCAAATGCAACCCTGTAACCATAAGGTTCACGGACAAAGGCAAGAAAAGTACCTTATGGGACACTGGCTTGAAATGGGCTGCCCGCCTAAAAATAGTCTGGCCAGGAAAGCATTATGGAAATATTTTTTACATTCAACGTCACATTGAACTCCCTCACTCTGACCCGGTGGGACCACATGAAAAGGTTATTAAATCCCCTTTCTTGCAACCCATAACACAGGAAGTTAACCCATTGATTCCATTGATCAAAGCTTCCTATGTCTTGTTGAACTCCTCAAACTCATCAATTGCCTCCATATGTTGGCTTTGTGTTTCTGCCTCTCCACCTTTTTACGAAACCATCGCTTCCCAAGAACCCATGGTTAATTCCACATCAGATGAACGTTGCCGTTGGAGGAACTCCACTATTACTGTTTCTTCCATCACTTGGGTTGGTTGTTGCTTGGGAAATATTCCATCCAATTACTCACAATATTGTCATAATGTTTCTAATGGCTATCATTGTGATTTATATCTTCCTAAGCACCGCCTTGGCCGCTACCACACCGTCGGGGGATATTCTCCAGTCTACACCTCTTCAGGAGGAAATTTAACATCACGCCTAAAAGGAATGTATTTTATCCCTGGCAAAAATTCTGTCTGGGCTTGTAACACCGGTCTCACGGCATGTGTCCATGGGGATGAACTTGTTAAATCCAAATCATTTTGTATTCAAGTATGGCTTGTACCAAAAATTAATGTGTATAACTCTGATGATTTTATATCCCTACAGGCACCCATGGAATACCCCCTCAGAGCAAAACGGGAAATTATTAGTACTCTCACTTTAGGTCTACTGCTTGCTCTGGGCGCCACGGGCGCAGCCACGGGCATTGCAGGACTAGCTGTTTCTGACAAAAGAATTACAGCTCTGGGTTCAGCCATTGATGATGATTTATTACGAATTGAGAAATCAATTGTAGCTTTGCAAAACTCCTTGACGTCCCTCTCGGAAGTAGTCTTGCAAAATTGTAGAGGTTTAGATCTGTTATTTTTAAAACAAGGGGGATTGTGTGCTGCGCTTAAAGAAGAATGTTGTTTTTATGCTGATAGCAGGGGGGTCGTGTTGGATTCTATGAATGAATTAGAAAAACGCTTAAAAGATAGAGAAAAAGAAAGGTTAAACATGTATAATTGGTATCAAGGTTCGTTTTCTATTTCACCATGGCTTACAACCTTTTTAACTGCATTGGCAGGACCATTAATAATCATTGTTAAGCCTGGTTTCCCCAACCAGGGTTAGGGAGACAAGCTAAACAGAATGTGCAGCTTAGTCAGATAGGCACACAGATAAATGAGTGAGCTAAGCTTGTATGTTTATTAACATACAGTAAAAATGACAGATACGCTTGTGCTATCAAATATATAGTTTATTCCATTATGAGTTCATAGCATAGTCAAAATAACAGTCCAATAGTCATGTATCATTTAGTCAGTCCATTCAGGGATATTCAATTAGCAAAGTCCGTGTTGAATACCCTATGTCAATTCACTTACAAGTCTGTTCTTTGTTTTCTCTCCCGTTCGAGCAATGCAGTGTTGTGTCCTTGCAGTAATCAGGAATCATCAAAGCCAGAGAGAGAGCAAGCTGTCGCCTTGCTTCTTTTAAAGTGCTTTCACAACCACTCCCCTAATTACTGTTCCACAGTTAAAGTTGCAGACACTTTAACTTACAAACTATGATTACATATTATTATTTACCTAAACCAGTTAGGGTAAAACAATGTTATCCCTAATATTCTCCCCTTTTAGGAAATAATAATATAAATATAACTATTTACATCTTTAAATCATATTTGTTACAACTCTCTTTAAACTTAATTACTCCTTGAGCTTTTGTAAATTGGTCTGCAATGTTTTCTTCTGTCATGCAGAATTCCAATTTAATTAGCCCATTCTTTACAGATTCTCTAACATTTAAGTATCTTAAATCAGTATGTTTTGATCTAGTTTTAACAGCAATACTAGTAGCTAATTTTATAGCTGGCTGGTTATCCTCGTACACAATAATGGAATCTTTTACAGTTACACCCATGTCTAATAATAACTGTTTGTACAAAATCAAATCAGTGCATAATAATGACAGACATGAAAATTCCGCTTCCATCGTGGACAAGCTGATATGCTGTTGTCTGATTGACCTCCACCCTATTAGTGTCTTACCAAATAATATAGCCATCCCAGATGTTGATTTTCTAGTGTTTATATCAGTTGCAAAACTTGCATCTGCATAGTCACTAAGACTCAAATCACCCTTTGGTTCTATATACAATGCATGGTTCATTGTTCCTTTAAGATATCTTAAAATTCTCTTTAATGATTGTCAATGACATTGTTGTGGATCTGAATTAAAACGTGCCAGCTGATTTACACTATAAGCTATATCTGGCCTTGACCAATTGCTTATATATGATAAGCTGCCAATCAAAGATTGATATGTGGACTTATCAAATTTGGGACTTTGATCATCAGTTTGGCAAACTTCCTGACTCATTGGAGTCTTTGCCGGTTTACAAAGTTCCATTTTAAACGTTTTAATTAATTGGCAAATTTTATCTTCTTGAGATATCTTAAAACCATTTTTTGTTTTGTTAATTGTCAATCCTAGATACTTTTTAATTTCACCTAAATGCTTTAATTTTATCTTTTTGGCTAATAATGATATAATTTCATTAGCTTCATTATTAGTCTTAGTTATCAAAGCAATATCATCTGTAAATAATAACAATAATGACACCGTTCCATTATTTTCTCTTTTAAACACACATGGATCTGCTAAACCAGATTTAAAACCTATATTGTTTAACTCTTTCACAATATATTGGTTCGACTCAAACCCAGATTGTTTCAATCCATAAAGACTCTTTTTGAGTTTCCAACAATCATTACTATTTACTTTATTGTCTTTTATACCTACTGGTTTTCTTAAATATATAGTGTGCTGCAATGGTGCATGTAGATAAGCAGTTTCTACATCTAAATGGTTAATGACATAATTTTTCTTAGCTGCCCACACTAATGCTGCTCTTAAAGATGTTGCTTTAAGGCTTGCTGCAAAAACTTCATCGTAATCAGATGCAGTTTGATTAAATCCTTGAGCTACTAACCTAGCTTTATGGGTAACAGTCCCATCATTTCCAGTTTTTACTTTAAATATCCATTTGCACCCAATGAATTTTTCTCCTGGAGGTAATTTAGCATCTTCATAAACTTTCATTACCTTTAATGAATTTAATTCCTTTTCAATTGCCTTTTGCCAATTCTCCTGATCCTTAGCAGGATACATCTTAAGTTCATTTACACTAGTTGGAACTTTAGTTACTTGGCAAACTATACTTGCTTGATACCTATCAGGTGGTCTAGTTACACGTGTAGTACGTCTAGGTATTACAGGACTTACAGGTGGACTTTCATTTATTAACTCTTCTTGATTATCTAACTCTTCCTGATCAACTGTTTCCTCTTGTACTGGTCCTATTTTCTCTTCATGGACTTCTTCTTTAATTGGACTCTTCTTATAACTAGTCTGTTCTTTCTGCCTTTTGTAGGGTTCAATAATTACTTCATTATTTAAATCTTGCTCTAATCTATTCCATCCTACATGTTCTAGGAATTTTGCATTAGCACTGGTGTAAACTCTAGATGTACCTGGTTCCCAGAATCTATAAGATCTATGATTAGATGTATATCCTACAAAATATAATCTTTTAGCTCTATGTTGTCCTTTGTATCTAAGTTGCGTAGGGATATGCACCCATGCTGGTGCTCCAAATGTGTGCATGTAACTTAAATCAGGTTTTGTACCATGCCACAGTGTGAATGGTAATTCACCTGTTGTTGAATTAACAACATTATTTAATATATGATTACCACACATTGTTGCTTCTCCCCATAAATTGTCAGGTAATCCTGAATCAGACATCATAGATCGTGTCATTGATTGTAATGTTTGGCCTCTTCTCTCTATAAAGGCATTATGTTGTGGCCTATATGGTGCAGACTTTTTATGTTGAATACCTAACATTCTTAGTCTGTTCTGGAATTTATTATTTGTAAATTCCGTACCATTATCTGTTATAAGAGTTACTAATTTCTTTTTAGTTTTCCTTTCTGCAAATTTAATCCAATTAAAGAGATTTTGATATGTTTCAGTTTTGCTCTTCATTAAATAGCAAAACCCATATCTAGAATAGTGGTCCATTATACTTAGTATGTAACGAGCTCCTCCTACACTTGGTTTTTTAGGACCTATTAAATCTGCAAATACTACCTCTAAAGGTTCTTTAGTAGTAAATCCATCAATTCTATTAGCAGGTGTGACCCTGGCTTTGCTTTGATTGCAGATATTACATTGCAAATACTTAATACAAGGTTTCAAACTTATTCCCTTAGATAATTCAACAGTTTTCTTAAGTATTTTAAAATTTAAATGCCCTAGCCTTCGATGTAACAAGTGAATACATTCATCATGAGGTTTCTTATTTTCATAAATTGTGTTAGCCACCTTTAAACCATCATCATTTAACACATATAATTCACCTCTTAAAGATGCAGTAATTCTCTTATCTTCTTTTTCAATTATGCAGTTATCTCCCCTAAATGTAACTACATATCCTAGTTTAACCAAAATTCTAACTGAAATTAAATTAAACTTAAGTTGTGGTACATATAACATTTTTACATTCTCTTTTATAAAAGAACAATATGCTATACCTTGACCTTTAGCTTTCAGTTTCCAGCCATTGGCTAACGATATCTGCTGTGTACTCTTGGACATTTCAATAAAAAATTTTTTATCATTTGTTATACAATGTGATGCTCCACTGTCAACCACCCATAAATTATTTTTTACAGCTCCGTTACTATACATGGCTAACTCTAAATTTTTCTTTTGATGACTTTTTAGTATTCTGGCCAGCGTTCTGGCGTTTTGCCTTTTTACAAAATCTTGCCAAATGTCCTCTTCCTCCACAATTAAAACACTTTTTAATTGTGTATGCAGTAGGAGATTCATTATCTTCTTTTTGAGGTTGCTGCCTCCTTAACTCGTCTCTTTCAAGCCTTCTTCTGGCCTCTTCAATCAATCTGCCAGTTATATCAGTTAAAGTTAGGCTTTCCTTTGGCAATATTTCAAGGGAAGTTATATAGTTGTCATAGCTCTCATCGAGGGAAGATAGTATTATATAGACTTGATGTAGTTCAGAGAAAATAAGCTCTTTCTCGTGCAGTTCTTGAAAAATGCTTTGCATAGTTTTCAAATGACTCAGCATATCACCATTCTTATGGAGATGTGTACTGAAAAGTTTCCGTGTTAGATTTATGTGAGCACCAACATTATCTCGAACATAAATCCTCTTCAGCTTCTGCCAACACCCAACAGCTAATTTCTCTCCGTGGATATAAACAAGCTGCATATCAGTTAAGGTTAAAGCAATAATGCAAATTGCTTGTTCATTTTTATGCATAAATTCTTCTATCTTTAATTTATCTTCCTCATCCTCTGGATCCCATTCTTCTACGTTTGGTGGATTTTCAATTATGTTCCACAAACCTTCTCTTCGTAGAAGCAGACTACATTTCATAGACCATGATACATAGTTTGTTCCATCCAACTTGGATATAAGGGACAAACTTTGTAGATTGACTTGTGCCATGTTTTCTTATATGGATATAAAAATATAATTAATAAAACACAGCTGTCTGTTTACTGTAATGTAAAACAACACAAACTCTCACTTTTACATAAATCTGTTTTATCCTAGTTAAACTGACTTTGCAGCCTCTGGGCCCATAACCAGTGTTAAGCCTGGTTTCCCCAACCAGGGTTAGGGAGACAAGCTAAACAGAATGTGCAGCTTAGTCAGATAGGCACACAGATAAATGAGTGAGCTAAGCTTGTATGTTTATTAACATACAGTAAAAATGACAGATACGCTTGTGCTATCAAATATATAGTTTATTCCATTATGAGTTCATAGCATAGTCAAAATAACAATCCAATAGTCATGTATCATTTAGTCAGTCCATTCAGGGATATTCAATTAGCAAAGTCCGTGTTGAATACCCTATGTCAATTCACTTACAAGTCTGTTCTTTGTTTTCTCTCCCGTTCGAGCAATGCAGTGTTGTGTCCTTGCAGTAATCAGGAATCATCAAAGCCAGAGAGAGAGCAAGCTGTCGCCTTGCTTCTTTTAAAGTGCTTTCACAACCATTCCCCTAATTACTGTTCCACAGTTAAAGTTGCAGACACTTTAACTTACAAACTATGATTACATATTATTATTTACCTAAACCAGTTAGGGTAAAACAATGTTATCCCTAACAATTATATTGATATGTATTATAGGACCTTGTTGTTTTAATAGAATATTACAACTTTTAAAAATCAATTATCCTTTGCTGATGTTAATGTGCTATTGCAAGCTCATGTTATATCCTCAACACCGGATGAAAAAATGTCATTGCTGAGTTACCGCTCCTTGGACAAACCTGACGCTGACGGGTCGCCCTCCTGCCTAGATGACGGGACGGCGAACATTTCAGAAAAATAGTTCCTGTCTTCTTGGATGAGGAAGAAGACTCATCATAAATAATAAAAACAGAGGAGATGTTGTAACTATGTATCATTCATGTGATTGCAACTATGTATCATTGCAACTATGTATCATTCAAGCATTGCAACAGTGTATCATTCACATGTAAACATTAGACTTCTGTCTCTTCAGTGATCTTTGCCAGGCACGTAGAAGGGACGGGGAAATAAACATCTGTCAATAAAGCATGGTATCCTAACTGACCTGAACTGTTGTAAATCACGCACATCCTGTTAACCTGGTATCCTAACTGACCTGAACTATTGTAAATCACGCGCATCCTGTTTAACCTGGTATCTTAACTGACCTGAACCATTGTAAATCTTGAATACCCTGTTTGACTTGGGCTCTGAAAAATTTCACCCCCCCTGTGAAAAAGCATAATAAAAGAGCGAGTACCAAGACATTCTGGGCGCGCTCATCCCGAGGAAACCTCGTCTCGTGTCGTTTCTCTCTCCCTTGCTCCCTTTCATGAGCCGCCCATCAGATGCGGGATGGCAGATACCGCAAACATGCTTTATCTACTATATTATGTTCTGAAGTTTTCTGTAGTGTATCCTGGAACCTGAACTCTAGGAATGCTAAATATAGCATTATATTTTAGATATTTGTGTTGTATAATGTCGCTATGTAGTACTGCATGCCATTTTGGTAGCTGGGCAATTAAAGAGCAGCAATTAAAAGAAAGTAGTGAAAAAAGTATCTAATAAATAAATAAGTAAAAAATATTGATTACGTCTAGGAAATATAGATAAATAAAATATTCGGCACACTTCTTGAACACCACATTTATTCACTCCACGACAAATGGCAGATTACCACTGTGCTAATGATGCACACTGCTTACAGAATAATTAGTTTCCCATGATGTAGCGCAGCTCGTTTACAGCTAGGATGACAGTTCAAAAATTCATACTGAAGATTGCAAATGTTAATGATGCTGAGGGCTGGTTCCTGAAATAACATAATCTTAATTAGACCAACAACAAACCATTTTTAATAAAATACTTATACTTTACTGGAAAATTATGATTTAAAATGATCGGGGAAAAACATCAAAGTCAATTATAATATGACATATTCCACTGGGCACTACCTAATTTTGTTTTCTCATTGGAAGATTCCACCAAATGTTCCTCAATTTTATGCCCCAAATTTGCTCCAGAATGTCATAACACAGGGGTCGTCAACCTTTTGGATCTCAGGGACCACCAAACTCATACTTTTAAATCCCGAGGACCACTAATACGATTTTTTTTTAAAGCTAATACATTTAATATAATTTTTATGTTGTATGTATGTATGTATGGTAGGTATTCAGCTTTGTTCGGGTATTTTCCCATGTCATTATAGTTGTGCTTTTAAAGTTGTAGCAACATTTCGGCAGAATCTCATCTGCCATCATCAGACTTCTGTATAGTGTTCGTTTGTGAGTCAGACTTTCCCAGCCGTTTTTGTTTTAAATTTGGTGCTAGCCTACGTTGTGCCAGAATGGTTTTTTTCTTCATCCTGATTGGTTGGGAGTCTTGGTCTGTGTTTATTGGTCTTGGACTTTGCTACGTTCTGCTTGATTGCTGTTTCTAATATCTTCTGTCTGATTTGTAGCTTTTTTTGTCTTGATTGGCTTGCATCATTGTGTTTCCTGTATTGGAGGCTTTTAGTGCGGCTTGGCTCTGAGTAAATGGACGGCTATCATTTATTAGGAAGCTAGGTTTCATCTGGGTGCCTGATTTGAGCTGGAGGTATCTGTTTGTGCCCAGGTGGTTGCCTGGCTTGTGGTGTGGAGATTTTTTTGTTTGAGAGTGCAGGGTTCCAGATAATTGACAGTCTGGGGGAGTCATCTCTTTTTTTCATGCTTTCAGGTCTTTTTTCAATCTCTATGGCTTCTCTGATAATTCTGTGGCTGGGGTTTTCTATAGTGGCTAGGGTTTTGGTGCCATTGAAGTCGATGCTATGGTCTGTGGCTTTCATGTGTTAGACTAGCGAGGAAGTGTCTTCCAGCTTTTTTACTGCATTATTGTGTTCATCTAGGCGGGTACTTATTCTTCTATTGGTCTGTCCAATGTATGTGGCAGGGCATGATGCATAGGGGACTTCATATATGCCTTGGTTTTCCAGGTCAATTTTATCTTTGGGGTTTCTTAGGATGGCTGCTATTTTTCTGTCTGTTTTGAAGACATTCTTGATGTGATGCCTGTGTAGTACCTTACTGATTTTGTCTGTAGTACCTCTTATGTAGGGCAGGACAGCTGTTCCATAGGTCTGTTCATTTTCTAGGTCTCCATTATGTCTCAGTGTCTTTTTGTGGATCAAGCCAGTGATTTTGCTTTTGTGGAAGCCGTTGGCTGTCAGTACTTTAGTTGGGGTGCATAGTTCAGTCTTTATGTGCGTCTTGTCTGCCAGGCATTTGGTTCTGGCAATTAGTGTGTTGGCCACGGAGTTTATCTGTGCTGGGTGGTGGTGGGATTGGGCGTTGAGTTAGTGGTTGGTGTGTATTTTCTTCTGGTATATGGTGTGTCCTAGTGTGCCATCTGTTTTTTTGTAGATTAGTACATCTAGGAATGGTAGTTGTTTGTTTGTTTCCGTTTCCATGGTGAATTTGATTTTAGGGTGTGTGCTATTTAGGTGTGTTAGGAAATTATTTAGGTTTTCTTTTCCATGAGGCCAAATAACGAATGTGTCATCGATATATCTTAACCATAGTTTGGGTTTGTGGGTGGCATTGGCTAGGGCTCTGGATTCGAATTCTTCCATGAACAGGTTTGCAATGACAGGTGACAGCGGTGATCCCATAGGGGCTCCTTCAATTTGCTTGTATCTTTGTCCTTTGTATATGAAATATGTGTTGGTTAAGCACTGTCCACCAGACTGTCAATTATTTGGAAGCCTGCATTCTCAAACAAAAAAATCTCCACACCACAATCCAGGCAAACACCTGGGCACAAATAGACACCCCCCCCCGATACCTCCAGCTCAAACACACCCCAACCAGGCACCCAGATGAAACCTAGCTTCCTAATAAATGATAGCCGTCCATTTACTCGGAGCCAAGTTGCACTAAAAGCCTCCAACACAGGAACACAATGTTGCCAGCCAATCAAGACAAAAAAAGCTACAAAACAGACAGAAGATATTAGAAACAGCAATCAAGCAGAACACAGCAAACTCCAAGACCCATAAACACAGACCAAGACTCCCAACCAATCAGGATGAAGAAAAAAACATTCCGGCACAGCAGTAGGCTAGCCCCAAATTTAAAACTGAAACGGCTGGGAAAGTCTGACTCACAGGCGAACACAATACAGAAGTCTGATAATGGCAGATGAGATTCTGCCGAAACGTTGCTACAACTTTAAAAGCACAACTATAATGATGTGGGAAAATACCTGAACACACACATGCATATACATACATACATACATACATACATACATACATACCCATATACATATACATATACATACACACACACTTAATTATAACAAAAATGTAAATGCTTCATGATAACAAACTAAAATGTTCTGGGCTGGAAGCCTCCCCCCACCTGGCACCTTCGAAAGAGACAGAAGAGCGGGTGGTGTGTGTGTTTGTGTGTGTGTGTGTGTCTGAGCTGAAGGGCCTGGGACAACTGCTGCTGGGAGAAGCAGAGGCAGAAAGGGGGCTTTGCTCTCTTTGGGGGGCAGTGCCCCTTGGCTGCCACTTCAGGGGCTTCTCAGCAGGCACGTGCCTGCAGAAGGACTGCTGCCCTAATTGATTAATTGGGGAAGGGGAGGGAGAGAAAGTGGGAGCTCCTTTCAGATCCAGGGTGGAGGATTGAGAGGCTCAGATCTGCAGCTGAGGAAAAGCTGGGGGGTGGGGGAAGGGCTCTTCCAGCCTCACCTGGAGACAGGTAAGGAAAGGTGTCCCTGGGGGCACTTCGCTGCCAAGCCCAGCCACAGCCAGTGATTATTTGGGGGGGGGGGGAAGAGAGAAAGCATCTCTCGCATCACCAGGGGAGGAAAGGAGGTGAAACAAAACTCACTCTTTCACTGAGACCTACAAAATGCCAATCTACCGTGTTCCAGGAGTTCTTTGAAATCATCAAACTTGCAGTTCCCGTGCCACCCGGCTCAGGTCCCTGAGATGTATGCTCCCACACATGGTGGTGGTGGCAACAACAGTCCCTTCCCCCAGCTCCCGCTGTCAGCTCTCCCCATTAGTTTTCTAGCTTTGAATTGCTCCCGGCTCTCTTTCTTTCCTCCCCCCCACCCACAGGGGGGGAAAAGGAAAGGGAGATGGAGCCATGCACAGCTCTCCCCTTTTTCAGCCCTTGCTGCCTCTCTCAACATCGAAGCCTCAGAAACGCAGGCAAAGCCATCACAGCAGTAGCACCCTGAATTGCTTGCTTCTCCACTACTGCTTCCTCCTCCTCCAGCACCACTTCCTTCTCTAGGTAGGGTGATTGTTAACTGAGCATGCTAAGGAAACTCAGGACGCTACTACTGCGGTGGCTTTACTTGCATCTCCGAGGCTTCGAAATTGGGAGGGGCAGCGAGGGGTTGGGAGAGTAGAGAGCTGCGCATGGCTCCGTCTCCCTTTCCTGCCTGCACGTGGGCATGGGGGGGGGGAGGAAAGAGAGGCGGGAGCAATTCAAAGCTACAGAACTAATGGGGAGAGCTAACAGCGGGCGCTGGGGGAGGGGACTGCTGTTGCTGCCGGCGCCAAGTGTAGGAGCTGGTTGGTGCGTGCATCTCAGGGACCTGACTCTGGGGTCCCTCGGAAAGCCGGGAGGCACGAGACCAGCACGGCCTAGATTAATTGCTTTGGGGGGCTATTTTTTCTGTGGCCCACCAAAATTTTGCCATGGCCCCCCAGTGGGCCATGGCCCACCTGTTGGTGACCGCTGTCATAGCAGACCTAAGTTATACATATAAGATTGAAGTAGGAACGAAGATCATACATCTATCAATCATTCTGATACAGAAATATAACTCTGAATTCTTCAAAGTTTGTTCCTTTTGCTCATTGTGCCTGATGAACTCTGAATAGATATGCAAATCTAAGTGTTATTCTATACAAACACATAATATGCTACAATCTAGATAAAATAGCATAATGCTGTGCATGTTTACTTGGTAATCAATCACACTGTATTCAATATGTTTCACTTTGTAATACTTATGAACTACAGCATTTTTGCACTTCACCCATTTCCTTCATTAATACATGACTGTCAGAACCAGCATATGAAGGACATAATAACTATATAATTATAATCAGTCCTTTTATTATCTAGTAGCAGTTTTAACAGGCCTCAGCCAAGTAACAGATTTTTTTCTAGCATGGAATTGTTATAACTGCTTATAACACAAGAATGTGAACACCAGCTACAAAGCACAGCGAGAACTGCAGCTACATTCTTTCAGGTATGTATGTTGTGAAAAATGATAGTTTAATTAATTTAAATATTTAAAATTAAATATTACTTAAGTTTAAATTAATTATGCATAAAATAATGTATATTCAAAAATAATGCTATTTGCAAAAAAGAAAAAATCAAAAAAGTGGAAAAACATGATTATGAGTAAGAGTTTAAATTGTTATCTAGATAAGACAGTGATTTAATTTAAATCTAATACCAAACGGACTGGATCCATATTTTAAACCTATAAAATACCAGTAGTTTCCCCTTGTTATGTGTTTCACTTAGTTTAGCAAACTGACAAGAGCTAACCTCTACCCATCTGCTGAATATTTTATTAAGAGTTGCTTTGGATAATGAAATGGATAGCATATAAATTTAACAAATAAACTGGCTTGGATAATCCAATTTAATGGGTTAAGTAGTGGCCTTAGGAAGAGCATCTGGTCAGCGAAGACTCAACTTCATCCAGTCATCCCAATTCTACTCCGAATTAAGGGATTACAGGGTGATAAAAAGGGAGTTTTTTTATTAGGTTAAGAGGAAAGGGGATACAATCATAAAAGTCACTGGTGGTTTTTAGAGCTACTCCTTACTTTTCCATATATATCACACTATTTTAGTTTCCACCATGTGGAAAGAAAGAGCCCAGCCAGCCTAGATTCATGCCAAGTAAAATGTGAATCTTATTTAATGGCTATACATATTAAGAAAATCTTAGATTCAGAAGAAGTATCATTACTTTCAGAGCTTTATGTACACATTTGGTACTAACAATAAATGCAGAACCACTGTCAAGTTCTACATTAAGATCTTAATTAATGAAATGTAATTATGACAGATCTATATGTATTTCCAATTATACTAGCACTTACTCTTCTTCTCTTTTTCCGCTGCATTTTTACCTATGGATAAAAGAATTTCATTATTAAAAGGCAAAACAATAGTTCCTAATATATTTAGAGACATAGATCGCATCAGGACAAAGCTATATTTCAAGAAAAAAAAATGTATACGTGAACCCAAAAAGTCAATAATTACAAAAAAATCTGTAAATTTAATACCAGAAATTTTGTAGTCATAGATGAAAAATCTTATTTCACTGAAAGTTTGGATTACCTTTCAATGATTTTGAATTATTTATTCAATTTAACAATTTGTTTTTTGGTTATTTTGACACTAATGTCACTAATGCCTTGAAATTGCACATTTATCACAAATTGCTAAATAATACATATTAGATCCAAAACCAGTAACCTGATTTTATAAAAATGTGAAGAAATAAGATTGTTGGTATAATTTTTGCAAAATTTGAGGCAAGTTTGATATCCATTAATTGTCTGAATGCTTCAGGTAATGCTTTATTAAGGATTGGTTACAATCACTATGAGACAGTACTAACAATGCAATTCAAGAGTTGGAATGTTAATTCACATGGCTTCATCTTGCTTTCCTCTTATGATATTTTTGTGCTAAAATCCACAGAAATCTTTGAATCAGGGCTGAATAAGTTGTTCTTGAAACCTACATATGTTTTGAAGCAGTAAATAGGTAATGGATTGTCAACATTTATATTTTTAATAGAATGATTAATAGAAGGATGTCATATTATCACATGTATTTTGTTGATTTGTTTTATATGATAAAAAATGAAATTCCTTGATTGATCTTCAACAGCAAAAATTGCTTCAGTTATATAATAAATACCTCTGTACAATGAATATAATACAAGGCAAAAAGGGAAGATATGGTAATCTTGTATAAGAAAATTTGATCTATTTTCAGTCAACTAAACATACACCATAAATCAAATGGAATGCATAATCTTTTATTGTATTTAAGTTATTTGGATGCAATTAAACTTAAGTCAAGAAGCCATAACACAAATTTGGGAATAGATTGTCAGGCCACAGATCATTAAAAAATCAATTGAAGCTTCCCCATAATGATTTCATTAATATAATCAGTTTGTAGTATATTAATTATCTACATCTAGCTTAATAAAAATTATTTATATGGATGCCAAAAGTTACTCAATAGCTGAGTATTGTAATTTTGTCTTCTATCTCAAATGAAGAAAAAAGAAAGAAGAGCTAGTTTATTAATTAAATTTATATGCCATCCCTTTCAGTGCTATAGCAACTTTGTGCGGCTTAAAGCATAATAAAAAATACAAAACTGTGAAAAATTAGGAAAGATTAAATAAAGACTAAAAAGCAAGAGGACAGGTGACAAGGAGTGGGGATATTTCCTCTACCCTGTGAGCCACCCCAGCATAAAGTGCCTCTATCAGGGCCCCAAGCCAGCTGGCAGAGCCAGGTTTTAAGGCTCTTCTAGAAGGACAGGAATGTGGAGGCCAATTTCACCTCCAATGGGATTATATTTCAAAGGGAGGGGCCACAGAAGGAAAGGCTCTTCTTTTAGACCCCGCCAGGCAAAATTCTTTGGCAGATGGGATCTGAAATAGGCTTCTTCTGCTGAAGTGAATGGGATGGGCTAATCCTAGTACCGTGAGATAGTTCCTTAAGATACCCTGCACTCATGCTCTGCAGGGCTTTAAAGGTGACAACTAACACCTTGAATTAGACTTGAAAGCAAACTGGCAACTAATGCAGCTCGAACAACAGTGTTAAATGTACCACCCAAGGAGCCTTCAGAACTATCTACGCAACTGTGTTCTGTAGTAGTTGTAGCTTAATAGTCTTCAAGGGTAGCCCCGTGTAGAGTGTGCTGCTGTAATCCAAGTAAGAGATGACCAGGGCATGAGTGACTGCACACAATTTAGCGTAGCAGTTAAGGTGCTGGCCTAGAAACCAAGACACAGTGAGGTCTACTCATGCCTTAGTCATGAAAGCCAGCCAGGTGACCTTGGGTCCAGTCCTACCCACACCAAAGGATGATTGTTGTTGGGAAAATAGGAGTATTAGATATTTTCACCATTTTTAGTTACTTATAAAGTAATAAAGGTGGTATAAAAATCTAATAAATAAATTCAAAACTGTATATGTAACTAGACTTTCAGAATACAAGCATGTAAACTTTACCTCCAAATTCAAGTCTGTAAAAAAAGTATCCCGTAAAGATCACAGAAAACACGAGAGGTTGAAGTTCTTTTGAAGGTTTATACATAGCCCACAACTTTGAAATATTAGCCAGCATCTGTAAGTGGGAAGCAAACATAAATAAACTAAAACTAAAATAAAGAAAATAAATAAAGAAAATAAACTAGTACTTACTGGTTTATTAAATGTATGTGCCTTGTATATTTAAATTTGGAGTTTAATTAGTGACCTACAGATACTCCTCTGTATATGGAGGATTTATTCAGAATGTAATTAGCTTGTCCTTCATTTACCCAAGAAAGTAAGAGTTCTTTTGGATCACACTTGAAATCTATTATCTTGTAATTTGCCAGTGATCAACTACAAGCCACCGAGCATGAAACCAAAAGCCAAGCCTTATTAAATTTATTTCTCCAGCCTAGCAAACAGCATCCAGTTTGTTGGACCTTTTTATGAGTTAACCATAAACTACATTAAGTGTACCTAGCCAATTGTGGATCTTTTGTGAAACTATGGCTACCCAAGCCATAGCTTAGATTCTACAAGAGTAAAAAGCTCAAGATGAGGCAGCTTTATATATTATTTTCCATCCTACAACAGATATCTCCAGGACATAAATCAAAATACAACACATCTGTATACCACACTGGCAACGCCAACCTACAGTTTTTATAATAGCTTCATGTAGTATATCTCCCCTAATAAATTTGTACAGCTTTTCTGTGAAGAGAATAAAAGGTATGTATCAAAAGATGATAGCAACTTCCACCTCTAGTGGCAATGAATTTCATATACTCTAGGACTGGTTACCCAAGGCTCATTTTTAACAGACGCAGGTAGGAACTGCAGCTCAGGAAAATGTATTCCTTTAAATAGCTTGTTAGTTGGATAAGATGCTACCAGTTTTTGCCATCATAGACTAAACAAGGCTCTCCTACTACAAAGTGGGGGGTAGTAAGTCTTCTAAGAGGGGTTTCCAATCTTGGCTGCTTAAAGCCTGGTGGACTTCAACTCCCAGAAATCCCTAGCCAGCTGGCTGGGGAATTCTGGGAATTGAAGTCCCCCCCAGGCTTCAAGCGGCCAAGGTTGGAGACCCCTGCTTTAATACATCTTTCTTTATACTCCCAATCCTTTCCCTGCTGTCATAATAGCTGGAACTGGTCTCTGACTATACACAGTGTCTTTTGTGCTCCCTAGACCCATCCCGGTAACCTTCCCCAACAAACGGTGCGTTGATTTCATTCGCAAACGATTGAAACACTCGCAAGGCGCCTGACGGGGCGCTGACAGGCAGCAAAAGGGTAAAAAAAAGTCTCTTAGCCAGTCCGCTATTCCCAAATGGTAACATCAAACCCACCTTCAAAGTCAGAGAAACCCCAGGAAAGAAAGGTCAGAAACGGATGATTGTAAAGTAAGAATGCCGCAAGGGTTGCTGGGTACAGAAACAGCGTTTGCCTAGAACGGCTCTTCATCCCGCTACGGCCGCCTACAGCTCCCCCTGTTTAGGAGAAAAGAGAAGAGTCGCTAGAAGAGTCGCTAAGTCGCTTCCCGTCCCGCAATGGCTGTACGTTGCTGGAAAAGAAACCTTGCTCTGGCTCGTTTTCTGCAGATTTCAGTTCTCCCGAATAACAGGGATAATTCGAGGCACAGACAGCGATGTGCAAGGAAGCCCTGTTATTTCTGTTTCTCCACGGGCAGGAGCATTAGCTGCCACTTGAGTTTAGAATAGATTTACGGTTTCAGTTAGATTCAGTGCGTAAAGAGAAGTAAGCCTGCCAAAGAATATATCCAAGAGAGGCTGAAATATCCATGGACGTTAGCAGGCGGATTAATTCCGTTTTATTTGATTAATTGACACTGTATTTTAAGTTGACTTGAATAGAATTGGGCTGTCCTCCTGGCTAACGCTTTGTATAGTCTGCTATGTCTTTGTTAATTCATGTTAGACTAAGATGTATGATTTTCCTCGAATGATACACTCCTATAAATTCAGTGTGACTCTCATCCCAAAAATATGCATAAAATGTGCTTGTTTTGGCTTACATTTTACAATCAAAGCTTAAAGTATACACTTTTCACTTCAAGAATATGCCATACTGATTTCAATAGAATTTATTCGTAAGTAAAAATATATAAAATTACTACCTTAATCATCACAGTTGTTCTTTTAAAGTACAATATATTAAATATAATAGAAATGCAGCCTATTGAATAGGGGCAGCAAATGGTTAATTTTTTTTTTGTAAAAAAAACCCCACTTACTATTCACAATTAAGAATTGCAGCTTTGATTGTTGTAACATGGGATGATCTCAATATAGAACTTTCTTCACAACATAAATTGCATATAATATTGTTAGGAATAGAAGAAATCCAGTCTTCAACTTGATCACATCCTGGTTTACTGGAAATTAATAGCTAAAGAGAAATTTATGACAGCTTCAATCCAATCCAGCATCGGATTGGGAAAGAATGAATCAGAACCTTCGTAAACTAAATGCCATTTTTATTCCATGATCCACACCATTCTGAATACTGAGACGTGGCAGAATAACTCATCCTAGTCAAGTATCACTGGCCATGCTGATTTGAACGTGGTTAGGATTGTCCAGCACTTCTGGAAGGCCCCAGGTTGGAGAACACAGCTTAAAATAAACATTGCACATCATTTTTAAATGATATGTCATTTGACTCTCAATGGGATTTACCTCTGTATAAGCACCCATAACATGAAGTGCAGATTCATAAATCTCTTCAGCTCACTCGCTATACTTTCAATTTATCTGTGCAAAAGCTTGTTTTTATCATAAATCTGCAGGTTAGTTGTAGATCTGACAGATTGCAGGATGTCTGGTTTGGTAGGTGAATATTACATAGAAGGAAGGGGAGACACATCTGTTGAATTTATTTCAGCTGTTGAGACATGTTGCTAAGATAGTTTGAGGCTTATATTAAATTCAGATAGTTAACAATAAAAGATAGGAATACTCCATTTTAAACTGTAATCCTAATTTACTGGAGGGGATTCATGGAATGTAGTTTTATAGCTTTTGTGAAACCCTATAGATCATCATTTTTTGAAATGCATTGTTAAACTAGATTCATTGCAAAATACTAACTTGTGATTAATTGAACCACAGTTCATTATTTTAACCGGGTTTATATCACATACTAAACTGCAAGTTAGCTTGATATTTTAGTTTAGCATTTTGTGTAAATCTAGCTGTTAACTAGAATGGCCGAACACTTTTATAAAATTCCAGAGAACAAATTACAGTGGTACCTTAGTACTCATCTTTAATTTGTTCCAGGAAGTGCGATGAGTCCAAAAACCATGAGTACCAAACAAAATGTTCCCATAAGGAATAATAATATAGTGAGTCACAAGGCAACTCACACTGACAAGTTCTAGTTTATGCATTGAGTAGCAAACAAATGATAAGTACAGGGACATTTTCATATAAAAATGCCCTGAGTACCAAATTCGATGAGTTTCAAAGCAGTTGAGTACCAAGATACCTGTGGGAATAAACTTTGGCTTGGCTTGGGAAATAATTAATCTAATGCTTTATACATACATGCCTGCTTAAAGGTCACTGAGATAATGCAAGGAAATTAAAAGCAAACACTAGAAACAACTAAGCAGCTCAGACAACTGTAAACAAGCCTGTGCTATATCTAATTATCATAATCCACAATGTGATTATGCTTACTATGTACTAAAATCTCAATAAAAGAGAGTACTGGAATTTACTCTGGGCTCCCATCCCGAGAACACAAGCTTGTGTCTCATTCTTTCCATGGGAGACCACCACAAGTGGTGACCCCGATGTGATCCACTGCAGGTGGTACGTGTCCGGACCTCCGTGTTTCCTCGCCTGGAATAGGTAAAGTACGTACTTAACTATTGCTGGACAATAGGATTTTTTTCAGGGAACAAAGGGGGAAAATTCTTTCAGACACAGGAATGTCATGTCAGTGAGCTGCTGAAGTTAGGACAAATTTCTTAATCTTTAAACCTTCTGGGGGGGAGCAAATAGTTCTTTCAAAAAGTAATGTGAAACAGCTGCTGCAAGAGATCTGGCAGCAATGCCTCTGGTATTCAGAGAAGGGATCTTTAAAGTTAGACACGTGGAGGAAAATTGGAACTATCCTTCATGAGGAACCACGGGCAACAGCTGAAATTCTGACATGTTGGAAGGTTGTTATGACTGCTTTAGAGACCCAGCAACAACCTCTTTTAAAAACTTTTTTTTTTTTTTAACAAACTTTATTCAGTTTTCACATTAAAAACAAAAATCTCTTTTTGGTGGACAACATATTTCCGGGTCATCATCTTTACAAACAAATATGACAGAAATTATACAATGATATATGCATACTTAATTCTATTATTACCTTTTCCATTCCAAATTTTCAGTAGGGAGAGAAACAAACACATTAATTCTAGCCTCTTTCCTTAATTTCAATCAATTTTTCATTTCAATTATTTCAAATTAATCCTTTAGTATTTGTTTTTAAACATAAACAATATGTATTTACCTAATAAATACTAATAAGGTTTAATTCTAAATTCTTTCATTAATCCCAACCTAAACATTTAATTTCATTTCAATTATTTCAAATATAATCCTTAATATTTATTTTAAAAATACAAATAAGCAATATATATTTGCCTAATAGTGGTAATAATGAAGTTACAAATGTCTCTCCTTGCTTTTAATAATCTATATTAAACTTATTAATTTAGCTGGTTCTTTAGTCTGTCACATTCCCTTTCAATTACACACATTTAATAAGTTGATACAGATCTTAACACACCCACACAAAAAGAAAAAAGAACAAGTATAAGTTTCCCCTCTTTTACTATTTTGAGTGTGACACCTTAATGATTAGAATATACCTTTATTCCCTCATCTTAATTCCCAATAAACCATTAGTCATTACATCTTCTCAATTGGATTCCACAGCATATTTCCCCCCCTTTAATTAGAGTTATCAATATCTATATTACCCTATTTTCTAAATATTTTTAATTGCAGAAATATTCTTATTACCCCTTGTCACCCTGCAGAATCCCCCTTTTAATTCATCAACCATTATCTCTGAAAAGGCAATTTCTTTTCAACATTTTACTAGTTCTGTGGTTCTTTCTGTCACATGCCTGTTTCTTACTGCTTCTCCGGTGCATTGTCCAGGGAGCAAACCCGAGTCTCCTCCCGCTCTCTTCCCCATGTCTTTTCTCATTCTTTCTACATTTCCTGACTTCACAAGTGTTCCTTCTTTTAATTGTAAAGAAACAATTTCCTTTCAACATTTTACTAGTCTTACTGTTTCTCCTCCCTCTTTTTTCCCCATGACTTTTCTCATTCCAATTTATCTCCTTCTTAATATCTTCCCTTTCCCTTTTCTGCTGAATCTTCCTGCCTTTTCTAACTTCACAATTATTCCCTCTTTTAATTGCTTTCTTAAAATTCAACTTTTTAACCTTCCTTCTTTCCCCACTTCTTTGTAATGTTCTTTGTGTTAATTGTCCATTCAAAATGTCTTTCCTTGAGTCAATTCCTGCTCTTCTGAGAATCTTTCTTCTTGTTCTTCAATCACCATTTCCATTTTTTCTAGCACAGAGCAAAGTGATTTGCCTCTTTCCTGTAGTAATTCTCTCATATTTTTAAGTTCCATTTTTAAGTCCCAAAGAGATATCATTATTCTTATATTTTATAATCTTCAAAGTCCACAAAAAAAAAAACACTTTTACTTTCCTTCTTTCTTCTTTCAATTTTTTAAAGTTCTCAGCTATTCCAGTTCATACCAAAACATCAGTCAGTCCCACAAACAATCTTTCCTTCCTTGCTTTTTCCTTTATTCTGGTTCTGCTTTCACTTTCTAAAATTCTAACATTTGTTTCAATATTTCTGTAATTTTATACCAGTTCATTCAAAAACAAAATGCTTTCCTTTTTATTTGAACTAAATTTTTATCAAAAGGTGACACTCTCCATTATACGAAGTCTTCACTTTTTTTCCCTTATATTTTTATTTAAGGTTTTTCGAACCTCAATATTCCAAGACAATCCAGTCTCCAATTTATAAACTTTATTATGATTATTCTTTGGCAATATTAAGTCCAGCTTTAATTTTATACTTGATTATTCCCAAATTATTTTAGTCCAATTTCATTAAATCTTTAATTCCAGCTTCTTCCTTTCCCGGTTCAAAGCCCCATTTAGCTGTCAAAAATATTTTCCTTTTTTTTTTTTCTCTGTCCCTTTGTAATTTCGCAGCTCACTTTTCTTTTCTTAAAAATTCCATATTACCTTAATCCTGGGGTACTTTTATTTGGTTATACTGCCTCCTCGCCGACGGACGGTAGATCGCAACTCTCTGCGACTATCATTCGTGCTCTTTCGTCGGAGAGCCCCAATTATCCTGATTAGGGGCTGAAACTGCCTTGGAGGGACAGTGGAGTAAGAGGAAGCAGCAAGCCTGTCTGTGGGGAGCCGCATCTCCCCCCCCCGGGCTTTGCTTTTTTTCCTCCCGAAGACGACTGCAGCGATGGTCTAAAATGGCCCTCCCAAAGAGGATGACTCAGCTTGACTAAGATTTGTGCAGGAGGGAAGAAAGAGGTGGATAACATCTGAACCGGGACAACTCTTTTAAAAACTTTTATAGAACCTCCACCTTATAAAGGAGTTGTATTGCACCTTCCGACTCCAAAACTGGAGTATGTTTTCTCACCTCCAACAGCGCCTATGCCTTTAGAGGAGAAACCCCAGCCACAAATGGGAAAAGTTCAAGCAATGATGCATCAGGCTTTCAATGAGGGAAAGTTAGAGCCTGATGAGATTCCCCAGATGAATTTGTTTCCAGTTAATAGGCAAGTGGATGCTCAAGGCAACATGCAGGCTGAATGGGTTCCAATTCCGTTGGCAGTACTTAGGGAAATTAAGAAAGCAGTTAAAGATTACGGTATTCAAAGTCCTTTTACAAAGGGTCTCCTGACAAGTTTGGCTACCTCACGCATGATTCCTAATGACTGGAAAGATTTAATGAGAATGGTATTAAGCTCTACTCAGTATGTGGTTTTTAATTCAGAATATCAGAGGGAAGCTATCACTAGGGGACGGAATTTGGGGGGGCTGTATACGCCAGACCAAATCTATGAGGCAGGCTTGTTTGAATCCACTGCTGATCAAGCTACTAATTTGCCTGATCATGTATTTCCCGTTGTTATGGCAGCTGTCCTTGGGGCGTTGTCCCGCATCCAGGATGTGGGAACCCCGGCACGGTCTTTTTCTCAAATTAAGCAAACAGCATCTGAGTCCTATAACGATTTTGTGGAAAGGCTACAATTGGCTATTACCCAGCAAATCTCTAATGAGGAAGCGGCAAAGGAACTTTTGCTGAAATTGGCAGTTGAAAATGCAAACGCTGACTGCAAGCGTATCTTATAGCCTTTGGTGGCTAGAGGTGAGGTTACTCTGGCTGATCTGTTAAAGGCATGTGCAGTGGTGGGTTCTCAGGCTTACAACATGGAGAATTTGGCTATGGCATTACAAAAAGGGATGAAACCTAGGGGAATTGTTTTAATTGTGGGAATCCTGGCCATTTTAAAGCCCAGTGCCGATCCCCTGGGGGGGGGGAATGGCATTTAACAAAAACAAAAATAAGGACGTCCGCCCGAAGTCGGTCTGTCCGAAATGCAAAAAAGGGTTTCATTGGGCAAATCAATGTCGCTCTGATCAGAACCAAAATTCAGGAAACTAAATTTGGGGCGTGCAGCTAGCCCCGCTCCCAAGGCTGTCACAAAAGCATCACCTGCAACTACTGGGAGTGCAGGTTTGGGTTTAAAAATGTTGAACTCAATTGATGTGACTTTTCCTAATCAAGTGTACATTGAGGACACTCATTTGCATGGGCCACTGCCAGAAAAAAACAGTGGGATTGGTACTTCCCAGGTCTTCTGCATCAAAAAAAAGGGTTCTTTGTTATTCCAAGAGTTATTGATCAAGATTATAAAGGGGTTAGTAAGGTACAATTGTACACTGATACTCCTGCATCATTAGTGGCTGGTGACTCTATTGCCCAGTTATTATTGCTTCCATACATTCCTATGAATCCTTTAATTGGGATCCCACGAACTGGCGGTTTTGGGTCCACTGAAATGGCCAGTTCTCCAGTTGCTGCAGAATTGCTAGCACTGACAAAAATTTGACTACAGACCAACCAAAAATGACAATTGAAATTCAAGAAAAATCATTTTCTGGACTTAGAGATTCCAGAGCAGATGTCTCTATGATACGCTAAAAGGAATGGCCAAATGAATGGGCACTTGAGGACTCTCCGGCTGTTCGTGGAGTGGGCGGTATGCAGTTTGCAAGAAGTAGTGTACATTGGTTGACGGCATTGCATAGAGCAGGCTTGTCCAACCCGCGGCCCGCAGGCTGCATGCGGCCCAGGTCACCTCGTAATGCGGCCCAACGCCCACCCCAACCTTCATGAAAGATCCAGCGAGGAGGAGGAGGAGAGGCAGGCGCGAGGTGGGGCGAGGCGAGCAACAGAAAAGGTGGGCAGCCACAGCCCAAAAGTCCCGCCCTGCCACCTCCTGCTGTTGCTGCCGCCGCCACTACTGCATTTGCAGGAGGAGAGGTAGGCGCGAGGCGGGGCGAGGCGAGCAACAGAAAAGGCAGGCAGCCGCAGCTCAAAAGTCCCATCCCGCCACCTCCTGCTTCTGCCCCCACTGCCGCATTTGCAGGAGGAAAGGTAGGCACGAGGCGAGCAACAGAAAAGGCGGGCAGCCATAGCCCAAAAGTCCCGCCCCACCACCTCCTGCTATTGCCGCTGCCGCCACCGCTGCTGCTTCTGCCCCCCCGCCGCTGCCGCCACTGCTTCTCCCCCCACCGCTGCTGCTTCTGCCCCCGCCGCCACCGCTGCTGCTTCTGCCCTCGCCGCCGCTGCCGCATTTGCAGGAGGAGAGGTAGGCGCGAGGTGGGAGAGCTTTCTTCCCCCCCTCCCCGCAACCCGCAAAATTTGGCTGGAAAATTAATAAAAAATAAATAATTTGCAGGAGGAGAGGTAGGCGCGAGGCGGGCGAGCTTTCTTCCTCCCTCCCCCCCTGCAAAATTTGGCCAGAAAATTATAAAATAAAAAATATTTTTTTTAAATAAATAATTAATAATAAATAATAAAAAATATTTTATTTTATTTTATTTTATTTTATTATTATTATTATTTTTATTTTATGTGTGGCCCAAACCAAATTTTCATCTTCTAATGTGGCCCAGGGAAGGTGAAAGGTTGGACACCCCTGACATAGAGCAACTGGCGAGACCGCAAAGATTGTGTTGCCCCTGCATATAAACTTGTGGGGCAGAGATTTACTGTCACAGTTCTGCACAAAAATTGTTATTGGATAATGGAAAAATTACAATTGTTAATCTCTTAGCCAGTTTGGATTGACCAATGGCCACTTCCACAGGAAAAGTTTATAGCTTTACATCAATTGGTAGCTGAGCAGCTACAATTAGGACACATTGAGCCAACTTCTAGTCCGTATAACACTCCGGTGTTTGTTATCAAAAAGAAAAGTGGAAAATTGAGATTTTTACATGATTTGAGAGCTGTCAACGCCACCCTTCAACCAATGGGAGCGTTACAATATGGTTTGCCTTACATACAACACATTCTTAATATTACCTTATATACTTTAAATTTTCTAAACATGACAGGATCTCCCGCTGCTACGGCAGCCAGTAGGCATTTTGCTTCCTCCCCTTCTGCAGGAGCACCAAAACCGAAAGTTTGGTATAGGAAACTGCCAGATCCAACGTGGAGAGGACCTGTCCCGCTGATAACTGGGGGCCGAGGATACGCTGCCATTGAAGATGAGGGGACAGTTGTTTGGGTTCCTACTCGCTATGTGTGTGCTTATCATCAGCCAAAGGGGCAAGGGGGTGGATTTGGGGGAATGAAAAAGAAACACGTTGATCCAGGACATGGGGAAGATAGCAAACCTTCTTAACAAAACTGATTGTTGGGTATGTATGCACATGCCAACTCACAAAACATCAGGGCTTCCAATGGTTGCAGTACCTCTGGCCGAAGGCGACTGGTATAAGGGACAATGCTATGGTTGTTCAGGGATGTGGTCTAACAGTTGGACTACAAGTAACATAACTACCTCACACCTTGGAAGCTGGATCCAAGAGGTGGCGGGTATCTGTTGGACCCACAATGAGACGGTAGAGAATATGACTTACTTGGGAGCTTATCCGTTTTGCAACAAAACAATTGTTATTAGCAATGGAAGTCGGGTTTATTCGAATGACATGAAAACTAAAAATCTCACTTACTTTGTACATAACATTTCTCGATATGATATCACATCTTTGATCAATGAAAATGGGTGCCCATATATTCCTGCCACATGTTGTCCCACCACAAGAGAAAACCAGTTGTATAAATGTGTGAATGGGAATTACGCACCATCGTCCACTTATTTGGCTATGTTAATGGAGTCCTTTGCAAAACTAATCTATGCTGAGCCAAATAAGGTTGGTCATCTCCTGGGAGCAAATTTATGGTTGCTGTGTGGTCGGATGGCCTATGATCGCATGCCAGCACGATGGAAAGGGGTCTTCACTTTTGGGAAAGTAATCCCGTCTCATATCATTTCAAAATCTTTGGGGACTGCTCATATCCGCAATGCGCGTTCCGCAACGGAAGTAAACTCTCTTTTGACTCATGACTACTGGACACAGATATCAAGGGGAGTTATTCTCCCTTTAGGAGTCATGATGAACTATAGAGATTTGCATTGTTTAAACAATTGGACAGTTACTATGTTTAAAGACACCATTAAAACGCTAAGGCTGCTTGAAGAAGAGCAAAGCAAAATTAGTGACTTTGTCCTTCAAACCAGATATGCGGTGGATACTATTCTGGCTGCGCAAGGGGGAGTTTGCGCTGTGATTCATACCCATTGTTGCATGTATATCTCTGATTATTCTCCAAACATTACAGCTACTATACAGCATATGGAACAAACCCTGGAGAATCCATTACAATTGGAGGGCGAGGGACTGGACGTGTGGTCTGCACTTTGGTCCTGGTTGCCAAACGGTTCATGGATTTGTCACCTAATTGTTGGAATGATATTGCTTTTTATACTTTCTCTTTGTGCATGCTGTATTATCCAATGTCTCCCTGGACTTTTAGGAATGTGTCGGGTGAAGCCTACGGAAGGAGAACTGCTGTTGCAGATGGCGAAAAGCTATCGAGGCATCCGCGATCATCAAAAAACTAAAACAGGGGAGATGTGGGAATAAACTTTGACTTGGCTTGGGAAATGATTAATCTAATGCTTTATACATACATGCCTGCTTAAAGGTCACTGAGATAATGCAAGGAAATTAAAAGCAAACACTAGAAACAACTAAGCAGCTCAGACAACTGTAAACAAGCCTGTGCTATATCTAATTATCATAATCCACAATGTGATTATGCTTACTATGTACTAAAATCTCAATAAAAGGGAGTACTGGAATTTACTCTGGGCTCCCATCCCGAGAACACAAGCTTGTGTCTCATTCTTTCCATGGGAGACCACCACAGATACCACTATATTATAGTGGAATAGCTGTAGTACTAATTAAGGTCACGTTGCAGTTAAACAAATACTAGTTTGTAGATGAACAAAGTCTAAATTAGAATTACAATACAAACTGCAATCTTGTTTATATCCAAACTAGCTCTATACCCCTGCTTCGCTATGTGATCAGGCTTATGGAAACTAAAACAGTATTTGCTGTGTGAGCAAGGAGACAGCAAGGAGCCTGGGTGTGGCTTAGCTCATCTGTTCTGTACTAAAACTGGTTTCTGGTATGAAACTAAAACTGAAATTCCTCTCCTCTGCTTGTATTTTGCATTTGGAACAGATTTCTTTCCAGGTGGGGAGGGGGCATAGAACTCCTTAGCATCAGAGTGTGTTAATAATAATATACGAAATACTAATGCTCTGATGGTCATTTCAAAAAGATCCTTTCTTAGTGAGCACCTAGAAGCCAAGAGGAACATATGTGCCAAATTTCAAGTTTGTAGGCTTTATGGTTCTGGAGATTTTGTGATGATGTGTGAGTGGTATTTCGGTTTTATATACTGTATATAAGAAAGAAGAAAGAAAGATAGATAGAAGAAGTCCAGGTGAATTCTGCAGCTAGCTTTCTGATAAGCTTGCTAGTGAGTCTTTGAAGGTTGGAATACATGTTACTGTTAGCGCAGTGGTTAGAATGCTGTATTGCACTGCCAGTTCCATCCTGAGACGACTCAAGGTTGACTCAGCCTTTCATCCTGAGGTTGATAAAACGAGGACCCAGATTATTAGGAAAATATGTTGACTGCTTAGAGAAGGCTGTAAAGCACTATGAAGTAATATGTAAGTCTAAGTTTATTGCTATCTGCATTCTCAACATTATAAATATATATTGAACTAATTAAGCTAAATTATTTCTGCATCTTACAGCTTTGTGGATTTCTAAAAATAAGTGAAGGGGAACTGAATACATACAACATGCTAGATCAAACTTCTCTAACATAGCACCTTCCTACCTTAGGATCAGAACTACCAATTTGTCTGATCAGCAACCTGAGAATACGATTCAAAAAGCTCCATCTAAGTGCAACACAAACATCCCAATGACCTCTTTTTCTGCTATGTTCTCATGTTACAGGTGATTCTCAACTTAAAACTGCAGAATTTCCATTGTTAAGCAAGGCAGTTGTTAAGTGAGTCACACCCATTTTTCCCCATGTAGTTGTTAAATGAATCCCTGTAGATGTTAAGTGAATCATATGGTCATTAAGCAAATCCAGCTTCTCCTATTGACATTGCTGGTCAGAAGCCAGCTGAGAAAATTGCAAATGGTGATCATATGACCCTAAAATGCTTAATCTGTTTAAAATACATGCTGGTTGCTAAGCTCCTGAATTTTGATCATGTGACTATGGGGATGCTGCAAGTTGTAAGTGCAATGATCAGTCATAAGTCACCTTTTCAGTGCTGTTATAACTTCAGCTGGTTGTGAAACAAATGTTTAAGTCAAAGACTACCTGTAAAACCTTCAATTGATATCCAACCCATACCTGAGAGACACTTAAGTGTATTTAATTGCACAGGTGTAATTTTCTTATTCTCACACTTTTTTTTGCTTGACTCAATTGAGCATGCTTCCCTAAATATTCCATTAACACCATACTCTGATGATTCCTAGAAGGTCAGATCAGCTCCTATTGGGCAATTTTTACATTGTGATTCTGGGACAGTTATTTAGAGTGGCTTGGCTTAGCCTTAGGGCATGTTCTTTCAGGTTGTACTTCTCCTAACTCCATCAGATGTGCAAGCTAATAACGAGTTCGACCCAGCTAAGAAAGTGAGATCAGCCTACTGCCTGGGGTTGGATGAAGAGGCAGAATCCTGCTTTCCAGCTCAGCCTGTTTAGATGTTATGTGGGTTCCTTTAAAGATGCTCCCCCCCCAGGCTAATTCTGGATTTAAAAGCAGCCAGCAGACATGTATTGGCTTGCTTAATGCAGCAGAATCTGGCAACCCTCTCTCATCAATTGTCAGGATGTACTCATCCCAGTCACAAGTTCCTCCTAACTCCATTCAATATGCAGTGCTTCATTTGAAGTGCTAAAGCCAGAACTTGTAATGCTGCTTGGGATAACAAATTCCAGAATTCCTGGTTAGGAATGTGAATTGTTAATTGTTTGAAGAACCCAGCTGGAATAATTGCCTTATGGTTGATTTGTGCAAATGCAGCCATTTGGGTTAATTCCATTAGCTATAGGCCAGTTAACACCAAATTAACGAGTAACACAAGCACAACTGCAATTTAATGCAATTGGAATCACATGAATAGCTTCTGTATATACATATCCAAGTGGTGTGATATAGACTGCAACCCTAACTTGGCTTTATGTTGAGTAAATTCACAACACATTAAATCACCAAACATCTCGTTTTGCAATAGTGTGTTGAGTGAACGTAACCGTATCTAGTATATTAAAGAAAACTGGGTTAAATAATCAAAGATACCATGCAAATTTAACTCATTCCGTATTTGCGCGTACTTTCACTGTAAACCTACATTGAATACAATCAGAATTGCTTTCAAGCGCAATCCTGCGCCCTTCTCAGAAATAAAGCTCCTTATTTTCAGCGCATCTTAAAGCGTGCGTAGGAGATATGATGCCGAAATAGGAAACCGAAAAAGCAAAGTAGTTGCAGGTTCGCTGAACAAGTGCAGAAATGCGAGGTCTTAATTGGGCACGTGGCTTTACCGGGCGGGGCCCACTAATAAATTCAGCGCGGATCGGTCGACGGAAGGATAGATTTCTTTCTTCGCGGCTTCTTAGAGTCGAGCCATGTTGCGAAAACTCACCGTAGATCAGATCAACGATTGGTTCACAATTGGCAAAGCGGTCAGTGGGGTGGAATTCCTGGGGGGCGAAGTCCTGGCTGCTGGCTCTGCTCATCACCTCGTGGAATCTGTTGAAGAGGCGGCGCCTGCTGCTAATGTGTAAGTAGGCCGGGACCTGCAGCAAAACTACTTCTCCATCAAAGGCACGCTTCACAGGATAGCTACTTAGATAGGTCCAAAACTGCCCAGGTTCTTTCCTGTTGAATGGTATAAAGCCCCTTCCATCAGTAAATGCCCCCCGTCCCCAAATTCATCAATAGGACGGATTTCACCGCTGCACAGGAGTTCTATTGAAATGAAGTACGATTTGTTTTTAGAAATAGAATGACGCAGCACCCACCCATCTACCATCCGTTAATAGTCTGACGGTGGCCTACCTCAAATTGTGAATTGTGTAACGATATATTAAGTTTGAAGTTGCTGCAACGCGTTTGGTTTTGAATTGCAGCTAGCTTCTGTAAAGTAAGCTAAAAACAAGCTCAGTGCTACCCGAAAAATGGTATGTGTATTAAAAAAACATGTATGACAATAAACAGTCAACCTGAATCTATTAAATGGTCAGAACTCAAATAATATAGTGCTGTTTTCTTGTTTAGAGACAAATAAGAGTGGGAATTGCTTCTTTCTGAATTGGCCTCAACTTGGCCAGGTTATATAAACTTCAAGCAGGATATTTGGTTTTGCTTTTAAACATTTTTAAAGTTTGTCAATCTCATCTTGCCAAGAACTTCAGTTTTACCAAAACATTTATGGGGTTCACAGATACTATAGCAATAAGCCACAATTTTCTTATGCTTTATTTAATAAAATACAATGGGTTATGTACACAAGACACCGGACTAAATCCAAGCCACAGTAGGGTTTATAATACAGATGTGTGTATTCAGCCATTATATGAGCACAGTATATAGCATGCTAGTAATTCTTAGAGAATTCTTGCTTCCCTGTCTGTCCATGTAAATAAATTGTCTATTGTGAGATTAAACCCTGGACTAGATAGATCTTGGATTTGATCTATCCATCTCAATTATTTTCACTGGTGTCTTGCTCTGCAAATGTAAAATTACTGTATGGCTATAGTTCTTACAATTCATATGAGACTATAACTGTTTATAGAATTTTAAATTCTAAGTCTTCATGGTTGTAGTCTCATGGCTGTTTAAAGGGAGAGTTGAAAATGAATAGTTATATTCCTCTGAGGTAATGTTAGCCTGTTTAAATTATCACTGTTTTTGTAGAATAAGTATTTTAACTGAAAATGAAGCAAATGGGAACTCTTTATGGAGAAACAGTGAGAAAAATATTTCAATCTTACATAATTTTTTTTCTTGTTGCCTGTTTCTAACTTGGGGTTTGAATCCTGAAGAACAATACATTTGTTGACATATTTGCTAAAAAGAATATCATAGCTCAGATAAGATTTATTCACAGTAAGAGTATACTAACCAACTTTTACAATAATATTTTTCTTTGTTGCTTTAACTTCACAGTTTTATAACATTATTTGCAGACAGTGAAGCAAAAGAATCTAATGAGAAAAACACCTTGAGGTCCTCTTCTAATTTTCACACTTGTTCAATTGCTTTCAGTGTAGAGCCTAACTAGAGGTTCCCAAATCAACATTGTTGAGTAAATTTATACAACACATATTAATCAACCATATTTTAGTTCAGAATGTTATACATATTGAGCCATTTGACTTAACATTTTAAAGTTATGATTGATTCTTTGAAATTAACCCTGTGGAGGCTAACTAGTTCAGCATTGACAGATGTGACACTTGGCGGAAGCATTCATTTAGTTCAATTTTTTTTTTTTTGGATAAAAGTTTTATTGATTTTAACAACAAACAAAAACATAAAACATAACATTAAAAAATCATCATTCTTCATAAATTTACAGTGTATCGGTTGGTTTACCACTTCTTTCTGTGCATTCATTTCACAGTCATCAAAACAATTACATTACATAATAACTCACATTATCAATCATCAGTTAAGTATCCTAATATCATTATTAAACAATCATTTGACTATAATTTTACTAATTCATACTTAAGTGAGATAACTATAATTGAATTAAATTATTTTATAACAGATCATAGAATCATACCAAATCTATCTTAATAAAATATTCTAAAAATATTATCAAAACCAAGAAAAATTATATATTCATTATTTCCTAGATTTCTAAATATTCTATTATTATATTGTATTATCTAACCATTGATAAAAGAGATCCCAAATTTCATAAAATTGTTTATCTTCTTGTTCTCTAATTTCAAATGTCGTTTAGTTCAATTTTTAACCTTCATCCAAATCTCTCTCACACACATGCTAACCTTATTCATGATTTTTCAAAAAATTAACATTTGGTAAAGTACTATTTTAGCAATTTTAAAAATCCAATTTCTTTGCAAATCTAGATTTTATTTTTCATAAAAAATTACAGCATAAAATCTAATTCAATGTATTGCTTCTGGGTATTTATCCTTTCTGGTAGATTTGAAGCAAAGGAAAAAAGGAGTTATTTTTTTGATAATAAAGATTGCAATCCATAATGTATCTGCTTTTCTATCACCCTATTTCAGATGATGGAATTTTGGCTTATATAGTCTTTTTTTTTACAACCTGTGAATGAATGCCATTTCAGATCATCCTATAAACTTTTTACTGAATTTCTGCAGAATGTAAATAAAGCTGCCATGCAGATTTTGCACAGATTTATCTTCCCCTTCCCTTTCAGGTTTTAATTTTGTGTAAATGCAAATAATACTCCAATAGTAATAGTAGCATTAGTCTTGCTATTATTTGCATCCTCCACAGCAGTGTTTCTTAACCATGGGAACTTTAAGATGTGAGGACTTCACTCCCTCAATTAGCTGGCTGGAGAATTCTGGGAGTTGAAATCTATATACAGCTGCCGAGGTTGAGAAAAACTGTTGCACAATATCTCATATAGTCTCATGGCAGGGAATTGTGGAGAGAACATTGTAGCCATTATAAAAGGGAGAAATATATATTTGTCTTAAATCTGTGATTAAATCTTAAAATGTGTACATATTTTTCCAAAGTGTCAATATAAAAAAAGTGTCCTTTGGGTTCTAGTGTATCTTTGGCATCTTTTACTACTTTTTTTTTTGTTTAAAAGGCAAAATATGGTGCTATTGTTGTGACCTGCTTTAGGCCTTTGTAAAGCTTATCTGTTTCCAGTTTATTAAAAACAAGATCTTTTACAAAATGGATTATTATTTTTTTAAGTTTTCAGATTAGAATTCAACATCTTTGTTTTGAAAACATTGCATTGTGTAAGCAAATTATTATAACAATCTGTCAGTGTCTTTCACCATGACTATGTTTCAGAGCATTGCTAAGTCTTTAATTTGTTGCATATTTAGAGGGGCAAAATAAATGGTATTAACCACAGCTTACATAGTCAGTTAAGATGGTGGACTCAGAGTAACAATATCCAGCTTCGAGTCCATCCTTAGTCCCAGAAGTCAGCTTGGTGACCTTGGACTAATCATTCGCTCTCAGCCCACATCAACATCAGGCTGTAAGACAAGACAGCAGATAAACAAAAACCCTCATGGCATCATGAATTGTTAAGCTTTGCTCTAATAATTAGATGAATACATTGAAAACAAGGGGACCCTGCAACTGTGCAGGATTAATGCCAAGAAAAATGATAAAACCTCCATAAAAAAAGTCTCTGCTATAAGAAGGATTTTAATGTGTCACTATTAATTAGTATAAAGCATCCTATTTATTTAAGGATTATGCCAGCTGTAGTTATTAAGTTTAAGTTTGCATTTATGAGGAAGGGAAGGTAATTTTGGTGTATTGAATCATTACAGAATGATTATAGCCAAGCTGAATGAGTATTAACGAAAGAGAAAATAATTAACTTGATGGGTAGTAATAGGGAAGATTCCAGATTCTGTGGGAGAATGTTGGAAGGATGCCTTGTGTATTTTTATCAACATAGCTTGATATGGTTGGGATTTCCTCTTTGTCCATTTTCCTGGAGTTGGTGCTAGATGCTGCGAATTGGCTGGAACAATTTGTATTCCAAGCATCAGTCAGTTGATCTTGCTGTGCTTCTTTTTCAAGATTAGTAAGGAACTCTTTTAAAACTTGTTTGAATAAATAAACAATTTCCCAGGGTAAAACATCATTTTCTGCTAGGGCCTCTCGAAATCTAGAAAAGGAAAGAGGAAAAAAAAAAATGCAGGGGGAGAGAAGATATACTATCCTTTTTAGCAATGCTTTTTAAAGGAAAAAAAACAGAATAGAAAAGAATGATGTTTGCAAAGCAAACAGCTGAAGCACTTTTTTTTCTTGTCCAATTTGTCCAAGCAAGTTGATTCAAACTGACATTTCCCTGGAGCCCTTTTCTAGAATCAGAGAGAAATCAGTGAATTGTTTGTGGGTTTGTGTTGTTTTAAATTCCATATGCTGTATGTGCAGGTTGATAGATATATATATAAAACATGTTGGAGAATTGTAGAGAAACTTGCTTTGTGATCAAAACAGTTTCATATCAAAATTGCATGAAACAAATGTGAATCAAGTTCACTAGTTTATAATGAAAATCATACCATGCAGATTTTAAAACTGGGCACATGATAAAAATGTAATCGATGAATATGAAGGCAAAAGTTTAGCAAAAGGAACAAACAAATTAGCACTCTAAATATTAGAGCTGTGAGTACTTACTAAGCATTTAAGTGGCATATTCTGAATTGTTACATTTAATTATTTTGCTAAGCTCAAAATTAAAGCTGAAGGCATATTCTTTTTCTATTTTGTGGGCAAATCTTGGAAATTCCTTCATTGCATGCTAGTTAATTGAACAAATGAAATCCTAGCAATGCTTTTTTGAGATGTCACAACCAACACAGAGAGTCTTATGAATAAGGTTGCGTATATTGCCAGAAAGTAAGTTTCTTTGAACCTCATTTCAAATAATTATTTTTTTAGTTTGAAGCATGCTAGTTTTGAATTAATTTGAAACTGTTTTCTTGTAGGAATAAATTTAATATGAAGCTGCAAAGATGGGGACCCTTTTCCTTTCCTGAAGCTTTTGTTATACTATGTAGATAATACATTTACCTGCTGAGTATGATTCCAGTTTGACATGGTTGGATTTGAGAGCAAAGAGTTTCAACTTGTCGTTGTTCAGTAGCTGGGATAGTTATTTGAAGATTTTGGTAACTCCTTATTTCATTGTAATCACTTTCAGGTTTTTGAATTTTGTGTCCACTTTCAATTTCCTGTATCAGCCGTTCACGTTCTTTCAAATGCCATTTTAGTTCTCTCAGAAGTGTCTTTGTGACAACTTCTGAGCCAGGATATTGTCCACTTTTGTAAGAATAACTTTTTGGCCATTTCATCCAGCCAAAGAATGGCATTTTGACAACTATTTAAAAAATAGAAACAAAAAGACACATGCACATACCATTGGTAAAAGGTGAGTTGGAAATTCGGTTCTCAGGGATTTCTCACTCAAGTTTGAAAGTTAAATTTTGTAAACTTACCCATTTTTCACATAGCAGGCAGTTTTAAACTGCAAATGTATCTATATTTAAATGGACTCGGTAGAGTTTAAATCTGAATTTCCATGCATAGGATTGTGCTGTCAGTAATAGTACAATCAAAATGCAATTGTATTCCTTCCAGAAACTAGTATGATACTTAAAATATTCTACTTTAGCTTTATTCTGCCCTGGGTATATTTAATCTTTGTAGCATCTTTTGAAGGAATTGGCTAAGTCCATCTCAATTCAATATTTCTATTTTCAAAAGCAAACACAATTTAAGTTATAGTATTCTGTATGTTCTGCAATCTAAACATAAACAATACAAATCTAGATAATATTTATAAAATAACATTTGGTATGAGAAAATCTAGATTTTAGAGAAAAGACTAGTTTATTTGCAACAGTTTTTTAAATTACAAAATCCATAAAGAGACTTGTGGCAGACTAACAAATATATGCAATTAAAATGCTTCCATTTTTATAGCATCTCAAAATTCATGGATATTTGGAGTAACTCTTAAGAGATTTATATTTTTATTTTAGTGCATCAATTTTTTTTAATTAAAATTATTCTTCTACTTACTGTACTTGTAGAAAAGAATCTATTTCACCAGATGAGTTCTGCTTGATGTGATGATTGTTCATTCCAGTATGTTCTGTCTGAGACAAGCATTCCTCATTTTATCACTTAAGAAAAGTGTATTATCCCAGCTTTTAAAATAACTTAATTCCTTCTATCAGCAGAGGACCCAGAATCTTTTGAAGTGGATTCCTCTGAAATTCTTTCCACAAAGCCCTTTCACAGTTTCTGCCTTTCCATATAGACTTTGTCCTGAATCAGTGAGAACAGTTTCAGAAGCTGTCTCTGGATGCTAAATGTATTGTCTGTAGTCATATGAATAATCGTAATCTGAAGCCAAGCCAGATGTGCTTCCAGCTAAAGTAAAACTGTCGGTTGGATGATGTGATGCTTGGATGTGCATAGCTGTAGGTCATAGTTCACTGCTGTATTTTTATGCCCTGTTGTGCTCTAAAAATAACCTAGTTGCTTTTTGTCATTGGACTAAACTTTGGAGCAATTTTGGCCGAATTTGTAGTTTGCTTCTTTGTATTAGTGCCAAAATAAATTATTGTTCCACCCTGTTTACCTATTCGTCTTATGTCAATATATATATATATTTTAGTGTGTGTGTGTGTGTGTGTGTATGGCATTCAGCTTTGTTCGGGTACTTTCCCACATCATAGTAGTGGTGCTTTGTAGCAACGTTTCAGCAGAATCTCATCTGCCATACACACACACACACACACACATACACACACACACTAAAATTAACATGACTTATGTAAGCTCATATCAAGCAACTTTATGCCAGTCTAAAACTACCTATTAAGCAGCGTACAGCGTACTTGTTCCTCTTACACTTCAGAAAAACTATGTGAAATTATGCTTTTTTGAAAAATAACTTCCTAATGTCAAGGTGTCAGTGAACTTTGCCTTACATCAGGTCATCAGATTTTTTTCTTCATCTAGATCAGTATTTCATATTCTACAATGGGATTCATACATTTGGTCTAAATTATGTTTTATTGAATGAAACATAGTCTGCTGGGTTTACATAACATACAGCCATAAATCAACCATAGTACATTGCCCAGAGTTCTTTTGTAGGGGAGATGGTAAGTAGGTAGGTAAGTAGATAGATATAAAATATATGAGGCTTTGGGTATTGCCTATTTCTGTCTTTTTTATTATTATATCTGCTAATTCATCCTCTGTACCAGAATCTGGAACATGGAATTGAGTAAGTAATTAATTTAGATTTTAGCTCTGTTGAGAAAATAAGTGTTCATATCTGCTCCTAGATTTTCCTTCCATACTTGTACATACTTTCTCTCTTACTTTGCCTGTATTTGGTTAAGGTTGGAGGGGAGCTTGAGTAGTGATTTCCACTTTAACATTTGTTATTCTTTCTTAGCACAAAAAAACCCTCTCCCATTTTGCTATTCCCTTTATTGGATATTTTGCTATAAATACGAAAAACAAATATGGAATACATCTTAATTCCTTCTTTCACCCAGTATATTTTAAAGTGGCAATAGTCTCTTTTGATAAGAATTGATGATCTCGCCTGGTTAATCTGTTTTTCAAAAATGTTGAATTGAATTGTTGTTGAAAAATAGTCCTGCAAATCTGGTCTAGATGTCATGCTGTATAAAGGATGACATCTGTGTCTGTTATTAAAGCTGATATTGCTTATATGTTGGAAAAATTCAAATGCCAGTACTAATCATCCTCAGTTGGAAGGTTTTCACATTGCATTGTGTGTGGTGCTATAAAATGTGAAGAAAGGAGTTGGATGTAGAATGACAGAATGCCTTTGCAAATTTTCAGACAGAATTAAAATGTTCTTTGCCATCTCTTTGCTGGCATAGTTGCCAGGTCAATAACAACTCTTTCGTTATTGTGAAACCTAAATAATGGTGATAAGTTGTGTTCGAAAAAAGAACATGCTTTGGATAATGTGAGCCACTCTACAGAATAATTAAGAAGCTAAAATTCTGCAGGATTAAGGATTCAATAAACAATCTGGAGAGGCTAGATTACTTAAACAGCATGGGTAAAAATGATATACTGTATATTTTAAAGTTCAGTAAAGTTCAGTCCTTAGAGAATCGTAGAGTTGTGTGAAAAAAGGAGAAGTTTCCAGAAGTGGGAGAGTAAGTGGGTGGGATGAGTTTAAACGAGTCATTCGGTGAAGTTGAATTGAAGCCTCTTCTTTCCCATCAAAACCTTAGTCCCCCAAACACCAAAATAGAACCATATCCTTACAGAAGGTGGTTTATGATTGAACAATGCTAGGTTTCTCCAGCATGCCTTCAGGATAATCCACACATATGGGTTGAATCTGCCTTTCTGCCCAGATACTGTCATCAATCTGCCACACCTCTTTTGGTCGGGGCAGGAAGCTCCCTAGCCCCAGTCATGACTCAGTCTTGGCCCTATAGAGACTGTGGCAAAGGTTGGCTCCAACAATTTCAACAGAAAGCAGCAGTTTAAAGTGTGGATTCTCCCAAAGGATTGCAAAAACTCCCTCAAAGTATCCAAATCATCATGAACAGGCAGCAATTGGAACTTTTGCCTGCTCCATTTTTTGCAGCCCCCCTGAACTTCCAATTGAAAGCCTAACAGCCCAGGCAGTCAAGGGGGAGCTCCAAAATGATCCCCCACCCCAGGGAGGCCCTGAAGCTGCGATTGCCCCCAGCGCATTGTGGAGCTCCCAGGCTTAACCGGATAGTTCCAGAGCAGCCACTTTCGTTTTCAAGGTCTCCAGCTGATTTTCAGGGCAGGCGGTGGCCATTTTGGTCGCATGGCAAGTTGTGCAGGTTATCCAGGAGACTGCCACAGCCCAGGGAAAGCTTCTAGGCCTGGAATTCCCCTTGGAGCAGCAGGATTGGAGGATTGAGAGAGCTCTCCTCTCTGCAACCTAGGCATTAGCAGCATGGCTGACCAAGCATGGAGCAGGGAGCCCACGAGTGCAAAACGATCCAAGCAGAGTCCCAGGAAGGCCAGATCTGCAAGTAAGGAGGCTGCTAACAAAATAAAGGCAAAGGCTCTTTATTCCAGAATAAAAGAGAAGATCTCAGTAAGGAGGCAAAGAACATTGGAAAAGCAGTTCTCCAGAGCTCAGAAGCAAGTTGACCAGGAGAGGTATATCCCCTCTCCCCAGCCAGGGCCTGTTAGCCCCCTCCCCCAGCAGCCTTTAGTACAGAAGTTGCCTGCAGTTCCCAGGGGCTTGATCACCAGAGCGAAATAGGGAGTAAGAATTTATCCCTTCTGCTGATCCAAACTCAGAGATTTCCTTTTGATTGCATACTTCCTCATCCTGCAGATTTGCAGATCAGAGACAGGACTAGAACACCTGAGGCTACTTTTACTCCAACTGTAGCGGGGATGTGCTCAGCTGATAGGATGGCCACTGAATTATCAGAGGATCTTAAGACCCTTATTGCTCAGGCCATTTCTCATGGGGTAGCCTCCTCTCTGAGGGGGAGGAGCCAGTCTTCTTCCCCAAGATCTGATCCTCAGCCATTGCACCCAGTGCAACCCAGGCCTCCATGGGTTTTTCCAGGCACCAGAAGGAGGCTTCTCCAACCAACTCCACCAGAAGCAGTGTATCTGGGAGGGAGGAGGAAATTCAGGGGGAGCAGGGGTTCTCATCAGATGAGGACCTGTCACCTGATCCATCCCCATTCACAGGTCTGTTTAGCCTGGGATTGTTTAAATCCCTCCTCCACAAGGTTAGGACCACTGCCCAAATTGATCCTCCGCCCACTATACCAACTGCTTCACCTGATACTCGGACCCAACAGCAGGTTTTTTTTGAATCTACAATTCTCCAACAGGAGATTCCTTGTCCCAAGTTATTTTTGGACGTACTTCAGAGACAATGGGCACAGTGTGGATCCTTCTGCACTCCAATGATAATTGTTTTTTCAATATGGCTCTTCTCTCTGAGTCACTTCAACTTCCTCCTCTGGACAAACCTTTGGCGTCCTTGGTCTCTCCTTCTGCAATATCAGATGACATAGCAGAGGCCCTTAAAATGGAGGACAAAAAGGCAGAACAAACTTTCCGCAGAACACACCAGGCCAACATCTGGGCGGTTAAAGCAGCTGCGGCCACCTCCTTTTTCACAAGGACATCCCTTCTCTGGCTTCGCCGATTACAGACGGATTCCCCCTGAGGAAATCGGAATGCATCAGGACGTCAACAAACTGGTGGCAGCCTCTGAATTTGCGACTGACTCCTTTCTGCATGCAGCCCAATTCTCCAGGGCCATAGCCTCCAACATCACTTCTCGTCATCTGCTGTGGCTACAGTGGCCGATGCTAAAACCAAATGGAAAGTGGCCTCTGCCCCATACAATGGTTCTTCCCTATTTGGAGAGGCCTTAAATCTCTTCATAGTCGAGAATTAAAGACAAGAGAAAGGTGTTCTCCTCTCTTACCGGGAGGGCTGATAGGGCTTCTCCCTACACCCATAGACAGCCATTTCGTTCCTCAGACTCAGGTCAGGAATTCTCGTAATACTAAAGGTCCTACCAGCCCAGATAAGATTGTCCTGCAGATAGATCAGGATTTCGAGATAGAAACAAACAACAATTTCAATCTTACTGGCCCTTTCATGGCACAGGAGGTCGTCTCTACCATCAATCCAAATGACTGCCGGACCCTTCATCCCATCGGCTGCTGTCTGGCCCTATTTGCAGACCAATGGGAGACCATCACATCCGATTCCTGGGTCCTGAAAACAGTGTGATTCAGTCACCTTGGATTTTCTGTCCACTCCTCCGAGGACCTTTACCTTGGAGGTTGACCTTTGCCCAACCTCCAAGAACCATGTAAGGAGAAAGCTCATGGACACGACAGTCCAGCATTTGCTGGACATCCAGGCCATCGAGCCGGTACCAGAGGACCAGAGAGGGCACAGGTTTTACTCCATTCTATTTGTAGTTCCCAAGTCCTTGGGGGGTGGGGTGGAGAGTGACCCTGAATCTCAAAAAGCTCAATGCTCATTTAGAATACAAGAGATTCAAGATGCAATCTCTGTAGTCCATCTTGGAGAGCGTAAGGGGAGAGACCTACATCCACATCCCCTTCTACCCCTCCCATCAGAGGTTTCTCAGGTTCTATTATGTGGAGGGGGGTATTATCAATACAAGGCCCTGCCATTTGGACTTTCATTTGGCACCCAGGACCTTCACAAACGTGCTGGCAGCGCTGGCTACGCACCTCAAAACAATTCTGGTGTGCGTCCAGTGCTATCTGGATGACATTCTAAACCAGTCCAGCTCCAGCCAACAAGCCAAATCAGACCTGACTTACACAATCCAGGTTCTACAGGACCACGGATTTTCAATCAATTTCCAGAAAAGCCAGCTAATAGCTTCCAGCCATCTCCTTCATCTGGGCACGGTGATAGACACAAATCTATGCAAAGTATATTTTTCACAGGAGCGTCAGGACAGCATCAAGTCATTGATAGCACAGGTCACAGCGGAGCAAACGGCTCCCTTGCAGGTGCTTTCCCAGCTTCTGGGAAAATTAATCTTGTGCATAGCCATAGTACCATGGGCCCGATTGCACGCCAGGCCTTTCCAAAGGTTCCTCCTACCGTTTCAGAGGGCAGGCACCAGCACCTCCAACGTCAGGGTCCAACTCCACTCAGATGTCCTCAGATCCCTCAGGTGGTGGGTTTCCCCAGCAATCACCAAGAGGTCCCTATTCAAAGAACCCAGTCTCATCACAGTTACTTCAGATGTGAGTCTGTTGGGAAGGGGGGGCATCTACAGTCCCAGCTTGCCCAGGGTCAATGGTCCACAGTGGACCTTCAACACAACATAAGCTGGTCAGAACTGAGAGCCATTCACTTAGCTCTCAGACACTTACGAAGCACAGTGACCAGCCAACATGTACAGATCCTAACGGACAACATGGCGGCCAAAGCACACATCAATCATCAGGGAGGGACCCACTCCAGATCTTTCATGTCTGAAATGCAGCAACTGGGAACCTGGGCGGAGGCTCACCTATTATCAATCAAGGCAGAGCACATATCAGGGATAGCAAATGTCCAGGCAGATTATCTAAGCAGGACCAGGGTGGACAACTCCGAGTGGCATTTCCATCCAGATCTGTTCCAGGACATAGCTCAGAGATTTGGGAGGCCAGTACTCGACCTCTTTGCCACTCTCAACGAACACCCAACTTCCCTGATTCTACTCCAGATTCCTGTCGCTGGGCGCAGAAGGGGTAAACGCCCTTCGCAGCTGCTGGCCGAAGGGTCTCCTTTACATCTTCCCTCCTCTTGCCCTCATACCGGGGGTGAAAAGGAAAGTACTTATAGAACAGGCAGAAATCATCCTCCTCGCTCCCCACTGGCCCAGACGGTCATGGTATGCGGATCTAGTGAATCTATCAGTGGAGAATCCCTCAGGGCAGGAGGATCCCTCAGGGCAGGATATATCTCAGCTGGGGGTCTTGGAACACCTGGAGCCTCATTGGCTCCAATTGACCACCTGTCACTTGAGAGGAGGATCCTGAGGAGGGGTAACGTTTCCAGAAACGTCATCAAAACAGTACAAGCCTCCAGGAGGCCTTCTACAAACAGAATATAAAATGCTACCTGGAAAGCGTCCCATCAATGGTGCACCAAGAAGAGCACAGATCTGACTGGCCTCAGTGCCACAGATCCTGGACTTTCTACAAACGGGACTCGCCAAAGGGTTGCCAGGACTCCACAAAGGGTTGCTATGCATGCAGGTAACAGCCCTACGGGAAGAGGAATTCCTTAGGTCATCATCCGATCGTCTGCTCCTTCCTCAAAGGAGCTATCAATCTTAAACTTCAAACAGTTCACAACTATCCTTCTTGGAACCTGTCAACAGTATTGCAAGCCTTTACTCAGGACCCGTTTGAACGTCTTCAATCTGTAAGCCTGCAGTTCTTAACACTCAAAGTCAACTTATTAGTGGCCATCACATTGGCCCGGTGCATATCAGAATTGGCACCTCTCTCCATCAGGGAAGACCTCTGTACATTCCATGACAACAGGGTTGTCCTGCGCCTCAACCCCTCTTTCATCCCAAAGGTAAACTCGAGTTTCCACAGGGCTCAGGAAGTCGTTCTTCCCAATTTTTGCCCTGTTCTTTCACACAACAGAAAGCACAGATAGCACAAATTGGATGTTCAGAGGGCTCTTCACAGGTACATCAAATGTACATCAATGTATCATAAAATTGAGGCCCTGTTTGTCTCATTTCAGCCATTTTCAATGGGCACTAAAGTCTCCTCTTCAACTATAGGCTGCTGGATCAGGGTTTGTATAGCCAAGGCCTCCGAGACCCAGGCTCTTCCAACACCCAGACGGGTAACAGCTCACTCGACCAGAAGCGCAGCTATTACAGCTGTCTGGGCGACACAGGCCTCACTTGAGGACATCTGCAGGGCAGCTACATGGTCTTCCCTGTCTTCATTTATAAAGCACTACAGACTGGACATATACGCCTCAGCTAAGGCGGCCTTCGGAAGAAGAGTGTTACAGTGAGTGCATACAGACGGGAGGGCACAGGATCAGACTTCTTCCTGCCCATAAGGACTGCCAGCTTTGGTATGTCCCATATGTGTGGATTATACCAAAGGCATGCTGGAGAATAGGCGTTGGCTGAACACAGTTTCTCAGCATGCCTTGGGATAATCCACTCCCACTCTAGCAACCGTCTGGTCCAGTGTCCAGGTGGGAGGCAGAGCCAATGCGACAGGAAGATCATCAAATGGCTGCACCTTCATCATGACTGGGGCTAGGGGCTTCCTGCCCCGACAGGAAGAGGTGTGGCAAAGATTGTTGACTTAGTCCCTGGGGAGAAAGGCAGATTCAACCAATATGTGTGGATTATCCCAAGTCATGCTGAGAAACTGCATTAAGGTAAGCCAACACCTATTCTAAGAAAACCCCTCTGGTATATATTGTTTTGAACAATACTATTATGTGGAGCATAACATCTTTAGACAAAACAGTAAGGTGTTTTTAATGATAGACTCTACAATTAAGGGGTAAGGTACCAATGATGCCTAAAGTTTTATATGCGCTTGACTAGATGTGTGTAATGTTCAACATGAGAAAGGAGCTTGTTTGTAATGTATGTCTTGGAAGTAGGTCTTCAAGAGATTCATGTCACATTGACCAAACTTCAGAAATGAATTCTATTATTAAACTAGCTAAGAGACTGGTCTCCCTGCGCCATACTGTTTTAAAATATTGTTATGCATCGTGCTATATGGCTGCTTGTTAGTTATAATTTTCTTTAGAATAATATGTATGTTAAAGTATAGCATTTACATTGGAGCTCATGCTTCATGAGTTAGCCAGGTATTTATGGATTATGTATCATCTACATGTGATGACATTCTGTATAAAGAGGCAGTTTGGCATAGTGATGAAGTCACCAGGCTAGAAATTGGGAGGCTATGAGTTCTAATTCTACCCTGGCACAAAGCCAGCTGTGTCACTTCTGGAAAAACCTTGGCAATAAAATCCTGGAAGTCACAGGAAACTAACACTGATTCAAAAACACACCAAAAAAATCTGAGCTATCAATACATATTGAAACTACCATGGAACATTTTAATTCTGCTCAGAGTTACTCATGTCTTGTTCCACTCCTGAATGTATGAAGGTAACATGCTGCATATGGGACTGCCCTTGAAGAGTATCCAGAAGCTTCAGCTGGTGCAAAATACAGCAGATGAGACAGTAATGGTTATTCTTAGAAGGACACACATTGCACAGCTGCATTGGTAGCTATTTGCAACGTGCAATTTAAGTGTTGGGGTTGACCTTTAAAGCTGTACATGACATGGGGCCATGTTATCTGAGGATCCACCTCTCCGCAGTTACTTCTACAGTAATTACTTCATCAGGTCCGGCAGTAGAGGCATGTGGGTCCTTTGTGCTAAAGAGTTCCATTTGATTGGATTCAGGAGATGAACTTTGCTGTGATGGCACCTCCCTATAGAATACCTAATCTCCCTGAGGTTAGGTTATCTCCAATCCTTAGGGATCTTGGGAAAGTCCTCAGAACATGTTTATTTCTAAAATCAGATCCCTTGAGAGAAGAGAACCTCTGGCATTGGTTGCACTATGTATGACATCTAAACTCTCCTGATCTTGTTGAATGTAATGATTTAATTGTTTTAACTGGTTTTTATAGTAGGTTTTTATAGTTGGTTTTACTGTACTCTATCCATCCATCTATCCATACACATACAGAGCAGTATATTGTCACTAATAGAGCATGTGTCATTATGTATGCAATAATTTCATGCCATACTTCAAGTGAATGAACAAGAAAGAAAATGAAGTAAATACTTTGAAATACTAGAAAGATTTGCTTAGGAAGATTTCAGCATACATTGTTAGGGATAACATTGTTTACCCTAACTGGTTTAGGTAAAATAATAAATATGTTATCATGGTTTGTTAGTTAAAGTGTCTGTAACTTTAACTGTATGAATGTAATTAAGGGAGTGGTTGTAAAAGCACCATAAAAGAAGCAAGGCACAGCAGCTTGCTCTCTCTGGCTTGATGATCCCTAATTACTGCATGGATTGAAGACTGCGTTTTTCCCCTACTGGAATGGGAGAGAGAAAGGACTGTTGATTTATCAACTGTGAGAGGACTGATTTATTGTAAGTGAATTGACATTGGATATTCTACACGGACTTTGCTAATTGAATATCCTTGAATGGACTGACTAAAAACGATACATGACTAATGGACTGTTATTTTGACTATGCTATAAAACTCTAAGTGGAATAAACTATATTTTTGATAACACAAGCGTATCTGTTATTTTTACTGTATGTTAACTAACATACAAACTTATCTCACACATTTATCTGTATGCCTATCTGACTAACGCTGCACATTCTGTTTAGCTTGTCTCCTTAACCCTGGTTGGGGAACCCAAGCTTAACATATATAACAAACAGAAAAGTACCAGGCTGAAAATGGCAAGAGACAATTCCCTAAACACCAGTTATTTCAATCTGAATTGGATCAGACAAAGGCATTCTGGTGAAAAAGGTTCATGAGGTATGAGCTACTTTGGAATCGGTCAACTTTTTGTGAGGTTCTAAACCTCATAGTCCTTGCGGGTCATTGCATAAAATGAATGTTCCATGTGAGACTCTTGCCTCATTTTTTCTGGAATTCAATCCTAGCTTACTGAAACTTTGAGTTAGAACATGTGTAGGAAGGTGTGAATGAATGGCTTTATGGGTAAGCAAACAGTGCTGCATTTGTTGCTATGTGACCAGAGAAAAAAAACATTGTGCTGGGTGCACCCTCTGGTCTTCTGTGTAGTGCAGTTGCTCGCATTTAAAAGCAATTTTTATCCTGCTTCTATTAAAAAAAAATGTAGTAGTAGTTTACAATCCCCATCTCCCTTCAGTTTTAGGTTATTGATACCCGAAACTTTTAGCATCATACTGTTTTGAATGCTAGTTTGTCATTTAAAAGAAAAAGGACACTTTCTGTGTGAAAATTGGTTGAAGTGTGCTCAGTCTTTTTCAGCATTCACTGAAACAGACCCTGGAATATTGTGTGCCTTGGATTGAAATTGCATCATACTTTTTTGCATCTTAAATTCATTTATGAATAGTACTTCAGTGTTATTTCATACATCTAATTGAGTCATTGATTTTTGTTAAGTGCTCCCTTGCAATGTTTAGTACATCTATATTTGCTGTGATAGCACAGTTGTGTGTTTTCTAGTAAACAGTAATGTGGATGTCCCAATGGTGCTTTTTTTCAGGAGGCAACTGGACTTTTTCTTTGAAGATGTTTTGAATATAAATCCTTCCATTCCCCACCATCCATTCAGAGCTGAAGAAGCTTCTTGGATGAGGAGCAAAACATCTTCAAAGAAAAAGTATAGTATATAAAATTATACATTGCAATGTCCTTCCTATCAGTGAATAATACTTCAGCTTCAACCATAACAATACAAGAGCAAACAATAGATACAAACTCAAGGTTGACTGCACCAAACTTGATTGCAGGAAATACGACTTCAGCAACAGAGTGGTCAATGTCTGGAATATTCTACCTGACTCTGTGGTTTTCCCCCCAAAAAACTTTAACCTTAGACTGTCTACTATTGACCTCACCCCTTTCCTAAGAGGTCTGTAGGAGGCATGCATAAGCGCACCAACGTGCCTACCGTCCCTGTCCTATTGTTTCTTTTTTTATTTTTATTTCTTTTTTCTTATATGTATCCATGTCATATATCCATAACTATATTTATAGTTATACCTGTTATCTTATAATTGCTTGACAAAATAAATAAATAAATAAACAAGCAAGCAAGTAAACAAACAAACACAGTTGTCTCCTGAAAAAAGCACCTTTGGGACAACCATGACTTGGTTGACTGTGAATCTCCATATACTTCTAGTAATGTGGGTAACAGTACAAGTAAGAGCATCTAAAGAAAGGAAAGACAAATCTTAATGCTGTTGCCATTTTGAGCAGCACATTCTTAGTCCTTCCCCTTAAAAAGAGTCCAGGAGTTAAAAAAGGAGGATAACAGGTACTTGGGCAAGAAGAGATTGGCTTTGCATAAGAGTATCTGTATGGTTGAAAGCACACCCTTGGGTTGAGAGTGGTTGGCATCCATTTCACATGAAACCTCCAGTTGTTTCCTTATGAAAGCACTGACGCTGGGATAGAGAATTGGGCATTAAAGTGGAAAATAAGGCCCTAAAATGATTGAGGTTTGTGAAGGGATGCTGTCAGAAATGCTTGTGTTCAAGAGAGCAGTTTTCAGTGGCTTTGCTCCATCTTATTTTCTTCCCCACTTAAGCTTTCATACTTTACTTGCCTTCTTAATGCCCTGTCACTTTCTCTTACTAATGACATTAGTAGAATTCTGGAATAGTTAGTTCCCTGTCATTAAAAAAACAACTCTTAATTAGCTCTGGTTTAGGTTTTTACACAACTTGTCTATTCTTATCTCTGTTTGGTAATGGAACACAATATGTTATGACCAGCAGTTATAATTTTGCCTCATATGTGACATTTCTAGATATTTAATTCCATTGTTTATATGGTTAAAGTTGTCCCTTTTAATGATTGCATAGGTTCCTCCTCCCCCCCCCTTTATCTTCGTTTTTAATAGATTTAGCCAGTTCTTCCCCTTTCTGTGTTTTAGTAGCACTAATAACTTATTCGGCTTCCCTCTGTCAGTTTTTATAAACTTCTCCATCAGCATTGGCTCAGAAAATTGTGGCCCGTAACTAATATGCATCTTCATAAAATTAGTCAGGAATTTTCAGTCAGATTTTATTATAAGTTTTTGTTTTAATTCATCATTTTTTTTACTTCTAGGACACCTGTGTTGCAAAACGATGGAGAGGAATATGTAAAAAGATATAGGCAATTAGAGGCAGAAGAAATTGAGACAGCAGGTGTCAACTGTTCTTCCTATACACCAGGTATTTCCCCCACTTTCTTCTTATTTTAAACATCCTCTCCAATCATGCATTGAGCACAAAAGTGATTGTGAAATGTGGCATTTGGGAAACATTGGAATAAGATGCTGCATTTGAAGGAATGGCTCTGCTTTTTACCCATGTCATCAGCAAGAGCTGAAAATGCCAGGAACGAAGAACATCCAGTGAAACTGGCTGGAAGGAATTTGAAAAGAGATGGAAGGAAGCACTACTTCACATAGCCCTTACACTGACCTGGGTGTCGGCAACCTGCAGCTGCAGAGTGCATGTGACTCTTTGGGACCTCTGCTGTGGCTCCCTGTCGGGTGATTCCCATCACTGGCTGGCCCCTCCCCTTCCCCTCCCCTCTCTGTCATTCCTTGCCTCGCCTGAAAAGGTAAGGGCGATGGAGAAGGGGCCATGGCTGATTCTGTGGCACCTCACTCTTGCGGGACATGTGCAACCTGCTCTCCGCCCTGACCCAGGAGAGACAAGGGGAGGGAGGGGATGGAGAGAGAGAGGGAGAGAAGGAGATAGAAGGAGATAGAGAGGTAGGTCAAGGTCAAAAACATTTTGTGGTTCCCAGGCTGGGTAGGGTTCCCATGTCCAAATGGCTCTTTGAGTATTTAAGGTTGCAGATCCCTGCAATAACCTTTCAGATTCATTAACATAACACAGAGTTGTGACCACTAACTTAGATAAGTTTAAAAGTAAATTGAGTAAATTAATGGACAGCTATTGATCTTTATAATACCGTGCCTTAGCTATTTGATTAAGCTCAAGTGTAGATAACCTAAAATTACTTACTTGTGTATTTAGTTTGCCTCCCATCTTCTTTATGCATGAACTCAATATAGCATACAAAATTCTCTTTCCTGTTTTTCTCCACAACTGTCTTATGAAGAGAGATTGGACTCTGAGAGAGTGATTGGCCAAAACATTACCCATTGATGAAAGATGAAGCAGACTCTTGGGTATCTCTACTCTTAGTTCTGTGTGCTTGTTTAACAACCCATGATCCTTGTTTAACAACAGTAATAGAGATTGCCATTGCTAAGTAATGCAGTCATGTGACATTGTACTTCATGACCATATCACTTAGTGATGGAAATTGTCACCCCAATTGCTGCTATAACTTGAGGACTGTCTTGTAATTAACTAACCTGTAACTAACAGTGATCAGCAAGCAGGCAGCTGCATCTTGTGTCAGATTGTAAATGTGGAATTTTCTTCAACAACAGTTCAGTATAAAGTGAATTTTACATAGATGACATAGGAAATTATAACAAATATTTTTGGGGTTACACTTGAATGATAGTTTCAGACATGTGTCTCTATTTAATTAAGAAAGTTAATTAACACATTAGCTGTACTTCCAGCAACACAAATTATTTGTGTATACGTAGATTAAAAAAAAAAGCCAGATTCTCAATGACAGTGAACATTTTTCACTATAAAAAACTAGAATAATATATTAAAGAACAAAGAGATGTGAATCCAGAAGAAGAATACTATGCCAAATTAAAACATTTAATATTTTAAATAGTTTGGAACATTGATGTTACATATACAACCCAAATAGATGAAATATTGATGACTATAAACTTTTTTGTGCATGTAGAAATATAGAAAAGGAAATAAAACAAGGCATGTCTTAAATGGGAAATTCCATTGATGAAAATGGATGGTCAAGATGGCGGTGCCCAACTAGGAAGGTGAGACTCTAGCTTCTGGAGCACTATCTCCCTATAAAGCCACCACCTGTACCAGAAATCACCTTTAAAGCTGCTGCCAGCACCAGTAACTCTGAGGAAACCAGAGCCCAAAAAAACAAGCCCAAAAATGCTAGGTTCTGAAGCCCTGGAGCCCTAATCATGCTGGCGGATCTTCTGCTAGCTGATCCGGAGCCGCCCTCTCCTTCCCCAAAGAAGTGAAGCTCTTTCCATCGAGCCCTATTAGCTACACTGGTGGAGCTCTTGAACTGGATCACTTGGAGCCAGCGGAGTGCAAACAACGTACCTTCATTTAAATCCCTGACACAGCTGATTGAAGAACCTTCTACGCCAGACAACGTGTTTCCATTAATATCCCCACTCAGTTTCCCTGGAGCCACATTGGACAGCTGGCAGGGAGAAGCGAGGGAGGAGAAAGCAATGAGGCTCTTAGGAGTTGAAAGTCACCTTGGACGGGTGGTAAAGGCAGAGGGATGCTTCAGTGGTCACGAGAAGAGGAGAGTCTCCTCGACTGACCTGAAGAAAACCCCTCCATCCAATCTAAAAAGAGAACTGCCAGCATGGCTGATTCGAAGCCAGGAAGGCAGCTGAGATGGAAGTGAAAAAGAAAGGAAAGATCTTGTAATAGCGTGCTTAGTCTTGGTAAGTATCACTCCAATTTCTGCAGTGGAATTTTCCTTGGAAAGTGGGACTCAAAGGAGAAAATTAGCTGCGATTAACGATCGGGAGTGACTGTCAGATTTAGTAAAAAAAGAAAAGAAAAAGATATTGCAGCTAGAAGTAACTTTAAAAGTAAAGGACAGATTGGATTGGTTAACCCAAATTTCTGGACTGTATTTTAACTACTATTCAACTTGGAGAACTTTGGGAAACTATTGGAAAATAGTCTGATTCAGAGACATATTGATTGTAATTAAAGTGTTTTAATTCAGCAAGTTTTGCTCTCTTCCAATAATCTGGCATGCTTTTGAACATCTTGTTACAGCCTATTGTTTACAGAGTAATAGCAGCAGCCATCAGAGCAATAAATTCCTCCCACCCAGTAAATAACAGCTGCTAGTAAAACAATTAACCCTTTCCTTGCAGACTCTCTCACGACTACCTCATTACTTTAATCAAACACTGATTAATTCATTACCTCAAAACTTGCAACTTTTCTACCTCATTACCTGTATCAATGATTAGATAATCAATTTCTATAAAATAATTTATCAATGGTTTAATTGTTTTCTTGTTTTAATTGATTAGTGTGATTAGAGTGGTTAGTGCAAATGGTATGATTACTGATTAAACAGATCAAGATTCATTTAATTTAATTGATTAGTAAATTAGTGATTTAGTGAATTTAATTGAACAGTGTGAATAATGATTAGTGTAATTGATTAGCAATTAGTGTAATCGATTGATTAGGCTGATGGTTGCTTAGCAAAATTATTTGACTAGAGAGATTATTGCAATTGATTGATTGGTGTGATATTGGCTATATTGATTACCCAAAATTGTTTCATTAAGTAATTTAATCAACGTACCATCTTAACAAACCTACCATGCCAAGAAAAAAATCCAATGCCAAACAACAACCTAAAGAGAAAGTAATCCCCACCAATGAACCACAAGATTCCTGCACATGCCTTAAATGCTACAAAACCCTAAAGGATAATGAAAATTCCATCAAATGTTCTCTATGTAACAAATACGCTCATCAGGACTGCTTGGGTAATCCCAAGCAAATGATTCAATACCTAGAATCATCCAATGAGTTTCCATAACTCTGCAAATCATGCAGACCCAAACTGGATCTGTCTGAAAGAGTTGATACCATAGAAACACGAATAACATCCCTTGACACCATAGTAGCATCCCTGGACGCCTTAAAAGAAAGATTATTTAACCTTGAAAAAAAAGACACAACGCAAAAACCTGAACATCCAATAGCTACAAACCAAATCTCTATCCAACAACCACAACCCTATCCACAAAAAAACATAAATCAGACAAATAATGATATCCCAATCCTCATCAGAGAAGCTGTTGAGCATGAATGGAAACGTCCAAACGCCATTTTATTTGGTCTAGAGGACATCAATGACAATGATGACATCACAACTATCCGAAACATCATCAGTGATTATCGAGCATCAACCATCTCCCCTGATTAAATACTTGATATTTGCTGCATTGGCTGAGAGCTCAAAAACAGACGGCTCTGTGGCCCTACGCTTCCACAGGGTCATTTGCAAAAATGAATCAAGCAAACGTAAATTCATTTATACTATAAATTCACTTGCCAAAAGCAACACCAACCATAAGAATCTCCATTCTCGCCCTGACCTAACCATAAAGCAATGTGCCTGCTCCCGTGTACTCCACACTGAACTCAAAAAACATCTAGACAATGGAGAGAAGGACCTGTACATTGACTACTGTGCTGACTGTATCAAAAGTAAGTCACACAACCCGTAACTTAGCTTTAAACCTCAACCACAACCTTACCTCAACCAATCCACCATCACCCAAGACTAGGCACACACGCCCCTAACTACCTCAATTCCAACTACTGCTGGCCTTAAATGCAAGCTACTTAATGCAAGAAGCCTTGTGAATAAAATACCTGAATCTCTCCTCTTACTAAATATGGCTAAATTTGACATCATATTTGTGAAACATGGCTCAACGCATCTCTCCCTGACTCCATTACCACAGTAAGCGACTATCATGTTTACCGATCAGATCATGAAATTCGTAGAGGAGGTGGTGTTGCCATCTTCTATAAAAAGTCCTTACATCTAAAAAACATCCAAGTTACCCAGGAGCTTGCTCTTCCTGAGACCATCATCTGTGAACTATCCTTAAATATCACATTTTGATTCTTACTATGTTACAGAGCACCTGATTATGACATCGAACATGTAAACAAGCTAAATTTACTACTAACATGGGCAACATCCTGCCCACATGCTTTTATCTTTCTTGGTGACTCCAATTTACCTCATATTAACTGGACCCTAAACGAATGTAGAACTGAATCCCCACATGCAACTTTCTACAATGCAGTAACAAATCTGGGAATGGAACAACTAGTAACCAACAATATTAGACTTAACAACTGCCTCGATCTCATCTTCTGTAATAGTTTGAATTTAATTTACGGAATACAAACTAAAGAACCCTTTTCCAACAGTGACCACAACATGATTGACTTTTGTCTCAACATATGTCCACACAAAAATCATCAAAATGACATAATCCCCAATTATAACTTTAAAAAAGGCAACTATGATCTTATAGACAACGATATCTCATCCCTTGATTGGCAGTCTCTATTCACTGGATGCAATACTGTAGAAGACCGTTACAACATATTTTTACGTGAAGTCAAAAGAGTCATCAAACTATATGTACCAACAACAACTCCCAAAACAAAACAAAAACATTACCCATAACAATAAGGAAGCTTCAGTCCAAAAAGAGATCACTCTGGCGTAAAAACAAATATGGTCACGTTGTCAATTTCAAAAGCCGATACAAAAATTTATGCCACCAGATACAGAATGAATGCACCAATTATCACATTAAACAAGAGGAAAACCACCTATGCACCAATTCCCCCCGTGCTTTTTACAATTTTGTAAACAACAAACTAAAAGACTCAAGGTCCATCCTACCCCTGATAGGACCTAATGGTAAAGATTGCAACGACAACATCATTAAAGCCAACCTCTTTAATACATTCTTTGACTCAGTATTTGTAAACAGCAATGGATCAAGCCCAATACTTCCTAGATGAAACACAGAAAACTACAATGATCTAATACATATCGATTTTAAAGAAGACAATGTTGAAAAAGCACTACGCAATCTAAAACCATCTCTATCTATTGGACTGGACAGAATATATGCCTACTTTTTAAAAAAGCTATCCACTGCCATAGCAGAACTTTTAAGCATAATCTTTGAAAAATCTTTCAGGACCAGCTCCTTGCCAAAACTATGGTCACAAGCCACAGTCATCCCCATTTTCAAAAAGGGAGACCCCAGCCTAGTTGAAAATTACAGACCAATCTCCTTATGCTGCGTCACCTGTGAAGTCATGGAATCAATTATTAACCAATCCATCCTCCTCCACTTAGAAACAAACAACCTACTCTCTAATAAACAATTTGGTTTTAGGAAAAAACTATCCTGTAATCTGCAACTCCTACACTGCAAAAACATATGGACTACCAAACTCAATCAGGGCAAAGCAATGGATGCAATCTACATACCCTGTTTCTCCAACAGTATGGCCTCCCCCAATAGGAAGTCCCAGCTTGTTTTATAGGCATGAAATGAAATTAAACCCCTCCCCCAAATTAAGGCCTATATTAAAACATGTGAAATAGGGGGGAATGGTGGGGGGGCTTGCCGTTAGGAAGTACTTTTGTTGCACACCCGGATATAGTGCTGCCTGCATTGACCCTGATACGAAGTGCCCCACCAACGCCGAGGTCAACATCCAAGCTGTCACCACCCACCCACCCAAAGATGCAAGGGAGGGTATTAAGTCACCCCTGAAAAGACAGCCTAGCCATTTTTTCGGGGCTCAAAAAAAAAAAAAGACCCGGCCTTATTGTATGAGAAACACGGTAAACTTCTGTAAAGTCTTTGATTCAGTGGTACATGACAAACTACTCCTAAAACTAAAATCTTACGGTATCTCTGGACACCCACATAACTGGATAGAAGCATTCCTGTCAAACAGACAACAAATGGTCAAAATTAGGAGTGTCCTATCAAATTTTGTACCTGTCAACAGTATTGTCCCCCAAGGCAGTGTTCTAGGACCAATTCTTTTCATACTCTACATAAATGACCTCTGATCATATCAAGAGCAACTGCATCATTCTCTTCACTGACGATGTAAAACTATTCAATGCCACAGACAATACTGCTACCCTTCAAAAAGACCTTAACTATGTATCAGAATGGTGAAACAAATGGCAACTTCAAATCTGAACAAATAAATGCTCTGTCTTACACATTGGCAAAAAAAATCAGAAAATAAAATACAGGCTGAATAGTCAAGACCTTGTTGATGATCCAAGCTCTGTAAAGGACCTTAGAATACTCATCTCTAATGACCTAAGTGCTAGAGCCCACTGTAACTACATAGCCAAAAAGGCATTAAGAGTTGTTAATCTAATTGTATGTAGCTTTTTCTCTGGTAATATCACACTACTAACTAGAGCATACAAATTTGCTAGAGCAATACATGAATACAGCTCATCAGTCTGGAACCCACATTACGTATCTGATACTAACACAGTTGAGAAAGTCCAGAAATATTTCACAAGAAGAGTTCTCCACTCCTCTACTCATTGTAGAATACCTTATGCCACCAGACTTGAAATTCTAGACCTAGAAAACCTTGAATTACGCCGTCTTCCATCTGATCTAAGTATGGTATATAAAATCATACATTGCAATGACTTACCTGTCAAATGAATATTTCAGCTTCAACCATAACAACACAAGAGCACACAATAGATACAAACTCAAGGTTAACCACACCAAACTTGATTGCAGGAAATACGACTTCAGCAACAGAGTGGTCAATGTCTGGAATACTCTACCTGACTGTGGTTTCTTCCCCAAATCCCAAAAACTTTAACCTTAGACTTTCTGCTATTGAGCTCACCCCTTTCCTAAGAGGTTTGTAGGGGGCATAAGCGCACCAACGTGCCTACCATCCCTGTCCTATTGTTTTTTTTTAATTTCTTTTGTTTTTCTTATATGTATCCATAACTATGTGTATACTTATACCTATTACCTTGTAAGCAATTGACAAATCAAAATAAATAAATAAAATATAAGGAAAAAGGGAAGTGTTTGGCAATATAAATGTTTGTAAATATTGTCACCTTTTTATGTTTTCTATAGAGGGATTGGATAATGGGTGGAATCTTATTATACTACAATTATTTATAATGTTTATTATAAGAATAAACTGGTGCCTTGGTAACTTTTTCTGAAGAAACTGAAGATTAAAATGTGTTTTAGCTTTAACTAGAAAGTAGAGGGGGTATAAGAAGTGTCCTCCATTTATGCAAGACAGTGCTTTCTTGCAGCCCTGTTTGGAACTGTATATAAAAAAATAAATGTAGTTTTCTAGTTATTAACCAACCTGTTTCTAGGCACCTGTCAGTGAATGTCTTGGATTTTTCAAGCAGCACTTGAAATATTTCTCTTAGCAGCTTGAAATATCTTCTAGCTCATTTGGTCAAATTGTACAGAGCGCTTGATGTTTCCATACTGACATCTTTGAATTTGTCAGGGGGTGGATACCAGCCAGCTCTATGATGTGACAGTATATATGAGTTGTTCAGAAGAAATGTGTTCTTAAAAATATCCCAATAGTAATACTAGCATTTTATTATCAACACTATAACTCTTAACATAAAAATGGCTTATTTTTAGTTATCATATTGTAGTAATTAGTTATCTTAGTTATGAAGCTCAGACATAAACAGTTCACTTTATTTAACTTTACTGCATCACAACCAGGCAGAAAGGGTTTTGCGATTTAGAACAAGCCAGGATTTTAAGTTTTTCTGACCTTGGTTACAATTCTGGCTTGTTCTAAATCTCTAGCTATTGGAACAAGATAATGCAAGTTATTCTGAGTATATGAAGCTTTTTTCTATTTAGTGTTGGTCAAATCTTACCTGAATATTTTACCAAGTTCTGAGCATTGTGTTGTGTATGCAATAAAGATTAATAAAGTGTGAGCTTGGAGTAAGTGCAGCGTTCTGGCCCTGCACTTCTGATTGGCTGTTAAGCGGCCGGACCAGATTGGCCCATTCCGGGGAATCCGATTGGCCCTTAACAGAGAGTTTCTATTGGTTATAGGAGCTAGTATTCCTCATTATTGGTTAAAAGTTACAAGGTTTGCCTATATAAGGCAGGGTTTAACTACTGTTAAAACGAGGAAGTCACAATGTAAATAAAGAGCTGAAGTTCACCGTTCAGAGGCTTGTCTCCATTCTTTCTCGCCCATGCTCAAAACTTAACACTGGCGACGAGGATGGGATCTGGAGATATCTGAACCAACAAAACTTTGAAGAACACCGAGCACGTGACAGACGACGCCAACAACGGAACCATGTCCGGCGGCATCGTACCACCCGCTCCGTTCGATCCAACACAAGAAGACTGGGAGTCTTACATGGATCGTTTCCAAATGTTCCTAGAGACCAACAACTTAAAGGACGCCACAGCCGGGAAGAAGAGGGCGGTGTTCCTAACGCATTGCGGTCCAACTGTATTTAAGATGGCGAAAGCACTAGCCAAACCCCGAGAAGTGAAGGCCATGGATTGGGACGTCCTCGAACCTATCCTGCGAGACCACTACGCCCCGACCGTGCCTATGCTCGTAAGACGTTGGCTTCTTATCAGAGAAGCCAACGAAAGGGAGAAAGCGTGGCCGACTTCATAGCAGACCTCCGGAATTTGGGAGGCCTCTGCGGATTCACCAATTTAGAAGAAGTACTAAGAGATCGCATAGTTCTGGGACTAGATGCACCAGGCGTCCAAAGCAAGCTGATGGCAAAAGGCAACATCAGCCTTGCCGACGCCATCGCTGATGCTATGGCAGCAGAAGCAACCAGGAAGTCGGCTGCATAGCTACGCCGAAACCGCACTCCAGTACCACTGCCAGCCAGTGAAATCTCACCTAGTTCAGAAGGGCAGCTTGCGACAACGCACATTGAGGACCTCTCTTCGTCGTCAGACAGCGACGAAGAAGGGGTCCATCGACTGCGGTCCGACTGGGACCCTCACCCGAAGCCTTTACGCCCTTGTGCTGGCTGTGGAGCCAACCATGCCAGGTCCGAATGCAAATTCCGTGACGCACTCTGCCATGAGTGTGGGAAACGAGGCCACATCGGACGAGTCTGCCGCAGCTTGCCAGGACCCAGCCAGGCCTCAAAAGGGGCTAACTATCGTCAATCAACAGGAAACCGTCCTGCACGGCGAGAACCAGTAAACCACTCCTACAGAAATCGAGCTTTGCAGAGAAAAGAGGCTCACCATACTATCACTATCAGTCACGCCTCAACCTTGGACACTAAGAAAATCCGAGTCATGGTAGCCATCGAGAACCAGCCTTGCCACAAGGAGGTCGACTCGGGATCGTTCCTCTCGATGGTGTCTTGGAAGACACTCAAGCAACTCATCCCCACAATTCAACGCCAAGATCTCCGTTTCTAGCGCCTCATCCTCAAGGACTACCAAGGGAATCGAATCCCCATCGTCGGTTCCTGCCGAGTCCAAGTCTCCTTCAAGAAGCACACAGCGTTCTTACCTTTAACGGTCATCGATAGAGATAGGCCTAGCCTACTAGGCCTCCAATGGTTCGCATCACTCGGCATTGAAGTGACCGGCGTAAACCGAGTCAGTGGCTGTGACTGGGAGGAAGACCTTATCTATGAGTTCAGGGACGTCTTCGCGGACAGCTTAGGCGAGTTAGGGACGTCTTCGCGGACAGCTTAGGCGAGTTTCATTCAGCTTAGATCCAAAAATAGCTCCCATTCGCCTAAAACCCCGTCAAGTTCCGTTTGCCTTAAAATCGAAAATCAACGAACAACTCGACAAACTGATAGCTCAGGGGGTGTTAGAGCCCATCGATCACTCCCCTTGGAAAACCCCTATTGTAACACCCATTAAGCCAGACGGGTCAATCTGAATTTGTGGGGACTACCGGGCCACTTTGAACCACGCCCTGCAGCAGAACGCGTATCCATTTCTGGTGGTGCAGCATCTCCTCCATTCTCTGGGGGGCGGGAAAGTTTTCGCTAAATTAGATTTAGCTCAGGCATATCAGCAATTACCAGTAGATGAAAAAACGGCACAGGCCCAAACTATTGTGACGCACCGAGGTGCCTTTAAATGTACCCGGCTGCAATTCGGAGTTAGTGTAGCCCCGGGGATTTTTCAGAGCCTTATGGAAAGGTTATTGCAAGGAATTAAGGGCGTGGTCCCCTATTTTGACGATGTATTAATTGCAGCCCCTACAAAAAAAATCTTACAGGACCAGTTAAAATTAGTCCTAAAAAAATTCCAAGAGGCCGGTCTTAAGGTTAAAAAAAACAAATGTAAATTGTGTACTGACAGCGTTGAGTTTTTAGGGTACCTGATTGATAGCCAGGGCATTCACCCTACCGAAAGTAAATTAAAAGTGATCAAAAATGCTCCCAGGCCACGAAACAAGGCCGATCTCCAGGCGTTCCTAGGCCTCATCAATTTTTATAATGTATTTTTACTGCACAAAGCAACTGTTGCTGAACCGTTACACCGGTTGTTAGATAAAAAAGCAAATTGGCTATGAGGTTACCGTGAAGAACAGGCATTCCGAAATGTTAAAAAACTGCTCACTTCTGACTCTGTACTCATGCAGTATAACGAGACTTTGCCGTTAGTTATAACCTGTGATGCATCGCCTTTCGGGGTGGGCGCCATTTTGAGCCACGTACTGCCTAATGGGAACGAAGCCCCTGTTGCATATTTTTCAAAGACTCTTTCAAAAACTGAGCGAAACTATAGACAAATCGATAAAGAAGCCCTCGCCATTGTCTCAGCTGTGAAAAGATTTCGCGAATACGTGTATGGTAGGGTTTTTACTATTGTGACTGACCACAAACCTTTGTTAGGGATAATAGCCAGGGATAAGCCGATTCCCTACATATTATCCCCTAGGATGACCCGATGGTCAGAATTCTAAGCTGCTTATAACTATCGGCTGCAATACCGCCCGGGGAAAGGCATTCCCCACGCCGATGCATTGAGCCGAGCACCGCTTCCAGAGACTCTCGACGATCCCGCACCAACGGTAACCACGTTGCAAATCGAGACATTCAACTCGCCGCCACTAACCGCCCGAGATATCATGAGAGAAACCAAACGCGACCACACCCTAGCGCGAGTTCTGGGCTGGGTAGAACGCGGATGGCCATTGGACCAGTTATCAGATGACTTCACACCGTTCAGGCTGTGTCATCTGGGGCGATAGAGTCAGAAAGCGCTGCTGAGAACCTTGCACGATGGCCACCCGGCATCGTGCGAATGAAAACCCTTGCGCGAAGCTACGCATGGTGGCCGGGCATTGACAAGCAAATCGAACAGTGGGTTAAAGCTTGTCCCAAATGCCAAGAAGTCAGCAACGCCCCACCAAAAGCCATGCCTACTGAATGGGAGACACCACGTGGACCCTGGTCCCGAATTCACCTGGACTTCGCGCGGCCAACCAAAGGCCACACCTTCCTGCTTACCGTCGACGCCTACTCAAATTGGCTCAAAATCCATCACATGACGACTACGACCTCCGAGGCGGTTATCAAAATCCTAAACAGACTCTCTACAACCCACGGATTACCAGATGTCCTGGTATCCGATAACGGCCCTCAATTTACCGCACTGGCGTTTTAGCAGTACCTCGCTGATCGCGGCATCCGCCATGCGCTCACCTCGCCTGTGCACCCTGCGACCAATGGCAAAGCAGAACGCATGGTCCAATTTATGAAGAAAACCTTGCAAAAGGTAGACTACGACAACATTGACGACAAGGTCAATCAAATCCTCTTCTTGCAACACATCACTCCACATAGCGTCACCAACAAAACTCCCGCCGAACTGCTAATGGGACGAAAGCTCCGCTCCCACCTCGACCGGTTGCACCCAGCTTACGAACCGGAGAAACCACTAGGATCCAGCGGCCGCTGTCGCACCTTCCAGGTAGGAGACCTGGTTTATGCTAAAAACCTATCGGGCGACCCGTTGTGGGTGGAAGCGACAGTAGTACGTGTAACCGGCCCCAGATCCTACCTGATACAATGCCTTGACGATAAACTTTGGAAACGGCATATCGATCAATTATGATCGCAGCTTCCAGCGGCCAGTCTGCAACTCCCCTATGACCAAACTGAGGGGAGGGGAGGTACGGAAGAAGATGAAGTCCTAGGAAACCCGTTCGAAGGAAACGACGGTTTGATAGAAACTCAGGAAGCGGAGCCGGAGGGAGAAACGGTTGCACCTCAGGGAATTGCAGAGAATGTGGGCAACGACGTAGAAGTGAACTCTGAACCAGAAACAAGCCCTATTGCCAAACAACGATCTACCTCAGCGTGATTGCAGCCAGCCGATACAACGGAAATCAAAGAGACTAATAAGACAACCGTCCTACCTAAGGGACTATGTAACTGCGCCCTGCAAATAAGAAGCCAGGGGGAAGGGGTGTTGTGTATGCAACAAAGATTAATAAAGTGTGAGCTTGGAGTAAGTGCAGGGTTCTGGTCCTGCACTTCTGATTGGCTGTTAAGTGGCCGGACCGGATTGGCCCGTTCTGGGGAATCCGATTGGCCCTTAACAGAGAGTTTCTATTGGTTATAAGAGCTAGTATTCCTAGCTCGTTATTGGTTAAAAGTTACAAGGTTTGCCTATATAAGGCAGGGTTTAACTACTGTTAAAACGAGGAAGTCACAATGTAAATAAAGAGCTGAAGTTCACCGTTCAGAGGCTTGTCTCCATTCTTTCTCGCCCATGCTCAAAACTTAACACATTGTATTTGAGGAAGGACATTGTCAAACTGGAGCATGTCTAGGTAGACCATTAGATGATAAATGGAATAACAAGCCTAGGAAGAACTATTAGAAACATTGGATATGTTTTGGAGGAGATTATAAAGAGACACAATAGCTCTTTTCAGGTACTGGTTGTCATGTGAAAGACAGAGAATGGTTCAGAGTTATTCCAGAAGACAGTACAAGAAAATAATAGCTTAAATGACAAGGAAGTATATTTGGTTGAATATGACGAAAATACTTAAATTTGCTCTATACTGGAGCATAGTGCTTCACAGTAACTGGTGTACTCTCTTCATTGGAGATATTTAAATAGAAGCTAAATGAGCTTCTTGCTAAATGAGATTATGCAGTAAAGGATACCTGCTTTCCTTCCAATCCTTTCAGATTCCAAGAACTGCTATAATGTTAATATGGCAACATATTATCGTATATACTCGAGTATAAGCCGAGTTTTTCAGCACATTTTTTGTGCTGAAAAAAAACCCCTCGGCTTATACTCGAGTCAGATTCCCCTCTAAAAAAAATGGTGTGGAGCTCCGAAGCTGGGCAGCCGCTTCCCTGCTTCCGTGTTTCCTTTGCAACTTTTAAGCATGGGGGTAATCGGAAGCAGAAAAGTTCTTGCTTGAGGATATATTGTTTTTTCTTTTTTTAACTGTTTTTTTTGGGGGGGCAGACCCACTGCCATGTGAGAATGCTCAGACACGAAATCTATCCAACCAAAAATAAGTGTGTGTGTGTGTGGGGGGGGATTTTAACAGAGGGAAGATGTAGGGAGAAGGCAAAAGCGACAGAAGATCCTTCAGGGGAAACTGAGGGGGAGACTCACCCTTGGTCCAGATGAGCTCCCTTCCCCTTTCTCTAGGCTGAGAAAACAACGCGAGCCGAGGTTGCTTCGGCTCCACTCAGCTTCATTTCCTCAGCTCCAGCTGCTTTCAGTCCACTCGGGAGGAGGGGGAGGAGGAGGTGGTGGTGGCAGCTCGCGTTGTTTTCTGATAGTGAGATCATTTCCCAAATTAATTGTTTCACTAACCCAAAAGAAGAAGATGTTGATGACAGTGGGAGGCAGGAGTCACTCTCTCCCTTGCAAGAAAAAAGCAAGAGCCGTTCTTATGATCTCTCCCTCTCTCTCTTTCTCCCCGTAATACAGTAAAGCCCTTTCCAGCACGCGCGCACAATCCGCCCCCGCCGCTTTGCACCTTGCAAATGCAAAAACCCTGGGATTTTGCATTTGCAAGGTGCAAAGGGGCGGGGGCGGATCGCACGCGCGTGCTGGAAAGTGCTTGACTTTATTGGGGGGGGGAGAGAGAGAGAGAGAGAGAGAGAGATCATAAGAACGGCTCTTGGTTTTTTCTTGCAAGGGAGAGAGTGACTCCTGCCTACCACTGTCATCATCATCATCATCTTTTGGGTTAGTGAATCAATCAAACCTTTCATGATAGTGAGATCGTTTCCCAAATTTCCCTTAAATCAGGGAAGAAATCAGAAACAAACCTTTGGGCTGAGAATAAGCCTGTTCCTATGATGCCATTTTTGTTCACTGCGGTGTGAAAAGTGAACATCTTCTTGTTCCCTATTTACTGGTCTCTTTCAAAGAGGAAATTGTGAACATCAAACTTATATAATCTCAACTGTCCTAGTGAAAGTTTTTATTGGTATCTATTTTTATTTTTGAAATTTACCAGTAGCTGCTGCATTTCCCACCCTCGACTTATACTCGAGTCAATAAGTTTTCCCAGTTTTTTGTGGTTAAATTAGGTGCCTCGGCTTATATTCGGGTCGACTTATACTCGAGTATATACGGTACTTAATCTCAACATCAGATAATGTGAAAGTCCTTCCAAACAGTTCTTGGTTGGTCAGTAAAGATGCTCTTCTCATGAGACACTAACGTGATTGACTGAATTAATTCAGTTGCCAGAGCCTAATACACCGAAGCACGAAACAAGCGTACTGGTTGTTGGGCTGGTATAACGGAATGAGATACAAATTAGCCAACTGCATTATAGGTAGTCCTTCCATTTGTTTAGCAGTCATTCAACGTTATGGTGGTGCTGAATAAAGAGACTTATTACTGCTTCTCAAACTTGTGACTGTTGTAGCCCCTCTGTGATAATGTGTCCAAAATTCGGGCCTGAGTTGGCCCACCCACATATATGATTATGCCTTTTGGCTGCCCACCTACCTGCTGCTTCTAGTTGTCCGACTGTTGCATCCACTTCATTATGTGCCACTGCTTTACATGCCAGAACCACCAGTGCAGCGTGGGGATTGTCTTGCAGCCAGCCAGGGCCTTCTTTTACAAAAGAAGCTTGCCATATAAAAAAAGGCCTCAGCTGTGGTGGGTCAAAATAGCCTTTCTAGCCTCCCCCCCATCTCTGTCTTTCTCCCTCTCTCTCCACCCTCCACCCCCCCTTTCCCTCTCCCCCCTCCCCAGAATGTGGAAAGATAGTAAGGCTGCAGATATAGATGATATGATGGGAAGTACCTGTACTAACCTGTATTAACATGGTATGCTTGCAAAGTGGCAGTCTTAATTTGTATCATGTGTTTGAATGCTGTACATATGCCTGATGATGGGAAAAATGTTAATATTTCCCTGATAAAAGTGAATGCAAAAAACACAAGAGAATTTAGTTTGTTAAAAGTCCTGGAAAAATGTTTGGCAGAATTCTGGTTTAAAGGACACAGAAATGATGACTAAAGAGTGGCATAGTGGCCTAATGGTGAAGCCGCTCGCCTCCTAGATGTCTCAGATATCTCCCGCGAATTCAGCATGACATCCGGAAGGGCATCTGACCAGTAAATGCTCAGTTCCAACCAGTTGCCCTGACTCTACCCCGAATTAAAGGATTAAGGGTGTAAAAAATAAGGGAGCTTAGAGGTGATGAGTAAAATTTGGGAAGTGCCCACATGGTTTTATGTTGGGCAGAGGGTATTCAGATTTCCAAAGAACATAAGCCAAGTATATAATTCCTTTGTTGATTCTTTATACTTTGTTATTCTTAAAAGATAACAAGGGTGGTATGCTACCGGTTCTGCTCGGCTCTATAGAACTGGTAGCTCTGAAGAGCAATAGACACTGAACTGGTTCTGTGTCTGCTGCTCTTTGGCCCACCCGGACTTTTACCTGTCCTTTATTTCCCGCTTTTTCAACCTCAGCTGCTTTGTGCGGCAGAGCTGAGGTTGAAAAAGCAGTAAAAAAAGTGGCTTTTCAAATGTTGTACACCTGTGCACAGTGCTTATTAGTTGTCCAGGTGGCACAGCCTAAGGTTTATCACATGTGCGCAAAACGAATCACCAAACCGGTAGTAACACCAGTTGAATCCTTCCTCTGGATAACAATAAGTGCCATACCAAAGAGTGTTGGACGTCAATTAAAAAATCTGCACTGACAGAATTTTCATCTGTCATTTGCAATAGGCCTTACTGCTTGGATCTGCACATGTACTATACCAACATATTATGACATACTAGGTACTTGGGAAGAATTCAGTGTGTACGAGGACCAAGAGCTGCTAAAGAGCTGGCAACTAGGGCTTTACATTGCTGTAAATTAATCAATAAATAAAAATGTATTAACTGCGTTGCTGAGTCCGCAGAGCACATTGAGAATAACATTACGGCTTAATGTGTTGTGTAAACTAGAGCATCTGTTATCTTTCTAAATTCATAATTTCAGATGCTTGAAAGAAATAACAAAGTACAAATGGCGCACATGAATGAGAAGAAATTTCAGTTAGATCACCGAGATACTAGTTCTTGCTTTCATTTCTTTTCATCCTCTTACATGATTCCTGCCAAAAGCAGGTTTCTTCATGTTTCTGAATGCTGCTTGTGATAGAGCCAACTTATAGATCTTATGCACAGTTGAAGAAATAGTTTAGATATTAAGAATTAGAAAACAGGCAGTCATTCAGAAGTGATGCAAACTCCAGTGGTTGTACAATCTTGTGCTAATTTGTATTCAGTATTTACTGCTGACCTGATCTGTGGAAACTTGGATTTTGTGGTCTCTGAGTACAATATTTTGAAGAACCTGCATTTCTGATCTCTTCATTTGTGTCTCCAGGATCATCTCAGCATGAATCTACTTTGGTGACTTACATACCAGATCGCGATTACAAATACCCTGATTTGCCCATCTCAAGATACAAGGAAGAGGTTACCAATTTATTTGTAAAACATAACTAAAATGTGTTAGGTCTTTCTTCTCCCCGTACCATCACTTTTCTTTTATTTCTTTTGATTTTGTCCATTAATGGTTTTTGTGATGCTGAATTAACTTTATTTTTCAATCTTTCAAGCTGGTCTGCATAAATATAAGTTTACATTAGGCTACCTGGGTTTGTTGTTCACCCTATTTTGCATGGGAAATTGACTGCCTCAGAAGATAACAAGTGCAGAGCCCAAAGTGCTGCTTAATATGCCACAAATTCAAGAGATATATATGGCCTGAAATGCTTTTCTTCAGCAGCGTTGATGTGACAGTGGTAATCTTTTCTTTAGTTTGGATAATGTTGCCACAGTTATTCACACTTCAATAACTTCTGAAAGAAATTATTCAGAAGCATGGAGTTACCATGGAAAAAGAATTGTATTCCATACAACCAGGCAGTAGGGCTATTATCTTATACTTGCCAGGCATTTTACTTAAAAAATTCTCCAGTGTATTGTGTCCTTTTTAATATATGTTTGTTTTAATGGAAAATGAATTTAACAATACAGTAAACTTCTGCTGATTGTACTCCAGCAATTTAAGGGATGCCTCATAAATATGCGTATTGTCTAAAGTAGATTGGAGAATAAAAGGAAATTCACATATAAACAAAGATTTTGTGGAATATGACTTAAAAGTGTGGACTTTAAAAAAAAAAACAGTTGGGATTTAATAATATTTGGAGACTTTCTCTTGATGTAGATCAGGGATGTCAAACTCAATTTCATTGAGGGCTGTATCAGGGTTATGTATGACCTTGGGGGGCTGGTGTGGGTGTGGCCAGCTCGCCATTATTCATGTCTGGGGCACCTGTGATGGCCTGAGCACTTTCAGCTGTGATGGCCTCCTGCAACCTTCTGCCAGCAAAAACAGAGCTTGGGAGGGCTGCATGCAGCTCTCTTCAGCTCTGTTTTCGCTGGCTAAAGGCACTGCAGGCCTTTGCCCTTTGCTGTCTCCAGAGCGGCCCATGGGCCAGATCTAAGCACCCTGTGGGCCAGCTCTGGCTCCCAGGTGTTGAGTTTGACACCCCTGATATAGATATTCTAGAGGAGAATACCTAGCAGCTGGGTCAGCAAAAGAGGAGAAATGATAATTTAAAATAATTGTTTGCGGTAGGCAGCCAAATATGATAGAAGTGGAGGGGGCTAAAAAGTGAGACAAAGCAGTTTGGGAAAATGTAAAGGTACACTGACAAGAATTTTCTACAGAAAATATAGAAAAGACAAATTCAAAATTTTTAAGACTGAAAGAAACTGGTAAGGCATAAAAAAGAAGGCAGAACTTCAAAAATATTTTAAGATTTGGGTCTCTCATCCTTTTAATAACATTTTTTTTAAAATTTCAGATTCTTTCATTGATAGAAAACCACTCAGTGGTAATTGTACATGGATCTACTGGTAGTGGCAAAAGCACACAACTTCCACAGTATGTTTTGGATCACTGTGGGCAGCACTCTATTTATTGTAACATTGTAGTTACACAGCCCAGGAGAATTGGTGCCAGCAGCATTGCAAGATGGATTAGCAAGCAGAGATCGTGGCCCTTGGGTGAACTTGTGGGCTATCAGGTAGAGCAGTGTGTTACTCCGGATCGCATGATGTTTCTGAGGTGGAAATCACATTCAGATTTTACTTCCCCCCTCCTTTTAAAATTCATTTCCTGTGCTGTAAGAGATAGTTAATTTCTTTCATAGCCTCTGGGGTGTACTAAAATTAGAAACATACCTTTATAGAAAAGACGATAGTCAAAGCACAAGATTGTGTAAGTGGAACAGGTGTCTACTTTCCCATCATTTCTCTTTGTCCAAATTTGGTCTAAACAGTTATCAACTCTTGAGAGTGGGTTTTGAGATTGAAGGAGGGATGAGAAATTCAGTCTGTCTAGTCTTTTGTCCATTGAACAACCACCATTGGATCTATGTTCTTGGTGTTTTGGATCCAAGCTTATGGATGAGGTTCCTTGGAATCCTTCCATTGGTAAATCCTATCCTTTTTGTAGTCTATTGTTAAGGTCCTCCAGGTTGATGACTGAGCTCACGTTTTTGCATTTTCTTTGTAAATACATTTGTATAGTTTCTTCAGAATTTGTCTTTAATCAGACATTTAAAATGCTTCTGTTCCAATGTTTTATTAATGCATTATGCATTGTTTTGTTATAATTTAATCTTGTTTTACATTTTCATAAGATATTCTGGGAAATCTTCCAAGAATAGAAGTCACTACCTTAAGCAGCAAAATGTCTTTGACATCATGATATTGAAGTACATTTGTACAAACCATATACAAATAATTGGAATTATTTGTACAAATAATTAAGTATAAACTTAAAAGACACATACTGGCAGCAACTTAAACAAGGATAATATCAGCTACAAATTAGGGACAATGCAACATTAATGCTTTGGGCTAATTTTAATTTTTTTTAGAAAATTGTATCACATGATAAATTTTGTATCCTTTTATTTAATCTCAACCATGTCTTAAAGATCATGGAATTATTTTAGCAAATAAGATTGCAGTACTTGCTGCAACCCATGATGTTCATTCAAATAAATGTGGGGCTTCTATTTAATACTTTACCATTTTAAAATGTAGTGGTGAGTTTATCAGAGATACTTAGTTTTCCTAATGATTTCTAAATAAATGCAACATGTCCTGTATCTTTCCAGGTTGGTTTAGAAAAAGTTGCAACAAAGAATACAAAGCTGATTTATATGACAACTGGTGTCCTCCTGCAGAAAGTAGTTGGAGCCAAAAGTCTTTTGGAGTTCACCCATATCTTCATAGATGAAGTAAGTAGAAAAGTAGAACATCACTTTAGAACTGGCTTGTTTATGTTGAATACTTTTGGTTTATTTGGATTACAAGTATATAAAATAATGTTTAGCTTTGTTTTTATCACAGATGTTTTCTATAGATGTCTTCATGAGAATTCTGTCAATGATATACATTATATAACCGTGATGGCGACCCTATGGCACACATGCCACAAGTGGCACGCAGAGCTATTTATGCCGGCACGCAAGCTGCAGGCAAACGTATCTCACTGAGCATGCATGTGCGTCACAGCTGATTTTTCAGCTGGTTTGAGGCCTTTTTCGGCCTCCCAGAGGCTTCAGGAAGGCTTCTTCAGGCTTTTCAGGACAAAAATTAGGCCCGTTTCATCACTTCATGTTTTTTCAGGAAATACCAGAAGTGACAAAACAGGCCTAGTTTTCATCCTGAAAAGCCTGAAGAAGCCTTTCTGAAGCCTCTGGGAGGCCGAAAATCAGCTGTGAGGCGCAGTGCAGGTCAGGGGGTGGTGGGTGTGTATTGTGCTCATGCGTAGGGGGCATGGGGGGTGCACATTGTCTTCTGGGTGCTGGAGCGTGCAAACGCACGCACAATTTAACAGATAACAGATAATCAGAGTGAAAAGGGACCTTGTAGGTCATCTAGTCCACCCCCCCTGCCCAAGTGGGAGACCCTACACCATTTCTGACAAATGGCAGTCCAATCTCTTGAAAGTCTCAAGTGATGGCACTCCCACAACTTCCGAGGGAAAGCTGTTCCATTGGTTGATTCCACTATCAGAAAGTTTCTCCTTATTTTTGGCACAGGAGCCCAAAAAGATTAGCCACCACTGGTATATAACATTTGCTTAAGCAGTAAAAGCATTAATGTCTAGGGAGATTCTCAGTCATCTAGGTTATGGTTGTCCCAAAGGTGCTTTTTCAAAAGGCAGCTGGACTTCGTTTTCCCTTGAATACGTTTTACTTCTCATGCAAGAACTGAAGAAGTTTCTTGGATGGGAAGCGAAATGCCTTCAAGGAAAAACAAAGTCCAGTTGCCTTTTCAAAAAGCACCTTTGGGACATTAATGCCTTAAGAATAAATTCCCATTTTTTTGGAATATGGGTAGTCCTCGACTTAGGATAACAGTTAGGACCGGAATTTCGGTTCCTAAGTGATGCATCACATTACTGCATACTTACTTCAGTCATTAAGCAAATCACTGCAGTTATTAAATAAATCACAGTCATTACACAAATCTTGACTTCCCCAATGCTGCTTGCCAGAAGCTGTCTAGGAAGGTTGCATATCATGATCACGTGACTGCAAGATGCTGCAACCGTCATAAATGCAAACTAGTTGCCAAATGCTTGAATTGCGAGCATGTGACAGTAGGGACAATCATAACTGCAAGGGCCAGTGTAGTGTTTCTTCTGTCATTGCTTTGAACCGTTGTTAAATGAACAATCATAAATCGAGGATTAAATTTCTCATGGTGAGTTATATCTGGCATCTCTCTGCAGTTTTCAAGATACGTGGTTTATTTTTAATTGTCCGGAACCCAGTTTTTTTAAAAAATAACCTTGGTTTACTTTTCTACTTGAATAGTTGAGCCTGGCTGTTTGACTTTTCCAAAGTACTCTGAAGTGATTACAACGCTAAATTTAGTGGCTAGATCAAGCACCCTGACAGTTTTTGGAGAATTGGTAGTGCTGCCCTGTTCTATCAAATTAAGCCTATCAGTTTTATTTATTTATATATCCATATCCATATCCATATCCATATCCATATCCATACACACACACACACACACACACACACAATATTGCATAGTATAAAAGACAAGTGTAGGCTTTTTTGGCCTTTATTCACCATTAATCACAGTGATTGGATCCAGCATTTCAATACAATTGTCATTAGAATATGTAGGACCAATTACGTTTGGATATGAATAAGTTAGTTCATCAGGGAGAGACGTATCTCAAGAGCAGAGGACAGTCATCTTTTATAAGCCTATTCTGAAAGGAAGAATGTATAGCCTGGACAAAATCTATTTGATTTAGTTAGAATTACATTAATATTTATTGCAGTAAAATTAATATAATTACTCATCAATCATGTATGTTATATCTCCTTCAAAAATTCAAAATTAAAATTTGATAGCTGTTGCTGGGAGATTTTAGGACCACATTTAGGACCACATGAGGCCTTGGGGCATACATGTCTGGTTTAGCTCTTTCAATTGTAACTCTCTTATTTAGGTCATTAAGTGTATTTCATCAAAGGTCTTTCACTGTGTACCACCTTCTTTTATATAACTGTTGAGAGCCTGCTGTTTTCTAATGGTTCATCTTAGAATCCATGTGCCTCTATTGTAAACTCATTTCAAGTTGAGTTGTCTCATCTTTTAAAATAATGTTTTAGATACATGAGCGTACAGAAGATATGGATCTTTTGCTGCTGGTGATCCGTAAACTGCTGCGAACAAATTCACGATTTGTGAAGGTAACTGACAATTTCAAGGTTTATTCAGTAATACAGTGATACTTTACCACAGTTGTGGGAAAAGTTCTTAAGTTTCTGTTGTTACTAACATTTACCAATAGGATATAGGTAGCTGTTTGTAGAAAGTCCTCATTGCTTTTGATCATGTACATCAGGGATGTCAAACTCGTGGTGTCACATGATGTATTGGACTTTACCCCCCTTCGCTAAACTGGGCGTGACTGTGGCCAGCATGTAATGCATCTGGTCCGTGGACCATGAGTTTGACAGCCCTGATGTACATACTTTCAATATTTTTCTTGTTTACAAAGAACCTAAATACTGGTAATCCTCACTTAACAACCAGATACTTAGCAACTGTTCAAATTTACTATGGACCCCCCAAAAGATACAACCAGATTCAAAATTCTGATATCACACACCTCTCCTCAGTCACATGATTGCATTTTGGGTGCTCTTTCCACCAATCCATATATATAGCTGTTTGCAGTGTCCTGTTTGCAGTTTTTTGGGGTGGGTGGAAATTGACATTAACTTTTGGTTTCTAGCAAAAAAATACATACCTAAATCCCCATTGTAAACAATGGATTTGCTTAGCAACCATAGTGTTTATTTAATAATCACAACATTTGCCTAACAACCAACACAAAAAAATAATGTAAAATCAATTATATGATGACCTACTGAACAACCGGTGTGACATTCAACTGTAATTTCAGGCTCATTCATGGTCATAAGTCAAAGAATACATGTACCTTATTCTTAAAATGTTTGGGGTCAGCATTACCCTGTATTTAAGAAAGTAAATAATCTTTAACTTAAGATAAATTCTTTTCTCTCCTGAATTTGTTTTCAGTCTTTTCTCCACTGCGATCTGCTACTAATGCTTAACTTGTTCCCCAACTGCTGAAAATCTAAATTCAATCCACTTAAATGTAAGAGTTGCAGCTAAGTTTATTCTGAAACAATACTGTTGTCCCTTCTTCCCATCTATATTGTGGGGGGCAATGTCCTTGGCTGGAGAGTTCAGAGGTCTGGATATTTTCCCTGGCATTAATAAGGTGGAAGCCATGAAAGTTCAGTGCGCCCCTTGTGAGCATCCATCTTTAAACATTGGTTTCTGCCCATAAGATGCTTGAAGGGATCACTATAACATTAACAATGAAAACAATGCACAGTTTAATGTGCTTTGTTGATGGCTGTAAAATTATTCTCTCAACTGTGAAAGAAATACAAGAGGATGGTGTTTTCTCTGTCCAGTGCCCCTCAGTTCACAACCCCAGGGATATAGGTGGGTACAGATAAAAAATGAAGTAAACAGCTAAAAATATTTGCTGGCCTGAAACGTAGGTGTTGCATCTTAACGACCCACTCAGATTTTAATCATCTGTCCTAAACAAAAAAAAACATTTTATGCCATTTTCCTATACATAAATTTTGAACTGATTCTAGACATATAAGAAAGTGTCTTCTAATTCACATTAAACAACCACGCTGTGATATTTTCTCATATACCGTGTTTCTCATAAAATAAGGCCGGGCCTTTTTTTTTTTTGACCCCTGAAAAAATGGCTAGGCCGTCTTTTGGGGGGTGACTTAACTTCCTCCCCCACGTAGAGCGGCCCATACGCATGTACCTTGCTGCAAGGCTACTTCTATCGTCCGACGAAAGCTCCCCGAAGACAGAGTTCCCACCTGCTTCAGGGCGTGGCGTGGCTGCCCGTATCACCTCGCCTTTAGGCATTCTCTTTCGGGCGATGGAAGCTCCCCAAATGCAGTCACCAGCCACTTCGATCGGCCGGTAGAAGCGACCTCGGAGCGAGCGCACACACACACACTCCCCTCACCGTGAGGCCACTTCTTTCGGCAGACGAAAGCTCCCTTGAAGGCAGAATCCCCAGCCGCTTCGGGGCGAGGTGTGGCTGCCCGTGTCCCCTCGCCTTTAGGCAGTCTCTTTCAGGTGATGGAAGCTCCCCAAATGCAGTCACCAGCCACTTCAGTCGGCCGGTAGAAGCCGCCTCACGGCGAGGGGAGTGTGTGTGCGCGCTCACCACGAGGCCACTCGGGGGATTTGGATTTATTTTTATTTATTTTATTTATTAAATTGGTATTTATTCCTATCACTTGTGCTCCATTCAACTCAACGTTTTCCTGCTTTATATATCCAAAGTTTGATACTTTGGATAGATTTATGCCTCCCCCTAAGTCTTAATGTGATTTATTTCATCTTGCCTAGGCAAACTTCTTAAACAAGATTTGCAAATGGTAGATTGTGATTTAATACAATAGATGGAGGCAGCATTATATGTGGCCTATTTCACACATAATATGATTTATGCAATTTCATTAAGTTTGTTAATAAAAAAGAACACTGCAGTTTTAAAATGTGAATTAGTAATCAGTAAATTGTTATACGTACTTGAGATTGATCATTGTATGAAGTATTACAAGTTTATGAAGCTAAAAGGATTCATAAAGATAGAAATAATGCAAATTTATAGTTTTGGATTATAGATATGCGCAGGACCTGAAAAATAAAGATTTTTTTTCTTGGTTCCTTCAATTTGACTTCTGATGATATTTTTTTCAGAAGTGATTTTCCTTTGTTGTCTTCCTTAAGTTGAGAAAAAATGACTTGGTCCAATCTGGCTTTGTACCTTATGTAAGAATTAATCGTCCCCCAGTTTCTAGCTTTGCTGCCTTAATAACCGCACTGGACTGGCTCTCAAAATACTTGATGTCAAAAAAACAAAACATCCTTCCGGATTGTACTTCATTGTTGTAGTTCACTTTTTGTAGCACCAATCAATAAGATACATGTCCACATATGTCTCTAAACCATTCCAGGAAGTAAACTCGACATTTTCTAACATATTGTGAGATATTGGCAAACTCAAATGTATCTAACTTTTTGGACAAGAGGAAAACATGTTCTGGGCAGTTAAAATTTGCTGTTGCCTGGCCTGAACCTTCTAAAATGTGTATGCTGTTGTTTTTAAAGATAATTCTGATGTCTGCAACTATTGACTGTCAAGAGTTTGCCAAATATTTTGCGCTACCAGTTCGCAACAAATTGTATCCAGCCTATGCATTTCAAGTGGAAGGAAGACCTCATGCGATTGACAAATATTATCTGGATGATCTGAAGCCTGTCCTTAGTCACATTAAGGTATGGAATAACTAACTTTGTTTTATTTCACACTGGATATCTGGAAGGAGGAGCTCTGCTGGCTCAGGGCTTACAATGCAGTACTGCAGGCAAACCCTGCCTATAGCCTGGAATTTGATCTTGACTGAGCTCAAGGTTAACTCAGCCTTCCATCACGAGATCAGTAAAATGAGAATCCAGATTTTTTATCTAAAATATTTAGATAGGAGAGATGATTGAAATAGAGAATTTTCCCAATCAGTTTTGAAATTATTATTATTAGTGTATGGCTTTGTTACAGTAGCCAGAGACCACAATGCAAGTGCAGAGTAATAGTTTGGCTTGCCAAGGTACCAGCCCTGTTGTTGGACACACTTGCACACTTCCCAAGATGCGCCATAGGATGGAGAATCTGAGGTACCTTGCCATACAGTGCTATGACTCAAACCATTGGAGCAAAGGCTATCTCCAATATTATCAAGCCACTGAGCCATTGCTCCTCCAGTTTTGAAATCCTACTGGTTGTAAATCTAATGAGATTCCATTCTGTCAAGTACTTGAGCTCATACATGTGCTATATGTCATGCACTGTTTCAACCAGGATTTCTTGAATAAACGATAGCCATTTAAGTTGAAGAAATAAATACATCTGAATTCATTGAGCAAGATATGCCAGTTACAAGTTATAATGGCTATTTTTTTAAATTCTCTTATAGAGGTTCATCTAGTATGATGCAGTTGAATGGTGCATCACACCAGATAATTGATTAATAGTTATAAAGTTATGTGTTAGGAATTACAGGAGGCAATGAGAGATTATGATTGACTCCGTGTTCCAGGCAGAGAGAATAGGTTTGAATACACATTAAAAGAATAGAAACCCTTCGATAGAGTTTTGTCAATTATGTGTCAGCTTCAATGGATAATGTCAGGAGGGAAAATTTAATAGTATCTGACATTTACGAAAGATTGTTGGTGATGGGTTGACAACTGTAAAAATAACCAGGATGTTTACTGGATGACCTTTTGCTATTGGGTTAGATCTGTCAAATGTGCAATTGCCTCAAGGATAGATTAACTGGCATTCTCCAACCCTGGCATCCTTGTGAATGGGAGAAAGGGAATTTTGGGTTCCTGGCTTACTTTTTCTTTCAATTATGTGAATTTCATCCTCATAATGTTTTTTTTAAAATCTAGCTGCTGTATATTTCTCTCTCCCCCACCCCCAATCTGTTTCCTTAGTAGCCACCTTTTTCTTTCCTTAATTGAGAATGAAAATTAGGATGCTGTAGATCAGTGGTTCTCAACCTATGCATTGCAACACCTTTGGGGGTTGAATGACCCTTTCATAGGGGTTGCCTAAGACCATTGGAAAGCACATGGTCTTAGGAACCGAGCCATAATTTTATGGTTGGTGGGTCACCACAACATGAGGAACTGTATTAAAGGGTCGTGGCATTAGGAAAGTTGAAAACCACTGCTATAGATGATGGTTTTTGCTCTACAACTCCACTGCAGTTTTAAAGGAGGTTTGCTTGGAAAAGAAGGCTTTGCATTTCAGCTTGATTAAATGATGGTTTTCCAATTCTAAAAGATAGGAATGAAGCCACAGTAGAACAGACAGAATGAATTCAGAAATCCTGGTGCCAATGACAATTGGTTATATGAATATAATATCAGGCTTTGAGCCTGATATTGTGAAGAGAACAGTGGAAAGCAAGTTGTGTTGGGGGTATGGTGTAACAGAGCTAAAACAAGCTTTTAAAGTCACATGCATCTTTTAACTATGTCCTTTGTTCCAGCAAGCCCACTAGAGATGAAATCTCCTTTCTCATGCTACCTTACCTGGTTTATTTATGCAAAATAAACCCACTTGAGGCATTGTGGCAACATCCTTAATGTGGCAAAAGCATATCACATGAAGGAGCCCTTAGAAATTATTCTGTACCCTTCTTCACCAATATACAGGTAGTCCTCAACTTACTACAGTTCATTTAATGACTGTTCAAAGTTACAATGACACTGAAAAATGTGAGTTATGACCATTTTTTCACACTTACGACTTCTGCAGTATCCCCATGATGTGATCAAAATTTAGATGCTTGGCAACTAGTTCTTATTTATGACTGTTGCTGTGTCCCAGGATCATGTGATCGCCTTTTGTGCTCTTCTGACAAGCAAAGTCGATGGGAAAGCCAGATGCACTTAACAACCAGGTTACTTAACTAATCAACTGCAGTGATTCACTTAACAACTATGATGAGAAACGTCGTAAAATGGGGCAAAATGCACTTAACAAGTATCTCACTTAACAACAGAAATTTGGGTTCAGTTGTGGTCGTAAGTCGAGGACTACCTGTATTCTGGATGGGAAAATACTGTATTAACAAATCAGCTGTAACGTCTTATTCTTTGTCCTCAGCCAAATTCTTACAGAATTTGCTCTTTGCATATTTATTTTTATCCCATTGCCTACAATGAAGGAATGGCTTATGTAGAGCAAGAATGTCAGTAATGACTTTACTTTCCTCTTTTTTTTGTCTCTAGATTCCTCTTCAAATTAATGAGGACCCACTGATACACCCAGATATGTACAAAGCTGCAGTTGCTCTAATACAGTGGTTTGATGAGCTGGAGACAAAGGAAAATGGGTAAGATATTTTCGTCTTCATAGTTTCTATTTATTTTATTTATTTATTTATTTTTGTCAATCACTTACAAGATAATAGGTATAAGTAAAAACATAGTTATGAATACATGGATACATATAAGAAAAATAAAAAAAGAAATAATAGGACAGCGACGTAGGCACGTTGGTGCGCTTACTCACGCCACCTACAGACCTCTTAGGAAAGGGGTGAGGTCAATAGTAGACAGTCTAAGGTTAAAGTTTTTGGGGTTTGGGGAAGAAACCACAGAGTCAGGTAGAGTTTTCCAGACATTGACCACTCTGTTGCTGAAGTCGTATTTCCTGCAATCAAGTTTGGTGCTGTTTACCTTGAGTCTGTATCTATTGTTTGCTCTTGTGTTGTTATGGTTGAAGCTGAAGTATCCATTGACAGGTAGGACATTGCAATGTATGATTTTATGTACTATACTTAGATCAGACCGAAGGTGGCATAGTTAATATCAGATACGTAATGTGAGTTCCAGATTGATGAGCTGTATTCAAGTATTGGTCTAGCAAATGTTTTGTATGCTCTAGTTATTAGTGTAATATTACCAGAGAAAAAGCTACGTAGGATTAGCTTAAAAACTCTTAATACCTTTTTGGCTATGTAGTTACAGTGGGCTCTAGCACTTAGGTCATTAGAGAAGAGTACTCCAAGATCCTTGATAGAGTTTGAATCATCAACAAGGTCTTGACTATTCAGCCTATTTTATTTTATCTGTGAGTTTATCTGTGCTGGATGGTGGTGGGATTGGGCGTTGAGGTAGCGGTTGGTGTGTGTTTTCTTCTGGTATATGGTGTGTCCTAGTGTGCCATCTGTTTTTTTGTAGATTAGTACATCTAGGGATGGTAGTTGTTTGTTTGTTTCCGTTTTCATGGTGAACTTCATTTTGGGGTGTGTGCTGTTTTGGTGTGTTAGGAAATTGTTTAGGTTTTCTTTTCCATGGGGCCAAATCATAAATGTGTCATCGATGTATCTTAACCATAGTTTGGGTTTGTGGGTGGCATTAGCCAGGGCTCTGGATTCGAATTCTTCCATGAACAGGTTTGCAATGATAGGTGACAGTGGTGATCCCATAGGGCAGGGGTGGGCAAACTATGGCCCGCGGGCCACATCCGGCCTGTTGGTCATTTTAATACGGCCCGCCTCTGAAAAAAAAATATTCCCCTCTGAAAAAAAAAAAGTGGGGCCGGCCAAAAGAGACCCCGCACACGCCAAAAAACCGCACACACAACACGGAGCTGTGCAGCCGCTTCCCTGGTAGCGGGGCCAAGGCCGCTGCCTGGGGAATGCCCACTGCTTTCCCTTGCCAGGGCTGGGCAGTGGCGTGTTGCCCTGCGCTGCGTGGCCCCTGCCTGGCAGCGCGCTTCTCGGCTGGTCTCCTCCTCCTCAGCCATACAGAACAAACAGGCAGAGAAGGAGGAGACCAGCCGGTTGGTTGGGGGAAGCTTTCTGCGCCGAAAGAGGCAGCTACTAATCTCCGGCTTTGCTCCGCTTCTCCAATGGTCCGGTACCACCCTGTTCTATGTGCCGGCTGCTCGGACTTGCTGGGCCTGACACATAGAACAGGGCGGCACCGGATGTTGGAGAAGCAGAGCGGAGCCGGAGATCATTAGCCGCCTCTTTCGCAGCACAAGAAGCCTCCCCCAACTGGCCAGCTGCTCTCCTCCTTCTCTGCCTGTTTGTTCTGTATGGCTGAGGAGAAGGAGACCAGTCCGCTGGTTGGGGGAAGCTTTCTGCGCCAAAAGAGGCAGCTACTAATCTCCAGCTTTGCTCCACTTCTCCAATGGTCCGGCACCACCCTGTTCTTCTTGTGCTGCAAAAGAGGCGGCTAATGATCTCCGGCTCCGCTCTGCTTCTCCAACATCCAGCACCACCCTGTTCTGTGTCAGGCCCAGCAAGTCCGAGCAGCCGACGCATAGAACAGGGCGGCACCGGATGTTGGAGAAGCTGAGCGGAGCCGGAGATCATTAGCCGCCTCTTTTGCAGCACAAGAAGCCTCCCCCAACTGGCCAGCTGCTCTCCTCCTTCTCTGCCTCCTTCTCTGCCTCTCCCCTCTTGCTCCTCACAGTTGCCCTGAGCTGGTGTGGTTCTTTACTTGGGCAGCCAGACGCCTGCAGCAGTGCCCGCAGCAGCAACAGGCAGTTCCGCCCGGGCTCTGCTCAAGTGTCCGGCTGGGGCTGTCAGGAGTTGCTACCACCGGTGCAGCTCCGCGCGGCTCTAGTCCTGTGTTGCCTTGGGAAGGGAAAGGCAAAACCAGGAGCCACTGAGCCTGAGCCTCCAGTGCCGCTGCTGCCTTTGCAAAGCACTGCCGCGGCTCTTTTTGTCTTTCCCTTCCCGAGGCAACGTGGGACTGGAACCGCGTGGAACCGCGCCGGTGGTAGCAACTTCTGACTCAGGGGGTCTCTGAGGGGAGGAGAAGGAGGAGGAGAAGGGCGGGAAAGGGAGGCGATTCCCAAAAAATCTTGTGCTGACCCAGTCCGTCTATCAAATTTTAAAAGTCAATGCGGCCCCCGAGCCAAAAAGTTTGCCCACCCCTGCCATAGGGGCTCCTTCAATTTGCTTGTATCTTTGTCCTTTGTATATGAAATATGTGTTGGTTAAGCAGTGTTCTGTTAGTTCCATGAGGTGTTTAGCTGCTTCGTATTTATTTTATCGGGACTTGAGTGAATAGTGAAACCACGTCGAAACTTATAAGCAGATCTTCTTGTTCCACGTGTAGATCTTTGATCATTTCCAAGAAGTGGTATAAAATCAGTAAGATACTACACAGGCATCACATCAAGACTGCCTTCAAAACAGACAGAAAAATAGCAGCCATCCTTAGAAACCCCAAAGATAAAATTGACCTGGAAAACCAAGGCATATACGAAGTCCCCTGTGCATCATGCCCAGCCACATACATTGGACAGACCAATAGAAGAATAAGTACCCGCCTGGATGAACACAAAAATGCAGTAAAAAAGCTGTTCCTCACTAGTCCAACACATGAAAGCCACAGGTCATAGCATCAACTTCAATGGCACCAAAACCCTAGCCACTATAGAAAACCCCAGCCACAGAATTATCAGAGAAGCCATAGAGATTGAAAAAAGACCTGAAAGCATGAATAGAAGAGATGATTCCATCAGACTGTCAATCATTTGGAAGCCTGCATTCACAAACAAAAAAATCTCCACACCACTAGCCTGGCAAACACCTGGGTACAAACAGATCCCCCCGATACCTCCAGCTCAAACACACCTCAGGCATCCAGATGAAACCTAGCATCCTAACAAATGATAGCCGTCCATTTACTCAGAGCCAAGTTGCACTAAAAGCCTCCAATACAGGAACACAATGTTGCCAGCCAATCAAGACAAAAAAAGCCATAAAACAGACAGAATATATTAGAAACACCAATCAAACAGAACACAGCAAACTCCAAGACCAATAAACACAGACCAAGACTCCCAACCAATCAGGATGAAGAAAAAACCATTCTGGCACAGCAGTAGGCTAGCCCCAAATTTAAAACTGAAACAACTGTAAAAGTCTGACTTACAGACGAACACAGTACAGAAGCCTGATGATGGCAGATGAGATTCTGCCGAAACATTGCTAGAACTTTAAAAGCACAACTACAATGACGTGGGAAAATACCCGAACAAAGCTTGAAAAACATACATGTAAGTACCCACGAAAACTTAAGAAAACATACACACACACACACACACACACACACACACTGTTCAAAAAAATAAAGGGAACACAAAAATAAGACATCCTAGATCTGAATGAATGAAATATTCTTATTAAATACTTTGTTCATTACATAGTTGAATGTGCTGACAACAAAATCACACAAAAACTATTAATGGAAATCAAATTTAGCAACCCATGGAGGTCTGGATTTGGAGTTACATTCAAAATTAAATTGGAAAAAAACACCACAGGCTGATCCAACTTTGATGTAATGTCCTTAAAACAAGTTAAAATGAGGCTCATAGTGTGTGTGGCCTCCACGTACCTGTATGACCTCCCTACAACACCTAGGCATGCTCCTGATGAGGTGGCGGATGGTCTCCTGAGGGATCTCCTCCCACACCTGGACTAAAGCATTCCCCAACTCCTGGACAGTCTGTGGTGCAACGTGGCGTTGATAGCTGGAGCGAGACATGATGTCCCAGATGTGCTCAATTGGATTCAGGTCTGGGGAACGGACGGGCCAGTCCATAGCATCAATGCCTTCGTCTTGCAGGAACTGCTGACACACTCCAGCCACATGAGGTCTAGCATTGTCATGCATTAGGAGGAACCCAGGGCCAACCATACCAGCATATGGTCTCACAAGGGGTCTGAGGATCTCATCTCGGTACCTAATGGCAGTCAGGCTACCTCTGGCGAGCACATGGAGGGCTGTGCAGCCCCCTAAAGAAATGCCACCCCACACCATTACTGACTCACTGCCAAACCGGTCATGCTGGAGGATGTTGCAGGCAGCAGAACGTTCTCCACGGCGTCTCCAGACCCTGTCATGTGTGTCACATGTGCTCAGTTGAACCTGCTTTCATCTGTGAAGAGCACAGTGGTGAATTTGCCAATCTTGGTGTTCTCTGGCAAATGCCAAATGTCCTGCATGGTGTTGGACTGTAAGCACAACACCCACCTGTGGACGTTGGGCCCTCATACCACCCTCATGGAGTCTCTTTCTGACTATTTGAGCAGCCACATGCACATTTGTGGCCTGCTGGAGGTCAGTTTGCAGGGGTCTGGCAGTGCTCCTTCTGTCCCTCCTTGCACAAAGGCGGAGGTAGCAGTCCTGATGCTGGGTTGTTGCCCTCCTACGGCATCCTCCATGTCTCCTGATGTACTGGCCTGTCTCCTGGTAGCGCCTCCATGCTCTGGACACTATGCTGACAGACACAACAAACCTTCTTGCCACAGCTCGCATTGAAGTGCCATCTTGGATGAGCTGCACTACTTGAGCCACTTGTGTGGGTTGTACATTCCGTCTCATGCTACCACTAGAGTGAAAGCACCGCCAGCATTCAAAAGTGACCAAACTATCAGCCAGGAAGAATAGGAACTGAGAAGTGGTCTGTGGTCACCACCTGCAGAACCACTCCTTTATTGGGGATGTCATGCTAACTGCTTATGCTTTTCACCTGTTGTCTATTCCATTTGCACAACAGCATGTGAAATTGATTGTCAATCAGTGTTGCTACCTAAGTGGACAGTTTGATTTCACAGAAGTGTGATTGACTTGGAGTTACATTGTGTTGTTTAAGTGTTCCCTTTATTTTTTTGAGCAGTGTATTTAATCTGGCCTTTTTGTACTTTAGATTGTGTACAGCTGAGATTTACTGAGATTTTACTAAGATTTGTTGTAAAATATAACTTTTAAAAAGACAAATTTGTACAATGTACTTTTAAAACCTCATTATATTGCACTGCAGCAAGAAAATAATTGATGGAATTTTTTAAAACAGATAATTACTCTGCATTATGAAAATATAAGGTCTTTTTCAAATAATTATCATAAGGCTTCCCTACCTTCAATTAATCGTGATGCTTAAAACCTTGTTTTTTTGTCGAATCTCATTCATGTAAGGAAACTATATGAAAATGAACTAGATTTGGATTAAATGTAATATAGAAAATAACTTCATGCTAAGCTAGACCATTTGTCCATTTAGGGAAATCTTATGTTCATGCCTTCCACATGGACTTTATGTTCATGCCTTCCACATGGACTTTATGTTCATGCCTTCCACATGGACTTTATGTTCATGCCTTCCACATGGATGAGGCCACTTTTTTGTTCTAGTTTTCTTTGTTCTTATGCACCTCACATCACAAAGATTCAGTTTGAGAAACTCAAGAAATAAGTTCTAACAAGAAATATATTGTTCAGTAGTGTTAATTTGATGGTGAGAGTTGCATGATGCAATAGGATACAAGTCCAATAAAATCCACAGGAAGGAGTTTGGAATTTTATTAAAAGAAGACTCAAAGTACAGTTAATTTATTAGCTTGCTTTTCGGATAACTTCAGGAGATTACCATGTAAAACTCCCTAAAAAGTTCAAATTTGACCAATTTTGAAAGAGCCATCAATCACTTGTTTTAAGAGGAAGGTAATAGATAAAACAATGCCTAATATGTATAAGAATGTTGCTTGTTTGGAAGCCTGTGGTTCCTCCTGTTAAGATCAGGTTGAGTATTATGAAATACAACATGGCAAGCCATTACAGAAAATGCTCATTTAGATGTAAAAATAATCTGAGTTTATAAAAGAGTTCTTCTATTCCTCAGGCAGGGATAGGCAATCAAATGTGCTTATGGATGATTCCCCACACTGCCTGCTTTTATTTTTAAAAATCATTTTAATTTACAAAAATGTTAAATGAGATGTTGACATGCTGTAAAGCAAAATACCAGCTTCTAATTTCATCTTCATTTGCACAAATGTCTTTAGGCTCCACATAGTTATTTCTTTGAAACAGTGAGTGGATGAATCTCAGTATTAATTTTTGGGAGCAAGACAAGATACCTGAATTGCCTAGGAGGAAAAAACGATTAAAAACAAATTGGATTAGGAAAGAGGCATGTTGGGAAAGTAGAAGGGAAGAAAAAAATCCAAGTATGCAATATATAGCATTTTGCTCTTAAGATATAATAGATTGTCCTTGGAATTGACTTCAGAGTCATCCAAGTTTTAAATGAGAATACAGTGCTATACGATTGGATTTATGTTAACTATGGCAAGCATCTATGTCAGTGTTAGGGGAAAGCATGTATGCATTTAGCCGAATATCGTAAAGATGTATAATTTGTAAAGCACACTTGCACAAATTAAAGGTTTCCATTTGTTTTTCAATCTAGAGTTTGTCTAAAACCACAATGCTATTTTGTTGATCTTAATTGTTATATTCAGTGCATAACTATGTGTATTATATATAAAATATTATGACCTAAAACAGATAGACTTAACTGCTGAAAACCTGAAGTTCCCATCCAAAAGTTGCTCTGACTTGTACTTTTTGAAGTGCAGAAGAGAAAAATATATGAAGGATAAAATCACACTGAATACTTTTAATTTATCAAATTAAATTTAAATTTAATCAAATTTAGTTTTCAACTGGGATCATCACATTCTTTCCATTGTGTACCCTGGGTTGCCTATCAAGGGTCTAAAATAGCTTTAGAAGAATTTAAAGGTGAACAATTCATAAACTGTTTCTGACTTTTCATATGCCACTCTTTCTCAGGATATGGCACATAAAATTCATTAGGAAAGTGGCTGATTTTCAGTGGCAGGTGTGAATTCTTTTAAAAGATGAGTTTAGAATGCAGTTTGCAGAACAAAACTATCTCATGTGCCATCATAAATAAATAAACACATGCGTGTATGTGTGTGTACACACACACATCATGTACATGTATATAAGGTAGAAAAATAACCTTCTAAATTTGGGGCATTTTGCTCTTGAATTTTTCAGGATGATTCAGGCTATTTTGGGAGGATAAGAAGAGTTGGGAAGATTTTTAAAAATGGAAACGGTAATTCAATAGATGTTCTTTCATAGTTTCCCTTCCTAATCTTATTGTGATGGTTCATTTTAGTCGGCTCTGACCTCTGGTAACTCCTGGGGCAAGTTGCAAGTGTTTGTGCAATATTTTTTGAAAGTGGCTTGCCAGTGCCTTCTTCCTAGAGCTGAGAGAAAATAATTAAGTCAGCTTGCGCATCCATCTTCCATGCCTCCGGCAAAACTAAAACTCATGGTTTCCCAACTTCAAATCTACCCCAATCACTTGAGCAAGCTAGCTTTTCTTTCCTATTCGTATTCCTAATCTTAAAGGTACCAAAAAGGAATTAAAATATTGTCCTCCCCTTCCCATGTACATCATCCTGGTGATTCCATTTTTAGTGGTACCACAAAGAAGCACATTAGCTATACAGTGTTTTGCAATATAACAGATATCAATACAACCTCATTAAAAATTCCCAATTATATGACATATCATAAATTATGAAAAGGATAACTCTCGCAAACAGCAAAAACATATGATACAATCCAGACTATTTCAACCTTTGAGCATCACTGTTGCACACATATCAACAAAATCCTTCCAAAGCATCTTAAACAAAATCAAAGCCCCAATAACCAAACAACAGAAAGCAGAAGTTCTCTACAACATGTAATGTAAAGGGAATAACAGTCACTATGTAGGACAAATGGAGCAGATTGACAGAATGTATCCATGAACATCAACTGGCAGTCAAAATACATTAAAATTCCTTAATCTCAATACATACACAAATTCAACCACTATTTAAGGGAAACTAACGGCATTTTAAGTTGTGCTAAATTCTAAGATACTGATTGAATTGCAAACATCATTGTAACTTGGATCACATAGTTAACCTAGTTTGCTAAATTAATTACAATTAGCTGTGTTCAGGCAACAAACCCAGCCATCTCTTTTGCTTGATTTAGAACTTTGCTGTTATAATAAGCAAGAATAATTATTAATAATGAAACTGAGCACCAAGGATTCCACAGTAAAACAAAGTTAGAATACACTAAGAATCCAATAATATTACTTCAGGCCCTTCACCTAGGAAAGCTTCCCCTTTCTCATCCTTGATGCACGGGAAAGGCTCATATTGCAAAAGCTTGTTATATAACTCCAGTTTATTTCAAATTAAATATTGCATAAGTGAATAATTAGCTTTTAGCTTCCCCTGTCTGTATATATTTACTACAAGCCTACCTTTAAGTAAGTCTTTGTGAATAGTTAGATCTGTTTACCCAGTTAACTCATCTTTCCTAATCATGGCGACTTCCAGAATTCAGTTCCCAGAATTTTCAGTAGTCTGGCTTGGGATTTCTGGGAATAGATGTCCACACATTAAAAGACTGCTTGGGTTGGAAATGTGCTAGAAAGTGCGCTTGTCAATCTTTAAGCATATATGGTCCTCCGATGGTCTTCGGAGGAAATAATATTTGCTTTGATGTAAACTAAGACAAAAACTATGTTTCTAATATTAGGGATCACAATTTGGAGTTTGTGTCAGACCGTGGCAGTGTGCTAGTATTTTTACCAGGTGAGTTTTATTTTTTGTTATTTTTTTAATATGTGAGAACTGGTTTTTTAACTGGGGGAAAAATATCAACCTTTTCTTTTGCAAATTATGTTACCTGACTCCCAGAGACTCTGGGCAATCAACAAATTGTTTAACCATTTAAAAAAAAGGAAAGAAAACAAAAAGGAATAAAGATGTCAGTTACAGCAAATCCAGATGAGAATAAAGAAAACAAAGAAAAGGGGGCTTCAATCAGACTTGTCAAAAGCTTAGGCTAAGAACCAGATCTTCAGGGTCCTTTACAGCATTAATAGGGTCAGGGTTATTTAAATCTACCCACATTCCAGAGGGTAGGCGCTGCTACAAAGAAGGTGCCTTTCTAGATTTCTGTTATATGGCATTCTTTTAAGTGAAGGAATCTGGAATGTGCCAATCCTGCCAAATGGGATCGACTCAGCACTATAGTCCCTCAAATAATCAGGCACTATACCATGTAGGACTTTATAGGTAGAGACCAGCACCATTAATTACACCTGGAAGCAAACTGGCAACTGGTTCATGAAGCAGAGGTATTACATGGACATACTGAGGCATGCCTATCACTGTGGATGATTCTATATTCTGGGTCAGTTGAAGTTCCTGATAGTTTTCAGAGGCAACCATCTGTGAAAGACATTGCAATAGTCAAGTCTTGAGGTGACCAAGGCATGAGTTGACTGATGAGGACTTTGAAATAAGTGTTACGGCAAATAGGAGTATTTCTTATTCTAAACCAGTTATCTAAAGTAAATTGGCAGTGACTTAAGCAACCTACAAAGACTTAAACATAAATGTCCCCTGTATCCTGCTCCATTTGTGATCTCTACGGTGAACTAAGTATATTCTAAAAATCTGTTAGCATTCCTGTCCTGCTTGATTTTTGCATTTTAAAACTTCTCAGTTAAAAAGATAGAAAGCTGGCATGAGATAAAATAATATCTGTACTTCCAAGTATGACCCAAATAGTCCATAAAAGTTTTCTTAGTCAGTGAAAATGAATGTGGCTACTACATCTTCAGATGGCCATTGGTGAGGGCACTCACCAGTCTGAACAAGCTAGGCCCACCATTATTAGGTGAATATTTTTAAAGGAAAACACACGGGAGATGCCAGTGATTAAAGGTGGTGGGAACATTTTGCATGCCATGTGCTCCATCTTGGCTGAATTGAGGAGACTTTCCTTAGATTAGGAGCCTAGCCTGATGATTTACAATATGATAGATTGAGTGCATTTTGGGGGGGAAAGTCCTTGCTTTGACAGGCACTATAAAGCTTGTGGATTGGCCAGATTTAGGGAAATTACCTGTTTTTGATCAGTACTTGGTCAATGAAGCCTGACTGCCTTCTTCTTTTAGAGACTATGGCTTTGAGAAAAATTAGTTTGTGATATGTTTACTACCAGGCTTAATGGTGAACTGGAGGATGAAATGCCACATTTTAACTTGGTTCACATATTTAACCTACTTTATTAAATTAATTACAATTAGCTGTGTTCAGACAACTCTTTTGCTTGTTTTTGACCTTTGTTACAATAAGCTAGCATAATTACTTATTAATTAACTAATTACACACCTAATTAGTATGATGACTAAAAATGAGAACATTAACCCATCATCTAAGCTGGAATCAAAGATGCTAAGGTAGCTATTTCAACTGAAGAAACTTCTAAATTTTAATAATTTTACATTATTTTTTTCATTTAGAGGAAACAAGCATCATTACCTTTTATTTTTTTACTCTTCAGGTTTGGCGGAAATAACTTACTTGCTTGAGCTTCTCACAAATATGGTTCACAGGAGGTAAGACCAATTCTTTTCTGTGCCAAACATTCTATAAAGTCACACAGGTCTTGCTGAGTGCCGTTTCTGTGACAATGCACTATGAATGGGATAAGGCTGAAGTAACTGATGAAGACAGAGTTTGACGTGGTAGCACAGAATACACCTGCAAGTGTATGGAGGTTTTTAAAAAGGAGGAGGATTTTGAGGTATGCAAATAGCATGAGAGGAATAGTGTGCTGTTGGTATGTTAATTCATCTCATTGCTAGATGAGGTGAGATGCAAGAAATGGAAGCATAATGGACTTTGATATGTCAAGGAGCATATTCTTTTAAAGATTATTGATTAAAAGCACTGTTAAAGCATCGAGTGTGGGCCAAAGCCCTGATGAATGGACTTTGAAATATTAAAGGACTGGGTATTATATGATCCTTGGGTGTACAACCTCATTCACATTCCCCGCCCCCCATTCATGCAACTTACAACTAGTTATTTGCAGACAACTTCGATTTGTTTCATCTTTTCTCCCATGTGGTTAGGAGTTACGAATTTCCTGTCCACTCCTTGCCTGCCTTTTCTGCTTTTTGTTTTTCTCCATTTCTGTAGCTGAGAGCTTTTTGGGGGGTTCTCCATTTGTTTTTCATCTTATGCACAGCCCCTTAAGCATACAGAGTAAAATAGGAGGGGAAGGAATTTTCAGAGTGATGGATTGAAGTGCCAGAATGAGCTGGTTGCTTTTTGGCTGCATGGCTCAATGCCTTTTTCTTTCCGCTAGATGATTACATTCTTTTTGTCCTTTTTAGATGGAATTACTGGGATGCCATCAGTTTTAACAATGTTTAAAAAAATAAACTACAATTTGCTATGTTCTCACATAACAGGTTATGTCATAAATCATCTATAAAGATCACTGAAACATAGGAAACAGTGGTTGAAGTACTGTTTTACTTCCAATATATATTTCTAAGGAATTTGTTCACAATTTCAAATGTGTTGTTTTGAACCCAAGCTGGGGAAAATGTACATCTTTCTACATGTTCCTTTGTGCAGTTTCTCAAATGACTTTTTAGGTTACAAGTATATCCACTCCACTCCAGTGTCACATTAGAAGAACAGAATAATGTGTTTTTGGCGCCAGTTCCTGGTTATCGAAAAGTGAGTTTTTAATTGGGGAGTTAGTACTGTGATTTCTTATTTTGAAGGTGGAGGGTGGGATGAATAGGCAGCATTAGCTGAATAAAAAAAAATGCTTACAGTAAAATATTGCTGAAGAAAAAGAAGAGGTGGATTGATGGATGGATGGATTGATGGATGGATGGCAGACGATGAATGAAATTCATTAAAATTTGACATTTTATTCCTGATCCCCCGAGTGCAAAATAACAATATTTTTACATTTTAAATACAATAGTTTTGTTGGATATTTTAAAGAAGAAATGAGTTTTTATTTTTATTTGGGTTCCATTTAGATTTGGAGAAGCAGAATGTATAATTGCATTTTGTAAGTTGCCGAGCGTCACTGCTCAATGAGATGGGCAGCATATAAATTTAATAAATACGTAAACAATATAATAGAAGAACACACATCACTGTCTGTAATTGCATGAGATTATTGTAAATGAGGTCAACATTTAGATTTTAAAAATGTCTTAAATCTTATTTTAAAACCTCCTTGTAGATCCTTCTGTCTACAAACATAGCACAGAGCTCCGTAACAGTACCAGATGTCAAATATGGTGGGTATGTTTCTTATGTTACAGAAACAAAGTTTGTGAATATTTTGTTCTTTTATTTTGTAATCTGGCTTCAAGAGTGATTAGAATCTTTACAAATCTTTGTTTAGAAATAACTTTTAAAAATGCTGTTTCTGTAAAGTGAAGGGCACAGTTACTACAACTTTATTACAACCTTTCTCCCTTAGCTGCTTTTTAGAAAATCACTGTTCTGTGGAAAAATCAAATTCTGTTATGTCAACTTGTACTTGTGCAAAAAAAGAAGAAAAATGTCATTAGTACTACTAATTATTAAATGATATTTGTTTATGATCACTCTTTGAATTAAATTAAATATAGCATTTTAATTTGTTTTGATTCATTTGTTTTTTGAAACATCCAAGGCAATGCAGGCATTGGGTTTGTTTAGTCTAGTGAAAAGAAAGGCTAGGGTAGACATGATAGCAGAGTTCCAATATCTGAGGGGTTGCCACAAAGAAGAGGGGTCAACCGATTTTCCAAAGCACCAGAAGGCAAGATAAGAAACAATGGATGGAAGCTAACGAAGGAGAGAAGAAATTTCCTGACAGTTAGAATAGTTAACTAGTGGAACGGCTTGCTTTCAGAAGTTGTGGGTGCTCCATTTAAGAAGAGATTGGACAACAATTTGTCTGGAATGGTATGGGTTTCCTGCTTGGGCAGGGAGTTGGAGTGGAAGATCTCCAAGGTCCTTTCCAACTCAGTTATTCTGATCTATCCTGTTCAATTTTTATGTTTATCTTTGGCAAACACCACAGAGATAAGAAAGGGTAGAAATGATAGAGAGGCGAAGAGATGTGGGATAGTTATTGCATGCAGGCAAAGGGTAAGGCTATATAAAACAGTTGTAAACTTTCATGTACCATTTTCAGCCCATAGCAGCTACATGCAGTCTTACTCAAAACCAATTTGGTTTGATGAGTTTTCCACACTCAACTGGCGTAAAAATAATAAATAGTACATTGAGCTAGAAATTGAAACTTTTAAAATAGAAAATGACCAATTACAGCAAATGAATATTCTAACATTTTGCATTTTTAGGTATTTTTATTAGATTACCATAATATGCAAAAGAGAGAAAACAATAAAATGCAAAATGACATAATTTAAAAATAAATATAAAATACAAAAATAAAAAACTATACAGACAAAAAATTTCACACATCCATAAAAACGTATCATAATGGCTGTATAAAGAGAACTCAGTTTTGAAATTAAACTGAGTTAAACCCTCAGTTAAACCCTGCCCCACACAGGATCACACTGGTAAAAAAAGAATCGACATGTTGCATAGTAATAGGTAGGAATGCTTAATGTAACAATGCAGAAATAGTGACATTTAATCAGGTAATAGTAATAGTTTCATGGGATGTTATTCCTTACTCTTGCATCAGGAAATTGTACTCAGGAAGTTAAGGTTAAAGAAACATAGCATTTTATATACCTTAGAAATCAGTGACATATTTGAGTAGTTAATCTCATCAATTTCTTTGATATTCACTTGACAAAGTAAAAGTTCAGTGGTTATTGCCAAACATAGTCCTTCCTTCCTTCCTTCCTTCCTTCCTTCCTTCCTTCCTTCCTTCCTTCCTTCCTTCCCTCCCTCCCTCCCTCCCTCCCTCCCTCCCTCCCTCCTTCCTTCCTTCCTTGAATATATATTGAGCAGGAGATTCAATGTATATTCTGCACTTACTGGCAGAGTAGTGCTTTTACTCTTTTATTTTGTTCACTTAAAGTATATTGTAGTTGTAGGATAATATTGAGTGGAAATAAAAAGCTATTGTATCTCTGGCAATGTTATATCTTCTTTATGAGATAGTTTCTTCTTTCTTTTTCCTCTGTAATCCCAGGAATAGGATAGTGAGAACATTAACTTGTATTTCATTTGGTTTCTGCTTCCTTTATGTGCATTTTCATTATTGGTTTTGCTTTCTAAAAATAAAACTTGGAAAGGTATTAAATGGAGAGAAGTCATTGGAAGGAATATTCTAATTAAAGTTAAAAAAGTCTTGCTCAATTCAAGAGATACTCCTGAGTTAAATTACAGAAAGCCACCAGGGATTTCAGATAACATTGTAATATAATTAAAACCATTATCTTAATTTATCTGCTTCTGGAAAAGCAATGTAACTCTAGCAGGAAAAGATTCTACAATAGGGTAGTATTTGTCGTATCCCCAGAGCTACTTCATAATCCCATGCTGTTATTTCAGGATTCCACTCCTTCATTTAACTGAGTTGGGAGAACCATGAACTATGTTACCTCAGGTTGCATAAAAAAGTTTTGTTCCCACAAGATGGAATTGAATCTAATTTCTCTTTAAAGTACTTCAGAATGTTCTAATATATTTTCTACTTATTTTTATCTTTTGCTTTTATTGTACAGTCATTGATTTTTGTTTGAGTAGAAATCTCGTTTGTGATGAAGATACCAACTATCAGAGTTTGAGACTTTGTTGGGCATCTAAGAACAGCTGTGATCAGAGGATGGGTAAGGGGATTTCCTTGTATAAAATTCCAGGTCTTTTGGAGACCTTAATCCTGAAAACATTTTATGTGTGAAGTCTGTCTTACATATGTGCAGTAAAAGTATTAACTTAATTTGCAATTATGTGTTTGAATTAAGACATACATGCTTGCTCTTCCTACTGGTTGTTTGAAGTTAGGGGCTCAGATCCCCGGGCTGTGGAACCAGAATATAGAAGCAAGTGAAGCTTCATCTGTAAATGCGCAGGATCTAGGTAGCACACACTACACCCTCCTCCACCCTTCTTGGTCCGTGGAAAAATGGTCTTTTCCAAAAACCAGTCCCTGATGTGAAAGAGATTGGGGACCACTGGTTTGAGTAACCACATATGTATTTCAGAAATAAAAGCAGTGATGGTTAGACGGCCATGCCACTTTTAATGACAAGCAAATTAACTTCACTGTATGTACGTGTGCATGTGGTGGATTGAGGAGGGAAGTTCCTTCCCTATCATTACATCTTTATCCAAGATTGGTACAATTATAATATTATTCCACTTCAGACAACTGTCAGTGAAAGCTATTAAGCAATGAAACAGCTTGCCCCCTGAAATCATGGGTGTTCCATTCCAGGAAGAGGTTGGACAGCCATTTGTTGAGGATGGTGTGAGGATTCATTCACTGGACTAGAAAAACAGCTTCCAACTCAATGATTCTATAATTCTACATTTACAGTACAAAGATTTTATGATTAAGAGCAATGGTATTTGTAAAATATGTTAATTAGAATTATCTTATATTAAATTTTAAAAAGGTGTCCCTTGTAACAATATATCTTAAATCATTATCTCACAGTTGCATTGTTGCTTTGTGGAATGTTTTGCTAGTGATACACAGGCAGAGTCAAATTAGGCAATTTCCCAATTTTTGAGAACCCTGAAGCCAAGAGGAGGCCAGTGATGGCTAACCTTTTTGTTGTTGCGTGCCGAAAGTGTGTGCACGCACATGTGTGCATGCCTGCACCCATAATGCAATGAGTGTGTGACTCCCCTGCACATGCATGTGTAAACCCCCCTGTATGCACCATGCACCTCTGTGCATGTGCGCGTGACCCCTGTGCACTGTGCATCTTTGCATGCACGTGACCCCCATGTGTGCCCCGCCCCCTGTGCATGCGTCTCCCATGCATACCCCAACCCCCGCACATGCGTGTTAGATATCCGACAATCAGCTGGCTGGTGGGAGGCATGTACACATGCACAGTAGATCTGTTCCAGATGACGGCCCACGTGTCAGCAGAAATGATTCTGTGTGCCACTTCTGGCACGTGTGCCATAGGTTCACCATCACAGCACTAGGCTGAAATAATCTTTAGATAATTCCTGTACTGAGATACTGATGCTTTGATTGTGAACAGGCAACCAGTGTGTTTCAATACTAGTCCCTGTTGCCATTAATAAATGTAAGTGCTATTTCAGCTTTTGAATTGTAAGTGCTGAAGATTTTTCTTTAATGTAAAGGTCGAGCTGGCCGTGTGTCCAAAGGATACTGCTACAGACTAGTATACAAAGACTTCTGGGCAAACTGTATACCGGAAAGCACTGTTCCTGAGATGATGGTAAGAATAACACACACCCATTTGCATGACTTTAGAATGGGAAGACCAGTTATATTTCTGCTGACCACCAAAAAATAGCCATTATGTTTAAGAACAATGGCAGGAAGTGATGAGAACTCACTGATAAAACGTCAAAGGATGATGGAAGGACAGTTTTAGATTCTGACATTCTTAGGAACAATCAATAAGTCTTTAGCTATAATTAAGCCATCAGCAAACAATTGTTACCTAAATCTGGTACATTCAATAGACAACTCAGAAAGAAAAATATTTTTTCTGGCTGTTGCTTGATTTTTTTTTTACAATTCACTCATAACAAATTGACTGATAAAAGGTATGTCTCTACGTATCTTTCAAAAAAAAAATTTCAAAATTTTTTTAGATACTACTTCAAAGTTATCTCATGCCACTCTGCCATCCCGTTATTAGACAGCATACAAACTTAATTTATTATTATTATTATGTACATAACAATATAAAATCCAAGGTGCCATAATCTAATCCTCTTTTAATCACAATTGAATTCAGAATTTCTGTCATTATATTCAGTAAGTGTGACACCACTCAATGGTGGGATTTAAATATTTTTACTACCAGTTCTGTGGGCCTGGCTCGGTGGGTGTGACAGGGGAAGGATACTATAAGATCTCCAGTCAGAGGTGGTATTTGCCGGTTCTCAGCATTATGCATAATTTCTGCTACTGGTTCTCCAGAACTAATCAGAACCTGTTGAATACCACCTCTGCACCACATGATCTGACTCAATTGTACAACAATTTTTACAATGGTCATAAAGCAAATCATGACCTTTCAGCGAATCACGTAATCATTAAACAAATCTATTCTCCTAAGTTAATTCCCCCCCCCCCCCAAGAATCCAGCTAAAAAGTGTTACAAATTATGTTCTTTTGACCATGGGACACTGCAACTAGTCATAAATCCGCCTAGAGCAAGGTGCCTAGAGTAGCCCCATGGTGAGATAGGTGGCAAATAAATTTAACAAATAACTAAATAAACGTGAGCCTGAAGTCTGGCAATGTTGACTGAGTGTGTGTTGTAATTTCAAGGACAGATTGTTAAGTAACTTGGAGGAGCTGTTTTTGCAGGATGTAAGCTGTTCCCCCAAAAAAGCTGCCTTTTGCAATTGACTGGTGATGATTTTGTAAATGCTGTTGGTGTTCAAGTGCTGCTCCCAATGTTTTGAGATTTCATTTGGCTGCATGAACTTTTGCTTTAGTGTTCATTTGTAGAGTCAGAAAATCCATTCTTTTTACAAGTGGCATTTTTCTCTTAATCGTTTTGTTGTGTGGGCTTGGATAGTTGTGGTTGTCCATTTGGATCTGAGCAGCAAGATGGAAGCCACATACTGTTGGAACATACAGTTGAGGGACTGAGATTTTGGCCAAAACTTTCTGTATTTAGTAGCAAGGAAATGAGCAAAAGAACAGAGAATGTTGTATCAGTCTCACCTCTTGCGTTGCCAGTGACATGGCTTCCAACTTGCTGCTCAGCTCAATACTACTCATTAGTATTAATACCTAAACTGTAAATTTTGCAAACTGTAAATTTTAAGTTTCCAGGTAGTGTTACCCCAAATCAACTAAGTGTCTCCTTGAAACATTTTCTTAGACCGCTCTAAATATCTGTGCTTCCTCTTTCACACCAGCTGAACTCCCCCATATGCTTCTCAGAGTTTTCACATTCACTTTTAGAAAAAGATAGTATTTCTTATCGAGTAAAAAATATGACATTGTGTCTACATGGCAGGGAGTTAGGCTGGAAGACCTCCAAGGTCCCTTCCAATTCTGTTATTCTGTTGTTCTGTTACCTATAGGTTGCGCATAGCATAAAAGCAACTAGCTTTACCAGCTACTATTGTTAAAAAAAATCCTCAAGAATATCCTTGCAGAATTGGAGAGTGTCAAACACAGGACTTTTATTTATCCTTTTAGCGTTGCCCATTGGAAACTACTGTACTGAAAGTGAAGATGCTTGACATGGGAGAACCAAGAGCTCTGTTAGCAACTGCTCTCTCGCCTCCTGTTAACAGTGATATTGAACGCACAATTCTGCACCTTAAAGAGGTGGGTGTTTTATAATTCTTTTTAAGTATACCTTTTGTTTTTTAAAAACCAAGGCATCTGTTTGCTTAATAGGAGGATGGAAAGTTAAATAATCTGTAATATTTGTAATTTGTATATGTTATGTCACTGTAAATCAACCTAACCAGTATGATTCTACCTGCTGAGCATGGATAACTAATTCTCAGAATTCAGTTTTGGGAGGTGTCTCTGAATAATTAAAAATGAAATCAGGGAATGAGACCACATGCATCACAAAAAAGTCTACTCTTTTGTTATTACTCATATATACAGTACCTGCCCTATGGGCTACAAATTGTGCTAGCCTGACTTCATTTGCTACCAAGCTTTTTACAAGTGCCATTTTGGCTGATACTAAAAATTAGTCTTAAAAGTCATGATTGAGTCTCCTATTAATATTATTATTGCTTTTGTTTTGAAATAGTTAGGGGCACTTGCAATTAATAATCATTTTGAAGAAAGAAATCCTTACGATGGTGAGTTGACCTTTTTGGGAAAAGTGCTGGCACAGTTACCTGTGAATCATCACCTCGGCAAACTAATAGTTCTTGGACATGTCTTTGGATGCCTGGAAGAAACACTTATAATTGGCGAGTATAAATACTATTTTTCTCAACTTAGATTAGTAATATCTTACAAGCTGTTCACAGTAGAAAAGTAAGAATGAGGCAGATCTTTAAACTTAGAAATGCATGACTATGGCCAAAGAGCCACCTAAAAATAATGTACTGAAATTGATGAAATAAATTTGTTAAAATCAAAGATGCTGGAAGGAAGATACTTATGTAATGAGGAATGGATACATATATAAATACACCATTAGTACCCTGCCACTGATAATTAGATTATATAAGTTTTGTACATGGAAATAAAACTTGAGTCTGCTGCCTTTTTTGATTAAAAGGGCAAATACAATTTTTAGCAAACGCTATTTTTTCTCTTTGTTACAGCTGCAGCCCTCTCTTTGAACAGTTTCTTTATAATACCTTTCAAGCAACATCTTGATGGATATAGGTATTTTCTCTAAAGCCACCATCTGATTTATTGAAATTTGATCATTTTATATTTGTGTATATATACTATTATTTTTCAAGAAATTTGCTCCAACGTTCTAAACATCTTAAAATTCGCTAAAGGAAAGCAACCCAAAAGCGGAAGGCAAGTTTATACCCCACTTTTTTCTTCAGAAGGGAGCCAGTTTGGTCTAGTGCTTAAGACACCAGGTTAGAAAACCAGAGATTGTGAGTTCTAGTCCTGCCTTAGCCATGAAAGCCAGCTGGGTGACTTTGGGCCAGTCTCTCTCTCTCAGCCCAGCTTCCCTCACAGAGTTGTTATTTTGGAGAAAATAGGAGGAAGATGGATATGTTCAATACATATGAACTATTTGTAAAAGTAATAAAGATGGGTTACAAATAAATAAGGATAATCAAAGGAGCATTATGCAGTTGTAATAGCTGCATGTATCTAAGCTTGGTTGTAAGTAGATTCATATTAGGCCTTGGGAGCTTCACATAAACCCTTGATATAATGTACCTAGGTCTGTGCAGTGCTTGTGATTCAGTTTAGTAGGAGTATGTTGAAATGTATGGAAATAGGACTTCTACTCTTTAAAGCATTCACATCAGTTTCCATGATCTCAGACAGGTGCTGGATTCTTGTTCCTGCATGTTCTTAAGCCCTTCACATCAGATCCAAATACTGTGCAGACTTTTTGTTTTATGCTGCTTCTGAAGACTATGTGTAAATTGACTTGACTTTTTTCCTTTTTCATATAACTGCAAATAATTTTAGAAATAAAATATGTTTTGCTACATACGTATTTTTTGAATTCATGGAATAAAAGGGTTGGCCAAAACAGAAAGTAATAGTATAAAATATATAAAATAATACATGTATTTTAGATCTCTTCTTGCTCTACAGGAACAAGCTACATTTTTCTGGGAACAGCAGTAGTGATTGTATTGCGATTATTAATGCATTTAAGGTAACTAATCTTCATTGTTCCTGCTTTTATATCTTATGTTACTGGCATAACTGGGAATTTCTTTGTGTTACTACCTGCATTTATTTATTTTTCGTTTCCATTAGTGATTACTACTATTGAATGAGCTATTTTAAATTGTCCTTAAAATTTTAAATTAAAGGGCAATATAAAATATTTTCCATGTAATAAAAATCAAAGCTATTTGGCTATAGGATTTTGGATCAATGTGCATGGAATATGCTGCATGAAGGTCAATTACAAATTACATTATGACTTCTTTTGTCGTCGTTAGGAATGGCAAGAAAACAGGCAAAAAGGAAAGCTTAGGCATCCAAAGGTTAGTTCCATTGGTAATCTGTTTGTTAACTTGGATATTTACTTGATCAAATGTTCTATGCACTGTGATGGGATGGATGTTTCCCTTCTGCATCTTTCAGTATTGCTGATTTGATCTTTGAAGATGTTGGATTAATGTCCTAAATTTAGAACTTAGGAGAAACTGAGGGAAACCCATCTAATTGTAGGAGAAGAGATTAGCGTGCAGAAATCTGTGTCTCATAAATGAGTCTTGATACTCAAATAGACCATTTTTCCTAACAGCTGTATGTAGAAAGTTTTCTTGCATCTGGTGTATATTGACAAGATTGTTTCTCATCCAGCACTTTGGTATGTGAACAGATTGGTATAACTCTGGCATTCAGAATATTACCTTGGATGTTTGTTTTAAAGAAAGCAGCTAATCAGATGGGAGCACTTTAAAATGCTTGTTTATTGGAATATTTCTGTTCTGTCTTAATCCATTAGATGGTTGGTAAGCTTTTCTAACTTTTCTAAGCTGCCAAACTATTTTGGGGGACTGATGCACTGATTCCACCCTGCATATTCATGAATTTGAGTTGCTAGATTTCTCTAAGATTTTGTTTATTTAAGCAGTAATTATTGTAGAGAGCTAGGGCTCTCTTGATTTCTCCCTCTTGGATTTGACCCACCTTCTGAAATGCTTGTAGGATAGAGAAGAATTTAACTGGAAGTTAAAGGGAGTCTGACACCACAATTTAGCCTGCCTCTGGAATCCTGGTTACACATATAAAATATCCTGCAACTAAAAAATTGAGTGCTTGCATGTTACAAGCATGGAAGTTTGTGTTCTCACATGACCATAATCTGTGGGTAGGGAAGAACCTGTATCTAGAGTAAAAATTCTTCATTGTTTGCTCTTTGCTCAACTGCCTGAATAGTTCTGGCAGGCTGCTAATGATTACAGGAACAAAACCTTGGTAGGTTTAAAATAGGGCATGGCACAAAAACAAAACAGTTGAGATTATGCAAGTTGTTTTTTCAACTTCTGTTTACAATTTTAGTTATTTTTAACTCTTTTGTTTCCCTCTCCAGAATGAAGTGGACTGGGGCCGTTCCAACTACATTCACATCAAGAGAATGAAAGAGGTGAATATGATAATCTCTTTGCCTGTTTCACTGTTCTTCCCTTCCCATTACATCATAAAAATGATTGCTTGGCCATCTCCTTACATTTTTTTGTAGCCCCCTAGTTGTATTTTTGCAGGTTCCAGTTTATACTGCTAATATTTGGTAGTAGATGTGCCAAATTTTAGATAGGCTTTTTATTTTTGCGAAGTTTTTTCAGGTTAATAAAATTTTACTTCTTATGGTTAGAAATCCCCCCCCCAAAGGTTATAATTTTTTTAAGCTTAATTTGCCTATGGTTCCACTTCATGTTATTTATAACCCATCTATTATTTTTTATAAATAATTCAACATATCTAACATATCTTCTTCCTCCCCACATTTTTCCCACACAACAAGACCTGAGAGGTAATATGGACTGAAAGACATGACTGGCTCAAAGTCATCCTGCCTAGGCAAGATTCAGTGTCTGCCTGGTGCCATTAAAGTGGAAATATAAGACCTGGCTCTCCACATATGACTTAAAAAAATAGACAGCCCAGATTAATCAGATCTGCATCCCCAGGGTGTTGTCTGTGTCACTGAAAAGTATTAAAAATACTTTCAAAGTTTTTATTTGAGGAAGGAATTTTCACATTAACTTTGGAGAATAAACTATGAATGCTATAAGAGAGCTCTCAAAGAGAGGTCGTGTGACATGATTTTTTTCGTTCATACAGAGCAGTTTTGGAGAGAATGATGGGAAAATCTTTTCCCAGTGCCTCAACACACAGTTAAAAATTTTTGGCTATTTTTCCTTGCTCTCGTATGGGCTGATTTAGGCTTTAAAAGAAACCCAGTCACTTGAAATCTGGCCATTTGTGTCTCAGAGTTCCAGGGAAAGCAGTATTATCAGGAGTTTCGCCTCTCATCCATCCAATTTGATTGTATTCTTTTTTTTTCTAACTGCATTTAGAAAGATGATTTAATTTCATTAGTTCAGAGGAATACATGGAATGCTGTCCTATGTGCCTTGTGAGTCTTAGTAGCATTTTGTGTTTTAGCTATTTGATTAGATAAAAAAAGGAATATATTTTTACAATCTGTAACCCCTTTTATCTTTATTAAATCTCATATTTATGTACATGCAAACAGGTATGTGGTAAAAATACATAGGAAAACAACATCAGTATAAAATAATAAAACAGTGATTAGCATAATAAGCATTGCTGTCTGTAACATATTTAATTAATAAAAATATAATAGATAAGCTTCTCATTTTCTTCTCTTGAATATAAAAATTTGAAGCTAGTGCCCAAACATGTAAATTTGAACCCATGTTCCTTTCCAAGCAAAGTTACTTTCCTATTGCCTTTAGTTTCTGAGAATAGCTTTTCTCCTGAGAAATGGTAGACTTATTCACGCCCAAGAGAAATAAAATACATTCGTATCAGGCAAACAGTCATATACTATCTCAGTTAAATTCTATTAAAGTGGAGTGGAAAGGGAAAATCGCAATTTGTTGCCTGAAATGATATGACACTGCTTAAAAGACTGCATATTCCTGCTATAAGCAATTAGACTGCTTATGGGTATTTTTGAGGCACCCTGTGTCACTAAAGTTACTGTAGCATTTAGTATAGTTCTGTAATGGTCGCAGATTGAAAGTGAAAATGTAGAATGTCACGCATTGTTTACCCTCAGGCAATGTTCTGTTTCTGTTGACAGACTCTTGCAACATATCTGAGGTTGCTCTGGGTTGTATGAGGCCTTTTCTTTTGGACCAGATTTGGAAAATGTTCTTCCATGGCCTCTGAAAACTTCATGAAAGCCTGCCCTGTTGTCATGCAATTTTCAGAGGCTATGTGAGAACATGCACTACTTTTGTGACTTCTGGAAAGTCCAGACTTTCATGCGAGAGCATACCCCATTGTCTTCCGAAATCTGTGCAAGAAAGGGGCGTGCTTTCGATAATAGTTATTGAGTGAAGGTAAACACTGGCATGTCACCCAAAACTTCATGGTGTGTTACTTTTGACACGCATGTGGTAGATTGATCATCACTGCATTAGAATATGAGATGGCTGCTTTTTGATAAATTCAGTCTGGTGCTTAGGTACTATTAGGTAGATTATCGGCAAAGGTCTAGGACATAAATATACCAGAATTTATTTTGTACAAGTGTTTTATCTTTAGATGTGTCTTTACTTTTTAGGTTTTCATGTACTTTAAAACAGTTTTACAATTTTTAGGTGGCTGAGTTGTATGAGGAGTTGAAAAAAAGAATTAGCATATTCAATATGCATGTCAACACTCATTCCCCCATCATGGATCGAGAGCATGCATATAAGCAGCGTTTTATTTTGCAGGTGAGAGAGTTGATTATATTAGAAATGTTTTCAAGGATATTCAAAACATTTATGAATTTGCTGAGACTTAAGCACAGGTTAATTTCAAAGTGTGGCTTTGAATATTTTTATTCTTTTCTATTTTAATTGTACAGTTTAGAAGCATTCAGACAAAAGTATAATTAAAGTAAAGATGCATGGATTTTGTGATCACAATTTTCTTTTTAGATTTTAAATATAAACTCTTTATTTCTTTAGATATGAGACATATAGTACATGGGAATCCAATTAATCTGCATGGTTTAGTGTTTTTGTATTGTTTCTTTGTTACAGTACATTTATACAGTATGCTACTTACTTCCCTCCAAGAATAAAAGGGACAGTCAAACAGATATTTTCAGTAATTTTCTTTGAGGTCAGATTTTCCCTGTTTTAAATTGAGACCAAATGTCCAAATGTTATACTTACATCTTCCGCTTGAAAATATGTGAACTGTATGTTGAGACTATTACAAGACTTTCACACATGCACACTTATCATTCAGAATAGAATAGAATAGAATAGAATAGAATAGAATAGAATAGAATAGAATAGAATAGAATAGAATAGAATAGAATTCTTTATTGGCCAAGTGTGATTGGACACACAAAGAATTTGTCTTGGTGCATATGCTCTCGGTGTACATTAAAATAAAAGATACATTCGTCAAGAATCATCAGGTACAATACTTAATAATAATCATAGGGTACAATAAGCAATCAAATCATACTAGGAAACAGTCAATATAAATTGTAAGGATTCAGTAGGTATATATCAAATGGTGAAACAATCATTATATTTTAAAGAACTATTCCATTCATAGATGTCATGGCCAAGTAGCTTTCTAACCAAAGGGATAAAACTAATGTAATTTAGAGAAGTAAAATCATGTAACTAGGAATAAGCATGGGTCACATGATCATCTAAGTAACTGCAGAGGGAAGAAGGGGTTGGCTAAGAGGGAAGTCCCCCTTTTATAGCAACTTACTCCCTCTTAATATCAGCAAGTATTGTGGGCCCAATTGGTAAGAGAAAGCTCAAGACTATATAGATTGGAAACATGCAGAAGAGACCTTCATCCTGCAGTAGAAAGAAAATGGCTAAAATGATGATGTTATGATGATGACAACTCCCTCTTATTTCTCAGGTGGTGATTGCTGGAGCTTTCTATCCAAATTATTTTACCTTTGTGCACCATGATAAAGAAGTTGCTGTGAGGGAATTGTCAGGCAGAGATCCCAAAACAACAGTGATGGTATGTAAGTTAAGTTTTAAGTGGCTTTCACAAAGGGGTTTTAATTTCCCACATGGTAGATGCATTAATCTTTTGTGGCCAATGTAACATAATTTTGTGGCACAAGTATTTATTATGGCATACATTTTCATGGCTACAGTAGCCATAGCTGCTCCATTTCCTTGTTTATTTCAAGTCCACTTACAGTGGATTATAAGAAGAATATGTGGAAAAGAGAAAAATGTTGGAGGAATAGAGATTGGGAACAAAGAAAAAAAAAGAACCAGTGAAACTTTTCATGGTAGCCAAGAGACACTTCCTTCTTCTAGCAGGAAGTAAGGTCACACTTGGCAGAACTTGGATACTAGTAGAAGTTAGGCTATTCAAGATAGGCGAGCTAGATTTAATCAACTGATATTTGCCATGGTAATCTATCTTAGAATATACTGTATAAATGTTGAATAATGATTTAATTCATGTTATTATTATCTTATTAATTAAACATGAAATTCAGTCAACTGAACATTTAAAAATGTATCACAAATGTCATTGACTCGCGCTGGTGGTTGATACACATTTCTGCCAGCATCCTAGGTATCAACCAAGTATCTTCTTAAAATGTATGGTGTTCCGGGTAGCACAGGTTTTTGCAGTGCTGCTGCTGCTGCTATAATAATAATAATAATAATAATAATAATAATAATAATAATAATAATAATAATAATAATAATAATAATAATAATAATAATAATAATAATAAAACTTGTTTAAAAATATCAGAATACAACCTTTCTGAAGATGCACATTTATTTTTCCTAACAGTTAAAGAACATTCCTCCCTATGGCTTTCTGTATTATAAGCAGCTGCAATCTCTGTTCAGACAATGTGGTCAAGTCAAATCCATTGTTTATGATGGAAGAAAGTAAGTGGATTTGTATGTTTTCATTTTATGTAATTTTTGTTTTTGTTAACCATCTTCTGAGTAATCAGCTGCAACTCTTCTCTCTCCTCTTCAGCCAAGGGCTCATTCGGTTACTCCTCTGACCGCCCTTCTGAGGTTCCTGGCCTCTCCTTTTGCCCACTGGGAATTCTTAGATTTCTATATTGTGGTTCTCAGATCTTTGTATGTTGGCGATGGCTCTGTTATGGGAAGAATACATCATTATGTCAGGAAGCAACAGAAAATACAGAAATAAGAATTGCCCCTCTCCTGGTTCCTGCTCCCATTTGCTTGCTCTAAATTTCCAGTTTTATGTTACTTCCCTCAGTATCTAGAAGAGTCCTCCTGATAGTCATCCTTTGTTTCTGTATATTTCCATGGGAATCCTGGAGAATCAGAAGTCATCAGGAACATTTCTTAGGACTGTTCTACCAATTTTTTTATAAAAAAGAGCAACTTCTACCCAAAAGCAGGCAGGCAGATTGAGTTGCTCATAGAATCACAGATTCATTCACAGATCTATCTATCTGCATCAGCTAGCTCAGTCTGTCACATAAAATTTGCTTGCTTTGAGTCTGCACTAAATAATAGAACCTTCAGTCCTAAGGGAGGTTCGGCTGTGCTTAAAAGCAGAGCTAAAAATCTAAAGACTAGCTAGAAAGCTAGAAATCCAACCTTTTCCAGCTAATCTGAATTTTTCTGCTAATCTAAATTTCCCGGCACAGCAGAACAGCTGATGGTTGGAAAAAAAGGCAAGTTTGCTAGGTAAGGAGTGAGTGGGCGGGGAGGGTTCTGCGGGCCATGTGGGTGGCGCAGCCTCGTGTTTCTGAACAGCCTGGATTAATTGCTTTGGGGGAGGTGCTCTGCAGGTGAGATTTCTCTGCGGCCCACCAAAATTTTGTCGCGGCCCACTAGTGGATCGCGGCCCACCAGTTGGTGACCACTGCTCTACCACACACCTCAGTTCCCCTCTTTCTTTCACCATTTGTGAAGTGGGAAGCAAATCAATCTGTCTGTCTTGTCTATCTTCTTCATCATCATCATCATCTGTCTCTCCCTCTCCCCCTTCTTCTCTCTCTTATTATCTTAATACCTTTATCTGTATATTTACATGTGTGTGTTTGTACACAAATGCACATGCCCATATTTTCCCTATGAGACAATTTTATTTCTTTTTAATTTTTTTACCTAGAGCCTTTGTAGAATTTACTCGGAATCCTACAGAACGTTTTAAAACACTTCCTGCTGTGTATTTTGCTCTTAAAATGGCACAAATGAGGATTCCATTTGAACTGAACACCCATTCCTCAGAGGAGATAGAGGGCAAATTGGGAAGTATAAGTAGCAGCATTCTAAGGGACATGAGGTATGTTATTATGAAACTGGATTTGGTTCCTTATCTGACAGGGAAGCTGTTCTGCTTTGATTCAGCAATGCCTAAGCAGAGCCAAAATATACTTGGCAAGATTCTAATATGAAATGAGCTTTTAAAAACAAAAAAACAAAATGCAGAATTTGGAATACTAAAGACTGAGTGATATGGAGCTCCGAAATGGAGAAGAGGCTTGGAATGTCCAAGACCATGGCTATTCTGTATCCTGTACAGATGCAGATAGATAAACTCCACAAAACATCTATAACAAAATACTTTTATTCGTTCATCAGGCATCCTCATAACTCACATTTGTGATGAAGTTCTTCTTTAATGACCAATCCTTTGCATATGTATTGTAGGTAAAAAGATAGTTTATCTCCTATCCTTTTTCTCCCATCTTGTAACGATAGAAGTAGAACAGTTACCAAGAGTCCATGAGTTCAGGCAAGAGTCAGGAAAACTCCCCCAACCCATCGAGGGTCAATTTAGTGACCAATTAGGATTATAGATGTGGTCATGTGACATGGACTACATTTCCCAGGATATCTTAACTACATTTACCATGATGCATTCCCTTCAGGGAACAAACAGCTCACAATTGCTACCTAACTATCCAATTCCCATACACTGGCTGGGCAGCACAATGGCATATGACTTTTTTCGCTTGATCTGGCATCTTACAAAATGAATTAAGAGTAACTAATCAGCTCCTTCCTAATCCACTGTTTGGTTTTTTAATGTTTGCCAATAGTCATAGGCAAAAAATAATTCTGTGGAAGGCATAGCACAACTGTCCATCCTTTGTATAAAAATAAAAGGGCTTCACACCCAGGAAATGCAATGAAAATACAATGAAGGGAACGTGGGGTTCCAATCCTAATCAAGTTGATGAAAGGTTTTTGCGTACCTTACAGTTGATTTAAACAGTTTTATCTTGATAATGGGTATATGTGTGTGTTTATATATATGGAAAAACAGGGTCCATAGGCCACCTTTCTGAAATAGCACCAAAGGTGACTGACTTACTTATTGTCTTTAGATTATACATGATTAATGACTAGCATTTGTTTATTATTTTGATAACTTGTTTTTAGAGTGAACATTGACTTTCAGAAACATACTGTGACTCCCATGCAGAAGTTTTGTAATACCTTGGAAAAACTGCAGACTATAAATAGTCTAGATTTATCTATTTGTGTCACTGAGGTAGGTGATAAATATGTCTGTGTGCCATTGTGTGCAGTACCTGTTCAACTTTAGTGGGGTGAACTCTAAAATGGGGGAGATAAACAGTTTCTTAGGAAACTAAATCTTAAAATCATTTGTGTCAAACTTCACACCAGATACATTTATAAATCTGAGCTCTCCAGTCATTTAATATCTTAAATGATTTTCTGCCAAGGCATACAAGTGGGCAAGATAGGTCTTTTTACTGGCAACAATAATGAAACCACAGATGCACATCTGTATATTCTGCAAAGACTCGTGTGTTCCAGGATTTTTAAATGCTAGACTTTTCCCTCCTGCCTGTTAATAGAATAAAATAGACATGGAATAGGAATGGAACAGAACAGAACGGACCTTGGAGGTCTTCTAGTCCAACCCCCTGCTTAGACAGGAAACCCTATACCATTTCAGACAAATGGTTATCCAATCTCAAAAACTTCCAGGGTTGGAGCATTCACAACTTCTGGAGGCAAGCTGTTCCATTGATTAATTGTTCTGTCAGGAAATGTCTTGGTTGCTTCTTTCCTTGATTAGTTTCCATCCATTGCTTCTTGTCCTGCCCTCAGGTGCTTTGGAGAATAGCTTGACTCCCTCTTCTTTATGGCAGCCCTTGAGATTTTGGATATAGATATTCTAGATTTGGGATATTTGGCTGGTCCCTTGATGACTTTGAAAAGGACCAACTTCTCTGATTAAAAAAAACACAGCTTCATTAGCTTGTGAATCATAGTACAGATAATCCTTGCTTAATGACTGCTCTGTTAGCCACCATTTGAAGTTTTGACAGCATTGAAAAAGTAATTTCAAGACTGATCCTTTTGTTTACAACCGTTGCAGCATCCCCACAGTCATGTGACTGACATTTGAGTGCTTCACAGCCAGCTAGAGTCAGTGAAGAAGTTGGCAACAAAATAGCAAGTTGCGGTCATATAATATCTTGCTTAATTACCCCCCATGAGTTAGCGGAAATGAGATCATAAATTGTTGCATTCATGTTTTGCCTCACTTAATGATCATCTTGCCTAGAGGCAGAACTGCCAATTACGATTGTGGTCATTAAGCAAAGACTACCCGTAGCTTTATTCCTAAAGAGTACGCCTTAAAACATTGTTAATTTTGCCGAAAAAAACATGCCCATGATTTGCAATTGAGCTAAAAATATTTAAATGTTACAGAAAGACAGAAATAATTATCTCAAAATAGTCACTTGCAAAATATAATAATTTGGGGTAAATCCTGAGATAAATCATTTACATTTCTGCTGTTTTTCTCTTGTCCTACTTGACTCCCAAACTCTCCATTTAACTGAGTATTAACTAAATCCTGTTAATTAAGAGCAGTTTGAAAATCCAGGGCTTGTTTCTGTGTGTCTATTGTGTCAGAGGATGCTACAAACAAATCTTGCCCTTTTCAGATTGTAGAGGTGGGGCACTTCTGTGGATACAGAACAGATGAAAGAAGTATGGCTACATTACAAAAACTGTCTGCTGAGATTGGCCAGCTGGAGTTGACCTCTTTGCCTATTTGCCCTTATCCAGACTTGGTTTGTTTGGCACCTTTTACTGAATGGGAAAAAGAGAGGTACTACCGTGTCCAAATCCTGTATGTGTCTGGAGACAGTGCCGAGGTGCTTCTTTTTCAAATCCTTGAGCATATTCAAGTATAATTTGTACAGAATATGTTTAGTGCAGTGTTGCTGACCTTTGATGACTTTAAGATAGTTGGATTTCAACTCCCAGAATTCTGCAGAGCAGAGCTGGTTGGGGAATTCTGGAAGCTGAAATTCACCCATCTTAAAAAGTCACCAAGGTTGAAAGATGCTGGTCTAGCATAACAGATGGCAGCATCCGGGGAAAAAAATGACTGGTCTCTGCTTACATTTTAAAAATACATTATGGATTGCTTGGAGTGAAGGCAATAAAACCATGGATCTCTTTTGGAAAGGAATAGAAGACTGACATTTTTTTTTAAAAAAAATCCTACTTCTGAATAGCAAGAGTCCCTGTGTAACTTTACAGTATTATCTTCCCATTTGAGAAATAAGTTGAGCAATAAGTTGTACTATTTTGGGCGGCAGCAGTTGTGCTGATTTGGAACATACATACTTCTAGTCACATAAAAATATCTGCTATTCCTGTCTATTTCTGGCATTCGCTGGAACTAGCAGGGATATCCTTGAAGCATCCACGGGTATCCATAGATCAAATTGTTTTTATGGGTTGCGTCTTTGGGGTGCTCTTTGATTTGTTTTGGAGAAGTTTAAGTACAGGGCCATGTTTTAATGAATGTTTGGAAAAGAATAGTCAATTACAATACTCTTTGGGGGAGATGATAGAAAGAGCTGACTGAAGCAACAATAGGAAATAGCGTCCTGTTTTGAATGAAGCAGACCTCCACTTTCACGGCAGCTCTGCACTTTGTGTTAATCCACATTTTGTTCAGTTTGGCTTTATGTAATGTGTTGTATTTGTAATTTAGCTCACTGTCACCTGGGATTGCACTCTTTTCTTCTCTAAGCCTTGGAAGAAGTTTCTTTTTAATTGCTTTTTGTTTTATAGGTGTTCTATGTAGATTATGGCAATAGATCAAAAGTGGCTTTAAACCAGTTGCGAGAGATTCCAAGCAACCTCCGAGAGATTCCCTTTCAGGTAAACTTTTCTCTACTTTTTAATGAATGACAGGAAAGTGTTCTTTGGGGGGGGGGGAAGTGTGGCAGTCAGAATATTTCATTTTCTTGGAAAATATGTATTTGTTTTGATATTTTTTATTCAGGCTCTGGAATTCAAGGTGCGCAGAATACGTCCTTCTACATGGTCTCTTGTTTGTGGAGAACAGTGGAGTTATGCTGCAAACCAAAGATTTGCTTCCTTGGTCAGCGACCATGTTTTGATGGTGAAGATTTTCTCAATTGTACATGGCATCTTACATGTGGATGTGTTTCAGTGCTCTGGCATTGCGAAAGTGGTGAATATCTGTACCATACTTATTGAAGAAGGCTATGCAGAACCTGCAGATGACTCTTATGAATCAAAAGTAAGAGATTTTTCTCTTTATGTTATTTCTGTTAGGGAAATGATTTGAACTGTAGTATGCGTCTGTCTGCCCTACCATCTATCTCCCTCACATGAGGGGCTCTGAGCTGTTTCTTGAACTTGTGGATGCAGGAAATTGAGGAGTTGAGGATGGTTACTGACCCACCACTATAGAAACGTGGTGGCACAGTGGTTAGAATGCAGTCTACTTCTGCTGACTGCCGGCTGCCTGCAGTTTGGCAGATTGACTCTCACTAGGCTCAAGGTTCAGTCTTCCATCCTTCAAAGGTGGGTAAAATGAGGACCCAGATTGTTGGGGGCAATATGCTTACTCTGCAAGCTGCTTAGAGAGAGCTCTACAGCACTGTGAAATGGTATATAAGTCTAAGTGCTATTCCTATCGTCCTTCTCTTTTTTGATTGTACACAGGAACATATGCTATTTTGGGGCATGTTCTAATACCTTTACAAAAGAACATTTAGAAAAGATGGATTTTATTGTGAAGCAGATGAGCTGAAATTGATTGGGAGATTTAAAATTCTCATGATTTAAGTAGAGTGTAAAGTTACTTACATGACACATCTCAACAGCATATAATGAGGATACCTTTATTATATTAATTCAGCTTTGATCACTTCCCTGCCCCCCAACCTCCCATTCTGCCTTCCCCTCCCAACTCTCTGGTAGGTTTTACATACGCATGCATAAATTCTTCCATGCATTTGCGAAAGGGACTGTGATCCATGAAATCTTAGACAATACACATCTTAGTTTCCTCTAAACTTTTCCAGCATCTAATAAATTTAGAAGATAAAGGTAGAGTACCACAACTTCCATACAATATGTTATTTTTGTAAACTACATTATAAACAAACATCTTGAACTGGCACTTTCTTCTCACTAGCTACTTTGGCGGATTAGAACCAGTTGAACTTGCAGTTGTGGGTTCCCATTTAATTATCCTCACTGCCCTTCTTATTTGAGGAATAATGCTTATGCTCTTGTGTTTACTCTGCAAGATTTTTTTGTTCTCTCTGTTCATTTTTTCCTGTATTGTTGCTTGGACTTTGATTCTCAAATTTTCCTTAGTGCAATTGAGTCTTGGTTTTCCTTATGTGTGAGAAATAATTTCTCATTTGTCATGAGGAAGGGTGAGGATATGGTGTCTTCCACCAGAAGGATTAAAAGTAAGTTTGTTGAAGTGAGAAGAAGTAAGAAATAGGCCAGAGTGTTTTTCACCCATTGAAAAGAACGGGCTGGAGTAATGAGATTTTTCTTGTGAGGGTCAGTGTGGTGTAATGGGGAGTATGTTGGGATGTGACTGGAAAGGTTCATTTTTATCCTGAGATATGGAAGCTTACAATGTAACTATGGGCTTCTCTCTCTCTCTCTCTCTCTCTCTCTCTCTCTCTCTCTCTCTGTCAGCCCACCTTACATCAAAGGAGATTCTTGTGAAGCAAAATTAGAGGAAGGAGTGCTATAGATACGCACTATAGAAAAAGGCATGATATAAACCAAGGGTGTCAAACTCAGTTTCATTGAGAGCCTCATCAGGGCTGTGGTTGACCTTGTGGGGGGAGGTGGTGTGGCTGAATGGGTGGGCGTGGCTAGTTTGATGCCACTCCCCAAACTTCTGGCACATTTCCTCTTCACATTGGGTAGACGGGGCTGAAGCCAGGCTGGCCCGATCTTTCCTCTTTGCATTGGATAGACTGGGCAAAGCCAGGCTGACCCAATCTTTACTCTTAGTACTGGGTAGACCGGGCCGAAGCCATTCTGGCCAGATTTTTCCTCTTTACATTGGGTCGACCAGGGTGGCCCCATGGGCTGGATCCAACCACAACCTTGAGTTTGACACCCCTGATATAAACTATTAAATAATAATATAAACTATTAAATAATAATATTGATAAAGAAACAGGTTTAGATAATGGACATAGCAGTCAGTACCTGACTTGAGAAAACCACAAAATATGTAGAAGTAGAATAACTGTGGCAAAAGAAAGAAAAAATAATACCAATAGCATCAAGCACCTTAGGTGTAATTCCAAAATATCTGGAGCACTGTCTGTATTGATAGAATCGTCATCATTCAATTGCAAAAGCAGCTTTACTTGGAATAGCTTAAAACATGTGACGTTGACCTATGTCAGCTCCTTATCGATGGGTGGATAAAAATGCCAAATCCAGTGCAAGCTGATTGACACTGTTCAACCAACCATAACAATACAAATTTCTCTTCCTGCCTTTTCACTCACCTGTCAAAATCTTTCCTCCCAATCTCTTTAGCTAAATCATGAAACTCTCAAGCAAATGTTTTCAAATCCAGAAGAGTGTAAGGGAAATAAATCGGCATCCCTCCAGATGTGCTCAAGAGAAGAGAATGCGCTGACGGAAATACTGGAGAGCTGCTCTGCTAAGAGGATTTGTCCCCCAAACTGCAAAGTAAGTTTAAAATGTATTAAAAGGTTTTTGCCACTCCCAACACCATGTTAGTGGTGAGCATTTAATGATTCACCTGAAGTATGAAATGTTGGTTTTTTCCTGTCTTTATGAATAATAGGATTGCTTCATCATTCCATACTAAAGCCATTGTGAAAACAGCTGAAAAACCAACACATTTGTACCTATTAAAATTTAATTTGTAAAGCATTTGTGCTGTTATTGTTCATAGAGAACTAGACAATTTTAGAAAAATGAACAAGACCAGGACATATGTGTAGGTGTGAGTTTACCTCTCTGGGATTTTATGGAAGAGGTTTCAAGAGCCTGCCTTCCTTTCTTCCTTCCTTCCTCCCTCCCTCCCTGTTTAATCTTACAGTTCGTTTACATTTTGAATTAAGGGAGATTTTTTTTCAAAATACTCTGATTAAGATTAGTTGCAGTTTAGGTTTCACATGTTATTTAAACAATCTGTTTTTAGCAATGACTAAAGAGAAGATATATGTGTGCAAGATTTTGGTATCTTCAAAGAATGACCAAGCATTATATTATTTATATTTTGTTTAAATCAGTGCTTCTCAATTATTTTCTGTCATGCCCCCCCTAGTAAGAATAAAACGTCTCGCGCCCCCGCGTGACTATAAATAGCTTTCGGGAGATTTTTGTTTGTCTCTTTATCTCCGTCTCTCTCTGCCTGTCTTCTCATCCCTGTTAAATATTTTTTCATGGTGTCACTTGAGGGTAAGCTACACTTCGTGTCTACACTTCATACTCAAACTCTGTGCTGTGTGCAAAGCCCCCATGCTCAGTGCAAACAAAACTCCTACACCACCGAGTGAATGCTCCCTGCGCACACTCTGCCAATGAGAGCGCCACTGCCCCCTAATGTAGTGGAAGTGCAATTGCACTTTATTCTAGGACAGTAAAAAAATCAAAATAAAAAAGCATGTTCTCCGAGGTCAAACGCGCCCCCCTTGACGGAGCCTCTATTTGAGAAGCACTGGTTTAAATCAAGAGCTTTCTGCCTCCTTTTGGGCTGCATGCTAATCCTGTAAATCCCAGTTTACAAAGCTAGTACAAGCTGTTTTGGAGCCTCAGAAGAGGCTTTCTGTTTTGAGGTGTATATGTTACCTCGGAAACCAAGACACAAAAATGAAACATGGAATTTCACTTAACGTAATAAAGAAACTGAACAAACTAACAAACTGAAATGTTGCAGATGTCTTCTTAATCCCATTTTCTCTCTCTTTTGAAAAGGTCACACTACTTGGCCCCTTCAATGTCTGCAGCCTAAAATTCAGCAGTATGACCAGAATTTCCAGATTCAGGTAAGATACAGTTCTACAGTGTTTTGGGGTCAACTATGTAAGATTATAAACTTCATGTTTTGCTTTTAGGCATCTCTAAAATATCTGGTGGACCACTGCAGAATACAGAACACCGCTTCAGATGGACCTTTTGTCCAGATGTTTGATTAAGAACTAAGGCTGAAAGGAGCACAAACTTTTTTGTGTTTATTGTTACTCTGTCCATTCATAACATTTTATGAAGATTATGCAGGCTGCAGATAACAGCATCTTCAATTCACTTCACCATTCCCATTTTTTTAACCTTTCCTTTTTTGTTCACCAATAAGGAAATAGAGATAGAAAACCTACACATCCACCCTCCACCCCAGCAGCTCTGTGAATTCTCCAATCTGGAAGCACTTCTGCTTTGTATTTATTTTCTGCTCTCTGTGAGGGGAGGTGGTTGTGAGATATTTCTAGAATATTCTGTGTTTATTATGGTTTGTGTAATAGTTGTATACAGAGCGTTTTTAAATAGTTGTAGCGTTATTTATTTTTAAACATTTGGAAAATTTTCAGTAAACTGACTCCATCAACGAAATGTTGCAATATTGGACTTTTAAAAATTCTCATAATAAATCATGTTGAATCTTTTCCCGTCCTTTAGAACAATCTTGGTAGAGAAGGAGAGCGTAAACTCTGTGGTTTTAGTTGATGGTCCTGAAAATGAATTTCAACAAATACTGGTTTCTGCTTCCATATCTGTAAATGCAACAGGTAAAAAAAAATGCTTTGTCAAAGTATTTATGATGACTGAGGAATTCTGGGAGTTGAAGTGTACAGATCTTAAAAATTGCAAGTCTTAAACTTGTGAAGGTTGGACACCCCTGGTTTAAAGCATGTATAATCTTTCCTGCCTATACTATATTTCTAATCAAAGCTATAACTATCTGTATGACTTTTGTTTTGAAAGGTCATGTTAATTTGCTTTTTATGGCGATAGGCTCAACAATGATGCTAAAGGAAACTTCTCTCATGCCTCATATCCCTGGTCTCCCAGCATTACTGAGCATGCTCTTTGCTCCTGTGATAGATCTCAGGTATGCGAACATTTCCAAGGAGGAACTTGGTGATCACTGGGAAAAAAAATGTTTTTTCTCCCATTTTTCTTTGCAGCTTCTGGAAACCTGCTTCATTTGAGCCCCTGGAAATTTGCTTCATTGGAGAAGGGGGAGGGGCAGTGGGGGGCTATGAACTTGGTGATGGGATAATGAAGGTCTCTATTCACCCATCATTTTAACTGGAACCAATTAAAAAAAAGCTTTCTGCAAATGAAAATAGTTCTTTTATGGAAATGATGTAAGGATGCAAACTCATGTCTATACAGGATTCTTATGACCTTATGTATCAGGCATAGGTGCTGTATTTTCTTACATTTACTATTAATAATCTTGTTACTTCAGGGTTGATGAAAGCAGAAAGAGATACACTGGTGTCCTATGTGGTTTGGGCTGGAACCAGTCTCTGGGCAGCCCAGTCCTCCAAGATCATGATATGGAACTTGCATTTGATGTGATGATTGATGCAGATGACATAACACAGGTAAAATATGCTTCGGCTTTTCAGATATTATGACAGTAGACCATTGGAATGTCACATCTTAACCTACTCCCTTAGGTTTCTTGGAATGAATCTGGCTTTTTCAAAATTAACAAACACTCTGGTTTCTGTGAAACAAGATTGCCTGGTTATAACCTATAGATAATTTTGCTTGTTCAATTGTAGACACAGTATTTTGTAGCTATATTCTAAATCTTAGAATTGCAGCAGAATAACAGAATGGGGTACGACTTCCAATAGTGTGTTACCATTTCCTTACAAATAAAAATGGAACAATAGGCAACGTACAAAGCCACCAGTGTTCGAATTCAATGCATGAACAAAGGTAGCATGTTTTTATTTCTCTGCAATAATTTGCCATTGTATTGTGTATTCATTTTACACATAAATTGCTTTGCAAAACAATGATGGTAAGAGAACAGGGGTGTACTAAGGCTGAAAATCTATAGCGACTCACCAAAGTAGCTCATAGATTTTGTTGGAAAAATAGTTTTTACAGAACTATAAACAGTTTAAGTTTTATGAATGAGCCTCTATTCTGAGGGAATCAGGTGAAGCTAATCCATTTCAGATTTATTATTCACGGCGCCTAAAAGTTAGGAGTTTGTAATAAGTTTTATTTGGGTTTATTTTTTAATTATTTATTTAAAAAGGCTAGTAAAACAATGGTGACATGGGAGAAGGAAAACTTTCTGAATGTCTATGCTACTCATGGAGAAAGCAAAAGAAATGTATTTGGTAATTTGATAAGGGAATTCACTAATGAAATTGTGATGGGTAAGGCTGAAATAATTTTTTCCCCCTCTATTTTGGGGACACATGGAACTTAAGAGGCAGAATTGTCCCTAATTTCAGCCTGCCTCTTTGGGAAAAAAATGGCTGATATATCAAAGGTCTGCTTGTCTTAAGATACCTGTTTTGATTCTTAAATTTGCCCTAAATTTTAACATATTTTTAAAAAGTTTTAAACATTTGACATTACTCACTGAGATTACCAGGGCCTCAGTAGAGAGTGCTGGATGCTAATTCTGGGCTTTCAAGCTGCTTTTTCTTGAGTTTGAATTGGAAAAGCAGTTCAAACTCAACAACTGTATGGGGATGTCCACACTATGCATTTAAATCTGTTTAAAACTGATTGATTGTTCAGTTTTCCCCATGTATGTGCTAGCTTATAAAATGCTACATTTTAAAACATTAACATTCATTGACTGAAGAGGAAGCAACAGTTTGCCTTTCAAATGTTTTAACAGCTTCCTTGGCAGATTGCCTGCATCTAATTGATGCCTGCCTTTATGGAAACAGGAATGTGGGCATATTCTTGAGCATTGTCCTAGGCTACTTGCAGATTACAAATTTCTAAAGACCTTTTTAATAGAGAACCATTAAAAATACCAATTAATTTGAATAGACTGAAACTTGAATTTAAAAGTCTTATAAATATAATCAAGTAAATGCTTTTTGTTGGAAGCCAAAAGGTTTAATTCATTTTATTTTTTAAAACATAATTACCAACTGTTACTGTTCTTGTTTTAAAAAAAATCACTATCTTCATAGATAAACAGTTTTTAAAACATAATTGCCAACTGTCACTGTTCTTATTTAAAAAATCACTATCTTTATAGATAAACATTCTGAGGACATATATTAACAAATTAGCCTCTGATGAACCAAACGGCCCGCTGCATTTTGGTCCTGAGAAAATTGCCCAATTGCAGAATACAGCTCGCGAAAAGCTTTTAAGGTAAACTCTATTTTTCCTTTACCTCTTCAATATTTTAAGTTTGTTTCTATTCTTCATAATTGCATTGTATGGACAAGCAAATGTGGCTGTTCATTAGTCTAATGTGCTATAATTATAAAAGCCTGTATGTGTGTTATAATTGGGCGTCCTCTAAACCCAGAGGAAAATGCACAAGGTTGCATCTTAGTATAATGTCTAAAGAGAAGGCTCCTTGGAAATATAGCTGTTTTTCCCCCCATATTAGCCTTGAGCCAAAATACCCCAGCTCCACGTTTCATGTAGTAAATTGTATGGGAAGAAGCTCTGGGCATTCACAGGAGAGATAAATGTTGAAATGAGTTCTGACATCATGATGCAAACTCTGCCCCTTTTGTGCCTCAGATGTCACATGGAAATGCATAAGGAGTAAAACTTGCATTGTGATGTTGTGACACATGCTTTGTCATTTTAACAAAATCTTGGCTTGCTGCAGATGACCCTGGAGGGGGCATTTCAGTAATTACAGTAGGAAGGACATTTACTTGAGTCCTTCCAACTGGAAGCCAGAATATGTCATCTAAATCAAGCCTAGAGGAAGGCTGGTTAATAGCTTCCCTTCCCCTTCCTTTCCCCCCAATCACCTTCACCTTTTGTCTAAGGAATTGCTATCTACCTCTGCTGTCTTAAACTCCTGAGTGAAAAGTAGGGTATGTATCAGACAAATAACGAAGCCAGAAATGGAAGGAATGAAAGCAGTTATTTTTTTCCCCCTCTTTCTTTATATGTTATCTCAATAAAAATGCCAATTTAAACCTGTAAAATTGTAGGGTGTAGTCTCATCAATGCATTTTTAAAAACCTGTAGCTATATTTTTCATCAAAACATGGGGAAAGATCTAATTACAAACCACCTACAATATAAAACAGGCCCAAGTGGACCTTTTTGTATGCTGTATGCCTAGTTCTCCACAGCAATTTTATTGAGCATCCAGATGATCTTGTCATTTTTAGTATCAATCAGTGATTTTTTTTCTCCTAACTCTGTTTTACCTTTAAGTGTGTTGAAAGGCTTGGAAAATGCCTTTCTTCTGAGGATCGATTTTCCTGCTGGGAGAGCTCCGGTGCAAGGATACAGACAACTGCTTGAAAGCTGGTTCTTTTTATTTTTCAGGAAGGCGAGAAATAGCAAGAAGTCTGCGTTCCTGGGGCTAGCTAGCTTTGTATAATAAACCCCTGATTTTTATACTTTTTTTCTCCTTTTGTGTGTGAGTGTTTGTGTTTGTATTTCTTAATGTTTTAAATCCTGTCAGGGATTGTCTTCATTTCCGCTGGAGGGTAAACTCTGCGGGGTGGTTTGATTGGATTAAAAGTTTCGTCCTAATGTTTTCTTATATTTGTTTTGTGGCAATCTCCTGTCTGCTTCCTATGGAATTTATTTCGTGTCTTTTGTCTATTTGTTTTTGCTGATTTGGCATGGCCTGTTGTATGTAAGGGATTTCTTTTTCTTGTTTCCCTAGCTTTCTTAATTACTTGGCTTTTGTCTAGGGGGCTTCTTTCAATACCTTTTATTAAATCTCTTTTCCTATGCAAGTTTGTTTTATGACTGGCCTGATGTTCCCTTTGGGCTTTTCCTGCTTGGGTGTCACCACTGTCCTCATGAAGTTCCCTTTCCACAAGTGGACTGAATTGATTTAATTTAATTTTGAAAGCCTAAATTGGTAGTGGAAATCTCCAATGATATGGAGCTTAAAAAACCCTATTTTGAAAATTTTGAGGATAGAAGGGAAACAGCCAACTTCTCAGTGTGTTATTTGGGGGAAAAGGGTTAGTTTTCTAGACTTGAATTTCAAAAGAACAAATATACAGTTGTAGTTGTTGGAAGTACTGGAATTTAGAAATGGATGGATGGAGAAATAGAGCAGAAGAGATTAAGTGCACGCCACTCTGTAAAAGAGCTGTGCTTATAATTATGTGTTGTGGGAGTGGAAAGAAGCTGAGGTGGGTCAAAGAAGCATATATTCTATCATTGTCTATCCACTGGGATGCAAATTTTTAAAAATAAACTCAAAATACGAACAAGTTGTGTGAACTGTACATCACAGTGCCACAAACAATAAAGATAGAAGTGAAAGTTCACATTTGAATATAACGTTCGTTTGGGTTTTACTTGGTTTACATGAAGTTACAGTTAGCTGTAATGTAGGTTGCATGTGTTTTCTAATGCCTTAAAAAATCACAAATCAGAAGTGCGAATCTTCCCAAAATACAAAGGCATTGAAAGAGAATAATTTCAAGGTTTATGATATGAAAAGTGTAAATAATGTTGCCTTGTTCCCCACACAATCTCTTTGTTCAAGTAAAAACACACATTTTATTGGATTCCTCTGAATGAAAAACTAGCTCTATACCCGTGCTTCTCTACAGCTATGTGATCCGGCTTAGTTTTTGGGGAGAAAAAGAAGGGTGGGGGGAATTGTGCCTCTACCTACCAGCATCCATCGGTATTCATCTGGCTAGCATCCTGTCAGTGTGTGAAAGAGTTAAGGGCTGTTTGGAAACTGAAACAATATTTGCTGTGTGAGTAAGAAGGAGACAGCAAGGAGCCTGGGTGCGACTTAGCTCAACTGTTCTGTAGCTGCTATGAAACTGAAACTCCTCTCCTCTGCTTGTGTTTTGCATCTGAAACATTTCGTTTCAGGTGGGGAGAGGGAGTAGAACTCCTTAGCATTAGAGCATGTTAATAATAATATATGAAATACTAATGCTTTCATGGTCATTTCAAAAAATCCTTTCTTAGTGAACACCTAGAAGCCAAGAGGAACATACGTGCCAAATTTCAAGTTTGTAGGCTTTACAGTTCTGGAGATTTTGTGATGATGCATGACTGGTATTTTGCTTTTATATAGAGAGATACAAGCAATAACAGCATGCAAGAAAAATGATTTTTTTTCCCTTATTTTTGCAATTCTGAAATTCAAGCTATAGGAATAATGATAAAATTGTCATTCAAGGAGAAATTGAATGGATGGTTTACTTTCCTTCCCCGTTTACCTGCTCTGCAAGTTTTTTTTTTTAAAAATACAGAATTAGATAAAATTAATAATGTGCCTGGATCCTAAAGTGCATTAAAAATGAAGAGGGGAATAGCTTCAAAATCATCGGCAATTCATATATCTACATTTTAAGTTAATTGTATGTGTTATGTGTCTTCACTATTTAAGAGGAAGTTATGTATTTGAAAAACGCGTCTAGACAGAATGAATTAGAATACAAATACTGTTTTATTTTGCACAGTTTAGAGAGGGAGGAGTTGGCAGAGAATGAATCTGTAGTAATCAAGTTTCTGTACACAATAAGACATTAAAAATAGCTAACGTAGCTTTTTTTTCTGTGGATGGATAAGTAAATAGATAGACAGAGGCACATAAATGTAGTATATATATATATAGATACATCCATACGTATTTATCATGAAAAAAAATCTATGTGATCACTAAGAATCAATCCTGACTTGATGGCATATAATTATATGTATATACCGGGCTAGTGCAAAGTTTAAACACTGTGACTAAAATTATATTTTTAAAAATGTCTGTATCATCAGAACATACTTAATAAATTCTTCCAGTTGGTATCTGAGCTGCTAGGATAGGGAAGCAAGGACAGCAAGCTATCATTCTAGCTCAGGGGTCTCCAACTCCTGGTCTGCAGACTGCTCCCAGTCTGCAGCCCATTGGGAACCGGGCCACGGAAATGGTGTGTGAGTATGCAAAGCTTCATTTGTGCAAATGGCGGCCATGTGCATGCAAAAGACTCTACCCCCTGGGGGCTGCCAGTCCATGGAGCCAGAAAGGTTGGGATAATAGATAACAGATAATCAGAGTTGGAAGGGACCTTGTAGGTCCTCTAGTCCAACCCCCCGCCCAAACTGGAGACTTTACACCACTTCCGACAGATGGCGTCCAATCTCTTCTTAAAAGTCTCAAGTGATGGTGTGCCCATAATTTCCGAGGGCAACTTCTGTTCCATTGGTTGATTGTTCTCACTGTCAGAATGTTTCTCCTTATTTCCAGCTTAAATCTCTCCTTGTTCAGTTTCCATCCATTATTCCTTGTCTGGCCTTTGGGTGCCTTGGAAAATAGCTTGACCCCTTCCTCCCTGTGACAGCCCTTCAAATATTGGAAGACTGCTATCATGTCTCCCCTGGTCCTTCTCTTCACTAGACTAGCCAAGCCCAGTTCCTGTAACTGTTCTTTATATGTTTGTCTCCAGTCCCCTAATCATCCTGGTTGCTCTTTGTACTCAACATCTTTTTTATAGTGTGATGATCAAAACTGGATGCAGTACTCTAGGTGTGGTCTTACTAAGGCTTTATAGAGTGGTATTAGTACCTCACTTGATCTCGATTGTATCCCTCTGTTAATGCAATTTAGGATTGTATTAGGGACCGTTTGCCCTAGCTACTTATTAACCTTAGATTGTGGGATGATTTGACTACCTTGTATAGATTTAGAGGGTGAGTTTCTGGATTTTGTTAAAGACCATTTCCCTCCTTTTCATAACTTTCAACCTTCCCCCCTTCTTATAAATAGCTTCTGAAATATTTAGGCGTTCTGAGAGTTGCAGAACCAAAACATATGGAGACCATCCAATAAAAAAGGCTGATGCAGAGGAAAGGAATCTCAATTGTTCTGAACCATAAGATCCCTGCTCCAAGCGTATGATGTGTCTTGCATTTACCCTTTACAGGCAGTGTTCAATGTATGACAATAATTGAGCCCAAAATGTATGTTGCTAAGTGAGAAATGTGTTAAGTGAGAGATTTAACCTGGAAATAAGGAGAAACTTTCTGACAGTGAGAACAATCAACCAATGGAACAGAAGTTGCCCTCGGAAGTTGTGGGAGCGCCATCAATTGAGACTTTCATATCATGACTGTTCTTGCCACGTTGTTAAATGAATCTCTGCAGTTGTTAAATTAGTAACACAGTTGTTAAGCGAATCTGGTTTCCCCAGACTTGGCTTGTCAGAAGGTCACAAAAGGGGATCACATGACCCCGGGACATTGCAACCATCATAAATTTGAGTCAGTTGAGAAGCACCTGAAGGTAAATCACATGACCATGGGGATGCTGCAATAAGTGTGAAAAATGGGCATAAGTCACTTTTTTTCTGTGCTGTTGTAACTTTGAACAGTCATTAAGCAAACTGTTGCAAGTTGAGAACTGCCTACTTTTTTTATTTTTTAGCTTTATGGTAAAAAAAATACAGAATTATAAAATCTTAAAGAGTTGGAAATTGCATTTTAGTTTTGAAATCCAATTCCAGGTGCCCAAATCTAATTAATTAGATTGCTTGAGCACATCTGGGCATAAATGGGCATGGCTAGTCTAGCACAACTGGGCATGGCTAGTCTAGTGAAGAGAAGAGAAGGACCAGGGGAGATATGATAGCGGTCTTCCAATATTTGAGGGGCTGCCACCGAGAGGAGGGGGGCAAGCTATTTTGTAAAGCACCTGTAGGACAGACAAGGAAAAATGGATGGAAACTGAACAAGGAGAGATTTAACCTGGAAATAAGGAGAAACTTTCTGACAGTGAGAACAATCAACCAATGGAACAGCTTGCCCTCGGAAGTTGTGGGAGCGCCATCAATTGAGACTTTCAAGAAGAGATTGGACTGCCATTTGTCAGAAATGGTGTAGAGTCTCCCACTTAGGCGGGGGGTTGGACTAGATGACCTACAAGGTCCCTTCCAACTCTTGATTATCTGTTATCTAGTGAAGAGAAGGCTAGCATCACTCTCTGAATAATTACTTCCGCTGTTAAATAAATCAAAAAACCAAAAACCAATCAGAATTGGCCCTCCTACTGGTGTAATGTACTTGTATAAGCTGTGTTCTGCATTCTGGAATGAGACTGAACAAATCTTGGCTTTTTTTGGTGACATCCTTTCAGCATTTGAAGTGTTATTATTTCCCTATTAATCTGTTCTCCATTGCGGGGATAGTATTCATATGGATTTTTTTTTTTTTTTTTTTGCAATTCTCATTCAGCTTAATTTGCAAATCGAAACCCCGTGAAGCTGTTCCTCCCACATGGTATAAGAAGTCATACGAATGGACCCAGGTAGGTTTTTGTCCCCAGTTTTTAATCTTGTTTTAATATATAAACAAAACCTGTTTTGAGTTTGAACGACAAAGATGATGATGGTATAAAAATAAAAAAAGTTATATCTGTCTGTCTGTTTTAAAATATATAAAAGGAAAAAAAAAACTGTACATGAAGACAACTTTTGAACTTTTGCTTGAAACCGAAAGAAATGAAATTTTAATTTTGGGATTTGATGATTAGAACTGCTTATGACTATAGAAATATTGTGTACCAGTAGTCCTTGACTTACAGCAGTTCATTTAATGATGGTTCAAGATGACAATTGCATGGAAAAAAGTTATTTATGGTTATTCAAACTTATGACTGTTGCAGCTTTCCCCACATAGGATCCAGTGGTGGGATTCAAATATTTTGACCATTGGTTCGGTGGGCGTGGCTTGGTGGGGTACACTTTGTGCATTTGCACACACTTTGCGTGCATGTGCCAAACACACACTTTGCCCAGAATGCCCAGAGGCGTTCTGACTCACCTCCTGCAAGCCTGCACTCTCCTGGTCGCTTCTGCTGTACTGCACAAAGTAGCTGCGCTTCAAATTCAGAGGATAAAGGTGAGTATGGGAGCCCAGGTGGTGGCGGGTGGGCCCAACAGCAGAGCACCGGAGAGAACCAGTTTGGTCTCTGCTGCTCATTGCAGCTACCGGCTCGGCAGAACCGGGCCAAACCGAGAGAATACCACCACTGATAGGATCATAATTCAGATATTTGGCAACTGAGTCATATTTATGACAATTGTAGTGTCCCAGGGTCATGTGATCACTTCTTGCGACTTTCTCACAAGCAAAGTCATTGGAGAAGCCAGATTCACATAACAACCATGTCACTAATTTAACAACTGTAGTGATTCACTTAACAACTGTGACAGGAAATGTTGTAAAATGGGGCAAAATTCACTTAATGAATGGCTCATTTAGCAACAGAAATGTGCTTAATTGTCGCAAGTTGAGGAATACCTGCACTATTGAACTTTAGAGGAAAAGGATTTGTAAATGCATTGAGGAAAATTTGAAGTTGCTCAGTTTTCTTACTTTATTTACATTAAAAATGTGATTTATTAGTAACTTTCTTAATTTCCCCCTTTTAGTTGAGATCATCACTTGTTATTGATCCATCTGATCAGCCAGCTGTAAGCAGGAGAAATTCCTCTCTATACCAGTTGCATAAGTTGGTGTTGTTATATGCTTAAATTCATGCTGGAAGACCTTCTGTTGTTAATGCCTTTATTTGGCCTTTTTTTTTCTGAAAAAAAGTTTATTTAAGATTTAATAAGTTACCTGTTCTCACAAAAAAGCCTTTATGAAAGAAGTTAATTATTTACATTATGTTAAAGTGTCTTTTTCTAAAAAAAAGTTTTTATTTTTTGCCTTCAAAAGATTCTGAAAAAATACATGTCCTGTTTTAGTACTTGTTTTCAGTTATTCTGTGTTAAATTTCTAATATACCTGAAAAATAAAAATAAAATTATTGAGCATAAAGCACTTTTTGCAAAGAGTTAAAAGAACAAGTGAGCATAAAAAACATCTTCATTGTTTCAAACAATTCTTTTTTACTTAAGAGGAAAATATATTTGTTTTTAATTTATTTTGAATACACCATATTAATGCAATATGTATGTATTTATTTTCCACCCAGTCCAGAAAGACTCTGTGCACTATATGGCAATATAATAAAAAATACACAGCTGTATCACCAAGCTTACACATACAAGATGCACGTTATAAGTCAAAAACCACTAAAAGCTGATTTCTTACTGGTGTAACACACCCTTGTAGAGATTCTCAGTCATCCCATCATTTGGGACAACCTTGCCTTGCTTATCCCAAAGGTGCTTTTTCTAAGAGGCAACTGGGCTTTCTGGTTTTCCTTTGAAGACATTTCACTTTTCATCCAAGAAGCTTCTTCAGTTCTGACTGGATGGTAGGGAATGGAAGGATTGATACTCCTTGCAGACAGCTGGTCATTTACATTCTTTTAGAGTGTTGTTAAGGTCACCTGGACGTTTATCTGTGTCCTCAGGGTGACCTGAGTAGTGCAAATGGGTGTGGAGCTGCCTTGGAGCTGTTGAAAGGACTGTGTTGTAGATTGGAGATAAATGATGCCGTATCCCTCTTCCTCTGTTGAGAGACCTCAACAGACTTTTACTAAATGACCGGAATGCACAGTGGTGACAAATGTGCAGCTTACAAATGAGCTACAATCCCTTGCAAATCTATGGGAGGCTCCTCCCCCTTTCCCATTACATGTGAACTCCCTGAAGTTGTCCTTGTAAAGAAATAATTTACAGCAAGCTGAATTGACCCTGAATAGCTGAATTGACCCTGAATTTTTCCCAGAGGGAAAAATCAGTCACGACTCAGTGGTCCTTTAATGTAAATTATTGATATTTATTGGCCCTATAGCTAGCATGCTGATCTAGTTAGGAAGTGATAAGTAATAAGGCTATCCAGATGGCTTGATCGAAAAACATTCCAACATCGTGCTATAATTTACACTGGGTCTGCCTTTCCCTTTCTCTTATCTTTGAAATCTAGTAGCCTACTAGTTCTGGGGTTTCTTTTCCTGCAAGAGTCTTACCGTAAAAACTTGTAATGGTATTTAGGAATGCCCACTGGATGATAGGTGGAAGAGACAGCAGCTAAGGGAGTGGTGAGAGAAAAAGCAGCTGAGCCCAGGGCAGGAGTGTTGGCAGCACAAGAGGCTCAGAAGAGACCCTCCCAAGTTCTTGGGCTGTAAAGGAGTGGGGTGGAAGGGGAGAGGTATATTTTTTGACTTGTAAGATTCTGTTAATTATCTTACAATGAGGTAGAATTAGCTCATCTGGCTTTATTTCCTGTTTGGTCCACCTTGCAATGCAGTGGTGGTATTCAAATTTTTTTACTACCAGTTCCGTTGGGTGGTTTGGTGGGCGTGGTGTGGCTTGGGCGTGGCTTGGTGGGCATGGCAGGGGAAGGATACTGTAAAATCCCCATTCCTTCCCCACCCCACTAACCTGCTTTTCAGCTCCGTTCTCTGCAGGGTAACAAAATAAGACACAGCTGATCAGCTGGGACTCGGGAGGCAGAGAATAGATGGGGATAGGGCTAACCAGGGGTGGTATTCACTTGTTCTCCGAACTACTCAAAATTTCCATTACTGGTTCTCCAGAACCTGTTAGAACTGACTGAATATCACCTCTACTTGCAAGGCTGACAAAAGTGCTGTTTGTATAAACTATCAAATTTAAGACAGCACTTGTTCCAGTATAAATGGATGTAGGTTCTTTCTTGGTATTAAGCATAACTCTGAAAGTAAGCAATTTTCCTCAAGTCTTCAGTATCGGAAGGAAAATTTCCTGAGTTTCATCCATTGCCATACCATCATAATGAAAATCCTCATCTTGTACCAGCTTTTTGGCTTTTTTTTCTTAAACATAACAATTAATTACATGCTCTGCACCACATTTAATACACTATTGCTTCTTTGCCTTACATTGCCTTGAATGGAACCTATATGGAATGTCTTGTGAGAGTATGTGATGTTGGGCTAAGTACCCAGCAATGCTTCACAGTTGGTACGCTGCTGGCTGGGAATGTAGAAATAGCATCCATACCGTAGTAAGGAATCACTTTGCAATTCCACATGAAGTTTACAATAGCAAACAAAAACTGCTCATACCTTTTTTCTATATAGCCTAATATCTATGTTGATTAAGAGAGATTTTTCCAGGAAAAAAAGCAAAGTATTTTCAGCTCTTATCTAGTGGTGAACTTCAGAAGCAGGAGTAACATCAAGAAGAAATAATCTGGTTAAATGCGTGAGCTAAGTTACCAAGAAGTACTATGAAATAAACTCGGTTTCATTCTATCAGTTTTAAAAACAATCTTTTCACACTGAATTAGTCCAAAATGGAAATGAGAGGCCAAGACCAAGCATTCACTCTCTCAGCCCAACTTAACCATAAAGTACTGGACTAGGGCTTTTTATGGAACTGAACATTGGAATAAACAATTTTGGGAAATTTGCTGCCACCTGTTGGACACTGTAGGAACAGAGCCATGCTTGTTTACCGTAGCCAAAAGATAAAGAGAATTTGGTAGCTTTATTTTTACTTCATCTTTATTAGTTTTATAAATAACTCAAGGCAATGACATACTCCTTACTTCTTTCTTCTATTATCCCAGAACAACAGCTCTGTGAGATTTTATGCCTGATAGATTTTATTGTAAGTCCTTATAATTCATTAGAATGATTTTTTTAGTCTTAAAAGATATTACCAAACTTTTTACTATACATGCACATTGTTCTTGTTTTTACAATAATATTTAAAAATATAGTAACATGTATTTGAACATTATGTTAATGCATTTGATTTTTTTTTTTTGCTGATGAACCACAGAGCAAAATTTGGAGTGGTTCACATGATATGTTTTGGTTTATATACTTGTTTGAGCAAATATACAGTGAAATGCATACATTTCTGTTTCATTCTTGTTAAAATATTTCATTCCATTAGAGGTCGAGTTGCGAGAATATTGTGTTCTAGCTGCAATTTTTTAAAGAGGGATGCTGACTTCTACTAGTAGCATGCTTAGACAAAGACATCCAGGTTGATAACTGATGTCTGGAAACCAAGGTCTCTGAAGAACTGTTAAAACTGCTGGATGAATTTTGCTCATCAAAGGGAATAATAAGGGTTCTTATCGAGAACTATGTTGGTCTGCTTGGAGAACAGCATGCAAATTGTAACCCCAAATATCTGCAGCATATGCCATATTGGATTGGCCAATATGGTACTGACTTTTTCTCTCACTTCAGAGAATAGGAGCTAAAATGTAAAGGTGGCTATTGCAGGGAAACTGTTTTTAAGCTTAATATTTAAATCAAATTCCCAGATTGTAAGAACAGATTGTTATAGAATCCTCTGCCTAAAGATTGATATGTGTTATATAAATTAGCCGTTTGTCCCAAAGGTGCTTTTTTTTTCTTCCAAGAGGCAAATGGACTTTCTAACCATGACCTGGATAACTGAGAATCTCCATAGACACATAGATAGCCATTTGTTAAGGATGTTGTTGTTACGTTCTACAACCCCTATCTTTATTTGAATAGATCACCTCCAAAGATCTTCTAAACTCTAGGGGGTTTTTTGGGAGAAGGTTAGAAATGTCCATCCTCACAATCATTCTAATGACTTGTCTTTCATTCCTAAGAAGTTATTTATTATCTGTCTTCTGCCAAGAGAAGAACTGGCGGTGGTCTTGCTGTTCTGCCATTTAGAGGTATGTTCAAGGAAGGACTGGAAGAATATTTGCAGTGCTGCTATGCTAGAAGCTAGTGAGTCCAGCAAACCCAGTGGGTGCTGCTGCCATCTCCTCCAATGACTATTGACAGTTCATTAACTTTAATTGCTTATATTAAACATTTACTTTAGTTTCTGCCTGTTGCACTTGATTTTGTTGTTTTCTGGCCAGAGTTCATTAGAATCGGAATAGGTAATTTTGTAAAATAAAGTTCAAACAAGTGCTTCCAATCCCCAGTCCTTCAAGCAGTTTTGAAACATGTTTGACAGACTGAGAGGTCTGGAATGATCCAAGATGGGCATACTTACTCAATTCCAACCAAGGTCATCTATTGGAGTGACCAGTGCTGTTTCCATTTCATATTTGAGTAAAAGGGTTCAAATATTACACATTTTTCTAGGTTGTTTTCACAGATTCCCCTAATACAGTTTCAACCACTTTCCCCAGAAAGGGAAAAATGGAGTCTGCAACAGTTATCAAAATTAACTGGATAACTTTCAGAATCTCCAATATTCCCATTCTAGAGAAGATTGCTGAAATCAACCAGATCCAAGGAAGTGCTCTTTAAGAAATGCTGTGCCACTGTTCCTCTGAAGGCTACCACAAATCCTTCTCCCAAAGTTAGGTGATGCTAACGTTCAGGTGTTCTCCGTGTCCTCCTAGAGAGCCTGGATTGAGCTCATGGGGCAGAAGGCTAAAAAGAGGGCACAGAGGACACAGACTTAATTGCTCATGAGCAATTAAAATCTGATTGACTTTATTGGTAAAGTGCAGTACAAATTGTTCACAGTAGTTTGGCAGATAAACGAGGCTATTGGAGTGCAGCCCAATGTTCCAGTAAGAAAGGAAAAGTAAAGAAACACATAGATTTGAAACCAGAGATTTTTTTATTGGGAATCTTACCTGATATATATAATAAAAACTTAAAGTATTTGATTGTAAATGTATTAACAGCGGCTAGGATTGTGTTTGCTAAACATTGGAAGAGTGAGAAAATACCATTAGAGGAAGAAATTATTAAGAAAATATTGGAATGTGCTGAAATGAGTAGATTGACATTTGAAATTAGAGAACAAAAAGATAAACAATTTTATGAAGTTTGGGATCTCTTTTATCAATGGTTAGATAATACAACATAATAATAGAATATTTAGAAATTTAGGAAATAACGAATATATAATTTTTCTTGGTTTTGATAATATTTTTAGAATATTTTATTAAGATAGATTTGGTATGATTCTGTGATCTGTTATAAAATAATTTAACTCAATTATAGTTATCACGCTTAAGTATGAATTAGTAAAATTATAGTCAAATGATTGTTCAATAATGATATTAGGATACTTAACTGATGATTGATAATGTGAGTTATTATGTAATATAATTATTTTGATGACTATGAAATGGATGCACAAAAGGGAGTGGTAAACCAACCGATACACTGTAAATTTATGAAGAATGAAGTTTTTTTTATGCTTTATGTTTTATATGTTTTTGTTTGTCGTTAAAATCAATAAAACTTTTATCAAAAAAAAAAAAAGAAAGGAAAAATAGTGCTTCACCCTTGTAATCCTTACAGGTAGTCCTCCACTTGCAACCAATTGTTTAGCAACTGTTCAAAGTTACAACAGCACTGAAAAAAGTGACAGGACCTATCCTTGCAGTTATGATTGTCATTAGTATCTCCATGGTTATGTGATCAAAATTTGGGTGCTAGGCAACTATCATATATATATATACAATGGTTACAGCATCCTGGGATCATGTGATCACCATTTGTGACTTTCCCAGCCAGCTCCTGACAAGAAAAGTCAAAGAAGGAAGTTGGATTTGTTCAATGACCATGTGATTCACTTAACAACCATGGCAAAAAAGGGTAAAATCAGGTGCAACTCACTTAACAACTTGCTTAGCTATTCAAATTCTGGTTCTAGTTGTGGTTGTAAGAACTACCTATGTTATATAACTCAAGCTGGCTTTTCATCTTCAATGGTGCTCTGGATATTACTTCTACAATTTCATTTCCTGTTTTTTTTTTTTTTTAAATAAACCAAAGAGCCATACAGGGTCAGTCACCAAAAACTACATTGTTTTGGGCAACTGGAACTGTTCTAACTCTTCATAAACATCTGAGAACAGGACAAGAAATGATCGGTGGAAGCTAGTCAGAGATCCAGCTTTGAACTAAGGAGAAACTTCTTGATAGAACAATTAGTCAATGGAACAGTTTGTCTTCTGGAGTTGTGGGTGCTTCATTGTTGGCGGTTTTCATTTATCCAAGTATGATTCTATGATATTCCAGAAAAATGGTCCAAGCCACTAGGGAGAAAAATCTCCAACACAGTTCTTATGGGGAGGCAATAGCAATTGTAGCAAATGAAAACAAAAATAAAAGGAAAGTAAAAGCCCTCTTTCAAACAAACATGGCAAGTTCACTATTAATACTGATAAATGTGAATGTTAAATAGCTGTAGGAGAATTTTTCCTACCATGGAGAAATCTGAAGAAACGATTCTTTGTCCATTTGCTCACATGCTGTCCAGAACCACTTTATTTGAGTTTGGCAGCCCTATAAATCCCTAGAGTACATACATCCCACCTCAGGCACCGAAACATCTTAAATTGTTCCCTGCAAAATATATGGAAGTAAAAAAAGAAAAGGACAAAAGGTGTACAAACCGTGGTTATTCTGTAGTTATTACAAAGGAAGGGTAGGTCAAGAGGTGGCTCTGTTATGAAAAAGAAAACACCCCCCAAAGCAGAGGGAGAGCTTTAAAAATTTTTTACAAAAGTAATGATATATGTTTTGAGCGTTATTGGAACATATAGAATACTATAGGCCTTTGTGTTTTTTAAAAAAAAACAGCAGGAAATCCCAGAGTCCTTTAGACTAGGGTGCCAAATACATTCTTTATTTTGATAACGGGCAACCGTAGGCATTTGATTGAATTTCAACATGCTGTGGGAATTGGAAAATCACTTTCCCGTTATTCGAAGATCCAACATTTTAATTCAGCCGTTTCAGAGGTCACCCTGAAAGTTCACTGAATTTTTAGAGGCCGTTCATCAATATAAGAGCACACAACAGCCCAAGGCGGACGTTTTCATACGGACCCCTTCAGAAAAGAAAAGGCTTGCAGGTCGGTGTCGAAACGGAAATGTTGAACTCGGCGTTCTCTTGGTCTGACGCAGCAAGATATTTCCCCCACCCTCTTTGCTTTGAACTTCTTCACCCTGTATTTTGATTTCGAAAACGTTAATAATTGAAACATCGACCCAAAAGAAAAGTGGGGGCTTGTCTTTGAGGCGGCTCAGGAAAGTTTTAAGAGAGAATCAGAATCGAGCTGGAACTACTAGTCCAGCCCGCTGCTTGAAGCAGGAGATCCTATACCATTTCAGGGAAGTGACTATCCGGTCTCTTCTTTAAACCCGCTTTCTCTCGCCCGGGCTTGTTTCTCAGCGCCGGATTTCAATAAAAAAGCGGGGGTGCAGTGGACGCACTTTGTTTTCCTCTCAGAGAAGAGTTCAAGGCGGGAGTACATTGAAGGGAGGAAGGTGGAACCTCCCCAGGTCAGGAGGTGAAGGAAACCTACCCTCCCTAGTCACCTCCGCGCAACCCAGTGGCTCAACGGGAGGAAGCTGCAGAGGGTCTTCCCGTTCTCCCGTGCCCCTCCGCCCCCTATTGGGGAGGTAGGACGAGGCCTGGCCAATGGGAGATGACGAGCCCGGAAAGGGGCGGTACTAAGAGCCGGTATTTGGATGCCCAACTTGCCCGACTGGGGCATCTCTACCGCCGGCCCTTCCTCTCTCCTACCGGGCAGATCATGGCAGAAGAAGAGAACGGCGAGCTGGGCAGGGCTCTCTCGTACACCGAGCCCGCTCCGGCCCTTGACATCGGATGCAGAGCCATGGCCGAAGTGTGGGTGCTGGTGATCAACACCGGGGGGACTATCGGGATGGTGCCCCAGTCAGAGGGTGAGTTGAGTCAGAAGGCGCTTGAAGGAGGCGGAGTAACGAGCCGAACCCCTCGAAGAGAGGAGCGATCTTCTCTCCCCACGGATCCTTCCCTCCTTGCACGCGACTCTCGGCAGAAATTCAACAGCTTTCACGCCCCCCCCCCCTCGTGGGAGAATAGAATAGAAGCGCCTATTGAAATCTAGCCCGATTGAAGCCATCCTATACAACGGGAGTCCAATCTGGTGCTCTTCATATGTGCCAGAGTACAGCTTGATGTCTATGGGGATTCTCAGTCACCAAGTCATGGTTGTCCCCAAAGGTGCTTTTTTTATTTTTTATTTTCAAGAGGCACCTGGACTTTTTTTTTTCTTTGAAGACGTTTCATTTCTCATCCAAGAGAAGTGCAACATCTTCAAAGAAAAACCAGAAAACCCAAAGCACCTTTGGGATAGAGTACATCTTCCTTCTCTTCCAACCATTGTGCCCATTGGTCATAAGTAATTTTGGGGAGGTTTGTAATTCGGGGATTGCTTGATTGCACTGGAAGAAGGCAACTCAAGAAATTTGGTCTCATTTATTGAATTTCTTCTACTTGACTGTTCCTGAGATCTTAGCCAATGGCAGCCACCCTGAAGCTGACTTAATTAGGCACACTCATATGAAAAATATGATTTCATATGATCATTGGTCTTATGAGTTCATTGGGTAAATGGGGGGCGCTAATGTGATTCGGATTGTGGAAAGGGGAGCCACCAGGTGGTGAATATGATTTGAAAGAGATTTTCAATTCTTTGTTGGAACAGAATACTGTAATGTAAAGGAGACTGGGACTCCATCATCTGGCAGCAAGATAACTCTAAAAAAGAGATATAAAGTTTATTTAATAAGACAAAACAACAAAAGAAGGACCAGGTCTGCAAATGAGCTGGGTCCAGGTTGAGGCAATAGAGAATTCTTTTCCTAAAATAATCTCTAAGACAGGGGTCTCCAATCTTAGCACCTTTAAGAGTGGTGGACTTCAACTCTCAGAGCTGGCTGAGGAATTCTGGGAGTTGAAGTCCACAAGTCTTAAAGTTGCTAAAGTTGGAGATCCCTGCTCTAAGGCAGTGGTGGCTAATCTTTTTCAGCTCAGGTGCTGAAAATTGAGTGCATGCTTGTGTGCTGTCCCCCCCCTCCCGCGCATGCACGTGCAACCCCCCCATGCACCATGTGTCTGTGCATGTGTGCAAGATCCCCTGCATGTGCATGCATTTCCCATGCACCCGACCCCCGCACATGTGCGCCAGATACCCAACAATCATCTGTTTGGCAGCAGTGCACGCATGCATGTGCAGTAGGAGTCTTCTGGGTGACCTCTCGCATGCTGGCAGAAGTGGCTCTGCGTGCCACTTCTGGCACATGTGCCATAGGTTTGCCATCACGGTTCTAAGGTATCCCTATGGGAGAAGCACCTGCACATTGGTTCAGAATGTAGACATAATATATTTAGATTTCAGCAAGGCATTCGACAAAGTAGATCCTTAGTAAGCTAGAAAAAAGTGGAATAAATAGCACCACCACAAGATGGACTCACAACTGGCTGACAGACCATACTCAACAAGTAGTCCTTAATGGGTCTAAGTCTACAGGGAGGAAAGTAAGCCATGGGGTGCCACAAGGTTCTGTCTCAGGCCCAGTACTCTTCAGTATCTTCATTAATGATTTAGATGAGGGAATAGAAGGGGAACTTACCAAATTTGCAGATGATACTAAGCTGGCAGGAATAGCTAACACTCAAGAAGATAGTCTCAAGATCCAGATGGATTTTGACAGACTACAACACTAGGCCGTATCTAACAAAATGAAACTCAATGCAGAGAAAAGTAAAGTCCTATGCTTAGGCAAGAAAAACCAAAAGTACACATATAGACTGGGTGAAACCAGCTCAATAGCAGTAACTGTGAGAGGGATCTTGGAATCTTAGTGGACAACCAACTAAATATGAGCCAGCAGTGTGCAGCAGCAGCCAAAAAAGCTAATGCAATCCTAAATTGCATTAACAGAGGGATACCATCAAGATCAAGTGAGGTACTAATACCACTCTATAAAGCCTTAGTAAGACCTAGAATACTGCATACAGTTTTGGTCCCCACATTATAAAAAAGATGTTGAGACTCTAGAAAAAGTACAGAGAAGAGCAACCAGGATGGTTAGGGGACTGGAGACTAAAACATATGAAGAACAGTTACAGGAACTGGGCATGGCTAGTCTAATGAAGAGAAGGACTAGGGGAGACATGATAGCAGTCTTCCAGTATTTGAGGGGGTGCCACAGGGAGGAAGGGGTCAAGCTTTTTTCTAAAGCAGCTGTAGGCCAGACAAAGAATAATGGATGGAAACTGAACAAGGAGAGATTTAACCTGGAAATAAGGAGAAACTTTCTGACAATGGGAACAATCAACCAATGGAACAGCTTGCCCTCGGAAGTTGTGAGAGCACCATCACTTGAGACTTTCAAGAAGAGATTGGACTGCCATCTGTCAGAAATGGTGTAGGGTCTCCCGCTTGGGCTAGATGACCTACAAGGTCCCTTCCAACTCTGATTATCTGTTATCTGAATGCTAACACTTCTTTTCTAAGCCTACCATGTACTTCCTTTATGATCATATGATCCAGGGGTTGGATATCTCCATTCCTTCTCCATCCTTCCCAAATGCATGACCCAGAGCTGAGGGAATGAAACCTGCCTCATATTGTGCATACATAGACATAAGCGCAACACAGGAAATTAGACATATTTATTTATTTCCTCCCTTTACTCTTTTTATAAATAACTCAAAATGGTGGTGAACATACCTAATATTCCTTCCTCCTCCTATTTGCCCCATATCACAACCCTGTAAGGTGGATTGGGCTGAGAGAGAATGTCAGGCCCAAAATCAGCTGGCTTAAGGTAGGACTAGAACTCATGGTCTCCTGGTGTCTTCCCAGGTGTCTTAACTATATTATACTTAGAATAATTTATATGCACTTGCCTCAGTAGTCCCTTTGCACATGCACAGAGAGATATAGCTGTTATGCAGAGCATAACACACATAAAGACATAACTGTAAAATTGATGCTTCCTGTAATCAAAAGCTGGTAAAAAGATCTATAAGAATGCCAGAAACTATTTCTTGCTTCTTTTCCCTGACTTGTTATGCATAGGATTGTTCCATACTAGTTCACACCAAAATAAGTCACTTTTCATCATGAACCTTTGATATACATTCACATTACTTCACCCTCCTTGAATAACTTCGGATGTTTACATGCTTTTGCCTAGGGATGTGTGGGTCAATTATTAATACACAATTTTCTTCTTGATCCAACTTTCATTTTCTCTCCCAACCTTTTGGTAATACAGGGCAACTTGCAGAAGGATTCTTTGGCTCTCAAGTGTTAGATACATCCAAATAAAATGACAACAAGAAGCCTTAGTTGATGTTTTAGATTTTTTTTTCTTTTTATAGACACAAGGAAGAAAACCTGGAGGCTTAGATCTGGAAGTTTTAAAGTAGCTCTGTAATTTGGCTAGTTTATTGCAACAGTGCAATTCGGTTAGCCTATTGCAACAGCTGCCTGAGTAATATTGAAAATGAGCACTATTCCAAGTGACTAAGATGTTTCTGAATAAGGCAAATCCCTCACGTAAAGGGCACTTCTTCCATAGGCAGGGCTAACATGGAAAAATGTTTATTCTTGACAAATACTTGCATACCTGAAAACCTAATTTTTGAAACAAGATTTGTACTGTACTATTGTAATGCAATATTTTATTTCACGTAAACAGTGCTAATTTTTTAGGAATTGGAAGACCTAGTTTCTTTTTCTGATCACATGGCAAATTAAAATTGTTTAAGAGCAATACAAGTAGTCCTTGATTTATCACTGATGCCTCAAAAGGGACTTATGACACACTTTTGAAATGGTAACATGTTCACATGACTGCAACCGGATCATGTTTTAGGCCATTTCTAGCAGCCCGATTTATGTAGCCATAATTTATAATGTTTTTGCCAGAAATCAATGTTTACTTCCAGTAAAAAATCAATCCATAGTGAAAAATAGTTCCCTTAACAACCACTTAATGACTATGGTATTCACTTTTTTTAAAAAATAAAGTTTTATTTGGGTTTTCACACACAAAATACAAGTAAAACATCTTTTTTGAAAATAGCATGGTCCCGGGTTGAACTTCTTTATACAGACACAAAACTCAATTTCATGCTCCTTTTTGTATTCTATTCCATACCTTATACTATTTTACATTTTCTATATAGTTTTTCCCCTCTTTTAATTTTCTCAATTTTGTTTTGATTATCTCAATTCAAATAATTATATTTATATTTTTGTCTGTTCTGTTTCAATTTCATATTATCTTTTCTCATTAAACAAATTTTCTCCTGTAGTTACTAATTGGAGTATGACACCTTTATATCTTTTAATTACATCCATTCAACTCTTATTTAAACTTCAATATATAACTTAAGTTTATGATTTAAACTTTATGTACCTTAAGTTTATGATATAAATATAATACATAATACATAACTTCCAATCGAATTCTGCTTGGCACATTCTTATAATACACACTATATTCTTTAAAAAAAAAAAAAAAAGAAAGATTGTAAATATATGTAATTATAAACCCTCATTCCATTCCAGTTCAGTTCTATCATTAACAATCATAAAAACCATAACATCTTTAACTAAATATTATACTTCCTTAAAAACACATATAATCTCTATAATTAATTTTTCCCTTGTTTCTCTTCACATGTTTTATAAATCATTAAATATACCTTTTGTTACATTCATTTATTGACAAGCATCCCACGGAATTACGATAGCTATTTTATCAGACATTTTAATCATACATTGTTTCATATTTTCTAAAATTATTTCTGCTTCTAATATAACCATACTATCTTATGTATCTTTGCAGAATCCCTTTTTCCATTAAATTTTCACCCATTATCTCTAAATAGGCCCTGTTTGTCTATATTTTGCTTCTGTCCTTTATAACTTCTTTTCCTTTCTTTCTTCCCTCTCATCTTCTCCCTCCCCTTTTTACCCCCTTGTCTCTCTCCTTCTAATTCTCTCTTCTGCATTTCCCTCTTCTGTTGCTTTCTGATTCTATACTTATTTTTCACTCTATTTTTTGGGGAGTTGTTTTTCCCAATCTTAAACTTTCCATTCTCTTTCTCCTCTTTCCTTTTTTTGCCCCATCTAACATTACTTGTTCATTAAAGATGGCTTCTTCTTTGTTGCAATCTTCTTGTTCTGCAGGCATTTCTTGTTTCTCATAATTCCAAATCTCCATTTCTAAAAACTGAAATACAAAGCCAAAAGAACCTCTCCCTTCTTGTGCCTCTTCTTCGTACTTTTTAAGTTCCATTTTCAGTTTTTCTAAAAGTAGAGTCATTTTAAAAAGTTTTAAACAACCACCTGATTGATTTTAGTCATTCAAAACAATAACCAAGAATCCAGAAATCATCAAGTAATCCAGATAGTCCCGAGTTATATCGTCTTATTTCTTTTTCGACTTTCTCTTCCTGGGGTTTTTATTGCGATATTTCAATTAGAATATATCTTTTGGAAGTCTTGTTGAGATTTTGCTGTAAGTTCTTTTTTAATTCCAGGCAGTCTCCCCCCTTCCAGATCCTGCCCTTTTATTCTTCCTCTCTCCTTTCCTGTTTTAAAAAGCTTTTAATTATCCAGAAATCTTTATTATCCCTTTGACTTTTTATTTTCAGCATTAAATGCCTATTGATGTCAAAGTGGATTTTTTTCCAATTTCTTGCTTAAGTCTCTTAGCTGTCAGTATAAGAAAAGGAGAAAACCAAATCTTTTCCCTTTTCTCTCTCCTTCGCAGCTAAAAAATCTTCTTAGGGAACAATGTTATTGTTTTTTAACAGTTTCAATCCCAGGGTATCTTATTTGTTGCTTTTGCTGTTTGACCTGGTCAACCAAAACTTTCTCTTCTTATCTTCCTCCTGCACATTCTTTTCCAGTCGAGTTCTTCTTTGTGGTGGCCATTTCTGACCACCGCTGCAACCGCCTTCGGGAAAGGGAGTAATGGCCAGTTGGGGAGGAGAGATGCGGCTCTCCTCAACCCTGCTGGCAGTCTTCCCCCTCTTCACCACCTCTACGGGGTGGCTTAGCCCCGAAACCAGCTGGCTTGGGATGCTCCAGCGGCGAGCACAGATCAAAGCCTCGCAGAGATGAGGTTTAGGTCTGTCGCTGAAGAAGCTCAAACCGGAAGTCTGGTATTCACTTTTGACTACCACCAAAAAAAAAAAAAAAAAAAGAGGTCACAAAAACAGGTCTGGTCATGTGGTGACCCACTTTACGACTTACATGACTTATGACTGTAAATGCTTAAAATCAGTTATGATTTTAAGTTGAGGACTACTTGTATTAATCTGGGCCATACTGTCAATGAGGAATGTGAATTAGATTAAGTCGAATGCTTACAGTAATTTTATAATGAAATGGGCTGATGCTAAACATTTCAGGATTCTTCTGAAGCAATTTAAGTGTGAGCCAGACCCTTCATTGTTGATTTATTTGGGAGGGACCAAAAGTACAGGAACGACATTCACATATTCTACTAAGCAATATTGTGATGGTGTAAAATCTGTTGCAGGTGATAGCCTTTCCTGTTTCATTTCATACCTTGCCTCTTTTCGGTGTTAGATAAGCAAAATACATGGGCAATGTTTTATGATTTCAGATACCAGTTTATATGAATTTTCTTTTTAGTTCTAGTGGAACAGCATAGTAAATGTTTGCTATTGATCCATTTGTGCTTATTATTTTCACAATCGTTGAAATGACTATTCAGGGTTTTAAGTAAGAATATGTCTAGCTTTAAATGGAGACGCAAGGAATGCACCTGGAATTATCTTCATGTTTCTACTACCAACCTGCATCTCAGTCTCAAAATTCAGATAATCATTCAGAGAACATTGTTTTATTCATGATTTTTTTTGTTTCTCAGGTCTTGTCCCTGAAGCTAACAAGCTTGCAGAAGCTCTGAAAAAGATGACCATACTTCATGATGCAACATATGCCAAGGAAACACAACTAGATAACCGCCTTGGAGTTGACACTTTGGTACTTCCGTATGTATTTGGAATACTGGAATGTTTTCATTTAATGAGTTTTTGAATTTCCTTGAAGCATCCTGGATATTTTTTAAAAAAATATTTAAAATTGTGTCTAGAATAACCCTTTCCAACTGGAACTCTTCAGATATATTGGGATTGGAACCGCCCAAATCCTGAGCTAATCCCTTTGTGGTTTGAAGAAATAAAATTGTAATACCTGTCCAATTATCTAAATTAACTAAAATTAAATTAAATTGAATACTTTATTTGGCCAAGTGTGGTTAGACACCCAAGGAATTTGTCTCCATACAGAAGCACTCAATGTACATGCAAAGCAATAGAATAATAATAATATTACCAATAAAAAGGGGAGCAAAGAAGATAAGAATAAATAATACCACAGCCACAATACATGGATTAATAGACATAAGGCAGCACTGAGAGAATTAAGTGTTGAGAGCATGAAGACATGAGGAAAAAAATGTCCCTTTGCCTGGTTGTTTTGCCATGCAATACTTTATAGCGTTGTTCTGAGGGAAGGTGTTGATGACCAGGATGTGAGGGGTCTGCAGATATCTTCTCAGTTCTCCTTCTGACCTTCACAATGTAGTGGTCTTCTATGGAAGGCAGGCTGGTTGCAATTGTTTTTTCTGCAGTCTTAATATCCATTTGGAGTCTGTGAACCTGTCCTGTTTGGTTGCTGTACCAAATCAGACAATTATAGAATAGATACCATATCAAATAGATGGAAAATGATTGAATTAGTTTAAATTAATGCTTATTTCTAAAGGAAAACCTCACTATTTTAGTACAGATAAACATTTCTTTTTTAAAAAAAGATGGCACTCTTGTGTACTTAATGCAAAACAGGATTTGGAGTTTTCTATTTTGTGGAGTTGGTAAAGTTGGAGGTTGAGAATGGGTACAGAGAATTAAAATATATTAGAACAGTGTGGAATAGTGGAGCCTCAGGAGGCTAACGGAGAGGGAAATGAATTTGTACAGTGACATTCAAGGAGGGGTTTAATTTAATTTATGTATTCAGTTCAGGTGCTGCCCAACTTCTGAATGACTGTGGGTGTTGAAGTTTATTTGCATCTGTACCAGGTAAACCCTTCACAAGTTGCCAGGAATATCTTTCATGAAAGCCATTCTGTTTATAGATTTTCTCATCAACTATAACTTGATACCTTTGTCCAGAGTCATCTGAAAAAGAGTATCATTAAAACAGCTTATTTCAGAAGATTTTTTTTTTATGACAGTTCTTCCAACCAGGATAAAAGAATTATCTACACCATCCTGGAACTTTCTCCTCTACTAGATTCTTCAAATATGACACCGTCTGAATGGGACAAAATTGCCAGCTGCCTTGAGGTAATTTTTAAAAATAAATAATATATTGTTGGTCACAGATACACAATCACTCTGTGATCAATAACTCAGATATTATTTCTGATCAGTTGCCTAATACAGCACCAAAACTTCAGTTCTTTCAAATCCCTAATTTTTAACTGAGATGATTACATAGTCAAAGCCAACTAATTCGCTTAATTGACAAGTTGTGTGATTCACATGGCTGCCTGTTAAACTCATACTAATATATGGCATCTTCCATTTTCTCTATTTCCTTTTGTTGGAAGAAATATCCTTCTGGGATCAGTTCCAGGTGGGGAAGAAAGACACTGGAAACATGGTGACTGTTTGGAAATATGGTTTATTGATGAACAGGATAGGTTCCTGGGCAGAAAAAAGGGAAGAGATACTGAGAGTCTCTTGGCTTTATGCTCTCTGCTGGGATTTGAATTTGAGCTCGTATTCTGATTGGTTGTCAGACTCCCATGGAGCCATGCAGGGGCAACTCTGTAGACTGTCCGGAGTTTCAGGCTTGGTTGAGCCTTGCTGGATGATAATGTAATGAAAGGGCTTTGGACAATTCCTATTATGGCTCTACCCGGAGTAGATCTTTGTTATGTAAAATAGACTGGCCCAGGCCCGAGAAATGGCCTATTAGCAAAGGTGGGGGTGGGGACTGAGTTTCTACTTTTCTTTTTAGGGGAAATATTCTGCCTTTTTAGTAGATCCTAAAATATTTCATTTTCCTAGGAGAGGGGTGGGTTTTAACTTCCAACACTTTATTATTGATTTCTTTTCTGAGGAATGGTTTGGAGCAAACTCATGAGAATGTCATTGAAATAACAATAGTTATGGCCCAGCATCTCTTAAACAATCCTTTTTTTATGCACAAATGTTATTCTAAAAACTAGGATCCTGATTCCAAGATTGCTCTAGGACTGTCTCTTAAATATTTTGTTCTTCCCACTTCTAAAAATTATAGAGGACCAACCACAAAAAAGATTTGGTCTATATGGGTTATATTAATTGAATTAAAAATGAAAATGGATGCATTTGTAGAATTGAATCATGTAAAACAACAACATTAAAGCCATTAGATGTTGATTTCAATAAAATGTTCTTATGAAAAAACTGTAATTTTAACAGATAAAAATGCTAAAGAATAATGTTGAGTTAAATACAGGTAGCCCTCAAATTATGGCCGCAAGTGAATGTGAAATCTATGTTGCTAAGTGAAACATTTGTTAAGTGAATTTGCTCCATTTCACAACTTTTCTTGTCACAGTTGTTAGGTGAATCATTGCATTTGTTAAGTTAGTAACATGATTGCTAAGGGAATCTTCATTTCCCATTGTTGGTCGGAAGCAGTGGTGGTATTCGGCTCGGTTCGGGTGAAACGGTAGTAAAAAAATGTTACAGTTTGGCTGAACTGCTAGTAAAAAAACAGCTATTGGTTCAGCTGAATCAGTATTTCTTTTTTTTTTCTTCCCAACGATCTGCTGTTCCGACGATCAGCTGTGCCGGGATTCCCCTCACTGTCTTGCTGCTTCACCAGGAGGCTTCCCTGAGTGCAAACCCCCCCTCCCAATGCTCTGTTTTTGGCTTCCTGGGCCTCAGGGAAGCCTCCTGGGAGCAACAACGGCCTCTTCCCTGAGGCTCAGGAAGCAAAAAAAAAAAAAAAAAAAGGAGAACGGTGGGTGGGGGGGGTGCTGCAAAAAAAAAAGAAGTCACGCCGCCCATCCAGCCACATGGCCACGCCCACCTAGTGACGCCCACCTAGCCAAGCCCACAGAACCAGTAGTAAAAATATTTGCATCCCACCCCTGGTCAGAAGGTTGCAAAAAACCGATCACATGATCCCGGAGCACTGCAATCATCACAAATATGAACATCTGAATTTTGATCATGGGGATTCTGCAACGGTCATAAGTGTGAAAAATGGTGATAAGTCACTTTTTCAGTGCCGTTGTAACTTTGAATGGTCACTGTTATGTATTAAAATGGACTACTCGAAATCCCTGCGCCTTGATTGGCTAAGGCGCGGGGATTTCTGATTGGCCAGGCGAGCCGCGCCGATTGGCCCGATTGAAGTCTCCCACGATTGGTTCAAACCAAGAGCGGGAGACTTGAATCGCTGCCATTGGCCGCGGCCGCCGCGGCAAAAGGTATAAAAGCCGGAGGCTTTTTGCCTTTTGCCGGTTCGGTTCAACTATTGAAAATAAAGAGCTGTTAATGAAAGTCACCGACTCAGAACCTTTTTTCGCGGACACGACACTGGCGACGAGGATGGGATCTCGCCCCTGAACCGAACCCCGTGTCCATCTAAGAACTAGCGACAGCAAAATGGCGAAGATAGCACCGCCCGCCCCCTTCAACCCCGCCGCCGAGGACTGGGAATCGTACTCGGATAGATTCCGTATGTACCTGGAATGTGCCGGCATGAAGGACGCCCCGGGCCCGCTAAAACGCGCCGTCTTCCTTACGCATTGTGGACCAGAGGTTTTCCAGATGGCCAAGGCATTGGCCAAACCGGCAGACGCGACTGCCATGGATTGGGACGTCCTTGAACCCATTCTGAGGCGCCATTACGCCCCCGAGGTCCCCATCCTAATACGACGAAATGAATTTTACCGAAGAAACCAGAGACCAGACGAAAAACTGAGCGACTTCGTCGCTGAATTAAGGCGCCTAGGCGGACTCTGTGAGTTTGAAGGATTAAATAGTCTCATAAGAGACCGTTTCGTACTCGGATTGTGGGATCCGACACTCCAGAGCCGACTTATGGCCAAAGGCGACATCAGCCTAGCCGATGCCCTCACCGCAGCCGCAGCCGCAGAAGCAACCCGCACGTCAGCAGACACCATGCGAAGATCCGACGCGAAGGGCGGAAACAACAACCCCGCGAGGTCGGCCGACGCAAGAAACGAAGCAACCGCACACTACGGCGACTACCAGTCAACCTCCAGCACGTCAGATGATGAGGAGGACATACATCGCGTGCAGACGGGACGCGGAAACCAACGAAGCCAAAACAGTCGTAGGTCGAGGACCAACTGCGCCGGGTGCGGCGGCGACCACCCCAGGTCTGAATGCCGTTTCTTTGATGCTATCTGCAGGCATTGCGACCGAAGGGGCCACATCGCCCGAGTTTGCCGCCAAAAGAAGACCCGCAGCCCGCCAAGATGGGAACAGCAGGACAGAAGAAGAGAGAACTCCCCGCCCAGAGCCAGAGAGCGCCAGCCGGCAGGAAGATGGGACCAGAAGCAACGACCTCAAAGAAGCGGCGACGGTCGGCGGAAAGAAGAAACCCACCAGACGGTGACCATCGGCCACGCCATCTCCGACGGCGCCAGAAAGGTACACGTAGAAGTCCACATCGAAGGTCGGCCATGCAAAATGGAAGTGGACTCCGGGTCCTACCTTTCCATGATTGCATGGCGCGAAATAAAAAAACTAGTGCCTACTCTACAAAGAAAACACGTGCTTGCCCAGAAAATCATCATAAAAGACTACCAAGGTAATCGCGTTCCGGTAGTGGGCACCAAGAACTTTAACATAACCTACAAAGGCCACACCGAACAACTGCCACTCACAATAGTCGATCGTGACCGCCCGAGCCTGCTGGGTCTGCAATGGTTCGCCCCGCTGAACATCGCGCTGACAGGTGTCAACCAAGTCTCCATTGAAGCCTGGGAACAGCAGCTAGTCCAGGAGTTCCAGGAGGTCTTCGATGGAGGCTTGGGCAAGTACAAGGGGCCCCCTATCTCGTTTGATTTAGACCCAAGGGTTCCCCCCAAGCGGCTTAAACCTAGAAGGGTGCCCTTTGCTTTAAAGCCAAAAATTGACGAGCAGATCAACAAACTCGTCAAACAAGGGGTATTAAAACCGGTAGACCACGCCAGATGGGAGACCCCTATAGTGACCCCAGTAAAGCCTGACGGGTCCGTGAGAATCTGCGGGGACTATAAGGCCACCCTAAACAGCGCGCTACAGCAAAGCGCCTACCCAGTTCCAATAGTGCAACATTTACTGCACTCACTGGGAGGGGGAAAATTTTTTGCCAAGCTCGACCTCGCCCAGGCATACCAGCAATTGCCTGTGGACGAGGAAACGGCAGAAGCCCAAACAATTGTGACACACCGGGGGGCCTTCAAGTGTAACAGACTCCAATTTGGAGTCAGCGTGGCACCAGGCATCTTCCAGAGCCTGATGGAACGTTTGCTACAGGGCATCAAGGGGGTGGTGCCCTATTTCGATGACGTATTAATAGCGGCGCCAAACGAAGCCGAATTAGAAAACCGATTAAGACAAGTCTTAACAAAATTTAAAGAAACAGGACTTAAAGTCAAACGCGAGAAATGCCAACTTTGTACACAGCAAATAGAGTTTTTGGGTTACCTCCTAGACCGGCAGGGCATCCACCCTACAACTAAAAAAGTTAAAGCCATCAAGGAAGCCCCCACCCCGAAGTCCAAAACAGAACTACAAGCATTCCTAGGCTTACTAAATTTTTATAATGTCTTCCTACCTCAGAAGGCAACGGCGGCGGAACCTTTACATAGACTCCTAGACAAGAGGGCAGCATGGACTTGGGGGAGACGAGAACAAGCCGCCTTTCAGAAAACCAAAGACCTTCTCACCTCCGACGCCGTCCTGATGCAATTCAGTGAGACTTTGCCCTTAGCTGTCACTTGCGACGCATCACCTTTCGGCGTCGGCGCTGTCCTCAGCCATACCCTCCCAGACCAGAGAGAAGCACCTATCGCATTTTTTTCCAGAACTCTGACTAAACCGGAACGGAACTATAGCCAGCTGGACAAAGAAGCTTTGGCTATAGTTGCCGCCGTTAAGCGTTTCCACGAGTACCTGTACGGCCGCCCATTCAAAATAGTCACTGATCATAAACCACTATTGGGCATCCTCGCTGGAAACCGTGCTACACCAAACATCTTGTCGCCCCGCATGACAAGATGGTCTGAATTCCTGGCAGCCTACAGCTACGAACTGTTACACAAGCCAGGTAAGAAAATTTCGCACGCGGACGCTTTAAGCCGCTCGCCCTTGCCGGACTCTGACCCTGACCCCGCACCAACAACAAACACCCTGAGTATCGAGAGTTTGCCCATAACCGCATCTGATATTGCCAGGGAAACCATTAGGGACAGACAATTGGCGCAAGTCTTACATTGGTTAGAAAAAGGCTGGCCAGAAAGAGACATTGACGAGACTTTTAAAACATTCCGGCAGCGCCAGACTGAACTTTCACTGTTAAGGGGTTGCATCCTGTGGGGTGATCGGGTGGTGATTCCAGGCAAATTGCAAAACAGGGTCCTAGAGATGTTACACGAGGGTCATCCTGGCATCGTCAGGACAAAAGCCCTGGCCAGGAGTTACGCTTGGTGGCCAGGGATGGACAAACAAATTGAAGCATGGGTCGCCAAATGCCACCGGTGTCAGGAAACCAGATCCAGCCCACCCACAGCACCTATCCGGGACTGGGAAATACCAAGGGGACCCTGGTCCAGAATTCACTTAGACTTTGCTGGCCCCACAAATGGACACACTTTTCTAATCACAGTCGATGCATACTCAAATTGGTTAGAGGTGGCTGACATGAAAACCACCACCACAGAGGCTGTCATTAAAGAGCTGTGTAAACTGTTCTCCACACATGGCCTCCCAGACGTCATTGTCTCAGACAACGGGCCCCAATTTACGTCCATCGAATTCGAACGGTTCCTGGCCGAGAAAGGTATCCGCCATGCATTAACAGCACCGGCGCATCCGGCGGCGAACGGTAGGGCGGAACGGATGGTCCAGTTTACAAAAAAGACCCTCCGGAAAATGGACCACGGGGAGATCAACGAAAAAATTAACAAACTACTTTTCATACAGCACATCACACCCAATACCACAACCAACAAAAGCCCTGCAGAGCTCCTGATGGGCAGGAAGCTGCGGTCCCCACTCGATCGTCTGCACCCAACCTATAACCCGGAGCGACCCCCGGACTCAAGCTCCAGGTACCGGACTTTTGCACCAGGCGACTTGGTCTACGCCAAAAACATGACGGGGGACCCCCTATGGATCCCAGCCGTCATAACCCAAATCACTGGCCCACGGTCGTACCGGCTCCAAACCATCGATGGGCGAGCCTGGAAACGACATATCGACCAGCTCCGGTCTCGAGCAATGACTGACCTCAACCCCCAAGACACGAACCAAGGGGGGAGGGAATACCCGGCAACACAAACGCAGGAGAAAATTAAATTTAAAAACTCACCAGAACGCAGCCTTCGCGAGTCCCATCCGGAGAAGAGCCGTCCAGCCAACTCTACCGACTCGGAGAAGCCAAGCGGGAGCGGCAAAATCCGTGACTCAACCGACCCGGTAGGCCCAGGCGGGAGCCACGGCGAGAGAACCGGCCCGATCATCCAGCCGGTTCTCACAGAGCCAGGAGCAGCCAAAAAGATGACCGCTCCGGCCGAGTTAAAACAAGGAAGTGAGCTGCGCAGGTCAACTAGGACCCGACGGAGCCCCGCCTACCTACGTGATTACACCACGTGAAGGACCGTACCAAAAGGGGAGGGGTGTTATGTATTAAAATGGACTACTCGAAATCCCTGCGCCTTGATTGGCTAAGGCGCGGGGATTTCTGATTGGCCAGGCGAGCCGCGCCGATTGGCCCGATTGAAGTCTCCCGCGATTGGTTCAAACCAAGAGCGGGAGACTTGAATTGCTGCCATTGGCCGCGGCCGCCGCGACAAAAGGTATAAAAGCCGGAGGCTTTTTGCCTTTTGCCGGTTCGGTTCAACTATTGAAAATAAAGAGCTGTTAATGAAAGTCACCGACTCAGAACCTTTTTTCGCGGACACGACAGTCACCAAGTGAACTGTTGTAAGTCGAGGACTACCTACCTGTAGCTGCAGTATCTGGCAAATTAATGGTGATTTCATGGACCTCTTAAAGAGTCTTATATTACCTCCAGGATCACACTTTAAAAAACACTAGAAAAAGAAATGAGGAGAAGGAAAGCTGATGTGATTTTAAGTGACTTCCTGTTCTGTAATTCTATGACTCACTTAAAACAGGTTTTTAAAACCTTTCTGCTAAAATTCATATGACCACAAGGTGGTAGTATATTGCTGCTTTTTGCTCTGCAAAATTTACAGATGGCATGCCAGCCAGCATTTGCAGAAGAATAAGCAATTTACAGAGCAATCTGTCATTACTGAAACACAATGAATATTTAAAAATAGAATTCAGTGGAATGATGAGCGTCATACCCCATAACATGGTTGATAAAGAACATGTTCTCTGGACACAGAAATATTTAATCACTGAAGTTTCTGTTCAGAGGAGTTAAAAGTAGCAGGTTTGGGAAAGGAAGTTCTAAGGACTGATAATTGCTTCGTTAGGATTGTTTCTCCCAGAATTCCCAGCCAGTTTGGGTCTATCTGAATTGTATAAGGTGTATAAATTGTATAGGGTGTATTTGTACTGATGTTTCTGTTCTTTGGTATATGTTCGAGCTTCCAGAAGATAATGTATATGGGGTTTAGAAAAAAATCATTTTCATTTGTTAGTAGAAATCAAATATCTGGTATGCAGTAGATTAGGTATGGTCGAGTTGCTGTCAATTCTTAGTGACCATATGGATAGATTTCCTCCATAACAGTCCGTTCCTAACCTGGTTTTTGGATCTTCCAATAGTGCACTTATTTCCTAGTAGCTGACACTATCCACCTTTTGGTTGGTTGTCTTCTTCTTCCTTTTCCCTGCATAAGATATCTGAAAGTTAATTTCAGCCTGATCGTTTGTGACTCAAGTGAGAACTTTGAGTTGATCTGTTCAATGACCTATTGGTTTGTTTTCTTGCTGTCTGTGGTGCTCTTAGGAGTCTTCTCCAACATCAGAGTTCAAAAGCATCCGTGAGGCAAATTTAAATACTAGACTTCATAATTATCTCTTTATTTATTTAGTGTTATATTTGAGGACATCCCCGAGAAGTCCAGCATGTGAGATCTTGAGTTTCTGCCTCCGAAGTCCCAATTCTCTTTTCCTCTGAGGTACCACCGTGTTCACTTTGCAAGAGTGGCCCTTCCTTATGGCAGATTGATTACATGACTTTTTCCTCAACTATCCTCACTTGAAATGTTGTGCAATCTCAACAGTCTTGGTGTATAAGAAAGCAGAGTTGTATGATAAATAAATGACTGTTCACTTATTTATTTGATGATTAGCATTGGTGAAAGTGATAAAGGGCACTGGAGGGAGATTAAATGTTAAATGTTACAAAATCAAAGTGTGGCCATTGGGTATGCACTTATTCAGTGGGTCAGTGCTCTTTTCCTTTGTTCTGATATTTCTCTCTCAACTAAAAGGGCTTTAGAATTATCCTACCAATCTGGCACTTACAAATTACTGTGTAGGTGTCTAGTTGCAAGTCCTGTAAGCTGTAGTTGCTAGTATACCTCCATTTGGACTCCTGATGAAGGTGCATAAAAACACCGCAGTTTTAACAGACCATAGTAGATTAGCAGATTAACAGAGTTGGAAGAGACCTTGTAAATCATCTAGTCCAACTCCCCACCCAAGCAGGAGACCCTACACCATTTCTGACAGATGACAGTCTCTGAATTTCTGAAAGATGACAGTCTCTTTTTGAAAACTTCCAGTGATGAAGCTGCCACAACTTCTGAGGGTAAGCTGTTCCATTAGTTGATTGCTCTCACTGTCAGAAAATGTCTCCTTATTTCCAGGTTGAATCTCTCCTTGTTCAGTTTCCATACATTATTCCTTGTCTGGCTTCGGGACTTTGGAAAATAGCTAGACAAATAGCTAGAGAAAATAGCTAGATCTAGAGAAGATGGCCATTGTAAACAATTGGATTATGTTTTCCATGTTTGAAATTGTTGTTGATTAGTAAATGTTATGTGATGTATGTAATGTTTGTGTGTGTGTATGTGTGTGTGTGTGTGTGTGCATGTATGTATGTATGTATGTATGTATGTAAGTTTCAAGATATTTATTTATATTATTTGGGCTTACATATGGTTCCAATCGTCCACTGAGAGGTTTTCAATCCTGTATGGATAAATTATCAATAGAATATGTACACAAACATACAGTATAAATAAAATATGTCTATGATGAGAATCATAATCCTAATCATAAATGGTATAGTGAGGAAGGCACTAGACTAAAAACCAGGAGATTGGTGAATTCTAGTCCTGCGTTAGGCATGAAAACCAGGTAGATTTGAGCCAATCCCTTTTCCTTCCTTCCTTCCTTCCTTCCTTCCTTCCTTCCTTCCTTCCTTCCTTCCTTCCTTCCTTCCTTCCTTCCTTCCTTCCTTCCTTCCTTCCTTCCTTCCTTCCTTCCTTCTCTCCCTCCCTCCCTCCCCAATTTCAGCTTGCTCATTTCTAATTTAAAATCATGCTCGAACCAGTGAGTTACATTTTGGATGGATTCATTAAAGGATGGTTAATTCTGATTCTTTCACAGTGCAGAGTGGTATAAATAAACTCCAATGGGAACTAAATGTAAAATAGTTACTCCTGGAGGTAGAATCGTATCCAAAAGGACAGCTCAGCAAAATGTCACAAGTTATTACATTATAATTTTTACAGATTGGTGAGTTCACACATCATGGTAAACCATCATGTGGGTTGTTTGATTTAGGCTGGGTGGTATATGAATGCAACCAATGGCGGATCTATTCAGGAAGCCAAATATAAGTAAACTAATGACTAATTGGGATGTGTGATTCCAATTATGAATTAAATAAACTGAGAAAATTAAGCAATTAATACCAGGCCAGATATTGAAGATATTTCTTTTTTTAAAATAAATATTATATCTTATGACTTTTCATCCATCTTGCTATATTAATATTTCTGACTATTTTGACTGCATGATTTTGTAATCTGCCCAGAGAACTTTGTTGTCAGACAAATAAAAGAATAAATAACAAATTAATATTTCCAAATACATTTGCCATTGTAAGCCAGAAATCCTTGCTAATTTGAAAGCCTCCTATAATTTGATCTACTTTAGATCTGCTTTCCTTTGCTCCATTGAAAACTGTAATTATTTCAGGCATGAAAACAAAGAAATTGTTGCCAATTCTACCTCAGAGAAAAAATAATTAGATATAAATAATGTTGTCATTCAGATTATAGGAGGTCAGATGTCATAGTACAGTGGCAATAGACATGGCATCTCCAATTTAAAAGAAGTCAGGTGATGAGAAGAGCTTGCTTGAAATCTTAGAAACCTATTGCCTGTCAGACAATTAGTCCTGGAACAGAGAAATCAATGATTTGATTCTGGGGACCACTAATCATATTATTTTAAGATTGGCAAATGATATCTTAGAATTTACTATTAGCCACTTGGGAGACAAAGTACATCCAATTGCATTTGCATTTCTGGCCCTAATAGAAAAAGTGCCTATTCATTCTTTGACTATGTAAATTTCTAATTTTCTTTGAAGAAAACTCTGTGTATGTGTGTATACGTGTATTTTCTGTACTGTCTTTTGAACAGATGAGGGCAGTCTTCCATTAGCATTTAGTGCCTGTTAAGAATGGCATTTCTTCTGTATCCACTATTACAATAGCTCCAGTTTGCTTAGTCTGTTCCCATAAATGGTATAATCCCCAAAGTAAAAGCAAGAACAAGGAATCAGACCATATGATTCATTTACATATGTTAACATTCCTGTTTTAAAGCTACTGCTAAGCTTTTCTTAATTAGCAGTCTTCCTCTGGTTAAGGACATATCATTAATATTTATACACCGAAGAACAAGTCTTTTAATGTTGTCATAATTAGTGACTGAAAAAAACCTCACTAGATTTTATGTTGTCTGTATTCTTTAAGAAATAATTATTATTTTTTTTTAGAAGCTAGATGGGCATATTCAAATAAGTAAGAATAGAATAGAATTCTTTATTGGCCAAGTGTGATTGGACACACAAGGGATTTGGTGGAGAGATTATTGATCACATTTTTATATTGGTCAGGGCTGAAATTTTTCAAGTCCTTCCTTTGTTTTTATTTTCCAATTTATGTTTTAGCATGCATTTGTATGAGGATGGGAAAAAAGTATTTATTCTACATGGACAGGCAGACCTGCCTGATAGAGATCAGATCATAAGTCTCCAACATTCGGTCATTTCTCCATCTTGAATATCCTCTAACTGGCAACATATCCAACTCATCTAGTAGTGGACACCATCTTGGAATGTTTGTTCATGATAACCTTTTAAAAGTGCATTTGGACAGACAATTTTTTTCATTTCTACCTACTTTTTAGAGATCAGAGAAATTCTAATATTATCTGCACTAAAAGAACACCTCTACTATAAATGAGAGCTCAGTTTCATTTTCTTGTGGTACTGAAAGCAAACTAAATTACATCGGTTTTATATTACCTTGCCCTCTGCTATTTAATTCTAAATTAATAATTTTTGTGCTTGGTTGGTGTTGATTGTATTGATATAAATGCAAGAAGCATGAAATCTGTCTACCTCAACTTGACTCTTAAATACTGTTGCATTCCCCACAATTCTCAAACAGTTTGTATTATTTAAATGCTGATTACTTTGTCCCTTTGACTGTTTCTCTCACCGTAATCAATTTTTTTAAATTGGCAGGCAAACTATGAGAAGTATGATGGATTTGTGATCCTCCATGGCACAGACACAATGGCTTATACATCTTCAGCATTGTCCTTCATGTGTGAGAATCTGGGCAAAACTGTAATCTTGACAGGATCTCAGGTAAGAAATTTTCATTTAAGCAATACATTTATGTTTAGAAGATATGTTTTTTAATTCTTACCTATTACATTTTTTTCCCCACCCCTATTTGAACATGGGATACAGTGAATGAGAAATGAGACAATTCATGACCTTGCATGATGTTCTTTTTAAAATTGAAAATATTTATTTATTTATTTGATTTATATTGCCACCTATTCACCCATGGTGACTCGAGGCGGCTTACACAATGTAAAACCATATTTAAAACAAAAAACAAAAATAAAAAACAATAAAAACTAACAAAAAGAATCAAATAAATTAGTAAAGTACAATAGAACAAAATTTGGGAAAACAAAAACAAAACAAAAAAACAAAAACCAACTCCCACCCACCCCGCACTGATGACAACAGATCACACTAGCCATTTGATGGGCTCCATCCCTCTCTGGGTGATATCCTGAAAGACAGTTACCATATTTTTTGGTGTATAAGACGCACTTCCCACCCACCCACCCAAAAACGTGGGTGGAAATGTTTGTGCATATGATACCCAGTGGTGGGATTCAGCCAGTTCGCACCAATTTGGGAGAACCGGTTAACTTTCTGAGCAGCTTGCTGAACTGGTTGTTGAAAGAAATCATGAGGGCAGAGAACCGGTTGTTAAATTATTTGAATACCACCACTGCTTATATCGTGAATATTGCTGAAGCCCCACCCATCCGCTGCCCTCCACCCTTCGGCTTCTGCCACCCAGCAATTTGCCTCCTTGCAGCAAACAGCAAACAGCCTGGTCACCTTCAGCACTGCCTGATTCAGCATGACCAGCTGATTGTTGGTTGGATTTGCGTAGAGGCCAAAAACAGAGTGCACGGAGGCCAGAAATGGGGCACACAAAGGCCAAAAATGGGGCACATGGGGCGTGCGGAGGCAGGGATAGGCAATGGCAATCCCTGCAGACTGGAACAGTTGATTGTCAGTATTCCGGAACGCAGATCCTACCAACATTCAGCTGCTCATGCTAAATCAGGCTGTGCTGAAGCTGACCAGGCTATTTGCTATTTGCTGCAAGGAAGCAAATTGTGGGGAGGCAGAGGCAGATTTTTTTTCTTGTTTTCCTCTCCAAAAATCTAGGTGCTTCTTATAGTTCGGAAGTTCTTATAGTCTGAAAAATATGGTAGTTTGATTGAGATATTTGTACTGCTGAAAGTTTGTTGTTTTATTTTTTAATCTTCTCTCTTTTCCTGATTCAAATTGTTTCTCCTTACACTTGGCATTATAGTTGCTGGGGTTGCAACAGTTTTAAAGGGATGATTTCTATCAGGGAACAATGTTTTGGAAAGAAGTAATGAATCCCTTTCATTTAACCACTATCAAAAAATCATCTTAGCTCTTTATGGTGGTTACTGTGAAGAAAGGACAATTAAAAGGGGATCCAGTAAAATATCTTACTTTTATAGACCATTTGCTATTTAATTTCTTGCCATAAGACTGTTCCTGATTGTCACGAACCTCTGGTGGGAATTTGACTTTTGTATTAGCTAAATTTTACAAATAAAATGCAAAGGAATAGGCTAGATGTTGAGGAGGATTGTAGGGACCCCACTTCCCCTTTGAGTTATTCCCTCTCTCATTCCAACAAAAAGAATATGGTAAAATTCAAGAATAATTTCATGAGGTGTGGGAGAAAGTATTTTACATTCCAAACAAGAAATTCCACCATCTGCCATAGTTGAGATGAAGAAATGCATCCATGTTCTAATAAATCATGTGTTAAGAGAATGTTTCATAAATTATGCATGGCTTTACACACACTTTGTATTATGTCGACTGGAGTTGCTCTCTCTTGCTGCTGAGTGCGTGTGATATTTTTGAACGGCGATTGGTTATCATTTTTCTCTTTTCTAGATACCAATATATGAACTGAGGAATGATGGCAGAGCCAACCTGTTGGGGGCACTGTTAATTGCGGGCCAGTTTGTAATTCCTGAGGTCTGCTCATTTTTATTTTTATTTGTTTGCTTTTAGACCCTTTGTTCCCTGTAAGGGCTATGTTGTAGACCCTAACTGGGGTGGTGTGGAGGTTGTTTCAGAAATATTTTGATTTATAAAAATAATATCAGAGTATGCAAATAGCAACAAAACAGCAATTAGAGGGAAGTTTAATTAAAAAAAACAAAACAAATATCTCAATATAAAATACTTGATCCATTATTTATTCAATATTACTATAAAGCTGGGGAAACCAAATACACAGGTACAAAATAGGCAGTACCTGGCTCAACAGTAGTACCAATGAGAGGAATTCAGGTGTGGTGGACCACTGCTTAAGTATGAGCTAGCAGTACACTGTAGCTGCCAAAACAACAACAACAACAATGTAATCTTAGGCTGCATCAACACAGGGATGGCATCATGATTATCGGAATTGATTGTGCCACTCTATATTGCACTAGTAAGGGCACACTCAGTATACTGCATCCAGTTCTGCTTGCCACAATTGGATTAGATTTTAGAAGGTCTCCAAGGTCCCCTTCTAGCCCTATGATTCTATAAAAAAAAAGAGTCCCTGCAGATTTTACTTTTTTGCTAATTGTTGCTGACTATAGGAGGCAGTGCTCATCTCCATTTCAAGGACATTGAGCCAGAACTGTCTGAAGACATTTATGTGGTCATGTGGCCAGAATGACATCATGGAGAGCTGTTACTTCCCCACCAAAGTTGTACCTATTCATCTACTCGCATTTTGCTTGTTTTCAAACTTCTGGGTTGGCAGGAGCTGGAGTGAGAATGGGAACTAATCCCATCACATGGCACTTGGGTCTCAAACCTGGACTGCTGGCTTTCCAGGCAATGAGCCTAGCTTCTTAACCATTGAAACACCATGCCACCCATTCTATAGGGCTGCTAAAAAAGAAAAATTCACTTTTGGGTTGCCTCTATAAAGCTGGACTTTTCAAATGATGGAAAGCAATTTAGTGCCATCAAATTGATCTTGACTCTTCATGACCACATATATAGATTTTATCCATGATGTGTGTCCCCAATCTAAACTTTCATGTTTTCCAACAGTGCTGTAAAATGCTGTAATTGAGCCCATCCACCGTTTCCATTTGTCATCCACTTCCCTTTCATCTTTCCCAGCAATAGAGCTTCTCTTGAAAGTTAGTCTTACATAATATGTTCAGAGTATGATAATCTAAGCCTGATCTTTTGTGCCTTGTGTGAGAACACTGGGTTAATTTGTTCAGTGATCCATTTGTTCAATTTCTTAGATATAAATGATGTCTCAGAAATCTCCAATACCAAAGTTCAAAAGCATCAATATTTGCTATTTCACTTTTAGAAAATGTCACAGAGAATTTTTTTTATAGGTGTTGAGGTAATTCCCCATTAGGAGAATGAGCGCATACAGGGAGACGTATAGAGAGTAGTGTTGGAATAATACACAAAGAGCACACAGATACACTGGACAGTATATGTAGGTTTTTACTTCCAGAAAGATTTAAGCAAAGTCCAAAATAAGCAATCCAGTCATTCACAAGTTAAATCAGTCAGTTTTCAATCCAGGGATAATCCAAATATCAAAGTCCAGTGTCAAAAAACAGTTCAGTAACAGACTTACATTAAATCCAGAAAATACCAGTCAATTAGGAAAAATGGAGCAACGGCAATACTTTCCAATAGAAGGAAACAAAGATACACTCACACTCTCTTCTGAGACTAAGACCAAAACAACCCAGGTTTCTGGCTCCATCTTATGGCCGTTTGAGAAACCACACCTAATTACAGTTTTGCATTTTCTTAAAGATACAGTTTTAAAATGTTTATCCTGGTTTATATATATTTCTAACCCAAATAGCTGTTAGGTGACCCATATTCCTAACAATAGGTACCAATATATACCAACCTCAGAATATATTTTCCAAGACCCTGATTGCTACTCTACCAAGTGCAAGTCTGCAGAGTGTTTCAGCTGCTAACTCTTTTACTGTTGATAGCTGATCCTAAAAGGCAAAAACTAACCATCACTTCAGTATCTCCATTGACAATTCTAATGGTAAATAATAGCTTGTGTTTTGCATTGGTGAGATTCCTACTTCTGTTGTTCAGTTCTTGGCATTGGACAAGGAACATGAAATTACAGGAAAGCAGATTCTGCTGGAATGTTGGAGCCAATGAGTTCTAATATTACCAATAGTAGTTTCCTGCAGTACACATAAGAATATTGGATTTCCTAATCATTTTAATGGTTGTATAGGTGCTGCCTATTCTCGCAATTCATTTTTTTTTTAAGTTTCTACTACTATAAGGTCCTTCTACTTCAGTGTGACATTGCTTAATATAAAGCCACCAAAAAATAATGTCAAAAATCAATTTCATCAGTCTTGAAAATTACCAATTATCTGAATAAATACATAGATTATTTCAGATGTGATTAATCTATGATCTTCCACATGTGTCTGGTATATAGCTTTTAGTATTCCTCAACACTGACCCTGGTGTAGTGTGATGGTGAGTTACTTAGTAAAAGGTTTCCCACTCTGAATTTCTATTGGGATTAATCTGTAGTGTCATAACCCCCAATAGGCTGAGACAATCTGCTCAGAGGGAAACCCAGAAACCTGACTGATATCTAGGTAGACTCACTTTCTACTCGTGACCATCAACACTTCTGGGGGATTTTGCACATTATTAAAAGCCATTCTATCCCCTTTAAAAATATATTTAACTTCAGCGGTCTGTCACAAACCTTGAGAGCTGCCAAACCTGTTCTTGGAAGGAAATCTCACAAGGAGTTTACCTGTATTTTGTTGACAAAATTGAAAAGAGACATAGCACTTTTCAAAGCAGCCAAGGGATTAAAACCCTCCTACATAACCCTAATTATATTTATAACTCTCTCTAAAGAAGCTTTCATTGTATAGAAAGAAAAGTCAACTTTATGTGTGTGTATGTTTTAATCTGCTGGATCTTTTAATTATAAGGTTTGCACACTGACATGCTTCTTTTCTCATCCTTGTAGGTGTGCCTGTACTTTGATAATAAACTGTACAGGGGAAACCGGGTGACTAAGATGGATGCAGGGAGTTTCAGTGCCTTTTCCTCACCTAACCTGCCTTCGCTTGCAAATGCTGAGGTTGATATTATAAGTAAGCAATGATGTGATTTCAGCTTTCAGGCTGTAGTTAATCTGTAACCCTTTCCTGGATTGTGGCCACATGGGTCCAACTGTTCAAGTATCTTTACCTTTTATTTATGAGATCATTTTTGTTTGTTTGTTTGCCAGTATTACAATAAGCACCTAATTCACTCTTTATTCAAAAGAGACTTGATACGAAATCTACTTCTTATATCACTTTTGAATGACATGGTTAACATAGCTTAGCAACTGATTGCAACTGTTTGTCCAATTGTTCCTCCTTATTGTCTCTCCAGTTGTCCCTCTAAAAGAGGCCATTGTCAAGGAATTTTGTCTCACTGGCCTTCAATTTCACTTGTTGTCAACCAGACAAACCTAAAGCAATGTCTAGCTAATAAAAGTATAAATTGAAGGTAGGTGGTAAAATGAAGTTGTTGGAGAGGAGTGTTTTTAGTGTCTTGTGAGTTCTGCTGGTAGCAGAATACCATGTGTAATTGAGGGTTGACTAGTGTTCATTTTTATTGATGAAATGTATATTTCTATTGGTTAGAATAGGATATAACATATTCCCAAGGCCCTTGGAGAATAAAAGCACATCTGAATTCAACTTCAGTTAAAGTTACATAAACCTGAAGTGAATTCATCTCTTCATGCCTCAGTAACAAGGTTCATTAACAATTCTTGTTGAACAGATATCAGAATTCTGTAATTCTGCATTGATACTATCGTCCTTCTTCAGCTAAGGAATAGGATTAGTCAGAACATAAAGTGACATGCATGAAATTTACATTTTAACTATAAATGATTTATTGCATTAAAAGATTTTATAACCAAAATGCTTAAACCTAGCAGTGAATATTTATAAATTAAATCTCCCATGGAAGGATAAACATTTCACCTGCCTTGTTCTCCTGGCAAAATTGCACTTTGATTTTAAATTAATGCTAATAATTCAGGAGCAGACAAACATATCAATTTCACATATTGGACTAAAGCAATTTTGACTTGTTCAGTTCAGTAGTTGGCTTATGGTTATAGCATAGCCATTATGGTCTGTAATCTTTACTTGCACTTAAGCATATATGAACCAAATGTATTCAGTGAGACATGTTTAGAACAAATATTACAGTGCAATGCTACAGCTATACCACATAGCTTAAGTTAAAGCTTCCTTTGACTTATTTTGGCTTCCGGTAGATTTGCAGAAATACCGATCTAGTTTTCTTGGCATCAGTACAAAGTGGTTTGGCACCGCTTTCTTCTAAGATGATTTCTTAACTTCCCAGTTGAATTACAATTCTAGTAGTCCCTGGAGGCCTCCAAGCCAGATGCCACCAAGCCAACTCTGCTTGGGAGTCCAAACTAAGCAAGAGCAGCCATATGTTGTCACTTGCTTAGACAATTGGCAGATATTTCATTAAGGCAGAAAAAGAATAACTTTCTCGGTAAATAAACCATTGAGATTCCCAGAGCCAGAACTAACCCCACATTCAATATGCCAAATACAAGTGCAAATTTGAATCCTACTTACTATATCTTCTTTGTTGAAACTGTGGTCTTTTGGCAGAAACTGGGCATCCATCTGTGAGAGATGCTAGCTTTTCTTCATCTAGATCTACAGAACAGTCTGGACGACCTTAAAGAAACCATTTAATGTACAGCTGCCATAGGGAATACTAGCTTGCCTAGCATGATAGTAAACCTAGATTTGTGAGTCAATAACAGGGATGTGATCAAAAAGGTGAAGCCCCATCCCCTTTTCTTATGTGTATCACATTAAAACAACAACAACCAGAAGTTTGATTGGAACATTTTGTTCTGTCATCTTGACTTTTTTTTTAAATCACACCCATTGGACAGCTAAGTAGAGAATTGTGACCAGTCTGAGTTCCCTGTTTAATAAATTGTTTCATTAACTACATAATTAAAAAAAAAAAACCCAACTTAGAACCATTAAGCCAGAATTTTTATGAACTAGTTCTAGGCAGTCCTATTCAGCTTAAAAAGCTCAAGCCACTTCTGAACACCCCTGTCCAATAAATACAAGCATATTTATACGTAACATTATTGTTTGGATGGATTAGGCTACCTTAGTTTATAAGAACTTCCATCAATTATTTTCAGTAGTAGTGAATATATAATTTTGTTCTGGCTAGGAAAAGATTGTCTTTGTCCTGTATTAGTTGTATGTCTCTTGTCTTGCCAGTTCAAGAACTTTCACTATTGACTGTTCAGGGTTTTCTAGCTCCTTGCTGTCTCTTTGTACTCAGAATGAACGTGCAAAGTTATGTAATTGAGGTTAAGCTACTTTCACCCATGCAGGAAAGAGATGAAAAAACAGTGTCAGGTCTTCCCAGCAGTTTGGAACCATCTTCCCAGCAGTTTGGAACCAAGTTGCATTTCAGGTTTGCCTTTGCAGATGGATTCTCCACTCCCTCCCTCTTAGGGAGGAGTCACTTCTCAAAACTATTGTACTCCTTTAAAGGAAAGAATTCAAACCTGTATGGCAACATGGATCCAGCTTTACTGCTTTCTAGAATATTGTATGAGTGGATTAGTTTGGTCTCTTCAGCTCTTGGACAGACTTTCTTTTATTGCATGCGACCTTGCTGGCAATACTTATAGTGTGTTGGCTTTTCACAGCTTAAATAGCATCTTGTGTGCTTGATCTCAGTAAGAGGGAGCTTCTTGTTCTTGTTCTGTGTGTTTTGAAATGAAAGTCTTTCCAGATACTGGATAGTGGAAGGCAGCCAACGAAAGTGCTTCGGCTTTCGTAAACCTCTCAAGTCTACACTCCCAAGGACTGCAAAAGCAACCTAACTTGATTATGTAACCTGATGGGTAATATATCTTCACCACCTGGAGTGGGAGGGAATGAAGCAAGTGAAATTTTTCCCCATCACTTTTTCTTCATCCCAGTACATGTTTAATTATTGCACATCAGACTGCTGTTAAAGGATTAGGAACTCAGCCAAATCTACAAAAGTGTGTTTGGATGCCATCATTAGTAGGATGCACCTGCTGGTTATCTTGGACTCATATTTTCTTGCAATACCCAAGGGATAGGCAACCTGTGGGCCAGGAAAAAGAAAGGGGTTGGGGTTGTAACATTCTTCCCAGACACAGAAGATATAGTACCCTTAGGGTTACTCTTAGGTCTGAGTTACCAAAATCCAATAGTCAAACCGGTTGGTTTACACATCTCCTGATTCAGTTGCTGAATGCCAGATTAGTTCACTATAAAAGTATTTTCCATCCACGATCTTCTTGTAGATCAGCAGTCTGGTCTGGTAATGTTATAGAGACCAGAATAGAAAAGCTGAATGTCCTGAATTTACCCCTTATAAGCCTGCCTGGAGATATTGTACCGCATCAAGGTAGATTGTGAGGTAGAATTACAGACACCTGTAGGGAAAACATTCCCTCTCCATTAATCAGATTCTCCAGCAACTATACTTTGTGGTGGGTTGGAGGACAGGGAAACTGAGTACTTTGTTGCTAGTGCAACAATTGATTACACTGGTGCTCTCCAATATGGTTCTTAGAAACTTAGGACTGGTGCTTATGGATCTCAATGCCCATTATGGTGATCCTGGATCACTATGCAGCGGTTTATCTTTTTTTTTTTTTTCAATTGCTGGAAAGCGAAGTGATAGTTAAAGAGGGAAAGTTACTTCTCTGTCATGATTGGATTACTTCCTGCTATGATTTAGACAGATTGCCAATTCTATCTTCAGGAGTGAGGATCTAGCATGCTTCCTAAGACTTATGAAATTGTAGCAGTTCCTGAAAGCTTTATGGAGTTTTCTGATCAACTTAACATCCCTCCTCCACTATTGAAACCTTCATCATAGAAGTAGTGAAAGTTCACAGGGCTCCTTTGTTTAGTGAAAAGCACACAGGAATGAAATGAGGGGGAGATATAATTGAAATATATATATATATTATAAGTCTCAATATGAATATAATTGCACTTAATATGTATGGGGTACTTATGAGGGCAAAAACGTTTGTGTTCATAGCACTAGTTATGGTGTCCCACTGAATTACCCAGCTGAACTTTTCCAAAGATTGTGAATTATACAGTCAAGTTCTTGCTGGCAGAAGCAAAACAATGACTTTGTCATGTACTTTATTGGCAAAATTGCTAAAGTCTGCCAAAATTAGGAGAGTTTGTCAACACACCATATGATTATTTACTATAGAATCACTTTCACCAGTGAGACTTGAGGAGATTGACAAAGTTCTTCAAGCTATTTTCTTGATTATCTGACCTTTTGATCTTTGTTCTTAGTGAGTCTCACAAGCAAGCTGGTTAAGAATGTTGGAATGGGTTAAGAGAGCAATGGATGTCACATTAATGGAAAGAAAGAAGACAACAGATTTGAAGATATCAGTGATCTGACCTTGGTTGAAGAGGATCCAGAAATATCTACTGTCAACATTCCACTTTTGGACAGGATTTGATGAACTAGTGAATTGTGGTAATAATGGATGTTGCATATTTTTCTGGATCCATCATAGACCAGCATAGAAAATAGCTTGGTTACTTTGGTAATTAACCTTATATAGGAGTAAGGCAGCATCATTCTGTTGATTCTTCTATTTAGCAATTTTTGATGCTGTTGATGTAGAATCATATTGAGGTAACTCTGTGAGTTGAAACTTGGAGGCATTGTTTCATAGTGGTTCCATTCTTACCTGTGGTGCTGTTGTGGGAGCATCATCACTTGAGACTTTCAAGAAGAGATTGGACTGCCATTTGTCAGAAATGGTGTAGGGTCTCCTGCTTGGGTGAGGAGTTGGACTAGATAACCTACAAGGTCTCTTCCAACTCTGATTATCTGTTAAATCTGTTCCAAAGAGGGATTTGTGCAGGGCGACCTTTGTAAAGCCTTGTAACAGTTGTGGTATAGTCCATCTTGCCTGGTATTCTCAAATATCTGTATGAAACTGCTAGTAGAAGTCATTCTGACATTGAGAGTGAAGTTTCATCAATAAAAAGATAATAGTCAACCAGCCTCTCCCAAAGGAACCAGTAGTAGCATTGGAACTGCTGTATCAGTGATTTCAGGTTGTGATGGAATGGATCAAAACTGATAGAGTAAGGGTGAAATTCTCTGGCTAAATAGTTCTTATTTTTAAGAATTGGCTTTCAACCCAATAGGATGATATTCTTCTATAAAAACATTTTTCAAGCCTAATTTTCACTGGGGACACAGTGACCTCAGTGTTGAACATGCACAATTAGTCAACTTTGTCCATTTCTGAATGTAGATTGCTGCACATCAGTAGTACATGCACTAGCAATCTCTTAATTAGATTGTTGCACTGTATTCTGTGTTCAGCTGCCATCTTATATATGGCAGTCAAGGTAGTATGTGGACTCAAAAGATGGCTGAACTTTGCTCCATCTCTTCAAGCACTACTTCGGTAGCCAATAGTATACTACAATAGTATATTTATTACCATTTAAGGTAATAACATCTATGAAGCTCTAAAAATGGTTGTGGACATGGAAACTTGAGAGATCAGTTCATCTGATATTGAGACTGTCACAATATTCATATGTTTAATAATATTTTTAGTTTATCTTAACATCTGGCGTGTTAATATTCTAAGCATGATTCTGTTGTTAAGCCATCCTATACTCAAAATGATGGTTTCTGATTTAAGGAAGAACTATATTCTTGATGAAAAATGTTCCCCAAACTTTACGGGCCTGATATAACTTTCTAATTCCTTATTGTACTACATAATAGTTCTCAGGTGACTAAAAAAATACAAGAAGAAAAAGCTAAAAGGCAAACAGCTTGTGTAAGTACTAATGTCCATATCTACATTTCATCACTTGTTGAGTGCAACATGAAGTGGCTTGTATCACAGATCTAAATCAAACAGAAATGCCATGATATTAAAACATTATCTCAAATGCAATGTAATTAAGATGTCAGATTGCATGTCATTAATGCATGTAGGTGTATGTCAAGCCTTTGTTGGCTCTTGAAGAAACCATGTTCATTCTAGCCCACTACTATAGTTTTATTTGGAATGTTCAAGTGGGCTAGTGACAAGTCCAATCTTCCAGAATTGATACTTTCCCAGGGGTGGGCTACTACCGGTTAATTTTATTAATTGGTGAACCAGTTGTTAATTTTATGGCTGGTTAAGTGAACTGGCAAATCCACCCCGGCTGGCCCTGCCCACCCCACCCCTCCCAGGAGTCCCCTCATGGCACATATTGAATCCCAGGTAAGTGCAGGGCCTGTTTAGTGGCTCTGAGAGGGTGAAAAATGGGCTTCCCAGAGGCTCTGGAAGGCTGGAAATGGGTTTGTTTTTGGCCTTCAGAGGGCCTCCAGAGTCCAGGGAGGCCATTTTTGCCCTCCCAGAGGCTCGAGGAAAGCTTCTGGAGCTCAGGGAGGGTGAAAAATGGGCCTCCCAGAAGTTCTGAAAGGCCATAAATGGGCCCGTTTCTAGCCTCCAGAGGGCCTCCAGAGCGGAGACCATTTTCACCCTCTCAAAGAAAGCCTCCAGAACCCGGGGAGGGTGAAAATTTGAGCATACAGGAAGTATGGTTTCTTCCTGACAAACAGTCTTATGCTGCTAGAAAAGGCAGTGTATCTGATTTATGATATAATGTCTGCTTTTTGCCAACTCAATTCTTGGATTCCTTGCAGATAATCTTGGTAAATCTAGAGTCATTAGATACTAATAATGATATTCCCCATGGAATACAATTCATTTAAGGGGTCAGGAAATTATTTAAAAAAAATCTTATCTGTCCCAAATAATAAATAAGTTTCATTGAACTTGTCACCTTTAAAATAAATTTACTTTTAACCTTAAGCAGTTTATGATATCTGCTGATTGAACTCCATAAGTTTATGGTATTTGCTGATTGAACTCCATAAGTACAAAGGACCCACCTTTTCCTTCAAAGTTTTACCTAGTTCTGAATTGGTCTTGGTGGAGAGCTCGGTGAGAATGACTGTTTCTTCTCAATAATTATTCAGGGCTTTGAGTCATCCACAATGCTACTCTGAGACATAAATGATATATGTAGTAGATGTGGCTGCCCATTAATGAAATTGTTTTTACTCAGAGGCTATATATAGTATGTATATTTAACTGTAACTTGAACTGAACATTATTAGGCTTATTCATAATTAAGAGTGCAACCCAGTGTTTTGCAAGCTTAGCAACTTTAAGCTTCATGGAGTTAAGCTTCCAGAATCCTAATATTCTGAAAGTTGAATTCCACAAATCTTAAAATTGCCAAGTTTGAAAAACACTAGTGTAACCAATAGAAGTGTACTCCAAAATAAAGATAGATTTGCGTTCCTATTCCCACAGGTACCTGTTAGTAAAGTTGCCATTGCTAGAATATATGCAGGGGTGTTGTTTCTCCATTTGAAGAAAATTATGTTTACTGTAGATTGTCACAAAGATTTAGTGGCATGATTTGGGGGTGGGAGAAGCTCTTGAAGTGGGATGCCCCAAAACTTGTAGAGTACCATTCTATGGATTTAAAGAGTGGTTCCCAAACTTTTTCAGTCCACCGCCCCCTTGCTGCTACAAACTCATCCTCAGTGCCCCCCACCCAGGGTTGGGATTCAAATTTCTGTGGGCGTGGCCTAATTCGAGGGTGTGGCTTGCTGGTCACATGACTGGGTGGGCATGGCTTGCTGGTCATGTGACTGGGTAGGTGTGTCTTGCTTGTCACGTTACTGGGTGGGTGTGGTTTGGTGGTCATGTGACTGGGTGGGCGTGGCCAGGTGACTGGCAAACCAAATACAAGCGGTCCTCACTTAATGGTCGGTCGTTTAGCAAGTGTTCTAATTTATGACTGGCCTCCCCAGAGATACTTGATCAGTTTTTGGAATTTTGACAGCCATGCACACACATACACACACACTCCCTTCCAACCCTGCTGGACTAGAATCGGCAAAGCATCTCTGATTAGATTCTAGTAGTGAATAGAATCTAATCAGAGAAGCTTTGCCAATTCTTGTTGATTTTTATTTGTATTTATTTTATGTGCTGAATTTCATTGACATGTGTGTTCCTTCTTGTGCACAACCCAGAAGCTTTTGTGATTCTTTGCAGCAAAAATTACCAACCTCTGGCTTTGCTCTATTTCTCAAATGTGCTGCCACTGCCGTGTTCTAGGTGCCGGCCCCGCAGATCCACCCCATTGAACCCACTGCTTTGGAGGGACCTGCCCAAGCAAGTCTGAGTGGAGCAGTGCCACAAGTCAATGGGGTGAGCCTGAGAAAAGGAAAGAGAGACAGAGAAAAGAAAGAGAGAGAGAAAGAGAGAGAGGAGGAAGAAAAGAAAGAGAAAAGGGAAAGAAAAAAAAAGGGACAGACAAAGAAAGAGGGAGATGGAAGGAAGGGACAGAAAGAAAAAGAAATAAAGAAGGAGGGAGGGAGGGAGGAGAAAGATAATGAGATATCTATTCTAGTCCAATCACCTGCTCTACCTGTTCTGGGTTAGAAGGGAGTGTGTGTGTGTGTGTGTGTGTGTGTGTTCTCCTTGTAATTTATCAGTACATTTTGGTTTTGCCTTCTTCAGAATTGGCACGGTAATATATTGGGGAAAAGTAATTTTTAGGGTAGAGATCTGGTTCAATGGATCCTGTTTAAAGCCTCAACAAAATGTGAGAGCTTCCTGATAGTCTTGACCATGTTTCCTCCATAAAACCTTTAATAGAAACCAAAGATGTTTCAATGTGGAAAAGGGCCTCAGTCTAAACTAGGCCTCATTTCAATCTGATGCATTCGGTCTCTCTCTCTCTCTTTCTCTTCCTCCCTCTCTTCCAGATTGGCTTTGCTCTACTTTCCCAAAGTGCCTGCGGGGCCGACGCTTTGAACATGGATGGATGGATAGAGAGAGAGAGAGACAGGTAGGTAGGTAGATATTGTTAGATTAATAGGTAGGTAGGCAGGCTGGCAGGCAAGCAGCCAGGAAGACAGACAGACAGACCTTTTGGGCAGATGTATGGATAGGTAGGTAGGTAGGATGCTAAGAGGTGGCAGGGAGGCAGTGTGTCGAATGCGGCCGCAGGGGTACGTAATGTGCCCCTGCAGCCGCATTCGAGGCGCCAGCTCCAGAGCAGTGCAACAGCCAGGCCCCTGCCGCCTCTTTGCACCCTTCTGCTGGTCTCCTTGGGGATGCTAAGAGGCGGCAGGGGAGCATTTGAGGCACTAGCTCCGGAGCAGTACAACAGTCAATGGGTGACCCTGCGGGGCCTGCGCCTCAAACACCCACCTGCCATCTCTTAGCATCCTCAAGGGGGCCGACAGAGGGGTGCTAAAAGACGGCAGGGGGGCGATCAAGGCACTGGCTCCAGAGCAGTGCAACAGTTAATGGGTGACCCTGTGGGGCCTGCACCTCTTAGTGCCCCCCTGCCAACCCCCTTGCCTCTTAGTGCCCCCCTAAGGCATCCCACCGCCTCCCAGAGGGTGGTACCTCCCACTTTGGGAACCACTGGATTAAAACAATAGTTATTGGTGGTTTAATCACCCTCTCTTTCTTGTCCTGGAAGTAATCCAGTATAAAGTAGAGATTATTGTTGTGTATGCAATATAACTAATAAAGTATGAATTTGGAGTCAAGTGCAGGGTTCTGGCCCTGCACTTCTAATTGGCTGTTGGGCGGCCGGACCGGATTGGCCCGTTCTGGGGAATCCGATTGGCCCTTAACAGAAATGTCTTATTAGTTTAAGAGCTAACGTTCCTAGCTCGTTATTGGTTAATCGTTACAAGGTTTGCCTATATAAGGCAAGTTTTACTGCTGTTCAATTGAGCAAGTTATGATGTAAATAAAAAGCTGAAGTTCACCGTTCAGAAACTTGTCTCCATTCTTTCTCGTCCATGCTCAAAACTTGACACTGGCGACGAGGATGGGATATGGAGACATCTGAACCAACGGAACCAAGAAGCAATACCGAGCACGTGACAGACGTGGCCAACAATGGAACCATATCCGGCGGCATTGTACCACCCACTCCGTTCGATCCGACACAAGAGGACTGGGAGTCCTACATGGATCGCTTCCAAATGTTTCTTGAGACGAACAACTTAAAGGACGCCACACCAGGAAAGAAACGGGCGGTGTTCCTAACGCACTGCGGTCCAACTGTATTTAAGATGGCTAAAGCACTAGCCAAACCCCAAGAAGTGAAGGCCATGGATTGGGACGACCTCGAACCTATCCTGCTAGCCCACTACGCTCCTACCATGCCTACACTCGTGAGACGCCACGAGTTTTATCAAAGAAACCAGCGAAAAGGAGAAAGCGTGGCCGACTTCATAGCTGACTTCCGTAACTTGGGAGGCCTCTGCGGATTCACTGATCTCGAAGAAGCACTAAGAGATCGCATAGTTCTTGGATTAGATGCTCCAGGCGTCCAAAGCAAGCTGATGGCAAAAGGCAACATCAGCCTTGCTGATGCCATTGCCGATGCAACCGTGGCAGAGGCAACCAAGAAGTCGGCTGCACAACTACGCCGAAACCACGCTCTGGTACCACCACCGGCCAGCGAAATCTCACCTAGTGCAGAGGGGCAGCTCGCAACAACACACCACGAGGACCTCTCTTCATTGTCAGATAGCGACGAAGAAGGGGTCCATCAACTGCGGTCCAACCGAGACCACTATCCGAAGCCTGTACGCTCCTGCGCTGGATGTGGAGCCAACCATGCCCGGTCCGAATGCAAGTTCCATGACGCACTCTGCCATGAGTGCAGGAAACGAGGCCACATCGGACGGGTCTGTCACAGCTTGCCAGGACCCAGCCAGGCCTCAAAAGGAACCAACTATCGCCAATCGACAGGAAATCGTCCTGTAAGGCGAGCGCCAGTAAACCAATCCGACAGGAATCAACCTTTGCAGAGAGAAGAGGCTCACCATACTATCACTATCGGTCATGCCTCAACCTTGGACACTAAGAAAATCCGAGTAACAGTAGCCATCGAAAACCAGCCTTGCCACATGGAGGTCGACTCGGGATCGTCTCTCTCGATGGTGTCGTGGAGAACACTCAAGCAACTCATCCCCACAATTCAACGTCAAGATCTCCGGTTCCAATGCCTCATCCTCAAGAACTACCAGGGGAATCGAATCCCCGTCATTGGGTCCTGCCGAGTCCGAGTCTCCTTCAAGAAGCACACAGCGTACTTACCTTTGACAGTCATCGATAGCGATAGGCCTAGCCTACTGGGCCTCCAATGGTTCACGCCACTCGGCATTGAAGTGGCCGGCGTAAACCGAGTCAGTGGCTGTGACTGGAAGGAAGACCTTATCTCTGAGTTCAGGGACGTCTTTGCGGACAGCTTAGGTGAGTACAAGGGGACCCTGATCTCATTCAGCCTAGATCCCAAGGTAGCTCCCATTCGCTTGAAGCCCCGTCGAGTTCCGTTTGCCTTAAAGGCGAAAATCGACAAGCAACTCGACAAACTGATAGCTCACGGGATGTTGGAGCCCATCGATCACTCCCCTTGGGAAACCCCTATTGTAACACCCATTAAGCCAGAAGGGCCAATCCGAATTTGTGGGGACTACCGGGCCACCTTGAACCACGCCCTCCAGCAAAAGGCATATCCAGTTCCGGTGGTGCAGCACCTCCTCCATTTCCTGGGGGACGGGAAGGTTTTCGCTAAATTGGATTTAGCTCACGCATATCAGCAATTACCAGTAGATGAAAAAACGGCACAGGCCCAAACTATTGTGACGCACCGAGGTGCCTTTAAATGTACCCGGCTGCAATTCGGAGTTAGTGTAGCCCCGGGGATCTTTCAGAGCCTTATGGAAAGGTTATTGCAAGGAATTAAGGGCGTAGTCCCCTATTTTGACGATGTATTAATTGCAGCCCCAACTAAAAAATCTTACAGGACCGGTTAAAATTAGTCCTAAGAAAATTCCAAGGAACCGGTCTTAAGGTCAAAAAAAATAAATGTAAATTGTGTACTGACAATGTTGAGTTTTTAGGGTACCTGATTGATAGCCAGGGCATTCACCCTACCGAAAGTAAATTAAAAGCGATCAAAAACGCTCCCAGGCCACGAAACAAGGCCGATCTCCAGGCATTCCTAGGCCTCATCAACTTCTATAATATATTTTTACCGCACAAAGCAACTATCGCTGAACCGTTACACCGATGTTAGATAAAAGGGCAATTTGGTTATGGGGTTACCGTGAAGAACAGGCGTTTAGGAATGTTAAAAAACTGCTCACTTCTGACACTGTACTCATGCAGTATAACAACTTTGCCGTTAGTTATAACCTGTGATGCATCGCCTTTCGGGGTGGGCGCCATTTTGAGCCACGTACTGCCTAATGGGAACGAAGCCCCTGTTGCATATTTTTCAAAGACTCTTTCAAAAACTGAGCAAAACTATGGACAAATTGATAAAGAGGCCCTTGCAATCGTCTCAGCTGTGAAAAGATTTCACGAATACGTGTATGGCAGGCCTTTTACTCTTGTGACTGACCACAAACCGTTGCTAGGGATAATAGCCAGAGATAAGCCGACTCCCTACATATTATCCCCTAGGATGACCCGATGGTCAGAATTCTTAGCTGCTTATAACTATCAGCTGCAATACCGCCTGGGGAAAGCCATTCCCCACGCCGACGCATTGAGCCGAGCACCGCTTCCAGAAACTCTCGACGATCCGGCACCAATAGTAACCTCGTTGCATATCGAGGCACTCAACTCGCCGCCACTGACCGCTTGAGACATCGCGAGAGAAACCAAACGCGACCACACCCTAGCACGAGTCCTAGGCTGGGTAGAACGCGGATGGCCATTGGACCAATTGTCTGATGACTTCACACCATTCAAGTCTCGACAGACCGAGCTCTTCTCCCAGAAAGGCTGTGTCATCTGGGGCGACAAAGTCGTTATTCCAGAACGGCTCCGAAAAGCGCTGCTCAGAACCTTGCACGATGGCCACCCCGGCATCATGCGAATGAAAGCCCTTGCATGAAGCTACGCATGGTGGCCGGGCATTGACAAGCAAATCAAACAGTGGGTTAAAGCTTGTCCCAAATGCCAAGAAGTCAGCAACGCCCCTCCAAAAGCCATGCCTACAGAATGGGAGACACCACGTGGACCCTGGTCCCGAATTCACCTGGACTTCATGGGGCCAATCAAGGGCCACACCTTCCTGCTGACCGTTGATGCCTACTCGAATTGGCTCGAGATTCATCACATGACTACTTCAACCTCCGAGGCAGTCATCAAGATTTTAAACAGACTCTTTGCAACCCACAGATTACCAGACGTCCTGGTATCCGATAATGGCCCACAATTTACTGCACTAGCATTCGAGCAGTACCTTGCTGATCACGGCATCCGCCATGCGCTCACCTCGCCTGTGCACCCTGCGACCAATGGCCGAGCAGAACGCATGGTTCAATTTGTAAAGAAAACCTTGCAAAAGGTAAACTACGATAACATTGACGACAAAGTCAATCAAATCCTCTTCTTGCAATACATCACCTCACATAGCGTCACCCACAAAACTCCCGCTGAACTGCTGATGGGACGAAAGCTCCGCTCCCACCTCGACCGGTTGCACCCTGCTTATGAACTGGAGAAACCACTAGGATCCAGCGGCCGCTGTCGCACCTTCCAGGTAGGAGACCTGGTTTATGCAAAAAACCTATCGGGTGACCCGTTGTGGGTGGAAGCGACGGTAGTACGCGTAACCGGCCCCAGATCCTACCTTGTGCAATGCGATGACAATAAACTCTGGAAACGGCATATCGACCAGTTACGGTCGCGCCTTGCAGTAGCCAGTCTGCAACTCCCCTATGACCAAACTGAGGGGGGGGGAGGCACGGAAGAAGATGAAGCCCTAGGAAACCCGTTTGAAGGGAACAACGACTTAACAGAAACCCAGGCTGCAGAGCTGGAGGGAGAAACGTTTGCACCTCAAGAAATTGCGGAAAATGAGGGCAACGACGCAGAAGTGAACTCTGAACCGGAGGCAGCCCCACTACCAAACAGCAATCTGCCTCAGCAGGACTGCAACCAACCAATACAGCGAAAGTCAAAGAGACTTAAAAGACAACCGTCCTATTTAAAGGACTATGTAACTGCGCCCTGAACTAAGAAGTCAGGGGGAAGGGGTGTTGTGTATGCAATATAACTAATAAAGTATGAATTTGGAGTCAAGTGCAGGGTTCTGGCCCTGCACTTCTAATTGGCTGTTGGGCGGCCGGACCAGATTGGCCCGTTCTGGGGAATCCGATTGGCCCTTAACAGAAATGTCTTATTGGTTTAAGAGCTAACGTTCCTAGCTCGTTATTGGTTAATCGTTACAAGGTTTGCCTATATAAGGCAGGTTTTACTGCTGTTCAATTGAGCAAGTTATGATGTAAATAAAGAGCTGAAGTTCACCGTTCAGAAACTTGTCTCCATTCTTTCTCGCCCATGCTCAAAACTTGACAATTATGTTATTGCAACCAGATGGAGAGCTGAGTTGTAAGTCCCCACTCAACCACTGAATTTACTAAGAAATTATATTCATTGTCAAGCCAGCCTACTTCACAAAGTTATTGTAAGGATAAAGTTATGTGACCCCCCTTTGTAAATCCCCCTGAGTTAAAATGGGATATAAATTCAGCAAATGAATGAATGGATGAAAGAAATGGAAGTAATTGGTTACATTCAAATTCAGAAACAGTTATGAAAAAATTCATTGCTATGGCTTCTCCCAATTGTGTATTTTCATCTTGTCATCTTGTGTATTTTCATTCGAAGTGAATATGGCTAATGTATGTTATCTCAAAAATGGTGTTCCTGGTTATTCCAAAGTATTAAATACACAGTTTCTAACACTAAACCAGACACATTCAATGTGACAATAATTCTTTTTCACATCTTCTGAGAAAGAAACTCTTTCCGGGAAAGTTGATGCCAGCCATATTGATGCCACAAAACAAATTAATCTACAATTGCCACAAAAAATTGAGTTGGGTATAATGATACTTTCATGAAATACGATGCTGCATCTTTTGCTTTCAGAACTGAAATCAAGTCTTACTCTTCCCATTATAGGGCTTAACTGGTGACAGAAACTTGCTGAAATAGACTTCTGTGTTACCTTTAATTGCCTTAGTATCTCTTCTGAGTCACATTCCAGCAGTTATAAGACTTGTATCCTCATCTGAGATCTTTTGAAGAGGCCTAATTCAAAAAGTTCCCTGAACTTAATGTTAAAGATACATGATTTTTAAATATTCACTGCATAGATAAGGTGCTACCAGTGCAGATTAATTTCAGTTTAGGACACCTCGGTTCTCTAGAGACACATTCTGACTTGGGCATCAACAGTCCCTGTGTATTTTGTATTTTTTATTTTAGTGTTTTAACGTTTATTTTGCATTTATTTACATTCAATGACCCTATGCAATGTTCAGTCCTAGATACTTCATAAAATATAACAATACACTGCAAATGAACATCTCTTTTTCCAGACTTCTTAACTTGGCATTATCTTGGATAGCCCATGAATGTGCATCTTGTGAATGCAGCTTTTCATCTAATCTTACATTTCATTGTCTGCTAGACAGGGATAGTGAGATTTTTCAGAATTAATAATGAATGTTTTGGCATTTCAGCAATGGAACTGAAGCATGACTATTAGTTAAACAGCTGGCATCTGGCTTGCAATATATAATCACACTTAATTGAATCATTGCCATTTTATTTCATTACTAGTAACTGCATTATAAACTTTGTAGATGTTTAGTGGTAAGAGTAACAACATCTGTCTTTTAAAGACGTGTGAAATATGTGTCACATTGCAGACAGCTGGCAAGGTGGCCTTGCTTTGCTTCATTCTTCCTTCCAGGCACATGTTGGTACTGTTGCCCTAGGTACGTAAAATGAAACTGGGATTAGAGAAGCAGAATATATCAATTATGCTTAAGCATCTTTACATTTTTCTAATAACAGAGCACTTGAAAATTATTATTCAGACAATTTGGAATGTGTTGACATATTGGTTTTCAACTTGGGCCGTTATAAACAGGTGTTGTGCAAAAATCCAATGGCTTCTTCAGTTCTAATTGGCTGAGACTTTTGTGCATTAGCCAGAATGCATTGCATAGTATTTTTCAAGATCAATTTTTGGATACTTCATTTAAGAGGTGGTATCCAGCAGATTCTGACCAGTTCTGGAGAACCAGTAGCGGAAATTTCGAGTAGTTTGGAGAACCGGAAAATACCACCTCTGATTGGCCCCACCCCCATCTATTCTCTGCCTCCCGAGTCCCAGCTGATTGGCTGGGTCTTCTTTTGTTGCCTTACATAGGGAGAAAAGAGCTGGAAAGCAGGTTAATGAGGTGGGGAGGGAATGGGGATTTTTCAGTACCCTTCCCCTGAAGTGGGGTGGGAATGGAGATTTTACAGTCTCCTTCCCCTGCCATGCCCATCAAGCCACACCCACCAAGCCATGCCATGCCACCCCCACCAAACCACGCTCACAGAACTAGTAGTAAAAATTTTTGAATCCTACCACTGCTTCATTTCCATGGATAATAATGGCAGTCCACTTTCCACAACTTATTATATGCCTATGTTCCCTGATTACTGAGCAAAAAGAGAGAAAGAATAAGATTTTAAATCATTGCACCGGTAGAATTGTTCTTTAATAAGAAGCATACTCATGAACTGTCTCTGACAGCTCCCTCTTGAGTTCATAGAGTTCTGTGTCTCAGTTATTTATTTTTTTGCAGAATTCAGACTGTTAAATTTCACAGGATCTTCTAATTGTACGTTATGCTTTTGAAATAATTCTTCATTTTAATTTTGCACTATTCTTTGAAATAAAAAATGACATTTATTGTTTATGGTTAAATAAATATAAAATACCATGCTTGGGCTTTAAAATCTTTTCTCCTCTTTTCTTTTGAAACATAAAAGGTGAAGATTAGTTGCATTTCACATCATTACTGCTGCTGTAATTATTAAAAAGTGAATACATATGATCTCTTATTGACCTTCTGAAACCTGAAATTCCTATGAGAAATTAAGTCCAGAACAGGACCCAATATTGGATCTATAACTGGGCAGAACTCAAGGAAATTATTTTCCTTTATGTAAGAGTCATGCTGTGCTACTGATACAAAACTTTTCAGAATAATATAAGGCTGATTCTCTCCCCATTGGGTTACATTGCAAATTTTAGATACTACCTACCTATGAGAAGAAAAGGAGACTTACAAGAGATGAATGCAAGAAAACTTTGTATGTTGCACTTAACTTTTCTTTTCCAGATGACTGAAGCCTGAATCGTAATAAATTGCCCAGTTTCATTTATGGAATGGGTTTGATTGGTAGAATTAAGATTAAAATCCTACCTACAATATTTAATATTTGCTAGAGGGAAAAAATAGGAAGGGAATAGTAGGGTTTGCAGATTTGCAGACCCATAGAGAATGTCAGAGGAGAGGAAAAAATATCTTTCTTTGTGACTAAAAGTTCACTCAATTGTAGGGTACTAGATTTTATCTATGTATTTATTTATAAGACTTTGGGTCTTATGTATAGTCTCTTGCATATATATAAGGTGATAGTTATTTTTGGGTAAATATTAATCAGATTTCCTGTAAGGCAGATTTTGAACACAATAGGAAAGAATATTCCATGAATGAATGATTTTTGTTTTGTTTTCATAGTTAATTGGGAGACCATATGGAGAGCTAACACTATGAAGAAATTTGAGATCCATATGAGCATGAATAGCAACGTGGGACTACTGAGACTCTTCCCTGGAATTACTGCTACAGCGGTCAGTCTCCCACTTCCTCAGAACATCTCAGAGCAAATTTGGAGTATTGATTAAATTAATGAATAAGCAACGAGAAAAGATATTTGGTATTACCCAGGTTCATTGCTGGTATTTAAATACTCTCAGAGAATTACGGTAGTATTGAACGAATTATCTTATAATACTTGGTCAATACTTCCAAGAATACTGTTATGTCAATATTTGTAATAGGAAGCTACCAGATTTTGGGGGCTTCTGTGGCCAAAAGAATCTTCTCAAACTTTGACACTTGAGAAACACTTTTATATTATTTATGGCTTGAGGTTGTTAAAGGGTAATTTGCATTGGAGAAGTAGGCCAAGCCCTTTACACTGTGATTTTCTCTTACAAAAAATGAGTCTGAGGATGCAGATACTGGACATATCTCTGTCCTGACCACCAAACAGACCAAAACCTCAACCAATAAATAGTTGGTGATATATGTAGTTCGAAAGCTCCCTCCAATAACTTTGTTTTCAGCAATTTCCAAATAGCTAATAAACTGGAGGCTCTGATCAAATTTATCCTGTTCTCTTTTAAAGACATCCATGTTAGGAATCATTAGTGTGCTTTTTGATAATGAAAATGCTCTATGTAAAGAGCTTTTTTTTTTTTACTCTTCTAAATTTCCTCCTGATCAGCATAATTATATAAGTCCTGATTTTCATATTTTAAGAAGGAGGGGAAAAAAAATCTCCATGTCCATTTCTCCATGCCATGCATATTTTATATATCTCATTCACTAGTTTTCCAAACTAAAGGAAATGTCTGCTATTCATTTTGATAATCATCTTCTGCATGTTTTCTAGCTCTGCATATTCTCTTTCAAAAGGGGTAACTGGAATTGTACATAGTATTATCAATGGGGATGTAGCACAGATTGGTATCAAGCCATTACAAATTTGGCAGTCTTGTTCTCAATTGCTTTCCTAATCATCTCTAGCATAGAATTTGACTTTTTCCATAACTGAACACTGTCAACATCTTCACTGAGTTAATCATAAGATCTGTGTAGGATCTGTTCCTTGGTTTGTTGCAGATAGCTCAAACACTATCGGTGCATAAATGAGGTATTACAGCTTGTTGCCCAATGTGCAACATTTCACACTTAAACTGAACCTCTATTGTCATTTGGCTGACCATTCATCAAGTTTAAAAAAAAAAAAACCTTTTAAAGTTTTTCAAAACCATTTTCGATGTCATTACTCCAAATAGTTTGTGGATGATATAAAACTATTCGGGTGGCAGGAATTCCTTACTCTTAAATCAGTGAAAGTTAAATTGGCCCTAATTTAGGTTCTTGAAGAAATTCCTTTCTTGGCTTTCTCTATTGATAAAATAGCTCATTTATTCCTATTCTTTGCTTTCTGGTTTTTAGTCATTCAAAGGCAAACCTTCTGATCTCTTGACCACTGGGTTTACTCAACAGTTTTGATGAGGAACATTGTACCTACTGATGGTCAATGTAACTGAAAAATACCATAGAGGATATATACTGGGCAAAAATAAAGAAATTCAAGAAAGAAGGTGGAAGTCACATTAAAGCCTGTACATTCTGACATGATATAAAATACATCTCTCTGTCTGACAGTGTGAAGAAAGATAGACTGTATAGGTCATTCTGAAAGTTCCTTAAAAATCCAAGTATATAGTGTTGACGGAGCCATTAACAATCCCACAGAAGGTTGGTAAAGGAAAACTCTTGGATGGATCCTATCAACAGTGATTTGTTACTCTAACTCATGGGTGTCAAACTAGCTGTGTCACGTTGCTTTTACATGATGTATCACAATGTTTTTTCCCTTCACGAAGTTGGGGTGGATGTGGCCTGCATGTGATACATCCGGCCCGTGGGCTGCCAGTTTGACACCCCTGCTCTAACCTCTCAAGATATTCTAGAAGTTTTATGTATTTAGTATATAGCAAGTACATAGACTTATAGTGGTTCAAATGTTAATGTCCAGTCCACCCAGCCATTCAAGGACAGGGTGGTCTATCCTAGAAGTATTTTCCCTTGTTATCTCAGTTTGCTTTATTTATCCTGATCACTTCCTTGAAGAAGCCAATACAGCTTCAGATATATGTCCCGTATCTTCTATTCTTTAAATGCATTTTATAGTTAGGAATTATTCTAAGTTTCTAACCCAGTCATTCTTTACATTCCAGCAGATTTCAGTTATACAGTACATAAGTTCTTGTTATGTTCTTGTTTACAACAAAGTACTTTAATTTTCCATTCTTTGCTTGGACACTTCTAGCATTGGGAAAGAAACAGCTATACTCTACACTAGATCCTTTCCCGCATCTTGTCTTTTTGTTTCCTGACTGTTTTGTCCACTGATTAACTCACAATACTATTACTTATATTATTTTCTCAAATCTGTATACCCTTCCATCCTAGATGCTACTTCCTGTCTGTTGATTTTCCCTTAGGGATCAGTAGAAAAGCTGCTCTACAGCTTTTTTCTAATGATATGCCAGCAGCCTAGTTCCATATTAGTTCAGGTGGAGCTTGTATATCTTGTACAGGGTTGACTTGTTCGAAATCTTTTCTTGGTGCCTAAGAAATTTACTTACAAATCTGACATAACTCTGTATTGAGATCCCTCAGTTTGTTGCTTAGTTGACCCTGGTAAAGATTAGGCAATATTTTACAACAGGAAAATGCTATCTGGGCAATTGTAAAATTTAAGCTGCTAACTCATAGCCTTGGGGAAAAGGGTATATCTACTTAAAACGTATTTAACATATTTATGTGGTCACCTAGCTCAACTAAGATGTCTTTGTCTGGTTCATAAAATTCAACAAAACCGAATATGAAGAACATAAAACCAAGGTATGTAATCTGACAATAATGAAATAATAAATTAATAAAATGGTGATCCAAACAGAAATAATACCATCATCTAATCATAGCTTCAGTATATCATGACTCCAAAGCCCAGGGAAACAGTCTGTCTTGACAGTATTTCTAACAGCTAGCAAAGTCAAGGCTAACTGTATGTTGGGAGGAAGGTTTTTCCATAAAATAGGAGCTGCCACCATAAAGGTCCACTTCTTGGTCCCATACAATAACTTTATTTCAATTAATGAATCCAGAGTGTATAAGGGACACTCTGGTGAGAAGGTGGCCCCTCAAATATACTGGTCCTATGCCACATAGAGCTTTAAAGATGATAAGCATCACCTTGAATTGGAGCCAAAATCCAATGGGGGAGCCAGTATGGCTTGTAGAGTACAGATGGTCCTTGATTAAGAACCACTCATTCAGTGACCATTGCAATGGAATTAAATGAATTGTACTTAAGATTGATCCACAAGGTTTTGACCATTGCAATAATCTGCAGTCACATTGGCGACCACAAGCAAAGTCACTGGGAAAGATGGTGGGAAGCCAGAAGTTGCAGTTATTTGAGGTCCTCTCTTAACAAACTAGGGACTACCAAAATTGCCATTGCTAAATAGCACAGTGACATAATGCCTCACTTTATGACCACATTGCTTAGTGATAGAAATCTGGTCCCAATTACTACCATTAAATGTGGACTATGGTAGTGATATCACATGGACATAGTGAGAGGAATCCATAATTTCTTGCACTATTGGATTCTGGACCAATTATAGCTTTAGGATGATCTAGAAAATAAGCCCCATTAAGTTATGCGACAAGTCCAATTGGGAGATGATTAAGCGAAGATTTCCACTGTCAAGTGAAAGACAAATATCTCAATTAAGAATTGGAAAATACAATGAAAGGAGAAATGAAACTTTTTAGAAGATCAGAGAAGAACGTTTACATTAAGAGAGGATTATTCATGAGTTATTATGGAAGAGATTTGATTGATGTAAATGAAGTTAAAAAAAGATGAAGAAATATATTGAAACCCTTTACAGATGTGATTTAGAGATAAAATTTGCAGAGAAAATATATCAATTCCAATAGAAAGTGGGATACAATAAAACAGTTGTCAGATAGAAAATCACTGGATAGAGATGAAATATCTTTTTAACTGTTTAAAGCTAAAAGACAAGATAAAATCAAAGCAGCCAAAATGTCAAAAACAAGACTGCTAAGTTAGAGACGGGAACAGTTTGCTGTATATACCTACTGTATCCCAAAGAAGAGAGATGTAAGAGAATATACAAATTAAAGTGTTGCACTAATTGCTTGCACAATCAAAGTTTAGCTTAGGGATCTACAAAGAACAGAACCATACAGTCCATGAAAACTGGAATTCCAAATAAACAGGCAGGTTTCAGGAAAGGCAGTGGAGGAACCCAAGATCAGATAATTAACATAGCACAAAAAAATGGACTGAGCAAAAACAAGAAGAATTCTATCTTTTTAAATTGATCACTGTATAGCATGACCATGATTGGTCTTAATATAGGTTGGAGTTTCAAAGGTCAAATGATTGTTCTTTTGAGAAATTTTTACAATGAACAAGAAATAACAGCACGTTTTGGGTGTGGAAAAATAGAATGGTGTTCAATAGAAAATGAAAAAAGACAAAGTTGCATATAATATATATAACATGAGATTGGCAGCAATGGACAAGATAGATGGAGTCAAAATAGACAGCTTGAAGTCAAGCAATTGTTTGAGCACTGCAGCTTTTGTAGAGTGTGGTGGCCTTTCATTTTTTTCAAGGTTTATAGTACCCATTTTGCTCCTTAATAATCTCCCAAATGCCTAAAGAACCTGGAAAAAAATGCAGTTTTTTTGGCTTCATCTAAATCAGGGGTGTCCAACCTTGGCAACTTTAAGACTTGTGGAAAGCTTTGCTGGCTGAGGAACTCTGGGAATTGAAGTCCACAAGTCTTAAAGTTGCCAAGGTTGGACACCCCTGATCTAAATGGAGTGTCACAGGAGCCACCAAATGGGAGCTGCTGGGCTTTGCAATTTGCACAGAGGATCTATTAGTTTATGCATACTTTTTATTCAGCAATAATAGCACAATGAAAAGCTTTAGATGATAGTGATGATAAAATGGATTCTATTCTATCATTATGCTTGCAAATTGGTTGTTAAATTCTTTTTTTTTCTTTTTGAAGAAAGCTGAGGCTTACATTAAACAGAAAGCTCAACATTTAGATCTAACACAAAGATTCTATAACTTACAATAGGTTTCACAGTCTGTAGAGGCTTCTTAAAATTTCAGGTTTTTGTTTAAATATGGGAAATTAAATTAAGCCTTTTAGTATGGACACATGACCCCCAATAATTGATTAACATATGCTTTGTTTCTGCATGCACCAATGCCTTTTGTTCAAAGAGGGCCCATGCCCTCTCTACCACAGGTTTGTTATGCATCCTGGCAGCAATCTTGCCAAATTCAGTTGTTACACAGCTTTATTCTCTGCTGGTACTTGTCAGGTAGAGCCTCTACAACTTCTCATAGCTTGGGGCTTCACCATGTCTAAACCTGGCCCCATCTCCAGCAAAAGTCTAGGGCTACAGTTCTCTTGTACCCTGTCAACTGCCTTTCATACAGCTTTGGTCCCGTTGACAAGTGTACTGCTTTTGCTAGGAAATGAGGCTAGTCTGCAAATGTCTGTCAAACAAAGGAAAGATGTCCTAATTTTCTGCTTTAAAACACTTAAAGCAAAGAAAGTCGGAGATCATTTGATGTTTTTATCTTCCCTCTGCTTCTACTGTCTCAGGCTTTAAGCAGCATATTTCCCTGCATTGTGTAATCAGGGTTTTGTGATTAGAAGCAGGCAATCCTAGCAGACAGCCGTCGAGGTCTGTATTAGAAGTCTATAATTCTAAGTGCAAAAGTAATCACAAACTGTTCACTCTGAAGTTATATATTAATGTCCTTATTTAAGTAGATTATTTTAACACATCATAATTAAAATAGACAGATTACCTACATCTTTATGAATCATCATATTTTTTCACTTTTGACTGCAGTCTGTCTTTGCTTTCTCAACATTCTTTGTACATAGTGCAATGCTGTATATATTAGCTGTACTTTTCCCTACCCTTGATCAGCCCAGTAATCCTCAAAAACTCTAGCCAGCCACAGCCAGTGGTGTGACATACTATAAACTATTGGTTCTTGCGCAAGTGTTTACATCTGTGTGAGAGTGTGTATTTATATACACACATGTGTTTGTAACATCCACTTATTAATTTTAAATCATTAGCACTTCTGTTCCTTTTTGAAAATTTATTTACTAATGGGTCTATGCTACTCCAGTCAAAAGACAACACTGAGTTATTTATATTCCGCATTACTAAACTAATGTGATTATTCATACATTTTGGATGGATCTGAGAAGACATAAAATTGTATTGCAATGAGTTTGAACTGTAATTTCTGATTCTCGTTTTTCTCTTCCAAGCAGGTAAGGGCATTTCTTCAGAGTCCTATGGAAGGCATTGTACTTGAGACCTATGGGAGTGGAAATGCTCCAAATAATTGTCCAGAATTACTAGATTTGCTGAGGAAAGCTACTGATTCCAATATTGTGATTTTGAATTGCACCCAATGTCTGCGAGGATCTGTGTCATCAGTCTATGCCACAGGAAAGGTGAGAGGAATTCTGCAATCTAAATCACTCTTCCCAATTTGATGGCTTCCAGATAATTCCCATGATCTTAAAGACACTTGTACACTTGATTCTTATTTTAGATGGCAGATTTAAACAATATGCTTAGCTAGTGGACATACTTGTTTTTCTTCTCTTATGGACCACTCCATTCCAAAGATTCCAAGAAACTTCCATACAATTAAAACATAAGAACCACTAACATGAACATAACAACAAGAAGGCTGAGATGTATCGGGCAGCAAAATCTTCATTTAAACAGCTCTTTCAAATATAATGTAGTCCAAATAACTGGGGGTAGGCTGTTCTAGAAGTCTGGAGCCATCAGTTAGATATCCATATAGACAGTACTTCCTCAGAGTTGGCATCCTTAGCACTGGATTTTACTGGATGGGCAAATTCAGCTTGCAGAATGGGATCTTGGAGATATCCAAGCTTTCAGCAATGTAGAACTTTAAACTGTATCACTTTGAATTGTATACTGAAATTGAGAGGCAGCCAATGGAGCTCCCTTTGTAGTGATATTATATGCTTGAAAGTAGGTATTCCAATAACAGCTCAGGCCACTGCTTGCTGAACTGACTGAAACTTCTGAATGGTTTTCAAGACAGGATGCTTCCAAGAGGTATAGCATGAATGGCAGATTGTATCCAAGGCAGATGTGATTTGAAGAGTAGGATAGGATCAAGTTTAAGTGGTTGTGCCAAATTATAGAATTATGTCAGATGTGGCACTTGGAACTTTTTAATTTCTTTTTCTATAATCCCCATTGTATTGCAAAGATGACTAGTTCTTGCACCAATTGCTTCTAAGATTGTGGTTTTTATGCCTAATTCATCTTAACAGATGAATACTGTCATGTACAAAGACATACGTGTTATTTATTTTTAATATTTAATTAAAAAACATGGTTTAGGCTTAAAGTAGCTGCTTTTCTTTGGTTTTAAAATGGCTTTGCTTTTCCAGGAAGTATTTTGGCTTAAAGGTTTGCCATTAGCAAATGGCTGATTGTCTGTCATTGTGGTAATGAAAAAGAAAGAATATTAGGTTATGAGAGACATATAGTGAAACAATTTGCATTTGAGTGAAACTACCCTGTGGGACTGTTCTACAAACGTGCTCATCAATTTTAATCTAGCATGTACCTTGAAAAGATTCCAAGTGCAATGACTTTCCTTTATGTTGAATAGGATAATTTTTGTTACAAAAACTCAATTCTGGGCATCCGAACTGCTGTATTAAAGCATGCCTATAACATATGCAAAATAACTCTGAAATCATTACAAATATACTGAAATATGTTACATTATACTATAACAACAAAGCCTGTTTGTTATTGGTATGATTTCAACAGGTAGGCCCTATTCCTGATTAGCTTTGCATTGTGAATTAAGATATTATTATTTTTTAAAAAATCCTGTGTTTAAAATGTGCCATGTGTGTGGAAGTCAGCAAATAAAATCAATTTAAAAAAAAAACAGATATAAGTTAGCTGTTATAATGGACCAACGGTCCATTACCCAGCAAAATAATACTGACATCTAAATCAAAGGAATAATACAATTAAAATCTTATTTACATTTCAAATTTTACTCTAGGCATTCAGACATTTACTCGAACTTAGTAAATAATGATAACAAATATTAAATCACATTGACTGGTGCAGTAGCAAAAAGCTTGTTCATTAATGTTCATTAATGAGCCGTGATGGTAGAGCCGTGATTAGAATGCAGTATAGAAAGCTACTTCTGCTGACTGTTGGCTGCCAGCAATTTAGCAGTTCGATTCTCACTGGCTGAAGGTTGATTCAGTTTTCCATCCTTCCAAAGTCAGTAAAATGAGGGCCCAGATTATTGGGGGAAATATGCTGACTCTGTAAACTGCTTAGAAAGCACTGTGAAGCGGTGGTATATAAGTCTAAGTGCTATTGCAAAACACAGCGAGAGGTTCTGTGTTTACTAATTTCTTCACAAACAAGCCATCTCTAAAAAAAATCTTCCTGAGATTTGCAGCATCGGAAGAATATTGGTTGAACCGAGGGCTGCAGTCAGTACAGGTAATTCCGCGACTTAAAATCATTCATTTAGTGACCCTTTGAAGTTACAACAGCGCTGAAAGAAGTGACTTATGACTGTTTTTCACACTTACGACCATTGCAGCATCCCCATGGTCACATGATCAGAATCCGGATGCTTGGCAATTGGTTCATATTTATAAAAGTTGCAGTGTCCCAGGGTCATGTTTCATCTTTTGCAACCTTTGACAAGCAAAGTCAATGGGAAAGCCAGAATCACTTAACAACCATGTTACAACTGTGGTAGGAAATAAAATGGAGCAAAACTTACTTAACACGTGTCTTGCTGAGCAACAGAAATTTTGGGCTCAACTGTGGTTGTAAGTCAAGGACTATCTGTAATTGCCCCCAGATCATACTTTGCACTTGCAGAGCTGTTTTTCATTCTAGTTATATTAGAAAGCAGTGCCTTAATTCAAGCTGTATTTTTTCCCCTTTGGCATTGAATATAGACTCTCATGGATGCCGGTGTAATTCCAGGAGGAGATATGACGCCAGAAGCTGCTCTTGCCAAGTTATCCTATGTCCTGAGCAAACCTGGACTTACTTTTGATAAAAAGAAAAAGGTAAAATGACTTTTTCTTTTCAGTTTTTAAATGCCTGGTTTCCTTAACTTTCTTGCACATGGGATCCCACAAAGTGCATAACTAATAGCCCGTGGCCAAGGGAAGTTTAAAGAACAGCCTGCTCTTGATGGTGGCTTAGTTCTCTCAGCACAGTAAGCTACAAAATATCTAAGCAAGGTCAAAACATATTGAGATAATGTGTTTGATTATTAATGTCTATGAAAATAGACCCTGTGGAGTCAGTGTGTATGGCTAAGTCTGTTCAAAATTCATATTAATAAGAATAAATAGGAATTGGATAGCAACAGCAAGACTGACATTGATAATTTGATGATGAAGATAATGATAAGGGTGATGATCATGATATTCTCATCCTCTATCAATTTGATGATGATGATGATATTGACATAAAATTCTCCTTCTCTATCAAACATCTCAAGTTAGCCTTGGCCCCCAAATAAAAAAATAAATAGATCAGTTCACTTCTACTCACTTGAATGATCTTCAGAACCAGTTTTTACCTGCTGAACTTCAGAGACAAAATCCTGCTGAGCTTTTTAAAAATTTCTACCCAAAGTCAAAGAAAGTATTTAACATTCAATTGCTGCCCATTCATTATGTTTCTTGTAGCTCTTAGAGGCTGGAAAAAAAATAGTACCTATGGTATAATACAGGTAAAAAATATTACCTATTCTTGATTTAGCTGCTGCTAGAGGCCCATTTTAAAAAAGAATCTCCCACAGTATGCCCAAAGTGTGGTTTATGATATACATCGGGGGCATCAAACTCCCGGTCCAGAGGCTGGATCCGGCCCATGGGGTGCTTAGATCAGGCCCATGGGCCCACCCGGTAGTGAAAGACCAGCCCATGGTGCCTCTGCAAGTGAAAATGGCATGCAGCCCTCCTGAGCTCCATTTTTGCTGGCAGAGAGATTCAGCAGACTGTTTTCACTGGTGGAGAGCTCAGGCCACCACATGCGCCTCTGACATGAATGACATCAAGCTGGCCACGCCCACCCCGGTCCACCGAGATCAAACACAATCCTGATGCAGCCCTAAATGAAATCGAGTTTGACACCCCTGGTATATATGGAGGCTTGTAGGTCAAAGTTTGGTATAAAAATAGCAAACCAAGAAAAAAACAGAAGATTTTTTACCCATGGAGCAATATAATTCTACATAGTCTATTGCAAGATGTTTCCTGTAAGCTATGGATACCTGGTGAACTGTGGGGAAAATCTGTGTATGTTTTGATAACTAGAGTTAGGAATGCTGCTAACTCAATGATAGTTGAAATATGGTGTCGAGAGAACAACTACACATGTCACTTGCTAAAAGTTATCCTGTGGCTTGGGAAGAATCCTTGTATGAGTAATATATTTTACATATATAAAAATTGGGGCCTAACTTCCCCTGGAAAGTAGCATTAAAAAATTCCCACACCTACAATGTTCTCTTTATTTTATTCTTTTTCAGACATGCCTAAACAGTACTAAAAGTGAGTTAGTATTTCCCACAGTACTCTTGCTTTCTTTAACTTTGTACAGCCATGCTTCTAGATAGATAGGCATCACTAGGCATGTATATTCCCATATTCTCTCTAATCAGGGAACAATTCTGCATTACACAAGTGTTCTGCATGTATGTGCAGCACTGTTTTTATTTTGTTTTCAGTCTTTCTCCAATATTATCCCAGAACCTCTCCTCTTCCTTTGTTTCTAAATAATCAGTGTTATTGTCAGAACCAGACTGTGCTTAGCTATGGCATCTTAGAGGCTAAGGGCTCTCAGATCACAATGGTTGACAATGGCCTTTTGTTTTGTTTTTGTTAGGGTTAGATTCTTGAGACAGAGAACCTTAACTTACACACAATAAATATGTATATTTCATATGGGTCATTTCATACAATACAGGTAGTCCTTGGCTGCAGACTGCTATGTTTAGTGACCATTTGAACATTTAGCAGCATTGAAGTGGTAGTTTTACAACTGGTCCTTGAACTTTAGTCGGTTGGGTTGCCAGCATTAAGTCTCAAATTGATGTCATATTTAATGACCATGAATGGTTTGCTTATCATCTGCAGAAGAAATTACATTGTAAGTCTGGCATGGTCACATGATGTTTTACTTAACTGCTATGTTGCTTAGTGATGGAATTCCCAGTCCAAATTGTGGTTATTAAGTGAAGACCACTTGAAATCCAAGCCAACTAGGAGAAAACACCTCCACTTACCAAATCCGTATCAGAACGCTACTAACTCATAACTGTTATCATAGCAGGAACTTATAAGGAGATTGATTAATCTTTCTAATATTGCTAACATGCTAACTTTTCAAGGTGATTAAGTATGAATGATATTCAGGAAAATCATATGAAGTAAGTAAGAATGATGTTCCTGAAAATCTTATGAAGACCAAGTCAGGAATCAGGGTATACTGATCAAGGCCCCTGATCATAAATGAATTTCCATCCAAACACGCATCTTAATCCTTTTTTATACTATCCATAATATCTTTCTCATGTGATCTGTGATAGGGCCAGTTCATAGGTCCAGCACCCATGTAAATTACTTTCCATTTTGTGTGCTTTTTAGAGTTCAGAATTAGATGCCTGCTTGGAAACTTGAGGATTGTCATGTATTATAAATTGTGTAAACTTCTACAGGCTTCAGTAAGGTTCAGTAAGGTTCTGGGGACTTGTCATGATGCACACTTGACTTTGTATTTCTTGATGTCCTATTCTTCATTACTTCTGATATTTTGCAGGCCTCATCTTGGCTTCTTAACATGTCTTCCTCTCCTGTTCTCAGGAAACCATTTCTCCCTTCTATCTTTACCTTTCCAGAAAAAAAGATTTGATTTCTGCTGAATCTTTAGTCCTCCTTCAACATATCTCTGAAACTTTTTGATTGTGAGCACAGTGCACAGCACATAGTGTACATTCAGGCTTTTTTTTCATGCCTGCAATGCCATCTTTCTATGCTTAACCCACATTCTCCCACATTTCTTACTCTTCTCCTGCATTTCAAATAGAGGCATAATGTGACTGATGATGTTTGCCTCAGATTATTACTACTAGTACTTCTCCTGCCTTAGTTATCTTAACAGCAGCAACCTATTTAACATGGTTTTACCCTTCTATGAATGAGTTTATGATTATAAGACAGGCAATATCTACAGGATTTGAGTAAAGGAATCTTTCAAATTAGTATTAACACATAAAAAATCAATACTTTTCGTGAGTGTTCACATTGTGCACATTAAATAAACCAAGTAACATATAATCTTAATCCTTCATACTACGTATAAAAGATGAAATAAGTTTGAGTTGTGTGACTTTGCACCATCTCTTTTGTTCTTCATCTTGTTACTTTCTTAAAGTGTCTTTGTTGCACAAAATCTAGGGATTGTGATTTAATTCATTATACACAAACAGATTGACTAGGTCTCGGTCTCAGCGCTCTCCCCACCAACGCACAAAATGTGCTTGGAGGATCTGCTTGAATGGTCCACTCAGATTGGAGTCGATGGTCCTTCAGTTACCTTAGATTTATTTATTTGGATTATAGACTGGCTTTTCTTTATGCAGATGCTGAGTAAGAATCTGAGAGGAGAAATGACTGTTGTACCCATTGGAACCCAGATAACTCTCAAAGATTGCAAGTTTATACAAGAGATTGCAAAATATCTGTTGATCAGCTGCAAAGAGGTACTTGTTCAAATGGCAGTTGTTCAAGCAGAGGACACTGCGGAACAGTTTAACCAGTTGTGAAATAATATTCCATGGTGAAAATATTCCCTTCCCTATTACTGCTTTCTTTTACCAAGGCACAATACAAACTTTAAAAAGTGAAATCAACCAGTGCTATATCATTGGCTTGGAATTTAGCTTCAGCACAGTAGACAAATATTAGCTCTAAAATGATGAACACAACAACAATAAATTTAACATAATGCCACAGTGTAAAGCTGAATGTATGTACATCCACAATCATTTTTAAAAGGTACTTATCTATAACTGTCAGATAGGATGGAAAAAGCAGATTAACCCACTAATAAAATAATTTAATAATTAAATCCCTTTAAGGGATATCTGATTTCCACAGACATAGAGGGAGGGAGGAAGTGGGCCCTGAGCCATGGGTCCACATGTCACATGGAGCCTGCACCTCTGAAGTAAGAAACCAAAATAAGACCCTGCTGTTTGGAACATAAGCAGACTGTAGGAGGAAATAAAAGAAGACTGATACTGAGGAGTTTGTGACTGGAGGGCTTTAAATATAAGTAGTATTAATTTAAACTTGAGACTGCTTTCACTCTATATAGTACTAAAATGTGAGAATAATATGAAAGGTTCAGAACAAGCTCAAATGGCACTGTTATGCTCTGTGAAGATAAAACATTCCAGACCACACATCATCCAGAGCCATAAAAGACTGATAGAGGTTGCTTTCATTAATGTAAACATTGATACTGGATTCATAATTAGACCACCCAAAGGGAAAGGTAAACAAAATAGCACCATATCTGATCTCCGAGGGACAACCCCTTCCTAGGACTTTAATCTACCGTGTTATACTGTCAAATAACAAGAAAACAAAACAAAATATTTTAAACCAATCAAGAGCATTGACAATGATGTCCAAGGACTATCAACAATATCCAGGCCCACCGAACCGATTGGTCTTGAGGTCTCTTCCCAAATAGATCAACCAGATATTGAATGGAAATCCACATCTATGTATGTGTGCAATACATTCCCTCTTGTTTGTGCTCACCAACCACTGCCTCTGACATTAGAAGAGATGGTCATCGTATTTTCTTCTAATCAATTATATATTCAGCACATTAAAAAAAGTCTGCAATTTGCTTTAGCTATATCAGGCTCTTTCATTCATTTTTATAACTTTTCTTTTCCCTAATGGATTAAAGAAAGATACAGTAATTAAAGTGCTTGATAAAAATATGTTTGAAGATTGCTGGAGTGACTGAAGTACAGGGCTGATGGAGAGGAAACTGTAATTTCATAAAACTTTAAAAATAAAAAGAGTCATGTTGTCCATATGCTCATTTTGCACAAACCATATTAAATTCCAGAGTTCTATATAATAAATGGAGAAAGCAGGCATTGCTCAGAACGTGATTCCTCAAACAAGCATATCTAGTCAAAAATGTCCAACTACTGTATATGCAAACGCAGGTGGAGGAAATATGTATAACTAATAGTTTTATTTCCTTTTCTCAGGAACTGGCAGCTATAAGGAATGCCTTGACTCCTTCTTTGGCATGCGCGGCTGCAAAAAATGGTGACTTAACTGCCCTGAAAATCTTACAGGACTTGGTAACAGTTTCTTTTCATTTCTTCTTATATGACTGTTTTGGAGTGTCAAACAATTTTTGCTCATCAATTAATTTGAACTGTATTTTTCCAAGAAGTTATTCCATGGCCTCCAGAATCTGGATTTAGAAGGAAAACAAAAAACCCAGACATCTTAGATTATCTATAATCAATTTCAAGAAGCTTTGTGTATTTATTAGAAAGAATGCCAGATTTACAGCTGATTAAAACCTGGAGATAGTTTAAAATTACTGCTACACTTTTATATTTTTGAGTAGAAAGCACCAAACTTTCTCTTTTGCTCCTTGCAATCTAATGAAAATCCCATTAACTGCTAGTATATCCCTCAGGTGATATTAATATTTCAAAATTGCAGATAGGGAATTCTTATCTTATTCTTCTTGCATTCCACATTTTTGGTTAATATGCAGTTGTTCTGGAAAATTCAAAAGTGAGTTTGTCTCTTCGTTATTGTTTCTCCCAATTGTTAAAATTATATTATTGCTTCTAGTCATCAGATTGTTACGTGAAATTGTATTATTGGATAAAGTGTTTATATCAATGAATGTACATTGAATGTAAGAGAGGGCAAGTAGAATTCAGTTATCAATATAATAATATCTGAAAAGAGATCACTAGCAACATCTAGGTTTTCCATGTGAAAAGGGACTCCTGAAAAGCAGAGGATCTACACAACACCCTAATCTATTTGCATCTTATATACTGTATATATACAGTTAGAGACTTTAGTCAAGCTATATTTCTTTATTCCTTAAGGGTTCTAGATTGATATTCAGAAAGTAGTTTTAGGTGAGTCTTCTCCATTGGTCCCAGAGTTCATAAGAATGAATGAATGAAATAATACTAAATAAATGAATAATACAATGATAGAAATATTTCATGCTTGTGATAAGTCCAATTCCTGATAAACTAGAAAAAGTTATGGGTAAGACAGTAAATATTTGAAGAAGAATTTAAAGACAGATACAATTTTGTATATATTTTAAACAACTTTATTATAGGGTGGAAACTTGAGCTCTGGTGATTACGATGGTTGCACTCCACTTCATGTTGCATCCTGTGAAGGCAATTTGAAGATAGTCAGGCATCTGTTGAAGTCTGGTGCAACTGTATATGCAAAAGACCGATTAGGAGCTACTCCACTGATGAATGCTATCAAGTTCAGGTATCTTATTAAAATATAATTTAAATCAAGCGCCCTGGAAGAGTTAGGACATAAGCAGCTGAATAAATTGAAGGCTAGTTTTATTGTTATACATTAGTTTGGGGACAGACAAATATTATATGCTAAATGACTGTTCTTGAAACAGTTTATTCCTTTACAAAACTTATCTTTTACAAATCAAGTTTCATGGCTGGAAATGAAAGAGACGTTTTTGGTCATGTGCCGTATCTCAAGCAATAAAACCGGAAAATTTTCTAACAGTATAGTAAAAGATCAATACGAATAAAGCACATGTTTAGTGTCTATTGGGAAGATGTTTTGGCAAATACACTGCTGTATGGCATTTCACTCATCAAGGCTGTTCATAACTTCGAAATCAATTTCAAAAAGGTATGTTAAAGTGCACAGGCAAATGAACATAATATGCATGGGCAGTTCTTTAAAATAACTATATCTTTTCCTGGCTTAACTGTCATCTGCAACTGTCACTTGACTGATGCAACATTTCTGTCCCTAGATGTCCCAAAACAACTTTTTGGAATAAAATCCAGAATTCTGCATATGGAATATGTAAAATTCTGGTTAAAGAAGCTACTGTATTATGTTTCAGATCTTTTATGCACATGATAACGTGTTGAGATTTTTGTTAACTCAAAATCAGGAAGGGACTTTTTCTGAGCATTTTAATGGATTTTAGCACTCTCTACATGTTATGCCCCTCTCTGTAAACTATTGTTTTTTCTCCTTTTAATCCTAATTGGCTTAACTGCTTATTTCACTGTCCTTATCCTAGTAATTGAACAAGAAAGTTTTTGCAGATATTGTATATATTTCTATATAAATCATGTATTAAAATTAAGTCTGCAGAGCTTCGCAACTATGGAAAGAGTTTGATGTAATAGATCTAAATCAGGGGTGATGGCAACTGGTGGCCCGTGGGCCGATGTTTCATGAACAGGCCACACCCATCCCAGCTCCGCGAAGGGGAAAAACATTGTGATGGCAACGTGACACCGCTAAATGCTTGCTTGTAACAACTTTATCCATGGCTCATCCTCATAAAACAATCACTAGTAAAGCCTTCTCTTTAAGAATTCAGATAAATGCCTGACATAATGTAACATTCTGATGAGTTTCAGAATTGTGGAATGGCAGTTTCCATCATCACCAGTCCACAAGGCTAAAACTGTGGTCAATTCCTCACACTCTTGGGTTAGTATTTTTCTAAGATATTTGGCATCTGTTCCAAATGATCTGTGACAATATGATGGCTAACCAGGTTCTACAAATACCAGAACACAGCAAAGGAATTTCCTAAGAGTTTCTATAGTGCAAGTTAAAAACACTTGCTCTGCACGCCTGTGCAAAATGTTCCTGTCAACAGTAATGTGCCTGCATGTGTGTTTAACCACACCCAGGGCTGCCTGAGGAATTTCACATGAGTTTGTTATTCAGATTCTTTTGCTTTACCACTCCCATAAGAGAGGGAGCTTGATCTTTTGAAAGTTGCCAAAAGGGGGACTGGAAGAACAGAATTAAATTGAGTTCAAGATTATGCTCTTGTTAGAAGAGACTTACTAGTCATCCTTTTGTAGAGTCTGGGAGGAATGCTTTAGGCTCCTATGTGCTGGAAGACTTTGCAGACAATCTTAAAAGGGCAAGGGATGATTTAAATCTGGTTGCATTACGTATTATTACTGCAACTGGAGCAAAAATAATGTTGTACAGGGATAGGTCTTTGTTTTCATTTTATGTGAGAGAAAATTACTTGCATACTAATATGTAGTCCCACATATGTGCCCAGTCACTCATAAAGCATGTTTATTTTGTGTTTAATTTCCCACAACATTTTCTTCTCAAATAAGTAAATAAATAAACTTTAGCAATAAAAAGGAATTATGAGATTTAAGGTAGAACTGTGTATTGCTTTTTTGTTCATAAGTATGATGGAAACAGCTTGTGTGGGCCTTAGACATCAATATTTCTGTTTGAAAAGTTGGATATTTTATGGGAAAGCAAAATAAACATCCAACAATATTTATGCCTTCTATGATTTCTTAAATACTGGGCAAAGAAAAATGACAATATTATTAGTAATCCACAAATAGCATCTTGTTCTGGCTCTTTTAAGGATAGAGTTTTCTTGCTCTGCTGCTTCCTATGTTTAAATTTTGTCAAGACTATGTAAAAAGTCAATTCTTTATTTCTTACCAGAGAACCAAATTAAAGAATTTAAATAAAGTCCATCAAGTTGAAGCCTGAGTTTAACATTTGCATGTCTTTAAATTCCTGAAGGAAAGGAAATATCCTTGCTATTTAAAACATATGTAAAAATAATGTCAGCTGTCAGCATTAGGGAATCTTCATACTCACTCATAGCATAATAATTGTAATCATCTTTATTATGTATAATAATGCTTTAGAGTGTTTAAGGTGGGGCTATAGTTTTGCATGTAAAATATTTCTGATTTATTCTCTGGCTTACTGAGTGAGAAGGATTTCCGATAGCACTTCTTAAGTGGATCAATGTATGACTAATGTAAAGTATCTCTGTTCTATTTTTATTCTGAGCTGAGAAGCAACATCCAGGGGATTTCCAACAATCTCCCATTGATGGGCTGAACCTAAGGAGGCATTTTATCTTTCACTTCACTTTTTCTGTTCAGTCTCATAATGTAGATGAGAAGCTGAGACTGAAGTTTGTATTTTGCCAAAGCCCTGTCTACTAGTTCCAATCTGAGATAATCCAGGTTATAGACCAAGAACACCTAAAATGTATCAATAGGAGAAATTGTGATTACCTCAGAAAATCCAGCACATGTGTTGCAAAGAATGAGACCCAGGGTTTGCATTTTACCTATTCAAGGCACTGACTTACCTGTATATAATTATCTGCAACTCAGTAAGAATTCCACCCAGTCATTATACATTTCTATGTCAGGTGAGTTGTCTGCCTGCTTCTGATTTTGATCTGAATATTAAACAAGTTATTTGTAGCCCTTGATGTCTTCAAAAGAGTTTTCAGGTACTCAAGAAGTTTAATCAGTGGTTCCACATTGTCTTCAGCTTGATGGTACAGAAAGGCGCCTATGAGCCTGTGCAATTTGAGGCATATGGAACTGACAGTGCAAAAATCTCATGGAAGTTTCCTCAGGAAAACATTCACTAACTTACACCTGGATGAAATTCAGAATATTTTATTCCAACTACCTAGGAGCCCACAAAGAGGACTCCTGAAGTCTTGTGTGAATCACAATTCACTCAACCCCTCCCAACATGGTATGAGCTAATTGAAGTTGAAATGTTTTGTGAACATTTATATATATAAATGGTAGATTGCAGGCTGAAGTGAAAATCAATGTAAGTTACCTTCCAACAGAAAAGGGGGAAAATATCTAAGGTGATGTTTTGTTTCTCATGGAATACTTGCAATAATGTATTTAAGATAATAAACAACATGGGAGGTCTGTAATTATGATAGTTAATACATAGGTGCTCAGCAAAAAGGACTGAATAATATTGCTTTCCAGAAGAAGGAGAATTTCATTGATAATGTGATTTTAGTAATGCAACAAAAGAAGCGTTAAAAATATTGTAAAAAAAATTTTGTGTAGCTGATCAAGAAACAATAAATCTAAGAAAAAAATCTGATATATGCCTCAGATTTGCCATGCATACCTAACAACTTAAGCTAAGTAGAGGGTGCTTTAAACAATTTGAAAAAATATGACTGAAATTTTGTGATTTGCTTTCTAATCTAGAGATACAGAAGGAATCTGTTCTATTCTCTAGATTTGGTTTTACTTTTAGACAAAATTACAGGTGTTATATCACCTCTAAGTGGGCCACTAGATTACCTTAACAGAAGTTCAGCAGGTTCTGACCAGTTCTGGTGAACTGATAGCAGAAATTTTGAGTAGTTCTAATGATTGAAACTTGGATATTTTGAGTTGAAAATTCTCAGTTGGGTTATGGTGGTTTAACATGGAGGCATGGATGTAAACCAGCCTCCCAGTGGTATTGGGACTGCAAATCCCAGAATTCTTATTTTATTTATATAGATTTATATGGCTGCTTATGTCATAACTGATTCAAGACAGCATATGCAAAGATTAAAACAATGGTTATAAGCAGTGATCCATAATTCTCAAGGTAAACAATATATCCCAATGATTAAAACCACAACACAAGAGTGCTCACCTGATATCCTGGCCCAGATAGTTGGGGAAACAGCCATCAGTCATCATGACCTTCAGAAATCCAAGAAGAAGCCATCCTAGCACAGTTTTCATTTTGTCCCCTTCTGTTCTATTCTTTACCATAGATGTGATTTGCAGGGTCCTCTTGTGAAAGAGATCCAGCATGTGAAATTATTCTCTGATCCTGCTTTTCATTGGATTGAAGTAGATACTCTTATTGAAGCACAAATAGGATGAAGAATTAAACTTTCTCCTTCCCCTCTTTTCTAAAGGAATCACAAAGTAATTGAACTACTCCGCAAAACTGGAGCTCACCTTTCCAGCCAAGAACTTGTGAATGTTGGGACAGAACTCTGCAGGCAAGTATGACTCTGAACTATACAAATCAGAAGTGGTATTCAGCCAGTTCTGACAGGTTCTGGAAGACCAGTAGCGGAAATTTTGAGTAGTTTGGAGAATCAGTAAATACCATCTCTGGTTGGCCCTGCCCCATCTATTCGCTGCCTCCTGAGTCCCAGCTGATTGGTTGGGTCTTCTTTTGTTGTCCTGTACAGGAGAATGGAGCTGGAAAGCAGGTTAGTGGGAGAGAATGGGGATTTTACAGTATCCTTCCCCTGCCATGCCCACCAAGCCACACCATGCCCACCAAGCCACAGAACTGGTAGTAAAAAAAATTGAATACCACAACTGATACAAATATATGTCTCCATCAGCTGATTTCCCTCCATTCAAGAACTGTATATTTGGTAACTAACAGCTGAATGTAATTTAAAAAAAATATCAAATATTGATTTTTCTGATTAAGGCTGCTTTTTTATGATCCCTAATATGCCTTCACAGTGGTTTTGGCATACATTTAATTATTGCTCAGTTTTTGGAGGTGTAGAAGAATTCTCTCCCAGATAGTGGCAAAACTTTGAGATCAGAGAAGAGAACTAGGAGCATTTCAAACATTTTGGTGCGTATTGAAAGAGAGTCACTGGATGTATAAATTTACTGGTCCTCTAAATCAGAAACAGATCTATAGTAATTCAGAAACTAGGGAAAATAAATATAGTTCATTCATGTGTAATAACTGGCAAAGAAAAACAAAATGCTGTCTCTTCATCCTGTTCAGACCTAACAAATATTGAGTTTTGCAGAACTTCAAATGAAACAGTTCCTCTGGACACAGATCTTTCTGTCAATAGTGGCAGAATTATAGGAATTAGAAATAATGCTCCAGATTCAGCATTAAGCATCAGTACAATTTGTTTTCTCATTCTTAATCTGACATTTTCTATTATTAGAGTCACTTAGGTGAATTGGATGTTGTAGAAATTGAATCAAACAATCTGAAGAAAGGCAGAATCTTATTTTATTAGTAAATAATAAAACTGTAATACTGAGCCAATTTGGTGCAGCAGTTAAAGGCAGTGATCTAGAAACCAGAAGTTTATGAGTTCTAGTCCTGCTTTAGGTACAAAGCCAGTTGTGTGACCTTGGGTCAGTCACTCTTTCTCAGCTTTAGGAAGAAGATAGTGACAAACTACTTCTGAATATCTTAACAAGAAAACGGCAAGGACTTTTTCAGGCAACTGCCAGAAGTTTATTTCTTTTTATTTCTTTTTTTTTTTTAATTTGTCAATCGCTTACAAGATAGTAGGTATAAGTAAAAGCATAGTTATGAATACATGGATACATATAAGAAAAAGAAAAAGAAAAGAAAAGAAACAATAGGACAGGGACGGTAGGCACATTGATGTGCTTATGCACGCCCCCTACAGACCTCTTAGGAAAGGGGTGAGGTCAATAGTAGACAATCTAAGGTTAAAGTTTTTGAGGTTTGGGGAAGAAACCACAGAGTCAGGTAGAGTGTTCCAGACATTGACCACTCTGTTGCTGAAGTCATATTTCCTGCAATCAAGTTTGGTGCTGTTTACCTTGAGTCTGTATCTATTGTTTGCTCTTGTGTTGTTATGGTTGAAGCTGAAGTATTCATTGACTGGTAGGACATTGCAATGTATGATTTTATATACTATACTTAGATCGGACCGAAGGTGGCGTAGTTCTAGGTTTTCTAGGTCTAAAATTTCGAGTCTGGTGGCATAAGGTATTCTGCAACGAGTAGAGGAGTGGAGAACTCTTCTTGTGAAATATTTCTGGACTTTCTCAACTGTGATTGTTAATTGTGTAAGTTAAGACTTACTTGAAGATATTATATAAAATAAATTAAAAGGTATCAAGTGCAGTGTTCATATTAATATTGTAATTTCTTAATTCTCATTTTACTGATTCACTGATATATTTCTTTCATAAGCTAACCTATTATCCTGTTCAGATCCCAAATTTTTTAGTTTTGATGGAAAGTCACTAATGACTTCCATGGGGTAGCAGACCTCAATGGGGATAGTGCACCTCTTTTGGCCTTTTCAGATCTTTTGGTGGCTTTTCAAACTGTTGACTATGGTATTTTTGTGAACTGACTGTAGAATTGAAAATAAGAGGGACTATCTAATGCAGAGGTGGTATTCAGCAAGTTCTGACCAGTTCTGGAGAACCAGTAGCGGAAATTTTGAATAGTTTGGAGAACCAGCAAATACCACCTCTGACTGGAGATTTGTTTAGCAGAGTGATGGCATTTGGGAAAAAACTGTTCTTGTGTTTAGTTGTTCTGGTATGCAGGGCTCTATAGTGTCATTTTGAGGGTAGTTGAAATAGTTTGTGTCCAGGATGTGAGGGGTCTATAAATATTTTCACAGCTCTCTTTTTGACTCGTGCAGTATACAGGTCCTCAATTGAAGGCAGGTTAGTAGTAATTGTTTTTTCTGCAGTCCTAATTATCCTCTGAAGTCTTGTGTTTGTCTTGTTGGGTTGCAGAACCAAATCAGACAGTTATAGAGGTGCAGATGAGAGACTCAGTAATTCCTCTGTAGAACTGTATCAGCAGCTCCTTGGGTAGTTTGACCTTTCTGAATTGGCGCAGAAAAAACATTCTTTGTTGTGCTTTCTTGTTGAAGTTTTTGATGTTAGATGTCCATTGTAGGTCTTGAGATATGATAGAATCCAGAAATTTGAAGGTCTCTACTGTTGATACTGTGTTGTCTAGTACTGTAAGAGGTGGTAGTATGAGAGGATATCTCCTAAACCCTACCACCATTTCTATGGTTTTGAGTGTGTTCAGTTCCAGTTTGTTCTGGTTGCACCATGAGGCTCATTGTCCAACCTCCCATCTGTATTTGGATTCATCATTGTCTCAAATGAGACCAATCACTGTTGTATCATCTGCAAACTTCAGTAGTTTAACAGATGGATTGTTTGAGATGCAGTCATTGGTGTATAGCAAGGCTCTTCAAACTTGGCAACTTTAAGACTTGTGGACTTCAACTCCCAGAATTCCTAAGCTAACATGACTGGAGGAAGAATTCTGGAAGTTGAAGTCCACAAGTCTTAAAGTTGCCAAGTTTGAAGACCCCTGATATATAGGGAGAAGAGAAATGGAAAGAGCATACAGCCTTGGTGTGTGTGTATATGCTAATTGTACAGGTATCTGATGTGATCCTGCCTAGCTTCACCTGCTGCTTCCTGTCTGTTAGGAAGCTTATGATCCACTTACAAGTATACTGCTTACAAGTGTACTGCTACAAGGTACTGCTAGCTAGTTTAGTTTATTGTGTTTGCTGATTCATAGGAGGAAGATCAAAAGTATTGTCTTCACTAACAATTACATTAAGATATATCATTAGCAAAATCTGACTGAAGATGTATTATCTATTCATAGTAAAAACAGAAAGAAAAACTTACGCTCTGAGTTAGAGTAATGATATCATCATACTATATATTTGATTCTGAATGTATTACATTATATCAGGCAATTGTTCATGAAAGAATATTGTAAAATATTGATGACAAAGCAACTGAGGGAGTCTTATTAAATTTGTACATTTAAGGTTGGAGGGCTGGTGGGGAATGCTGGGGGTTGAAGTCCACAAATTTTCAAGTTGTCAAATTTGAAAATCACTGCATTAATATATGTACTGCTTTGATTCCAGACTTTTTGCTGCTTGAGACAAAAATGAAAGTAGCATCCATCTTCAGATTGCAAATCTCCAATATCTATAGTTGTGCTCATAAGTTTACATACCCTGGCAGAATTTGTTATTTCTTGGCCATTTTTCAGAGAATATGAATGATAACACAAAAACTTTTCTTTCACTCATGGTTAATGGTTGGCTGAAGCCATGTATTATAAATCAACTGTGTTTACTCTTTTTAAATCATAATGCAACAGAAACTACCCAAATGACCCTGATCAAAAGTTTACATACCCTGGTGATTTTGGCCTGATAACATGCACACAGGTTGGCACAAAGAGGTTTGAATGGCTATTAAAGGTCCTCACCTGTGATCTGTATCCTCACCTGTGGTCTGTTTGCTTATATATATATAAAAGTGTCTATATATAAAAGGTTAATGAGTTCCAGGACTCCTGACAGACCCTTGCATCTTTCATCCAGTGCTGCACTGACATTTCTGGCTTCTGAGTCATGGAGAAAGCAAAAGAATTGTCAAAGGATCTGCAGGAAAAGGTAGTTGAACTGTATAAAAGAGGTAAGGGTTATAAAAAGATATCCAAGGAATTGAGAATGCCAATCATCAGTGTTCAAACACTAATCAAGAAGTGGAAAATGAGGGGTTCTGTTGAAACCAAACCACAGTCGGGTGGACCAACTAAAATTTCAGCCTCAACTGCCAGGAAAATTGTTCGGGATGCAAAGAAAAACCCACAAAGGTGAAATACAGGACTTTCTGAAAACATGTGATGTAGCTGTTTCAAGATGCACAATAAGGAAGCACTGGAAGAAAGATGGGCTGCATGGTCAATTTGCCAGAAGAAAGCCATTACTATGCAAATGCCACAAAGTATCCCATTTACAATACGCCAAACAACACAGGGACAAGCCTCAAACCTTCTGGCACAAAGTCATTTGAAGTAATGAAACCAAAATTGAGCTTTTTGGCCACAACCATAAATGCTACATTTGGAGAGGAGTCAACAAGACCTATGATGAAAAGTACACCATTCCTACTGTGAAACATGGAGGTGGATTGCTGATGTTTTGGGGATGTGTAAGCTACAAAGGCACAAGAAATTTGGTCAGAATTGATGGCAAGATGAATGCATATGTTATCAAAAGATACTGGAGGAAAATTTGCATTCATCAGCCTGGAAGCTGTGCATGAGACATACTTGGACATTCCAACATGACAATGATCCTAAACACAAGACCAAGTTGACCTGTCATTGGCTACAGCAGAATAAAGTGAAGGTTCTAGAGTGGCCATCTCAGTCTTCTGACCTCAATATTATTGAGCCACTCTGGGGAGATCTCAAACGTGCAGTTCATGTAAGACAGCCCAAGAATTTACAGGAACTGGAGGCTTTTTGCCAGGAAGAATGGCATATTTTACTTCTAATCTAGCCTTTCCAAAATCTGCCCATGTTTTACCAGGGGAACTCTGTTATGGCCCATTATCTGGAAAGATTACTTCTCAAATCAGTTTCTATGGCTACACAGAACTAACCAAAGGAAACTACTAAAAAAGAATATTTAGAGGTAATTAATTTATATTTGGACTGCCAAAGAAACAAACTCTTTTAAACTTCATTTTTACCTTCTATTATATCCAGTGAAAAATTCTTGGTCTGAGCTATTGCAAAATGATATATGATCCCAGTTACCTTCTGCCATCTCTGGCTTAGATGAATCAAGTTGCTGAAGATAAGAACTTAGAGAAAAGCTAGTTAGATACTGTTAACTTTCAAAAGTACTGAGGCATAGGAGTGACATAAAATTGTTGAATATAAGACTAGTTCTGTTTTGTGCTTTCCAACAACAATTCCATGAAGCCAATTAGTGTAGCATTATTTCCCAAGAATGAGAGGCTTGGAATCTGTTTTGTAAAATCTTGTTTAGTTGTCAAGATAATTAAGAGGAGTGGCTTAAAAAACTTTATATTCTTTAGGAAATAGATTAACCCACTTAGCCTTTTCTGCATGTAAAAATCCAGTTTAACAGGTTAATCACAGAAGACAGCAAACTGCTCTGGGGCTGCATTCAACAATCAGAAAAATGATAACTGCATAAATAATTTTTTATTGAGACATTTTGTTTGCTTAGATTGCTTTTCTAACCAAATAATTGTTTCATTTTTCCATGAAGGTTTTTATTTATTATGGTTCATTGTATAGTCAGCCAGGTGTTCAGACTGGATTTAGCACTTTTATCTTCCTATCAAGTTCTTCCCAAGGACCTGTTGTAGTTTGATGGTGTTAAAGGTATCTCTGCGGGAAGTAAGCTGTTCCAAATAAAGCTGCCTTCTGCAATTGATGGCGATGATGATTTTGTCAATGCTGGTGGTGTTTATATTCTGGTCCTGTTGCTTTGGAATTGAACCTTTCTTTGGTACTAACATACTTTTCTTTTGCCCGTTTAATCTACTTCTGTTTGTCAATCTATGTGTTTGTGATTTTCTCCATTTTTTTCTCTTCTCTCCTGCTCTCTCCAGGTATTGCAACATCAACTATCCAGACTCCCCCCTCCCTTTGTTATCAGTAATTGTTCACTCTGGAGTGTTATATAGCGGATGCTTATTCGACTGAATTCTAAAATTACACAGCTCTTTAGCTTCTTTGTTTTTATTTCTTTTCCTAGGTTGTAGTCCCATCAGCTTGCAGACAAAAGATATTTCTTGCAGATGTTCCAATGCACCATTGTTGTTACTTTGTCATGCTGTTGTTTGCAGTAAATTTGTATAATCTCCTTACAGCAGCAAACTAGGTAGCCCATTATTTTTCCAGTTTTTTTTGCAGATGCGGTATTTACTGTCTGTTGTTGTCTTCTCAGTTCTGGCTTTATATGCATTTGTTCTGAAGGTTTAGTTTTATACTGCCAAAAATTAGCCCATTGTCTGTTTCTTCAACTTTCTTTCTCTTATTGCTAGGTCTGTTTTGCCTACTATTGGCTATGTAATATTTTGACTTGTCATGTTTTTTCAGTTCATTTGGTCTTTCTTGTAGGGCAAATTGAAAATGAGGGACTTTTTCAATCAACTTATGTTGCTTTTGTCAATGCCAGTGGTGATATTAAGACTGAAAGAACTGAAAAGTCCTGCAGATATTCTTCTAATGCCCTTTTATTTGTATACTTGCAACATTCCATGATCACCTATTTTTCTTAGAAGTAGAATCTGTCAATGTTGCTGTGTGGATGAAAGATATGATTTACAATATTGTGATTATTTTTCTGGTCTCCCTATCCAGAACTTTTAGTTTTGCTTGAGTCCAGTTCACTATTCCAACTGTCTAATGATTGGAATTCCCAAGATATTAATTGCCTTGATGGAATTTCCTCCACTGAGTTTGTACTCTCTTCACTCTCATGATGTATTCACTTCTAACCTTCCTTTTGTCTTTATGCTTGATGTTGTCAGTTTGAAGTGTGGCCAGTGATTTTCCTCATCCAGACTTTTGAAGTTATTCCAAAGGGCATCAATATTCATTCAGTTTTCACTATTTTTCTCCTGTTGGTGTTAAAGGTGACATATTTGCCCAGTCGAAACTCCATTGCAATATCTTGGTTCTATATACAGAAAATGTTGAGCAGTGGATTCTGTCTCATATGATGTCTTCCCATACAGTTCAATTTGTCTGTGTGAGGGAGGTGGAATAACCTGGCAAGTATGTAAGGTTACAATCAGATAAAATGTGGCTATTTCATTTGAATACATATATAGGACTACCCCCAACCAGTTGCTCTACAGTGTTTGGCTATACTTGTATAAAAAACTTCATTGAGTATAACATGTGAAACGTGATTGGCTAAAAGTTCTTGTCATATGTGAATTCAGGTCATGTTAATAGATTGTTCAATGCATTAGTGTCTACAGATGCTTGTTGCTTTTGTCAGAACAGATAAAAAGCAGGGGTATCTGCAGGGAAAGGTCAGAAACACCAAGGTAGCAGTCATGATTGTGTCATTGAGGGCATACCCCTATTTATGGGCACTATTTGAGCAATAGAATAGAATAGAGCAGAGCAGAGCAGAGTAGAGTAGAATAGAATAACGGAGTTGGAAGGGATCTTGGAGATCAGTCCAACCTCCTGCTCAAGTAGGAAGCCCTATACCAGTAATGGCTAACCTTTTCGACACCGAGTGCCCCAAATTCCCAAAATGCAATGCGCGCGTCCCCCATGCATGCATGGGTGCCCCCTGCACATGTGCCCTGCCCCATGTATGTGGTGCGCACCCCTTTCACATGCGTATGCTTGTCTCACACATGGACCCCACCCCCCTGCATGCCCCCTGACTCCCACATGCACCTGAGCATGTATGGCAGAGACCCAAAGACCAGCTGGCCGGCAGAAGGTGCACACGCATGCGTGGCAGAGCTGAGCTGGAGTGATGGCTCATGCGCCCACAGAGAGGGCTCTGCATGCCACCTCTGGCACACATGCCATAGGTTCGGCATCATGACCCTATACCATTTCAGACAAATGGTTGTCCAATCTCTTCTCAAAAACTTCCAGTATTGGAGCAATCACAACTTCTGGAGGCAAGTTGTTCCACTGGTTAATTGTTCTGTCAGGAAATTTCTCTAGTTCTAGATTGCTTCTCTCCTTGATTAGTTTCCATCCACTGCTTCTTGTCTGCCCTCAGGAGCTTTGGGGAATAGCTTGACTCCCTCTTCTTTGATATGGGTCCCACCCTTGAGATATCGGAACACTGCTATCATGTCACCCCAACCTTCTTTTACCAAGGCATTATAAACTGGTATTAATACATCACATGATCTTGATTCTATCCCTTTGCTAATGCAGCCTAGAACTGTATTGGCTTTTTGGGCAGTTGCAGCACACTGCTGACTCATATTTAAATGATTGTCCACTAGGACTCCAAGATCCCTCTCACAGTTACTACTACTACTGCTACTACTATTACTACATTATTTGTGAAAAGATGTAGGATCTTAGTCATGCAGTTGTGGTTACCATCTTGAAATCTGCTCTCCATGGATGCCCTTAGCTGCTGGAAGAGCAGTGTATGTACATGCACACAAACACTTGCGTTTCTGAGAATTATTTATGTATGAGAGAACAGTTGGTATGTGCAGATGGGGGAATCAATTTTATCAAATGGAATTCTTAATTAATTTGAATCAGTAGCATACAATATCTCTCTGTATTTGTATATATGTGGGTGACTTCACCCTTCTGGTCCCTGAAGGATTATTTCTGGCATGTACATATGCACAAATATAAGCTGTATATACATTTATTAGCTTTAACTAAAGTTGGAAACCTAGTTTGAAAAGGTGAGGAAAGTTGGACCTTATATTGGATGCTTATCTCTATATAAGTTTTTTTTATACTTCAAACTCTTCGTTTTGGGCTGACCATTAACTTTAGTGTAATTAACTTCAATATACATTAACTTAAATACATTTAATATGTTTATATGTTGTGCATTAAGTGATTTCTCCTGATTTCACATTAAAAAATTTGATTACAATTTTATAGTGGCTTTTGGAGCCAAACACGCCCATAGACTGACTTCTACAATCTGGTGCCTTCTAAATTTATGTTTCAATTTCCATAATTTTTAGATGTCTGGTAGACACAGTGATATTCTCTTCCCTGTTTGGGTCCAACCACATTGGAAGGACCATGTCACCTAGTTTCTCTGGGGAAAGGAAGAATTCTCCACTATTTTCTCAGAGGGAAACTTCGCCATTAGTAGTTGCACCATATTTGTCTGCTTTCCCAGTAAAGATCAGATGAGCAATACTATAGTAATGCTAAGTAGTCTATGATGTTCTAAATGTCGCATTATTAAGAATTAATGGCAGGCATCTTTCTTTTCTTTTTTAAAAAAGGGTAGGGTAGGGAATATTCAGAGGTAATTCTGCAAATGCTGTTGCTGCAACGTGTGAGAAAAAAATAGAAAAGCTCTCATGAGCTGTTTTTGGATATACAGAACAGACCCAAAGCTATCATTTGGCTATCCCTATATATTTTGCATATCTGTAGATTCCATTTGTGAAAAACAAGTATTGAAAAAAAAAACTTTGGGTAGAATCACTTAATTTGTGACTTCTTTGTATATCGCATTGCTAAGGTGTGATGTGAACTGGCTCACAGTTCTCATCTTAACTGCCAAACCAGATTTCATGTTTTAGGAAAGAAATTATATAGCAGGAACATAAATATCCATTCTAAAAATGACTCTGCAATAACATATTTGACCAGAGATCAGATTTAATTGACATCCCTGACTCTGTTTAGGAAAAAAGAAGTTCAGCCTTGACCTTTTCATCTTTGGATTGTTTCTCTGAATGAAATGTGAAAACATAAGAATATTTAGATAGAGAGAAGTAATCAAATTCTCTTTTCCTTTCCGTCCTTCTTCTTTCTCCTATATACTATTTATATAAAAACTGGATAATGAAATCAAAAAATGCTTTATTCCAAAGCTCTTAATGGAGTCCCTCTCTAGGCTAAAACGCTGTTCATTTATGATTATAGATGTTAGAAAAAAAATTAGGCTTCTGATAGAACTTTGACTATGTTTCTTAAACCAGTTTATCTTTCTCATAAAATAAAATATGGAGTATCTTTTTATAGTCTGAATCTGTACTAGGTTTTATAGGAAATTCATAAAAAGATGTAGGCAGGCAGACTTATTGCATGAATGTGCTCCAGGTAGAATTACTTTCCTTGCATGTAAAATCTCTACTTCTCTTATCAAGGTTTTTCACCAACACGGAAGGATAATATCTTCACTATCTGGAAGATAGTTTTCAGCTGTAAACATCTAAATCTCCCATCAGGACTTAATGTGCTTGCTGGGGGGATTTAAGGTGGGAAGGTATGGAAGAGTTCCTGGAAAAAGTGAGTCAACTAAACCACCACCACATAGTGCCCCGCAAGATGTTTAAATCTACTTGGTTTTGCAAGCCAAGATAGGCAACAAAGTCCTATGACAAAGCTTTAGATGGACAAGATGATAGAAATGATGGGCTATGCTTCAATTAGCTCACAAATTGTATTTCTTTTAAAAGACACCAGCCATGGCTGGCTTCTTAAACCTAGCTGGCCTCCATATGAGTGGACTTCAACTTCTAGAATTATCAGTAATGAACTTGCTGCCCAGGGTGGAAAATCAAAAGGTTAGGCAAGAGTTATAGAAACATAGAAAACTGATGATAGAAAAAAAAATCTAGTGTTCCATCAAGTCTGCCCTTTGACATCTTTATTTCTGGTTTTCTTATTAATTAATTTAAAAATTAGTTTATTTTTTTATTTATTTTAATTTTTGCTGGATAGCAATAGCACTTAGTCTTATATACTGCTTCATAATGCTTTAGAGCACTCTCTAAGCAGTTTGCAGAGTCCGCATATTGCCCCCAACAATCTGGGAGTAATTTTACTGACCTTGGAAGGATGGAAGGCTAAGTTATCCTTGAGCTGGTCAGGATCAAACTACTGGCAGTTGGCAGAATTAGCTTACAATACTGCAGTCTAACCCCTATGCCACCATAGCTTTTGTGTCACCACAGATGATGGATATATGTTTATTCCAAGCATATTTAAACTCAGTTACAAATGACTGACCCACTATCTCTGCTGGAAGTTTATTCCAAGCTTTCACTACTGTTTCTGTGAAGTAACACTTTCTTTTTTTTTAATAAAGTTTTATTTGGGTTCACACACACAAAATACAAGTAAAACATCTTTTTTGAAAATAGCATGGTCCCGGGTTGAACTTCTTTATACAGACACAAAACTCGATTTCATGCTCCTTTTTGTATTTTATTCCATATCTTATACTACTTTACATTTTCTATATAGTTTTTTCCCTCTTTTAATTTTCTCAATTTTATTTTGATTATCTCATCTCAATTCAAATCATTATATTTATTTAAATGGTTGAGATTACTTATTGTTTATTGGGTCATGTTTTCTTCAATTAACCATGGTTTTACACATTATATGCTGCACTAAACCATTACCTCAATTTTCAAATGATAATGGCTGGGTTTATTCAAATCCAGGGGTGTCAAACTTGATTTCACTGAGGGCCGCATCATGGTTGTGTTTGACCTCGGGTGGCTGGAGGGGGCATGGGCATGGTGGGGTGGCCAACTCAACATCATTCGTTTTGGAGCCATCTGTGGTGGCCCAGGTGGGGCTGGGGGGGATCCTCCTGCAGCCTTCTGTCATGAAAGTGGAGCTTGGGTGGGCTGTGAGCGACCCTCCTAAGCTCCATTTTCAGCCATGACAGCCTCCTGCAGCCCACTGCCAGTGAAAACAGAGCTTGGGAGGGCTGCTCCCAAGCTGTTTTTGCTAGCAGAGGCACTGTGGGCCGCTGTTTCTAGGATGGCCATGTGGGCCAGATCTAAGCACCCCATGAACTAGATCCAGCTCACAGAGTTTGACACTCCTGGCATAATCCATTAAACATCCAAACAAATCACACTAGTTGTAGGTTAGGCTGTCCAAATTTTGGATAGTGCCAGATTGGGATAGGTAGGATGTCTTATTCCAAAGTTACGAAAACATGATTTCCATGGAAAGCTTTCCCTCCCCCCAAACCCCCCAAAGGCTTGTGAACCTATAGAAAGAGTGTCTTATTTTTTTTATTGGCCAAGGCTGTCATATATTTGGCTTTGAATTGTGTATGGAGACTGCAGTCCAAAAAGCAATAGGTGAAGAAAAACTAACATTTAACTTACAGTTAAAATCTGTTGATATTACTTTCTAGACATGTAGTTTATATTTTTCTCTTTTCTCTTATAAAAATGACTATTTGGAACAACATTTGTAGGGGTCTGAGTGCTGTGCTCTTTGGGATATGCCATATTGTTTAGGTCTCTAGGTTGTGCATTCTCTTGTGTTAAAACCTAAGTACATTTCCCTGAATCCCCTAAGCGTCTGCAAGTTTTTACACTGTGTTTTATCAAACATGCAGTTCTCTAATTCTACTACTATGCTATATCTTGTAATCAATGATTTACATTTTGGCATTTTTGCTTTGAAATATTGATCCATAAAGGTCTTAGGTTTATAGATGAATTAATAAACTTCCATCTCAGCCTTTTTCTTAAATTTATTTAAATAACAGGTCTTTTGGATATCTAAAGTTTAGTTGAAGGCTTATGTCTTTCAGCATATTATTAATCTTATGTATATCTAAGATGGTGGAAAGGACATAATTAGTGATGCATCTGATGAAACAGATTAAGTAAATTTCCTGTAAAGAGAGAAAGGGCTGAAATCTAAAAGGCAATTTTTCCATGCCAGGAACATCATTAACCCAATATGTGAACCATGAGGAGATTGGTAAGGGTAAATAAATTGTACTAATCAATTCTATTCTTTTTAAAGGTGATATCTTGATCTGTAAGAAAATAAGGAAAATATTAAATTATGAAGCCTTTTGAATGACAATGTTTTGGTATGGTAACCATGTTATAAAACCACACATAGAATCATGAGAATATTTGTGTTGCAAAATTGGATCCTTGTTTCTACTTTCAAGCAGGATAGGAGGACTGGAGAGAAATGTACAAATTCAGCTCACATATTGACCTTAGAAGTGGTGATTCCCTTCTATGATGATATTTTATTTATTATTTATTCATTTGTTTATACAGTCATGCATCTACACCTCTATTCCAACAAATCAAGGCAATTTACAATAATATTATGGTAAAAATAGAATAACAAACTCCTAAAAATAATATTACCATAATAGTTCAGGTTCACTATTTGCACCAGAAGCCCTTTAGAACAAGGCAATCTTGGCTGCTTTGTGAGAGGCAAGGCATGCCATAGTTTGGGGCCCACCAGTGTGAAGAAGTAAACCTGGGACTCTCCTTCTTTCACTTCACACAAGTTGGGAGCACAGGCTTCACTAGGGATTTATAAAACAATACCTTGAATTAGTTCTAGAAATTTGTCAGCAGTTGAGTGACAAGGGACTGAGGCAGTGCTTCTAAACCGATTGTGCTTTTCCCTCTAAATAGCTGGTTCAATATGTAGCTTTTGAGTTGCTTTCAAAGGTGCCTCATGTAAAGTGAACCATAGGAGTCTAAAGACAAGGTGATGAGGATATGAGGCATAGCAGCAAGCGAGCGTCCTAGTTTGAGAAGGTCTACAACTTGTTTAGACATAGAATGAATGTTACAGAAAACTAGTAAAATGCTCGTTGTAATTATGGAGCCGTGATGTTTATGTGAAGAGAGGAACTCTAGAAGTATCCTCTATTTAGATATATTAAGCTCTCTGTTTCCTTCTATTAGATGCTCAGATTTTCCAGCATTTGTTCTTTGGAGTGAATGGTACATAGTCCCCATTCTGAGAGAAAAGTCTTCATGAACCACTAGGACTGCACCTACCTGTTCTTTGATAGCTCTCTGTAAGTTTTGCTTGGTTCCCATCCTGGCTTTGGATTTTTGGTGACAGTGGAATATGTGTCTCTCTTGGTATTACTCATGTATCCCTTCCAGAAGACTATCCAGCATAGATAATGGTGAAGATTGCTTGGAGATATAATTCAATAAGATTGGTGGGACCATGGAAGATGGCAGCAACCAAAAACTGGATATCAGTGTAGCACATAGTTTCAGATCTTTGGAAAGCAATGTGCTATTTTACAAGCCCAACACATTTTATGCCCAAGATAAAGAACAAGATGGCATTCTCTCTCTTTAATATCACTTGAGGACAGCAGGCTAGCTTTGTGAGGTACAATGCAGGTTTCATGATATACAATAACTATAGCAATACCCTCATTGCTTCCATGCTACAATCTGCCCTCAATATCTAAATAAAGTACGGTAGCTGCTTTACTTAGCCTGACATTGGCCTTGTTTCCTCACTCATTGAAGCTGAAGTCTCGCCAGTACAAAGTTTGCAATTGTATGGTTGATTGTATGGCCACTCCTTAATAATGGAGCATCTGCAAAAGAGTCCCATTATCTTAATTAGATTATTCAGAGGTTCACTTTAAGCTTTCTTTCCATTTGGAATAGAAGAGGTATTCTTTTATAGCTTTCCAATCACTCACAAAACCAAGAGAATAAAGGTTTTCTCATTCCTGGTTCTCCAGTTGAGTATAGCTTTTCCCATCTGGTGTTAAAGGATGTATTTTAAAAATGGCAGACATCCTTCCATGAGTTTTATTAACTATGGGCATTATTCCTGGCTCTATATACTTCTGTTTTCATTCCTGGGATGTTTCATCAGGTTGATTCCCCTACTTTCCAATGCTTGATGTTCCCAAAGGCTTACATATTTTTATCAGCAATGCTGGATTGAGAAGTGACCTCAGAGGCAGGAAAGATATGAAATTGCCAATTCTCTGTAATTCTTATGGGAAATCCTTGCTGCTTCTTGTAACATGCCATTGACTTTTCTCAAGTCTAAGGTGAGATGGCACATTCAACATACAAAATAATAACTTTATTTTTCTGTCTTATTTGATCTTTCCTCCAAGGTTAGTGCACAGAAAATTGGTGAGGTGAGTTAGATTGAAAACTCTAAAGCTATGTGAAGATTCAATTTAAAGTGGTGATTCAGTTATCTTGTCTTAAAATCAAATATTTGAATTAAATTGCCAATTGCCAAGTCAACTTCATGTATCAGATTAGGTGCCTTGTAATTGATTTGACAATTTGATGAACTTTTGCACATTTATACACTTTTTATTCTGATTGATAAACAGATTGATAAATTGTTAAATCAACAATTTAACAATTTAGATGATCACCTATACGTACAACTTGTGGCAAATCAAATTTACTTTGCAGTTTAATTATAATAGTAATCTTAATAAACATTGGTATCTATAGAGCATTAGTATCTGTAGAACATGTCCGAGTTTTAAAATCAGTGGAACAACTTGCCTCCAGAAGTTGTGAATGCTCTAACACTGGAAGTTTTTAAAAAGATGTTGGATAACCATTTGTCTGAAGTAGTATAGGGTTTCCTGCCTAAACAGGGGATTGGACTAGAAGTCCTCCAAGGTCCCTTCCAACTCTATTATTCTATTCTAAAATATTTCACCTGCATTCTTATATTATTCTCACATTGCACACAGTGGTTTTAAGGAGGAGTTGATCAAAAAAGTAAATAGAGTATATAAAAAGTATTTAAATCCTTTTAAAGGCCATTAGAGTTTTATAAAAATGAAAGGAAATGATCCCAGAATCACACAGCCAGGCTCATAATCTGGAGGCCATAACCCCCTATAAAGGTATCACAATAAGACTTTGCTCAGAGAAATATAAAGAATGAACAGAATTGTAGGGAGAAAAAAGGACAGTAGATACTGAAGAATACAGAATCATAGGGTTGGAAATTATCTTTGAGATTTTCTACTCCAACCCCACTTCCAGGCCTGGATTCTTTATTCTGTCCTGGACAAATGGTTGTCTAATTTTTTTGTTGAAAACTTCAGTGATGAAGCACCCAGAACTTTGGGAGGCAAGCTGTTCCATTAACTAATAGTTCTCACTGACAGAAAATTGCTCCTTAGTTCCAAGTTGGATCTCCTTTAACAAGCTTCAATCCATTGCTTCTAAGTACTAATACCACTCTATAAAGCCTTAGTAAGACCACACCTAGAGTACTGCAAACAGTTTTGTTCACCACATTATAAAAAAGATGTTGAGACCCTAGACAAAATACAGAGAAGAGTAACCAGGATGATTAGGGGACTGGAGGCTAAAACATACAATGAACGGTTGCAGGAACTGGGCTTGGCTAGTCTAGTAAAGAGAAGGATCAGGGGAGACATGATAGTGGTCTTCCAATATTTGAGGGGCTGCCACAGGGAGGAAGGGGTCAAGCTATTTTCTAAAGCACCTATAGGCCAGAGAAGGAATAATGGATGGAAACTGAACAAGGAGAGATTTAACCTGGAAATAAGGAGAAACTTTCTGACAGTGAGAACAATCAACCAATGGAACAGCTTACCCTCGGAAGTTGTGGGAGCGCCATCACTTGAGACTTTCAAGAAGACATTGGACTGCCATTTGTCAGAAATGGTGTAGGCCTCTCACTTGGGCGGGGAGTTGGACTAGATGACCTATAAGGTCCCTTCCAACTCTGATTATCTGTTATATGTCTTGTCCCCAGGCGCTTTAGAGAATAAACCAATCTCATCTTCTGTGACAGCCCGTCAAGTATTGGAAAATGGCTATCATATCACTCCTAAGCTAAATATAGTTCCTTTAGCCATTCATCATATGGCTTAGCCTCCAGACCCCTTATCATCTGTGTTGCTCTTCTCTGCACTCTTTCTAGGGTCTCAGCATATTTTATATATTGTGTTGACCAGAGCTGGATGCAATATTCCATATTATTAGTGCAATATAGAGTGGTATTATCATTTCTTGTGATCTTGATGCTATACCTTTGTTGATGCAGCCAGCACTGCATTGGCTTTTTTGGCAGCTACAGCACACTGCTGCTCATACTTATGTGGTTATCTACTAAGACATGCCCTACTGTTGAGTCAGGTGCTGTCTATTCTGTATTGTACTGTTTAATCCCTGAAAGGCTGTAAACTTAATCACTAATAATTTATTGTGGGCTATATAGTGACTAGAATAGGGAGCCAGTGAAGAATCCTGTACTGACTAAGCCATGAGAATAACATGGAGGAGTCAAGACATCCCAAGCAATATTGTTATGGACGAAGATCAGAGAGAGATAGGGGGACTGAGAAAAACTGCCAGGAATTTACCACAGTAATCTAAGCATGAGGCAATGCCAATGATATCTAAAGAACATGGACAACAATCCCTGATGGTCTAATGCAGAGGTGTCAAACTCAAAGCCTGTGGGCCGGATCCAGAGATCTGGCCCGTGGAGTGTTTAGGTCTGGCCTGAGGCCACTCTGGACACAGTGAAGGACCGGCCTGTAGTGTGTCTGCCAGTGAAAATGGAACTTGTGAGAGCTGTGTGTGGCCCTCCCAGGCTCCATTTTTAGCAGTGATGGCCACCTGCAGCCCTCTGCCAGTGAAAATGGAGCCTGGGAGGGCCACCCTCCTGAGTTCCATTTTCACTGGCAGAGGGCTGCGTGTAGTTGATCTGGCCATGCCCACCCTGGCCACGCCAATTTGACCCCCCAAGGTCAAACACAACCCTAATGCAACCCTCAATGAAATTGAGTTTGACACCCCTGGTTTAAAGCAAAAGGAAATTGTATTTTTCTAGTTATGGGTAACCACTATAAATTTTTACTTTATTTGTGGTATGTGGAGCTCCATCCAAGGATTTAGCTGAATTGGCTAGGGGACTGTTTCTCCTGTCCTCCAGCATCTGTTGTCATAGGTGGCTTCACTTTGCCTAATAATAAGAGCAGCCCTTAAGTGAGGTGTAACACATTAGGCACCTTATATATCCTGCCCACTTGCTCTTTTGCAACGCCTCCTTAGCCTCTAGTTTGGAAACTTGAGGAGGCAAGTATCTTTCAGGAGGCTAGAGATTATATGATCATGTTTAATATTAAATAATAACATGCTTATGAGACTGCTTTGTTCCCATATTGTATTTGAGTATTGAATTTTGAAGCAAAAACATGAAATATGAAGCAACTTCAGTGCAGGACATCCCCTTTAAACTGCATTTTATGGGATAGCTGTGATGTTGTGAAATATGAAACTGCTTGTGCCTCTTTCCCTTTGGTCATGGGCACACCTTCTGGGTGAAACCAGCCTGTCGAAAACTTCTTCCCATACGCCCTTGTTAATTTATACAGCTGATTCATCAAGCAGTATTGCTTGTTCAGCTATTTGGGCTTTTGTAATCTTGTCTTTCTTTTTTTGGCATCTTTTCCAAGCCTTTTGTCTCTCACCCTTTAAAAAAACCTGTTGTTCTCAAAAAAAAAAAATGTAGGTACCAATTTTAATAGTCTGAAAGATAGGGTTCCATATTTGGGCATATCTGGATGGTCATTAGATGGCTGCCAAGGGGGTAGCTCTATGGAAATAACTTTTTGCTCCCATCTAGTGATTATTCAGATTTTTTAAAGCTCAGATATTATAGCCTTAGTAGAGAGATATCTTGGCCCTGTTATTATATTGCACAAGATAGATAAGCATAAGTAGAAAAATATGTGAGTGAAGGGCCCAATTGATGCAATCACAAGAAACTATTGCTAAAATCTACCCAGGAGTAAACCATTTTAGGTTTATGCTTCCTTAACATAATGTTCCTCCTCAGAAAAAAAATTGCCATGTCATATATAAATATATTCATATCCATCACCCTATTCTTTATTAGGACTTTATTAGGACTTAATATTTATTAGCAATATTATGCAAAGTACAGAAAAGGGTTTCACTGGAAATTTTTTTGAAAGAATTATTGGTAAAAGGAAACCAGACTGTCAAAGAACACAATGGCTGGGCATTGTCAAAGCCGACACCAGCCAGAGCATAGAAAAATATCAAAGAAATGGTTCAAGATTGGAAGGTGTAGAGAGACCTGGCCCATAGCATCACCGAGAATTGGACTTGATTAAATGAATAACATCATCATCACAGAAAAGGAGTAAGAAATAGTAAGCCAAAGAAATTAAAATCACATACACAAAGGAAAAGGACATTTAGGTAAAGATATTTTATAGTAACCTCATTCACTAGCCCTTTCCATTCCTTTCTGTCCTCGTAAAGCATCCCTGCTTCCACCATATCTACTCACAGGTACATAGATTGCTTTTTTTGTTGGTTAGATCAATGAAGAATAAAAATAAGCTTGCCTCATTTACCTGCTAAGAGTTTTGGATTTTCTCTAATAATGGAATGTTGGAAAAGCAATCCACTCCTCCCTCTGCAGTTTGAGACAGTATGTGTCAACAGAATATGACCATTTGATTACCATATTTGCCGGCGCATAAGACGACTGGGCGTATAAGACGACCCCCCAACTTTTCCACTCAAAATATAGAGTTTGTTATATAGTCGCCGTATAAGATGACTTGGAGCAAAGGCTGAAACCAGGAAGAGAAAACTTCCCAAAGAAAATCGCACGAGCAGCAGCCCATTCCTGGGAGAAAAACCAAAAAACCAAAAAACACGAACTCTTCCCGAAGCGCAAAAGCAAGAATGGCGCTCTCTCAGCTTTGAGCGGCGTCGCTGCTCTCCCACTCCCTCCACTCGTCCCCACGTGCGGTGAAGTTTCTGCCACGGGGGGGTGGAGGAGGGGTGGAATGAGGTGAGGGATGGGGGCAAAGCCTGGAGCTTGCCGGTCTGCTCATACGAGCGGAGTGGATGGGTGGGTGGGAAGGGAAAGGAGAGGCTGTGCTGCTGCCTGCAAGTGAAAGTGACGCGCCTGCCCCCTCCCCCGGGGGAAAGTGAAAGGCCTCCTCCCTTAAGCATCCCTCGCCTTCTTCCACCCTTTTCTTCCCAAGGGGACCCTGGAAAGCAGCTCGGGAGCCGGATGGCCCTGCTCAGCGGGGTCCCATCAGGAACTTCCCGAGGACACACACACCCCGCCCTAAGCACAGCCCTCCCGGTCTTTCAAAGAGGGAGGGAGAAGCGAAAGGAGCAAATTGCCGGCCCTGCCCCGCTGCCCAGGAGGGGCACCATAGTCCACCCCCACCACCTTCTCCCCCCAACTCCCCGGGCCATTACGCGGCTCGGGGCTACACAGAAGCTACACAGAGGACTGAAGGAATCCGGGAAGCTCCTTCAGATTCACTTGTTGTGTTTGCCTTCTTCAGCACCCACCTTTACTCAAAATCTCGTTCATCTTGTGGAGTCCTTGGTACTCTCTGAGCTGGGTTCTTTTCTTGAAGACATTTCATTACTCAACTTGAAAGGTCTGCAAGAAAGCAACCAAGGACTCCACTGTTTAATCCTGAACTACAAATATTCTCTTCTATTTGTATTTCATTCATCTTTTCCAATCAAAAAACCATATTTGCCAACATATAAATGACTTTTTTGCCCTGAAAAACATGCCTCCAAGTGGGGGGATCGTCTTATATGCCGGCAAAGCGGCCCCGCCAGAGACCCTCCCGTTCCACCCCCACCCCACCTCCAGATTGACCTCCGCAAGCACCCTGAGCCGGGCGGAGGGGGGGGAGGAGGAGGAAGAGAGACTCCGGCTGGGCTTGAAGGGGCTTCGCAAGTTGCAGAGCTCCACCCCCGTCGCTCTTGCACCGAGTGACAACAACGTATTTGCCGGCGTATAAGACGACCCCCCCACTCCACAAGATGAACGAGATTTTGAGTAAAGGTGGGTGCTGAAGAAGGCAAACACAACAAGTGAATTTGAAGGAGCTTCCCGGATTCCTTCAGTCCTCTGTATAGCTTCTGTGAATAAACCATCTTGTTGGGACTGATTTCAAATGTTTCAGTCTGCATAGAGAAAGTGAAGGTCAGTTTTTTCCAGTCCAGTCTTCTTGAATTGCTACTGTTATGTTCTGCGCATGGGTGCAAGAAGTGGAGATGAGACGATGAACAGTGAACTTCAACTCTTTATTTAACTTTGTGGAACAGAGCAAAAACTACGGCAGCAATAGCCCTTTTTATAGGCAAGCTGCTGATCAAATAACCAATAAGAAACGGGAAGCGTTAGTTCCCTTAACCAATGAAAGAGGCCTGCTAATAGCCAATCAGATTCTCCTGAACGGACCAATCAGATGTCACTATTATCGGCCAATCAGAAGTACGGGGCCAGAACCCTGCACTTTTCTAAAGGTTTTAATAATCTTTATTTTAGCACTTTTATTAATTCACAACACCCCTTCCCCCGGGTTCCGTTTAAGGGGTGCGGTGATGTAATCTTTGAGGTAGGCAGGTTGTTTAGATTGTCTATTAGATTTTCGCTGTCCCCCTGGTACTTGTTTATAATCTTATTTGGGCGGGACGTTTTCTGGCGAGTAGGGTGCCTCCGGTCCTTCATTTAAAAACTCGGTGCCACTAATGTCCTCATTGTCCTCTAGCCTTTGTGGGCTTGCCTCTGACAAGGTGTCTCTTTGAGGCAAGTCCACCACCCTCTCTGATCCTTCTTTATGCGTTAAGTCCGAATGCTCACTTCTTCCACTCGTGCTTTCTGCCGTTTCGAACTCGGTCTCCTCGGCATTTCCTCCCCCCTCAGTTTGGAAGTTACTGGAGTCACAGAAACCAGGTTGCAGCCTTGAATGCAGCTGATCAATATGGCTCTTCCATATTCTTCTGTCGCGACTTTTTACTTGGTACAACCTGGATCCTGTGACTTGGATTACAGTTGCCTCGACCCACAAAGGATCACCAGAAAAGTTTCTAGCGAAGACTAAGTCACCTGTCTGGAATTTGCGGCATTTCCCACTGGATCCGTGTGGTTTTTCTGGTTCGTAGGATGTGTGTAGTTGGTCAAGGTGGGAGCGGAATTTTCGTCCCATTAACAATTCAGCCGGAGTCTTGTTGGTGATGCTGTGCGGAGTGATGTGTTGAAGAAAGAGTATCCGGTTAATCTTATCTTCGATATCACCATAGTCCATTTTATGTAGGGTCTTTTTGATGAATTGTACCATGTACTCGGCTCTTCCATTGGTCGCAGGATGCGCCGGTGAAGTTAGCGCATGGCGAATACCATGGTCCGCCAAATACTGTTCAAAAGAAAGCGCAGTAAACTGGGGGCCGTTGTCAGATACCAGAACATCTGGCAGTCCATGGGTTGCGAATAATCTGTCCAATTTCCTCATGACAGATTCGGTTGTGGTACTTTTCATTTCGTGGATTTCAAGCCAGTTTGAGTAGGCATCCACCGTTACTAGGAATGTGTGTCCTTTAGTAGGTCCCGCAAAGTCAATATGAATACGGGACCATGGTCCCCTGGGTGTTTCCCACTCTGTTGGGGTTGCTTTCGGTGGGGCGTTGCTAATTTCCTGGCATTTGCAACAAGTCTTTACCCAGGCCTCGATTTGCTTGTCGATACCCGGCCACCACGCGTAGCTTCGTGCGAGTGCCTTCATGCGCATGATGCCGGGGTGGCCTTCATGCAAGGTTTTCAATACTGCTCGTTGCAGCCGCTCTGGGACGACGACTCTATCTCCCTAAATGATGCAGCCTTTCTGGGAAAACAGTTCCGTCTGTCGATTCTTGAAAGGACTGAAGTTGTCAAGGATTTGATCCAATGGCCATCCTCGCTCGACCCAGCTAAGAACTCGCGCCGAAATGGGATCGCGTTTGGTTTCAATCGTGATATCTTGAGCTGTCAGTGGTGGTGATTGAAGTGTCTCAATCTGGAGCATTGTGATGGTTGGAGCTGGGTTGTCAACGGTTTCCGGAAGTGGTGCACGGCTTAGTGCGTCAGCGTGGGGGATGGCTTTCCCCGGGCGGTGTTGCAGCTTATAATTATATGCAGCCAGGAATTCCGACCAGCGAGTCATTCTGGGAGATAATATATAAGGGGTTGGCTTGTCCCCCGCTATAATCCCCAGCAAAGGTTTGTGGTCGGTAACTATAGTAAAAACTCGCCCATAAATATATTCATGAAATCGTTTAATAGCAGAAATGACACCAAGAGCCTCTTTATCGATTTGACTATAGTTACGTTCAGCTTTTGATAGTGTTTTTGAAAAGTAGGCAATAGGGGCTTCACTACCGTTTGGGCTCAAAATGGCACCCACTCCAAATGGTGATGCATCACATCTACCGTTTGGGCTCAAAATGGCACCCACTCCAAATGGTGATGCATCACATGTAATCGTTAAAGGCAAAGTCTCATTATACTGCATCAAAACAGCGTCTGAAGTCAATAAGTTTTTTACTTGTCGGAACGCGTGTTCCTCTCGGTGTCCCCAGACCCAGGTTGCCTTTTTGTCCAACAGACGATGTAGGCGCTCAGCTACGGTCGCTTTGTGGGGCAGGAACACATTGTAAAAATTGATAAGGCCTCAGAAAGCTTGGAGATCAGTCTTATTTCTGGGCCTTGGGGCGTTTTTGATTGCCCTTAGCTTGCTATCAGTGGGGTGAATGCCTTGTTCATCGATTAAGTACCCCCAAAATTCTACTTTATCCGTACACAGTTGACACTTTTTTTTTTTACTTTAAGGCCAGAGTCTTTATATTTCTGGAGAACTAACCTCAGGCGCTCCCTAAGTATTTCTCTAGTCAGAGCAGCAATTAAAACATCATCAGAATAAGGTACAACCCCTTTTATACCCTATAGTAGTCTCTCCATCAAGCTCTGAAAGATTCCTGGGGCCACGCTAACTCTGAATTGGAGTCGGTTGCACTTAAATGCAACTTGGTGCGTAACGATCGTTTGTGCATCTGCCGTTTTTTAATCTACAGGCAGTTGTTGGTATGCCTGTGCTAAATCCAATTTAGTGAAGACTTTTCTGCCCCCCAGGGAATGGAAAAGGTGTTGTACCACCGGTACCGGGTAAGCGTTCTGCTGAAGGGTGTGATTCAGGGTGGCTCGGTAGTCCCCACAAATTCTTAACAATCCATCCGGCTTGATGGGTGTTACGATTGGGGTTTCCCAGGGAGTGTGGTCGGTTGGTTCTAACACACCCTGGGCTATTAATTTATCAAGCTGCTCGTCAATCTTTGGTTTAAGGGCAAATGGAACTCGACGAGGCTTAAGGCAGATGGGAGCTACTTTGGGGTTAAGGTTAAATGATATCGGGGTCCCCTTGTACTCGCCTAATTTATCTGTAAAGACATCTTGCAACTCCTGGACGATGGCTTCTTCCCAGTCATTGCTGTTGGTTCGGTGAATGCCGGCTACTTCAATTCCAAGTGGGGTGAACCATTGGAGGCCTAACAAACTAGGCCGATCCCTGTTGACTACGGTTAGTGGTAGGGATGCAGTACGATTTTTAAATGAGACACGGACTTTGCTGGATCCAACGACTGGAATTCGATTTCCCTGATAGTCCTTGAGTATGATTCTTTGGAATCTGAGGTCTTGCCACCGGACGGTGGGAATTAATTGTTTAAGGGTCTTCCAGGAAACCATCGAGAGGGATGATCCTGAATCGACTTCCATCATGCAGGGTTGGTTTTCGATGGTGACCTTCACCCGGATCTTCTTGGCGTCTAATGATGAGGTGTGACCAATCGTAATGGTTTGGTGTGCCTCTTCTCGTTTCGTTGACTGGGCTGGTGGTTTGTTTCTGTAGGAGTGGTTGTTCCATTGGTTGGTTAAGTATTCCCGATTCACAGGACAACTTCCTGTGGGCTGGTGGTAGTTGGTCCCCCTCTGAGATGGGTTGGATCCTTGCTTGCTTCTACAGACTCTTCCGATGTGACCTCTTTTCCTGCACACATGGCAGAGTGCGTTGAGGAATTTGCAGTCTGATCGTGGGTGGTTTGCCCCACAACCAGTGCATTGGTACTGCACTCTCTGGTTACGTTGATGGCGTTGGTCTCATTCAGACCGGAGCTGGTTGACCTCTTCTTCATCACTTTCTGATGACAATTAGAGGTCCTCGTGGTGGGTTGTCATTGCCTGTCCTTCCAGGTGAGGTGAGATTTCGCCGGCGAGTTGGCGGAGCGGGGCGTGGGTACGGCGCATTCGGGCAGCCGACTTCCTGGTTGCTTCTGCTGCAGTAGCGTCAGTGATGGCATCTGTAAGGCTAATGTCACCTTTCGCCATCAGCTTACTTTGTGTAGCTAGCGCATCTAATCTCAGAACTATTTGGTCTCTCAGGGCCTCTTCGAGGTCGGTGAACCCGCAGAGGCCTCCCAAATTCCAGAGATCCGCAATGAAATCTGCAACTCTTTCTCCCTTCCGCTGGTCTCTCTAATGAAATTCATGTCTTCGAACAAGCTTTGGTACGGTTGGTGCGTAGTGGGCCCGTAGAAGGGGCTCGAGGATGTCCCAGTCCATGGACTTCACCTCAGCCGGTTTGGCTAGTGCCTTGGCCATCTTAAACACGGTCAGCCTGCAGTGAGTTAGGAATACCGCTCGCTTCTTTCCGGTAGTGGCATCCTTCAAGTTGTTGGTCTCCAGAAACATCTGGAATCGGTTCATATATGAGTCCCAGTCTTCTTGTGCCGGGTCGAATGGAGCGGGTGGTATGAAGCTGCTAGACATGGTTCAGCCATTGGTGCGTCTTCAGCCACGTGCTCTGTTTAGTGCTCTGTAGTGCTCAGTCAGCTCTGACGTCTCACCCTCGTTGCCAGTGTTAAGTTCTGTGCATGGCGCAAGAAGTGGAGACGAGACGATGAACAGTGAACTTCAACTCTTTATTTAACATTGTGGAACAGAGCAAAAACTACGGCAGCAATAGTCCTTTTTATAGGCAAGCTGCTGATCAAATAACTAATAAGAAACGGGAAGTGTTAGTTTCCTTAACCAATGAAAGAGGCCCGCTAATAGCCAATCAGATTCTCCTGAATGGACCAATCAGATGTCGCTATTATCGGCCAATCAGAAGTGCAGGGCCAGAACCCTGCACTTTTCTAAAGGTTTTAATAATCTTTATTTAAGCACTTTTATTAATTCACAACAGCTACCAGGTGCATGTTATAAGAATTGGAGAATAGAGAATGCACTTATTATGTTTCACTAAACTTTTCAAACCTGACACTAAAGTATTTCACATTAGTGCTTTGAATCCAAGCACAGTTTCTCAGAAATTGATTTTAGTAAAATTATGATTTAAAACTTAAAATAGATGTAATTAACATGCTAATATATGACTCTGTTTTAATGTTTTAAATTAATTATAATCTCTGCTGTTGCTGAACTGTAAGTATTATTCTTTAAAACGGGGACCATTTTATTTGAAACATCTTAAGTAAAAATTACACACAAGAATCATACTACATCATAGAATTGTCAGGAGTTATTTATGCCATGAAATCCAATTACTACTCAGTGCAGACATTCCTGAAATATGTTATTTGAATACATCCAGCGAAGATGAGCTAATCGATTGTTGAGTAATTATTCTATGTTCTATACTCTGGAATGATAGAAGACAGGGCTTTCATCTATGTGTCATCTTTTCAGATATGTGGAGAGTATTACAATAAGGCTACACCAGATTTGTGTAATGGTTAAAGCATCAAGCTAGAAACTGGGAAACTGTGGTTTTTAGCCCCACCATGAAGACATGAAAACAAATGGGTGACCAGTCACTTTTTCTCAGTCCTCGGAAGGAAGCAATGGCAAACCATTTCTGAAAAACCTTGCCCGGCAGGGAATTGACCAAACAGTCTTGGAGATTCAGACATGATTAAATGGAAGAACAATAAAGAAACAAAAAGGAAAGAAAATTTCCATTTTTTTCTTCTAAAGATTAAGCATTCCCGGTTCTGCCAATCTTTCTTCATGGAACTCAGTTTTTAGCTCTTGAAGATAGATAGATGGATAGATAGATAGATAGAAAGAAGATAGAGATATTTTAATAATATAGATTTTTTTCAGTGTAGATTTGGAGACTAAGGCAAGAATGTCTAGAAGTACTTGAATTTGGGATGAATCTGCTTGATTGATGCTTATAATATAACCACTGATTGTAGCTTTTATTTTTGATAAATTAATATGTTTATTGATTGGTGTATCAATAAACATATTTTATAGTCATAAGCTGATTAGAGACTGACATAAAAATGAATTAGCATAAAAACATTTGTAATAAATAAATTAAAAAATACTTCAATTAGAATTACAGAAAACAAATATATGGTAGAAATGAAACATAGTTAATTATCATTTTGTAAAAGCTTGGTTTTCTGTATATTTGTAAAATAAGCTGTATTTTTCTGAACTCAGAATATTTAGAATAATAATATATTTTTTCTTGCAGTCTTGCTTTTCACGGAGATCTTGATGGTCTGCTGGCATGGCATTTAGCTGGGGTAGATCTGAATCAAACTGGTTATGATGGAAACACTCCAGCTAACGTGGTAAGAATGAATGTGGAGGACTATACATTATATTCCAATTTCAGTTCTAGATGCAGGGAATATTGCTAGGTCATGCTCAAAGCTTTGTAAGAGGTTTTTTCAGACATTTCAATGGGAATCACATTGAGGGAGATTTTGCAAGACCAACTGTACATGCATCACATCAGTTCTGCATAATTAACTCTCATGGCTGACTGGGGCAAATTCAGTTTGATAGTGCTGCCTCCAAATAAAGAGAAGTAGCTGGGCCAGCAAGTAAGAATTACATTGCTCAAATGGGTAATTGCCATGTATTTTATGCAAATACCTATACAATTGCCGTGTATGTGTCTATAGGTGTGCATATGTATAGAGGAAAAGAACTGCTGTCTAGCCATGGCATTAATACAATTCATGGAATTAACCCTTCTAATTAAGCATGTGTAGTATATATAGATTATTTATCTATTTTTCATGTGTCTCCTGCTAGTGCAGCTGAAAGAGGTTTCTAGCCCATGATTTAAAAGTAGCATAATATGTAATAACGTCTCAGAAGGAATAAACAGCCATAAAAGTGAATAGAAAATCAGAAGATCAAGAAAAATAAAACAACTCACTTTTTTTCTTTCAAATAATGGGTGTCTTTCATGCATTCCTTGGCTTTTGGATGGGGTATAGATAGTATAATTTTAAACTTTAGGAAATAAAAACATTGATCACATTTTAATAAAGTTTCAAAGAATGTCAAATCATTCCTGGGAAGGTATTAAGTATTGGAGAATTTTGAAGCAGAGCCTTGACTGAACCATAAAACAGGATGATGCTTATAGGCACATATAAGCACACATGCATGATATATATCGCGAACAGATTGAGGAGCCCTGGTTGTGCAGTCGCTAGACTGCAATATAGCATGTAAACTCTGCCCACAACCTGAAGTTTGATCATGACGGGGCTCAAGATTGATTTAGCTTTCCATCTTTCCCAGGTTGATAAAATGAGGATCCAGATTGTTGGGGGCAATATGCTGACATTGTAAACCACCCAGAGAATCTAAATGTTACTGCCATTGCTATTGCTATGTTTATGGAAGATATACAGTATATGTAAATTTTGCACTCAAGTCAGAGGCATCAAGGTACCAATGTGCTTCTGGGGTTGAATGGTGACACCACCATTGCCCTGGGCACACCCACTTGGGGGTTCTTTTCCTGTCCCCAGCAGCTGGAGTAAAGGATGAGAGCTCAACTCTGCCCCAGGGCAGCTCTCAGCTCTCAAACCCAGGCTTGCTAAGGTCCTGCCCAATGTTCCAATCATTTGAGCCACTGTGTTCCTTAGTATATGTAAATGTGATGGTGCTTACTGGCATTGCAATCTTTTTTTTATAGGCCAAGGCTGCAGGACATGCAAAAGTCATTGAGTTTTTCAATAAATTGGCATCCTGAACTTGGTAAGTTTTTTTTTAAAAAAACTAGCATTCATTGTTGTACATCAGTTGGTCATGCAGCACAATGTGGAAAATGGGATGGGTGAGGTCATGGTCCTCTGGTTCGAGTGTATCATTTTGCCACTGACTTTTATAGCAGATATGCTTGTTTCTCTGCTTGAAGAGTGATTTGAGTGTAGAACTGGCTGAGAGTTAAGATACTTGAACCAGCAAAAAGTTTTAGGCATTTTTCAGTTTCAGTAAAGACAAATGTAATGTAAATACTACTCATAGTATATTATTTGGCTAACCTGCAAGGGTTTTGTAGTTTCAATTACAGACAAGTACATTAATGAATTAATAGCAACTAATATATTTCTCAGTCTTGCCCTTTCTCAAATCTTCAGGCTTTGCTTTATTACTTCCAAAAGTTTCATATAACTTTCTACTTTTATGTGTTTCCTTGTCCTCAAGTACCTTTTAAGCTTTGGTCCATGCAAAAATAATTTGAAATTTATATTAGTCTTTAGGGTGCCCAAAGATTTTTATTTTGTTTTCCTGCAACAAATTATAACAGCCATTCTTGTGAGCTTATTTCAGTTTGAAAAAAAAAAAATGAAATTATTTTTAAGTAACTGTAAATTAGGGGAAATGTTTTTTTGTGCGAGAATAACTAATCTGTATAATTCAGGCTTTTTTTTAACTTCAACTTATGCTACTTTACTTTTTCATGTGGTTTTATAGTCTATCTCTAGAAAGGGCATTTATGTTTGCACTGAATTCCATGAGGATGTTTTCAGACCAGTCTTATTGCTCAGTTATTATCCTTTATATCTTCACACATTAAAGGACTGAAAAAAGCAGAGAAAATATTTATAAGAACAGTTGATTATCTTATTTAAGCAGTAGGATTTTCAAAGTTAACCACATTCCAGGTTTTATTTCTATGTATTAATAAAGAGCTCAGAAAACATTGGTATTTGTGGTCAATTTATATTCAGAATAAACTTTGAGTGAAAACAGATCCCTAAATTAAGCATCCAGGATTTAACTACATAGATGCACCACATAATTGCAAAGTTTCTTTTATACAAGCACACACTTTTTTTTTACCCTTCATCTCCCAAATCCCATGTAAAATTGCTACTTTTAAACTTTTTTCCCAACTGAAGATCACAAGACTCTCTCCTCCCCCCCTCCCCCCCCCCCCCGATCGATCCATCCATCCAGTTTCCAAATCAATTTTGCTCAAATTTATATGCTCCAGATTTTCTGGCACTAGAGCTATTGGAATTGGCTGAGTTGGGTGGGAATCAGTGGTGGGATTCAACTTTTTTTACTACCGGTTCTGTGGCATGGCTTGGTGGGCGTGGTAGGGGAAGGATACTGTAAAATCTCCAGTCAGAGATGGTATTAGCCGGTTCTCCGAACTACTCAAAATTTCCGCTACCAGTTCTCCAGAACTGGTCAAAACCTGCTGAATACCACCTCTGGTGGGAATTCTGTGTATTGCTATCCTCACACAATTATATTTTACCCAGAAACAGACAATTTGGGGGTGAGGCAAAGGTTTAAACCATTTTGGAATAATCTAGTTTGCTTTCTTAGATCAAGGATGGTGTCTCTCCAAGGTTTTTTTTTTTAAACAAGATTCAGCAAGATTAGTCTACTTCTTGAAACAGACTTTGGGATACTTCTTTTTTCTAATCTGTACAAAATTATAAAAGTAGTTCCTTTCCCACTTGAAACTCGGAAACCTGGTATGTATTGTCCCAGATTCTCAAGGTGTTCAGTTTTGAAACCACTGATTTCAGAGATGACATTCAGACAGGAGGTCCCTAGAATCAAATTGGCTATACGCATCAGCTTTTTAGAAGGGCAACAGTGGGCACACATTTGTTTTCCTAGCTACTTAAAACTTTCTGGTAACGTACCCAAACAGATTTAAATTCTGAATGAAATGAAATGAACAGGGATTTTTAAAAGTGTATTGTGTTGGTACTCATGCTGTGGATCTGTGATTAGCTGAAACTCCCTCTTCAGGGCACAGTTGCTGACAGCTCTCTTTTTCTTTATAGCCATTTAACAAAGTCTGCAAAATCCCCATTGGGGTTTCAGGTTATTAGAAAAATGGCTCCTTCCATAATGTGGAAGAAGTTTCACATTGCTTCAGAGGCATGATGAAATGGTTTCTAGTTTTCTCTGGATATGAAATGGTCTTAAAGCCCTCATAGGCAAAGTTTCTAGCATATATGTTTGTATATTATGTTGAGATATACATAGATACCAGCATTTTAATAGTTGTCTATTCCAGCAACCAAATTGTCAGCAACATTTTTGCACTGGAATTATGTTGCAGAGAGAAAATTAATTTTGAGGGTGTTTTGTGTTCTCAGCTTGAGAAGTAAATATTTTTTCTGGAATGACTTGGGAGAGAAAGCAGACTCACAGATAAAAACAAAACAACAAAAAATGCAGTAGAAGACAAAATGTAGTATTTCAGAAGATCCTGATAGAGTCAGGATCCACACTGCAATTTAGATAGTCCTTCAAATACAACCATAGACCAACATTTCCGCTGCTAAGCAAGGCAGTTGTTAATTGAGGTGCACCCCATTTTATGGCCTTTCTTGTCACAGTTGTTAAGTGAATTGCTGCAATTATTAAATGAATCATGTGCTCATTAAGTGAATCTGGCTTCCCCTATTGACACTATTTGTCAGAAGCCAACTGGGCTTCTGCAAATGGTGATCATTTGAGCCTGGGGCTATGGAACTATTAAAAATATATGCTAGTTGCCAGGCACCTGAATTTTGATCACATGACCATGGTGCTGCAGTTGTAAGTATGGGAACTGGTCATGCATCACTTTTTTCAGTGCTATTGTAACTTTGAATTGTCATTAAATGTATGGGTGCAAGTCAAAGGCTACCTTTTAAGACAGATATTAAGATTAGGAAGGTATTGTTTTATAGTAATACTCAGACAGCTAACCTCCTCTTTTTCTCTCCTTCTCTGTCATTTTAAAAAAAACTTTAGATACATGATGTTCCTTAGTGACTGTGAGGAAGAAAGGCACTGTTTGTGCAAACTCTGCAACCTACTGGAAAAAGCAATTGAATGCTTATGATGTTTAGAATTAACTTAGTATGGAGATTTCTTTTTATATCTGTCTTTTAAAAAAACCCAAATTCTTAATAAAAAAATAGTCTGCTTATAAGGATATATAGATCCAGACTGCATTCCCATAGTAGCCTGTCAGATTGTATTTTGTTTTCAGGAAGTAATACATGATACTAAATCACACTATAGTATTCATTGGTAAAACTAGGATTTTATGTCTAATCTAGTCTAGTGAAGAGAAGGACCAGGGGAAACATGATATCAGTGTTCTAATATTTGAGGGGCTGCCCCAGAGAGGAAGGGGTCAAGCTATTTTCCAAAGCACCTGAAAGCCAGATAAGGAATAATGGATGGAAACTGAACAAGGAGAGATTCAACCTGGAAATAAGGAGAAATTTTCTGACAGTGAAACAATCAACCAATGGAACAGCTTGCCCTCGGAAGTTGTGGGAGCTTCATCACTTCAGACTTTCAAGATTGGACTGCCATTTGTCAAAAATGGTGTAGGGTCTCCTGCTTGGGCAGGGGGTTGGAGTAGATGACCTACAAGGTCCCTTCCAACTCTGTTAATCTGTAATCCATAGGAGTTGAAACCTTTGCTCCTCCTCCTGCTGCTCTTTAATTTTGATTATCTCAATATACAGGACTATTATTCCCATAATCCCTAGTCACCATGGGTAATACTAGGCTGGGAATGATAGGACTCCAGATTTAGAAGGGCTATTTTGTACTCAAAGCAATTCTCTCTGCAATTGAGATCTCTTGAGCTATTTGCTGTAATTCAGTGGTAGATAGTGTGAATCAACACTTCTTAATTAAATTTAGAATTAAAGTGCATAACTCCACTTTTAGCATTCTAAGAAACAACGTGATCAGGTATTGGCCATTGTGTTAGAAACTGAATAGTAGATTTCCCAACAAATAATTTTTTTTTGATATGTGAACTGAAGATGGACTGCCAAGAGGACTGGAACCTTTGTGAAGATCACTGAGAAATAATGGGGAAAGATGTAAGCAAATCTTGAAAAAACTCAGAAGTTTTAATAAAGAGAAAAAAATGGGGGTAGAGATGGGAAAGAGGGGAATCTTAATTTCACGCAGATCCCAGGTGAGTAAGAACTGAGAACATCCTCATTGAATGAGGATGCTTCATACATTCTTTCATACCCCTGAAACATTGAAAAAAAATGGAATAACTGGTTGGCAATGAAATGGCCTATCTTGAAAAAAGATCTGTCTGTCTGGAATACTGTATGGTGAGGAGATTCTGTGGTGTTTTGTGGCATGTTCAGTTTGATACACGTAAAGCAAATCTTAGCATGAATTTGGAGATTCCTACTGTAGGAGGTAAGGGGAAACCTAGATAATTTCAGAAATCAAAGAATATCAGTATGTTAAGCAGATGAATAAATTGCAAGTTTCTATAGATAGTGAAATGAAAATTAATCAGCCTTCTAGAGAATCTGATATGGGGTCTAACTATATGAATTTGAAAACAACTTACTAAAATTTTGATAATATTTCTCATGTTTCTCAAGTAGGCATTGTGAGTTCTTATTTCTAATGCCTCTGTTAAATTACTTACATGCCAAATACAGTAGAACTATGTGCTTTATAACCTTTAAAATGTAATGACCTGCTGCTATGGTTTTCAATAAAATATTTTGGAAATTATTTGTTCAGCATGAAGTGATTTTGTGTGTGTGTTGTCTGAGACAATATGCCATTTTACTCACAAGCAACCAAAGTTGCCCGGAGCAGTGGCTTTTCATACTGTTGATTTCATGCAACATGCTCATCTGAATCTTGTGTTTTCCACTGAATAATAATCTGTTGAATGCTTTGCAATTTTGGTGGCTTCTCACAAGATCACTCAATGCAAATTAAAGGTATCAACAAATAAACTTTTTCACTGGGCATTTGAAGATTGGGACATGTAGACAGCTGAGGCTAATGGTGCACAACTAAAAATAACACTAACAATAATTTTCTGCATACTTTCAACAAAGAGGATACACTCAGACATGTTTTTTTCCCTTGTGTCTTATCAACAAAGGCAGGTTTTGAACTTTTCTTTAGAATTGACCTCCCTGCCCCTCATCTAAATAGTAAAATGATGCTGCAACAATTGTGATAACATAAAACAGTAACAAAAACCTTGCTGTAATCTGGATTGATTACACAGTTTCACAGAGAAATTTGTTCATATGCAAGAATCTCAGACTTGATAATCCTGAATTTTATTTCACAGACTTGTTTTATCCTGAATAAGGCTTGGCTTTTCCCATGTTTTTGTTTGAACATACATTAGAGTCCTCCTTGGTCTTTGTGTTTGGCTATTTGCTTGCAGACATTTCATTCTCTGATCAGGTAATATGATCAGTGCTAGTTAGTATAAGGTTTGCTCCAAACAGCCTATTCAAACCTGTGCAAGCCTGAACTACATACTGTATATTCTCTTCTATTGAACACACATTATAATTTATAGTTTAAGCTCCAAACCATACAAACCAAATTCAGTTTTGATATCAAGTCGTTGATAACTTTACTACCAAATTCCCCCCCCCCGCCAAAAAAGCCTGATCTGCTATATTTTCAACATCCATTAATTGACTAGTCTTATTCCAGCAAATAAGTAAAGGCCAGTTTGGGCTAGTCTAGTGGTTAAGGCACCAGGCTAGAAAGCAGGAGACCATAAATTCAAAGTCTGTCTTTGCCATGAAAGCCAACTGGCTGATCTTGGGCAACTCACTTTCAATCCAACCCCCCTCACAGGTTTGTTATTATGAAGAGAAGAGGAAGATGTGTTGGATATGCTTGTTGCTTTGATTTATTTGTGTGTGTGTGTATACTCTACATAGCAAAGTATACAAATATAATCTTAAGATAATTTCAAAAGAAAGCTAAACAAGAGGGTGACTTTGAAGACACAATTTAAACTGTCCAGGACAGTGACAATTTATAATTGAAAATCGCAAAGTAAACAATATATGGGTGCAGTCTCAATTATTGTACATGTGTGCATAATTTTGCTTGCATAAGATAGTACCTCACCTGTATTTCTCTTCTTAATATGTGTTTCATGAACTATTATTCCATTTTTGTTTACTTGACAGATGTTTTTTCAGCTAACATGGGGTTATTAACATATCAAAGGTTAACAAGTGAGAAAGGCAGACTGGGATTCTAGCATGAAGAACCTTTGTCAAATCTATTATTTCCCTTACTCAGACACTATATTTGGCTGCTGTAATAGTAGCACCTGATGTAGAATCTTTTTGCTAAACTGGAAAAAAAAAACCTGCCTTGATAGAATCATAAACTCACAGGATCAAAAAGGACCTTGAAGATCAAGAAGAGATCTGAGTATTTCCTAATTCAGAGATAGGATACCTGATGCCCATGACAGTCAATGCCTCACCAACAAATCCTCTGCCATCCCCATCTGACTTTTTAAATAGATTATTTTAATTAAAAAATAAAATTAGGTGGAATCTGGCCATGCTGCAAAGAAAGTGCCAACTTCTAGCATGAACTTTATTTACAAGTACAATATGCCTCTAGGTCTCTTATGCATTTTTAGAAAATAATAATAATAAAACTTGGATGGCTACAGTGTAGTGTTTTAAAAGGAAATCTGCCTTCCTCAGAAAACAGCCAAATATACAGTAGGACAGAAAAGAAACATCCCAAGGGAAATAGAATGGATTGGGCTGTAACCTCATCTTTTGGAGAAAGGGTGTTTTGTGACTGGAACAGAGATCCTGGCATTTTATAATTGGATAAGTTGCCCTTTGGTGGAACATCCTCCACATGTTTCCATAACCCAGATTTGGCTGAAAGAATTACCAGTAAGTAATGCTATTACTACTACATTTTCTTGGGGCGTATCAGACATTCCATCAACATATCTTTCTAAGCTGAAGACTAAATATTGGGGTAATTCTTTTAAAAGGACATCAGTTCAAAGAGCTATAGTAAAATTTTAAGCATGAATCATAGGAGGTCAAGGGACTATTGGCTATGATGAATGGTTACTTAGCCATTGGATTGGGGATGGTTAGCATCCAATTTACATTATGAAGAGGAAGCTGCTGTAGACCACAGGCAAAATCAACCCTGGAGTGGTAATTCTGCACAACTCCTCTTGCAAACATACTGTCCATCCTACACACACACACACACACCTCTGGATTAAGTTAAAATTTGCAGACTAGAAGATCCTCAGACAGTACTTTTCTTTTTTCTTTTGATATATGTAAAACTTAGGACACTAGACATAATGAATTCTGTATGGCAAAGTAATGTCTGTAAATAATTTGGAAAGGGAAAAGGGAAGAGAGAGACTATATATACTGTCCAAAGCTATAAATCCAAGACAGATATTTTTCCTTATCTATGATCAAAACATACTTTCTTTCATTTAAACCTACTCTTTCCCATCTGGTCTGAGTAGATGGGAAACTAAAAGTAGTTTTACACTACTTTACAAAGGATTTATTTTATGTTCTATTGCCAATCCATTTCAAGGTTAATGTTGGAGACAGTAGGGATTTATGATCACAAAATAGTTGCTGGCAGCACCAATGGCCAGCCACAATAATATATTGTCAAAAGCAACTTTGTACATTGGTTGATTAAAAGTACAGGTAATATGGACTTGTCCAGGCAATCTCTGAGAATTGGACATGAGGGAATTTTAAAAAATGATAATAGGCTACAGAAAATCCAGAAGTAGTAAATTTCATTACCATCTATGGTTTTATTGGTAGAGGGTGACCTGAATGAAGAAGTATTCTCAGACTAGGGCAGGCAAAGTAATAAGATTAAGATTATCCAGGCCTGAATTATCACCTTTATAGGATCCATTGGAACTCCAATGGTATCTTTGGTATATCAGACTCTTCTCACTATAATGCCTTCATGGCAGACCTTAAAGGGACAGGGCAACAGCCTCTTCTACATCTACCATGATGCTGGTATATAATTAAAAGCTAGAGTTGGTTATTCTCTGAATGAAAATAATATCTTATCACAGTATGAATTACCACACTCTTGGGATTCACAGTACATGCTCTAACTGGTCCTCCTGAACCTCTTTCCCATTAGAAACCTATCTTTTCTCTGAGTATACTTACAATGCTTTCATGTATTACTGAGAATAAGGTACTTCCAATCTGAAAAACTGTCAGTTTCATTTGTGCACCAAAGCATTAGAAATATGCTGCTGCTTACATAAATAGGGACATTCAAGCTCATTCCTCTATACAACTAAATGGAATGGAGGGAAAGGAACTGGACAAGATTAAGATTGAGTTCACTGATGTTTTGGGACTGTCAAATTAACTAGAGAGCTCAGTTAGAATGGAATTAACAAAAGAGGGCAAAAAGGTTGATCTTTGCTTTCCAGAAACTGATAATAGGGAAATTATTAATTTCATGTTTTAAATCTGGATCAGGTATGCCATATAGAAGGGAAGTCCATTCAATCCTGTGTACATTTGCAGACAAAATTGTATTTTAAAAAAATCCAACGTACACTATAACAACCAAACTCTACAACTTAATGCCTGGTACTCAAAGGTCATTTTGCAATCAAAACACAGATAATGTTCTTGTCTTTTCATTGTGTTCTTTTCAATGTAACAGCACTTCTATCAATGCCACTGCGGTTCATTTAATGAAGTCTCTAGGCTAAATAGGAAGAACTATGCACAATTTTGCTAGAAAATACTCTCTGCAGAGAGACTCATCCTAAAATGACATAAGCTACCTTTAATATATGATTGTGCTGGACTTATTTAAACCATATGTAAAAAAAAAAGGGGGGGGGTAACAGTCTGACCCATTTACTTATCAAATGAGAATGGAATGACAAGTCTATTATGAAATACACATCTTAATACTTTCCTGTTTATCCTTTTAAGGCACAGTGACTCCTTGTCCTCTAAATTAAGTCAGAATAGTTAATCTGAGCCTGGCATAACATCTTATGAGCACCTATCCTATCCTGTCCTGTCCTGTCCTGTCGTGCCTGCCCTGCCCTGTCCCGTCCCATCCTATCTTAGCAACCATCTGCTCAGGCTTTGTTGGACTTCACAAAACTCCATGTAGTATTTTGTGCTTGCATTTGATTGAAACTTGTCACCACTCTTCCTATCTCAAAAATTTTCCTTGACTGCCCTATAGTGCTTGAGTACCACTGACCCAATAATATCCCCACTCATCCACAGGGCGTTTTTGATATGTGCTCACAATGGTCAGATTGCAAGAACCATTTTGAGTCCAGGACAGATGAATTGATTGCTAAATTTAATATTCTCCCTAAATTGAATGTTCTCCTTCCATCGTTCCCCCTCACTTCTCCACCAAGACATTTTATGCAGGTAACTTTTTTTTTTTTAAAAAAAATCTTGTTTTACGCTTCCCATTTTAAATGTGCCAACTGTATCAAAACTTCAGCAGAATGGAAAACCCAGGCCAGAAACTCATAGAAAGTTTTGAACAGAGATAAGGTGGGTAAACACCATTCCATCCTGTCTCAGGTGAATAAAGTCTGTTTGCTCCCTATCCTGGATTCAGACTTTGCCCAATTTGGAACACAGCCATATTAACTCTTCTAGCCTGGTTAGAAGCTCTCTGCCGCCTCCACTTTATTTACTTTTACCCAATCTATCTATGCATCTTCCCTAGCTGTGCTTTTTAGAGGTACCAGGAACAAACTTTTATCTGCAAAACAGGCAGTGCTATATAACACAACTACCTCCTTCCCTCAATTGTTTACTTACAATTTTGTGGTTCGTGTAAATGCCAATTTTTCTGCCTAAGGTAAAACACCACATGATTCTCCATCCTCATTCTAACTTCAAGGGGCATTATAATCAAGGGTAGTTAAATTTGTTTGGTGGCTGAGTCCAAAACAATCTCCCTAAAGGCCCTTTTCTATGATAGTAATAGATTACAATATGTACTTGATTTTTGGAGTGTGTGTGTGTGTGTGTGTGTGTCTTTTCATAGCAATCCACATCTTCTGCCTTTCTTTGATTCTTAAGTTCTCTGGATTGTGCCAGTTTCAGGCCAGTGCAAAGCTAACAGAAGTGAACACAAAAACAAATCAAGGTAGTCTCTGTGTTCAGGAAACAGGTCAATTGTACAAGACATGCCTATGGGATTACCAAAAGCTTTGGCAAAAACCATTACTTATAGCCTGATCCTGTTGTCCTAGAGGGGATTTCCTAAAGAGATGTCTCCATTGTCACACTATGTATTGGATCATTACATCTTACTCCAAAACAGTTTCAGTGTCAAGAAGAGGAACCATGAAATGCTCAAAAATGCATGTTAACTGCTTAAAATGCATGCATGTTTTATAAAGTTTGGATGTAGGATGAACTAAGAAAGATGTGGAAATTGAGAGAAGTTTCATTTACCATATTGGAACATTCTCAAATCCAGTGTGCTAATCAGCCCTCTACTGATTACATTTACGTTATGTCAGCTTGCTTTTCTTGCATTCAGTACAATTGTCCATGTGAGAAAGGCTTTGTGCTCCTAATAGAATGGGACTTTGCCTTAGAATTTTGGTTCATGTTGAAGGCAATTCATGTTCAGCTGCTGAATGAATTTTCTGCAAAAGCATGTTATTATCTGAGTGAAGGCTGAGCGGGAGGTTAATGCTTATAGGATGGATGACCCTGCTTGACAACTTGGGTTTTTTCTTTTTTTACACCAGCCACATTTTGAACCGAGGAAGGGCTGAATGACTCTTAATGCTGGTTCCACCCACTGAGTCACTTCCAGAAGAGTTGAAATGCCTGCATGACTTGAAATGCTCTCAACCTTCTCTGGCCCAGTGAAACTAATAGACTGCTTGAGTGGCTCATGCTAGCTGTATTGTACTGAACTACAAACCAATCAACACCTTTAACCTTGTATGTTATGAAAATCTAGCCCATGTCATCACTCTGTGTTCATGTGAATGCACTTGCCATCATTTTTCAAAAGACAGTGATTTGCCTGAACTTACCTAGTAATTTCCATGGTCAAGTGCAGATTTATTCTGGTTTCTCTCTATTTAACTACCTGAATATCATGCTGGCATTTATATACATATATAGATTCAAGGGGGTAAGATATGGATTTTTTTGTATGCTACAGAACCCTGGTAATTTTGTTTCCAAAATCTTGAGGACTGCCACCTGTCCTTTTGTAGCCATGTAAAGGCAGAAAAGAGGATGCAGGCATACAATCGTCTACATGCCACAAAGTTCACCTTTCCACCATATCGACAATAGAAGAAAGGATCCAGAAAGGTGGCTAACTTTGGCTTGATTAACTAACTCATTTCCAAAAGGTCTCGGTTTTATTATCCACGTCAATTGCTCATTTGTGAAGAAAATTGAACAGTGGACCTATGAAGAAGGCTCCATTCTGTGTATATCATTGCCCACTAGTGGAGGCAAGGTGGGGGGTGAAGATTTTCTCATATTAGAGTGGAGGAGACCCAGCTGCTGGAAAAACTGTGCAAGCCACGTTCAGAAGTGATTCTCGAACGGTGACTTTTCTACTTACCGGTGGGACTTGGACTGAGGCAGGCAGGGTCTTTCCCAGGTCACACCACCTCATGCCCCCAAATTGCAGCGTTTTGTCAACTGGCCAGTCCTCATGGAATTGTTTTGCCTTTCTCATTAAGCTCTTCCCCCCCCCCGCCCAAATATAGGCTTGCTCTAAGCCCCTTGCCCCCCTCCCCGCGCTGGTTTGAGCGTCATGGTTACCGCGTTGTCACCTCAACCCAGCGCTCCTCCGCGGACTTGGAAAAAGTCTTCTCACTCTGGCTTGCCGGCAAAGGACACACTAGCACGTGCGAGACAACCAAGGCGGAGGGAGCCTGGCTTTTCCTGAGAAACTCGCCCCCCCCCCGCCTTTCTCTGCTTCCCCTATGATTTAAGGCGGTCTCGGCCCAAACTGTTGAGCGGTTGTGTGTGTGTGTGTTTTGTTTGTTTGTTCTTGTCGCTGTTGCTCCTTTCCCAATGACGAGACTGTTCGGAGCGCACCTGGGTGAGAGCAGGAGGCGCCCAAACGCGCCACAGAACAGGTTTGCCTCCGGCCCGCTCCCTGCTTAACGTTTACACCGACCCAGATGAGCACTGTGGAGAAAAGGAAAAAAAAAAAAAAAGAAACCACACGCGCGCACACACACACAGTCAGCACCCTTCCACACCTCCCCGCCACCCCCACTCCGCTTGCTGTCGTTGCAAAGGCCTCCTGGAAAAACTGGTCGCGGCAGGGGCGCGGGCCGCATTCTTGCTTGCCCCTGCAGGCGACGGCGAAGGAGTCGGGCGGGTATATAAGAGGAGGAGCAGGTCGAGGCACCTCGAGCTCAGCTCGGGACGGCGAGGAGAGAACGAGAGGAGCCGGCTGGGCTCGAGCCCACCTCTCCCTGCCTGACAGGGCAGCCCAGCTTCGACTTTCGACGCTCCGGCAGGATGATTTAAAAGAAGCTCCGCCGGGCTCGCACCCGGCATTCCCCCACCTCCCGCCGCCGCCACTGACTTGGCCGGTCCTTGGCGCGGGTATGGGGCGGAGGGGCATATCTTCTCGCCTGGATCTTCTTGGCACTTTGTAAGTGGCGCTGCCTGTGAGGTGTTGGGTCCAAGGCAGGCTTGTCTGCGGTGTCTTTATGCCTCCGCCGTTTCTTTTTCCCTGTTTGCTTCCCTCCCCCTCCCCTTCCTTTTTTCGTCTGGCTTAGCAGGTCGTGGAGGTGCAGAAACGCGAAGTGCGATTTTGTGAGATTTTTTTTTTTTTTTTTTTGGTTTGGCGGCGGGACTGGGGAGCGGGGGGAGCGGGCGGGAGGTCGCTCCCCCTCTCTTCAGCCCAGCCCAGCCCAGCCCAGCCCTGTCCTTCCAGCTCCAAGCTCTCTCAGCCGGCTGGGTGCAGTGGTTCTTAACAGTTCAACAGTTCTGTAGCATAATTGTGAAATGTTTAGGACCACTTGATCCGGACGGCCTGTGCGTCGCAGGATGGAAAAGAAATGACCCTGTGGATTTAGGGGAAGGGAAATAATTCGTGAGAGAAAAACGACGAACTCAATCCGGATTTCAGCTGCTGTCACTTGAGGAAGAGAGTCAATCATTTGCAAAGGTGGGGGGAAGGTTTAAAACCACTTTGTGAAAGGGCCGGTCTAGGTTCATCTGCAGGGACCCCAGCAAATCCTGAAGATAAGCCAATGAAAGTCTGAATGAGTCAGGAACAAAAAAGGAGAGAAATAATTTCAGAACAACTTCTCCTCTTAAAAATGTTGAGTCAAAGGGGGAAACAACAAACAAAAAGAAAATTTTAAAACAGAATGTCAATTCATCTTTTTTTAAAAAAAAGCAAATTTATAGTTCCCAGGATGACTTCAAGTTTTGAAGAGCAAAGAGAAAGCAAAAATAATAGGACAGGCGAATAAATAAAATGAAATCGAAAGCACTTTGTTCACTAAGCAGCGCTAGAAAACTAACTGCAGGGAAGTAAACGTAATCATTATAAATTGCTGTCATGATGGTCAAAGAAGTCCAATAGAAGGAATAGATGGGACAATTTATTTCATGTGTAAAATGTGTTTTCATGTTACTGACAGCTCTTTGTTATTCTAAATCAAAAATAAAACAATTCTCACTATATGAAAAGCCAGATTATCAAGCTGTGGCAATAGAATGAGATCACCAATTTCTTTCAGCTAGCAAATTAGCTATTCAAGTCAAGATAAGGATAGTAATTAAAAAAAAACAGATAAGATTTTTGTTTTGTAGATTCTGACACTGAAGGTAGAAATCTAAGGTTGACAGCTTCTGGTGTAACCTACACTATTTATTGTAGAATAAAGCCTCTGTTGATTTTAGTGGAATAAATATTCAGAGACATCAATAATACCAGGTATTCACTTTGGAGATCTACTTTTGTAGGTGCCTAAATAATTTTCATTGTGTTGTTAAAATGATATATTTACTTAACTCCAGAACATTGCCACTGCAGAATAAATTATTTGGAATCCAAGTGTTTTCTTTCTGGGAACTCAACTCAAAATTTGTTTTCTTAGATTTTGATCAGATATACTCCCAGGTAAGAGAATTCTTTAGATTACAACTTTACGTGAATGGGCCTATTCTCCCACTCCCTTCCACAAAAGAGAAGAAAAAAGTAATAAATATAGAGAAAGTTATCTTCCCTTTGTTTTGGGAGTATGGGGAAAGAAATGTGTAGAAGGTTGCTGAACAACAACAAAAAACCTGGCCAACATATTTCAGTTTAGCATGTTAGGCAACTCAATTTCTCATGTAATTAGTTAATGTGGTACGAACCCAGAAAATTGAGTTGAACAATCCATTTTTAAGTCAGTGTTATGCAAAGAATTTTCAACGTTTCTGAGAGTTGGATAGCATGTACATTTAATATATTGCTATTAATTTGTAATATTTAGGATTCTGTAATGAATGAATGAATGAATCATTGAATGAATCATTCTGAGGAATTGCAATGTATTTATTTCCACATTCAAAACCAGAAAAGTGATGTTTTTGATTTTGACTGCAGGTTGTTAACATATATACTTAAAAAGTGAATCAGGAGAGAAAATAAGTTGCACTGGGTTGCACTTTCCCACTCTGTTGCTGCTCTCAGTTTCATACTTGGGTACAAAGGTGTGGTGACATTTTCTTTATATCTTGGCAAAACATCATAAATGTGAAAGAGTTACCCAATCCTTTTTTTTTCTCATTCAACATGAGGTGACAATTTTTACAACTTGTGGCTAGTCACATCAAACATTAGTTATTAGTTGTACCTCCTATTGAACTGGCCTGAGCAGGAATGCTAGGGGTTTTATTTATTCATCAGTCATTTTCTCAAATTACAATAAACGTGTGTCAAGGGAGGAAAGCCATGTTTGTCTATCCTAGCCAAAATTTAGAATGAATTTGGTATAACCTTTCCCGTCTAACACAGTTTGTTGAAAGGCAGGAGCTTTTTGAGCTGCAGCTTTCATCAGAGAAGGAGATCTGTCTTGGCTATTTTGACACAATGCAATGAAACAAATCAGAGACACATTTGTATAATATGCTAATTTAGTTAGTCTTAATCTTGATTAGGTTTTTTTTTTGAACCCTATGTATTTGATTAGTTTTTGATCCAATGTATAGTGCAAACCCAGAAAATCAATTAATTCATTAACCAGGTTACCGAGCACTTTTACAGCACAAATATATAATATACGCATCCTGCACTAAATGGATTCTTTCGTACTTTGTTCCCCTTAGGAAATCTAGGAATCATTGAGAAGAGAGCACTAGCTGGATTTCTAGTACTGCTGCCATGTACCTACCAGTAGCTTTATTTCCCAGAACCCCTTAGAAGAAAACATGACCAAATGAATTTGAGTTGAAGATAATACACTTTTGAATCCAGAAGTTGCTGTGAATGCTCTTGTAAGATATTATTACTGCCCTCAAAACTCATAATTAAGAGGGGATCATCATATAATGTTGTGCTATATAATGGAATAGTCATTTGATTAGGACTACAGGATGAAAATATCCAGTCAACCATTAGAATTCAGGAAAGAGTCATGGGTTTTTTGTATCTCTAGAGGTTGTCTGAATTTTTTTTTTTTGGCCCTAGTTATGATAGCCTTATTAGATAATAATTTGTAGGACTGGAATTGGAAAAGAAATAAATTAACCTTCCCTAGCATTGTGCTATTCAGATATGTTGGACTTCAAATCTTATAATTCCAATCACTGAGAAAATGGTGAGATGATGAGAATTATAGTCTAACTACATTTTCAGGGCACTTGATTGGAAGTGGTTGGAATTAATGGTCAAGAGTATTCTAATGCATTTTCTAAATAAATGAAGACATGGAAAATTGTACATAAATGAATTAAAGGGGGAAACTGCCGTCATATGTCCACTATAAAGTTTATAAAATTCAATGGAACCAGGTAGATTGGGAATCTGATTAGGAATGCTCTGCAAATTCAGGAACAAAAAACTTTAACAGTTACAATGGTATTTTGAATGTTTTATTAACTGAGAAACTGCTATGAAAGAAGAGATTATTATTCTGCAACACAGACTTTGTTACTTTCTCCTTCATGTCTTTTTTCAATATATTATACTTTTAATCAACAAATAAATGTATTTCCCTTTAAATACTTTGCATGTTGTTATATTTGTATTGGCTTTAGTGGATGTGATTTGGAAAGGTATTCCCTACCTTTCCACTATATATTTCATTTTTAAAGGCTTTTTTATGTTATTTTGTCTAAACAACTCATAGAACTTTCATATGGTTCATCGCAGAACATATATACCTCCCACCTTCTAACTCTTATGTAGGAACTATATAGCATCAATCACATTCAAAATAAATTAAGTGAAATGACTCCGTGAAATTTAGTGAAATGATTCCATGAATTATTTAGTGAAAACTGAGAATTAAGTGTGTCAGCACATCCAACACTGCAGCCTAATCTTACAGAAAGCAAATTAAACCAATTGCACCAATGCTGACCTATGACAACCAGTCCGGTGGATTAGTCTGTTAAAGAATCTGCTTGGAACAGGTATTACAACTCTGCTGTCTCAAATCAAAAACAGGTTAGGTGAGATTAACTGTGGCATAATGAGTTTAATTTTGCTGGGAGTCACCATAGGGTGGCCCTCTAGCAATGTTTCTCAAGCTCTGCAGCAGGCCAAAACAAGCCCAACAAAATTTAGAAAAACATGTGCATTTTGTCTGGGGCTTGGCTGGAAGGAGCACTCCTATATTATCATTGCTGACAGCTTCTTAATTGTCCATAATGAATGTAGAAACAACCATGCATGGGAAGAAGACAATCTGCTTACTGTAAGAATCACATGATATGACTGGCTGCTTCATAGAATATCTTTGATTGCATGCCACTTAATATTTTCCAAGTTTCAAAAAACAAAATCTTTACTTAAATACTAAAACCTTAGATGCAATGCAAGAAGGAGAAAGGGGACAGGGGAAAAACAAAAAAACAAGAATGCATAATTCAGGTATTAATTCCTATCTTCCCTGACAAAGGTCAAGCTGATCTGAGATTCACCTAATAAGGATCCATTTTGGGATTTCTATTATCTTGGAAGAATGGCTGCTAATAACGTGGAAAGTATTGATATATGCACTACAAACTTCACAGGTTTCCATATTTCAGGAATATGAAACACACTTGGACTGAACAAAGAAGACATTTTAGAAATAAATTTGAATCTAATCTTAAATGAGCTGACTCAGAAGAGTCTGCTATGCAACATTTTTGTAAAGGCTACATTTCAAAAACTCTACTCCAAAAGTGGAATGTGAGGTTCAGATGGAATTGTTAGTCAACACCAAATCCAATGACTATTGAGTTGGAGGCCTCCCCCTGTAGCTTTTAAGAAGGAACTTCCACTTTATTATCATAATCAGTCAGCTAGACTTTATATCATCCAATCCCATGTACAGAACTGGGAACTTGTCAGAATGACAAAAGCAAACTCTGCTATTGTGACACAAGCTCTGTATTTGTGTTTTTGTACACAACTTCACACATACATAAAAAAAGGATGGAACTTATATCACAATTGGGTCATGTTGCTTCTATAAATTGGATCTCCCTAACCTAATCCTTCCTAGTAGAGTTTGTATCTTGGCTTGATTAAAATTCACCCGTGCTTCTCGAAATACTTCTGAATGTTAGCAGCATTCCTCAATTGCATATTATTTGTTGGTGTTGCTTGGAGCTGTAGTTAACAGCTTCTGAAAGAACACAGATTTTTAATTGCCCGGCCCACCATCTGAGGATTTTTCTAATATTAGGACATGTGAACCAGATGAAAGGAACTGTGGTTTAGTGTGGGGATCGGATATATAGTGCCTACAGAGATCATTCTTCTCCCAAATATTTCCTTAGAGGTACAACCCCATCTGACTATTTTTTTTTCAAAAAAGATCTTATAATTAAAAATGGAAAACTAAATGCTACCAGTAATTATTTGCAACAATGGCTTTGGAACCAAGAAAAGTTCTACTGGATTCATAGACAGCATGAAAGAGACGAAATTCATCTTCTGTTAAACCTTGTAATAATCTTTGCCTACCAGAGCTTCTACAAGAGGCAAATTGCCCAGAGCTGCCATTTTTGAGTGCTCCTAAATTCAAAGTACTGTTTTCCATTGTCTGATTTCTTATAACTGTAATACATAATGATTTCATGACACTAATGTAAAAAACAATGCACATCCAACAATATATGTATCAATGAAAAAAACATCAGTGTCTACAAAAAAGGGTGTCTGGATGGACAGGACTTGTGGCACAATGTCTCAACAATGCAGTTGTCATTCCAATGAAAGCAATGAGGTCCTGCTTGAAAAGAAACCATGATTAAATGTTCTGATTTTTCTGAAGTGAAACACTGAATGGCTACTATAAACCAACCTAAACTAGCCTGGTGTCCCCACATGTGTTGTATTTTATTTCTTATAATCCTTATGCAACTCATCCAACATTGACTCAAGCCAACCATTCATCAACCTTTATTGTTTTAGCAAATGGTGTTTCTCCAGCATTGGATTGCTTTGAATTTATTATCCCCCTTTAAAACAAGAGAGAGAAAAAAAGCCAGGAAATTTCTTTTAACCAGAAGGTAAAATTAGGAATAATTCCATGACATTTTTATAGCAGCAATGAGCAGAAGTCTTCTTTCTCTATAACCAGTTTAACCTTCGAAGTATTGTAAAGTAGCTCTGGACTTGTTGGGTTGACAAGATGAAATAAATCTAAAAATAACTCTTAGTGACTGCATTTCATATACTGGATAACTTACATGTGCATTGAATGGGAGGGGAGGGAAATTTCATCAGGTATTATGCATATGTCCTCTGGGCTACAATGTTTTTTGAAAGTATTTTGAGTTAGAGCAATGTTGTTAAATTGGAGTATAAAAACTAATGTTCAGGGTTTTCTACAGACATAAACATTTGCCTTATTGGACCTTTGCTTACCAGTTAGAACAGGGGTGGGCAAACTACGGCCTGCGAGCCACATCCGGCCCGTTGGTCTGTCCAATCCGGCCCTCCCCTGAAAAAAAATTGCTGGGCGTGGCGTATTGCCCTGTGCCGCGTGGCCCCCAAGGCTGCTCTTGGAGTAGGAAAGAAAAGAACATTGCAAAGGCCTCGGCTGAGAGTTTGAAATCACCTTCGAGTGTGACCTCTCCGAAGGTGAGTCCCCACCGATCCCCCTTTTTTTTCTGGGGCTTCCAGGCTTAAACTTTGCAAAGGCAAAGTTTGCAGGCGGGAGCGTCTTCCTGCCGAGGAAAGGGAAGGGTTCCGCCCGGTGGGTGGGTGGGTGGGCTGCTTGGAGGAGGCGACCTGGTGGCGCTCCGGGTTTCCCCTCCACCGCGCTGTGCAAAGTTTAAGCCTGGAAGCCCTTTCGGCTTCCTTTTAACTTGCGGGTGCTCGCGCCTGGCCCCGAGCCGCACGGTGGAGGGAAGCCTAGAGCACGGCCGGGTCACCTCCTCCAAGCAGCCCGCCCACCTGCCTGCCGGGCGGAACCCTTCCCTTTCCTTGGCAGGAAGACCCTGCCGCCTGCAAACTTTGCCTGTGCAAAGTTTAAGCCTGGAAACCCTTTTGGCTTCCTTTTAACTCGTGGGTGCTCGCGCCTGGCCCCGAGCCACCCTGAGTGCTGCCAGGTCGCCTCCTCCAAGCAGCCCGCCTGCCCGCCAGGCAGAACCCTTCCCATTCATCCCTTGGGTGTCTGCCTCGTTCCTCTCTCAGTCGCTCTCTCGCTCCTCCACCAGCCCAGAAAAGAAAGAGAAAAAGAGGTGAATAGTTCTTATTCTCAGCGAAACAACCAGAAACGAAGGCAGGCAGGCAGAACGGAGCACTGGATTGAACTGTGGGCGGCTGTGTAGGGGTGAACGGGCGCTTCGGAGGAGCTGCGCTGACAGCAAGCCATCCTGCCGGCTTCTTTGAAGCAGTTTCTTCCTGGGCTGGTGGAGGAGTGAGAGAGCGACTGAGAGAGGAATGAGGCAGACACCCGAGGGATGAGCGGGAAGGGTTCCGCCCGGCGGGCGAGCTGCTTGGAGGAGGCGACCCGGCGGCGCTCCGAGTTTCCCCTCCACCGTGCGGCTTGGGGCCAGGCGCGAGCGCCCAAGAGGAAAAAGCAAGCTGCAAGTTGCTGGGAAGTTGCTTGGGTGCTGGGAGCTGCCATCGTGGTGAGCGGCTTGTCAGGCATGTACACGAGGAGGAGGGCTTTTAAAGTGCCGCCCGAGCAGGACCGCCGAGCCGGGAAACGGGGCACCAAGGCAGCAGCCGAGCTTTAGGTGGGCTTGGATGCCCCTGAGTGCGGTTTGCTGTTTGTTCTCTCCTGGGACTTGCATTTGGAAAGCATGGAAAGTAGTAGCAGGAGCAGCCGCGGTGTTACTTTTTCATATATATATATATATGAAAAAGTAACACCGCGGCTATACATATATATAATAGCAACGTTTCAACTTTAAAAGCACCACTACTATGACGTGGGAAAATACCCGAACAAAGCTGAATGCCATACATGTAAGTACCCGCGAAAACTTAAGAAAACTATATATATATATATATATTTGTTTTCTTAAGTTTTCGTGGGTACTTACATGTCTTTTAAAAATTATGCTATAGCACCCCAAAAAATCCCCACAGAATCCATCATAGGTGCAGTAGAATCCAGCCTAACTATATTAAATACAGATGAAGCTGATAAAATAAGACACCAAGTTACCAACATCCTATGCACAAGCAAACCACCCAAAAACAACTTGCAGCAAAATGAAATTAAAGCGCTACAAACCCTGAAAAGAGACAGCAGCATAATCATCCTCCCAGCAGTTAAAGGGAATGCCACTGTAGTAATGGACAGAAAAGATTATGAAACTAAATTGACAGACCTACTCCAAGACTCCACATACAAACCCATAAACACAGACCCAACCACATATCTGGAAAAATTAACCAAGAAGAAAATTATAACCAGCCACATAAGCAAAGAGATCCAACACACGATCATACCCAGAGAGAAATCTTCCAGATGCCCCAAACTATACGGCCTCCCAAAAATACACAAAGAAGGCATACCTCTCAGACCCATAGTCAGCTCCAGAGGAGCACCACTACAAAACCTAGCTAAACACCTAGCAAAAGAGCTACAGCCCAATGCTGAAACAGCAGCTTCTCATGTACAAAACTCATACCACTTCTTGGAAATGATCAAAGATCTACACGTGGAGCAAGAAGATCTGCTTGTAAGTTTTGACGTGGTTTCACTATTCACTCAAGTCCCGATAAAAGAGACCCTTGAAATCATCAAAAATAAATACCAACCAGCTAAACACCTCATGGAACTAACAGAACACTGCTTAACCAACACATATTTCATATACAGAGGACAAAGATACAAACAAATTGAAGGAGCCCCCATGGGATCACCACTGTCACCTGTCATTGCAAACCTGTTCATGGAAGAATTCGAATCCAGAGCCCTGGCCAATGCCATCCTCAAACCCAAACTATGGTTAAGATATATCGATGACACATTCGTGATTTGGCCCCATGGACAAGAAAACCTAAACAACTTCCTAACACACCTAAACAGCGCACACCCCAAAATCAAGTTCACCATGGAAACAGAAACAAACAAACAACTACCATTCCTAGATGTACTAATCTACAAAAAAACAGATGGCACACTAGGACACACCATATACCAGAAGAAAACACACACCAACTGCTACCTCAACGCCCAATCCCACCACCACCCAGCACAGATAAACTCCGTGGCTAAAACACTAATTACTAGAACCAAACGCCTGGCAGACAAGACACACATTAAGACTGAACTATGCACCCTGACTAAAATATTGACAGCCAACGGCTTCCACAAAAGCAAAATCACCAACTTGATCCACAAAAACACACTGAGACATAATAGAGACCCAGAAGATGAACAGACCTATGGAACAGCTGTCCTGCCCTACATAAGAGGCACTACAGACAAAATTAGTAAGATTCTATACAGACACCACATCAAGACTGCCTTCAAAACAGACAGAAAAATAGCAGCCATCCTCAGGAACCCCAAAGACAAAATTGACCTGGAAAACCAAGGCATACATGAAGTCCCCTGTGCATCATGCCCGACCACATACATTGGACAGACCAATAGAAGAATAAGCACCCGCCTGGATGAACACAAAAATGCAGTCAAAAAGCTGGAACACACTTCCTCACTAGTCCAACACATGGAAGCCACAGGTCATAACATCAACTTCAATGGCACCAAAACCCTAGCCACTATAGAAAATCCCAGCCACAGAATCATCAGAGAAGCCATAGAGATTGAAAAAAGACCAGAAAGCATGAACAGAAGAGATGATTCCATCAGGCTGTCAATCATTTGGAAGCCTGCACTCACAAACAAAAAAATCTCCATACCACAAGCCAGGCAAACACCTGGGCACAAACAGATCCCCCCTGATACCTCCATCTCAAACACACCCCAACCAGGCACCCAGATGAAACCCAGCTTCCTAACTAATGATAGCCGTCCATTTACCCGAAGCCAAGCTGCACTAAAGGCCTCCAATAAAGTAACACAATGTTGCCAGCCAATCAAGACACAAAAAGAGCCCCCCCCCCAAAAAACAGACAGAAGATATTAGTAGCAGAACACAGCAAACTCCAAGACCAATAAACACAGACCAAGACTCTCAACCAATCAGGAGGAAGAAAAAACCATTCTGACACAGCAATAGGCTGCCCCAAATTTAAATCTGAAACCACTGTAAAAGTCTGACTCACAGACAAACACTATACAGAAGCCTGATGATGGCAGATGAGATTCTGCTGAAACGTTGCTACAACTTTAAAAGCACCACTACTATGACGTGGGAAAATACCCGAACAAAGCTGAATGCCAGACATGTAAATACCCGCGAAAACTTGAGAAATATATATATATAAATGCCCAAAATATTTTGGGTTAAAACTAAAGGTAGAGGGTCCAGGTTGGACATCAAGATAAATTTTCTGACTGTGCAAACTATCAGGTGATAGAATAGGATGTTAAGTGAAATAATGAATTATCCTTTGTTAGAGGTCTTCAAAGATTCAATAGTAGTCCCTCAGACATTCCCTAGTGCTTTCTATACTGAACAAAAGTTGTATTAGATGATCTCTAGGGTTATGCCCTATTTTATAATTCTATGACAAACCTGATGATATTTCACCCTCCTTAAAAGTGTTATGATCACTTCCTAAATGAACCAATTTCCCCCATTCAGTTAGTTACCAAGGAACCAAATGGACATGGAACCAGCCCATTGATTGCAGAGCTTGTATCCACTTCCCTAAATTCCACAAGCTTAAAACTATTTACTGGGAAACTATTGGGATATTTTTTAAAAATTACTTTTATAAGTGAAAACTGCTGGTCTACTTGATCATCTCAAATACTGAGCCATACTAAATCATACTCCATGGATTGGAAACAGGGAATTACCTCTACTGTCCTGCTTCTCTAAAATATTCCAATGAATTTTCCAATGATATTTTGTTTCTAATTTAGTGAGGCTTTTTCTATTTTATGTTCTAACTCAGGGGTGGGCAATTAATTTCTGTCGGGGGCCACATGGAAAATCAGATCTGTGTTCGAGGGCCGAACCAATTTTATAAAAGGCCATTATAAAGGGCCCTTTATAAAATGCAGCAAATTATATATAAGAATATTATATATATATAAATATATATATATAAATATATATATATAAGAATATTTTATATATATATATATATATATATATATATATATATATATATATATATATATATATATATATATATATATATGTTTTCTTAAGTTTTCGCGGGTACTTACATGTCTGGCATTCAGCTTTGTTCGGGTATTTTCCCACGTGGTGCTTTTAAAGTTGTAGCAACGTTTCAGCAGAATCTCATCTGCCATCATCAGGCTTCTGTATGGTGTTTCTCTGTGAGTCAGACTTTTACAGTGGTTTCAGATTTAAATTTGGGGCAGCCTATTGCTGTGTCAGAATGGTTTTTTCTTCCTCCTGATTGGTTGAGAGTCTTGGTCTGTGTTTATTGGTCTTGGAGTTTGCTGTGTTCTGCTACTAGTATCTTCTGTCTGTTTTTTTTTTTTTGGGGGGGGCTCTTTTTGTATCTTGATTGGCTGGCAACTAAAGGCCTCCAATAAAGTAACACAATGTTGCCAGCCAATCAAGACACAAAAAGAGCCCCCCCCCAAAAAACAGACAGAAGATATTAGTAGCAGAACACAGCACTGTAACCACTGTAAAAGTCTGACTCACAGAGAAACACCATACAGAAGCCTGATGATGGCAGATGAGATTCTGCTGAAACGTTGCTACAACTTTAAAAGCACCACGTGGGAAAATACCCGAACAAAGCTGAATGCCAGACATGTAAGTACCCGCGAAAACTTAAGAAAATATATATATATATATATATATATATATATATATATATATATATATATATATATATATATAAAAAATATTCTTATATATATATATTTATATATTTATATATTTATATATATATATTTATATATATATAATATTCTTATATATAATTTGCTGCATTTTATAAAGGGCCCTTTATAATGGCCTTTTATAAAATTGGTTCGGCCCTCGAACACAGATCTGATTTTCCATGTGGCCCCCGACAGAAATTAATTGCCCACCCCTGAGTTAGAACATAAAATAGAAAAAGCCTTACTAAATTAGAAACAAAATATCATTGGAAAATTCATTGGAATATTTTAGAGAAGCAGGACAGTAGAGGTAATTCCCTGTTTCCAATCCATGGAGTATGATTTAGTATGGCTCAGTATTTGAGATGATCAAGTAGACCAGCAGTTTTCACTTATAAAAGTAATTTTTAAAAAATATCCCAATAGTTTCCCAGTAAATAGTTTTAAGCTTGTGGAATTTAGGGAAGTGGATACAAGCTCTGCAATCAATGGGCTGGTTCCATGTCCATTTGGTTCCTTGGTAACTAACTGAATGGGGGAAATTGGTTCATTTAGGAAGTGATCATAACACTTTTAAGGAGGGTGAAATATCATCAGGTTTGTCATAGAATTATAAAATAGGGCATAACCCTAGAGATCATCTAATACAACTTTTGTTCAGTATAGAAAGCACTAGGGAATGTCTGAAGGACTACTATTGAATCTTTGAAGACCTCTAACAAAGGATAATTCATTATTTCACTTAACATCCTATTCTATCACCTGATAGTTTGCACAGTCAGAAAATTTATCTTGATGTCCAACCTGGACCCTCTACCTTTAGTTTTAACCCAAAATATTTTGGGCATTTAGGCACATACACTTATGTTACAACCCCATTGATATTTGAAAACTTCTCTCATATTTCCCTTTTGAAGGCTATCCAGGTCCTTCAGTCATTCCCATCAAGGCTTAATTTCCAGACCTCGCAGCATCTTGGTAGCCCTCTTCTGAATTCTCAAATTTGTCACTTTTTTTTAAACATTGGTATCCAGCACTGGGCATAGTAATTTAAAGGGGTCTGGCCAGGACAGGATAGAATGGAACAATTACTTCCTGTGACATGAATTTTATGCTCCTGTTAATGCACTTTAAGTTGCAGTTCCTTTAATTGCTAACCAATAACTAAACCTATGGGATCTAGCCCTGCTTTCTAGGGTAGTAGAGTAAATAATTGTTCTCTTCTGCTTGATAGCCTACAGTAGATTTTAAAAAAGCCTTAACTGACCACAGTAAAACAGCTGAAAGCTTGTTACATACTTTGATGGGCTTCTATTAGAAAATCAAAGGATTGAAGGGTAGGCTGGGAAATAAGCACATATGCACTCACTTACCTACACACACACACAAACAAACAAATACACAAAGCAAAAACATATGAAGAATGATTGCAGGAATTATGTATGCCTAGTTTAACGAAAAGAAGGAATAGGGTGATATGATAGCAGTGTTCCAATATGTAAGGAGTTGCCACAAAAAAGAGTGGGTGAGCTTATTTTCCAAAGCACCAGAAGGCAAGGCAGGGAACAATGGATGGAAATTAATCAAGGAGAGAACCAATCTAGAACTATGGAGAAATTTCCTGACAGTGAGAACAATTAATCAGTGGAATGACTCATCTCAGGAAGTACTGAATGCTTTATTACTGGAAGTTTTTAAGAAAAGATCATTGGAGAATGATTTATCTGAAATTATATGCCTGAGCAGGAGATGGACAAGAAGATCTTCAAGGTCTCTTCCAACCCTGTTATTTTGTTATTTTGTTACAACCAGCATTCACAGAAGAAGGAAATGACAACCAGGTACTATACTGCTGCAAGAAAACTACACAGCCATGTCCATCTGACATCAGAGTCAATCTTAATTCATAGGAGACATTGCATTTAACATAAAAGCTCCTTCAAATGAGCTGTGTTTTCATACCCAGTCTTCTCATTTCCACACAAAAATACCGTTTCTTTAAACAATCCATAAGTGACTGTATTTCATGCTTACCTCTGAACCCATTTCTCACAATATCACTTTTGTGTTTTTGGATGTTCATTCAACAGGCCAGACCAAAATGTGATTGGTTGTTTCATGCTCAACACATTATGTAACCCAGTCTGTATTATTAACTTTTGGTTTCAGTGTTTTTGTGTACCCAGACTACTGGACTGATTTGATAAACTACAATTAAATGATATATGAATTAGTGTGCTGTAAGAACCCAGCAAACCAATTGGCTAATCTGAGATCAAAAGCTCCTTTATTTAGATTAGTAATGTGCCAACTACCTGCCTATTGAAATCACTTTTATTTGTTCCTTTGAAGAAGGATGGCTGATCTAAAGGGAGGGAGTTGCTCCTTATACACTTTTGTGTCTTTGTGACTTGGAAATTTAGGTTCTGTTAATTTTCTTCACTTTCTTTCTGCAGCTGCATCATACTGCTTTGTAATCTATCTTGCAACCACTTATTTATATAATAGGATATTCTCAGACATCGTTTTTCTTTACACACAATCTTTTCCAACTTTCAATCCCATTTTTCTACAGCTCATGTCATGCTCCAGCATGGCTGTATAGTGCCACCTGCTGCTATATGAGAGATACTCTGTAATAAAACTCCAAAAGAAGCAGCTGGAAGACTGATGGCTCTGGTGCATGCTTTTGTTTTTCTAGTGCAGCTTATCTCAGAAGATATCTTTCCAGCTAAATTTTCACTATTTCCACTGCCACCACATCTCATTTTTCCTCCTCCTCTTCCTGCTCCCAAAAGAAAATGTTTATAGAGTTGCCATTTTTAAAAATGTTAGCGTATTTCATTCAGGAATGTTTTAGATACGTCCAGACTACAGCTCCCAGGACTCAATCTACAGATATGTTGACTTTGATTCTATGAGAGAGAGTTCTGGGTAGCCTAGGTTGGAAAAGCCTGGGCTACTATGAGTAAGGAGTGTAACAATAGAAAGATGAAATGAATCTGCTTGTGGGGGGCATTAAGTATGCTCAGTCCTCAGTACAGAGTTGACTTGCTTATATTTTGGAAATCTTGGGTATTCCCGAGAGCTTAGTGGATATGCTTGTGTGTAGCTGGGAACTAGGTCATTTGTTTTTTTCCCCAACTTTTTTCCCTAACAATTCCTCCTCCTCCTCCTCCTCCTCCTCCTCCTCCTCCTCCTCCTCCTCCTCCTCCTCCTCCTCCTCCTCCTCCTCCTCCTCCTCCTCCTCTTCCTTTTCTTCTTCTTCTTCCCCCCTTTGCTGAAATTTTATAAAAAATTTAAAAGCTAAAGAAAAAAAGAGATGGGAAATGCATACATGAAAGGCAACCCCAGTATATGAATAAATGTAGTTTATTCTTCTCTTTGTCACGGGCACTCCATCTTTCATGCACGTTCATTTTTATACTTGTGTAGTGCTACCAAGAAAACAATACAGACATGTCTTTATATAAGAACCAAACAGCTATAAATCAATATGTATAATAATTGCATAGTTTCACTGGCAACAGTATGATCACACTTGTGCATATTTCATAGATGCTGTATTTTTAAGCTGCATTTTTTCCACTATGGGTAAGTCAAAACAATTACTTCATTAGAATTACAAATAGGCAGGCTTGGATCAAGTTTGCTCCTTGAAGTGAAAAATAAGATGTTTACCTACATGTTTTTCTGACAAAATCTAATTGTACGCATGAATTTAAATGTACATGTTATTTCTCTTACTTTTATGTGACAGAACTGAAATACTAACCATGTAATTGCAATATGACACACACACACACAAACTCACACACACACACATATCATTGGTTTTGAGTACTATAAATTAATTTGTATTCTTGTGCAATTTCCCCTTTCCTTTCTCTTTCTGTATAAGAAAATAAAAATAGCTGGCAATTACAAGTTCGTTTTTCCCTTTATGATAAGACAACACTTCTCAATTTAAGGAATGGCAGGATATCTAGGGAGATTCAGGCAAAGTTTCAAGAGAGGAAATCATCTGCAGAGCTGCTGCCTTCTGTTACCACTCAATACCCCCCATCTGAGGTGGATGTCTCATTCTGCTTAATCTGGCAGGACTGGTCTAGATAGGGCCTTGGTGCTGAGAAACTGCCAATGTTGTACCTTAAGACTGCCTAGAATTTGAATACATTAACTCAATTCACACTGTAGAATAAACTAATCACAGATATCACAGCTCTAGCAGCTCTTCACAACCAAAACTATTATCATAATAATCTTATTAACCAGATTTTATTGAAAGGAAAAAGGTTAGGTTACATAATCTTGGAAAGTGGATGTATTTAGAGCTCCATTTACCTGTAAAGTAAGGTTGGAGGTTCTTTGAACTTCTTGCTAACTGCTTTCAATCCACTGGGGACCTTGCCAGTCACTTTCCTGGTATGAGAGGAATGTGCAGATGTTCTGGTCCTGTAATATAAAATGGACATTCTGTTTCATAGGCTCTGAGAATACCATTACAGTTAGACAATTGAACTCATCCCCTTCCTCAGTGCAAGAATCCAAATTAAAATATCCCTGACAGATGTCTATGCCTAGTCTCTGCTTAAGCACATTTAGTAGGAGTAGCCCATCATTCTTAGGGTAATTGGTTCTATTGTCTTACAGCTCTTATCACACAGAATCCCCACCCCATTAAATCAGAATTTGCTTTTCTATATCTTTAAATCCATTGGGATTCTGCCCAGTTCTATTTGAAGTTTTGGTTTGTAATGTTCCAAGTATCTCATAGTGTGCACTATGGATGGTTTGGTTGTTCTCTACTTTCATCATTTGTAAACTGTGCATTGTTTTATTCTTTTGCTGTGAGCTTTCCAGAGTTCAGCCTACAAGATTGGAGGCTATGCAAATATTTTTCATGAATGAATGAACAAGCAAACAAACCAACAAATGTGACTCACAGCATATACTGTGGAATGTAAAGGGTTATTGGGAAAATATCCAACACTGTACCAGGAAATACATCTTCACCTCTACTGATTGATTGATCAAGTGTGATCACATAGACAGATTTTCTCCAGACCATTCCCAACCTGATGATGCAGACCTTCTAAAGATATACTGTACGCATTAATGCTATAACTGAGTCCATCCACCTTGCTATTGATTGTCTTCTTCTCTTTCCTGCTATCTTTCCCAGTATTATTGACCTCCAAAGATTAGGTCTTCATATAATGTATCTGATGCCTAATAATAATTTGGGAGTAGTCATTTGTGTCTCAAGTGAGTATTCTATATTGACTTATCCTATGATCTTTTGTTGTGCTTCTTGACTATCCATAATATTCTTAGAAGCCTTTTCCAAGCTTCCCAGAGTCACATTCATGAGATAGATGGCTATAGGAATTTGATAAATACATACTTAAAATAAATAAATATAGAATAAATAAATAAATAAATATACAATCAAACAAATCACTATTTGAGTATGTTATATCATGTTTCTTCCCAGGCCTGTGAGAATTTGGAGGGGGAGGGAATTATTCACAAGACATATTCATTTCTTGTCTTTTATTATCCATGTTAAGTGAATTATTTATGCTCCTCTTCACTACCTCTCATTGCTTATGCCAAATGAAACGTGTTCTCCCATTCACCACCACTTATTATCTTTGCCAAATGAATCTAGTCATCTCCTTACAAAAATGTATTCTGGGGCTAAAGTTTGATGATGTTTGCACTGATGTTTGAGGATCAAGAAGAAATGTGCAGGGAAGCCAAATAATTGGCTGGGTTCATTCAACAGGCCAGACCAAAATGTGATTGGTTGTTTCATGCTCAACACATTATGTAACCCAATCTGTATTATTAACTTTTGGTTTCAGTGTAATCTGTGTACCCAGACTACTGGACTGATTTGATAAACTACAATTAAATGATATATGAATTAGTGTGCTGTAAGAACCCAACAAACCAATTGGCTAATCAGAGATCTAAAGCTCCTTTATTTAGATTAGTAATGTGCCAACTACCTGCCTACTGAAATCACTTTTATTTGTTCCTTTGAAGAAGGATGGCAGATCTAAAGGGAGGGAGTTGCTCCTTATACAGTAATCTGAAAGCAGATATGAGTGCTAGAATGAGTGAAGATCCAACTAATTTATGAAGCTCATCACTGTGTAAGTGCCAGTAAAAATGTGGTTTTAGCTTCAGAAGAAAGTAAAAAGTAACAAAGTGCCATTCCTCAGAAAATCAAGTTCATGAAAGAGACTTATTGAAATTCATTGGACTTTTCTAGTGAGCAAGTGCAACGTTTATTCTGGTGTGATAATGATCAAGCACAGAAAAATGCAGTTCTTGTTAAAAGATACCTGTTCTTATACATACATTGTTGGGGAGGGGGGAAGGGAGAGAAGAGAAGTGTCAAAATTTCAAATTTTTAGCATAAACTTTGCTGTTATCCATCTTCTCGGTCTGCAGGTTTTGTAGATAATCATCTCTGCACATGATATGAAGGTTTAATTGGCTGTGGTAATTCTGGTCCCTCTGGGTTATAGATTTGAAGACTATTAATATCTTTAATTGTTCAGCTGATAATGCGACCTAATCAGCTTTGTCCAGAACAGCAGGTCCAAAGACTACACAGAAACTCATGGAGCTCTCCAAAGTCCTAAAAATTCTTCAACGCCTTAGTTAGGAGCCTTGACTCTAACTGCCAATAGCAGCCAGTAGGGGGCAGCTCTTCAACATGCTCTTAACTTCCCTCTTCATTTCTTAGTGATAATTGCTTTATTTTATATATATACATAAAAAATTACACTCCCACAACTTCCTTAGAAAAGTTGATTATCCTATTATCACATTACAGAGTCCACTGCACATGCTTACAACATATAGTTTTCTTCATTAACATGGTCTGGTTATATAGCAAGAGCCTTCCTACACACATATTTAGACTCTCGAGGTATAGATAGGCATAGTTTTTGACAAAATAACTATGTTTTAAAAATCATTTATAAGAAACAAGGAGAGAGTGAATTCTAGTCTCACCTGGTGTCCAGAAATCAGCTGAGTGACTTTGGACCCCTCACTCTCTTTCAGTCCAATCCATCTCATAGGGCTGTTATTATGGGGAAAATGGAAGGAGGAAGGAATATTATATTTGCCTCCTTGAGTTATTTATAAAGTAATAAAGGTGGAATAAAAAGTTATGATAAATAATGAAATAATAAACAATTCAAGGCAGCAGACATATTTAATATTCCTTCCTCCTAGTAGTTTCCCCACAGCAACTCTGCAAGGTGAGTTGAGCTAAAGAGAGTGCTTGACCGAAAGTCATCCAGCTAGTTTTATGCTTAAGGCTGAACTAGAACTCATAGCCTCCTGGTTTCTAGCCTGGTGACTTAACTACTAGATTAAATTGACTACCCATAAACAAATATTTGACTGCTTGCCTGGCTATTTGACAATTGTGTGATGGACACTGTTAAATTAAAGGGAGCTATCGTGAATTCTCCATTAGGTATGACATTCACTTTGTGATTAATTTATGTGGACAAAATTGGGTAACTTCCATTTATACCAGAAGAAGGTAAATGAAATAATCAGAACATATCAATTGTTCTCTGTACACTTGTATGTATATTCTGACATGCGTTTGTGAAGCAATATTTAGTAGCATGTATGAAATTGGGTTTTATATTCTGGCCTTCTGAATTGCCTGCCAAATATTTCTCCAGTTGTTGTATGTGGCTGTAAAATATTTTCATCGAAAACTATCTTCTGCTACATAAGTCTGCCCAAGATTTAAGAATGGCAACCAGCTCATGCTATACAGCACTGCTATTTCATGAGCAGCGATGGGTATGAGAAGTGAGTCTTTTTTGTATTTATCCTAAGAATTTTGGATTTTCAGAGGAAATTCACTTGGCTTTACATCTTTTATAAAGTTTTCAATTCTGAAAGGCTGATTGTCCAGTCTAAACAATTGTAAATTGGTACACTACACTATTTAGTTGCCATTCTGATATTTCTAAATCATAAGTTTTATTTGGGTTGTTTATCTTAAATGTATAGGTTATACTGTATTTATCATATGAACAAATAAATGAATTCTGGCAAATGGATTTAATGGTAAAATTTGTCTGGCAGAATATCTTTCAAATTTAATATTTTGACAAGTTTAACATTGCCTAGAAGTTATGTGTCCCAAGACGGTTAATATCAAATCAGTTTTCACATTACTGCTATAGTTGTGGATAAAGCAATTTCAAGAGTCTGAATATGGATTAGGCCCTTTGTTTTTCTTGCACACTGGTTCTAGATTGCAACTCACAGCAAAGCTGTTCAGAAATAATTGAGGCTGCAGCATTTTTGTTTTGTTTTTTCTTAAACTGAAAAGAGGAAGTATTAATATCTGATGCCTCAGTTGAGAATGTGCTGCATTTTCAGGAGAAGGCAATGGATCAACTGAGCATGCAAAGCAATCAAGCAAGCAAGTGAGGGTTAAACTGGCATGATTAGGGTGACAAGAAATTAAATGGAAGCTCCCGTATCACAAATGGCTTCTCTTTTTATGACTTGCAAATTAGAATGGAAATTAGAAAAGCTTCTGTGCAGGGAACCCTACTGCCTCCCAGCTATGGACAACTGAGCAAATGATTGCCAGCAACTGTCTTTCATTAGGAACATGTCAGGTGCTTCCCCCCCTCCTCGCCCGACCTTCAACAACTGTCTGCAGTAAGGATTTTTCAATTAGTTGCCCAAGACTTCAGAGCTGGGGAGAATCTACTCAAATTCACATTTCAATATGCCTGGACCAAAATCAGAGTCTTACTTACTGCTGATAGGCATTGGTGTCTAATTGTCAGAAACAATCTGCATCTTTGGGGAACGGAGTTGGAATTGGGGATTAGACTTCCTGCTGATTTTGATGCATATCTCAGACATGCAGTATCTAATCTGGGTTTTTCCCTCCCCCTCGCATGCTTTGATGTTCCTAGCATGAATAGTCTTTGTCTTTTCCATTACCCAACACCAACTTGCCTTTCTTGAGGAATTTCTCTCTGTGCAACAAAATGCAGTTAAAGCATAAAGCCTACAGATTCTTCCTCTTCCGTCTGGACTTCCTCTATTTCCCTAACCCAGTATTTCTCTACCTTGGGAACAATGCATGGAGTTCAACTAGTAGAATTCTCCAGCCAGCATGTTTTCTGGAGTAAAACTAACATTATTGTGGATATATAATTCAGATATGCACATTTGAAACTTATTTTGAGAAGGACATGTTGGAAGTTAAAACCCACCCCTCTCCTAGATAAGTGAAACATTTTAGGATATATTAAAAAGACAGAATATTTCTCCTAAAAGAGAAGTAGAAACTCAGAGAGGCAGAAACTCAGCCCCCTTACCTTTGCTATTGGGCCATTAAGGCCTGGGCCAGTCTATTCTACATAACAAAGATCTACCTCCTCCAGACAGACCCATAATAGGAATCCCAAAGCCCTTTCATTGCATCAACATTCAGCAAGGCTCAACCAAGCCTGGGATTCAGGACAGCCTACAGAGTTGCCCCTGCATGGCCCAACAGGAGTCTGACAACCAATCAGAATACGAGTTCAAATTCAAATCCCAACAGAGGACCTAAAACCCAGGGCATCTCTTCCCTTTTTTTTTTTGCTCAGGAGCTCCCAGGCATGGGATCCTGTCCACCATTAAACCATCTTTCCAAACAGCCTCCATATTTCCAGTGTCTTTTCCCCCACTTGGAACCGAACCCAGAAGGATATTTCGTCCTACAGACCTTTAGTTGTTTTTTTTTCCTATCTCAAATTGTTCTTCATATATAGGCTGTAAAAGTGTCTCTCTTTCACACAGTATGCGTGTTGTAACTATGTATCATTCATGTATTTGCAACTGTGTATCATTGCAACTATGTATCATTCAAGCATTTTGCAACATTGTATCATTCACGTGTAAACATTAGACTTCTGTCTCTTCAGTGATCTTTGCAAGGCACGAACAAGGGACGGGGAGATAAACATCTGTCAATAAAGCATGCATATCCTAACTGACCTGAACTGTTGTAAATCACACACATCCTGTTTAACCTGGTATCCTAACTGACCTGAACTGTTGTAAATCACGCACATCCTGTTTAACCTGGTATCCTAACTGACCTGAGCTATTGTAAATCTTGCATATCCTGTTTGACTTGGGCTCTGAAAAATTTCACCCCCCTTGTGAAGAAGCATAATAAAAGAGCGCGTACCAAGACATTCTGGGCGCACTCATCCCGAGAAACCTCGTCTCCTGTCGTTTCTTTCTCCTTCGCTCCCTTTCATGAGGCGCCCATCTGATGCGGGATAGCAGATACCGCATATGCGTGCACTTGGAGCCCAGGATCTCCTGGTGCTAAGACATTGCCCATTTTCCTATAAGAATGAACTAAAAGCATTGTGCTGCCTGAGTTGAGTCACAAGCACCAGCCACTGCCCCTAAACAAAATGAACATTCTCATGGATAGCCAGATTATTTTGGCAGCTATAAATATTTCTGGGCAGTAAAATTGAAGTAAGTCACATTCCCATCTCTTCCACTGGGATTTCAGGTTCCTGCCGTTGTGTTTCACAAATCTCTTTAAGCATTAGACTCTCCCTCCCTCTTTGCCTCATGCTTATGGCTGTTGCAGCATCTCCATGGCCATGTGATTTGCATTTGGATGCTTGACAACTGACTCACATTTATGACGGTTGTAGTGTCCCAAGGTCATGTGATGGCCTTTTGCGACCTTCTGACAAGCAAAGTCAATGGGGACACCAGATTCACTTAACAACCGTGTTACTAATTTAACAACTGCAGTGATTCACTTAACCAATATGGAAGGAAAGTTGTAAAATGGGGCAAAATTCACTTAACTAATTTCTCACTTAGCAACATAAATTTGGGACTTAACTGTGGTCATAAGTTGAGGACTACCTCTATAGCATTCTTCTTTTCTGCTTACTATTCAATATTATTTCATTTCTCATTGCTGTTGCTGAAATCATTCAAAAACAGCACTAAACCTGGTTCTAAATTAACAAAAGATAGTAGGGATAACATTTACACCCCACCCCACAATAGTTCAGTGTGGATTGAGTATACTTAAGGGATAGAAAATGCTGAACAATTTTTAAGGGATAGAAACAGAAAAATGGAATGAAATGGTTGAACTGAATGGGAATGTCCTAGAAGAGATGGATTCACAAAGAGGAGATTTTTATATTCTGACATTTCAATGAACTCCAAGTTATAGAAATACTAACATTAGGAATATTTTACAGGTTTTATCATAGAAACTTAAGTCAGATAAAAACCTCTTTTTTCATATTGCATTTTTTAAAAAAGATGCTCATTGCTTCGCTATTGCAACCTATGCTTCCTTTTACATTCTTCCTTTTAACAATGATTAAGCTTGTTTGGACTCTTAGATTTTCATTTTCATGCAGTTTGCTCTAGCCTCATTCTTGCTATATGAGCAAAAGCAACATTTAATATTTCTAAGTGTTTCTGGAAAGCCCAGTTAATAACTGGATTATCGAAGAGATAAGATAATGTAAGACAAGATAACCCTAACCCTTTCTATTAAGTGGAATTCTTCACCAAGAATAACTATGTTCACTTAATTACAAATGCAAGCATTTTACTCATCTCAAATAATTAAATACCATTTTGCACATTAAACACATATTGACCAACCCGAAATTACACATGCTGACCCTAAATGCAGCAAACCTATGTCGATCAATGTATATTAAAAATTGCATTATTGTTTATTTCTGCCTGAAATGATTACATTTACAACAGGTTTCTTTCTATCCCTAAGATTTATGCACTCTTGCATTTTTCCTATAAAAGTAAGTTAGTATTACTTTATATTTTCCATACTTCATTAAACAGAAATTAGTTTACTGTGCAAAATCCTATGCATGTCTAATCAATTATGTCAGATTGAATTAAGTGGAATTTATTCTCAGACAACTATGGATTAGTTTTCAGTTGTACTATGGTGTCAATAGTAATAATAATAAGTAGCATTTATAGAACAACATGCAAATGCAACCAAAGCATTAGTAATCTTTACAATAATTCTGTAAAGCAGGCTTTCAAGTTGATGTAGTGGTTAAGGCAACCAGGAGATTGTGAGTTCTAGTACTACCTTCAGGACAAAGACAGTTGGGTGACTCTGGATCAATCATCCTCTCTCAGTAAGAGAAAGAAGGCAATGGGAAATCACTTCTGGAAATGATGCCAAGAAAACTTATGGGACTTGCATTCACACACACACACACACACACAGAGAGGGAGAGAGATATCTTCACGACCATTATCATCCCTGTACAAACAGATGTCTGAAGCATATGATGGTGATTGGACAAAGGCATCTCTGTGAACTTTTAGTGGAAGTGAAAATCAAACTTGAGACTTTCAAGAAGAGATTGGACTGCCATTTGTCAGAAATGGTGTAGGGTCTCCTCTTGGGTGGGAGGTTGGACTAGATGACCTACAAGATTGTTTCCAACTCTGTTAATCTGTTAAATATCTCCATGCAGTGAGAAAACTTGAGTCAAACTTAAGACTTGTTATAGTGAAAAATCTATACAAACCTTTCAGAAATTATTTCCATTGATTTCAATGGGATTTTCTTCCAGGTAAGAGCTGTGGTGGCGCAGTGGTTAAAATGCAGTATTGCAGACTAATTCACTGCTCACTCCAGGAGTGCAATCCTGACTGGCTCAAGGTTGACGCAGCCTTGTGAGGTCGATAAAACGAGGACCCAGATTGTTGGGGGCAATAGGCTGACTCTGTAAACTGCTTAGAGAGGACTGTAAAGCACTGTGAAGCGGTATACAAGTCTAAGTGCTATTGCTATTGCTAGGAGACAAAAAAATTAATGATGTTGCAATAGTTCAGAAATATGACCTAGATGTTAGAGAGAGCAAAAAGCATGTCTGATATTAGTAACTTCAACACAGAGTCCAAAAACCCACCTAATAATCTGCTTGAGGCTATGTCAGATTGAACTATCATTTTGTTAGGTTATTACTGGGTAACCAGCAGCCCTTGGCCCAATTTTAAAAGTGTCTCCAAATAATTCGGACTTTTGCAAGAATATTCTATCCTAGTCCACTATAAGAAAAGAAGCAAATACAGACAGAACAGGGCATCTGGAAGAAAAAAAAGAGGATAAAGAATGTGCAAAAATTAGCCCTGTCTGCTTACTCAGTGCCACTTATATGTGGTTTTCCCATAGAATAATTTCAAGGGAAGATTGCCCTTAACAGCAAAAAAATATCACTGAGCCCTGAGTAGGAGCATTACCTTATTAATACAACCCTTCTTTATATGGTCCTTAAAGACTTCTGCAAACATCAATGTGTCACATTAGATGGAGAAGGAGGAGGAAAAGTTGTGTCTTCATCTTGATTGAGAATTAATTGATAACATTGGAGGAGGAGGAGGATAAGGAGGAAGAGGAGGAGAAGTTGTGTCGTCATCTTGATTGAGAATTAATTGATTATAACATACTGGTGAAATGACTTAGCCAAATGACTTCTCAGATTTTTCTCAGCAGCAACTACCCCTCATAGATTATGAGGGAATGCTGGTTGCTTTTGCGACTTATCAATGAAAAAATTCCACAAGGATGTTTCCTATTATCAGGTTATTTTAAGATCTGATTGTGTCAGGTAGAGAAAGGAAGAAAAACATTATCTTGGACAAAACGCTTACCTTTTTTCTGTCTGACATTAAGAAGAAGCTTGCCTGGGGGATATTTTCCACAACCTCAGAGGGCAGCAGATGTAGAAAACCCTTAGGGATCGAATCTTGAGAAATTTCATCAGCATTCATGGGTGACCTCGCCTTTTCAAACACAATGATGGACTTGATAAATCATCTTTACAATGAATTCTAATTATCATTTACGTGGCCTGGGTACCTCTTGAAAAAGCAAAGAAGCTAATGTCCCTATTTCTACATGGGTATCAGAAGTTGTTTGTCCTTGTAGGATCCCTTGGTGGATTGTACTGTGTGACATTAACCTCACAGTCCTGAGAATGTACAATCAAACTACTCTATTAAGTTACACGACTGAGCCAAATTTAATTCCTTTTCCCGCCCCTTCCCCCCCCTCTCACAATGAAATTACGTGCTATAATGTATAAGATAGGATTAGAAGTATAACATTATAGCAATTAATACTATAATGCCACCATGATTAGTGTGCTACATTGAATTTCATGGATTTTGCTCAGTGTTTCCTAGATTTCCCCTGGGCCCTCTAGACCGAACCTTTGCATTCTTCGTAAATTAAATGGTAAAAAATATATAACCACAGCAATATATTTAATAAATTCAATTTAGCTGCAAGTCACAGCAATAAATACATCCATTAAAACAAATAATATATACTGTATATTTTACAGCACCAGACTGTAACTATTCCCTCCTTTCAGGAACTTCTGGTCTGGTGTTAAAAGTAATTCCCAATTGATTGTTTTATTTTAACCATGCTTAGGTTCCTTGCATTTTTTTTCTCTTTCTCAATTTGCCCTTAATTCCATTATAACAAATACAAATCTGTTTAGTTGTGCGGAATAATGCAGTTGTCTCAATTATTTTTATTATGACAAGTTTTTATTTATGACAACAATTTTCATTTGACTTTACCTGTCTTTTTATATATCGCATGACCTAAACTGATTGGCCATGTGGCATCGTAAGTAATCCTGTTCCTCTTGATTGATTTGGAGTCTGGGTTGTGTCCAAATCTGGATTCAATAGGGAAAAGGTAATTTGCAATGTACATAGACATGCATGTTGTACCAGTCAACAATTCCTTAACGAAGTTGTAAATGTTGGGCATGTGATGATGTCATGTGATCCCAGAACTAGATATATTTGCTTTGAGGAGGTCCTGCCAAGTACAACAAGTGAATTCACTTGTGCTTCATATCACATATGTCTCTTTGAATCTAGATCAGTGTAATCATAGTGAGTACCAACTGTAGGATTCAGTTGGTGGATTAGAAGTAGAGTTTCTGGAACAGCTTCCTTCATTCTAGATAGAAGTAGCTAAACTATGGTCCAAAGACAGTACTGATTCCATTTTTTTGTGGCCCTTGGAATCCATCCATCTTTGCTGAAAACTAACTAACTGCATATTTTTGTGTCATTTTGACGTGGAATACACTTAAAAATTGCCCCCCCAACCAGCTCTATTCACAAGGAAGGTATGATATCATTCATTTAGCAGTATTCCATCCCCTCACTAATATGACATCAGCTGTGGTGTACACAAATTGTTTTTGCTGTCAAAACTAGTTGGCTTTTTCCACATCTGCTCTTTTTCCTGCAGTTATGTATTGTGTGCTTCATGATTATGTTATGTGCTCATATGACATTGTTATATTCCTGGGTAACGTTGAATTTCAAAAAACATGAAAGGGGGTTTAGTAAATCCCGTTTTGATTGCAAGTAAAACAAATGAAGAAGGAAATGTAACAATTATTGGATCTGTCTAAGGCAAACTGAACGGTGGGCAAAAGCTGAGAACAAAAGCAGGCAACAACAGCTGGTCTAAAGTTGAGAAATGTGGGGACATGAAGGGAACCCAAGAGCTTGTAAATTATGTACAGAGAGGTAAAAATTTCACCCAAAGCTATGGAAGTGAAGACTTTCATTTGCAATGCATCTTTTTATGGGATGTGGGGATTCTTGTGAAAACTCCATGCTAGTATCCATGTTTTTGACTATTGTTTTGTCTGTTTCCAAAAACTGTATAGCAGGGAAAGTACAGTAGCAACTGCTTCCTGAAAATAAGTTTCAGGAATTTTTAAAATCAAGTCCTAAGAGTAATATTAGAAGAAACAATCTCACATAATTTTGAAGCTTTTGCAGAAAGCAGAAGAAAGTACATGTATTGACAGTGGTGGAAGGTGAAGAGAAGTGAATTCAACAGTCCTAGAGATGGGTCTATGGAGTTGGGGGCAGGGGTAGGAAACATTTGTGTCTCCGTGTTTTTCTCCATTCCCAAGATTCAATGCCTTCCACTCAAAGAGGCCTTTAAAAGGGGGAGCCTTTTTGAAGGGCCCTGATGGAAATTCGAGTTATCATTAAAGATACAGTAATGGATGTCTGTTTATCTGCAGCCAGGCCTCTGTGGGGAGGAGATAAGATATTTATTAAGAGACCTGCTTTAACACCCAAGGATTGCTTTCAGAAAGCCCAAGAAAAATGGACTTTATCTAGTCCATTATTATGTATGATCGCCTGTGTGGATGTTTTACTTTAGTTTGGACACCATGAATGAAAACTAATAACTTCCCTGTTATCAGCAGGACACCTGGGGGATTTTTCACTTTGTCAGAGCTTATTTAAGGGAAACTTGGGATGGGGGGGTGCATGCTTAAGGCTTGGGAAGCTCGTTCCACTAGGGGACCTCAAATACTCACTTCCATATAGATTCCATTGGAATAATTGTAGAACGAAAGGTTTGCAACAGAAAACAGGCTTGTGAATGAGAATTCCTGAAGGCCAGACAAATATCTTAGATTTGCACAATCCAATTCTCCAGCTGCTTCCCCATAAAAAGGGCTTACTAATTATTCCCCCAAAGAAAAATTAGATATTCCATCAATCACTGTTTATTGCAATGAATCTGTTATGAATCTGTTATAATATTTAAATGTCCGTTCGATTTAATTTGTAAGTTTTTACCGAATATGCAAAAAGAGAAGAAAAAGCACAAACACCTCTAGTCATACATATAAATTATATAATTAAAGCATTAAAATATAACATACTCTTTTTATGAATAAGAAAGGAGTGAAAAATTAAACTAACTTTTTTGGCTATACAAGAATTCATATATAGCAATAGATGAGCCCTTCAGATAATTGTTTAAGTGTCATAACCTACTGTACAATGATTACAGAATTGGAAAAAGTCCTTGGAGGTTTTCGAGTACAAATTCCTGCCCATCATGACAGTCCTCAGATCTTGCCTGAGAAATATCTGACCAACCTTTCTTTGAAAATTTCCAGCGATGGAGTCCCCAGAAGTCCAGGGGAGAGGCTGTTATATGACTTAATAGAATTCAAGGTCAGGAAATTCCTCATTTCAAATTTGGATCTTTCTCTGTAAAACAGAGGTGTTCAAGATTGGCAATGTTAAGATTTGTGGACTTTAGCTTTCAGAATTCACCAGCCAGTCAAGCTAAGCTAAGATTTATTAAGAGACTTACTGGGGAAGACTGGTAGCTAAAGTCTACAAGTCTTAAAAGTTATCAAAACTGGACACCCCTGCTGTAAAACCTTCACCCATCGATTCTTGTGCTATCTTTGGGCATTTATAGAGAATAAATCCACACCCTCTTCTTTGTGATAACTTTTCAGGTATTGGAAGGCTGCTGGCATGTCTCCCCTTAGTCTTCTCTTCTTTAAGGTTAACCATGCACAGTTCTTTTAATCATTCTTCATAGGATTTGGCCTCTGAGTCCTTCATAATTTTTATTGCTCTTCTCTGCATTCTTCCTAGTTAATCAGGATCCTTTATGCTTTGTTATTTTATTATTTATTAATTGCCATTGTACTGCTGAATCTTACAAGGACTCATGCTGGTTTATAACTATTCCACAACCATTAAAACAAACTTCTGTGTTAATATTTCATCCATAAAAATTTCAAAGAAATTAACATATTGGACCACTGACTGTCTTTTAGATTAAATTTAAAACTGATGAACCCTTTATCTCTAACCCAATTAATAAATATTAAGTAACAATAATAACCATTACCAGCAGCAATAGCAATAACTGATTATTCCAATATATTCTCCAGAAGAACTCTGCCTTTATTGTTGGTCTGGTCTTTTTTCTCTCTGTCTCTCTATATAGAGGTATATATCCAATTGGATGAATTCTCAGTAACCCGAATTAAATCTGGAAAAGGCTGAATTTTTGTTTTTCATCCTGATAATCCTTCTCTTCCACCTTCCATTGTTTCTTTTGTTTTTCAACACGGTCATTTGCAGATGTCCTATCTGGCACCTTGGTTTAGGAATTCTTATAAATGAAAAACTTACTGTAAATCCATCAGTGATAAAACTACAATAATTTGTAAACTTTAACTGTTGAATATCCATATAATTCATTCATATGAATACATTCAGAGAATTTATTGTTCCTTCAGAAATGGCTATGGGGTAAATTCATGCCTTGGTGGTATAATTACTTGGATTAGTACCGGTATAATACTTGTAAGTCTTTTTGATTTTGATCTCCATCTATTGGTTCACCTCTGCAATAATCTGACTCATATCATCCTGTATCTTTCCAACATACATCTCTTCCTTTTTCATCATTTCCTATATTGATTGGAACTTTGGAAGTACTATCAGTATAAACTGTATAAACAGCCAGTTGTTTGAATAAATTGATTACAATTCATATTCTGTGCATTTGCCTGGATTATGCAGTTAAGGTTGATTAACTTTTCATAAATGGCCTCCTCACGGTTTAATATTTTCCCTATCTAACTCTGGAATTGACTTTCCCTTCAATTGCCTTTGGAGTCCAATTTCTTACATTTTAAAAAGGCTCCTAAATGCTTCTTTTTACAGGATTATTGTTGTTGTTATAAACTTTTATTTATTAAAAATGAAACTCAGTCAACTGAACATTTAAAAATGTATCACAAAAATATCATTGACTGGCTCTGATGATTGATATGGGTTACTGCCAACATCCTAGGTATCATGCAAGTATCTTCTTAAAATGTATGTTGTTCTGAGTAGTAGTTGTTGTTATTAGTTTATTGATTATATTATGATTGTACTAGTATTAAGAAATGTTTTGTATTGATTATTTTATTGCATTAGGAAATGCAATGTAACAATCAGAAAATATATTATTGTTTTTATGGTAATATTGAGTAATGGCTTTTGATTTACTTTACTCCATTCAATTAAAGCAGCATACTAAATAATAATGGTGCTTTTATTTTTTAACTAATAATGCTATTTGAACCATTGTTTGGAAAGTTATTAAAGAAGAGAGCAATCTCATTTCTAAGAGGACTTTTCTAAGTTGGGGGCAATAACAAACATAGTTCTTGGCTGTGCCCCCCATCACTTCATGGAAATGGGAGATAACTGCTTCTTCCAAATTAAATGGGTTGATTCCAAAGTCATAGGGAACTTTAGAGATCAAAACCAACACCTTGAATTTTCCCCCTCGAACACTCTGTGCCTTAAGATTCTGTCAAGATTCTTCCCCAAGTACTGGAGACTGGAGGCTGGCCAATATTTAGAGATGGCGTATTAAGGAGAGATCATACTACAGCCTCTTTCAAGACTGCAGACATCTCTCCCCCCTACTCTGTGTAGACAATTTTCCATTTTCAGCTAAACATGCTCCTTTCTTTCATCAGCAAGAGCTAGAAAGGTCATGGATCCAGATTACAGGTGACAGAGGTCATGCTAGAGAATATTCTATCCATTTCATCAGAGTGCAAAGGCCAGAAGAAATCTCAGATAATATAATAATTGCTAACCCAGACACTACCCTGCACTCTAACCATTAAGGTTCAAGACTTTGTTCAATTTTTATTGGCAAAGTACTAAGCAAAATTATAAGGGGACAGGAAGGGAGTTTATCCTCAACAGAGTGGGCTGCCCCCAAAAAGGCAGTTATCTGTCAGCCTGCTGATGCCATAAGGGAGGAGAAATACAAACCTTTTGCCTTTCTTACTTCCACAATGTAGGGCAAAACCTGGACTCATATCTCTGCTTTGTTGGATTCATATTTTGATTGTAAATTATGATTCCAGGGTCCAATTTAAGATAGAAATGGTCCAAGACTTGAACTGAAACAGGAACATAGAAATAACAATAGCATTTAGACTTATATATGGCTTCACAGTTCTTTACAGTGTTCTCTGAGTGGTTTTCAGAGTCAACATGTTGCCTCCAACAATTGGAACCCTCATTTTACTGGCCTTGGAAGGATGGAAGGCTGAGTCAACCTTGAGCCAGTCAGGATTGAACTCCTGGAGTGAACAGTGAGTTAACCTGCACTTCTGCATGCTAACCACTGCACCACCATGGCTCTTCATATTTCAGATTAGATTCCCATGGCTGCCAAGTATACCACTATATTTTCCACCAAGAATTACCTTACTTATTACCATTGCAACATGGATCCTGTGAGCGGCGCTAACTGCTTTGCATCACCAGCCCAATTCTGAGTTCTGTTTCTTAGTCACTCTGAGATTTGTGTGAGTCATTAGCCTGGAGTTATCTAATGAGTTCCAAGGTTCAGTGGAGGCAATAACCAGGTCCATATTCCTCCTAGTCCATATTCCTCATTAGTCATTTTGGGGTCCCTATCTCTCAGTTGGCTGATTTTGTCTTATTGTCATTTGGGAATACAAAGTCTCTAACTTTTCAAAGAGAATGAGGCATGTCACGAATCCTTGCTGTCACCTGATTTTTTTTGGTAACCCAGATGTGGTAGCCTTATCTTGCACAGGAAGACTATTGTCAAGTTTTTTCTTTCCCATTGATCAGACAAGTGGCCAGTCAGGAGGAAAGATATGAAACTGAAGAACAATACCACTCCACACAACAAAAAAAACTATTACTCCTATTCAGTTTGGTTGTCAATACCTGTCAGCATGCTTGCTCCATTCTCACATCCCCACAATACCTGCTTCACTAACTCCTAGTGAGCACCATCTTCTCCAAAAGACAGGAGACAACACATCAGCACTACTCCATTTTTATTGAGTTATGTTGTTCGCATGATGCATGTGATGGGAGAAACCAAAACCAATCTAAGTTTAGATCATGATCTAATTAATTGTGGCAAGTAGACATAGCCAAAAAATAGGACCAATTTCTCTCTCTCTCTTGCCAGGGAACTGTAATTCAGTAATATACGGTAGGAACTGTATGCTGGGAACTGTAATTTAGTAATATACGGTGAGCTACAAGTTCCCCATCTTTAGTAACACAAGATGGATGGCTCCATAGATGGATGGAGCTGATGTACCTTTGGGATCCTCAATCCTGTTGCCTTCTCTGAATGTTCTTATTCCTATCTGGTGTGTTTGTTTGCATGACCACTCTCTGACTAGCCCCAAACAATTGCTTCCACCATTCGTGACACTAGCTGATAAGAACAAACGGGAAGTTCACAAAGAGGCAAAATCCATCACCCTTGTTTTATCAGTAGAAAAGGGTTCTTCTGGTTGGCAGGGCTGTGCCACAGGCAGGCTATGCTGGCAACCGAAAGGGAAGTCTGCCAACATGACTTTTAGTCTCTTGATGATCATCTGGCACATATACAAATGAAAGAATATTAATTTGGATTGATGAGGCATAGAAGTTGCATATAATTGTTTCTAATGTATGTGTGTTTGTATATATCTGCTATATGTGGTTTATATTAAAAGCATCAATAGGAGACTCAGTGGGGAGTAAAGAAGCAAAGAAAGAAGAAAATGCTAAAGCTTTTCCAACTGGAACTGATACACCAGTTGCATTTGGATGGAATTAGCCTTCTGGTAGTTATCCATATTTTGTACCTTCATTGTTCATTAATGCAATGTAGATTATATTGTGATATTACTTTTCAGTGCAGTCCAGAAATGTCAACTATCTAAAGAGATCCAAAAGGGACTTGTTTTGTTGTGCATAATAACCAGGGGTGGGATTCTACCAGTTCGCACCTATTCACTAGAACCACTTGTTAACATTCTAAGCAGTTCGGAGAACCGGTTGTTAGAAGAAATTACTGGCCTAATCCTGTAAGGAAGGCAGGAAGGAAACATTCTGGTGTTGCTTACAGAAACTGCCTCTCCATTAACCCTTATTACATTCTTGGCAGGACTAGACTTCCTGTCTCTGGAACTTCTCTGGAGTTTTTTTCCCTCCCTTTGCTGGTACTTTGCTTGTGTGGAATGACCATTCAAAGTTACAATGGCACTGAAGGAAGTGACTTATGGCCATTTTTCACACTTATGACTGTTGCAGCATCCCCACAGTCATGAGAAGCCAGGCGAGGAGATGCATGCCTCGATGTGAGTGATATTGAGTTGGCCACACCAGCCACCAATCTTTTAGACTTCCTCGCATAGGGGTTTTCTGTGCAAGGATAAGATCTAGTTACTTTGCCAAGGGATTGTTTTATTTAGTTTTATTTTTACCCTGTCTTATTATTTTATAAGAAACTCAAGCCAGTGAATATATATTATATTTCTTCATTCTCCTATTTCCCCCACAACACCAACCCTGGGAGGTAAGTTGTGCTGAGAAGTAGTGACTGTCATTCAGGATGTGTGGAGAGCTTAATGTATCATGTTTTTTCAATGGCCACACAGTTCTCACAGAACTTGATGTCTCAAAATGGCTTCCAAACCTGACACTTGAATTCCATTGCCTTTCGCATATTGTTATCTTCAAAATTGGCACTGAAAGGAATACAGGTAGTCCTCGACTTATAATAACAATGGAGCCAAAATTCATATTGTTAAGTGAGAAATTTGTTGAGTGAATTTACCCCATTTTACGACTTTTCTTGCCACATTTGTTAAGTGAATCCCTGAAGTTCTTAAATTAGTAACATGGTTGTTAAGGGAACCAGGTTCCCCCATTGACTCTGCTCGTCAAAAGGTTGCAACTCTGGGACACTGCAACTTTCATAAATGTGATGAGGTTGTCAAGCATCCAAATGTAAAGCATGTGACCATAGGGATGCTACAATGGTCATAGGTGTGAAAAATGTTCATAAGTCACTTTTTTCAGTGCTGCTGTAACTTTGAATGGTCACTAAATGAAATGTTGTAAGTCGAGGACTGCCTGTACTGCTTTCAGTAGTATGAATTGGCATAACCAGGAGTCACTTATAACCTTATTCAATATATTACTCAATCCCCTTTAAATACACTTGTGCAACCCTTGAGTGAAAGGAAATGGTTATACGAGCAACTATGCATATTGCCAAATGGGTACTTTTGCAAAAATTAAAATTATTTGTAATTCATAATTATGCTTAAGATTGCCCCACTCCACTCTGCAGCAATGAGTGAATCCTCAAATCTTTAACATTTATAATATTATTTTGTTTTTTTAACTGGAATATGAATTTTCCCCCTCCTGACATGAGACCAATTATTGCAGGATGGGTATTCTTGGGCTTTTCACAAGAACAGAAAATGTGGATTCCAATCTCTTCAGGTAAAACAAGCTTAGCATTATTCAAACCTGTGCTAAATTGTAGTTAAATGTTATAAACCTGAGTTACAAATATCTTGGGTTTACATGGCATCCATCCGTCCTCTAATAGGGCCCTGAAGGTAAGATCTGAAGCTTCAATTTGCTTCCTTTTTAGATATAAGAGAACAGACTATGGTAAATCTTAATTTGATGTGTTGAAAAAGCCAACATTAAATAATAATGTATGATACCAGGTTCAGTTGGCCATAACTATGATTAGGTTTTAGTTTATGTTTAATCTCAAATAGAAGCTAATGTTAGTTTGTAGCTATAATGAATATAAGGGTATGGGAACTAGAGTAGGGACTAGCTAAAAATGGTTCTAGTATAATTTGAAAACAAGTTTCTAGACTACATTCTATCAGCATAATAAGTGAGCTACTTCACAGGAATCAAGGAAACGTATTATCTAAAGAACAAAAATCTATTCCACTAATCTAGCAACATCAGCCACTGATTTTCCAGAATTTTCCTCTGAATCCTTGTTTCGGTCCAGTATCAAACCAAGGACATTGTGCACATATATTATGTCCTCCAGGGATGAGTAGGGAGGATGTATGAGCTTCATGCAGTGGATTTTTAATGTTGTAAGCCACCCAAAGTCACCATGTGTGAATTGGGCAGCCACATAAATTTGTTTAATAACTAAATAAACCACAGTTTTTATACCAAAAGATTTATTCCCAACACTCACTAATATTTCATTTCCTTAAGTAATAAAGGATTGAAAATGCATTGAGGACAAGTCAAAATTGGGAGTAATGTTATGCACAAGATATGCCTGAGGACCATTGATGTGATCCCTGCAAACTTGGAAAATGTATTAACATTTTGTCTATGCTTATGCTATGTATCAAGCTAGCAAACAGATGAGTAAAAGAACTTTAGGGGCTGAAAGGTAAGGAGAGTCTCAATTGGCAGATCATAGTTACTTCAAAGGTGCTATTTAAAAGGAAGCTGGACTTTTCTTGGTTTTTTCCTTGAAAACATTTTGCTTCTTATCCAAGAAGCTTCTTCAGTTCTGGGTGAATGGTGAGGAATGGAAGGATTTATAGTATTTGCACTCATCTGGTCATTAGAGAGCTAGTCTTCAGAGAACTAATGACCAACCTTCAGAGTGCTAATGACCAGATGTCCGCAAATAATTCCTTATTATTCGCCCAGAACTGAAGAAGCTTCTTGGATAAGAAGCAAAATGTTTTCAAGGAAAGAGAAACCAAGTAAGTCCAGTTGCCTTTTGAATAGTACATTTGGGACATTTAGGTGCTGTGTTTGCATTGTACACTAAACCTTAAACCAAGTTAATTAAATATAATTCTTGTGTTCAAATAAAATGCTGTGTGCAAAATTAGCTTCATGCAATGGTTTGATTCCCATTGTATACTAGGACAGGAGCTGGATTCCTTCTGGTGATTCTCGTACCATAAATCTCTCCCATCCCGTTTTAGCCTAGTCTAATGTTGTGTGGATCAAGTCTTGCAAAGACAGCAGTTGAACTAGGGTTAGTTTATTGCTTTGACTCAAATGTGCACTATTATGGATTTTGTTGCTAGTGCCATTGCAACCTGTCATTTCCACTTGTGAAGATGTATGGGTAGAGACAGAGATCCCCAAAGATTTCCAGATGCAGGTGTAAATACATGTAGTCCATCAGTAGGCAAAATGATGTGGTTGCCTCTGATGTCAAGTGTAGAGGGCAGGAAATAGGAGCAAATTGATGGAGCAAAATTATGTTGCTGCAAGATGTGGTTTTTGAACATGCAGTGAAGAGAGAACCCATGTACTATAGTGTTGAATATAATATTAGATACAGGCATATCACAGTTCAGAAACAAAGGGAATATACAACCATTCATACCCAAACTCAGCTGTGCTCAAATATATGATGTACACTCATCCATCTGATGTTCTTAAATTCCCACAAAAAATATTGAGCAAGTCCCTTCCCAACTAAAAGTTTCTTTATCCTTTTCCTAGAACAACAGTCTAATTCATATATACACATATATAATTCCATTATTTCACAAAGGATGTCTGTATTGAAAACCATCATGTTTGACAAATAGTAGGAATCCTCCTTGGGGTATTTGCTCTTGAAATATTTCATTCATGCCTTGAAATTCTCCTTTGATGGTAATTAATGAAGAAACATCCACATGTGAACTTGCACAAAAAAGTCACTGTACAATCCAAGGAATGGTGGTACCTTCTCTGTCTAAAAAGCCTTCAATTCAAATAATTGGGTGTGGTGGGAGTTGAGTCCAAGGGAGAAGAGCTCAATGTCTGAGAAAGGTAAAGAAAGGACTATTCTTCCCCTCTCCTTTAAGTGTAAGGAACCACCAATTTAGGATTAACGGGGCAGTTCCCCATCTCATTCTTCCAGGAGTAGTTTATTCCACTCACTTTCACAATGCACCCTGAAATGGGGGGTGGGGGTTAGGATGAGGGTTATTGAAGAGGGGGTTCTCTTTCTCAGTTCCCCATTCCCTTCCCTTCCTATCCTTGGAACCTATTGATCCTGCTCTTCCCCTTCAGTGCACCGTAAGCACTGCTTGTCTGTCACTCTGAGCTGATGTCACCATAGACAGCTGTGCTTGGAGCGAGTGTGTGTGTGTGTGGGGGGGGGGTTAAGGAAAGAAGGGAGCTGCTGTCTCTTCCCCACAGCCCTGAGGCATCTGCTGGCAGGGACGAGGCTCTTGAGCGAGGCCCCACAGTGTCTCAGAGCCAGGTTGGCTCTGGCAGTGACGCATCTTTCCTCTGGGTCACACAGGCAGCACAAGGGGAAGTGCCGTCAGCCAATGTTCAAGCCTGGCCAGCAGGCAAGCAACTTTGCTGCTCCGTGGCTCTGAGTAAGCATGGCTTGGGTGGCTGTTGCTGTTGCTGCTGCCGCTGCTCTTGCCTCCTCCCTGCGCCAGCCTCCAGGGTGCGCTCAGCGAGGCTGATCAGCTGCTGGACAGCGACTCCAAGGGAAAGAAGGAGGGCCAGCGATGGTGGCCAAAGCCAGCTAGCCTGGATGGATGGGCTGCGTGCTTGCTCTGGAGAGCGAGAGCTCACTTAAGGCAGCCACTCGTTTCCTGGTTCTGCGCTCTCCCCAGATTTGGAAAGTGCTTTCTTTGTTTCCTCGAGCTCTTCCACTCGGAACACACCTTCAGTCTGCCAATCTCGATCAAGCTTCTGAGTTATCATCACCGGTCCCAACCTGCCAGAGTGTGAGGAAGGCAAGGTAGGCAACGGGGTGATTTGCTCCCATCCTGCACCTTTGGAGCACACTTTCTCAGCCCCGGCTAGCTGATGGCAGAGGGGGTTTTTCCTTGTCTGGTGGATTCGACCTGGGAGAGGCAAGAGTCTGGATGGGACGGTGAGAGGAGCTACTACTGCTGCCACTCCTACCCTTCCCACAGGAGATTTTCATCCAAGGCAGAGAGAGATCGGTGGTTTGGCTTGGGATCCTCATATACAGCGGAGAGCATCTCAGCAGAAAGACCACCAGGGAGTGACCCTCCCCCGCTACTCTTTGGTTATTGCTCAGGAAGCCAAGGAAGTCAATTATCTCCATTCACTTCTTCTCTCCCCCCAAACATAAAACTATGGATTTTCAAAAAACAACAGAGCCTTCCAGCGCTACGAGGAAACCTCCCAGTTTGTTGGAGATCGGAGCGCTCTGCTTGGATTCCGAGATCATCTTCGGGTTTACCAGCCACCTTCTCAAGAGGAAAAGCAAGGTAAGAGAAGGTGTGGCTGGGGAGCTTCCAACAGGCGGGAGGGTATAGCAGCCACGCGGCTTCGGACAGCCCACACATGGAGCAAAAACTTAGAGCCATGGTAGCAAATAAGCGAAGGAAGGAAGGAGAGTTAGAAAGAAAAAAGTTGAAGCCGTGGCGCTGGACTTTTGATTAGAACCGGCGGAGGTTTCTTAGGCTACCACCGAACGCTTTCAGCACCGCGGATAGCGCCAAATGAGTTTTGTTCACCTTGATCTTCCACGTGGACTTTCCCTTCGTTTTCCAAAGCTCCTGGACTGCGCCCAGGGAAACAAAGCGCGACTCTACGGCTTTCGCTCGCACCCCTCCCCTCCCAATTCTTATTCTCCTCACCCCACTTCTTGGAGCCCATGGAGGTTTCCCACACATGAAATATTTAAGCAAGTTTAGCAAGATCTGCTGAGCTGCCGAAGCAGGGGGAGGCTTGGGAGTCAGGCACTTTTATTGTTATGCGCGAGTGCCAGGCGCGTCTTCCTCGTCCACCTCCCAGGTTAACTGCGATGCGGGAGGGAAGGAACGAGGGAGCGAAACCAATGCTAATGAAATCGCCCCCTCCCCAAGCTATGCACGGCACGGGGTGCTACAATGGGTCGCTTCCATGGCTCCTCCATCATTTATTTTCCGGCTCCCTCTGTTCCCTATGGAAAGTTTCATTTAGCACCCGGCGAGCTATATAAAGTCACACGTTTGCCATTGCTTTACGCGAAGTAATTTACAGAGCAGCATATGAAAGAATCTCGCCCCCTCCCACTGTGTTATTATTTTCTGAAATGCTATAGTAGGCAACAGTGCCGATGAGAGGAAGAAAGGCAACGCTGACCATGTTCCAAGATTGCTCTTGAAGACTTTTGACCCCGAATCCGAGGCATTTGAAAAGAGAGACTATCCTGAGTTGTACCTTCCGATTTCACCCCTCCTTCCTCTCCGTATCCCCTCCCTCAGGCCAACAGCGTGGCTTGGCGCCTCTCGCGAACCTCTCCTGCTGTGCTCGCAAATTGGATGCGAAGCGCCACGTTTGGCTAAAACAGCGGTGGCGCGCAGCGGGATGGGGGAGACGGTCGCTTCTTCAGGGGTGGGCTGATGAGATGAGGCTGGAAAGCTGTCGGTTGGAGGCAGGGAAGAAAGAGGGACGGGGAGGAGACGAAGAGTCACGGACTGTGCATTCCCTTCGGAGTTTCTCATTTTGCCTTCGGGGATTTGCCTGGGGGTTGCGCGCGGGCGAGCGGCTGTGGCGCGCCGGAGGAAGTAGAGCGAAAGCAAGCTGCGATTCGCGCTTGAAAACATCCGAAACCTTGGAAAGGGAAGGCGGGAGGGAGCGTGTGCTCGCGTTAGCCCCGCGGCTGAGAGCGAAGGCGGAGGCGGCCTCGGGCGTCTCCACCTTGACGAATTAAACTTAGATGTCAACCCAGGAGCTGCCACCCCTTTTCATTTACAACTTGTCATTTGCACCGGGGAGGGAATGGTGCAGAATGCGGGCATGCGTGCAGAAAAGCGATGGGGGAAGGGGAATTGATGAAATAGGGTTAGCATTGGGCAGGGCGGTGGCGGCTAGCAAGATGAGGCTCGGTGGGTTTCAATTACCGGCGTGCATATCTCAGAACAATAAAGAGAAGGTCTAGAAATAGATGCGACCCGAAAAAGACCCGAGCTCTATATATGTATTCTAGTTTAGGGACTACCTGCAAAGTTTCTGGGTATACATTTATGATTGCGGGCAAGAAACGAGGAAGGCATGGTCATCCTGGGTATTCAGGGCTAGGTTGTTTGGCAGGAGGAGCGTGGGAATGAAAAGCGCTCGGAGAACGTGGTTTTCGCGCGCTTCTTTGCCGGCGCAGATGGCTTAATTTTCTTTTGACGATCGATTGCAGAGCGACAAGGGACCGGCAGATGGCGCTGTAGCTACAGGGACCGTAGAATCGCCGACATTAGTCTGACTTCTCGAGCACGCCTTTTACCTTAGCTCGGCGGTTGCGTCTCTTTAACGGATTTATAAGGCTTCCTCCCCTGTATCGCCATCAACCAAGGAAGCCACGAGCAACCATTTTCGCCATGACTCAAAAGAAGAAATGTTTAAAAATGCCCACAACCCAGACGTTTTTTCTTTTCTTTTTGGGCATCCTGCCATTTAGGTGTATAACTTGGGCACCAACTGATAAATATTTGCCAAATAGATGCTCTTTAAAAGTATGACATGGAATCATAGAATTGTATAGTTGGAAGGCACCATTAGGGTAATCTAGTTCAGTGGTCTCCAACCAGTGGGCCGGGGACCACTGGTGGTTCGTGAGAAAATTTTGGTGGTCCATAGAGAAATGTTCCCCCTAAAGCACTCCCCCCAAAGCAATTAATCTAGGCTGTGTGGGAACACAAGGCTGCGTCGCCCACATGGCTTGCCTACCCGCTGGCCCCTCCCCTTCAGCCAAGCACAAACCTTACCTTGAGTAGAGCCACACAAGCTGGAACTGGAAGGGAAGACCAACAGCGGGGAAGGGAAATCCGCCCCAGGGTGGCTTGCTGACGTTGGCGGGAAAATCAGTCCCACATTCCAGAGCTGCAGTAATCACAAGACTGGCCCTTTGGTCATCCCGGAGCAGCTCCTCCAGTCCATGGCAGGCCTGTGCACCCGGGTGGAGGAGCAGCTACTCCGGGATGAGCTGCTCAGCAAGCCACCGTCAGTCCAAATTCATATTAGTGGTCCACGGGATTTAAAATTATGAGTTTGGTGATTCCTGAGGTCCAAAAGGTTGGCAACCCCTGATCTCCCCTCTTTCTCCAACAATACGGCCTCCCCCAATAGGAAGTCTCAGCATGTTTTAGAGGCATGAAATGAAATTAAGCCCCTCCCCCCAAATTAAGGCCTGTATTAAAATATGCGAAATGGGGGGAATGGTGGGGGGGGCTTGCCGTTAGGAAGTACTTTTGTGGCACACCCGGATATGGTGCTGCCTGCGTTAACCCCGATACAAAGTGCCCCACCAACGCCGAGGTCAACATCCAAGCTGTTGCCACCCACCCGAAGATGCAAGTGGGGGGGGGGAAATTAAGTCACCCCCGAAAAGACGGTCTAGCCATTTTTTCGGGGCTAAAAAAAAAAAAAAAGACCCGGCCTTATTATATGAGAAACACAGGAGTTCAATCCTCTGCAGGAAAATCAATTAAACTATCTTCAATAGATGGCTCTTTATCCCCTTCTTAAATACTTCAAAAACAATCGAGAACTCAAAACATCTGTAGATAGACTCAATCAGAATAGAGCTGGAAGGGATCTTGGAGGTCTTCTAGCCCAACCCCTTGTTCAACCAGGAGACCCTATACCAGGGGTCTCCAACCTTGGCTCCTGGAAGCCTGGCGGACTTCAACTCCCAGAGTTCCACAGCCAGCAAAGCTGGCTGTGGAATTCTGGGAGTTGAAGTCCGCCAGGCTTCCAGGGGCCAAGGTTGGAGACCCCTGCCCTATACCATTTCAGACAAATGGCTGTCCAGTCTCTTCTAAAAACCTCCAGTGATGAAGGTGCTACAACTTCTGAAGGGAAGCTGTTCCACTGGTTAATTGTTCTGTTATGATGTTTCACCTTAATTCCAGGTTGTTTCTCTCCTTGATTAGTTTCCACCCATTGTTTCTTGTCCTGCCTTCTGGTGCTTTGGAAAATAAGTTGACACCTTCCTCTTTGTGGCAGCCCCTTAAATACTGGAATGCTGCTATCATGTCCCCCCTAGTCCTTCATTCTCTAGCCAAACCCTGCAACTGTTCTTCATACGTTTTTCCCTCCAGCCCTTTCATAATCATCTTTGCCCTTTTCCCAGACTAAAAATCTTTTTTTGTCATGTGGTGACAAAAACTGGACACAGTATTCCAGGTGTGGCCTCTTCTAATGTTGTATAGCACAGATATCATCTATTACAAATTCATTGGAAGTTTTTCCTTATATTTAAATAAAATATAGAGAACTGTATGGTTTATTCATTATTTCTCCTCCTAGGTAATAGAAAGAGCTGCTTCTCATCCTCTTAGGGTACCTTTGATATATCTAAAGACTGATATCATGTCCCAGTCTCTCCTCCCCAATTTTCTTTTATCTAGACTAGCAAAGCTGGCTGAGGAATTCTGGGAGTTGAAGTCCACAAGTCTTAAAGTTGCCAAGGTTGGACACCCCTGATCTAGACTGAGCACAGCGTGCATTCCTGTTGCATGTCCTTCTAGGGCCTGTCCCCAAGTCCCTGTGTATTGCCCACCTCCACACCTATTCTGACCTGTCCCTTCTGGGAATGTGATGTTCAGAACTGTATACAATCCTCTTGGGGTAGTCTCACCCAGAGTAGAAGGAAAAAAGGACTTCTTGTGCACACAACTTTTCCCAGACCAGGAGCCCCACTTCGCCTTCCAACTGCATATTAGTCCTACTTGAAAGAGTGAATTTTCTGATAACAGAATAACAGAGTTGGAAGGGATCTTGGAGGTCTTCTAGTCCACCCCCCCCCTGCTCAGGCAAGAAGCCCTATACCATTTCAGACAAATGGTTGTCCAATCTCTTCTTGAAAACCACCAGTATTGGAGCATTCATAACTTCTGGAGGCAAGTTGTTCCACTGATTAATTGTTCTAACTGTCAGGAAATTTCTCCTTAGTTCTAAGTTGCTTCTCTCCTTGATTAGTTTCCATTTATTGCTTCTTGTCCTGCCCTCAGGTGCTTTGGAGAATAGCTTGACCCCCTCTTCTTTGTGGCAGTCCCTCAGATACTGGAAGACTACAATTATGTAACCCCTAGCCCTTCTCTTTGTTAGACTAGACATACCCAGTTCCAGCAACTGTTCTTTATATGTTTTATCCTCCAGTCCCCTAAATCATCTTTGTTGCTCTTCTTTGCGCTCTTTCTAGAACAAGGGTCTTCAAACTTGACAGCTTTAAGACTTGTGGACTTCAACTCCCAGAATTCCTCCTCCAGTCATGTTAGCTCAGAAATTCTGGGAGTTGAAGTCCACAAGTCTTAAACTTGCCAAGTTTGAAGACCCTTGTTCTAGAGTCTTTTTTACATTGTTTACATCTTTTTCACATTGTGGTGACCAAATACTGGATGCAGTATTCCAAGTCTGGCCTTACCAAGGCATTATAAAGTGGTATTAACCCTTCATTTTATCTTGGTTCTATCCCTCTATTAATACAGACTAGGACTGTGTTGGCTTTTTTTTTTTTGGCAGCTGCAGCACACTGCTGCCACATACTTAAGTGATTGGCTGCTAAGACTCCAAGATCCCTTCACGGTTACTATTATTGAGCCAGGTGACCACCTATACTAAAAAGTAAAGGGCTGCATTTAGATGAGAAAAACCAAATGCACAGGTATTGTATAGTGCATTTGGTTTTTCTCATCTGGGTGTAGAACTTTACTTTTTTCACCAATGAATTTCATTTTGTTAGATAGCACCCAATGTTCAAATGTTAAACACTACAATTCATGCTATTCTACATTTAACATTCAAAGCTGGATTGCTCTCCAGTCTTGTATTTAACAATCCTTTCAAACATATTGAGGTACACTCAAAGTTCTTGGGCAGAGGTCTCCAAATTTGGCAACTTTAAAGACTTGTGGACTTCAGGTCCCATAATTCTTCAGCCAGCTGGCTGAGGAATTCTGGGAGTTGAAGTCCACAAGTCTTCAAGTTACCAAGTTTGGAGGATCCCTGTTCTTGGAGGTTGTATGGCGCTCTGGTGCCTCGTCTCTGAAGTAGCCCAAGGAAGCCACAAGGCTGTGGGCCCTTGCTGTGCAAAGAATCTTTGTGAAACATCACAGACCTTGTGGGCTCAGCCCATTGCTGGAGGCTTGATGCTTTACACAGAGAAACAAGGAGGTTTCCTCTCTCAAGGATGGATTTAAAACAACACAGTAATTGTATTCCATAGTAAATAGCAGCTGACTAGGCAATTAGTTCCTTATGCTAATTTCTCCAGCTGCCGGGTCAGGGTTCCTCTGTAGAAATCATCTCCATCAATTCATCTCTTAGGGGAGGAGGGGAGAGAGAGTGTGACAGTGGAGAGGCAAAGAAGAAGAAAAAAGCGACAGTGAAAAATGCCTGGGCCATCTCTTATTTCAAGGGACTCCTCCCTTGAGGGACTGAGCCTTGTGCCTGGCAACTGGCCTGTTTAAATACATCTTTGCTTGAAATTCACGGAGGGCAGCTCCAGCGTGGAAGCAACTAAGAGGGGACACGACTTTTAATTTGAAATGGACTCCTTGCATTTGTGAAATGGGGCCTGTGCTTAAAGAGAATGTCTGGGAATTCACTCTGAGTTCTGGGATTCCCTTTCAAGGTTTTACAAATACCACAGAACCTCTTACATGATTCAGAGGGTTTAAAAGAGACATACATCTGGCACATAGGCCATTCCGGCTGGGGTTCAACCTTCCTTGTGGGAACTGACCATACACGGGATAGGGCACACTCTATATTAGAGGTCTCCAAACATGGCAACTTTAAGACTTGTGGACTTCAACTCCCAGAATTCCTCAGCCAGCTGGCTGAGGAATTCTGGGAGTTGAAGTCCACAAGTCTTAAAGTTGCCAAGTTTGGAGACCCCTGCTCTATATCCATCTCACCTGTAATGGGAGGAACTGCAGCTCATTCAACTCATGCTTTGCATCAGGCATGGAGAAAGCAACTACATTGACCACTACTGTTCCCAGGAATATGGGTGTGTCTGGCAAGGGCAAAGGATCAAGGGCAAAATGGGTAAATTAAGCCTTTCAGGTAACAGTTCTACATTAAGAAGTGATCAGTGCAATCTCTAATTTCACCAATCAGAGGGCTTAGATAGTAAATAAGAGGCAAGGCCTCTCATTGAGACCTTGGATAAAAGGCAACCGGATCTAGGCTACAGAAATCCAGGGTTAGGGTTTCCTGTGACTCTCTGCTGTTATCTTGTGGTCACCAAGAGGACTGGTAGTTCAAACGTGGAAAGATGGTGCCAATTTCTATGAGCTGCACGAATAAATAAAGGAGACATTCTGACAAGCTTGACCATTCTTTCTGTCTTCACAGAAGGAATCCTAGAGGTTTTTGGAAGTCATTGCTTTGTTCTAATGGAAGTCAAGGAGAGGGCAATTTTTTTAAAAAAATGGAAAAGACAAAGTGCTTTAAAAAGTCAGTCTGAAAGTGAGCAGATTTCAAGTCTACAGTATCGCTTATAATTTTCCCAAAACAGCATGAATTTGGGAAATGGTACCAAGCACCCATACTGAATGGAGCGTAGAGTCTTTCTAATTTCTGGTTATTTAAAAATATAAATGGAAAGAGGGGGCATTTCACTTTTTAATATTTATTTTAAGTATGGTATGGGAGAATATTATTGGAAATGCACCCAAGATGCACCCCTGTTCCTGAAAGGGCAGGAAATCCATAGAACTCCTTGGGTTGCTTAGGCCAGGGGTATCAAACTCAGGGCCCTGGGGCCAGATTCAGCGTGCGTGTTGCTTAGATCTGGCCCATGAGACAGTCCTGGAAACAGCAAAGGACTGGCTCAGAGTGCCTCTGCCAGCAAAAATGGAGCTCAGTTGCAGAGGATTGCAGGAGGCTGTTCCAACTGAAAATGGAGCTTGGGAGCCCATTTTTACTTGCAGAGTGCTCGGGCCACCACAGGTGCCCCCGACATGAGTGATGTCGAGCTGTCCACACCCACCCTGGCCCCATTAGGTCAAACATAACCCTGATGCGGCCCTCAATGAAATTGAATTGTTACCCCTGACTTGGGCCTTTCACTCGTAAGAACAGTGCTCCTATGCATGTGTTAAAATACAGCGAGGAAAAAAATGACGCAGTTCAATTCAAACCAAGATCGTGGCCATGACTTTCTGATTGAAATCTTAAGTTCAGATTCTGAAAAATGCTGTACTTATAAAGGAAAGGGCTTTTTATAAACTGTGAAGAATACATTTTACTGAGCCTACTACTCCCAATCCTTTTACATAGCTACTGTACATGGAAAAAGGACATGCATTTACAGGTGTGATCCTAGATGCCTTTGAGTAAATGTGGCAATGTTAATAAAGGCCACCTTTTTATTACTGCATTTCTGTCACTGAGTAATTACGGACCCATATCTAGAATTAAGATCATGATGACAAGGCAGTAAACCCAATTTGGTATCCTTGGTAAAACTAAGAGGGAGTTGCAGTGAATCCTAGCTCTCTGATGAAAAGAATACCTAGATGATATGTGAGTTTCCAAAGATTTATCTTATTATTCATATTATTTGTTTTGAATAATTTTCTTCCAAAGCCACTGGGCATAACTTCAGATTGCAACACAACTAAGAATGCATAGGCAGTAGACACATATTGAAAACAACTTCACAGCTACACATATTTTTTTTTAGAAAAAAGCAGCATTAAATAAATAACTTCTTGGTTCCCTTAAACACCTTAAATGCAGGAATTATAAAGAAAGCTCTAAAACAGGGGTGTCCAACCTTGGCAACTTTAAGACTTGTGGACTTCAAGTTTTCAAGTTGTCAAGGTTGGACACCCCTGCTCTAAAATTTAGGGAGCACCATTGAGAAAATCTAGTTAGAGTTCTACTAGGAGATACACAAATAATGCTTCCAGCATTATTAAGATAGGTAATATGAGTGAAGACATTTAGGATCAACAGAAGGTAGAGTAAAGCATATTAGAAAATGTGATCTATAATCATAAAAAAGAGTGGTTGACTCCAGTTATCTATATGAATGGCAGTGACTAAAAACCTTTCCCTTTCAAAATTTAATCCACTATTACGAGCAAGCTCCCATTGGTTGTTAAATTTGTGATAAAATCAGAGCTGATCCTGCAAGTTGCAGGACTCTGCTTTAGATGACTAGCCCCAACAAACACTTCAGAGTTTTAATGATTAAGACCAACACTTAAAAAAAAACCGATACACACTTATATCCCATCCCTCATCTTAGCAAAGAGAAAGGTGTGAATTGGCCAAACAATCCAATCCTCTGTGTAAGTATCAAACTTGCGGTCCGTGGGCCGGATGCATCATGGGCTGGCCCCATCCTCACCCACTTTAGCAAAGGGGAAAAAAAGTCTCGATATGTCATGTGACGCTGCCGAGATGCATTTCTGTCACTGACACCCCTGCTCTGTGTGTTTACTTCAAATTCTCACCCACTGCCTGTAGAGGTGTGTGCATAAGATTGGGTTGGGGGAAGGGTAGGTTTACTTCCCTTTAACAAACCTCAGAGGGACTTGTTGCTGTTTAACTTGCTTGTTTTAACCAACTCTGCTGCCTTCTTACAAGTGTTTCTCAACCTTGGCAACTTGAAGTGTGGACTTTTAAGTTGCTAAGGTTGAGAAACAGTGCTCTAATAGATTCAAGACTGGCAAGGGAGGGTAAGGGAGGTTCTAGTATACATTACTGATTGACTATGATGGCAATTTGAAAGCTGTATTGGCTGCCAGTGCAGCCAATGCAAATTTTGAGCACATTTCAGAATGTTGCTGCAGATTTAGTCTACAATAGTCTACAAAATAGTGCAATAGAAAGGCCATTAAAATAATTCGTGTTCCCTCCAAAAATTCCGTCCATCCTATTAACCTAAAAGGACTCATGAGATTTTCCTATTTTTCTGTTGGGATTGCAAGAATGAAATGTTTCCTCTACTAGGGCATTGTTTGGGATTAGATGGGATTAAGGTAGGATCCAATGCTACCAATGGTACAGAATATGCATGCAGTGACAAATGTAACCAGTGACAACTCTCTGATAAGGGGGCCATGCTCACCTCCCATTCATACATTATATGTTGTTTAAACACCAAGTGTATGTTGTGTATGTGTAGTAAGGTAAAGGTTTCCCTTGCACATAGTGCTAGTTGTTTCCAGCTCTAGGCTCATCTCCATTACAAAGTCAAAGAGCCAGCGCTGTCCGAAGACATCTCCATGGTCATGTGGCTGGCATGACTAATCATCGAAAGTGCACGGAATGCTGTTGTCTTCCCACCAAAGTAGTCTCTATTTTTCTACTTTATTTTTACATGCTTTTCTAACTGCTAGCTTGGGACAAGTAACAGGAGCTCACTCCGTTACGCGGTGCTAGGGATTCGAACCGCCGAACTTCCGACCTTTCTGATCAGCAAGCTCAGTGTCTTAGCCGCATCCCTCTGAATGTGTCGTATATAACACTTTTTATGTGCATGCCTTTGAATCATTCTTGACTCCTGGTGAATACCTGGAGAAGTCCATGCAGGTTCCTTGGTATGGTTTTCAGAATTGGCTTGCTGTTGCCTCCTCCTTCCTAGGGCTGAGAGAGAATCCCTGGCCCAAGGTCATCCAAATGGTTTTTACAGTCTCCTAGTTTCTAGCTTAGTGTCTCCAACAACTACACCAAACAGATTCTTATTTAACACTGCCCTGCAAGTAACAGGTTGCCCTAATCAGAATAGGTAGAGTTCGGTAAAGACAGTTCAGAGTAATAAATAACAAGCAGGATGTGGTTGTTATTCTAGATGAATTAAACTGGAGCAAAAGAGTATATAATTTTGTGTCACAGGCACGGCTTTGTAGAGAAAGGATAGAAATCTAGCATCATTTGAACAAGGCTCCATTGAATCCAGTATCCTATTACTAAGACTATCAGCCAGATGATTTTAAGGAGCCCACAAAGGAAGTATCAGTGTTTTTCCTATCAGCCTATTCTGCTTTGGAATGTGGACATTCCTTTTAGCTCTCCCTGGGATAATAGGTGTTGATAGGCCTGACTTCGATTTCATTTGTCTATGAATGTTTAATCCTATTTTTAAATCTCCCCCTTGAAATCAACTAAGCTGGTAGTTATCACCACATTTTCTGGCAGCAAATTCCATTTAGGAACCAAGTGTGAAAAAGTACTTTTCCTTGTCTCTTTTACATCCACTGCCAATTAATTTCACTAGCTGTCTCTGAATGCTGGTGTTGAAGGAAATAAATCCGATTCTGGTCAGTGGGACTGGGACTCATCCTGTGTCAAATTTACACGATGCAAAGATTCCCAGCATTGCTTTTGAAAAAGCAGCATTAATTCATAACATGCCTATACATTCCCCTCCCTTTCTCCTTCCTCCATTCTGATTTTAAAAGCAGACCCAGGACCAAAAATGCAACTTAAATCAACCAGCTCTGCTCGTATCTCAGCCGAGACCCCCTCGCGTTTGGAATCCCAGAGGGAAAACACTGCAGCTGCCAAAGGGGGCTTCCTCTCCCCTCCCCTCCTTTCCACGTGCTCTCTCGCTCAGCCTCCTTTCCGCGCCGGGGTGGGCGGAGAACGGCGAGCAAGTTTCCCTCCCTTCCCCTCCCGCCCTCCCCTCCCCGATGGCTCTGCCCGGGACTTCTCTCTTCTTTTGAACTTTGCAAATCTTCCACTTTTCCTGCTCCGCAACCTGGGAGGCAGCATCATGTAGCAGCGGGAGCCCGGAGCGGGACCGACTTTCGCCACGACTTTGCTCGGTTGCCGAAGCAGCAGGAGTGCGTGGCTGGAAGTTTCCTGCGGGACGCAGCCTTGGGCTTCTCGGTTCGCGATGGGCTTGCTGGATAGATCAAAGCCGGGAGGCTTCCCTTTGCCGGCGCTATTATAGTTTACCGCCAGCTCCGGATCGGCTTGGCTGGAGTCCGGTAGACCCGTTTGTTCCTTTCCGGAGCCTCCCAGGCTGGGATTTGACATGCCGCCGGTGCTGGGGGTGAGTGGAAAAGGGCTGGAGCTCCTGGAGGCTTCCCTCAACTTGAGGTCTCTGAGCGCTGCCCAGAGAAGGGGAGTGTGGAGGGGGAGTTTTCTGTCTCGCCCCCACCCCGGTTTGTCCCAAAGCGCCTAATCTTGGCTCCGTTTGTCTGTTCCAGGTAACCGAAGGCGGCTCTCGGCGCGAAATCACGCCGCTCTCCCTCGAGTTCCCACAGCGCAAGAGACCCCTCCAGCCGGCCGTCCACGAAGACCGATGCGGCAGTCGCCCAGCTCCGGAGGGAGCCGGAGCCGCCTCGGCGGGCGAGTTGAGCCACTTCGAGGGAGCCGCCAAAGGGGAATGGTGCAGAAGCTGCCAAGCCAAGCTGGCCGAACTCAAGAGGCAGGCGGCGAAGCTGGCCTCAGGCTCCAGCTGCCCGGCCCCGCCGGTAGGTTTGCGCCACGCTTGCGCTGAGGGGGATGGAGGGTCCCGGAGTGGCCTGTGTGTGTGTGTGTGTGTGTGTTTCCCCGGTGCTTTTACATCCAAAGCCCGGTGCGATCGCGCGTCCTGACTTTTGGCACCCAGAACACTGCAAGGGAGGAGAGGGGTGTATATCCTTGGAACTCTGTGTGGCGTTATGTCACCGGTGTACCTATGGCCCTGCTTAGTCTTCTGTCCTTTTAACGCTGCTTCGCTTTGGAAGCCTCGGTCGGGCGACAAGGCAAGAGCCTTCTTTTCCCCAGGAAAATACTACAGCCTACTGTAGCCTGGGGAACGGCCCCATCCGCTGCATACATTCCTGCGCACGTACTGCGTGATTTTCCTCTCTCCAGAGTGTTGCGTTTGGGGCATTGCGCTGCTGATTGCACGGGCAAGTACAAAAAGTGTGTGTGTGTGTCGGGGGGGGGGGAGGAGGATTGCACAGTAGTTTGCCTTGTAGCTGAAAAACCTATAAGCGTGGACATCTGAGGGAAAATGTGCATTCTGTGGCTCACTTGGGGATTGCTATTCTCACTGGGTTAGCAATTCGTGAACGAGGACCCCTGCTCTGTTTTTTTATGTTGTTGTGTTCCTACATCCCAGTGTACATTTGTGTCCAGTGCACAGTGTTGTCTTACCCACTTGCCCCAAGCAGTATCTGGCCCCTGTCAATATCTGCAAACCTGGCTAGATCAGCGCTGATGTCTATTATATCCCTGGTGGATATTCTTTGCACCGGTTTGCAAGAGTCTCATATTACTTAGCTCCAAAAGTTATGTTAGACCTCTAGAAGCTGCTTTTTCTCTCTGAAGGGGAAGCTAATTATTTTGTATGTACGGTATCTTCAGACCAATGACAGTGCAGTGTTGTGCTTTTGCTATGTGTTGAATATTGTCATTGTTCCTTTTTAGACTTTGGTACTGCTGGGGAACTGACTGCATCATATACTCATGCTAGGAATAGCCATGAATATACACCCTTGTCCTTGATGCAGTGTTAGTTATGCATTGCTAGGACTTGACAATGGAATCTGTGCTCCCAGGCTCTGGGGAGGCATTGTTCAACTGTAGGTATGTCATCTGTGCACTGCAATTGATGCACATCATGTCTGCAGGCTGTAAATTCTAATCCTTAGAAGGCAACTTATTTCTGTTATGTAGGAAAATACTGATCATTTAATCAGTATTTGGAAAGCCTGTTTGCATATCAGTTTTGCTTTTGATGTATGTTTTTTTGTACCTGTTCAACTTATTTGATTTGCATCCTGTTGTTATTTCTACAACTCAAGGTGACCTACAAAAAGCTCCTTCCCCCTGTTCTTCCCCACAACAACAACCCTATGAGGTAGCTTGGGCTGAGCTGAGAGAATGACTGGCTCAAAGTCACTTAACCAACTTGCAGGCCTAAGGAAGGACTAGAATTCATAGCCTCTTGGTTTCTAATCCAGCACCTAACCCATCATGTTGTAGACCCACATACAACTCAGATGAAATTGATTAAATCGTTTCAGAACCAAACGTTTCTGTAACGAGTTCATATTCTGTCTAAGCTACGGGTGTCAAACTCGATCATGTCACGTGACATATCGCGACATATCACAATGTTTTTTGCCTTTGTGGTGCTGCGGTGGGGGTGGCCTGTATGTGACACATCCAGCCTGAGGGCCACCAGGTGACATCCTTGGTTAAGGGAATCAAGTAATATCTGGTGCTGTTAAAAACTTCAATGAATTGAAGTTTGATTTAGGAGATCTATTCACTATTCTCCCATGACTTGGCTTTAACAAAGATTTCTGTTTGGGGATCTGTTAGAGATAGGAGGACAGATTTTGCCCTCTGTACTTACTCACCAGATTTAATGTTTAGTTTGATCCTAGGGATTACTAACCAATATTTAATTATTGGTTGGATTGAGCAACACACTTAATCCTAAACCTAGATCAGGGATTTACAAACTGGTTGGCTGAGGAATTCTGGGAGTTGAAGTCCACAAGTCTTAAAGGTGCCAAATTTGAAAACTCCCATGCGACAGAATCTCTGCATTCACATAGCTCACTTCATCCAAGAATATAATATTGTGATTTAATCAGATGAGTTTTGGAAGTAGCGGCTAAACCACAAACTCCTGTTTTAGTTTATTTTACTCTTTTGTGTGAAATCAGGGTCTAGCAAATGTACACCTAAACTTAAGAAAGCAACTAATAATGGATTGTGTGGGTGTTTGTGTATCTATGCTTATAATTTCTGTTTTAGTGATTACTGGTAGAAGAATTTAAGCTTCAGAAAGTAATATGAAGACATTCAGGCTTCTGGTTATATGGAATTGAAGTGCATTGACCACTTGATTCTGTGCAGATTTAACTGGAAGTAAATTTTGTAAAGAATGAGATGGTTTTTCTCCCAAGAGCAACTGGCATAAGGTGTGAAAGCATTAGATTAGAATAGTAGAAATGATGATTCAGTTTGCCAAGTGAAGCTGGATTTAGATCAGTGACAGTTCTCAACATCATTGGCCTCAAAGAGCTGTAGAGTTGTTCTTGGGAAAATGTCAGAAGATAAATGCCCTGGGTAAACATGGCACAGAATGGAAGCTGTTTTTACTGTTGGTGGGATTGCCAAGAAGTGGAGGTCGTGTTGAGAAGACTGTAGTGGAGAAGACTGATATGTTTGCTTTACTTACCAGTATTATTTCCTCCAAACATACAAGTATGAAAATTAGCTACATTGACAATTTGTTTAGGAGACCCCAAAATAGAAAAGCTGAGATCATCCAGTTTTGGAGTTCTCCTCATCCTTAAACATCAATCATGTAACTTTGGGAGCTGAAATAGCATCTTGATACCAGCAGTATTCAGGCAAGTAATGTCATGTGGTGCCATTGTGGCTTATCCATGCCAGTATTCTTTTGAATATTGCCTCAGTTGTATGGGAAGATGCTACAATTCTTTCCATGTCATAGGACTAATGTTCAATCAGCTCTAGATTAGTGGTAGAATGTGATGTTTTGCGTCAAATTAAAAAAATAAGGTACTGTTTTTGATGACCCCCTGGAAAATAATCATGGAATCATTCCAGAGGGTGTTCATCATCTGTAGTCTGAAGTGATATCATCTATCTATTTCTAAATTCTCCTTCTCATTGTTTAAGGCACTGATATATAGCCTCTTTCTCACTAGTGTCAAACATGCAGCCAACTGGAAGGTGCAACCAGATAATAGGTGTGTAAAGCAATAATGATCCAATTTCTTCCATATTTACTAAAAGTCCAGATGTTTGATGGGAATTCCTTTATAATGAGATATCTGTCTTTCCAACTCTTTCAGTGTTCCATTGCCACCTCAGAAATGGTGATGTTTCTTAGGGAGGCCAATCTGATAACCATTATCAATTCTACTTACAGCAAAGTTTCATTAAATTGTCCTCACTTTTAAAAGTTTTATGTGCAAAGTAAAAATCATTGAGATAATCAGGATGCCTTCTATCTTTTATTACTTTGTGGATTTTTTTCTGTTGCCTGAAACCAACTAGACTCTAGGTGGCTTACAGAGCTTGCCTAATAAAAACATAATATGAAATCAGATTAAGAATGAATTGAAATAGCAGTTCCAGTTCATGGCTCGAATAAATTAATGCTAAAAGTTAAAGATTAAATTTATGGAACATGGCACCGTTGGGTTTAGTTAATCCCCAAAGGGTCTCTGGAAAAGCTGTGCATTTATGTATTTCTGGCCATGGGGTGGGGATCATCTGTGCTTCAGGAGGCAAACTGTTCCAGAGGAGGGAATTGTTATGCAGAAGATTCACTATTTGTACTATTCACATTGTACTTTCTGGTAGATGGAGACCCTTGAGTAGCATTCCCTATAGGATGAGTAGATAGTACAGAGGAAAGGCCTGAGATTTAAAGGGCTTTACATGAAGCATCTTGAATTGTTTTTGGGAACCTACTGGTAATCAGTGCAGTTCGTGCAGTAGGGGTGTAACAAGCCAGTACTGTTGCTGATCGCTAAGGACCCATGCTGCTGTGTTCTGAGCTAGCTGAATTTTCCAAGTGGTCTTCAAGGGCAATCCTATATAGAATGAATTAATCTAATTGAGAGATGGCAGGGACATGAGTGACATTCAGTGCATCCTGTCCCAGATAAAGCTGCAGCTAGTCACACCAGTTGAAGCTCCACAAAAGCCCTTCTAGCCGTAGTCTCTACCTGCTCTTTGGGAAGGAGCTGAGAGTTTTGGAGGACTCCCAGATAATTATACTGCTCTTTCAGAGGGAACACAATCCTGTCAAAAGCTGCAGATGTCATAGTCCTGGCAATCAGTTAGCCTCTGAATCAACAGTGACCTGAAACTATTTTTTCCTATCAAGATCCACATAGCCTCCAGGTGCTGGGTCATGATTTCCATCTCCTCCCTCACTAGACCTGGGATAAAGTTACTGTATATCAGGGGTCTTCAAACGTGACAGCTTTAAGACTTGTGGACTTCAACTCCCAGAATTCCTCTTCCAGTCATGTTAGCTCAGGAATTCCGGGAGTTGAAGTCCACAAGTCTTAAACTTGCCAAGTATGAAGACTTGCTGTATATCATGGAGTATTTTCAGCATACTTTACCTGGTGGATGACCTTTTCTCAATGGTTTCATGTAAATGCTGAACAGGGTAGGGAAAATGACCATATCTGTCAAAGGAAAGTGGATTTTGTAAACAAATATCTGCCAAATTGTAATTTTTTTTTTTGGTATGTATTTAATTATTTGGTAAAACAAGTTGTCTGGAGCTCTGCATGTTCAGCTGTAACACTTATCTGATAAAGCTGAAGGAAGTTGTGCCCCTGGTCCAATGTCTCATCTCTAGGCTAGCCCTGTTCTATGAAATGTGCACATGCCATGTGTCATCTGCAAGACAATCCCTCTCTAGATAACCAGAACTTCTCTTGTGCTCTCTAATTAATAGGTATTGATCCAAAATTAATGTTAATAACATTGAATATTATTCACATAATGCCAAATACCTGTTGCATTTGATTTTTTTCTTAACTAAATCAATTTCTGTACATGCTTCATTCAAAACAGAGATTTAGATTTTTGCTGATGTGTAGCAATTGACCAGAATATCTGAATATATATATCATTACAGTTATCAGATCCTTCTGTTATTCATGGATGTTCACCAGGCTGGACCAAATTATGGTATGTATGTTGTGTTGAAGATGACATTACATATATTTGCACCAGATACAGCAATGCAAGTTCTAAAGTACACCTTGTACAAAATGATATGATGCAGCTGCATGTATCACCATTTTGACATCAAGGATGGTGTGTTACAGATATTGTATCTGCCATTAAGATCCTCAATGCTTTCTGAGTTTGACAAGTTGTCCTTCTCCAGCCTAGCATCCTTCAGATTTGTTAGGCCATCAGTTGTACTGTCTGGGGACTTGGGGCTTTCCCAAAGCCTTTGGAAGGCATCTCATTGGAAAAAGTAGACTTGTGTTACAGTCATTGGCAACATTGCACATTGCGCTTTGTAAGTATGCACTATTCCTGAGCTGAGTACACATTGGGGCATGAACAAGGTAGTAATTGGATTACCTTTGATTTGTCTTTATATTAGGAAGAAATAGAATGAAAATTTGTAGCCAATTATTTACAAGCCATTTATAAAACATGAGAAATTTTGGAGCTTTTTTGTCTTACTAACAATAATTTTTAAAATCAAGTTGGAAATAGTGTATTGTTTTCCAAACAATATTTCTCTGGTGACTTGCAATAATAAGAGGGGACAGAAAGGAGGTCCTGCAGAGGAAGTCACTCTTCCATTGTCCTTCAAGAGTTCCTTTTATGAACAATTTAATTTCCCATAGATTCTAAATATAAATTGCTTTGAGGAGTGGCTTTGCTAAAATAATATCGGGTTGTAGAGATCAAGTTGCCATGTTTCAAAGTTTGATGCAAAGCCTGTGAATAGTGGGGAAATGGAGCAGGAAATAAGAAGTCTTTTTCTGCTGGTTTGTTTAGATCAGTCCTTTTTTGTTCCCTTAATGTGAAATGAAAAAAAAAAAAATCAACTGCAAAATAGTTAGACTTCTGATTGTCTACTTAGCAGAGAATGGAAAGTTAATTTCCCATTGTTTACTTGCAGACTATAATGACTTGCAAGGAACATATAATCCTGCTTAAGCTTGATCCTTGCTCTGGATAGGGGTGATTGTAGCTCTTATTTCCATGTTGTGGGTTTTTTCTACAAACAAGGTTTTGTCATAGGTAGTAAAGACAACAATGAAGAGTTTGCCAGCCAATGGTTCTTATTTAGGAGATCAGATGAGGGAAATTCTCTCCTCTGGTCTGTTTGTGCGGTCTCATTTGTACCAAATTCTGAGGAACTCTCTGTGATAAATTCTTGAGGATGGAGAAATTAGACCTATTCGTCCTGCCTTTCTTCTTTTAAGGGTATGCTAAGGAAAGTAATAACTTAATTGTTGCCAGGACAGCCTTGGATGGGCTTCTCAGTGTCCCCAAAATATTTCCAGAAACACAGGACTCTAGCCTGGATCAGACTACAGGCCTGCCTTGCTCAGCATCCTGTTTCTCAAAGAGGCTCATCATTTGACAATCTTTGCCCACTCCTGTGCAGTGGTTAGAATGCAGTATTGCAGCCTAACTCTGCTCACATTGCCAGCAGTTCGATTCCCTCAATCCTGAACGGCTGAAGGTTGACTCAGACTTCCATCCTTCCAAGATCAGTAAAATGAGGATTCAGATTGTTGGAGGAAATATGCTGACTCTGTAAACCACTCAGAGAGTGCTACAAAGCACTGTGGAATGGTACATAAGTCTATTGCTATTCCCAGCTTTTGCTGCAACCTCCACCCCCCCACCCCCCAATTTTTTTTCCTACCCCCTGCCTTAAATAACTTTATGCATATTTTCAGTAGATATTTTCCCCCTTAAAATGACAGGGAATTGTCTTGTCAATTTTCATTGATTATGGTTAAGGGAACATGAGCCGTGGTGGTGGTGTAGTGGTTAGAATGCAGTACTGCAGGCTATTTCTGCTGACTGCCGGTTGCCTGTAGTTTGGCAGTTCGAGTTTCACTGTCTCAAGGTTGACTCAGCCTTCTATCCTTCCAAGGTCGGTAAAATGAAGACCCAGATTGTTGACAATATGCTGACTCTGTAGACCACTTAGAGAGGACTGGAAAGCACTGTGAAGTGGTATATAAGTTTAGGTGCTATTGCTATTACAGGAGCACCTGTAGGCCACAATGTGGTTAGTCTTGCCATCTCAGATGGTACTGTGCTGTCAGCAATCATGACCTGCAAGGGCTGGATGAAGCAAAACAAAAGCACCACCCAAACCTAGAAGTTGGCCATCTCTGCTTAATATACAGAAGTATTAACTATTACTTCTTTTATTCTGCAGTAACTGCAGAAGCATCACTTAGGAATTTTTAAACAATAAGTTGTTCCTTGTGTTGTATTCTTGATACAGATTGGTCTCCTTGCACCTGTATTTCATATTGACAAAAATGTGATTTAATGAAACAAATGGATCACTGGTAATATTAAAGGAAACACGCTGGGCAAGGGGGTAGTAAAATATAGCAGAGTGATAGTGGATGGAAATGGAGAATGGAAAGAAATCAGCTATTAAATACATATGTTTTCCACAGTTTCACAATAGCCTGCAAAATGGACTTGTTCCATTCCAGTTTTATAAATGTACCAGAATGCTAAGAAGCATCAAGATTGCCAGTACTGTTTCTTTTGTCCTAAAATCAGTTTTAAGTAGAAATCTGGGCTGTGTTCCAAGTGTGTAGGCTTTTTTGTATTGAAAATGGTCATTGTAGTGATGTTAGAGTGGAAAGTATTAACATCTGAATATTTGGAATACTGTATGGGTCAGTGTGTTGATTTTCCAGAGGCAGGAAGTAAACATTTCTTATGTAACTTGGCAGAATAGTTCTAGCCATTCTTCCTTAATTCCAAGTCTAACTGATGTAATTGGGTTTTACTTTCTAGTCAGTGTGTTTAAAAATACAGCAATTATCTGCATGTTTGCTGAAAAAAGCCCCAAACAATAGGTGCAGCAGCATGTTCTTCTCTCAAGTTAACCCATATAGCAGAAGTGGGTAATTTCTGATGTTGTTTTTATTTTATTCATCCCTGGGGGCTGGGAGGCATGTCTGGTGACATCACGGGGCCATCATAGTGGGCAAGGCTAGCATGGACTCCCCCTGATAGATATAATGTGCAATTTGGTGCCTGGACTTGCAGCTCCTGCTGGAAGAACAGACAGCAGCTGTAGCCAGGTTGGCCTTTGCATAAATCCATTGTGTATGCCAATTGTGCCCATTCTGGACTGGGAAGCTTTGTTCACATCACTCATACTTCAGTCCCTGTTTGGGTTATTGCTAAGCTGCCTATCTGGGCTATCCTTAAAGACTACCTGAAAGTTGCAACTGGTCCAGAATGCAGGGGGATATGCAATTTCAGCTATCCCCTGGTTTACCTGAGTAATACCACCACTGTGTGAGCTGAATTGGCTCTTGGTTGCTTTCTAAATGCCTAATATAAGGTACTTGTTGAAGATCCTCCATGACACAGACACAGGTTATTTCTGGGATTGCCTCTCCTTGAAAATATCTGTCCATCCTACTAGGTTAAACAGGGTAGGTGCTCTCCAGGTTCCTCCCTTAAATGTGCAATAGGACCTTAGAGGCACATCTTCTGAATGGCCAATCTGGCCCTTTTGAATGATCTCCCACTGAGATCTGAAGGATCTTTTAACCTTCTGGAGGACTATGAGGACCAGCCAGGCTGTTCCCCCAAGCATTGGGCGAGGATGGGAGTTGAGCTTGGAAGTTGTGTGATCTGATGCCTGGTGGGAGGAAGGGTACTTCTGTTTATATACTTACTGTGAATCATTATATGATATTATTATCCATACATAAGTTCTAAAAATATGAAATAAAAAATTGGGGTGAAAGATTGAGGTGGCCACTTTGCCCTACCATTACTCAAGGCACGCCATGGTCAGGGGTGGGATTCTACCATTTTGCACCTATTCACTAGATCCAATTGTTAACATTCTAAGCAGTTTGGAGAAAAAATTACTGGCCTAATCCTGTAAGGAAGGCAGGAAGGAAACATTCTGGTGTTGCTTACAGAAACTGCCTCTCCATTAACCCTTATTACATTCTTGACAGGACTAGACTTTCTGTCTCAGGAATGTCTCTGGAGCTTTTTCTCTCTCCTTTGCTGGTACTTTGATTTGTGGAGTGACCATTTAAAGTTACAGTGGCACTGAAAAAAGTGACATGACCATTTTTCACACTTACGACTGTGGCAGCATCCCCACAGTCATGAAAGGCCAGGCAAGGAGATGCGTGCCTCAATGTGAGTGATGTTGAGTTGGCCACACCCAGCCAATAACATGACCACCAAGCCATGTCCACCCAGTCACATGACCACCAAGTCACGCCCACCACCTAAGCCATGCCCACAGAACCATTTTTTTAAAAAATTGAATCCCACCCCTGGCCATGGTGTCTACATACGTGCTGGGCTGCAGGTTTCCTGTGCATGAGATTGGATTTTCTCTTCCTGTTCAGTTGATTTCAAAGATGGGGAAGGGAAGACTGGCAGGCAGGCAGGCAAGAAGGAAAGAAGAATTAGAAATAACCTCTAATACTAACTTGAGAAAAATTGTCAGCATAAAAAAAACCAGGATGATCCTTTGGGCCTTGCTCTAGCTCTCTGGAAAACCTAACAAGGGTACTTTAGTCTATGTATTTAGAAGTTTTACGTCCTTTGCTATTATAATTAGCTGTTTCATCACAGCTTCATCAAGATTTTTCCACCTGATCTTGTTGGATATAAGGTGCTAGGATGATAGAAAGGGTGAATGTCAGAAGCTTTACTCATTGCTGTTGATCAAAGGAAATTGTCTTCCTAGAATAAAAAATGATGATTCTGCATTCAAGTTTAGAATGGTATGAAAATAGAATGATGGTTCGCTGGATTGAAATTGTTCTGTAAAAGAGATGTTTCATTAAGCTCAGCAGACACGCAAGTCTTTGTGAAACCTCCAGTTCTTTTAACTTCTGTGATTTTCAAACATATAATTAAACATTCACGAATCTTTTGTCATCTGCCTTCTTAATTTTTCTTCCCTTGGCATGATAAGGATTGAAATTATACAAACAATTGTTTGTGTAACTAGCTCTCAGAGACTGATAAAATGATAAAGATTGAATACCTCTCTACATTGTACACACATTGTCCTTTGAATGCAATATATTGGGGGATGCATTTCAAAAGGGGGCAGGGCCACATAAAAGTGTTTTAAAAATAGATAAAGAATGAAAATTTAATTAAATATTAATAGGATGACTTTTAAGTAATTTAGCTACTGAGCAGTTTTTAGAAGTGCAAATGGAAGAATATAAGGGGAAGACTGGTCCAATTTTACCACACACCCCGCCCACTGCATATAGTCAGAATATTTATACAGATATATGTAGGCATTCGTGAGTAAAATTTCACACACATTAACTAGGTCATAGAACCCATCCAGGAGCTGGGTTTTGGTGCCCAAGCCCAGACTATGGGTTGCAATGCTTATTTCTTTAAGGCATAATGAAACTTGGCATTGTGATTTTACCTCCTGCCAGCTGCCATGAATAATTGGAATGGGATTATACCCAGGCATTCCTCCACATGCATTTTGCATTTAGGAAGTCCCAGATTTAATTTTTGGCATTTGTAGGTACAACTGGAAAATCTTGTGTTGCTGCAGTGAATTGGTGCAGGCAACACTGAATTAGATAGAGCATTAGTGTGACTATGGTTGGACTGATGCACATTTGAAACTCTAAACTGGGTTAACAAAGAACACTTCCTGTGCTCATACAGTGCTGTGCCCTAATGTGCCCTAATGTGCGAATCATATGGTTTACTCAAATGCTGTGATGTTGGCTGGGTTCCCACAAGATGTTGAACCACAGTTACTTAATGGAACAGTACTTGAGGATGGATGATGGAGGATAGAAGGATAGAGATCAGTGGTGGGATTCAAATTTTTTTACTACTGGTTCTGTGGACGTGGCTTAGTGGGCATGGCAGGGGAAGGATACTGTAATATCTCCAGTCAGGTGTAGTGTTTGCTGGTTCTCCGAACTACTCAAAATTTCCACTACTGGTTCTCCAGAACTGATCAGAACCTGCTGAATACTACCTATGATAGAGATGGGTTTTCTGGAGCAAGCTTCCATGGGCAAACAAACAACTTTACTGTTGCTGATGTCATTCAGAAACAGCTTGGAACAGCACCCACCTGCAAAAGTTCATCAAATTACTATTTATCTAGCTTATGATGAGAACGTGACAGAGGGGAAGTAGACATACGCATACAATCCATATAATAATACATACATTAAGCAAGTCCCTGGATCGAGCAGGACACGATTAAAATGGCTTCTGCAGAGTTTGGCCTGAGGTGAATGGATGTTTTTTCTAGATCCGGAAGAAATAAGCCAACAAGCAAAAAAGACATTTTTCACAGTTTTTAGTGTTTCTATTGTAGGGAAGCCTAAGGAGACTGGTTTTGTCAGAAGCATCATAAATGGGATTGGTGCTTTCCCTAAGGAAGCTGTCATGGATGACTGAGCTTTGTGCTGAGGGTTTGGGTGGGTGGGTAGGGCAAGTGCTTCAGAGAGACAGGTGAAGTGGTATCATTATGCAGCACTGACCCCTGGGGCCTACATTTAGTACTCCACCCCCCCCCCCCCCAAATCAGGGATCTAGACTGGAGGAGAGAGAGAGGAGAAGACTGCAATTTATCTAGGCCTCCCAGGCTGTTGGCAGAGGGTAATTACCGTTGTTCTTTTCCTTTCCCCAACTAATTTCTCCAGCACCCTGCCTTATTAGAGGGAATGGAAGGAAACACACAAACCAGTTGAAAAGTCCTGAGGGATGGAGGGGGAGGGGGAGCACGCAAGAGCATCTGCTCCTGACATCTGAGGTTACTTTGAACCTGTTGAAATACACGGTAGCGGCTTTATTGTTCCTGCCAAATGTTCAGCTATGGCGATTCAGGCTTCTCAGACATGTTAATAGCACAGCTGCAGGAGGGAATGCTCACCCTGTGTGACTTCAGATGATTTTCCACACGGGCTTGGCTCTCCCTTGCCGTGGAAAAGATCGACTAGGATAATTTCTCCTTCTTTCCTGGGCTTGTCCATGCATTTCTTTTCCTTCAGGGTCATGTGGTTCCTCTTGTGCTGTATTTTTGAATTAGATCTATTTTCTGGAGGAAAGGGCTTATCAGGGGCTACTATGGATGATGGGCTGGTTCTGTTTTCAGCAGCATTTCCCCCTCCAAAAAAAAAAAACCAGCTTCAGGGGATAAGCATGCTTTTGCTAGATGTTCTGCCTCTAGTGTTTCTGGAAAAAAAAATGGGGGGGAAAAGTAGGATGCTGGATTTAGAATTAACTTCTGATCTGAACCAGCAGGATGTATCTTTCTTTACTAAGTTTAAAATGAAATGCAGTTTAAAAATAAGAAAATCAATAGGAGTCCAAACAGGAACAATAATGGTGTGTGTATGTGTGTGTTAAAACAGGGGTCTTCAACCTTGGCCACTTTTAAGACTTGTGGACTTGAAGTGGCCAAGATTGGAGACCCCTGTGCTAAATAGTTAAGATGATAGCCATAATTGAATGGTGGAAGCTTTGCCTCTGTCCCCCTTCCCCACCAATTTGTTGCACTTTTTTTAAAAAAAATGTAGCTTTGGTCACAAAGCCTTTTTAAAATCCTTCCTATGATTGCCTCTGGGACTATGTCAGTGAAGCAGTACTAAAACAAACAAAGAAAACTGTATATCATCTCAAGTAACAGATAACCCAGACCACAATAAATCACCATGTAAAACAGTTGTGTCAAACATAGAAACCAGGCGGAAAGATCTTTGCTCTTACTAGGAAGACTTCAAAGTGGGTGTCAGAAAAGACACTCTGAACGGGGTGTCCCATTAAGAAGTGTTAAGAGGCCATTTACTGCCTTCCTGTGTGCTGTGTCTTGCTTTAGAGCAGGGGTGTCAAACTGAATTTGTTTGAGGGCTGGATCAACATTGTAGTTATCCTTCATGGGAGGGGGGTAAGAAGAGACTGGATGGACAGCAGATGGGACAGACACCTCCTACAACACTCTGCTGGCCAAAATGTGCCCCCCCTCCACATCCTGTTTTGCTGGCAGAATGCTGCAGGAGGCTATCCAGGCTGAAAACAGGGTGCCTGCGTGCATGCCCCCATGCCCTGTTTTCACGAGCAGAGGTACCATGGGCTGGTCCTTTGCTAATTCCAGGCAGCACTGCTGGCCAGATCTAAGCACCCCATGGACTGGATGCGGTGCACAGACCATGTATGAGTTTGATGCCTCTGCTTTGGAGGAACAGTTGGTGGAGGATCTTTGTTAATGAGCTCAGTAGTGTACATAGTATACTAGGAGGAAATATGACCTCAACAAAACTTCAAATTGGATTGAGTCTTCAAATGGTTTGGGAGCCAGTAAAGACAGCAAACAATGGGTATGGTATGCATGCAACCAAAAAAGTTCTTCTTTTGCTGGACTATTTCTTCTTTCTTTACATCAGAAAATAGTATTCTTCAGGGATAAAGTATCAGACTGATATAGGGCCTATGGCATGTGTGCCACAGGTGACACACAGAGCCATTTGTGTGGATATGCGAGCCCCAGGCAAACTTACCTCACTGCGCATGCGCACACCTCCCAGCTGATTTTGGGGCCTTTTTTGGCCTCCCAGAGTCTGGAGGGAAGCCTCTGTAGCCTTTGTAGGCTGAAAAACAGGCCCATTTCATCACTTCCTGTATTTCCGGAAATACCGGAAGTGATGAAATGGGCCCATTTTTTGGCCTACAAAGGCTGCAGAGGCTTCCCTGCAGCCTCTGGGAGGCTTTGAAAAAGGCCCAAAAATCAGATGAGAGCCATATGCATGCGCAGTGCAGGTAAGGAGGGTGGCGTGGGGAGGATCACGGATGCATGTGCAAGGGATGTGGGCCCCCCCATACGCATTGCTTTCTGGGTGCTGGCATGTGAGCAAGTGTGCGCAAGCATGCATGCAATTTTCAGCCCAGGAGCCCAAAAAGCACTGCTATAGGGGAAAAGATTGGGGAGCCTTAATCTTTTTCAACAGAATTCTATACCTTCCAGGTGGGAATATGATAGATGATTTGGGAGTTAATAATAATGTGCTTTGTTTTTGAAACTGAAGAAATGAATTGCTTGCAGTAGGAATGGTCAATCTGTTTTCTACAAATAATTTGGACCAAAATTCCCATAATCTTGGCTATTGGCTTGATTGGGTGGAATATATGCTGTAGATACTAGAGATACTAGAGCAAGACTTTTGCTAGGATATCACTTTGCTTATGTTTGATCTCCATGCAACATGGTGTTGGATTACTCCCTGACACACATCTTTTCCACCTGTTTCACTTGGAATGCTAGAGGAATTTATTTATGGGAGGCATATTCCTGGCATGTTCTTTCCATTCTTTTATGGCTTTCTAGTTTTTTCTCTTGACCAGAGTTTTATTGAGATGGTGTACATCACAGTGGAGTCCAAAAATGTACCTTCTGGTGGCAAATCTTTTTCTGTCATTACAACTTATTTATACTCCTTTTCCATCTGTGTGGTCCTGGGCCCTCTCATTGGCTACTCCGCTTGCTTTTTCTTTCCATGGACAAAACTCCACAGCTGCAGGCCTGCCCTGTTCCATACTACATATAAGTGTATATGTTGGGTTCTGCAGCTGCTGCTAGCAGAAAAGGCCAGGCTGGAAGCAAGTGGACCTGCTGCTTCTTTTTCTCCTCCAGGAACTACAAACAAAGACAGGAACCTGAGGAAACAATTGGTGGGATCAGTTAAATTGATCTGAGCCTAAATATAGTAATAGAGCTGGTGTCTTAGAATAAAAAAGTTTGACTGAGATCCATAACTGGCCAATACTTGCAGACAGAGTGTCTTGATCCTCGGTGCAGGATTCTGAGCTGAAAGGGTGCCGGCTGATGTTTTCTTGTATCTATCAAAGTTACCGCCTTCCAGAATTACACTTATTTTTAATATTCTTTCTTTTTATTAATGAATGGAATGATAGCATGCTGCAAAGCAAGTCCCAGCTTAAAACGCAATCTGTATTTTCAACAATATTAGAAATGGATGTTGAAAAAAGTCAGGAAATTACAATTAAAAAATATCAGGGGGCATCAGATTGGATGCTATATTTTGGATATTCCTGCTATAGAACTAGCATGTCCCTTATGAAGGAAGGTCTAATTTTTGCTTCAGGTTTGTGGTCTTTCTTTCTTTCTTTCTTTCTTTCTTTCTTTCTTTCTTTCTTTCTTTCTTTCTTTCTTTCTTTCTTTCTTTCTTTCTGCCATGTTTAGCTTACTGCTTTCCATCCCCTTTCCTTCTAAAAAACATTGTTTTTAAAAGGGGTTTTTAAAATAAGATTTTCTTCTTTGAATGTTAGCCAGTTTGGAAAGGAATAGTTCTTAAATATCAGATTTCCTATCACCATTTTTGGAATTTAATAGAGCCTTAATACCATATGCCAATATCTTCACATAAGTGATTAAAGAGAACAACGGGAAGGAAACTGATAAATTTTTGTTTAGCTCTTAACACATCTTCATTCAAATTATTTGGAGACATTTCCCATAGCTCTGGATATAATGCTAAAATCTCTTGGAACAAAAATGGAATATGATATCTTTGTTGAAGTTCATCATTAACTGGTGAGATATGGGCAAGCACTGAACGGAAAGCCTTTGTGTGAATGTTCAAAGAACTAGTTTGTTAATTCCCTCTTATATGTAGTACTCAGTTTATTAGGATTTCTATATTGCTATTAATGTGATTGGAAGGTCTCTGTGAATGGTTGAAATTTATATATTGATTACTGCCTAATTTAGGAAGAATATGTCCTTGATTTTTACTTGGGCTATTAAATTGTGCTTCCTACTTTGCTATCCAGTTGTTTTTGATTTTAATTCTTATAACTGTCACGTCTCCCAGGTGCTACATTTTGTTCCAGTAGGGGCTTTCTGATTAACTTCTGGGCTAACTTAATATTGGCAAATTGTTGCAAATCAATACTGTTAGTTCCTACACTACATTTAGTTGATTTTCTTTCATTGTTCTCCCAAAGGTGCTTTTTTCAAAAAGGTAACTGGACTTTCTTTGTTTTTCCTGGAAGACGTTTTGCTTCTCATCCAAGAAACTACTTCAGTTAAGAACTTCAGTTAAGTTAAGAACTGAAGAAGGTTCTTGGATGAAAAGCAAAATGTTGTCCAGGAAAAACAAAGAAAGTCCAGTTGCCTTTTGGAAAAAGCATCTTTGGGGCAACCATGACCTGGATGACTGTGAATATCCATCAGTGGTGGGATTCATAATGTTTCACTAACTGGTTCTGTGGGTGTGGCTTGGTGGACATGGTGTGGCTTGTGGGTGTGGCTTGGTGCAAAATCCCCATTCCCTCCCCACTCCTGGGGGAAGGATACTGCAAAATCCCATTCCCTCCCCACCCTACTAACCTACTTTCCAGCTCTGTTCTCCTATGCAGGGCAACTAAAGAAGACCCAGCCGATCAGCTGGGACTTGGGAGTCAGAGAATAGATGGGGGCGGGGCCAGTCAGAGCTGGTATTTGTTGGTTCTCTGAACTACTCAAAATCTCCGCTACCAGTTCTCCAGAACTGATCAGAACCTGCTGAATACCATGTCTGGTCTCCATAGACACTTTCATAGTTCTCCTATAAGTTGGATATTGATGATGAAGCATGAGGCACAAAGCGATTTACTGTATGGAAATCATGTCCCACAACAATCTTGAATTCTGACATAACAGAACTAATTATTTGCCCAGTATTTCTTCAGTAAGGCTGGGGATATAGTTTTTGTATGACTGATGGCAGTGGGATCTGGTATGCTTCTGTTCTTTTGTAGATTTTTCTAAGAAGAAGCAATTTATAACACATCCAGAATCTCACAGCCATTTCCTCTAGCAATTTACCTACGAGATAAAGTAAAAAACATGCATTATTGATACCCGTGTTCTGCATTTTGCAGTTATTTCTTCCAATGTTGTTAATTTTTTATCTGCAGCTTTGAAGGAGCCAGGGAAAAGAAATGAATGGTAGGGAGCAGGGGGTGGAGAGAAGAGAATATATGTGTATAGGTTAATGTATGAATTTTGCATAATTTTAATATGATGGATATATAGCTTTTAATTTTATTTTAATAGTTAGTATTTTGCACTGGGGAAACATTGCTCTTATTCTCTGAAATATAGTTAGGCTTTTTATGTTTGTGAATTTGACTGGTATATGTTTTCTCTTGCTCTGAAATATTTATCATGACCTTCTGTAATGATGCAGCTTAGGTCACCGTCTTCGCTTGAGCCTTATATTGTAAGGTTTCAGTTCAAGACAGGTGAGATAATTTATCAGCTGCAGTCTTTAAATATTGCTTTCCATGCCAATGTCCATCTCTTCCCCCACCCACTTTTACACACACACACACACTTCGCTCAATTGAATGCTTTGCAGCTGGTGAATTCCCATGCCATTTAGTTAAATCCGTGGGGGCATTTTGAATTTTGACAACATTCCCATAAAATGGTTGCAAGCCAATCACAAAATACTGCATAATCATAAAATAAATCAGGTAACCTGCTCATTAACATTCCAGCCTTTCCAGGATCCTCTTTTCACTTCTTGGTAGTCTAGCCTCACAGTTCCTGTTTTCATTTCTTAGAATGCTTATGCAGAATTACATCACCAAACACAGGCAACAAATTGTGGTTTGTAATCTTCCTAGGATTTGAAGATACCTTCTGCTTGCTTCTTTGGTGGGATTACGTAATTTAGGATGTTTATCAGGTTCTTGGGAAATCATATTTCATGAGTATTAGTTGTCTTCCTGGAATCTTCAGAATTATAGTGTTAATAGACTAGATTAAATGGACCAATTTAGTATAAGAGAGTATTCTATGGTTCTGAGCTTCCTATGTTTTTTAACCTGTTTATCTGAGGTAAAATTGCAACATATGTCTTTCCAAGGTTAAGATGTAACAATTTAAACTAGCACACTGACATTTGTTTATGTTCCAAAATCTCAAGCCTTTCCATTTGCAGGTGGCAGTTTTTCTTAATCCATTAGAAAAGAGAACATTAAATTCCTGAACCTTAGGTAGAGTAATAGTGAACAGCCTGCTATATCACCTTCATGATTTACATGGTGTTAGACTCCTGCCCATTTATCTTTTCCTGAAACAAAAGGCATATTTTGTTGGATATTACGGAAATTAGAAGGCTGAATTAGTACCATAGTGGCAATAACTATAATAGGCTGCCTACCATGATTAAAGGTTCCTTTGATTGAAACAGATAGAAAACTTAACTTAGGTTTCTGCTAGCAGCAGTAAAACAGAACGTAATTTGGACTTTTCTTGAATTCCTTTTGATTTTCTACCACTGAAATTGGCAAGAAGAAGCTAAACTCACAGATTGTCTGCATTCCATGGTGGTCGGCACTTGTGTTTTTGTGCCAGCCATATGCTTATTCCGGCTGACAGTTCCAAAATAATTTTCATACTAATTTTTTTCCATTGGATAAAGATCATGGTAATTACAACTAACAATATGCAACTGGTAAACAGTGACATGTTGTAATGTTGAGTGGAGGGACTTAAAGCAAAATGATTTAAATTGGTGATTGAAGAGTTTGCTCATGCATAACGTTTATTGATGATGCTCTTGGCTTATTTGTTATGCCTTCTGAATGTGATCACTTATATTGTAAGGGCTAACTGCATTGAGATTTTGCAGTGAATACTAAAATGGAAAGCTCATTCTACTTGGTTTCAAGTGTGCCAAACAACAACAACAACAACAACAAAAACCCTGTAGATATCCATGGTCATAACCCTTTCTTAGTTTCACCTATCTCTACAGAAGTAGTATTTTATGGAACAAGGATCCATACGTTAATTTGGAACTTTATTGCAATAATAAAGTTAGTCTGTTCTGGTGGTATTGGAAGTAACACGAAAAGATAATTTGATTGGCAGGACACTTTCAGATATCTGAAAATTGACATGTTCATGATAATAGCACATAATACTTAAAGCAGGACTTGTAAGCAGATTTAGAAAAGCTTGCTCAATTTTGAAAATAGTTGCAACAAGCTTGAATCCATATTGGAAACAGAACAGGGATGATAGTTGATCAGTACTGCTTTAATTTTGATGGAAGATGAATAATTGGAGTTTAGAACTTTAGATTTGACCTTTCTGAAACTAATGTATTCCATTTTAACGTAAAGTTATGGTTTTCCATTCTTATTGTTTATAGGCCTCCATATTAACTTGCTGCACTGTTTGACCAAACCTTATCCCCATCATATTGTCCTCAATAGACCCAACTTTCAAAAAGTGAATGTGAAGTGTTTTCTTTCTGAGAAAGATACTTCCAGCCAAACAATTTAGAGAGCTACTCTAGGGAAGCAGGTGGTTTATTTCCTATTCTGACTGGTTTGTTTCCCTCATTCAATCTGGAAGGAGAGAGGCTTAATAGTCACATATGAAAGAATGGGTTTTTAGACTCACCTGAAATACATGTATGCAGAAATCAGTCCTCATTCTCCGAGGCTATTCCATCCCATTGTTCTTACTGTTTGGTGTATGCATTGATAGAGCTTTGTAGCTGCCACTTTGTGCCCAAATAATGATGGAGCCTGTTGAACTACTATGTATAATAATCTTCTGTGTTACATTTTAAACAATTTTTAGTGAATTATGGGCAGTTTTTGAATCTGGAGATCTAGGCTTTATAATAAATATTTGGTTTCTCTCTCTCCCCCACCCCAAATAGTAACCTCACACACACCTTTATCTATCTATCTATCTATCTATCTATCTATCTATCTATCTATCTATCTATCTCTATCTATCTATCTATCTATCTATCTATCTATCTATCTATCTATCTATCTATCTATCTATCTATCTATCTGCCTACCTACCTACCTACCTACCTACCTATATCTATCTATCTATCTATCTATCTATCTATCTATCTATCTATCAATCTATCTCCTGATACCATGGGAATGGGCCTCAGGATTTCATCTGCTACTGCCATTTCCCCCCAGATTGGCTGGTGGAGGTAAGGAGTATACTTGTATGTGTAGGAAAATATAAAGCTTAATAATTGCCATGTTCAATGAAACAGTGCGGAATACTGTGACCCATGGCTGCCAATTTTTGTGGCAGCTCCAATAACCTAATAACACAAAGATAGAGAACCTCTTTTGATGCGAAAGCTACAATTAATATATGAATAGAGTATTGGGGACTCCTCTGTTCCAAAGTGCTTAGAGCCAGATCAAATAAATTTAACAAATAAAATAAATTTCAGAAACACTTCCCTCCCCTCATATTCCTTATTTTGTAACTTAACAATTCCAAAGCATTATGAATCTTTGTAAAATGTTAGAAAGATGTATCAAAACCAGAGGGCAATTCTGGATACCATAGAACAGAGTTGGAAAAAAAAATCTTTGCATTTGCTCCACAAGTTGCAATTTTCAATTTTGTTCTGAGCAGTCGAAACCAAAAAAGTCCCTCCCCAAGATTTAATATAAACATTTTAACAATATGAACAATAATGTATTGAAAACAACAATAATGCACACACTTTTGGAGAAATGGAGTTTGCTTATGAATCAATTCCTGTTTCCATTGAGGCGACCTGGGTTTTTTTTTTGACTGTGCCAATTATATTGGACTATGGCACTTCATAGTATATGCAATGAAAGGCCTATTATTTATATAGTATCTCTTTGCAGTCTGAAAGTCTCTTACTGAGCATCCTGTTATCGGTGAAAAGGCAGTAAGTACATCAGAAAGAATTCTCCAGACAAAACAATTGTCAGCTAGTATAGCAGGAATGTTATTCTTAGCAGCAAAGGAGGAAACAATATCTCAATTGTTGTTTGCTTAGACTGAAGCAAGGCCATATTTATAATTTGATATTGACCATTTTCGTTGTTTTTGTATAAATATAATATAGATGCTTTTGGAAAGTAGCCCAATGCATCAACATTATATTTGTACAAGACAACTGAATTTCAGCTTTCTGTTTTGGTGAGCGGTGAGAGGGAAAGAAACCCTTATGAATAGAACAAGAGCAGTATGAAGTGAAATGAGTAACTTCATTAATGTGGTCAGAAGTGGTTAGACACCAGGAGTGTTGACAGAATTGCAGTGTAAATTCAGCACCAGAAAAGTAAACACAGATGGCTGAGGCTTCATTTAACTTCTTTATAAACACAAAGTAAATTTTACAATACCAGTTGTAGATTTCTCCAACATGGAGCAAACTCAAACAGAAGCAGACATGTTACAGGTTCAGAGCAGAACAGCAACTCAACTTCAGCAACCAAGTTAGTTTCTCTTTCACTTTAGAGCTGAGCACAGAACAGAGAGAAACCGATTTTAAAGACAAACAAACCATCATTAACCATTAAATACATAAAACCTCTTTCCATTATTAATTTTACAAGTCAAGTAAAATATTATTTTATGCAACATAATTCTGTTTTACACCATTTCAATATAAACATATAGATATCTCTTAACAAATTTCTCATTATTTCTCTTTTCGTATTCAATTTCATTGTTATTAATTTCTGTATTTATCCAGTTTATAATCATCATCTTCATTCCTCTCTGACTTGATTACCATTATTCTCATCCAAGGTTTTATTAATTCTCAAACAAAACATAGACACACAAAACACAAAAATATAAAACTTCTTTTAAGAAAGTAGTTTGGCCCCAGATTACCTCTCTTTGTATGGACTTCAATTAAATTCGTGCTCATCTTGTATACCATTACCTATCTTATTTACCATTCTATATCTTCTATATAATTTCTCCCCGCTTTTCGTTCTTCTTATTTCTATTTTATTTAATTCATTTTAATTTAAATCATTATATTTATATTTTTTGTCCATTCTTTCCAGATTATCCATTTATCTCATTCCATATAGTAAAAAAAAAAAGAATTTCTCCTGAAATCACTAATCAGAGTATGATGCCTTTCTATCCTCCCCCTAAATTAGTGTTTAAAATAACACCTGATACCCAATCTGATTCTGCTTCGTACATTCTACTTACTAACCTTTAAAGAGAAAAAATAATAAATTCATAATAATTAATATAATTAGATAATAAATCTAAATATTAAATCTTATAACATTCCGATTGTCTATTTCAAAAAACTAGTGCTACAATTTTATTAAATTTTAAAATCTAACTTGACTAAACATTTCAATAATTTAATCTTTTATTAATTCTTATAACATTCTAGTTTTCTATTTCTAATACATAATACCATCTTATGTACCTTGCAGAATCTTCTTTTTTAAAGAAATTATACCTTACCCTTTATCCCTAAAAAAAATCCTTTTTTCCCATCTTGTTTCATACCTTTGTGGCTTTCCCCTCCCTTTCCCCTTCCTTTCTTATCCCCCCTGGCCTTTTTACCCCCCCCTACTAACCTCCGCCTTTTTAGCTTTCCCTCTGTTGTATTCCTTTCTCCTTTTGCTCAGTAACATTGAGTTGGTTTTGCATCTTATTTTTTCCTTTCTTAAGTGTTTTTTTAAGTCTTAAGTCCTTCATTTTCCTTCCTTTCTTTCTCCTTTCTCTCTTAGTTAATTTTTTAGATTCACTGAAGATGGTGTCTTCTTCTTTTTCTTCTTCTCCTTCTATTTCCTCCATCTGTTGTTGTGTTTGCTGATAAATAGCAAGCGCCATTTCTAAAGAAAGGAAAGCTTCTTTCACAGCGTCCTTACTTTCTTGATATTCCTTTCTAAGTTCATCATCAGATAAAGCCATTCTTTGTTCTTCTTAGAGCAACCAAAATGTTTCAAAAGTTAAAAAAATTCCTCAAACTCCCAGAGACATCAATCAGTCCAAACAACGCACAAAGTTCTCACTTTCTCTTCCTGGGGTGGTATCAGTAAAAGGGAAAAGAAAAAAAGCCCAATCTGTATTTTACAGCCTTGTTGCAATCAATTTCTAGTCTCAAGATCTTCAAGGCATCTCCTCCAGCAAAATCTTAATATATATTTTTTGTCCTCTCCCTTCCCACTTATAACAAGAAGCCAAGTTTTTACCTTTTATAAAAAACAACAGGTTTCTCAATGGCCATTTGTTGATTCCATAGGGAAGGAGGGTAAACTTTCCTTTCAGCACCTCAATTTTGCCGCTTGAAATCCTCCTCTGGAAACCAAGTATTTTTCAAAAAGTCATAGTTCTCAGGATTAAACGCCTCTTAAAGTCCCGGATCAGCCAAAAAACTTTCTCTTGAAAACTTTCTCCCCTCTTCCTCCTGCTCAGTCTTACCCAGTTGCCGGCTTCTTTGTGGTGGCCATTACAGACCGCCGCTTGACCGCCTTGAGAAAAGGGGGTTTTGCCGGCTGGGGAGGGGGTCTGCAACACCCCCAACTCCTCACCAGCTCCCCCTATCTTCGGCTGCCTCTGCGGGTTAGCCTTAGCCTCCAAACCCGTCCAGATTGGAGGCACCAAAACGGCTAGTGCGGCAGGGATCGCGCAGGATCGCAGAACCCTGCCGCTGGCGAAGCCGACAAACCGGAAGTTTGAGCAAACTCAAACAGAAAACCGGAAATTTGAGCAAACTCAAACAGAAGCAGATATGTTACAGGTTCAGAGCAGAACAGCAACTCAACTTCAGCAACCAAACAAGCAAGTTAGTTTCTCTTTCACTTTAGAGCTGAGCACAGAACAGAGAGAAACCATGCCCAGATTCTCTATTTAAGTTTCAGCCCTCAACTCAGCTCTCATTGGCTGACCTTGTTACTAAGCTCTATTCCAGTTCATGAATATACTCTGACGAGGAGTAAATGCTATTTTTTATTTTTTTTAGCAAGAGTTCTTCTGGGTCTGGAACTGAAGTCTCATAACCATGGTAGGATTCCCTAACATGGTGGCCATGGGTATCAACGTACCTGTGGATGCTCAGTTTATGTCCTCAAAGTCCCTGGCCTGCTTGACTTTTTATCAACCTCCCATTTTGACCCATAGGAGAGTAGATGCTGCCAGGCTGCTAAGCAAGATACCAGCCTCCAGTGTTAGCTTTATTGCCAAGAAATCCTCATGGCCACATGATCTTTCTTAATTTCTTAATATATATATATATATATCCCCCAAAGTGAGTCTTTTGCTATGGTTAGGGATCAATTTGGGGACCTTTTGGAGAGAATGGAAACAAAACACTGTGGAGCTACAATGCCTCAGAGAAGAATGCAGAGAAGAAGCGGACAGATATATTTCTGCTAGATAGCCAGAGGTGGTATTCAGCAGGTTCTGACCAGTTCTGGAGAACCGGTAGTGGAAATTTTGAATAGTTTGGAGAACAAGCAAATATAACTTCTGATGGCCCCACCCCCATCTATTCTCTGCCTCACGAGTCCCAGCTGATCGGCTGGGCCTTCTTTGGTTACCCTGCACAGGAGAACGGAGCTGAAAAGCAGGTTAGTGGGGTGGGGAGGGAATGGGATTTTGTAGTATCCTTCCCTTGCCACGCCCACCAAGCCACCTTCACCAAGCCATACCCACAGAGCCGGTAGTAGATAGCTAGTATAAGTGAACATTTCTTTTTTAGACTGGCAAGAATATTTACTAACCTGAAACAATTGATTTTGATAGCTTATTACAATAAACTTAAGAGTGCCATAATATTATTTGAAGCTTATTGAACAATGTTGCCTACCTTATCGTCAAAAGCATGACAAGTTATACACACACCTACAAGCACAATGTGATCATAAGGACTAGGGATGATACAAGCTGCCTCTTACTCATTTCTCAGTGATCCTTTTTCAGCTGGAGTCTTATTGGCATTCACCAGGTGAGCTGGCTGTTAGAAGAAATGATAAAACCCTAGTCTGCTGATTCCAAAGCCAAACACAAAGACTCTTATATTTGTAGGGATTAAATAACTATCTGAGTGCAATACCAGTCCTTCCCTTCTCTTCCTTCATTTCCCTTTGGATTTCAATTTAACAGAATTTCTGGTTAGTCTGGAAAAAGTTATGCACATCATTTCAGGTTTCCTGTTTGGCTTGTACCTAACATGTCTTATTCAAAGTGGGAGATCAGTGTTTGATCACAATTCTGCCCCATTTGTCGTTATTTCTGAGTGCTGAGGGTACCCTTCATCACCTTCAGTTGTTGGCAATGATGATCTAAATGGTGGTTCAACTTATCTGGAGTTGTATATTTGGAAGAAGATGTTTAAGGCTATGTAACCTAATGGCCAAGAAAGCAACATGAGCAAGTCATTTAGTCATCAGGACTCAAGTTGTACTTGAATGATTTTTTTAAAAAAATCTCCAACTGTTTTCTCAGATGGAATCAGAAACCCTTTTTGTGTGGTAAACCTTGAGGAAATGTAAATGTAAAAAAAATAATCCCAGAACCATAGCACAAAAGTGACCAGGGTTGTCATTTTCTTTTTCTTTATCAGATTTAACAATAACATTTAAAACATATAAAATTAAATAAGTGGAAAATTTACAGTATCAATTCTTTGTGTTTTGCTGTGCTGGAAAACAACCCAATATGAATGGAGGTCATGGTATTTTTATTATCAGTTCTTTCCCACAACAGGTCTCTTCATCCCTTGCAGGAAAAAAAATTAACTATCTTACCTAATAATTTGCTACCCTTTCAAAGCACCACAAGTCTGTTGTCAAAGGTGCTTTTTCATTTGAAACAATTAGAGTGGATCCTGTGGAAATCTGTAATTTAGTCACCAAAGCGACTCTTACTTCCTTTGCTGTTTTTTCCCCCTTAATATTCAGGTTAGCTGTTAAGTGTGTTGTAGTTTGAAGCTGGTTATAGGTAGTCCACAGCTGATGACCAGTGTGATGACAGAAGACTGCTATGATTTTCAAAATATGTTATTGCCAGATAGAGTTCAGATGGCAGGTACATTACAATCACAGGGTTAATTTTTCCCTCCTTGTTTTTCCTCAAAGAGAATCTGCTTTATGTGAAACATCTTAAATCCAATGTCTGCTGTAGTCTGAGCTCTTCATCTCCAATGGCCATTATAAAGTTGCCATATGCCTCAAAATATGTCAATGCAACTGTGATAATTCAGACTCTGAATTTGCTTTTCATTTTATTGCATGATCCTTAGTTGAAAATAAAAATCCTCCTTCAGCTGGGACATGAATGCTATTTGGATGCATATGGCTCATTATAAAGTAAAGGTAAGAGTTTATGCATCTAGAATATTGTTCCAAATTTGTGTTTCTAAAACTGAGTTTGGGGGCTTATGTGGGAGAAGCAATCTAACAAATTACCATTTTTCTCAGGATCATTCCATGTAATTGCTTATCTTTCTTGTGGGTCCAATTTATAAACATGTAAAACTAAAGCAAATGTCAGCACAGTCTCTAGTTTTATAGCATTATGGTTTACTTGGCTGCATAATAGATAAAGCATTTTGTTGGTTTTTGTCATTTTGGTACGAATTGCTGAAAGGTATTCAAGATATCGAATTTGCCATTAGTTTCTTCTGTAAAACTATTAATGTATAAAATATAGATGGTATGCTTCCTTTGGACATAAACCTCATTGTTGTTAAGTTTATAGAGTCTGATTTTTCAGTATATTTATTGAGGTAATTCCCCATTAGGAGAATGAGTGCACACAGGGAGACGTAGTGAGAGTGAGGTTGAATAACACATGACCAGCACACAGATACACTGAATACTAAAATGTAGATTTTACTTCCAGTAAACAGTTAAGCAAAGTCCAACAAGCAGTCCAAGTCATACACAGTTAAAGCAGTCAGTTTTCAGTCCAGGGATAATCCAAAATCAAAGTCCAGTATCATAAACAGTTCAGTAAATAGACTCACACTAATCCAAGAAGAATGACAATCAGCAACAGTCAATAGGGAAAATGCAGGAACCAAGAACATCGACCATCAGAACATCTAGCAACAAACAACATCAACAACAGAACCAACAATCCAGGTTTCTGCCTCCATTTTATGGCCGTTTGAGGAACCACACCCAATTACAATTTTAGCATTCCCTTAAAGAGACAATATTAAATGTCTATCCTGGTTTATATATTTCTAACCCAACTGTTAGGTGACTATCAATTCCTAACAATATTGTTATCAGTTCAGTGGCACAGTTCTTCATACAGTAGATTCTCTCCAAATTATTCCACATATGAAAATGTTCTTCCATACTCTTCATACTAATTTGACACAAGTCCAAAAAGATTTAGGAGGATACAGAGACCATTCTGATCTTGAGTACCTTGTTGTGTTAATGCCAAAAAGAAACCCCCCAAATTAGTATTGGGGCATGATTTGCTGGTTCTCCAAACTACACAGAATCATAACAACTGGTTCTATAGAACCGGTCCGAATCAGTAGAATTCCACCCCTGCGAATCACACTATGGATAAATTAAAGTTTTATTTTGATAGAGACAGGGACACAACCATATATTTTTCTTGGCAGCATTGTTGGTAGTTTGTTACTTTCTTTTTCTGAGATTCTTTTTCTATTTCTTAGTCCTTAATCTTGAAATTTTTTAGTCCTTAATCTTGAAATTTCGTGTCATTCTTCCATTCAAACACCAATCATGTTAAAACTTGCTTAACTTTCTGAGATTAGCTACTGTCAGCTTAATGCTGCTCATTATAAAGAATTTCCCCCTTTATCCAGGGATATGCCTGTAGGTATTGCTTAGAAACCAACTTTAGCTAGTTAGTATTGGGATAGATAAGTCTAAGAATCAGTCACAAAGATAATTCTTATACCCATACTAGATCATCCAATACTTGACTGAGAGTTCTGGGAATTATAGTCCTAACAGATCTAGGAGCTCTAAGTTAGAACACATTGTTTTATATACTGTCTCTTCTTTTAAAATATTCTCTTTTTGAACTTCTGTAATCCTTATGGAGAGGGCTTAAGGGCTTCCTTTTTGTATCATTGAGGAAGAAGAGCCCAACAAGAAGTGGTTGGGTCATGGTGCTGGTACCAGCCACCTATGTAATTGACTGGGGTTGGCCTGGAATAGGATAATAACACTTAGACTATTGTATATCATTAAAATGGCAGATGCCCAGCACTCATCAGAATACTTCCAGAGAAGAGGACATGGCAGAGGGGCTCATGCCTTCTGCTGGTGCTGGGCCTGGCCTCTTAAAATGGCAAGTTTCAGTAAAAGCAAACCACTGGTGCTGGGATGCAACTATACTGTATATAGTGGTTGTATTGTGTGATGATTTATGAAATTCAACTATCATATTGAGGGTTTTAACCAGCACTTTTCAAATGTTTCTACAATCATTCCAGAACCTGTTAAACCTATAGCAGGCCTGCTGTGTGAGTGGTTTTGTTTAACAGGATGATTATCTTACATTTTGATATGTTTTATTTGTAAAGATTTCAGCTCCTTTACTCTACCACAGTGATTCTTAACTTTGACAACTTTAAAATGTGTGGATTTTTAACTCCCAGAATTCCCTAGCTAGCATGAAAATCCACAGCTCTTAAAGTTGCCAAGGTTGAGAAACACGGCTCTAGTAGTTTGAAATGGCAGTGATGAAGTACAACCTCAAATGATGCATGAATGTGCAAAAGGAAATGTGGTTCAGCTGTACTATTGTTCAATAATCTGTGAGTGTTTGGCACTGATTGAGGTGATGATGAAAAAGCAGTGTCTTTTTAATACTGGATGCCTCAGAGTGAAGACGAGTCACTTTCATTAATAGCTTTTGCTGCCGGAAGAAATAAGTGGATTAAAACAGTGCCTTCAAGGACAGTGAATTGGCTGGAATGTTTGACCCCATTGTAACTAGTAGCCGCTAGTTCCTGTTGTTTTTGAGGATTTGATTAAGAGTCTAGCCTGTTCATTGCAAAATGATGGGAAAAAGGGGTGGAGAGAGGAAGTAACTTTCCAAAGTGTATCTCCCACTGGAGAGTAAAAATATGTGACTGGGGTGGTGCAGTTGGGTGTGTGTGCATATGTGTGTTTTTATAAATGTTCCCCTTTGAGTATATCTCTATTCCCACCTGCTGATTAATGGAATAGTGTTGGGGAAAGTTTGTTCTGAAAATCAAATTTGGGATTATGAGCAAAAAATAAAAAAATGCAAACACACACTAGTCAGTTCCGAGTTATTAATTGGTGGAGAGGATTGGAATTTCCTATGCTGGATGATAAGTTAGCTGGGCTTTTTCTGGCAATACTTTGTAGCCGCCTGTTTAGCCGACGATGCTCTTTCCTGGTTCTGTTGTTAACACAGGAAAAAGCATCAGGTTGCTTCCAGTTACACCCAGCTTACCATGTGTTTTTAAATTATGAGGAAAATCATGTTTGAAAATAGGGTTATGCCAAAGCAATGGGAGAGAAGTGAGAAAAGTTTCTGCTGAGAATCTTCCTACAATTCTAGTGGAAATGGTGACGATGTTCTCATTGCCTCACAGTTACCATGACTGATGCGTACTTATGGTTAAGCATTTTATATCTCCTGGCTTATGTTAGCGCAAATGTTTTAGCAACAGTGGTATCAGCACCTGGCTTGTTGGCGGAATCAGTTGTTTTGATGGCTCTGGAGATGCCTTCAACAGTGGTATCAGCACCTGGCTTGTTGGCGGAATCAGTTGTTTTGATGGCTCTGGAGATGCCTTCAGGCAACATGGTAGTTAAATAGTTCTGCTACTTTGTCATTCTAGGCAGTTTTCCTTTTCCCCCTTTTGGCTTCTTCCCATTCTCTCTCACTCTCTAATTTATCATACCTTTTAAATTCAAGGAGTTGTGGCTGCATTTTAGGTTTTTACAGGACAGCATTCTTTAATAAAAGATCTAGAAAAGAGATAGGAAGGAAGAGACGATCTCTTCCTTCCTCTCAGTGGACACCTGAAGTTGTTTTTCTCTTAGCTCCCCTTTCCCTCCACCCCAAATTATCATGGTCTTCTCTTCATTTTGCGATTTGGCAAACCTTAGTATGCCATTAAATTATCCAAAAGTTTGCCAAAAAGTTAGCTTGGCTGGCATGAAATGACACGCTACAGTTGGGAAAGAAAGAAATCAGTATTTGGAGAAAGGAATGAAGGGAAGAGGGAGCCCAGATCAAGGATCTGAAAGGGGGACCTATTCACTGTTATTCAGAGTGTAAGACAGGGAAATAGGGATGTTAGGTACAAGAAAAAAGATTCTGACTGAATTGCCAAAAACAAAAGAGAGAGAGAGAGAGGGAGAGGGAGAGAGAGAGAGATAGTCCATTTTATTGGATGTCTTCAGGCAGCATATGTTGGAAATGGTTTAATTTTAATTCCTGCATTGAGCAGACATTGAACTTTATAATTTACTTGGCCTTTTCCAGATCTACTATATATACTCACAGATAAGCCAAGGGTTTTAAGTACTAAAATATACTGCCAAAATTGGTATCAGCTTATTCATAGATGAGCTTATCCACAAGTATACGACAATACTTTTTAAAAGTACCCATATATCCCATGTATATATTACTTCCATATAACCAACTCCACCATGAAAAATGTGGGTGGGTTTGTGTGGGGCACATTTTTAATGGTATTTTGGTTAAAAAAATTCAAGGATTGGCTTATCTAGAGATGGGCTTATCCACAAACATATGTTGTATGTTTCTATGATTCTTATCTGCACTCCATTCTTCTGCTAGCAATTTCCTTTTTCAGCATTGATTTTTTGGCAGACAACTTGAATCAGTGAAGTTTTATCTATTTTATCTGCACTCAGGACAGATTGTCTTATGTGTGAAATCTTCACACTTTCTCTGGGTAAAAGAGTGCTTTCCATATCCTTTCTCTTAAAAAAATATGCTCAGTTAAAACAACTTTGGAATTCATTTATCATATGCTTCCCTAGAGAAGAATATCTTCCTCCCTGGGCATAATGGTAGGTGGGAATGACCTTGGAAGACTGGTCAAAGAGACAGTGGAAAGGGAATGGTCTGATAAGAGACAGCATTGCCCGCAGCTAGTCAATAGGTGTGGCAAGAGCCTCAGAAGAGACTCTCTTTAGCTTCTCACACTGGAAAGAAATAGAAGAAATGTATATTTTGATTTATAAGATTCTGTCAATGTTGCTTTACAGTAACATAGAATTAGTTCATCTGGTTGTGTTTTGTGTTTGGTTTGTTCTGACATCAATCTTGCAAGTCTGATAGTACATGTTTCCCCCTGCCTCCTTTACAGCCCAAGACACTAGGGAAGGTGTCTCCTGAGCCTCTTGTCCCAACTATTGTCCATTTGCAGACTATGCCTCTCAAAAAGTATGCTGCCTAGAAAATAGCCAGCATCTGTGCAGTTCTTAACCAGCATCTTTAAGCCAGCACTGCCATGTTGAGTATAAAAGATGTACTTCAACACATATCTGGAGCTGTGTGGGAGAGAAGGAAGGAGGTGGCTTGTGTGTGTGAAAATAAAGCAGCTATTAAGATACTTTTCTCCAGGAGTAGGACTCATAAGGAGTAGCAGTAAGAGGTAGGATAGGATAGGATGAAATATGATAGAAACTTTATTGCCACTTTAAACGTACACTAATCAGTGTACATTAAAATGAAATTCCGTTTCTTCATCTGATTACTCATCTTTGATGCTGCCCAACTTCAATTAACTCTGGGTGGTTAATCTGTAATATAAATAGTATTTTGTACTGTCTTAATTGTTTTAATTGTTTTAATGCTTTATGATGTGTGTGGTTAAGGGCACTTGTTGAGCTGGACAGCTATAGAAACCAAATAAATAAAGAAATAAAAATGCAACATAGAGAATACACAAGTTGCTTTGTCAACAAATCTCAAAGCCCATCCACCCAGTTGCGGGCATTACACCGGCATGTTTCATTTTTCTTATTTTTAATATGATTATAACAAAAATGATCATTGACACATTTTGCATGCTTAAAATAACAAGATCCATCACAAAATGTTGCCAGTGTGTCTTTCATTATAAAGGAAGTTCTGAATAACAATAGCACTTAGACTTAAATACCACTTCACAGTGCTTTAAGTGGATTACAAAGTCAGCATATTGCCCCCAACAATCTGGATCCTCATTTTACCAATCTTGGAAGGATGGAAAGCTGAGTCAATCTTGAGCTGGTGAAACCCGAATTGCCTGCAGTACTGCATTCTAACCCAGGGGTTGCCAACCTTTTGGACCTCAAAACTCAGGGACCACCAAACTCAGGGACCACCAAACTCAGGGACCACCAAACTCATAATTTTAGATCCCAGGGACCACTAACTGGTTTTGTGGGTGTGGCCTAATTTGTGGGTGTGGCTGGGTGTTCATGTGACTGGCTGGGCATGGCTTGTATGTAAATATTATAAATATTTATATAAATATTGAATTTTTAATAAAAAAGAGCAACTTTTACCCAAAATCAGAAAAAGCAGGCAGGCAGATTGAGTTGCTCACAGAATCATTCAATGATCTATCTATCTGCCATCAGTTAGCTCAATCTCCCAAATTCAGTGCCATGAGTCTGCACTGAATTTACTTGCAAGCAAACCTTCAGTCCTAAGGGAGGTTTGGCTGTACACTTAAAAGCAGAGCCAAAGATCTAAAGACTAGCTAGAAAGCAAGAAATCCAACCATTTCCTGCTTCCTAGCTAATCTAAATCTCCTGGCACAGCAGAACAGCTGATGGTCAGAAAAAGGAAAAATGGAAATTTAGCAGGCAAACTTACCGGATAAAAATTGAGTGGGTAGGGAGAGATCCTGTGGGCCAGGTGGGCAGCGCAGCCTTTTGTTTCTGCGCAGCCTGGATTAATTGCTTTGGGGTGGGTGCTCTGGGGGTGAGATTTCTCTGTGGCCCACCAAAATTTTCTCACAGCTCACTAGTGGGCCATGGCCCACCGGTTGGCGACCGCTGAACTAGAGCATCTGTTATCTCTCTAAATTCATAATTTCAGATGCTTGAAAGAAATAACAAAATACAAATGGTGCACATGAATGCTCTTCATTCTGCTTTTCTTTTTAAACATTTATTGCAATGATAAAACATGCGAACACCCTAATTCAACTCTTCCTATTTTATAAAATCTAAAATTCTGCTAATCTTGAGAGACCTTGATCATTCTCTTGTGTAGTAGTAGCTCCATTTTGACTGCATTTGTTGGGGCATTCATTGGTGAGTTTTGTTCTTAGAAGGATAAATAGTGTAATAAAAATATTCAAATTTGATGTGGGCTTCTGTCCTTTAGTGCTCAATGATTAACAGTTTTAAACATATATCTCTTGCATGCTTATGTTACTGGACTATTCTTCCATATAGTCAGAAGAACATGAGCAATGGGAATGACTAGTTTTAAATGTAATATACGATTGGTTTATGTTCTCAAAGAGTCAGTGGCTTTGAATTTCTAAATACAATTGAAGTGATTCAAATTGAATGTCAGATTAAATCAACCCTGGCTTAGTGAGCTACATTAAATGTGGATGATGTTCTCCTTTAAAAAAAAAAAATGAAATTTTGCTTTGAGAGTGGGAAGATGTTATAAGAATTAGATCTTAGAGACTGATTTATTATAGAGCTGAGAAAGCATAATTTAGTGCTTTGAAAACCCATTTTGAAATATACTAATAATCACTAAAAGTCTCTCTCTTTGATATAGGCAGCCATATAAATTTGACGAATAAATAAATAAATACGATAGATAATCACAGTGATTATGTCCTCTGCCTCCAAATTTCTCTTCAAACCAATCTTAAAGGTAAAGATTTCCCCTGTCTAGTCAAATCTCTAGGAGACAGCGCTCATGTCCTTTTCTTAGCCAAGGAAACCAGAGTTGTCCGAAGACATTTCCGTAGTCATATGGCCAGCATGACTATACAGCAGGGGTCTTCAAACTTGACAGCTTTAAGTCTTGTGGACTTCACACCCCAGAATTCCTCCTCTAGTTATGTTAGCTTAGGAATTCTGGGAGTTGAAGTCCACAAGTCTTAAACTTGCCAAGTTTGAAGACCCTTGTATACAGCAAAACGTCTGGAATGCTGTTAGCTTTCCACCAAAGTGGTATTTTTCAAATGGTTAGGTGGGGAGGAGCTAGGGCTGGTAACACGACCTCACCCTATTGTGTGGTTCTCGGGTCTCGAACCCTGGGCTCTGCAGTTGACAAGCTCAGTGTCTTTAACCACTGAGCCATGATGCCCCCAAACTGATTTTATATGTTATATATATTTATTTATATAGCATTGTTTTCTAGGGGAATTTGAGAAAGAGGAAGTAATAACTACAACTGAAAATGAAATATTTTTTCTTACCATTGTTATCTTGCCTGGAAACATGAGGAAGATTCCTTTGTCTCTGACATATTTGAGAGGCGATGTAGGATTCCTTTGCCCCAATCCATAATGTTCATCATGCGCTCAACCATAGAGGTAGGCTCACCTTGTTTCATCTGAAATTTTATGCATATTTTAATTGAGGTGTTAACAGTCCTTCATATGATTAGGTGCTCCTCATGAAAGAATTGTGGCATGTATGTTAGCAGGTGAATAAACTCCTTCACTGGTGGGCATTTTGCTGTGTTGCGGGCAGAAGGACAGGTCCCTCACAATGGTTTGTTTCGTCCTCTTCTCTATGCAGATGTGCTGACCTTGCATCATAGCAACCATAATGTGCTGCTTTGCAAGAGAAAACAAATTTTCAAGCAAATTATGTCAGGTTTAGTGGCAGAAAATTGTTCCATGATAAGGAGGAAAAGATGAAAAGAACACCCATTTGAGTCCAATATGCCCAGCTGCTTTGGTGTGTAATATGAGGATGAAGTCTCAAGTACCCCTAGTAATGCTCTATCTAAAGAGTTGTTGCATTCTTTGCTTCTGTAAGGGTATGTGACAAATATTAAGCTCCATAGGGAAAAAGTGATGTACTAATGTGGCAGAAAAGTAACTGCTGGATAGCAGGTTTATTCAATAAGGCTGCACCAAAGCTTTGGATTTGAAGGAAAAAGGAGAGTTGGAGCATGCGGGGATGCTAATATAGCATACATTGACAACTCCTCAAAGTAAGCATTATAACCTCTAAAAAGGACCTAGAGTTGCTGAAGTATGATTTCCTCATCACTTTTTCTCCTTTCAGTCTGAAGTACAGCAAAGTCCTACTATAGAAGATGTGTAAATTGTATCAGAAGGTAATCTTACTCCAAATGTATGTTTCAGCAGTCAAAATATTTTCATTATACACTAAATGTATTTTTCCTTTTTGGAAAAATAAGGACATTCATCATTTCAGATTTCCCTGCATAGCTTTTTTAAAAACTGCTTTGATCCCTCTGTCCATCTGCTGTGGGGTGTGAGCACACACGCTTGTGCATACATTTGTGTGTATGTGTGAGAGAGCGAGACAGAGAGAGATGGAAAATGTGTTTTTTTGGAAACGTATCTACTCCCCTTATGAGCCTTCACTGAAATATTTCTGGATCAGCTCAGCAGTTTGTTTTCTCGGCAAATTCTTCATGGAGATGCCAGAAAATCCAGCTCTGGGAGGAGAGCCAACAGATTCATTTTCCTCATTCCGTGGCATCATTAGGATAGGTACCTTTTAGTAATTGATTTTCCATTTGTTTTGGAAACTCTCAGCAGCCAGATCTATTGCAAGGATATTTGAACCTTTAAAAAATAATAATAATGGCACATCAAAGCATGAAGCAAAGGAACAGCCTTGCTGGAGGAAGACAAAGCCCACCTCGGTCCAGCATTTCATTTTTCATGGAGGCCAGCCGGATGCCTCTAATGTGCTCCTAAGTAGAGAATGAAAGTCTGTAGAGATTCTCAATCATCCAGATCATGCTTGTCCCAATGGTTGTTTTTTCAGGAGGCAACTGGACATTCTAAGAAGAGGAAAGGATATCCCTTACTTCTTATTGTTCTCCCTGTAGTTAGCATTTGGAATCAGGTTGTCAACCACCCAAAGGGGACACTGAGTGTTTAAGATCAGTAGTCTTCAACAAATCTTCCATGAACTTTATATAATCTCCTTTTGAAGCCATCCAGTTTAGGGACCATTAATGTCTTGTAATGTCTTCCACAGATTAATTATGAAAGAGCCGCTGTGGCACAGTGATTAAATTACAGTACAGTACTGATTAAATTACAGTACAGTACTGCCTGCTGGCTGCCTGCAATTTGGCAGTTTGAATTTCACCAGCCTCAAGGTTGACTCAGCCTTCCATCCAGAGGTGGTATTCAGCAGGTTCTTAACAGTTCTGGAGAACTGGTAGTAGAAATTTTGAGTAGTTCAGAGAACTGGCAAATAACACCTCTGACTGGAGATTTTACAGTATCCGGCAAATACCACCTCTGACTGGAGATTTTACAGTATCCTATCCACACCCACCAAGCCATGCCCACAGTAAAAAAAAATTGAATCCCACCATTGATTCCATCTTTCAGAGGTCGGTAAAATGAGGACCCAGATCATTGGGGGAATATGCTGACTCTGTAAACTGCTTAGAGAGGGCTGTGAAGCAGTATATAAGTCTAAGTGCTATTATTATTTTCTTTTCTGTTTATAAAACTTTTTTTGAATAAGCTTCAGTGGATGTCCATTAAACTTAGTGTTTGTAGAACATGATAACATTTCCTTCCGATCTATGCATTTGATGCTTTTATATCCTTTGATAATCTTTCCCTCCCAGTTGCTTTTCTTATAAGGATAGTGTTTAAGCTTCGTCTAGAGATTTCTCCACCTTTTCCAATTTTTAAATATCCCTTTTCAGACCTGTACACAGTACTCCAGATGAGCAACTACAGAGATATTACAGTGTTGGCAGTTTTATTTTCAATCTTTTTCCTAATAATCCCCAATGTGAAATTTGTCTTCTTCACAGCTGCCACACATTGGCTCAACATCTTCATTGAATTATCACTGTGAGCCAATGTATTTTCCTGGTTAGTTACAGAGAGATCATCACCATCTGAGTAAATTTAAAGTGTGTGTGTGTGTGTGTGTGTGGTTCCAAAATGCATTACTTTATACTTCAAGGAGTTGAATAATGTTTGCTATTTGGTAGACCATCTATTTTAATGAGAATTCAGTAAGTAGCCTTGGAGTGGATTCACAGAGCTCTTCCCTGGCTCCTGGATTCCCCCACATGAAATAATTTGGTATCATCCACAAACTTGCCCAGCTCTCTCTTTACCCCCAATTTATAAAGAAGTTAAACAAAAACACTGGTCCCAGCAGAGATTGTTGAGGAGCTGTAGATTTCTCTTCCCTGAGAATATTACTTATTTATTCCTGACTTTGCTTTCTGTTGTTTAATCAATTAGCATTTAATCAATACATAAAAGGATGCATCTTCTTACCCCAAGTCTATAAAATTTACTCAGGAGCCTTAATGAGGAACTTTTGTGAAATGTTCTGAAAAATCTGCATTAACAACAACAACAACAACAATAAACTTGTATTATATCTGACTCCCAACATCTCTGGATGGTCCACGGCAATCAAAGAAATTGCAATAAAATTAATAAAAGATGGCAAGTTTGGAATGAAGCAAGAGGTCTCACTCTCCCTTGCTAAAGACCTGGGTGAAGAGCCAGGTGTTCACTGTTCGTCTGAACAACAGCACAATAGGAGCCATTTGGATCTTGATGGAAGCCTCATTTCTCATTGCTGTCTCCAATACATGGCATTGTTTAATTCAAGGGTCTTCAAACTTGGCAAGTGGAAGACTTGTGGACTTCTACTCCCAGAATTCCTGAGCTAACATGACTGAAGGAGGAATTCTGGGAGTTGAAGTCCACAAGTCTTAAAGCTATCAAGTTTGAAGACCCCTGGTTTAATTGAAAGAATCCAGAGCAGGCCAATCCTGCAAGATCAAAGTGGTCAGGCAGATACTACTGTACAGAAAGAGGCAGTCCTTCAGTTAACAAGTTTATCTCCCTCTATTGCAGGGGTCTTTTGGGTCTGCTCTATTGGGTCTGCTGACATTGATAAAATTCAGAATCTGTGTTGATCTTCTATGTTTAAAACAAACACAATTTCTACAATTTGCCTGGTGCAGGGATTAACTATTAATTTTTTAAAGATGCTGGTTAAGAGACTTTGGATGGATCCTATAAACACTTAGATTTTTAACTATTTATATTTTTCTTCTTTAGGAACTTTTTAACTTAGAAGTTAGCCCCTGTGTTATATGTTTACAAAGTTTGGGGCCTTGACTTTCTTGCATTCACTAAACTCAACCCTGAAGCCTATTTTCTGGAAATGGAAGATTAGTTTGGCTCTTCCTGCTCAACTTGATAGTCGATTACTCTTGTTGCTATTTCCTTTCCTGTTTCCTTGTCATGGATTTGAACTCTTAAAAGTATCTTTCCTCTTGTTAAAGAATCCTAGCTGGGATTGAGTTGTTGCATGTGAACATGACTTCATTCAATAGCTAATCACTTGATTAGTATTCAGCTCAGATTTTACTCCCTCCCTCTCAAATTGTGTGATCAACAAGCAATAAATATTCAGTTCAAGCTGATAAAAGGCAGAAAGCCTCACCCAGTTAATCAAACAATCTGTTCTGATTAGCTGATTAGCTTCACAAACCCAACAGAGCCATCCAACACTCTCCCCTTCCCTGGTATCCTGTTTGCTCATAAGCGCCCATCATTTTAATCAAAGCTGACTGAGATCATATTCTTTAAAATGGACATAGTGGTGTATTTAATACAAGGAGGCCCTTAATTTGTGCACTCTTGCCCTGTCCATGGAAGTATTTAAAAAAAAGAATGTGTTATCCCACGCTGGAGAAATCCCATATGGTTGTAGTGTACTTTTCAGTAGCCGAAATAATTCAATCCAGCACATAAACTATCTGGAAAATATGATGTAAGATAATGATTATATGAAGGCTGAATTTGAGTTGGACTTCCTGGTATTTTATGGAATTGTGCACACCCATGTTTAGTTTTAATACTGTATATATGTACACATGTTTATACACACACTTCTTCATCCATGCATATGGATGAATTTGTAGTTATACAGCTACCATAAATAATTTCCTTATTCTCCAGTATATTTTTGATATCGATCTACTAATTTTCATAAATATTTTCTGGAACACATGAATAGAAGACTTTAGTCAATAGGTACACTGAACTCAAGGACACCTTTTGTCTGCAGACCATATAATACCCTTCTATTTTAAGTGAGGCTTCTCTTCTAGTGTTAACAGCTGTGGTACAATGACTGCTTCTATGTTCGCTTTGTGTACTCTATTCAACGTGCCTGTGTCTTGAACAGTTGTACAGCAAGTGGGAATTAAACATGTGGTGCTCCCTCAGCTCAAAGTTGTGTTGAAAAATTACATAATTCCTGCTGGCCAAATATTAAGTGTAGCTCTCTGCCATCCAAATATTTTTTGCTCCATTTTTAAAAGCTTATTACATACAGGAATTTGAAAGCAGATATGATTCAAGGATGAGTTGGCAATACATGAGTTTGCACAAATGAAATAAAAGAAACTATTAATTATCTGTCATGCTTGATGAAGTAAATAAGAACTCTCCATATATGAGAAGATTGTATAAATACGTACCATGCATTTCTGTTTGAATTGAAACTTGTCTATCCTTAATATCTGGATGATATATTTTTTAAGCACTACATGCATAATCCTTTGACTATGGGCATCTGTAAAAAGAGCAAGTGATGGTATATATGTGTGTAAGCAATTTACACACTTTATTATAATAACTAAAGTCACTGTATTATGACACCACTGCATGTGTATAATAATTTTGCTAAATTATTGAATATTTCTTTTCTTCTCTTGCCTATGCTCTGACTCTTTGGAGGACAGGTAGGCCGTCAGAAAGAAGAGAATGGTTAGCTTTTCCTAGGTGTTATGTTCTGTGCAAGAGTGGAGATGAGTCATTGAACAGTGAACTTCAACTCTTTATTTAACATGGTGCAACAGATCTAAAACGCCACAACAGCCCCCTTTATATAGGCAAGCTCTTGGGTATTTAGCCAATGAAAACACAGGAACGTTAGCTCTTTTAACCAATGAGAAAGGCTCGTTAATAGCCAATCAGATTCTCCTGAACGCATCAATCCGATATCGCTATTATTGGCCAATCAGAAGTGCAGGGCCAGAACCCTGCACTTTACTTTAAGGTTTCAACAATCTTTATTCAAGCACTTTTATTAATTCACAACACCCCTTCCTCCCAGGTTCCGTTTAAGGGGTGCGGTAATGTGGTCTTTGAGGTAGACAGGTTGCTTTGATTGTCTATTTGATTTACGTTGTCCTCCCGGTATTTGTCTAAAGTCTTGTTGTGGTAGGACGTTATCTGGTGAACAGGGTGCCTCTGGTTCTGTATGTAAACTTCCGTAACCACTAATGTCCTCGGTATCCCTTTGAGGCGAGTTTACCCCTGTCCCCGATCCTTCTTCACATGTTCTGTCTGAGCGGTCATTTCTTCCGCTTGTGCTTTCCGCCGTTTCAAACTCAGCCTCCTCGGCGTCTTCTCCCCCCTCAGTTTGGAAATCACCGGAATCACAGACCCCAGACTGCAGCCTTGAACACAGCTGATCAATGTGGCGCTTCCATATTCTATCGTCGCGACATTTCACTCGGTACGATCTGGGTCCGGTTACTTGGATTACAGTTGCCTTGACCCACAATGGGTCGCCATAAAAGTTTCTCGTGAAAACCAAGTCTCCCACCTGGAAATTACGGCATTTCCCGCTGGATCCGTGTGGTTTTTCAGGTTTGTACAATGGGTGTAGTCGGTTGAGGTGGGAGCGGAGTTTTCGTCCCATCAATAACTCAGCGGGAGTTTAGTTGGTGGCGCTGTGTGGAGTGTTGTGCTGCAAAAGGACTATCCGGTTAATCTTGTCTTCGATATCGCCATAGTCCATTTTATGTAGAGTTCTTTTGACGAATTGTATCATGCACTCGGCCCTTCCATTGGCCACAAGATGCACCGGTTAAGTTAGCGCATGGCGAATACCGCGGTCCGCCAGATACTGTTCAAAAGAAAGCACGGTAAACTGGGGCCCGTTGTCAGATACCAGAACGTCCGGTAGTCCGTGTGTTGCAAATAATCTGTCCAATTTCCTGATGACTGATTCGGTTGTTGTATTTTTCATCTCATGGATTTCGAGCCAGTTCGAGTAGGCATCCACTGTTAATAAAAATGTGTGTCTATTTGTAAGTCCCGCAAAGTCCAGATGAATAAGGGACCATGGTCCCCTGGGTGTTTCCCATTCTGTTGGGGTTGCTTTTGGTGGGGCATTGCTGACTTCCTGGCATTTGTGACAAGTCTTTACCCAGGCTTCGATCTGCTTGTCTATGCCCGGCCACCATGCATAGCTTCGTGCGAGTGCTTTCATGTGCATGATGCCGGGGTGGCCATCGTGCAAGGTTCTCAGTACTGCTTGCTGTAACCGCTCTGGGACGACGACTCTATCGCCCCAAATGATGCAGCCTTTCTGGGCAAACAGTTCCGTCTGTCGACTTTTGAAGGGAACGTAGTTGTCAAGGATTTGGTCCAATGGCCATCCACGCTCTACCCAGCTGAGGACACGTGCTAAAATGGGATCGCGTTTAGTTTCAATCGCAATATCGCGAGCTGTCAACGGCGGTTTTTGGAGTGTCTCGATCTGCAGTGTTGTGACGGTCGGAGCAGAGTCATCAACAGTTTCTGGAAGTGGTGCACGGCTCAATGCATCAGCATGGGGAATGGCTTTCCCCGGGCGGTGTTGCAACTTATAATTATAGGCAGCCAAGAATTCTGACCAGCAAGTCATTCTGGGAGATAATATATAAGGGGTTGGTTTATCTCCCGCTATTATTCCCAGTAAAGGTTTGTGGTCAGTTATTATAGTGAAAGCTCACCCATAAATATATTCATGAAATCGTTCAACAGCAGATACAATAGCAAGAGCTTCCTTATCGATTTGACTGTAATTGCGTTCTGCTTTAGATAGCGTTTTTGAAAAATAGGCAACAGGGGCTTCGCTTCCGTTTGGTAAAACGTGGCTCAAAATGGCGCCTACTCCGAATGGTGATGCATCACATGTAACCGTTAAAGGCAAAGTCTCATTATACTTCATCAAAACAGCGTCGGAGGTCAATAGGTTTTTTACTTGTCGAAACGCATGTTCCTCTCGGTGTCCCCAAACCCAGGGTGCTTTTTTGTCCAATAAACGATGTAGGGGTTTGGCTACTGTTGCTTTGTGAGGCAGAAAGACGTTATAAAAATTGATAAGGCCAAGGAAAGCTTGGAGATCAGCCTTATTGTGGGGTTTTGGGGCGTTTTTGATTGCCCTAAGTTTGCTATCGGTGGGGTGAATGCCTTGTTTATCTATTAAATATCCTAAAAATTCTACTCGATCCGTACATAGTTGACACTTGTTTTTTTTAACTTTGAGACCCAAGTCTTTAAATCTCTGAAGAACCAACCCCAGGCGCTCCCTTAGTATTTCTTGAGTCGGAGCAGCAATTAAAACGTCATCAAAATAGGGGACAATGCCTTTTATCCCTTGTAATAGTCTTTCCATCAAACTTTGAAAGATTCCCGGGGCCACGCTTACTCCAAATTGGAGTCGGTTACATTTAAACGCACCTTGGTGCGTAACGATCGTTTGAGCCTCTGCCGTTTTTTTGTCTACAGGCAGTTGTTGGTATGCCTGGGCTCGATCTAGTTTAGCGAAGACTTTTCCACCCCCCAGGGAATGGAGAAGGTGTTGTACCACCGGTACCGGGTAAGCGATTTGCTGCAGGGCGTGATTCAGGGTGGCTCGGTAGTCCCCACAAATTCTTAATGATCCATCTGGCTTGATGGGTGTCACGATTGGGGTTTCCTAGGGAGAATGGTCGGTTGGTTCTAACACCCCCTGGGCTATTAATTTATCAAGCTGCTCATCAATCTTTGGTTTAAGGGCAAATGGAACTCGATGAGGCTTAAGGCGGATGGGAGCTATTTCGGGGTTGAGGTTAAATGATATCGGGGTCCCCTTGTACTCGCCTAGTTTATCTGCAAAGACGTCCTGGAATTCTTGGACGAGAGTCTCTTCCCAGTCGTTGCTGCTGGTTCGGTGAATGCCGGCTACTTCAATTCCAAGTGGAGTGAACCATTGGAGGCCTAACAAGCTAGGCCGATCCCTGTTGACAACAGTCAAGGGTAGAGATGCAGTACGATTTTTAAATGAGACACAGACTTGGCTGGATCCAACGACTGGAATTCGATTTCCCTGATAATCTTTGAGTATGATTCTTTGGAATCGGAGGTCTTGTTGCTGGACGGTAGGGATGAGTTGCTTGAGGGTCTTCCAGGAAACCATCGAGAGGGACGATCCTGAATCGACTTCCATCATACAAGGCTGGTTTTCGATGGCCACCTTCACCTGGATCTTCTTGGCATCCAGTGATGAGGCGTGACCAATCATAATAGTTTGGTGCGCCTCTTCTTGCTTCGTTGAGTGGTTTAGGGGATTGTTTCTGTAGGAGTGGTTGTTCCATTGGTGGTTCAAGGGTTCTCGCTTGACAGGATGGCTTCCTGTGGATTGGCGATAGTTAGCCCCCCTTGGGGGCTGGCTGGGTCCTGGTTTGCTTCTACAGACCCATCCGATGTGGCCTCTTTTCCCGCACACATGGCAGAGCGCGTCGAGGAATTTGCAGTCTGATCGGGGGTGGTTTGCCCCACAACCAGTGCATTGGTACTGCGATCTCTGGCGTTGGTCTCGTTCAGACCGGAGCCAGTTGACCTCTTCTTCATCACTTTCCGATGACGATTCGAGGTCCTCGTGGTGGGCTGTCGTTGCCTGTTCTTCTAAGTGAGGTGAAACTTCACTGGCGAGTTGGCGAAGTGGGGCGTGGGTGCGGCGCATTCGGGCAGCCGACTTCCTGGTTGCTTCTGCTGCAATAGCGTCAGCGATGGCATCTGTAAGGCTAATGTCGCCTTTCGCCATCAGCTTACTCTGCACGCCGGGTGCATCTAATCCCAGAACTATTCGGTCTCTCAGGGCTTCTTCGAGGTCGGCAAACCCGCATAGGCCTCCCAGATTCCAGAGATCAGCTATGAAATCAGCAACACTTTCATCCTTCCGCTGATCTCTCTGGTAAAATTCATGCCTTGTAATGAGCGTTGGTACGGTCGGTGCATAGTGGGCCCTTAGCAGGGGTTCGAGGACATCCCAGTCCATGGACTTCACTTCTGCCGGTTTCGCTAGCGCCTTTGCCATCTTGAATACGGTCGGTCCGCAATGAGTTAGGAATACCGCCCATTTCTTTCCGGTAGTGGCATCCTTCAAATTGTTGGTTTCCAGAAACATCTGGAAGCGATCCATATATGAGTCCCAGTCTTCTTGTGCTGGGTCGAATGGAGCGGGTGGTATGACACTGCCGGACATGGTTCCGCCATTGGTGTGTTTCAGCCTCGTGCTCAGTTATCGCTCTGTAGTGTTCAGTCAGCTCTGACATCTCCACATCCCACTTTCATCGCCAGTGTTATGTTCTGTGCGTGGCGCAAGAGTGGAGACGAGTCGATGAACAGTGAACTTCAACTCTTTATTTAACATGGTGCAACAGATCTAAAATGGCCACAACAGCCCCCTTTATACAGGCAAGCTCTTGGGTATTTAGCCAATGAAAACACAGGAACATTAGCTCTTTTAACCAATGAGTAAGGCTCGTTAATAGCCAATCAGATTCTCCTGAATGGACCAATCCGATATCGCTATTATCGGCCAATCAGAAGTGCAGGGCCAGAACCCTGCACTTTACTTTAAGGTTTCAACAATCTTTATTCAAGCACTTTTATTAATTCACAACACCAGGATTCAATGGAAATGGATGCTTTGTATAAATAACCTTTTCAAATATAGTACTTTATATATCTGTGTGAATATGGAAGTGCCAGTTTGGAATAATGGTAAAGGCTTCAGGCTAGAAACTGGAAGCCTGTGAGTTCTAGCTCTGGCTTATGCATGAAGCCAGCTGGGTGACTTTGAGTCAATCACTCCTTCTTCTGGGAAGAAGAACTCAATGGCAAACCACTTTTGAAAAATCTTACCAAGAGAATTGCAGGGACTTGTTCAGGTGATTACTGGGGGTCAAAACTGATTCAAAAGCACAGATACAAACATAGATATGAAAAAGTGCATATTTAGTTCAGTAATGAAATTTGTGTCGATAACCTCTTACGAAGTACCAGGATAAATTAAACTGTGATGGTATTCTCAGTGATAAATGAGCATGAAAGCAGGAGCAATGTCTCTTACTAATTCACCTTGAATCAAGGGGAGCCCTGGTGGCACAGTAGTTAGAATGCAGTGTGGCGGGCAAACTCTGCCCATAGCCTGGAGTTCAATCCTGATGAGCTCAACCTTCCATCCTTCTAAATTTATATGAGACCCAAATTACTAGAGGCAATATACTGACAATATAAACCACCCAGAGAGTGCTGTAAAGCACTATGGGGCATTATATAAATCTAAGTGCTTTTGCTGTTGGTAGTACACCATTTTGTTAGGTAGTTTGTTCTATTGTTGATTTTTTTTCTTATTTAACTTCTGTTAGGAAGTTTCTTCAGACACTCAGTTGGAATTTGCCTTCTTTAGCTTAAATTCACACAGGGGATTATTTATTTTACAACAATTTAAATAAAGATTATGAAACATAAAACAATTAAATTCAGTAACATTAAATTAACAATTAAAAGCTTGGTGGGAGAGAATGGTTCCTGCCACTTTATTGAGTACTGGGAGAGGGGGCTTCAAATGCACTGCCTTGGAAAAAGTATTCTGTGGCCAAGGAGCCATAGGAAAGAGGCCTTCTCTTTTTGTTGAATTCTACTGACAAGCTCTAGCCCACACTCCCTGTTTGCTTGGTCAGTGAGCTTCCTCTAAGAAGCCTGATTATCTTACATTCTTAGTCAGCAGTAGCCAGTCAATGAATAACCCACAAGGGTTATAACTTTGGGTGACTAATTTCCTACAGAATTCCAAAAGAGTATATATCAAAGCCATTGTGGGGAATCCAAAATACCATCATTATCCAACAACCTGGTATGCTTCACAGTCTGGACATAAAAAGAATAAACATAGGTACGAAGCTGCTTTCAGCTGTGAGGCAGGCAAATGCTAAGGAATTGGGACTGCCCTTGATCTGGGAATGGAAAAATTCCTTTTCCCAAGCCAGATCATTGTTCTATCCATAGAGACCATTCTTAGGAGAATCCTGCAGGATATCAGATTAGAATCTTTTTTTGTCTCTGACTTTTTACATTCAGAATATATGTCCTGCCATTGTATTATAGGCCCTCTTCTCTGAATTCAGTGTTTCTTTTTAAGTGTCTGGTTCACACAGTAGCGAGTTAGTTGCCTAGATATAATGATATGGTTGGGACAAATAAATGATAAAAGAAAGGCAAATGGAGCGGTACCAATATTCAGATCTATCCTTAGCCATAAAATCTTTAATGAGTGGTATTTGCTGAGATGAGATACTACAATCTAAAGTATACCTTTAAAAGAAGATCTCATACTTCTGGATTAGAAACCCAATCATTTTAGAGCAATTTATAGATATAACTTCTCCTTGGATAACATTGAGAGAGGATGGTAATGTACATTCATATTTAAATTTTGCCATGCCATTCTTGCAATAATAAGTGCTGTACAAGAGGTGACCATTATGTTAAGTGGCTTAGATGTTTAAGGCTCATAGTAAACATGTAAGTTGAGACAACATGTGGGTCCTGCAATCCTGGAGTATGGTCTATATCTCCTCCACAAATTGTAATTCTTTATATTACAGCAGGGATCTTCAAACTTGACAGCTTTAAGACTTGTGGACTTCAACTCCCAGAATTCCTCCTCCAGTCATGTTAGCTCAGGAAGTCCACAAGTCTTAAACTTGGCCAAGTTTGAAGACCCTTGTATTACAGGATTGATGGAAAGTAGTCAGGATTCCCAGGAGGGAGGGAGTGCATTCCACAGGAGCAAGACACAATTCAGTTCATACAGTTCATGAGACAAATATTCCAATGGATCTTTCTTGGTTTTTGGAACTTGAGCCCAAGTATGAATAATATGAAATATATTACTTCATTTTAGAGAAAAAGTTAATTGAGCTTTTATCTTGGCCCACCAATTTTTCATAATATAGCTAGTCCTTGATTTATCCTGATCAGCGACTATTCCAAGTTACAATGGTGCTGAATGAATGGTGGTTATAACCAGTCCATGGAATTCTGGCCACCCAGGAATCCTGGGATAAGTCTCCCCTCTCTCGCACACCATTCCTGAGCCTTGTTGTGCCTCCTTTTCACCCTAGTCAATGCTTGCTGCACCTCCCTTCTGCACATCCTTGTATTCCCATGCACCCTCCCCAAGCCTTCCTGTGTCTCTCCCGCATTATTCTGCCTACTTCACGTCTTTCCCCACTCAGCAGCTGCCACTTACCTGTCTGCCAGCTTGCTTGACACTGGCTGGGACTTGCAACTACCTTCTGTCTTCACCTTCTGTGAAAAGCAGGCGGAGATTTGTCTTGACTAATGAACATGGAATTAACACCTGCAACTGGAACTTCAAATTGCCTTTGCTAAGCGATGTGGTCATGACCACATTGCTTAGTGACAGAAATTTCAGTTTCAATTGCTACCCTGGAAAAAAGGAAGGACCGGCTTATGGTGCCTCTGCCAGTGAAAACAGAGTCTGCTCCATTTTGGCTGGCATAGGGCTGCAGGAGGCCATCATGGGTAAAAACAGAGCCTTGACGAGTTGAACTGTCCAGGCCCATCCAGCCATGCTCGCTCCAGCCACACCCATCTCTGCCCCCCCAGATCAAACACAACCCTGATGTGGCCCTCAATTAAATTGAATTTGACACCCCTGATTTAGGTGATACAGTGTATCCACACGGGGTGATATTTGTGGCACCCAAGCCCTGTGTTGCTATTGTTATTTGAAAAGATATATCTTTTCTAGAGATTTTAGTGGTAGACCTCCATAAGGACCATCAGTATGTTTAAGTTGGTCTTCAGCTTTAATGCCATCTGGTGTTGAGAAACTTCCTTCTCTAACCATGGAATAATTTTAATAAAAAAACCTTTGGAGATTTTAATGGAAAAAAAATCTGGCTTTCCAGATGATTTCATCTTCTGTCCCACTAAAACCAAAAGTCAATCAATACAGCTGATGGAAGGATTTTAGATCAGTACTTCTTTCTACAGCACAGAGTTAATGTATGGAATTTTCATCATAGCAGCTTTGAATTTATGAAGAATCAAGTAGTTGAAATCTCTTAGGGCTTTTTACTACATCCATACAGCACAGCAGTGATCCTGAAAAGCTGTTTGAATAAACACTGCCTCCACAGTGGTTTCTTGCTGTGACTCCAAAATGAGGCCAGTATAAGGCTGCTGCCCTTGCAAGACAGTGGGACTATAGATATCAGAGGGTGCCATAGGTGTGTGTATGTGGAGTGGAGCAGGGAGGTAAACAATTCCTGTTTCCCCAGCCTTTTGTCATCTTCAGTAAATCCAGTAGAAGAATCAAGGGAAATCAAGGGAAAAGCACCTGTCTCTTGGTGGGAGATTACTGTGTAGAAGAACTTTCCCAATGTTGCTATTCCTGCTTGAGCCGCATAACAAACCTTTGTCAGGAAGGCTGTATTCTGGAGAACCTAATGGACAATGTGAGAAGGCAATACTGCAATTGAGTACCCATTCAAATAATATGACCACATAGAAGGTTGCATTGCCTTTTCTGGTGGCAAATATCATTTTACTGCTGGATCTCTGTGGTCAGGCTCCAGCCTATCTGATTAACAGGCTGGTACCAAGATGAAAAAGATGGAAAATTTGTTGTGTACCCTCAAACGTAAGCAGACCACAAGTTCTCTCAATTTTCTTGGCAAAATATTCTGAAGTATCTGCCATTGCCTTCTTCCTGGAGCTCAAAGAGAGCAAGATCAGCCCAAATCCACTGCATTAGCTTTATACCTAAGGCGGGGCTATAGCTCCCAATTTCCTAGTCTCTAGCCCAGTGTTTTAAGCATTGCACTAAATACCAGTTGCAAGAAAACCACAGTAGGAATGTTTCCACGTCCTGCTTACAGATGCCCCAAGGCCACTGGTTGGCTGCTGGGAGAAATAAAATGCTGGATTAAGATAGACATTGGTCTGATCCAGCAGAGCTATGATTAGTTCGTAAGCACTTTAGTAAAAGCAGGCTAGCTTTATAAACATGTTAATGGATTTATAATTGTTTTTCCAGCTGTGTAAGCTATACTATAAATGATAATACTATGATATAGATAAAGTGGTATAAATGGCAACAATAACAAGCAGTAACAACAGTAGTGACAAAAAAGCTTGGCGGGGAGGGAATATCCCCCTGCCTATAAAAGTTACAGTAAGTTAATAAGAATCAGGAAAGAGGAAAATAATGCAAACGTTATTTAAAACTAACAATAAATGTACAAATTAAAAGTCATAAAATTACCAACTAGTTTGTGTGTGTAGTTTATAGAATACACAGAATGCTAGAATAGAATGAAATTAAGAGGGAAACATTTTGCAAATCCAAAGTAAAATATCTGTTTAATTAGGTAGTAAAGAAAGGAGATTACAAGTCATATTTTGTAGATGGTAATTACTGTTTCATGTGTTTGTGTGTGTGTATAGTCTGGTTTCTGTGTTTTGCTTCACATTTCAGTGTGATAACTGATCTCTTCAGGAGTTCTGGGCTTTGTGTCTTTTTAATTACTTTAAAACCGCAGCTACTGCCTTTATTTTGTTTTCCTTCCCCTAAATAAACTTTACAGTGACTTGTTGAAATCCTTCCTGTTCAGGGGCAATTCCTCACCACCCCCCATTGCTTGAGGTTAGAAATGAAGTCATCCAAAAGGGAGGGGGAATTGGAGTAGTAAGATAAGAGGAGAGGATGTTACAGCAATCAAGTTACTGACGGGCCTCCCAGATGTACAGATGCCAAACTGCTTTCATTTGTTGCTTCCAGCACAGTTCACATTCCAGTGGCTGGGCTCGTTTTATTTGTTAAACAGTTGAGATGTATAACTTCAGAACTTTAGGGGAGACCACCAAAGTATATGAAAGCATTGGGGAGGCTTTTGAGTAACATAAAGACACTACAACAGCAACAAGTTGCTAGATGGATGCTTAAAAAAAACCCCAACCAAAACCAAAAACATGACACATCTCAGCCCAGAGTTGAGGGAAATGAAATTCATTGGGATCATATTCTCCAAAAAGAAAACAAAATGAACTCATGTAACATTTAAGTCATGTAACGCCAGAACACCTAGACACAAGTTCAGTTTTTTTTCCCCATGCCATCATTCTGCTAAACAACTAATTCCCACAACACTGTCAAACTATCTAGTAAAGCTGTAGTACTATTCTTCTTCTCATCTTTCCTATTACCTATCTCCTTATCTTTTTTATGACTATAACTTTGTTGCTTGTATCTTATGATTTATATTGTTTTATTTAGTATTATAATATGATGTATGTTAATTGATTATTAGTATCCTTTGGCTATCACTGTTATATCATGATTGATATATGAATGAATTTTTGTAATGACTATTATCATGATTTATCACCTGTTGCTTGCATGTACACTGAGAGTGTATGCACCCGAGACAAATTCGTTGTGTGTCCAATCACACTTGGCCAATAAAATTTCTAATTCTAATTCTAATTCTAATTCTAATTCTAATTCTAATTCTAATTCTAATTCTAATTCTAATTCTAATTCTAATTCTAATTCTAATTCTAATTCTAATTCTAATTCTAATTCTAATTCTAATTCTAATTCTAATTCTAATTCTAATTCTAATTCTAATTCTAATTCTAGCCCAGCCCACTCCACTCCACTCCACTCCACTCCACTCACACCACTCCAATTTTGAAGTGTGGAAGTGAAGGGAGGCACTCCCAATCAATATCTGCTACCAGTCGCAGGAACAGGAACTTTCAAGTCCTATGTTGAACAAGATTGCTTGCAAATGAGAAGAGCTGTTTACCCTCATCATCATTTTTTTTGTAGGTACTTTATTGTGTGTATGTATGTGTGCCTGCGTGCATTTCACCATACATTCACATACACGTATATATGCATATATATGGAAATATACATAGTAGCGATAATGATTAAACTTTGGAGGAAAAAAAATTCCTGGAGGTTTTGTATCATAGATTAAAACAAGTCCATGGGTTCTGATCAAACTGCTCAAGAGCTCACTTTCTTGTTCCTTTGTGAAAACAAAACTAATCAATTGCTCGTATCAGGAATCCAAAAATGTGAATCGGGTGTGAATTTGGCTTTTATTTTGTCTATCCCTGGCTCTATTATTTGAATTTAGATTCTAAATACTGTGGTATCAGGGTGAAATATTTGGAATTTGTCTAAAGAGATTAGGTTCAAATGTAGTCTTAAGCTGTGGAAACTCAAAAGATTTGGGGCAATCTTTGTCTCTGCTTACAAAGTTGTAGTTGTGGATATAAAATGAAGAGGAATCTTCCATGTTAAGCTACCTTGAGGTCCAGAGAAAAAGGACATTAATTGAAGAAATCTGTACATGTAATCAAGAACATGGGCATTTGATATAAAAATAATAATTTCAGCTCAAAATATAGTGATGATAGGACAGATCCCAAACATATGAATTAACTTTACCATTCCATTCAACATTTATCAATCTGTAAAATAATCCACCAGATTTTATTATTACCATCAAAATGCTCTCCTCTGGAATGTTTTATTTCATGATGGAGTTGTTGTAAGCTTTGAAATTATTGAATTTCAAATTATTCAAATTAGTTTATAAAATGAAAGGTTTTGAATTTCCCTGTATTTTGTTCTATTTTTGCTTACCTAATTTCTGACCCACTTCTAATTATAACAATCATAAAACAGAAATACAACTCGTTAAAGTTATAAAGCTCTTTATGTAGCTTTAAAAAGTTGGCTTGCAGCAAAATGGGTGACAAACAAATTTAATAAATAAAAATAAAGTAACATACTTTTTCTCCTTTCTACCTTTCCTCTCAAGTGTCTTTTTGTTATGTTGTGGTTTTATTCTGTACAGGGTTTTTCAAGCTTTGCAAACTTTAAGATATGTGGGCTTCAATTCCCATGCTGGCTAAGGAATTCTGGGAGTTGGAGTCTCTTTGATTTAATTGTTCCGAGCATTTAAAGATGCTATCTTTTAAAAGCCTAATACTTTTACTTTAAATAAGACATCCTACTGGTTTCTGAAAGTCAGGTCCTGATTGCTGCCAAACCTTCATTTGTGGATTGATAAAACAATGACTCTAACTTTTATCCTGTGCTCTAAATTATTAAATATTTAAGTGAGTAACATTGCTTTGGAATAATTTTGCCCATGCTTGATGTCCTCCAGATGTGTGGGGATTGTAGTTCCCAGAATTTCTTCAATTAGGTTAACAGGAAATCATGAGTGTTGTCATCCTGACACATCTTAAGAAAGCCAGATTGGCAAAGGCAATAGTAATTTGCAGCTTTGCTACTAAGCACCACAATGAGAATGATGACAAGCCATGTAACTGCTGTCCAAAGTGGTAATATTGGACCTTCTCATTATTTGGATATAAAGTGACATCCTTGTATAAAATGTTTGCTGCCTGCTGTCTGTTCCATTTCTTATTCCTCCTTTCCTGTTTGTAGAATATATAAAATTTCAATTGACAATGTAATGTCCTATAGTTGCTAAATTGCTAAATGTTGCTCAGTGAGATGAAATGAAAAGAACAAGCAAATAAACTTTGCTAATTAAAGTGGTTGGGAATTTGCCGGCAGTCATTGCTATTGATAACTGTGCTCAGTTTAGTTTTCAGCCTAGGGTGCTGATAGTAATACATATACTAAGTGTTCTGAAACAGTTTTTGGTACATGGTTCACTGATTTCCATGTTCTAGCTCATCACATTCCATTTTTATGAGTGAAGATTCTGAAGTGTCTTCCTAATAACCGTATGTTTTTTTTTTAAAAAAAGCCAGTCCCTACTTTAGCATAAAGGCATGGAGGTCCTCATCTATTAACAGGCAAACTTTTGTCAAACTTTTTTGTTCTAATTATTCAAACCAATGTGATAATGTAGGCAATAACTACAACAAAAATAAATAAAAATTAATAGTGCCCAAATCTTGTGAGATTCCAGAAATTTCACCTGAAACCTCATGAATGTCTATTGTCTGAATTTAATGATACATATTTTACTTCAAATTTTAAATAAATATTAATTTTGGAGTTCTTTGTTACAATCGGGTATAACAGATGCCTCATTATTAACCTCTACAGTGATATTTTATCAGGAAAAGATAAAGCAAGGCGTCTTTGCTTCCATTCTTTAGCTTCATTTTTTTGACTGATCCTCTATAAACATCAATTACAAATTGTGATGATAGAAACAATAACAAAATGAATGTTGATATTTTGATGCAACTCCATCCTTTTTTGCACTTTTGGACATTAGATTCAGGTATATAAATCACAGGGTTCTATTGTGATACCATAACTCACACAACTGCCTGTGGTAATGGCATGGACCTTGTATCAAAAACATGCTAGCAGTTTTCTCTTTTCAGGGAAACAGATGTTTTATAGCTTCATTCCAGACAGTTGTGGGGCCCAGTGCAAACTTTTGAACAAGCCAGTACTATAACAGTAGACAAGCAGTTTTGCCATTCATAACTGTTCTCTGCAAAGCATAACTTTAGCAGCAGGAAGGTTGCAGTAGATTTGGGGAAACTGTTGTGGGATAATGATGAAGCTGATAGGTAGATGTCACCTGGATCCCGAATAGACTGTCACTCAAGAACATAGTTTCTATAGCTGAGAAATCAAGGATTTCAAGGATAAAAGTCAGCATGCTTGAATTAGCATCTAAAGAGAGGAACAAATAATTTTTAAAAATTTAGTTTGGGTATCATGCTTTCCTTTATGTGGTGGACTGTGCTTTCTTTTTTCTCTTTTAAAATGTCCTGCTTTTATTGGCACTTGTATTGGATGACATGAATTATTCTATCTTCTGCCCTTAGATAAATAACTGATGTTCTTGCTCTCTTGGGAAAATTGGCAAATGCCTTTTGATACCACTTGTGTGATACATTTGGTAAACCTTTTTAAAAAGCAAACCATTAATCCTCCCCATTTCCTGATTGCCCTGAATTGCCTCTGTTTTTCTGATCACTGTTCTGTTTTCTGTCAAGGACTAGATAGCAGGAAGCAGACTTCTCCCTGTAATTTTTTTTTATCAATAGGGAAGATTATAATGGATATTGCAGCATGTCATGTTAGGTAAAAGCTAATTTTGTGAGGACAGCATAAAATAGGAAGGCAATGAAGTTAAAATATCATTAACATTGATTTTTTTTCTGGGAAGTGTGTGTATTAAGAAAAACAGCATGTATAGACATATTTATATCAAACATATCTACATAGATATATACAGACATTACTGTTTCTTAGATAAAAGTTTGGAAAATAATTTACAGTGATTATAAGATTTTATTAATATCAGTTTCAGTTAATATCAGTTTTTATTAATATCAGTTTTTCAATTTCAAAATAAAAAATAGATTAATACTAGATTTGTCACATATGCTATAATTTAAAGAAAAGTTTCTATTTAATTCTATAGAAATAAATTTCTTGGGCTCAGAACATGATTTCCATTATTCAGTTAGGATAAAGAAGACTTTTTGCCTTTGCTTCTTATTCTATTTTTTCACTTAAACAGTAGATTTCTACTAAGAATCTAAAGTCTGCTAAAATAAAAATGTGTCTCTAGAGGTGTGGTTGAATAAACATATATGTATAGAGTTGCTCTGCATAGTGTTTATCTACTGATTTATTTATTGCTTTTATATATTTGTATCTTTATATGTATTCATCCTGTGTGCAAAATTGCATAGCAGAAATACTCTGCTTTAGCTATTATCATTCACAGAACAATCCCATTGGATTAGGAATAGCAATAACAATAGCATTTAGATTTATATATAGCGTTCCATAGTACTTTACAGCATTCTCTGAGCATGAATGACAGTCTCTTTATTCTCACTTAATCTCTCTCTCTCTTTCTCTCCTTCCCTCCCTTTCTTTCTTCTTACAGGACTATAAGAAAGTTTTCATTCTAAAAAATTTGAAGTAGCTAACACAACTTGTGCCTGTTGAGACAAGTGCAGTTAACTTTCCATATATTGTCACCAAATTATTGATTTGTCTCTTTGATTTAGGAATAACAGGAAGCTAGCAAAATTTGAATGTTTGCAGACTCTCTAGTTAGCTGCCATGGGTTTCAGGGAATGTGTATTTGGTTTAATAGTCTACAAATTGCTTTGAAAACAATCTTGCTCATTCTATACAACATTGGTAACATTGATGACATCTTTTTAAGGTCTTATCCACAAAGATAATTTACATTTATAAGTTTTATATTAAGCTGATCATTTTGTTGGCCATTTTTAGCATATATATAAAAAGAGCTTAATTGAAAGAATAAAATGAATTAAAAGCAAAATAACTGTGTAAGGTTGTTCACAACCTTTCTTTCTTCTGTTACTGATCTGAAAAAGGACTTCGGTGTGATTTTTCAGTGTGAAGTGGTAGGTATTTAAGAATGCCTACTTGTGAAATTTTATACTTTGAAATAGTTTGGTTGGATTGGATGGGACTATTCCAATATTTTTAGGATCTGTCCATTTGCTACTTTTTCTTGGTTTATCCTTCAAAGTTGGTGGTCCAGAGGGTTTTTAAAGACCTTTTGTTTTAGGTATCTATGACAGAATTGTCAACTGATCCTTCTTGTCTTACAATGACAAATGATCCAGTTTAATAATACTCTTTCAAAGTTTGACAGAATTCAGTGGAAAATATTTAAGCACATCTTTAACTTTCTCGGTTCATATCTGGGCAACTTTTTTCTAGCAATTTGAGATGCTTGTTTATTGAATGCATTGTTTTCTTTGGGTTCTTTTGGGTTTGCTGGTTTAAATTGGTTTTACAACCTTATGTGTATTTTAATTTTTTCTTTTGTAAGGTATGTTTTTAATCTATGTCTGTTACTCAGAGAACTTTGTAGGAATAAATATATTGTATATTGTTTTTCATGCTTTCACCAGAGTCATATCGTGATGTGGTCTTTTCAAGGATTAAAAAGATGACCGTTTCCAAATTAGCATTTTTAACTTCTTCCCAAAGGAAATTTGAGTGCTACATGCAGATGTCTTAAGGTAGGGTAGGGCTATCACCTGTATGTTTTGATCTCTTGCAGTCAGTGGCATTTGATATGCTCAGGCAAGAGCTAGGGACCTAATGAAGCTGTTATGAATGAGTACTGCCTGCCCATGTCTCAGTTATTTTTTTCCGAGCTAGAGTGAGTACTTATAGAATCAACTGTCATTCATAATTTCCCACCATGGGGTATTTGGAGATTACTGGAAATGTAAAGTGATTATCATGTTGTAACTGATCACTAATGATCACAAGTGATAACAGTATTTTTTACTAGGTGTGTGTGCTCTAGAAGGCTATCAGACTTCATCTACTTATAAGAAAAAAATTCAGTTATCTAATGATTGGCCAGATGTTTGCTTCTTTTCTCTTGAGTCAGATAACAAGGAAAAATGAAGCAGGGAAAAATGAAAGCTGTTGTGTATGCAATATGATTAATAAAGTGTGAGCTTGGAGTAAGTGCAGGGTTCTGGCCCTGCACTTCTGATTGGCTGTTAAGCGGCCCGTTCCGGGGAATCCGATTGGCCCTTAACAGAGAGTTCTTATTGGTTATAAAAGCTAGCGTTCCTAGCTTGTTATTGGTTAAACGTTACAAGGTTTGCCTATATAAGGCGGGTTTTACTGCTGTTAAATGAAGCAAGTCACGATGTAAATAAAGAGCTGAAGTTCACCGTTCAGAAACTTGTCTCCATTCTTTCTCGCCCATGCTCAAACTTAACAAAAGCAGAAAGCCCAATTGTGTTCTACAAAACTGAAATTTCTGTCACTTAATCCAACTTCCAGTTCAAGCAGGAAAGTTTTACCATTTCAGACAATTGGTGGTCCAATCTCTTCTTAAAAACCACTAGTGTTGGAGCATTCACAACTAATGGAGACAAGTCATTATAACCAATCTCTTGCCCTTATTGAATATGAGATTCCACTGCCAGAGCCACAGATAAACTATCCATGTCCTCACTTAAATAATCCTTCTATAGAGATGTAACAATCCTCATTTATCAGTCATATGGATTTTTATTTACCAATACAAACAGGAAGGAATGTAGCCCAGTGGTAGATCCCAGAGGATCATATCTATCCTGTATTTTTCTAACATATCTATTTGCAACTTCAAGTTAACACCATTGATGAGCTCCAGATACTGTATGAGGACAGATGAAAATTCTGTTAGAATTGTTAAAATAGCAGGCCCAAAGTTCATTGCATCCTGTGGGATGTACTTTCAGTAATAGCATAAGACAGAAATCCTTCCATAGGTTTAAAAGCATAGTTAAGTGCAGAATTATTCCCTGACAATATGTTTAGGTTTCTCTTTTAGTCTTTTCTTCTTCTTCTACACTGCCTTCCTGTCTTCCCCAGCCCCCTCCTCTTTCTTATAGCACCTTTGGTAGCATTTGTTGCAGATTTTAATGTCTTCCTTGTGTAAAACTGGAGGGTGTCACTTCCATATAAGGTTTTATATGGAACTCAGGCTGTTAAGGGTGAAGAATTCCTGGTGGTGGTGGTGGTAAGATTATCCAGAGATGATGGGGGCAAGGATTGTCACAAGGCAATAAAATGCCTTTAACAGGGCTGGCTGAATGTTTAAAGTCACATTTGATGTTTCTAACATTAGCTTGTGTTTCCTTTACACCCATCCATTATCCAGGTGTTTTGTTGCACCAAGTGGGAAAATAAAAAGTAATCACCCTTTACAGCTGGGGCCTTCATGGGAGCCAAGGACAGAGGGTTGGAACAGCTGGAGAAAGGGCCCTTGTCTCTCGTTATTTTATTATTACAGAACAAAAACAAAAGGTGATTATTTTAAAGGGATTTTACAGCTTATTGAGGAAGTAATACTCCTGGAAAATAGGGATCTTTCTGCATATCCTCACATGCTATCTTTATGTTCCAGAGGCATATGCTTGGCTGCTTTGGGAAAGGGGGGATGCTCCCCCTAGAGAACACCAGGGGTTATATTGATGTTGCATATTTTAGCTTCTTTTTATAAACAGCCCTATAAACGGAGGCTTAGTTCCCTTGAGTAAGTAGAACACCTCAGGAGCCTATCTAACCAAAACCTCCTCCAAACAAAAGACATTTTTTGCATATTGAAAACTAGCATGCCGGAAAGAAGTTGAAAATTTGTTTCTCAGACATTTAATCTTCTTTGTAGATTTTTTAAAAAAATGTTACGGATAGGATTACATTGTGTAATTGATGCAGCCGAAAGTGCTTCTGGATTCTAGCCACTATATTTCATTCTACTTTGTCTCTGGATCTGTCCCCCTGCCAATTACGACAGCCTCTAGCCTTCCCCAAATCTGTGGCTCGTTCCCTTTAGTCCACTGATTTTCCATTCAACTCCCAGTTTAAGCAGTTAGAATGAGAGAAAGTTCCCAACTGCATTTTGCAGTGGAACAGCACAGATTGCAATAATTCTTGGCTATTTGGAGGACTCAGCTCGATAATCTCTATTCTTTCTCAACTTTACAGTTTCATAGAATGGAGTAAAGAGTAAATTCTATGGAAATATGTGCCAACAGTCTTACAGAAAGACTGATTTTGCTTTCGTTGGATGATCTCTATGGTGTGTAGTACCAGTGCAGACATTAATCTCTAAACAAGGTCAAAAATGTTTGGAGACAGAAAAGTCCTGAGGGATGGGAGATAATTTTTCTAAAGAATTTTCCTGTGCTTTTTAAAAACATTGCAGCCCTGAATTTTGCTTTCTCCCATTCCCGAATATTTGAGTCTTTCTAAATGCATTAGGATCTTACTTGTGAGAGAATATTTCCCAATATATTCCTGTTTTAATATTAAAATCGGCTGAGAGGGCTCTTCTATACACCCCACTGGAAAAACACATTATTTGAGAACAGAGAATGAGAAGAAGAAGAAGAGGGAGGGAGGGAAGGAGGGAACAGTTTTAATTAGGATTCTTGGACTATGAAATGCATGATTTCCTAATGCCAGACTAAGACTGATGGTTTACACTAGCTCAAAGGGAAAATGGAGTGATTTACTCAAAGTAGAGGGTGTGCATATGTTTTAGTGGTCATAGCTCACCATGCTACATATATATTGAATCATGAGGTAATTACTTTAATGGCCTTAGCTTTAAGCATTTTAACATTTGTTTATTTCAATAATTCTATTTGTGCCCTGCTTTTCTTCTTGAGGGAACCCAAAGCAATGTACTAAAACAGTATAAAGTGGAGAATTTAGTTGAATAACACTTAAAATAAAAAAAATAAAAAAAAAGAACATACCAGCAAGGCAGTTAATATGAAATAGTTGGTTTTATTGTTACTGTTGTGTTTTTATTGTTTTACTGATTTTTATTGTGCCCTGAGATTCACTGATAAGAGGGTGAACTATGAATATTTTAACAGATCTGGCACCAAGATCCATCCTCGCTCCTATCTGATCATTTGGTGGGGAGTTAGACATTTTGATATGCTGGTTGTTTTAAGTTTTTTGCCCCCCTTCTTCCCTTGTGTCAAGACCTGGTCTTTTTAGGAAGACTCAATATTTTAGGAAACAGCTTATGGGCAATGCAGAAAGGATATATTAATCTGAGCCTTGCTATATCTGATTTTTCCCTGGGTTTACTGGCTACTATTTTGTTTGTAGAAAGGGTTAACCGCTTCATCTTGCACTTCTGCACTACACTAATATGCATATTGGCTATTTTCCATAACTTGTTGAGTTACACTTACTGAAGACTATGCTAGTTGCTTCTTGGTGTGGAAATTGAAGATGTGTTCCCAAAAATAGAAATAAGGGCCAAGGCATTTCAAGTATCTGATAAGAGCAAGTGCACCTCTAGTATGTGCTTTCCATCTGTCTTTGGCTTAATTATAGACTGACATGTCCAGTGCTTTATGAATGGTTACTTAGGAAGATTTTCTTTTGCTGAAGGAATATGGTAGTAGACCTCCATGTCTTCTGTGTGCAGCAGAGCTCTTTTGCGGGATCAGAATGCCACAAAGTCAGATAAGGAAACCTCTTCAGTGGATGCATGTTTTATCTGGAAAACTAGAAGTCGCTTTTATTTTGTCCTGATAAATATGCATTCAATAGATAGAGATACAGCAGAAACTGTCTTATATGGACAACAGTCTAATGGTACAAGTAGTCCTCAACTTACAACAGTTTGTTTAGTGAACATTCGAAGTTACAACGACACTAAAAAAAGTGACTTATGACTGTTTTTACACTTAGGATCTTTGCAACATTCCTATGGTCACATGATCAAAATTCAGACGCTTGACAACTAGTTAATATTTATGACAGCTGCAATGTCCTGGGGTCATGTGAGATCACCTTTTGTGATCTTCAGTCAAGCAAAGTCAATGGGCAAGCCAGATTCACACAACAACTGTGTTACTAACTTTAACAATTGTGGTGATTCACTTAACAACTGAGGCATGAAAGGTCATCAAATGAGACAACCTCACTGAGCAACGGAAATTTGGGGCTCAATTGTGGTTGTAAGTCAAGGACTACCTGTTGTTTTCTTACTACAAATGTATTTTAGGATAGGATGCATATTATCATTTTTTATATATGACGTGGGAGATGTTTGACTGGATCTCCCAAGTCATTTGAAGTAGCAAGAAGGCTTTTATATTAGTGGGGGAACAGCAGTCACATTTTCCCAATCTAATTCAGATCTGCCCCTCTAGTTACAATATGTGTACTTATATTACTGCAAAGTTATTTTGTGTGATGTCCAGAAGAATGTTGCAGCCTTTTCAGTCTGATTTTTGAGATTTAGTTTTTGCACAGGAGTAATTTTTTCCTTTTTTTTTTAAATGGCTAGTAACTCTGACCAGTCTGGGTTTAGTTTACTCTGTAGGTGTAAAACACCTCTCAGCAGGTAGCTGGAGAAGGGGCCTTCCTTTGCTCTGAATATCAGCAACTTCCTTTAAAACTTCAAAGCCCTTTTCCCCCTAAGGTCTCCACTTCCAAAGAGAATGAAAAGCTATAATTAAAATACCTTTCAGCAGAACTCATAAATCAGTTTACTAATATGGTAAACAGTTTGCATATATCTGTAGGGAAAGGGAATAATGGGATGGTAAATAGTTAAGAGTTTTGTTCCCTGCTAATAGATACATCTAACTTTGGCAGGAGAATATGGTAATGTTAAATGTATTTACTTTGATTGCCTGGATTTAGACATACAATTTGAAAAATGATCCTATTGAGGATCAGAACTTGGTCAGTTTGCTCACTGGTATATTTTCTATTTTTTTAAAATTGCTAATACCAAGTATATAGTAATGAAAATAAAAAACAAAAGTTGTTAAGTACTTTGCAGAAAACCAGAATGGTGACCAGAGGGGGATGGCCTACATTTCGGAAGCTTATCAATCACATATGTGCTATATGTCTTATTTATTTTAATTAAATTTTGAGGCTGCCTGACTTGGGTAGTTTACAATTAATAGGAAAAAAACTGCAAGATAGGAAAAAAAAACCCACAACTGACTGAAAGACACTAAAAGAAAGAACACTAAAAGACACTAAAAGAAAGAACCCTTGCGGATCTGCAGTCACTCTACCCTAAGGCCTCAGAGAACAACCAAATTTTTAATGATTTTCTGAATGCCATTAAAAGAAGAGCAATATGAGTCTTTGGGGATGTCATTCCAGAAGACAGGCTGAGAAGGCAGTCTTCTTGGGTTCTGCCAGGTGACATTGTTTAATTGACAGGACCTGGAGCATGCCCATTCTGCCTGACCTCACTGCATAGGCTGAAATATTTGGAGACCAGAGGTCACTCAAGTAACTGGGCCTGTCACCAAGGGCTTGATAATTATCATCTTGTATTGCAGCCAGAAGCAGATTGGTAACCAGAGTAGCTTGAAAACAGTGAAGACATGTCAATATTAGACAACACACCCATTACATTACAACCCTGAAATATCCTTTTCTGTTTGTACACCCATTACTGCTTATGTTGAAATAGAGTAACTTTTGAATTTTAGAAAAAAGGATTTGAACCCTTCTCATATCTGCTTTATTAAAAGACCCTTTAATCCATTTGTGACATTCATACACACATGCTTGCATAGGTACTTATATAGAATAGGCAGTACCTGGATCAACAGCTGTATTTGTGAGAGGTGTCCTAGTGGACAATCACTTAAATATGAGTCAACATGTGCTGCAGCTGCCAAAAAAGCCAATGCAGTCCTAGGCTGCATCAAGTTTACGAGAAGTGATAGTACTCTTCATACTACACTAATGAGACCACACTTGGAATACTATGTCAAATACTGGTCATCACAATGCAAAAAAAGATACTGAGACCCTAGAAAGAGTGCAGGAAAGAGCAACTAAGTGCAATAAAGTGTCTGTATCATACAAGGAATGGTTAGGGAATTAGATATGTCTAGCCTAATGAAGAGAAAGATTAGGAATGACATGACAGATGTCTTCTGGTACATGAGGACCTGCCACAGAGAGGTGGAGATTGACTTATTCTCCAAACCTCCTTTGGGTAGAACAAAAAGCAATGGGTGGAAGCTTGTTAAAGGAGAGATCCAATCTGGAACTAAGGAGAAACTTCCTGACAGTGAGAACAATTATCCAATGGAGTAACGTCCTGGAGCTGTGGATGCTCCATCACTGGAGATTTTCAAGAAAATATTGGACAGTCATTTGTCTGGGATGATAGAAGGTCTTCTGCCATGGTTAGAGGGTTGAACTACCTCTAAGGCCCCTTTCAGCCATATAATTCTATGGGCATGTGCAAGTGTGTGAGTTTTGGAAAGGTTTGCTAATTTGGAACGATGTTTTGGAAACAGTCTTAGTTAAGAGAGGTGATTTGCTTTGTCTGCTTTCATTACATCATATTAAAGCATATCCCATCCTACAGTCTAGAATTTAAAATACAAACCACTTGTCTGTCCTGTGATTTTCTGTGTAAGATGTTAACTACATAAAGATCTCAAAGTGAGCCCTTGGGTCTATTGGAGAACATTAGTATTAACTATAGATGTATATCCAAATTGTGTTTATTATGTGTTTTTAATCTTCACAATAGCATTGGTTGGAGAAACAAGTCCAAGGAGATACCTTTCCCTGTTATCCTTTCTGAGCCCCTTACCTTGACTCTGAAATAAAGTATGAGATAAACTCACTCAGTGGAAGAAGAGTATGTGATATTTTTAAGTCAGCTTTGGTGTGCATATCACTATGGAAGAAACCACAGATTTCTTGAATTTCTCATCAAATGAAATGCATGATCAAGATTTCCCAATTGAATGCATCTAGGTTGTACAAATGATGAGAAAGTTGAACTAAAGACAAGCAGTATTTTTGAGAGGAAAGTAGCCTTGCTTTTCCATGATTTAAACTCATGATTTGTTCCATTGTCACTTCATGCCAAAATAGTTGAATAGGCTTTTAATGAAATTGAAATGCTAGACAAGCTTACTAACCAAGGGGAAACTGAGATAACTGTATGCACTATGAGAAGCAATGCTTCAGTTATACCACCTTTGATTTTCTGAAGTATATAGTATATATTCAGCTCTGTTTCTCGTTCTCATACCATCCTGGGCAAATAACTGTCCAATCCTTTTTTGAAGCCTCCAGAGAAAGGACACCTATAGCTACAGGAAGCAAGTTGTTCCACTATGTAATAGCTCCAACAGTCAAGAAATTGCTTCTTTCAGGTTTGAAATCATTTTTTACAAAATGATTTCAAATAATTGGTTCTGGTTTTTGCTGGGGGTGCTATGGAGACATCCTCACCTCCCTTGACATCCTTCAAATAATGGAAAACTGCTGTTATGTCATCCCTTATTCTTCACTTCTTTATAATAATACCCATTTTTAAAACCGTTTTTCATACATTTAACCCCTGAGTCTCCCAGTTCTTTTGCTCTTCTCTGTAACCTTTTTAATTACCCAGCCTCCTTCTTGTTGTACAGCAAACTGGAGCCAGTGTTCCAGGTTTGATTTGACTAGTGCAGCATAAAGGCAATATGGCAACTTTGCTTTATCTTGTCACTATATCTCAGTTGATGGAGTCCAAAACTACACTGTCTCCTTTGGTAGCTATGGTGGTGAGATGAGTAGCATATACATTTAATAAATAAATAAATGAATAAATGCTTAATTTATGAACTATCCTTCCTGGAGGTACTACCATGGAATCTGGTATCTGACATGGCATAAGGACTCCTGCCTTGGCAGCAGATTGGATTAGAAAACTTTCAAGGTGCCTTTCATCTCTATAATTTTTTGATACCTTCTGCTTGGTTGGATGGTCTATAGTACAGATTGGACAGTTATTTGCCCAGGATGGTATGAGAACGAGAAACAGAGCTGAATATATACTATATACTTCAGAAAATCAAAGGTGGTATAACTGAAGCATTGCTTCTCATAGTGCATACAGTTATCTCAGTTTCCCCTTGGTTAGTAAGCTTGTCTAGCATTTCAATTTCATTAAAAGCCTATTCAACTATTTCTAATTATTATTAGAGACGCAAATAACAACAGAGAGACTAAGAGAATATGGTAGAATTTTTTTAAATGTTTAGGTGTTCCGGTATGCATGGTGTCTTCGTTGCAAGATTTTGAAACGTAGTGATTTTAATGAAAAAAAATCTGCAAATAGTAAGTTTGTTTCAGAGCATGATAAATTTAAGTAGATTAGATTTTGTTAGGAGTGAGGGAAATGTGTTTAGATTACATTCCAGGATATAGTTTTTGTGGCTTCTTTTATATTTGGAGGCATTAGCTTACAACCCCCCTCCCCCCCCCCAAATCAGGTAAAATATATACATTTGAAAGTATAAAATATCAAAAATATTGACTATTTATTGAAAGTGTAAAATTTACATTAAAGGAAATTGCTTCCTCTCCCAAATATTACATTAGGATGTTGTGTCCCCAAATATTTACATTAAAAATATATAAAAGTGAATATTCTCTGGCAAATTCTTTGTTTCTTAAACATAGCTTAATACAGAAAAAAAATGAAAAACTGATGTAAAGAATGAGATGTGAGGTGATATTGAACAGGCTGGATTTGTCCATCCCTAGTTATCATTGTTTTTAAATGGAGAGCTAATTAAAAGGCAAGTACACAAGCAGTTATCAAGTACACTGCAAGCTCTATTGTTAGTGCTTGATAATCATTTTCATGCTGGGCATTACAGAGTGATGGTGCTTATTATGGCTTATTAATCAAATATGAAGGGTCTGCCAAGGACTCAGATGATGTTTAAGTGTGTGATAGCCTAATACATTCATATGTAATCACAGCCAAGGAGGAGATTGTATAGGATGGTATTTCTTTCATATCTAACAGCTAAGTTACAGTTCACACTTGAACCCTACAAGATTTCTTTTTTTTTTTTTAAATTATGATACAGGGAAATTTGAGGCTGCCAAGATCTACATTTTAAAACATTGGAACTCTGAAGTTCTAATAAACCAATGAATAAGAGGATGGTTATGCTAAATTTCTTGATCTGGAAATGGAATGTTCCTGAGAACTCTGAACTTTTTGTTTCCGTGTAGAATTTCATGAGTGTCAAACTTGTCCCACCACATTGCCATCATATGATATATTGGGATGTATTTTCCCTTCGCGGAACTGGGGTGGGTGTGACCTGCATGTGACTCATGAGGCCCACGGACTGCCAGTTTGACACCCCTGTTAGTCTAGATCATATTGAATCTTCCCTCACCAAACCACAGTATTCCAGGATAGTTCAGAGATTTTGGCAAGTAAATCCTCCCAAAATGAAAGTGATTTAAGGCGTTCTGGGGTGGTTTAGTCCTGGAACAGGCTGGAGCACAATATCTGCAAGATCTTAAATCACTTTTAGTTTGAAGGATTCACTTCTGAAAACTATCCAACCTTGTAAGTCCTTGTTTCAGGGGTACATTTGGCAAAGCCCAGGGGAAAATGGAATTAGAATTGGAAGTTCTCTGAAACATTCTATTCCTCCAGTAATAAATTTGTGACTCTCTAAACTGGAGACTTGTGCAAAAACCATACACTGAGAATTGTAGAGTTATGAGCTCAGAGCGGAACAGTGTATATTCACCCAAACTGCAGTCCTTGGGGGCAGGGGGAGACATTTTTCCCCTCAAGAGAATGTTTAGATATATATTTGAAGGTGGTGTGTTTTGAATGAAAAATTAAATAAACTCACTTCTGGGCATATGCAATTAGAATATTGTAAAAATGACTTCCACTGGAGATCATAAAGTCTACTGCATGTTGAAATAGAAATATTGTAGATGACCCAATCATTTATTTATGCTTTTGGAGAAAGATTGTGGCTTACTGCCAGAATGCAGACTTTGCAATAGATATTAAATTTAGATTCAAGATCACATTAAAGAGATTTGAGAGAGATTTGCCTCAGACCTGGAAGAAGCTGCTGTGATTCTTGGTGAGGCTTCTGTTATTCTGGGTGAGGCAGTTCTGGGCCAGTACAGTAATTAGTTAATATTAACCTGGTTAATAAAATATAGTTTGTACCCCAATGTTTGATTTTTTAAAAAAAATATTTTGGGGTAGTATTCCTTGGTCTTGATTCATTGTGTTTCTTCTCTTGTTTTTTTTCCCAGGACCCACAATTATCAGCTTTAATTTTTGACAAGCTTCAAGTGCCTGAATGTTTACAGAAACCTAGGAGTGAAGAGGAAAGCAGGTGTGATGTTTGTGCTGCCCATCTGAATCAGCTGAAGCAAGAAGCAATTCAGGTCATCCACAATCTTGACCAAGCCAGCTGTCAAGAGGCAACAGAACCCCCCACAAATGCTGCAGCAATGGCTACTGTGATACCAAGATTGACCTCCCAAAACATGGTCAGTGTCTCTTCTCAGAGGGACTTGTCCCTCATGGCTGGACAGGGGGGTAGACAGCCTGGCAAAACTACAAGCTTTTTCTCTGGGATGGAGAGGAAGAAGGGACTAGGGTGGCCACAAGGTGCAGGTGGCTTCCCAAACTCCAGCGTCCAAGTGACAGTGGCTCCCAGTGGCCTTAGTGGGCCATTGAGCTCAGTAACGATCCAGGCTCAGCAGTACCTTGAAGGGATGTGGAGTATCTCCAGAGTAAACAGTTTTCTTCCTCAAGCTTGTCTAGTAAGTAACTGCCTACTGTTTCTGATATTCCATATAGTTACAGGTTTCATTGCCTCTGTCCTGAAAGCTTTTACCTATCACAGGGCTTTTTAAAAGTCTGAAGGGGTCCAGGAGTTGGGATGTTCAATGAACCCTATTTTTCTTTTTTTCTGTATTCTGCCAACACATTTTTTTCTTTAACTGTTCTTTACCCAATGAAATCAGTGGTCAAATTAACTGGGTATGTAATGCTGAACTATCTCTTGGAATGTACTTATTTAATAGATTTTTATCTTTTACGGTATTACTTTAAAAGTAATTCAGGGTGGCAAACATACTTAATATTTTTGATCCTCCTATTTTCCCCAAACAATAATCCTGTGAGATTTGTGAGACAGGTGAGTGGGCCAAGGGCACCCCAGCTGGATTTCATGCCTAAGATGAGACTAGAACTCATAGTCTCCTGATTTCTAGACCAGTCTGTAACTACTACAGCAAACTGGCATTTTAACTGATTAGTTTTATTGTCCTGAATGAAAAGTAACAATCTATCTGGTCATTTCAAATACCATCCATATCTGAAACCTGGGAGTTCCCAGGGCTTTTCACCTTCTACCCCATTTCCAAAAGATACAATACAGATAGTTCTCAACCTATAACCATAATCAGGACCAGAATTTCTGTTGCTAAGCAAGACAATTTTTAAGGGAGTTACACCCAATTTTATGACCTTTTTTCCTGGTTTGTTTAGCAAATCACCGCAGTTGTTAAGAGAATAATATTAAGTGAATCTGGCTTTGCCCATTGACTTTGCTTTTGAGGAATCAACTCAGAAGATTGCTAATGATGATCACGTGACCATGGGACATTGTAATTGTCATAAATATATGCCAGTTGTTAAACTCTCAAATTTTGATCGAGTGACCAAGGGGAAACCATAAAGATGCTATGGCAATAGTCATTGTTAAGCCTGTGTTCCCCAACCAGGGTTAAGGAGACAAGCTAAACAGAATGTGCAGTGTTAGTCAGATAGGCACACAGATAAATGAGTGAGATATGTGTGTATGTTTGTTAACATACAGTAAAAATAACAGATACGCTTGTGCTATCAAAAATATAGTTTATTCCATTTAGAGTTTATAGCATAGTCAAAATAACAGTCCATTAGTCATGTATCGTTTTAGTCAGTCCATTCAAAGATATTCAATTAGCAAAATCTGTGTAGAATATCCAATGTCAGTTCACTTACAATAAATCAGTCCTTTATCTCTCTCCCATTCCAGTAGGGAAAAACGCAGTCTTCATCCAGTAATTTGGGATCATCAAGCCAGAGAGAGCAAGCTGCAGTGCCTTGCTTCTTTTATAGTGCTTTTTACAACCACTCCCTTAATTATAGTCCTATAGTTAAAGTTGCAGACACTTTAACTAACAAACCATGATAACATATTTATTATTTTACCTAAACTAGTTAGGGTAAACAATGTTATCCCTAACAGTCATGACTTGAGGTCCGATTGTAAGTCACTTTTTCAGTGCTGTTGTAATGATGAACAGTTGCTAAAAAATGGTTGTAAGTTAAGGACTACCTGTAATTCAAGAGCTAATATCAAAGCTGTCATTGTCATGCTTTGTTTATAAAATGCAAATCTCTTGGAATGATGATAGTGGGGTTTTCCCTTTTGGTCCTCATTTTAAAAGAGAGAGAAGTATTTTCATTCCTCTATAAGTGGCAGCCATGTTCCAGGGAAAGTGGAAGTAAGACTGATGAAAGTGGCTTTTCTACATGAGCATCTCTCCTTTTCAATATATGCATTGCAGTGTTGCATGGATGCCCCAAAGGAGAAGAGCTTGTGATGCAACATTGTGATTCTAAGCGGAAAATAAATGTATTTACAGTGTTCAATTGATATAGTAACTCATCTCATATTTGGGAGATTGGGTGCCTCCCAGGCTTTAAATAAAAAACCCCAAATCCATATAAATAAATAGTTAAAACACTGACAACAGAAAGCTCTAAAACCAAGTTCAAACAGTGAAAACAATTCACAGTAAAATATTAAAATGTGGGAGAATGACAACCAGTAGGTTACAAGCAACATGGTCATCATATATTGGCATACACCAAAAAAAGCAATGAAAACAATACAAAATTTATATATATATATAATATTATATATATATAGTATTTGAATGTATCAGCTGAGATGGATAAGACTTGAGAGCCTAAACTGTCTTATTCAATTTTACAGCAATAGTCACAGAGCAAAATACCTCATTGTAACACTTCTGCCTTATTTGCTCCAGTGTTAAACTTGTCATAAAGATAGCTTTATTATTTTTTGTGATGCCTGAGTAAATAATTTCTGTGTAGAATAGCTGCATTTTCTTTGTCCGTTGAAGAATGTAATTATGGATGCTACATTTTCATAATAGCTTTTTATTCACCTCAGAGTTAACAAACTGGAATACAAATTGTGTGTGGTTTAGAGATAATCCCTGGATGAAGTATGACAGCTGTTCAGATTTAAATGGTTTCAGGAAACTCTCAAGAAATAATGAAGTAAAAAGTTTAGAAATGTAAAAAATATATTTGAGTTGGGTTTCAGTTAAGATTCTAATTGATATTGAGAAAAATCTGTGAATTTATTGGAATGAGGCCAATGTATGACCCGTGAACAAAAGTTATTTGCTGTATCCTCTTATAATGTATTAATATATCACAAATAAGCAAAAAAGGATAATGTGGCTTTCTTAAAGTTGCATATGAATCTCTTGAGCTCTCCCAAACGTCTCTGGTTTTGAATGTTGTCTTGGTGAGTACCCACAATGTTTCTCCATCCTTTCTGGATTTTTATGAATGAGCAAGTGTGTGCATCGATGACCCACAAAGATCTCTTCAGTTCCTTGTTTCTTTCATCATTCTTTTGGTGCAAAAGGATGCACTTTTTTGAAGCACAGTCACTGGATAACAGTTCACTGGATGGTTACCAATGCAGACTTTTTGAGCTGGTCAATCGTATGATAGTTTGAGAAAAATGGAACAGAATTAATCCTAATGTAGTGGACCCAGGGGTGGGATCCAACCAGTGTAACTACCAGTTCGATGATTTATGTTTTGTGCATGTGAAACATCATCAACTTACTGCCTGAACAGCTGAGCAGTGCTGCATGCGGGCGTGCAGCGTTTGAAAAAGCACTTTTTCCCTGCTTTTTCAACCGCAGCTGTGCTGTGCAAAACAACTGAGGTTGAAAAAACAGGTAATAAAGGACAGGTAAGAACCCGGGCAGGCGGGCCTAAACAGCAGCAGACATAGAACCGGTTCTATGTCTGCTGCTCTTCAGAGCTACTGGTTCTACAGAGCCGGATAGAACCGGTAGAATCCCACCCCTGGGCGGAGCCAGTACTAATCATATTTTGTTTATTTCCTTATGTTTTGGCCTAGTCTCAAAGGATTGGATAGTGTGTCATATCAACAAAAATACTACCCCCTAGAAATGTGTTGGCAAACCTATGGCATGTGAGAGCTCGCCTGGAAGAGTCCCACTATGCATGCGCGTGCACTGCTGCTGCCTGACAGCTAATTATTGGGTATCTGGTGTGCATACACGGGGGGCAGGGTTGCATGGGAGACACGCGCATACGCAGAGACATGCAGTGAGCATGGGAGTTGCGTGTGCATGAACAGAGATGTGCGCTGTGCAGGGGATTGTGCGTATATGTGCAGATGGATGGTGGTGGTGGGGGTTGATCACGCACACATACACAGAGACGCGTAGTGTGCACAGGGGGTGATCATGCATGCGTGCGCAGATGCATGGCGTGGGAATCGCGTGCACAGGCGCAGAGACGCATGGTGCATGTTGTGGGGGATCGCACGTGCATGCACAAGGGGTGTGGGGAGGCCCAGCACGCATTGCCTTCTGGGTGCTGGCATGCGAGCACAAGTGCAGGAGCACAGCGCAATTATTGGCACGGGAGCCGAAAAAAGTTAGCCTCCACTGGCCTAGAATAAATAAATCAGAACAATGACAAAATCAAAATCAGAAAAATGAAAGATAAACTCTAAATCAAACCAAGGTTAGTGTCCACAATCAGTCAGCTAAAACCAAAAGCATGTTGAAATTAAAAAGTTTCAGATTTTCCTTGAAATAAAGTAGAACCTTGAGACCAAAATTGGATTCGGATATTATAAAACAGAAACAATTTATCAATCTCCCAACTCCCCCACCCAAGAAACCCCCCAGACCCCTAAGTGGGTAAGAATTCTTTTTTAAAATAATGTTTATGTTGTCTGCAAGCTAATAGACTGTGGCGATAGTTAAGATACTATAAAGTCTTTGGAGGAATGAAAAATAAAACATCATTACCATATAGGAATTATAATTATTTAATTATAAGAATAGAATAGAATTCTTTATTGGCCAAGTGTGATTGGACACACAAGGAATTTGTCTTGGTGCAAATGCTCTCAGTGTACATAAAAGAAAAGATACATTTGTCAAGAGTCAAGAATTATAAGGTACAACTATTATTAAATTTATAACAGTCATAGGGTACAATAAGCAATCAAATCATACTAGGAAGCAGTCAATATAAATTGTAAGGATACAAGCGACAAAGTTACAGTCACAAGTGGGAGAAGATGGGTGATAAGAAGCGATGAGAAGATTAATAGTTACAGTAGTGCAGAAGATTAATAGTAATAGTAGTGCAGACTTGCAAATAATTGGACAGTGTTGAGGGAATTATTTGTTTAGCAGAGTGATAATTGTTTAATATTGCCATTCAGTTACCTGAATTGTGAGATGGGTGGCAAATAATTTTGATAAAATAAAATAAAAGAAATATTCTAAGAAATAGATGTGGCAAACAAGCCATATCACTTTCAGTTTCAGTGAATATTATAACACACACATTTTTGTGACATAAGACAACTATTTTTGCCAGAATCAGTATAAGACTGTCAAGTTTCACAAGGTGAACCACTTTTTTGATGTTGCCAAGGAAACCACACATGTACAGTTATTAAAGTCCCCAGGAGTTGAGTTCAACTCAAAAAAGCAAGATCTTTGTTGTACATCTCAAGAACTCCTGATAATAACATGGAATTGTTTCATGACAGAATCTGTATATAATAGCACAGTGAAATTTTAATTCTCCCTTTTTCCTCTATGTGTGCTATTGATTTTATTTCACTTTTCAGGCAGTAATGGATTTATAATTAGAATATAGTCACAGTAACCAATGATGGGATTATTAGGCATATAAATAGAACTTTTGAAACTAAGATGAGGTAATTTTCTGCTGCAACTGAGGAACAATTATTGAGGTTTGTTGAGGATTTTAAAATAGCACTTGTATACAATTAAAGGTGTTTTAAAAGTAAATCCAACTGGTTACTTACTTTAAAAGAATTAAAAAAAATAACTAGAAGGGTAACTTCATATATATTGACTGTTGTGTTGAATTCCATGCCTACCTACCATTAGCAGACAGACTTAAATGTTCCTGAATTGTATTCTGAGAAATCTCTTGGAAGAACCATGAGCTTCACCATCAGCTTGGCTGAAATCAACATGTTGATTTCTCACCTTTCATCCATGGAGTTCAACACAGCATGCATATGTCTCCTGTCCTTCTTCATACAATTCTGTGCATTGTTAGGGTGAACATAGATGTGAACTACAGTTTTTCTGTTCCTCATTAGAAACCTAACTACTATACTTCATGACCAGATTCCAGGGGAAATTAAGTAGGAGATGGAGCTAATAGGCTTGGTTCATAAAGAGAAACAGAAATCAAATAGCATCCTGTTTCGAAGTGCACAAATTTGTAGTTTTTCTACATTCTGCTTTGGAGGCAGATTAAGAATTGGAAAAAATCCCCCCCCGCCCCCATGGCCTTTTTCAGGAGGGAGGGATTGAATTACCAGACCTTTGGGCAGCTCCAAAGATCAGCAAACAAATTGTTTTATAGGTTTCTACAACTTATTGTAATTTTCAACTGAGATAAAGCTTTGACAACTTTTCTAAATCCTACTTTTCCATTGATATAGGAATATGGGAGTCTTGATCTGCCACCCTGGATTTCCTACACTGTGATCTAGTTTCTAGACAGATATGTTTGCATGGCCAAAATTTATGGAAAAAATGTAAAATGCAGTATGTTTGGCTTATTTCTGTTTGGGATCTGGGGTAATTGCCTCTGTGAATTCATAATTCCATTTTCTGATGGGATTTAATATACAGTATATTGCTTCCATGAGAATCTTGAGATTCTGCAATTATTCTATGTGAATTTGTTCTTATAACAAATCATAAAGGATGTATTGTACATTATCTTCTCCATAGCTATCTTTATCAAATATTTGTAATTGCTTGTGGGATACAGGATAGTTGGGTAGTTGGGTGAGGAGTCTGGGTGCAGGACAAATATACTTGTTGAGGTTTTCTGGATAGCAGTCAAGATATACACTGTGGAGATTATTTTACTATGATTGAACCTCCAGCTTTCAGACTAACGGGATGACTTATACTGCAGATCCCTTATTGCATAAAGGAAGAATGAACAACAGATTCCATGATCAATAATTAGGTGAGAAAAAAAGATGACTGTCTCTTTTTTGTAAGCCTTCGTCCTGTTCCACCATGAACTCTGCTGTCCCACAGGGATGTGAGCTGCTCTAAAATACAAGAGGCAGACAAGGAATTAAACCAGAAATTAATCTAAGGAAATACCAGTATTTTTATTAAGCCAAATAAGATCTAGAAAACCAAGATAAAGCAAAGTTAGGTATAAAATGTCAAATTCCACAAAGGGCAGTTTAGAAGTTCAGGATAGAACTGGTTACAAGAATGCACTAAGCATGGGTGTTGTTTTCATCACTAAATTATTTCCAAGTGGTAAACTTTCTGATATAGGATGCAAGCCTCCATCTGAATCCAACTTGCTTAGTTCAGAAACAAAGCAGATCCTGAACATTTCTCCCAAGGAGCCTTTCAACCCAAAATTGTGCGTCTGATCAGTTATCTGATTTTCAGGCCATCATGACCAATATTTCCACAGGCTTGGAAGCTGCTTTGAAGAATCCATTTCACTTTGGCTCCTCATTAGCAGTTTAGAAAGCCATCCTGGCTTGACATGATGGTCTGACATATGGCCATTAATAGTTAAAATGTCCTTGGGATTCTATAATAAAAGTAACATGGGGAGAAATTTACTTGAAAATTATATAGTAATATATAGTACAATGAGAACCAGTTTGGTGTAGTGATTAAGGTATCAGGATAGAAACCAGGAGACTGTGAATTGTAGTCCTGCCTTAGGCATGAAGCCAACTGAGCCAGTCATTTTCCTTCAGCCTTAGGAAGGAGGGAGTGGTAAACAATTTTTGAAAAATCTTGCCAAGAAAACTGCAGGAACATTTGGATACAATTGAATGGAAGGAAAAAAAAATATACACCACAATATCACCAACAGTGCAATGTTGAAATAATATAGGTACAAAATTCTTAGCTAGAAGTTTTATGGGATAGCTTACCTGTATTGAATATGTAAAACTCTGAAGTGCATATTTAGACACAGACAGCAGTAAGTAGTTTTCTTGCTACTGTGCAGCAGCTGCAGGTATTAAAAACCTCTATAGAAATGAAGTTTAATCATAAAATTTCTCTTATGCTGTTTTTTTAATGAGCCCCACTGGAATCACTGGCAAGGAATAGTAAAAAGTTGATGCTGAGAAATATTTTTCTAGAAAAAAGCATAAACTGTATTTACTGTACTTTTAGTGGCAATTGTAGTGTATAATTTTACTGACATCTTGGCTAAATATGTGTATGCAGCCTATATGCTTCCAGGAAGGTTTATGTCCCTTGAAATTCCACAGGGAAAGTAAAAATTTGTATAATATTTATTCTATTTAACAGTCATGGATCATAGAATTTTAAGCCAAAACATTTTAAAGTGAGACTATTACTATTTCATGAGCAAGCACATTTCTGATTTTGGAAACTTGTTACATTTCCATTCTAATAGTTGTGTTCACTATGAGATGTTTTAAACTAAGTAATAAAACTACTTAACCCCTTTTAGATTTGTATATCAATGCACCAGTCAGAAATGAATCAAAACCTATGAAGACTTTCACATTGCTCTTTTTTAAGGAAAGGCTTACTGGTATAAATCACTGTTTTCAGATCCCTTCTCAGTATTTGTAGGTCTCAGAATGATGAAATGACTCATGATAGCTAAAACTTTGTGAATGATAGCCAATTACTATTGATCTTTTCCTGCAATGCCCAGTTCTAAGAGAGTTTGTGCATATTCTTAGTCATGTAGGGCAGCAGTGAGATTAGTGCTGGCCAGTGCCCTGGATGATCTAAGAGCCATTTTATGCCCTAGTTTTCATCACCATTTGTGTTCCAGGTAGATTTGAAATATAGTTCCCAAATTTTCCATTTTTTGCCAGCAAAGAATTCTGGTTTGACCCCAGCTGAAAAACACTACATTGGCAAAGGCTGAGTAGTTTGAGGTTGTAAAAAGTCTATACTAGTTCAAGCTATAGTGTTTTTCCCATCTGTGAAGCTTCTTCAGTGTTGTAAAGTAGACACAGAAAAGAAGACCATTCTTCCTAACTGACACCCATCAGAGGAGTTGATACAATTTCAGTTCCACATCTCAATCTGAAATCCATCTAAAAGAAGTCTAGATTAATAATTAATCCACTCATCCAGGGTCTTTACATTGGCATTTCTACCACCTTCTCCAATAGATTCTTCAAATGGTTATGTAATATGGCTAGATCAAGAGTTGGTTTCTTTAGGGGATACACCAGCATGCCCTCCAATGCAAAAAGTATAATCCTTTTTGTCAAAGAAGCATTTCTTCCCTCTTGAAATGTGCATATCCCATTAGTTCCCTATAGGAGTCATATAATGAATAGATCTAACCCATAGGTACCAGAGTTTATATTGCCAAGGACCTGTCCGTAAGATTTAAAAAAAAAAAAATCTGAGATAACATTGAAAGTTGTTACCCAATCACCCCAAAATTCATGTCATATCTTCCTTTGCTAATCACTGATAATTTTTCTTCTGGATTCATAGCATTTCCTGCAGTATTCTTCCCTCTCTTGTTCCCACATCCAAATAAAGTGAGACACTCATGCAACAGATATTTGTCACTTACATAGGATTGGTCCTTTCCTAACTCTTATCACCTACATCTTATAAATTACAGGCCCAGGTAAGCAATTCTTGCTCCCCTAGAGAACTCTATTGACATTAGAAAGGCATTATTAACAATTGGGGTGGCATGCATTTGTATGGTATGGGAAAAGTAAACTACATAGATACTTCCAAAGGCACTATATCAGGAATACTCTGTTGTTAATATGGGGAAAAAATTAAACACAATCATTATATGAAAATACCAGTCTGGCTATCCATGATGGAAGTGCTAATATACCCTAATGCTTTAGAACTGGATAAAATTGTAAGGTACAAAGATATTCTAAACAAAGAAGGGGATCTAAAATCAAAACAGGAAAAAAAAATCAGGGAATCGACTTGGCCTGGTGGCCACATATTCAAATACAAATATACATAAGAAAGATGCAGAAATATAAGGAATCCCTAGAATTGGACCACATCTTGTTAGGGCCAGATGATAAATTTATAATTATTTATTGAATTTTAAAATGGAAGAAGAATATGTAAAATAAACCATGATAGTATGGGCCAAAAATTTTGGATATAGCATAGAACTAGACAATTGGCAAAAACTATGGGGAAGAAATTACAAATTAATTCTGCAACCCAACAGGACAGACACAGACTTCAGAGGATAATTAGGACTGCAGAAAAAACAATTACTATCAACCTGCTTTCAGTTGAGGACCTGTATACTGCACGAGTCAAAAAGAGGGCTGTGAAAATATTTACAGACCCCTCACATCCCGGACATAAACTACAGAGCACTGCACATCAGAACATCTAGACACAAGGACAGTTTTTTCCCCAAATGGCAGCACTCTGCTAAACAAACAATTCCCTCAACACTGTCCAACTATTTACAAAGTCTGCACAACTATTACTATTAATCTTCTCATCACTCCTTATCACCCATCCCCTTCCATTTGAGACTATATGACTGTAACTTTGTTGCTTGTATCCTTACAATTTATATTGACTGTTTCCTAGTATGATTTGATTGCTTATTGTACCCTATTAAGTGTTGTACCTTATGATTCTGGACTCTTGACGAATGTATCTTTTCTTTTATGCACACTGACAGCATTTGCACCAAGACAAATTCCTTGTGTGTCCAATCACACTTGGCCAATAAAGAATTCTGTTCTCTATTCTATTCTAAATTAATGATGTCAACAGTGTACAAAGAAAACCTGTACAAAATGTTCTATAGATGGCATTTGCCACCACAAGATGCCAAAAATGTTCCAGAACATATCACCAGAGTGCTGGAAATGTAAACAGGTACTGGGAACCTATTACCATATGTGGTGGACCTATCCAATGGCAAAAAAATATTGGTTATTGATTCCCCATTTCTTGATTCCCCAGTTTAGGCCCAGAAGAAAGGCATCACCCACAGTAAACACAGAGATTTCATTCATTCATTCATTTATTAATCAAATTTATATAGCTGCTCATCTCAAGAGAAAGAGCCATGAAAGGAAGTTGAAATTACTCTTTTACATTTTTGGTATCACTATCTTTCTTAACTTTTTTCCCTTTTTTCCAGCCTAAGCTGAATAAACTCTGTATCTGTATACACCACTTTTGGTTGAGTCATTCCTCACAGAAAAAAAAAATCTCAATTGATATGACTGCTCCTTATTGATCTGCCCACAAGGGGCACTTAATATTAGTGGCTCTGAGGGTCTGTGATTCTGAAAAGTGTTTTGTCTCTGAAGCAAATCCCCATCCTCAGATCTCTGTGATTAAGAGTTGGTCATACAGTAGAAGAATAATGAGCTATTGAAGTGAAGTGTGATAGGAAAATTGTTGTATCACTGTTTCTTGTCTCTTTAGGGTATCACCACCACCGCTTCATCTCAATCAATCCTAAGCATGACCAAAAACAAAGAAAAACCACATGGTTATGACATAAAGTTGTATTCATAATCTTAATGTAAGCTTTGCAGCCAAGAAATCGGATATAGGGTAGCACTTGGTAGAGTAGCAGTGAAGGCCTTGCAAAACTATTCAGATACCAGGATGTGTCTATTAGTAAAAGTCAGAATTATGCAGGAAATGGTTTTACCTGTGACAATCCAATCCAATATAGAAAAAGTACCAATACTTTTGAGGGGGAAGATTCTTGAAAATCTCGTGGATAGCCCCCCCCCTCCAAAACCTCAACAAATGAATGATAAAAGATCCAGAATTCTCACTTGAGACAAAAATGCAGTGGTGGGATTCAATTTTTTTTACTACCAGTTCTGTGGGCATGACTTGGTGGGTGTGGCAGGGGAAGGACACTGTAAAATCTCCAGCCAGAAATGGTATTTGAAGAAGAAGAAAGAAGGCGGAGCCTCTTCTCTGACGGACCGTAGATCGCGACTCTCTGCGGCTATGGTCCGTCTGTTTCGTTGGAGATCCCCAATCATTACGATTAGGGGCTGAAGCTGCCTTGGAGGAGCGGTGGAGTAAGGGGAAGCCACAAGCCAGGTTGAGGGGAGATGCATCTCCCCCCCTGAGCTTGGTCTTTTTCCCCCCGAAGACGACTGCAGTGGTGGTTTAAAATGGCCACCCCAAAGAGGAGGACTCAGCTGGATTAAGATTTGTGCAAGAGGGAAGAAAGAGGTGGATAACATCTGAACCCGGACAACTGGGCAACACAACTAAACAAAAGTACCCCAGGATTAAGGTAACATGGAATTTTTAAGAAAAGAAAAGTGAGTGGTGAAATTACAAAGGGACAGGAAAAAAAAAAGAAAATATTTTTGACAGCTAAGCGGGGCTTCGAACCGGGAAAGGAAGAAGCTGGAACTAAAGATTTAACTAAATTGGACTAAAATATTTTGGGAATAAACAGGCATAAAATAAAACTGGATTTAAGATTGTCAAAAAATAATAATAATAAAGTTTACAAATTGGAGACTGGACTGTGCTGGAATATTGAGGTTCAAAAAACCCTAAATAAAAAAATAGGGGAAAAAGGTGAAGACTTTGTATAATGGAGAGTGCCACCTTTTGACAAAAACTTGAGCTCAAACAAAAGGGAAAGCATCCTGTTTCTGAATGAACTTGTGTGGATATAACATTAAAGAAATATTGAAACAAAGTAAGAATCTTAGAAAGTTAAAGCAGAACCAGAATAAAGAAAAAAGCAAGGAAAGACTGACTGTGGGATTGATTGATGCTTTTGGTATAGACCCTGGGCTGGAATAACTGAGAACTTTAGAAAATTGAAAGAAGAAAGAAGGAAAGTAAAAGTGTTTTTTTTGTGTGAACTTTAACGATAATAAAATATAAGAGTGTGTAATGATGATATCTCTTCAGGAATTAAAAATGGAACTTAAAAATATGAGAGAATTACTACAGGAAAGAGGCGAATCACTTTGCTCTGTGTTAGAAAAAATGGAAATGGCCATTGAAGAACAAGAAGGAAGAGCTTCAGAGGAGAAGTCGATTCTAGAAGAAAACATTTTAAGTAGACAATTAACACAAAGAACACTACAAAGAAGTGGGGAAAGAAGGAAGGTTAAAGAGTTGAGTTTTAAGAAGGCAATCAAAAGGGGGAATACCTGTGAAAGTGGGAAAGGCAGAAAGACCCAGCAGAAAAGGGGAAAGGAAGATATTAAGAAAGAGAGGGATATAAATTGGAATGAGAAAAGATATGGGGAAAAGAGGGGGAGGAGAAGTAGTAAGAAACAGGTGCATGAAATAAAGAAATACGGAAATAGTAAAATGTTGAAAAGAAATTGTTTTTTCAGAGAAAATGATTGATGAATTAAAAAGGGATTTTGCAGGGAGACAAGGGGTAATAAGAATATTTCTGCAATTAAAAATATTTAGAAAATAGGGTAATATAGATACTGATAACTCTTATTAAAAATCAAGGGGGGAAAATATGCTGCGGAATCCAAATGAAAAGATGTAATGATTATTGTAACTTCTTAAAAATAATGGTTTATTGGGAATCAAGATGAGGCAATAAAGGTATATTCTAATCATTGAGGTGTCATACTCAAAACAGTAAAAGGGTTTGGGAAACCTATACTTTTTTTTTTTAGTGTTAAAATTTGTATTAATCTAGAATTTATAAAAAGAATGTGTAATGGAAAGGGAATAGACAGACTAAAGAACCAACTAAATTAATAAGTTAATATAGACTATTAAAAGCAAGGAGAGACATTGGTAACTTTTTATTATTATTATTATTAGGCAAACATATATTGTTTATCTTTATTTTTAAAATAAATATTAAAGTATTATATTTAAATAATTGAAATGAAACAAAAAGATATTTCGATTGAGATTAATGAAAGAGGCTAGAATTAATGTGTTTGTTTCTCTCCTTACTGAAAATTTGGAATGGAAAAGGTAATAATAGAATTAAGTATGCATGTATGAATGTATAATTGCTGTCATATTTGTATGTAAAGGTGGTGACCCGGAAATATGTTGTCCACTAAAAAGAGATTTTAGTTTTTAATGTGAAAAGCTGAATAAAATTTATTAAAAAAAGAAGTGGTATTTGCTGGTTCTCTGAACTACTCAAAATTTCCACTACCGATTCTCCAGAACTGGTCAGAACCTGCTGAATCTACATAAATCTGCATAATGACCAAGCCAAATTGGATAGATTATGCAAAATATGGCTCTCTAGAGAAATCCACAGTGCTAGTAAAGGTAGATGGAAAAAGAGGAACATGACCAGTAGCATGGTGGATGGATTCAGTCAGGGCTGCTTCAGTCATGTAAGGGACCTGTATGCAGAATTTCATTTGCTAACTTTGCCCATCTAAACAATCTTTTTAATTTATAAAAATTTAAAATAAAATTACATAACAAAAATTATGCAAGGGCCTGGTACAGGGGTGGGATTCTACTAGTTTGCACCTATTCAGTAGAACCGGTTGTTAACATTCTAAGCAGTTTGGAGAACTGGTTATTAGAAGACATTACTGGCCTAATCCTGTAAGGAAGGCAGGAAAGAAACATTCTGGTGTTGCTTACAGAAACTGCCTCTCCATTAACCCTTATTACATTCTTGGCAGGACTAGACTTCCTGTCTCAGGAACTTCTCTGGAGGTATTTTTCCCTCCTTTGCTGGTACTTTGCTTGTGTGGAGTAACCATTCAAAGTTACAATGGCACTGAAAAAAGTGACTTATGACCATTTTTCATACATACGACTGTTGCAGCATCCCCACAGTCATGAGAGGCCAGGCGAGGAGATGCCTGCCTCGACGTGAGTGATATTGAGTTGGCCACACCAGCCAATAACATGACGACCAAGCCACGTCCACTCAGTCACATGATCAGCAAGCCACGTCCACCAACTACGCCATGCCCACAGAACCAGTTGTTAAAAAATTTGAATCCCGCCCCGGCCTGGTGGCTTATGGACAATAGGTTCTGTTTGCAGCCTAGTGTTCATATGGGAATCAAGGCTATCATTGATATAATATCTCCTTTTAAAAAAAGACCTTGTGTGCACTGACACACTGACTGCCCATCTCAGAATGAAGAAGCAAGCAGGAAAGTGTCTTCATGAACTCTGGGGTGAAGTTCCTTCCATAGTGTCGACACCACCACATAGAAGGAGCACTTCTTGGTTCTTATCCCATTAAACTCATGGACGATGGGGACATCCAGTATCTCTTCTTGAAATGCATAAATGTAACTGGAACAGACTGTCTTGGATGTATATGAAAGCCAAGCTATATGAATGAGGTCTTTTTATGTCTTAAAACTGGGAGCTTAGATTGTATCTTGAAGCCTCATGGCAATTATTCCAATGATGGAAGCAACAATTTTGCAGTGCTAAATATTCTCATCCTTGTTAGCAACTATTCTACAATATTTTGGTATAATTGTGCTGCCCAAATATCTCCAAAGTCAACTCTCATTTGCAAATAACTTAATTGTACAGAGATGAGGAAGTGAGTAATGGTTATAAAGTAATCCATTTTTCCTCAAGCCTTCCTCAACAATCTCCAAATAGTTTGGGATTGGAATTACCATGCTTCTCAACCTACATAGGTTTTTGCTGACTGGAAGTTTTTGTAATCTAGTATATTTGAATCATCAAGACAGGAAGGGCTACTTTTATCCATAGATTATATTCTCATTTTATTGTTGATCCTGAGTATGTATTGCTCTTTTCTCTGCAGCCAATTTACTTTACATTCAAGAAAAATGTATAGATACTAAGTTTAAAACTATGGCATCAGGTCACTTCATCATATTATCACAAAAGTCCCAAAATGTTTCAATGAGGGACATGATTTTCTTAAAATTTTACCCTCTGTCAGCATAGCAAAACTTGTTTAACTGCTGACTTTAAGTGTGTTAATTGAATAATTAAAGATTTAGTGGAGTGATATGGATCATCTATAGAAATTGTCGTTTTCCTAATTAATTTATCTTGGCAAGATGATGCCATTCTTCCATTTGACAGTTGGTGTACAGGCTTGTGAGATTCTATTCCATTGACATAAATCATGAAAGGAGAGATTCTGCTTTTAGCGCTTACTCTGGCATTGTTATGTTACTGGCATTTCATTTTTGAAAACAACAACAACAACATAGGTTTCTCAGATGTGGGCAATTAGTTTTGTTAGAAGAAGATAAAGATTCTCCCCTTGCTGAAAAGGAAAATAAAATATGAAACTTCTTTATACAGTGAATTCATTGTAGTTAGGAATTACCTGCTTTGATTTGCAGCAATTTCCAAATTTTTAGATACGTGACAACAAGGTTATAATGAAATCACTAGTTCTCCGAATACCTTTTGAGGATGTCATTTCCTATTGGTTGGAAACTAACTCCTCTTTCAAAGAGCATTGCAAATATCCAATGCTAAGGATGTAGTGGGCATGTTAATTTATTTTCCAAAGCATTAGAGGGAAGGACAAGAAACAATGGATGGAAACGTGGAATTGAGGAGAAACTTCCTAATATTGAAGACAATTAACCAGTGGAGTAGCTTGCCTTCAGATGTTGTAGGTGCTTCATCACTGGAGTTTTTTAAGAAGAGAGTGGACAGTTACTTGTCTGAAATGTTATAGGATCTCTTGCTTGAGCAGGGGGCTGGACTGGAGGACCTCCAAGGTCCCTTCCAGCTCTACTCTGATTGATTCTGAGTTAAGTGGAGATTGACCTTATTTTACCGATCCAGACTATTGTGGGTGCAATTTGCAAGAAGCCTACTAAGGCTGATCAGCTCCTTTTTTTATAGACTTCCTTACACACACAATCCTGGGGTTATGACATTCGTTCCGCAACCATTCAGACTTTAGCAGCACTGAATGAATGGTATTTACAACGGGTTCTCAGAGCTCTGGCTGTTACAGCATCCTGATGGCCATGTGATCATAATTTCCAACATTCTCTGGTGACATCACACAAGCAAAATCAATGGGGAAATTATTACATGAGATCCTTGTTTAATGACCTGTGTCACCTTCAGGTTATGATGGCAACTGGGACTGCTGGAATTGCCACTAAGTCATGTGACATTGTACTTTACAGTGGCATCAGCAATGGAGATTATGGTCCCAACTGCTCCCATAATCCATGGATACTCAAGATGTTTGATTTCATGTTTTACTTGTGTGGCAATCTGTGCCTGCAAAATTGTTTGCACATAGGCTTTTCCACTACAGATGGGCATTCAAATGTATGGACATCTGGTGGCAGTATCATGGTAATTCTTTCTTCAACACTGAATGATTGTCATAGTTCTGCCATTAGATATTCAAATTTCAAATGATGCCTTCCTAAATGCAAATAATACATGAAGGTTTCTCCTTACTTTTCTGTAATAAATGCAAAGCAATGCTTGTGGCATATCATGAGAAGGCTCTAACATGTTACCATAGGAGATGGTTGTAAAACATGATCTATGGCAGCAAAGAATTTAAAGTTTTGTGGCATCCTGGAGAGTATTTAATTGCATTTGTGTTTCATTACAACACTGTCTCTTTTTGGCTAAATTTATTTTAACTAATTAGTTTGAAATGTCAGAGTAGTATATCAGATGACAGAAATGCACATTATCTCATATAGTGGATAACCCTGGTGAAAAATATATATTGTGGCATCTGATCTAATTAAACATTTTTAAAAGATTTCCTGGACTTTCCAAGAAAATACTTGAATGGGATTGCATTTCTCATATTGTGTCAGCCCTCAAGATACCTTCCTCTGTTGCTTTTCTGCTATTATTTCATTATTTCTCTGGGCTGTCATGACAACGGTGGGAGGGGGGATTTTGCTAGGGAAGAAGACTGGAGGTGTTTGCATTCCTTGCTGGGCTAGCAAGGGGAGGGGGGATTCTTTTCTTTAACTTTCCGTTTCTTGGCTATCTTCTGTCCTCTTTTGCGCAACTGCGAACTTTTATCAAAATATGTCAAGGTCAATTGACAAGACACTTCATCACCATCTGGAGATGACCACCTGAGCTTATTCAGAAGTTTTAATTGGAAGAATAATTTGAACTTTGGGGGGTGGGAACAAACCTAATTCTTTGTATGTGGATTCTACCCGCCAATTTCTCAGTTTCGGAATTGATTTGTAGCTTCCACTTTATTTTCCAGTAAAAGGATAACTTTGCTCTACACCATGGAATCTGAGTATTTCTTTCTTGGGATCTAAAGGGAGCACAGCCTGACATATTGGTACACATCAATGGCTTTTTAGATGGATCAAAAGAAGGTATTATAATTATAAGTCAGTCTAGCTGGGGATACTATCTGAAGGATAGTATAGATCACAGCTGTCAAACTCATGGCATCACATTGCCATCATGTAACATTTTGCGAATTTCCCCCCCCCCCCCATTCGTAGAGCTGTGGTGGGCGTGACGTGTATATGACTCATCCGGCCCATGGGCCACCAGTTTAATAACCCCTGGTATTGATGATCTTTCACAACCCATGATAGGTATATATCACATAAGACAATAGGGATGAACATTTCTATCCCACTTTTCCTCCAAGGACCTCAAAGCAAGATGCTTCAATCTCTTAGCCGACTTCTCCATTTTAGTTTCTCAATCTAAACCATCCAGTTGTGACCATTCCTGGATTGGGAGGTGCTGCTCATTGTCATACACAATGACCAGTACCTCGGAGTTGGACTAGTGCCACATTTTGTATGTGGGACTGCCCTTGAAAAATGTTTGGAAGTTTCACCTGGTCCAGAATTCAATCACACTTACAGTTTTGGGTATATTACAATATGCCCATGTAATACTGCTGCTGTGTGAGCTGCATTGGCTTCTAGTAGGTTTCCAGGTGTAATTCAAGGCTTTAGTTGTCAGTTTCAAGGCCCTGTGTGGCATAGTCACTTGCGGCTATCTTTTTGTCTGCATTGTTGCCTCATATTTTAAAATGAAACAATTTTTTTTTTAATTTGGGTCTTTTGGCTTAGGTGACTGTTACATGCTACCAATGTGACTCTTTGGCAAGTTCTTCTTAAAATATAAGATGCTTGAAGAGATGTGAGACTGAGAAATAATCCTTGACAGTTATAACACAGACAGATAAGCAATTCTACCAGGCACCAATAATTCGGTAAAACAAAACCATTCTATTTATAGTGTTCTATCTTTTCGTGCTTGTCAGATCGTTACATAGTCACTTGCGGCTATCTTTTTGTCAGATTGTTACATAGTTACTATTACCTGTAACAAAGATTTTCTGCATTATTTGTGTTATGTTTCTCTGGTCATGCTTTGAATCTTGCTTGGTGTTGCATATGACTTCTTTTAATTACTTATCATGGGCTGTACAGAATACAGGAAAGATGAGTAAAATAGCTTGTCAGCTAGACATGAGAGGTTTGCAAACATATGACAGCACAATAGGCTTAGATCAGCCTTCCACAATTGGGCACTCTCCCAGAAATGTTGCACTGTAGCTCCCATCAGACCTGGATCAGGATGGCTACAGATGATGAGAATTATAGCTCAACATATCTGGAGAGCATCAGGTTCAGAAAGGCTGGATTAAACAATCTGTTCAATTGATGTAATCCAAAGCATGTCAGCTTCCAAATTTTGCAGACGACAATTTGTAAATTGTCTTGTAAATGTCCTTCTGTTCCGTTTGTAATTTTTGATTCTCCACTAATATCTCTTCCAAGATCTGTTGCCACCCTTTGTGAGTGGCCAGCGCTACACAGGCCTTTTAAGTTTCTTCCTAAGTAATCCCCTTCTCTTGTCTCTTACTTATAACTGGAAATACTATTATCTCACAGTCTTTTGAGAAACTGGACATTTCCACACTGCCTTATTCAGTTTCTGATTCTCTCACTAGCCAAGTTCAAAAGCAACTTGTTGCCTTTGCTAATGCCATACACTTTTCAAGTCACTCTCTTCTAGTTGACTAATAGGAGGATGTAGAATATATAGCTTATTACTTTTTAAAAATAGCAGCTTGCTGTGATGCTGAAAGGATAGCTCGCTATCCATTTTGGAACCTGTTGCTTTTCTCAGAAGCTGTAAACAAAGTTGCATGTTGTCGCAGAGTATGGAGTGATGGAGAAGGGAAGAAGTATCCAAAATAATAACTGCCTAAAGGCTCAAGAACAGATAGTTGAAGATTGCCTGTGTGTTAGGAAGATGATTCTGGAAGACTACAGTTCTCCATATCTACTACTTAGGTGAGGAAAGAAAATGAATTGCTGGTAACTCCCGTCTTGTTGAGATTCAGGGAAAGAAACATTTCTAGCAGCATAGTGGCCTGTCCGTGGAAGGGAAAACAGTATTTTTGTCAGTTCTCATCCTACTTCCTTTGGCTAGGATACAAGGCATAGAGTGATGATTTTTTTGCAGAGGAAAAAAAAATCCAAATAATTGAAGATACATTTTAAAGTAAAATCAGCAGTGCAGGGTGAATTTTTCTGATCTTATAAAAATAAATTAATCAGCCAATCTATTAATCTAAGGATAGCTGTGAAAGATGACTCATGAAACTGTCAAATCCCTTTCCTTTTGAGGTCCTCTAAACAGAATATTGTATCTGCTACAGCTCAGAGCAGGATGTAATGAAAAATTTTCACCAATAAGAAAAGAGTTCCATAAATTTGGTAGAACATTCAACATAGCAGATGGGATCATTACAGTCTTTATGTTTTGCACTTGCTTGCGCTCTCACCCCCACAGTCATAAATAAATAATTTTGGGCTGGACATTGTTGAGAAAGATATAAATCAGCTCAACTGCTGGACATAAATAGTGATAGAACACAGGTATGGAACTTAGTTTGAAGCAGTGCAATAACATGATATGGTTCTTTCAAAGGCATCTTTTGATTTTCATCAATATATAATTCTTTTTCTTTTCATTAAAATGTTTTTGTATCTTCATTTAGATATTTTAAAAAGATCTATGTTTGCTATGTCTCCCAAACAGTTGCAGTTGCTATTTGATGCTGCTGTTCCCTTTCATTAAGTTCTATTTTCTATATTCTACCTTCACCCCCATTTTATTGGCCTAACAAAGCTTGTAAGTACATTGGTAGGAATTGCCTTGTATATGTCCCAGGCTATATCCCCAAACAGCATGATTTAAGATAAGTGTCACATACTACTATTACAATTAGTTTATTCATTTAAATAGTAATTTAGCATGCAAAAGGTCAGTCCAGTTTTTCCCCATCCGCATTTTCCAGAATTATTGAAATTGGAGTCGCAGAATTCTATGGTAATAGTAATGTGATACAACTAGGCAAATAATCAATTCTGTCTTTATCAAAGATTAATTCAAAAAGCCTTTTATTTATCTTAAATCATGCTGTTAATTGAAATGTATATATTTAATAGTATTAATACCATTTTTGGGTAATTTCTCTTGCGTGATACTTAAATATTCAATACCATCTTAAACAAGTGAGAACTATTGCATGTAAAAAGACTCCCTTCAGTCCTAGAGGGGCAAATTATGAGGCATGCTGGGAACTGCAGTTCTGCAACAGGCTTCTCAGTCTGGCTCTAGTTTCTCATAGTGATGTTTAGTTTTAATTATGCCCACTGTAGCATTTGGATTTCCTTCTAATTTTCATATTATTTCAAAACCAGGCTAATAAATGCTTCATCTTTATAAATATTTTAAATTGTTCTTTTTAAACTAAAATTAATTTAATTTTTCATAGGAGGCAACAACAGGAGAGTGTGGAAAAGAAGGTTCTAATTTTCAAGTTACCTCAGGACAAAACAACTGTGACCAGATGGGGACTGGCAGTTCCCAGAGTTTGGTTGCTCCTGCTGGCGTCTCCACAGGTACTTCAGCAGCGGCTTCTTTCTTCATAAGGTAATACTGCTGCATTGAATATTAAATAGCGGTAAATCGAATGTTCTTAAACTTTCTTCCTTTTGGGGACTGCTCAAGTAATTGAATGCAGTGAGGCTGTTTGGATAATGTAATTATTATACATGGCAGCACAAGTCTGAAACCCTTAGTGAGGGGAGCTTTGTGAGCTATAGGAAATTGTGAGAAAAAACTGATGGCAAAATTAAGTACCTCTGTCTACCCACTGTGCATCTGTTGGAAATCCTGCCTTTTTGGCTCTGCTTTGCCAAAAGGAAAAAAAAAACCTGCCTGTGTTATAAAAGTATATAATTCTACTGCCAACATTGGTTCCCCCCCTTATTTGTAGAGTTTATAGTGAATTCCTTTTCTTCCTGTGCTCTTGGAGAAAAGTTGTGGTCTTTCTTAACAAGAGTTCTTAGCAACTGTATCACAAGATAAGTCCCAGCATTCTTTATGGGAAGCTGTAACAATTAACAACAATAGGGGGAAAAAAGGAATTGGTCATCCACGTAAGTTTGCTTATGGACCTTATTTATGATGAAGTAGGATCCTCTTGTAAGATTTCTGATTCAGAAGCTTTGGAAAAGACTGCCAGGAGCTTGCGCATTCAGAAAGTCTAGGTTCCTGGAAAAATTAGAAAAGACTACCCTTTAAAATTTGGAATAGAAAGAAATAGAGGTTAAGACACCAGACTAGAAAATCAGGAGACCATAAGTTTTTATTCCACTTTAGGCCTAAAAAGCAGCTGTGTGAATTTGGGCCAAGATCATATTGTCAGCTCCATAGGCTCACCTCTACAAAACCTAGCCAAATTTCTCGCCAAACAACTACAGCACTATGCAGAATCCATCAACTCACACGTAAGAAACTCATTCCAGTTCATCGAGATCATAAAGAAACAAAACTTACAACCCAGTGATCTACTAGTGAGCTTCGATGTCATATCCCTCTTCACCCAAGTGCCAATAAAAGAAGCCTTGACAGCCATCCAAAACAAATACAACCCCCCCAAGCACATCCTAGATCTGACCAACCACTGCCTATCCAATACATACTTCACCTACAATGGACAAAAATACAAACAAATAGAAGGAGCACCCATGGGATCACCCCTCTCACCTGTCATCGCTAACCTCTACATGGAACACTTTGAAACACAAGCTCTAGAAAAATGTGATCACAAACCCAAACTCTGTCTCAGATACGTAGATGACACCTTCATAATCTGGCCACACGGGAAAGAAAAACTGAACAACTTCCTCACACACCTCAACAGCCTATACCCCAAAATACAATTCACCATGGAAACAGAAGCTAACAACCAACTCCCCTTCCTAGATGTCTTGGAATACAATCCAATGGCTCCCTAGGACATACCATCTACCAGAAGAAAACACATACAAACCGCTATCTACACGCACTCTCACACCACCACCCAGCACAGATCAATTCCGTAGCTGAGACACTCATCTCCAGAACAAAATGCTTAGCCGACGAACAATACCTAGAGACCGAACTACACACTCTCACTGGCGTGCTGACAGCCAATGGATTCCAAAGAAAGAAGATCACCCACCTAATCCAAAAAGAAACCCCAACCAAAATCCAAGACAGAGAAGAAGAGAATGGCAAAGCCCTCCTCCCATATATAAAAGGCACTACAGACAAAATCAGCAAGATCCTCCAAAAACACAACATTAAGACAGCATTCTGCACAAACAGAAAGATATCCACCATCCTAAGAAACCCTAAGGACAAAATCGAGTTGGAAAATCAAGGAGTATACTAAATCCCTTGCACCGCCTGCCCTACCACATACATTGGACAAACTAACAGAAGGATAAGTGCACGTATTGAAGAACATAAGAACTCAATCAAAAAGGAAGAACCGACCTCTTCCCTGGTCCAACACCTCAAAGCCACAGGACATGAGATTGACTTTAAAAATACCAGAACTATCGCCAAAACCGAACACTTCAGCAGCAGAATAATCAGAGAAGCCATAGAGATAGAAAAACACCCACACAGCATGAATAAACGAGATGATACCTCCCGCCTACCAGCCATTTGGAAACCCACCCTCATAAACAGACGAGTACCTAACATGACGAATGATACCAGAACCACACCCCTGAGAGCCACACAAGATGCCATCACCACACTTCCACGTAGAAAGCAGACTCACACCCACACAGAAGATGAGACATGACCACGGACCAGAAGCCGCACTGCGGCTGCATCACTACCCACTTCAAACCCCTCTGAGCCATACATGAAGTGAACTGACCCCCACCATGAAGATGCAGCATGACCATGAACTCGAAGCCAAACAGCAAGATCACAGCTCACCAGCTCAAATCCCCCAGCAACTAAGACTAACCTGAGCACAACCAAGCCCCCACCTGAACAGAACACGCCTCCAGCCAATCAGAACACAGCCAAAGCCCCAACCAATGAGAACACCCCCCCACCCAATCAGAACACAGCCAAGCCCCCACCCAATCAAGTCACACCCCCACTAGCAGTTAAAAGGAAGAAGCAGCTGCAAGCTCACATTACTCTGAGAAGCACAGAGCTGAAGACACAAGCCTGAAGATGATGAATGAGACTTCATTGAAACGTTGCCTAGATACTTCCAATCTTATGTGGGAGAAAACCTGTATAACCAAAGATATATATATATATATATATATATATATATATATATATATATATATATATATATATATATATATATATATATATATATTTGTTTTCTGAGGTTCTCGCGGGTATTTGTATGTGGATCTTTGGTTATTCGGGTTTTCTCCCGCGTAAGATTGGAAGTATCTAGGCAACGTTTCGATGAAGTCTCATTCATCATCTTCAGGCTTGGTCTTCAGCTCTGCACTTCTCAGAGTGATGTGAGCTTGCAGCTGCTTCTTCCTTTTAACTGCTAGGGGTTGTATGTGGGGTCTTTAACTGCTAGGGGTTTGTATGTGGGGACAACTTTGCTGTCATCCCAAACACATCCCCACAGAAACCATCATATGCGGAGTTGAAACCAGCCTGACCAAAACCAACCCTGATGATGCTAATAGAATCAGACTCGAAATCACCAACATCCTCTGCACTAGCAAACCACCCAAAAGCAACTTATCCAAAGAAGAACAAACTGCACTACTTAACCTGAAAGAAGACACCAGCATAATAATCCTACCAGCAGACAAGGGCAATGCGACAGTGGTTATGAACACATCTGACTACCAATCCAAGTTAACCAACCTACTCCAAGACCCCACATACAAACCCCTAGCAGTTAAAAGGAAGAAGCAGCTGCAAGCTCACATCACTCTGAAAAGCGCAGAGCTGAAGACCAAGCCTGAAGATGATGAATGAGATTTCATCGAAATGTTGCCTAGATACTTCCAATCTTACGCGGGAGAAAACCCAAATAACCAAAGATCCACATACAAATACCTGCAAGAACCTCAGAAAACAAATATATATATTTCTTTTCCCATGTAAGATTAAGAGTATCTTGGCGACGTTTTGGCGAGGTCCCACTCGCCATCCTCAGGCTGGTGCTTTCGGCTTCATGCCAGTGCAAGCAGTGTGTGATCGGAGCTGCTGTCTGTCTATAAATACTGGGGGGCGGGGGGGCTGGTGTGCTTGGCTGGTTAGCTGCACTGCTGCTTCTTGATCGGTTGATGGAGTTGATGTTGGTATAATGGGCTGTGTGATGTCCTTGTGAGTTTTGTTGTGGAGATATCCTGGATCTTATGCTGTAATCTCCTGGGTTGTTTGTTTTGTAGTGATGTTTTTTCCATTAGCCTCTCGTGTTTTAACAGCTTGGGTAATGGGTTGTGTGATGGGCTTGCAAGTTCTTTTGTTGTGGTATCCTGGGTCCTGTGTTGTGATCTCCTGGGTCGTTTGTGTTTTGATCTCTTTTCCATTAGCCTCCTGTGTTGTAATGGCTTGGGTAATGGGTTGTGTGATGACCTTGTGAGTTTTATTACTGTGGTATCCTTGGTCTTGTGCTGTGATTTCCTGGATCATTTGCTGTGTTGCAACTTCTTGAGTTCTTGTGGTGTAATTTCCTGAGTTTTCTGATGTGATAGCCTGAGCGAGTGGCTGTGATGTAGCATTCTGGGTTTTGGTCTGGCTTCGAGTTTGGGGTCTGGGTCTGTGTTCTTGGTGTGTGTCAACTTGTTTGGTTTTGGGGTCAGAGGGTGCGACAGCTGGTGAAGCAGCCATGGTCTAGTTTCTGGATGGTGGTTGTCCTTCGTTTATAGGATGGGTTTCGGCCTGGGTCTGATGAGAGGGATTGGCGGTGATGTCCTGTGTTGTTTTGGGTCTGGTATTGGTTTTCATGGCTGGAACTTGTTTGTTGGTGAGGTTAGTTTCCAGATGTCTGGTAAGCAGAAGGTATCATCCCGTTTATTCATGTTATGGGGGTGTTTCTCTATTTCAATGGCTTCCCTGATTATTCTCTTGCTGGATTTTTCAGTGTTGGATATTAATTTGGTTCCTTCGAAATTAATTTCATGTCCTGTGGCTTTAAGGTGCTGGAAGAGGAAGGAAGTATTTTCTTCTTTTTTGACTGTGTTTTTGTGTTCTGCGATGCGTGCATTCATTCTCCTGTTGGTTTGTGCAATGTATGTGGCTGGGCAATTGTTGCATGATATTTCATAAACTCCTTGGTTTTCTAGCTGGATCTTGTCTTTGGGGTTTCTTAGGATGTTGGCAATTTTTTGGTCAGTGCTGAAGGCTGTCCTGATATTGTGTTTGTGGAGAATTTTGCTGATTTTGTCTATGGTGCCTTTGATGTAGGGGAGGAGTATGATACTGTTGTCTTGTTCTGTGTCTTGGTTTTTTGGGGGTATCTCTCTTTGGATTAGGTTGGTAATTGTGTTTCTTTGGAATCTGTTGGAAATTAATATGTTAGTGAGGTTGTGTAGTTCTGTTCTCAGGTGGTCTTTGTCAGCTAGGCGTTTGGTTCTGGAGATGAGGATCTTGGCTATGGAGTTGATCCATACAGGGTGGTGATGGGATTGTGCATTTAGGTAGCGGTTGGTGTGTGTTTTTTTCCGGTAGATGGTGTGTCCTAGGGAGCCATTGGGTTTTTTTGTAAATTAGGACATCCAGGAAGGAAAGCTGGTTGTTGGTTTCTGTTTTCATGGTGAATTGTATTTTGGGATGTAGCTTGTTAAGATGTGTGAGGAAGTTGTCCAGTTTTTCTTTCCCATGTGGCTAAATCACAAAAGTGTCATCTACATATCTAAGCCAGAGTCTGGGTTTGTGTTCGGATTTGTCTAGAGTGTAGGTTTCAAAGTGTTCCATGTATAGGTTAGCAATGACGGGTGAGAGGGGTGATCCCATGGGTGCTCCTTCTATCTGTTTGTATCTTTGTCCATTGTGGATGAAGTATGTGTTGGTTAGGCAATGGTTGGTCAGATCTAGGATGTGTTTGGGGAGGTTGTATTTCTTTTGGATGGCTGTCAAGGCTTCTTTGGTGGGTACTTGGGTGAAGAAGGATATGACATTGAAGCTCATGAGTAGGTCGCTGGGTTGTAGGTTTTGTTTCTTTATTGTTTCTATGAAGTGGAAGGAGTTTTATACATGTGAGGTGATGTATTCTGTGTAGGGCTGGAGTTGTTTGGCAAAAAATTTGGCAAGATTCTGTAGAGGTGAGCCTATGTACCCTGACTAAAGTACTGACAGCCAACGGCTTCCACAAAAGCAAAATCACTGGCTTGATCCACAAAAACACACTGAGACATAATGGAGACCTAGAAAATGCCCTACATAAGAGGTACTACAGACAAAATCAGTAAGATACTACACAGGGATCACATCAAGACTGCCTTCAAAACAGACAGAAAAATAGCAGCCATCCTAAGAAACCCCAAAGATAAAATTGACCTGGAAAACCAAGGCATATATGAAGTCCCCTGTGCATCATGCCTTGCCACGTACATTGGACAGACCAATGGAAGAATCAGTACCCGCCTAGATGGACACAAAAATGCAGTAAAAAAGCTGGAACACACTTTCTTACTAGTCCAACACATGAAAGCCACAGGTCATAGCATTGACTTCAATGGCACCAAAACCCCTAGCCACTATAGAAAACCCCAGCCACAGAATTATGAGAGAAGCCATAGAGATTGAAAAAAGACCTGAAAGCTTGAATAGAAGAGATGATTCCACCAGACTGTCAATTATTTGGAAGCCTGCGCTCACAAACAAAAAAAATCTCCACACCATGTTTGTCAGGCTTCAGAGGTGGCAGGAATTCGTGTTTGTGTGTGATCCCTGCTGTGCTCGCTGCCAGAGTGCCTTCGATTCAATTGGATTGGGAGGCTATAGTAATCCTGTAGGAATAACTGAAGAGAGGGGAGATCCGGACAGGGGTCTGGGGATATCAGCCCCCTTCCCCAGCCGGCTTAACTCCCATTTCCAAAGGTGGTGGAGCGGCGGTCAGCAATGGCCACCACAAAGAACCTCTCAGCCGGACAAGTTTTATGCAGGAGGAAATGAAGAAAGTGAAAGCTTTTGGCTGAACTGGGACGACAATCAACATCTGAATATTCTGGAACTTTGGCTCTTTAAGTGATACATTGTTTCCCAGAAGATTGTAAAGCTGCGGTTGAAAGTGAAAGGGAAAGCTTTTTTTTCTCCTCACTCTCCTTCCCCATGGAGACAGCAGATGGAAATCGGAAATACCCGCTTTGGCAGCAGAAGGTACTAACTTTGAAAATTAAAGCCAAGGGGACATTAGATTTCTAAACACTGACATTTAAAAATTAAAATCTTTTTGCTTTAAGTGGGAAGAAAGAGAGGTAAATGATTTATACCAAGGTTTGTTGAAGGAGATTGCTTGGAGTTTTATAAGATCAGAGATTAAATTGTAATAAAACTTCCAAAAAATACCTTGGAATTGAATTCTACCCCAGGAAGAGAAGGTAGAAGAAAGTGCTTAATGAAACGGACTCTGCTGTTTGTGCTGACTTTGATTGCTTGATGACTTTGGGACTTTTGTGAACTATCTTTTGAAAGACTAAAAAAACATTTGGATTGTTTTAATTTTTTTTCACAATGGTATATATTGAAGAACTGAAAATGCAATTTGAAAAGTTAAAAGAAGAGGAAGAAGAAGGCAAGGGCTCCTTTGGATCTATTTTTTGCTTCTTAGAAATGGCGATTTCTACTTATCAGGAAATGCAACAACAAGAAGGCTGGGATGATGAAGAAGAAGTCATCTTTTTTTTTTTTTTTTGAAAAAGATTTTATTAATTTTCTACAGACAAACAAAACAAACAAAACATAAAAACATCAACTCTCATATGTACATCAAGTGTGTCAGTTGGTTCATCATTTTTGTGCATTCATTCTGTAGTCTCAATTACAATTATGTTACATAACAACTCATATTGTCAATCCAAACTTATATATCCCAATATCACTAAAAAAAAGAAGTTTTTGACTATATTTTTAATCATTCATGCTTTATGAGCTAACAATACCTTAAACCAATTTATTCTATAACAAATCCTATCCTCATATCATATCAATCCTTAAAAAACCTTTTATAAATATAATGTCAAATAACAAGATAATAGCAAAACATTCTAACATTCTAAATATTCTATTGTCGTATTTTATCATCTAGCCATTTATAAAAAAGATCCCAAATTTCATAAAATTGTTTATCCTCTTGCTCTCTAATTTCAAATGTCAATCTGCTCATCTCAGCACATTCCAATATTTTCTTAATAATTTCTTCCTGTAATGGTATTTTCTCATTTTTCCAATTTTTAGCAAATACAATCCTAGCCGCTGTTAATACATTCACAATCAGGTATTTCAAATCTTTACTATATATATCAGGTAAAATTCCCAATAAGAAGATCTCCGGTTTCAAGTCTATATGTTTCTTTGTCATTTTTTCCAACCACATGTGAATTATAGTCCAATATTTTCTAGCATCCTCACAAGTCCACCACATATGGTAATACGAGCCGGGTATCTGATGACATTTCCAACATTTTTCAGATTTGTTCTTGAACATTCTTGCTATTCTTGTCGGAGGAAAGTGCCACCTGTAAAACATCTTATACAAGTTTTCTTTATATGCTGTTGACATTGTCATTTTATAATTTTGAGACCACAATTTCTGCCATTTCTCTAAATCAATCCCATATCCAAAATTCTTCCCCCAAACAATCATAGTTTCTTTAACTTGTTCTTCCTCTAATTTAATTCCCAATAAATAACCATATAGTTTTTTAATCACCTTCTCATCAGTACCCATCAAAATCTTATCTAAATCAGTCTGTTTATCATAAAATCCCTCCTTTTTAGAATCTTCATCATACCTTGAATGTATTTGTGCATATGAAAACCAATTCATCTTTATACCTTGTTCCTCTAAGTTTTGGATCGATTTAAGTTCACCCTTTTCATTTAAAAGTTCCCCATATCTAACTGTTTGTTCCTTCTTATAAATTATAGGATAGGAAAATGCTTCAATGGTCGATAACCAAACTGGAATTTTCAAATAACATTGTCTTTTTATCTTCTCCCAATTCAACCACAAAGACTCCCGTACATAATGTCTTCTAAAATAACCCTGTGTTTTAGTTCCCTTATACCATAAAAAAGCATGCCAGCCCAGCAACAAGTCATGCCCTTCTAATGTCAACAACCTATGTTTCCTTAATGTTATCCATTCTTTCACCCACATCAAACTTGCAGCTTGATAATACAATTCCCAATTAGGCAGGCCAAAACCTCCTCTAATTCTAGCATCTTGCAGAAGCTTTAACTTTATTCTCGCTTTTTTACCTTGCCATATAAACTTCAACATAATTTTATTTAAATCTTCAAAATAATCTTTTCCAAGCCTAATTGGTATTGTTTGAAACAAAAATAAAATTCTAGGTAGGATATTCATCTTAATTGTTGAAATTCTCCCTATTAATGAGAATTGCAAGTTTTCCCACTTCTTCAAATCTGCAGTTATCTGTTGTTTAAGTCTAATATAATTATTCTCCTTTAATGTGCTACATCTTGTTGTCAAATATATCCCCAGATACTTAACCTTATTTGTAACTTGAATTTTCAAAAGGTCTGCCAATTCTTCTCTCTGTCTCGATAGCATATTCTTTGTCAAGATCTTTATTTTATCTTTATTTATTTTCAAACCAGCCACCTCTCCATATGCCTCTATCCTTTCCAATAACTTTGGAGCTGTTTCTAGCGGATCTTCCAAAATAAAAGCTAAATCATCAGCAAAAGCTTGTAGCTTAAATTCTTCCTTCTTAATTTTCATACCTTTTATGTTTTTATCATCCCTAATATTTCTATTCAACACTTCCAAGGTCAACACAAATAACAAAGGAGATAGGGGGCATCCTTGTCTTGTGCCTTTCCTTATATTAATAAAATCTGTAAGTTCCCCCTCCATCATTACCCTTGCTGTCTGTTTATTATATATGGCTTCTATTGCTTGAATAAATTTTTTAGCAAAACCCATCTGCTCCAATAATAATAACATGAATCTCCAGTTCACGTTGTCAAATGCTTTTTGAGCATCTAGAAATATCAAAGCCATTTGTTTTTCAGGATGAGCCTCATAGTATTCCAAAGTGTCCAAGATTACTCTCATATTGTCTCTAATTTGTCTCTTTGGCAGAAATCCATTTTGATCTGGGTGAATAAAATTATTTAAATATTTTTTAAGTCTTTCTGCTAAGATTGAAGCAAAAATTTTATAGTCTGCATTCAATAAGGAAATAGGTCTATAATTCTTAATTTGCAATGGGTCAGCCTCTTCCTTCGGTATAAGTGTAATATAAGCCTCTGACCATGTTTTAGGTATTATCTTTTTTAACATAACTTCATTCATGACTTCTAACAATGGAATACTCAATGATTCTTGAAATGTTTTATAGAATTCTGCTGGAAGCCCATCTGGACCCGGTGCTTTCCCATTATTTTGTCTCTTAAATGCTTCATTTAATTCCATCATTGTTATATTGCTTTCTAGCATTTCTTCAGTCTCTTTAGGTACCTTTGGTAAATTAGCTTCCTGTAAATACTGTTTGACTTTTTCCTCATCAATATTCTCTTGTTTATATAGTTGTCCATAAAAATCTCGAATAATTTCTTTTTTCTCCTTATTCCCATAACAAACTTGGCCTTGTTCGTCTATTAACTTCAATATTTTTCTTGATTCCTTCTCTTTTCTCAATTTATATGCTAGCCATCTACCTGGTTTATTTGCATCTTCAAAATAATTCTGTTTAGAGTTTCTAATTTTCTGTGCCAGTTCTTCTTTCTCTATTAATTCCATTTTATGTTTAATTACATCCAACTTCAATTTAATATTCTTTTTCTGTGGCATTTTCTGTAATTCTTTTTCAAGAATTTTATACTCATCTTCCAAGGCCTTGGAAGCTTGCCTTTTCCTAATATTCTTTTTCCTTGTATAATCTATTATCAAACCTCTAGCGTATGCCTTCATTGCATCCCACACATTCTGCGTTGAAGTATCTTCTTTTTTATTTTCTCTAAAAAAAAAAGCCAATTCCTTCTCCATCCATTGTATAAAATCTTTCTCCTTTAAAATAGTATTATTTAATGTCCATCTCGATCTTCTTTTTTGTCCTTTCCATTTAATTGTCATTGGGCTATGATCTGCCCAAGTACTTGTTTCAATATTTGTTTCTTGAATATTAGATATTAATTCTGTTGAGATCCAGACCATATCTAATCTGGACCATGATAAATGTCTATTTGAATAAAAAGTATATTGTTTAGTTTTAACATTTCTTTCTCTCCAAATATCTTTTAAAGTTAATTCATCTGTCATTTTAAAAAAAGACCTTGGGAGAGCCTTTCTATTTTGTTTTGTTGTTGTTGCTATATAATCCAATTTATTATCCACAATTCCATTAAAATCTCCCATCATAATTATATTAACATAGTCCAGTCCAATTATTTTCATATGTAGCTTTTTATAAAACTCTTCTTGTTTATCGTTCGGAGCATAAATTGCAATCAAAAGTATTTTTATATTATTGTCCATTATTTCTACCATTAATACTCTTCCATCTTCATCTGTGTAAATCAATTTTGCCGGGATAGCCTCTTTGATGTATAAAACCACTCCTCTTTTCTTACATTGAGTCAAAGAAGTAAATATTTTCCCCAATTTTGGCTGCAATAACAATTGTTCATGTTGTTTTTTAATGTGAACTTCTTGTAAACAAATTATATCAAATTTTAATTTCTCTAATTTATGAAAAGTTTTCCTTCTTTTAACAGCCGAATTAAGCCCATTAATATTCATTGTAATCAGTTTTTTTTCTTCCATGATTATGCTTTATATTTAGGTCTAACAGCTCTCGTGGATCTCACTTCATGCTGTTCTTTGCTATCAATCTGTCCCCCTATTGCTCCTTTCTCTTTTTCAGTCTCCAATTGTTCATCTTGAAACTCAATTAATGAAACCTCTTTCTCTGCTTCCTCTCTTCTTCCTCCGAAAAATTCTGCATGAAAAAGTTCTGCTTTCTCAATTGAATCAATTCTATATCTTTGCTCTTGCCACCTAAACATTAGTCCTTCTGGAATCAGCCATCTATAATTCACTTCATTTTCCAATAGTATTTTGGTCAGGAATCGATATTCCCTTCTCATCTCTCTCACTCTTCTGGGTATTTGTTTTAAAACCACAACCTCTTTACCTTTGTATTTCAGTATTTTCTCTCTTACTACTTGTAATATATGCGTTTTAATAGATTTTTTGGTAAATCTGATATGGACTTCCCTGGGTAACTTATTTCTCATCGCATATCTTGTATAAACTCGATATATCTCATCTATTCCATCCATCATCTTTTCCTCTGTAATTTCCAAAGCATCTGCCAAAATTTCTATCATCACCGCTGCCAAATTTTCTCCTTTTTCCTCTTCTATATTTTGAAATCTAAGGTAAAATTCTGATCTTTCCATCTCCCACCTCAACATCCCACCTTTTTCTTGTTTAACCGCTGTTAGTCTACTGTCAATATTTCCAATCTTCTTCTCTCTTTGTTTTCCTTCTTCCTCAATTTTTTGGAATCTCTCCTCATACTTGACCATCATTTGTTTAATATTTTCCACTTTTTCATCCGAAGAAGAAGTCATCTTTAATGGACATATGATTTTAAATGAGAAAGAAAAGGGTAAAAAGGAAAAGAAAATGGAGAATTTAAGTTCTAAAAAAACAACCAAGAAAGGGAAAAATAAGGTGAAAAATCGATATAATGTCAGAAAGCAACAGAAAAGAGGAATACAACAGAGAGGGGAGACGAAAAGGCTGGAGATTGAGAGGGGTGGGATAAAAAGGCTAGATTTAACAAGGAAGGAAGGAAGGGAAAAAATGAAGTTATAAAGGCCTAAAACAAAATGTTAATAAACAGGTTTTTTTCAGAGATAAAGGATAAAATATAATCTAAAAAGAGATTCTGCAAAAGTACATAAGATTGTATTGTAGTATTTGTATTTGAAATAGAGTTAGAAAATTGGAATAACATGTGTTAATAGAATATTGTAGGGAATGTGTAAAATGTCTAAGATTTAATTAATAGAGTTTAATTAATTAATTTGTTATGGAACATTATTTTTAATATACTATAAGCTCATTATTTTTTATATTTTAAAATGTTATGTAGAATGTACTAAGCAGAATCAGAATAGAAACTATGCATTATTTTAAGTGTTAAATTTGGGGGAAAGATAGAAAGGTGTCATACTTCGGATGAGGAGGGGGTTTGCGGCACCCCCAACCTCCTGTCCGGCTCCCCTCTCTCTTCGGCTGTCCCTACAGGGCAGCCATATCCCCCTGACCCGTTTGGATCGGGGGTACCTTGGTGGCAAGCGCAGCAGGAATCGTGAGCGGTCGCGAATTCCTGCTGCCACCGAAGCCACGCAGAACCGGAAACCCCCTCTTCATCCAGAAAAACCCCTTTTTCCCAAGGTGGTGGAGCGGCGGTCAGCAATGGCTGCCACGAAGAAGCCAGCAACCAGGTAAGATTGTGCTGGAGGAAGCAAGAAGAGTGAAAGTGCTGGCTGAGCCGGGTCAATCAACATCTTTCAAATTTGTTGGAACTGAGCTGTCTGAATTGCTGGAGGATACATTGTATCCCTAAGAAGAGCGAAAGCGGCGGAGAAGCTGTTAAAGGGAACTTTTTTTTTTCTTCACTCTCCCACCCCATGGAAACAGCAGATTTGAAATATATCTGGGCATTGAAGGTGAATTATTCTGAAAGTTGAAGCTAAGGGACAAAAGGGTTCTTGGACATTGAAAAACTTAAGAAATTGGAAAACCCTTATTAGAGGTATGGATTTCTGATTATTTAAAATTGATGTTGCAAGTGGGAAGGGAGAGGAAAAAAAATGGGAGCAGAAGCTGAAAAAGGAGGTGATTGCCTAGAATCCCAAAGAAATATGGTAATTAGACCTCTTTGATTAAACATTAACCCCAGAAAGAGAAAGAGAAGAAGGAAGAAAAGTATTAATTTTTGGAACTTTTTTTGAATTATTTTTGATTAAAAATACTTGTGGTTGTTTTGGGAAAAGTTTCTCTTTTCATGATGGCATCACTTGTGGATGAACTAAAGATTGAATATCAAAAATATAAAAAGGAAGATACTTTGGGCACTTTGTTTCAAATTTTAGAAATGGCGTTATGTACTTATGAAAAGTTGACTATGCAGCAGAAGGACTGGGACAAAAAAGAAGAGGAAGAAGAAGCCATCTTTGATGAACAATGGGTTCTTTCCGGGGAGGAGGAGAAAAAGGATAAGAAAAAGGGGATTTTAAGAATTGAAAAAACAACCAAAAAAGAGAAAAATGAGAGGAAAGGTGGATGCAAGGTTAGAAAGCAAAGGAAAGGGAGTAAGAAAAGGGAGGAGGAGAGACAAAGGGGTAAAAAGGGCAAGGAGAAGAATAAGCAAGAGAGAAAGGGGGGGAGGAGAAGCCTCAATGGTGGGAAGCAAGATCTAAAGAAAAAAAGTTTATTCAGAGACAATGGGTGAATTTAATTAAGGATAAAAGAGGGATTCTGGAGGGTACATAAGATTGTGTTTTTATATGTGTATTTAGAGTATAAAATTCATTGTGTAATTTTAGAATCTATTAAACAGAATCCCAAGATAAATTAAGTGTTATATGAAGTACTTTTAAGTTAGGGTAATGAGTTAAAGATGTCACTCCAATTAATGTATAGGAGAAGTGTAGTAAAAGAAAAAAGATGAATGGATAGTTGGAAATAGAACAGACAAAGAATGTTATTGAAAATGGTAATAAGATATGGAAGGATATATAAAGGTTTTGTTAAGTTTTTTTGGGTTTTGTATATTGATAAAAGGCAATAAAATTTTAATTAATAAGAAATAATTTGGATGAAAAGGAGAAGCTGGGATAAGATATGAAGTTAAATAGATAAAGTATTGATACTATAATTTGGAATCATTATGTTCATTAGGTTTTCTTCTTTTATTATTTTTTCTTAGAAAAGAATTTATAAGCTGTTATGCCTTGATTCTTTGTGCACTGTTTTTATAAAATTGATAAAATTGGTTTATAAAAAAAAAAGAAAAAGAAAATGATAATAAGATATGGAAGGATATATAAAGTGAATATGATGTTTGAATTTGTGTCTGTGAGAAGAGTTTCAACCCGGGATCAGACAGCCTTCAGAAAAGATCTTTTAGTTTTGTTTATGTTTTGTGTTTTGTATGTTTATGAAAGGCAATAAAATTTTATTAAGCAAGAAATATAATTTGGATAAAAGGAGAAGTCTGGATAAGATATAAAGTTAAATAGATAATGTCAATATTGATATTACAATTTGAAATTATTTTATATGTTCTATTGGCTTTCTTCTTTAATTATTATTAATTTTTCTTTTAGAAAAGACTTTTCAAGTTGTTATGCCTGGATTGTGTATTGTGTTTTCTGTAAAATTAATAAAATTTGTTTAAAAAAAAAGAAAGGTGTCATACTTCAACCAGTGATTACAGGAAAAAGTTTGTGTTCAAGAGAAAAGATAAATAGATAATTGAAAAAGAACGGACAAAAGATACAAGTATAATGATTTAAATTGAGATTAAATAAATAAAATAGAATTAAGAGAGTGAAAAGAGGGGAGAAGACATATGGAAAATATAGAATGTTAAATAAGATATGAAATAATATATAAGGTGAGCATGAATTTGATTTATGTCTGTACAAAAAGTTATAACCCAGGGTTAAGCCGCTTTCTAAAAAGAAGTTTTATGTTTTTATGTTATGTATTTTGTTTGTTTATGTTTGCTTATTGAGGATTAATGATGTTGGATAAGAACATATGAAACAGTAATAATACGAAATATAGTAATATGAAATAGATGAAAGTATAAGTTTAATGAATAAAATTGAACAGAAATAAAAGAAGAAACAATGAGAAGTTGGAAAAGAGTAATAAGATATGAGTTGAATATATAAGATGCATATTAAATTGTCTGTGGAAACGTGATAATTTAGAATTATGTTGTACTTAAATAAGATGTTTTATTTGTTTTGTTAAGCAGTTTTTAGAAAAGATGTTCTATGTTCTTATGTTTTATGTTTTGTTTGTCTGTGTATTGTCTTTGAAAATTAATAAAAAAAAATTTTTTTTAAAGAAAATCTCCACACCACAAGCCAGGCAAACACCTGGGCACAAACAGATCCCCTTTGATACTTCCAGCTCAAACATACCCTCATCAGGCACCCAGATGAAACCTAGCTTCCTAATAAATGATAGCCGTCCATTTACTCAGAGCCAAGCTGCACTAAAAGCCTCCAATACAGGAACACAATGTTGCCAGCCAATCAAGACAAAAAAAGCCACAAAACAGACAGAAGATATTAGAAACAGCAATCAAGCAGAACACAGCAAACTCCAAGACCAATAAACACAGAACAAGACTCCCAATCAATCAGGATGAAGAAAAAAAAAAACATTCTGGCACAGCAGTAGGCTTGCCCAAAATTTAAAACTGAAATGGCTATGAAAGTCTGACTCACAGACGAACACAATACAAAAACCTGATGATGGCAGATGAGATTCTGCTGAAACATTGTTGGGGATTGCTGGTTTAGATAACCTTCACACAGAATGATAAATAAGCAATTATTTTGCTTTTTGCATGGCATTAAATAAAATAATAAATCCCCCCCCCCAATTTTTTAGCATATTGCACAATGCCCTCTGTATATGTTGTATGTCAAGTACTAGGAAGGGCAACTTCTCTAGTCAGCCTATGCAAAGTTTAGGATGGAGCCTTTTGGCATGATTCTTCTTCCTGCTGAACTGCAAAAGAGAAAGAATGCCTGAATAATATATTGTACTGTACATTTAAAAGCCATTATTTTAATCTCACACTGATTCCATCTGTCTTTTTATAGATAGTATCCAAGTTATCTACATAACTTGGTAAGAAGTTATTTTGTTACTTTCCATATATATATGATGTTATATTTGATATTTTTATTCATTTGCCTCCAAAGGAATATGTATTATTTCTCTTTGTCTTCTTGCTTTCCCTCCCCATTTTTTTTTTTTTTTTGCACAGGAACACTTTAGAAAAACTGGTACCACAATAATATTTTAAATAGAAAGCAAATTCCTGAATTCCTCTATATCAGGGGTGTCATCCCGTTGTGGGCTGCATCAGGAATTTGTTTGCCCTTGGGGGGCTGGGATGGGTATGGCCTAGTCCTCACGACTGACTGGGTAGGTGTGACCGGGCCTAGGGCGGCAGGGTCTGGTCCCTCAGTTTCTCTTGGATGACCCATGGGCCAACTGCACAGCCTATTGTGGGCTACATATTTGACACGTCTACTCTATATCTTCTGGTTGGACATATCAGTTAAGAGTTGGGGGCGGGCTGCTGAGATTTACTATGTCTGGACACTGTACACCAGATTGGGGAAGGCTACTCTAGAATACAATGGAATTTAGGTGAAGAAAATGAAATGTTTACAACATTGCAGCCTTACTCACACAACCTTGTCTTGATTGCATTCTGCTTATATATGAACATTCTTTTGTAGTGTTGAAAATGTCTGTTCAGTAATTGGTATGTTCTATTCCTTCAGTTTCCTAATTGAATATTAGGAAAACATCAACAGGGAAACCAATTACCCAGAGAGGTCATGGGTTCCCTTTCACTGGATATGTGGAAATGAAGGCTAGGCAACCATCTGTCAGGGATGTTTTAATTTGGATTCCTGCATTGAATTACATTTGATTGTGGGGGAGGGGGGAAGCCTTCCAAGTTCAATTCTGTAGCACAAATGCCCAGAGCAGCACTTAGTTTCTTTATCTTTAAAGAAAACCTTTTAGTACACTTATTTCTAGAATCAGATGTTCAGTCATATTTGTATGCTTCTGAGTTTTCAGATTAAAGAATCTAATTATTTGCTAATGAACATTAATGATACATATAAACTGAGGGTCACTCTCCTATTATAGGCACCTGATGGTTTGCTGATAACCATTGGGCCATTAGATTGACCATAAAATACAGTCGATAATTGAGGTGACTGAGAGAGCAGAGATCTTACCAGTTTTAAACCTGACAAGACAGTTTGTCAGGAATCGGGGTTCTGATTGAACAGTGACTGAGCATATGATTAGGCCATTGGAGCAGTAATGAAATGGCAACAAAAGCATTGCAACATTAGTACAACTGCTAAATGACTAATGTGCTTTACTTCCAAGGCTCAGGCACTTCAATTAGTTCTAATAAATTGTTCACTTGGCTATTCATTGTGAACTGTAGGTAGCACTGTATAGGAAGCTTTGGATTGTTTTGTATGCCATTTCAGGATAATGATGGGATAGTTGCAATGGGAAGCATAGTTTCCCTTCTTTGCGTTCTTCCAGATGAACAACTTCTAGTAGTACTACACTGCAAAAGGCATTATGCAGTTGCTTCATTTTCCTTTCCTTAATAGGTTTTCAGGAGTAGGAAGAAAAAGATAACTATTACAAATATGGAACATAAATGTTTTGTTCTTGAGGCATGGCAATTGCACAATAAATATCTCTCCTTGAACTATCTCTTAATATTTGGATATAAATGATTACTCTTGGACAACCTAAACTTGTGCCTATATTCTTAGTTTTGCCCATAATGACTGTTATTGAAAGCTGTTATATGGATTTACAGTATGCATTAGATTAGATTAGATTCAACTTTATTATCATATATATATGACTGCAAGCTCACATCACTCTGAGAAGCACAGAGCCGAAGACACAAGCCTGAAGATGATGAATGAGACTTCATCGAAACGTTGCCTAGATACTTCCAATCTTACGCGGGAGAAAACCCGAATAACCAAAGATCCACATACAAATACCCGCGAGAACTTCAGAAAACATATATATATATATATTCAGATATACAAAAAGTATAACTATATATGGATATACAGAATATCTATGAATATACATAATATATGTCTATGGAAGGAATATATATGACTGTACAGAGTGTTTATGGCATATTGAATATAAGTATAATGCACAGAAAGTTTATGCAGGATATGTTATATATTATCAGGAAAAGTATCAGTGTGTGGGGATAGATGAGTTGAGGAGTTCAATAAGGAGATCGCTGTATGGTAGAAGCTGTTCCTTAGCCTGCTGGTCTTAGACTGCAGGCACCTGAACCTCTTCCCAGATGGAAGAAGGGTAAACAGTTTATGGGCTGGATGGGAGAAATCCTTAACGATGCTGTGGGCTTTTCGCAGACATCTTTTCCTCTGAATGTCCACAATGGCAGGAAGTGGGATCCCTATAATGCGCTGGGCGGTTTTCACCACCCTCTGTAATGCCTTCCTTTCTTTAATGGTGCAATTTCCATACCAGACTGAGATACATCTGGTTAGGATGCTCTCGACTGCACAGTGGTAGAATTTGATCAGAATAGTTGGGGAAAGGTGGTTCTTCCTCAGTAATCTCAGAAAGAAGAGGCGCTGGTGAGATTTCTTGATCAGGCTGGGGGTGTTGATCTGCCAGGACAGATCCTCAGAGAGGTGGATCCCCAGGAACTTGAAGCTGGTGACACGTTCTTCTAGATGTGCACTCTGTAGAGTCCTCTTATAAAAACTAAGTAGAAATGGGTTCCAGGAGCTCCTGAATTACAGCTTCTGCCCCTTTTCACCATTGGATGCATGAGGTAAATTGCTGGTAATTGTAATTTCCACACTCTTTATATATAAGGTAAATAAATATGATTATATCACCATAACCAATTTAGTGTGGTAGTTAAGGCACTAGGCTAGAAACCTGGAGGCTGTGGATTCTAATCCTGCTTCAAGCCAGCAGGTTGACTTTGGACCAGTCACTTTCTCTCATCCTTAGGAAGCAAGCAATGATCAGCCAGTTTTGAAAACACTGGAAAGAAAACTGCAGGGACATATCCAGGCAGTCACCAGGAATAATACTGATTCACATCTCAGTCAATCAACCAATCAGTCAATCCACCATAAACTGATTTTCTCAAAATTATTGCTTTTTCTTGGGAAAAATATAGATAGGCACCTTATCTCATGTTAATGGACACCATTTGTAAGGTGCTTTATATTCCAGCCAAGGTAGCCTAATATTAAATCTATGGTTGGTCATTCAAGACTTCAGATAGATGAATCTTAGCATAGTCCTACTATATCATATTTTTGTAATTATCAATAAAGATATTGATTTATGTTTTTTAGAAATGTGCATGTTGTGCCATTTATATTTGTGTATAGACACATAGGCATCTACATATTAACTTAAACATTCATGGCATACAAAGATTAGTCAAAGCCCTTGTAACCATTAGCATGCTTTGACTAATCTTTGTATGCTCTACTGTCCTTCATAGCTGAGATCTTCTTTTAGGAGTGCACACTTTTCATTTTAACCCCTTCCCTATCTTAACATTCATACATTATTTAATACAGTGAAAAATGTGAACTGCCGTTTGTCTTTCTGAACTGCTTGCTGTCCAGGCTTTTGTGATGTGACCTTGGTTAGTAACCATAGAAACATGTTAAAAGCATCAGCCAAAAAAAAAAAAAACCTGACCAAAAAAGAAACAGTAGTTTGAATGACAATTCCATGAAAGGAGGCCATGATATATTAACAACAATAAAAGCATATATTATGTCTAACCTGTTAAAAACTTGATTATTCTGTGATGATCAGCACTTTCAGAATGTTCATCAAGGTAGAGGAAGACAGAAACATATTGTATACTTTAATAATAGCCCTTTTTGAAATATTTGTTATTAAATCTTGGAAAAGTGTCATCTCAAATCTTGCTTTAGCTCTTAAAATGAGCATTATTTCTTTGTTGAGTTGCTGATATAGTTCTCCAATTTTCTGTATTTAATAGCTAGAAATGTTTACTCATCCTGATCATTCTAGGAATAACTGGCTCAGTGTAGACCTGGCATGATGCAAAGCCATCTAGACAGATGGAGAATGCATAACTGAGTCTGTAGTTATGTAGGTCAGTCCAAGCTAATGGATTCTGTGACTCATCAGATACCAGCTTATTTCTTTAACAACTTGCATGTAAAATTACTGGAGACTATAGAGAGAAGTCAAAGTTTTTAAGGGAAATTTATATGGACAGTTGAAGTACTGTGGTGGTAGTGAAAAGTCTCTTCGTATGAAGTGTGATACCAAATAAAGATCAGATTTATTATGTAATAAAGCTGCCCCTGTAATGAGCATTTATTTTCAATGATGTATCCAGGAGATAGGGCATTAAATTTATCATGAGATGCACTATAGTATGATTAGAGAAATTTTATTTTCTTCTGTGTGGAAGTGCATTGTAGTGAAATATTTTGCTCTATGAAAATAAAAAGTAATGCTGATTCAGACTAGTATAAAGTTTGATTATGCTAAATAATCAAGCCCATGAAGTCCTCATATTTTCTTAAGTGTTTGTGAAAATGTTAATGAATTGTTGATTTATTCTGGCTGTAGTAAGATAGGATTGTTCTGTTCAACCATCATTTGGTCATTTAAAAAGGGAGAGGATAACACTGATGAGTTTTCTTTCTTATGTAAATCCAACACCTTTATTTAGTTTATTTATAATATATTTATAATATATTTATTATATATATATTAATATTTATTATATATTTTATATATTTATTATATATTTTATATATATATATATTTAGTTCATTTATAATATAAATTACAAATTCTTGATGGAATGTCAAATCCATTTTCTTCTTATATTTGTTCATTCATTTGAAAATTTAGTTACATTTTAAAATAGAGAAAATGTTACTCATTTAATAAATGAATTTGACCAAAGCAGTTTAGTAGTTATTGCAGCATCTGATATGAGAAAAAACATATTTCAAATCTTCTATTTGTATACACCTGCTTGAGTGACCTTGAGCAAATCAGCCTTTCTAAAAGAGCTGCTATGATACTGAAACAATATTTTGGTATCCTCATAGGTAGTTCAAGATAACAGTGTACAACAAAAATATTCTTTATTCATTAATTTCAAATTACACAATGCATGACTACTCATGCATAGATTTACTGGCCTTTAGGGATCAGCGTTTGTTGATTCTGGAAGAGAAAAGAAAATTGAGAAGAGAAAATTGTCCTTGGGTATTTGAGAAACAGTTAGCCATTTGGGATATTGCTCTAGTATCCTGTATGGATTACTGAAGGGAATAATTCATGTTTGTTAGGCTATTTCCTGCTGTTGACCTTTGTCACCTTCAGATCAAAGGGTTCTACCAATCTGCTTTTGACAAACAAATTATGGGTGTTTCTAATATATATTGGAATGGGTGACTGGCTACAAGTTCCACAGGACATTACGTGCTAATTTTAAGGGAAATGATGACTATATGCCTCCTTGACTGGCTAGTTTTGTTGCTTGATGATGGATAGTATTCTTCAGAAGAAGAGTGAATAGCTTTTTCATGTTCCATGCATGTGTTCTCCAGATTAAAGGCTTGGATGGATTGTGTGATATGAAAACTCCCTATTAACTCAGAATTTATCAAGAATCTAATGTGGGCATAAGATTTGTACACTGTTATCTTCCACACCCCACTTTCTTGAACTGTACACAGGATGGTACCCTGGTTCTCATACAATATTAGTTGAAATGCATTGCTTGAATGTTATTTTACTGGTTTCTCTAGTCAGCTCTTTGGGCTGCATGCACAGCCAGGGGGAGGATTTCAGTAGCAGACTGCAATGTCAGTTTAGGCTTGGTAGCATTATTGGATATTCTATTGCTTTGTTTCCGTCATCACTCTTAAGTGGCCTTCTGTTTCTCTCATAGTAACATTTGCTTCGCTCTTGTTGTATTCTGTGTTAATATTTGAAGGGAGAGATGAATTAGGGGTAGCTGCAAGGACATGTTTATCACAAATAATCAAAAATGAGTCGCAGGAAGCCATAGCTCCAATATAGCTTTGTGCATTTCTCCTTAGAGCTGTTCGGATCGTCCAGAGAGCGGGTGGAGCTTCAGTCTCTGCTGTTGTAGGCTGAGCTTAATTTCTGAGGAACGCTCCACCTTCCATCACGTGGCTTGCCATCACGTTCCCATTTATGCTCAGCCCTCGTGCAGAGTAGGCAGTGTTTGTATGTGCTCTTGGCCGTTTCAGGAATATTCCAATTTAATTCGTTTTTTTGCTTCAATTCAGGTTGTATATAACCTTTCATTGTTTTTTCTCCCTTAACCCTGCGCAGTTGGTCCTTCTTATTTAGTCGAGTTCCCTGGGAGGTCCTCCCCCCAGGGGTGCCAGGGGGTAGGCCAGCAAAATTTCAAGCTGCCCCCCACCCTTCCCTATTGCCTTTCTGCTGCTTTAGTTTGTTTAAAATGCTCCGTTTCATTCCATTTCCCCCGCCACCGAACTCCGTTTTTTTATATCGTTTGAACGTTTGCTAGTTTCTTTCTGTTGTCCTTCCCCTGGGATCCTTGGATTGTCCCTGGGGATCCTCCTGGTCACTGCAGAAGGGCCCTTGCAAGCCCTTGTAGTGGCGGCCGCCATTTTGAGCGACGCCTCGTGGCCGGGTGCCATTTTGTTTTCCTTATCTTTCCGATCTCTGCAGTGTGCCTATTTAAAACAGCAGGACCGGCAGGCCTGCTGAGGAATTAAAATTGTGCTATTTTCAGTTGGAGGCTTCTGTTTCCACCTCCTTTTGTTGGCTTTCCCCGCAGTCAGCCGTAGCGGCCGTGGTTTATTCCCACCACTCCCGCCCGGTTCTGCCTGGGTCGGCAGTCTGGTTTAGGCCCGGATTTGCCCTTAAGGCTCCTGTTGTCCTCTGATCCTCCTGATCAGTCCTTCAAAATAATAATAATAATAATAATAATAATAATAATAATAATAGAGAGAGAGAGACTTTGAAAAGTCATTAAATCAGAGGACTTAGCCTAAGCTTACCAAAAAAAAAAGAGAGAAGGGGAAAAATCATTTATATACGGAGCAAAAATACAGATTAATTTCAAGTGAATAATAAATGGGGTCTGTGTGTGTGTAAAAGAAATTCCCAGGGCTCCTGGCCTTCATTGTAGGTCGACCCCTAGGCGCGCCAACCGCCTCAGATTTGATCCCCTTTCTTAACTACCTAAAATGGGAGAAAGCAATCCTTCAAAGGGTCCTTCCTTAAAGGCCAAAGCAAAGACCCACCACCTGCGCAGTCAGGCTAAGGAGCCCACCAAAGCCTCACAAAGGGATGCCTTAAGACGACACAAGGTGCTAGAAAAGGAAATAGACAAACGCACTAGACAGACAGGCTCAGTGCCTCCAGCACCAGCCACTCCTTCCACCTCCGCTCTTCCCCCCCCGCCGCAGCCTTCTCCTCCCTATCCAGGCACAACTCACCCTCTCAAGGGCATCAGGCCCCAGGAACACCAGCCAGGCGAACTCCAGAGGCTACTTTCACGCCCACGGCCGCTGGCCTGCGCCAGGAGGAACCTCTCATTCAGGTGGTTCCGGAGCAGTTCAGAGCCTGGATGGAGATGGCTATCCGACAGGGAATTGCAGAAGGAATGCAGCAGATGGCCATACCGGGGTTGCCTCCGCAGGCCACCGAATCTGTAAGATCATTCCCTCTCATGCCCCTCCAGGGGGAGGTTTCCCCTTCAGTCAGGGAAGACAAGGAGGGGGCAGAAGGGGACCTAGATTTGTGAAGGGAGGAGGAGGAGGAACAATTTGACCTGGGGTCCTTACAATACAACGAACCTCTTCTGGACTCAGATCCATCAGAGGCGGAAATGTCCGAGGACGAAGGTCTCACCCCGGACCAACCCGCTTTCGTAGGGCTCTTTAAGCCTCAGCTATTCAAATCCCTCCTCTACAAAGCCAGGAACATCTCAGGCCTAACTGCCCAGAGCCCCTCTGATCCCATTCCCTTGGTTCCGGAAGGGCCTGAGGACTCCATGTTTAGACAACCGGTAGTGGAGCCTGAAGTTATCCCAACCCCCCCCCCCCATATTCCTGGACCTGGTGTCCAAGCAGCTGGCCTCCTCAGTTGCCCCCCCGGCCCCTTCGGCCCATGATAAAAAGTTCTTCAACCTTGACCCGGAGCTCTCCAAACTGCTGAACACCCTGGAGGTTGATGAGCCCGTCATAGGCCTGACCTCTTCCTCCTCCCTCAGCGACCCTTTAGAGGCCCTCAGGCCAGAGGACAAGCGGTCGGAGCTGGCATTGCGGCGAGCTCACCAGTCGGACCCATGGGCGATCAGGGCGGCTACGGCCGCTTCCTTCTTCATCAGATCATCCATTCGCTGGCTTCGCCAGCTTAAGCAACATGTCCCAACCTCCAATATCTGCGCCCATCAGCACATTGCTAAGATTATGGCCGCAGCTGAGTTCTCAGCAGGCGCCACTTTTCACTCAGTAAAATTCTCCTCCCGTACCATTTCCTCCCACGTCTCGGCCCGCTGCCTGCTCTAGCTAAGACACTGGCAGGCGGATCTCAAGAATAAGGTGAAACTAGCTTCCGCCCCCCCAGCGGGAAATAAGCTGTTCGGACCTTCCCTGGATCCTCTCCTAGTCGAGGGAAGGAATAAAAAGAAATTCCTCCCTTCCCTCACCTGTAAGTCAGATCCCAGATCTCTGCAGCCCTTTCGGAGGGCTCCCTTTCGTCCCTATCTCCAACCCCCTTCCCTCCCAGGTACCAAAGGCCCCCCTCCTTTGGTTCGGGACAGCCCCAAGACAGGTCCGACCCCCTCGACAGACACAGGAGAGGCGGAAACTTCAAGAGGCCCTTTCGTGGTTCCGGCAGCAGGCCCTTTCCGGCGCTCCAGATAGGCCATCGGACCTCATCCCCATTGGCGGGTGACTTAAAGCCTTTGCCAGTCGGTGGGACTCATCCACTTCGGACGCTTGGGTAAGGGATACCGTCAGGTTTGACCTTGCCCTCGAGTTCCTCTCTACCCCCCCGATTTCTACATGATATGTCCTCTCTCCTAGAACCACACCAAACACAACCTCATGGATTCGGCAATTCAGCACCTACTGGACATTCAGGCCATCCAGCCAGTTCCTCCATCCCAGAGGGGACAGGGCTTCTACTCACTCTTATTCGTGGTGCCCAAACACTCAGGGGGATGGAGGGCTATTTTGGACTTAAAGCAGTTAAACTGTCACCTGGTATATCTCAGATTCAAAATGAACACGCTGCAATCCATCCTCTTGGGAGTTTGGCAGGGAGACTGGTTGTCATCCATCGACCTCTCCGAGGCATATTTACACATCCCAATACGACCCTCCCACTCCAAGTTTCTGCATTTCAGCTATAATAACCTACACTTCCAATACGTGGCCCTCCCATTCGGGTTAGCCTCGGCCCCCAGGACCTTTACTAAGGTCCTGGCCACTCTGGCTGCCCACTTCAGATCCATCCCGGTGTGGCTCCACTGTTACCTGGATGATATTCTCATCCTCTCCCCTTCCAGGGAACAGGCCATCAGGGATACCCATACTACCCTCACCTCCCTCCAGGAACACGGGTTCCTCATAAATTGGAAGAAAAGCCAATTGGCCCCTTCCACTAGGCTACCCCACCTGGGGACCATAATTGACACAGTCAAAGGGAGGGTGTTCATCTCTCCGGAAAGAATACTCAGCATCCAACAATCAGTCAGGTTCATCAGACGACTTAGGAAGGTCTCTCTCCTTGAGTTAACCAAGTTGTTAGGTAAGATGATCTCTTGTATTTCCGTTATTCCCTGGGCCCGTTTCCACTCTAGATCCCTCCAGTGGTTCCTGCTTCCATACCAAAGGGCTGGGTCAAGCAACTCGAGGCGCAAGGTCAAGGTCTCGCCAAAGTTCTCACCTCCCTCCTCTGGTGGAGCAAGGCGTCGATCAAAAAGGCTGCCTCCTCAAGGAGCCACCAAGACTCACCACCACCACAGACGCCAGTCTGTCCGGATGGGGCACCCACCTTCTTTCCCTGACAGCTCAGGGCAGATGGTCACCGACAGAAAGGCTGTGCAATATAAACTGGTTAGAGCTTTGCGCCATCCACCTGGCCTTCCACAGCTTCCTTCCTCAGCTTCAGAGTCGCCACGTCCTCATTCTCACCGACAATATAACAGCAAAGGCTCATGTCAACAGGCAGGGTGGCACTCAGTCCTCAAGCCTAATAAGGGAGACCGAGCGCCTATGTCGGTGGGCAGAGTCTCACCTCCTCTCACTCAGAACAGACCACATTTCAGGTACCGACAACACCTGGGCAGATTGGTTGAGCAGGGCCACCATAGACCAGGCGGAGTGGCGCCTCCACCCAGCCCTGTTCAGGGAGGCGACAGCAATATTTGGCCTGCCAGTGGTAGACCTGTTGCCTCCCCCCTCAATACCCAACTTCCACGGTTCATCTCCAGATTCCCGTCCCTAGGGGCGGAGAACCACAATGCCCTTCGATGCCCGTGGCCCTCGGTCCTTCTTTATGCCTTCCCCCCTCTGGCACTGATGCCCAGAGTACTATAAAAGGTCCTCCACGAATTGCTTCTGGTAGCTCCTTATTGGCCCCGTTGCTCCTGGCTTGCGGACCTCCGCATCCTATCAGTAGCCCCACTCTGGAGGATCCCAGCAGACAGGATTTCTCTGTCTCAAGGCCCCCTTCTTCACCCAGACCCCCAATGGCTACAGCTAGCCATCTGGAGGTTGAGCGGGAACGTCTGAAGAGGGAGAATTTCTCCACTGAAGTCATTAATACTATCTTAGCAGCCAGGCGTCCCCCCACCAGAAGGATTTACGATGCCACTTGGAACAATTTCTGCAAATGGTGTGCCAATCTCCGCATTGACCCAACGAACCCATCTGTGGCCCAAATCCTCGACTTTCTCCAGGAGGGTCTCAGTAAGGGACTGTCCCCCAACACACTAAGGCGTCAGGTAGCAGCCCTATCCACCGTAATTTCCTGCAAGGGTGTTAGTTCCCTCTCTCACCATCCCCGCATCCATGCATTTCTGAAAGGGGCCTCAAACTTACGACCTCCATCCCTTCACCGGTACCCAACATGGGATCTCAACAGAGTCCTGACTTCCATCACTAAGCCACCCTTTGAACCCCTAAGAGAAGTCTCTCTCCAGTTCCTATCCTACAAAGCAGTGTTCCTGGTGGCGATTACTTCAGCCCAGAGGATTTCAGATATTGCTGCTCTGTCAGTCAGGAAAGACCTGTGCGTCTTCCATTCTGACTGGGTGGTCCTCCGACTTGACCCTTCTTTTCTACCTAAAATTAACTCGGTTTTCCACAGGGCTCAGGAGCTTATCCTCCCCAATTTTTGCCCCAGGCCAACTCATGAAAGAGAGAGGCTATGGCACACCTTAGATGTCAGACGGGCCTTGCGGATATATATTAAACGTACTCAGACCTTCCGTAAATCCGAGGCCCTGTTTATTTCCTTTCAACCAAAGTCACAGGGGCTCAAGATAACCTCATCCACAATAGGCCGTTGGATAAGGGCGGCCATTTCTAGGGCATACCAGGCCCAAGCCTTCCAAGTGCCCAGGGGTATCATGGCTCACTCCACCAGGAGTGCAGCGACATCAGCTGCCTGGGCTACCCAGGCCCCTATACTCGACATTTGCCGGGCAACAACGTGGGCCTCCCCATCGCCTTTCATTAGGCACTACAGAATCGATAGGTATGCCGCTGCGGAGGCTTCCTTCGGTAGAAGGGTCCTTCAGAGGGTGCTCAGGGATCCCGAGGACTCAACAGACCAGACGGTGTCCCTTCTGTAGGACAGGCCCCAGCTTTGGTATGTCCCACTCTCTGGACGATCCGATCAGCTCTAAGGAGAATGGGCATTGGTTCTTACCTGACACGCCATTTCTCTTGAGCTGAGAGGATCATCCAGCCCCTCCCTTTTCCTTTCACCATCTGGAGGGGTCTTGTTTCAGCCAATGCACTTTAAGTCTAGCAAGAGAACAGCACGAATGCCTGTTTTTTTCCTCTCATCTTCGCATAAACTGGGGAACGCGATGGCAAGCCACGTGATGGAAGGTGGAGCGTTCCTCAGAAATTAAGCTCAGCCTACAACAGCAGAGACTGAAGCTCCACCCACTCTCTGGATGATCCTCTCAGCTCAAGAGAAATGGCGTGTCAGGTAAGAACCAACGCCCATTTTCTCAGGACTTTATGAACACAGAGAAGAGAGAGCTTACTGTCATGAAGAGTTCACATTTTGGGGGGAGGCAAAGCAAATATGCCGGGTAAATTCAAGGTACAGTACTAATGTATGAAGAAAGGGAAATTAAATAAGAGCCTGCGGTGTGTAGGAGGTTGGATATGTGTGTATGAGTTGAATATCTTTGCAGGTGGCAGTCTTAGATGGGAAGGATAGTAAAGGCTGGCAATAATGGAGAAGTCAGGGAGGTTAATAGATAGAATATTGGAGGATGATTGAGTGATCAGATTGGAGGGAGGGAGATGAGAAACAGGCAATTTTAGACAGGAATAAATTGTGATCAACACAGGAAACAACAACAATGATGCTGAGTGGGAGTTCAAAACTGAAGATGTGGGTTAACAAAGGAGGGTATGAGGGACCAATGTGACCAGAAGGAAGAATAAGGAATGAAATCAATATGAATGCAGGAAGATTAGTGTCTATGCAGGTTGGATAGGTAGAAATTATGTCTAGAATTGAGAGAGCAAAAAAGAAATGAAATATTAAGGTATGTGGTGACAGAGAGGTAAAATTGTGCACTTCATCAAGTGTATACTGGAAAATCTGCATGAAGAAGAGAAATAAAAAAAATGAAAAACCTTGGTATATGGGATAGAGCCAACAACAAACAGAAGGAAGAAATGATGGAAAAGTATTAAGGTGGGAGTTTTCAAATGTAATGTTTGCATTTTTCTTATATAGCTGAAAGTCTACATAAATACTATTTATAATAATAATAATAATAATAATAATAATAATAATAATAATAATAATAATAATAATAATAATAATGTGTTAGGTTCTGCCTAGCTTGTAGATCACATTTTTTAAAAAAAAACCATGATCTCAAGAGTGAGATGAGTGAGGATTGAATTATTTTTCCTTGTGCTATTACTTTAAACTAGCCTCATTCACCCCATTATTGTGTTGCTAATAACTATCCCTTTATTAAGCTGCAGATAATGTTGGAAGAAACAACTCAAAAGAATACAATCTAGGTGTCCAATTCTGTTTCTCCTTAGCAAATAATGTAATTTTGGGAATGCAAAAGATATGGGAGGAAGAGTAGGAGGATTTAGTATCTCCTATTTTTCCACTGCCTATTATTTTTAAATTCCCCAAAACTGCCATAAATATGCCTTGTAGGGGAACAAGATGAAGTACATTATTTTTTATTTAGACTAATTTTTATATTATTTATTCAAAAGATTTTGGATGTTCAATAAGACAGCAGTGTGTGGACATCCCCCATAATAAGCCATAAGGTAAAAAATAAAGGTTCCCCTTGCACATATGTGCTGGTTGTTTCCGGCTCTAGGGAGCAGTGCTCATCTCCATTACAAAGCAGAAGAGCCAGCGATGTTGGAAGACGACTCCATGGTCATGTGGCCGGCATGACTAAACACTGAAAGCTCACAGAATGCTGTTACCTTCCCATCATAGTGGTCCCTATTTTTCTACTTGCATTTTTTACTTTCAAACTGCTAGGTTGCAGAAGCTGGGACAAGTAACGGGAGCTCACTCCATTACGCGGTGCTAGGGATTTGAACTGCCGAACTGCCGACCTTTCTGATCAACAAGCTCAGCGTCTTAGTCACTGAGCCACCGTGTAAACCACACCCACATACAAAATGTAATCAAAGAATAATGAAAAATGATTGCCCAATAGACAACAGCTAGGCGTTAAATACTTTTTTAAGCAGAAACATTTTCAAAACCTTCCTGAATGTACTAAGCAACACCACTAAAGTCAACATATTCCTTAATGTGGGACCAACAACAGAAGATACCTCCTTTCTGGTTCATGCTACTCTGCCTTTAATGAAGGAAAGACCTTTAGAAGACCCACTCTAGAAATTTTAGCAGGATAATCATGAATTATGTATTTATTTTACTGATTTATAGAGATAATTTATATATAGGATAAAGTGATCCCTAGAGTAACCTGTGGTGATGCTATTGCTATATAGGGCTTCATAGATAATGACAGAACTTTGAATTTGGCTTAGATGCCTCCTGGCAACCAATAAAAGAGAATGAGTTACCGATGCATGTTCATTGCATCTTATTTGGATTGTAGCTTTCAAATAATCTTCAATGGCAATCCTGCATGGAACACATTGCAATAGACCAAATGTGGTGATAACTGTGAATTACTTTTGTCACGTCTTTTTGGCTTTTGTTATCTTGAACTCTTGCTAAACAAAAGCAGCTGAGAATTTCAGGTGAATCTCCTGTTGCATTAACAGAAAATATAGAAACTTTATAAAGCCATGTTTACGATCTCATCCATTGTTGATCTGCTTGCTAGGCACACGCTCTGCCAGCAGTATGTGGTCAGCAGATACACACAGTTTCCACCAAAGAGAGGATCTGACAAGTCTAGTTCACATGGCCTTGCAAAGCTATCTTTCTTGATGAAATTAACAACAACAACAACAAAACCTTGTGGAATTAAATACTTGAAGGACAGTATTATTAAACAATCTTATATGGCCTTCTGCAATTTTGTTTCTTTAATCAGTTTTATGGTACTGTAAGCTAAAGTAAAGGTTCCCCTTGCACATATGTGCTAGTCATTTCTGGCTCTAGGGGGCAGTGCTAATCTCCGTTACAAAGCCGAAGAGCCAGCATTGTCCAAAGACATCTCCATGGTCATGTGGTCGGCATGACTAAACACTGAAAGCTCACAGATTGCTGTTACCTTCCCATCATAGTGGTCCCTATTTTTCTACTTGCATTTTTACATGCTTTCAAACTGCTAAATTGGCAGAAGCTGGGACATGTAACGGGAGCTCACTCCATTACGCAATGCTAGGGATTCGAGCTGATGAACTGCCAACCTTTCTGATCAACTAGCTCAGCGTCTTAGCCACTGAGCCACCTTGTCCCCTTTATGGTACTGTACTGTATTGCAAACAGACAATCATTTTTTCTTCTGTTTTTAAGGATTCACAAGGAAAACATAATTTTATTATTACATTTTGGACTTTGCATCTACTAAGTATAGGCAGCCTTTCCCATTCAGGCACTACAGAGTATAGGATGGAGAGATCAGCTTTGCAATTTAGAACTTCATAAATCTGTCATAGCACTAATCTTCTCTTAAGGACAAAGCTGTTCTTTTTTTTTTTTTTTCTTAAACAAAAGGTGACAGTCTCAATTTGCATGAGCCCTTAGGCACTGAAGCTTGTTGCAAGTGAAATACTACTGAGTTTTCTATTAAATGCCAGTGGGGTAGAAACCAACTAAAAGGGAGAGAGTACAAACTTAAATTTCTAAGTGTGTAGCCCTTGAAATGTATTGGGCTATACTGTACTCCCATCATCCTAATTAACAGGATTATTTCTTGTTGGGTAAGTTGGTACATTGCTTATATCAACCTCAGCAGACTTGCATGGAGGATCACTAGAAAATTCTAGATCTGTATGCAATATATCGTCATCAATCACCATCATTTTTTTTTCATAAGAAGAGGATGGAAAATAATTTCTTATTGTTACCAAGAGCACATTCAGCTGAAGGAAGTCTGCTTTTAAATGGTTGCACTACAGTGGGTTAATGAATATGTCTAATTTGCAGCAAGCATTCATTATATTTATGGCATTTCTTTTATTCAGGAAGTTGATGTAGGCATGACATAGTCTTTCCACTGATTATTTTATTCTCACAGCAGTCTTGTAGAATAAAAATTGTGAAGCAGTAATTGGGTTAGGATCACCCAGTGAGCTTCTTGGCTACATAAGAATTTAATTTTCCAAAGGATTCTGGGAAATAGCTCTGACCAGGGGCTCAATGCCCTCCTGCCAAAACAATAAACCAGAATAGAGCTGAAAGGGACCTTGGAGGTGTTCTAGTTCAACCCCCTGATTTTCTTAAAAACCTCCAGTGATGAAGCACCTACAACTTCTGAAGGCAAAGCTGTTTCACTCAATCATCCTCACTGTTAGGAAGTTTCTTCTTAATTCTCAGTTGCTTCCCTCCTTGATCAGGTTCCATCCATTGTTTCTTGTCTTGCTTTCTGGTGCTTTGGAAAATAAGTTGACCCCCCCTGCTTTGGGGCAGCCCCTCAAATACTGCAATACTGCTATAGTGTCACCTCTAGTCCTTTTCTCTAGACTAGTTAAACCCAAATCCTGCAACTGCTCTTCATATGTTTTAGTTTCCAGGCCCTTAATTGTTTTAGTTGCTCTTTGCACTCCCCCCCCCAAAGTCTCAACATTTGGATGCAGTATTCCAGATGTGGTCTTATGAAGGGTTTATAAAGTAGTAGTAAAACTTCATATGATTTTGATTCTATGCCTTGGTTTATACAACCATGGATAGCTCTTTTGGCTGCTGCGGCAGGTAATCCATTAATATGAATTGCCTGTTCTGTTTGAAAGCACTGGTGCTTAATGAGCTTTGGTAGAATACTGTTATATGGCATGCTGAACTTTATATTTCTGGAAATAAAAGAGCTGTAGATTTATTTCATAAAACAAAAGTAAAAATTACACAGAGAAGCTGTCTGTTGTTACCTTTGTTTTTTATTTCCTTAACAAATCAGCTACTCTTCTGAATTATAACCACCATACATTTGTTGTACATATTTCTTTTCCCAATCCCCTTTCCTGTCCACATTTCTCCTAGTTTCCTTAAGCAATCTTCAGACTGCAAGATTTTGTTTGCTTTCCCTCCACCACTTTTTGTGTGCCTAATCTCCAAATGATCTGTTCCTTTAGCCTGAGTGCTGTCTTTTCTCTTAATAACTTCTGACTTTTATTTCAATTTCTTGTTTTTATCTGGATATATACTTTTATCTGTTTAACATCCCCTGCCCCCATCCCTGCAGGTTGAGAGCTGCAGCTGTCATGCTCAGTAGCTTTGCTTTCCTGGGGTTTGTAGCATTCCATAGTTACAGTGATAATCATAACTTGCCAAGCATGCGGTAATTTGACAGTGTGCACCTGTTTTTGTATCTCTTTTTTATTGGTGACATTCCAGCTCTTTGGTACCATTATATATTTAACTATCTCCAGGGTTGACAGACTGAAGGATAAAGATCTGTCTGCTCCTCGACATGTATTATTTTGTCTTCTTATTGTTGGGTATGATAGAAAGAATTTTTGGGATATTCATAATATGCACTTCTGAAGCCTGCAGGTCAAGTTGCTTTTTCTGTGATTCAGACTTGGCTTGTTTGCAGTTAAGTTGTGTTTGATAGATAAATCTTAATTTTTATAACAAGTGCAATTCAGCAATAATATGCTTTATGTACATCCTACATTAATTTGCATCCTACATTAACCGTTCATAACACTGGCATGATTAAAACACAACTTGGTTTCAATGCAGTTACCAACTGATTTCCTCTTACTTAGTGTCCATATGGGTTTCTGTACATCTTTTAGTATCATTTAGTACTAGTTCGATACCTGTGCTTCACTACAAAACTATGTGGTTGGGCTTAGTTTTTGGGGAGGAAAATAAGGAAAAATAAATTCTGCCTCTGCCTGCCAACATCCATGGGTATTCATCTGGCTAGCGTCCTGTCAGTGTGTGAGAGTGTTGATGGCTGTTTGGAAACTGAAGTAGTATTTGCTGTGTGAGCAAGAAGGAGACAGCAAGGAGCCTGGACATGGCTTAGCTCAACTGTTCTGTGCTAAAGCTGCTTGGTGCTATGAAACTAAAACTGAAACTCCTCTCCTCTGCCTGTGTTTTGCATTTGGAACAGATTTCTTTTCAGGTGGGAAGGGGGAGTAGAACTCCTTAGCACCAGAGCATGTTGATAATAATATACAAAATACTAATGCTCTGATGGTTATTTTGAAAAATCCTTTCTCAGTGAGCACCTAGAAGCCAAAAGGAACATAGGTGCCAAATTTCAAATTTGTAGGCTTTAGATAGGTGCCAAATTTCAAATTTGTAGGAGATTTTGTGATGATGCATGAGTGGTATTTCACTTATATATATATATATATAGATTATTCATTTTCATTTGCACCATATATATATACTTGCACTTTAGTTTTTATGGCCTGGATTTATATAGTTTTCAAGGAATGACCACAATCTCTTTGTGTATACTAGTTCATTTTTAGCTTTTTAAGCATGCAAATAGGAACCCCAGTGGGGGGGGGGGGACCCATTCACGAATGATGGGCTGCTTGCTAAAACAAAGCAAGGCTGTGGCATTCACTTGAAAGTAAACTGGGATGCTTGTAATTGTAAACTCTGTCTGGCAAGAACAAAGAATGTTTATTCATAAAGAATATGCATGGGTAATATTTGTATCAATTTCAGGTGGTTAGAGGACTGATAACAGTAAGAAAGAGTTAGACATCCTGCATATCTCAGCTACCGTGTTTCTCCAACAATACGCCCCCCCCCATAGGAAGACCCAGCATGTTTTCTAGGCATAAAATGAAATTAAGCCCCTCCCCCCAATTTTAGGCCTATTTTAAAACATGTGAAATTGGGGGGGGAAGGTGGGGGGGAACTTGCCATTAGGAACGCCCCACAGGCAGCTACACCTCACTATCAGTTGCTCCTAACAGCCGATCATGGCAGAGCGCGGAGGGCTCCCTACCCCCACCAAGTGCCTTTACTGCAGACCCGGGTCAGCAGGTGGGCCATGTCGGCATGGATGTCTACTGGCAGCATTTTAGCCACTTCTCAGGCCTTCATAGCTTCCACAGTTCCCACCGGTGCTGGCGCCTGTCTCGCCAGCGCTGTCTCCAACAACAGTGTCTGAGTTGCTCCCGCTTTCCCCCCATCCCCGTAACAACAGGAAAAAAAACATTTTGAGGTACCTGGGAGTGCCACACGCTGCGTTTTGGTTTAATCCCGAGCAGGTGGGTGGGCACGAAAAGAGCCGAGTGAGCATCTCTGCTGCTGCTACCCTTCGTGCTCCACCCTTGAGCTCTGGAAGTTTCCAAAAGTCCCAGTGCGCAGCCCGTTCCTACATTCCAACCATGCCCAGGCTGAGCTGCAACTGTCCCTCTCTTGCCAGCTCCGTCTCCAACAACAGCGGCAGCAGCGCCAGGAACCGTGGAAGTTACGGAGGCGGCTCCTCCACCCAAGAAGCGGCTGAAACGCTTCCATGGTTCCCGCCACTGCTGCCGCTGTTGTTGGAGATGATGCTGGAGAGAGAGGGATAGTGAGAGATTGAGCAGTCTCTGAATGTTCCAGGTTCCCATTTCTTACTATAAATGCCTTTTATAAGAATCTTCTACAATCTAGAGCTACCGTTAATCTGCAGAAACTCTGACCATATTAATTTCACTGGGAGGTAAATTAAATCCCACCCTAGTAAATATTTGCTACATGCCTATCCCCAACAGTCATTTCTGTGCAATGGCTACTGTTCCCTTGCCATTTTGATCTCTTTTCTTCCACCTGATTTCACTTTGGCTTTTGAAATGGTGAGAAATATAGGTAATCAAAACTTAGTTCCTCCTCTGTTTTCCTAGCTTCCAGGAAAAGATGGATATTATTACAGAAGTTCTCTTGTTGAGGGCCTATATGTAATTAATCTGAGATGTGGCCCTATGGCTGCAGATAATTGGCACTGATGAAAGAAGTAAGCAATCTTCATCTGCCTGTTATTTGGTTTTATAAATAATCTTAGCTGCTTCATGAGCATTTCAAGAGGCAAAAACTATGTTTACTTTCTACTGCAAGAATTAGGACCCTCCAGGTTATCATTCAAATTTATCCCCTAAGGTTTTTGCTGAGTCTCTCTCTCTCTGAGAATAGAGATTGGTTTCATTGGGACATGGCTTGAGGTTATGGTTCCTCAGGGCTTTCCTTGCCTTTCACCAGAAACCTGTTACTTCAAAGTGCTGAGAATATCTCAAGGTAGCAGTTCTCCAAGTTGAGCAGGGATGTCTCCTCCTGCACTGTAATTGTGTGCCTCTACAATGGGGACCTGTGCTGTGAAGGAGTGGGGAGTGTGAGTTGGCTATGTATTCTGGGCCCTGAGAGCAGACCAATTCAGTTTCCCATTTTAATGTATCATTTGTCTCTTAGGATGCTATGTCAATCCTATGCCCTATTGAGAGTCTGTTTTGCCCTGAAAAAACATTTAAACCACCAAAAACTATTTCTGCAAATTTCACGGTACAATAATTTTGTTAAAATTATGATTTCCTCAATCAAATACATTTTTTTTTTAAAAAACAACCCCTCTAAGCTATCATTTTAATAGCATTGGTATTTATTTTTCTTTTTTCTTTGTCATGAAAAAAATCTCACAGCAATCAGTGGCAATTGTGAAAGCCCAATTGATTTCAGTGAGATATAATTCCTGGAAACCAACTTTATTCTTCATGTTGCATTTGAAGAACAAAACTCACCAAAAATTTTATTCAGAAAGAGAACAGCTATATTATGTACAGCGATGATTTCTAATGCATGATATATTTTTTTTGTTAGCACCTATTAAAGACTGTAAATTTGAAAATAAGTTCTCTCTAATATGCTGTTTTGGCTGTCAGTCTAGAAAAGGCCAATATTATGATTAAAGACTCCAAGGTCAAGCTCAGTAAAGAGTTTGTGCGGTGATGTTTTGTGCAAAAACTTTTATGTACACATGTGATTTTTATACATCTTTATTTAATGATATTTTTTGGTCTTACTGTTTGAAACAGTTTGCTTTTTTAATAGAAAATCTGGTTAACTAAATTATCATCAGTAACCTCTGTGCATGGATACCTTCTCCATGTAATACAATAGGTCATGGGACGTATGTGTTCTTTAACACCAAAACAGAGTGTGGAGGGTGCTGGGTGCCCCTCCCAGGCTCTGTTTTTTCTTCCTGAGCCCCAGAGGAGCCTTCTGGGAGCAAAAATGCCCCCCCAGAGACACCTTTGAGGCCCAGAAGGCCCCCCAAAATGGGTGGGGGTAGCTGCAAAAAAAGCCACACCCAGCCAGCCACATGGCCATGCCCACCAAGCCACACCCACCAAGCCACGCTAGCAGAACCGGTAGTAAAAAAATCTGAATCCCACCACTGCTGCACACATGGTATACAGATAGTCCTCGACTTGCAATAGTTCATTTAGTGATTGTTCGAAGTTACAACAGCAGTGAAAAAATGATGTATGACCATTTTTCAGTGACTTATGACCATTGCAGCATCCCCATGGTCACATGATTTACATTCGGATGCTTGACAACTGATTCACATTTATGACAGTTGCAGTGTCTGACTCTTGTGATCCCCTTTTGCAGCCTTCTGATGAGCAAAGTCAATGCGAGAAAAATCGTAAAATGGGACAAAACTCACTTAACAAATTTCTCACTTAGCAACATAAATGTTGTTTATGTTCAAATTGTGGTCGTAAGTCTAGGACTACCTGTATATGGTGATGGGATGTGTATTGGATGATTCGAACCATTTTTCTTCCAAAATGTGGATAGCTTTCATTTACTTTATTAATATAGCTACTACATTTCAATTTATTTTTCTTCACTGTCTGCTATGGGAATGTTAACATTTAGTGATCAGAAATATAAATCTGTTTTCAATATTTTTTAAACTGAAAGGAAACTTTTTCTTTATAAATTTGCCTACCATCGGCTCTTATATTCATGTGAAGACCAAAAGTTCTTGGGACTGAAAGAATAATACTGTTCAGATTTTAAAAAGTTGTTGAAGAAATATTTAACTTGTCAATAAGTCAGCATTTGAAAACGGCAGATGTTATCTAAAGCAACATATTAAGTAGTGTTAAAACTTTGGATAAGTTTTTCCAAACAAAATATTTGCTTATTTATTATGTTTTAAACACCGTTACAATCAAATCTTTGCTTAAGGCAGCTATTTTCAAACAATATAGATTTTGTTTTTTTAAGCACTTAAAAGTACAGTTGCTTTGTCTGTTAAAATTAGTATTATATGTATCTCACGATGCAAAAAACATTGTAATTGTTTTTCAATGTCCTTGACTGCATGCAGTTCAAGTATCTTTTTCTTCATTAGTTATGTGATCTTGTATGATTTTAAGCAATCATCTGGTATTTTCTGTAGTCTTAGTCACATTTTGTCGTGTCCGCAAAAAGACGCTCAGAGTCGGTGACTATCATTCAAGCTCTTTATTAAACAGTTGTGAACCGAACCGGCGAAAAGGAAAAAGCCTGCGGCTTTTATCCTTTTCGCTGCGGCGGCCGCGGCCAATGGCAGCGATTCAAGTCTCCCGCTCTTGGAACGAGCCAATCGCGGGAGACTCCAATCGGGCCAATCAGCGCGGCTCGCCTGGCCAATCAGAAATCCCCGCGCCTTAGCCAATCAAGGCGCGGGGATTTCGAGTATGCAAATTCAGGACAGAACACCCCTCCCCTCTTGGTATAGTCCATCACGTAGCGTAGTCACGCAGGTAGGCGGGGCTCCGTCTAGCCCTAGTTGACCTGCGCAGCTCAGTTGCAAGCTGTACCTCGGCCGGAGTGGTCATCTTTTTGGCTGCTCCTCCCTCTGTGTGAACCGGCTGGATGATCGGGCCGGTTCGTTCTCCGTGGCTCCCGCCTGGGCCTACCAGGTCGGTTGAGCTACGGGTTTCGCCGCTCCCGCTTGGTTTCTCCGAGTCGGTTGAGCTGGCCAGGTGGTTCTTCTCCGGAGGGGACTCGCGATGGCTGCGTTCCGGTGAGTATTTTTGGATTTTTTCTTGCGCTATTTTATTCGGGTATTCCCTCCCCCCTTGGTTCGAGTCTTGGGGGTTGAGGTCTGTTGCAGTTCGTGACCGGAGCTGGTCGATGTGTCGTTTCCAGGCTCGCCCGTCGGTGGTTTGGAGCCGGTACAACCGTGGACCTGTGATTTGAGTGATGACGGCTGGGATCCATAGGGGGTCCCCCGTCAGATTTTTTGCGTAGACTAAGTCACCGGGGGCAAATGTCCGGTATTTGGAACTAGAGTCTGGGGGCCGCTCCGGGTTGTATGTCGGGTGCAGCCTGTCGAGTGGGGACCTCAGCTTCCTGCCCATAAGTAGTTCGGCTGGGCTTTTGTTGGTAGTGGTGTTCGGGGTGATGTGTTGTATGAATAGGAGTTTATTGATTTTGTCGTTGATCTCCCCGTGGTCCATTTTCCGGAGGGTTTTTTTGGTAAACTGAACCATCCGTTCCGCCCTACCGTTCGCCGCCGGATGCGCCGGTGCTGTTAATGCGTGGCGGATACCCCTCTCCGCCAAAAACCTCTCAAACTCGAGGGAAGTAAACTGGGGCCCGTTGTCTGAGACGACGACGTCTGGGAGGCCGTGCGTGGAAAACAGTTTACACAGTTCTTTGATGACAGCCTCCGTGGTAGTGGATTTCATGTCGCTTACTTCCAACCAATTGGAGTAAGCGTCAACTGTGATCAAAAAAGTATGCCCATTTGTTGGACCAGCAAAGTCTAAATGGATTCTGGACCAGGGCCCCCTTGGTATTTCCGTCTCGGATGGGTGCTGCGGGTGGGCTGGGTCTGGTCTCCTGGCAACGATGGCATTTGGCGACCCATGCCTCGATCTGTTTGTCCATCCCTGGCCACCAAGCGTAACTCCTGGCCAGGGCTTTAGTCCTGACGATGCCAGGATGACCTTCATGCAGCATCTCTAGGACCCTCCCTTGCAATCTGTCCGGGACGACCACCCTGTCACCCCACAAAATACATCCTTTAAGCAGTGAGAGTTCAGTCTGGCGGTTTCTGAATGTTTTAATGGATTCGTCATTGTCCCTTTCAGGCCACCCTTTTTCTAGCCAATGTAGGATTCGCGCCAGACGCTTATCCTTAATAGTCTCCCTGGCAATGTCCGATGTGGTAATGGGTAGGTTCTCAATGCTAAGGGTGTTTGTCGTTGGTGCTGGGTCAGGATCAGAGTCTGGTAAGGGGGAACGGCTTAAGGCGTCCGCGTGCGAAATTTTCTTACCTGGCTTGTGTAACAGTTCGTAGCTGTAGGCTGCCAGGAATTCGGACCACCTTGTCATCCGGGGTGATAAAATGTTCGGGGTGGCTCGGTTTCCGGCGAGGATTCCCAGTAATGGCTTATGATCCGTCACGATGGTGAACGGGCGGCCATACAGGTATTCGTGGAACCGCTTAACGGCGGCAACTATAGCCAAAGCTTCTTTGTCCAGCTGGCTATAGTTCCGCTCCGGTTTAGTCAGAGTCCTGGAGAAAAAAGCGATGGGTGCTTCTCTTTTGTCGGGGAGGGTATGGCTGAGGACAGCGCCGACGCCGAAAGGTGATGCGTCGCAAGTGACAGCTACAGGCAAGGTTTCGCTGAATTGAATCAGGACGGCGTCGGAGGTGAGGAGGTCTTTGGTTTTTTGAAAGGCGGCTTGCTCTCGTCTCCCCCAAGTCCAGGTTGCCGCCTTATCCAGGAGTCTATGCAAAGGCTCCGCCGCCGTAGCCTTTTGGGGTAGGAAAACATTATAAAAATTCAGCAATCCTAGGAACGCTTGTAGTTCCGTTTTAGACTTTGGGGTGGGGGCTTCTTTGATGGCTTTCACTTTTTTAATTGTAGGGTGAATGCCATGCCGGTCTAGAAGGTAGCCCAAGAATTCCACTTGCTTTGTGCATAGTTGGCATTTTTCTCGTTTAACTTTAAGTCCTGTTACTTTAAATTTTGTTAAGACCTGTCTGAGTCGGTTTTCTAATTCGGCTTCGTTTGGCGCCGCCACTAATACGTCATCAAAATAGGGCACCACCCCCTCGATGCCCTGTAGCAAACGTTCCATCAGGCTTTGAAAGATGCCTGGTGCCACGCTGACTCCGAATTGGAGTCGGTTGCACTTAAAGGCCCCCCGATGGGTCACGATGGTCTGGGCTTCTGCCGTTTTCTCATCTACTGGCAGCTGCTGATATGCCTGGGCGAGATCGAGCTTGGCAAAGACTTTGCCCCCTCCCAGTGAGTGCAGGAGATGTTGCACGATTGGGACTGGGTAGGCGCTTTGTTGTAATGCGCCATTTAGGGTGGCCTTATAGTCCCCGCAAATTCTCACGGACCCGTCCGGCTTGACTGGGGTCACTATAGGGGTCTCCCATCGGGCATGGTCTATCGGCTGCAACACCCCCTGTTTGACGAGCTTGTTGATCTGCTCGTCAATTTTAGGCTTCAGGGCGAATGGTACCCTCCTAGGTTTAAGCCGCTTGGGGGGGACGCTAGGGTCTAGATCAAATGAGATAAGGGGCCCCTGGTACTTGCCCAAGCTTCCATCGAAAACTTCCTGGAACTCCTGGGCTAGCCGCTGTTCCCAACCGTCGTCGGCGACGTGGTTGACTCCTGTCAGCGCGATGTCAAGCGGGGCGAACCATTGTAAACCCAGTAGGCTTGGGCGGTCGCGGTCGACGATAGTGAGTGGCAGTTGTTCGGTGTGGCCCTTGTAGGTTACATTAAAACTCTTGGTGCCCACTACCGGAACGCGATTCCCTTGGTAGTCTTTTATGATGATTTTCTGGGTATGAATGTTCCTCTTATGGAGGGTGGGTACTAGCCGTTTAATCTCGCGCCATGCAATCATGGAGAGGTAGGACCCGGAGTCCACTTCCATCTTGCATGGTTGGCCTTCAATATGGACTTCGACGTGTACCTTTCTGGCGCCGTCGGAGATGGTGTGGCCGATGGTCACCGTCTGGTGTGTTTCTTCCTTTCGTCGACCGTCGCCGCCTTTTGAAGATCGTTGGGCACGGTCCCACCGACTGTCCGGTTGGCGCTCTCTGGTCCTGGGCGGGGGGCTTTCCTTCTTCTGGTCGTGTTGTTCCCATTTGGGCGGGCTGCGGGTCTTCTTTTGGCGGCAAACTCGAGCGATGTGACCCCGTCGTTCACAATGCCTACAAATAGAGTCAAAGAATCGGCATTCTGACCTGGGGTGGTCGCCGCCGCACCCGGCACAGTTGGTCCTCGACCTACGACCTCTTCGATTTCGTTGGTCGCCGCGTCCTGTCTGTACGCGATGTATGTCCTCCTCGTCTTCCGACGTGCTGGAGGCTGACTGGAATTCTCCATAGTGTGCGGTTGCTTCGCTTCTAGGGTCGGCCGACCTTGCCGGGTTGTTGTTTCCGCCCTTCGCGTCAGATCTTCGCATGCTGTCAGCAGACGAGCGGGTTGCTTCTGCGGCTGCGGCTGCGGTGAGGGCGTCTGCTAGGCTGATGTCGTCCTTGGCCATAAGCCGGCTCTGGAGTGTAGGGTCCCATAGGCCGAGCACGAACCGGTCTCTTATGAGGCTGTTCAGACCTTCAAACTCGCAGAGTCCTCCTAGGCGCCGCAACTCGGCGACGAAGTCGCTCAATTTCTCGTCTGGTTCCTGATTTCGGCGGTAAAACTCGTTGCGCCGTATCAGGATGGGGACCTCGGGGGCGTAATGGCGCCGCAGTATGGGTTCGAGGACGTCCCAGTCCATGGCGGTTGCGTCTGCCGGCTTGGCCAATGCTTTGGCCATCTGGAAGACCTCTGGTCCGCAGTGAGTAAGGAAGATGGCGCGCTTTAGCGGGCCCGGGGCGTCCTTCATTCTGGCGCATTCCAGGTACATACGGAACCAGTCTGAGTACGATTCCCAGTCCTCGGTGGCGGGGTTGAAGGGGGTGGGCGGTGCGATCTTCGCCATCTCTTTCGCTGGAACTGGCTCTTGTTGGACACGGGGTTCGGTTCAGGGTCGGGATCCCACCTTCGTCGCCAGTGTCGTGTCCGCAAAAAGACGCTCAGAGTCGGTGACTATCATTCAAGCTCTTTATTAAACAGTTGTGAACCGAACCGGCGAAAAGGAAAAAGCCTGTGGCTTTTATCCTTTTCGCTGCGGCGGCCGCGGCCAATGGCAGCGATTCAAGTCTCCCGCTCTTGGAACGAGCCAATCGCGGGAGACTCCAATCGGGCCAATCAGCGCGGCTCGCCTGGCCAATCAGAAATCCCCGCGCCTTAGCCAATCAAGGCGCGGGGATTTCGAGTATGCAAATTCAGGACAGAACACATTTCTCACTGTTTTGCTTTATATGATGATTAATTTGGATGTTCAAGAAAGTGCACATCCAGTTTGATTTTCCACCCTGCTACAGATTAATCCATACATCTGGGACCTACTTTTGAAAACTTGACAGACCTTGGTTTGACTTAGCGAAGCAGGATTTTTTTTTTAAAGTGGTGAACAGCAATTCCATTTGTTCCTGTTGATAAGATTAATAATGTGCATTTTAAAAATTATTGTAAATTAACATTACTGAGCATATTTTAAAATGAATATAGCATGGTGTTCACTGGAAGATCACTATGCTAGTTTACAATTCAGGTCTAGATAATGGGTGAAGAATTAAATTTATTGTTATTAAATATCTAATCCAGAAGATTTTTTTCATAGCAAATGGAAGAATTGGAAGATAATTTTTGGAAAAAAAATATAAGATATATATATATATAAGATATATACAAGATAAAATTTCCTGATTTCAAGAGACGTAGAAATGACTTTTTAGAATGGGGGTAATCTGCATTTCTGGCTCAGAGCCAGATCCATTAAGCGTCAAATTTTTACTAGTATTTTGAAGTTCATTGGTTTGGCTTGGAGCCAGTTGAATGAATTACTCAAAATAGTTTGCATATTTTTTTTTTTTTTCACCAAAAAGGGGCGAGGCCTGTGTCTTTGAAATTCAGTGTGAGAAGTGGCCTTCAGACAACAGAATGTATCAATCAAAATGTCATTTTGTGGTTACGCTGGTTAAATGGCTTTTTTTGAGTCATTTAACATAAGCGAATGACTCTAGAAAAACAGTTGAACTTCCTATAAATTTTACTGCAGGGTTAATTATATTAAAGAAGGAGTGCTGGTACAACTGTTGCCATTTCCTTTTTTTTTGTCTTACATGCAGATATATACAAATCAGAGAAATCTAAAAAAAGATATCAAAAATTGTGAACAGAGTTTAGTTCATCCAACAGCATTTCTCTAGTTGATCAGTCATTGATGGACCAGCTCTAACATATTAGTCAGTTTCCTGGATTAACTTTTGGCTGACCTGTACTGTTCTTAGTGTGACATTGTACAGTTTTCTTGCCAAATTCTGTAAGATCCATTGTTTTGGGTAACAATTGTATGAGTAAAACATTAAAAGAATCCTTTGGCATTTAAGATAAAACATAAATAATTAATGTTAAAAATTTTATGTTTACTAAACACACAAAATTATTAAACACTAAAAATTGTAGGGTTAAAAGAATACAAAAGCAAAAAAAGAGCAGCTGAGGTAAAACAGACCTACCATTCACAAGCTAACATAACCAATGTATGGATACAACCCGCACTTCCTGCACCCTTAATTAACATGTTAGGACATTTATAACACAATCACACACACACACAAATTTCAGATGTTTTAAAATCAGTTGTATAGAACTCTTCTAGCTTTGCTTCAGGTGTATGTCTCAGTGATTCACAAATATCTAATTCACGCTACCGTGTTTCTCATATAATAAGGCCGGGTCTTATTTTTTTTTGAGCCCCCCAAAAATGGCTAGGTTGTCTTTTCGGGGGTGACTTAATTTCCTCCCCCCTTGCATCTTTGGGCAGGTGGGCGGCAACAGCTTGGATGCTGACCTCGGCATTGGTGGGGCACTTCATATCAGGATCAATGCAGGCAGCACCATATCCGGGTGTGCAACGAAAGTACTTCCTAACGGCAAGCCCCCCCACCATTCCCCCCATTTCGCATGTTTTAATATAGGCCTTAATTTGGGGGGAGGGGCTTAATTTCATTTCATGCCTATAAAACATGCTGGGACTTCCTATTGGGGGAGGCCATATTGTTGGAGAAACAGGGTATCTACAATGGTGCTTTCCTTTTGACTTGCAAAACTGCAAGTATTTTTCAGGGCCTTTTACTGGAGGGAAATATGCATGTCTTGAATAATAACATCAGGCTTTTTCAGATTTTGGTTTTAAAATTTAGATTTGCTTTCAACACTGGGAAGAAAGATTGACATTATGAAGCTTGTTATATGTTATTTTGCTTAAATTCCCTATTCTAGATCATTGTTAACATTGCCGTAACAAATAAATGGCTTCATCTTTATACCACAAGACTTTGCTACTCTTACTGCAGCAGATTGTAGTGAAAGATCTATCTGGTTTCACTAATTTGTAATATCCTGTTTTAGACTCTAGAATTGAGAATTTAAGGCCTTTCTTTAATTAACCAGGCATACTATAGTGATTTATTTTCAATTTTGGTTCCCTGGATGAATACCATTAATGAATTGGTTTTCCTGGGTTTCTCTTTCTTGACTTTTCTTTATTCAGCTATGCAACAGCCAATTTAGCAATCTGTAAATTGCACAGAGAAAAGAGCAAGCTAGAGGCTTATCCCTTGCCATTTGATATTTGAGTGCTCCTCAATGTGCTGTATATTTGTTTTTATTTTCTGCTCTGACACCTTACTATGAGGGAAGAACTCTCTGGAGCATCTTAAAAGACTTCTATTAAAGACAAAAAGAGTTAAGAAAAATGCAGACAGTAGATCTCATAGTCACAGGAGAAAATAATATATAGTGACATTTCAAAAGCATTAATTAGGGAAGGAGTAAGAAAGTGGTAGAATGGGTGGTTCAGCTCCTTTTCATTATGTCTTTTGCAGAAGGTTAGTCAAACTCAAGGAAAAAGATGGCACCTGCATCTCCAGCTTTCTTAGATTATAAGGGTTTTGCTTAAATCAGACCTGTGTGGTTGTTATTAACCTTAATGTCCATTACTCTTCATGGATTCAGGTGAAGCCTTCTTCATTGTATGTGAAGATTACTGAAGATACTGAAAACCTAACTTACTGGTATAATAATTTATCAAGGAACAGATTAATATTGGATCCTCTATGCAAAGCATATGTTTTACAATATATCTGTATTGTAACACTTTATGTAAAAATTATCACGTGTAATTGAAGTTGTCAGTCTAGCATTGTAGCAGGTCTCAGTGATTGTAGATACATTTTCCATATGTATATTAGAGATAGTGGGGAAAATACATAAGAGCCTTTTCCTATAAAGCATGTGTTTTACTACTGATATATTTCCTTCTTTCAACAGAGACGGTTGTAGTAATTTTGTTTTAACCCCATGTTGAAAGATTGTGGCTTAGATTGTTAAATCATCTAGAACACGAGTATCAAACTCGCAACGTCATGTTCTCATCACATGACGTATTGGGACTTTCCCAAACCCTGTGCTAAACCGGGGTGGGTGTGGCCGAATGTAATGCATCTGGCCCATGGGCTGAGAGCTTGACACCCCTAATCTGGAACAATTTCATGGCCAAATCTGAAACATTTTTTCCCCACAGAAACTAACCATGATAAGTATAAGAAGCTTTGACATCTATAGAATGATAATAATGGGAGGAAAGGCATCTCCCTTTCCCTTCCTTTGCCAATTTTGGTTAGATGTTTTAGAAAGCAGGATTGCTGGAACTGATGACTGAATGATTGAACTCTGAATCTCATATTTTTCCCCCTTGATATCTCATCAAGCTGCCATGACCTGATGTGCTATTCTGCATATTTAATCTCCACAAATTTTAGTTACATAACAGTGCATCAAAGCCACATGGACCATATGAATAAGCTACATTAGCTCATTCAAATGCATGAGATTCATTTTAGGCTTTTCATAAGTACTTTCCTCATTGACTGCCATCTTTGAAAACAATTTATATCTGGCTCAAGATACAAGGCAACCTTCTGTAACTTTTTTTGGTGAAGATTTGTCAAGAAATATTTGTGTGTATGATCAAAGAAATCCAGCCTCTTTTAAAATAGCCTGAAATAAATTTTCAGCAATTCTTCTTCATTGGTGTAGAATTGTAAATTGGCCCAGGCAACAAACAAGACATTACAATAGTATTTTTTTCTTTAAAAAACTATATTGTTATTTCCCTTAGGGCAGGGGTCTTCAAATTTGACAGCTTTAAGACTTTTGGACTTCAACTCCCAGAATTCCTTCTCCTGTTATATTAGCTCAGGAATTCTGGGAGTTGAAGTCCACAAGTCTTAAACTTGCCAAGTTTGAGGACCCTTGCCTTAGGGACTACATTTATTGGCCTATATTTGCCAAGTGCTGGTACACAGAGAATGTTCTGAAATTGGGAAGCTCTCTGGGAACTAAAATTGCTTCTCCTTTGCTGCTGGTCCAGGCATATTGCCATGCTAGTTTTCATGACCATATAGTTTTAATAAATTCCTTTTAGTAATATCATTAAGATGATAGTTGCTTCTTCTTCTGTAAAAAGCAGTGTTGCAGACTGTGCAATATAAATCATAGTTCAGAAAACTCCAAAGGGGGTGGTTGGGAGTGGCCGGTAGCTTTGTTGTACTAACAAACATGAAAGTTATTCAGAATCTAGTGGCTATTTGGCAACCTTTGGTCCTACAATTTCATGCAAGTCCCTGAATTTTTGCTTTTCTGAATCTGCTCTGAACCTGCTGAATTATTGGAGGTGTTTCTGAAATTGCCCCTACAGAAGGAACTTTAGTGCCCTCTATAACAACCTTGCCAAGCTGTTGCCTTCCAGATGTGTTGGACTATAATTCCACTCAACCCAGCCAACATGGCAGTTGGTGATGCTTCACAGAATATTTTCATATATAAATAAATGTTTTGGGAAGCTCCAGAGACATTTATAATGCAGCTGAAGTAAAATTAAGATTGCATATTGTGCTCACTGTTAATTGCTCTCCATAACAGCTGCTTTCAATTTTTCCTCTGATAAGAGGCAACAATATTTGTGTGAATATGTGCGAGTGTGTGAACTCCTAGAAAATGTTGATCAAATCTTTCTTCATATCACATTTGCAGGTAATCCTTGACTTACAGTAGTTCATTTAGTGACCGTTCAAAGTTACAGCACTGAAAAAAGTGACTTATGACACTTGCATACATTGCAGCATCCTCATGGTAAATTTGATCAAAATTGGATGCTTGACAATAAACTCATATTTATGGCTGTTGCAATGTCCCTGGGACACGTGATCCCCTTTTGTAACTTTCTGATAAGCAAAGACAATGGAGAAACCAGATTCATTTTGCCCCTGTGTTACTAACATAACAATTGCAGTGATTCACTTAACAAATGTTGATGAATGCTTGCTGAAAGAAGTAAAATATTTCTAAGAATGTGCTTCTGAGCATTTTGTTCTATGGAAGTAGAGATTAGGTACTGCATACCAGGAAAAACTCAAACAAGAATAAGTTGAACTCAGTAGGAATGGGTTGCTTTGGAATTGTGATAAAACAGAAGATATAGAGTTAAAAATAAATAGAAGATGAATAAATGTGCATTGATGACAAAAGTGAATGATCAGTGTAAAGTAAGCATATTGAGATGATTTAGTGATATAGAAAAAATGAATGAAAGCCACATTGCAAAACTTTGAAAAGTGAATGAGCTGAAAGGGAGGGGAAGATAGAATTTTTTTTTTCCTAACAGATGCTGGTGCTACTTGCTTTTTCTTGTATAATGTTGCATAGTTGTTTATCCTGTAATGGAATATATGTTCATTCAAAAAAGGTAATTGTAGTCCTGTCAACATGTGCACACTGTTTGCTAAACATACAGGTAGTCCTCAATTTACCATAGTTGGGTCCAGAATTTTCATTGTTAAGCAAGGTAATTGTTGAATGAGTCATGCCCAAATTTACAATCTCTTTGCTTGTCTGATGTCAATCACATGACCTTAGGATGCTTCAAGCCATTGTAAATACGTGCTGGTTGCCAAGCATCTGAATTTTGATCATGTGATCCTGGGGATGCTGCAATGGTCATAAGTTATGAGACTAGTTGTAAGTCACATTTTTCATTGCTATTATAATTTTGAACAATTGCTAAGCAATTGACTATAAATTAAGGGCCCCCTGTTTTTTATTTTCACATGTAGAGCAATGTAATACAATACTGAAGGAAGCAAGTTCCAGTTTCAGTTTTATTTTAATTTACACATTTTTGTTTCAGTTTCTTTTTGTGTAATGTTCCTGATTTAAGTAAACATGCTGATTATTATTCTATTTTACAAATTTGATGATTTCAAATTTGGGTCCATATTTAAAGTTGCATGAAATAGTTTTTGGTCACCAAGGATGATATATTAATGCCAGAATATCAAGCTTGCGAATAAAGCTTCTTGTTTAAGTGTGGCCCATAAGTATACTTGTGAAGGACTTCAAGCTAATCTCTATAATATTATTTCAGAATTCAAATGAAATTCAGTTTATTCTAAATTTCAATTTTTAAGAGAGTCAATTCAAACCGGATGCCAACTAATTTTGGCTCTCCGTTTGACAATTATTTTAGTTTGAATTTAACCTAATATAAGATTGTAGCCTTGGGTTTTATTGCAAATCTAACACCTTTATTGTATACCTGACCTACATCTTTCATTTGTGGATTCCCTTGTGAGCACTAAATGTATCTGGCTATTAACACTCGGCCTGGGTGTCTGAATAAACATTGGATGCATAATTCAATCTTGGCATATTTTTCTCTTTTATATATTTTTCTCAAGGGGACTCTAGCTGCAGAATGTACTGAAGCAATCATTAATCTATCAGGATTTCACGTATCCCATCATGGAGCATTGAAAAGATTCTCTAGAGCTATTTTTTCCTATTTGTTATTTCCATGTTACAACATATCATGATAGGTAAAATATGCATAATATTCCCTATTCATCAAAAATATGAAGATATCTTTTTATAAAGCAGTGAATATTTCAAGGCTATTTGGTCATAGAGAACCATGTTAAACCTGAGTATCAGAAATACATCAATGCTGTCTCAGAATTGCAAGACACTCTTTATATAAACATCATGCAAATTAAATTGTGCTGTCAAACCAGAGCGATTTGCTGTGGCCTTTGGTTTATGCCCGCATTTCAGTTTTGTTTTGTTGCTGTTATAAACCCATATTTGTGTTCAAGAGAGATCCTTGCTATATTCTAAAATAGAATACATCTTGAAAATCCTCTAGTAGGCAGATGTTCAGTTATATTTGTAGAATGAACTGAGAGTCAGGCAGGCTTGATTATGCCAGTAATGCATACTGTATCTTTTATTTATTCAGTTACTCCGTTAAATAGATGTTCATCTTTTTACTAAATATATCCAAGGTAGGTTTACAATTTAATATAATGACATGTAACTTCATGATTATAAGTTAAAACAAGGGCCTTCAAACTTGATAAGTTTAAGATGTGTGGACTTCAACTCCCAGAATTCCTGAGCTAACATGACTGGAGGAGGAATTCTGGGAGTTGAAGTCCGCAAATCTTAAAGCTGTCAAGGTTGAAGACCCCTGAGTTAAAAGATCAAGGAAAATGAAAATGAATGTAGCGTTCTGTTCAAACATAATTGCATGCTGAGGAATGATCATAATTGCTTATATATCAAAACAAGCATCATCTGAAATGCTAGAAAAAAAATATTTGTAGTCCTATGGATGGGGTGGGAGATGGGGAATAATCAAGGGTTGCAGACTCTTGATGAAGATTAAGCCTAAAGAAAGGCAATTTTGCCCAGGGACCACATTTGTGTTTTCTCTCCTTCAACATCTCTTTGGCCTTTGAGGGGTTCAAGAGGACATGGCTGTTGATGCATGGACTGTGAGGTGGTTATCCTTCAGATTTTTTTACTTCTCAAATTTTGCCATTTAGTTTTCATCTTTATAAAGCATACCAGAATAATATACCAACAATACTTCAATAGAACCGACTTGCAGAATGTTAACATTGAAAGAAGGCAAGGCTATGGCATATTTAAATTTAAATGTATGTTTTGTATGGCTTAATGTGAGTTTTATGTGAGTTGGAATGGAATGAACATAGGGTAAATGGACTTGATCTGGAACTAGATGGATTTCTCCATTGCTTGTAATCCTAACTATTTTTGTGCATGGAAATCATTCCCCCCCCCCAAAAAAATAATGCTGTTACTATTTGGAACATTAAAAAGTGCCTTTCAATGCATTTTCTTTTTTTTAATGAGATAATGAAATTATGAAAAAAATTATAATCCTACCCAAAACCATACTGCTAAAATTACAACTGGTTCCTGTGAAAGCCTTGGACTTGATTGTAGATCTCAATGCTATTCCTCTTTTATCCCTCCCCTTTGCCCCCCCGCAAACTTTCCACTCTTCTTTTGATTTTACACATAGTTGGAGGGGGTTTTCTTGCGAGCTTCAGTCCAGCTAATCTGGTTTTGCCAAAAGTTTTTGCTTTGTCTCTTGTTAGGGTACAAATTAGTGTAACTCTTGTATAAATGTTAGCAGCAGCAAAAGCCCATCTGGCCCTGCAAATGATAATTTGAAATTCTTTCAGCATTTTATGACTTGAGGTTCTGGCAGACTTTAATTTGATTCTTCTAGGCTTCTGCCAAGGTTTTTTTTTTTTAAAGTTAGAATAGAACTGAAACTCTTTTAGAGAGAAAAATACCTTGCCATTTCATTTTTTAATCTATTTCTATTATTGCTGACATTTAAATTTAATTATAGAATGAAATTGCTTGGTTTGTTAAACAAGTGGTGCTGGTGTTGAATATCTGTTTTATAACAATATCAATTCTCTTTCTATATAATAATGTTAACTTTTTTCTTGGCCTTGTTTTGTTCAGAGCTGCCCAGAAACTTAACCTGTCCTCTTCAAAGAAAAAGAAGCATCATGCACCTTTGCTGAACGCCCATGGTGTCTCTATCTATGCCACAAATTTTAGTGGCATCCTACAGATATATCCTCCTCCAGCACCACCATGCCTTTTAAGAGCTGTATCAAAAGTCAAAGACAACCCAGGAATTGGAAAGGTATTTAAGTCTCTGTTTCCTAGTTGCTTCCTCAATAATAATGAAGAATTGGATAACCAAATGTATTTTGACTGGAATTAATCTGACCTAATGCAGAAAAACTGTTTGTTCCTGTTGACAAGAGTGTAATCCGAAAAGGGTCAAATATTTAGGTATATGGCTAACACCACAAGGTAAATCACTCAAAGAGAACAATTACGATAAATTACTTCAACAAACAAAGAAAGATTTAGAATCCTGGAATAAGCTGCAGCTCTCCCTATTGGGCAGGATTGCCTCGATTAAAATGAACATATTACCAAAATTTCTTTATTTATTTCAGACAATTCCAATTAAGTTGCCAAAAAATTTTTTTCCGAAGAATTAAATAAGATTACACTTAAATTTATTTGGCAGGGGAAAAAACCCAGGATCAACGTAAAGGCCTTACAAGATGCGAAAAGTAGAGGGGGTCTAGCTCTTCCAAATTGGGAATTATATTATTCGGCAGCTATCTTATTATGGTTAAAAGACTGGGTGAACTTACTTAATAAAAGAATTTTAGCATTAGAAGGGCATGACCTCCAGAGAGGATGGCATGCCTTCTTATGGGAAGTGGGGAAACCCAAGCAGTCTTATTTTCACAGACACCCAATTAGGGACTCATTATTAATTAATTGGAAAAAAATATGCAAAAAACTCTATCTAAAAATTCCGACAAAACTCCATCAACAGTGGAGGCAATGGTACATCCCAATAATTTGGACATAACAAAAATGATTAAATACAAAGATTTATTAGATCCGCAAGGAAAATTAAAAACTTGAATTACAGGAACAGGGATTTAAAATTGATCAGTGGTTATATATTCAAATTCATAGCAGATACAAACAAGATATTAAAGACTTTGGAATTTATAACAAACTGCAGTATTTAGATAAAATTTTATCAGGATCAAACAAAAAGAACATATCTAAATTCTATAAATATTTACTGGAAGTAGAATTAGAACAAGAGATAGCCAAAGGGAACATGATAGCCTGGAGCAGGAATGTCGGAAGAAGTATTACATTATCAGAATGGGAAAAGATTTGGAACAGAAATATCAAGATTAAAAAATTGGCAGCGTATAAAGAAAATACATACAAAATGTTTTATAGATGGTACTTGCCCTCTTCGAGGTTGGCGAAAATGAACCCTAACACAAGTCCAAAATGCTGGAAATGTAAAAACATAGAAGGAACTTTTTTTCACATGTGGTGGTCTTGCAAGGAAACCCAGAAATATTGGCAAAAAATCAGAAAATGGTTGGAGGAGATAACCAAAGATATGGTTATAGAATACAAACCAGAGTTCTTCCTACTAGGGATCTCTGACAAACATTTATCCAAAAAGATGAAATATGTAACAATTCATATTTTAACTGCGGCCAGATTAGCGTTTGCTCAGTGTTGGAAATCACCTTATACACCTACAGAACAAATGGTTATCCAGAAAATATGTGATTGTGCAGAAATGGATAAATTAACTATATCACTTAAAAATAAAGAGCCTTCAACATTTTATGATAATTGGAACTCTTGGTATAATTGGTTAATCCAGAAATAAACTGCTTAAAAGACAATGGGTAATTTAAGCATAGATACCGATAAGATGTGCGTATTCAAATCAAGTTAGGAGAATTGGATCTTGCAGACTGTCAAAAAGGATATTGTCTGTTTTTAAATGTACTCTTTTCATTTCTTTTTCTCTTTCTTTGTTTCTTTGTTTCTTTTATATCTCTCCTTCTCTTCTCTTTCCGGTTCGTAAGGCCGAATGTTTTTTTTTCTTCCTTTTTTGTGTATGTAATGTCGATATGTTTTTAATTGTAAATTTAATAAAAAAAAATTTTTTAAAAAAAGAGTGTAATCCATGGTTATAGATTCCTGGTAGTTCAAAAGCAGATCATAATAGTTGGATAGACACAAATTTTAAATTGAATTGGCACCTTTTTGCTAAGCTGCATCTGAAAGCTGCTGCTGCGAAGAGCTTTTGAAGAGGTGCTGGTACATTGATCATAGGAGGTCTTTAGGGCTACACTGATACTATGGGAAACCTTTCTTGCCATTTTCTTATTCATGTCTAAAATTATGTGAATATTATTTGGCTATCATTATCTGTGCAGAATTCTGCACAGCCCTGAAGCTTAACCTCTCCTCCCCTTTACCCTTATGTGGTGTCACTATGGATACAATATGTGCAGAGATATATTGAAGTTTTGCTGCAGTTACAAGGAAGGCCTTAATCATGGATTTAACTTGATGTTCATTCAGATTCAGTCCTCTTCTTCCTCTAGACATCTTTTGATCCTTTTCAGCTCCCCTAGTTCTATAAACAATGAGGAATGTTGGGAGCAATGGACCAACAGATGTCCCAGGCACGATTCTACTAAAGGCCTTGGACACCTCCCAGCAGGAACATGCAGCAGAACTTTAGGGAGATCCCTCAGTTCCTTTTGGCATCCCACCAAATCCATCAGTTGCTGGGGACAGACCAATTCAATAGGTGCTACCTCTCTTCAGAGGGAAATAAGAGAACCTCAAATTCACCAGGTGTGATCTAACCATGACAAAGGAACAGGAGTAGCTCTCCCCCTCAGGTCACATTGCCATTGCTCTGACAAGAAAACCATGTCTGGTTTGTGGCTACTGTTGCATGAATGACTTAGGATAGAACCATGGTTGCCATGGCAGCCCTGAACTCCTGAGCTGCCTCCAAGGCCAGGGAAAGCCAATGGATGATAAATTAAGGAGTTTTCACTGTCTTCTGTCTGCTAATTGATGTTCGTGGATGTGTCCTGCTAGTGTTATGCCTTTCTGCCCTACATAGTAGCTGTTTCAGTCCTTACACTGTATGTTGTAGGTGACTCCTGTTTTTTTCTTTTTGGTCTACTAGGTCTTTGATTTACTTAAGATAGTTTGTAGGGCTTTGGTTGGTTGGTTGTTTCGGATGCGCTTTTGATGTATGGCGGTGTTATCTTTTTCATAGTTTGCATTGGTTGTACTGTAGTACATTGTGTGATCAGGCAATTTTTTATAAAGTTGTGTGGGTATCCATTTTGCTGGAATATGTTGTGTAGGTGGTCTATTTCATTTTTCTGGGGTTCTTACATAGCTCCCCTTGTGGGAGGTTGGTAATAGAGCTTGTTACTTTGGTAATGGAGCATTTGGTTTGCATGGGTAGTTGTAGACTTGTTTCTAATTTATCACCATTTCCTCTGCTGATGAAAATATCCTGTATGTTGTTGTTTTCTTATTCCCTTGTGAATTTTACCCTTTTGAAGAAGTGGAAAGTTTCATGTCTTCTAGTTGTTCTTTTTTTTAACTATTATTATAACAAAAGTGTCTTCTACATACTGGGTCCATACTTTCGGTTGCATGTTTGGGATGCTAAATGTTTGGAGTTCTTTAACACAGTGCCCAGAAACTATAACAGTTCCTTGGCTATACTTAGAATCAACCAAAATATAGGTATTACCATGTTGGGTAACAAAATGTCTATAGGAAAACAGCCAAAATTTGGAGCACCAAGGATTCCATAGTTCAATCCTGAGCAACATATATTCTTTTCTGTTAGTCCTAGATATATCTGCATAACATAGAGTTTGATGTGAGAACAGCATCATAAGATTATTGAGGTTTTGTAGTTGAAATTCTGGAACATTTAATGAAGTTTATTAAACCTTGGAAAAGGGAGGGAGGGGGGAAGAAGTTTCTGTCTTTTATCTATATGCCCACACCTGTCTGTCTGTCTATCTGTCTATCATCTATCTATCTATCTATCTATCTATCTATCTATCTATCTATCTATCTATCTATCTATCTATCTATCTATCTATCATCTCTATTTCACAGTTCAAGACAACTCTGAATGGCTAAGATAATGCAGAAAGACAGGAAGGAAAGGAAGGGAGGAATAAGGCAAGGAGTAAGGGAAGGAGAAAGGGAGAGAAGGAGGTTAAAAAGAACACAGAGAAGAAGAAAAGAAGGGGGGAAGTTGGAAGAAAAAAGGGAGAGAGGAAAAGAGGGAGGAAAGGAAGGAGAGAGAGGATGGAAGTAAGTAAGGAGGGATGGGAAAGGAAATAGGATAATGACAGAGAGGCAGGGAAGAAAAGGAAAAAGAAGGAGGGAGGGAGGAAAGAAAAAGGAAGGAAGATTTATTCTGATGTTTCCTGCCAGCTTCCCACAAGGAAACTCAATGGGGAAGTTGGCAGGATGTTGGAAGTTGCTTCTGCTCCCATTCCTTCCCCCCATTTGCTTTGGCAAGGAAATATCTCTGAAGCAATAACCCAACACAGCACAGATTATCTAGTTTAATATAATTATAATTCACCTATTATCTAGAAGATCTTACAATGAATTACAGTCCATAAAAACAAAGTAAAATAATACAACCAATTAAAAGAAATAAAACATTTGTTAAAAATACAATATAAGACATAATGTAACAATAATATTAATGAGAAGGCTCTTAAGAGACAAAGGGCCTGGTCAGCTTGTCACTAAACTCCAAATGTGAGAGTAAAAAGTCAGTTCTTCATCAGATGATAGCAGTCTGGAGGCTCTTGGATTGTACAATTTGTGGACAAAAATTGTTTGGAACAGAGATAGCCAAAATTTTCTATAATCTATTTAGTGGAATGTTGGGCTCAGGACTTTGGAAGGTCAGTAGCAAGATGTTGATCAGGTTTGCTATAGATACTTTTCCACAATTCCAAGTGAGTTTTGTGCATTTCTGTGCATTTCTAACTCTTGCACTAAGGAAGCTAGCTGGGAATGCTAAGTATGTACATGATTTCTATTACAACCACAATTGCAATGCTTCTTTGCTGCCATAAAAATTCTGACAACAGATTATTTTTGACTACTTAAGCACATGTGTGGAAAAGATGATCTGGGGAGATGCCTTGACTTGGATGTGGTGTGGAAACATATGTTTTTATGCAACAAATTAGTGCCCCCCCCCCATTAGACATGTCATTCTTTTGGAATTTTTCTCTTGAGAAATAAGCAGCTTTGAAAAAATGTAATAAAAAAGCACAAGAACTAAAGAAACATATTATAACTTCCATGGATTTTCCCCCAGTGTACATATTTCTAAATTACATTGTCAGATAAAAGTTTGCTCTGTGATTGAACAAGAGAAAAGGTTAGTGTTTTATACTTCAAAAATGTGAGTGTTTTGGGAGACCTCAAAAATAAATTGCATTAACATTTCAATTCGGTTATGGTAGAATTTATTCTCAGAATTATAGCACTAGAAAGGGTGTCATTAACAACAGCTAGATTTGTCACCAGCTTTTATACTCTCCAGTTCCCTCTCAGTAATTTGAGGTCATTTTAGGCCTCTTTAGAGAGCTGACAAATATTAAAAAATATGCAAGGCAATAATTATTTCCGCTTAATGTAGTTGGAATATTTTAACTATTTTTTACATGATACCACAGGGATGGTGGGGGGCGGGGGGTGTTTCAAAAAAATCAGGATGGCAGCCACAACCACACACAATTGAAGCCCTGTCCCTTCTTAAAACTTGACACACTTGATACATGCATCTTGACTTTTGTTGACTCTCATGATGTCCCTGCATGACACAATGTGCTATGAAGATGTCATTATGAAATACCCCGATGATTTCCCTGGTAGATTTTATTAAAATTTATCCATAAATTTATGGATAATGGGATCCTGTAGTTTGTCTAAACCAGCGTTTCTCAATCTTGGCAAGTTGAAGATGGATGGATTTCAACTCCCAGAAGTCCCCAGCCAAATGGATTCATAATTGGTTGGCCAACCACACTATGTAGTCTTTAATGGAACTTCATTTACGTGGAGGAAACTATGCAGTTGGTACCCCAAGGTTCCCTCTTGGGTCCAGTATACTTAATAACTTCTTAAAAGATGTAGATAATGGTATAGAAGGGAAACTTGTCAAAGTTGCAGATGATACCAAGCTGGCAAGAACAGCCAATACTCCAGAAGATAGGCTCAATGTCCAGAAGGATCTTGACAGATTTGAACACTGGCCCTAGCTAACAAAACGAAATTGACTGTTGAGAAAAGTAAGGTTTTACACTTAAGCAAGAAACACTAATGCACAGGTATGGAATGTGTGGCACCTGGCTCCATAGCAGTAATTGTGAGAAGGTTCTAGGATCTTTGTTGACAACCACTTAAATATGAGCCAGCAGTGTGCAGCAACAGCCAAAAAAGTCAACACAGTCCTAGGCTGCTTTAACAGAGGGATAGAATCAAGATCAGATGAAGTGTTAGTACTTCTTTATAATGACTTGATAAAACTAAACTTGGAATATTGCATCCAAGTGTTGAGACTCTAGAACCGTGATGGTGAACCTATGGCACACATGCCAGAAGTGGCATGCAGAGCAACTTTTGCTGGCATGCAAGAGGTCACTCGGAAGAGTCCCACTGTGCATGCATGTGCACTGCCCACCCAACAATTGATTGTCGGGTATCTGGTGCACATATGCGGGGACAAGGGTGCAAGGGAGATGCACATACATGCACAGAGATGCTCAGCGTGCACATGGGGGTCTCGCATGCATGCGCAGAGATGCATGGTGCATGGGGAGATCACATCCGCTTGCACAGAGATATGCAGGGTTCAGGGGAGTTGCACACACATGTACAGGAGGCGTGGGGGGTGGCATGTGCATTGCCTTCTAGGTGATGAAGCACGAGTATGCATGTGAGTGCATGCACAATTTTCAGCATGGGAGCCCAAAAAGGTTAGCCACCACTGCTCTAGAAAGGGTGCAGAGAAGAGCAACAAAGATGGTGAGGGCATTGGAGGCTAAAACCTACAAAGAACAGTTGCTGGAATTGGGTATGTCTAATTTTACAAAAAGAAGGACTGGGATGACATGATAGCAGTGTTCCAATACTTGAGTGGCTGCCCCAAAGAAGAGGGAGTTAAGCTTTTCACCAAAGCATCTGAAGGTAGGACAAGAACCAATGGGTGGAAACTAATCCAGGAGAGAAGCAACTTAGAGCTAAGGAGAAATTTTCTGACAGTTAGAACAATCCATCAGTGGAACAACCTGCCTCCAGAAGTTGTGAATGTGCCATCACTGGAGGGTTTTAAAGAAGAGATTGGACAGCCATTCATCTGAAATGTTTCAGGGTCTCCTATTCAGGGTTTGTACTAGAAGACTTCCAAGATCCCTCCCAACTCTGTTATTCTGTTATTTAGCTGGGTTTTATTTGAGTGATTTATTGCCTAAACTATTGTTGGTTGGTTCATACAACAGGCAACCAAACTGGCGTACATGAATCAGATCTACACTTGTATTTGTCTTTGAAATAAAGTGATGTGATAATGCTTTGAAGACACTGCAGTTGTCTCATAGCCGTTGATACCATAAATATCTGGACGTGGACAAGCTTAGTGCAACTTCTTATGGTATATTTTATGTCCTTTTATATAAATCAATAATGCCAACAAATTAACTGAGGGCTGAACTCACTCTATAATAGGCCTGTCTATAGCCCATTAACCAAGTTTAAGAAATTGGCAGCCTTATATCCCTTTTAAAACTTAATTTACACTGAAGAATGCATATAGTCCTATTGATAAGATACCATGTGGCAAGTTTCTTTTGAAGTGCCAGTCATTGTAGCTCAGTTTTGTTAAAAGGCAATGATCTAGTGCAGTAGAATAAAGAAATGGAATAATTTCTTTGTGCAGTCTCATTGAGCACTATTAAATTTAATGTCAAACGAGTAAGGAAGATGTTCAAAAACCTTTGCAACCAAAAGAAGTTAGATTATGCTCAGTTTCTGACATTAATGTGCTATTTAAGATAATTTATCAAATTCTGGTATTTAAAAAAAGACATTCTTTCTACAACAAGTGGTACTCTGCATTCTAATGTGACTTTCTTTTCCCTCTTTCTGGAATTGTAGAAAACTTTTTTCAATGCAAAATGTTATTTTTTCTTTGAACTCTATTCGGGACATGTTTTTTTTTTTTTTAAACAAATTTTATTAATTTTACAGAAAACACAATACAAAAACAAAACTAAAAGATCTTTTCTGAAGGTTGTCTGATCCCGGGTTGAAACTCTTCACACAGACACAAATTCAAACATCATATTCACTTTATATATCCTTCCATATCTTATTATCATTTTCTTTTTATATATATATATATATAAACCATTTTTATCAATTTTATAAAAACAATGCACAAAGAATCAAGGCATAACAGCTTATAAATTCTTTTCTAAGAAAAAATAATAAAAGAAGAAAACCAATAGAACATAACAATTCCAAATTATAGTATCAATACTTTATCTATTTAACTTCATATCTTATTCCAGCTTCTCCTTTTCATCCAAATTATTTCTTGTTAATTAAAATTTTATTGCCTTTTATCAATATACAAAATCCAAAAAAAAACCATAACAAAACCTTTATATATCCTTTCATATCTTATTACCATTTTCAATAACATTCTTTGTCTGTTCTATTTCCAACTATCCATTCATCTTTCTTCTTTTACTATACTTCTCCTATACACCAATTGGAGTAACGTCTATAACTCATTACCCTAACTTAAAAGTACTTCATATAACAATTTTTCTTGGGATTCTGTTTAATAGATTCTAAAATTACACAATGAATTTTATACTCTAAATACACATATAAAAAATACAATCTTATGTACCCTCCAGAATCCCTCTTTTATCCTAAATTAAATTCACCCATTGTCTCTGAATAAACTTTTTTTCTTTAGATCTTGCTTCCCCCCATTGAGGCTTCTCCTCCCCCCCTTTCCCTCTTGCTTATTCTTCTCCTTGCCCTTTTTACCCCTTTGTCTCTCCTCCTCCCTTTTCTTACTCCCTTTCCTTTGCTTTCTAATCTTGCCTCCACCTTTCTGCTCATTTTTCTCTTTTTTGGTTGTTTTTATAATTTTTAAAATCCCTTTTCTTATCCTTTTTCTCCTCCTCCCCGGAAAGAACCCATTGTTCATCAAAGATGGCTTCTTCTTCCTCTTCTTCTTTGTCCCAGTCCTTCTGCTGCGTAGTCAACTTTTCATAAGTACATAACGCCATTTCTAAAAATTGAAACAAAGTGCCCAAAGTATCTTCCTTTTTATATTTTTGATATTCAGTCTTTAGTTCATCCACAAGCGATGCCATCATGAAAAGAGAAACTTTTTCCAAAACAACCACAAATATTTTTAATCAAAAATAATTCAAAAAAAAAAAAATTCCAAAAATTAATACTTTTCTTCCTTCTTCTCTTTCTTGGGTTAATGTTTAATCAAAGAGGTACAATTACCATATAGCTTTTTTTGGGATTCTAGGCAATCTCCTCCTTTTTCAGCTTCTGCTCCCATTTTTTTTCCTCTCCCTTCCCACTTGCAACATCAATTTTAAATAATCAGAAATCCATACCTCTAATAAGGGTTTTCCAATTTCTTAAGTTTTTCAATGTCCAGGAACCCTTTTGTCCCTTAACTTGAACTTTCAGAGTAATTCACCTTCAATGTCCAATATGTCCAAACATATCTGCTGTTTCCATGGGGTGGGAGAGTGAAGAAAAAAAAAGTTCCCTTTAACAGCTTCTCCGCCGCTTTTGATCTACTTAGGGATACAATGTATCCTCCAGCAATTCAAACAGCTCAGTTCCAACAAATTTGAAAGATGTTACTTGACCCGGCTCAGACAGCACTTTCACTCTTCTTACTTCCTCCAGCGCAATCTTACCCGGTTGCTGGCTTCTTCGTGGCAGCCATTGCTGACCGTCGCTCCACTGCCTTGGGAAAAAGGGGTTTTCCAGGACGAGGAGGGGGTCTGCGACACTCCCAACCCCCTGTCCGGGTCCCCTCTCTCTTCGGCTGTCCCTACAGGGCAGCCATATCCCCATGACCCATCTGGATCGGGGGTACCTCGGCGGCTAGCACAGCAGGAATCGCGAGCAGTCGCGAATTCCTCCTGCCTATTTGGGACATGTTTTGTAATTTAGTGTCAATTACCAAACTAACAGGAGGTGCTAGTTTTAGAGGGCTGTAAAGCACTGTAAAGCTGTATATAAGTCTAAGTTCTATTGCTATTGCCATTCTGAAAGTCCTTTCGATTTTTAAAACAACAGAATAACAGAATTGGAAGGGACCTTGGTGGTCTTCTAATCCAATCCCCTGCTCAAGCAGGAAACCCTATAACCATTTGAGACAAATTGTTGTCCAATCTCTTCTTAAAAACCTCCAGTGTTGAAGCACCCACAACTTCTGCAGGCAAGTAGTTCCACTGATTAATTGTTCTAATTGTCAGGAAATTTTTTCTTATTTCTAGGTTGATCCTCTCCTTGACTAGTTTCCATCCATTGTTTCTTGTCCTATCTTCAGGTGCTTTGGAGAAATTTATTTATCTTTTTGTGTTAAGCAATATAAATCTCTCCCTCCCTCCCTCCCTCCCTCTCTCTCTGTGGGGGAACAGGAAAAAAAAAACATGACTTAATATATCAATTGAGAAATCATATATTTACTTGTCTTTCATTTTTTTAAAATAACAATTGTTTTTTTTTTAATCTCTTCTTGTCAGCCACAACTGAACACAGTTTACTAACCCTATGTAGGCTTTTTCTTCAACTGCTTGTATGTCCTCATCAGTTCTTCTTATAACAGTTGCTGGATGGATAACAAATAACTATTTAATTTTGTCATCTTTATTGCTACTTGTTTCCTAATAACTTCAGTGCAATTTCTACTGTAAATCATTTCAGATCATGCCTGATTTGGTCACCACCCTCCTTCCCTCCACTTTAAAGCCTGAAAGCATTTTATAAAATTAGAATAATAGTAATCTCCATTATAGGATTGAAATTGGATGAAATAAAATTTATCACGATGATATAAAATAATAAACCAAACTGCTTTTTGTTTACTGCATTGCATCAATGATTAATGTGCACAAAACACATAGTCTCTCTCTAGTGAATGCCTTTAATGTATGAATCAAAAGGTGGAAAGTTGCACAGGAATATATACTGCATTTCATTCTATAACCTGTTTTTTTTTAAGTGGTTTCATGCCAGCCTTTGGGGAAAAGGGAATCAATTGCCACTTAATACAGGTTATAGTTTGAAAAGAGTAACATGATAGTACTTCTTTTAGGTTCTCCCAAGAGAGTTTGATACAATTGTTCTCTTAGTTTAACAATGTTTGTATATAAAAGTGCCATAAGTAGAAGCAGTGCTATATGAAGGATATCTGGGAACCAAATTTGCAAGTTATATACTTGTCAGTCAGTGGTAGGAATGTGGGTGATTCCAGATGGGAACATCTTAAGGTGCAGAAGGAGAAGCAGAATCGGACTGCTATATTCTTAAAATTTTCATATAAGGGAAAATAAGGGAAGAAAAGCAATTGGAAAAAGTCAGGGTTGAATTGTGGAATCCTCTCTGAACTTGATTGTTTGCTAGCAGATGTTTCACGATCCAGCTAGGTAACATCCTAAGGGGTTTGCTCCCTGTTTATAGAGTAACTTGCCTTGACAGTTTTCTTGGGGGCATGGTGTTCTCCTTCAAAAGAGACAATAAAAAACTAAGAAGGAAACAAAAAGACCAGGACACATCCTTTCCAGCTGGAGCTAAGATTTAACACCATGCAAACAATCAAGCACAAAACAATAACCACAGACTTCGAAGCTGTGTCTACTGGATAAATGGCAGCCAGTTTCAAAAATAATGATTTTTGTGTCATAGTCCAGGATTTTATACTTGAACCTGTATACAAATCACTATACAGTATATAACAGAAATTTGGTTTCTGTCCATATGTTCTTGATATCAGGAATCTAATCTAAGAGCGAAACGTAGTTTTGTTCTTATTACTATTCAGTCATTAAGAGTTGAAAACAGTGGTGGGATTCAAATAATTTAACAACCGGTTCTCTGCCCTAAAGATTTCTTCCAACAACCACTTCCCCAAATTACTCAGAAAGTTAACAACTGGTTCTCCCAAAGTGGTGCAAACTGGCTGAATCCCACCACTGGTTGGAAACCTTTGCAAATCTACTATAAATCACCCAAAGATCTAATAGTAGTGCTGCCATTTGCCTCTCCTTGCTTCAGAGAAATCATACAATATCTAATTTGAGTTTAGGATATTATGGCCCACATTTATTTGTTTGCACTGTTAAAGAGTTTATCTACACATATTATCATGTATGATAAAAGATAAATAAAATCAATCTCAAATCCAATGCAAGTTAAAACTCAAAATTACTTCCAAAATACTAAAATAATATTTGGTTCTAACTAGATCTCTGCTGACAGAAATACAATTCATTCAAATAAATGTTTAGCTAAATAAGCCAGCCTTTAGGACTATTCTTAAAGTGATGCAAAGTTTTAACAAACTTCAGAAGAAGCTACAAAAAAAGACCAATTCCTGGTCTTGAAGTGCAGATAACTGATACAGGTAATACAAGTTTTCAATTCCAGTAATTCATTCCCAAACCATTTAAGGCTTGAAAAGTAATATTTTCAATTTTATTGAAATACAGAATATTCAACTCGTTTGTTATTTCCACTTCATGTTATAACCTCAGTCTCCAGTCTGGAACCCTGGAATGAATAAGAGTAAACAAATTGAGTCTCATCAAGAACATATTCTGGTAGAAAAATGGTAGATAACCCATAATGGAGGGATACAGCTGATCTTAGAAGCATTTGCTATTCCCTAAGAAGTCTTCACTGGATTCCAGGTTCTAGCAGTCAGTTTTTCAAAGCTAGGTCAAGGCAAGATATGGTTTGTATTTCACTGGGGACCACCAAGATTCCCATAAATGTAGATTATATTAGAAAATGTCCCCCCCAAATCTTGACAGGATGTAATGCTAACTAATGTCCATATTCTCAACAGTTTTCCTAGGCTGAAGTCCATTTCCCTGCTTCCCCGTGTCTGGGAAACCTGACATAGCCTCAAAATAATAGAATGTATTATAGAATCATAGAACAGGAAGGAACCTCAGAGGTCTTCTAGCCAAACCCCTACTCAAGACAGGAATTTTCTACCATTCCAGTTAAGTGGTTGTCCAGTCTATTTTCAAAAACTTCCAGTGATGGAACAGCTACAACCAGGGGAGGGCTTCAAAAATTTTAGCAATAGGTTCTCTGCTCAATTGCTGGGTGGGTGTGCCCATGGTGGGTGTGGCCTAGTCAGCCTCCTGCACCACAGTGGGCTCCTTTGGCCCTCTCTGGGCTCCTTTGAGCTTTCTTTAAGTCTCTGGAAGAGTGAAAATGGCCTCCCAGGGCTCCAGAGGCTTTCTGGAAGCTTCCGGAACTTCCAGGAGGTCCATTTTTCACTCTTCCCAACCCTCCATGTGTGCCCTCCACTTACCTGCGTCCAAAACGGGCTGTGTGGGGACTCCTGAGAGGGGCAGGGTGGGCAGAGCCAGCCAGGAGTGGGATTTGGGGGTTCTCCGAATAGCACAGAATTTTAGGTAGGGGCTCTCCCGAACCTCTGTGAATCCCCAGCAGCCCACCCCTGCCTACAACTCCAGACTATTGATGTATTGATTAATTTTACATACTGTCAGAAAATTTCTCCTTCCTTCTAGGTTGTGCCTCTCTTTGACAAACTTCCACCCTTTACTTCTTGTCCTGTCCTCTGGTGTCCTAGAGAATAAGTCAACCCTCTCTTCTTTGTGACACCCCCTCAAGTACTGGGAGGCAGTTATCATGGCTCCTCTGATCCTTTCCTTCAATAGGCTGGACATACCTAGGTCCCACAACTGTTTGTCACCTTTAGACCCTTTATCATCTTCGTAAATGTCACCAATAATTTCTAAGGTGAATAGAAGTTCCAGGAGAGTGGCACTATTTAGCACGAGAAGCATTGATGTGCTGGTTGCATGGCTGAGTTATGGTAATTCACTGTGCAATTTCTCCCTCATACTTTTTCCCCCCATGCCCAGCCTGTGCTTCTACATGGCACATAGCTCTCTGGCTTTGTTGGTTAGCATCTTGAGCACCTACAAAATACTGCTGAAGGTTGCAGCACCTAGAGTACAGAAACCAAGGAAGAAAGCTTTATATCTCAGTGATAATACATGTATTTTAAATGTATTCTAAAAGGAGAAGTGGAAAAATAATTGGAAAACCTCGATGTTCATTTGCAATTAATGTAGATAAGACAGTAATCTAATGTAGTGTAAAAATAGTAACTTCCTGCATTCCATCTGGCCTTTGTGTTCGGTATAATATTTTCCATATATGTGTTTCTATCAGTCTTAATTGCTCCAAAAATGAAAATGAAATTTAAATCCTTTTGGGGGCTCTTCTTTACATGTTTTGTTGCATATGTTAATATGAATGTTTAAGAGAGTGTTGGTCTGATTTGATTTCATTTTAGCATCAGCTTAACATGTCCTTAAAATGATAGGAATGGCATTTCAAAGTGTGTCTGTGTTGTTTCTGTAACCTTCTGTCTCCCAGCTATTTTTATTTATTTTTAAAGGGTAGTTTTGTACGGTGGTAAGATTTCCTTCCCTAATCCTGCTGAGCCACCCCACCCAGCAGCACTTCTCTCTTGGACTCAGACTGAAATGTTTAAATCTGAGAAGTTCAGCAGTTTAATGTGAACCTACCTTGTTTAAAACCCACAAGAATTACCAAAGCAGTTAATTAGCAAGATAGTTTTGTGATTTGCATAATACAGACAGCCTCATGAATAAAGACAAGCATCCATTCTTATGAGGATGCTTAGAGTGGTTGCCATGCATGCATTTGTTTTAGGATAATTTGTAGGAATTACAACTTGTTTGTAGAAGAACCCTTACAGCTTGATTTCTAAACACGCTGATTATGATCATACAGTTAACATAACCAACAACCTGAAAAATATGTCTGTCGTATTGTTTTCTACCCTGTAACAAAACAGAAGAAAACTGTATTAAAGTCATTTAAAAAGACATAGAATGAATCCACCAGATTAGGAGGAGGTAAATCCTCTACTCCTCCATCCCTTAACTGTCACTGTGATGTTTTACCAAGTGAGGGCATCTATTTTGGGAAGACCGCCAACATTTACAAACATGTGTATGTTTGTTTCCTTGAGCTTTAAGGAAAATGAAACTTACATTCAAATACCTGGGTAGTCTTCATTGTATATGCCATGTATGTGAGAGGTCTCTGTCATCATGCTAAATTCAGTGCATTTTTGGAAGACCTTCCTTGGGGCTTTTTGTCTGCTATGGGCTACAAATATTCTCCTTTATTGAATAATGCTGGTTTAGTACCATGAGGATGATAGAACCCAAATCTAAAGTTCAATTCAATAAAGCAACCCCTTGTTTGTTTAACAGTTTGTCCATGGAGAACCAAGGCAGATAACACTCATCTTCTGGGCTGACCTATGTCTTCCTGATGTAACTGTTAATATCTTTATTAATTCTGGCATTACTCTCCAGTCAGTAAAATATCTGCATTTGACAGCAATTGGCATCTCTTTTCAAAACAGTTTGCAGAGAGGACAAAATCTTAAACTGCAGGTTTAGATTCTTGCTAACAGAGAAATATATATCAATACAAAGAGTTGCCCCAAATGATTTACTTATCTACCAGATTACCTGGACGTGATTGTTATCAGATCAATCCCTTTTCTGTATAGTTCCCTTTATAACAACTGAAATAAAAGTGGATATTATTTACTTGCTCTTTCATGCAAATCTAATTTCACTGGTGGAAGTGTATGTGAGGAAAAAACTAAAAAAAGGGGAGGTGGGAAATATCCTGGTACCATATCTCCTGTAGGAAAATAGTCTCCATTTGTTCCAAGTATTGTTTAAAGGGGGTATCTCCAAGCTTGTTCTGACTCTAGTTTCAAGGGATGTCATTAATATATTCAGGGGCCCTGGGAACTAATCAATTGGCAATGTTCACAGTCTGCTTCTGGCAAATTTTAGGAAGATGTACAAGACTATAGGGATCTTGTTTCATTCATGAAAGCACGAGTTTGCTTTCATGAATGAAATCTGTCTCTTTTATCGAACCATTTTCTGAAGCTCCCCTTCATCTTCCTCAGAGCCCTGGTGGCACAGTGGTTAAAAGTGTAATATTGCAGGCAAACTTTGCCCACAGCCTAGAGCTTGATCCTGACTGGCTCAAGATTGACTCAGCCTTCTATCCTTCCAATGTCAGCAAATTGAGGACCCAGTTTGTTAGTGGCAACATGCAAATACATTGTAAACTGCCCAGAGAGTCATGTAAAGTGCTATGGGGCAATATATACAGTAAGTCTAAATGCTACTGCTATTCCTCAGTGAGAGAGTTGGTGGGAGTATGGTGAATTTGTTCATAATCAGATTCATCTTTGTTATTACTGCATAGTCATCTAGTTTCAGTGTGCTATTTCTCATTGGGGGTAGGGGTTGCCTATATTGCAATAGATTGATTTGTTATGACAACCTGGTATAAGATTTTATAGTGTATTTGAAACATAGCTTCTCATTTTCTAAAACAATAATTTTAAAGAAGCAAGTTCACAAGAGCAGCTTCTCTTTTATGATCCTTTCACTTAAATGCTGTTTAACCATTATGGAACAAAAGATGGATGAGAGATTAGACATTTATACCTGTATAATTTTTTTCTTGAAATCTCCTAAGCTTGGTCAGATGTTATAGTGGCAGAGGTAAGTTCAAAGAAGATATTGATGATTTATAGTAAATAGAAGAATTTTATAATTGTTCAAATTGTGTGTGCTTGCACATTTGGTGTGAAATGCATACCAGGAACTTCGTATCTTTATCTGCATGAGTAGATCAACTTTGTGCAAAAGATGTACAAATTCTAACCTTCTTAAGACATATCTGAGCATTTTTGTACAGAATCAGCAGTGCTTTTCTCTTAAAATGAGGTCATTGCCATTGCATAGAGAAATACAAATCTTATAATTTATTATAATTAAGATTTATTAATTATAAATAATTAACTAAACAAAAAAATGAATACATCTCAGGTCTGGTGTACTCATACTTTTTAAATTTGTGCAGCTTTCAGTGTGCCCAAATGAGATTGCATATCGATGGGAGAAATGTTGGCTTGCAATGAATTATGTAAATTAGAGTCATACATCTTTTTTCTTCCTTGAAATTGCTAGTTTTGTGCCACTGGTTTTGCATCTTTTATTTTCTTTGCTCCACATAAATGCATGGCAATAGCCTTATGTACTCCAGCCTGGGTTTTTTTTATCTCTCTTGCTGTAGTTGAATGGATAGGTTGTGACCTTCAGGGAAGCACCTTCATCCCTAAAGCAATGAATAGTGATTGAAGGATTTTCTTCAGTTTCTAGTTATTGGCCTGTGGGGTTTAAAGAAACTATTTTTTCTTTGAGATCTCCCTTTGATCTCCAGCCTCCTCCTCCTCCTTTCAGGGTTACTTACTTTAAAAACCCCATCTGATGATGGCCTCAGATCTCCCTCCAGATGTGGGGTAGGGAATTAAAAGAAAAAGAGATGCCATGTATTTGATCCACAAACACATGGAACATGCTATTTTTAAGGAGATTTCTTTGTTCTTTTCTGGTCCTTGTTTGAGATACAAGAGAGAACTGATAGCATTTGGAGAAAAGAATATGTCTTAATCTTTGGGTTGTAATATGTACGTGGCTAACCTATAACATAAATGCAGGAGAAATGGTTCCTCTGATATCTGAAGCAGGGCTAGAATGTTTTACAATATTTACTATTAATCTGTTTGCTGTAGAGCCATTAGCTGTATTCAACATCAGACTCAATCCCTTTCTGTTTCCATCTTGGTCTCTCCCTTTCTCACATACAGGTGTACATAGACAGGCATCCAAAATGGGAATTATACTTGAATTATATATTTATGAAAAAGTATATGTTCCCCAGCCCATAAAATTTAAATGGAAGAGATTTACTATCATTTCTTTCGCATTCATGTTTAAAAGCAGCAGAGTAGAAACTATTTTCCCATCTATTTCTTGTACTGATAGTTTCTTAAAAAGAGGGGGTGGAGAGACTTGCAAATTGTCCTTCCAAAATCCAGTTTTTAGATATGAACAGTTAAAATTGTGATAAAGCAATGATGTTTTCTCACTGTATAATCAGAGAAGTTGGTGTATCCTACTTATTTCTGTGGCCAATTCCTGTCAGGTCCTGATTCAAATTTTGCAGTTAGGATATGGTTCTTGTTTTCTTTCCATTTCTGTCATTTGCTCTTTTGGATACTGTATTTTTCAAGCCTGCCAATAAGCCTCAGAAACATTTAATTGGGTTGGAAAAGTCTTTTCTTGTTTCCTAGATAAGCCAAGGGACATAAATGCTGTGAATCTGACATTCTTCATGTAGCATAACTGAAGACCCTGCCTGATTGAGACAATCTGTTAGATTCTAGTTGCTGAGAAAGTCAAACTTGGTTCACCTTTTAAAAATCTTAGTTGTATTGGAAGATCAGTTTGTTCTGCTGTTGACATCTAACATTCTCCTAAGGTCAGTCAGGGTAAAATCATGATGATTGAAGTGAGCATTGTTGTAGCATTGATAAATGCCAGCTATCAAATATAAATAGAATATGCATAGCTACAGTTCCTTATACTTCAGTGCTTTTTCTGAATTGATATCCTCTTTGTATATTTATTTAACAGAAATATTACTTACTTGGGCCCTTGGCAACATTCCCAAGGTCGAAGGAACCTCTCTAACATATACCGGTAGAAGCTTCATTCAGCTTTTGTTGGAAAGTAGTCTTGAATGTGTCACCTACTTTTTGAAGCAATTGCTTATTTTATTTTAAGGTTCAGTTATTTTCTAGGACTGTCATGTCATATTCATATCACATAGATGGTGAGGGAGATGGAGCAGGGAAAGAAACCTCAATGTTAAAAAAAAAAGATAGTAACTTCCCAAAGCTAACATATTTGATGTATATTGTATTCCTGGTAGTGAAGTATTTTTAGCCAAAAAGATTTCAGTAGATAATTAATCTTGATGTTTTCCATAAAAAGTTCCAATCTGCACATTGGGAAATATTTCATAGGACAGGTAAATATATAATATATTTAGAGATGGCAAAGCATCCTGAAGTCATGTTCTTTTTTTTAGAAATCTTGAGCTTCTGGTCCTGTACAGAAGCTCAAAAATATTGGCAGAAAATTAGAATTTGGCTGGAAGAAATGACAAGAGAGCAGATTGAATACAAACCAGAGTCCTTTTTGTTAGGAATCTTTGACAAACAAATATCAAAAAAAGCAAAATACATAATAATACACATTTTGACAGTGACCAGATTAGCTTTTGCCCAATGTTGGAAGCAGCCTCAGGTTCCATCAGAGGAAATGATCATTAAAAAAATTTCAAGTTGTGCAGAAATGGACAAATTAACTTTGGCACTAAAAAATAAAGACACCTCAATATACTACAATAGCTGGAACTGCTGGTACAAATGGATAGACCAAAGATAGATTTTACACTATAAGGTAAAAGAGGATAGGATAAATTCATAGTAGTGATATACATATATATGTAAGGATTAGGTGTGTGTATATGGCATAAATTAAGGGTTAAAAAAAAAGAGATCTTACAAAAACTGTTGAAGATGAGAATGTTTTTAATTGTTTTCTATTTTTTCTTTCTATTTTCTTCTCCTTTTTTTTTCTCTTCTTCCATTTGTGTATGTGTTGTTGGTTTGTTTTAATTGTAAAATCAATAAAATTTATTTATTAAATTTTTTTTCTTTCTACGGTCAACACATTTCAATTAATCCAGCATATTTTTGGCTAGAAATATAGTATGCAGTATTTGTGCATGTATATTCTTTTTATCTGAAGTATAAGTAAAGTAAAACAGTAAATTGGAAAAGGAAGAGAGGTTCTTTCTCTGACTGAGAGAACAGAATGTGACTGAGCTAAAGTCTCTCATTCAGTTCTGTAATTGAATAGAGGTTGAATCTGAGTTTTTCTCATCCAAATCATCTATATTAAACTTTACATAATGCTGGAATTGCAGTGCAATTAATATTTATTGATATACTACCTTGAACATGGAGGTCACTTTTAGCTCTTGTGATTCATTATCGCTGATAGAACTACCTCTCATGAATTTGTCTTTTCTTTCTTCACATCCATTGAAGACAGCAGCTGTCATTGTATACTTGCAACAGCAAATTCCTCCATATATTTTAGACTGAGTAAAACATGAACGCACAAGGCTACCTACTTTTGGCCTTTTTATTTCTCCTTTGTACATTATTACATAATGTTCTGATCATGATATATTGAAGTTCATTGGGTAGTAAGCACCTACACTGATGCAAGCAGTAGAATATGTAAAGATTTTATGGGAAAATTATGTTTCAAATGATATGATCAATAATATATATTTTTCAGGCTAATTAATTCAAGCTTAAGATACAGGCTGTAACTCAGTGGAAGAAGACATGCTGTGCATATGAAAGGTCAAAATCAGAAAGATCTTAGAAAGATTCTTGTATGAAATCCTGTCAGATAATATATACAGTTCGGTAGACAGCTAGATGAATGCATGGTTTCATTCAGAGCTGTATTAGCACTGTAAAGCAAGGATTTGAGGTATGATGTTGTTATTTACTTGTAACTGGACTAAAATCTATATTTTTGTAATGATTTTTAGGTGAAGGTAATGATGAGAATTTGCCCATCACAAGGAACACACAACACATCGGAATCTATGTCGTTTCTGAAGGTAGATTCACGAAAAAAGCAGATCACACTTTATGATCCATCTACAAGTGGCTGTAATGCAAGTCACCGAAGAGGAGCTGTGGCTGTCCCAAAGATGTTTGCTTTTGATGCAGTGTTCCCCCAGGATGCTTCCCAGGTACCAAAACTGAACATGTAAAGCTGATAATTTGAGTTGCTGCCATGGCATTTAATTCTGGTGAGAGAGTTCTTTTACAGTATTTTTTTCTTTTGAATTAGTTGGTTTAATTACTGGGAAGGCATGCTAATTAATAGTCAGTTTGCAAGGCCTCATGCTGTTTTAATTTAGCCCAGATGTGAAATTAAGAAGCAATATCTGTAGAGGTAATTCTGTTCAGTGATTATATTCCTACTATGTTTCTTGTGTGATTTAAAGCAACATATACATGTAGCTTGTTACTTCCATAGTATCCCTTTTTAGTTTTAGTTGTAGCATAGCATTTATAGGTTTGGGCTTATGTGTACCATTATGAGAGATCATCAAATATTTTTTTGATTGTGGAAGGATGGAATAAATGGATAGTCCACTTTTTTCGAAGTATGTTGACTTCAATTCCCATAATCCCTAGCCCATAGGAGCTGTGAAAATCTGGAATGCTACAATAGTTTTCATAAAGTTTTTGAGAAAATATGTTATGGTCGACTGTCCTTCCTAAAAAATGGCTGCCCATCATTGCCATCATTGTCATGAGGCATGACATTAGAATAATGATCCATGTTTAAAACAGACCCTGTTTTAAATGTGCATTTGAAGAATGATACTGCATATCCATACAAAAAAAGGCCTTACAAAATGACCTGGTACCCTACATTAGAAGGATTTTCTAATGGATTTTGTATGATTTTCACAATACATAAATTAGTGTCCCATTGGAGACAATTGGAAGATTGAAATAACTTGTTTTTGAAAGTAGACCTGAGAGTGGCTGTTTCACTAGTTTTGTTGCTTTCTCTATCAACATAGTCCAATTCATGGAAATAAAAACAAAGAAGGAAGAGAATTTGGAAGACTGTTCTCCTTCAACCACTGTGGAACACTCCCCCCCCCCCATTACTCCTTTGTTCTTTGTTTTTTGCCCTGTCTGAGAAATAACTCACCATTCTCCATAATTCTTGCCATTCCTTCTTCCTTTCTCATTCAGATGAGAAAGAGAAAATGTGCTAAAATGTACTAAAACGGAAATCAGCTATACTTTTTTTCTACATATATAAGTGCCCAATATATCATGAGCTTTCTGTTTGATATTCATTCACATGTAAATGGACATTGGATCCTCCCTTCTCCCATCCCCCCCTCTCCCCAATTCTGATGGCATGGTCAATGGAAGGGACTTGCAGCATACCTTCTATGCTAGACCTGGTGGGTTAAGTGGAAACAAAGAGAGAAGACTGCATTAACATCATATACTAACCTTGATTTAAGCTTTTTGGTGGCTTGGCATCCTGCATAATCCTAGACTGCTTGGTTAGAATATAGTAGAGTATATTGTGGAAACTCAGAAAATAAGTCAGTTCAGTAATACAATTAAGTCTGGCATGTAAATGTACTCTATCTTGCCAGTTTATCTGGTTAGTTGAAACATTCCACGAGCATGTTATATTGCTAAGGTAGAGACATGCGGTCAGGTGTCAATGGATTTTATGGCTCCCTTTCCTTTCTGTTGTGACATGAATTTCCTTTGTATTTTTCAGGTAGCCTTGATTTTGGTTAAGAATTAGAGCTGCCTATGGTTTATCAATCTGTATTTTCTACCTGATCAAAATTTGAAATGTGGGCTTACTACTGATTTGTACATTGTTTTTATGAGTCGAGATAGTTGTGATTTATCACAATATTTATCTGAAATGAGGAGCTAAAGTTAGTTTATGTAACTACTTTGTTAGCCTTAAATTTACAGCATATTAGTGATGCAACCCTTGGCTGTAATTATGGTTGTCAGGAGAAAAATGGCAATGAAGCATAGGTTTAGCTCAGGAGCTGGTATTTGTCTGAAGAGAACCAGGCCAAATACATATGGTACAGCAGACGGTTGCTGTCCTGAATGGCTCCCTGGCCAGTAAAGAAAAGAAAAAGCTGGCAGGAGATGACACATGCATCTGAAACTCAAAAGGAGTAACAGAACCTGTGTGCCTAATGCAGACTTCTATTTCCTGTATGGTTCCATTACATTTGATTAAAAGAAATCTGTTCTCTCCCCATTGAACAGCATTTATCTTCCTTTCCCCAGTACACAGAAGAGACTTAAAAGCATGTCCTTTGTGTGTATTCTAGGAGATGTAGTTTTCATCATTAAGATTAAAAGTTCCAAAATTTTTCATTTGGGGTGAAATGAAATTCATTTGTTTGTGGGTGTTTCCTTCTAAGCGTCCTTGGCAGTATATAGCCTTTGCTATAGTGGCGAATATACTCAGGTGTAGGATAAGGGTAAAGGTTTTTTTCTGTCACAAGACTCTCACTTGACACACCCATATCAGAGGTGGTATTCAGCAGGTTCTGACCAGTTCTGGAGAACCGGAAACAGAAATTTTGAATAGTTCGGAGAACTGGTGGTAACTTTCCCCCAGGAGAGGGGAGGGAATGGAGATTTTACAGTATCCTTCCCCTGCCATGCCCACCAAACCAAACCACACCCACCAAGCCATGCCCACAGAACCAGTAGTTAACTTTTTTTAATTCCACCACTGACCCACACCTAAGCCCTTATAAATAGAACACTGACATCCCCTAAACTCCACTGAAAATATTTCCTAGCTTGGTAATGAAATGTCTGGAAACCAACCCACAAGCTCGGAGAACGAACCTCTATGTCAACTCATAAAACATTTCTATGGCTGCTTTATAGTTGCCAACAGAAAGGGAGAGGGGAAAGGGGTTGAAAGAGCAGTGTGGCAAGCTTGGAAATAGAAAGTGCACAATCTACTAGTATTAAAAAAGATGGATGATGAGACGTTATATTAATTCTATGTTTGTTGGTTAGCATTTTCAACATTAGTATTTGTAACTGAGTTTATGGAATTGACATGCCATGGCACCTTCTTTAGTGAAATAGGAAATCATTTTGGGCTTATGTAATAAATTTAATTAGAAAAAATGGAATATAGTCACACTAGAACAGTGTGACTAATGCTATGAAATGTGCAACTACATTGATTTAAGAACCATTTTCATGTCAAAATATCAATACAATGCATCTGAGTCCATGTTTATTAACTGACTTCCAACTTCTTTACTAGGCTGAGGTATGCTCTGGAACAGTAGCAGAAGTAATCCAGTCTGTCGTGAATGGTGCAGATGGTTGCATCTTTTGCTTTGGCCATGTCAAGCTTGGTGAGCTCCCAAATTCATTACAGTTAATTACTATGTCAACCTGGTAATTACATGCTGTCAGTTCTTGGAACAATAAACCTGGACTACATGAATAGATGAGAATTTCTTTTTAATTAGTTATGCAAACTTCTCCTGTTTTATTTCTACACTGGGACTTTAAGTTCTGTGCATTTTTTCTTGTCTTTCTTTAAAAAAAACATTGGATAAAAGGTAAAAAATAGCTATGTGCATCTGTCAAGTTCTTTAGAAGCAGATTTTTTTCAGGGCCAGCCTGTGACATAATTCAAACAGAGCAAAGAACTTGCAGAAATTAATTGGTTACAAAGTTACAAAGTATGGAAAAATTAATTAAGTACTAATGGATTAATAATGAAATATGTAAAAGCTACTTTTTGCATTTGTTCTCTCCCATTTTCAGTTAAGGCATGTGGTTTAGTTATAATCTGAAGGCTTGTATGAAGAGGGTATTTCATTTCTATAAACCAGTTGTTATCTACTTATAGTCCATTTTTCTCCTCAGTTAGAAAAATCACTATCAAGATTGCTCAAATTTTCATATATGCAAAATTCAACTTTGGAATTGAATAGATATTTCCACATGCCTTAAGATGAAATCCTAGCTTTTTTAGATAACTGTAAGAGGTGAACTAGGATAGTGGGAACTAGGATAGGGAGGAAGTTGTAAAAAAATTACTCTGCCAATGTGGGAGGAATATTCATCAAGAGGCTCCAATACAAATTCAAAGCAGAATTTGTGGCAGAAATCAAATGTGATTTAAATGCTATGCTGTACTAATAAAAATGTAATTCTGGGATCAAAATAAGTCATTGGTCTTATTTATTTTACATTGATTAATCACATGAATATTGTGCAGTTCTGGATGCCATATTTTAGGAAAGATCTTGACAAACTGGTGTCCAGAGGAGAAGAATCAATGAGGTGAAGAAAAATTAACCAAGAATTATTGGAGGATTTGAATATATTTAGCCTGGAGAAGGGAAGACTGATTGGGGGCATTGTACTAGTGGGTTCCTGAATTGCATGAGGGTTTGGATTAGAAGATCTCCAGTTGTTTTCCAGTCCTTACTGTTGTGAACTAATAAAATACTCAAATAAAGTTTATCAAAAGCTTTAGAAAATAGCAGGTTTCTAGCCCTGCACTTCTGATTGGCTGATAATAGCGATATCGGATTGGTCTGTTCAGGTGAATCTGATTGACTGTTAACGAGCCACTCTCATTGGTTAAGGGGGTTAACACTCCACGTTTCCTATTGGTTACTAGAGCAGCAGCTTGCCTATAAAAGGGCTGCTTTTGCTCTAGGGTTTTGCTCTGTTCAGAATGTATAATAAAGAGTTGAAGTTCACTGTTCACCGTCTCGTCTCCTTTCCTTGCGCCCATGCGCAGAACTTAACACTGGCGACAAGGGTGGGATGCGGAGAAGTCAGAGCTGACTGAACACTACAGAGCACGAAACAGAGCATGTGGATGAAGGTGCATCAACGGCAGAAACCATGACTGGCAGCACCATATCACTCGCTCCATTCGACCCGGCACAAGAAGACTAGGACTCATACATGGACCGGTTCCAGATGTTTCTGGAGACCAACAACTTGAAGGATGCCACTGCTGGAAAAAAGCGAGCAGTATTCCTGACTCACTGTGGACCTGCCGTTTTTAAGATGGCTAAAGCACTGGTGAAACCGGCTGAGGTGAAATCCATGGACTGGGACATCCTCGAGCCCCTCCTACGGGCCCACTATGCACCTACCGTACCAACGCTTGTCTGAAGACATGAATTTTACCAGAGAGACCAGCGGAAAGGAGAAAGCATTGCAGATTTCATCATGGATCTCCAGAACCTGGGAGGCCTCTGTGGGTTCGCCGACCTCGAAGAAGCTCTAAGAGACCGAATAGTTCTGGGATTAGATGCACCACACGTGCAAAGCAAGCTGATGGCGAAAGGTGACCAGCCTTGCAGATACCATCGCTGACGCTACTGCAGCAGAAGCAACCAGGAAGTCGGCTGCCTGAATGCGCCGCACCAATGCCCCGCTCCGCCAACTCGCCGGCGAAACCTCACCTCGCCTTGAGGGACATGCAACGGCAACCCACCACGAGGACCTCAAATCGTCATCAGAAAGCAATGAGGAAGAAGTCAACCGGCTCCGGTCTGAACGAGACCAACGCCACCAGCGTAACCAGAGACTGCAGTACCAATGTGCAGGTTGTGGGGCAAACCACCCACGATCAGACTGCAAATTCCTCGACGCGCTCTGCCATATTTGTGGAAAGAGAGGCCACATCGGAATAGTCTGTAGAAGCAAGCTAGGATCAAGCCCACTTCAGAGGGGGACCAACTACCACCAACTCACAGGAAGTCATCCTCTGAATCGGGAACAATCAAACCACTAATGGAACAAGCACTCCTACAGAAATAAACCACTAGTCCATTCAACGAAACAAGAAGAGGCACACCAAACCATCATGATTGGTCATGCATCATCATTAGATGCAAAGAAGATCTGAGTGAAGGTCGCCATCGAAAGCCAGCCCTGCATGATGGAAGTCGATTCAGGATCATCCCTCTCGATGGTTTCCTGGAAGACCCTTAAACAGTTAATCCCTCCCACCTGGCGACAAGACCTCAGAGTCCAAAGAATCATTCTCAGGGACTATCAAGGAAACCAAATTCCGGTCGTTGGATCCAGCCTAGTCCAGGTCTCATTCAAAAATCGTACTGCATCTTTACCATTGACCGTCGTTGACCGTGATCGGCCTAGTTTGTTAGGCCTTCAATGGTTCGCTCCACTTGGGATTGAGGTAGCTGGCATTCACCAAACCAGCAGCGACGACTGGGAGGAGGCCCTCGTCCAGGAATTCCAGGACGTTTTTGCAGACAAACTAGGCGAGTACAAGGGCACCCCGATATCATTTAACCTTAACCCTGAAGTAGCCCCCATCCGCCTTAAGCCTTGTTGAGTCCCTTTTGCCCTTAAACCAAAGATTGACGAGCAGCTTGATAAATTAATAGCCCAGGGCATTTTAGAACCAACCGATCATGCTCCTTGGGAAACCTCAATCGTAACACCTATCAAGCTGGATGGATCATTAAGGATCTGTGGGGACTACCATGCTACCCTGAATCACGCCCTTCAACAGAACGCTTACCCGGTGCCGGTGGTACAACACCTCCTCCATTCCCTGGGGGGCGGAAAAGTCTTCGCTAAATTAGATTTAGCACAGGCGTACCAACAACTGCCTGTAGATAAAAAAACAGCAGAGGCACAAACGATCGTTACGCACCGAGGCACTTTTAAGTGCAACCGACTCCAATTCGGAGTTAGTGTGGCCCCAGGGATCTTTCAGAGCTTGATGGAGAGGCTATTACAGGGAATAAAAGGGGTCGTACCTTATTTTGATGACGTTTTAATTGCTGCTCCGACTAGAGAAATACCAAGGAAGCGCCTGAGGTTAGTTCTCCAGAAATTTAAAGACTGGCCTTAAAGTAAAAAAAAATAAGTGTCAACTGTGTACAGATAAAGTAGAATTTTTGGGGTACTTAATCGATAAACAAGGCATTCACCCCACCAGTAGCAAGTTAAGAGCAATCAAGAACGCCCCAAGACCCAGAAACAAGACTGATCTCCAAGCTTTCCTGGGGCTTATTAATTTTTACAACATCTTCCTGCCCCACAAAGCGACCGTAGCCGAGCCCCTACACCGGCTCCTCAATAAAAAAGCAACCTGGGTTTGGGGGCATCGAGAGGAGCACGCATTCCAACAAGTGAAAAATCTATTAACTTCAGATGCTGTTTTAATGCAGTATAACGAGACTTTGCCTTTAACAATCACATGTGATGCATCACCATTTGGAGTAGGAGCCATTTTGAGCCATGTGTTACCAAACGGTAGTGAAGCCCCTATTGCCTATTTTTCAAGAACTTTATCAAAGACTGAACGTAACTATAGTCAAATCGATAAAGAGGCTCTTGCTGTTGTATCTGCTGTTAAACGGTTTCATGAATATGTTTATGGATGAGTTTTTACTATTGTTACCAACCACAAACCTTTGCTGGGGATTATAGCGGGAGACAAGCCAACCCCCTATATATTATCACCTAGAATGACTCGCTGGTCGGAGTTTTTGGCTGCGTACAATTATAAGCTGCAGCACCGCCCGGGGAAAGCCATTCCCCACACTGACGCATTGAGTCGTGCACCACTTCCGGAAACCGTCGACGACCTAGCTCCAACACTTACAACGCTCCAGATTGAAACGCTACAGTCACCGCCATTAACAGCTAGAGATATCGTGATAGAAACAAAATGCAATCCTATCTTAAAGCGGGTTCTTAGCTGCGTCAAAAAAGGATGGCCAGTAGATCAAACCCCTGACGACTTCATTCCCTTCAAGAATCAGCAAACGGAACTTTTTTCGCAAAAGGGCTGCATCCTGTGGGGGGATAGAGTCGTCGTCCCAGAGCGGTTACAACGAGCGGTATTAAAGACACTGCATGAGGGCCACCCCGGCATCGTGCGTATAAAAGCGCTGGCACGAAGCTACGCATGGTGGCCAGGCATCGACAAACAAATGGAAGCCTGGGTAAAGACTTGTTATAAGTGCCAGGAAGTTAGAAATGCCCCACCAAAAGCAACTCCGACAGAATCGGAAACACCTCGGGGACCGTGGTCCCGCATTCATATTGACTTTGCGGGACCTACTAAGGGACATACATTCCTATTAACAGTGGATGCCTATTCAAACTGGCTCGAGATCCACGAAATGAAGAGTACCACAACCGAGTCCGTCATCTGGAAGTTGAACAGATTATTCGCAACGCATGGACTGCCAGACGTTCTGGTATCCGACAATGGACCCCAGTTTACTGCACTTCCTTTTGAACAATACTTAGCGGACTGCGGTATTCGCCATGCACTAACTTCGCCAGTGCACCCTGCGGCTAACGGAAGAGCCGAGCGCATGGTACAGTTTGTTTAAAAAAACCCTCTACAAAATGGACTATGGGGACATTGAAGATAAGATAAATAGAATACTCCTTCTCCAACACATCACTCCGCACAGCGTCACCAACAAGACTCCAGCGGAACTATTGATGGGATGCAAACTCCGCTCCCACCTCGACCGGCTTCACCCGTCTTACGAGCCAGAGAAACCCTGTGTATCTAGCGGAAAATGCCGCGAGTTCAAGATAGGCGACTTAGTTTTTGCCAGAAACCTTTCTGGCGAACCGTTGTGGATCGAGGCCACTGTTATTCAAGCCACTGGACCCAGGTCGTACCGGGTGAAAACCTGCAATGGAAAAATATGGAAACGCCATATAGATCAGCTTCGCTCGAGGCTACAACCTAGTTTCCGCAATTCCGGTAACTCCCAAACTGAGGGGGGAGGGGATGTCGAAGAAACTGAATTCAAGATGGTGGAAAGCAAGAACGAAAGAAGTCAGCCATTGGGCGTGACAAGTGAAGAAGGATCAAGGATGGGGGTGGCCTCGCCACAGAGGAACAACCCAACAGAGGCAAGCCCACAAGGGCCAGAGGACAACGATAAGAACATTAGCGGCACCGAGTCTTCCAATGAAGAACCACCAGCACCCGACTTGCCTGAAAACAGCCCGCCAAAGCAGGCTTACGGAAAAGAACCGGTGGGACAGCGTCAATCCAATAGACAGTCGAAGCAACCTTCCTACCTCAGAGATTACGTCACCGCACCCCCCAGACAGAACCCGTGGGGACCGCACCCCCCAGACAGAACCCGTGGGGAAGAGGTGTTGTGTACTAATAAAATACTCAAATAAAGTTTTTCAAAAGCTTTAGAAAATAGCAGGGTTCTAGCCCTGCACTTCTGATTGGCTGATAATAGCGATCGGATTGGTCCGTTCAGGAGAATCTGATTGGCTGTTAACGAGCCACTCTCATTGGTTAAGGGGGTTAACACTCCACATTTCCTATTGGTTACTAGAGCAACAGCTTGCCTATAAAAGGGCTGCTTTTGCTCTAGGATTTTGCTCTGTTCAGAATGTATAATAAAGAGTTGAAGTTCACTGTTCACCGTCTCGTCTCCGTTTCTTGCGCCCATGCGCAGAATTTAACACTTACATACTATGATTCTATGAGATCTACTCTTAATTATTCTCACTGATTATGTCCCAAATGAGGGCTAGAGAGCCTGGATTCACCACAAAACCCCAGAAATAGATCCTAACTTCATCAACCTGATAAGTATTACCAGTAATTAGCACAGCTTTAAAATGCAAGACTTAAGACTAGTGAGTGAATAATTAATTTGCTTTTCCTTGAAATATCAGAAATTGTGAGTGATTCTTCAGCAGAATATTTAGGAGGAGGGAGGCTGCATTAAGGACAGTAGCCATTTGACCGCCTGAACAGACTTGTTGAAAAATGAGGACAATTGAGGCAGCCTTTTTTCTTTCCTCCACTTCTTTTTGTATCTGAGGAAAGACAAGGCCCATTCTCTGCATTGAGAAGATTCACAATGGATGTGAGTGTGGATAGTGGCTTCATTCATGTCCCATTGTTTCTTCCTTTCTCCTCCTTTCACCAGAAAGTCAGTTATGTGCTTAGTGGTCTAATTAGATCTCCATTTGCTTTCTATTTTAGGCAAATCCTACACAATGTTTGGAGAAGATAACTCCACACAGAGCCTTGGCATCGTACCTTGTGCTATTTCATGGCTCTTCAAGTTAATCAATGAGCGCAAAGAGAAGACTGGGACTCGTTTCTCAATTCGAGTATCTGCTGTGGAGATCAGCGGCAAAGATGAAAACCTCACAGATTTGTTAGCTGAAGTAGCCACCGGCAGTCTTCAAGATGGACAATCCCCAGGGGTCTACCTACGAGAGGATCCAATATGTGGAACACAGGTATAAAAATCTCAGGACAGGAAGCCTGGCTTTTTCTTTCTTCTTTACATTTGTCCCCCCCCCCCCAAAAAAAATACTTTGATCTGTCAAATCAGTTCTAATCAGTTTTAAAATATATGTTTTAATTGTCTTTTTCATTTTTAATCTCCAGTCCTACAGTGTACATATTTGTTTCTTTTAGCACCCTTGTGGCTTCTTCCCCTGTTCGGGAAGCAGGGATCATTCTGTCCCTCTTAATTAGGTGTTTTCTTGTTTATATTCCAGCTTCAAAATCAAAGTGAATTGAGGGCTCCAACAGCAGAGAAAGCAGCTTTTTTTCTTGACGCAGCACTGGCTGCCAGGAGTACTAGCAAACCAGAATGTGATGAAGAAGATAGGAGGAATTCACACATGTTTTTTACACTTCATATATATCAGTATCGTATGGAGAAGAGTGGCAAAGGAGGAAGTATGTAGATTTGGCTCAAACTCTTTCTTCTTGCATTGATTTTTGAAAAGAAGTGCAATTGATTTTTACCAGCACCGAAGCTGATTGTATTAGCCAAGAAACATTAAAATGGGTTGCTTTTTAGAATATCTAATTTGAAAACCTGGCATGTAATAATGTAATAAGATTGGGATTAGGTTCTGTCCTCTCTGTGACTTGTGTTGCGGGGGAGTGCACGAAGAGAGGCTCAGCCAATCTCATTGTACACATGCTTTACCTTTTGCTTCAAGGGATCAGGTAAACATGTAGATTTCCCTCCCAATCCTGTTTTCAAAAAATTATTGTGGTAGTTTGGCTGATAAATGGTCTAATAAAATAAATAGTGTAAGTTTACTTAAGGAGATTCATGTCTGAGTAGGCTGTTAAACTCAGGATCTTTCTGGTTCTGTTGTTACCATTTTAACCACTGGTCAGTGGACAACTAGATAGAAACCTATATGAATTGGAATATGCATACCTTTGTGTGTGTTAAAAAGTCTAGCTGCTCACCCATTGGGGTTTAAAATGTAAATAGAAATGTGTGCTTCTTACACAAGTGGAGAAATATTTCTGCATGAGATGATTGCTACATATTGATAGCTGTAGGTAGCTAACAGATACAGGTAGTCTTTGATTTACAACAGCAATTGAGCCCAACATTTCTGTCCTTAAGCAAGGCAGTTGTTAAGTGAGTTTGCCCATTTTATGACTTCTCTTGCCGCAGTTATTAAACTAATTACACATTGGTTAAGTGACTTTGCTTTTCAGAAGCCGGCTGGGAAATTTAAAAATAATGGTGACATGATCCCAGGACAGTGCAATTGTGATAAATACATGCCAGTTGCAAAGTACCCAACTTTTGATCACATGATCATAGAGATGCTGCAGCAGTCATATGAACAATGGTCAAAAGTCACTTTTTTCAGTGTCATTGTAACTTGGAATGGTCACTAAACAGATGGTTGCAAGTCAAAGATTACCTGTCAAAAGTAAGCACTTCTCCCTGACTAGTGGATTTTTTTTAGGAAATATTATCCAGTATTATCAAAGTCCATTGCAAGTTTTGTTGTTGCTATGTCATCTGAAGTTGACTATTCCTTCTTGCCTGTAAGTGGAAATGTTCAAAGTATTAAGTTCAGTGATGAGATCTGCACAGTTAAAAATAACATTTGAATTCAAGAAATGCTTTCCTAATATAGACACACACAGAATATTTTGTTCACATTTATTTGGTCCTAAAATATGGTCAGAACTAAGCAATATTATAAGAATTTCAAAGGATTCTTAGTGAATTGTTGGACATTATTATTGCTTTGCTTGATTTTGTCCATCATGCAGTCATTTAATATGTAATAGTGCTTATTTTCTGTTTCAATCAGAATTTTATTTCCTTCCATTTTATTTTTGGTTATCCCATCCAGACTTCAATTAATATATATCTGTATTCCTATGACTTTTCAGTGTCAGGTGGACGCAGTCGTTTACACCTCATTGACCTGGGTAGCTGTGAAAAAGTGCTAAGCAAAAGTCGAGATGGAGGAAATTCCTTCTGCCTCTCTCTGTCTGCATTGGGCAGTGTCATTCTGGCCTTAATTAATGGTGCCAAACATGTGCCATACAAGTAAGTGAATTGCTCTGTGTTGTCTTGTCTTTCAGAATCTTAGCATTTATCTTGTAATTATGTCATGTAGTGCCTGGCAAATGATGCATTACAATTTTTGCTTCCTTTTTCTCCTATGAGCACTCCAAAATGATTCAGCAGTCTGAGTAAGAGATATGTAACTATTTCCTTCAGTTATTTGATTAGGAAAAAAAATGATTATTTTGAAAAAAAAAAACCAGAAGGCTAATGAGCAGAATTTACCATTTCCCTTAGTGCGGTGATGATAGTCTAAAGCAGGGGAAAGCTAAAGCAGTCTAAAGCTGGCTGGAGAATTCTGAGAGTTAAAGTCCACAAGTCTTAAAGTTGCCAAGTTTGGGGATCTCTGGTCTAAAGCTCAAGCTATTTTTGTTTTGTAGAATCAGATGTCATTTGAATCTGAGATTGCTTTTTTAAAAAACTCATTAACCTGTTATGATCACTTAAAAATAGACTGCTTGGAAAAATGATGACAAGAAATGGAAATATTTCAAACCACTCTTTATACCTCTGCATGCTTTATAGGGATAATAAACTGACAATGCTGCTAAGAGAATCACTTGGGAACATCAACTGCAGAACAACCATGCTAGCCCACATATCGGATTCCCCAGGAAGTTATGTGGAAAGTCTCATGACACTTCAACTTGCCTCTCGTATCCACAGGATGAGGAAGAAGAAATCCAAGGTTGGTGTGCACAGGCAAATAAATATTTTATAATTTGGAAAGGATTTTATTAACTTTCATTCATTGCAGTTGGGATTGTAGCATTCCTTTACTGTTAATTTGTTTTGCAAGCTTTTGACCGAGACATGTATCAGAAGTATTACCAAAGTCATTATCATAAAAGTCCATTAATCATTATCTTCGTTATTTGCTATGATGCAGCTCAGATTGTTATTTTAAAGTATAATAAATTGGAGAAACTAGTTTGGACAATTTCATTAGATGCAGCTTTAAGTTCAATGCTTGAAAGGTAGGAACAGTCAAATCAGGTAATTAGGAGATAATGGTGACTTAATTTGAGCAAGTCACTATTCTTTTATTGGAGTTCCCCACTTTCAGCTGGTACTGTGTTTCTCATAAAAGAAGGCTGGGTCTTTTTTTTTTTTTGAGCCCCGAAAAAATGGCTCGGGCGTCTTTTCAGGGGTTAATCTCCTCCCCCACATGCACCCCAACCTAGAGTGCCCCATGTACACTCACCTCTCCACAAGGCTGCTTCTATTGGTCAATGGAAGCTCCCCGAAGGCAGAGTCACCAGCTGCTTCTATCGGCCAGTAGAAGTGGCGTCATGGAGAGGTGAGTGTGCATGGGGCACTCTAGGTGGGGGTGTGCGTGGGGGAGGAAATCTATCGGCTGGTAGAAGCGACCTTGGGGTGAGCGCCCACATGCACTCCCCTTGCCACGAAGCCATTTCTATTGGCCTATGGAAGCTCCCCAAAGGCAGAGTCACCAGCTGCTTCTATCGGCCAGTAGAAGCGGCCTCAGGGCAAGCGCCGACATGCAGTCCCCTTGCCACAAAGCCATTTCTATTGGCCGATGGAAGCTCCCCAAAGGCAGAGTCACCAGCTGCTTCTATCGGCCGGTAGAAATGACCTCAGGGCGAGCGCCCACATGCAGTCCCCTTGCCACAAAGCCATTTTTATCGGCCGATGGAAGCTCCCCAAAGGCAGAGTCACCAGCTGCTTCTATCGGCCAATAGAAGCGGCCTCAGGGCAAGCGCCGACATGCAGTCCCCTTGCCACAAAGCCATTTCTATTGGCCGATGGAAGCTCCCCAAAGGCAGAGTCACCAGCTGCTTCTATCGGCCAGTAGAAGCGGCCTCAGGGTGAGCGCCGACATGCAGTCCCCTTGCCACAAAGCCATTTCTATGGGCCGATGGAAGCTCCCCAAAGGCAGAGTCACCAGCTGCTTCTATCGGCCGGTAGAAATGGCCTCAGGGCGAGCGCCGACATGCAGTCCCCTTGCCACAAAGCCATTTCTATTTGCCGATGGAAGCTCCTCAAAGGCAGAGTCACCAGCTGCTTCTATCGGCCGGTAGAAATGACCTCAGGGCGAGCGCCCACATGCAGTCCCCTTGCCACAAAGCCATTTCTATTGGCCGATGGAAGCTCCCCAAAGGCAGAGTCACCAGCTGCTTCTATCGACCAGTAGAAGCGGCCTCAGGGCAAGTGCCGACATGCAGTCCCCTTGCCACAAAGCCATTTCTATCAGCCGATGGAAGCTCCCCAAAGGCAGAGTCACCAGCTGCTTCTATTGGCCAGTAGAAATGGCCTCAGGGCGAGCGCCAACATGCAGTCCCCTTGCCACAAAGCCATTTCTATTGGCCGATGGAAGCTCCCCAAAGGCAGAGTCACCAGCTGCTTCTATCAGCCGGTAGAAATGGCCTCAGGGTGAGCACCCCATACACTCCCCTTGCCATGAAGCCGCTTCTACCAGCTGATAGAAGCGGCTGGTGACTCTGTCTTTGGGGAGCTTCCATCGGCTGATAGAAATGGCTTTGTGGCGAAGGGAGTGTGCGTGGAGCGCTCGCCCTGAGGTCGCTTCTTCCCGCCAATAGAAGCGGCTGGTGATTCTGTCTTTGGGGAGCTTCCATCAGCCGATAGAAACAGCTGGTGACTGTGCCTTTTGGGAACTTCCATTGGCTGATAGAAACGGCTTCATGGTGAGGGGAGTGTGTGTGAGGCTGCTTCTACCGGCCAATAGAAGCGGATAGTGACTCTGCCTTTGGGGAGCTTCTATCAGCCGATGTTCTATCGATGGTAGATTGGGGTATTCTAGCCTAGGCTACCTGCAGGGCACTCCTAAAGGCAAGTTTTCTCCCTCCCCTTCCCCCCATTTCTCTTCACCTTGTATAGTTTTAATGAACTATGTGAGAAATGGCGGGGAAACGCATGGATTAAATAGGCCTAAATTTTGGGGGTGGGGCTTAATTTCACCTTATGCCTAGAAAACATGCTGGGCCTTCCTATTGGTGGAGGCCGTATTGTTGGGGAAACACGGTATATACTGCTGAATGATGTACAATCATACTAAAAGAAGCAATTTTATCAATACAATAAAATCTTTCACACCAAATATTCAGATATGGATAATAGCATTAAGTAAATAATATCTACATTGATTTCTGGACAGTGATACACATTTCAGCTAACAGCAAATGATTGCCCTGTCCTGACCTAATTACATGAACTTTTTCAGACTTTATTTAATATTTGGAATACAGGCCAATTCAGGTTTTAAATTTGATTCTTACGTTTGACTCATGTTTTGATTCATTACTAAGGATCATTTTGATTAAATATTCAATAGTCACTGACTAAACTATTCCCTTTATTATATGTCTCTCTGAATTTTTTCCATGAGAATGAATGCATTATTCTGAAATTGGCTTAGGTATTTAAATATTCCAAGTAAATATGATTTCTGAAATCCAATATTAATGGCTTGGTTCATACAGAAAAGGTTGTCTTGCTTATTGTCTTCTTGCTCAGCAACCATACTAAGCTACAATAACATTGAAAAAAAGAAGACTTGCAACCTGCTCTCAAAGTTGTGGCTGTCACAATGTCCCTGTAGCTAAGGGGCCATGATTTGATCGCTTCACAACCAACAGTATTTACAACAGTCACAGTCACATATGACCACCATTTGTGACATTCAAATCTGGCATCCAACAAAGTCAGTGGGGAAGCCAGCAAGAAGTTGTAAACATGTGACATTGCAGTTAATGACCTGTGCTGATTTACTTAACAGTAGTCAGAACTGATATCATAAGTTGAGCACAGTCATATAACAATTCACTTTAAGACTGCATTGCTTATCATTCCTGGTTCCACTTGTGGTTGGTCAATGAGGATTGCCTGTAGTCTGAACTTATCCATAGTCTCTCATTGCTGGAATGAATTGCATATCGGCCAGATGTTATTAGGTTTCAGATATTCCTGATCATATGACAATACAGTCATGTGGTGAAATATGGACTGAAACCAAGATTCTATAAGTATTAAAGCAACCAAGCTATTTGAAAACTTACCACCCAATGCAAAATATTGCATACTTGGCCATTCAATCAATGTTCCTTCATGGTGATTGTGCCACTTAATTGCCACATCATTCTTTTTTGCCTTTTGAAAACTGGAAGTTATCACTAATAATGTATCATAAGTGCCTTTTATTGGAATCATTCCAATAGATACCAAAACTATTCTGTAGGACATGAAAAAAATGACTCATATTTTGTCCTCTTGTGAATAAATTTAATATTAAAAATACTTCTCTGCTATTTATGTTTTTACAATCAGCAGTATGCATCCAGCTCATCTGGAGGAGAAAGTTCATGTGAAGAAGGCCACGTACGAAGACCTCCTCATCTGAGACCATTTCATCCAAGGACTATAGCTCTCGATCCTGACATTCCTGTGTTGAATCTTTCTAGTGAACATGATTATTCCTCAAGCAGTGAGCAGTCCTGTGACACTGTTATCTATATAGGTTCCAATGGCACTGCTTTGTCAGACAGAGAGCTGACAGATAACGAAGGCCCTCCAGAATTTGTTCCCATAATCCCTTCTTTGAACAAAAAAAGAAACAAGGACAATTGTGGTCTTCCAAAAAGCTCTGACAAAGATCACTTCAAGTGTAACACCTTTGCAGAATTGCAGGAAAGATTGGAGTGTATCGATGGAAGTGAGGAACCTGTCAAGTTTCCTGTTGGAGAGATTACTGCTGTAGCTTCCAATAGCACAGTACCCATGTCTACAGAAAATGGGCAATCTAAATCCAAACCATCTTCTCCTCTTGGAGGCTTTAAAAAACCATTTTCACAAGAAACAGGAACTCCAAAAAAGGGACATAACATTTATTTCCAGCACAACATCACTTGCCCCGAAAAGAAGGTATCTCCTTTAAAAACAGAACATGCCAAATTGCAATCAAAACCTGAAAGCAAGAGAGTAGACTTCAGTGAGAATAATGAAGTAGCAGCTGATTCCTGTCGATTATCAACAAGTAATTGTGCTAAGGGTCATGAATCAAGTCAAGCTGATGCTGAAATGGTTGTGAAAGAAAAAACTTCATATATGAAGAGACCATTGCCCAGCCCTGCTCCTCCACCACCTCAGCAGCAGGACTGCTTAGTGACAAGCAAACAAGCATATCTAAAGGTGAATCACAACAATTCCATTAGGACTCCACCTGTGGGAATGAGTAAACAAGTGGCTAGTGAAACTGAACATAACACTATAACTAATGACACAGAACAGCAGGCAGATGGTTTTGAAGTACACAGATTCCGATCATCTTTCCAAGGCCCATGCTTTGACAGGGATATACTGACAACAACAGTGACTTTGCAGAAGCCTGTGGAACTCAATGGTGAAGATGAGCTTGTCTTTACAGTGGTTGAGGAGTTATCTATCAGTGGTATTATGGACAATGGAAGACCCTCTAGCATCATCAGCTTTAATAGTGACTGTTCTCTTCAGGCTCTTGCCTCTGGTTCTAGGCCAGTTAGTATCATCAGCAGTATAAATGATGAGTATGATGCTTATACCTCTCAGGCGAGTACAACAGGTGTCAACATTGATATTGTTGTACCCTTTTCTGAAGAACCTTTCACTAGTAGCAGCAGATGTTCCTCGATCAGCTCATGGCTAAGTGAAGTCAGTATCTGTACAATTGGAAGTGATGGAGCCCATCCCAGTGATGGTTTTCTTATGCAGCCCTCATATGGCTGCCACAAATCTGAGGAACTTTTAAGTTTGGGCTCTCCTAATATCTCTGTTCCCTTGAAAACTACCTTGAATGATAGTGGGTTTTGCTTTTCAGAATTGGAGAGCAAGAGCATTAATTCAAGCAAAACAGCCTCAGGAGTCAGCAGAAGCCTTCAAAACTATGACCTAACCAAAGTGTGTCAGATGGGAAGTACTCTTTGCATCACTGATCAGATCACAAAAGTTAAGCTTTCTAATTCTCAAAACACTCCAGTGATTGAAACTATACACTCCAGTCTTCCCCGAAGAACAAAAGCTACCTCATCTCTGACTCATAATAATACTCTCTGTGATAAAGAACTGCAAAAACCACATGTGATGTTTGAAGATCCCTGGTTGGTTCGCACAGATGATTGTCTGGAAGCCAATACCACAGATCTGTTACCTTCAAATTCTCAGGCATTTAGTTCACAGAAGCAGTCACCAAGATCTACCCAACAATTTAGTAACACAACTAAAAATTTAAAATCCCAGACATTACTTGCCTGTTCACAAAGGGTGGTAGACGGTTGTGAAATGAGCTGCAAGTCTTCTAATGGAGTTGCTAAAAAATCTGAAGCTTTCCCTAAAATTCCACAGCTCAAAAGAGGGGCCACCACACTGGGAGTAGTTCCTGTGTCACACAGCAGTGGTGCATTTACAGAAGGTATGCACAGAGGGAATTCTGAAGCTGCTTTTGCCATTGGGAGCCTGAAAAAGAAGAATACACAGCAAAAGATGAGTATGTTACCCAGGCCAAATGGCATAATACCTCCAGCACCTCCTGTTCGTAAATCCAGCCTGGAGCAAAAAAACGGAGGGGCCAAAGCTGTAGGATTAGAAGCTAATAGGGCTCCTGCACTAAAACATGAGGATGAGATTGATTCACGACTGAGAACTGGGTTATGTACTGCTGAAAATGCCAGTAGCAAATATAGCCTCAGAGGAGACCATTCCTTGCCAAAAGCAACTTCAAGTTTAAAGGCCAAGGCATCAAAAAGTGAAGGTGTCCATCGTTATGGGAGCCACACATCCCTTGAAAGGTGTGATAGCTTACTATCTGTGGGAGGAAAAACGAATCTGAATAAGGAGAATGGTGGTGGCAGCCTTAGCAATGGCAGGAACAGCCGGCTAGTCCCAAGACTGGGAGTTTCTCCTGATACTTCTGGCCTGACCTGTCCTCCATTGTGCACCATGTCTGTATCTTGCAAAAATAGTCAGGTGAAAAGTGCTACCAGTCAGAAAATTGCGCTTAGTGGGAATAAGAGTCGTAGCCTTTCAGCTAGTGGATCCAAGTCTTTGAGCTCCTCTGTGAAATCTTTGGCTCAGTCCAGTGGGAAGAATTCTAGCATTCCTTTGAGTGGGAAAACAACTCCAAAGTCCACACAAGGCACAAACAGTAAACCTGGTCGAGGAACAATTATGGGAACTAAGCAGGCCATTAGGGCAGCCAATAGTCGTGTTAATGAGCTAGCGTCAGGAAGCTCTGGCAAGATGAGCCATTTCCGGGGTTCGACAGACTCTGATAGTGGCAATGACAGTGGAATTAATCTAAGTGATGAGAAATCACAGATCCAGGTGCTGCCATCTCCATACAGTAAAATAACTGCACCCAGAAGACCTCAGCGCTACAGCAGTGGGCATGGGAGTGATAACAGTAGTGTCTTGAGTGGGGAACTGCCACCTGCAATGGGTAGGACAGCTCTTTTTTATCATAGTGGTGGCAGCAGTGGCTATGAAAGCATGATCCGTGACAGTGAAGCCACTGGCAGTGCTTCTTCAGCACACGATTCCATGAGCGAAAGTGGGATGTCTTCACCAAGTCGCATGAGAAGTTTGAAATCCCCAAAGAAAAGATCAGCAGGTAAAAATCCAATAGCTACAAAAACCTGGTATTAGAATTTCTATTGATTTGTGTCTGCATCAGGTCTGTCACAACCTTAAACCGACCTATTAGCAAATAAGGTATCTGAGAAAATGCCATCATAGTAGTCCTTAAAAGTTGAAAGCGTGTTCAGACCTGACAGATTTTTAATTTGTAAGTTGCACCTGAGCTTTAGCCTAAAGAGGCAAATGATCAATCTGCATGGCTTAATGAAAGAGGCAGATCCTCAATACTACATTTTTGATTAATAAATTCTGTCACTGAACTCCCTAAATACATGTTAACTAGTAATGGCTATTTAAAACCAGTTGTTTTATTATGGGACAGGTGTGATTGCTGCTCCATGGGGATGCTAGCAGATTTTACTCTGTTTCATATGAATTACACTGGAGAGGTTGAAGTTTTCAAGGGCAGCTCATGTTTCCCTGAAGAAGATAAAAAGAATCCAATTTCTCATGTAATTCTTTATTCTACTACTTTTGGGGAAGTATCCATGAAGAGCAGGCAGTTACTTTAAAAGAGATACTATCTACTGTTAAAACAGCTCCCATCTTATCCATAAATATTCTATTACCTGATGTTAGATTCATCTGAATAGCTTCAAATGAACTTGGTATGAAGCAGGATGGACAGTTGTGTGTGTGTACACACACACACACACACACACACACACATTACTATACATCAGGGGTACTCAACCTTTTTATACCTACCCCCCACTTTTGTATCTCTGTTAAGTAGTAAAATTTTCTCTAACCACCCACCGGTTTCACAGTAATGGTGATTTATAAAGTAGGGGACAAAACCCCTACCGTCCACCATGAAAGCTGGAATGCCCACTAGTGAGCAATAGGGACCAGGTTGGCTACCACTGCTACACATCAACATGCCCTTATTTATACCTATCACCACCCAAGCATTATGTGTGTGTGTGTGAGAGAGAGAGAGAGAGAGAGATAGTATAGTAATAAAAAGGATTGTGAATGGATATGTTGAATATGGCATGGATGGCTTTCACTAGTCTATATTTAGCTCAGCTAATCCAACAGCCATCATGAGCTACCAGATTACTACGACCCATAGAAGATAACATGACCCACAGAAGACAAAAATAATCTTACCCAGGTTTTGAAAAGATATGTTTATTTGAAAGTGTTATTGTATAATTCTAGCAGATACTCAGGCAAATCTGTGGTAGGTATCTACAAAGCTAAGGATCAACCGAAATTAGAAATAGATTGTAGATTCATAGTGTAATAATTCCAGAAAAAGGTCTTTTCATTGAAAAGCTCACATGCTCTTCAACTTTTGAAAAATTGATTTCTCTAGTTTGAGAAAATAAAGTGGTAGGAGGAAGGAAGAATGAAATAACTGACAATTCCAGCTACTGGGAATAATATAGTTTAGTTTCCTAAACTTTAGAGAAAAGAGGAAACCAGATTAGCTGGTCACTTCATAGTGTCTGTACAGTAGCTCAGCTTCTTTAGGCAAGACCTAGGTAACAGTGGAGTTTCCAGAGATTTTGTTTTCTTCAGCAGCTCGACTTGTCTTCAACAATCTAGAACTTTTAAAATTTTCTCAACCTATTGAAATCTCAGCTTATTAACTCTGTATGAAATTCTCCATCAAGACGGCATGGAATGCCCATTTGCCAATGTGACGTCTCTTTACCCTAAAGGGTGTTGCATTTATCCTGAGAGAAATAAACAAAACTTCGACTATCAAACAAAGAGCCCTGTGAATATTATTAAACTATTGTAACAAATGTCAGAAAGAAAACACCACTTTATAAATATAAGTCTGAAATTACCATCCCTGGTAGAAAAATGTTAAAATACATTGCTGTGACTAACTTATTCATTAGGGATACCGTTCCAATTTAAAAGCCATAGATGATATTTGGGTATCCTATCCTCACAAGTCTAGGATGTGTATATACAAATATGTGATCATGTTGTACTTCCTAGTCGTGGTAACCAGTTTATTTTACTGTGTGACCTGTTGTTTTAAAGACCCCATTTCAGTCTTTGCAGTTGTTCTCTTTTCATAGCACATCAGCTTCCTAAGTCTCCCCTGCAAATCAATATTAACAGCTCTGTAAAGTTGCCCACATATTGAAAGAGTATTATGGTGATGGATTTGTATTTGCTTTTGCCCCAGGAAATGCTTTAAAGGCATTTCTTTTTAAAATGACAAACAATTCTTTTGTCAGTTGGAATAGTCCTCTGCTGATAAATTACAGTTTACCTGTTGGAGTGTTTAGTGCTTTGCCACTCCTAATTTAGTCAATTGCTCTAGATTTGGGGAGAAAGAAAACTAATTGTATATTCCTATTGAAAAGTATGTCTGAATTTAGTTGGGCTTAATTCCAGGTAAATGAGTACAATTGTATATGCTAATGAACTTTTTTTAATTTGAAGCTAGCATAGCCTTAGGATAACCAGTTGGATAAATGATCATAAAGCAAAAAATCATGACAGCAGTTCTGGTTGCAATTGTTCAGTGACTTGTGCATGGTTGTTAAGCACATTGTCATGTGATTGCATCTTATGACTTCCTGCTGACTTCTCCATTGCTTTGCTTATCAGAAGCCAGCAGTAAAGGTTGCAAATGGTGATTGTGTGACCATAGGACATTGTGACAATCAGAATTGCATGCTGGATGCCAAGTACCTTGAATTGTGATCATGTGGCCATGGGGATATGGAACGATTGCAGCTTTGAAGATGGCTGTACATCTCCTTGTTAAGAGAAGCCCAAGCTTTGAATGATCACTGGATATCTCTACTAAATGAAATAAAGATACAGTGTTGTAAAGACTCAAAATTGTGTTCATGCAATGAACTTAACTTGATTACTGAATTCACCTATTTTTTTAGAGTGCCCAAGAACTCTCAGGGCTTGTCGTTCATATGCGTTTAAGCTGGTTACTCCCATGGAAGTGCCATCAGGGCTTAAATTCTGCCACATTATTATGGACCTATGCCACTCCTGGTTGGATAAGACATATCAGAGGTGGCAAGTGGTTGGTTCAAAGTTGTGATTAATAACTCACTGTGGGTGGAATGGTGTCACCCATCTTGAGGGAAGTAATAGTATACCTCCCTTTTAGGAATCACCTTTGAACCTAAGTGTACAGTCTTTAACTTTCCCTTTTTAGGGAGGTTGTTAATGGGTTGTAGCCCACTCAGCTTCAGATGGTCCTGGATGAAATGTATTTGGCCCCCTTTTAGTCAAGGCTTCACTTTGAGACATCATTGGTCATGCTTGTGGATGAGGCCTTGGGATGGGGTCTGTGTGATGTATCTATCCTAGCCTTATTAGATCTGTTCAACACATTAACCTTCTGGTTTTCTTCTGGACCAGCTACGGCAGGGGTGTCAAACTCAATTTCATTGAGGGTCACATCAGGGTTGTGTTTGCCGGGGGGGGCGTGACCAGGGTGGGCATGGCCAGCTGGACATCACTTGTGTTTGGAGGTACCTGTGGTGGCCCAGTGAAAATGGGCTCCCAAGCTCTGTTTTTGGCCCCCTGCAACCCTCTGCCAGCAAAAACGGAGCTTACAAGGGCCACATGTGGCCCTCCCAAACTCTGCTTTTCCTGGCAGAGGCACAATGGGTCGGTCCTTTGCTGTTTCCAGAACAGTCCCGTGGGCCAGTTCTAAGCACCTCCAGGTTGGATCCGGTCCCTGGGCCTTGAGTTTGACATCCCTGAGCTTTGGAAATGGGATATTTATAATGGTTCTTCCCCTTCCTCTGTGGCTACTTTGAGTTGGTGTTGGTGGGAGGGAGAGATTGAGTTCTATAATACTGCAATGGGGGAGTCTCTTGAATCTCTTGCCCTCTTTTTCTACCTCACTTTCACCAGTCTAATAGGATATGTGTATGCTCTAAGTCTCTTGCCTTAAATGGCACCTAGAAAGCACACATTTTCTGTAGCAGCTCTGACCCTGTGGAACTCTTCCCCTTGAGATTGGGCAGGCCCTCATTCCGTTAGCTTTTTCAAAGTCCTCAAAGTGCTGGTTCTTCTCAAAAGGGCTAGAATGGGGTGAGGCTGGAGACTAGTACAGTTGAATGTCAGTGTTTGGATTTGTTGTTTTGTGAGTCATAAGGATTATAGATTGTCCTTGATTTATAACCATTCAAAGATTGAATGAAGAGGACTTAGGAGGGGACCTCAGAGTTCTGGTATTTCAGTTTCCCTGAAGTCATGTGATCATGATTGTCTACCTTCCCTGCCAGCTTTCTATAAGCAAACTCAATGGGGAAACGAATTGGAAGTTGGAAATCATAGTTGGATGAGAACTTTGCTTTGATATTTTGCTTTATGGCTTTTTTTTTTTTGCTTTTCAATCACATCATTTTAATTTAGTTTACTTTATTGTCATCACACCTCGTACAATGAAATCAAACACCATCTTCAGTGCACATCATGACCATGACCATGAAAATAAACACAAACACACATCCTTCACCCTTCACACATTGAACCGGAAACCCCTGACACCACACCAGCACTGCACTGTACAGCAGAATTCAAAAGAGCTACTGCCCTGGGATAGAAACTGTTATTTATCATTTAGCTTATTGTGATGTCAAAATGTTTCCTGAATCCTATTGGGTTACTTTGATTATCAATCATTTTGATATGGAAACTTTTAGAACTTTGTGTGTGTTAAGGCATCACAAAATTAAGGAAGGAAAAAGAAAGGAGTTTTGATCAACTGATATTTGCAGGCATAAAAGCCCAGTGTGAATTGTTTAGTTTCAGCTACACTTATGCTTCTTGATTATATTGCCCTGTGACAGAATTTCACTAGACACATAATGTAATTATTATTATAGCAAAATGTCTGTGGCTACATAAAAGTATTTTAAGTATTGTCTGGGTTAGAATGTTCATAAATTATTTTAGGAGGCAAAGATATGAGGACACTTTTTTTTTATCTCAGGTTTCCAGCGCCGTCGGCTGATTCCAGCTCCACTTCCTGATTCTACATCTCTGGGCAGAAAACAGAATGTTGCTGGCCAGTGGGTTGATCTCCCCCCTTTACCAGGGACTTTGAAAGAGCCATTTGAAATAAAAGTTTATGAGATTGATGATGTGGAACGACTACAGCGACATCGACAAGAGGAAAGTGAGGTCAGGACACATTTTACAACAAAGTGGACAATATAAATTTCACAATCTGTGAGGCAAGATTGTAGCTTAAAATCTAGTACCCGAGTGGAAGAACAAGTTTGCATTAAATCAATATCATAAGCCATTTTTAAATAGTTCATATGTTGGGGTGTCTTGCCCATTGAAAATAATTTGGTCTCCCATTAATTGTGTTTAATGCAGTTGATGGAGTGAGTGGAGAATATCAATTAATACATTATGAGTAGGCTTTGTAATAATTGCCTGCCTGATGAAACTTTATGAGTCTCCTTTCACTAAAGGGTCATTAACTCTTTATGTAAATGGCACAACGTATCATTTAGAATTCTGTTAATTTCAAGATGCTGTGAGTTTAATTTATTTGTAATTGGCAAAACAATCCAGTTAATTCTGATAAGTAACAGGAATTACAATCATTAGTTTGCTACCTGTTTAAAATAACTGCTTCTTTTATTTCATTTACAACAGCCTTTCCAGGATGTTGAAAAGGTAAGTCATGTATTTCCATTTTATTTATCTCTTCAAAGCTAGTTATTTTGTGGCAAACATAAAATTTTCAATTAGTTGTGTTGTGCATGCAATTGGGGATTGTTTCAATGCAGAACCCTCAGGCCAATGAAGGAAATCCTAAGTGAGTTGGGGAGTTTGTAAAATAACTTCTCATCCAAATGCTACATGTATGCATTTTTATGTTAATTGATAACTCCACAATCAATCTTAGATCTTTTAGTATACATTGTTTCTTGTGTTTTAGTATCCATTATTGTAAATTGTATTTTGCTGCTTTTTAAAATTTTGATCATATTTGAATTTTATCGGGCACCATTTCAGCTTTATGTATAGTTGTCCTGAAAGCTTAAACATCAGACAAATAAAATAGGAATAGAGTTTTCTCTCCTACTTTTACTCTGCAAACCCTTTACCCATCCACTTTCAAACCATGTTTAAAATGAAGCAAGACAACTGGAGCATGGGTTATGGAACAAACCAGATGGGACATGATTAAGCATCCCACCTGCACATAGAATTGGGATTTTGAAATTTTATTTTTTTCTAATGGGGTTATATTTCCTCATTTCACAGGGGGAAAAATAATTTCTGTATACATGATTGTAATTTAAGAGTATTGTAAAGGAGCACATTAATTCAGAATGGCAATAAGAGCCCTAAGTGCTTGTAGAAGGTTGCTTTATTCGATTAGCATCCATGAAAGTTCACTTTCAGCAAAGATAGGATGGAAGAGAACTCAGCTAATGTTTAATATTGCTTGCTGAGGCTGTATATGAGTAGTTGAAATTGAATGGTGTGGACTGTAGGCTTTTGGGAAATGGGGAAAAAGCAAGCAGATGGCCAGCAAAGAGTTACAGATGAATAATTTTTTCCCCCTAAAGGGCTTGATATATTTTAATACGAAGCTGAAAATCCTAGAGAGACGTCACCAACGGATTAGGGAAATGAAAGCAAAGCATGAGTTATTGAAAGAGGAATTGGAAGAAACAAAATGCAGGCTGATGTTGGATCCAAGCAAGTGGAAAGGAGAATGTAAGTATTTATTTAGTGCTAATAGCTAAAGTGCTTGATTGGCAGAAAATTTTGAAGAATGGTACAATCTAAACATTTTAATGCAGCGTTTTGATCCAGAATTGTGGAAGAGCTATAGAGATAGCTATTATCTACCTTGATCTCTTTTCATAATTCATCCTTGTAGTGTCTCTGTCCTAGCTGCATGTTAATTCACTTTTAAAATATAGAGCTCTTTTAAAATATGGTGGCAGAACAAAAACTAAATTAAAACATTTAAATGAATTACATTAATTAATGTATTTATTTTAGATTTAAGTTCAAGAAAATTTAAAAGATAAAATTAAAAAATCCAAAAAGTTTTTTTTAAATAGAGGTTAGCAAAAAGATCGGCATTTGATTTAAGCAAAACATTGTTTTGGCTACAAACCCCAACTATAGTCCCTCCTCCCTATCCCTTAACTCCAATGTGGCAACACTGAAGCCTCAAAAATGGTCTCGGTGAGGTCAGCTTCCGGGTTGACACAGAATTTTAACTGGGAGAAGATTCATTTATGTTTTGCCACCTTATCACCACAGTGTAGATCTGAAGACAGGCTCTTACCTATGCTTGATTGAACTCATTCTTCATTTTTCTGGGGGGCACTTTTAGGTGCCTTTTATGCTATTTCATATTCTGGAGCTGCTCCAAAAATCAAGGGACCCTCTGCGATCGATAACACAGAGTCCACATAAGTGCAGTTTGTTCTAAGGTCGCCATTGCCTGCTTATTCCAAGCAGTAGCTAAGACCTTGACTGAACTGTGCAACAAATTCAGGAACTCCAATTTCCTTTGGAATCCTACTAGGACAATTAGGTGCCTGGGATAGATTGATCAAACAAATCCCCCCTCTTGGAATCTCCTTTCTTAGAAATTCTTAACCTATAATGCTGGTTTAAAATTATTACATTAATCCCTAGATACTTGTTTGGATATTAAACACCTTCTATTTGTTTTTACTAGTTGAGGTTGATTCTGATCTTGATAAGGAATCGCAAGATTATCTGGAGGCATTAGAACAAGTGACGAGTGAATTAGAGCAATGTGTAAACCTGTGCAAGTCGCATGTCATGATAGTCACCTGCTTTGATATTGGAATGATCAATGACATCCAGGATGGAGCACAAGAAGTGGAAGTTTGAAAACATTTGTAAAGGGATTTGAGGCAGTGGAACCAAACTTTCAAAGGAAGAAAGAAAAATGGGTGTATTGGAAGGTGATGGTGGAGACGTGAGAATTTATTGTGACAAGGAATGTTGTGGAAACCAGAAACTGTCAAGGAATTGGAATGTTCTAAACCTTTATGGTGCCTCAACAATCTATGAATTGTACAAAGCTTACCATAATTTCTAAAAGAGAAAAGCAGAAAAGAATATGCTGAGAACTGTTTGAAAAGCGAAGTGCCTTTTACCATTCATTTGTGACTTGTTTTCTTAATTTTCTATTTGTTGTTAGAACTGAAACCAGCAAATCAAAACAAATCATAAAATGTATTCCTATGAAATATTTTCTACTGTACAGTGTAATTTATGACTATATGTAAAAACAAAACAAAAATTGTAGCAAAAGCAATAATTATGTTTTCATACCTGAATTTGCCTCCTTGTTTTATGGAAAAGCTGGTTTATGTAACAGAACAACAAAAATTATATTGTAATTGCTTTTTCATGGTTTAGGATTTGATATATTTTTATGAACATTATCTATTGGAAAGGTATATGATGACATTTTGGAACACTTGCTTTGTATTCAGTTTTGATACTCTTTTTCAGAACATGACGAACATGCTTTTTCCATGTTTTTTCTATACAAATATTAGGGCTGAAATATTTGATAGATTTATATGTTACATTTGTCAATGAAAACACCATAAGTTTGATTAAAAAGGTGCCTCCTCATTAACTGAGCAGCAGATTTTAAAACTTTTGTTTAAACTTATTTTTAATACAAGGAAAAGCTGAGAATGGCATGTGGCACACTGTAGCATTCCCTGTTCTCTCTTCTACTTACATAGATATGTCTGTTCCCAGGTGGTGCTTATTGCAACATACCTATACATGTGTTTTTTTAAACAAAAGATACATTACTTTTTTTCTCTTCAGAACTTTTGTTTTTATTTATGTGCATTTAAATGTATTTACCAATTAATTGATTAGTAAAAAGCCAAAACTCAAATAGTTGATTGGCCAAGATTTCCTTTATCAGACAGCAGTTCTAATAGACAGGTTAACATGTTAGGTAATTTCATGGGCAACATTCCTAAACTACAAAGTCCCAGAGTGGCCTGTGATTACATGTTGGTAGGTCTGCCATAAGAGATAGGCAGTGAAAGCCTTGGTAATAAAGGTCATCCTATAAGTTATTGCACAGACATGATTGCATAAAAGACCCAATGGCTTCTAATTCTAGTCAAATCTAATTTGGGAGAGAATTTTGTTTTGATCACTAACACTTTACTCCATTATTGTAGAGCTGTAAGAAAGACTGTTTGAGGTAGCAAATTACCAGGTAGGATATGGATCAAGCACCACATCATCATTTTGCTTTGAAAATGGCCTCCAATCTCTTTGATTAGATGAAAAGAGCTATGAGAGCTTTTACACATGTCTATGTATATTATTTAGTTTTGCCCTAACTCTGATAATTAACTGCATTCATAACTAATCCCCTTTCCTAGAATTCCTTAACCAGGGGTTGGCATCACAGATTCTCTTACCCCAATATATCCATCTTGGTTTTTTACCATTGGAAAACCTCCTCCCACCATAATTACTGTCCCACTGAACATGCCTGGGGTGCCTGGTCAAATTGTTCAATCTTGGACCAATGACGTATTGAATTGGGGAGAGATGGCGGGCTATCCAGTTGCCAGCCCCTGCCTTAATCTAGCTTGATGAAGTCTGTTAACTACACTGTGGCTTTTCTCTCTTCTGAGTGCAGGAAAAAAAAGAGTTGGCTCCAGACTTAGTCGCAAGAGCAGACCCACTGAAATAAATCCATTTCTTTTGATTTCAGTGGGTCTACTTATCCTATGACCAGACTGGATCTAATCCTCTGTTTACAGCCAAAATCGCACAGAAGTGGGGTAAAATGTTTTCTTGGGGGAGGGGGGTAATTATTAAGTTAGGTTCATATTTTTGTATAGTTTTAACAATAAATATAGCATTTGCATTTTATGAACTTTGAAAGACAAATATATCTTTTTACAGTTTTTCTAAGGAAGGCAAACTCTCAGGATTGTTTCTAGACATGCTGCATGAATTTTGTGCTCTTTCTCCCTTTCTTTCTATTCTTTTTAAATAAAGCCACTTTCAAGTGGAGACTGTTGATAAACTGTTGCCAAACAAAATAACTTTTGGAAAAGTTTGATAGTGTATGTAATGACTGCATTTCATAAGGAACCATATTTTCTATCATCTTACTATGTACGGGGTTGTGTTTCCCCTCCAGATCCTTTGTATAAATGTATACAACAATGGCTTGCTTCAGCTTTTCCATGTGAATAAAAAGATTTGTCTATTGCTAACTGATTTCTTAATTTTAATGGGTACCCTTTTCTTCTCTAGTCGCAGGGAAAAGGACAGTTATACTTCTCATCCTTAAAAGAACCAAGGTAAAGCACCAGGGTAGAAAGTAGGAGTTCTTGTGCCCCCTTAACTATGAAAGCCAGCTGGGTGATCTTGGATCACTTGTTCTCTCTCAGCCCAATTCATCTCTCAGGGCTGCTGCTTTTGGGGGCAAAATAGGTAGGAGGAAGTTATGTAAAAATAAAAAGTTCACTGTGTATTAATTAAGACACATAAAGAGTAGCTAAGTTCTTTATGATTTATATTAAATAATACACACACACACACACATCCAATCTAGATTGGTCACCAGGACCAGAGGTTTAGTCTTCAAAGCTTTCAGACTCGTGCTGGAGCCCATCCTTGGGAAACTTCTCTCTAGCAGAATGTGTGTGTGTACTTTCATTATTAGAAAATCATGAACTTATAGATTCTTCTCAACTGTTGAATTCAAAAATGATCATTTTTGAATCCATAAAGGCCAAAGATAGAAAGGGGAGGCAGTGGTTGTGGGGGTGGTTGAGGATGTACTCTATAGTATAACTTTTTTGAAATTCCAGATGTTGGTTTTTGGATGCTGGGAAAGAATCTGGTAATATCTGTCCTTTGTAATTGGATCCATACCTATCATTAGAAGTTGGAATATGGGAAGGAGCAGCAGTAAAAGAACGTGGGAACCACTGGGAACAGTGGTGGTATTCTACCAGTTTGGCCCGGTTCAGGTGAACCAGTAGTAAAAAATGCTACCGTTCGGCCAAACCACTATTTCTTTTTTTTTCTCCCAATGGTCAGCTATTCCAATGATCAGCTGTGCCAGGATCCCCCTTGCTGTCTTACTGCTTCACCCAGAAGGCTTCTCTGAGGCTGAGGAAGCAAAAAAGATATGGAGCATGGGGGGGTGGGGGGTGAATGCTGCACAAAAAAGAAGCCACGCCCACCCAGTCACATGGGCATGCCCACCTAGACACGCCCACAGAACTGGTAGTAAAAATATTTGCATCTCACCCTTGACTGGGAACCATTATTGGCATTCTGTAAAGGAATAGAAATTCAGGGAATATAATACAAGCAGTCCTTGACCTAAAAGCATTTGTTTAGTGAGCGTTCAAAGTGATAACAGCATAAAAATTGATTTATAATCTGCAGCATCCCCTTGGTCACATGTTTAAAATTCAGATACTTGGCAAGTAGCATGCATTTATGATGGGTTGCAATGTCCCAGGTTCATGAGGTCATCTTTTGCAACCAGACAAGCAAAGTCAATGGGGAAACCAGATTCACTTAACAACGTTACTAACTTAACACCTGCAATGATTTACTTAACAACTGTGATCAGAAAGATCGTAACATGGAGCAAAAATCACTTAAGAACCGTCTTGCCTAGCAACAGAAATTTGGGGCTCATTTGTGGCATAAGTCAAAGATTACCTGCAGTGTGTATTGGTCAGAGTCCATTTCATCTATAAAACAAAAGGGTAAAGCCATTTAAATAATAGAATGCATTCATGTGCTCTAAAAAGCAAAAAGAAGAATTGATCAACTAAAGTTTAGAATAACAACAACAGCTGCAGCATGAAATGTGTATAAATTTTCAGTACTTTTCTGTGGAGTTAGCACAAAGCTCAGTCTATAATTATAAATCCTAATTATTTGTCCTTTGGTATTCATACACTTATTTGAAGAAACAACAATTACTCAGAAGGTAAACAGCCTCAATTACAAAATCATTAAGCACCTAGCTACCAGTTAAAAGGGATCTATTCTTGTTGCAAAAAAAAAAAACCACAATTGAGACAAGTAGATCAATTGGCTGATCTCTCTTAAGCAGAAGGGGAAAAGTGCAATGCAATCCTAGAATTTCATGGGATGGAAGCAGGATTCTGTCACTGGATATTAAAAATGAAATTTTGTTCAAGGGCTTGCAAAGGGCAACCTAGAAATGGTATGTTCAATTTATATTTGAAATAATATCTTTAGCTGCAGATGAATGATGGTCTATAATGAGTGGGTTGGGAAGCATCTATTAATTAATCACATTTCTATAGCCTCTCATCTCACTGAAGACAACTTTGGGTGGTGTATAACAACAGCATAATCTTTCCATCTATTTCCTTGCTTTTTAAAGAATTTTTCAGGTACAAATCATTGCACAGATACAGGCTAGGCAATTGTTGTCTTTAATATTTTAAAATCTACCAAATAAATTGATGCCAACAATTGAAAAATGTGGTTACAAAGTATATATGTGAATGTTTTTTTTTTTTTTTAAAGATTTTAAAAAGAGTTGGGGAAAGCGTAGGTTCAATAGTTCACTTCTTGTACACAAGGGCTCAGATCAGTCAAAGAAATTAAACATAGAAGCTGGCCAGGAAATTGGAATTCTACATATTATCTCTTTGGCCTTTAAGTCGCAATGAAGTTTCAGACAGGAAATCGAGGAAGGGAAATAATTTCATCCGACTGCATGAGCTGATTGCAGATAGATTACTTACTTGATAGCTTTAGTTCAACTAGGCGCCCTCTGGATGGGTGGGTTTCATCTCATCTAACTAACATAGCCATTGCTTACTATTCTTGGAGATAAACTCCACAATTCTGGATTAAACTCAGATTAGGGAAGCCCCTATTGGTGCTTTCTAAAGATCCCCATCTTACTTTTATTTTCTTCTTGTTGTGTCATATCTATCATATGATGTTGGAGATCCTATTTTTATCAGCAAGCTGCATAAAAAAGTGCTGCTGAGTTTTGTCCAAACCAATTCCTTAGATTTTGAAACCATGATGTTCTTCTTCTGCCTGGACCTCATTTGCCTTCAATTTTTACCTGGAGGATGATGTGAAGTATGCCGTATTTTTCTGGGTGTCACATATATCCAAAATATTCTAACTTTTGCTTTTTTATGGTTTTGACTTTTTATTTTATGCGGCTTTGCTCCGCATTTGGAAGGCTTTTCACTGGGTGGTCAAATGCATCAAGAAAGACACCAGGCTGGTTCTATCTCGGGTGAGCTGCCCTGATCACGAGCTCGGGAAGCTCTTTTATTAAAAACACACAGTAATACGTCACAAACGGTGAACTCTATCCAATCATTATGTTACATGAGTAGAAATATTAGTGGACACATAATAGCATCAAATCACAGTGTTATATGGTCAGTTTTAGTAGGTACAAAGTAGCCAATCAACACCTGCAGTCCAGTTAGTAGCCCCTGGTGTTGTATTGCTGATTGATGTTCTTTGTTCCTGGTACATGCTTTCAGCCTACGTGAGGCCTTGAGGCCTGGCATGTACTGAAACTATTGAAGTTGATTCATTACTGCATCTCCTCTGTTTTAGTTTTATATGGAGGAAATTCTTCTGGATCTTCGTCACTGCCCATGCAAAAACTTGTGCGAGCGTACGCATCAGGGTCTTCTGAGGGTATGACTTTGTACAGAGGTTCTTTTTCCCAGAGGGCATTAACCTGTGCAATGGTGCACTTTTCAGCTAATAAAGGCAGACTATTGGAGATAATGCGAACAAAAATTGATAACACACATGGAAGAATAATCCATCCTGCAGCAATCATACCTATGAGAGTTACTGTGGCTTGTAATCCTGGTAGTTTTGGGAACCAGGAACTAAAAATATTCTTAAAATCAATACCTTGCCATACTTGATTAGGATTATAGGTTAATTGTTGCATCTCAGTTGTTAATTGTGCTACTACTTTGCCAACCTTATCAATTTGAAGACAACAATTCATGAGATTGAACCTACCACATACCCCTCCTTCTTTGGCTAGTATGTAATCTAAAGCTAAGCGATTTTGGTAGGCAGCTGTGCGTAATTTGTCTGTAGCAGTCACTAGAGTGTTTAGTGCTTTGTCTATTTGTTGGCCTGCTAAATCTAAAACAGCTTGTAAAAGAATAATTCTATTAATCATATATATGGGGGTTCGAAAGGCATTGTCGTTGTCTCTTTTCTTGCGGGATAATGTATCATACATAGAGAAGCCTAGTTCTTGCTTAATGGAGATTGGTAGGAGGAAAAAGGAAGGTCTTATCCACCCCAATACACATGATTCTTGCCAATCTGCTGGAAGGGATGGATAGGCTAGGTTACCACAAATCCAATACATATTATTTGGGGCTGTCCAAATTTGGGAAGATGTTGTGTCATTGAGATAAGGATGGAGGGAGGTGTTGAATTTAGCAGGTGTGGTGGTAGTATTGTCAGGTGCAGTCCAAGTCTGGTAGGAATTATCCCATGTACCTAAGCAAAGGAGGTGTCCTACTGGAGTGGACCCATTTCGGGAAAAGCAGTTTCTACCAATTAAGTTGGTGGTAATTGTCCAGATAAGTGGATCAGAAGCTGTTCTAGCTGTTATGTTTCCCGCAGAAGACATGTTCTTAAACAGTGATGGCGAGGCTTCTAAGGCTTGCCACGGCCATTGTTCTCCAGTGGTGGTTCCCCCACAGACAAAACAATTGGTTATTGCAAGTTGTTTTGCAATTTTTTCTGCCATATCCATGAACAAGTTTTTTGCAATAATACTGGTATCAGGGTTTTTTTTCTAATTTCCTTAAATTATTATATACCGACCAGCCTAAGGATATTTCCTTACCTTCATGTATTACTTCAGTTTTTATGGTAATGTAAGTGTTTGGATCTGATCCTGTGCCATCAATCCCTATGCGATAAGTATCCAAGGCAGGGTGTTGCCTGGAGATGGTGATTTCTACCTTATTGTCTGTGGTAGACCCTGATATTTGTTTGAAATGTGACAGATAATTGTAGTCTGAGTACCCTCCCTCGGTATGATCACAGACACAAGACCAACCCGAGCACTCGACAGAACCTCCACAAGGGATCCATTGGTTGGGGTTTCCTGTGGCCCAGTTAATGGGCGTATGACACAAATATTTATGATTGTGGGCGTACGTTGTTTTCCAGTCAGCCGACCCACATGAATATCCCCCTGGTTTAAAACAAGCAACACAAACATCAAAGATTAAAACAATTGGGTTAGTACCATCCTTGAGCACGGTGGTGTGGTTTAGGTAATAAAGTTTTCCCTCCCCCTCAGGATCAGATTTGCCAGAGGTTCTTGGAAGTCCCACCCATAAGGTAACGTTGAGACGTACAGCCGTCTTGGGATCGTAGCAAATGATTTTTGAGTTCTTCTTACATAGATGGTACATGGTCCCGTTGTTTTGGCAAGTTTTTCCTGTAGAAAGGCACTTCTGCGGTTGTTGGGTTTGGTAGATGAGAGTTGAATGGAGCCTGCTTGCGTGGTTTTGGTCAGATAGGGGGCGCAGCCATCTGACGCGCTGGTGGGGTTCTGCAATCTCTTAACCCAATGTAGAAACGGGGTGGCCTGAATATTAGATTGATTTGCGAATTGTCTGTGATGATGACGAGTTGAACAGGGTCTGAGGACTGTCCAGGATTCATAAATGTTGCGTATGGAATCATAGAGGCATCGACCGGAGCAATAATATGTGGTGGCAGTAGGGCAAAGTATGAGGAGTGTAGTTCGAGGAGCGTGTTCAAAGGTGTTGATCCAGAAAGAAGCATTGCTGGAGATATGGCTGAGGGAGTGTCAACCATCTGAGGTAGGGGGGATAAATGTCCCCAGATGCGGTGCAGGTCAGCAGGAGGGGAGTACCTGGCATGAAGTACGTCACTCGAGATGGAATGGAGACCTTGGAGGCATATGCGGCAAGAAGGAGGAAGAGGGTCGGCAAGGCAACGGGACGAATCATGTTGATATGTCTGCAGGTGGTGATTTTTCTATCTTGGGGTGATATGGTCTGACGTGTCATCCAGGAACCCACAGGATATGATCTGGAAGCTGGATAGCTGCGTAGCCACAACCCCAGGTGAGGAGAGCAGCAGGACCCTTCCAAGTAGGGTCTGGCAGTTGACGGTAGTATACCTGTGGTTTGGGAGAATCAGGGGAAGGGGGGGAAGAAAAATGTCGCTCCGCTGCCATCATAGCAGGGGTGCCAGAGAGATTGAGGAAGTTAAGTGTATAAAGACAGAGATTAAGGGTGTCTTGCATCGCCAGGAGGCCAAGGGCTTTTTTCCCTTTGATCAAATGTCGTTCTAACACTGTTTTTAGCGTTAGGTTGGCTTTCTCTACCAGAGCTTGTCCTTGACTGTTTAAGGGATTCTGAATTTGTGGGTAATTTGCCATTTAGCACAAAATTCTGACATGGCTGTGCTAGTGTATGCAGGACCATTATCTGTTTTTATTTCATTTGGGCATCTCAACGATGCAAAGGTGCGAATGCAATGGTTGATGACATGTTTGGAGGCTTCTCCTCTTTGCGGAGTTGCCATTATGAACCCTGAATAAGTATCAATTGTGACGTGCAGATACTTCCAGGGGGAAAATGGAGGAAACTGAGTAATGTCCATTTGTCATATTTCACAGGCTTTCAACCCGCGTGGATTTACCCCTAAGGGAATGGAATGGGCTTGTTGACTGCAGGTGGGGCACTGCTGTCTAATGGCTGAGGCTTCGGCCATAGTAAGCTTGAAATGTTTCATGAGAGCTTTAGTGTTTTGATGGAAGTATGAATGGCTCTCCCAAGGAGTTAAGGTATGTGAGGTCATGATACCTGCAGCCACTTGATCAGCCACATCATTGCCTTCCTGGAGGATTCCTGGGAAGGGTTGGTGGCTGCGGATGTGTGCTACAAAGAGGGGGTGCTGACGCTGTGCAACAAGGTGTTGCAACGTAACAAAAAGAGAGAGAAGGTTTTTATCAATAGCGGGAGAGAGGTAAGAATCATGAATAGTAGAGACTATTTGGGTAACATATAGGCTGTCTAGGATTAAGTTGAGGGGCTCGTTAAAATTCTGGAGGACTAATATGGTTGCAGCAAGCTCAGCCCTTTGTGGTGATGTTTGCACAGGGGTGGTTTTAGTGTGCCACACCCCATTCCTTTGCCAAGCGCATGCCCCTTGTTCCCTACTGCCATCAGCAAATATAGTCAAGGCGTTGACCAAAGGCCTTTTGCTGATGGGAGAGGAGAAAGAGATGGGTATTGTCCGAATGATTTGAAAACGTGGATCAGCGGGCGGGTGGCAGCAAACTAGTCCAGGCCAGTCAGCTAAGGCAAACTGAATTTCCTGGGAGTTTTGGAACAGAGATTCCCATATTTGTAGTGAAAAAGGGATAAAAAGTGTGGAGACATCTATTCCCATAAGTAATTTTGCACGACTCCTGCCTTTTGTGATCAATTGAGCCAATTTAGCTGATTTGGAAGTGATGGAGCATCGTGGCATATGGGAAATATGGATCCACTCTATGATGTGGAGTTTTTTGGTCCTTTTGAGTTACTGCCGTGGTCATAAGCCTCGGGGTGGCTAAAATGACCATATCTAGAGGAGTATTGGCAGCAGCTCTGTCTACCCATATTTTTCGGATATTCTCTTCTATTTGAGTTATTGCTTGAAGCTGAGGTTGCTGCAAGGATATTATGTCAGCAGGCTTTTTTCCCCAGGTAAGGGCTTCAAACAATGGAGAAAGAATATCAGTGGTTAAAGACAGGAAAGGTCGAGCCCAGTTAATGGTATCCAGATATTGGTAAAGTTGAACCAGGGTGGGTTGAGAAGGCAGAGACAGAGAGGGAAGTGAAGGATAGGCAGTAGCAGAAAGCATTTTATAGCCCAGATATGCGTATGGAGTTAGTACTTGCACCTTTTCAGGTGCTATGTGCAAGCCTTCTTTTGCAAGAATGGCTTTCAGGAAGGAAAATGAAGTGAACACCGTACCCGGTGGCCCAGGAGCTGCAACAAGGATATCGTCCATGTAATGATACACCAGAAAGTGTGGAAAAGCAGAACGATAAGGAAGCAGGACATTATTGACATAGTATTGACACATGGTGGAGCTATTGAGCATACCTTGAGGTAGGACTTTCCACTGAAAGCGGGAGGAGGGAGAGGAGTTGTTTAAGCGAGGTAGTGTAAAAGCGAATAAGGCACGATCTTGTTCATGCAGAGGGATAGAAAAGAAGCAGTCTTTTAAATCAATGACCATTAGATCAAATTTTTCAGGGGTGATGTTGGGATTTGGAAGACCACATTGTAATGCCCCCATTGGTTTTATTATTGTGTTCACGGCTTGTAAGTCATGCAATAGCCTCCATTTTCCTGACTTTTTCTTTATGACAAAAATGGGGGTGTTATATGGGCTGACAGATGGTTCAACGTGCCCTTTGACAATTTGGTCCTGAACAAGTGATTGCAGGGCCTCTAGTTTGTCTATAGTGAGGGGCCATTGATCTACCCAAACAGGTTCTGTGGTTTTTAATTGTAGCCGCAGTGGAGTTCTAGCAAAAGATTCCATTAATTGATAATGAGTTTTGCGTTAAGTTGCGACATAAGATCACGGCCCCACAGGTTAGTATGTAGTGGAAGAACCAAGGGTTGGAGGTAGGCAGTGCGAGAAATATCAGAGGAACTCACTGGTAGCCAGTGTTTGCTGCGGTGGGCATGTTGAACTCCTCCCACTCCCCAAACAGCTGGGGCAGTTTCCAAAGGCCAATCGTCCGGCCACTCAGCCGTTCGTATGACACTTACGTCAGCTCCAGTATCTAAGAGATCCGAAAAGACTGTTATGGATTGTGAATTGTAACACAGGCCTGGCTTGTTCCACTGTCTGATGGGCAGTAAATGCCCATGCATCAGCCATTTTAACAGGCACCGGAACAGCAGTTGCTACTAATTCTCCCTTGCTAAATTTTGTGGGAGTATTTCCAATTACTGCCATGGCCACTGAGGAAAAGTCATCAGAATCTCTCAGAAATGGAGAAGCAATGATTCCCCTTGCCATGAGGTCTCGGATGGGATAAATTATGAGGGGCGTCATGGCAGGAGGGATCGTTTTCAGGCATTTGGGGAGAAAGTAAATAGTGCCTGGGATGTCAATTTCCATATCTTCAGAGGCAATTATTTGGAAAGATATGGAGTCAGCCTTTGGAGCGGGGCTGGCTGATCGCCCCTCCTCTAGTTTCCCTGTGGCTGAGGAATGTTGCTGCGACACTGGTTTGCCCAGTGGTACCCTTTCTTGCACCTTGGGCATATCGTCTTAGGCTTGGTGTTGTTTTGTGTATTGTCTCTGACTCTGCATTGTGCTTTGAAATGGCCTGGCTTCCCACAATTGAAGCAGTTTCCGGATGGCCTGTTTTGAGCATCTGCTTGCTGCAAGGCCATGGCCAGATGCTCCATATTGTAGGAGACAGTTCCCACGATTCTGCAAGCCTTTAGATAGTCTGAGAGGGAAGCCCCCCCTTGGGCAGATAGAGGCTGCAGAATCCTCTTGCAATCCTCATTAGCATTTTCAACGGCCAGTTTTAACAGAAGCTCTTTACGGGCTTCTTCATTCGAGATTTGTCTCTGAATGGCTTTCTGAAGTTCCTCTATGAACTCAGCATAAGGCTGATGTGAGCCTTGAGTAATTTTTGAAAAAGATCCTACGATGCCAGAGGTAGAATCATCAACTTTGTCAAGGGCTTTGAATGCTATGATACTGATAAGGGCAAGGATACATGGTGGGAGCGCCATCTGAGCTGTTAAGTCCATAAATTGGCCCATACCGAAATTTGATCCGCTGTCGTGGCCGCGCCATGATCGCGGGCAAATTTTTCAGCTTTGGCATGAAAGTCTGACTCCCAAACAACATACTGCAGTTCCATCAGTATCATACGGAAAAGATCTTTCCAATCTTGGGGTAACATGAAAAAGGAGGTGCTGATGGTGTTAATGAAGCCTCTGACATATGGTGCCTGGATGCCGTACATGGCCACAGTTTGTTTTAAATCTCTAATTAATTTCATGGGTAAAGGTTCAAGTCTAGGCACCATATTTCTGGTTCCATCCCCTATATATTCAACGGGACAGAGAGAGCTCCTCCAGAGTAAGAGAGCCCTCCCTGCATCCCTGTGCCATGGCTTGTGCGATCACTCCCATGGTCTGATCCTCTGCTGGATTTGAGTTAGGAGGATTTATGGGTTCAGGAGCAGTGGGGGAGGAAGCTTCTAATGGGAGACCGTCCTTTGTCTTGGTTTCAGCTGTATAAGGAGGAGGACCCTCCTTAGGGGAGGGGGCATTGGTCAGTGCTGAGCCATGGATTTTTAAGCATTCCATGACTATCCACCATGTGGTCAGAATTTTTGGCAGAGCCCTGGGATTACTATGAAAATAGTCACTCAAATGTTGCCATGTGGAGACTTTCAAGGACCCTTTCTCCGGATAAGCCGGACATTGTGTATAGATGTAAGTCAAAAGGGTGATAAGGTCCTTTTTAGTTGGAACCGAGAGCGTTTTGCCCTGATTCCTAAGAATAAGAATTGAGCTCTTCGTTAATTCTCCTAATTCCTGCAAATGTCACAGACTTCCTGCAAATGTTTGGAGAATTTTCCGCCCATGCTCACCTGAAGGGAGGATGTCTTCTTTAGGGAAGATTCCTGGAGAGGGATCCGTGACACGAGACGGCGTCCCTGAGTTGCAACTGGCTTGTCCGGCTGGGTGAGATAAGCAGTTGAAGACAGACGCACCCATTGCTTTTAATGGATCATGTCGGGGTCACCAGATGCGGCTTTGCTCCGCATTTGGAAGGCTTCTCACTGGATGGTCGAATGCATCAAGAAAGACACCAGGCTGGTTCTATCTCGGGTGAACTGCCCTGATCACGAGCTCGGGAAGCTCTTTTATTAAAAACACACAGTAATACATCACAAGCGGTGAACTCTATCCAATCATTATTTACATGAGTAGAAATATTAGTGGACACATAATAGCATCAAATCACAGTGTTATATGGTCAGTTTTAGTAGGTACAAAGTAGCCAATCAACACCTGCAGTCCAGTTAGTAGCCCCTGGTGTTGTATTGCTGATTGATGTTCTTTGTTCCTGGTACACGCTTTCAGCCTACCTGAGGCCTTGAGGCCTGGCATGTACTGAAACTATTGAAGTTGATTCATTACTGCAATTTTAGTTCCCAGCAATTATCATTTTGTAAACAAAACTTCTGGATCTCTTGCACAAATAGAGCAAATGGAAGTTTGTGAAGTCTATTCCATTACAAATACTGATATTAACAAATGTGGAAGCCAGTGAGCAGCATTGATGTTACCTGCTTCCAGTACTATTTCCTGACAACTGCTGAACAGAAAATTGCAATTCTTTTCCTAATTAGTGATGTGGGGAGGTTAATGGATTTTTTTTTTAAATATTTGTATCTCTTTTGACTGTCATCCTGGAATTTTGAAAATAACTTCCTCTAATGTATTTCCCAATAAACTTTTTAACTGTGTCTATTTTCTTATTGTCATAGAATGGTCTCTCTTTTTTTTTTATCCAGGGCAATCTTTTAAGCGCATCTTATAAAAATCCTTAGCATTACATCATATGTACATATGATACCTTCTTGGCTCATCTCTCATGTATAGCTTTTTTGCACAAAGAAAGCCCAACATCAGCAGATTCTGTTCAATGGCAGAATCCATTTGGCAGATACTGCATTTCTTCTATCATAGAAATCAATTACAGATTTCTTCTCCATCATTAATACCAGCTACTTTCTTTGTTCCTCAAACTTTCAAGAGCGATAGAAACTTTCTACTTGTGAACCATTTCATTAATCTCTGATGAGTGTAAGTGCATTTACGCCCAGAGTTGTCCTCCTCCTCGTCATCATCATCATCATCATCATCATCATCATCATCATCAATGATCTCTTCATTTACATTGCAATGTCTTCTTTATCGTAATCCAGCCTGCATTTGCTTTTAATTGACCTATTTAGATGAGACTGTTGTGTGACAAATATACCACATAAGATGAGACTCAGAGTAAATAAGCACGGCTCTTTTAATGTAAATCTACTGTCTGCTAAACTCCAGCAATGGGCTGTAAATTATCCATTGAGTTTGTTCTTCAAGATAGCCTTTAATTTATTACATGGCTTTCTTTCTTGTTGTATTTGTGATTCTTCCCCCCCACCCCATCCAGTTACATATGCTTATTTTTAAGGTATGAATCAAGACTTATTTATGGAGATGAACTTGGAATTTCAAGAAGTGAAATCAGAATGCAGTGTTTTTATTTATTTACTTTTCTATCAGATTTGAATGATGTGCCTTCAATTGCACACTTGGAAAAAGTCTATTGCTTATATATAAACTTAATTTATTCCCTTCTGAAGATGTATAGCAAGCATCAAAAAAGAGAGAAAAAGAAATCTTCCCAAAGAAACAAAAACCTGCCTGAAAATTCCTATATTTTTTGTTCCGTTAACTGAACTGAATTATGCTGATGTAATTTACTTGCATGTGGCTTAGCTTACTGTGAGAACCCGCATTATGGTTTTAAAATTCTGGTTTATGATTTCATATACTTTTGTGCCCATCCAATTTTGATTTATTCAATTAATCATGGTTAAGTAAAATAAGTTTAAGTATGTTGTGTGAACACAGCCTTGACATTTATCCTTGAAGGAGGAATATAACAGGAGTTAAGCATTTAGAAGTCCATGAAGCGTGCAGCTGGATAAGTTTAAGAGCTCATCTAGTCCAGCATGGGGTCCAGGGCCCAGTCAGGTACATTAGAAAACCTTAGCACTATGTTCAAAAGTTCCAAAACCCTTTTTTATTGTCCTTCCCTCGATCTAACATCCACAGCTTGTGATTCAAGAAACAATATAATCATCCATGTCGTACTCATTGACTATCTGATCCTCTGGAAGTTCTGAAATAATAATTCAAAGTAATGCATTTAACATGACAGTGACTATGAGATCATGCAGGTTGGCAGATACCACATGGAACAAGTAGTCCCTAAGGTACCCCTGAGACATATAGGGCTTTATGGGTCAACCCAGTACCAACTTAAACTATCATTATATTTGGTAGCAGCAAACTCCAGGTCTGAATCTCCCCTCATTTAATTTCAATGTTAAATTCCAATATAGTTGATGTGGAGAAATAACTGCTCTTTATTTTCACTTTCTCAGGCAAAATAGTTTGTGGCTCAATCATGTTTTCTCTCATCCAGCTTTGCTCCAAGCAGTAGAGTTTCCTCATAGAAATTGTAGCAGAAGAGCAAGCTGATCTAGAAGATGGGGTTTCAATATGTCTTCAGTTTGGAGTCATTGTATTACCACAAGTGATCTAAGTCCAGCCTCCCATGAATTCTGTTGACTCTTATCAAGCAGCAATTTAGCTTTGACTATTAGAGTTGACTATATTCTTGTATTAGAAGTAGCAATAATAAACTCTTCTGTGCTCTGAACTCTGTGAATGCTCCTGATTATTTGCACCTGACAGAAATGTTGTTGTAACCACCTCATTTTAGGTGTCTCCACTTCACTTATACAGCAGCCTTTTTAAAGTTGTGGTGACTAGAATAGAGCATACTCTGCAGCCTCATCATGGATTTATGTAGGAACATTACTATATTGACTTTCATTTTCAATTCCATGCATAGTGTTTGTTAAGATTGCCTCTCCTGTGTTCCTCAATATATTCAAAATCCATGAGGGCATTTTCTGTAAGAATAAATTGAAGATTTTTCTTTCAGACCAGCTTTTGATTTTATGGCTCTTAGGAGTTGGTTATTGTTATTGCCTCTGCTTTTTCTCCTATTATATTCTCTCTTCCTTTCAAAGAAATAATTTGTGTTGCATTTTTGTATTTTTATTGTCGGGCTGTTTTTGTTTTGATTGCAAGCTTTTGTTAGCTGCTTTAAAAATCTTTGCTTGGAGGGGAAGATACAAGTTATTGTATGTTTTATTATACAAGCAGAAAAGAAAGGCCCTAGATCTGATCTCTAGCTTGTCTATATCACATGTCAAGCCTTTAGGAAGGAAGAATGTAATTGTTGAACCTGGGATTGTGCACTCTGATGACCACTCTCCATAGCATTAAGCTTAAAAAAAAAAGTCTTTTCCATTGCAGGCTGGTGGGTTCATTCAAGGGAAGATGCCCAGGGCTCTACTTTGGGAACACATAACAGATTTGGTGCTTGGTTAAAAAAATAACAGTAAAGACCAAAGGAAGGGAAAGGGTAGGGAAGGGAAGGAAGGGAAAGGAAAGGGAGGAGTAGGGAAGGGTAGGGAAGAGAAGGGAAGCTTTTTTTTAAACAAACTTTATTGATTACAAAACCAAAATATCAAACAAACACAACACACAGAAGAAGAAAGAAAAGAAATAGAAAAAAAGAAAATGATTAAAAAAAACTAACAATTCTACTATCGACAGTCTATGGTTCCTTGTTTGTTATCAATATTGGTGATACATTTACAAATACATCTTATTGCGAATATATAATTATGATTTACATTTTACATTATTTACTAATATATTTTCTATTTTTGTTCTATCCAGTCATACCAGCATTCCCAGCTTCTATAATATTCTGATGTTTCTTTTTCCTTAAGTGCTAAGGTTAACTTGTCCATCTCTGCACAGGCTGTTATCTTCTGTATAACCATTTCCTCTGTTGGAATATCTGCTTGTTTCCAACACTCTGCAAAGGTTATTCTGGCTGCAGTAAGAATATGCAGTATTATATATTTAACATTTTTAGGAATTTGTCTATTAAATATCCCCAATAGGAAGAATTCTGGTTTTAATTCAATTTGCTCTACCGTTATTTCCTCTAACCATTTTTTTTATTCTATGCCAGTATCTTTGGGCTTCAGTGCAGGACCACCACATATGAAAGAATGTTCCCTGTTTCTTTTTACATTTCCAGCAATTCGGATTCATGTTAGGAGACATTTTCGCTATTCTCGAGGGCAAAAGATGCCATCTATAAAACATTTTATAGGCATTTTCTTTATATGCTGCTGATCTTGTAATTTTATTATTCCTTGTCCAAACCTTTTCCCATTCTAATAATGCAATGCTACGTCCTATGTTTCTGCTCCAAGCTATCATGTTGCCTTTGACTACTTCCTCTTCTAATTCCGTCTCTAGTAAATAATTATAAAATTTAGTTATATTTTTTTAATCTGGACCTAATAAAATTTTATCTATTTGTTGTGCCTTAGTATAAATTCCAAAATTTTTCTTGTCCTGGCTATATCTATTTTGAATTTGCAAGTAAGCCCACCGGTCTACTTGTAGCCGAGAAAGGAAGCTGGTACTATTATAGTACAAAGTTATTCTGGGATGCTGAGGGTCTGCCCTTCAGAATAAAGAATCACTGGGCAAGGTGGGCAGAAAATCAAGAAATTAGGGAGGAGCAATGAAACAAAGATCTATTTTCTTATGAAGACAGAAAAATAAATAGGTTTTAGGCAAGAATCTGTAAATGAATGTGCAAAAGTCCATGATAGCTTGAGTATTCATAAGAATAGTCTACTACTCTATATCAAGGGTCTTCAAACTTGGCACGTTTAAGACTTGTCGACGTCAACTCCCAGAATTCCTGAGCTAACATGCCTGGAGGAGGAATTCTGAGAGTTGAAGTCCACAAGTCTCCTCTTTATACTACATTGTGTTATTTTTGTGGGTTATTGTGCATTAGGAGAAAAATGTTTACAGCAACTGAATTTAGTAATAGTGAACTAAATCGACCAGGCAGATGAGCCCAAGAAATACAAAAAACACCTAATCATTTTCTTTTTCCTGCCATTCTTACCTTATGTAACCTATTCATTTATTGTATTTAATTATTACATTCATTTTCAATATTTTCTATCAGAGTTCAATGAAGTGTTTATGGGGTTTCTTCTTATTCCCCTGACAACAAACCTGTGAAGTCAGCTGGACAGAGAAATTTATAACTAGCCTCAATTCACTCAATGAACTGGCTGAGCAGGGATTTGAACCAATTTGAACCAAGGTCTATGCCTAGTATTTGTGATTATGTGCTATTCTACTAAAATATTACATTTCTGAAATATTTCCAAAACTGTCACTTGAAGTAAAGGACGAAATCTTGCTTAGCTTTAATAAAGACATTCTGGCTGAGATCCAACATCACATAAATGAACTTCTTGTTGTGCAATGGGACTTCCCTTTCCTAATTCTTAAGAGAGGATTTGGGGGCCATGCAAGGGAAAATAAGTTGGAAGATAGAGGCTGGATTTTATCATCATCTGTCAGTCAGAGAAAAGACTCCCACATGATCTTGATCCATAGCATGAATATAACTTATTTCGCATACAACTTTTTCAGACCTCTTTGATAGCCATTAGAGCTGGGCAAATGCTTTGAAAAATATGCTTTCAATTGCCTGGACATGAATATTAAACTTCTTTTTTCAAATCATTATAGCATCTTTATCCAGACCCACATGGTTGCTTTGGGTGATGCTCCCTGCTCTCTATAGTTATTTTGCTTTGCTAGGGAAGTCTAATGGTCTAAAGGAATGAGCTGGGGAGATAGGAGGAGCAGCCAAAGACTAGATAACCATCATGTAAAAGGTATCTCAGCCCACAGAAGGAAAAGAGGCATGGGAAATATCTCAGAAAGGACCTTCTTAGTTTTGGGAAAAGCAAAAGTAAAGGGGGGAAAAGTGCTTTCTGACTTCTGTTACTGTACTTATATTATGTTTCCCCCCAAATAAGACCTATCTCGAAAATAAACCCTAGCTTGATTTTTATATGTGCACCTAATATAAGCCCTGCCTCAAAATAAACCCCAGTTAAGATTCTGCCCACTCCATCCCACCATCTGGTTGTATGTGGTCGGGTGAGGCACATGTGTAAAAATCAAGTTAGGATGGGGGTGGGGTGGATGCCCCATGCATCCCACACTCACTTACTTAGGACCACTGCAGCCAGACCTCCCACACCCCAATACCTGTTGCGCTGCTACCTGACTTCTTCTGTAGCTGCTTACAGCCACTCATAGCTGGATGAAACATGGTACATCACGCTGGTGCCACTGCTCTCAGCAGGAGTTCACATGCTCATTGTGCCAGTGCCACCACTCGCAGCAGGAGGCTGCATAGCATGTCATGCCATGAGCAGCGGCACTGGCCTGAAGAGCCATGAGGCATCCTGCCATGTGGCACCGGCATGATGTGCATCATGTGGCATCCAGCCATGAGTGGCCGCAAGCAGCCACAGAAGAAGTCAGACAGTGTCACAGCAAGTGTCGGGGCATGGAAGTCCTGGCTGTTGTGGTCCTAAGATAAGTGTGAAAGATATCCCCTGAAAATAAGACCTGATGCTTAATTTCGGGCCCAAAAGAAAATAAGACTGGGTCTTATTTTGGGGAAAACATGCTAGTAAAGGTGATGTTATGATTTGTGCTTCCTGGACTACCACAAAGGGATGACATCGATTGCAAGTTGGAAAGCACTTCTCTCTTCCTTTAAATTTCTTTACTTTCCCCAAAACTAGGCAAAGTCTCTTCTGAAATACTGGGATGCTGTTGGTGGTTAGTATACCTTTTGTATGACAACTATCTAGACTGCAGCTCTGCCTCCTGTCCCCCAAAGTCATTTCCACAGACCATTACAAGAAGAATGTAAAACAAAGTGGCTGCACATCCACATGAAGGTTGCTACAGTTGGGAGCAGCTTCCAAAGCAGCCACAGGGTAAACATGGAAAAAAGAAATGTCTCTTTTAATGGCTTCAGAACAGGTGCTTCATACCTCCTCCCATATATTCTAAAGCATTTTTTTTAAAGGATCTGCACAGCCCTACTTGTTACTTTGTTACTTTTTTCATTCTTAATTTTTACATTTTACTCATTAGCACTTCAACAATAAGTTAATGATTAACATAATAAAAAGCTTAAAGTATTTTTTTTATTATTCTTTGATGCGCTATACCATTTTGTGCTCAGATTTATGGAACTTTCTAAAGAAATATATCTCTAAATAAGTATTTTCCCTGCAGAACATTAACTATTGTGTCCATTTTTCTGGTACTGATATATTGATCAGTAGTTGGAAATTGCAGAATTGCAGTTCTTGGGCTGCAATTTTCTGCATTCCTCTGGGACTTACTTCTGACTAAATTCACAAAAGACTAGCTTAGTTGTTGTTTAATGGCTAAAGAAAAAAATTATTGGATGATGTAATATCAAATAAATTGAAGTTTTACTTGGCAGCCTATGCTTGTATGGAATAAAGTACCTTGATCCAGAATTCATTGTATGAATTCTTATTAATGAATTCTTATTCTTATATTCTTATTAAATTTTCACCAGAGATAGGGCACTATGGATTGCATAGCCAGAATCAATTACCAATGACTCTTACTAAGAAAATGCCAGAAAGGAAAGTGATGGTGGAAACCAAAGCATTATACAGTGTAAACATGATATACAAAAACATTTCCTTTATTCTAGATTTAAATTCTCTCAAAGGTGATAGGGAATACATTTGAATAATAGGTAATAGGAATTTGGTCCATTAATTTCCAGCTGTGTAATGGAAAAAGAGTTTGGCAACATGGGACTCTTGAAGACTTTTTAGTTTCTTGCATTGCCCCAGCAATTCAAGACATATTCTAACAGTGATAGAAAGTAGCCCTACCTTCATCCTTAAATAAACCACAGGGCTGCCCTGAGAGTGGCCCAAGATCTTCCTTATGAAGTTGCTCTGGATTATTTCCAATTGGGCAATGACCTTTTCATCCCAACTCCAATCTGAACTATTTGTTGGATGGTTAGTTGTTCATTTGTATTTAGTACTAGTCAGGGTGGGATTCAAATTTTTTAACAACCAGTTCTGTGGGCGTGGATTAGGTGGTGGGTGTAGCTTTGTGGTTATGTGATTGGTTGGGTGTGGCCAACTCAATATCACTCACATCGAGGCACGCATCTTTTCGCCTGGCCTCTCATGACTGTGGGGATGCTGCAGCAGTCGTAAGTGTGAAAAAGGGTCATAAGTCACTTTTTTCAGTGCCATTGCAACTTTGAATGGTCACTCCACACAAGCAAAGTACCAGCAAAGGAGGGAAAACAAAACTCCAGAGAAGTTCCTGAGACAGGAAGTCTAGTCCTGCCAAGAATGTAATAAGGGTTAATGGAGAGTCAGTTTCTGTAAGCAAAACCAGAATGTTTCCTTCCTGCCTTCCTTACAGGATTAGACCAGTAATTTCTTCTAACACCAGTTTTTGGGACTGCTTAGAATGTTAACAACTGGTTCTAGTGAATAGGTATGAACTGGTAGAATCCCACCCCTGGTACTACTTACCCTGCAGACAACTACCCTTGTTTTATTATAATTTATTTTCAGTTTTTTCCTTTCATAGTAAATGGCTAGTCTGCCCAGTAATCTTCTATGGACAATCTCAGCATAGGAAACTAGAGCCATGTCATCAGCACAGATTAACAATGACATTTTTTTGTCCATTGAATGAAAAGCCATTATTCAGAAAAATATCGATGGGCATATAAAACAATTCTATGTCACTTTTTTTGACTTTACCACTGCCTTTGATTTTATTGACAGGTCTCATATCTGGGAGAAACTAGCTAGGACAGATATTGATAAGCTTCTTAAACTAATTATTGAACCATATACTTACATTGCAGCTAGAGTAAGAATAAACTCACATTAACACCCTATCTTATTGAAGAGGGAAGTTAAACAGGGCTGTTTATTTGCTCCCTTCTATTTAATTTATATATTAATGATATTGAAGTAGACATGAAGTCATTACCTGGTATTGTCATGTGACACTAATGCTACAAAGATTGCATTGTTGCTAGTGTTGTTTCTGTTTTTAGTTTCGTTCAGTCCAAAGTACTAGTGATCACCTTTTAAAGTCTTGCTAGGTTCGCTCTTCTATGTGGAATAAACAGGGAAAAAAGGCAATTGGTCTGTGGTTTGATTTTTTTTTTTTAGCAATTTTATTACACTGAAATACTGCTTTCAAATGAAGTATCAACATTCTTACATGCCTGATTTTTTTCTCTTGTCCTCCTGAAGATAAATTTTTGTTTTGCACTTTGCCTCATGATAGATTTCATTCTACCTTTTAATATTCACAAATTAAGTTTTTGTTTTAATCCTTCCATGTGTTAAATTACAAACTCAAAGCTTGCTAAAGTTACATTCAGAAAAACATTCAAAATAAATGCATTGGGTTAGGGTTATTTACAAAATGACAGAACACTAGGCTAATTCCCTTCATTTCATGCAACTAGTGGGGGAAGCCACTTAAATTTGATCATAGAAACCAATTTTCTTGGCTTCTTAATTCAAGAATAAGCTTGGCTGCTTCATAAATATTCCTTCTGTGGTAAAACCACAGCCAGAAACACTCTGAATCAGCAAACTCAGATGGAGGTAATTTTGTGCTCTTGGAAAAACACAAGATAAAAATCTTGGGATTAATTTATTAATTAATTTAGGCAAGCTGGCTACTCAGAGCCCCCCCCCCCCAGGGTCTAGTCAGATAAATAAAATGATGTGGCTTTATAACATCTGCCTCTGCTCCACCTCCATTTTGGTTTCTTTCTAGAACAACATCTCTAAGGGTCATGGGGCATTCATTGGTGATCCATTTTTATAGGTCTGCTATTTTAGGATTTTTTTTTCTGTTTAGAAAGTACTGAAAAGATTCTTTCTCTTTAAAAAAAATGACAGGATTTATTTTTATTTATTTATTTTGATGTTACCTCACTCCAAGTGACTCTAGGAAGCTCACAGAAAATAAATAGCAACATAAAAAGAAAAAAATGCAGCAGACTGGAATGAATGATAAAAAATAACTGCTTTCCCAACTCCATTCTCTTAATTCTCTAATGTTATTAATTCACATCTCGGATTGGCAAAGTCTTATTTTTTGCAACTTAATGAAAACTTTGGCATGGCTGCTTTAGGGATCAATCCTATATCTATTACCCAGTCTATTTTATAGATAGAGATCTATCAAATCTCTCAGTTGGAATTCAAGGTTGTTGAGAAAGAGATGGACCACCATCTTCAAAGGAGATTGAATAAATGGATTATCTAGACTCTTCCAGTCAGGATTTCAGCCTGGGCTTGAAATGGAAATAGCATTGATCATTATCACTAATGGCCTACAGTGAGAGAGGGGGAGATTGATTTATTAATCCTGCTAGATATCTAAACAGCCTTCGGTACCACTGACCATTGTGTCCTTTTGGATCAGCTGTGATAATTGGGAATTCTGAAGGCTCTTTTTTTTAATTCATCCAACTTCTTCCTGAGTGGGCAGTTCTAAGCTGTTCTCTATTGATCTTCTAACAGAGAAGAGTAGTGCTTTCTGGTTGATTCATCTTTCACTTGGTAAAATGCATGCTAAACCAGACTCAGCTGCTACTAGACAACTGGGAGTTGTATATATTTCACTAGCCAAAGGCACTGGTTGTACCTTAAGCTAAGTGTTATATGGTTGGGAATGCCCATTACAAGTCTGTGCAATGAAATCTAAAACCTAAAAGCCAGGGAGAATTTAAATAGCATCCAAGAACAAAAAAGGCAAAGCCTTATCCCACTAATTGTGAAGGCCATCTGTTAGAACCAAACTGCTAGGTATTGTCTTAAGTGTATGTAATCCCATCTTTGTATGTGAACTCTGTTTTTAATCTGTACAAAACTCACAAAAAGGCATCTGTTTCTGAATTTAAATAGCTAAGTCTAATCAAACTAATTTGACTCTTTCTGCAATAGGCTTAATTGATAACCTAATTTGGTAGCAGAAAGGGCGTACATTGTTCATTTACATATCTATTGTTTTTAGCAGAAAAATAAAGTCCCTTAATTGTCTTGCATGGGATACTTTTTTCCCAATACTCTTTATTATGCACTTTAAAATATTATGCATTTTATTAAAGATAGTAAAAGATACAAAACTATAATTTAAAAGACAAGTAAAATAGAAAGAAAAAAAGGAAGAAGAGGGGGAGAAAAAAAGAAAAGGGGAAAAAAAAGAATAATTGAAGAAGTGACTTCCAGTCATCTTTACAGCAAGTCCAAACAAGCTTAATACTTCTCCGTATATGGGATATATTCATCATATTTAAACAGGACTATTAAGTCCCCGATTTCTCTCTCAATGAACAAAATAAGTTTTAGTTTGGATTTAGAGATCCAAATTCTAACTCTAGCAAATGTATCTTGGGAAGACATTAATTACAGGTTCTGTATGTCAAGCCTACACATAATTTGATTGCTGAAGTTACACTCTCATCCTGAAAACACTATTTCCCTATATATATGATTAAGATTTCAATTGAAAAACTAATTTCAATAGTTTCAATAGTTTTTAAAATTACTGCATGTTTCCAAATAATATATTATAAAGGAGTTTCCAGTTTGGAGTTGGAAAAAAAGAGTAATCAATTTATTTATTTATCAGATTATACTTCACTTTTCCAATCCGTTATGAAAAATGCTTATAATGAAATATTGAAATCAGAAAATAATTCACTAGGCATTGTTAAATGGGGGAGAGATGATATGTTGTGGACAATTGTCTTCTTTTCCCAAGGCCTTATGACTTGCTATGTTCAAAACAAAAGGGAATTGTGATTGTTTTTTTTTTTTATTATTAAGGCAGATTTTTAAAATAAGCCCTTATATCAAAATGAGAGGTAGAAATCTACTTCAATTTTTGTTCATATTTTTGAGTAAGGAAACTTTAGGTCAGGAAATCCAAGGTTATTTCTCCCCATTGATCTGCTTTTATATATTTTTTATTATTTTATTTGTTATTTAACTGTATTAACTAATTTTGTTTGGTTTTCTTTTCTTTGTTTGTAAACTGCAAAGAGACTTTGGTATATAAAATGACAACAGTCAAAATAAATTGCTACTACTAATTCAAATGGAAACACCAAAGTCTTGTCAGGTTTAGTGATCTTCTAATTTTTTGGCCATTAAAAAAGTCAATATTTTTTATTTAATGTATGAAATAACAGACCCTACCTTCAATCATTCATGTGGATCATGTTACCCATAGGTATCACTGTATTGGTATCTGGTCTAGACCAGATACAACTGTCTATGGCAGGGATGTCAAACTTGTGGCCCATGAGCCGGATGCATCACAGACTGGCTAGGCCCAGTTTAGCAAAGGGAGAAAAAGTCGTAATATGTCATGTAATGCTGTCGTGACGATGCAAGTTCGACATCCCTGGTCTATGGATATGCTTAATCATCCATGTTATGTCTTGAATTGGTATACTCGAAATCCCCGAGCCTTGATTGGCTAAGGCGCGGGGATTTCTGATTGGCCAGGTGAGCCGCGCTGATTGGCCCGATTGGAGTCTCCCGCGATTGGTGCAAACCAAGAGCGGGAGACTTGAATCGCTGCCATTGGCCGCGGCCGCCGCTGCGAAAGGTATAAAAGCCGCGGGCTTTTTGCCTTTCGCCGGTTCGGTTCTCCCATTGTTAATAAAGAGCTTTGAATGAAAGTCACCGACTCTGATCATCTTTTTGCGGACACGACACTGGCGACGAGGATGGGATCTCGCCCCTGAACCGAACCCCGTGTCCACCCAAGAACCAGCTCCAGCGCAGAGATGGCGAAGATAGCACCGCCCGCCCCGTTCAACCCCGCCACCGAGGATTGGGAATCATACTCGGATCGGTTCCGGATGTACCTGGAATGCGCCGGAATGAAGGACGCCCCGGCCCCGCTAAAACGCGCCGTCTTTCTTACGCACTGCGGACCAGAGGTTTTCCAGATGGCCAAAGCCTTGGCCAAACCGGCAGACGCAACCGCCATGGACTGGGACGTCCTTGAACCCATATTGCGGCGCCATTACGCCCCCGAAGTCCCCATCCTGATACGGCGCAACGAGTTCTACCGCCGAAACCAGAAACCAGACGAAAAATTGAGCGACTTCGTCGCAGAACTACGGCGCCTAGGAGGACTCTGTGAGTTCGAAGGTCTGAACAGTCTCATAAGAGACCGCTTCGTACTCGGTTTATGGGATCCTACACTCCAGAGCCGACTTATGGCCAAGGGCGACATCAGCCTAGCCGATGCCCTTACAGCAGCCGCAGCCGCTGAAGCGACCCGCACGTCGGCAGACAGCATGCGAAGATCTGACGCGAAGGGCGGAAACAACAACCCGGCAAGGTCGGCCGACACAAGAAACGAAGCAACCGCACACTACGGTGAATACCAATCAAACTCCAGCACGTCAGAAGACGAGGAGGACATACACCGAGTGCAGACGGGACGCGGCGATCAACGAAGCCGAAAAGGTCGCAGGTCGAGGACCAACTGTGCCGGGTGCGGCGGCGATCACCCCAGGTCAGAATGCCGATTTTTTGACTCTATCTGTAGGCATTGTGAACGACGGGGTCACATCGCCCGAGTTTGCCGCCAAAAGAAGACCCGCAGCCCGCCCAAATGGGAACAGCACGACAGACGGAGAGAAAACTCCCCGCCCAGAACCAGAGAGCGTCAGCCAGACGGTCGGTGGGACCGCACTCAACGATCTCAAAGAAGCGGCGACGGTCGGCGAAAAGAAGAAACCCACCAGACGGTGACCATCGGCCACGCCATCTCCGACGGCGCCAGAAAGGTACATGTAGAAGTACATATCGAAGGCCAGCCATGCAAAATGGAAGTGGACTCCGGGTCCTACCTTTCCATGATTGCATGGCGCGAAATCAAAAGACTGGTGCCTACACTGCAAAAGAGAAACGTGCATGCCCAAAAAGTCATCATTAAAGACTACCAAGGGAATCGCGTTCCCGTAGTGGGCACCAAGAACTTCAATATAACTTACAAAGGCCACACCGAACAACTGCCACTTACAATCGTCGATCGCGACCGCCCAAGCCTACTGGGTTTACAATGGTTCGCCCCGCTTAACATCGCGCTGACAGGTGTCAACCAAGTCACCATCGAAGCTTGGGAACAGCGGCTAGCCCAGGAGTTCCAGGAGGTGTTCAATGGAGGCTTGGGCAAGTACCAGGGGCCCCTTATCTCGTTTGACCTAGACCCAAGGGTTCCCCCTAAGCGGCTTAAACCTAGAAGGGTACCATTTGCATTAAGACCTAAAATTGACGAGCAGCTCGACAAGCTCGTCAAACAAGGGGTATTGCAGCCGATAGACCATGCCAGATGGGAAACCCCTATAGTGACCCCAGTAAAGCCAGACGGGTCCGTGAGAATCTGCGGGGACTATAAGGCCACCCTAAATTGCGCGTTGCAACAAAGCGCCTACCCAGTCCCAATAGTGCAACATTTACTGCACTCACTAGGAGGGGGCAAAGTCTTTGCCAAGCTCGACCTCGCCCAGGCATATCAGCAGCTACCTGTGGACGAGAAAACGGCGGAAGCCCAAACAATAGTGACCCATCGGGGGGCTTTCAAGTGTAACCGGCTCCAATTTGGAGTCAGCGTAGCACCAGGCATCTTTCAAAGCCTGATGGAACGTTTGCTACAGGGCATCAAGGGGGTGGTGCCCTATTTTGATGACGTATTAGTAGCGGCGCCTAACGAAGCCGAATTAGAAAACAGACTCAGACAAGTCTTAACAAAATTTAAAGAAACAGGACTTAAAGTCAAACGAGAAAAATGCAAACTATGTACAAAGCAAGTAGAGTTTTTGGGCTATCTCCTAGACCAGCATGGCATTCACCCTACGACTAAAAAAGTAAAAGCCATCAAGGAAGCCCCCACCCCAAAGTCCAAAACGGAACTACAAGCGTTCCTAGGCTTACTAAATTTTTATAATGTTTTCCTACCTCAAAAGGCAACGGCGGCGGAGCCTTTACATAGACTCCTAGACAAGAGGGCAGCCTGGACTTGGGGGAGACGAGAACAAGCCGCTTTTCAAAGAACCAAAGACCTCCTCACCTCCGACGCTGTCCTGATGCAATTCAATGAGACCTTGCCCTTAGCTGTCACTTGCGACGCATCACCCTTCGGCGTCGGCGCTGTCCTCAGCCACACCCTCCCAGACCAGAGAGAAGCACCCATCGCTTTTTTCTCCAGGACTCTGACCAAACCGGAGCGGAACTATAGCCAGCTGGACAAAGAAGCTTTGGCTATAGTTGCCGCCGTTAAACGTTTTCACGAATACCTGTATGGCCGCCCGTTCACCATCGTGACGGATCACAAGCCATTGCTGGGCATCCTCGCCGGAAACCGAGCCACGCCAAACATCTTGTCACCCCGGATGACAAGATGGTCTGAATTCCTGGCAGCCTACAGTTACGAACTGTTACACAAGCCAGGTAAGAAAATTTCGCACGCGGAAGCTTTAAGCCACTCGCCTCTACCTGACACTGAACCTGACCCAGCACCAACAACAAACACCCTAAGTATCGAGAGCTTACCTATTACCGCATCTGACATTGCCAGAGAAACCGTTAAGGACAGGCGCCTGGCACGAATCTTACACTGGTTAGAAAAAGGCTGGCCGGAAAAAGACAATGACGAGACTTTTAAAACATTCCGCCAGCGCCAGACTGAACTTTCACTACTGAGAGGGTGTATCCTATGGGGTGACCGGGTGGTAATTCCGGACAGATTGCAAGAAAGGGTCTTGGAGATGCTACATGAGGGTCATCCTGGCATCATCAGGACTAAAGCCCTGGCCAGAAGCTATGCTTGGTGGCCAGGAATGGACAAACAAATTGAGGCATGGGTCGCCAAATGCCACCGGTGCCAGGAGACCAGATCCAGCCCACCCGCAGCACCTATCCGGGACTGGGAAACACCACGGGGGCCCTGGTCCAGAATCCATCTTGACTTTGCTGGCCCCACAAATGGACATACTTTTTTGATCACGGTTGACGCGTACTCCAATTGGTTAGAAGTTAGCGACATGAAGTCCACTACCACAGAGGCCGTCGTAAAAGAACTGTGTAAACTGTTTTCCACACACGGCCTCCCAGACGTCGTCGTCTCGGACAACGGGCCCCAGTTCACTTCCATCGACTTTGAACGGTTCCTGGCAGAAAGGGGTATCCGCCACGCATTAACAGCACCGGCGCATCCGGCGGCGAACGGTAGGGCGGAACGGATGGTCCAGTTTACGAAAAAGACCCTCCGGAAAATGGACCACGGGGAGATCAGCGACAAAATCAACCAACTGCTCTTCATACAGCACATCACTCCCAATACTACAACCAACAAGAGTCCTGCAGAGCTTCTGATGGGCAGAAAGCTGAGGTCCCCACTCGACAGACTGCACCCGACTTATAACCCGGAGCGGCCCCCAGACTCCAGCTCCAGGTACCGGACATTTAACCCAGGTGACTTAGTCTATGCAAAAAACATGACGGGGGACCCCCTATGGATCCCAGCCGTCATAACTCAAGTCACTGGTCCACGGTTGTACCGGCTCCAAACCATCGACGGGCGAGCCTGGAAGCGACATATCGACCAGCTCAGGTCACAAACAGCGACTGACCTCAACCCCCAAGACACGAACCAAGGGGGGAGGGAATACCCGGAAAGACAATCGCAGGAAAAAATAAAACAGAAATACTCACCGGAACACAGCCATCGCGAGTCCCCTCCGGAGAAGAGCAGTCTGGCCAGCTCTACCGACTCGGAGAAGCCAAGCGGGAGCGGCGAAATCCGTGACTCAACCGACCCGGTAGGCCCAGGCGGGAGCCACGGCGAAAGAACCGGCCCGATCATCCAGCCGGTTCGCACAGAGGCAGGAGCAGCCAAAAAGATGACCGCTCCGGCCGAGTTACAGCAAGCAAGTGAGTTGCGCAGGTCAACTAGGACTCGACGGAGCCCCGCCTACCTGCGTGACTACACCACGTGATGGACCATACCAAGAGGGGAGGGGTGTTATGTCTTGAATTGGTATACTCGAAATCCCCGAGCCTTGATTGGCTAAGGCGCGGGGATTTCTGATTGGCCAGGCGAGCCGCGCTGATTGGCCCAATTGGAGTCTCCCGCGATTGGTGCAAACCAAGAGCGGGAGACTTGAATTGCTGCCATTGGCCGCGGCCGCCGCTGCGAAAGGTATAAAAGCCGCGGGCTTTTTGCCTTTCGCCGGTTCGGTTCTCCCATTGTTAATAAAGAGCTTTGAATGAAAGTCACCGACTCTGATCATCTTTTTGCGGACACGACAATCCAGGTCATGGTTGCCCCAAAGGTGCTTTCATGAACTGAAGCTTCTTAGATGAGAAGCTAAATGTTTTAAAGAAAAAAGCTAAGAAAGTTCAGATGCCTTTCAAAAAGCACCTTTGGGATTTTAACAAAACAGAATAAATGAAAATATATTGTATTAGCTATGGAGATCCATAGATTGGATTTCATGAAAGACCTTTTTTTTTCTTCAAAAATCTTTCTTTCCTTTAGAGCATAGGGAGTTTACACATGTTACTTTTAAGAAAGTTACTTCTGTTTTAACAAGAACACACTTTAGACTGTTTTACTGGTCATATTAGTGTTTGTTTGCTATTATCTAATGATATTGTTTGAACATGAAAGTACAACCTGACAAGCGTTATTATTTCATTGTTATGAGAAGCTAGTTTCAATCTACCTCATATTAACTGGACCCTAAATGAATGTACAACTGAACCCATACATGCAACCTTCTACAATGCTGTAACAAATATGGGACTAGAACAACTAGTAACCAACAATACTAGACTTAACAACTGCCTCGATCTCATCTTCTGCAATAGTTTGAATTCAATTTACAGAATACAAATTAAAGAACCCTTTTCCAACAGTGACCATAACATGTTTGACTTTGGTCTCAACATATGTCCACACAAAAATCATCACAACAACAAAATCCCCAATTATAACTTCAAAAAAGGCAACTATGATTTTATAATCTTTTCCCTTGATTGGCAATTTCTCTTCACTGGATGCAATACTGTTGAAGACCATTACAACATATTATTACTAGAAATCAAAAGAGCCATCAAACTATACGTACCAATAAAAACTCCCAAAACCAGGCAAAACAGATTACCCATAACAATAAGGAAGCTTCAATCCACTTTGGTGAAAAAACAAATCTGTCACATTATCAACTTCAAAAGCTAATACAAAAATCTATGCCACCAGATAAAAACTGAATGCACTAATTATCACATTAAAAAAGAAGAAAACCTTCTACGCACAAATTCCACCTGTGCTTTCTACAATTTTTTAAACAACAAACTAAAAGACTCAAGGTCCATCCCACCCCTGAAAGGACCTAATGGCAAAGACTGCAATGACAACAGCATCAAAGCAAACCTCTTTAACACATTCTTTGGCTCAGTATTTGTAAACAGCAATGGATCAAGCCCAGTATTTCCTAGTCGAACCACAGACAACTAAAATGATCTAATACATATTGATTTTACAGAAGACATTATTGAAAAAGCCCTGCGCAATCTAAAACCATCCCTATCTATTGGACGGGATGGAATATGTGCCTACTTCTTAAAAAAGCTATCCACTGCCATAGTCGAACCTCTAAGCATAATCTTTGAAAAATCTTTCAGGACCAGCTCCTTGCCAAAACTATGGTCAAAAGCCACGGTCATCCCCATCTTCAAAAAGGGAGATCCCAACCTAGTTGAAAATTACAGACCAATCTCTTTATGCTGCGTCACCTGTAAAGTCATGGAATCAATTATTAACCAATCCATTATCCTCCACTTAGAGACAAACAACCTACTCTCTAACAAGCAATTTGGTTTCAGAAAAAACTATCCTGTAATCTGTAACTCTTACACTGCAAAAACATATGGACTACATAACTCGATCAGGGCAAAGCAATAGATGCAATCTACATAGACTTCTGTAAAGCCTTTGATTCAGTGGTACACTACAAACTATTCCTAAAACTAAAATCTTATGGTATCTCTGGACACCTGCATAACTGGATAGAAGCATTCCTGTCAAACAGACAACAAATGGTCAAAATTGGGAGCGTCCTATCAAATTCTGTACCTTTCAACAGTGGTGTCCCCCAAGGCAGTGTTTTATGACCAATTCTCTTCATATTCTACATAAATGACCTCTGTGATCATATTAAGAGCAACTGCGTTCTCTTCGCTGATCAAGCTATTCGACACCACAGACAGTACTACTACCCTCCAAAAAGACCTTGACTATGTATCAGAATGGTCAATCAAAGGGCAACTTCAAATCTCAATAAATAAATGCTCTGTCTTGCATATTGGCAAAAAAAAATCAGAAAATAAAATACAAGCTAAATAGTCAAGATCTTGTTGAGGATCCAAACTCTGTCAAATACCTTGGAGTACTCATCTCTAATGATCTAAGTGCTAGAGCCCACTGTAACTACATATCCAAAAGGGCATTAAGAGTTGTTAATCTAATCCTATGTAGGTTTTTCTCTGGTAATATCACACTACATTTGTTAGACCTATACTTGAATACAGCTCATCAGTCTGGAACCCATATCATGTATCTGATATTAACACAATTGAAAAAGTCCAGAAATATTTCACAAGAAGAGTTCTCCACTCCTCTATTCATTGCATAATATCTTATGTCACCAGACATGAAACTCTAGACCTAGAAAACTTAGAACTATGCCGCCTCTGGTCTGATCTAAATATAGAATGTAAAATCATACATTGCAATGTCCTACCTGTCAATGAATACTTCAGCTTCAACCATAACAACACAAGAGCAAACAATAGATACAAACTCAAGGTTAACCGCACCATACTTGACTGCAGAAAATACGACTTCAGCAACAGAGTGGTCAATGTCTGGAATACTCTACCGACTCTGTGATTTCTTCCCCAAATCCCAAAAACTTTAATTTTAGACTGTCTACTATTGACCTCACCCCCTTCCTAAGAGGCCTGTAGGGGGCATGCATAAGCGTACCAATCGTGCCTACCATCCCTGTCCTATTTTTTTTTCTTATAAGTATCTATCTCATGTATTCAAAACTATGTTTATTCTTATACCTATATCTTGTAAGCAATTGACAAATCAAATAAATACTAAAAAAAACAAAAACAAAACCCTAGTATAAAAATTCCAGCCATATGGATTTAGGCTATCAATCTCTCCTGATAAGAATGAGTAACAAGGATGTGTCTTCTGCTCGTCCTGCAAAATGAATCATTTGATTAGAAAACTGAAAGACAGACCAGAGTGAAATGTTTTCCAGTATCTGGTTTCCCTTTTACTGCATATCTCCACTGGATAACTGTTGGTTTCTCCCTTTCCCTCAGATATCTTTATGGACACATCACTTTGGGATTACTCCCACTGCGCTTTTGTTTTTCTTGACATTTTCCTTGTCTTTATGATAATGAAAATACTGAAAAAGAATACAAGGAGTTAGAAACTTTGCCAAAAGCCTCAACCTCTTGGGCCACAGAACTGGCTGACCTACTACCGTATTTGCCGGCATATAAGACGACTGGTTGTATAAGACGACCCCCCAACATTTCCACTCAAAATTTAGAGTTTGTTATATACTCGCCGTATAAGACTACCCCCTCTTCTGCACACCTTCCACTTTTGCACTTTTTTTTTTTGAGGCACTTTTGTGCAACGTGGAAACGAATCCCGTGAAGCCAAAAGGAGCAGCCAGCCTTCAGGCCGATGTAGGTGAGCCTCCTTCTCCCAGTTCCCAAGGAAACAAGGTGCTCAGCGGCCTCCGCCCGCACCGCCCGGCCTCCGCTCGCACCGCCCGGCTCCGTGTGGCTCCAGTCCCGCGTTGCCTCGGGCAGGGAAAGACAAAAAGGAAGAGCCACAGCGGCGCTTTGCAACGGCAGCAACGGCTCCTGGTTTTGCCTTTCTCTTCCTGAGGCAACGCGGGACTGGAGCCGCGTGCAGCCACGCCAGCGGTAACAACTCCTGACAGCCCCAGCCGGATACCTGAGCAGAGGCCGGGCGGTGTGAGCGGAGGCCAGGCAGTGCGAGAGGAGGCCGCTGAGCGCCTCATTTCCTTGGGAGCTGGGAGAAGGAGGCCGCCTACATCGGCCTGAAGACTGGCTGCTCCTTTCGGCTTCATGGGATTCGTTTCCACGGTGCACAAAAGTGCCTCAGCTGTGGGCAGCCGCAGTGCTTCCCAATTACTATTTGCCGGCATATAAGACGACCCGGCGTATAAGACGACCCCCCAACTTGGAGGCATGTTTTTCAGGGCAAAAAAGTCATCTTATACGCCGGCAAATACGATACTTCCACTTTGTAAACAATGTTCATCTTGGGCCAGCATAGTTTAAACTTCTGTCTTTCTGTACAGTTTTCTAGCAATGGCTCCTTGCAGTTACTGAACACTGTCAGATATAATACTGCTTTTAAAAGTTGCCAGAGGGACGGTGTTTCAGAAAGACCCTCAAAGTTTTTCAACTTTAGTAACTTTAAAATATATGGACTTCTCCAGCTGTAACAGAGGTTGAAGTTCACACCAGAGGTGGTATTCAGCAGATTCTGATCCCCATGTATTCTCTGCCTCCTGGGTCCCAGCTGATTGGCTGGGTCTTCTTTTGTTTCCCTGCACAGAAGAATGGAGCTGGAAAGCAGATTAGTGGGATGGGGAGAGAATAGAAGTTTGCAGTATCCTTCCCCTGCCATGCCCACCAAGCCAAACCCACCAAACCATGCCATGCCCACATAACCGGTAGTAAAATTTTTTGAATCCCACATCTTAGTTACCAAGGTTAACCTTCCCCTGCTGCTTTAACTAATTGACTTAATATGGAAGAGGGATGCCACACCATGAGCCCAGCTACCTTTTTCATGACTGTCAATGAATGGAAACAGGGCAATACCAGAGCATATGATCTATGGAGATTCTCAGTCATCCAGGTCATGGTTGTCCCAAAGGGGATTTTTTCAGGAGCAATTGGACTTTCTTGTTTTTTCTTTGAAGATGTTTTGCTTTCATCCAAGAAATTTCTTCAGGTTTGGGGAATGAAAGGATTTATATTACTTGCGGACAGCTGTACATATTTTTAAAGAAAGTCATCCAGTCAGAATTGAAGAAACTTCTTGGATGAGAAGTAAAATGTCTTCAAAAGAAAAAACAAGAAAATCCAGTTACCTCCTGAAAAAGCACCTTTGGGACCATCAGAGCACATGGAGTACTCCTGCCCTTGGATAGGATTTAGTTTGAAATTAACACATGCCTTCCAATGGTGTTTGCTTTACTTCAGTTATTAGAAGGATGAGGAATGGATTTGCAGCTTGGTGCTTTGCCAAGTGATCAGGTGGGCAGTGATCAGGTGCCCAATCAATTGGTTCTTTTGTATCGAGAGACAATCACATCAGTTCATAAAGGGATTTTAAGCTTTATTATTAGTCAAAGCAAACAGATTTACATACATAACATAAAAAGCACACTATGATTCTATACCAACCAAGAAGATATCCAAATCTCTTACAGACTGCTAGGAGCTCCTTAGTAACAACAGATGATGTACCAGAATGGCAGCAAGTTTCCACAGTACCTAGTGTTAGGTTCTGTGCAGAAATTCCAAAAACAACAGCAGTGCCAAGGTTTTTATCAAAACCTGGCACTATGACTTCATGGCCTTACTAGGATAGCAAGACTGCAAGAACTGACCTTGTTTGGGTGCCACATGGCTCAGGAAGGGAACTGAGTTTGAGACTGTCACAGTAAGAAAAGCTTTACAACTATATGACAATCCCTCTTCCTTTAGCAATAGCAATAGCACTTAAACTTATACACTGCTTCACAGTGCTTTTATAGCCCTCTCTAAGTGGTTTACAGAGTCAGCATATTGCCCCAACAACCTGGGTCCTCCTTTGACAGATCTTAGAAGGATGGAAGGTTGAGTTAACCTTGAGTCTGGGGAGATTTGAACTGTCAAATTGCAGGCGGCCGGCAGGCAAAATAAGTAGCCTGCAGTACTGCACTCTAACCACTGCGCCACCATGGCTCCTTAGTCAATAAATAAGAGTAAAAAAAAACAAAAAACACCAAATAGGTTAGCTCAGAATGAGTCTAGACTTCTACATTTTTCTTAATATGAAGGAGAAATCAAAATATCACTAAACTTTTTGAAATAACAAGGGTCTTTCACATTGCCACTAAACTTGGTGGAGCCATTAGGTTCACATTTGCCAGAATGACCTGTTTCTTTTTTCTACCCCAATGATGATTTTATCACTGTTATTGGAACATTAGAATCTCCTATTTTTCATGGGTTTTTAAACTAGCCCATTGCTGCCATAGAAACTTCATAGATACGTTGTAAATTAAATGTAGAAGATCAAGTGGAAAAGATAATCACCCCAGTGGTGTTTCTTAATTGGAAAAAAAAGTAATATCATTTAGTAACAATATCATTTAGTAACAAGTGGCATCAGCAACACAATGATGCAAAATGTGTGGAGAGAGATTGGTTAATAAAAGGAAAAATTTGAAACAAGAAAATTATGCAGGCAGAAGCAAGGCATTGGATAGCCTTGAAGAAATATCCTGAGGTAAACTCTTGCTGACCTGCTGAGTTGGCAGGACCACCATTGTCTCTAGCGGGTCAAAACTGTTCTTTTCTGAGTTCAGATAAGATTTTTATGCAGGATGTGTTATGTTCTGTGCATGGCGCAAGAAGTGGAGATGAGTCGATGAACAGTGAACTTCAACTCTTTATTTAACATGGTGCAACAGCTCTCAAATGGCCACAACAGCCCCCTTTATATAGGCAAGCTCTTGGGTATTTAGCCAATGAAAACACAGGAACGTTAGCTCTTTTTAACCAATGAGAAGGGCTCGTAAATAACCAATCAGATTCTCCTGAACGGACCAATCCAATATCGCTATTATCGGCCAATCAGAAGTGCAGGGCCAGAACCCTGCACTTTGCTTTAAGGTTTCAACAAACTTTATTCAAGCACTTTTATTAATTCATAACACCCCTACCCCCCGGGTTCCGTTTAAGGGGTGCGGTAACGTAGTCTTTGAGGTAGGCAGGTTGTTTTGATTGTCTATTTGATTTACGCTGTCCTCCCGGTATTTGTCTAGAGTCTTGTTGGGGTAGGACGTTATCTGGTGAACAAGGTGCCTCTGATTCTGTTTCTAAACTTCCGTTACCACTAATGTCCTCAGTATCCCTTTGAGGCGAGTTTACCCCTTTCCCCGATCCTTCTTCACATGTTGTGTCTGAGTGGTCATTTCTTCTGCTTGTGTTTTCCGCCATTCCAAACTCAGCCTCCTCGGCGTCTCCTCCCCCCTCAGTTTGGAAATCACCGGAATCGCAGACCCCAGACTGCAGCCTTGAACGCAGCTGATCAATATGGCGCTTCCATATTCTATCGTCGCAACATTTCACTTGGTATGATCTGGGTCTGGTTACTTGGATTACAGTTGCCTCAACCCACAATGGGTCGCCATAAAAGTTTCTCGTGAAAATAAAGTTGCCTACCTGGAAATTACGGCATTTCCTGCTGGATCCATGTGGTTTTTCAGGTTTGTACGATGGGTGTAGTCGGTCCAGGTGAGAGCGGAGTTTTCGTCCCATCAATAACTCAGCGGGAGTTTTGTTGGTGACGCTGTGTGGAGTGATGTGCTGCAAAAGGAGTATCCGGTTAATCTTGTCTTTGATATCGCCATAGTCCATTTTATGTAGAGTTCTTTTGATGAATTGTACCATGCGCTTGGCCCTTCCATTAGCCGCAGGATGAGCTCGTGAAGTTAGCGCATGGCAAATACCGCGGTCCGCCAGATACTGTTCAAAAGAAAGCGCGGTAAACTGGGGCCCGTTGTCGGATACCAGAATGTCCGGTAATCCGTGTGTTACAAATAATCTGTCCAATTTCCTGATGACTTATTCGGTTGTTGTATTTTTCATCTCATGGATTTCGAGCCAGTTCGAGTAGGCATCTACTGTTAATAAAAATGTGTGTCCATTCGTAGGTCCCGCAAAGTCCAGATGAATACGGGACCATGGTCCCCTGGGTGTTTCCCATTCTGTTGGGGTTGCTTTCGGTGGGGCATTGCTGACTTCCTGGCATTTGGGACAAGTCTTTACCCAGGCTTCGATCTGCTTGTCTATGCCCGGCCACCACGCATAGCTTCGTGCGATTGCTTTCATGCACATGATGCCAGGGTGGCCATCATGCAAGGTTCTCAGTACCGCTCACTGTAACCGCTCTGGGACAATGACTCTATCGCCCCAAATGATGCAGCCTTTCTGGGAAAACAGTTCCATCTGTTGACTTTTGAAGGGAACGTAGTTGTCAGGGATTTGGTCCAATGGCCATCCACACTCTACCCAGCTGAGGACACGTGCTAAAATGGGATCGTGTTTAGTTTCAATTGCGATATCGCGAGCTGTTAGCGGCGGTTTTTGGAGTGTCTCGATCTGCAGTGCTGTGATGGTCGGAGCAGGGTCGTCAACGGTTTCTGGAAGTGGTGCATGGCTCAATGCGTCAGCGTGGGGAATGGCTTTCCCCGGGCGGTGTTGCAACTTATAATTATAGGCAGCCAAGAATTCTGACCAGCGGGTCATTCTGGGAGATAATACATAAGGGGTTGGTTTATCTCCCACAATTATTCCCAGTAAGGGTTTGTGATCAGTTATTATAGTGAAAGCTCACCCATAAATATATTCATGAAATCATTTAACAGCAGATACAATAGCAAGAGCTTCCTTATCGATTTGACTGTAATTGCGTTCTGCTTTAGATAGCGTTTTTGAAAAATAGGCAACTTCCATTTGGTAAAACGTGGCTCAAAATGGCGCCCAATCCGAATGGTGATGCATCACAAGTAACCGTTAAAGGCAAAGTCTCATTATACTGCATCAAAACAGCGTCAGAGGTCAATAGGTTTTTTACTTGTCGAAACGCCTGTTCCTCTCAGTGCCCCCAAACCCAGGTTGCTTTTTTGTCTAACAAACGATGTTGGGGTTTGGCTACGGTTGCCTTGTGAGGCAGGAAGACGTTATAAAAATTGATAAGGCCTAGGAAAGCTTGGAGATCCGCCTTATTGCGGGGTTTTGGGGTGTTTTTGATTGCCCTGTTTGCTATCGGTGGGGTGAATGCCCTGTTTATCTATTAAATATCCTAAAAATTCTACTCGATCAGTACATAGTTGACACTTGTTTTTCTTAACTTTGAGACCCGAGTCTTTAAATCTCTGAAGAACCAACCCCAGGCACTCCCTTAGTCAGAGTAGCAATTAAAATGTCATCAAAATAGGGGACAACGCCTTTTATCCCTTGTAATAGTCTTTCCATCAAACTTTGAAAAATTCCCGGGGCCATGCTTACTCCGAATTGGAGTCGGTTACATTTAAACGCACCTCGGTGCATCACAATAGTTTGGGCCTCTGCCATTTTTCTGTCAACAGGCAGTTGTTGGTATGCCTGGGCTAGATCTAGTTTAGCGAAGACTTTTCCGTCCCCCAGGGAATGGAGAAGGTGTTGCACCACCGGTACCGGGTGAGCGTTTTGCTGCAGGGCGTGATTCAGAGTGGCTCAGTAGTCCCCACAAATTCTAAACGATCCATCCGGCTTGATGGGTGTCACAATTGGGGTTTGTTTCTGTAGGAGTGGTTGTTCCATTGGTGGTTCAAAGGTTCTCACTTTGCAGGATGGCTTCCTGTAGATTGGTGATAGTTAGCCCCCCTTGGGGTTTGGCTGGGTCCTTGTTTGCTTCTACAGACCTGTCCGATGTGGCCTCTTTTCCCGCACACATGGCAGAGCGCGTCGAGGAATTTGCAGTCTGATCGGGGGTGGTTTGCCCCACACCAAGCGCATTGGTACTGTGATCTCTGGCGTTGGTCTTGTTCAGACCGGAGCTGGTTGACCTCTTCTTCATTGCTTTCCGATGACGATTCGAGGTCCTCGTGGTGGGCTGTCGTTGCCTGTTCTTCTGATTTAGGTGAAACTTCGCTGGCGAGTTGGCGAAGTGGAGCGTGGGTACAGCGCATTCGGGCAGCCAACTTCCTGGTTGCTTCTGTTGCAGTAGCGTCAGCGATGGCATCTGTAAGGCTAATGTCGCCTTTCGCCATCAGCTTACTCTGCATGCCTGGTGAATCTAATCCCAGAACTATTCGGTCTCTCAGGGCTTCTTCTAGGTCAGCAAACCCGCATAGGCCTCCCAGATTCTGGAGATCCGCTATGAAATCAGCAACACTTTCGCTCTTCTGCTGATCTCTCTGGTAAAATTCATGCCTTCTCACGAGCATTGGTACGGTCGGTGCATAGTGGGCCCTTAGCAGGGGTTCGAGGACGTCCCAGTCCATGGACTTCACTTCTGCTGGTTTTGCTAGCGCCTTGGCCATCTTGAATACGGTCGGTCCACAATGAGTTAGGAATACTGCCCGTTTCTTTCCGGTAGTGGCATCCTTCAAATTGTTGGTCTCCAGAAACATCTGGAAGCGATCCATATATAAGTCCCAGTCTTCTTGTGCTGGGTCGAATGAAGTGGGTGGTATGACGCTGCCGGACATGGTTCCACCATTGGTGCGTTTCAGCCACGTGCTCAGTTATCACTCTGTAGTGTTCAGTCAGCTCTGACATCTCCACATCCCATCCTCGTCGCCAGTGTTATGTTCTGTGTGTAGCGCAAGAAGTGGAGACGAGTTGATGAACAGTGAACTTCAACTCTTTTTTTAACATGGTGCAACAGCTCTCAAACGGGCACAACAGCCCCCTTTATAAAGCAGCAGAATGTCAGCAGACATTCAGCCACTGTATATAGAGGGAGTTCGTGTGGAACAGGTGGTTGAATGTAAGTTTCTCAGGACCATCATTACAAATAACCTGACCTGGAGTGCAAACACCGCTGCTTTAATTAAGAAGGCACAACAACGGTTGTATTTACTTAGGATTCTTAGGAAACAACAACTGGCTGAGAGTCTATTGACTACTTTCTATCAGAGTTCAATTGAGAGTATATTATCCTACTGTCTCTGTGTATGGTTCTTGAGCTGCACAGTGGCAGAGAAAAAGGCAATTCAGAGGGTGATTAAGATGGCCCAAAACATCATTGGCTGCTCACTTCCCTCTTTGGAAGAACTGTATAGGAATAGATGTTGGAGGAAGATACTTAATATATTGAATGACTCCTCTCATCCGGGACATCAGCTCTTTGAACTATTACCATCGAGAAGGAGATTTAGGGTATTAAGAACAAGGAAGACCAAATTTAAGAACAGTTTTTGTCCAAGTGCAGTTTTGAGTTTGAATGCAGGGTCATAAGATTTATGTGGAAGTGAATGAGAGTAATGGGGTTTTACATTTTTAAATTGCATAGAGATCATTGTATGGTCGGTTGTGTTTAGTTTTAATTTAATTTAATTTTTTTTCTTTTAGTGGTGTTTGTCCAGTTTTTACTTGTGGAAGAGCACCTCATTTCGTTGCACCCGCTTGTGAGTGTAATGACAAATAAACTCTAAACCTAAATCTAAATCTAAATATAGGCAAGCTGTTGGGTATTTAGCCAATGAAAACACAGGAACGTTAGCTCTTTTTAACCAATGAGAAGGGCTCGTTAATAGCCAATCAGATTCTCCTGAACGGACCAATCCAATATCGCTATTATCGGCCAATCAGAAGTGCAGGGCCAGAACCCTGCACTTTGCTTTAAGGTTTCAACAAACTTCATTCAAGCACTTTTATTAATTCACAACAGGATGTTTGGGGAATTTTTATGCAGGATGTTTGGGGAAGAAATCTTCTCAAAGAACAAATGCATGTATGTTTACGATGTAACTTTGCATGGCTATTCTTTATTAATTAATATGAAAAGTATTTAAATGATTGTGTATATGGACTGCAGTATATCTGATTTAACGTATATATAGAAAACACCCATTTAGTTTCAGGACTAAGGGGGATTTTGATTCTGTATCCTGTCTATCATTTGTCAACAATTCATAAAATAATGTATGGTTAATTAACAACTAATTCACAAAATCAATAATGTATTAAATACAAATTTTAAAAAGTCTTCAATAAACTCTTCAAGAGAGAAATTTCTGACGTTCTTCAATAAAAAATAATAATTTAAACAGGATTTGGTCTAAATTTTGCCCTGAATCAAGACAATCTTGAGACATAGTAGGCTGACTATTTATATCACTGCCCACTAACCAAGCTGGGCAGCTTACAAGTTTAAAATGTCAACAGATACAAAAACAAAAAGTTTATTTATTTTGAGAAATAACCCCCCCAAAATCTTGTGAAACAATGAAACTGGCATGTCTTCAGTGGCAGATTTAACAATGTATAAGAACAATCTGAGAGAATCAGGAGTTTTCTTTCTCTGCTCTGTGTTTGTATGTGTGCATGGAATCTCTTTAATGAAACTCAGGGCCAGCTGCCTCGGCCTTGCCTCTTCCGTTAAAGCATGATTCTCAGACCTGCCACACACAGACAGTTTTTTTAAAGTCGTCAGTATTTCCAAGACTCTTGGGAATAGAGTAAAACTTTATTTTGCTCAGCTCAGCAGTCTGCCAAGAGTGTGCCTCTCTCTCTTTCTCTCTCTCTCTTTCTCCAAATGGTAAAGAACATTACTTATTCTGAATAAATTAAGATGTGTTGGAAAATCGGGGTCCTAATTAAAGGTGGCATTTTGGTGCTGCCTGCTGGTTAGCTGCTCCTTGCTGTAAAGAAACATAATTTGTGACATAGGAAGTCTCTGGCAGGCAGTTGTTGCCTATAATAAAGGCCTTCCATCCTACTTCAAAAGTGGCTTAATAAACTTGAGGGCAGAGCTTTGAACTTTTGATCTGTAATAACCTTTGTAGAGGAAAAGCAAAGAAGAAAAGTTGCACTTAAGTTTATTGCTCCAAATAGCCATTCAAGCAATTTAGGCTTCCTGTGTGGATCTCAGAGCATTTTCCAGCCAGTTGTAAAGTGGGTTGTTAGTCTGTTCTGTTTATTCATTTTGGACCACTATTTATATTTGCACAAAGAACCAGATGCAAATGATTCTGGTAGCTTATGTTCCGGCCATCTTTATTTCTTTAGGTTTGCTTTATTGAACTTCCTAAATGCTCATAGGAATAGGGAGCCTTTGTCCACTTCTGTCATATATTGGAGCTGTCCTATCCAGTTGACCAAAGCTCAAGTGGACATCAATTTTCTTCTCCAAATGTTTTTCTGGATTCAGAAAGAAATGCTTCTCCACCCCTTCATAGAGAAAGTGTAGCTCTGGTGTATTTAAGTCCCACATAAAAATAAAGCTTCTGAAGAAACTAAATTATGCTACTTGGTTATTAACTTCTGTCAATTTTTGGCACTCCAGGACTACCAAAGAAGGTATAAAGATAGGAGCCAGGTGATATATACTGGTTTTATTCACCATCCTTCACATTATTCTCCTGGCTGGCTGGTTTTCATTACCACCTGGTCTTGCACATACGGCTATCTAAGATAATGGCGATGAGAACAAAATAAAATTGTGATACACCTGGCAGAGCTGTCTGATGAGTTTGAATTACTTTTTTCTGACCAAGGTTCATTGTGTTGAACCCTTTAGCGAGCCATTCAATCACATCTGTTTTCATGTGACATTTGTACCTTTAACCTCTCTTGCCTGAGACAGGACTCCCCATACTTGTGTATTTAACTAGAACTCTTTGTAAGAAATGTGTCCCTGCACTGCATTCCATATACTGAACATTTTAAGATGTGACTTGATAGGAAATAGGAAGACTGCTGTATAGATCTGTTACAAATACATTGAATTTGGCTTTTTTCACAGTCAGTGTAAATTCTACTCCAGGTGTTGGAAAACAAAGAATATGAGGAACATAATGCCTTCCTTTGATGTTTCAGGATCTAAAAGAGACAATAAGATACTAAATGTTATTGCACCCTGTTTGCTAAGTCTGAGATATGGCCAGGTGTTTCATTAAATGCTATTGCTTTGAAGTACAAATTGATTCTATTCAGTAGTATTTTTAGTTATAACAATAATTCTACCTTTTAGCAGTAGAATATGTAGAGTATTTCATAAATTGAAGAAATATCAGGTTTGGATAACCCAGAGCTAAAACAGGCTTAGTAGTAGCCACTACTAAGCCATGTAGTAGAAGCTACATGGGGGGAGGGGTCAGAGTTCTGCCACATTTTCCCAGAAAAAAATTGGCAGGATATTGTTATGGTATATATATCATCTCATCACCATAAGATGCATTGGCTGTTGAAATATCTACAAAAGTTAAAGAAAACATGCTTCAACTGGAGTGGATGAGCCTAGATAGACACTCCCATATGGGAGTGATTGAATATCCATCTTCTTCCATGCTACTTTTTCAACTTTCTGTCCTAGATTATGGCCTGGGCTTTCCTAGTCATCCAATTACTAGCTAGATCTGATTATGGTTAGTTTTCATCCAAAATCAACTAAGTACTAGCTGCATTAATAGAAACATTGTTTACAAGTTTCAACTAGTTTGTTCTGTATGGTCATTTACATTCTTGAAACCCCGCATTTTGATTGGCCAAAGCGCAGGATAATCCGATTGGTCTAGCGAGCCGTGCTGATTGGCCCGCTGAGAATCTCCCGTGATTGGTGGAAACGAAACGCAGGAGATTCAAAGTGGTGCCATTGGCCGTGGCCGCCGCGGCTTGAGAATAAAAAGCCACTGTTTTTCTCTCAGAGCAAGACCGGTTCCGGGGACCAATAAAAGAGCTGAACTAAGTCATTGACTCCGGGTCTCCTTGCCACGACGGACATGACACTGGTGATGAAGGTGGGATCCCGAGGCTAACCCCATCAAGCACGTGTCCGAAGGAAGCAAGACCGATGAGATGGCTAGCATCGCGCTGCCTGCACCCTTTAATCCCGCTAGCGAGGACTGGGAATCATACACGGACAGATTCCTCATGTTCCTCGAATGCAGCAACATGAAGGACGCCACCGGGCCGAAGAAACGACCCGTCTTCCTGACACACTGCGAGCCCGCAGTGTTCAAGATGGCAAAAGCCCTAGTGAAACCCGCTGACATCAAGGAGATGGACTGGGACGACCTCAAACCATTGCTCCAGAACCACTATGCCCCCGCCGTGCCCACCCTCATCAGGCAGCACAACTTCTACCGGAGGGACCAGAGACTGGCTGAAAGCATCAGCGATTTTGTGGCGGAGTTGCGGAACCTAGGGGGCATGTGCGGGTTCTCCGACATGGACGAGGCCCTACGGGACCGCATCGTGCTCGGACTTTGGGGCCCAGTCCTACAGAGTCGGCTGATGGCCAAAGGCGATATCGCCCTCGCCGATGCCATCGCTGAAGCCACCGCAGCCGAGGCAACCCGGAAATCGGTGAACCGCATGCGGAGACCGGACGCCGGAGACTGCACTGTGACCACCGACCCAGGACGGGCGACTGAGGCCCAACTGGAAGCAAGTCACCGCGAGACCACCACCCACCATGGTGAACTCCACTCTGCCTCTGACACCATGGACGAGGAGGAGGAGATCCACCGGCTCCAGACGGGACGTGACCAGCAAAATCAGCAGGGTCGTAAGTCGGGGACCGCATGTGCCGGGTGCGGAGGCAACCACCCTCGAGCCGAGTGCCGTTTCTTCGATGCAATCTGCCGGCACTGTGACAAAAAGGGTCACATCACCCGAGTCTGCTGATTGAGGAAGGCCTACAGCCCCAGACGGTGGGATCACAGCGAGCGGAGATGGGACAGCACACCCCCCAGAGCCAGAGATCGCCAAGCTGACAGCCAATGGGACTGGAGCGGGCGGAACCGACAAGGTGGCGAAACCTGGCAGAAGGAGGAAACCCACCAGACGGTCATCATCGGCCACGCATCAACCACCGACGCCCGAAAAGTCTACGTGGAGGTAGGCATCGAAGGCGAGCCATGCAAAATGGAGGTGGACTCCGGGTCCTACCTCTCCATGGTCGCCTGGCGAGAGATCAAACGCTTGGTGCCTACCAACCACAAGAAGGGACTGGAGAACCAGAGACTAATAGTCAAAGACTTCCAGGGAAACCGCATCCAGGTAGTCGGAACTGGACAATTCAAAGTGACATTTAAGGGCCGCACTGCAAAGCTTCCCCTGACGATCGTGGACCAAGACCGACCCAGCCTCTCGGGGCTGTAATGGTTTGCACCACTTGGCATCGAAGTCACGGGCATCAACCACATCGCCGAGACCAATTGGGAACAGCAACTGGCATGGGACTTCCAGGAAGTGTTCGACGGCACCCTAGGCAAGTACCGAGGGCCCCCCATCACCTTCAGCCTAGACCCCAACATTCTCCCAAGACGCCTAAAACCAAGGCGGGTACCCTTTGCACTCAGGCCAAAAATAGACGAGCAAATTGACAAGCTCGTCAAGCAAGGGGTCCTACAACCCATTGACCACGCCCGGTGGGAGACCCCAATAGTCACCCCAGTCAAGCCCGATGGGTCAGTAAGAATCTGCGGGGACTATAAGGCCACCCTAAATTGCGCCTTACAACAAAGGGCCTACCCCATCCCAGTAGTGCAGCACCTTCTACACTCACTGGGGGGAGGCAAGGTTTTTGCGAAACTCGACCTGGCCCAAGCATGCCAACAGCTGCCAGTCGACACAGAAACCACTGAGGCGCAAACCATAGTCACCCACCGGGGAGCGTTCCGATGCAACCGACTCCAGTTTGGAGTCAGCGTGGCACCTGGAATTTTCCAGAGCCTCATGGAGAGGCTTTTGCAAGGAATTTAGGGGGTGGTGCCCTACTTCGACAATGTGCTGGTGTCGGCAACCAACCAGCTAGAACTAGAGGGTCGGCTAAGGGAGGTGCTAACGAAATTCAAGGAAACCGGGCTAAAAGTGAAGAGAGAAAAATGCCAGCTTTACACAGAGAGGGTCGAGTTCCTGGGGTACCTCCTAGACCGGCACGGCATCCACCCAACTGCAAACAAAACCAGAGCCATTAAGGAGGTCCCCACATCCAGGAATAAAACGGAACTGAGGCATTTCTGGGACTGCTTAATTTTTACAATGTTTTCCTGCCCCACAAGGCGACCGCAGCGGAGCCTTTGCATAGGCTCTTGGACAAGGCGGCCACCTGGACTTGGGGGAAACACGAGGAAGCCGCCTTCAGGAAAACCAAGGACCTGCTCACCTCGGATGCCATCCTCATCCAATACGATGAGACCCTACCACTCGCCATCACATGCGACGCCTCACCCTTCGGCGTCGGCGCCGTCCTCAGCCACACACTCCCAGATGGAAGAGAAGGAGCCATCGCTTTCTTCTCGAGGACACTCACCAAACCAGAGAGGAACTATAGCCAGCTGGACAAGGAGGCCCTAGCCATCGTCGCAGCAGTGAAGAGGTTCCACGAGTATCTCTATGGCCGTACGTTCACCATCATCACAGACTACAAGCCGTTGCTGGGCATCCTGGCAGGGAATCGGGCCACCCCGAGCATCTTATCTCCCAGAATGACAAGGTGGTCTGAATTCCTTGCCGCCTACAGCTACCGCCTCACACACCGACCCGGTAAGACTATCACCCACACAGACGCTTTGAGCCGCTCGCCATTACCTGACCTAGACACCGACCCAGCACCCACGACGAGCACCCTCAGCATAGAGACTCTGCCCGATCTACCCATAACTACGTCAGACATTGTCCGAGAAACTAATAAAGACAAACGTCTGGTGTGGGTGTTACATTGGGTAGAAAAAGGGTGGCCGGAAAAGGACAACAATGAAGCATTCAAAATATTCCGGAACCAGCAAACAGAACTCTTGCTACAAAAAGGGTGTGTACTGTGGGGGGAAAGGGTTGTTATTCCGGAAAAACTACAAGGGAAGGTATTGGGTTTGTTACACGAGGGGCACCCGGGCACAGTTAGAACAAAAGCCCTGGCCAGAAGTTATGCTTGGTGGCCAGGGATGGACAAGCAAATTGAGGCCTGGGTGGCAAGGTGTCAATACTGCCAAGAAACCAGACTGAGCCCTCCTGCGGCACCGATCCTGGATTGGGAAACCCCCAGGGGACCTTGGTCTAGGATCCACATAGATTTTGCTGGGCCCACCAAGGGACACACATTCCTAATAACCATAGATGTTTACTCCAACTGGTTGGAGGTAAGCAACATGAAAACCACCACCACAGAAGCCATGACCAAGGAACTGAGTAAACTATTCGCAGCCCACGGCCTCCCGGATGTCATCGTGTCAGACAACGGGCCCCAATTCACCTCGCTAGAATTTGAAAAATTCCTAGCGGAACGGGACATACAACATGCACTGACAGCTCCGGCACATCCGGCGGTGAACGGAAGGGCGGAATGGATGGTTCAATTCACGAAAAAAACCATCCAGAAAATCGAACACGGGGAAATCCAAGAAAAAATAAATAAAATGCTTTTTATACAACATATAACCCCAAACACGACAACAAACAAAAGCCCGGCAGAACTGCTAATGGGGAGAAAATTAAGGTCCCCACTTGACAGACTGCACCCCACATACAACCCGGAAAACTCCCCAAACTCCTCCAGCAAGCACCGGTCCTTTGCGCCAGGTGACGCGTCTATGCAAAGAACCTAACCGGAGACCCACTGTGGGTACCAGCAACTGACAGGTCCCCGCTCGTACCGGCTGCAAACAACCGACGGATAAGCGTGGAAACGCCACATCGACCAAATAAGATCGAGAACGGCCATAAGAAACACAACCGACACACAACCAGACACAGACGAACCCCTTAACACAAGCCAAGAGGGGAGGGAATACCCCGAGAACCAAAACCCAAGAGAAATAAACCAGCCATACTCACCAGCAAGCAGCCAGCCCGAAACTTCACCAGGGAGAAGCAGCCAGGCCAGCTTGACCAGCCCGGAAAGACCAGGCGGGAGCGGCGAGAACCGCAGCTCAACCAGCCCGGGTAGACCCGGAGGGAGCTGCGACAAGCAGCCTGGCAGGGCCTTCCAGATGGTTCCAACGACGAGACCAAGAGAAACAGAGAACCCGACCGAACCGGCCGGGAGTCAACCAACAACTGACCTGCGCAGGTCCAGTAGGCAGGTACGGAGCCCTGCCTACTTACGGGACTACATCACGTAGGACCAAACCAAGAGGGGAGGGGTGTTCTGTATGGTCATTTACATTCTTGAAACCCCGCATTTTGATTGGCCAAAGCGCAGGGTAATCCGATTGGTCTAGTGAGCCGCGCTGATTGGCCCGCTGAGAATCTCCTGTGATTGGTGGAAATGAAATGCAGGAGATTCAAAGCGGTGCCATTGGTTGCGGCCGTCGCGGCTTGAGAATAAAAAGCTGCTGTTTTTCCCTCAGAGCCAGACCGGTTCTGGGGACCAATAAAAGAGCTGAACTTAGTCACTGACTCCGGGTCTCCTTGTCGCGATGGACACGACATAGTTGTACTCTATTCTCTATGAAAGGAAAGGTCCCCAACATTTCTGGCTCTGTGACTGGCAGTGGCAGTGGAAGTGGTGAGGGGAGGGATGCTTTCACATGTGCACCTGCTGCTTGCACAAATGGAGCTTGGTGTACTTGCCTGACTCTTGCGTGGCCCAGTTCCCAGTGGGTCACTGACTGGTACCAGTTTGTGGCCCGGGAGGGCTAGGGATCCCTGTTCTATTAGACCTTTAAATCTCCTCTAATTAATATAGTTAGTATATTTGTTAAGTGTGGATACCACATTTTAAGAAGGCCATAGAGAAATTTAATCTCTATAATTCCAACAAAATGATAGAAGATAGCAATGAGGTCAGTCAACGGGGTGAAAAACATATTCTGAAAAAAAATATTTGAAGGAACTGGACATGTCTAATCTGAAACAGAGAACTAGAGGGGCAGGGGAGATGACAAAAAGGCAAGGACAAAGTACTTGATTTTTGTTGGCTCTGACAGCAGGATGATACGGACTTCTGGGCTATTGATTTATAGCATTATTTAGCCAATATAATGTGCCATATAAAGCCTATCCACATTACTGTATATTACTGCTGCAATGGTTGGATGATGCTATAAATTGTTAGCATAAAAATTATCTAGCTCTAAGAAGCATGTCATAGGAAATAGATTTCACTTAAATATTAGATGAACAATCTTGATGATAGAAACAGTTTGACAATGAATTTATTTTACAAGTTGATCTTCCTGACTGGAAGTCTTCAAGCAAAGGCTTGAGGTTAGATTTCCTGCATCTAGTAACCTGAAATACCTACAAAGTCTCCTCCAACGTTATCTCCTTAAACTTCAGCAAATGTTCCATAGGTTTAGATTTGCCCCTGTATTTTCTGTCTCTTCAACAAACAAAATGTAGCTCAAATTATTCAATTTTTGCAGGATCCAATCTGAATCAGTCACCTGGACCAGAGGTTTAGTCTGCCAAGCGTTTGGAATCATGCTGGAGCCCATCCTTAGATAACCTCTCTCTCCAGAATGTGTGTATTCAGTTTTTGTCTTGGGAAGACTTACCATAATGAAGGTTGGAAAAGTTTATGTGAGAGCCTACATTGCAATCATGAGTTTCTGGTTCAGTTCCTGCTGCTTTGAGTCAAAAGGTCTGTAAAACAGAGGGCTTAGAATGATCTTTGAGGACTTGGAGAGACAAGTGACTGGATTAGACTGAACTGAATGAACTACACAGCTTTGTTTCAATGTAGATTTCCTCTCATGCCTAATTCCCTTGCTTCTGAACTATTTATTTACTTATTTAAACTTACATCACACTGTAATCCAATTAAGGAAACTCGCCAGTTCATAGATACAGGCAATAGGCCTATGCAATTAAAATGTCCACTGTAAAAATCTACAAATAAAGCACAGTTGAAAAGCAACAGTAGAAAAGAAGAAACGGCACTAATTCCAAAATGCTTGATGAAAGAGTTGTTTTTAAACTACAGTTTAAAAGGGAAGGAGCCAATCTAATTTAAACCAAGAAGCTTCTCGAAAAGGCCAGTGCTGCCACTGAAGAGCTTCTCCTGAAAGCGGAGAACCATGAGTTATTTCTCTGGGGGAAATCATGTACGTCAGGAATATTCTAGCTGGAATACAGGCTCTGAAGTTAATTTGTAATTATTTCCCAAATTCTGCTGGCCAGAATAAGATGAGGTAATCACAGACACCTGAAAGTATAAATGGTAGTGCTTAAGGAAGATTTTCCATGCCATGAAGTCATCCTGATAACTGACTGATTTCTTTGATTATTGTCAAAAAACAAACAAACCCATAAATGTGCAATTATTACTCATGTTGAAGCCCTTGGCATGTGCTGTTCTGTATTTAGGACAAGAATGACATGAGATGGGGAAGAAATATTGATTTGAAACTAGAATTGGGAGGCTGGGAGAGAATGGGAGGCAGATGCAATTTTGATAAGATTATCCTTTGGGATTTAAAGTCATGAGGAATCACTGAAGAATAATTATAATTAAATAACATGGAAGGAGAGGATTTTGTTGCTGTTGTTCTCCTTGGTTCTTGATCTTCCCCCAAACACTTGTGGGTGGCTCTGCACTGACATTTTATTTATTAAAGACATTTAAATCCTTCTTTTCTTTTTTGGGTTCTGAATTTCTAAAGTGATTGCTCCCTATAGACAGACTGGATTAGTTGGATGCATCAGGTAACAGAAGTTTTCTACTAATAAAATAATAAATACTAATGAAATAATAATAATGGGGCATGCATAAGCATACCAATCGTGCCTACCATCCCTGTCCTATTGTTTTTTATTTTTCTTATAAGTATCTATCTCATGTACTCAAAACTATATTTATTCTTATACCTGTATCTTGTAAGCGATTGACAAATCAAATCAAATGTAAATGTAATGAACTGTCTTAACAAGGAGAGATGAGGACTGAGCAAAAACTTAAATATTGATTTTGGTTGGAGAATTATGTTGACGTGTCTTGGCTGCTTGTATTATGAAAACTGTGCTTGCTTAATTAGTTCATGGTTCAAAGTATTATGAAAACCAAGAAAATGGGTTAATTCAGCAATGTGCGTAAGCATAACATATGAGCACAGTTATGAATTAGCATTAATAATAATAATATTCATGCTGGTGCTTAAATGAAATAAGATAAGAATCTCACTTACTTTCACAAATCCTTTCTGAGTTTCCTGGGCCAGAATTGTCATGTCTCAGAGAGTAGGGTGTTATTTATTTGTGGGGGACAAGACTTAATGTGTAACATGGAAACATTTTCTCCCCTGAGCATGTTCTGTCTTTAGTTTGTCATTTGCATCAGCAAAGCTCATTACACTTTCTACTAATCTGTAATATTTCTTTAAGAATGATGCTATACCAGGAGACTGCCATTCTAGAGTAGGGCTGTCATCTCTCATCATATTGTGTTTTGCAACTGAGATATAACAAGCCTAATCTAAGGAATTGTTGGGAGAAAAATATGGCAATCTGAGTATCATCTTTTAGAAAATGTATCAGCACTATGATCTGTTGTCCCAAAGATGCTTTTTCAAAAGGCAACTGGCCTTTCTTGTTTTTTCCTCAAACATTTAGCTTCTCATCCAATATGCTTGTTCAGTTCTGCTTGAATTCTTCTATTCTTCAGTTAAGAAGCTTCTTGGATGAGAAGCAAAATGTGTTCAGGGAAAAAACAAGAAAGGCCAGTTGCCTTTTGAAAAAGCACCTTTGGGACAACCATGACCTGAATGACTGAGAATCTCCATAAACACTGTGATCAGTTGGTGATCAGTTAAATACATACATGCATACCTGTGATAGTATCCTCTTTGGGGGATAACCAATGTCCACACTGCATACTCAGCCTCATTTTGTTTTCTTATAAAGCATTACTTTCTTGGTCTTTTCTACCTCTGATTCATTCATTCTGGCTTCATTTATTGTTTTGCAATTCCATATTTATTCATTCTCTCAATATAAAATAACCATTTCAATGTACTAGCTATTTCTCACTCACTTTAGTATTCAATCCACATTCATTCAGCATCAATTTTTGTTCTAGCATCACACTTCTTAAGTGCCCCATTCTTCCTGGATTCTCAACACAACCAATGGTCCTTTCCTAATACAAAGTAAGCAGTCATGCTCTTATATACAGCTATTTTGGCATATTTTGATCAACATTCCTCACAACAGACAACATATTCTCCTCCACCTTTCTACATGTTCATATCTTAAGTAAGCATTCTATTAAAGTACACAGATCCATTTACTTGTTGTAATTATTAACTGAATGTCTTCCTCTTTTACTACCTCATTCACTTTCTCTTTCTGCAAAAAAAGAAAAAAGAAAAGATGAATGATGCTATACCCTTAATAGGGCTGATCCAAAATTTTGATTCATCTACTGAAGAATTTAGCAACACTAATTATTTTCTGATCTTTAGATTTCCTTCAGATTCAGGAACTGAGAATGCCCGAGAAAATACTTGCTTTGTTGAAAGTTCTTGGTTTTTTTTTTCCTGTTGCTTTCCATAACTTTTTCAGGGTGCCATAGTCTTGATTCATTCTGCTCTTCATGGAATTGTCATCACTAGAATTGATGTTATCATTGTGCAAGACAAAAAGTCAAGCCATCCTTGGAAAAATCTGTTGGCCATCACAGCCCATCATAGCAGTAATTACAGGTGGAGTTAAGGACAATAAAGGCAATGAAGGAATAAGTAAAAGAGAGTGGATGCGCCCATGAAACTTAAATATGTTTGCCATGAATGTTGAAAATTACCCTAGAAGCTACTGATTATATTTGAACTTACCTTGAACTCCTGACAAGCAAATAAACAAAATGTGCTGGTCAAATGCAGTTAGTAGTTTATAAATCTGTTAAAAAATGAGATTGCGTACATAAGCTCTCACTCTACTCTGTTGGCTTGTTCTTGCAATTGCTGCTTATATACTGTGGGCAACACTATCTGTGATAAATGCCATTCTTTGTTCAAGGAATTTGCACCAGGGATGACAAAAGTGCTAGATTCTCAGAAGAGCTTTTGAAAGAGACATTAAATGGGGAGGATCAGTATATTTTTAAAGATGAGCTGTCAACGAAAAGGTTATTGTAGAACTGCTGAGTGCATTATTTATATGACTTGGACCTTGTGAATAAAAGGAAATATAAATCTCCAAGTAACTTTTCTATCCCCTTACTATTTATATGCCTATTTTTCATTGAAATAATTTTTTATCTCTTTCGCATACTGTAATCTTAAAAGCTGAGATCAAGAAAGACCTTTCTAGGACCTGGTTACCCAGAATGATCACTTGCTTAAAAACTTAAGCTTTTATTTATTTATATTCCCCCTTTATTTTTTTTATAAACAAGCATGTTTTTCTTGGTCTAGCTGCACAATGCTCACTTATTGAGCTTAATCCAAGAATGATAGCCTACAATGAGCTTGACAATCTTAGGCCTTTGGGAGAAAATCAACAGAACTATTGAATTGCATCTAAGTCATTCAATTGCATAGTTCTGTCTTTTCTTTTCCCAAAAAGGCAAATGTAGAACAAGTCCTTTACATTTTATTTTAAGGAAGAGCAATGGGACAATTGTCCCATAATGCTTACATGAAGGAGAATCCAAAGTATGTATCAGGATGTAAAATATCATATTTCCAAGAGTGATTTCAGCACTTGGAGTTCTCCACATTTTTATTTATTGGGCTAATGATTTTAGTGAACAAACAAGTTCACTAGATGCAAAAAATCTGGGGATGGGGGCTCAAATAAGCATTATGTCCTCTGTGTCTCTGAGGCTCTTAAAAATATACAAATAGCCATTGAGAGCCTTCTTCCAGAGCTATTACTACCATGGATCCTCTTTACCAGCTGGAGATTAATCAGCTATCATAGTTATTATCCACAATAATAATGCAGGAAAACTCACAACTAAAACCAAGGGCACTCTGAAATAGGAAAAATACTAAAATGCCTGCCACTACTACTAAACTACTACTACTATCCTCTGCACTCATTTTTTGATAAGGCAACCCACCTTCCCTATGGCTTGTAACAATGCTTGAGAAAGGAATAGAGGGTACACACTGTTGTGTCCGCGAAATGATGCCAGGAGTCGGTGACTTCAAATCATGCTCTTTATTTGAGGTTGGAACCGAACTGGGGCAAAGGGAAAAAGATCGCGGCTTTTATTCTTTTAGCCACGGCGGCCGTGGCCAATGGCACCGCTTTGAATCTCCCGCGATCCGAATGGACCAATCGCGGGAGATTCTTAGCGAGCCAATCGGCGCGGCTCGTGTGACCAATCAGAGTGCCCCGCGCTTTGGCCAATCAAAGCGCGGGGATCTCAAGAATGCTAATTAAGGACAGAACACCCCTCCCCTCTTGGTTCAGTCCTTACGTCGCGTAGTCACGTAGGTAGGCGGGGCTCCGTCTGAGCCTACTGGACCTGCGCAGCTCAGTCGTAGGTTGGATCCCGGCCGGTTCGGTCGGGATCTCTGCTGCTCCTGCTGCCGTCGTGGGAACCGGCTGGTCGATCGGGCCGGGCCACTCTCCGTAGCTCCCTCCTGGGCCTCCTGGGTTGGTTGAGCTGCGGGTTTCGCCGCTCCCGCTCGGTCTTCCCGGGTTGGTCGAGCTGGCCTGGCTGTCTCTTCCTGGCGAGGGGTCGTGATGGCTGCTTTCCGGTAAGTACGGCTGGTTTATTCTTCTTTGGTTTTGGTTCCCTGGGTATTCCCTCCCCCCTTGGTTTGTGTTGTGGGGGTTGGTTTCGCCTGTTTGTGCATCGGTGGTCTCTTGGTTGGTAGTCCTCGACCTTAGTTGGTCGATGTGGCGTTTCCACGCTCGTCCGTCTGCTGTTTGTAGCCGGTACGAGTGTGGGCCTGTTATTTGTGTGATGACGGCTGGTATCCATAGTGGGTCTCCCGTCAGGTTTCTCGCGTATACGGGGTCGCCGGGTGCGAAGGTTCGGTGTTTGCTGTTTGAGTCTGGGGGCTTCTCTGGGTTATACGTGGGGTGTAACCTGTCGAGTGGAGACCTTAGTTTTCTGCCCATTAATAGTTCGGCTGGGCTTTTATTGGTTGTGGTATTTGGGGTTATGTGTTGGGTGAAGAGTAGTTTGTTTATTTTCTCCTGGATCTCCCCATGGTCTATTTTCCGGATGGTCTTCTTAGTGAATTGGACCATCCGTTCTGCCCTACCATTTGCCACCGGGTGCACCGGTGCTGTCAGCGCGTGGCGGATGCCCCTTTCCGCTAGAAATTTTTCGAATTCCAGCGAGGTGAATTGGGGCCCGTTGTCGGAAACGACGACGTCTGGGAGGCCGTGTGTTGCAAAGAGTTTGCAGAGTTCCTTGATCACGACCTCCGTGGTTGTCGTCTTCATGTTGCTTACCTCCAGCCAGTTGGAGTAAGCTTCAACTGTTATGAGGAAGGTGTGTCCTTTTGTGGGCCCGGCGAAGTCTATGTGAATCCTAGACCAAGGTCCCCTTGGGGTTTCCCACTCTAGGACGGGTGCTGTGGGTGGGCTTGGCCTAGTTTCCTGGCATTGTTGGCACCTTGCTACCCAGGCCTCAATTTGTTTGTCCATCCCTGGCCACCAAGCGTAACTTCTGGCCAGGGCTTTAGTCCTAACGATGCCAGGGTGCCCCTCGTGTAGCAGTTCCAGAACCTTCCCTTGTAGCTTTTCTGGAATGACCACCCTATCTCCCCATAGTATGCACCCTTTTAATAAAGAGAGTTCCGTTTGGCGGTTTCGGAATGTTTTGATGAACTCGTCGTTGTTCCTTTCTGGCCACCCTTTCTCTATTCAATGCAACACCCGTGCCAGACGTTTGTCTTTATTAGTCTCTCGGGCAATGTCTGACGTGGTTATGGGCAGGTTGGGTAGAGTCTCTATGCTGAGGGTGGTCGTCGTGGGTGCTGGGTCGGTGTCAGGTTCCGGTAGCGGCGAGCGGCTTAAGGTGTCTGCATGGGAGATCGTCTTACCCGGTTTGTGTATGAGTCCGTAGTTGTAGGCTGCCAGGAACTCGAACCACCTTGTCATTCGGGGAGACAGAATGTTCGGGGTGGCCCGGTTTCCTGCAAGGATTCCCAGCAGCGGCTTGTGGTCGGTTATGATGGTGAAAGTCCAGCCGTAGAGATACTCGTGGAATCGTTTTACGGCGGCAACGATAGCCAGAGCCTCTTTGTCCAGCTGGCTATAGTTCCGCTCCGGTTTGGTGAGGGTTCTTGAAAAGAACGCGATGAGCGCTTCTTTTCCGTCGGGGAGGGTATGGCTGAGGACAGCGCCGACGCCGAAGGGTGATGCGTCGCATGTGACGGCCAGAGGTAGGGTCTCGTTATATTGTATGAGGACGGCGTCCGAAGTGAGGAGGTCCTTTGTTCTCTGGAAGGTGGCTTGCTCGCGTTTCCCCCAAGTCCAAGTCGCCACCTTGTCCAGGAGCCTATGCAAGGGCTCCGCTGCCGTCGCCTTTTGGGGCAGGAAAACATTGTAAAAGTTCAGTAGTCCCAGGAACACCTGTAGTTCCGTCTTTGACTTGGGTGTGGGGGCTTCTTTGATGGCCTTGATTTTTTGGTTTGTGGGGTGAATGCCGTGACGGTCTAGGAGGTGTCCTAGGAATTCAACCTGTTCCGTGCATAGCTGGCATTTCTCCCTTTTGACTTTTAGTCCGGTTTCTTTAAATTTGGTTAGGACCTCCCTTAGGCGACCCTCTAGTTCGGCTTGGTTGGCTGCCGACACTAGGACGTCATCGAAGTAAGGTACCACCCCCTTGATGCCTTGCAGTAGTCTTTCCATTAGGCTTTGGAATATTCCCGGTGCCACGCTGACTCCGAATTGGAGTCGGTTGCATTTAAATGCCCCCCCCGTGGGTGACTATGGTTTGCGCTTCTGCTGTTTGCTCGTCGACTGGCAACTGTTGGTATGCCTGGTCGAGGTTGAGCTTGGCGAAAACTTTGCCCCCTCCCAGTGAGTGCAGTAGGTGTTGCACTACTGGGACGGGGTAGGCGCTTTGTTGTAGCGCGCCATTTAGGGTGGCCTTATAGTCCCCACAGATCCTCACCGACCCATCGGGCTTGATCGGGGTGACTATGGGGGTCTCCCACCGGGCGTGGTCTATGGGCTGTAGGACCCCTTGCTTGACGAGCTTGTCAATTTGCTCGTCTATCTTGGGTTTAAGTGCGAATGGCACCCGCCTTGGTTTCAGGCGTTTTGGGGGGACGTTTGGGTCTAGGTTGAAAGATATAAGGGGCCCTCGGTACTTGCCTAGGTTTCCGTCGAAGACCTCTTGGAATTCCCGGGCCAGTTGCTGCTCCCAGCTGTCGTCAGTGACGTGGTTGATTCCCGTGAGTGCGATGTCAAGCGGGGCGAACCATTGCAGTCCCAGTAGGCTTGGGCGGTCGCGGTCGACAATTGTCAGGGGAAGTCTTTCAGTGTGCCCTTTATAGGTGATGTTGAAGTGTTTGGTTCCGACTACCGGGATGCGGTTTCCCTGGTAGTCCTTTACAATGAGTCTCTGGCTGTCTAGGTTCCTCCTTTGGAGGGTAGGCACCAAGCGCTTTATTTCATGCCATGCTATCATGGAGAGGTAGGACCCAGAGTCCATCTCCATTTTGCATGGCTGGCCCTCGATGCCTACCTCCACGTGGACCTTCCGGACGTCATTGGTTATGGCGTGGCCGATGGTGACAATCTGATGGGTCTCCTCTCTTCGCCGGTTATCGCCGCCTCGCAGGGATCATCCGTTCCGGTCCCATCTGTTGTCCGAGGGGCGATCTCTGGTCCAGGGTGGTGTGCTCTCTCTCCTCTGGTCGCTCTGGTCCCATCGTGCCGGGCTGCGATTCTTCTTTAGGCGGCAAACACGGGCGATGTGTCCCTTCTTGTCGCAATGCCGGCAGATCGATTCGAAAAACCAGCATTTCGACCTGGGGTGGTCGCCACTGCAACCGGCACAGTTGGTCCTCGACTTACGACCCCGCCGGTTCCGTGGGTTGCGGCCTGTCTGGAGGCGATGGATGTCCTCCTCGTCCTCGGAAGTGCCCGATGCTGAGTGGAAGTCGCCCTGATGGGTGGTCGTCTCGGGTTGGGCCTCGGTCGACCTCGCCGGGTTGTTGTTTCCGCTGCGGTCCCCCGTATTCGGTCTGCGCATGCGGTCGGTGGAAGTTCAGGTTGCTTCGGCGGCTGCGGCTGTGGTGAGGGTGTCTGCTAGGCTGATGTTGCCCTTGGCCATCAGCCGGCTCTGGAGGACGGGGTCCCACAAACCGAGCACGATTCGGTCTCGCAGGGCGTCGTTCAGGTTGTCGAATTCGCAGAGCCCCCCTAGGCGCCGCAGCTCAGCGATGAAATCGCTGAAACTCTCACCTGACCGTTGGTCCCGACGGTAGAATTCGTTGCGTCGGATCAGGATGGGTACCTCTGGAGCGTAGTGCCGCCGAAGTATGGGTTCAAGGACGTCCCAGTCCATCGCGGTCGCATCGGCGGGTTTGGCAAGCGCCTTGGCCATCTTGAAGACCTCGGTCCCGCAGTGGGTCAGGAAGACGGCGTGCTTCAAGGGGCCGGTGGCGTCCTTCAGGTCGCTGCACTCGAGGAACATGCGGAATTGGTCGGAGTACGATTCCCAGTCCTCGGTGGCGGGGTTGAAAGGTGCGGGGGGTGCGATTTTCGCCATCGCGGTGGTTCGTCTGGCTTCCGTCGGACACGTGGTTCAGTTCAGGGCCTGGATCCCACCTTCATCACCAGTGTTGTGTCCGCGAAATGATGCCAGGAGTCGGTGACTTCAAATCATGCTCTTTATTTCAGGTTAGAACCGAACTGGGGCAAAGGGAAAAAGATCGCGGCTTTTATTCTTTTAGCCGCGGCGGCCGCGGCCAATGGCACCGCTTTGAATCTCCCGCGATCCGAATGGACCAATCGCGGGAGATTCTTAGCGAGCCAATCGGCGCGGCTCGCCTGACCAATCAGAGTGCCCCACGCTTTGGCCAATCAAAGCGCGGGGATCTCAAGAATGCTAATTAAGGACAGAACACACTCTATAGTGAGAGGATCTTGACAATGGAGGTGGCTATAATCAAGGTATATGGAAGGATACAGTGAATAGAAGAGCTGCTTTTAATAAGCCCAAATGGCGTCTATGCTATCGTTTGGCATCCGACTATCTAAATTGCAACTTTTTTTCATAAAGATTTGATAAGATTCTTTATTTGACATCCTTTTCAGAGTGCCCTTGCTTTCAGTTGTGAGAGGAATAATAGCCTAGAAATGCATCCAATTTATTTATTGATGGCAAATTTTCAGTGTTGTTTCAAAAGCTAGTAAATTATAGATATTAATCTGGGGGCATCAAAAAGCAGTATTAAAATGTGTCACTGTGAGAGAGTTAATAATTTCTGATATTAAAGAATCACAGAATCATAATCTTGTTTATGAAAAACCTTTTACATCAGCAGAATGTGGGGAAAAAAAAGATGACTTAAACCAGAGTTTCTCTATGTTATCTGTTTGTGGATTTCAACTCCCAGAAATTTTCATATGTTGATTTCAACTCCCATAATTCCCCAGCCAGCAGAGGAAGCTGTCATGAATGTAGTCATGAGGAGACTATTTGATCTGCTCTGAGGGCTAGATATGAACTTCAGAAATGACTGACTACATTCTTTATCACTGCTGGGATATTGTAACCCCTTTTAATCCTTGAACTGGAATTTGGAAAAAACAGAGATCTTGCATCCTATCATTTATCATGAAAACAAAACAAATCAAAAGACAAATGCCTTCAAGCCATTCCTGATCAGGACAGGATATAATGTGCAGGGCACTTAGAAATGTATGAAGGGATTTTTAAGAAATACTTTTTAAAAATCAAAGTTTTTTTTTAAAGTTCTAGCACCTTTTGTTTTAAGAAGAATGTAATGAAATTTCAAGTGAAAGAAATATTCTTGCAATAAAGATTATTAGTCATTATCTTAAAACAGTTTGAGAGGATGATTTTTGGGAGGTAATGGGGAGGATAAGGAATATGCTGGAATTGATTATTGAGGTTGAGGATGTGGAAAAGTATAAGAGATTAACTCACTGAACTTTTCTGTATAAAAACTGTAATTAAGGCATTCAACTAGCTAAGACAGTTCATAAAATTTTGCTAAACATGGATGTTGGGAATGAAATACTGAGAAGCAATGAAGCGGAATGAATGGTAGCATTTTCTTTCAACATCTCTTTCCCTGTTGCAAGACTTTATAATTGGGGAGACCACTGGTGATTGCAGGGATTACTTTGATATGAGGGCAGATTTGTCCAATTTTTCTTTTTCCCAATCTCCTCAGTGGTGTTTTAATGAACAGTGGGAATTTCTCTTTTTGTAGCAGTTGCTGCCTCAGCACCATCTTTTAAGCTTTTGAAGCTTGCCAGGGTACCGAAGAAGCTTCAGAGATTAGAAATAGGAACAGAAAGGCTTAGAGTTATCTGGTCTGCCCTGGTTAAATGAAACTTTGTAGAATTTTTTGGATCTATTTCAGATATTATGAGTTTGTTCAAGTTCTTACTACCAACAAGATTTCAGCAACAATATACCTAGGGTGAATCTGGTGGACAGAAAGAGGTCATCCTTTAAGCAATAATCTCTTCCTAGTAAACATTTAGCTGTAAAATCATCATCATCATCTGATTAAAAATCTTTATCATCATCATGAAATGATTAAAAAGTAAGCAAAGAAACTTAAGAATTGGACTGTATCAGGAAAGAAGAAATGTATGAATTTTGATGTCTGATAATTCTCCATGAAAGTTGGGCTATTTATTGAAATATTACAAACTGGGAAAGTTGAAAAATGGATGATGAATAGTAGAACATTTATAATAACAAGAGACAGGAACTACAGGTTCTGAATGTTTTTCAAGGGCAGCCCAAATAGAGTTTGCTAAGAAATCCAAGCAGGAAGTGACTAAGTCATGACTCACTAGGAGCAATGTCTCCTGGTACAGGAATGGGCATAGTTGATGCAGAGGAAAAACTTGTGCAAAGGTCTCCCTAGCCAGAGCTGCAACCTGTTCTTTGAGCAGGAGCCATAAGTCTACATTGCCCCCCAAGAGCAGATTTAAAGGTGGAAGCTCTCTGAATTTGGATGGCCTTAAAACCCACAGCCACTCAGTCTTGCCAGGATTGAACTGAAGCCTGTATTTCCCCATTCATGTCCCCCAGTTTTCCAGGCATCAGGAAAGGATCTTGCTGGCTGTTGCTTGATTGGTTGAGGGTAGAGGTGTGTAGTTGGGTGCCACCAGCATTTGATGATACTGTACTCCACAGAAGACCTAGAAGTTTCATGAAGATGTTAAATGGAAATAGTGGAGAGAAAATGGAGTCCTAAGGCACTCCACAACGAAAGGGCCTCTGACACAACCTCTAACCTCCCTATCAATACTGAATGGAACAAACCCTGAAATAGGAGAATTACTATAAAAGTGCCTATTCCTATTCCCCTGAGCTGGCTTAGAGGGATACCATGACCAATGTTATTGAAAGCCATTGAGAGATCAAAGTGGATCACAATGGATGCACTAACCTCAGCATCTTTTTGCTTTGTTGATGAAGGTTATCTCATAAATGTAAAACATGGCAGTGTGTTCAGTTTTTTGTGAACTTGGGAGGTAGCATGCCTTCATTTGGTGTGGTGATGTGGTCAGCAAGAGTTTTCTTTTTTCTCTATCTCTTTGGTGAACTTACTCTCTTGGTTTGTGGCATTAAATGTTGAAGCATGTTTTTAATTTGATTTTCTTTTAGGGTCATTGTCATTTGTCTGAAATGGTGTAGGGTTTCCTGCCTGGACTAGAAGACCTCCAAGGTCCCTTCCAACTATTCTATTCTGTTCTGTTCTATTCTATTCTTCTTTACTTGGGGTTTGATTTTGGGAATGGCAATGCTTTTTACGTGTTACATGACTGTTTCTATGGTAAATACCTTAACTGGGGATCTCCTGAGTGTTTCTGTGACTTAATTTTATACATAATTGTTAAACTGGAAGTAGGTAGTAAGGCTGAAGTTTAAAGAGACAAAATACATGGAACATCTCCCTAGGAGAGGTCCGAAGAAACATTTGGGCAGAGGCAAAAGAAACAAGGGACTGGCCAGAAACAGACAAAATATGAGAACGATTAGGTATCCCCCCTGGCTTATGTCAGTGACTTATCCATGGAGCTACAGCTAAGCTGAGGGGCCACAAAAATGAGATTTTAGTTAAAACTAAATGGAAATTTATTTGAGAACCTTTTTTTTTCTGAATGTCATTGATCTTTCCCCCAAGGAAAGAGCTACATTCAAATCTTTCAGAATTATGGTGGTAGTTGGGAGACTGTCTCCTGACTTTCTGCCTGCCCTGTATGATTAGAGATGTTTCAGATCCTGTTAATTAAATCATATCATCTGAAGAGAACCAGGAAGTGGGCTTCTTTGTTGCTGTGCTTCTCCTCTGTAAGAGAATAATCCCAGGTCTCATTTAAATGGGCCATAGAGAACGGTTCTTCCCCATGGCCTTGGGCTAGCATATGTTGCAAGCCTCTGATCATGGGAATGCATTGTGTTCAGATTGTTTGTCTTATTGTTCTCTCTGGACAGTTGTTGTTCCTTTCTTTTTATTATACTGTTGCAAACACTTTTTAACATTATACCCAGCCCAAAGCCATTATGAAGTCCAGGTCTTAGAAATTTGACAAACAAGCATACTTGTTACAGTTAATAAGACATATTCCCCACAATGGCCCAGATAACATTATATCCAAGCATTTGGCACATGAAAAAAGGGTGGTTCTGTTATCAAGATGTCTGCTGTCATTGCTGCTACTGAAGAAAGAACCAAAACCAAAATAGAACTCCTAAGAAAAGCTTGGTACCACCTGTGGTGAGCTCCATGCTTTAAATAACCATGGGAGATTTTGCCCTCCTGAAGAAATTTGGTGAAAGAATCTTCACAGTTTCTCTGCCTGCAAAGTGGGATGAGAATTTGAGAGGCTATTATAGAACAGCTGTCAATTTAATGTTTATTTATGCTGCTTATCTTTCTCAGAGGGGAGTCCCAAATAGAAGGCACCTAGGGCTTCCAGTCAAACATTTTGCAACTAGTATTTCTTTTTTCCTTAATGGATTTTTATTTCTGTTGTTAGAAAATAGAAGAAGCATCAGAGAACTCACTGACTTTGAAATACCTCACAGCATTTTAAAATGAAATATAATGATGGCACAAAGAAACCCCTTGCCTTGGGAGTATGGGACTGATTTTGTCCCCTGGCATTAAGGTTTTCCTTCTGCATCTCAAAAACTTTTATTACTGTTAAGAGGAGGAGTGACATTCTTAGACAAAATATTCATAGACTAAACAAAATGGTTAGCCTGAAAAATACTTCCAGTCACATGAGAGAAATAGCAAATCTGCTAAGCTTCTCTTTAAAAATCTCTGTTTTCAGATGACAAGTTGCAATAAAATCAAAAAGCGGATTGCCTTTGTCAGCCTATCTGAGGAGTGGTTTTTATGAGCATACTTTTGTTAACTAACTGCTGTGATCTTGCCTACTGAATCCTGAAATTAAAGTGTAAAAGAGAAAAGGGTGGGTGAGTGAAGATGCCCAAAAGCAACCAGCAGCTGAATTGACAATGATTAGGTAGATGACTGTTATTATTGGAACTAACAAGTTGCTATTTGTTTGGCGTGCCTGGTCTGTTAAGTTCGATGCTGGAAGGAAACTCAGGAGCCCGTGACTTAGTTCAGCTCTTTTATTAAGTCCCGAGATCGGCTCGGGTTCTGAAGGAAAAGTGGCGGCTTTTATTCTCTGGCTGCAGCGGCCACGGCCAATGGCACTGCTTTGAATCTCCCGCGATTAGTTTCCACCAATCGCGGGGATTTGCGGTGGGCCAATCAGTGCGGTTCGCTCGGCCAATCAGGTCGCCATGCGCTTTGACCAATCACAGAGCGGCGCTTGTAAGTTATGTTAATGAACTGTACAGAACACCCCTCCCCTCTTGGTATGGTCCTACGTAACGTAGTCCCATAAGTAGGCGGGGCTCCGTACTTGTCTATTTGACCTGCACAGGTTAGTTGGTGCTTGGCTCCCGGCTGGTTCAGTTGGGTTCTGTGTTGCTCTCTGCCTTCTCGATGGAACCGCCTGGAAGAGTGAGCCGGGCCTTTCATTGCAGCTCCCTCCCGGTCTACCTGGGCTGGTCGAGCTGCTGCTGTTGCCGCTCCTGCCCGGTCTTTCTGGGCTGGTTGAGCTGGCCTGGCTGCTTCTTCCTGGTGAGGCTTCGAGCTGGCTGCCTATTTCTGTTTCGGTAGTTGAGTATTCCTGCTTTCTTTCTGGTTGGGGTTGGTTCTCGGGGCCTTCCCTCCCCTCTTGGTTTGTGCTGGGAGGGTTCCCTTCTCTTTCTGGGTGTATGTCTGTGTTTGTTTGTGTGTCGGTTGTGTTTCCCATGGTTGTTCTTGATCTTATTTGATCGATGTGTCGCTTCCATGCTCGTCCGTCAGTTGTTTGTAGCCGGTACGAGTGGGGACCTGTTTCCTGGGTTATGGTTGCTGGCACCCAGAGTGGGTCTCCATTGAGGTTCTTCGCATATACCGCGTTGCCTGGTATAAATGTTCAGTGTTTGCTTGAGGAGTTTGGGGGGTTTTCTGAGTTATACATGGGGAGTAGTCTGTCGAGTGGGGACCTTAATTTCCTCCCCATTAATAGTTCTGCCAGGCTTTTGTTGGTTGTTGTGTTCGGGGTTATGTGTTGCATAAAAAGCATTTTGTTTATTTTTTCTTGGATTTCCCTGTGTTCAATTTTTTGGATTGTTTTTTTTGTAAATTGAACCATTCCTTCTGCCCTCCCATTTGCCGCTGGATGTGCTGGCACTGTCAGTGCATGCCGTATTCCCCGTTCCGCTAGGAATTTTTTGAATTCCAGCGAGGTAAATTGGGGCCCGTTATCCGACACATCTGGGAGGCCGTGGGTTGCGAACAGCTTGCTGAGTTCCTTGGTCACGGCCTCTGTGGTGGTGGTTTTCATGTTGCTTACCTCCAACCAATTGGAGTAAGCATCTACCGTGATAAGGAATATGTGTCCCTTCGTGGACCCAGCAAAATCTATGTGTATCCTGGACCATGGTCCCCTGGGGGGTTCCCATTCCAGGATTGGTGCGGCAGGAGGGGTCAGCCTGGTTTCCTGGCAACATTTACATGCTGCCACCCAAGTCTCAATCTGTTTGTCCATCCCTGGCCACCAGGCATAACTCCTGGCCAGGGCTTTTGTTCTAACGATGCCTGGGTGACCCTTGTGTAACAACTCCAATACCTTCCTTTGTAAATTTCCCGGGATAACAACCTTATCCCCCCATACTAAACAGTCCTTTTGTAACGACAGTTCTGTTTGCCGGTTTCGGAATGTCCTGAATGTTTCATCGTCGTCTTTTTCTGGCCACCCCTTCTCTACCCAATGTAACACCCGCGCCAGACTTTTGTCTTTATTAGTTTCGCGGGCAATGTCTGACGCAGTTATGGGTAGATCGGGTAGAGTCTCTATGCTTAGGGTGGATGTCGTGGGTGCTGGGTCAGTCTCCAGGTCGGGTAGCGGCATGTAGCTCAAGGCATCTGCGTGTGTGATCGTCTTACTGGGTTGGTGCGTGAGCCGGTAGCTATAGGCAGCAAGGAACTTGGACCACCTTGTCATTCTTGGTGATAGAATGTTTGGGGTGGCCCCGTTCCCTGCCAGAATCCCCAGCAGCGGCTTGTGGTCAGTGATGATGGTGAAAGCCCTGCTGTAGAGGTACTTATGGAACCTCTTCACTGCAGCAACGATTGCCAGGGCCTCTTTGTCCAGTTGACTGTAATTCCTTTCTGGTTTGGAGAGGGTCCTGGAGAAGAAGGCGATGGGTGCTTCTTTTCCGTTGGGGAGCGTGTGGCTGAGCACGGCGCTGATGCTGAAAGGTGATGTGTCGCATGTAACTGCTAGTGGTAGGGTCTCATTGTATTGGATGAGGACGGCATCCGAGGTGAGCAGGTCCTTGGTTTTGGTGAAGGTGGCTTCCTCGCGTTTCCCCCAGTTCCACGTGGCCGCCTTGTCCAAAAGCCTATGCAAAGGCTCCACTGCGGTCGCCTTCTGGGGCAGGAAAACATTATAGAAATTAAGCAGTCCGAGGAATGCCTGCAGTTCCATTTTATTCTTTGGTCTGGGGGCTTCCTTGATTGCTCTGACTTTTTTCTTGGTGGGGTGAATTCCATGCCGGTCTAAAAGGTACCCCAGGAATTCAACCCTCTCGGTGTGCAGTTGGCATTTTTCTTTTGTAACTTTTAGCCCCGCGTTTTTGAACTTCATTAGTACCTCCTTCAGGCAACCCTCCAGTTCTCTTTGGTTGGCTGCCGACACCAGTACGTCGTCGAAGTAGGGCACCACCCCCTTGATTCCTTGCAGGAGTCTCTCCATGAGGCTCTGGAAAATTCACTTTAAACTGTCCTGTTCCGACTACCGGGATGCGGTTCCCTTGGTAGTCTTTGAGGATTAATTTCTGGCTTTCCAGTCTCCTTTTATGGATGTCGGGCACCAGGCGCCTGATTTCCCACCATGCAACCATGGAGAGATAGGACCCGGAATCCACCTCCATTTTGCATGGCTTGCCCTCGATGCCCACTTCCATGTATACCTTTCGGGCGTCTGCGCTTGAGGAATGGACGATGACGACTATCTGGTGGGTTTCCTTTCTCTGCCGGTTCTCGCCGTCCCGTCGACCCCGTCCGTCCCAGTTCCAATGATTCTCGGTTGGACGGTCCCTGGGTCTGGGGGGTGGTGCCATCTCATCTCCGGTTGCTGTTGTCTCGCCATCGGGGGCTGTAGGTTTTCTTGAGTCGGCAGACTCGGGCGATGTGACCTCTTTTGTCGCAGTGCCAGCAGATTGCATCGAGAAACCAGCATTCCGATCGCAGGTGGTCATCTCTGCACCCGGCACAGTTGGGTCTCGACTTACGACCCCATCGGTTGCACTGGTCTCGCTCTGTCTGGAGTCGGTGGATGTCCTCGTCGTCCGTGGTGTCGATGGCAGAGTCGAGGTTGCCATGGTGGGTGGTGGTGAATTGGCGGGTTGCTTCCAGTGTCATCTCGGTTGTCGCAGCTGGATCCCCGGTACCTGGTCTCTGCATTCGGACAGCGGATTTTTGGGTCGCTTCGGCAGCAGTTGCCTCGGCGATGGCGTTGGTGAGGGAAATGTCGCCCTTGGTCATCAGTCGGCTCTGTAGAACTGGGTCCCTGAGCCCGAGGACAACGCAGTCTCAGAGTGCCTCGTCCATATCGGTGAAGCCGCAAATGCCCCCCAGTTTTCGGAAGTCGGCTACGAAGTCACCGATGCTCTCACCCCCCTTCTGATCCCGGCGGTAAAAGTCATGTCACCGGATGAGGGTGGGTACGGCAGGGGCGTAGTGGCTTCGCAACAATGGTTCAAGGTCAGCCCAGTCCATCTCTTTTACATCTTAGGGCTTTGTGAGAGCTTTCGCCATCTTAAACACTGCAGGCCCGCAGTGTGTCAGGAAAATGGCCCTTTTTTTCTGTCCATTCGCTTCCTTGAGGTTGCTACTTTCTAGGAACATCAGGAACCGATCTATGTAGGATTCCCAGTCCTCAGTTGCTTGGTTGAAAGGTGCGGGTGGTGCGATGCTGGCCATTTTGTTGGTTTCTTGTCTGTGGTGCCATGTGCTCGGTGGGTTTCAATTCCGCGATCCCACCCTCATCGCCAGTGTTAAGTTTGACGCTGGAAGGAAACTCGGGAGCCCGTGACTTAGTTCAGCTCTTTTATTAAGTCCCGAGATTGGCTCGGGTTCTGAAGGAAAAGCGGTGGCTTTTTTTCTCTGGCCGCGGCAGCCACGGCCAATGGCACCGCTTTGAATCTCCCACGATTAGTTTCCACCAATCGTGGGGATTTGCGGCGGGCCAATCAGTGCGGTTCGCTCGGCCAATCAGGTCACCGTGCTCTTTGACCAATCACAGAGCGGCGCTTGCAAGTATGTTAATGAATCGTACAGAACATGGTCTGCAAAGCATACAATAGAAATCAAAGGCAGAATAAATAATGTGGTGGTGGGGAGACATTAAGCCACTTGAAATACTGTGTAGAGAATGTAAGCTTGCTGAGATTTGCATGCAAAGAAAAACTGTATAGAATGTGATTACTAACAAAATTCTGTACTCATATCCACTGAATGATTGCAGTGTTGCAGCTCAAAAGTTTGGCATATACTCAAATCTGTACAAGCTCTCTGCAAGGTCTAGGCAAGTTCCCAACTCACTCCATCCCATCCCATGAGAGTTAATTGTTTTTATTTATTTATTTATATTTATTTATTTAATATGCTGCCCATATAAGGTAATTCTGAACAGCTTACAGGTGATAAAAGGACAGACACAAAAAGAATTAATGTTAAGAGGAATGATTTAAGAACTAAGGCCAAGTGGATGGACAATACAGTAGTGTGAGGTTTTCTTAACCCTCCCAGCAAAGAGTGTCCCCATTGATGCCCCAAGCGAACAAGCATAACTGGGTTTCAAGGTCCTTCTGAAAGATCAGGAGGAAAAGAGGAAGCAAATCTTGCCTTTGATTGAAGAATATTTCACAGGGTGGGAGCTACAGCTAAAAGGCTCTTCTCCTCAACCTTGCCAGCCTTAACAGATGGAGTTTGCAGCAAGTCCCTTCCTCTAGAGCAAAGGGGGAGGGGGGTGCTAATCCCATTGCATAAATGTTGACCAATTATACCCTAATACAGAATTGAAAGAGAAATATATGGTCTTCTGTTAAGGACTAAGCTAATGCGTTCATTAACAACCCTAATAGTTTTACTTTAACAGCAGGCTCGTAATCCTGCACTTCTCATTGGCCTGCGAATAGCGAGTCGTGATTGGTCGTTTCTGACTGATCTGATTGGCTGGCAGCGGGTCATCTCTGATTGGACGCTTGTTAGAGCGGTAAACTCAAATCATTGGTTGTTGTGACAGCAGCCAGCTCTATAAAAGAGCTGCTGCTGCCCAAGGATTTTGCTCTGTTCTGAATTTACTAATAAAGAGTTGAAGTCACATTTCGATGCCTCGTCTCCGTTCCTTGCGCCCATGCTCAGGACATAACATCTTCTGTCTGCAAAACATAAGTCCTTGAGGGTAATGGAGAGAATCTAGACAACTGAGTGATAATTTCTTCTACACCAACCTACTTCCACACTAGGATAAGAATACTGTACACAGGAAAACTGCTTTTGACACAGACCATTAGTTCTTCTAGCCCAGTATTGTTGACATTGGGAGGTGTTAGGATTCAGGGTTTAATGACTGTGGTCTAAGCATCACATTTCCTTATGTTTCACTAGAGTTGCTCGCAAAATGTCAGGAAATCTGTGGGTTCGACCATGGTCCCTGAATTCTGAAGCCCAACCAAAAAAAATTACCTATAAACTAAGATAAACAGTTAGACAGTAATACTAACTGAATAGCAGATAACTACTGCATATAACTAAGATAAACAGTTCGCTAGATAACTAAGAAAAACAGTAGACATTAATAAAGCATCAAACAAAGCAAAGCATGCAAAGCTTGAGGTTCAATCTTCAAGTTCGGCCCTTCTCCGCAGTAGCACAATGTATATTGCTGATATTGTTAAGCCCTCATTATTTTCTTTAGGAGCCCCTTTGAAGATACACAGGGAATTATGAAGAACGGAGCCTTTCAACTGCATTTTTGCTCCTAAAATGCCTCCAGGCAGTTAAAAGAAGTAAAGTCTCTTTCAACTTGATTTTCTTTCCTGGTGGCTTTGTAGTCACATCCATTTAGTATATTTGGGAACTGTGCAGGAATGGCTTGCCACTTCCCAATATGTTTTCTTCAGTTTACTAATATAGGCAACAAGGCTTGCTCCATCCAAATGTTAACTGTGGCCCAATTCTGCTTAATTTGTTGAGATTATCCATGGTCTATTAGTTGTTATGTGGTACCTAAATAAGCTTTTGAGTATCAGGTAAATATTGTTTAATTTTCTCAGGTTTTAACTTTCAGTGTATCTTTCATCCCTGCAGTGCTGTCCCTTGTCAGTTTGGTGACATTTTTATTATTTGTTATAACCCACTCTTTGTGGTTTTGTGTGTGTATACATTAGTAATTGCTGTTTTCTTAGTAAGATCTCAGTAGGAATTTGCCATTGCTTCCTTCCTAATGCTGAGAAAGAAGGGCTGGCCCAAAATCATCCTGCTGCCTTCAAGCCTAAAGCAAGGACTAGAACTCATGGGCTCCAGATGTCTTAACCACTATATCAAACTGGTTCTTGTAATTTACTCCAGAATGAATTTCAAGATTCACTTTCAATAAACTGTGAAAATCCCAACCTATATCTCTATTTTCCCATGGCACTTTCTATGATAATTTAGTTATTATAACATGTAAATCATGAATTATAGCATGATAATTTTAGATATGACACCTCTGTGACAACAGTATGTTGCAACAATCTCCTCTGTGGGCTTGTGAGAGTGAAAAAAAGCAATCAGGACCATGTTTTGGAAGTTTGCCCAGCAGTGATTTATGGTTTAACATAACAATGGCCTCTGTGTGTGTTTGTGTGTATGTGTGTGTGTGTGTGTTTGGGAACTTCATTTAACAATTCTGACAGTGGAAGAGGAGAAGGTATTGGGGATAAATCATATAGGCAAAGCTAGAATTTAAATTTGTTTTTTGGGCTTCAGGAGAAGATTTGGATTGTATTTCTTTTTAAAACAAAGTTAATCCAGTTCACACTGTAATTTTTTTGCTTCCTTTCTCAAAATGGAAAGAAAATGAACAACAGAGTCTTGGATGATTGGAGAAACTTCTTTAGAGCCATGTGACCCCAAATATAAGACCAAAAGTTACCCACTCCTGGTTTAATATGTTGTGCAAATTCAGCCAGTTGTGGTTAAATAAATCAGATTTAGCCAAACCATGGCTTAACATGACAAGAGAATCCAGCTAGTCTGGCTTTCTATTCATGGAATTTTAATATACATTCTATATAGATTTGTATGTTGTAACTCATTGACAACAAATAAATTACAATCTGATGATTATTTGGAAATAGTGTGGGGCAGCTGGCACAAACTACAGACATGGAATTGGTTAAATCGTGTAAATAAAATGGCGGTTGTTTCTCTTTTAGCAAAAAAATGGTGCTTGTAAATTATTCTAATATCTTTGTGTTGTGAATGCATAAGGTTTAATAAAGTTATCTTGAGCTTGGAGTCAAGTGCAGGGTTCTGGCCCTGCACTTCTGATTGGCTGTTAATGGCAGGATCGGATTGGCCCCTTCCGGGGGATCTGATTGTCCATTAACGGAGTGTTCATATTGGTTAAGGGAACTAGCGCTCCTAGATCGTTATTGGTTAAATAGTTATTGGGTTGCCTATATAAGGAGGGCTATAACTGCCATTGAGTTTGAGCTGTCACCATGTAAATAAAGAGTTGAAGTTCACCGTTCCAGAGGCTCGCCTCCATTCTTTCTTGCCCATGCTCCAAACTTAACACTTTGCTTACTATTTTGCTATTTGACATGAACCTGGTCTATGCAGTCTAAATTATTGCCTCAAAACTGCAGCCTAAGGAAGATAATTTTGCAAACTGTGCTTTCTAGAACAGTCATATAGAGAAAAGGTTACATTTAAAGTTCCTGGCACCCATTAGGGATTAAGTCCATTTATCAACGTTAGTTGGAAGATCTGCTATAAATGAGTCACAGCCAGAAGGACTAGAAAATTACAGATAAGAAATAAGCTGCAGGATGCAGATATAGAGCTAAACTTGGTTATACTTCATAACTAAGATGACTTCTGGCATTTAAATAGAGTGCTGAGGTCTGATCACAGATGGCTGTTGAAGTAGAATTATGTGAGAAAATGAAGCAAAAAGATAATGCCTTTTAGATAAAGCAATATGTTTATTCTTTAGTCTAGGAATGAGAACCTGTGGTCTTCCAAGCATTGCTGAGCAATAGCTCTTAGCATCCTATAAAGGACATTTTGACTGGATTTTCTAGACTTTATATGGAATTGGCCTGTTGCATAAATCTTTTCACACTGATTGAACATAAACAAAATATGTCAGCCATTCTTTCCCAGATTTATCTGGAGGTCATGTCTCAATTTGCCAGACATGACAAATATGAACATGTTTTTTTTTTGTATGTCATAATTATGACAAATCTCAATGATTATATTTGCTAAGAAAATAGACATTGATCTATCTAGTAGGACTACTTCATTCATATTGGGAGAATTCTACTGTTTTTCTGCCATTTTTATTCCACATGCTCTCACTTGCCTATTCCTTTCAGATGGCAGCAACTCTACCCTTTATTCTCTGGCCATTTGGCCAGTTTATAGGAATCTTAACAGAATGGAGAAGATAAGCGCCCTCTGCCATCTGGTCACATGGTTTTCCAAATAGACAAACTGTGCTTGTGGAGGCTGGAAAAGATCTGGAAAGATCAGATAGTAGTTTTCATGCAGACAGAATCTGTCATAAAGATGGACAGTTGAAAGAAGCTAAAAGAAAGTTAGCAGAATTGGAATTGAATTTAGGAGAGTATGGGAATTATTAGTAATCAAAGATGGAATTAAGCATGTGGGGGAGGGAGGTTGCTAAAACTGACTATCCAGAGTGATTCTAGATCAGTGAAGAATGCAAAGAAGAAAACAATGCAGCATGGGATCTGTCTAGCCAATGCAAAGACCTAAAGGAATAAGAGGATCTATAGGCAGTTAAAAAAAGATAAAGGTTGCACTAGTCATCACATATTACATGCTATAAACCTTGTAGTTTACAAAAAAATTGAAAACTTTTACTAACTCTTTGGGGAATTTAGTGATAGTTAAACTTTTAGTTGTGTTTTAGGACTGCCACATTTTCATATTAGTAGAAGCAATTGAATTGCAGATAGGGAGAGTTAGTTTCAAAATAGTGGAACAATAATGGGTGAGTCCCATAAAACAATTTATTGCATTCTTTTAAAGTGGAAACCAGAAAGGGAGGTGGGATGAAAGAGGGAAGAAATTCTGTTTGCATTTGTTACATAAACCATTGTAAGCTGGCCAAGTACTTTTGAATGTTTCCTATAGGACAGCTGTATTAGAGCTTAGGTACAATGAAGGTTTTTGGAGAACAATTGATCTCAATTCACTACCCATCCTCTTTCTTATCAAAAGTAGAGTGTTCATTCTGTGAAATTACCTAGCACTGTTAAGATATGAACCTGGGATCTTTTGCAGTCAAAGCAAATGTTTTTCCTTTAATACAGCCTGTTGCACAAGTGAATTAAAGGAACGAACATTTAAAGTATCATTTTATGATACATATTAAATATTATTTTGTTATCTTTGCTAATAGTGCCTTTCTCTACCCTCTGTACTTTTCTATGTTGATAGAATCATTTTCTACTATCATCATTCTTGATAAAGCATCATGTGCACTGATTATGCTACATTAATAACCAAGATTATTGAACCAAGATTATATATAATTTTCAATCAACAGTTCTGACAGTGTTAAAACACTCTCTTTTTAGATTTTTTTTCTAATACAGTTTTTGTATAGAAAAATGTCTTTCAAATACCTGCTATTGATCTCAGTGCTATCATTATAACAGAAAACCTGATTGCCAACTCTGATAATCCAGGGGGATTTCATCTTTCCACAGTGGTGGCCTTTGGCCCTAGGCAAACAAGTCATTGGAGGCCTCCCTGGAAGATTAATATTTATAACACAAAACTATATGGGTGTTCAGGAAAAAAAGGTGCTCCATTACCTAGGCTGTGTCAAAGCTGATACAAATATACTGATGTAGGTAAGTGCCTAGCTAACACAATCTTCACTATAAGCTAAGTAATGCCAAAATTGGGTCTCCTTTAAGTGAAGTTGTTCTGGACAATTGCTTCATTTGCTTCCTCAAAGCTACTTCTATCCTCTAAAAAATAAAAAAAAAATTTAAAAAGGAAATTTAACTAGGGAGTTGTTGTATTACTTGTTGTAGTTGTCGTATTTAACTCAGGAGTTGTTGCATTACTGTTGTCTCAAAACACATTTGGAATGATTCCAGTAACATTATCAAATCAAGGCGTAGAAAAAGAGATCTTTTGCATGTGTTTAGTCTGCTCAAATATGAGTCAAACATGAGAGATTGATATGAGAAGGAGTTTCCAGTATTTCCAGCTGTTCTTGGATTTTTGAAGTTAAGGATGAGACTCTTGAGGGAGAGATTATGTGTTCATTTTAACATGTATAACAACTTATGTTGGAGTAAGAATTCTAAAAAAAAAAAAGGCATTCTGAATCAAGTGACCTAGAGAGCTTTTCTTAGCCTGGGCATGAGAATAAATGCTTTCTAGTCAGAAAACTCATAGACTGGAGACAGAAGTGGGAGTGTTGGAGATGAATGTATTGAAGATCAGCTTTGGTAAAATCCATCAAATTAATAAAGAGCCACTTCTATTTAGGTAAATGGACCATTACTCAGAAATCAGCAAAAAGATCTGAAATTAATAAAGCAAATTAAATCATTCTGCACTCATTTTATTTGCTTAATATTATCAATACATGATCAATTTGAGCATGGAAGATTCAGTCAACTTGAATATATGGGATATAGTGGTGGGATTCTTTTTTTTTTTTAAACTACCAGTTCTGTGGGTGTAGTTTGATGGGCATGGCAGGGGAAGGATACTGTAAAATCTCCAATCAGAGGTGGTGTTTTTCGATTCTCTAAACTACTCAAAATTTCTGCTACTGGTTCTCCAGAACTGATCAGAACCTGCTGAATACCACGACTGATGGGATACCTTGAATGCATAAGATAGGGCATTAAAGCTGGGCTAAAATGTGGTTGGCTACTTTGTGGTTCAGTGTATTGTGTTAAACTAGCCAAAATGAGAAGAATTTTTTTTTTTGTAAATTTTATTTGAGTTTTCACAAAGAGAAAAAAAATACAAATAAAACATCTTTTTTGAAAGTAGCATAATCCCGGATTACATTTCTTTGTACAGACACAAATTCAGGTTCATGCTCATTTTTATATTCGATTCCATTTCTTATTACTATTTTACATTTTCTGCATAGCTTCTCCCCTCTTTTAATTTTCTCAATTTTATTTTAATTATCTCATCTCAATTCAAATCATTGTATTTATATTTTTTGTCTGTCCTGTTTCAATTATCTATTATCTTTTCTTATTAAACAAAATTTCTCCTATAGTAACTGATTGGAGTATGACGTCTTTATATCTTTTCCCTAAAGTTGTAACGTTCAATATAATACATAACTTCCATTCGGATTCTGCATGGTACATTCTTAAAATACACACTGTATTCTTAAAAAAAGAAAAAATTATAAATGTATATAATTAAAACAACATTCCATTCCAATTCAATTCTATCATTAATATTAATATTCATTAAAGTCTTAACATCTTTAACATTACTTTTCAATTAAATATTATACTTCTATGGGAACAATTATAAGCTTTCCATAGTTAATTCCCGCCCTTCACTTATATTTTATAAAACATTAACTAATTAAAATGTTCCCGTTCCTTCCTAATTCAATTTTCTCATTTATTTTATTTCACTTATTTTATTCACAAGCATTTCACTAAATTACACTAACTATTTTATCCCTCATTTTAATCATAGGTTGTTTCCAATTTTCTAAAGTTATTTCTATTACTAATATAACAATACAATCTTATATACCTTTACAGAATCCCTTTTTCAGTTAGATTTTCACCCATTATCTCTAAATAGGTCCTGTTTCTCTATATCTTGCTCCTATCCTTTGTAGCTTCTTTTCCTTTCCTTCTTCCCTCTCTTCTTCTCTCTCCCCTTTTTACCCCTTTGTCTCTCTACCTCTATTTCTCTCTTCTGTATTCCCCTTTCTGTTGCTTTCCAGTATTATACTTATTTTTTGAATTATTTTTCTTTTCTTCTTTGTACTTTTTAAGTTCCATTTTCAATTCATCCAGAAGTGGTGCCATTGTATAAATTTTTAAACAACCACCCGATTGATTTTAGCCATTCAAATACAATAACCAAGAATCCAAAGATCACCAAATACACACAAGCTGTTTCTTTTTTGCTCTTTTTTTTTCACTTTCTCTTCCTGGGGTTACTATTTAGTTGCAAATTTCAGTTAAAATGTATCTTTTAGGAGTCTTGTTGAAGTTTTACTGTAGATTCTTTTTAATTCCAGGCAGTCTCCTCCCTCTTCCAGATCCTGCCCTTATTCTTTTTCTCTTCCTTCCTGCTTATGAAAAAGAAAAATTTTAATGTCCAGAAATCTTTATTATGCCTTTGGCATTTTGTTTTATTTTCAGCTTAATTGCCTATTGATGTCAAAGCAGATTTTTCTGATTTCTTATTTAAGTCTCTTAGTTGTCAGTATAGGGAAGGAGAGAGAAGAAAAAAAAAGCCAAACCTTTCCCTTTTCATTTTCCTTCACTACTTCTGACTCTTCTTTGGGAGAGATGTTATTTTTTGTAAGTTTAAATTGCAGGGTACCTTAGTTGTTGCTTTTACAATTTAACCCAGTCAGCCAAAACTTTCACTTCTTATCTTCCTCTTGCACATTCTTTTCCAGTCGAGTTCTTTATGGTGGCCATTTCTGACCACTACTGCAACCGCCTTCGGGAAAGGGAGTAATGGCCAGCTGAGGAGGAGAGATGTGGCTCTCCTCAACCCTGCTGGTGGTCTCCCCCCTCTTCACCACCTCTATGGGGTGGCTTAGCCCCAAAACCAGCCGGTTTGGGGTGCTCCAGCGGCGAGCCCAGACAGAAACCACGCACGATCACAGATTTCTGTCTGTCGCCGAAGCCCTTCAAACTGGAAGTCCAAAATGAGTAGAAATTTTCAGTAAACAACATGGGATATTTTGTTAAAACCTATATTTTGGGGAAAGAGTGGTTGGGAATGTTTTTGTATATTAATGACATTTCTACCCATTTCTGTTTGTTATTTTAAATATTCAGGTTGAGTCTTCTAGGTGGCTGGCTTTACCAGAAACAAATGCCCAGAGGTGGTGAAGACTATCTTGAGAATACACTAAAACCCCTCCACCCAACACATGCACTTATCTCTGAGTTAATGTTTGGCCCTATCTATTTTAATCCATGAGATCAAAACATTTTAATGACACTATAAGTTACCAAATGTTCAAAAGAAGGGGAAAAAAAAGAATCAGGATCCATTTTTTAAAAAAGAAAAATCTTGTTTATTTGGAAAAATGAAAAGTGGGGAAAGCTGGTGGAATGTGCCAAAATAACTAAGCATTTAGTGTCCAGGAGCTTTGCTTTCCCAAGAGTTCTCCGAGCATTCATTTAAATAATTTCCATTTTGCGTTGCATTAAAGTTGACAGAGGGGAAACAAATGAGCAGCCATCTGCTAATCAGTTTAATTTTTCATAATAAAAACAAAGTTGCAGCTCAAAGGGTAACATATGTAATTTGATTGAGGGTCTTTCCCATTCCCTTGTAAAATGTTATCCAATCATTCTTGAATTGGCAGAATATATTTCCAACAAGAAATTTGCTGCCTCCATTGCTAATCTTTATATGGCCGCTGTTCTCTGTTCCTGCCAGTCACTTGACAGTCCTCCAAGATAATGGGTGACAAAATCTAACAGGTTTTACCTACCTTGAGGCTTTCCTGGGGTTAAAAGGAGATAAATGCTACTTCAATACCCATTTCAGGCTAATTAGGTCTAAAGGCTACCTCATTCATGAGCTGAGAATGAGACAACAGAAATATGGAGAAAAGGCAGCAACTGAATGTTGGCAGGACACTGTGTGATTGTTAGGTATAAGTGGAGACACAGCTTTAGGAAATGGAGGCAGATTTCTGAATACAACAGGGGTGACTTAAAATCACTCTTAGCATTCAGCATGATGAGATGATGTTTAGATTCCAATGACCGGATTTGAGTGGGAATAAAATAGCAATGTTGCTTTAAGGGAAGAACTGCAGTTTACTACAATGCATAATGTATTGAAATAATACTGGAGTAAGCCGAGCATGCCCACAGTCAGATCTGTCCAAAATCAAAGAAGTCCTATGGGTGACTTTGGGATAATTATCATCTCTCGGACCAACCTGTTTCACAGTCATGGGGTATTGGATTACATTGTCCTGAACTCCTGAAAAAAAGACAATATAAAAATTAAACACAATGGTGTGGTTAAGGCACAAAGGACCACCTATTTTAAATAATAGGAGAGAGTTGATGGGCAAAGTTAAAACAGCAGCAACATGGAAGAAATGAAACATGGAATACTGCAGTTACTGATTTTAAAGGAAAATGAAACTTTGAGGTGGGGGGGGGGCGCTTGACTGAAATCCCATGCTTCAAAATATGGCTTAATAGTTGACATGTTTGCCTCAGTGACTTAGACCAAGCAATTGGGAAATGAAATTTAATTAGCAGAATTGCAATCTTAGATTAATAGAAGAATTGCTGGATATTTTATCATGAAATGAACTCAAGGAATTTTATCCAAGGACTATGTGGGAATTGGCTAGTCTGAAAAAAACTAGACTGTCCTCTTATCATACTGGCAAGCTAGTCAAGTGAAGTATTTTCCTTTCCTAAGCTATACATTATCTATCTTCTAACAAGTTTGCATTGCCCAGAAGACAGAGATGTTTGTTCTGGTTGGAAGGAATAAAATCCTTTCTTTGCCCAGATGGGACTCATCACTTCTTTCTACTTCAGAATCTAGAAAGAAAAGCTTACTGTGCTGAAGTAGAACAGCTGCGTTGCTTCAAAATAACTCTCAATCCCCTCCATTATCCTTTTAAATAACTCCTCTAAAGCAGTGCTTCTCAACCTTGGCAACTTTAACATATGTGGACTTCAAATCCCAGGGTTCCCTAACCATCTTTTAAGCTCTGTCCTGGGAATTAAAGTCCAAACATTACAATGCAGCCAAGGTTGAGAAACAATGCTCTGAAGCAGCAAAGGATTTTGGAGCACAAAAGCCCAAAGTAGCTGCATGAGTTCTATGACCACAATTATATATGGCAGTCATGGCAGTTATTAAGCAGGTCGCCATGTGAATGTGCCCAATTTTATGACCTTTTTTGCAGAAGTTGTTTAAGTGAACCCATTTCTTCAATGGGCTGGAAACCAGAAGTAGATGTTGGAAACAAAACAAAACAAAACAACCACCAAAATTTGTGACTGTATGTCCTTGGGATATAGCAAACAGTTGAAAATGCAAGTTGATTGCCAGGCACCCAAAATGTAATCACATGATTGTGTGGGGATTGTGTGGCTGCCAGAACTTCAGAACTGGATTGTGACTCCAGGAAGGTCTGTCACAAGTAAGTGACCATTCATTAAGCAAAAACTACCTGGATGGGAAATGCTCCAACTTGAAGTGTTCAATGGCATTCTTCAGCCATGATGTTAGAGTTCTGAAATTCACTTCTTTCATTGGCATGTTGGTGCACACACAACTTTTCTACTGCAAAACTATGCATTATCTGTAGATTATAAGGGCAGGGGAGACAAATAAGATTGTTCTTCTCCAGGCTGCGTTGCCATCTTTCTAGTAAACATTTAAGCCCTGATCTTTGCAAGCAAACGAAAGTCAGGTAAGCTACAATTATTCCATAATTTTTATAATGTGCCTTTGTTTAAGCAGTTTTGTCAAAGTTCATAGTTGTTGTATTGGGGTCTGAGTTTGTAAATGGCTGCTTTCCAAAGTTCTTGTGACCTAGAGCAGATGGGAAGGAGGGTGGATTATGAACTTCACACCTTCTTTGGACTAGGAGCTTGTGGCAGCTGGAGAAAGAGGCAGCGTAATTTAGTTCATAAAGTTCAGTGTGCAAATGCCATTTAGTGTATGTGTGGAATTGGTGTCATTTCATACAGCTTCAAGTGCAAGGTGGTAACAGGAATAAATCAGAATGTGTGGATTTTTATATTTTCATGTGACACCTTAGAAGATGGATATTCACTGTACTCGAATACATAAGGTATTTATTTTGGGGAAGGTGTTGTAAAGTTTTTCATGACTAGAATATCATCATCCTGTTTTCAAACTGGCAAGTTTTTGATTAGCATTGTTCTTTCTTTCCTTTTGCACTGTCCATCAAAGCCCCAACTTGATGTATTGTCTCTTGAGTGTTAACTATGGAATTCAAGTTCACCTATCTCCTAGTAAGAAAACTGATTTATTTTCATGGCTATATATAAAATTCCAAAATGAGGCTCTGAACACAGTGTGAGAATATTTATTAGATTAATAGAAGAGAGAATGCTGCATTTTGGAAGCTGAATGGCCATATAATAATAATAAAGAACAAATGAAGCATAGAAAAAAGTCATGGCAAGGCAAATTATTACATAGCCAGTATGCCAAAAAAAAAAAAATACCTAGCAGGCAAAGCTGATAACGATAAGACCTGACAATGGCCAAGAGCAGGAAAGTTGGAGAAAAAGATAATGGGGCTAATTTTGGTTAATTAAGTCTTAAGAACAAATGCTCACAAAGTCAGAATTGAGAAGACAGCAACAAATGCCACCTCTATAAAAAAGCTGAAGAAATAGTGGACTATCTTGTTAGCTGCTGTAAGAATGCACAAGCTGACTACAAACAATGGCATGACAAACATACTACAATGACAACAGTGGTGCCATTGGAAATTCTGCAAACAATACCATTTGCCTGCAAGCAAGAAATGGTGAGAATACAAAATAGACAATGTAATATAAAGTGAGGAAGCTAAAGTGCTCTGGGATTTTAGAATTCTAACAGACAGGCCTCTGCCACATAACACCCCAGAGAGTTGATAAGAAAGACATAAAAATTTCTGATAGTGGATATGGGAGTAACCTGGAGAGAGCAGAATAGAACAGAAAGAACGGGAGAAAATCACAAAAGACAACAACCTGCAAAGAGATATAGAATGACTATGGCAAAAGAAAACAGGTAAGTAACAGGTGCCTTGGATGCAATCTCAAAACATCTTAAGTACCATTTGAATACCACTGGCAATGATAAAATTACCATCAGTCAACTGCAAAACTTGGAACACTTTATATTCTATGACAATACCTTTAACACCATGAAACAACATCTCCCTATTCCAGGTCCTTGAGAGGACTCAATAGATTTATAAAAATGCCAAATCCAATCTAAATATTTGGCTGTGTGATAAAACTATAATAATAATAATCACTGAACAATCCTGCAACAATATCTGTAGCACCATCAAACATTCACATTTCCTATCCCAGGTCCTTGGAAAGAACTGAATAAATAGACAAAAATGTCAAATGCAGTCTGAACATCTGGCTGACTGTATGACAAACAATAATAGCAGTAACACTTAAGACTTATATACCACTTTACAGTGCTTTACAATCCTACCTAAATGATTTACAGAGTCAGCATATTGCCCTCAACAATCTGGGTCCTCATTTTACCCACCCTGGAAGGATGGAAGTCAACCTTGAGCCTGGTGAGATTTGAACTGCCAAATTGTAAGCAGCCAGCAGTCAGTAGAAGTAGCCTGCATTATTGCATTCTAACCACAGCGCCATTGTGGCTCATAATAATAATAAAGAATAATAATAAACCACCGTTCCTTTTTCCAAATGCAAATTGTAGGAGTGATACTAAAACAGGAGGATATAGCTTTAGGACAGCATTCAGTCTTCCCAAATGATACCAAATGTGACAGAAAGGGAAAATTGTGTATGAAGGAGTAGTCTTATAAATAGAATTTAATTGGTTTAATTTAACTTAAATGCAAATATATATTAAAGTAAATTTATATTTTGATAAGCTCTTGACTACTTTCAGGAATGCGATTGCTGGTGAGTTTTTTCAAAGATGAAATGATATTATTGGTTACCCAAAATTACATATGCTTGCACAAGAAGAACTACTTATTTATGTGTGAATATTGACCTATCTTCCCTAACAAGGATAGATAAACCTAAGCATAGTTACATTTATATACACCTTAAGCCAGTAATAATTAACTGAATATTGAGGATGATGAAGAACTGGGCTCATATCTCAATCTATCTAACCATCTGTTAGACTCATTCCTTGGAAATTTGGTAGAGACGTTCAGAAGGCCACTGGTGCCAGGTCTTTCTAGAATTTCTGCTGCAGAACTAATGTGGGAATGGAGGCTAGAGAATGTTGACAACATTTCCTTAGGATCTTCTGTAATATGCTACTTAAAGCTATGAAAAATTCTCAGAAACTGAAACTTTATGACTGCATGAGTTGGCAAATTTGTGTCCCCTGTAGTTCTTTATGTACTTTCTTGTGCAGTGAAGAGTTATTTCCAAAGGGACAGCTCGCCCTGAAACAGGAGAAGCACAGAGATCCTTGTAAAAGCAAAATTGCTGCTGAGCAGAAAAGTGAAAGCTTTAGAGAATAATATTACTAAGAGCGAGAAGAGCACTAACCTTTAGATATTTCACATCAAGGAAATTGCTGACTTCATAGCAGAACCAGATGGGATTTATTAGAACTTTGGTTAGAATTGTATATATAGCTGTACTTCGTGAGTCAGCATCTGCCTGATGATAAAAATGCTAATTTAACATGTTTTGACTGGTTGAAATCATATGACCTTAAAATAGCAATTTTTTCCTCCAAAAGAAGAATCTTTTGGAGTAAAATGAAGAACAGTTCACTACTTTCTTTTTCTGCTAAATTTTGGCAGGGTTTATCTTCAGCAAAACCTTCCCTCAGTGAGCAAAGGAACTCAACCCAACGTTTGTAATAAAAGCCTGGTAATGGTTATTATTGGTCTGCTTCCATCTCCCTTTCTTGCTTTTCCCTGATTTGAGTAACTGTTGGAATTGCTTTTGTATTAAAGATGTTGTCTAGTTTTTTTTAAATCTTTTGAGAAAGAAATGCCAGTCATAGAATACTGACAGATATAGAGAATTTTATCAGAACTGTAAAACTGGCAGAAGGAAGGAAAGAAGGAAGGCTTGCAGCCTTCTCCAGCTAGATGGTCTTCAGAAAGATATGTGCTCTGTCCACTAACATGGCCACCCTGATTTAGAAAAAAGGATGTGTGTGTGGAGAGAGAGAGAGAGAGAGAGAGAGAGAGAGAGAGAGAGAGAGAGAGAGAGAGAGAGAGAGAGAGAGAGAGAGAGAGAGAGAGAGAGAGAGAGAATCTATCTATCTATCTATCTATCTATCTATCTATCTATCTATCTATCTATCTATCTATCTATTTGTGGATTCTTTCTTTTAAGATAGAATGTGATTTATCCACACATGGCAAAATAACGTTGGCATTTCTACTTCTGTTGGTGAAGCATTTTTATGGGGGAGAGAAGAGGATGGATCACCCATTTGCAGACCCAGGTGCAGTAATCTATAACATTAATTTGTTTGAGAGGTTTTATTCCCTCCCCCCCCCCCCCATTTTGGCAGTAGAGCATTTGTGAATTTTTGGGGGGGAGGTGTTCCTGTTATTTAGATTTTTTTGGGGTGAAAAAATACACAAACCGCTGAAAGGAAGCATGAAATAAGTTACTTTGATTAGAACTTTAGAAGGACAAACCTGATCTCTACAAAATCAAAACGCATTGGATCAGTCAAATCCATTGAAACAAAAATTTCAAATGTGCTACACAGTCTTTGGTATGAATCACACCTTACATTTTCACCTTGGCAGAACAGGCAAGATCAAAAAGGAATAGCCAAGAGGTATAATTTTCTCCTTTTTTGTCAGGTTCCTAAATGTTAAATGCATGTCCTTTCCCAGCAGGAAACTCACAAAAGGATAAAACGATCCGCAATGAACTTCAGTCTATTAAATGTCACCCCCACCCTGCAAATAGGTAATTACTGCATGCATATTAAATTGAAGTAGTCCTTTCCTTATGAGGTGTCTCTTTTACAAGCAAAAGTATTACTGAATCTTAATTGGTGAGGCAGCAAACCTCTCAAGCCATAAATTAAATACTTTCCAAATCTACATGTTAACTGCATCTTTACATTTGTTTTCTAAAGAATTTGCCAAAAGAATGTTGAATCTGTGAACAGACATGTGTGAAAGGATTCAAGTTTATGATGGAGTTTTGGCAAGATAAGTTAACAAAAATATGGAGACTATCAATAAAACCAGTTATCTACATACTATTAGTAATGAACTCAGATGAGTCAAGAAAGATATAAGTTTTCATCAGCTAATATTATCTGCTTTCACATATACAAGATATGTACACTTCCCTCATTTTATTTCAACTTTGAACTGCCCTCATATTGTTTGAATATATTCTGGAAAATTCTTAGAGTATCAGTCCATCTGGCTCAGTCTAATTTGCTAAAGCTTCAAAGAAAAGTCTCTCTTAGTCTGAAAGTGCTGTGGACTTGGATTTTCTGAATGCATAGCATGTGCCTAATCCTTGAGTTTTGAAATCCCCTAATACATTTTAACAAAACTTCCCATCATAGGGAAGTCAGTTTAAATAGTTAGCATATCACTACATTTTAAACAAGGTTATTTATGGAGTCATTTGGAAGGACTGAAAATAAGTGAAATAGGGCTTCCCTTCAATTATCAGTCAATGAATAGATCATTGGTTGTCTAACGATATTAGTAAGGAAAAGAAACCCAATTTGAGACTACTACTATTAAGTTAAGGGAGTCAATACTGTCTGAAATTATAATGCAGAAATAATCAGGGATAACTCTCAGATTATGTGTCCCATGAGGAGGGTTTGAAAGCTTTGTGGCCCCTTCCTATGAAACAGGTCATTAACCTTGACAAGAATTTCTTCAGAGCCACTGGATTTATGAGCTGTACAACTCTCCTGTGTTCTAACAACAGACTTCTGTTCACAAAGGTCAGGGGTAACAGCAAATAAATGGCAATGAAATTTCACCTATCTAGTCCTTAGATACAAGAGAAAGCATAAAACTAGAATAATGCCAGAGGTAAAACAGGACTAGATCTGACAGGTCTGAACATATAGATTGTGCTGGCACTGTATATGCAAGCATATTTGGAAGTATGCCAACTTTCTAAGAGAGCTATTATAGCTCTAAGGTACCTTCCTTTTTAAGTTTGATTTGTGTCTATTACAGACATTAATTTTCCATTTCTTTATTTTGGACCCCAGTTGCTGTTCCTGCCATTTTTACTAGGTATGAAAATTGCAAGACAACCATCTGTGGGATGGCCTCTGAAGGAAGAGGAATGAAGTCCACATTATAGTTTGTACAGAGATATCCACAGAATTTTTAAAGACTCCATTAGGAGAACCAGCATATTACCACATCTTTAAAATGATTATTCATGGAATTACTTGGAAAGACTGGAAATAACTGGAATAGGACTTCTCTACAAATGTCAATGAAGAGATGATTGGTTGTCTCTTCTCCAAGCTCAATCAATCCAGCTCTACTATTACTGTTAATCTTCTCTTCACTTCTTTTCATCCATCCCCTCCCACTTGTGACTGTGTGACTGTAACTTTGTCACTTGTATACTTATGATTTATATTGACTATTTCCTAGTATGGTTTGATTGCTTATTGTACCCTATAGCTATCATTAAGTGTTGTACCTTATGATTCTTGACTCTTGATGAATGTATCTTTTCTTTTACGTATACCAAGAGTATTTAAACCAAGACAAATTCCTTGTGTGTCCAATCACACTTGGCCAATAAAGAGTTCTATTCTATTCTATTCTAAATTCTATTCTATTTTCTATTCTCTTTCAACTTTTCACTCTCCAAGACACTCTCCTTTTCAGATTTGCCCAATTTGAGTTGCCCCTGGGTTATGAATTTTAATTTTCAGAATTCTCAGCATGGCTATGCTAGCTGAGAATCCTGGGATTTGCAATACACATTTGGAGAAGACTTGGTTTGGAAAAGGCTGCTTTGCCTGGTATTCCTGCATAAATCTTCCTGGATAGCATTGAGTTAAGGAAGAAAGTCTTGGAAAAAGATGGTTGAATATTTTAACATTTTTATTGTTTCTGGTTAACCTATGATGAATGAATTCATTAATTGTGTAAAACTCCTTGCCCACTTGAGCTTGTATAAGTAATGCTAAATCATAAAAGGTAATCTCAACTCTTGATGACTATTTGGTGGATTGGTAGACAGCTATACAAATAGATTTATTCCTTAAAGGATACTGTCTGCCTCAAGAGCTTTGTGGCTAATCTGAAAGATGTAGATAGAAATTAATGTTTTTCTTTAACATTGTGGGTTGTTGTTTTGCTATGTCAGCAGCACCTGGCCTCAACACTATCATCCTATGGAGGAAAGATCAAACATTTTCCCTCTCCTGGCAAGGAACATGGTTATTAAAAGGTTTCTCTAGTACAGCTTGTCCCTGTCAGAAATCGAAGGTCAGAAAAGAAGATGCCAGAGTTTATTTACTTCCACCCCTGCTGCTCTAATTAAAGGGTCAGTGGCAAACCTGTGCTGAGTCTCCATTTGATTTTCTTTATAAACCCTCACAATTTATTCTAAAAGTGAACAAAATGGCTTCAAAATCTTTAAGAAGTGATCAAAGACTTTGAAAGATCAGCAGCTTTGCTCAATGCCATTTTTTTAAAAAAAATCTGCTTCTCTGGGAAAGGACATTTCCTGTTAGGTTAAATAAGTGTATTTAAATACTGAAATAACCAAACATAAAGGGGAAAGTAGAAATTTTTTTTTAATCTAGAGATGAGTGTGACAGTAAAGCTTCATTAATTTTTTTCTTTTAGTTTGGCATAATTTTAGTAAAGAATTTTTAAAAGATTGTTGTTCCATATTATAGATTATATTGGAGAAAAATGTATGATTTTGGTTAAATAAAAGGTTTTCAGTGTTTTTGTACTAATATTTTTAGAACTTTTGCAAATCAGTTCTTCCTTTGAGTTCCTTCATGGTCCTCTGAATTGTTATTAATAACCTCATTATATATCAAGAATGATTGCATTATTCCTTTAGAATTATTGACATAATAACGCTCTTAGCTTTCTCTTCACTATGGATAGTTTCCTATTCCTGAACATTAGTTTACTACTGTTACCCATAGCCAACAAATAAAATATAGATATTATACTTGGAACCATACATCTTTTAAATTATGCACCTTGGAACTTTGACACAATCCAAGATTCCTAAATATATATTTTGCATTCAGCAATTTAAAAATACACATATAACATCCATAGATTATATACTGCATAAAACAATATGTATTACCTAAGTCAAAAAAGTAGTCTTCAACCTAACTCATTTTCAATGATTAGTAACATCTAGGCAACCTTCTAAAACTTGTTTAAAAACTTGGTAAAGTTTTAAAGTTCCACTCTTTTAATTAAAAACTGGCATTTGTGACCATGTGCATTTTAGTAATAAAAGCATCTATAACATCTTTTTTATTATTGAAGAATATAAAGATATTAGTTGTTTGATTTTAACCAAGAATACAACTGAGAGAGCAAGCAATCGTGGCAATCATAGATGTGACAGCAGCTTCCAATGTCTTCTTGCCACAAAGAAGAGGAAGTCAAGCTATTCTCTAAAGCACCTGAAGGCAGGACAAGAAGCAATTGATGGAAACTAATCAAGGAGAGAAGCAACCTAGAACTAAAGAGTAATTTCCTAACAATGGTTGTGTTAGCTGGCAGCAAGTGTGGACGGCTGAGGAAAGTGAGGACTCAGATGAGGAACCAGGACCATTAAGAAGTGGACTGCTGGAGAAGGCGGAGCTTCGTTTCGGCGATACAGCTGCGATCTCGGGGCTCTGAGATCGCAGCCGATATTTTCGTCCCTGGTCGGTCCTAACGGACCTAAACAGTCCTGTAGAGACAGGGATTGTGAAGGGCACTGTCCCAGGATCCCAGAGATATCGCAAAATCTCTGGTTTGATCCGGGAGAAGCCCTTTTGCTGGCGGTGGAGAGGCAGCCTCCATAGCTGCTGAAGTTGGGACAGCTCCGGAAAGAAAGTGGCTGGAGTGAAAGTGTGTCGGCTGGTTGAGATACTTCTTTTGTGTTGTAAATTCGCTGAGATTTGAAAGGGCACCTTGAATAGAGAAGAAACCTGTGAGATTTTTTTTTTTTTGACAAAAACTGTATGAACGGTGTTTTTTAAAGTGATGTCAAATTGAGGCTTGGATTATTTTTTCTTTTTTTTTTCTTTTTTGGGGGCGACTTTAGTGTAACTTTGTAGGTAACCGGATTGAATTTTCTCTTACATATATCTTTATGCTCCTTTTGATTTTTTAATTTTTTTAGGATAGAGGCTCCCTTTGGCTATTTTTTTTTTGCATAAATTATCCTTTTTTTTGGCTGGGGGGGAAAGAGCATTAAGAAACTTTGTAACACTGCCAACTAGAGGCTTGAAAATGTTTTATTTGAATTGGAGAGAATTGTAAGAAGACTCCTTCTCAAGGACATTTTAATGTGATAAGATAGAGGGAGAGCACAGCAAAATATTATTACAGGTGTTTTCCTAGACTCTTATCAATATTTCAACACTTGAGGCTTGGCTTTGAAGTTGCTGGAGAAGAGAGTTATAATAAGAGCCTTGAATAACTAAATAAAGTGCAGTGTGCTTTCATATATATATATATATATTTGGGATACCCCTACTCACCAGCCTTTTTGTAAATTTCAGTTCTAGTAATATTCTTATTTTTGCTTTTTATTTTAAAGGGAAAGCCTCAGACCTTTTTCTTTATTTTTCTTTTTTTCTCCTTACTTTTATTGGGATCCTTTTGTTTTTTCTATCTACGTTTTTGGACCATTTTGTTTTTCTTTTTTGATTTTTGAGATTTCTCAATTGGATTAAGGTGTGAAGAACCTGAAGGAATTTCTTCTGTCTTTTTTTATTTTTGTTTTTTTTCTCTTAATCAATATTATTATTTTTGGGGTTTTTTTTTCTCTCTATTTTTTTTTTTGATGGGGGACTACTTCGTAATTGGATTAGGGTCTAGAAGAACCTGAAGATCTTTTTTCTTCCCTTTTTTCTTTTTCTTCTTTGGTTTTGGGCCTTTTACTATTGGATTTTTCCATTTTGGATTATAATTGGCTGTTTCACTAGTTGGATTAAAAGTTAAAAAGAATTTGAAGATTTGGAAGCATTAAAATGAGCAGGAAACCAATATCATCTGGCGTTTCTACTTCTACTTCTGCATCCTCACCAGCTGGAGGACAACGTTTAATTCAGACAATGTTGAAGAAAAAATGTTGAATAAAGAACAAGAAAAAGTAACTTTACAGATGATTATGCAAGGAATTCAAGATCTCAAGATAAAATCAGACACCATTGAACAAAGAATAGAGAACATTGAACAAAGAATGGAGAAGACTGATGAAAAAGTGGAAAATATTAAACAAATGATGGTGAAGTATGAGGAGAGATTCCAAAAAATTGAGGAAGAATGTAAACAAAAGAGGAGAAGATTGGAAATATTGACAGTAGATTAACAGTGGTTGAACAAGAAAAAAGTGGGATGTTGAGGTGGGAGATGGAAAGGTCAGAATTTTATCTCAGATTTCAAAATACAGAAGAGGAAAAAGGAGAAAATTTGGCTGCGATAATGATAGAAATTTTGGCAGATGTTTTGGAAACTACAGAGGAAAAGATGATGGATGGAGTAGATGAGGTATATCGAGTTTATACAAGATATGCGATGAGAAATAAATTACCAAAGGAAGTCCATATTAGATTTACCAAAAAATCCATCAAAACACAAATATTACAAGTTGTAAGAGAGAAGACATTGAAATACAAAGGCAAAGAGATTGTGGTTTTAAAACAAATACTCAGAAGAGTGAGAGAGATGAGAAGAGAATATCGATTCCTGACCAAAATGCTATTGAAAAAGGAAGTGAATTATAGATGGCTGATTCCAGAAGAGAATATCGATTTCTGACCAAAATGCTACTGGAAAACAAAGTGAATGATAGATGGCTGATTCCAGAAGGATTAATGTTTACGTGGCAAGAGCAGAGACATAGAATTGATTCAATTGAGAAAGCAGAACTTTTCTATGCAGAATTTTTTGGAAGAAGAGAAGAGGAGGCAGAGAAAGAAATCTCATTAATTGAGTTTCAAGAGGAACAACTGGAGACTGAAAAAGAGAAAGGAGCAGCAGGTGGACAGGTGGATAGTAAAGAACGACGTGAAGTGAGATCCACGAGAGCTGTTAGACCTAAATATAAAGCATAATCATGAAAGAAAAAAAAAACTGATTACAATGAATATAAATGGACTCAATTCAGCTGATAAAAGAAGGAAAACTTTTCATAAACTAGAGAAATTAAAGTTCAATATAATTTGTCTACAAGAAGTTCATATTAAAAAACAACATGAACAATTGTTAGTATAGCCAAAATTGGAGAAAATATTTCCTTCTTTGACTCAATGTAAAAAAAGAGGAGTGGTTCTGTACATTAAAGAGGTTATCCTAGCAAAACTGATCTACACGGATGAAGACGGAAGAGTATTAATGGTGGAAATAATGGACAATAATATAAAAATACTCTTGATTGCAATTTATGCTCCGAATGATAAACAAGAAGAGTTTTATAAAAAACTACACATGAAAATAATTGGACTGGACTATGTTAATATAATTATGATGGGAGACTTTAATGGAATTGTGGACAATAAACTGGACTATATAGCAGCAACAACAAAGCAAAATAGAAAGACTCTCCCTAAATCTTTTTTTAAAATGACAGACGAACTAACTTTAAAAGATATTTGGAGAGAAAGAAATGTTAAAGCTAAACAATATATTTCTTATTCAAATAGCCATTTATCATGGTCCAGATTAGATATGATTTTGATCGCAACAGAATTAATATCCAATATTCAAGAAACAAATATAGAAACAAGTACTTGGGCAAATGGAAGGGACAAAAAAAAGATCGAGATGGACATTAAATAATAACATACTAAAGGAAAAATATTTTATACAATGGATGGAGAAGGAACTGGCTTTTTTCTTTAGAGAAAATAAAAAAGAAGATACTTCAACGCAGAATGTTTGGGATACAATGAAGGCATATGCTAGAGGTTTGATAATAGATCATACAAGAAAAAAGAATATGAGGAAAAGGCAAGCTTCTAAGGCCTTGGAAAATGAACATAAAAGACTTGAAAAAGAATTACAGAAAATGCCACAGAAAAAAGATATTAAATTGAAGCTGGGTGTAATTAAACATAAAATGGAATGAATAGAGAAATAAGAACTGGCACAGAAAATTAGAAATTCTAAACAGAATTACTTTGAAGATGCAAATAAACCAGGTAGATGGCTAGCATATAAATTGAGAAAGGAGAAGGAATCAAGAAAAATACTGAAGCTAATAGATGACCAAGGCCAAGTTTGTTATGGCAATAAGGAGAAAAAGGAAATTATTCAAGATTTCCATGGATAACTAAAGAAACAAGAGTATATTGATGAGGAAAAAGTCAAACAGTATCTACAGAATGCTAGATACCTAAAGAGACTGAAGAAATGCTAGAAAGCAATATAACAATGATGGAATTAAATGAAGCACTCAAGAAACAAAATAATGGGAAAGCATCAGGTCCAGAGGGGTTTCCGGCAGAATTCTATGAAACATTTCAAGAATCATTGAGTATCCCACTGTTGGAAGTTATGAATGAAGTTATGTCAAAGAAGATGATACCCAAAACATGGTCAGAGGCTTATATTACACTTATTCCAAAAGAAGAGGCTGACCCACTGCAAATTAAGAACTATAGACCTATTTCTTTATTGAATGCAGACTATAAAATTTTTGCTTCAATTTTAGCAGAAAGACTTAAAAAATATTTAAATAATTTTATCCATCCAGATCAAAATGGATTTCTGCCAAAGAGATAAATTAGAGACAATATGAGAGTAATCTTGGATACTTTGGAATACTATGAGGCTCATCCTGAAAAGCAAATGGCTTTGATATTCCTAGATGCTCAAAAGGCATTTGATAATGTGAACTGGAGATTTATGTTATCACTATTGGAACAGATGGGTTTTGCCAAAAAAATTATTCAAGCAATAGAAGCCATATAGAATAAACAGACAGCAAAGGTGGAGAAGGCGGAGCTTCATCGCCGCGATACAGCTGCGATCTCGGGGCTCTGAGATCACAGCTGATATCTTCGCCCCAGGTCGGTCCCAAAGGACCTAAACCGTCTTGTAGTGACGGTGACAGTAAGGGGCACGTTCTGCAGATTCCAAGGACATCGCAAGTCCCTGGTCGATCCAGAAGAAGCCCTTTTGCCAACGGCGGAGAGGCAGCCATGGCTGCTGAAGCTGGGACAGCTCCGGAAGAATGGGACAGAAAGAAGTGTATCGGCTGGTGAGAATCTTTTCTTTTTGCTTGGGACTCAAGAACACTCTAATATTAGAAGAAATCTGTAAAATCATTGACAGAATTTGATTTAGCAGCGATTTTTTTAGTAATGTCAAAGTGAGGCTTGGCTTTTTTTTTTTTACTTTTTTTTTTTCTTTACTGAACTTTTATTGCAATCTAGTTAACCAGACTGGCTTTTTTCTTTTATATTTTTATATTTACTTGCTTTCTCTTTGCCCTTCTGATTGTTTATATTTTTTAAAAATAGAGGCCCCCTTTAATATCTTTTTTTAATATACATAAATATACATACATACTTTTTTTTCTCTTTTTAGGCTTTTTTCTGGGGGGAAGAAGGGGGAGTGGATTGAAGAAACTTTGTAACACTGCCAGCTAGAGGCTTGAAAATATTCTGTTTGAAGTTGAAAAACTTTTGTTTGAAAAACTTTTCTCAAGGCTACTGGAAATGATAAGATAGAGGGAAGAGTACTGGAGGATGTTTATACAGGTGCTCTTTGGAACTTCTATTATTAAATGAATATTTGAAGTTTGGCTTTGAAACTTGTGGAGAAGTCAAATAAGAGCCTTGGATAAATAAAAGGCAGTGTGTTCTTTTTTTCTTTTTTTTTTAATTCCTTATTAATTGTTTCATTCCTCCCCTGCAACCCCACACTATTTTGTAATATTGATATATTTATTTTTTATTATATCTCATTTTTTATTTATTTTTTTTTTAAAGGGGAAGCCTCAGAATATCTTTTTTTTTGCTTTTTTTCTCTTTTTTATAGGGAAGTCTTCCTTTTGATTTCTATTTTTGACCTATTTTTATGGCTTTTCTTCATTTTCTGAGGTTTTTCAATTGGATTAAGGTGGGAAAAATTTGAAGAAATATCCTTTTCTTTTTTTTCTTTTTCTTTTTCTTTGTTTATTATTTTTTATATTATTGGGCTGTAATTTGCTTCTTTTTTTCTCTTCATCTTTTAATTTTTTACTTTTGAATTATATTTGCGTATTTTACAATTGGATTAAGGTCTTGAAGAACCTGAAGAATCTTTTTCTTTTTAATTTTGGGCTTTTTACTTATTACTGGTTTTGTTTTTTGTTTTTTGTGGTATTTTCCTTTTTTTAAATTGGATTATAATTGGCTACCTCACTAATTGGATTAAAAGACCCGGAAGACCCTGAGTTATCGAAATGAGTAAGATAATTTTACCTTCGGGCATCTCAACTTCTGCTCCTGTTTTCCTGTCATCTGGAGGATGGCTCTCAACAATGGTGAAGCAAGACAAAGTGCAAGTGGATCTAACGATGGTTATGCAAGGAATACAAGATCTTAAAATGAGTATGGAACAAAGAATGGAGAGTATTGACCAAAGAATTGGAAAGATGGATGAGAAAATTGAAAATTTTCAACAAATGATGGTGAAACATGATGAGAGAATCCAAAAAATAGAAGAGAAAGACCAAACAAAGAGATGATACAATTGGGAATATTGATAACAGATTAACAATGGTTGAACAAGAAAAAGGTGGGATGTTGAAGTGGGAGATGGACAGGTCAGAATTTTATCTTAGATTCCAAAATATTGAGGAAGAAAAAGGACAAAACTTGGCAGCAGTAATGATTGAAATTCTGGCTGGAGTCTTGGAAATAACAGAGGAAAAGATGATGGATGGAGTAGATGAGATATATCGAGTCTTCACAAGATATGCAATGAGGAACCAATTACCAAGAGAGGTCCATGTTAGATTCACCAAAAAAACTATTAAAAACCAAATATTACAAGTGGTAAGAGAGAAGGGGTTGAAATATAAAGGCAAAGAGATTCTGGTCTTAAAACAAGTACCAAGAAAAGTGAGAGAGATTAGAAGAGAGTATCGATTTTTGACTAAAATGCTATTGAAAAAAGAGGTGAACTATAGATGGCTGATCCCAGAAGGATTAATGTTTACATGGCAAGAACAGAGACACAGAATTGATTCAATTGCAAAAGCAGAAATGTTTTACAAGGAATTTTTCGAAAGAAGAGAAATGGAGACAGAAAAAGAAAAGATTTTAACTGAATTTGAAGAGGATCAAATGGAGATGGAAAAAGAAGAAGGCGCAATAGGTGGACAAATGGAGATCAAAGAACAACGCGAAATAAGATCCACGAGAGCTGTTAGACCTAAATATAAAGCATAACCATGGGGGAGAAAAAACTGATTTCCATGAATATAAATGGACTGAACTCAGCTATCAAAAGAAGGAAAACTTTTTGTAAATTAGAGAAGCTAAAATTTGATATAATTTGTTTACAAGAAATACACATTAAAAAACAACATGAACAATTATTGATACGACCAAAGTTAGGGAAAATATTTACTTCTCTGACTCATTGTAGGAAAAGAGGAGTGGTTTTGTATGTTAAAGAAACCACTCCAGCTAAATTGATTTATACTGATGAAGACGGAAGAGTATTAATAGTTGAAATAGTGGATAATAATATAAAAACTCTCTTGGTTGCAATTTATGCCCCAAATGATAAACAAGAAGAATTTTATAAAAAATTACATATGAAAATAATTGAACTGGACTATGCTAACATACTTATGATGGGCGACTTTAATGGAATTGTAGACAATAAACTGGACTATACAGTAAAAACAACACAACAAAATAGGAAAACTCTCCCTAAATCCTTTTTTAAAATGATAGATGAATTAAATTTAAAAGATATATGGAGAGAAAGAAATGTTAAAACTCAACAATATACTTTTTATTCAAACAGGCATTTATCATGGTCCAGAATAGATATGATTTGGACATCAACAGAATTATTATCTAATATTCAAGAAATGAATATTGAAACAAGTACATGGGCAGACCATAATCCAATGACAATTAAATGGAAAGGACAAAAAAGAAGATCTAGATGGACATTAAACAATACTATTTTAAAGGGAAAAGATTTTACACAATGGATGGAAAAAGAATTGGCCTTCTTCTTCAATGAAAATAAAAAAGAAGATACTTCAATACAGAATGTTTGGGATACAATGAAGGCATATGCAAGAGGATTAATAATTGACTATGCAAAGAAAAAGAACATTAGGAAGAGGCAAATTATTAAAGCTCTAGAAGATGACTATAAAAAACTGGAAAAAGAATTACAGAAGATGCCACAGAAAAAAGATATCAAACTTAAAATGGACATAATTAAACATAAAATGGATCAAGCAGAGAAACAAGAACTGGCACAAAAAATTAGAAGTGCTAAACAGAACTATTTCGAAGATGCAAATAGGCCAGGTAGATGGTTAGCATATAAGTTGAGAAAAGAGAAAGAGTCAAGGAAAATATCACAGTTAACAGATGATCATGGTCAAATTTGTTATGGTAATAAGGGGAAAAAAGCAATCATTCAAGATTTTTATGGACAATTATATAAACAGGAGGATCTTGATGAAGGGAAAATTAAACAGTATTTACAAAATGCTAACCTACCTAAGATACCTGATGAAACTCAGAAAATGTTAGAAAGTGCTTTAACAATGATGGAATTAACTGAAGCACTTAACAGACAGAACAATGGGAAAGCACCAGGACCAGATGGTTTCCTGGCAGAATTTTATAAAACATTACAAGAATCATTGAGCATTTCACTGTTAGAAGTCATGAATGAAGTTATGATAAATAAGAAAATACCTGAAACATGGTCAGAAGCTTATATTACACTTATTCCAAAAGAAGGGGTTGACCCATTACAAATTAAGAACTATAGACCTATTTCTTTATTGAATGAAGACTATAAAATATTTGCTTCAATCTTGGCAGAAAGGCTTAAAAAATACCTATAACTTTATTCACTCTGATCAGAATGGATTTTTACCAAAGAGACAGATTAAAGACAATATGAGGGTAATCCTGGACACATTGGAATATTATGAGGCGCACCCGGAAAAACAAATGGCTTTGATATTCTTAGATGCCCAAAAGGCATTTGATAATGTGAACTGGAGATTTATGTTATTACTGTTGGAACAGATGGGCTTTGCTAGAAAATTTATCCAAGCAATAGAAGCCGTATATTATAAGCAAACGGCAAAAGTCATGATAGATGGAGAATTCACAGACTCTATTAATATTTAAAAAGATACAAGACAAGGATGCCCATTATCTCCTTTGTTATTTGTATTGACCTTAGAAGTTTTAAATAGAAATATTAGAGAGGATATAAACATAAAAGGAATGAAAGTTAAAAAGGAGGAATTCAAATTGCAAGTCTTTGCGGATGATTTGGTCTTTATTTTGGAAGACTCTTTAGAGACAGCTCTAAAACTATTGGAAAAGATAGAGACGTATGGTGAGATGGCTGGTTTAAAAATAAATAAAGACAAAACAAAGATTCTGACAAAGAACATGTTATTAAGACAAAGAGAAGAGTTGGCAGATTTATTGAAAATTCAAGTTACGAACAAAGTTAAATATTTGGGGATATATTTGACGTCAAGATGTACTACATTGAAAGAGAATAATTATATTAAGCTTAAACAGCAAATAGCATCCGACCTGAAAAAATGGGAAAACCTACAATTGTCATTGATTGGTAGAATTTCAACAATCAAGATGAATATTTTACCCAGAATTTTACATTTGTTTCAAACAATAGCAATTAGGTTAAGCAAGGATTTTTTTGAAGAAATAAATAAAATTGTGTTGAAGTATATATGGCAAGACAAGAAAGTGAGAATAAAATTAAAACTTTTACAGGATGCTAGAATTAGAGGAGGATTTGGCCTTCCTAATTGGGAGTTGTATTATCAAGCTGCAAACTTAATGTGGGTTAAAGAATGGATAACGTTAAGAAAGACTAGATTGTTGACATTAGAAGGTCATGATTTATTATTGGGTTGGCATGCTTTTTTATGGTATAAGGGAACTAAATCACAGGGTTATTTTAGAAGGCATTATATACGGGAATCATTATGGTTGAATTGGGAGAAAACTAAGAAACAATGTTATTTGAAAATTCCAGCTTGGTTATCAACTTTTGAAGCTTTTTCGTATCCTATAACTTATAAGAAGGAACAAACAGTTAGATATGGGGAAATATTGGATGAAAAGGGTGAACTTAAAATGATGCAAAATTTAGAAGAACAAGGTATAAAGATGAATTGGTTTTTATATGCGCAAATACATGCCAAGGTATCTTAAAGATTCTAAAACAGAAGGATTTTATGATAAATTGACTGACTTAGATAGGATTTTGACAGGTACTGATGAAAAAGTGATTAAAAAACTATATAGTTATTTGTTGGAAATTAAATTAGAGGAAGAACAAGTTAAAGAAACAATGATTGCTTGGGGGAAGAATTTTGGATATGGGATTGATTTACAGAAATGGCAAAAATTGTGGTCTCAAAATTATAAAATGACAATGTCAACAGCATATAAAGAAAATTTGTATAAGATGTTTTCCAGGTGGCATTTTCCCCCGACGAGAATAGCAAGAATGTTCAAGAATAAATCTGAAAAGTGCTGGAAATGTCATCAGATACCTGGCTCATATTACCATATGTGGTGGACTTGTGAGGAGGCCAGGAAATATTGGACTAGAATTCGCATATGGCTGGAAAAAATGATAAAGAAACACATAGATTTGAAACCAGAGATTTTTTTATTGGGAATCGTACCTGATATATATAATAAAAATTTAAAGTATCTGATTGTAAATGTATTAACAGCAGCTAGGATTGTATTTGCTAAACATTGGAAGAGTGAGAAAATACCATAAGAGGAAGAAATTATTAAGAAAATATTGGAATGTGTTGAAATGAATAGATTGACATTTGAAATTAGAGAACAAGAAGATAAACAATTTTATGAAGTTTGGGATCTTTTTTATCAATGGTTAGATAGTACAATATGATAATAGAATATTTAGAAATTAGGAAATAATGAATATATAATTTTTCTTGGTTTTGATAATTTTTAAGAATATTTTATTAAGATAGATTTGGTATGATTTCATGATTTGTCATAAAATAATTTAACTTAATTATAGTTATCTCGCTTAAGTATGAATTAGTAAAATTATAGTCAAATGATTGTTCAATAATGATATTGGGATATTTTATTGATGATTGATAATGTGAGTTATTGTGTAATATAATTATTCTGATGATTATGAAATGGATGCACAAAAGGGAGTGGTAAACCAACCGATACACTGTAAATTTATGAAGAATGTTATAATTTTTTTTTATGTCATGTTTTATGTCTTATATGTTTTTTGTCTGTTGTTAAAATCAATAAAACTTTCACCAAAAAAAATAAAAAAAATAAACAGACAGCAAAGGTAATGATGGAGGGAGAACTTACAGATTTTATTAATATAAGAAAAGGCACAAGACAAGGGTGTCCCCTATCTCCTTTCCTATTTGTGTTGACTTTGGAAGTGTTGAATAGAAATATCAGGGATGATAAAAGCATAAAAGGAATGAAAATTAAAAAGGAAGAATTCAAACTACAAGCTTTTGCTGATGACTTAGCTTTTATTCTGGAAGACCCGCTAGAAACAGCTCCAAAGTTATTGGAAAAGATAGAGACATATGGTGAGATGGCTGGTTTGAGAATAAATAAAGATAAAACAAAGATTTTGACAAAGAACATGCTACTGAGACAAAGAGAAGAACTGGCAGACCTTTTGAAAATCCAAGTTACAAATAAGGTTAAGTATCTAGGGATATATTTGACAGCAAGATGTAGCACATTAAAAGAGAATAATTATATTAAACTCAAACAACAGATAGCTACAGATTTGAAGAAATGGGAAAACTTGCAATTGTCATTTATAGGGAGAATTTCAACAGTCAAGATGAATATTTTACCCAGAATCCTATTTTTGTTTCAAACAATACCAATTAGGCTTGGAAAAGACTATTTTGAACATTTAAATAAAATTATGTTGAAGTATATATGGCAAGGTAAGAAAGCAAGAATAAAGCTAAAGCTTTTGCAAGATGCTAGAATTAGAGGAGGTTTTGGCCTGCCCAATTGGGGATTGTACTACCAAGCTGCAAATTTGATGTGGGTCAAGGAATGGCTAACATTAAGAAAGACTAGATTGTTGACATTAGAGGGTCATGATTTGCTGTTGGGTTGGCACACTTTTTTATGGTATAAGGGAACTAAAACACAGGGTTATTTTATAAGACATTATATACGGGAGTCTTTGTAAAGACATTATAAACTGGGAGAAGATAAAAAGACAATGTTATTTGAAAATTCCAGTTTGGTTATCGACTATTGAAGCATTTTCCTATCCTATAATTTAAAAGAAGGAACAAACAGTTAGATATGGGGAACTATTGGATGAAAAGGGTGAACTTAAATTGATACAAAATTTAGAGGAACAAGGTATAAAGATGAATTGGTTTTCATATGCACAAATACATTCAAGATATGATGAAGATTCTAAAACAGGGATTTTATGATAAACAGACTGATCTAGATAAGATCTTGATGGGTACTGATGAGAAGGTGATTAAAAATTATATGGTTATTTACTGGGAATTAAGTTAGAGGAAGAACAAGTTAAAAAAACTATGGTTGTTTGGGGGAAGAATTTTGGATATGGGATTGATCTAGAGAAATGGCAAAAAATGTGGTCTCAAAATTATAAAATGACAATGTCAACAGCATATAAAGAAAATTTGTATAAGATGTTTTACAGGTGGCACTTTCCCCCGACAAGAATAGCAAGAATGTTTAAGAACAAATCTGAAAAATGCTGGAAATGTCATCAGATACCTGGCTCATATGTAGTGGCTTGTGAGGACGCTAGAAAATATTGGACTAAAATTCACATGTGGTTGGAAAAAATGACAAAGAAACACATATTGAAACCAGAGATCGTAACTTATTCATAACTTGGATTTTCAACAGGTCTGCCAGTTCTTCTCTTTGTCTTAGTAGCATGTCAAAATCTTTGTTTTGTCTTTATTTATTTTCAAACCAGCCACCTCATCATATATCTCTATCTTTTCCAGTAACTTTGGAACTGTTTCCAACGGATCTTCCAAAATAGAGGCTTAGTCATCAGCAAAGGCTTGCAGTTTAAATTCTTCCTTTTTAATTTTCATTCTTTTTATGCTTTTATCATCCCTAATATTTCTATTCAACACTTCCAAAGTCAACACAAATAGCAAAGGAGATGGGGACATCCTTGTCTTGTGCCTTTTCTTATATTAATAAAGTCTGTAAGTTCTCCCTCTATCATTACCTTTGCTGTCTGTTTATTGTATATGGCTTCTATTGCTTGAATAAATTTTCTGGCAAAACCCATCTGTTCCAATAGTAAAAACATAAATCTCCAGTTCACATTATCAAATGCCTTTTGAGCATCTAGGAATATCAAAGCCATTTGCTTTTCAGGATGTGCCTCATAGTATTCCAAAGTATCCAAGACTACTCTCATATTGTCTCTAATTTATCTCTTTGGCAGAAATCTATTTTGATCTGGATGAATAAAATCATTTAAGTATTTTTTAAGTCTTTCTGCTAAAATTGAAGCAAAGATTTTATAGTCTGCATTTAATAAAGAAATAGGTTTATAGTTCTTAATTTGCAGTGGATCAGCCTCTTCTTTTGAAATAAGTGTAATATAAGCATCTAATGTTTTGGGTATCATCTTCTTTGACATAACTTCATTCATAACTTCTAAGAGTGGGATACTCAATGATTCTTGAAATGTTTTATAGAATTCTGCCGGAAGCCCATCTGGACCTGGTGCTTTCCCATTATTTTGTTTCTTAAGTGCTTCAGTTAGTTCCATCATTGTTATGTTGCTTTCTAACATTTCTTCAGTCTCTTTAGATATCTTAGGTAGGTTAGCATTCTGCAGATACTGTTTGACTTTTTCCTCATCAATATTCTCTTGTTTATATAGTTGCCCATAGAAGTCTCGAATAATTTCCCTTTTCTCCTTATTACCATAACAAACTTGGCCTTGGTCATCTATTAACTTCAATATTTTTCTTGATTCTTTCTCCTTTCTCAATTTATATGCTAGCCATCTACCTGGTTTATTTGCATCTTCAAAATAATTCTGTTTAGCATTTCTAATTTTCTGTGCCAATTCTTCTTTCTCTATTAATTCCATTTTATGTTTAGTTATGTCCAACTTTAATTTATTATCCTGCAATAATGATAAAAATTTTGGCGGATGCTTTGGAAATTACAGAGGAAAAGATGATGGATGGAGTAGATGAGGTATATTGAGTTTTTACAAGATATGCAATGAGAAATAACTTACCAAGGGAAGTCCATATCAGATTTACCAAAAAATCCATCAAAACACAAATATTACAAGTTGTAAGAGAGAAGACATTGAAATACAAAGGCAAAGAGATTGTGGTTTTAAAACAAATACTCAGAAGAGTGAGAGAGATGAGAAGAGAATATCGATTCCTGACCAAAATGCTATTGAAAAAGGAAGTGAATTATAGATGGCTGATTCCAGAAGGATTAATGTTTAATTGGCAAGAACAGAGACATAGAATTGACTCTATTGAGAAAGCAGAACTTTTCCACGCAGAATTTTTTAGAAGGAGAGAAGAAGAGGCAGAGAAAGAGGTCTCATTAATTGAGTTTCAAGAGGAACAACTGGAGACTGAAAAAAAGGAAGGTGCAGTAGGTGGACAGGTGGATAGCAAAGAACAGCGTGAGAGCTGTTAGACCTAAATATAAAGCATAATCACGGAAGAAAAAAAAATTGATTACAATGAATATAAATGGACTCAATTCAGCTGTTAAAAGAAGGAAAACCTTTCATAAATTAGAGAAAGTAAAATTTGATATAATTTGTCTACAAGAAGTACATATTAAAAAACAACATGAACAATTGTTAGTACAGCCAAAATTAGGGAAAATATTTACTTCTTTGACTCAATGTAAGAAAAGAGGAGTGGTTCTATACATTAAAGAGCAAAACTGATCGACATGGATGAAGACGGAAGAGTATTAATGGTGGAAATAATGGACAATAATATAAAAATACTCTTGATTGCAATTTATGCTCCGAATGATAAACAAGAAGAATTTTATAAAAAATTACACATGAAAATAATTCGACTGGACTATGTTAATATAATTATGATGGGAGACTTTAATGGAATTGTGGACAATAAACTGGACTATATAGCAACAACAACAAAGCAAAATAGAAAGACTCTCTCCAAATCCTTTTTTAAAATGACAGACGAATTAACCTTAAAAGACATTTGGAGAGAAAGAAATGCCAAAACTAAACAATATACTTTCTATTCAAATAGACATTTATCATGGTCCAGATTGGATATGATTTGGATCTCAACAGAATTAATATCTAATATTCAAGAAACAAATATAGAAACAAGTACTTGGGCAGATCATAGCCCAATGACAATTAAATGGAAGGGACAAAAAAAAAAAGATCGAGATGGACATTAAACAATATTATCTTAAAGGAAAAAGATTTTACACAATGGATGGAAAAGGAACTGGCTTTTTTCTTGAGAGAAAATAAAAAAGAAGATACTTCAACGCAGAATGTTTGGGATACAATGAAGGCATATGCTAGAGGTTTGATAATAGATTATATAAGAAAAAAGAATATTAGGAAAAGGCAAGCTACTAAGGCCTTGGAAGATGAGTATAAAAGACTTGAAAAAGAATTACAGAAAACGCCACAGAAAAAGGATATACATGATTTTCTTAAAGACTTCATTGTGTAAACAATGAAGATTGACACAAATGATATAATTTCTGATTTTATGGATATTTAGGAATAACAGATGCTTCCTCTCTCCTCTAAACTTTTTCTTTACTTCTTTTCTGTCTTCTGAATCTTCCACTTAGCTCACACACATGCCACAATACCAAGAGCCCTATGTTTTTGTTATACAATGGTTTTATTTTACTATATGTTTCCTGATAACTAGTTTTGGTGAGAAGATTCCCTCCAATTATGGATTTATCAATTTGGAAAACAGCTCTTTTCTTGGAGAAGAATCAGTTAAACTCTGGAATTAAATGTAATTAGATGTGCTGTTGAGCACCACTTTAGTCTGTTTTAAAAACAAATTTGGACAAATTCATGGAGGATTGGGCTCCATGGTTGTTTACTACCTCCTGAATCATAGGTAGCATGCTTTGAATACCAGCTGGTAGGGAGTAACAATAAAAGACCTCTCTGTTTGTGGGCTTCCCAAGTCCTATCTTCTTGGTTATTCTGAATATGGAAGGTTGAACTAAATGGGAATCAGTCCAATCCAACAAGACAAGCTCCTTTTTTGTGGAAAAATTTGTGGGGGGAAAAATCCTATTCGTATACCCTAGTCTGGTGCGCTATCCAGATGTAAAAGTATGTTCAAACCACTTCTGCTATTCCAGTCACTGGATTACCATTTTAAAATTACACTGTATTATTAGAATTAGATTTCTCAAAGGATAATTGGTAGGTTTAATTGGTAATGCTATCTGAAAGGAAGCATATGTATCTTTGGTTTGGCTGAGCTTTAAATCTTTCTACTTTTAACCTCTGGCACAGAAATGGAGAAGGTCTAGTTAATGGGAAATTCAAGCCAGCTCCTCAGCTGGTGCTGATCATTGCTTCATTGACAAGAGCAATCTGGCTCAGTTATTCCAAGGCAATGAATGAAAGCCAACCTTTAGCATCCTTGTGCACCTAAACTTAATTTTCCAAGAGACGGATGTCAGCTGCTGCTCTGTCATGCATTCGTAGATGATGGTTGGATCTTCATGCCTCACTAAGTAATATTGGCTGGGAAGGTAAGTACTTGGCCACTCTCTTGGTTCGCAGAGCAGAAATGTTGGCATCTACATGGCTGATTATTAGTGAAGCTATAAAATCAGAAAATAATAAAAAGGAAGATAATTGTCTAAGGGTAAAAAATATTGTCTTATTTCATGTGTTTAAAGATTATTCTTCAGGCTATTGGCTCTCATTGTGATTATGTTAAACAAATCTGACACCCCAAGAGAAACATAGCAAATAAAACAGTGCCATTTATTAGGATCAAATATTTGTACAGCAATTCTTACTTAACTATTCTGATCTCTTTCCAGATTATAATGGTTTACCCTGTTATTTCCAATAAGTCATTTTCCTAACCCTCATGGATTAGTTCAGAAATGTGATCTGAGTTTTTAAAAAAAATCTTTTCCATATTCTAGCTAAAAGTAATACAAATGCCAGAAACCTGGTGAAGCTAAATCTCATACATTAATTAGATGTTTGGCAAACCTAAATGTTGAGAATCATGGAGCAAAAATAGAGTATAATGTTGCATAGAAACAATATTCCTATTGTATGACTGTAATTTTGTCACTTGTATACTTACGACTTATATTGACTGTTTCTGAGTATGATTTGATTGCTTATTGTACCCTGTGACTATCATTAAGTGTTGTACCTTATGATTCTCAACTCTTGATGAATGTATCCTTTCTTTTATGTATACTGAGAATATTTATACCAAGACAAATTTCTTGTGTGTCCAATCACACTTGGCCAATAAAGTATTCTATTCTATTCTATTCTATTCTATTCTATTCTATTCTATTCTATTCTATTCTATTCTATTCTATTCTATTGCATTCCATTCCATTCCATTCCATTCTATTCTAAATTGTAAATATCACATCTCTATATAAGAAATGTTTGTTTTTCAAAATATGATGTATGACATTATGAAAATTCTTTTGAGATGTGTTTTTGTACTGATTGCATCAAGCACAATTATATGTATTTGTTATTTGCTTGAATGCATCTAGTACAGTTAATTAGAAGGCCCATGTGTGATGAACTGTACAAAATAAGTTCTGTTCACCATCAATTCTTTTAAAAAGCTAGTTTTAGCCCCCAAGCTCAACTGCTTCCACATTTCTACTTCACCATGCTTTAGAAGTTGTCATGCTTGGCAATATTTGGTAGGTAGAAAGTTCTGCCACACATAGTTTCTAAAATATCCGTGTTGAGCTAAAAATCCTCTACAGCAGGGGTTTGCAACCTTGGCAACTTTAAGACTTGTGGACTTCAACTGCCAGTATTAGCCAGTTGATGAAATTTTCGAAGTGTGACAAATTCATATTCTCAACAAAATTTTTGTTTTTAAAAACAAAGCAAATAAAACTCTTCTTGTTTAAAAAATACAATTGGAACTCCAGTTGGGAAAAGAAAGAAATGTTCATGCACATTTTTCATGTCACTAAATGTCTAGTTTGAGAAGGAGGAATAGGAAAAATGGTGCTTTTTATGCAGTGCACAAACCAGGAATCATACAGTTGAAAAATCTCATTGGATCATCACTGAACAAAATAAAATATTCAGAGACCCCATGTTGCATTTAGCTATCTCTAGTCTTTCCACCAGGGTTGCAATTCCACCAGGTCCATAGCCTAACAGATGGTCTTAACTAATGAAAAACACCCTTTTAATTAGTTTGTTTCAAGATGCTTATTTACCTTGGAGGGAGCTTCCAATGAAGTTTCAGTGACCGGTATCCATGTTGCTGGCTTCCAGCAGTTGCCATCTGCTTGGTGGCAGAAAGTGGCTAAGGGAAACCATTTGCATTTCTTCCTTCAATGAGCTGGAATGAGCAGTGAAGTGAAAGAAGTGTGTGAAAGAAGGAATTTTGTTTACTGCTGGAACCAGCATGAAAACAGTGAAATTCTTCTTTCCAGATGACAACTGCTTACTTTACTATTGCTAATATAATTTCATAAAATCTGCTTAAGGAAATATTCTCTTCTCCTCCCTCTCTCTCTCCCCCCTCCCTCCCTCCCTCTCTTTATTTTTCCCCTCAAAAGTTCTGGTATTGGCTTCTTACATTGAACACACATACCCCTGCATGCAGTAATATCTATTCAGTATAAGGAGCCAATATCAGTTTAGTATAAAAAGCCAATTCCATAGTTAAAAGCTATGTTAAACATTTCTGTATTCAAAAGGGCAAAGTGAGAACTGAGAATCACAGAGCTTGAAGGCCATTTAGGCCATTGAATACAACCTGCTATTTAGTGCAAATCCAAATCAAATGTTCTGGACACATGGTACCCTGATTAGTCTCCACTTAAGCACATCATATGAGGGCAACCAACCACCACTATGTGTTCTAAAATTAAATCAGAATCTGCCTTCCTATCCCTTAAAACCATCATTCTGGAACATGAGACAACAGCTCATTGCTACCTCCTATGCAGCATTTTTTTTCCTGATATCTGAATAATGCTATCAAAACTTTGTTCAGTTTTTCTTTTTTAAAAGCTAGAAATACCCATCTTTCAGTCTTTATTCATTATGTTTAGCTTCCAGAGAGCGGATAATCTTTGTTGGTCTATTTTGCAATGGTTACAATTTCTCTAAATCCTATAAAAATGTGATGCCCAGAACATGAAATGGGGTCTGGCAAAAGCAGAATAAAGTACAAGAATGTACTGCCAGAAGAAATTGTATTTCTGCTGGAGCCTGTAATGACATTTTCTTCTTTACAGCTACATCACACCGTTGGCTTATATTCAGTTTGCATGTGGTATGTATGCTAAATAATGTGATCAGCATTTGGCTCTCTCAAGTTCCTATAATTTGTACCTAGTTCACCAAATTATGAAGACTGATGTGAATTTATGCAATTTAATATTATTTGCAATTTGATGGGCATTTCTGCCACAATAAGCAGAACAATAGAAAATGGAAGTTTAATATTACAGTTTAATAAGGCGAGAAAAAAGAGATAGAGACCTTTGTTACAGGTGTTATATGTATTCATTCTGTCTGATTTCCTTCAAATATCTTATTTTTAATAAATTTTATTTAGATTTTCCCATTTTCCTTTACAGTAGTGTAAAATGTCTTCAATTGCCCTCATTGGCAGTCTGGGAGTAGATGTTGTCCATGACTTACAACCATTTGTTTAGTGCCATTCAGAGTTACAATGGCACTGAAAAAGTGACTTGTATTTCCTAGATATCGGTTGGAGAACTGAAATATTTGCTGGGGGGATTAAAAATGAGTACCCCGAACCTCACCAAAATTGGCAAAAAACCCTCCTCTTCCTCGAGGGCTCCCAGTCCTGTAAATCAAAGAATGACAGGGCTAAGTCTCCAACAAGAAAAATCTAACAATTTTCAAAAAGCAGACAACATTACAGACAATCGAGGAAACAACTGCTTCACAAAAAGAAGACATAAGAAAGAATCACAATGAGATAAAAAGTGACATAAAGAGTAATCAACATAAGGTAGAAGAAAAAATAGCTAAAGTAGATGAATAGGTCTTTTGCATTTCTGTCATTCTAGTGCCCTGTTTGATAGCATACAATAATACATTAGTTCTCTCTATCACCTCTCTTCCCTCCCTCCCTTGAAATGAGAAAGAGGGAATTCATATACAATGGTTTTGGGGGGAAACAGAAGTGTGAGATAAAAGTGTGTTCAGAGTATTGCAGAAGAATAAACACAGATGGCTGAGGCTTCATTTAACTTCTTTATAAACATATAAAGTAAATTGTATAATACCAGTTGTAGACTTCTCCAACATGGAGCAAACTCAAACAGAAGTAGACATTGCAGGTTCAAAGCACAACAGCAACTCAGGAGCTCAGAAAGAGACATCAGTTTCACTTTAGTTCAGTAGGCAAGCAAACAAGTTAGTTTCTCTTTCACTTTAGAGCTGAGCACAGAAAAGAGATAAACCACCTCTCTTTAAGTTTCAGCCTTCAATTAGCTCTTCAATTAGCTGACCTTGTTACAAAGTTCTATTCCATTTCATGAATATGCTCTGACAAAGGGACTGTCAGGGTAGGGTATACAGATGGCATTAAGATAATATCAGTAAGGAATATAAATGTTTAAGCTGTAGGGGCACAGGGGTTAAAATTCAGTATTTCAAGCTAATCTGTCCATAGCCACAGTTTGATTTTGCCTGGCTCAAGGTTGACTCAGTCTTCCATACTTCTGAGCTTGAGTACCCAGATTGTTGGGGGCAATATGCTGACTCTGTAAACCTCTTAGAGAGGGTTGTAAATCACCATGGAGAGTAAATAAGTCTAAGTGCTATTGCTATTAAGTTGAATTCAAAATCAGATTGTCAGTTACGCCTAATGTCTATAAGAATGTTGTCCTTTAATATTTATGTGACAGAAATCCTTGTCTATTCAATGGGATTTTAATTGCACACTTCTGAATTAGATTTTGAAGAGGCCAGAAGTAGGTTGAGCTTTTATAGAGATTTGGTTTTCCAGGTGTTGAAATGACTGTTTTTAGAAGATGATAATTTAGAACATAACATCATGGATAGACCCTAAATTCCTGGTTAATTAATAGAAGATCAGCCCTCCCTTGCAAATGGATTGAGGCTCTTAAAATATGATTAAATACCATAAATCCTTACACTGCAATATTCAAAGGTTGAGCTATAAAGCTATAAAGGTGATCAGCTCTACGAATATTTAAAAGATATTTGAAAACATTCTGTTTTGACAGCCTGCTAATTTTTTAAACTTGGTCCTTTAATTTTCCATGAGGTAAATACTGAGGCAAATAAATTTACACTATTTTTTTCCACAGATGCTTTTTCCACAGATATATACCATATTTTTAAGTACTTAGCCTCCCCCTGAAACCCTGTTTGGATGAGGCTAATAATATTGGGTTGTTCACTTCCACCCACCCCCTCCGAAGCGGGAGAGCCCAACTTCCATTGGAAGGCATTATGTAGTAATGTAGTAAAAGAGGAGAAGGTGATGAATTAGTGCCATTGGATAACAATTTGCTACAATGGGTAGTGTGTAGCATTAGGGAAAGAGATTAAGATTTTCTTACTGCACTGGAGTTCCCTCTCCAAAAAGTGATTTGAAGGCATCACAAGGTAATTATGATTGTATTTTAGAGTTTTTAGAAATTGATAGAAGGAAATATTTGTAGCTTAGGGTTGAACTATGGGGTCTTCGGTGCTCTCTAAACTTGTTTTCTTGCAGACATTTGACAATCTTATCTAGTTTGGTAATTAAACATTTGCAAGAAAACAATCAAGCTCAGAGAGCACCAAAGATTCCACATTCTTAGAAATGAATGCAACATCTCTGAGAGATTTCATACTATAAACTTTTTTCTTTGTCAAAAAGTTGATATTGTATCTTACACTGACAGATTTAATCTCAGTTAAATCTGAGAAATATGATCTATCAAGCCTTGGATTTTCTCCACTAAACATGTGACAGAATAGGATATGAGGTAAGTTCTTGAGCATCACAGTAATTATATCAGAATGATTACCTATAAATCAGTCTATTTCCTGGTTTATATTCCTCAAAAAAAAAAAAAAACCTGCTTTCCATCTTTCCATAGGTTGATACTTAAGATAATTTCATTCTGTAGCAAAATTCTCTTATATTTAGCAACAAAGCTCATAGCAAGTTAGTTTGCCTGGACTCACTGCAAGCACATAACGCAGATAAAACTGAGACTGTGAGAAACCAATTCCATGCCAGCTTGGCTTATGTGGCCCAAAAATACATCACTAATGTTCACATTAAGATTTGAAATTTCAAAGGGCTGATAAAGGAAAGTAATTTATCATAGCTGAGCAAAAGAAATCAGGTTTCCATGGTCGAATATTTATCAATAGGCTTGTAAGTCATCTCTCCACTTGTGATCAGTGTGCCCTTGTTTTATTTTGTTATCCTTATTCCTTTTCTATTATTAGAGCCGTGATGTGCTGTGGTTAGAATGCAGTATGGCAGGCTACTTCTGCTGATAGCCACCTGCCTGCAATTTGGCAGTTCGAATCTCACCAGATTGACTCATCCTTCCATCCTTCTGAGGTGAGTAAAATGAGGACCCAGATTATTGGGGCAATATGCTGACTTCGTAAACCACTTAGAGAGGGTTGTAAACCACTATGAAGTAGTATATAAGCTATGCAAGGGTCTTCACACTTGGCAAATTTAAGACTTGTGGACTTCAACTCCCAGAATTTCTGATCTCACATGATTGGAGGAGGAATTCTGGGAGTTGTAGTCCACAAGTCTTAAAACTGTCAAGTTTGAAGACCCCTGTGCTATTACTATAGGGTTTAGTACCTATAAAAGGAATTTCTTGATGACAATATTGCTTGATTTAATGTAACCCAAAATTAAACATGTATGGCTTTGAAGAAAGGATGAATTAAATAGTCATTCTTCTCTAAAGCAATTGATTTGTTGTGTATCTCAGTAACACAAAATAGTAATAATTTGTTTGTTTATCATGGGGCCATGATCAAATGAGTGAGGTTTCTCTGTCTCAGTACTTATGATTTTCTGAGAAGCTGGCTGATCTAATATCTATAGGCTACTTGCCTGGAGCTTTGGAGGAACTTTTCAAGCTAAGCTTTTCTGAATATCTCATTTTTAACATGACGAAGTCCTGTTAGCCCAAAGTGGAAATAGAAAGTGAGATTTATGCACCAATATATTTATTTTGGGCTCATTATAGACAGCTTTCATAGAAGATTATTCAGATCATGGAGGACAAGCTTGCTAGTGACCATATGCCATAATTTATTCTTTCTTTACTTTCTTTACAGCAATTTGTATGCCACCCATATGTCATGTTTATGTGGAAAGTCTATATTCAGTTCCTCCATTAATTTATTCACTACACTGATATGCCATCTTTCCTCCAGGAGGTTAGGGTGGCATACATAGTACCTACTCACTGTCTTTTTATCTTCACAATAATATTTGGAGGTCATATAGGTAGAGAGAATGCCTACCTAAAATTATACAACTGCTATCGGTCTGAGTGGAGATTTGAGCCTGGTCTTCTTGGTATTAAATCAAAGCTCCCACCGGAACATTATGCTGTCAGTTTGAATATCAGATGCAGACTTCCTACTGTAGCATTTTCCATGCACATAGCCATAGACTGCTGTTGCTATAACAACCTAACAACTTCCACACTACTACAGATAGCCCTCAACTTACAACTATACTTTAGTGACTGTTTGAATTTATAATGGCACTGAAAAAAGTGACTTTTGATCATTTTTCACACTTATGGCTCTTGCAGTATGTCCACAGTCACACGACCAAAATGTGGATGCTAGACCACTGACATGCATTTATGATGGTTGTAGGTCACCTTTTGAGACCTTCTGTCAGGCAAAGTCAATGGGGAAGCCAGAGTCATTTAACCAACATGTTACTTATTTAACAACTGCAGTGATTTACTTAACAACAATGGGAAGAAAGGTTGTAAAATGGGGTAAAACTCACTTAAACAACAATCTTGCTTAGCAACTGAAATGTTGGGCTCAGTTGTTGTCATAAGTCGAGAATGTCTTGTATCATTTCCATTCCCCCAAACTCTGAAAAGCTGCTTGATTATGATTTGTAATAGGCTTCACTTCTGGAGACCTTGAAATGTTTAGAACAAGGATCAAATAATTTAATTTCATCACTGCAATGCTCTAAACTACTGCAGGGTCAGAATAACAGATACCCCTTTACCCCCACTCTATAGAAAAGAGGAAAAAATGCTTGTACGTTGACTCAATCTACAAATTTTGAATCACATACATTTCTTTAGTCATATGAAAAGTAAATGTGGTTCTTTTGGGCTGCTAAGCTGTCAATTTCCTCCCCTTAAAGGCTTTCTAAAGTGACCAAGAGGCCAAGAAGGATAGGAACAGAAGTTCCTATGTATTGGAAAGTGGATCTATTTTGTTGATCGAAAGGTTCCTAACAGTTGAAAAGCAATTAACAAACAATTTCCATTTTATATAAAATGGAAGATGGTTTTATGTTTTTATGTTTTGTATGTATATCCTTGTTTTTAAAAATAAAACAAACAATTTCCAAAAGTAATTAGAAAAGGAAGTATGAAAATCCAGTTTTCATAAAGGTGCTGAGTATGGTTTGATTAAAGAAGGTACTATCTTGTCTCCCAGAGCTCAAGAGCCACCAGAGACCACTGTCTTGCAATCTCCTCATGAGAAGCAACTGTTTAGAGCTCTTGTGGGTCTCTCAAGTAACCTCCTTGTTGAGAGAAGAATTACAAAGAGATGGAAGAATTACAAAGATTGACTAATTGTCAGCTCTTCATTCTACTGTTATTGGCCACACTATCTTCAGTTCACCATTTCTTCCCCAGAAGTCCTATGTTGGTACAACTTGATTGGATTAGTTTAATTCCTTGTTTGTAGCTCTGCCAGCATCCATTATTACAGTGAACCTCCAGCTTCACAATGCCACATTAAGAATGATCTCTGGCTCCATCAAAATGAGCAAATTAAACAATCCAGATGTCTCTTTGTTGACTCCCTGTTTTAACTAAATTGATTACAATATCTGTTTTTCTCTGATGGAAGTCTGCATGGATTTGGTCCTTAACTGTCTGATTGAATACTTCAGCATCCATTCAAAACACAAATGGTACAAACTCCTTCCTTGGGGAGGTTTCTCAGGCCTTAACTGGCTTATGTATTCTACCCTCCCCTTGCTCTCTCTTGCACACATTCTATCATGTTTTCTTAATCTGTTCTGTCCTGGTCATCAACAAGCACCTTTATTATACTTCTACTGGCTGTTTTTACCTTGTTACAGTGATATGTTAATTGTGCATTGGTAAGCTACTTTGACGATTTCTGAAAGGAAAAGCAGCCAAAGCATCTAAATATTCTATCATATATCTCTCTGTCTCTCCTTCCCTCCCTCCCTTTTCCACATACAACCTAGAATTAAGGAGGCATTTCCTGACAGTTAGAACAATTAATCAGTGGAATAACTTTCCTCCAGAAGTTGTGAATGTTCTCACACTGAAAGTTTTTAATAAGAGATTGGACAACCATTTGTCTGAAGTGGTTTTCTGCTTGAGCAGAAGGCCAGACTAGAAGACTCTCAAAGTCCCTTCCAACTCTGTTATTCTGTTATATATTACATATATTCTGAAAAGACAGATGCACAAAATGGGTGCTGCTAGAAAAGGCCTTGGGCCTGCTTAGCCCATGGTAACAATGTGGTGCTATAGACATTCTCCTTGGTGTCAATTGAGCTCCATTCCCATTCAACTGTAAAACCTCAACTGATTTGTCATCTTTACAAGAATATTTATCAAGCCTAAAAGCACAACACAACCCAGAAAAAAAATTGATTATGAGTCTCATTTGTTAGATCTGTAGTTAATAAGATAAGGGGTTAATCTACAGAATCTGAAAAGCTGAATAGGATCCAACTCCAACAATCATTTATTCGTGAATGTATTAATGTGGGATTTATGAGAATCATTTAAACCTCTTTCTCAGAATGCGAGACCAAAGGACTAGCCATCCTTTTTCCAGATAAGATTGACTCTGAAATGTCCTTCTGCTTGTCCCTAATAAGGACATTTGAGATGTTCCCATTTCTTTTCCAATTATACAGTCAACTTTAGAGATGACACTTCTGAGCTCCCACATGGCTCTCTATTATGATGAATAATTTCAGTCTTGTACTTAGTGCAAAAAGGTGTTCACCTACCCAGGAAAAAAACAAACATAAGCTATTGATCTCAGCTGGATGTCTTTCTGAGTGTAAAAGTGTAGGATTATGCCATCAGCCTCTTTCAAAGATAGAAGAAATAGAATAAATTTTAGTAAAACATACAGAAATATTAAGAGTGTTCACTGGTATTCTGAAAATGGTTAATTTTGTGAAATTTCTTAGTATTTCCCCCCTGAAGGTAGAATTTTAAAGACCCTTTAAAATTAATTCAAAGTTGACTTTCAGTGGCATGCCTTCTATAAAAATCATGCACAATAATTTTTAAAATGCCATTTCTTCCAAAAAAACAATCTCAAGATGTCTTTTATTTCCTTCTCCTACACAACAATTAGACTGCTTGGATGTATCCAAAAAACTCATTTACCATTTATTCATGGCACTCTAATCAAGATTTATCAATAACTTTGTAGGAAAGGCCAGGGATCTCCACATTTGCGAGGGTGTATGTTAAAAAAAATCAAAAGTGGAAGCCATGACTATGCAATCAAAGTCCTATCCCCCTTTTAAAAAAATGCATTTCAGAAAAAATATAAAAAGGGGGCAGAGTTTTGTGTGTTAGTTGCTGCCGCTTGGCTTTTTTGTTACTTCCACACAGACATCCCTGGCTGGGGTCTGTCTTTGGATCACTGTGAAGCAGTTTCATTTTATTACAGATCATAGAAATGTGTTAATACATCAGGGTGTACAGCAAAATGTTGTCAGCTAAGTCCTGTTTGGGATGCATTCAATTAGTCAGCCTGTCTCTAAAATAATCTATCCCCCTTTCTCTTTTCCTCTTTGTTTTTTTAAAAAAGCTGCTTTAAATACTAGGTTATACTCCAGGATTATATGATCAGTATGGTTTGTATATTATTCCTTTAAGAGGGTTGTGTGTATGCTGAAAAGAGGAGATGGTTTGCTATTTATGAATGTTATGTTGTATAAAAGTATCCCCAGATTTAATAAAGAAGGCTGTTCGTTTTACCAACTGGTTTCTGTCATTGCTAAGAGGAAAACAGATCCCACTAGGGATATAATCCACATGAGTTTACTTTCTGTAGACTCATTGTGGGCGAACAATGTTTCATGGTGTCATAAGTGGACCTGTTTCTCATCTTAGCTACTACTGACCTACTCCAGTTCCTTGTGTCTTATGGGATATTTTGTACCTCCAACAGGCGAGCAATTTGCAGGCAATCTGGGAGAAAATTGGAAGAGATGGGAACAGAATTTTAAATAATGCCTCACAGTCTCTAAAGTAGTGAAAGAGTTTGAAGACTGTACAAGTGTAGTCATGCATCACTGCATTGAGGATAAAGCTCTGCAAATTAAGAACAGCAAATAGGATGTATCTTCACCCCCTCCCCAAATAAAGCTCTTTTTTTGTGTGGCTTTCAAGAACTTCAGCAAGTGCAAGAAAAACCCTGTGTCTGAAAGACATCAGTCTGGGAAAACGGAGTATTTATTGAGTTGATAATTTACACTGCCTCGATCCAATTGGACTGGTTCACAACATACATAATAAACTAACAATATTACAGACAATACTAACTTTATCATATGTTATCGATGTATATCTGTAATCAAAGCTAATATAAGGTTTCCACTCAGTCCTGCTATACTGCCTCAACAGGGTGTTCCTGAAAGGAATGAGGACAGAACATTAGGCATATATGACAAGAGTATATAATCTCAGTGGGGTCACCCAAGTGTAATGTTTATCTCAGTGGGCCAACTTAAAACAAGCAGACATCTATATTGGGCAGCTATTAGATAGTAAAATGGAAATAAGTGGATGTTCACTGTATTGACAATAGCACAAATTCCTCTCGTACTGCATGAGATAAAGAATGGTGCACTATTATTTTACCAAGGAAACTACATGGATAGACCATTTTGTGACTGATGATATAGCACTGGATGGTAAGCTGCTCAGGTTGGATGGCACTCAACAAGGCTAAAGAGGAAAAGCTAAGGATCTTTCAGAATACTAATTGTGTTTATCATACTGTTAGATTAAAGTCTTTGAGACATGCAGTTGCTGACATTGCTACCTAGGAAAAGAAATTACAAAATTACAAAGATAGAATTACACTTGGGACATAGAATGCAAGAAGCAAGTTACAATGATTTGAAATTTTATATATTAGCAAACTGAAATTGACAGAAACTGGACACTTTTCATCTGGAAATCATACCTTTTGCTACTCAGGACATGAAAAACAATGAAGAAATATTGGTACTTTCATAGTAAGAAGAATATGTCAAAGTCAATATTTCGGTACAATGTCATCAATAACAAAATAATATGAAGTAGATTTTGTGGACTGAACACAGCATTAAATGATTTCATAACATCTTTAATCTTACATGCTAGTAAAATAATGCTTAGAATTATCCACCGCAGATTACAACCTTACATGCAAAGGAAGATGCCAGATGTTGATATAGTTTTAGAAAGGAAAGACGTTGATGCAAAGAATACCAGAAAGAAATCAATATGTGCTTTATTGATTATAAAATGGCCTTAAGTTGTGTCAATTAAGTCAAATTATAGCAGGTCGGGAGGTGGGGAGAGAGAAGATTCCAGAATATCTCATCATCCTCATGTAAATATATACAGAGGGACACTGGCTTGGAAAAAGATGAGTTTCATTTTCAAATAGGAGGATAAAACGTCAGTAACCTGTGCTATGCTGTTGCCGCAATTCCAGTGGTGAATGGTAAAGTTAAATAATGAAAATCAAGGAGCAAAAATATGAATAAAATTAAATACAAGGAAGCTCAAACTAAAGATATTGATTAAAATAATCATCTTTAGAATTCACAGTGAAGATACTGAATTGGTTAACTTCAAACAGTTTCAAAAACTTTCACCGTTTCAGGCATTAAGCACCAGTTGTCCAAGAATGTCAGAAAATGCCTTTACAATCCCTGACCCAGTGAGATATATTATCATCATAAGCATACAATAGACATGCACCAACCAACAGTCATGGCTTAGTCAAGTGTCATTAGGACAAAGTTTAGTTTTTCATGCAGATGGAGGATGTTGAAAAAGGCAGCAAAAGCTGTTCATAATCTTTGGTACAAAGGATGATTATTATCAGGTGAAGTTAGATAAAAAAATCTGCTGAGCTATACCACATCATAGTGATAATGTCACTTCAAATGCCTTCCTGAAGGATATCAAATCAGTTACTGGTAGTAAAGTATTCCATCAATAAGAAAGAAATACTTTGGACTGTCGTACTAGGTATCTTAATAGTTCAGATTATGATTATTCTAGTCACCACCCTGGAGGAACTTGATGTAATTGTCAAAAATACATTTTGGAAAGGGTACGCTTACCCAAAGGATGAGACAAATTCATTAAGGAGAAAACCCAATTACTAGTGGAGGAATATATTTTCAATATGTCGTATCAGACCAGATGCTAATGCAGTCAAAACTTATCAACTGCATGCCCTCTCTGGAAGAAAAGAAAGACCTTCAGAGACTCTTAAAAACCAGTTCTTGGCACAATATATTCCAAATTAAGTTTGATAGCACCTCTGACAATACTGCTGACGAATGATATATTCTGGCAATGAAAATTGGATTAACAGAATGCCCTGGCTAAACTCATCAAAATCATTTCCAGGAGACTAACTAAAAATCCAGGGTGATGATTAGGTGCATGCCGTCTTCAAAAAAGTGACCAACTAACATGTATTGAGAGGCTGACTCAAACTGAATAAAATACTATATAACTTCAAAAGAAACTTTGGGCCTTTTTGCCACCAATGGTGAGTGTACGGCATTTAAGTGAGGATCAAATCAGATCACAATTTGCTGAAAGCAAATTTTGCAAAGCTCGTTAGGAAGGCATCAATGTACCTACAGAGGTGAGGTGAGGTGAAACGAGGTGAGGCTAGGCTAGAACAGAACAGAACAGAACAGAACAAACAGGATATTATTACAACTCCAGTATGACATTCAGACCCAAAGGCAAATATATTGTATATTAGGGGCAAATACACTTTCAAGAGTTTCACTAATCTCTTCATGTGAAGTTTTAGTACCATTTTACAAAGCCTTAGTAAAACCCCACTTGGAATACTGACCAATTCTGACCCCAAAATACAAAAAGATATTGAGACTCTGGAAAGAGCGCAGAGAACAACAACAAAAATGATGAGAGGGCTGGAAGCTAAAATGTATGAAGAATGATTACAGGAATTCAGTATGTTTAGTCTAATGAAAAGAAGGACTAGGGGTGAAATGATATTCCAATATTTGAGGGGCTCCTACAAAGATGAGTGGGCTAAACTATTTCCCAAAGCACCAATAGGCAAGTCAAGAAATGGTTGGAAACTAACCAAAGAGAGAACCTAGAATGAAGGAGACATTTCCTAAGTGTGAGAGCAATTAATAATTTGCCTTCAGAAGTTGTGGGTGCTCCATCACTGAAGGCTTTCAAAAAGAGACTAGATAATTTTGTCTGGGCACCTTTTTGGCACCAGGGATTGGTTCTAGGAAGAGTGATTTGTCCATAGACTGGAGAGGGTATGGCTTTGCATGCTGCCTGCATCCCACAGATGGGGGTTCACTTGTTTGTCCAGCCCGATTTCTGGCCTGAACCAGGGTCAGTCCACAGACTGAGGGTTGGAGATCTCTGATACACCGTCTCCTGCTTGAGCAGGGAGTTGGACTAGAACACCTTTGAGATCTCTGCCAACTCTATTTTATGTTCTAGATTGGCCTGATTCTTTTTTATGTTAAAAAGAGCAATCTACAATCTGCCAGAAACAGTGACATTCAATGACTGCTTATTGAGGGCCATTTGACCTTAGGGTAACAATAGTTTGTCAGCTTACTTGAAGCAAGTCAAATAAGAAATCAAACTTTGGTTTGAGGTAGAACAGCTGCTATTTCAACGTAATGGCTGAAGATTAGAGCCCAACATGTCAGGCAATGTCAGCTTGGCAGAATTGAATCTGCCTGTTTAGTCAGGTCTTTGAGATATGACCGGCTGAAAATTCATATCCTTTTGAGGTTTGCAAGTCATGGGTAAGATGACCAACCTTACTCTGTAAGAGATCCCACCTGTTAGGGATAACATTGGTTTACCCTAACTGGTTTAGGTAAATAATAATATGTAATCATAATTTGTAAGTTAAAGTGTCTGCAACTTTAACTGTGGGATAGTAATTAAGGGAGTGGTTGTGAAAGCACTTTAAAAGAAGCTAGGCTGCAGCTTGCTCACTCTCTGGCTTTGATGATCCCTGATTACTGCAAGGAAACAAGTCTGCATTGCTCGAACGGGAGAGAAAACAAAGGACTGACTTGTAAGTGAATTGACATAGGATATTTCTACACGGACTTTGCTAACTGAATATCCCTGAATGGACTGACTAAATGATACATGACTATTGGACTGTTATTTTGACTATGCTATGAACTCATAATGGAATAAACTATATTTTTGATAGCACAAGCGTATCTGTTATTTTTACTGTATGTTAATAAACATACAAGCTTAGCTCACTCATTTATCTGTGTGCCTATCTGACTAAGCTGCACATTCTGTTTAGCTTGTCTCCCTAACCCTGGTTGGGGAAACCAGGCTTAACACCACCTAATGGACTAATATTTTCCCTTGAAATTCATTTGTCTCTCTCCCTTAGGAAGAGCGGCCTTTAGCCTAGGCAGGTTAAAAGTGTTTCATTTCTGTGTACTTTCATTCCCAACTGACTTGGGGTGGATATTTTAGCTCTTATCTGTGCTTTTTGTGGTTAGGTTGGGGGGTTGATATTGTTGAGATTTAGCTCTTTAGTATTCAGATTTTTCTTTTTGTTCGATATTTCATGCCATCCAGAAGTGTTGAATTAAAAATCTGGTAGTTTGGATACTTTTACCACATGGCCCCATGCCAACTTTCTTATTATCTACTCTGAAAAATAATACCCTGTGAATTGGAAAGTACAGTGATTAGCCCCAAAGAGCAATTTGTCTGAAGGTTGAGGAAGAAGTCTAGTAAAACTTAGATTTATATCTAATAGAAACAAACAATCAAAAAAATACATAAATAAGCCATCAGCAGACCAATAGCACCTATAGCGACATCCTGGTTTTACACTGTGGGCTATTACCAGATGCAAAGTAAATTCTTCAACATTATCGAAAAGCTACCCTGAGCCCTTTGAGATGGGTTATAAGTACTGTAAAATAAATGAATAAGCAAACAACTCAGTCAGTAATGTAACTGTAAGTTGTGAATTATGCAATTTGTTAGGAGCTCCAACCTATCACATATAATGACTAGCCAAATCACATACACACATACGTGCACACTACCTATAGAGGCTAGACCAGTGTTTCTCAACCTTGGCAACTTCAGAATGGGTGCCTTAAATACCTTCATTTTGATTAGTTTCTATACTTAAAAAAAAAAAGGATTCAAAAGGCCCACATTTTTATTCCCATCAATTTTAAAGTACTCTGGCATTATCAGCCTTGCAAAGTTGTTAAGACAGGCAACACATCTAGGTGAATTAATTCTATTTTATAGTAAGGTTTCATTAACATAATCTTATAAGTCTGAAAGTCTAGTTACCTCCTAAAAAAGCATCTTTGGGACAACCATGACCTGGGATGACTGAGAATCTCTACAGACTTTTAGCTATACAATTTGGGATGAACACCCTTTGAATGGTGTGGGAGTAGGAATGGATTTCCAGAGGGGAAAAAATTGCAGATTACAGGAACCAGGTACACTATACAGGTGACCCTGAGGACACAGATAAAACTCCAAGTGCTTCAAGGACCCTCTAAAAGGATGCAAATGACCAGCTGTCTGCAAGGAACTTATACCCTTCTATTCCCCACTATGGTGTCAGACTGAAAAAGCTTCTTGGATGAGAAGTGAAACGTCTTCAAAGAAAAAACAGAAAAATCCAGTTGCCTCCTGAAAAAGCACCTATGGGACAACCATGACCTGGATGATTGAGAATCTCTACAGACTGTAAGTCTCAAAGTACATTTCTCCACCATCACCTTTTCATCCCAAAGAACTAGAAAGGGTCTACATTCTTGTTATGTGGTAAGCTGCTTCTTATCACATTGTTGTCCTGATTGTGGCTCTCCTCTTGTCTCCTACAGTCATTCCTCCATATCATTACAAGAGGGCCCCAAGCAACACTTTTTAGTCCCCATTCCCTCAGTCCTATTTCTTTCTGCTAGCAGCAACAAAAGAAGCAACCAACCTATCAATTTTACCTTTTCTGTTTAAATGAAATGGTTGACTGGGGAAGTTAATTTAGCTCCCAATAGCTCTAGACCTTTTTAGAGATAAAATTGCATGCCCTAGCCCCCAGTTTATTGTATTCACATGTAACAATTAATCTTAATAAGCAATCAGATCCTCCAAGGTCCAAAGGAGTCCTAACTATATTTCATAACAATCTTTCAATATAGCAGAAATATTGACTGGATGACAGATTTAATGACTTGTACACCATGGTGATCATAGTCAAGACCTTTTATTTTTATCTCTTTCCTCTCTTTCCCAAAGGTTTATTTTTGTCTTTCCCAATTTTTCTGCATTGGGTTTTCTACAGATCACAAAAGCTTTCCTTTTTCTATAGATAGCTTACACAAGGATGATCAGCCACAGAAAGTTCTTTGTTAATTCATAGCAGTGTAGGACAATTTTGATTCTATCAAGGATAGCTAAATCTTTAGTTATGTTTGAAAACAACAGTACATACTGATGATGAACAGATCTAAAGCTAAATCTCCTTACTTCCATGATCTCTTTCTCCACCTCTCTGTAATTAAACTAAAAGTTGTATGAAAAATTAGTCAACACACTTGGACACTCGGAAGAGATGGATAAATGAGGATGGGAAGGAAGTGGAGGAGGAGGGGAAATGGAAAGAAACTGTTGAAAAGATCACCCCAATCTGTAACATATCTCCTGAAAATGCTTTGAAAATGTTGATACAATTTGTGTTTGTTTCTTTTATCTCTATAAATTTAATAAAGATTTTTTAAAGAATAAAATCTTTTCTATTTTTAAGCATTATTTTCCCTAAAAGAGGACTTCAGCATTAATATAAATGTTAATAATGAAGTAAACCTCAGATATGATGAGTTGTGGGATCCAATTGGTTTTTCTGTTATTCACATTTCCAGAAAGACTTGATTGAAATTAGTCAATTCTTCATGTGTCCTGGCTTTTTTCTCAATTGGTCATACAGTTGTCATTGTTGTAAAGAAATTTGATCAGATTTTAAACTGCCTGTAGCCCCTTTCACACTCTTTGAATGAGTTCTTTGCAGAAGCTACATGAACCCCAGTTTAACTGGGGGAGGTGATGGAAGGTAATGGCTTATTAGATAGAGCCTAAATGGATGGTGAGGGGAAAAATGAGATAGACAGTGAATTGCGCATCTTTTATGTTATACAACAAAGGAACTTGTGAATTGAAAGCATTTCTACCATACTTGTGAACTGGATGATGACCTAAATACTAATCTCATGTTCAATCCCAAAAGCAGATGTGACAGGGGTGCTTTCTCTGGTGGATTGTTAATTTTGATTTCAAGCCTTTTGAAAGCCAGATTCTACAATTCCAAAATACAGAGAGATAGGATGGAATTACATCAAGATTCTCCATTCTCTCTCAAAGAAATGTAATTTCTGTATATATTGTTGCACTAGATGCTGCTGCTGAAATAAGCTTTGGATTTGAAAAGGATGACATCTACTTTGTCCATCTAATATTGTGTTGCCTGCATTAAATCTAGTATGGAAAAGGTTATGCTATTGCCAGTATGATGTGTTGGGACTTTCTCTTTTCTCACATTCTTTCTTTTAAAAAAATCACTGTGTGATACCATGAAATACTTTGGTTTTATTAACATATTTTCTGCCCTTCAGTTGAGAAAGACAGAATCAGCTTGCAGCTTCTGAAATCCATTATGAATCCATTATGAATATATTAGCAAGTATGCCCTTCAAATAATCACTTCTTCTGGTATATAGAACTATGAGGAGTTCTATCTGCACAACCTGGAAATAATTCAGATATGGAAGAACTGTTAAGTCTGGATCATGGGTGCAAATGATGGAGATGAGCCGGTAGAAACAGTGAACTTCAAACTCTTTATTTACATATTGTGACAGCTCAAACTGGAGGGATGCTATAGCCTTCCTTATATAGGCAACTTATTAACTATTCAACCAATAGCAAACCTGGAGCGCTACTCCATTAACCAATGGGAATGGCCTGTTAAAGGCCAATCAGATGCTCCTGAACGGACCAATCTGATCCTGCCATTAACAGCCAATCAGAAGTGCAGGGCCAGAACCCTGCACTTGACTTCAAGCTCAAAATAACTTTATTGGTATTATTCATTCACAACACCCCTTTCCCCTGGCTTCTGCCCACGGGGCACGGTTACATAGTCCTTAAGGTAGGACGGCTGTTTTGTTAGCCTTTTCGATTTTCGCAAAGTGCCTGGCGGTTGGCTGCACTTCTGCTGAGGTAGATCGTTGTTTATCGGTAGGGGTGCCTCTGGTTCCGAGTTCGCGTTCCCGTCGTCACCAATATCACTGGCCACTCCCTGAGGTGAACTCACTCCGGTCCCTGGTTCCTGTTCCTGCGTTTCAGTCCCATTATCGGTTTCTTCAAAAAGGTTTCCCTCTAATTGCAATTCACTTTCATCTGTATCTCACCCCCCCTCAGTTTGGTCATAAGGGAGTTCGGAAGTGTGCGACGGTAGCCGCGATAGTAGTTGATCTATGTGGCACTTCCAAAGTCTGTCGTCAGGGCACTGAATGAGGTATGATATTGGGCCGGTTACGCGGATTACGGTTGCTTCTACCCACAGCGGATCGCCCGATAAGTTTTTAGCGAATACGAAATCGCCTACCTGAAAGGTACGGCATCGGCCGCTGGATCCGAGTGGTTTTTCCGGTTCGTAGGCTGGGTGTAACCGATTGAGGTGGGAGCGGAGCTTTTGTCCCATTAGCAGCTCGGCGGGAGTTTTGTTGGTGACTCTGTGAGGTGTGATGTGCTGTAGGAAAAGGATCCAGTTGATTTTCTCGTCGATGTTGTCATAGTCAATCTTTTGGAGAGTCTTTTTGATGAATTGTACCATGCGCTCATCCCTACCGTTGGCAGCAGGGTGTGCAGGTGAAGTGAGCGCATGTCGGATACCGCGGTCAGCTGTCGACGAAGAGAGGTCCATTGCCTGCGGTCCGATCAGGACCGTTACCCGAAGTCCCAACAACCGTGCTCTGGCTGCGGGGCCAACCATTACCACTCCAACTGCAAATTCCACGACGCGCTCTGGCACGAGTGCGGGAAACGAGGTCACATTGGACAGGTCTGCAGAAGCCTCCTCGGACCCAGCCAGACCTCAAAAGGAACCAACCTCCACCAATCGACAGGGAATCGCCCTGTAAGGCGAGAACCAGTAAACCACTCCTACAGAAACCAACCCATGAATCGTCTAGCGAGATGGAAAGAGGCCCACCAAACACTCACTATGTCATCGTTGGAGAGGTCCTCATAGTGGGCCGTCTGCAGCTGCCCTTCTGTGTTAGGTGAAACTTTGCCAGCCGGTGGGTGTGCTGGAGCGCTATTTCGGTGTAGTTGGGCAGCCGACTTCTTGGTCGCCTCCACTGCTGTAGCTTCAGCTATGGCGTCTTTAAGGGTGATGTCACCCTTTGCCATTATTTTGCTCTGTACGTTTAAAGCGTCTAGCCCGAGGACTACTCGGTCTCTCAAGGCCTCTTCTAGGTCAGTGAAATCGCAAAGGCCTCCCAAGTTCCGGAGGTCTGCAACGAAATCGGCGACGCTTTCTCCTTTCCGCTGGTTTCTTTGATAGAACTTATGTCGTCTTACGAGCGTTGGAACGGTTGGTGCATAGTGGGCCCTTAGTAGCGGTTCAAGGACGTCCAAGTCCATGGCCTTCGCTTCCGCCAGTTTCACTAATGCCTTAGCCATTTTGAATACCATCGGGCCGCAGTGCGTTAGGAATACCACCCGTTTCTTCCCAGGTGTGGCATCCTTCAGATTATTCGTTTCCAAAAACATTTGAAAATGATCCATGTAGGACTCCCAGTCCTCTTGAGCTGGATCGAACGGAGCGGGTGGTAGTACGCCGCCAGACATGGTTCCGCCGTTGTGCACTTCAGCCACGTGCTTAGTTGTCTTCGTTGGCTCTGATGTCATCCAATCCCACCCTCGTCGCCAGTGTTAAGTATGGAGCATGGGTGATGGAGACGAGCCGGTAGAAACAGTGAACTTCAAACTCTTTATTTACATATTGTGACAGCTCAAACTGGAGGGCTGCTATAGCCTTCTTTATATAGGCAACTTATTAACTATTCAACCAATAGCAAATCTGGAGTGCTCGCTCCGTTAACCAATGGGAATGGCCTGTTAATGGCCAATCAGATGCTCCTGAACGGACCAATCCGATCCTGCCATTAACAGCCAATCAGAAATGCAGGGCCAGAACCCTGCACTTGACTTCAAGCTCAAGATAACTTTATTGGTATTATTCATTCACAACAAGAACAGTTTTCTGAAGATTAGTTTTCAATCTCAAGTATTTTTCATTGTGAAAAGCATCAAATTAACTTTCCTTTTTAAAAATTGGCTCCAGGGCTGAATTTCCCATGAGAGATGATGAAACAGTCTCACACAGAGAGAGTTTGGCTATAGTGTTGTAAAACTAGTGAGAGCAGGATGAAGGTCTCACTTCCCACAGAAGCAACCAGAAGTGTGCCATATATGTCATCATTTTAATTAAAATAAATTTCCTTTTCCATTTTCCTGGTTCCAAAGGGCTGACAAATATGGCTGATCTACAATTCAGTTTAACCATGAAAATTCATGACAGCTCAATGCAGTGGTGGGATTCAAATTTTTTTTACTACTGGTTCTGTGGGCGTGGCTTGGTTGGCATGGCTTGGCTTGGTGGGCATGGCAGGGAAAGGATATTACAAAATCCCATTCCCTCCCCACCCCACTAACCTGCTTTCCAGCGCCATTCTCCTGTACAGGGCAACAACAACAAAAAAAAAAGACCCAGCCAATCAGCTGATACTCGGGAGGCAGAGAATAGATGGGGGTGGGGCCAGTCAGAGGTGGTATTTGCCGGTTCTCCGAACTATTCAAAATTTCTGCTACTGATTCTCCACAACTGGTCAAAACTGGCCCAATGGCATTAAAAGTGCAACCTTCAAGTTCTGGGTAAAAAGACAATCTTTTAAGTCACTTTTAAATTGTAACAAAGAGGGACAAAACTGAATTTTTAATTGTCTATCCTTTGCCCCTTGCAAAAAAGTGACAAAAATGCTATTGCCGTTAAATATAGCCTTGGCAAGGCTTGCTAGATGAACCCCTTGATGATCTAAAGTGCAGGGTGTGCTTCATGGGTGTAAGCAGTCTAGCAGCTAATTTGGGCCTAAGCCAATGGAGGCTTTATGCACCATAAATTATTTTGAACTGGCTCCATAAGGCAATGTGTATCCTTTTAAAATAAAGCAGTTTTTTTTTCCTTGGCTCCTCCCGTTCTTTCCCTGCAGCAGCTTTCCTGTGAAGGCACCTATGTTTTTAAAAAGAAGATACCCCAAAAAGGCATAAATGTTACCTGAAAAAGTAGGGAAAGTATATATGTGCAGGTGTGTGGAGGGGAGGGAGAAGAAAAGCAAGGGATAAAAATTATCCAGAGGTGTAACTGGGGAGGAGAGAAACTGAGGGATAGCATTGTATTGAGGGCATTAAAGGGCACCTTTCTCAGGGGACTTTGGCACTGGCAGCTCTCCTGGGTCAGCAGTGGCCAGTTAACCTACCCGAATTTCATCTTGGAAGAAAAGTGAGATATAATGGCAGGAAAATACTCATGGGATTTTAAATAATGGCCATTCTTATTTATGCCTCTTTGACTTTGTTTTGTAACCATGGAAACTAGAAACCCAGGTCACAATCTGTTGGACTTTAAACACTGTGAGCTCCCACTGATTTCAACAGGAGAGAATTGCAGCTCTTTAACACTGATACGTCAAGATGTACAAGTGCTTTATCAAGTCATACATGTGATGGCTCTGTAGCATCACTCCTGGGCACATGACTTAATTTATTCTGGCATAATAACCCAGGAGCTGTGAGTAAGCTAAAGCATTGCCCAACTTAGAGGCAAAGTTAGAAGGGTTTGTCATTTTGCTCCTCATTCATGTTTTTGCTACCACAGCCCTCGTAATAATAAAAAGAGGACAGACCAGTTGCTTGGCTGATTGAATGACTTGGCGTATATTTCCTTGCTCTATTTCAAACTGTGGGAAAAAATGAAATGCAACCTATTTATCTGATAGGGATGTTAGGAGCCTTCAAGAAGTACTTGAAATGATGAACATCTGTTTTTGGTGCCAACAAAGATCAAGATGAACACACAACTGATTGCCGCTTTCTCTTCATCTGGATGGGTACAAATCCTTCTAGGGTTTAAAGGAGAGAGTGCGAGAAGGAGAGAAAGTAGAAAAAGGAGGAGACAGATTTGAACAAAATCAATTTATAGTATTTTTTATGCATATATACATATTTAGATTTAAATAGGAATACATTTCTTCATTATGGGAGAAGATATGACTTTTAAAAATGATTCACAGGGCACCTTAGTGTCACAGTTAAAAGAAAGTACGTAAGAAAAGCAAAATAATCTGATTTTCCCTACCCCCCTGCAGAAAATCTGAGAGAAATTAACATTTCAGTTTTGCAGGGACATTATCCCATCTTCTATTGATGTCTGCGAGGCTGTGTTGCAATACTAGAAGGTACAAGTATAAAATGGTATAATTAATACCAATTAATTAATTAAATGAGATTATACTTGGAATACTGCATCCAGTTTTGGTTGCCATAATATAAAAAGATGTTGAGACTTTAGAAAGAGTGCTGAGAAAAGCAACAAACATGATTAAGATACTGGAGGCTAAAACATATGAAAAGAAAGTTTTCAGGAATTGGGTATGTCCAGTTTAATGAAAAGAATGACTAGGGATGATATGATAGAACTGTTCCAATATCTGAGGGGCTACTACAAAGAAGGGGAGGTCAAGTTATTCTTCAAAGCACCTGAAGGCAAGACAAGATGTAATGGTTGGAAACTAATCAAGAAGAAAACCAATCTAGAAGTAGGAGAAATGTCTTGACAGAACAATTAATCAGTGGAATACCTTGCCTTCACATGAATGGAGTGCCATGTGCATGAATGTAAGGTGCTTGAGCAGAGAGGGCTTGTGCTCATACACGAAGTTCCACTTGTGAGGGGAGGGCACTTGTGCGCAAAGCTCCATTCACACGAACAGAGCTTTGCATGTGAGCACCCTCCACTTGTGAGAGTGGAGCTTCATGCACACATGCTCAGCCATTTCTACTGCAGCCTGGTTTTGAACAGGTCTTGGCCCAGCAGTGGGCCACAGCCTGAGGGGATGGGAACCCCTGGACTAAAACACCTCCAAGGTCCCTTCCAACTCTATTACTCTGAAAACAATATAGCTCTTGTGAAGCTTCATTGTTTTAATTGAACCTAACTTCTGCAACTTGAAGCACTTATTTATGTATTTTCTTGGCAATTACTGCTGCATTCTGGGATATTATTTTTAACTCCCTAGCTTAGTTTGTTCCTCGAATATTTCCTAATTCTGTCCCTTCCAAATACAAACCAGGTCTGACTCCCATAGTTTTTTGAAATCAATGAAGATATTCTCTCAAGTAGCAACTATCTACAATATATTCACCAAGTAGGTTGGCACATTACTAAGATGTTTTGGAGTTTTTACTTCTCTGAACAGGAGGCAGAGGAACTTAGAGATGCTCAAGACTAGTTAAAATCTGTTTGCTATGTTTGGATGCTGCTATTTTGGTTACATGTAGAACCTTCCCTTCCTATTAGAATATGCAGGAAAATTGTGGGAAAATAGGAAGAGAAAGAAGTATTAGGTAGTCTGCTGCCTTGAGTTACTCATAAACAATAATAAAAATATTATTTTGGGATAAAAATCAAATTAAATCAATCAGTAAATTCCAAGAGTAACATCCCACTTGATTTGAAACCTCCTATGAATTTTTCACAAATAATGAGAAAGATGATGAGCAGGGTACTAAGGGACAGTAGAAAATTGAAGTGTAGGAATGAGGAAATTGTTTATATGGATTTGACCAATAATGAAAGTACTAATGACACAGCAGAATTTTATTTTATTTTTAATATAAAATGTTTTGAGCTGCTTTTATTCAGTTTTCTAATTTATAGATAGGTAGTTGTCTGGACTACAACCCATGAAATTTTATACAACAAAAGTATGTCGATTTTTAAAATGCCACATAATTCTAAATTGTTTCTTTTATAAAGTAGCTAAACTGAATTCTCAAAACATATATTTATTTTGTTTAACAATTTCTTGATTTTCAGTGTTATATGACACACTGTTATAATTTCTTTGAAGTCCACATTTAAAATATATTTTCTTTTTTCCCTAATAAATATTTTTTCTATTGCATTGCTGTTAATTTGCATTTCTGTTTCCTGTTCACTTAATACTGTACTTTCCAGAAATAATTGTCTGTGTATCAACACTTCTTATTGCAGCTCTACTCTGACATTAAGTAGAATTTGTCTTTGGCATTAATTTTAAATTGCAAATGTTAGCTACGTAGAAAATCAAGATTTATCTTTGCATGTTAACAGAACTTTTCTGAAAAACTGAACCCAACCTTGGAAAATGGTATTTGAATTCCAGATGTTCTCATATAATTATCTTGAATTCTGTTCTGCTTTTCCTGCAAATTGAATACTTACAGCAAATTTCCAGTCAGTAATCTATTACTTGAATTTAAATTTCTTTCAGCTATTTCAATTAATTTTTTTAAAATCTGAACTGATCTGGAGGGAACTCATTAGTTTTTCATGCACCTGAGAAATCAGTTTACCAATTTCTTTTGTAGTGATTGTGATCAAGGCTTTACTCAAGTTGCTCTTTAAGGATGGTGTAATTACTGGTGTCATAGTATACATTCTTTGGAACCTGGATGACAGAAATTATACAGTGATGGATTATTTTGAGAGGTCTGTACTTTGTTTCTTGTTCCTTCTCTCTCATGCTTCAATGAATTTTGTCTTATATTTTCAGTCAAACTTCAGGTGCTGTTGTTTGTTCTTGCTTATCGATTGAAAAGGGGAGGCATCACTCTTCAATTTCCTATTCTGAATATTCCATACCTGTCAATTCAATCTTTTGTTGCTTTGGTTATTTTTGTTTTGTTTTGGATATTTGCTTTCAACTGGAAGGACAGCCACTGCCATTCACCCTTTCTAAATCTAAACTTTTGATGATATACTAAAGTCCTCTCAATACCTCTAAAGTCTTTTCCACTCTGAAGTGTTCCTGAATGTCCTATTCTTTCTAAACCTTTAATGTACTTGTTCTTTTCAAGAAATGTTAATTTGGGAATACAGTTTGTAACTTCTCCCAGGCAGGAAATCCCTAGCTAAACAAGAACTTATGTGTCATTTGGTACCTAAAAGCAAAAAATAGCTATTCTTGAGATATATATTTGATTGATTAAAAATGGTACAATTTGGACAGCAAAAATACAAAATACATAAGGATAATTTGGTAAATGTAAATTACATACCTACACATCATTCATTCAGCCTGTAACCTGGCCTAATCTACTAAGCTTTCCAATGGATAACAAACAAACAAACTATAAAATACCATGGTAAGATAAATAAGGTATCCCATAAAGAGTTATAATATCTCAACCAAAATCAAAACAATTTCAGGAAACAAACCTATCTAGCAGCTGCTCTCACTACAAAATATCTTCAGAAGAGCCTCGTTTTTAGCTTCTGCAAAAGACCATTGAGAGATGTGGTTGTATCTGGAATCACATTTTACACATCTGACACAGAACTCCCCACCAATCAGGTCCCAAGAAACTTCCATAACAGTGACATTTTTACAACTCTCCAGAAAGTCACAAGAGTAAGAACCAACCTTATTTGAGAAGGCAAGCTGTTTTGAGGACCCCTCCTGTACCTCTAGATCAGGGTGGGATTCAAATTTTTTAACAACTGGTTCTGTGGGTGTGGCTTAGTTGGTGGGCATGGCTTGGTGGTCATGTGACTGGGTGGGCGTGGCCAACCCAATATCGCTCACATCAAGGCATGCATCTCCTCACCTGGCCTCTCATGACTGTGGCAATGCTGCAACAGTCGTAAGTGTGAAAAATGGTCATAAGTCACATTTTTCATTGCCATTGTAACTTTGAATGGTCACTCCACACAAGCAAAGTCCCAGGAAAGGAGGGGAAAATATCTCCAGAGAGGTTCCAGAGACAGGAAGTCTAGTCCTGCCAAGAATGTAATAAGGGTTAACGGAGAGGCAGTTTCTGTAAGCAATGCCAGAATGTTTCCTTTCTGCCTTCCTAATAGGATTAGGCCAGTAATTTCTTCTAACAACCGGTTCTCCAAACTGCTTAGAATGTTAACAGCTGGTTCTAGCAAATAGGTGCGAACTGGTAGAATCCCACCCCTGCTCTAGATAGGTGAGGTCTTTAGCAGTTGTTCCCTGTTCATTTGAGGGCAGTATCTACATAAAATAGGTGGTCACTCAGATATCTAGGCCTTGAAACATACTGATCATTACATATACAATACATATACATATACACACACATATGTAGTATGATTTGGAGTCAGCTTGATTCCCAGAGGCTCTAGGCAGCCTACAGTTACAAAAAAGTAGCAAAAGTATAAAAATAAAGAAAAACTCCTGAATGCCCTGAGGACAAACATCTAAATACATAATACCCCATTCAACATGAGGCCAAAAATTACTATGCTCCAAAGTTTGGAAGAATTTCCAAGTCTTTAATAGTTGTCTGAACATTATCAGGATGGAAGCCACTTCCTAGATCTTATAAAATAGCATTGCTTAAACAATAATGCCCCAAATGCCCCTTCTCTGTCTATTCTTACTGGGTAGACAAAACCAACCAGAAAGAGGCAGTCTCTTAAGCCAACAATTTGAAATGAATTCAGAACACAACCATTTTGGTACCTGAAAACCAACTGGTTTTAAATAATATGTCCACTGAACAGAAATTCTTAACCAAAGCAAAACTGGGCTCTTAACAGGGCACAGATAAAGTAGTGAGTGTCATCAGTGTTTTTTCTGTATCTTACCCTACATAGTTATTAACCACTTTGGAAATGGATTCTCAAACAATCTTGATTGATCCCATTGGTGATATTGCCAATTGCAAACCTTTCATTAATGTGAGCATGAGGAAAAATGATAAATATTACATTTCTTTCAAAAACAACATGGATTAGAGTCCAAACATCTATTTCACTAAGAACCAGATTTAAAGCACTGTAGATTAACCATATAACCTTGCTATTCCCATAGGGATTTAAAAGAAGTGAAGATGATTCTATATTCTATATGTGTGAAATCTGCAAGGTCACAGCCTGAAATATGCTTGAATCTCAACCTGTTACATCTATGATTCATATTATATTTAGAGTTTTTCCAGCCTACACTTTTTGGAAGTGTTTATTTCTGCCTGTATTTTTAAAACCAACTCTTTCACACACTCTGTCTCTCTTAATATCTCTTTTTGAAATTAAGTAAATGCTTTTTATTTGTAAAACATAAAGTTGAGTTATGCTGAATAAAAGTTTCCTAGAAAAATACCTGTCTTCCCACCTCAACTTTCTGTCTTTTTTTCTTTCAGGCTAACAATGGTTATTGGAGTAATGGACCAAAAAAGGGAGTATGTAATAGGTGCAACTATTATGTTAAGCCAGCTGTGAAAAATGTTGGGGAGGAAGACAGGAGGAAATGGAAGCCTTTTGTAGAAAACTCTCCCTCACTTATGGTGTCATTATAAAGGGTAGGCTGCCAACCAGAAACAAAATATAAAAGCAAATCTCTTTAATACTGAAAGGCTGCTAGAAGGTCTGAGATGAAGTTACTGTCCAAGGCTTTGCATTGTCTCCTTAATTTTTAGTAGCCTTTGCCTTAATTTCATTTCTGCTGCCTTCAAGAAGAGGCTAAGAAAGGAGATACTATACTCTTAAAGGGGCAGGAGCAAAGGCTGTTAAAATACAGTTGTAAAAATTTATGTTGTAAAAATAACAGCATCTTGTGGTACTTCAAAACTTAACAAATTTGTTATCATTTAAGCTTTGGAAGATCACAGTCCATTTCATCCACTGTATGAAGCATCATTCTGAGAAAATAACTTTACATATCATATAAGATAAGTACTGTTTAGAGGGAAAGAAGTAAATAAGTTATGAAGGGAGAGGGGAGAGACAATGAGAATTACCTCTTGTGTCCATAAAGAAAAGAGGAGGCTTGACACAATCATTCTTGCATAGATGAGCTATTTAATCATAGGTATTGTGATAAGAAATATCTTTCTCAGTCCACGAGAAACTGTCTAATAAATTCTTCTTTGCACCAAAATCAGTCTTTGTGTTGTTTTATCATTATGAATTGTGCTGTTGTTTAAAGGGGAAAAAAGGAAAATCTGCAGGAGGAAGGAAGACACCAGTAAGCCTCTCAGACCATTATACAAATATTATGTCACCCTCTCAAATGCAGATACCTGTCCTCCCCTCAAAGTTTTGGGGAAATGGCTTCCGGTTTGAGTTTCTTTGGCGACAGATCGAAACCTTGTCTCTCCGAGGCTTCGATCTGTGCTCACTGCTGGAGCGCCCCGAGCCAGCTGGTTTTGGGGATAAGCCAACCCGTAGAGATGGTGAAGAGGGGGGAGACTGCCTGCAGGGTTGAGGAGAGCCGCATCTCTCCTCCCCAGCTGGCCATTACTCCCTTTCCTGAAGGCGGTTGTAGCGGTGGTCAGAAATGGCCACCACAAAGAAGAACTCGACCAGAAAAGAATGTGCAGGAGGAAGATAAGAAGAGAAAGTTTTGGTTGACTGGGTAAAACAACAAAAGCAACAAATAAGGTACCCTGGAATTTAAACTTAACAAACATTGTTCCCAAAGAAGATTTTGAAGCTGCGAAGGAGAGAGAGAAGGGAAAGGATTAGGGTTTTTTTTCTTCCTTTCCTTATACTGATTGCTAAGAGACTTAAGCAAGAAATTGGAAAAAAAATCCACTTTGACATTAATAGGCATCTAAACTGAAAATAAAAGTCAAAGGGATAATAAAGATTTCTGGACATTTAAAAGTTTTTAAAAGCAGGAAAGGAGGAAAAAAAAAGAATGAAAGAGCAGGATCTGGAAAAATGGAGGAGACTGCCTGGAATTAAGAAATGGAACTGTAATTAAAAAGAACTTACAGTGAAATTTTAACAAGATTCCTCAAAGATACATTTTAATTGAAACTTGGTAACAAAATAATAGAACTTCAGGAAGAGAAAGTGGAAAAAAGAAGCAAGTAGAAACAGCTTTGGATTATTTGGTGATTTTTGGTTTTTGCATCTAGATGACTAAAATTAACCGGGTGGTTGTTTAAAAGTTTTTAAAATGGTATCACTCTTAGAAGAACTGAAAACAGAACTTAAAAAATGGAAAGAAGATGCACAAGAAGAGAGAAGTTCTTTTGGCTTTGTGTTTCAATTCTTAGAAATGGAGATCTGGAACTATGAGAAGCAACAAGAAATGCTTGCAGAACAAGAAGATTGGGACAAAGAAGAAGCCATCTTTAATGATCAAGTAATTTTAAGTGGGGGGGGGGGAAGAAAAGGGGGGAAAGAGAGTGAAAGGTTTAAGACTAGAAAAAAACAACCAAAAAAAGAACAATTTGAAAGATAAGTATAATATTAGAAGGCAACAGAAGAGGGGATTGCAGATGAGAGAGTTAGAAGTAGAAAGATGAGAGGGTAAAAAGGGGAGGGAGAAGAAGAGGGGGAAGAAGGCAAGGAAAAGAAGTTGTAAAAACAGAAACAAGAAATGGAGAAACAGAGAAAAGATATAAGGATTGTAACCATAAGCTTGTTTAGAGATAATGGATGAAAATTTAATTGCAAAAGGGATTCTGCAAAGGTACATAAGATAGCATTGTTATATTACAAATAGAAATAATTTTAGAAAATATGATGATGGATAAAATATTTACTGTAATGTAGTGGGATGTTTGTTAATAAATAAATGAATTAAAATGATTGAGAGAATTAAAAGGGAACATTTTTAATTATTAGTAATGATTTATAAAAATATAAGTGAGAAATATGGAAAAAAAAGAATTAACTATGGAAAGTTTATAAGTATTCCCAAGGAAGTATGATATTTAATTGAAAAGAAATGTTAAAGATGTTAAGATTTTAATGCATATTAATGATAGAATTGAATTGGAATGGAATGTGTGTGTGTGTGTGTGTGTGTGTATGTGTGTATATATATATATATATATATATATATATATATATATATATATATATATATATATATATATATATATATATATGTCTGGCATTCAGCTTTGTTCGGGTATTTTCCCACGTCATAGTAGTGGTGCTTTTAAAGTTGTAGCAACGTTTCAGCAGAATCCCATCCGCCATCATCAGGCTTCTGTATGGTGTTTGTCTGTGAGTCAGACTTTTACAGTGGTTTCAGATTTAAATTTGGGGCAGCCTATTGCTGTGTCAGAATGGTTTTTTCTTCCTCCTGATTGGTTGAGAGTCTTGGTCTGTGTTTATTGGTCTTGGAGTTTGCTGTGTTCTGCTACTAATATCTTCTGTCTGTTTTTTTTTTTTTTGGGGGGGGGGCTTTTTTTGTATCTTGATTGGCTGGCAACATTGTGTTACTTTATTGGAGGCCTTTAGTGCAGCTTGGCTTCGGGTAAATGGACGGCTATCATTAGTTAGGAAGCTGGGTTTCATCTGGGTGCCTGCTTGGGGTGTGTTTGAGCTGGAGGTATCAAGGGGGATCTGTTTGTGCCCAGGTGTTTGCCTGGCTTGTGGTGTGGAGATTTTTTTGTTTGTGAGTGCAAGCTTCCAAATGATTGACAGCCTGGTGGAATCATCTCTTCTGTTCATGCTTTCTGGTCTTTTTTCAATCTCTATGGCTTCTCTGATGATTCTGTGGCTGGGATTTTCTGTGGTGGCTAGGGTTTTGGTGTCATTGAAGTTGATGTTATGACCTGTGGCTTCCATGTGTTGGACGAGTGAGGAAGTGTGTTCCAGCTTTTTGACTGCATTTTTGTGTCCATCCAGGCGGGTGCTTATTCTTCTATTGGTCTGTCCAATGTATGTGGCCGGGCATGATGCACAGGGGACTTCATATATGCCTTGGTTTTCCAGGTCAATTTTGTCTTTGGGGTTCCTGAGGATGGCTGCTATTTTTCTGTCTGTTTTGAAGGCAGTCTTGATGTGGTGTCTGTATAGAATCTTACTAATTTTGTCTGAAGTGCCTCTTATGTAGGGCAGGACAGCTGTTCCATAGGTCTGTTCATCTTCTGGGTCTCTATTATGTCTCAGTGTGTTTTTGTGGATCAAGTTGGTAATTTTGCTTTTGTGGAAGCCGTTGGCTGTCAATATTTTAGTCAGGGTGCATAGTTCAGTCTTAATGTGTGTCTTGTCTGCCAGGCGTTTGGTTCTAGTAATTAGTGTTTTAGTCACGGAGTTTATCTGTGCTGGGTGGTGGTGGGATTAGGCGTTGAGGTAGCGGTTGGTGTGTGTTTTCTTCTGGTATATGGTGTGTCCTAGTGTGCCATCTGTTTTCTTGTAGATTAGTACATCTAGGAATGGTAGTTGTTTGTTTGTTTCTGTTTCCATGGTGAACTTGATTTTGGGGTGTGCGCTGTTTAGGTGTGTTAGGAAGTTGTTTAGGTTTTCTTGTCCATGGGGCCAAATCACGAATGTGTCATCGATATATCTTAACCATAGTTTGGGTTTGAGTATGGCATTAGCCAGGGCTCTGGATTCGAATTTTTCCATGAACAGGTTTGCAGTGGTGATCCCATGGGGGCTCCTTCAATTTGTTTGTATCTTTGTCCTTTGTATTTGAAATATGTGTTGGTTAAGCAGTGTTCTGTTAGTTCCATGAGGTGTTTAGCTGGTTGGTATTTATTTTTTATGATTTCGATAAAAGAGACCCTCGAAATAATCAAAAATAAATACCAACCAGCTAAACACCTCATGGAACTAACAGAACACTGCTTAACCAACACATATTTCATATACAAAGGACAAAGATACAAACAAATTGAAGGAGCCTCCATGGGATCACCACTGTCACCTGTCATTGCAAACCTGTTCATGGAAGAATTCGAATCCAGAGCCCTGGCTAATGCCATACCCAAACCCAAACTATGGTTAAGATATACCGATGACACATTCATGATTTGGCCCCATGGACAAGAAAACCTAAACAACTTCCTAACACACTTAAACAGCGCACACCCCAAAATCAAGTTCACCATGGAAACAGAAACAAACAAACAACTACCATTCCTAGATGTACTAATCTATAAGAAAACAGATGGCACACTAGGACACACCATATACCAGAAGAAAACACACACCAACCGCTATCTCAACGCCCAATCCCACCACCACCCAGCACAGATAAACTCCGTGACTAAAACACTAATTACTAGAACCAAACGCCTGGCAGACAAGACACACATTAAGACTGAACTATGCACCCTGACTAAAATATTGACAGCCAACGGCTTCCACAAAAGCAAAATCACCAACTTGACCCACAAAAACACACTGAGACATAATAGAGACCCAGAAGATGAACAGACCTATGGAACAGCTGTCCTGCCCTACATAAGAGGCACTACAGACAAAATTAGAAAGATTCTATACAGACACCACATCAAGACTGCCTTCAAAACAGACAGAAAAATAGCAGCCATCCTCAGGAACCCCAAAGACAAAACTGACCTGGAAAACCAAGGCATATATGAAGTCCCCTGTGCATCATGCCCGGCCACATACATTGGACAGACCAATAGAAGAATAAGCACCCGCCTGGATGGACACAAAAATGCAGTCAAAAAGCTGGAACACACTTCCTCACTCGTCCAACACATGGAAGCCACAGGTCATAACATCAACTTCAATGACACTAAAACCCTAGCCACCATAGAAAATCCCAGCCACAGAATCATCAGAGAAGCCATAGAGATTGAAAAAAGACCAGAAAGCATGAACAGAAGAGATGATTCCACCAGGCTGTCAATCATTTGGAAGCCTGCACTCACAAACAAAACAATCTCCACACCACAAGCCAGGCAAACACCTGGGCACAAACAGATCCCCCCTGATACCTCCAGCTCAAACACACCCCAACCAGGCACCCAGATGAAACCCAGCTTCCTAACTAATGATAGCCGTCCATTTACCCAAAGCCAAGCTGCACTAAAGGCCTCCAATAAAGTAACACAATGTTGCCAGCCAATCAAGATACAAAAAGAGCCCCCCCCCCAAAAAAAACAGACAGAAGATATTAGTAGCAGAACACAGCAAACTCCAAGACCAATAAACACAGACCAAGACTCTCAACCAATCAGGAGGAAGAAAAAACCATTCTGACACAGCAATAGGCTGCCCCAAATTTAAATCTGAAACCACTGTAAAAGTCTGACTCACAGACAAACACCATACAGAAGCCTGATGATGGCGGATGAGATTCTGCTGAAACGTTGCTACAACTTTAAAAGCACCACGTGGGAAAATACCCGAACAAAGCTGAATGCCAGACATGTAAGTACCCGCGAAAACTTAAGAAAACAAATATATATATATATATATATATAATTTTTTCTTTTTAAGAATATAGTCTCTATATTAAGAATGTACCAAGCAGAACTCAATTTGAAGTTATGTATTATATTGAATGTTATAATCTTAAAGGTACATTGAAGCTTAATTAAGAGTTTGAATGGATAAAATTAAAGGATTTAAAGGTGTCATACTCTAATTGGTAACTACAGAGAAAAAATTGCTTAATAAGAAAAGATAATGTGAAATTGAAACAGGGCAGACAAAAGTATAAATATAATGATTTGAATTGAGATGAGATAATTAAAACAAAGTTGAGAAAATTAAAAGAGGGGAAAAACATGTAGAAAATATAAAATGGTAATAAAATATGGAATAGAATATAAAAATGAGCATGAAATTGAGTTTTGTGTCTGTATGAAGTGATAACCTGAGACCATGCTATTTTCAAAAAAGATGTTTTATTTGTATTTTGTTTTTGTGAAAACCCAAATAAAATTTTCAAAAAAAGAAAAGTTTTGGGGAAATATAATGCTGCTGCTTCCAGCTTGCTTCCTGAAACCAGAAGCTGACATCCATTCTTTCAAGTGAAGTCCAGCCAAGTGCTGGAGTGAAATGTTAAGCACCCAATGAGAGATGTGTCAGAACAAGTGGTTGCTTAACTATTTTAATTAGTGACCACCTTCTTATCGCTGCTTGTGGAAATGGGTACTATCAATAGCGGGAAAAGTTTCCCCTTACTTCATCACAAAACAGCCTCTTTTAATTAGATGTCTGCAAGAGTTTGAGACAACTATATAAATACTGAGGCATGGCGTGGAGGCGATAGCAAGTTTGCAAGAAAACAATTGCAATTGTCTGTGGATAAGATGAACAGCAAATTAGAGAGGCCCAAAGTGAAATAGATCAGGAAATGCTGTCTGTTTTGTAATTACTTGCTTCACTGTGAGGAGGAGATATGTGCTACTCTGAAAGGATGGAGATGCGATAAAAGGCCATTTATCAGCACTGCATTTAGCCATGTGTTGTTGCATAATGTGTGTGAGTAAGATGTTTTACCATTCCTCTTGAAGTGGAGAATGGATGGCTCACAGCTGGACAACAGAACAAAGATACTTTTTTTTTTCATTGTGAGAATGGTGCTACAGTATTGGCTAAGTTTCACAGGTTCAGTTGACTATTTGATTTCCATAGTCTTCATTGTTTTCAACCCAATGGAATCTTGGGGGGAAAATCCATCAAGGTCAGGACTCTGTCCATTCATAAAAATAATAAGCTTTCAAAATCTGAATAAAAGGAAGCTAGATCTGAAAGTTGGTATTTGCTGGAGGAAGAAGGTGGCAAAAAAGTGAGGTTGAAGTGGGCAAAATTACACAGGAATTGCACAAAATACATTGGGCCAATGTAACCCCATACCCATTTAGGTGAGATGGAAGATAATTTTGATAGAAGGGAACAATTATAACTGAGGGTTGAATTGTAAGTCCTTCATGTTTTCTGAGCTTGGCTGCTTTCTTGCAGACATTTCATTGCCCAACTAGGTAACTTCATCAGTGCCCAAAGAGAGTGAGGTTGCTCTAATTTTACATTCTAGTAACTTGTCCTGCCATGTGGGTGTGGGAATGGATTTAGTGGTTCCTTGATTAGACTGTTGTTTATTGATAGTTTGTTTGTCTGAGTTGGTGGTTCCTTGATTGGGGTATTGTTTATTCTTAATTGTTAGTATACAATCTTGGTACTAATTCTGCTCATCTGGGTGTGAAGAGGTGTTTTTGTCTTTTTGATGGTTTCTTTTGAAGAGCACATTTATCTCTATAAAAATAAACATCTACATGCCATTCAAAAGAGATAATAAAAAAGCAAAAAAGGACCCCACAGGAAAACAATATAAATTGAATAAATAAACAAGGCAGTTGGGAATGCTGCTGACTCTTCCATTCTAGAAAGAATCTTTGCACAAAAAGAGTAAAGATGCATAGTTTAACATAAAGGGGAAAAAACGCCTCTAGACTTCAGAGTTCAAAAGACAGGTGTGTGTATTAAGTACAGTTCCTTAGCCTCTATTATGTTATTAAAAGATTGCTATATATTGAGAGAAGCTGCATCCAAGTCTCCCTTGGCAGATACACTAAGTTAATTTCATAGTTCTTTCGATCTCAATCACAGCTACAAAGCAGATGGTGGGTTAATTTTGTTGGGTTCCAAATACACCAAATGTGTATTTCTGGAAGATACAAGTACCAAGGCAATTGTTTGGTACCAGCACAGATTCATTGCTGCGTAAAGCTTTTATCTGCACAAATAAGACTAAAATGATGCAATCAGCATTATTGTTTATTTGTTTGAGAGTGGGAGGGAAGTAGTGGCAGTGGAAAAAAGTAAATAATTGAGGGAAGGAAAGAAGAGTATAATTCCAGTTCATGGAACTTTTGCAAGTATTTACAATGAGATGTAAAAATGAAAATGACAATATAAAAAAAAATCACAATCACATAAAAGACATTTGACATGTGGAAAGTCTGTGTATGTGTATGGTATGTATATGTGGATGCAGGGAATGGATGGAGATATGTAATCAGTCCTGGCTGATTTGGGGAAAGCTAGGCAGACTCAGACAGGATTTGTACTCAGAGGGGACACAATTAGAAATATTACAGGTTCAGATTAGAATGGGAAGGCAAAATAGCATCCTGAAATGAAACACTTGGAAACAAAGGTGTTCTGTACAGTCATTAGCATACTTGCAAGCGCCGTGCTGTGATTGGCCAAAGCGCACGGCGATCTCATTGGCCGAGTGAGCCGCACTGATTGGCCCGTATCGAATCCCCCGCGATTAGTGGAAACTAATCGCAGGAGATTCAAAGCAGTGCCATTAGCCGTGGCTGCTGCGGCCAGAGAATAAAAGCCGCTGTTTTTCCCTTTGAATCCCGAGCCGATCTCGGGACCTAATAAAGAGCTGAAACTGAGTCACTGGCTCCGAGTCTCTTTTCCTGCAACGGACATGACACTGGCAACGAGGATGGGATCCCGAAACTAACCCCCATCAAGCATGTGTCCTGAGGAACCGAGACCGACAAGATGGCCAGCATCGCACCGCCCACACCCTTTAACCCAGCTACCGAGGACTGGGAATCATACACAGACCTATTCCTAATGTTCCTTGAAAGTAGCAACTTGAAGGATGCAACCGGGCAGAAGAAAAGAGCCTTCTTTCTAACACACTGTAGGCCCGCATGTTCAAGATGGCAAAAGCTCTCGCAAAACCCAGGGACATGAAGGAGATGGACTGGGCCGACCTCGAGCCATTGCTCCGAAACCACTATGCTCCTGCCGTGCCCACCCTCATCAGGCGGCATGATTTCTACCAGCGGGACCAGAGATCAGGTGAGAGCATTAGCGACTTTGTGGCTGATCTACGGAGCCTAGGGGGCATGTGCAGTTTCTCGGACATTGACGAGGCTTTGGGGGACCGTGTTGTGTTCGGACTCAGAGACCCAGTCCTACAAAGCCGGCTGATGGCAAAAGGCGACATCACCCTCACCGACGCTCTCACTGAAGCCACCGCAGCCGAGGCAACCTGGAAATCAGCGAATTGAATGCGGAGACCGGACACCGGGGAATGCACCGCGACCACCGAGATGGGCTGGGCGACCGAGGCCCACCCAGAAGCAAGCCACTGGGAAACCACTACCCATCATGGCAACTTCCACTCCACCTCTGACACCATGGACGAGGAAGAAGAAATACATCGGCTCCAGACAGGACGAGATCAGCGCGATTGGCAGAGTCGTAAGTCAGGGACCACATGTGCCGGGTGTGGAGGTGACCACCCTCGATCGAAGTGCCAGTTTTTCGATGCGATTTGCCATCACTGTGATAAAAAAGGTCACATCGCCCGAGTCTGCCGACTGAGAAAAGCCTACAGCCCCCGTTGGCGAGATCACAGCAACTGGAGATGAGACGGCACCCCCCCCAGGGCCAGAGACCGCCAAGCCAAAAATCGCTGGAACTGAGACGGATGGAACCGACGAAGCGGCGAAAACCGGCAGAAAGAGGAAACCCACCAGACGGTCGTCATCAGCCATTCATCAACCACAGACGCCCGAAAGGTATACGTGGAAGTGGGCATCGAAGGCAAACCATGCAAAATGGAGGTGAACTCTGGGTCCTACCTCTCCATGGTTGCCTGGTGAGAAATCAGGCATTTGGTGCCGGAAATCCACAAGAGGAGGTTGGAAACCCAGAAACTAATCCTCAGAGACTACCAGGGGAACCTCATCCTGGTGGTCAGAACCAGACAGTTTGAAGTGACCTTCAAGGGCCGCACAGCAAAGCTTGCCCTGATGATCGTGGACCAAGACCGCCCTAGCCTTTTGGGACTACAGTGGTTCGAACCATTTGGGATCGAGGTTACGGGCGTCGACCACGTCGCAGATACCGACTGGGAAGAGCAACTGGCACGGGACTTCCAGGAAGTGTTCGATGGTACCCTAGGCAAGTACCGAGGGCTTCCTATTTCCTTCAGCCTAGACCCCAGCATTCCCCCAATACGCCTAAAACCACGGCGGGTACCTTTTGCACTCCAGCCCAAAATCGACGAGCAAATTGACAAGCTCATCAAACAAGAGGGCCTACAACCAATCGATCATGCCCGGTGGGAGACCCCCATAGTCACCCCAGTCAAGCCCGATGGGTCAGTGAGAATCTGCGGGGACTATAAGTCCACCCTAAATTGCACCTTACAACAAAGCGCCTACCCCGCCCCAGTAGTGCAGCACCTTCTACACTCACTGGGTGGAGCTAAGGTCTTTGCGAAGCTCAACCTGGCGCAAGCCTATCAACAGTTGCCGGTCGATGCAGAAACCGCCGAGGTGCAGACCATAGTGACCCATCGGGGAGCATTTCGCTGTAACAGACTCCAGTTTGGAGTCAGCATGGCTCTGGGAATTTTCCAAAGCCTCATGGAGAGACTCTTGCATGGAATTAAGGGGGTGGTGCCCTACTTTGACGACGTACTGGTGTCAGCGGCCAACCAACAAGAACTGGAGGGTCGTCTAAGGGAGGTACTAACCAAATTCAAAGAGGCCGGGCTATAGGTGAAAAAAGAGAAATGCCAGCTGTTTACAGAGTGGGTTGAGTTCCTAGGATACCTCCTAGACCGACACGGCATCCACCCAACTGCGAAAAAAATCAGAGCCATTAAAGAAACCCCAACACCACAGAATAAAACGGAACTGCAGGCATTTCTAGGACTGCTTAATTTTTATAATGTTTTCCTGCCCCAAAACACGACCACAGTGGAGCCTTTGCATAGGCTTTTGGAAAAGGCGGCCACATGGACTTGGGGGAAACGTGAGGAAGCTGCCTTCAGCAAAACCAAGGACCTGCTCACCTCGGATGCTGTCCTAATCCAATACGAGACCCTACCACTTGCCGTCACATGTGACGCCTCACCTTTCGGCGTTGGTGCCGTCCTTAGCCACACACTCCCCGACGGAAAAGAAGCACCCATCGCCTTCTTTTCAAGGACACTCACCAAACCAGAGAGAAATTACAGTCAACTGGACAAAGAGGCCCTGGCTATCGTCGCCGCAGTGAAGAGGTTCCACAAGTACCTCTACGGCTGCACGTTTACCATCATCACTGACCACAACCCGCTGCTGGGAATCCTGGCAGGGAACAGGGCCACCCCAAACATTCTATCTCCCAGAATGACAAGGTGGTCCAAATTCCTTGCCGCCTACAGCTACCGGCTCACACACCGACCGGGGAAGACAATCACCCACGCAGACGCCCTGAGCTGCACGCCGTTACCTGACCTAGACACCGACCCAGCACCCACAACAGCCACCCTCAGCATAGAGACTATGCCCGATCTACCCATAACCGTGTCAGACATTGCCCATGAGACTAATAAAGAAAAACGTCTGACGCGGGTGCTACATTGGGTAGAAAAAGGGTGGCCGGAAATGGATGACGACAAATCATTCAGGACATTCCGGAACCGGCAAACAGAACTCTCATTACAAAAAGGTTGTGCACTTTGGGGGGATAGGGTTGTTATTTTGGAAAAGTTACAAGGGAAGGTATTAGAGTTGTTACACGAGGGGCACCCGGGCATAGTTAGAACAAAAGCCCTGGCCAGGAGTTACGCCTGGTGGTCAGGGATGGATAAGCAAATCGAGACTAGGGTGGCAACATGCAAACATTGCCAAGAAACCAGACCGAGCCCTCCCGCAGCACCAATCCTGGAATGGGAAAACCCCAGGGGACCATGGTCCAGGATGCACATAGATTTTGCCGGGCCCACGAAAGGACATATATTCCTTATCACGGTAGATGCTTACTCCAACTGGTTGGAGGTAAGCAACATGAAAACCACCACCACGGAGGCCATGACCAAGGAACTCAGCAAGCTATTCACAAGCCACGGCCTCCCAGATGTCATCGTGTCGGATAACGGGCCCCAATTTACCTCGCTGGAATTCGAAAAATTCCTAGCGGAACGGGGCATACGACACGCACTGACAGCACCGGCACATCCGATGGCGAACGTGAGGGCAGAACGGATGGTTCAATTCACAAAAAAAAAAACATCCAAAAAATTGAACACGGGGAAATCCAAGAAAAAATAAACAAAATGCTCCTTATACAACACATAACCCTGAACACGACTACCAACAAAGCTCGGCAGAACTATTAATGGGGAGGAAATTAAGGTCCCCACTTGACAGACTACATCCCACATACAACCCAGAAAAAATCCCAAACTCCTCAAGCAAAAATGGAACATTTTCTCCAGGTGACGCAGTCTACGCAAAGAACCTTACTGGAGATCCACTTTGGGTACCGGCAACTATAACCCAGCTGACAGGCTCCCACTCATACTGGCTGCAAACAACCGACGGACGAGCATGGAAACACCACATCGATCAAATAAGATCGAGAACAACCACGGGAAACACAACTGACATGCAAATAGACACAGACAGCCCCCATAACACAAACCAAGAGGGGAGGGAATACCCCGGGAACCAAAAACCAATAGAAAGAAACCAGCTTTTCTCACCGGCAAGCAGCCAGCTTGAAGCCTCACCAGGGAGAAGCAGCCAGGCCAGCTCAACCAGCCCAGAAAGACCAGGTGGGAGCGGCAACAACCGCAGCTCAACCAGCCCGGGTAGACCGGGAGGGAGCTGCAACGAAAGGCCCGGCGAGGCCTTCCAGGCGGTTCCATCAATGAGGCAGAGAGCAACACAGAACCGGACCAAACCAGCTGGGAGCCAAGCAACAACTAACCTGCACAGGTCAAGTAGGCAAGTACGAAGCCCCACCTACTTACAGGACTATGTTACGTAGGACTGTACCAAGAGGGGAGGGGCGTTCTGTACAGTCATTAGCATACTTGCAAGCGCCACGCTGTGATTGGCCAAAGTGCATGGCGATCTCATTGGCCGAGCGAGCTGCACTGATTGGCCCGTAACGAATCCCCCGTGATTGGTGGAAACTAATCGCGGGAGATTCAAAGCGGTGGCATTGCCCGCGGCCACCACGGTCAGAGAATAAAAGCCGCTGTTTTTCCCTTTGAATCCTGAGCCGATCTCGGGACCAAATAAAGAGCTGAAACTGAGTCACTGGCTCCGAGTCTCCTTTCCCACGACGGACACGATAAAAAAGCCACATGGATAGTATTCATGATATCACCTAACTCAAATGAATCTATCATCTATCTGTCTGTCTGTCTATCTGTCTGTCTATCTATCTATCTATCTATCTATCTATCTATCTATCTATCTATCTATCTATCTATCTATTTATCTATCCATCTATCTATCTCCATTCATTCATTCATCCATCCATCTATATCATCTATTTATCATCTATCTATATCTACCTTTCATTTATCTATGGATATTTATTTATTTGTCAAATTTATACAAGATAACAAGTATAAGTATGAACATAAACAAGAACAAAGGGAGTAAATACAGATAAACGGGGACAGTAAGACAGGGATGGTGTGCTTGCTGGTATGCTTATGTATGCCCCCTTTAAGGATCTCTTTGGAATGGGGTAAGGTCCATGGTAGACAGTTTGAGGTTGAAGCTGTGAGGGTTTGAGGCTGTAACAAAGGAGTTGGGTCGGACGTTCCAGGCATTGATCACTCTGTTGCTGAAGTCGTATTTTCTGCAATTGAATTTGGAGCAGTTTACCTTGAGTTTGTATCAGTTGTTTGCCCGTGTATTATTGTGATTGAGGCTGAAGAAGTCATTGACAGGTAAAACATTGTAACAGACAATTTTGTGTCCTATGCTTAGATCAGGCCATAGGTGGTGCAATTCTAGATTGTCCAGGCTCAAAATTTCGAGCCTGGAAACACAGGGAATTCTATTGTAAGTGTAGGGGTGGAGTACTTATATGTACCAGATGCTGGGGAATCAGAACATTCTGATGATACAGGGGTTACATGTAATAAATCATACATAGATGAGACCTAGAATTATGGAATGCTACTACAACAGCAGGCCTAATGAGAGGACATATATGAAATGTTGAGGGAAGTGGGGAGGATGTACATCCATACTAATTGAAACAATTTACCAGATGTTTCAACACAGTAGAGATAAAACTGTTTCCACAACTTGATTTAGACTAACTACACGTTATATCCCATACTCAAGAATACCCAGAAGAATGTGCAGACAATAACTGAAATTGGAACATCACTGCCATCTCCACCATTACAGAGCACAGCAGCTGATATGAGATAGAGATCTGTAAAAGCCTGGCACTATACAAAGTCAACAAGACACTAAAGACTTCTCCAAGAACTCAGGGGGACTGTGGAAGACAACATTGGAAGTCAACTCAAGACAAGCTTACACAAGTGGCCATCAAGTGTAGTATATATGAATGTGATCCCAGTGGTGGTGATAGGAGCACTGAGGGCTATGACTTCTAGATTGAAAATGACTCCAATTGATCTGAGGAATGACATCAGAGCTTTCTGTACATAACAGCACAGTGTAGCACAGGAGCTGTGATGGTGCAGTGATTAAAATGAAGTATTGCAGGATAATTCTGCTGACTGCTGGCTACCAGCAGTTTGGCAGTTCAAGTCTCATCGGCTCAAGGTTGACTCAGCCTTCTATCCTTCCAAGGTCAGTAAAATGAAGATCCAGGTTGTTGGGGGCAATATGCTGACTCTGTAAACTGTTTATAGAGAAGGCTGTAAAGCACAGAGAAACGGCATATAAGTCTAAATGCTATTGCTAAGGAATAGGTACAATACTGTGCAGAACTCTCAAACTCCCAGCCCTCTGGTAGAGGACTCAAAATTGAGGAGGACATATACCACCTGTTACGAACTAAGCAAACGCGTTAGTTTAAAATCCTAATAGTTTTGTTTCCACAGCAGGCTCGTAATCCTGCACTTCTGATTGGCCCGCAAACAGCGGATTGTGATTAGCCGTTTCTGGCTGATCGGATTGGCTGACAGCAGGTCACCGCTGATTGGACGCTACCAGCATGGCAAACTCAAATCATTGGTTATTGTGACAGCAGCCAGCTCTATAAAAGGAGCTGCTGCTGCCCCAGTGTTTCTGCTCTGTTCTGAAGTCACTGATAAAGAGTTGGAGTCACTATTCGATGCCTTGTCTCCATTCCTTGTGCCCATGCTTCAGATCCAACACTGCCGGCAAGGATGGGATGCGGAGACAATAGAGCTGACTGAACACTCACCGAACACTAACAGAGCACGTGACTGAGAGTGCACCAAAAAGCGGCAGAATGACCAGCAGCGCTATTCCACCTGCTCCATTTGACCCGGCTAATGAAGACTGGGACTCGTATATGGACAGGTTCCAGATGTTCCTGGAGACCAACAATTTGAAAGATGCTATGCCTGGCAAGAAACGAGCTGTATTTCTGACCCATTGAGGGCCCACCATTTTTAAAATGGCAAAGGCACTTGCAAAACCAGCAGAAGTCAAGACAATGGATTGGGACAACCTCACCCTAATCCTACGGGCTCATTATGCACCAGTGGTGCCAACACTCATCAGGAGACAAGAGTTTTACCAGAGGGACCAGCAGGAAGGCGAAAGTGTTGGAGACTTCATCGCTGACCTTAGAAAACTAGGGGTACTCTGTGGCTTCGCAAACCTCGAGGAAGCCATGAGAGATCGAATTGTTCTGGGCCTAAAAGACCCCATGACCCAGAGCAAGATTATGGTGAAGGGAGACATCGGCCTCGCAGATGTCATCGCTGATGCTACTGCAGCAGAAGCAACCAGGAAGTCAGCAGTTCGAAAGCATCGAGCGAACGCACCGCACCGCCAACTTGCCAGTGACACCATGCCTTTCTCCGAGAGGCACACAACGACCACCCACCATGAAGACCTCGAATCCTCATCAGAAAGTGAGGAAGAAGAGGTCAACAGACTCAGGTCAGAACGTGACCAGCGAGACCAGCGGAATCGTAAGCCTTCGTGTCAATGTGCTGGGTGCGGGGGAAATCACCCGCGATCAGACTGCAAATTCCTAGATGCACTCTGCTGTTCCTGTGGAAAGAGGGGCCACATCGCAAAGGTCTGCAGAAGCAAGTGAGGGTCCAGCCCGATCCAAAGAGAAAACAACTTCCAACATACAACAGGCACTCCACCAGTAAATCGGGACCGCCTAAACAACCAATGGAACCAATACTACAGAGTACCCGCCGCTTCAACCAGACGAGAAGAAGCCCATCAAACCATCACCATCGGCCACGCTTCATCCCTTGATGCAATGAAAATCCGAGTGAAGGTCACCATTGAGAATCGACCATGCGTTATGGAAGTCAACTCCGGGTCATCCCTGTCAATGGTCTCCTGGAAAACCTTAAAACAGCTGATCCCTGACATTCAGCACCAGGACCTCAGCACTCAAAAAATCATATTAAAAGACTACCAAGGAAACAGAATTCCAGTTGCCAGTTCCAGCCATGTCCAAGTATCCTTCAAAGACCACACCGCAACCCTAACTCTTACCGTCATCGATCGAGATCGGCCCAGTTTGCTGGGTTTGCAATGGTTCGCGCCACTAGGAATTGAACTAGCGGGCATCAACCAAACTGGAAGCGATGACTGGGAAGCGGTCCTTGTCCAGGAATTCCAGGATGTTTTCACCAAGAAGCTAGGCAAGTACAAGGGATCCCCCATATTGTTTAATCTCAGCCCTAACGTTGCGCCCATTCGCCTTACGCCTCGTCGAGTGCCCTTTGCACTCAAGCCAAAGATTGATGAACAATTGGACAAATTAATAGCCCAAGGAATGTTGGAACCAATCGATCACGCCCAATGGGAGACCCCAATTGTAACCCCCATAAAACCTGATGGATCTTTAAGAATTTGTGGGGATTACCAGGCCACCCTAAATCATGCGCTTCAGCAAAGTGCTTACCCTGTACCTGTGGTCCAACATCTTCTTCATTCCCTGGGAGGTGGGAAAATATTTGCAAAATTGGACCTAGCTCAGGCATACCAGCAGTTGCCCGTAGATGCAGAGACTGCAGAAACCCAAACTATAGTCACGCACAGAGGTGCATTCAAGTGTAATAGACTCCAATTCGGAGTGAGTGTAGCACCTGGCATCTTCCAAAGTCTGATGGAAAGATTGCTTCAAGGCATAAAAGGGGTCATGCCCTACTTCGATGATGTCTTAATAGCTGCCCCCAACAAAAGCCTACTAGAAAAATGACTCGGAATGGTCCTCCAGAAATTTAAAGATGCTGGCCTGAAGGCCAAAAAAGACAAGTGCCAACTATGTACTGAGAGGGTTGAATTCCTTGGGTACCTTCTTGACAAACAGGGAATTCATCCTACGGAGAAAAAACTGACTGCAATAAAAAACGCCCCAAGACCTAGGAATAATACAGACCTCCAAGCCTTTCTGGGATTCATTAACTTTTATAACATCTTCTTGCCCCAGAAGGCGACTGTTGCTAAACCCCTGAATAGGCTCCTTGATAAGAAGGCTTCCTGGGTCTGGGGACATCGCGAAGAGCGAGCTTTTCAGCAAGTAAAAGACCTGTTAACTTCAGATGCTGTATTGATACAATATAACGAGACTTTGCCCTTAACTGTCACCTGCGACGCCTCACCATTTGGAGTAGGAGCCATCCTGAGCCACGTCCTACCAAACGGTACTGAGGCACCTATTGCGTTCTTTTCAAGAAGTTTATCTAAAACTGAGAGAAACTATAGCCAACTTGATAAAGAGGCTCTCGCTATTGTGTCTGCAATCAAACGATTCCATGAGTATGTATATGGAAGGTCTTTCTCCATAATTACCGACCACAAACCATTACTTGGCATTTTAGTGGGAGACAAACCAACTCCCCACATCTTATCACCAAGAATGACATGTTGGTCAGAGTTTCTAGCTGCATATGATTACCAACTGCTACACCACGCGGGGAAAGTCATTCCCCACACTGACGCTTTGAGCCGTTCACCGTTACCAGAAGTCATAGACAACCCAGCTCCAACCTAGCTACGCTACAAATTGAAACTCTTCCTTCACCACCGCTGACTGCACAAGACATCGCCTCAGAAACAAGGAAGGATTCTTGTTTGGCACGAGTCCTCAGCTGGGTGGAAAGAGGTTGGCCTGACAACGAACCAGACGACACCTTCAAGCCTTTCAAAAACTGGCAGACAGAACTTTTCTCCCAAAAGGGATGTGTCTTGTGGGGAGACAGAGTCGTCATCACAGAGAGACTACAGCATAAAGTTCTGAAACTATTGCACGATGGCCATCTGGACATCATGCAAATAAAGGCACTAGTGAGGAGCTACGCTTGGTGGCCAGGTATAGATAAGCGAATAGAAACCTGGGTGGCCACTTGCAGCAAGTGTTAGGAAACTCATTCAGCTCCACCAAAAGCACCAACAACGGAATGGGAAGCATCCCGAGGTCCCTGGTCCTGTATCCACATTGATTTTGTGGGACCTACCAAGGGGCATACATTTCTTATAGCAGTGGATGCCTACTCCAACTGGCTGGAGGTCCACAAAATGAAGAGCACCACCACAGAAGCCGTCGTTAAAAAACTAAATAGACTATTCGCTACGCACGGGTTGCCAGATGTCCTAGTTTCAGATAATGGCCCCCAATTCACTGCTCTGGCATTCGAACAGTACCTGGCAGAGTGGGGGATACGCCATGCTTTGACATCGCCAGCTCACCCTGTGGCCAATGGCAGGGCTGAGCAAATGGTCCAATTCATAAAGAAAACTTTACACAAGATGGAGCAAGGGGACATTGACGACAAGGTGACCAGGATGCTTCTCCTCCAACATATTACTCCAAACAGCACCAGAACCCCGGCCGAATTTCTGATGGGCCGGAGACTTTGCTCACATCTTGACCGCCTGCACCCTATCTACACACCTGAAAAGCCCTTGGGGTCCAGCAGCAGGTATCGCACCTTCAAGGTAGGCAACCCAGTTTTCGCAAAAAACTTTTCCGGTGATCATTGTGGGTCCCCGCTACCATAACTCAACTTACGGATCCATGTTCCTACCGTTTACAAACTACTGATGGAAAAATGTGGAAGCGCCATATCGATCAACTGCGCTCCAGGCTGGCACCTACCCCTGTCACAAACCCCGAACCACAAACCTGGGGGGGAAAGGGAAATTGAGGGGGGCGGAGAAGAACTAGCATACAACCCAGTACTTGAAAACCAGCAATCAGCACATCCAACCCGGGGATATTCACCTTCTGAAGGAGAGCCAGGCCAGACGATCGCCTCACTACAGAGCAGCACTGAGACAGCAGCAAATCCAAGGGATCAGGAGGACAGCCTTAACGGAAGCAGAGATGACAACCCTGAGTCACCCAACACAGAGGGTGGAACATCTTTGCCAACAAGCTCAGCAAGCAGCCCACCGAGACCAGAGTCAGGGCAAGGACTGGTGGAGCAACGCAGATCAGGTAGACAGGTGAAATGACCTGCCTACCTGCGAGAATACATCACCCCACCCCTCAGACAGAACCTAGGGGGGAGGGGTGTTACAAACTAAGCAAATGCATTAGTTTAAAATCCTAATAGTTTTGTTTCCACAGCAGGCTCATAATCCTGCACTTCTGATTGGCCCGCGAACAGCGGATTGTGATTGGCCATTTCTGGCTGATCGGATTGGCTGACAGCAGGTCGCTGCTGATTGGACGCTACCAGCGTGGCAAACTCAAATCATTGGTTATTGTGACAGCAGCCAGCTCTATAAAAGGAGCTGCTGCTGCCCCAGTATTTCTGCTCTGTTCTGAAGTCACTAATAAAGAGTTGGAGTCACTATTCGATGTCTCGTCTCCGTTCCTTGCGCCCACGCTTCAGATCCAACACCACCCATAAGAATTAAAAAGATATATTTTTTTAAAGTTATGGTATTAATTATCTGGTATTAAAGCTTTGCCTGCTGATTAACAAGCTGGGTTATTGTGATCAAGCTGTTTTTAAAGTGCAAGGGTAGGCTAGCTTTAAGGCATTTAACATATAATTTAGAGAGCCACACAACCAGCCTACTTTCAAAATTATATGTATCACCAGAAGTTACTTTGCTTTCTGAACAGATTTGAGCTGGAACATGGCAAAGAAATTGTCAGATTTTGAATGCAGGAAGGAAAAGGTCAAGAAGTTTATTTTAGAATGTTGAGAAATGATGATCACATTAATTAATCTCATTATGCATTTGCCCTTTGCCTGGTCTCGATGCACTTTACATAAATCAGGATGTTAATGAATGTGTTACTAGAAGAAGACAAATGCTCTTGCATTAATAGATATCATTTAAATATGCATCTACTACCTGACTCACATCGTCTGTTTTGCACTGCTACTTAGAAATGCATTGTTATTGAATGGTACATATGAGCCTGGGATTTAATAGCTGAGGTCAGCTTGATTTATTTCCCTTTATTTTCTTTCTTTCATCTCTGCCATCTTGAAATGCTGAAAACTAGGAGCACAAAAACTCCTTATGAGCTGTTACGGGTTGAGTAACTACAAAATACCTTTACCTCCACTTTATCCAGAATGGAAAAGAAAGAAAAAGAAAATAACATATCCTAATGCTTTACATGCTAATACCAAGAATGAGAAAGGATGGGATCACAGAGAAAATGTGTCTACTTCATCACTGCTCCATCTGGACCACAGAAAGAGAGAAGCAAATTTGTCTAAGCAGCAGTGGCCTTATCTATGATCAGAACCTCAGAAGCTGTCCCTAGAGGGTGGGGACAGAGATCTCTTCAATGGGAAAATAAAGCCAAAGAATCTCAAAACAAAATATATAAAAACAAGCTTCACTGTGATTTCAAATACAAAGTCATGGAGTCAGAAATCAGTTCCCACACCACTGATACTATGGGATCACAGGGCTTCAAAAATTTCAGCAATGGGTTCTCTGCCCGGTTGCTGGATTGGCATGGCCATGGTGGGCGTGGCCTAGTCAGTCTTCTGCACCATGATAGGGGGGGCATTTTCGCCTTCCCCAGGCTCTGGAGGTTTTTCTCAAGCCTCTGGGAGGAAGAAAATGGCCTCTCCTGAGCTCCGGAGGCCCTCCAGAGGTAGGAAATGGGATGGGAGGGGCCAGCCGGGGGGGGGATTTGGAGGTTCTCTGAATGGTCATAACATTAGCTATGAGTTCTCCTGAACCTGGGCGAACCTGTAGCAGCCCACCCCTGATCACAGGGGCCCAAACTGGCTTGGTGCAGAATTCAGCCTGGTGCAGAATTCTCTAATGCCATGTGACTGAATTGCATGGAGGCAGCCATTACTGCTCCTACTTTTGGGGTACTTGTGGTCATAATCTTAATTGCGGCAACTCAGTCAGGAACATGTAAAGATTCTATCCTTCAGTGGAGCCTCAGATTGGCATATTTATTTGTTTATTTTTAATTTTAAAAAATAATTTTTATTGAAAGTTTTAAAAACAAGAATGAAAATTAATACAAACTAAAATTAAATAAAAAGGAAAAAAGAAAAAGGGAGAAATAAAAGACAACGCTGAAGTACAAAAACAAAGAAGAAAAATAGGTGTAGAAAAACAGAATATAAACGAAAATAGCTTAAAGAAGTGATTTCTGATCTTCTTCACATCATTTATAAGTATAGATTTCTCTTTTTTATAGATTTCTCTTTCTCTACACTTACACAATGACTTCTATAATTTGTCCTATCTAATTTTCAAACTATAGATCATTTTTTACTAATTTCTTTTCATGCAAAAAGTACATAAGGGAGTTCTAGTCAGCAATAAATGTAGACATTGTCTTTTCTCTAATCAAAGTGTCAATTTGGCCATCTTAGTAAGTTCCATCATCTTCACCAATCATTGCTCCATTGTGGTTATTACCAATCTTTGTATACAAAATAAGCTTGCTATGGTTATTATATATAAAAACAAAGTTCTATGTCTTTTTTGCAACCACTTATCCATCAGTCCCACGAGGAAAAATTCTGGTTTCACTTGTATATTAATCTTCAAAATCCTCTGAATTACTTATACATATAAGTATATATAAATTTAAACCCCAAATCATCTAGATTTTTTTGCATATCTATCAAGCATAATAAAATGATATGTTCTATTGTTCACATTTCCAACACAGATCTGAAATACCTTTATACATTCTATATATTTTTTCTTGAGTCATATACAATGTTGTATCATTTTATAAAAATTCCCTTTAAGATTATAATATAGTGTAAATCGCAATCCTTTCAATCATTTATTCCCCCATTGTTCTATCTGCATATTATAACCAAAAATTATAGCCCACTTTGCATTGCATGTTTTTACTTGTTCATCTTTTGCTTCAGATTTCAATAAAAGTTTTTATACCTTAGCAATCACATGCTCATCATTTGTACACAACTCCATTTGAAAGTCAGTCTTTGAATATTTGATACTATAATTTTTTTCTACTTTGAATCTTTTTGTTAACTGTAAATAGGAAAACCATTGACTGTTATATCTCTGTCCCATAATTCATTCTCTGTTTCATTTTGTATTTTCTTTGACAGAATTTTAGTATCTCACGGTATGTTAACCATTTGTGATTGCCTGTTTTTTCTCATCTACAAAATGCTTCTTGTACTGAGAACAACAAAACTATTTTTAGACACAACCTGAATTTGTATCTATTCCATATCCTTAACAATCTAACAATTTAACAATTTACTAATTTATTTATTGCTTGACTTTGATCCTTAAACATCTCTCAGGGTTAAATGAGGCTAAGAGAGTTTTTTGCTTCGTACAATATGTTTGGTTTTGGCTTAATATGTTTTGGGAATCAGCAGTTGTAATTTACATATTGTGGGGATGGCTTAGCATAAAGACTGAGCAACAACTCCAGCCTTGCAGCTTAAGAATGCTACATTACTTAAACAAACTTTGCTTAAACATATTGTTTAATCATGATTTGTTGAAAAAAATAATCCATTATTGTAAGTATAATAGTAAGGTGTAAGACCTTAAGTATTTACATAAGCAGACAGCTGGAATACTGTATAAAAGTAACAACAACGGCAAAAAGAATAGCTTCATGCAATTACTTCCCATTTTATGGCTTAGCACAGAGGTTCTCAAAGTGGTATGATCCAATTACCTCTTTTCCATGTAATGTCTTTACCCCCCATGACAATTCCAGATTGTTGCCTATATATGAGCACCTAGGCAAACTGGATCCTCAACTCCCAAACAATCAAATACAAATTGCTCATTACCCCCAAGATATGTCTACATTATCTGCTTGCTAATTATCCAAGTTTAATAAACCCTGGTTTAACAAGTTATTTAAGCTAGGTAAGAATCTGGTTTGAGATTACTCAATAAAATTCATGACATAGGGGACACAAACTTTTTAGTCTTAGTGAGATGCTCTGTGCATCTCTTCAATATTCTCATGTGGCTGTCTAAATCTGAAGGATGATGCAGTACTGTACTTGTTTTTTGGTATGTTAACTTTTACTGACTTCTCTCCTCCCAAGGTTTGTGAAAGAATTTATTATGATCAGAACTGCCCAAATAGGAATAATCTTCAAAGATTATGATTCAAGCTGAACAGCAGAAATGAGACTGGCAGCTTTATTATGCTTTAGATGTTCCAGATGTTTTAAGGATCTTATCTCATAGCATTCTCTAAAGCAGGACTGCACTCTCATCCCTTTCTTTATTTTATTTTCTTTATTTATTTATTTAGATTTGTCAATCACTGACAAGATAATAGGTATAAGTATATACATAGTTATGAATACATGAAATGGGTACATATAAGAAAAATAAAAGAAACAATGCAGATTAAGTGTCTGAGAAATGCTAAAACAAAATGACTTTCCCTGATCCAAACTTGCTTTTTTTTTTAAAAAAAATCCTAATTTTACTTGAATGGACTATGATTCTGATCAGCAAAAATCCCTTCTTCTGTATGAATAAAAAAGGGAGAAAAACTCTCACACAAAAATAATTATTTACACCATGCATTAATTAAATAATCAAACTGATTGTCCTTTTATTTAAAACTGGTAATTCACATTGATCATCAAACAGTTTACTAGTCCTGGATTTTTTTCTTGGATGAAGCTGGTAAATTATTCATGAATTTCAATGTAATGGAGTAATTATTCTTGCTGGCAATCAGTGCTGTATATGGAATTATCTAAACACGAATTTGCTTTTTATTGTTTAGTGAGTCCACATGTATTCTGCCTTACAGCTTTTACTGTTTGATTGAAAAGGACAGTGTCTTCTGATTCCTAGCCAGATTGGAAGCTTGAGAGGAAAAAGGACAACAGAACATAACACAATGTGACAGTCTGTGTGATGGGTGCTGTTTACTATTAGCTGATAATCCATAAGTGATTCCTTTGAGTTCTTCCAGAGTCTTTTTATTTAAGGAATAAAAGAAGAAACTGAGATTAAGATTTAATTAATTTAAATTAAGCACATACATTGATAATGTGTTCTGATGTGCTTATGTTTGGGTGTGTGTGTATCTTTACATTATGCTAATCCACACTAAGGGACAAATGAATCTGTTATGGGCATGCTTGAACAAATAATATTTAATAGCTTTCTACCAAGAATTGCAAGAGGGAAAAATCAACATAATATGTAGCACACAGTAGGCATATCAAATTTATAACCTCTGTTTCACTCCTGCAGAACTTTTGGAAACAATATGGCCTCTAGGATTAGCTGATAACAAATCCTGCATATGGCCATTTCAAAGGGTCTTAAATTTATATATCTCCCTTGTCCCTTCCAATTATTATTCTGTCATTGCTCTTTTCGGCATAATTTTTTCCCATTTCATTCTGAACATGTGGAGAGGCTTGGATGTAGAAGGGAAATTAGCTCTTTGGTGAATGTGTGAACGAATACTAGTTTTCTGCAATTATATGGAACAATTTAATATTACTTTGTGGGGTGTTTTTCTCCCTACTGAACAGTTGTCACTATGGCCAGTTTTCCAATTAGTATTTAGCATAAAATTGGTCTGAACTAGCTAGTAAAAAGAAGGAAGTATTGCACCAGAGAAGAATTTTAGATAAAATAAAATAAAATGAAAGCTGTAGCTAAAATAAAACTGAAGGACAAATCAGATACCACATGATATTATCAGGTGTTGCACAATTTTGTCCATTTTTTTTAAATATTCCCAATTATCTTGGAATTCTGGGAGCTAATATCCCAGGACATAGTGCTTATTGCTTAAATCCATTAACCATCATATTAGACCAAAACAGCAACTTTACCCCCTACTGCACAATTATTTGTTTTAATATTAGAATCCCTGCATAATTTATGCATAGCTAAGTATACCATTCTGCAACCTGATTGGCCATATTATCTTATTATCATATTATCTGATTGGCCATATTATACCATTCTGCAACCTGATTGGCCATATATCAACCAGGATACAAAATAAATTATAGTATACTCCATATGTATGATTTCTGTGTAAGAAATCATACATTAGACCAGATGTATGTCCCAGTTACTGAACCTGGAAACCACCCATCCCAAAGGATAGTTCGGATTAAATTTTAGTTTACTAACTGTCAACATCATCTATGAATCCAAATACTGATTCAAAACATATCCAACCTCTCCTGATTCAGATATTATGAGTAGATTTTAACTAAAGCAACTTTACATAAAATTTAATGGCTTGAAAATAGACACAATTGTGAATCTGTGATCTCATCCTTTCTTTTTTAACCAGGGCAATTGTTACCAAAGACAAAAGGTGAACATTTCAGACTTCAAACTTCCATCCAAGAATTTAATTCCTTCTTCTAATTTTAGTCCGTGATGAAATTGTCATTCTTTTGTGTGTGTTATGTAGAAGAATTAACAGCATAGAAATAATGTCTTACAAATATATGCACAAAATGTATTCTTTATGTGTTTTAAGAAAGAGACTTCAGATATCAGCTGGTGCTGATTGCCCTATTCTATCTATGGTTCTATGACCCACAAATGGAATGGAGCAGGGCTCTCCAACCTTAGCAACTTTAAGATTTGTGGACTTCAACTCCTTGCTGGGTGAGGAATTTTGGGAGTTGAAGTCCACAAATCTTAAAGTTGCTAAGATCAGAGACCCCTGGAATGGAGAGTTTGGGTCTATTAACATATGGAAAGGCTGGCAAATGAGCTGTCTCAATCCAGCAGAGAAATGCCACAAACCAATAAGTATATAACAGCCTACCATAAAACTATAAAAACAATTGAGACTTCTTTTCAACAATCAAGTTGCCCCAAGTTGAAATTTCTTATTATTGTGATTATTTTCCCCCTTCCCATCAACATAGATTCCCAATGTTCCATAGACTTTATTTATAAGGGTCAATCACTTGTGAGTCAGATTTTTTTGGTGTGTGTGTCAGTGGTGGGATTCAAATTTTTTTTTACTACCGTTTCTGTGGGTGTGGTTTAGTGGGCATGGTATAGCTTGGTGGGCGTGGTGTGGCTTGGTGTGTGTGGCTTGGTGGGCATGGCAGAAAGGATACTACAAAATTTCCATTCCCACTCCACTCCTGGGGGAAGCTTACTGCAAAACCCCATTCCTTCTCCAGCCCACTAACCTGCTTTCTCCTGTGCAGGGCAACAAAAGAAGACCCAGCCAATCATTTGGGACTTGGGAGGCAGAGAATAGATGGAGGCAGGGCCAGTCAGAGGTGGTATTTACTGGTTCTCTGAACTGCTCAAAATCTCCACTACCGGTTCTCCAGAACTGGTCAGAACCTGCTGAAAACCACCTCTGGTGTGTATGTGTATATATTTGATATGGTTTGGACAAAGATTTTATGTAAATTTATTTTTTCAGATTTGCACTTGAAATCTATGACAAAATTGCCCTTACATGTTAAACAAGTGAGTGAAGTTGCCATTCAAAATTCCAGTGGATTCAATTAGCAAAAGAACCTGAAGCAGTAAGGAACAAGTTGTGAATGAATAAATGTGTAATAAAGTTATCTAGAGCTTGAAGTCAAGTGCAGGGTTCTGGCCCTGCACTTCTGATTGGCAAGTTCAGATTGGTCCATTCAGGAGAGTCTGATTGGCCATTAACGAGCCGTTCTCATTGGTCAACGGAGCTAGCGCTCCCAGGTTGTCATTGGTTGAATAGTTAATAAGTTGCCTATATAAGGAAGGCTATAGCAGCCATCCAGTTTGAGTTGTCACACCATGTAAATAAAGAGTTGAAGTTCACTGTTTTCACCGGCTTGTCTCCATTCTTCGCACCCATGCTCCAAACTTAACACTGGTGACGAAGGTGGGATGTGGAGACGTCAGAGCTGACTGAACAACAAAAAAGATAACCGAGCACGTGGCTGAAAACGCACAATGGCGGAACCATGTCTGGCGGCGTCATACCACCTGCTCCATTCAACCCAGCACAAGAAGACTGGGAGTCCTACATGGATCATTTCCAAATGTTCTTGGAAACCAATAATTTGAAGGATGCCACAACCGGGAAGAAACGGGCGGTATTCCTAATGCATTGCGGGCCGACCATATTCAAGATGGCCAAGGCACTAGCAAAACCGGCTGAAGTGAAGGCTATGGACTGGGACGTCCTCGAACCTCTACTGAGGGCCCACTATGCACCGACAGTACCAATGCTCGTAAGGCGGCACGAGTTCTACCAAAGAAACCAGCAGAAAGGAGAGAGCGTTGCCGATTTCGTTGTGGATCTCCGAAACTTGGGAGGCCTCTGCGGGTTCGCTGACCTGGAAGAGGCTTTGAGAGACCGAATAGTTCTGGGATTAGATGCGCTAAACGTGCAGAGCAAGATAATGGCGAAAGGCGACATTAGCCTTGCCAATGCCATCGCTGATGCTACTGCAGCAGAAGCAACCAGGAAGTCAGCTGCCCAACTGCACCGCAACCGTGCTCCGGTACACCAACCGACCTGCGACATTTCACCTAAGTCAGAAGGACAGCTTTTGATGGCCCACCACAAGGACCTCTCTTCGTCGTCAGATAGCGACGAAGAAGAGGTCCATTGACTGCGGTCCGATCGGGACCATTACCCAAAGTCCCAACACTCATGCGTTGGCTGTGGGGCTAACCATTCCCGGTCTGAATGCAAATTCCGCGACGCGCTCTGCCATGAGTGCGGGAAACGAGGCCATATCGGACGGGTCTGTAGAAGCCTCCTAGGACCCAGCCAGACCTTGAAGGGGGCTAACTATTGCCAATCGACAGGAAACCATCCTGTAAGGCAAGAACCAGTAAACCACTCCTACAGAAACCGAACCATAAATCGCCCAACGAAGCGAGAAGAGGCTCATCAAACTATCACTATCGGTTACGCCTCTTCCTTGGATGCCAAGAAAATCCGAATTAAAGTGGCCATTGAAAATCAACCCTGCCAAATGGAAGTCGACTCGGGATCGTCTCTCTCGATGGTTTCCTGGAAGACCCTCAAGCAACTCATCCCTACTATCTGGCACCAAGACCTCCATTCCCAAAGACTCATACTTAAAGACTATCAGGGGAATAGGATTCCAGTCGTAGGATCCAGTCGAGTCCGGGTCTCATTCAAAAACCGCACAGCGTACTTACCCCTTACTGTGATCGACAAGGACCAGCCTAGCCTGTTAGGCCTCCAATGGTTCGCGCCACTCGGCATTGAAGTGGCAGGCATTAACCGAATCGGCGGCAGTGACTGGGAGGAGGACTCATCCATGAATTCAGGGACATCTTCGTGGAAAAGCTAGGCGAGTACAAGGGGACCCCGATATCATTTAGCCTTAATCCAAAAATAGCTCCCATCTGCCTTAAGCCTCGTCGAGTTCCATTTGACCTAAAGCCGAAAATTGACGAACAGCTTGATAAGTTAATAGCCCAGGGAATGTTAGAGCCAACCGATCACTCTCCCTGGGAGACCCCAATTGTAACACCCATTAAGCCGGATGGTTCGATTAGAATTTGTGGGGACTACCGAGCCACCCTGAACCATGCCCTGCAGCAAAACCTATATCCGGTGTCGGTGGTGCAATACCTCCTCCATTCCCTGGGGGGGCGGAAAAGTCTTCGCTAAACTAGACTTAGCTCAGGCATATCAGCAACTGCCGGTTGATGAAAAAATGGCACAGGCACAGACGATCGTGACGCACCGAGGTGCCTTTAAATGTACACGGCTCCAATTCGGAGTGAGTGTAGCCCCGGGGATCTTTCAGAGCCTGATGGAAAGACTATTACAATGGATTAAAGGCGTTGTCCCCTACTTTGATGATGTGTTAATTGCTGCCCCTACTTCAAAAATTTTACGGGATCGTTTAAGATTGGTTCTCCAGAAATTCAAAGATGCAGGCCTTAAAGTGAAGAAAAATAAGTGTAAGCTGTGTACAGATCGTGTCTGTACAGATCGTTTTAGGGTATCTAATTGACAGTCAGGGCATTCACCCTACAGATAGCAAATTGAGACCAATAAAAAATGCTCCCAGACCCCGGAATAAGGCCGACCTCCAGGCGTTTCTAGGCCTCATCAATTTTTATAACGTATTCCTGCCGCACAAGGCGACTGTCGCTGAACCTTTACATCGTTTACTGGACAAAAAAGCATTTTGGGTATGGGGTCATAGAGAAGAGCAGGCGTTTCGTAATGTGAAAAAACTACTGACTTCTGACGCTGCACTAATGCAGTACAATGAGACCTTGCCGTCAAATATCACGTGTGATGCATTGCCTTTCAGAGTGGGTGCCATTTTGAGCCACATATTGCCTAACAGTAGCGAAGCCCCTGTTGCCTATTTTTCAAAGACGCTTTCGAAAACTGAGCGAAATTATAGCCAGATTGATAAAGAAGCCCTTGCAATTGTGTCTGCTGTCAAAAGATTTCATGAGTACGTGTACGGCCGGGTTTTTACTATAGTGACTGACTACAAACCTTTGCTGGGAATAATAGCAGGGGATAAGCCAACCCCCTATATATTATCTCCCAGAATGACTCGCTGGTCAGAATTCTTGGCTGCTTATAATTATCAGCTGCAATACCGCCCCGGGAAAGCCATTCCCCACGCCGACGCATTGAGCCAAGCACCGCTTCCAGAGACTATTGACGACCCCGCGCCAACAGTGACAACGTTGCAGATCAAGGCACTTCGTATACTGCCATTAACCGCCTGTGATATCGCGAGAGAAACAAAACACAACCCAGCCTTAGCACGAGTCCTCACGTGGGTGGAACGGGGATGGCCATTAGACCAAGTATCAGACGAGTTCACACCATTCAAAAGTCGACAAACAGAGTTGTTTTCTCAAAAGGGCTGCATCATCTGGGGCGATAGAGTCGTTATCCCAGAACGACTCCAACAAGCACTACTGAGAACCTTGCATGATGGCCACCCCAGCATCGTGTGCATGAAGGCCCTCGCACGAAGCTACGCATGGTGGCCAGGCATCGACAAGCAAATGGAGACTTGGGTCAAAGCTTGTCATAGATGCCAGGAAGTAAGCAACGCCCCACCAAAGGCAATCCCAACCAAATGGGAAACATCGTGAGGACCCTGTCCCTTATCCATCTGGATTTTGCTGGGCCGACCAAAGGCCACACTTTCTTGTTAACTGTGGACGCCTACTCGAACTGGCTCGAAATCCACCGAATGAGGAACACAACAACCGAAGCAGTCATTAAGAAACTAGAAAGACTGTTTGCAACCCACGGATTACCAGACGTTCTGGTATCTGACAACAGGCCCCAATTTACCGTGCTGTCCTTTGAACAGTACCTGGTGGACCGCGGTATTCGACATGCGCTGACTTCGCCTGCGCATCCTGCAGCCAACGGAAGGGACGAGCGCATAGTACAATTCGTCAAGAAAATGCTACAGAAAGTGGACTATGACAACATCGAAGAAAAGATAAACCAAATCCTCTTTTTACAGCATATCACTCCACACAGCATCACCAACAAAACTCCCACTGAGCTGCTAATGGGACGAAAGCTCCGCTCCCACCTCGACCGGTTACACCCAGCGTACGAACCGGAGAAATCACTCGGATCCAGCGGCCTATGCCGTTCCTTCCAGGTAGGTGACTTGGTGTTCGCTAAAAAATTTTCGGGCAATCCACTGTGAGCAGAAGTGACTGTGGTCCGTGTAACCAGCCTGAGATCATACCTTGTACAATGCTGTGATGATAGACTATGGAAGCGCCATATTGATCAACTATGATCAAGGCTGCAGTCAGGGATCTCCGAGTCCCCTAATAACCAAACTGAGGGGGGGGGGAGATACAAAGGGAGATGAACTTCAATTAGCAGAAAACCTTTTTGAAGGGAACAATAGCGGAATGGAAACACGAGAACAGGAATCAGGGATGGGGGTGAGTTCACCTCAGGGTGATACCGAAGATGTTGGTGACAACGAAAACGCGAACTCAGAATCAGAGACACCCCTTTCGCCAAACAACACCCTACCTCAACAAGAGTGCAGCCAAATACCGGGTGCACAACAAAAATCAAAAAGACTAACAAAACAACCGTCCTACCTCAAGGACTACGTGACCGCACCCTGTAAACGGAACCCGGGGGGAAGGGGTGTTGTGAATGAATAAATGTGTAATAAAGTTATCTAGAGCTTGAAGTCAAGTGCAGGGTTCTGGCCCTGCACTTCTGATTGGCTGTCAAATGGCGAGATCAGATTGGTCCGTTCAGGAGAGTCTGATTGGCCATTAACGAGCCGTTCTCATTCGTCAATGGAGTTAGCGCTCCCAGGTTGCCATTAGTTGAATAGTTAATAAGTTGCCTATATAAGGAAGGCTATCGCAGCCATCCAGTTTGAGCTGTCACACCATGTAAATAAAGAGTTGAAGTTCACTGTTTTCACCGGCTTGTCTCCATTCTTCGCACCCATGCTCCAAACTTAACAGAACATCTGTCTGCCATTTACAGCTATAGAGGGGGCTCTAGCAATTCCTTCAAAAATATTATGGGAAAATTCCATTAATGAAACTGTTTTTGTTTGTTTGCCATGTTCATTCTGTACTCTATAATTAGGGAATAGACTGGCATTCAAATAACAATAGAATATAGTATTGGTTGCTCAGAGCTGAACTATGAAGTTCTTGGTGTTCTTCGAGGTTGGTTATTTGCTTGTAGATATTTTATTATCCAACTGAGTAACATTATCAGCCACTTGCATTGATTATGTTACCTAGTTGGGTAATGAAATCTCTGCAAAAACAACAACAATAAAAGTAAACAAAAAAACCCCAACCAAGAAATTCACACTCAGATAACAAATATAGTAAAATATTTACCATATATACATAAAAGAACAAGTAATATCTGGTCTGTACTTAGCTTCTAAACTAGGATTTGGCCAATCTGGTTTACTTTGATCTGTACATTTGTCAAAATTATCAGATTGCAGATTAAATTAGCATTTCATACAGCTAAAGGATTTTAGACCTTTTAAAAGACTTTCTCTCTCTATATATATAAATCATAGAAACATAATAATGACAGTTTCCCAAACATCCTTGAGGCATTCAATAAGATTAACAATGTGTTTATAATAATGTAACTGCAGTGTGGCAGAAAAAGAAAAAAGTGTTTTTTTAAAAAACAACATCAACAAGAAGTGATTAAAGAATGGTAGAATTATGAATTAGTTGATATGGCTTATAAACATGGGAAACAACAGATATAATACTCATTATTATTATTATGTTAGCTTACCCAGTCAACCAGATGTTTATTATTATTATTATATCATTATATAATATAATGTTTAGTTTGGGTTGAACTTCATTCACATTGAGTTATTCTCAATAACATAGAATATCATAATGTATAGTATATATGATGGAAACTTTGTCAATGTGCAGGTTTTCTAAATGTGATCCAAGGCTTTTGGTGTGGCATCCAGGGTGCCAAGAACCACTGGGATCATGTTGTTATGTCATTTATGTCATAATCTTTCAACTTTGATTTTTCAAATCATGATACTTTGTGATTATTTCCAATTCTTTGCCTTCTATTCTATTATCCACTGGTATCGCCACATCAAGATTTACACTTTCCTCTTTTCGATCTAGTATGTTATGCACCAAGACCTTTTCACTTTGTGTTCGAAAATCCCGAATTGGACTTCTTTGACACAGAGAAGGCTTTTGATAAATTGAACTAGGCTTTCTTATTCAAGGTACTAGAAGATATGGAGTTTGGAAAGATCTTAATAAAGTTACTTTTCACAGAAAGCACAACTAATTGTTAATGGAGATTACAAAACCAAACCACGTGAGATTTACAGAGGAACAATAAGACAAGATAAAATGATTAAGTAATAAAGATTTAAAAAGAGACTTATATGTTATGAATTTTTGCAAATGACTCAATGTTGGATTTGGAAGGTTTAAAGAAAATCAAAATATTAATAGGACAATTAAAAGAATTTGATGCATTAGCAGGATTTAAGATTAGTAAACAGAAGATGGAGATGTTAGTAAAAAATCTGAAAATACAAACTCAACAGAACTGATTAATAAAATGGACTAAGATTGAGAAGATGATAAAATATTTGGGCATCATTATGGCAAATATGATTGTCTGCTATTACAAAATAATTATGTAAATGCATAGAATGAAATTTTAAAAAGACTTGTTAAGGTGGGAGAAATTATAGCTGAAGAAAATTTCTGTGATAAAAAAAATGAATGTTTTGCTTAGAAGTTGTTTTTGTTTATCAATACCTGTTTTGACAATTGATGCACTATATAAACAATAGCAGAAAGATATATCCAAATTGTGTGCATACAAAATGCAAAAGGAAGAGAAGAATTGGATTTACCTGATTTGAAATTGTATTTTGAAGCTTGTTGCTTGGTTTGAATGAAAGAATGGGTGCTGCAGAACATGAGATTTTGATGGTACTGAAATTTGTGATACAATAAAGTTCAGGTTGTGCCTGAAAAGATCTTTATGGCACTCAGTAAAAGAAGGGTTTTATAGATGAGAAATAATAAACAAACACAAATGCCTAACTAATCACGAGAAGTTAGATTTTTTTCCAGGGGGAATGTAAAATGAATTCAAGAGACGATCTAGTGGTACAAGGATATGCTTGCCCATAGTTTTCTTATGTAAAATTATTAGAAAGATTTGAAATAGATAAAATATTTCATGGTTTTGAACATTGTAAGATTGTATTTGAAATAGAATTGTGTAGCTGTGATGGTGCAGTGGTTGAAATATAGTATTGTAGGCTAATTGTACTGACAATTCTATTCTCACCAGCTCAAGATTCACTCAGCCTTCCATTTTTTTGAGGTTGGTAAAATGAGGACCCAGATTGTTGGGGGCAATATGCTGACTCTGTAAACTGCTTAGAGAGGGTTGTAAAACCACAAAACTTCATATAAATCTTAAAACATTGCTATAAATGATGAATATGTAATTGCTAATATGTCTAAACTTTTATTGACATTGAAGCAAAAGAGGAAGTATGATAAAGTCTGTTAAAATTTTTGGTTAGAGATGGAATAATGGGAAATATACATTACATTATAAATATGTATTCAGTTATAAATATACATTATGTTATCATTTTAAGGATAATTTTTATAAAATGATAAACTATAGGTCATCAGAGAATTCATCTAAAACATCAAATTTATGTTGTAAACTGAGCAAGAAGGGCTTGTAAGGAAGTCAGAAGGTTTTGGATATATATATTTCAGAGGATTTAAAAAATTAATACACCATTGAAATTCAAGATTTTTATTTTGGGATAGACAAACAGTTGAGAAAAATAATGGAACTTTGTATATGACAGCAAGATTATTATATGAACAAAGATTGAAAGTTTCAATACTACTCACAAATGGTGGAATGTTTGGTGCAGAGGATAGAAATGACCAAACCAACTTCTTTGATAGAGAAAAAGAAAATATTTTATTGGAAATCCTTTATGGATGTTTTGTGTGAAACAGAAAAAAAAAGAACTTATGATTTATGTTTTTGATGATTAGATAATTGATGATTGATGAAAGAATTGAGTTGTGTTGTCATCATAGAGCAAGAGGTAAATTTAAAATTGTAACTGCTGAAAAGAAAATCAGAAGCTCCTTCCTTCCTTCCTTCTTTCCCTTTAAATTTTAGCTCTTCCTTTTTTCTTTTTGCATTTTATATTAGTTTTTAATCTTTCTTTAAAGTTTTAATACAATTATACTTTTTTAAAAAATAATATAAAATATATAAGTAGGTCTTAATTATGGCAGTTAATGAATCCTATGAAATTATTGCATTCAAATTTACATTAAAAATAAAATAAAATGGAAAATATAGTAACTGGTTCCAGCTTGCCAGAAATGGGGAATGAAATTTTTTTTAAAGATAAACATTTATATATTTGGAGTGTTACTGTCCAGCCCAAAAAACTATTGTAAGAAAAAAATTGAACTTAAAGAATTCAAAGATTTTATGCCAATGGGAACACAATAGGTCACTATGAAGAAGCGATTGTCCTAGAGCTTATGGTCAATCACATCAGAAGGCAAACTACTACAGTTCCTTTTGCCAACTTCTTTAGCTATCTAGAATATGCCTTAAATGCTATAAAACTCTAAAGGATAATGAAAACTCCATCAAATGTTCTCTATGTAACAAATACGCTCATCATGACTGCTTGGGATTACCCGAGCAAATGATTCAATACCTAGAATCATCCAATGAGTTTCCATATCTCTGCAAATCATGCAGACCCAAACTGGATCTGTTTGAAAGAGTTGATACCATAGAAACATGAATAACATCCCTTGACACCATAGTAGCATCCCTGGAGGCCTTAAAAGAAAGATTATTCAACCTTGAAAAAAAAGACACAATGCAAAAACCTGAACATCCAACAGCTCAAACCACATCTCTACCCAACAACCACAACCCAATCCACAACCTAATCCACAGAAAAAAATAAGCCAGACAAATAATGATATCCCAATCCTCATCAGAGAAGCTGTTGAGCGTGAACAGAAATGTCCAAATGCTATCTTATTTGGTTTAGAGGACATCAATGATAATGATGACATCACAACTGTCCGAAACATCATCAGTGATTATCAAGCGTCTACCATCTCCCCTGATGAAATACTTGACATTTCCCGCATTGGCCGACAGCTCAAAAACAGAGATGGCTCTGTGGCCCCACGCTTCTGCAGGGTCATTTGTGAAAATGAATCAAGCAAAAGGAAATTCATTTACACTATAAATTCACTCACCAAAACCAATACCAACCATAAGAACCTCCATTCTTGCCCTGACCTAACTATACAGCAACATGCCCGCTCCCGTGTACTCTGCACTGAACTCAAAAAACGTCTAGACAATGGAGAGAAGGACCTGTATATTGACTACCATGCTGACTGTATCAAAAGTAAGTCACCCAACCTGCAACTCAGCTTTAACCTTCAACCACAACCCTATCTCAACCAATCCACCATCACCCAAGACTAGGCACGCACGCCCCTAACTACCTCAATTCCAACTACTGCTGGCCTTAAATGCAAGCTACTCAATGCAAGAAGCCTTGCAAATAAAATACCTGAATTTCTCCTCTTACTAAACATGGATAAATTCGACATCATATTTGTCTGTGAAACATGGCTCAACGCATCTCTCCCTGACTCCTTTACCACAGTAAGAGACTATCATGTTTACCGATCAGATTGTGAAATTTGTAGGGGAGGTGGTGTTGCTATCTTCTATAAAAAGTCCTTACATCTAAAAAACATCCAAGTTACCCAGGAGCTTGCTCTTCCTGAGACCATCATCTGTGAACTATCCTTAAATATCACATTTCGATTCTTACTAAGTTACACCTGATTATGACATTGAACATGCAAACAAGCTAAATACACTACTAACAGGGGCAGCATCCTGCCCACACACTTTTATCTTTCTTGGTGACTTCAATCTACCTCATATTGACTGGACCCTAAACGAATGTACAACTGAACCCATACACGCAACCTTCTACAATGCTGTTACAAATCTGGGACTGGAACAACTAGTAACAAACAATACTAGATTTAACAACTGCCTCGATCTCATCTTCTCAAATAGTTTGAGTTTAATTTATGGAATACAAACTAAAGAACCCTTTTCCAGCAGTGACCACAATATGATTGACTTTTGTCTCAACATACGCCCACACAAAAATAATCACAATGACGTAATCCCCAATTATAACTTCAAAAAAGGCAACTATGATCTTATAGACAACGATCTCTCATTCCTTGATTGGCAATCTCTATTCACTGGATGCAATACTGTTGAAGACCATTACAACGTATTTTTACTTGAAGTCAAAAGAGTCATCAAACTATATATATCAACAATAACTCCCAAAACAAAACAAAACAAAACAAAAGATTACCCATAACAAAAAGGAAACTTCAATCCAAAAAGAGATCACTCTGGCGGAAAAACAAATCTGGTAATGTTGCCAATTTCAAAAGCCGATACAAAAATTTATGCCACCAGATAAAAGCTGAATGCACCAATTATCACATTAAACAAGAGAAAACCTTCTTTGCACCAATTTCACCCATGCTTTTTACAATTTTGTAAACAACAAACTAAAAGACTCAAGGTCCATCCCACCCCTGATAGTACCTAATGTTAAAGACTGCAACGACGACAACATTAAAGCCAACATCTTTAACACATTCTTTGGCTCAGTATTTGTAAACAGCAATGGATCATGCCCAGTATTTCCTAGCCGAACCACAGACAACTACAATGATCTAATACATATCGATTTTACAGAAGACAATATTGAAAAAGGACTACGCAATCTAAAACCATCTCTGTCTATTGGATGGGATGGAATATGTGCCTATGTCTTAAAAAAGCTATCCACTGCCATAGCTGAACCTCTAAGCATAATCTTTGAAAAATCTTTCAGGACCAGTTCCTTGCCAAAACTATGGTCACAAGCCACGGCCATCCCCATCTTCAAAAGGGAGACCCCAGCCTAGTTGAAAATTACAGACCAATCTTCTTATGCTGCATCACCTGTAAAGTCATGGAATCAATTATGAACCAATCCATTATCCTCCACTTAGAGACAAACAATCTACTCTCCAATAAACAATATGGTTTCAGGAAAAAACTATCCTGTAATCTGCAACTCTTACACTGCAAAAACATATGGACTACACAACACAATCAGGGCAAAGCAATAGATGGAATCTACATAGAATTCTGTAAAGCCTTTGATTCAGTGGTACATGACAAACTACTACTAAAAGTAAAATCTTATGGTATCTCTGGACAACTGCATAACTGGATAGAAGCATTCCTGTCAAACAGACAACAAATGGTCAAAAGTGGGAGTGTCCTATCAAATTCTGTACCTGTCAATAGTGGTGTCTCCCAAGGCAGTGTTCTAGAAACAACTCTCTTCATACTCTCCATAAATAACCTCTGTGATCATATTAAGAGCAACTGTGTTCTTTTCGCTGATGATGCAAAGCTATTCAATACCACAGACAATACTGCTACCCTTCAAAAAGACCTTCACTATGTATCAGAATGGTCAAATGAATGGCAACTTCAAATCTCAATAAATAAATGCTCTGTCTTACATATTTGCAAAAAAAATCAGAAAATAAAATACAAGCTGAATAGTCAAGATCTTGTTGATGATCCAAGCTCTGTAAAGGACCTTGGAATACTCATCTCTGATGATCTAAGCGCTAGAGCCCACTGTAACTACATAGCCAAAAAGGCATTAAGAGTTGTTAACCTAATCCTACGTAGCTTTTTCTCTGGTAATATCACACTACTAACTAGAGCATACATTTGCTGGAACAATACTTGAATACTGCTCATCAGTCTGGAACCCACATTACGTATCTGATATTAGCACAGTTGAGAAAATCCAGAAATATTTCACAAGAAGAGTTCTCCACTCCTCTACTTGTAGAATACCTTATGCCACCAGACTTGAAATTCTAGACCTAGAAAACCTTGAATTACACCATCTTCGGTCTGATCTAAGTATGGTATATAAAATCATACATTGCAATGTCCTACCTATCAATGAATACTTCAGCTTCAACCATAACAACACAAGAGCACACAATAGATACGAATTCAAGGTTAATCGCACCAAACTTGATTGCAGGAAATACGACTTCAGCAACAGAGTGGTCAATGTCTGGAAAACTCTACCTGACTCTGTGATTTCTTCCCCAAACCCCAAAAACTTTAACCTTAGATTGTCTAATATTGACCTCACCCCTTTCCTAAGAGGTCTGTAGGGGGCGCGCATAAGCACACCAACATGCCTACCGTCTCTGTCCTATTGTTTCTTTTATTTTTCTTATATGTACCCATTTCATGTATTCATAACTATGGATATGCTTATATCTAATATCTTGTAAGCGATTGACAAATCAAATCAAATAAATAAATAAATATTCTCTACTACCTCAATTTTCTTTTGCCATTCTTTTTCTGGCAGATGGGCTCCTTTCCAAACAAAGTTTTGGCGGCAGCTGTTCACTATTTTTAATATTCTAATCAACCCTCAGAGGTCTAAATGAGGCCTAGAGGCATAGTTAGAAAGACAGATAACATTTGAAGATGATACTTTGCTTTGCAGACTGATAGTTCCCCAAGTATTTATTTAAATTAGAAGAATAGTAAAACCAAACAAAACAGTGGTGAAATGAGACTCTTGCAGGAATTAACTAAGGTGCACAGGAGCACATAGGCAGAGGAGCCATATTGAGGAACTAGAATTAAGAGGAGTGTCCATTGTAATCCTACCTTTAACTCTGAGCCCAGTTTCTTAACAGAGATGTTATGGAAAATTATGATGTCCTTGGGGGAAGTGGCCTATGTATTTAATAAACCAACCAACCAAACAACAAATAAATAAATAAGAATCTTTGAAACTTCTCAGAAGTTGAATGCAAAGGTGTCTTTGGTTTGGCTTTTGGGTCTTTTAGAAATCCAGGACCTTGCTTCAAGTCAATCAAGGTAAGGTGTTCTGGTCTACTCATTAGAAACAGGGTGCTATAGTGCTTTGACAATGCACTTCGTTAGGCTTTTTGTTTGAAAACATATCAGAATGATATATCCAGTGGTGGGATTCATCCAGTTCACACTGATTCACTAGAATTGGTGCCCAATTGTTTGTTGAGTTCTGTGAACTGGGTAGATGTGTTCTAGTCCAGAAAATCTGTGTTTTCTGGAACATGTCTGATTTTCATTCAACTTCCTTCCAGGTGGTGGGGAAAACCCTCCCCAAAAGTCCAAGAGAGAGCAATGGAAACCTTTGATCATGTCACTCAGGCAAAAACTGTCTCAGGCAGCAGGGGCAGGGCTTGCACATAAGGTGGTAGCCCAAGGCCAAAGTGCTGCAGAGCACCAGAGGGTCAGGGAGGGTACTGAAACAAGCAGGCATCCTACCTGCATGACCATACTGGCTGTCCCTTCCTGGCAAGAGCTGGAATGCTTCCATGTTTAAATGCTAGTAGATGCCAGCCTTCCCTCCAGTGGTCCTGTTCAGCTGCTGCAGAGAGATATCAGCATCTTCCCTCACTTCTCCCAAGCATTTCTTTGCCTACCTGATTTCCAGCTCTGTCATGTTTCTCTGTAGCATTTCTTGCGGTCGTGTGCAGGGAAACAAAAGTTGGGGGAATAAAAAAAAAAGTTCAACCAACCAATTCTAACTTCTAAAAAAAAAAGATCTTGTGAAGTTGGGATTGGTGGGTGGGGCAAGCTCTGTGGTATGGTGCTATGCAGCAATGGAGAAACAGGAAATGGAGTGGCTAGCACAAGGGAAGGAGGAGGCTGATTTCCCTCTTTCTTCTTCCTGCTCCTCCTCCTTTCCTTGTGCCAACCATTCCATTTCCCATTTCTCCATTGCAGCACAACACCCAGGATCCACTTTGATAGTGGTGGTGGGGGGCATAATTGAACAACCAATTTGCCCAGGGTCAGGTTGGCCATCATGGGAAGCTCATCCCACATGTGCAGCACAACTGGAGGATGGGAATGGGCCATGCCTCCTGTTATGTCCTGGGCATGGGTGTAAGAACGGAGATGAGACATCAGACTGTGACTTCAACTCTTTATTTAACAAGAAAGACTGGAGCAAAAACCCTGGGCAACAGTAGCTCTTTTATAGAGCTTGCTGCCATTAAACAATCAATGAACAGAGTCTATCGCTTTCACAAGCGTCCAATCAGGGGCTTCTGTTAACAGCCACTCAGACTGGCCAAGCCTGATTAATCGCGACTTGCTATTCACGGGCCAATAAGAATTGCAGGATTACAAGCCTGTTGTCAGATGAAGCTGGTTGTATCGCTGCGATGGTTTAATCCATAACACCCCTCCCCCCTTGGTTTCCTCTGAGGGGTGGGGTGACGTATTCACACAGATAGGCAGGCCACTTCACCTGTCTGCCCGACCTGCGCTGTTCCACCGGGTTTTGTTCTGGTTCTGGTTCTGGTGGGCTGTTCGCTGGGCTGGATGGTGAAGACTGTAGTTCCAGGTTGCCCTCGTCGGCACTGTCTTCCGGGTTTCCTGGATCTGCCTCCGTCGCGGTGTTGTCACGTGGCTCCCCGATCTGGTTCTCCCTCGGATGGTGAGTATCCCCTGGGCTGTTGGGTTTTGATTTCTTCTTCGTCCTCCTCCATGTTCCTTCTCCCCCCCAAGCTGGAGGTTCCGGCGCAAATCGGGAAAGGAGTTGGTCTATGTGGCATTTCCACATCTTACCATCTGCCGTTTGTAGACGATATGATCGGGGTCCCGTAAGTTGCGTTATGGTAGCGGGGACCCACAATGGATCACCCAAGAAGTTTTTCGCAAACACGAGGTCACCTTCCTGGAATGCCCGACACTTACTGCTGGATCCCGGGGGCTATTCTGGCGTGTAGTTTGGGTGGAGGCGATCAAGATGCGAGTGAAGTTTCCGGCCCATCAGGAGTTCTGCTGGGGTTTTGTTCGTGGTGCTGTTTGGGGTTATATGTTGAATAAAAAGCATTCGGTTTATTTTGTCGTCAATGTCGCCGTGGTCCATTTTATGCAGGGTCTGTTTTACAAATTGAACCATTCGGTCAGCCCTATCATTGGCTGCAGGGTGAGCTGGCGATGTTAAAGCATGGCGGATGCTCCGATCAGCCAGGTATTGTTTGAATGGCAGAGCAGTGAATTGGGGACCATTATCTGAGACGAGGACATCAGGAAGTCCGTGGGTAGTGAATAGTTTATTCAATTTTTTAGTGAATGCGTCTGTGGTGGTGTTTTCCATTTTTTGGACTTCAAGCCAGTTTGAATAGGCATCCACCGTTAAGAGGAAAGTGTGTCCTCTTGTGGGTCCCACAAAATCGATGTGGATACGGGACCAAGGACCTCGAGGCATTTCCCACTGAGTTGGGGGAGTCTTTGGAGGAGCAGTGCGAGTTTCCTGGCATTTACTGCATTTTGCTACCCAAGTTCCTGTTTGTCTATCTAAACCAGGCCACCATGCGTAACTCCTGGCCAATGCCTTCATCCGCACAATGCCTGGATGTCCCTCGTGCAGCATTTTTAATACCCTATATTGTAGCTTTTCCAGAACTATGACTCTGTCTCCCCATACTATGCAACCTTTCTGGGAGAACAGTTCCGTTTGATGATTTTTAAATGGCTTGAATGTGTCATCAGTTCCACTTATCAGCCAACTGCGTTCTACCCAGCTGTGGACTCGTGCCAAAACAGGGTCCTTTTTTGTCTCTAAGGCTATGTCTCGAGCAGTTAATGGTGGCAATTTGAGGGTTTCTATTTGAAGTACGGTAATGGTCGGAGCAGGGTCCTCTATAATGTCTGGTAGTGGCGAGTGGCTCAAAGCGTCAGTGTGGGGAATGGTTTTCCCCGGTCGATGTTGCAAACGGTAATCGTAGGCGGCTAAAAATTCTGACCAACGTGTCATTCTTGGTGATAATATATGGGGAGTCTGTTTGTTTCCTGCCAAGATCCCAAGTAACGGCTTGTGGTCTGTAATTATGATAAAGGGTCTCCCATATACATATTCATGGAAACGTTTAATTGCAGATACAATAGTGAGGGCCTCTTTATCAAGTTGACTATAGTTCCTTTCGGTTTTAGACAAAGTTCTCGAAAAGAACGCAATGGGTGCCTCATTTCTATTTGGTAGGACATGGCTTAAGATGGCTCCTACTCCAAATGGCGAGGCATCACAGGTGACCGTCAAAGGGAGAGTTTCGTTATACTGCATTAATATGGCATCGGAAATTAAAAGGTCTTTTATCCCTTTGAACGCTATCTCTTCATGCCGTCCCCAAACCCAAGGAGCCTTTTTATCGAGGAGTCTATGTAGGGGTTCGGCTACAGTTGCCTTCTGGGGCAAGAAAATGTTATAAAAGTTAATGAGTCCCAGGAAGGCTTGAAGGTCTGTCTTATTCCTAGGTCTCGGGGCTTTTTTTATTGCGGTTAGTTTTTTTTTGGTGGGGTGGATTCCCTGTCTGTCGAGAAGGTATCCCAGGAACTCCACTCTCTCCGTGCAAAGCTGGCATTTGTCTCATTTTACCTTAAGACCCACGTCTTTGAATTTCTGCAGGACTTTTCTGAGCCATTGAACTAATACTTCTTTAGTGGGGGCAGCTATTAGGACGTCATCAAAATAAGGCACGATACCTTTTATGCCTTGTAATAGTCTCTCCATTAAACTTTGGAAAATGCCCGGCGCCACACTTACTCCGAATTGGAGTCTGTTGCACTTAAAAGCGCCTCTATGTGTAACTATTGTCTGGGCTTCTGCAGTTGCTGCGTCCACAGGGAGTTGCTGGTACGCCTGAGCTAAGTCCAGTTTCGCAAATATTTTTCCACCACCCAGGGAATAAAGAAGGTTGAACCACCGGTACTGGATAAACGCTCTGTTGAAGAGCATGATTTAGGGTGGCCCGGTAATCCCCGCAAATTCTTAACAAACCATCTGGCTTCATGGGCGTTACTATCGGGGTTTCCCAATGGGTGTGGTCAATCGGTTCCAATACGCCCTGGGCTATCAGTTTATCTAGCTGCTCGTCGATTTTAGGTTTAAAGGCAAAAGGTACTCGACGAGGTTTAAGCCGAATGGGAGCTACATCAGGGCTGAGATTAAATGATACAGGGGTTCCCTTGTACTTGCCTAATGTTCCTGTGAACACATCCTGGAATTCCTGGATGAGGGCCTCTTCCCAGTCGTCATTTCTGGTATGGTGTATGCTGGCTAGTTCAATTCCGAGTGGGATGAACCACTCTAGTCTTAACAAGCTGGGTCGGTCACGATCGACGACAGTTAGGGGAAGCGTTGCTGTGCGGTCCTTGAATGATACTTGGACGTTGCTGGAACTGACAACTGGGATTCAATTCCCCGATAGTCTTTCAGGATGATTCGCTGCATGCTGAGGTCCTGTCGGGAGATGGCCAGTATCAGTTGCTTGAGGGTTTTCCATGATACCATCGACAGGGATGATCCCGAATCGACTTCCATCACACATGGTCGATTCTCAATAGTGACCTTCACTCGTATTTTCTTTGCATCGAGTGACGAAGCGTGGCTGATGATAATGGTTTGGTGGGCCTCTTCTTGTCTCGTTGAAAAGGCAGGTGCTTGGTTTCTGTAGTAGTAGTGGTTGTTCCATTGGTGGTTCAGACGGTCCCATTGGTGGTTCAGACGGTTTTCAGGAGGTTTGCTTATCTCCCGACGGAGGTTGTTCTCTCTTCAGTTGGGACTGGATTCTCGTCTGCTTCTGCAGACCTTCGCGATGTGGCCTTTCTTTCTGCAGTTACGGCAGAGTGCATCGAGGAATTTGCAGTCCAATCGCGGGTGGTTTGCCCCACAGCCGCACATTGGCGCGGACGTCTCTGGTTCCTTTGCTCTCGTTCCGAGCGGAGCCAGTTGACCTCCTCTTCATCATTGTCTGAGGATGACTCGAGGTCTTCGTGGTGGGTAGCGTGCTTCTCAGTGGCAAGTGGTGGCTCATCGGCGAGTTGGCGAAGTGGTGCATTTGTTCAGCACATTCGAGCGGCTGACTTCCTGGTTGCTTCTGCTGCAGTAGCGTCGGCGATGACATCTGCAAGGCTGATGTCACCTTTCGCCATCAGCTTACTCTGCACGTGTGGTGCATTTAATCCCAGAATTATTCGGTCTCTTAGGGCTTCCTCTAAGTTTGCAAAACCACAAAGGCCTCCTAGGTTCCTGGGGTCAGCTATGAAATTACCAACGCTCTCGTCCTTTCGTTGGTCCCTCTGGTAAAATTCGTGTCTTCATATCAATGTAGGTACGGCGGGTGAATAATGGGCCCTGAGGATTGGAGCAAGGGTGTCCCAATCCATGGTCTTCACTTCTGCCGGTTTTGCTAGTGCTTTAGCCATCTTGAAAATGGCTGGGCCGCAATGAGTCAGGAATACTGCTTGTTTCTTGCTAGCCGTGGTATCTTTTAAATTGTTGGTCTCCAAGAACTTCTGGAAATGGTCTATATATGAGTCCCAGTCTTTGGTTGCTGGGTCGAATGGAGCGGGTGGTATGGCGCCGCTAGTCATCTTGCCGTCTGTTTTGTGCGCTCTTTCGCCATGTGCTCTTTCCTTGTCCGAGATGTCCTAGTCAGCTCTATCGTCTCCGCATCCCATCCTCGTCGCCAGTGTTATGTCCTGGGCATGGTCGTAAGAATGGAGATGAGACATCGGACTGTGGCTTCAACTCTTTATTTAACAAGAAAGACTGGAGCAAAAACCCTGGGTAGCAGTAGCTCTTTTATAGAGCTTGCTGCCATTAAACAATCAATGAACTGAGTCTATCGCTTTCACAAGCGTCCAATCAGGGGCTTCCGTTAACAGCCAATCAGACTGGCCAAGCCTGACCAATTGCGACTTGCTATTCACGGGCCAATAAGAATTGCAGGATTACAAGCCTGTTGTAAAATGAAGCTGGTTGTATTGCTGCGATGGTTTAATCCATAACACCTCCCACGACAGCCAACCTGACCCTGGGCAAATTGGTTGTTAAATTATTTGAATCCCACCACATTGGAGCTTCTGAATATCCCTGTCTCTATCTATTACAACAACATGCATGCTTACTTGTGAGTAAATTCTGTTGAAAACATGGAGAGAATAGAAATGAATAGAAATGAACATGATTGCACGACAGTATGAGCAGCAGCAAACACCCCAACATTTCTCACAGCCTGATTAACTAATTTTAACATGTAGTTAGAATTTGGTTGTGATTGAGCAAATCTTCATTAGTATTACTTTAATGCTTTCAGAATTAGGAAACATGAAACTTTGCTGCAAGAGAAAATAGCTACTTATTAGGGAGGTATTATCTTCTTCCATGTCAATTGAAAAGGGCTCTTGGCTACTTGGTTAGAAGTAGTCATGTTAGCAAAAAGAAAAAAGAAAGAAAGAATTTTTGGATTTTTAATATCACTAATTGTCCTTTTATTTTATTAATTTTTAAGGTCAGTAAAATGAAGATCCAGATCATTGGGGGCAATATGCTGATTCTGTAAGCTGCTTGAGAGTACTGTAAAACACTATGAAGTGGTGTATAAGTCTAAGTGTTATTGCTATTACTCTTTGCCACCTTGACTGATTTCACTGGCTTGTTAAACATTTTGGGATATATCTTATAGATTTTTTTTGGCAGATAAACAGGAAAATAACATGCAATTTAGCAATAGCAGCAGCAATAGCACTTAGACTTATATACCGCTTTACAGCCCTCTCTAAGCAGTTTACAGAGTCAGCATATGGCCCCAACAGTCTGGGTCCTCATCTTACCAACTTCAGAAGAATGGAAGGCTGAGTCAACCTTGAGCCTGGTGAGATTTGAACTGCCAAACTACTGGCAGCTGGCAATCAGCAGAAGTAGCCTGCAGTACTGCATTCTAACCACTGTGCCACCACAGCTCATTTCACTGATCATGTACCATTTTATATAGAAATATACTGTTCTTACACAATAGTAATGTGCACCCTTAGTACTTGTTTGCTATGCTGCACACATGAAAGAAACATACAAAAACATGGAACTGTTGTTGAAGCAGATCCAGTGCATTAAGTATAATTGGAATATTTGTGGACATCTAAAAGTAACAGAGTGCTTTGTAATGGAGATGAGCACCGTCCCTGAGAGCCAGAAATGACTAACACATATGTGGGAGAGCAACCTTTACCTTACTTTTACTAAAAGTAATGCTCTGCTGCTTGAAAATATCAAGTACTGTTGTAACGTATCCAAATGGGACAGCCGCGCAAGAAAGTTGCATTACGTTAAAAAGTCATCTACTGCTGTCCTGCTGATTTTATGATTAATGCTTTGACTGTCATAGTACCTGACCTGTGAAACTGCTTGACCCCTGAAATTTGGAAGGCTCTGTCCTTATTGTCCTTTTGCAGAGCTGAAGATCAGGTTGTTTCTCTGAGTTTTGGGTGAAATTGTTTGTAAGAGGCATTGTAATGTGACTAGTGTTCTTAATTGATGATCTGTTTCATTTTTGAAATGTATTGTATTTATGATCATTTTAAAAGCCACCCAGAACAACTTATTTTGACTGAGAAGTCATTCAAAATGAAGAAATAAACAAATGAATATAAAATAACTTTGTCACTTAAGCTCATGTCTAAGAAAGTTCCTGAGCAATCCAGACAAATTATACATATTATTAATTCTTGAAATTCATAACAGTCATGTCCCTTTTAAAATGGTCACATTCTTTTTCAGAGCTTAAACTATGCAGATAGTGAAACAAAACAATTATTGTTCAGTCTGACTAAAATAACATGATGTAAATTTCCATGTAATCTTATTAACATTCATTTTTATTACAGTTTTATAACTTTGTTTTTCTTCTATAACTTTGCAACATAGTTTTATAATTAAGTGACTAAGTTTAACATTTTAGCATTTATGCCTGCAAGTTATTTTTTCTAACTTAATCAGGGATTTTTATATATTTCCATCTGAGTTCTGGAAAACCTATTACAAAAGTCCACTGTATTCTGGCAGTGACCATAATAGAGATGTTTGGTTTAATTTTATTTTCCCAAACAGATCCAAACAGGCATAGGATGAAACTTGTTAATTGTGTTGTGGGAACATCTGAATACAGTAAAATGATTTCATTTATATATTAAGTCCTCCCAAAATGAGAGATGGAGAGACAAAGTTGGAGAGATGGAGAACTAGCTTACCCTTAAGCTAGGGATAAAAAATGTATATTAGAAAAATTGTCAAGTACTTATTTTCTAACCCTGATTTAATTTCAGTTCAGCAGGTAGAAGAGCATGCAGTGAAAAGGAAGAGCACCCGTCACAGGGCAGAGGTGGGAGTGAAATGTAAAAGAAAAGGCAAGCACTAATTCAGAATCTCAAGAACTACATCAAGAATAAAAGTTGTAACTTAATATTGTTGCTTTATCTTTTTTTTTTAAAAAAATAGCTTTGCTGGAAATGAGTTTTATTCAGAGCAGAAACTGACTGTTAAGCCTGGTTTTCCCCAACCAGGGTTAGGGAGACAAGCTAAACAGAATGTGCAGCTTAGTCAGATAGGCACACAGATAAACGAATGAGCTAAGCTTGTATGTTTATTAACATACAGTAAAAATAACAGATACGCTTGTGCTATCAAAAATATAGTTTATTCCATTATGAGTTCACAGCATAGTCAAAATAACAGTCCAATAGTCATGTATCATTTAGTCAGTCCATTCAGGGATATTCAGTTAGCAAAGTCCGTGTTAGAATATCCTATGTCAATTCACTTACAAGTCTGTCCTTTGTTATTCTCTCCCGTTCGAGCAATGCAGACTTGTTTCCTTGCAGTAATCAGGGATCATCAAAGCCAGAGAGAGAGCAAGCTGCAGCCTTGCTTCTTTTAAAGTGCTTTCACAACCACTCCCTTAATTGCTATCCCACAGTTAAAGTTGCAGACACTTTAACATATAAACTATGATTACATATTATTATTTACCTAAACCAGTTAGGATAAACCAATGTTATCCCTAACATTCTCCCCTTTTAGGAAATAATAATATAATATAACTATTTACATCTTTAAATCATATTTGTTACAACTTTCTTTAAACTTAGTTACTCCTTGAGCTTTTGTAAATTGGTCTGCAATGTTTTCTTCCGTCATGCAGTATTCCAATTTAATTAGCCCATTCTTTACAGATTCTCTAACATTTAAGTATCTTAAATCAGTATGCTTTGATCTAGTTTTTACAGCAATACTAGTAGCTAATTTTATAGCTGCTTGGTTATCCTTGTACACAATAATGGAATCTTTTACAGTTATACCCATGTCTAATAATAACTGTTTGTACAAATTCAAGTCAGTGCATAGTAATGACAAACATGAAAATTCCGCTTCCATCGTGGACAAGCTGATATGCTGTTGTCTGATTGACCTCCACCCTATTAGTGTCTTACCAAATAATATAGCCATCCCAGATGTTGATTTTTTAGTGTTTATATCAGTTGCAAAACTTGCATCTGCATAGGCACTAAGACTCAAATCACCCTTTGGTTCTATATACAATGCATGGTTCATTGTTCCTTTAAGATATCTTAAAATTCTCTTTAATGATTGCCAATGACATTGATGTGGATCTGTATTAAAACGTGCCAGCTGATTTACACTATAAGCTATATCAGGCCTAGACCAATTGCTTATATATGATAAGCTGCCAATCAAAGATTGATATATAGACTTATCAAATTTGGGACTTTGATCATCAGTTTGGCAAACTTCCTGACTCATTGGAGTCTTTGCCGGTTTACAAAGTTCCATTTTAAACGTTTTAATTAATTGGCAAATTTTATCTTCTTGAGATATCTTAAAACCATTTTTTGTTTTGTTAATTGTCAATCCTAGATACTTTTTAATTTCACCTAAATGCTTTAATTTTATCTTTTTGGCTAATAATGATATAATCTCATTAGCTTCATTATTAGTCTTAGTTATCAAAGCAATATCATCTGTAAATAATAACAATAATGACACCGTTCCATTATTTTCTCTTTTAAACACACATGGATCTGCTAAACCAGATTTAAAACCTATATTGTTTAACTCTTTCACAATATATTGGTTCCACTCAAACCCAGATTGTTTTAACCCGTAAAGACTCTTTTTGAGTTTTCAACAATCATTACTATATACTTTATTGTCTTTTATACCTGCTGGTTTTCTTAAATATATAGTGTGCTGCAATGGTGCATGTAGATAAGCAGTTTCTACATCTAAATGGTTAATGACATAGTTTTTCTTAGCTGCCCACACTAATGCTGCTCTCAAAGATGTTGCTTTAAGACTTGGTGCAAAAACTTCATCGTAATCAGATGCAGTTTGATTAAATCCTTGAGCTACTAACCTAGCCTTATGGGTAACAGTCCCATCATTTCCAGTTTTTACTTTAAATATCCATTTGCACCCAATGGATTTTTCTCCTGGAGGTAATTTAGCATCTTCATAAACTTTCATTACCTTTAATGAATTTAGTTCCTTTTCCATTGCCTTTTGCCAATTCTCCTGATCCTTAGCAGGATACATCCTAAGTTCATCTACACTAGTTGGAACTTTAGTTACTTGGCAAACTATACTTGCTTGATACCTATCAGGTGGTCTAGTTACACGTGTAGTACGTCTAGGTATTACTGGACTTACAGGTGGACTTTCATTTATTAACTCTTCTTGATTATCTAACTCTTCCTGATCAACTGTTTCCTCTTGTTCTGGTCCTATTTGCTCTTCTTGGACTTCTTCTTTAATTGGACTCTTCTTATAACTAATCTGATTTTTCTGCCTTTTGTAGGGTTCAATAATTACTTCATTATTTAAATCTTGCTCTAATCTATTCCATCCTACATGTTCTAGGAATTTTGCACTAGCACTGGTGTAAACTCTAGATGTACCTGGTTCCCAGAATCTATAAGATCTATGATTAGATGTATATCCTACAAAATATAATCTTTTAGCTCTATGTTGTCCTTTGTGTCTAAGTTGTGTAGGGATATGCACCCATGCTGGTGCTCCAAATGTGTGCATGTAACTTAAATCAGGTTTTGTACCATGCCACAGTGTGAATGGTAATTCACCTGCTGTTGAATTAACAACATTATTTAATATATAATTACCACACATTATTGCTTCTCCCCACAAATTGTCAGGTAATCCTGAATCAGACATCATAGTTCGTGCCATTGATTGTAATGTTTGGCCTCTTCTCTCTATAAAGGCATTATGTTGTGGCCTATATGGTGCAGACATTTTATGTTGAATACCTAACATTCTTAGTCTGTTCAGGAATTTATTATTTGTAAATTCCGCACCATTATCTGTTATAAGAGTTACTCATTTCTTTTTAGTTTTCCTTTCTGCAAATTTAATCCAATTAAAGAGATTTTGATACGTTTCAGTTTTGCTCTTCATTAAATAGCAAAACCCATATCTAGAATAATGATCCATTATACTTAATATGTAACGAGCTCCTCCTACACTTGGTTTTTTAGGACCTATTAAATCAGCAAATACTACCTCTAAAGGTTCTTTGGTAGTAAATCCATCAGCTCTATTAGCAGGTGTAACCCTTGCTTTGCTTTGATTACAGGCATTACATTGCAAATACTTATTACAAGGTTTTAAACTTATTCCCTTAGATAATTCAACAGTTTTCTTAAGCATTTTAAAATTTAAATGCCCTAGCCTTCGATGTAACAAGTGAATACATTCATCATGAGGTTTCTTATTTTCATAAACTGTGTTAGCCACTTTTAAACCATTATCATTTAACACATATAATTCACCTCTTAAAGATGCAGTAATTTTCTTATCTTGTTTCTCAATTATGCAGTTATCTCCTTTAAATGTAACTACATATCCTAGTTTAACCAAAATTCTAACTGAAATTAAATTAAACTTAAGTTGTGGTACATATAACATTTTTACATTCTCTTTTATAAAAGAACAATATGCTATACCTTGACCTTTAGCTTTCAGTTTCCAGCCATTGGCTAACGATATCTGCTGTGTACTCTTGGACATTTTAATAAAATGTTTCTTATCATTAGTTATACAATGTGATGCTCCACTATCAACCACCCATAAATTATTTTTTACAGCTTCGTTAGTATACATGGCTAACTCTAAATTTTTCTTTATCTTTTGATGACTTTTAGTATTCTGGCCAGCGTTCTGGCGTTTTGCCTTTTTACAAAATCTTGCCAAATGTCCTCTTCCTCCACAATTAAAACACTTTTTAATTGCGTATGCAGTAGGAGTTTCATTATCTTCTTTTTGAGGTTGCTGCCTTCTTAATTCGTCTCTTTCAAGCCTTCTTCTGGCCTCTTCAATCAATCTGCCAGTTATGTCAGTTAAAGTTAGGCTTTCCTTTGGCAATATTTCAAGGGAAGTTACGTAGTTGTCATAGCTTTCGTCAAGTGAAGATAGAATTATATAGACTTGGTGTAGTTCAGAGAAAATAAGCTCTTTCTCGTGCAGTTCTTGAAAAATGCTTTGCATAGTTTTCAAATGACTCAGCATATCACCATATTTATGGAGATGTGTACTGAAAAGTTTCCGTATTAGATTTATGTGAGTACCAACATTATCTCGAACATAAATCCTCTTCAGCTTCTGCCAACACCCAACAGCTGTCTTCTCTCCATGGATATAAACAAGTTGCATATCAGTTAAGGTTAAAACAATAATGCAAATTGCTTGTTCATTTTTATGCATAAATTCTTCTATCTTTAATTTATCTTCCTCATCCTCTGGATCCCATTCTTCTACGTTTGGTGGATTTTCAATTATGTTCCACAAACCTTCTCTTCGTAGAAGCAGACTACATTTCATAGACCATGATACATAGTTTGTTCCATCCAACTTGGATATAAGGGACAAACTTTGTAGATTGACTTGTGCCATGTTTTCTTATATGGATATAAAACTATAATTAATAAAACACAGCTGTCTGTTTACTGTAATGTATAACAACACAAACTCTCACTTTTACATAAATCTGTTTTATCCTAGTTAAACTGACTTTGCAGCCTCTGGGCCCATAACCAGTGTTAAGCCTGGTTTTCCCCAACCAGGGTTAGGGAGACAAGCTAAACAGAATGTGCAGCTTAGTCAGATAGGCACACAGATAAACGAGTGAGCTAAGCTTGTATGTTTATTAACATACAGTAAAAATAACAGATACGCTTGTGCTATCAAAAATATAGTTTATTCCATTATGAGTTCATAGCATAGTCAAAATAACAGTCCAATAGTCATGTATCATTTAGTCAGTCCATTCAGGGATATTCAGTTAGCAAAGTCCATGTTGAATATCCTATGTCAGTTCACTTACAAGTCAGTCCTTTGTTTTCTCTCCCGTTCGAGCAATGCAGACTTGTTTCCTTGCAGTAATCAGGGATCATCAAAGCCAGAGAGAGAGCAAGCTGCAGCCTTGCTTCTTTTAAAGTGCTTTCACAACCACTCCCTTAATTGCTATCCCACAGTTAAAGTTGCAGACACTTTAACATATAAACTATGATTACATATTATTATTTACCTAAACCAGTTAGGGTAAACCAATGTTATCCCTAACATTGACAGTGAGGTTTTACTCCTGCTACAAAGTCTTAAGAAAAGAAGCTTTTTCTACAGGAAATATTGTGAGAAGAAAGCAGTTTGAGTGGATGGATTTTGTACTAATGATTGTATCATGTTTTTTTTTTCCCAGAAAAAGAAACCAAGGAAGGAAATGAGTAGTACTGGCAAAAGAAGATGACAATCTTGGAGACTGCCAACTTCACCATATAGACTAAACTAGAAAACCAGGTCCATAAGAAGGCTAAAACTATGTCTAACTGAGATATTGGCTATACTAACAGAATTTTGCAAGTTTAATTGTGCTCTACATCCTCCTCCTTTTTATTATTTAATGCACTTTAATAAACTACGGAGATGTCTATCTCAGATGCTTCTGAATGTTGTCTCATTGTTTTGACTTAAAAATGCTTCAGCCATTTTTTTGCCTAAATAACAGTTTCTGCAAGTCATTTCCGTCATTTCTATCTTATTTTCTACATTGACTTTCCAATTCATAGACAAGATCTGAATGTGATTAATTCCAAAACTTATTTCAGCGTTTTCTTTCTCAGGCCTTGGAATTACCACATTTCAGGCTTGATTAATGGTAAGAATAATTTAGGAATAAATAACTAAATTATCTAGTTATTTAGATCTATCTAGAGTAGGGGCGTCCAACCTTGGCAACTTTAAGACTTGTGGACTTCAACTCCCAGAATTTCTCAGCCAGCAAAGCTTGAAGTCCACAAGTCTTAAAGTTGCCAAGGTTGGACACTCCGATCTAGAGCTTGTTGCACATTTTCCCCTCCCCGATTCATTTTTTTTCTCTGTCCTTAAAGTTTTGGATTGCTATATGAAAGGACTGGCATTGTTTTACAAGTTGTAACAATATATTTAATGGAAAAGATGAGTGAAAGGGCTTCATTTATGGTCTGAATATGAGAGAAGTTCTCTCCCAATAAAGAAAGTTCATACAGAAAGTTCATACTATTACTATGATTGGGGTTGCTAAACCCTTGCAAAATTTCTTCTTGGACTGGTTATATTTATGAACTCCTCCATTATATATTAAATAGTGAAGACATGGGTGGACAAGGGAGTAAAAATAAATTTAAAGCCAACTTGGTCAGTACTAATGAGGGCTGACCTTTGCAGCAAGACTGGCTTCCATTTATTAAAGCACAGGGGCACAACCATATCTAGGCTTCTGATCAATCTGTGTTGCTTAGGGTTGAGGAATTTCCATTTAGGAACCTATCTTCAGGTGATAAAGAGACAGATTCAGTGGAGATCTGCTCATAAAGATAGTGCTGGAAGCTACTATTAAATTCCAGCTTCTGTCAGCTTAAGAGCAAAAACTTTTAATGAGGAACCCATTAAAATTGACCTAATGAATTAGGAATGCTTTTCTTCATTGCTAATTACAAAGTTCCTGGAATATCTTTCAGCATAGGCAATTTCCACAATATTGAGCCCTTGCGTGTGTTGTCCACCCCCACTTCAAATAACCTGTTGCATGGCACTGATAGTAAAGCATGTACATCTGCAACCTCACAGAGGAATTGGCATCTTGGCTTGGTTTCCCTGAAGTGCATCTATACATGTGGTTTGGGAATAAAGGATTGGTGATAAAGAAAGGGAGTTTGCTTACTTTTCAAGACAAGGCAGAAAGGCAGAATTGCTAATGATTTGTTTTGGCCAAGGGGAGACAATTAACGTAGTGCTGAAAAAGACACACATGTTTTTCAATTGAATTAAATTTGAAGCTTGACCAGGATTTTAAAAAATGCTGTGAAAAGGATTTTTTTTTTTCTGAAGGAAAATAAAGTTTGAGATAACTTTACAAGAAATACCAAAGGTGAGTTTTCTGTTTTCTAATTTTAAAAAAGCCCCTACTGCACATCCTTTACTCACAGCATCACAGAAACTCTTCTCCCTCTTATATCACCTTGTCAAAGAGTGATGTATAATTATCTGGCCAACATTCCTTGATCAGATGGTCATTCACCAAAACATGCTGTAAGACTCATTTATTTACTAAAAGCAAATGTGAAAAGAATGGCAGAGTAATTGTACCATAAGGAGCATGTTTATTGTAGAAGACTCATAAGTGCTTCTATAGCAGAAACAGATATTTTTGTGAGTTTAAAGCCGCAAAATCATGGCCTGCTGGTTTGTTTTGTGTTGCAAGGGAAGTGCTCCATACAGTAATATTTCTCTTAGAAGTCTTCCTAGAAACCTTCCAAGATGCATAACTTTTAGCTAGGAGGTTATTACAGATGCTTTAGTTGATTTAATACATCACTTTACATTACTCCTTTTGCTAAAAGGAGACAATTATTAGTCGTCTTCTTAACTCATTTCAAAGTGTTTTGACACATTTCAATATAGTTACTGAGGAGGCAGCAGGATTGACTTCCTTTGTCAACAAAATAAACGAGGGTGAGTGTGACTCAGTTCTTCTTGACCTTTCAGTAGCTTTAGATACCATTGATCATGATATCTTTATGGATCACATGAGGCTGGAGAAATGTCAGCTTGGCTTTTGTAATAATACCATTCCTACCTGTCAGATCTCAGACAGTATGGCTCCCTTAGAGACAGATAGTTGCTCCACAAAATGGGTGTTACCATATGCATTTCCCAGAACTACATAGCAATAATACTAGCACTTAGCACTTACATGTATATACCACTTCACAATGCTTTATAGCCCTCTCTAAGCTGTTTACAGAGTCAGCATATTGCCCCCAACAATCTGGGTCCTCATTTTACCAACCTTGGAAGAATGGAAGGCTGAGTCAATCTTGAGCCAATCAGGATCAAACTAAATGAGTAGACTAGCAAAATACTGTGACATAATATATTTAGATTTCAGCAAGGCATTAAACAAAGAAGGCCATAACCTACTTCTCAGTAAGCTAGAAAAAAGTGGAATAGATAGCACCACCACTAGATGGATTCACAACTTGCTGGCAAACTGTACTCAACGAGTAGTTCTTAATGTGTCTAAGTCTACATGGAGGAAAATAAGCCGTGGGGTGCCACAAGGTTCTGTCTTAGGCCTAGTACTCTTCAATATCTTCATTAACGACTTAGATGAGGGAATAGAAGGGGAACTTACCAAATTTGCAGATGATACTAAGCTGGCAGGAATAGCTAACACCCAAGAAGAGAGGCTCAAGATCCAGATGGATCTTGACAGACTAGAACACTGGGCTGTATCTAACAAAATGAAATTCAATGTAGAGAAAAGTAAAGTCCTATGCTTAGGCAAGAAAAACCAAAAGTACACATATAGACTGGGTGAAACCAGGCTCAATAGCAGTAACTGTGAGAGGGATCTTGGAGTCTTAGTGGACAACCAGCTAAATATGAGCCAGCAGTGTGCAGCAGCCACCAAAAAAGCTAATGCAACCTAAATTGTATTAACAGAGGGATACAATCAAGATCAAGGGAGGTACTAATACCACTCTATAAAGCCTTAGTAAGACCACACCCAGAGTGCTGCATCCAGTTTTGTTCACCACATAACAAAAAAGATGTTGAGACTCTGGAAAAAGTTCAGAGAAGAGCAACCAGGATGATTAGGGGACTGGAGGCTAAAACAAAGAACGAACAGTTACAGGAACTGGGCTTGGCTAGTCTAGTGAAGAGAAGGACCAGGGGAGACATGATAGCAGTTTTCCAATATTTGAAGGGCTGTCACAGGGAGGAAGGGGTCAAGCTATTTTCCAAGGCACCCAAAGGCCAGACAAAGAATAATGGATGGAAACTGAACAAGGAGAGGTTTATCCTGGAAATAAGGAGCAACTTTCTGACAGTGAGAACAATCAACCAATGGAACAGTTTGCCCTCAGAAGTTGTGGGAACGCCATCACTTCAAGAAGAGATTGGGCTGCCATTTGTCAGAAATGGTGTAGGGTCTCCTGCTTGGGTGGGGGACGGGTTGGACTAGATGACTTACAAGGTCCCTTCCAACTCTGATTATCTGTTATCTGCTGGCAGTCAGCAGATTTAGCCTGTAATACTGCATTCCAACCTCTGTGCCACCCTGGCTCTTTCTACATTTCACTTTTAGTTTTTTAATACCCACACAAGATTACTGAAGAAGATAATCAGATTTAAATCTTGGTGTTATTGTTAGGCTGATGTTACTAGATTTATTTTTTGTGACATCTTCAGGAACTCTCCCCTGAATGCCTGCTTACAGTCAGGTATGGGGTGATTCAGGGATAATAAATTAAAACTGAACATAGGTAAGAGAGAGGTGTTTATTGTTAGGTTCCATAATTCAAGAGAAGTGATAGATCTAACTGTTCTGAATAAGGTTCTTGTTTAAAGATTGGTTAAATCCTGCCTTTATTATTTTTATAAATAACTCAAAGTGATAAACATAACTAATACTCCTCCCTCCTATTCTTCCCACAACAACTCTGTGAGGTGAGTTGGACTGAAAGAAAGTGACTTGCCCAAACTCACTCAGCTGACTTTAATGCCTAAAGTGGGACTAGAATATGCAATTTCCAGGTTTCTATCCTTGTGCTTTAACTACTGGACCAAACTGGTATATAGTCTCTCAAAAAGAGCAGATATATGGTCTGTAGATCCTTCTGGGTCTAAATCTCTTTCTTCCCAAGCTCAAGTTCTGACCAGAAAGTTTGTTATTTTAAATACTCTGGCTGATTAACAACTATATCTCTTCCAGGAAAAGTGACTGAGAAACTATGGCTCATTTGCTGGTAATGTGCAGGCTTTTCTATAGTAATGCACTTCATTTGGATTTGGATTTGTGCCCACTCTAGAAATCGCAGTTGGTGCTAGTTTGCACCAACTGCAATTTCTAGTGCAGGTTGGAAGTCTTGGGAAGAATGCAAAGGGACCATTTATATCTGTGATTAAAACACTGCACTGATAACTGTCTGTTTCTGGATGAAATACTGTATAAAGGCCTGGTCACACTGCCAGAACTTTGCTATAGCGTTCCTTGAACGGTAGGAAGAGGGGGACAAATTTCGACACCGCTCGTCACCGCGCACAAAATTAGAAAAAAATTTGAAAACACGGGCGTTGCCTTAGCGGTGCACCGCTGAAGCCGGCGTTGCTTTAGCGTTGGTTTAACGGTAGGGAACGTTGGTTTAGCGGTGACGCGAGCATTGATAAAGCGGTGTTCTGCGCATGCGTGCGTTGGCTCAGTGGGGGTTTGAAGTAATTGATTTAGCGACATGCCGCTTTGGACTACCGTAATGGAGCTGTACGGATCGCTTGATAAAGTTCTCAAATTCGATAAATTCGGAAGCAAATTCGATACAAGAGATGTCTGCACTCAACGGCTATTCCAAAAGGGCTACTGGTCCATTTCTCCCCGTATTTATAGCCAAATTCTGGTTCCGCTCCAACACCTCCATACCAACGCCAAACCAAAGTTCATCACCGCAATGGATCGCTGCTTCAACGCCTGACACCGTTCCAGGAATCCCGTGTCCGCTCGTAAAACGCTTACAACCGCTCCACCAAAGTTAATGCAACGTTTAATCACCGCCCAGGCAAAGCTTGCAAAACAGCGGTGGTCCAGTGTTGAAGATTTCTGTGTTGGCCTAGCGGACCCAAGCGTCCACGAACTTGCGTCTAGCGGTACCAAACTTTGACCGGGCGTTGTTGGAGCGGTGGTGAACTTTGCCGGAGCGGAAAATTGTGCGCTCCTCACCGCTCGCAATATTTTGTGCAGCTCAAAACTTTCGGAGCGGTAGGAGGGACTATCAGCGGAGGCCAAGCGTATATGGCGTTGCCTTAACAGAGGCAAACTTCTGTTAAACGGTGGTGAACGGTTACGAGCGGTGATGATTTTTTTTCACCGCTCCAGGACCGCTATAGCAAAGTTCTTGCAGTGTGACCAGGCCTTAAACTATTGGTTATTATCTTGAAAGCCTTAAATGACTTTTGCCCATGGTGCCTTAGAGAATATATCTTTAGATATAAACCTTTAGGCTTATTGAGGACGTTTGAAGAGGTTTGCCCAGAGTTGCCCAAAACTCATCTGACAGTGAGTTAAGGTTCAGTCTTCTCTGCTGCTTCCTCAATACATTTTACCAAGCATGCTTTTATCTGTGGATTTATGTCTTTAGGTAGTCCGTGATATAGCAAGTTTGGTTCAGTTGATAACCAGTGAGGACTTGTGTTAGGTGACTATCAATTCCTAACTGGTATAAACCATTTCTTCCCTCCAGTAGAATCATGAAAGAAGGAATGTTCTCTTTTTAAGCCAGAAATCAAAGTGATGTTCCAGCTTCAAATAAATGGTAAAACATTAAAAGCTGACTTACGCTCCATCAGTTCACTGATCCAATAGTGCTATTAGACTATTGTTCCATCAAGTATTGACTATTCTGGCTGACAGAAGTATTCCAATTAATGCTACAGCTTGAGTTCTCTTTTATTGGTGCATGAAGAAGATTGAACTGGGGTGCTTCTGCATGTAAAGTTTATGTTCTGCTACAGAATATAGCTACTTTTTTTTAAACGTCCAAGTCATCTGTTATGTTGACAGCACAAGGAATTGTTGTGCCAGCTCATTTGTTGAATATTCACCTATCCTCAAAAGAGAAATAATGGAATTAAAGGAAACTGTCTATTGCTGTTCGTTAGGCACCAGTCAATGGCAATTGCATTTTGCAATGTTACTGATGAAAAGACCCTGTAACTCATAATGAACTGGACACTGTGTTTTCACACAATATGTCCTATTTTGCTAAAAGAAAGAGATGAGACCATTGATAACTTCAGATTTTAGAGAGCATGAGCAGAGTTCCCATTCAAATGTAAATCACACAAATAACCATGATGATTAATTGCATCAATTACTTCGATCCATTTCCCAATACTTGAGCCCAAAGTTGATGCTCTGGTTTCTTTTTTCTGATACTAATTTTATCTGTTGTCTTTACAAACAAAAAACAAAAAAACAAAAAAAAAAACCAACCTCCCTGAATTGTTTCCTAGGTTTACAAAAGAACTACAGAGCAGAACAATTCTTCAACTTTATAACTTTTGGTCATGAGGTTCCATTGTGACCTCTCTGAAGTGCTATTTCACAATATCTTCACAGCCACAGTCACCCATCACTGAAATAATATATAACCTGATCTTTTTTAGTTGTTATTTTGGTACTATTATGGTTAGATGAAATGCTATATGCTTTCATTACAGTCAGTTTGGCTGTAAGATACCAGGTCAGACTTTTCTGATGCAGTCAGTGGTTATCCAGCTATCTTAAAGTAAACAGCAATAAAATATTATCAGAACATGTGATAGATTAAATCTAGATTATCTTAATGTAGATTTACATTAAAAAAGTCACGTTAATCTTGCAAATCTGAAATTACAACTCTCCTGCCACCTCTATAAGAAGCTAAAGAGAGTTTCTTCTGAGTCTCTTATGCAGTGACAGGCCCTGCTCTCGCCATCTCTCTTATCTGACCATTCCCTGTCTAAACAATACTTCTTTGCCCTTCCTCAAGGGCTTTCTCACATACCATTACATATTCAGTGCCAACATTTGGACAGGAGCTTTCTAATGTCACTCTTCATATTAATAAGGGTCTCCCATTTTCAAGCTTCCCATGTTATTTAAAGCAAATCTATATAGAACCATCAACCAATGGAACAGCTTGACCTCGGAAGTTGTGGAAGCAACATCACTTGAGACTATTAAGAAGAGATTGGACTGCCATTTGTCAGAAATGGTGTAGGGTCTCCCGCTTGGGTGGGCGATTGGACTAGATGACCTACAAGGTCCCTTCCAACTCTGATTATCTGTTATCTGTAACTCCTAGATCAACAGTATTCAAAAATGAAATATAACTCTGAGTTGGGAAATGTCTAGCACAAGTTCTGTTGTTGTCAAGAAAAAAAAATCACAGCAGTGATTCTCATCATTTAGGAAGTGATTGCAAAGCAGATGAAAAAGGGCTGGACAAATTCACAGTCCAGCAGTGATTATCAGAGTTGCTGCTGATATACAAGGCATACTTATGTACATTTCCATTTAGTGTGCTCCACCAAAAATCATTTTTAATATTACAAATTTATTAAATATAATTATGTGAAGGATGGTTTGGGGTATAGGCTCTTTACCCATTGGTCTTGGCAATCAAGTGTTCATGTGCGAAACCAGCAAATATGTTTTGCTGATATCGCTTCTCCTCTATCTTATTTCTAATTTGCAATTCCTTTCTTTTTCTTCTTTTTCTTGCAACTGGCACCCTTCTCCACTGTACATGGTCTCCTTTTACAGTGCAAAAATTGCACACTGGATTGTGGCAGCCATGACTGGTTTCACAAAATGTAGGTTAAACAGTTCCTCTATTATCCAAGTTACCATTTAAAAAAGGGAGAGTATAATCTTCATGCCCAGGAGCTAAGATTATTTCTATCATTCCTCTGGAGAAAAGAAAAGTTTTTTGGAGCTGTGGCTCACTTGTAGGAGAGGAAATAGCCCTTTCTTTTGCTTTCTGCCTCAAGTTGTTGCTGTGATTGGTTGTTACTTTGTAGGCATTGAAAATGAGCTGCAATATTTGTGCCAGCTAGCATTTTCCTACTTTCATGCTACTCTTGACCTAGCAATAAGTGGAGCTCTATTGGAAGAGCGCTTTTATAAAGGACAAAGAAAAAATCCAGTCCTTTTTCCAGTGAAAAACAATTGAAAGGTTTCTGTATAGTCGAGGTTGTTATGCTTATGCACACATGCAACTGAGTGTACAGGAGTGTGCTGTAAATCACATAATAAAAATTGTCCAGTGGCATTAGAATAATACGCACTGTGATTATACATGAAATAATAACACATTGTTCAAATTGTTAATCTGCTCAAATGGGAAGGGCAAAATACCAGGAGAAGTGGGGCGGGGGGAATCAATAATAGCCTCTCTGATGTTTAAAATGCATGGAGCCCCCTGAATATCTAGTGCCTCTGTTTCTTGGTTAATCATTTGAAAACATCTGAAACCCTATCCAAGCTTTCTTATAAATCAAATGTAACTCTGGTGAAAGTTCATTGCCATCCCCTGTTGGAAGCAACCTCTTTTTCAAGAAAGAGGGCAGATATACTTTTATTTGGCATGTCAGTGATATTTTCTCCTTTGGACCCTGTAACTTCAGTGACTAAAAATAACAATTATTTTCCACCTACATTATAGAACCAATGTAGGGTATAGGATCTACAAAGACTACGACACTTTAGATTTATTATTTACATAGAACAACAAAGAATATATGAATGCTCAGGTACCTCTCCCCCAGTTTTGTGTATATGTGTGTTTGAAATTTTTTGGAGGAGATGGGGTGAATCAGGTTGAAGAACAATGTGATTTTATCTGAACCATGCTCTTCTTTACTCAGGTGCTTTTTTGTCCCATTTTTGTCCTCAGCCTTTCAGATGTGGCTGTCCTTTAAGGAAGAACATTTATGGACTAAGGTGTCATTAGAGGAATGACTATGACCAAATAAGACTAAAAGCCCAGTTAAAATCTACTTTGTGACAGTAAAGGGAACTACTAGTTTATTAACTGATAAAGTTTGCAAATGCTGTTTTTAAAAAGTGTGATGATGGATACTAAGTGAATGTCAGGCTTGCATCCATTCAAAACCCAAGAAAGAAAACCCCCAAATTCATTGAAGTAGAGAAGAGGTACTTTTACTGAGTTTGAAATGATAGCAGTGAAAGAAAAACAAAACCTGATCCAAAAGGCGCGAAAATTACATATTGAAAGCTTCCTCAAGTCCCTCCCCCTAGGAACCTAGGCTGAATGTCCAATCCACGTTCTGCATAGTGTCATGTGGAGCACATCTTCAGGTGTTTTCGTCCATCTGGAATTCTAGGATGGTTGGCCTTGACTGGGCATAAAAAAACACAATTCAGCAGTGCAATAATACTTGAGAGCAAACCTCCATTTTAGTTCACATGGACCTTCATCACCTCAATTCACTTCCAAGCCCACATACCATGCCTCCCCTCCCATTACTATGGCAGCTGAGAACAAGCAAGCCTTAAAGAGAAAAACCATGCTGGAGATTCACCTGACAGTGAGTCCAAATGCTTTATTTTGTTTCTTTTTTAGTTCTCACTTCCTTGTGGTGCTCACACAGAACATTGGACAAGCTGGATTACAATGCTTGATAAGCAATCAGAAATCAATTGGACTTTGTGCAATGTGCTAACCCATGCTTTACTTCATTGTGTTTAACGGAAATGGCCTGAGCTCTTACAACATTACTGAGCCACCCCAAAAAAATCAGAGTCAGGATCCTATAATAGTGGTTGGGCCACATGATTTGAAGAAGATGCCAGGTCCAATCCTTGGCATTTTCAGAGAAGATAGAAAACATTCCCACTGATAGCTTGGAGAGCTGCTCCTAATCAGCAAAACTAAACTAGATGGAGTGATGATGTGATTTCACTAACAAGCAGTTCTTGTTGTTTTGATTACAATTTGGAGATGCATTTCCACATCAAGCATGAAAACAGTAATAATAGTAATAATCTTGATTGGAGAGAATCTACATCATAGTTGGTTTCTGTTATGGACTAAGCCAACGCAGCGATACAACCCTAAACAGCTTTACTTTACAGCAGGCTTGTAATCCTGCACTTCTCATTGGCCCGCAAATAGCGAGTCGTGATTGGTCATTTTTGGCCAGTCTGATTGACTGTTAACAGGCCCCTCTGATTGGATGCTTGTGAAAGCGGCAAACTCAAATCATTGGTTGTTTTGACAGCAGCCAGTTCTATAAAAGAGCTGCTGCTGCCCAAGTATTTGCTCTGTTCTTAGTTTACAATAAGGAGTTGAAGTCACCGTATAATGTCTCGTCTCCGTTCCTTGCACCCATGCTCAGGACTTAACACTGGCGATGAAGGTGGGATGAGGAGACGATAGAGCTGACTAAGTACGCATCGAACAAGACAGAGCATGTGGCGAAAGAGCACACGCAACAAACGGCAAGATGACCAGCGGCACCATACCACCCGCTCCATTCGACCCAGCAACCAAAGACTGGGACTCATATATAGATCCTCATATATGTTCCTGGAGACCAACAATTTAAAAGATGCTACACCTGGCAAGAAATGAGCGGTGTTCCTGACTCATTGGGGCCCTGCCGTTTTCAAAATGGCTAAAGCACTAGCAAAACCGGCGGAAGTGAAGACCATGGATTGGGATACTCTCGCCCCAATCCTCCGGGCCCATTACGCGCCCGCAGTACCTACACTGATATGAAGACATGAATTTTACCAGAGGGACCAACGGAAGGACGAGAGCATTGGAAATTTTGTAGCCAACCTCCGGAACTTAGGAGACCTTTGTGGTTTTGCAAACTTAGAGGAAGCCCTAAGAGACCGCATAGTTCTGGGATTAAATGCACCGCATGTGCAGAGTAAGGTGATGGCGAAAGGCGACATCAGCCTTACAGATGTCATCACCGATGCTATTGCCACAGAAGCAACCAGGAAGTCAGCCGCTCGAAAGCGCCGAGCGAACGCACCACTTTGTCAACTCACCAACGAGATCCCACTCGCCACTGAGAAGCACGCTACCACTATCCACCACGAAGACCTTGAGTCATCCTCAGACAGTGATAAAGAGGAGGTCAACTGGCTCCGCTCGGAACGAGAGCAAAGGAACCAGAGACATCCGCGCCAATGTGCTGGTTGCGGGGCAAACCACCCGTGATAGGACTGCAAATTCCTCGACGCACTCTGCCGTAACTGTGGAAAAAGAGGCCACATCACGAAGGTCTGCAGAAGCAGACGAGAGTCCAGTCCCAACCAAAGGGAGAACAACTCCGTCGGGAGATAGGCAAACCTCCTGAGAACCGGGACCGTCTGAACCACCAATGGAACAACCACTACTACTACAGAAACCAAGCACCTGCCTCTTCAATGAGACGAGAAGAGGCCCACCAAACCATTATTATCGGCCACGTTTCATTGTTCGATGCACGAAAGATCCACGTAAGGGTTGTTAGGGATAACATTGTTTACCCTAACTGGTTTAGGTAAAATAATAAATATGTTATCATGGTTTGTTAGTTAAAGTGTCTGCAACTTTAACTGTAGGAATGTAATTAAGGAAGTGGTTGTAATAGCACCATAAAAGAAGCAAGACAACGGCAGCTTGCTCTCTCTGGCTTTATGATCCCTTATTACTGGATGGATTCAAGACTGCATTTTTCTCCTACTGGAAAGGGAGAGAGAAAGGACTGATTTATTTGTAAGTGAACTGACATTGGATATTCAACATGGACTTTGCTAATTGAATATCCTTGAATGGACTGACTAAAATGATACATGACTAATGGACTGTTATGTTGACTATGCTATAAACTCTAAATGGAATAAACTATATTTTGATAGCACAAGCGTATCTGTTATTTTTACTGTATGTTAACTAACATACAAACTTTATCTCACACATTTATCTGTATGCCTATCTGACTAACGCTGCACATTCTGTTTAGCTTGTCTCCTTAACCCTGGTTGGGGAACACAGGCTTAACACTGGTTATGGGCCCAGAGGCTGCAAAGTCAGTTTAACTAGGATAAAACAGATTTATGTAAAAGTGAGAGTTTGTGTTGTTATACATTACAGTAAACAGACAGCTGTGTTTTTATTAATTATAGTTTTATATCCATAAAAGAAAACATGGCACAAGTCAATCTACAAAGTTTGTCCCTTATATCCAAGTTGGATGGAACAAACTATGTATCATGGTCAATGAAATGTAGTCTAATTCTATGAAGAAAAGGTCTGTGGAACATAATTGAAAACCCACCAAACAAAGAGGAATGGGATCCAGAGATTGAGGAAGATAGACAAAAAATAGAAGACTTTAAACTGAAGAATGAACAAGCTTTTTGCATAATAGGACTAACACTGTCTGACCAGCAACTTGTTCATATCCGTGGAGAGCAAACGGCTGTTGGGTGTTGGCAGAAGCTGAAGATGATTTATGTCCGAGATAACGTTGGTGCTCACATAAATCTAACACGGAAGCTTTTCAGCATGCATCTCCAGATGAATGGTGATATGCTGAGTCATTTAAATTCTATAAAAAGCATTTTTCAAGAACTGCACGAGAAAGAGCTTATTTTCTCTGAACTACACCAAGTCTACATAATTCTATCATTACTAAACGAAAGTTATGATAACTACATCACTTCCCTTGAAATTTTGCCTAAGGAAAGTCTAACTTTAACTGATATAACTGGCAGATTGATTGAAGAGGCAAGAAGAAGACTTGAAAGAGATCAGTTAAGGAGGGAGCAACCTCAAAAAAAAGATAATGAATCTCCTACTGCATACGCAATTAAAAAGTATTTTAATTGTGGAGGAAGAGGACATTTGGCAAGATTTTGTAAAAAGGCAAAGCGCCAGAAGGCTGGCCAGAATACTAAAAGTAACCAAAATAAAAATAAAAATTTATAGTTAGCCATGTATATTAACGGAGCTGTAAAAAATAATTTATGGGTGGTTGACAGTGGAGCATCCCACTGTATAACAAATGATAACAAAAATTTTATTAAAATGTCCAAGAGTAAACAGCAGATATCATTAGCCAATGGCTGGAAACTGAAAGCTAAAGGTCAAGATATTGCTTATTGTTCTTTCATAAAAGAGAATGTAAAAATGTTATATGTACCACAACTTAAGTTTAATTTAATTTCAGTTAGAATTTTGGTTAAACTAGGATATGTAGTTACCTTTAGGGGAGATAACTGTATAATTGAAAAAGAATATAAAAAAATTACTGCATCTTTAAGAGGAGAATTATATGTGTTAAATGATAATGGTTTAGAGGTGACTAACATGGTTTATGATAATAAGAAACCTCATGATGAATGTATTCACTTGTTACACCGATGCCTAGGGCATTTAAATTTTAAAATGCTTAAGAGAACTGTTCAATTATTTAAAGGAATAAGTTTGAAACCTTGTAATAAGTATTTGCAATGTTATGCTTGTAATCAAAGCAAAACCAAGGTCATATCGGCTAATAGAGTTGATGGATTTACTACCAAAGAGCCTTTAGAAGTAGTATTTGCCGATTTAATAGGTCTGACAAAACCAAATGTAGGAGGAGCTCGATACATATTAAGTATAATGGACCACTATTCTAGATATGGGTTTTGCTATTTAATGAAGAGCAAAACTGAAACGTATCTAAATCTCTTTAATTGGATTAAATTTGCAGAAAGGAAAACTAAAAAGAAATTAGTAACTCTTATAACAGATAATGGTGCGGAATTTACAAATAATAAATTTCAGAATAGACTTTGGATGTTAGGTATTCAACATAAAAAGTCTGCACCATATAGGCCACAATATAATGCCTTTATCAAGAGACGAGGCCAAACACTACAATCAATGGCACGTACTATGTTGTCTGATTCAGGATTACCTGACAATTTATGGGGAGAAGCAATAATGTTTGGTAATTATATATTAAATAATGTTGTTAATTAAACAACAGGTGAATTACCATTCACACTGTGGCATGGTACAAAACCTGATTGAAGTTACATGCACATATTTGGAGCACCAGCATGGGTGCATATCCCTTCACAACTCAGACACAAAGGACAGCATAGAGCTAAAAGATTATTTTTTGTAGGATATGAATCTAATCACAGATCTTATAGATTCTGGGAACCAGGTACATATAGAGTTTATACCAGTGCTAGTGCTAAATTCCTAGAACATGTAGGATGGAATAGATTAGAGCAAGATATAAACAACGAAGTAATTATTGAACCCTACAAAAGGCAAAAAGATCAGACTAGTTATATGAAGAGTCCAATTAAAGAAGAAGTCCACGAAGAACAAATAGGATCAGAACAAGAGGAAACAGTTGATCAGGAAGAGTTAGATAATCAAGAACAGTTAATATAAGAAAGTCCACCTGTAAGTCCTGTAATACCTAGACGTACTACACGTGTAACTAGACCACCTGATAGATATCAAGCAAGTATAGTTTGCCAAGTAACTAAAGTTCCAACTAGTATAGATGAACTTAAGATGTATCCTGCTAAGGATCAGGAGAATTGGCAAAAGGCAATGAAAAAGAACTAAATTCATTAAAGGTAATGAAAGTATATGAAGATGCCAAATTACCTCTAGGAGAAAAATCCATTGGGTGCAAATGGATATTTAAAGTAAAAACAGGAAAATATTGGGACTGTTACCCATAAGGCTAGGTTGGTAGCTCAAGGATTTAATCAAACTCCATCTGATTACGATGAAGTTTTTGCACCAAGTCTTAAGGCAACATCTTTGAGAGCAGCATTAGTGTGGGCAGCTAAAAAAACTATATCATTAACCATTTAGATGTAGAAACTGCTTATCTGCATGCACCATTGCAGCACACTATATATTTAAAAAAGCCAGTTATTATAAAAGATAATAAATTAAATAGTAATGATTGTTGGAAACTAAAAAGAAGTCTTTATGGATTGAAACAATCTGGCTTTGAGTGGAACCAATATATTGTGAAAGAATTAAACAATATAGGTTTTAAATCTGGTTTAGCAGATCCATGTGTGTTTAAAAGAGAAAATAATGGAACTGTGTCATTATTGTTATTATTTACAGATGATATTGCTTTGATAACTAAGACTAATAATGAAGCTAATGAGATTATATCATTATTAGCCAAAAAGATAAAATTAAAGCATTTAGGTGAAATTAAAAGGTATCTAGGATTGACAATTAACAAAACAAAAAATGGATTTAAGATATCTCAAGAAGATAAAATTTGCCAATTAATTAAAACGTACAAAATGGACCTTTGTAAACTGGCAAAGACTCCAATGAGTCAGGAAGTTTGCCAAACTGATGATCAAAGTCCCAAATTTGATAAGTCTATATATCAATCTTTGATTGGTAGCTTATCATATATAAGCAATTGGTCAAGGCCAGATATAGCTTATAGTGTTAATCAGCTGGCACGTTTTAATTCAGTTCCACATCAATGTCATTGGCAATCATTAAAGAGAATTTTAAGATATCTTAAAGGAACAATGAACCATGCATTGTATATAGAACCAAAGGGTGATATGAGTTTTAGTGCCTATGCAGATGCAAGTTTTGCAGCTGACATAAACACTAGAAAATCAACATCTGGGATGGCTATATTATTTGGTAAGACACTAATAGGGTGGCGGTCAACAGCATATTAGCTTGTCCACGATGGAAGCGGAATTTTCATGTCTGTCATTACTATGCACTGACTTAATTTTGTACAAACAGTTATTATTAGACCTGGGTGTAACTGTTAAAGATTCCATTATTGTGTATGAGGACAACCAGGCAGCCATAAAGTTAGCTACTAATATAGCTGTAAAAACTAGATCAAAGCATACTGATTTAAATGTTAGAGAATCTGTAAAGAATGGGCTAATTAAACTGGAATACTGCATGACAGAAGAAAACATTGCAGACCAATTTACAAAAGCTCAAGGAGTAGTCAAGTTTAAAGAAAGTTGTAACTACTATAATTTAAAAGTGTAAATAGTTACATTATTATTATTAACCTAAAAGGGGAGACTGTTAGGGATAACATTGTTTACCCTAACTGGTTTAGGTAAAATAATAAATATGTTATCATGGTTTATAAGTTAAAGTGTCTGCAACTTTAACTGTAGGAATGTAATTAAGGGAGTGATTGTAATAGCACCATAAAAGAAGCAAGACAACGGCAGCTTGCTCTCTCTGGCTTTATGATCCCTAATTACTGGATGGATTCAAGACTGCATTTTTCTCCTACTGGAAAGGGAGAGAGAAAGGACTGATTTATTTGTAAGTAAACTGACATTGGATATTCTACACGGACTTTGCTAATTGAATATCCTTGAATGATACATGACTAATGGACTGTTATTTTGACTATGCTATAAACTCTAAATGGAATAAACTATATTTTGATAGCACAAGCGTATCTGTTATTTTTACTGTATGTTAACTAACATACAAACTTTATCTCACACATTTATCTGTATGCCTATCTGACTAACGCTGCACATTCTGTTTAGCTTGTTTCCTTAACCCTGGTTGGGGAACACAGGCTTAACAAGGGTTACTATTGAGAATCGACCATGCATGATGGAAGTCGATTCGGGATCATCCCTATCGATGGTATCCTGGAAAACCCTCTAACAGCTGATCCCTGACATCTGCCGCCAGGACCTCAGCACACAACGTATCATCCTGAAAGACTACCAGGGAAACAGAATTCCAGTTGTCAGTTCCAGCCACGTCCAAGTATCCTTTAAGCGACGCCTCCCCTGATTGTCGTCGATCGTGACCGACCCAGTTTGTTAGGGTTACAGTGGTTCGCCCCACTCGGAATTGAACTAGCCGGCATATACCATACCAGAAATGACGACTGGGAAGAGGCCCTCATCCAGGAATTCCAGGATGTGTTCACAGGAACATTAGGCAAGTACAAGGGGACACCTATATCATTTAATCTCAGCCCCGATGTAGCTCCCATTCGGCTTAAGCCTCGACAGGTACCTTTTGCCTTAAAACCGAAGATCAATGAGCAGCTAGATAAACTGATAGCCCAGGGCATATTGGAACCGATTGACCACGCCCGCTTGGAAACCCCGATAGTCACGCCCATGATGCCAGATGGTTCGTTAAGAATTTGTGGGGATTACCGGGCCACCCTAAATCATGCTCTTCAACAGAGTGCTTACCCAGTACCGGTGGTTCAACACCTTCTTCATTCCCTGGGTGGCAGAAAAATATTTGCGAAATTGGACTTAGCTCAGGTGTACCAGAAACTACCTGTAGACGCAGCAACTGCAGAAGCCCAGACAATAGTTACACATAGAGGCGCTTTTTAGTGCAATAGACTCCAATTCGGAGTAAGTGTGGCACCGGGCATTTTCCAAAGTTTAATGGAGAGACTATTACAAGGCATAAAAGGCGTTGTGCCTTATTTTGATGACGTCCTAATAGCTGCCCTTAGTGCTACGACTCAGAAAAGTTCTTCAGAAATTTAAAGACGCTGGTCTGAAGGTAAAAAGGGACAAATGTCAACTTTGTACGGAGAAAGTGGAGTTCTTGGGATACCTTCTTGGCAGACAGGGAATCCACCCCACTGAAAAAAAACTAACCGCAATCAAAAAAGCCCCGAGACCTAGGAATAAGACAGACCTTCAAGCCTTCCTGGAACTCATTAACTTTTATAACATCTTCTTGCGCCAGAAGGCAAGCGTAGCTGAGCCCCTACATAGACTTCTCGATAAAAAGGCTTCCTGGGTCTGGGGACGGCGTGAAGAGAAAGCGTTCCAAGGGGTAAAAGACCTCTTAACCTCCGATGCTGTATTAATGCAATACAACGAGACTCTACCTTTGACGGTTACCTGTGATGCCTCACCATTTGGAGTGGGAGCCATCTTAAGCCATGTCCTACCAAATGGAAATGAGGCACCTATTGTGTTCTTTTCGAGAACTTTGTCTAAAACCGAAAAGAACTATAGTCAACTTGATAAAGAGGCTCTTGCTATTGTATCCGTAATTAAATGTTTCCATGAATATGTATATGGGAGACCCTTTACCATAATTACAGACCACAAGTCGCTACTTGGTATTTTGGCGGGAAACAAACCAACTCCCCATATCTTATCACCAAGAATGACATGTTGGTCAGAATTTTTAGCCGCCTACGATTACCGATTGCAACACCGCCTGGGGAAAACCATTCCCCATGCTGACGCTTTGAGTCATTCTCCACTACCAGACATCATAGAGAACCCTGCTCCAACCTTAGCCATATTGCAAATCGAAACCCTCAAATCGCTGCCACTGACTGCTCGAGACATCGCCTTAGAGACAAAAAAGGACCCTGTTTTGGCACGAGTCCTCAGCTGGGTAGAATGGAGTTGGCCGGTCAGCACAACCAATGACATGTTCAAGCCATTTAGGAATTGTCAAACAGAGCTATTCTCCCAGAAAGGTTGCATAGTGTGGGGAGACAGAGTCATAGTCCTGGAGAAATTGCAATATAGGGTATTGAAAATGCTGCACGATGGACACCCAGGCATCGTGCGGATGAAGGCATTGGCCAGGAGTTATGCATGGTGGCCTGGTTTAGATAAACAGATAGAGACCTGGGTAGCAAAATGCAGAAAATGCCAGGAGACTTGCTCCGCTCCTCCAAAGACTCCCCCAACTCAGTGGGAAACGCCTCAAGGTCCTTGGTCCCATATCCACATCGATTTTGCGGGACCCACAAGAGGACACACTTTCCTCCTAACAGTGGATGCCTATTCAAACTGGCTCGAAGTCCACAAAATTAAAAGCACCACCACAGATGCAGTCACTAAAAAACTGAATAAACTATTCGCTACCCACAGACTTCCGGATGTCCTGGTCTCCGATAATGGCCCCCAATTCACTGCCCTGCCATTCGAACAGTACCTGACAGATCGGGGCATCCGCCATGCTTTAACATCGCCAGCTCACTCTGCGGCCAATGGTAGGGCTGAGCGAATGGTTCAATTTGTTAAACAAACCTTGCACAAAATGGACCACAGCGACATTGATGACAAAATAACCTTCTTCAGATGCTTCTTCTTCAGCACATAACCCCAAACAGTACCACGAACAAAACCCCAGCTGAACTCCTGATGGGCCAGAAACTTCGCTCGCATCTCGATCATCTCCACCCAAACTACATGCTGGAACAACCCCCGGGATGCAGTAGCAAGTGTCGCGCATTCCAGGAAGGTGACCTTGTGTTTGCGAAAAACTTCTCGGGAGACCCATTGTGGATCCCCGCGACAATAACGCAACTTACGGGACCCCGATCCTATCGCCTACAAACTGCAGATGGTAAGATGTGGAAACGCCACATAGACCAACTCCATTCCAGATTAGCAACGGAACCTCTAGCTGGGGGGGGGGAAGGAACATTGAGGAGGCCGAAGAAGAAATGATAATCGAAACCCAACAGCCTACACAACCAACCAGGGGATACTCACCATCCGAAGGAGAACCGAGCCAGGGAGTGGCCTCGCTGCGCGACAGCACTGCGATGGAAGCGGATCCAGGGAACCCGGAAGACAGCACTGATGTAAGCAGGGAAAGCAGCCCAGGGCCACAACCTTTGCCATCCAACCCAGCTAGCAGCCCACCGGAACCAGAACCAGGACAGAAACCGGTGGAACAGCGCAGGTCAAGCAGACAGGTGAAGCGACCTGCCTATTTGCGAGAATAAGTCACCCCACCCCTCAGACAGAACCTAGGGGGGAGGGGTGTTATGGACTAAGCCAACGCAGCGATACTACCCTCAACAACTTCACTTTACAGCAGGCTTGTAATCCTGCACTTCTCATTGGCCCGTAGATAGCGAGTCGTGATTGGTTGGTTTTGGCCAGTCTGATTGGCTGTTAACGGGGCCCCCTGATTGGATGCTTGTGAAAGCAGTAAACTCAATTCATTGGTTGTTTTGACAGCAGCCAGCTCTATAAAAGAGCTGCTGCTGCTCAAGTATTTTGCTCTGTTCTTTCTTGTTAATAAAGAGTTGAAGTCACCATTCGATGTCTCATCTCCGTTCCTTGCACCCATGCCCAGGATTTAATAGTCTCGTCTCTGTTCCTTGCGCCCATGCTCAGGACTTAACAGGTTTTTTTTGAATTTAATGTAGAAGCCCCCATTGATTACAGTATTTCTGATATTTGTGAAGATGGGTAGAACTCCCACTGAACAAGAAGACATCAGAGGTTGTGTATAAAATCTTCCTTTCTTTGCAACATTAAGATCAAATACATGGATGCCTATTGCTATCTCTCAAAAGTGATTGCCGAGGGGATATCCAAAACATACCCAGTCCTCTGTATTAGATAGAGCTCCATAAATAAATCTTTGTTTCTGAATCTGTTTTCTGCCTACAGAATTAATATGAAACCATCAATCGATTAGGTTTAAATTACATGTATAACAGCCATTGGATTAATGGTTAAGGCACCAGGCTAAATCTTAGAGCCAGTCATTCTCTCTCAGGCCAACACACCTCACAGGAGAATAATAGTAGTAGAAGAAGGAGGAAATAATATTAGATATATTTGCTGCTTTGTATTACTTATAAAATAATAAAGACAGTAAATAATAAAATAAAATAAAATGTGGAGCATGAAGTAATACCTGGAGTAATAGTGGTGAAAACAAAGAGTAATTATGACCAATAGCACGTATTCAATATTATATTATGTGAAATATATTGAAGCAAGCTTATTTCTCTGTGCTTATGGTATCCACAGTTTCTTGCTTAGAGATTCTGTTTAGGGACAGAATTCCTTGTGGGAGAGGGGAAAAATCAGGCTCGGTGCTGTGACACATACATGTCCTCATCAACCCCTCCCCCCACTCCACATGATGGGGCTGCCTTTGAAAATGACCTTGGTACAAAATGTGGTGGCTAGAATGTTAGTGGAAAAGAGCTACTACTGTCATGTTACATCAATTCTCTGGTCACTGCACTAATGACCAAAAGGTTTCTGAGTCAGATTTCAAGCACTGTTTTTGACCTATAAAGTCCCATTTTACTTGGTTCCAGGGTGCCTTAGGGACCATCTCTGTCAAATAGAATCAGCTCAGCTTGTATATGGATGCAGAGAAGGGATGCTCAGAGTCCTGCCTCTCTTAGAATTCAAAGGGACATGGACCCAAAGGCAATCTTTCCCTATAGTAGCCATTTTTTTGAACATCTTATCCTTAGAAATATGCCTGATATCCCTTGTTTGTAGTCTTCAAAATTGTTAAGATAATGCTATTTTAACAAGCATTTGGTGCCTGATTCTGAAAATTGTTGTATGATTTCATGATGTTCAGGATTCCTGCTGGATCAAATAGCTTTTTATTATATTTTTATTATTTGATTATACACTTTTAACCTTGTCAGTGTATGGAATCTCAGGAGCTACTGTATACTGAATTTTTCGAAAATAAAAATAAAATGTTAAGTAAAAATAGCCGAAGCATTGTTAACACTAAAAAAGAATTGGTGTTAAATTTATTTTAGTATATTATTCAATTTTTTTATAATAAATAGACCTCATTGACTTGTATAATAGATCTCATTGGCATGTATCATGTGGCTTTATGAGCCTTGCTGCAGTGGAATTAGCTTGTCTTCATAGCTTCATGAATATGTTAAACAGAAACAGGAATAGGCCTGAGGTACCCCACAAAGCATGAGTCAAAGGGGGCTTCTGAGGCTTCTCAGAAAACAATAACTGAATGAAAAACTGCTGGTGACCTTCTACCACTGTACCATAGAAAGCGTTTTAACATATTGCACCTCTGCACGGTTTGCCAATTGCACAGTGGCAGATAGGAAAGCACTCCAGAGGGTTAATGTCATTGCCCAGAAGATCATTGGTTGGCCTCTCCCCTTTTTGGAAGAGCTTTATAGCTCCTGATACCTTAAGAAAGTTCAAAACATTCTCAAAGATCCATCTCATCCTGGGCATCTTTTTTGAACTATTACCATCTGGCAGATAGTACAGAATAATAAAAACAAGGACAAATAGGCTGAAAAACTGCTTCTATCCCAGGGCAGTAGCTCTTTTGAGTTCTGCTGTATAGTGCAGTGTTGGTGTGGTGTCGGAGGTTTCCAGTTCAATGTATAAGGGTGTTTGTGTTTATTTTCATGCTCATGGTCATGATGTGCACTGAAGATGGTATTTGATTTCGTTATATGAGGTGCAATGACAATAAACTAAACAAAACTAAAAGGGCCTCCCCGAAATGTTACTAATAACAATTGGAAGTGGCCTGGAAAGAAGAGAAACATAATGATGTGCCACTCACAACCTCCTGAGACCATACAGAAGATCAGTGATACTGAAGGCCATCAGGATATCAAAAAGGATAATGATGTGCCACTCACAACCTCCTGAGACCATACAGAAGATCAGTGATACTGAAGGCCATCAGGATATCAAAAAGGATAAGAGGAAGGCACCATCTCCAGTCCAGTTCCACTATAGGTCATCTACAGATGTTATCAATATCCCCATTTCCTCCACCCTGTGTGATATTCTCCAGAGGTGGAGCAGGACCCCAGGTTCCTGGAATTCTGAAGAAAAGTTAAAACATGGCTCTGAGGCCTCATGTAAGAAGCCCAGACATGCACATTGCCATATGACTGGCTGGTACTCTAAGAGGCCTCCCTTTACTTTTTAAACTAATTTTAACAACGCTTTAACAGATCCTTTCTAACTGTTTAATTTAAGACCTTTCTATTTTTTTAAAAAATTTTATATGCTGTATATTCGCTGTATGTTATTGTACCCCATTCTCTCTGAGACAGAAGGGTGGTTCAAAAATATGAAAATAAATAAATAAATAAATAAATAAATAAGTGTTACTTTGGTACAGATATGAAATTTGACTGAAAGGTATCAGATAACATCTAATAACAATATCTATCCTCTCTGAAGCTGCTGGCCAACTACCTTTTCAAAACCTTTCCCAAAAAGGAAGATCAGAAAAAGGTCAGGGATCATTCAACTCCAGAAGATCCAGTGATAAGTTTTGTGTCTCTCTCAGTCCTAGGAAACAGACATGCCAAACCACAACTGAAATCTTGCCAATAAATTTGCAGGGATCAGTCTAGACAGTCATCAGGAATTAACACTCATTGAAAGGTGCACACGTATAGAAAGAGACAGGAGAAGAAAATCAGATTCATACGAATGTCCTTAAGAAATCCAGTAAAACTCAAGAATTCCAGAGCAATTAAAAGTGATATTCCACTTCTCCAAATCACATTGATATCAACCTGAGACTAAAACTGATCCAATATGTGAATCCTATCTGGCCCTTAGTGATTTGGGATAGGTTTATAATTGCCAGGATGACCCTGATTCCCTCAATAACTTCAGACTCCAAGTCCAGCAAAGGCATATTGACATTTCCCAAAACCATAAGTCTGGGGAAATTAAAGCCAATTCAGTACAGTATGGAGAGTTCAGGCAGGGAAGCTTCTGGGTAGCAGGGAGATCAGTACAGAGATAGTAATCCCATCTGAGCCCGATTTCTCAAACAGAGCTTCACATTTGATTATTTGTGAAGAAATGTCTATGAAGGACACCAGAGTCTCCTGGATGAACAAAGCCATTCCTCTGTCCCTTCATTGAAGTTGTAACTGATCCTCACTCAAAAGCCAGGTAGGTACATTTCTGATATGGGACCCTCACTCAGATCTCAGTTACACATACTGTCTTATCTATGATAAGGCCATGGCCACTCTTGATTTAGTGACTGGGCATTGGGATTGAGCCCACTGAAAGGAAGAGTCAGTAAAAAGCGCTGAGTTTGCCTTCCTGTGTTCCACCATAACTCCCTCTGCCCGTCACCACTATCTTGCTCCATATTACCTGAACAAACCAACCCCCACCACACCACACCACCTCCCTGCCAGGTCCAAAGTCCCCCTCTATTTAACTTACAGTTGTAAACCAGTCCATAGAGCTCATCTGAAACCTAGACTCGCTTTTACTCAAGCATTCAGCAGCAGCACAGATCCAGATCTAGACAGGTAAGCTGCCATCCACACCTGCTAAAACACCCACATCCTGCATTCTTCTGAAACATCCCCATCAGAACTAAACCAGGCATAAAAAGCACCTCTCAACACAACTGCAAACTAAAATGACTTCAGAGTATGTACCTGGATATCCACTGCATGTACTATTCAATGTATCCAAAGGCAATTTTTAGATGAAACGAATTAGAGTTTTAATATTTAGAGTGACCTCAAGTACCTTTTGTAAAACACTGAAGACCTGGCTGTTTCCTTGGGCACAGGGACAGAAGATTGAATGAGTCCATCTCTAAGGGATATTATACTAGAAAGTTAGTATTTGGTTTGTCTGTATTTGATATATATTCCTTTTATGATGATTTTACAATTTGTTTGTCAGCCAGCAGAGTCATAACATAAGTTGAATGGGTATATAAATCGAAATAAATTAAAGAAGGAAAGAAAATTTCATTCACAGCACTGGATTATAAGGAAATTTGAAACTTCTCACTAAATGGCTAAGCAAACATACAGACATGTTGAATTGCAAAGAGTTCAATTTCTCCAGACTAGGAAAAAAAGGAATCCAGACTGTGCTGCCCTCATGACCCCAATTGCCAAAGAGCGTAGAGGAGAAGTAATCATTTTTATGTACTTCAACAAATCCAGAGCATAATGTATCAGAGAATTATTTGTCCAAGGACAAGGGTAGTCTTGTGTTTTGAAATCTGCACCTTTAGTTGTAAACGAACCCCACTGTGGCAGAACTTTAAATTTATGATTAGATTGTATCTCATGTAACAGAGTCCATCTTATCGCAAATGATCATCTCAAGGGATAGTCACATTTCCATCTTGGACTGACTGACCTTTGACAAACCAGTGAGCTATCCAAGCTGGATAAACATATTTTATGACAGAACTGCACATATCAGAAAATGTCCTTGTTAAGATTTCTTTTTTACACTCAAATTGTAGTTAAAGCTACAAAAGATGCAATTTTGTGTCATCATCATAGTTTCTTTCTGCACTTCCTCCACTTTTGAGTGTGGAAGAAGCTTACACCATAAAAATCATACCACATTCCAGGGAAGGTCTTTAATTGGTGTCTCTGTATTTTACTATACTGTTTCCTCATTTTAAGATTTAGATGGCTGGCCTACCTGCCTCAGTTGTTTTATTGCACATTTCTTTTCGGAACATAATTCTATAATTTTACTTACCACAATAGATAGGACCCAAAGTGCAGACTGTTGCAGAAAGACACAACCAAGTAGCTGGGATTGTGTGTCGGCCAAACATCTCTAAAATGTTTTTACTTTTACTGTTCTGTTATTAGTTTTAACCATTATTTTCCATCCATTAGCATTTTCTCTTTTTTTATTTTTAATGTCATCTGCAAACTAGTTAAATATTCTTAGTCCCAATACAGTTTTATTAGGTTCCCACATAGATCATGTAAAAATTAGCAGCCAACAGTGTCTTTAGAGTCATCCAATTGCTTTTGTGCCAAAAAAACAATAATGAGCTTCAGGTTTTAAATCTCTTTGGTAACAGCTGGATGATACTGTATGTAAAATCACTAGTAAGCACACGTGACATATCTATGGAGTGGAGCAAGAAGATAGAAATCTCAACATGTTTGTCATGATATTACAGTGCCAAAGGCATACTGACTTATTTAACAAGGATTGTGATATGATTACATTATAGTGCCTTTTGTGTGATGACATGCAGGTATTATTTTAATATCATCAGGGCTTTCTCCAGATTCTATTGCTAATGGGGATATAGCCTTTGTCCATCTCTCCCTTTATATATCTGCGTTTCTTGTCCACTAAGAATGCTTCTTATCACATAATTGCTATGCTTCCTCAGGAGCTTTTGTCAAAAGCCATTTGAAAGTCCAAGCACATGTCTATTAAAGAAAGGGAGACAGGATAAGAATCTCAATAATTATTCATTAGAAATTTAACATCTGCCAAGATAATACGAATATGCAACTCAGGCTGCCAATTGGATTGTATAGGTATTTTGAAAATCACTTAGAGCAGTGTCAGAGTTTCAGATTCTAACAAATGCCTGCAAAAATGAGAATGCATCACTAATTCTGTTTCATTGTTAGCATTTGAAAAACATCTTTCAAAAAAGTGTATTGTTGGCTCCATTTATTCTTTTGTGAAGCTCTCAATTGGGCTTCTGCTGACACTTGTGTAGAAAGTGAATCCATCCATCCCAACCATGTAATGTAATCGGTATACTGATTCTGCAGAGGAGATACACAGTAGTTAAAAAGAATGTTGTTAATAACCATCAATTCAAGTGATTCATCTGATAGGAAATTCCTATTTTTTTTTTTTTGAGATCTCACGCATCAGAAAGAAACAGCAAACAAAAGGATTGAAGCAAAGCATGCCATAACACAAAATAAGACACATCACAGGCCTCCACATCAGTAATCCATTAAATCAGATACAGCCAATGAAGAATGTCTACCAAGAACTTAACTTCTGGAAAAAAAATGTCTTTTGGTTGAGTGGGGTGGCCATACTCGATATATGAACATTTCTCTCTATATTTAGAGTTGCTTTGTTGCTGTCTTCTGAGGTTGCTGAAATAGGCAAAATTGTAGGCCTCTGTTGTTCAAGGTACAAATGCAATTCCTGAACTCACTCATTCTCTCCCTCTCTCTCTGTTTGTCTGTGCATCTGTGTCTGTTTTCTATGAATGGATCACATGTTTGACCAAAGCTGCTGGTCTGAATTCACATTGGAAAATGCTCCAGTGACTGATATATTCAAGAAAATCTAATGGTGACTTTCAGTACTTTTCCTAGAATTTTATTCAAAAAGGGATCTTGAGCATTGCCTGGCAATTATCGGAGGGAACATTCTGGGATTCATTGCATTCTATTTGGTTTTCCCCCCTTTTTCCTTTGATTCTTTGTGGTATTCTTTTGTTATTGTAACAATTATCATAATCATCACATAATGGGTACTAATGTTTTCTTTCTTATAAAAGGGGTGTTAAACTCAAAATTGTTGTGGGGCTGTCCTGGAAACAGCAAAGGTCTGGCCCATGGTGCCTCTCCCAGTGAAAATAGAGCTTGGGAGGTCTGTGATGGCCTCCTACAGCCCTCTATCAGCAAAAAATGGAGCTCAGGGGTTCTGTTTTTGCTGGTAGAGGAGACAGTCGTTGCCAAAAACAGAGTTTGGGAGCCCATTTTCACTGGCAGAGCGCTTGGGCCACAGGCACCCACCCCAACATGAGTAACATCAAGTTGCCCCCCCCTGCCGTGCTGCCCCTGCCCCCCCCCCCAATGCAGCCCTCAATGAAATTGAGTTTGACATCCCTACTCTATAACAATAAATGTTATCTCCACTGAATAGACCTGTGTTAGTGCTATACTTTTGATTATCCTGGCTATGTAGACCACATGAAGTGGGTTCATGTAATGAAATAAAATGAAATGTCCTGCTCTTTCTTCCTCATACAAATATCTTAAGAGTAAAGATTCCCTAATCGAAAGGGGAATAGAAGAATTTTTTACTTCAAAATTGGGAACTGTGCATCTTTCATTTTCTTTTTTCTATGTGTGCCTTGAACTTTCCGTGCCTTCACACATGCAGAGAGAGAGAGAGAGAGAGAGAGAGAGAGAGAGAGAGAGCAATGACACTACAGTCCCCATAGTGTAACTCTTGTATTACCAGCTATTGCTCTTGTGTTGCATTGTGCTATTCCTTGAGCAAGGTCATTCTTTACCAGCTCTACGGTACTCAATAAGAGGACAAGGAGGACAGCCGTTCATATGCCTGCTCCAAGGCTGCATTGCCAAGACTTTGAGCTGGGAAGAAATTACCAGCAAGGGCTTCTGTTGCAGCAGGTCTTTTGATTACAGTTGAATGCCATGCAGCGGTAGAACATTACGGCTGCCTAGAGCCTTTGACACAGACAGATGCTGATGCTGGGTTGACAGTGAAAGCTTTTGTGATAGCATGAGAAGGGTAAGGTTGATGAGTTAGGGGAGCAAGATTCAAAGACTTAATGAATAAGATAACTGCGAGATCACCCTCTTTGAAACCAGCTCCTGTTGCTATATGGGATTTACAGATGTAAGAGGATATCACTAGTAGGACATGGCCAGGGCAAAGGCAACTGCTCAGATTTGGAAAGTGACCTTCAAATTGTTTCCCAACTTCAATCTAGTTTTTAAGGAGACAGAAGGGGGAAATTATCAAATAATCCCATTATTTAACTAAGTTAAAGCAAAATTAGGTTTTCTCCTGGTCCCACTTACTCTTTTGGAGTAATCTTGGAGCTCCAGACAAAGGCCAGACCTGGTCTTTGACATGCCTAATATAATAATCCTTATTTTTTTATTAAAAAAATCCTTCATCTCTTGATTTTTTTTATAAACTAGAGCAGGTCCTTGACTTACAGTTCAAGTCACTAATTATTTTAGTGACCATTCAAAATGACAATGGCATTGAAAAATGTGACTTACAACTAACTGATCTTTGCATTTATGATTTTCACAGCATTCCCATGGCACGTGATACAAATTTGAGTGCTTGGCAGATGGCTTGTATTTATAATGGTTGCAAAATCTCAAGGTTATGTCATTGCTAGCAACCATGGCAAAAAAGGTTGTAAAATCAGGTGTGGCCCACATAACAACCATCTTGCAAAGCAACAGAAATTCTGGTCCCAATTGTGGTTGCAATTAGAGGACTATCTGTAAACTATTACTAAAAGCAAGGGAATAGATCCAAATCACCTCTTCCACTCTTTTAAAAAATCAGGTAATTTCCTAACTAGTACTTACCTCTTACAAAAGGTTGAGCAAAGTTGGCTTCAGTTGCAGAGTTGTATATGAAGTGATCTTAAGTACAGCTGTATTGGATCAGATGAAAGTCTATTCTAGTCCAATATTCTGTTATCACAGTATCCAACCAGGTTTTTATGGGAAGCTTACAGATTGAACATGAGTGCAATCTACCAGATCCCCTGCATAGATTGCCCTTCTGACTATGTAGGACAGATGGGGAGGAAGCTAACCACCAGATTGCAAGAACATAAGTGAGCAATCAGACATGGAAACTCTAACTAATTGGTAGCTGCACATTGCAATGAACAATGACGTAACATTGAAGCTAATTTTTACCCAAATAGCCTTGTCATTCCTATACTATACATGCAGTTTTGCTTAATGTGACTCTAAAGAAGTTATCATATGCCATGATAAATTTGAAGTTCTGCTGAGGTTTTGGATATTTTCGAAATCCTCATATACTTTTTTTAAGGGCAGATAATTTTACTAAAGCAGTTTATTAAGGCAGTAGCCATAGAGTTACCCTTGATATCAGAATTAGTGGAAGAGATCATATACCTTGCATTTTTAAAAATGAATATAACTTCAGTTTGCTGTAACTGAACATCAGCTTTGGGGAGAAGTCAAGGGGAAGAAACAACTCAGAATAGAGTCACATCAATAAAAATCCAAATCAAAAAAGGGATTAGTGTGGGTCATTATGCTTAAGTATTTCTGAACTGAACGCTTTCTGATCCCTCCCAGAAAATTTAGGAATAGCATTATTGGTTATAATGTATGGTAGATGAATGCAATTTGTGATTTCAGTTGTAATGGTTTAATTATTAGAATTTTTACATGAGAAAATTGTTAACACAGAAATGCTAAATAGAACAGAACAGAACAGAACAGAACAGAACAGAACTGAACAGAACAGAACAGACTAGACTAGACTAGACTAGACAAGACTAGACTAGACTAGACTAGACTAGACTAGACTAGAATAGAATAGAATAGAATAGAATAGAATAGAATAGAAGAGTTGGAAGGAACCTTGGAGGTCTTCTAGTGCTCAGGCAGGAAATCCTTTACCATTTCATTTCATATATTCAGAAGCAACCTCAACTGAATTTTTCCTAAGGTTGTTCACTATACCCCACTGATACCTTGCCTTCAATATTCTTTGTATTCTGCTGCCACAGAGTCTATATTTGTTGGTCTCCTTTTGAAATGTAAATACAAAATATTAATGAAATGTAAATACAAAATATTAATGAAATGTAAATACAAAATATTAATGAAATGTAAATACAAAATATTAATGAAATGTAAATACAAAATATTAAAAGATTTCAGATTATCTGTCATTGAAGCATTTTATATTTTAAGTACATTTGATCAGTTTATTTTAGCATGTGTCAAATTCAACAAATGTGCATAGATTTATGTGACCTTTTTGCATTAATTTGCATTTTTTTAAAAAAAATCATGAAAATGAACCCTAATTGTGTAAGAAAACTTGATTTTTCACTCTTAACCTAAAATATGCATCATAGTTTAAATATAAAATATGAAAACTTGAGGAGTCCTTATGTTCCAAAATGCATCTTAAGCCAGGACATGTGCATCAGATCAGTTTCCTTAAAAATGTCAATCAAAGGGCTTCTGATTATCTCTGATTTTCTATTTATTTAAAATAAAAATTGTTAACTCTTAATTGTAACAGCTAAATGAAAACTGTATTCAAAAGAAGCTGACCTTTGAATTGAAGGTATAGAAATGTCAATTTTTACCTTATTCTCTAAAATCACACACGTTCCTTGGCTATCTTGTAAGTATCATACATTATTTAAGAAAAATTAATCAGTTCTCTTTCAACCAGACTGAAGGAGAATTTGTAGAACAAAATGCAGGATTTGTTTAGAGGGGCATGGCATTAATTTATTGCAAAGTGTAGAAGCCCAGTATGTTATGTCAGAATTGCCTTTGTCCACCTTTGTTCAGGGCAGAAACCACTGACAAGAATGCAATTGTACTGTGTTTATTTTACTAAGTGCTACACAGTACTTAATCATTCCCATTAAAAGCTGATCTTGGATAGTTGGCCTGTTAATAAATAGGCCCAATTAACACACGTGCTGAGTGGAAACAAAATCAAGACAAAGAAGCCACTGTAGTCTTTTGAACGGAGGTTCATAATATTTTTAATACCTTAAAGCGTTTTGGTTTCATGTAGTTAAAATTAGAGACAGACAGCAGGCTACTGAGAGTTTTTAATTTTACTTTTAGGTAAGTTTCAACTGAAATAAATGACCAGTGGAGGACAGGAGAAGATCCTAGTTTGATGAGACCAAATGTCTGTAACTTGACAATGTTCAGATTTTTAAGTATGATGTTATCCAGAATTGTGAACATCGCAGCTTTTCACTTAAACTATTTTAATCCCAACTTGTTTGGAGGGTATCAGGCTGGAGGAAATTGGATGAGATATAGAGATCATCTAGTCTTGCAATCTTCTTTCCAGTAGAAATTAAAAACTTCATACTTCTTGGGAACCTATGGATATTAAAGCAGGAATATACTTCTATTTTTATTCATCCAACCTGGCATTCCCTGATATATTGCCTCTGGACATAGAGCTTCCATTTAACTTTTGTGAGAAATAGTAAGTTAGTTCTTCATAAATATACCTAATAGTTTTTTCTCAAAACATTTAATTTAGCAGCTGTCATAGTGTTCTTGTAGTTTTGATATTTTTTTAAAGGGAAAGAGAAAATGAATCCCCTTCCAAGAGGCACTTCTTATAATCAACAAAAGAAAATCAATTACATATCCAGGCCTTATTCCCTGTACATCTCTGCCAATTTAATTAAACGTGGGACAAAAGTCCATGATGCTATTGTATCCATGTCTGACAGTGCAAAGTGGATTTAACTGCTATAAAATGCAAAGTATCGTTTAAATATTACTGAGATTACTGGAGTGTTCAGGATGGTGAACCTTTATCTATACAGTCAGCAAGAATCAAAGCAAACTTTATGAATTTACTCGATTTTAAATCCTTATACAGAGAATTAAATGAAGAACAATTTGACACTGCAATCATCAATGGAGGTTTCCATGTGTGATTTAGAGAAAAGTTCGGTTCTTCAAAAATTATACTCAGAACAGACAATTCCTGAGTTCCTTTTTTCAAATGTTCTTCAAGATCATAAGAAGAGCAAATGTTCCTTCACCACCTGAGAAATGAACAAACAATATGTAAAAAAAGTACAGTAATAAAAATAATGCAATTAAGATTGATAAGAATAATCAACTAAGACATATCAGAAAATCTCATAAACTAACAGACGTATTGAGCTCTATTAATATCCAGGTTCTGATGAGTAAGGAAAGAACTGGATCTTCACAGTCTTGGGGCTGGTCTTTACAGTTGGATCTCAGGGGGAAGGTTGATCTAAAGGGGGCAACTGCTATGACAGAAATTCTACATCTGCTGGGACCTAGAAGGTGGCATTTGCTTCAGAAAGAAGAACTGAACCAGTTGTCAGATAAAATGGATTGAAACCATTGGGACAGGCAATCCTGCAAATAACCATGCCATGCCATGCCATGCTTTAAAGATGATAGCTAGCACCTTGAATTGTGCCCAGAAGCTTACTGTGAGCTTGGGCAGCTTGTCTAGAAGTCATATCATTTGGATGAAACCTGATGCATTTTGGACTAACTGAAGCTTCCAAGTGCTTTTCTAGCATAGTCACATACAGAGTCCATTACATTAATCTAATTGAAAATGAGTAAGACCTTCCTTCTTTTTCAGGAATGAGCACAGCTATCATACAAGGTTTAGTTCAGTTCAGTTTACTTTATTGTCATTGCACCTCATACAAGGAAATCAAACACCATCTTCAGTGCACATCATGACCATGAAAATAAACACAAACACACATCCTTCACACTCCACACATTGAACCGAAAACCCCCAACACTGCAGCAACACTGCATTATACAGTGGAATTCAAAAGAGTTACTGCCCTGGGATAAAAGCTGTTTTCAGCCTATTTGTTTTTAGTATTCTGCACTATAGCAGATGGTAATAGTTCAAAAAAAGGGTGCCCAGGTTGAGATGGATTTTTGAGAATGTTTTGAACTTTCTTAAGGCAGCTGGAGCTATAAAACTCTTCCAAAGAGGGGAGAGGGCAACCAATGATCTTCCGGGCAATGATGTTGACCCTCTGGAGTGCTTTCCTATCTGCCTCTGTGCATTTGGCAAACCATACAGAGGTGCAGTAAGTTAAGGTAAATTTATGCAAAGGTCCTCCTAGACATGATTGCCAAATGGTTTTCAAGTTGAACTCAAGGAGAACCCCCATATTGTAGTGACCCAATCAGAACTAGAGAAAAGTTTCCAGATCCAGGGGACCATAAAACCCGTGGCCACTCTATTTTATTAGGATTGATAATAATCTATTACTCCTATTTAGACCTTCACTGCCTCCAGTGTAGGCACTGGATCGGAACTTAGATGGCATCACTTGTATAGACTGGGATGGAGATCATGCTGAGTAAACTGATAACTCCCTTTGTGCTCAATCTCTTACTTTCACATGAACTGGCACCAAAGAAAGACAAAGAACCACTGTGGAACCCAGACCCTCAGCACCAAACCCTGAGCTGGTTCAAGAGAACGCCAGGATTTATGTTTTCAAAAGCCAACAAGAGAACCTGGAGAGTCAGGATGGAGCACTACCCCTATCACAAGCCAACCTTAAGACAGATCACATTCCTGGCCACACCTATATTCATCAGTCTGACTAGCAATGGCATAATTATGAATATTCATGGACCTATAGAACGCTATATGAAGCTATTTAAATTCCTAGATGGTATTCATAATACCTGCATTAGGATTAGCATCTGAGCAAAATCCATGATAATTAGCCAAAAGAAATGTTCAGAATAATGTTTGGCCCCTTGCATTTGGATAATTCAGTTGTTAAAACCTGAGTATGCAGTGTAGCCTTTCCTAATCTGGTCTGTGTTGGAGGAGATCCAGGGCTAGACAGATCTGGGATCAAGTCCAAAATCCAGCATGGAGCTCACTGGGGCATTTTAGGACATCACTATGTCTCAACTGAACCTGTTTTTTGTTGTGCTGATAAAATGATGCGATGCAAATATAACAACTAAATATGTAAATGTATAACATATTAAAGATAATTTACAGAATTTCTGCATTGGAGGTTGTTAAATTGAAGACAGCACATGTAAACTGATAATATTGGTCAGTATTGTTTTTGACACTCCTATGTTTAATATAATTTGAAAGAAGGGACACAATAAGCAGGTATGTGCAAAGAAAGAAGAACAAGGGACCCTTGAAGTTTTCAGAGAAAATCTTGAGAGGGTTGGAAGAGGTTGAAATATACTGTAATACAACTAACTGAGAGCAAGTCATTGAGTCTCGGTGATGGCCAGTATTTCCAGATGCTCTTGCATCTTAGAAGCCTAGAGCCGAATGGGGCTATTTAGGTCACTGAGCCTAACTCAGTAATGAGTGAAGTGTTAAATTTCAGTTCATTTCAGTCTGGCCTCAAAGCCTAACTTCATACTGAAACTGCTTTGTTCGTTTCAATAGATGCATTAGAAGTGTGGAAGATCTCTGAGGTTTTGATACTCTTGTCAGCCCTGGGTCATTCTGGCAGTCTGAATGTGAAGACCAGGTTGTTATTAGCATTCTAGCCTTTTCTTTTTTTGAAGATTAAAGCTTACTTAGGAGCATTTTTCCTCTGTTCTGAACTGATTATTCCCTTTCTACTTAACTCTCTATAGATTTTCTGCTTTGTTTTATATTTCCCAGTCTATAATAATACATTACCACTCCCCGCCTTCCCCAGTGATTGTATAGATGTCAAGGGAGCTTTGGTTTGGTCTTTGGAATGAAACTCCTCCTTTCTTACTTTACTACAATATAGCTTGAAAGGAGCTATATTATTCCACCCATTTATTTTCATATAAAAAGCACCTGTCATTCAATGCAAATTTGCAGAACCTGGGAGGTGGGGTGGAAGGCAAATAAAATAAATTGCATGCAGAACTCACATAATTAATTTTTAAAGGAAACATTACAGAAAGCAAAGCACACTCATCTATTTTACGAGAGGCACTCTAACCAGTTTCTCCTAATTTATTTTAGGATCTTCTTGACCTGAAAAATAAAGGATTATGATATTTTTTAAAGTAGCAACCTGGATTTTAAAGTAGCAACTAAATTAAAATGTTCTTTTCTTGCTGAGTTTCTTAATTTCTTAATTTCTCATTGTTTACTTTTGGGGTGTCAAATTCTTGGCCCATGGGCCACATTTGTCATGTGCTGGCCCTGCCCCCACCTGGTTTAGCAAAGAAGGGGAAAAAAGTCCTGATACATCACGTGACACCGCCGTGAGTTTCACACTCCTGGTTTACTTCATCACTAGTTTACCTTCCTTTCTTTGGCTGCTTACCACCATTTGCCATAGGAACTGTGAGTACTTCAATTTTCTTGAGATGTAAAGATAAATAGGGATATATCCTGCTCCCTCTTTTGCTCCATCAAAGGGAATCTCTTTTAAATAATATTGGTCAACAACAGCAACTTTGTGAAGCAGGTTAATTTTATGTATTACAATTAGCTTAATTTCCATAGTATGGATTTGAACCTATGTTTATCCTAGTCAAATATCTTAAACACACCACTACACTGTAGTGTTTTCTGTTCTGATAAAGCATTTACATCTTTGAGACATTTTGTTGATGAACATAAATATGTTAGAAACACCACTGTTGTCTTTCTTGCTTTTCTGGTGAGGGAGGAAGTTCATCTCTAGTCTCCACCACTTGACTATATTTTTCTGTCTTTCTTGTTTTGGAAAGAGATGGAATTATTCAGAGGTGGGATTCAAATTTTTTAACAACCGGTTCTGTGGGCATGACTTAGTTGGTAGCTTAGCACGTTCAGCTGCTTAGCACGTTCAGCAGCTTGGTGGCCATGTGGCTGGGTGGACGTGGCTGGGTGGTCATGTGATTGGCTGGGTGTGGCCAACTCAATATCACTCACATCGAGGCATGCATCTCCTCTCTTGGCCTCTCAGACTGTGGGAATTCTGCAACAGTCGTAAGTGTGAAAAATGGTCATAAGTCACTTTTTTCAGTGCCATTGTAACTTTGAATGGACACTCCAGACAAGCAAAGTATCAGCAAAGGAGGGGAAAAAAACTCCAGAGATTTTCCTGACACAGGAAGTCTAGTCCTGCCAAGAACGTAATAAGGGTTAATGGAGAGGCAGTTTCGTTAAGCAAAACCAGAGTGTTTCTTTCCTGCCTTCCTTACAGGATTAGGTCAGCAATTTCTTATAACAACTGATTCTCCGAACTGCTTAGAATGTTAACAACTGCTTCTAGTGAATAGGTGTGAATGGTAGAATCCCACCCCTGGAATTATTCTTTAAAAATTGTTGTGAATTAATAAAAAGTGAATGAATAAAAGTGCTTAATAAAGATTATTAAAACCTTTAGAAAAGTGCAGGGTTCTGACCCTGCACTTCTAATTGGCCTATAATAGCGACATCTGATTGGTCCATTCAGGAGAATCTGATTGGCTATTAGCGGGCCTCTCTCATTGGTTAAGGGAACTAACGCTTCCCGTTTCTTATTGGTTATTTGATCAGCAGCTTGCCTATAAAAAGGGCTGTTGCTGCCGTGGTTTTTGCTCTGTTCCACAATGTTAAATAAAGAGTTGAAGTTCACTGTTCATCGTCTTGTCTCCAATCCTTGCGCCCATGCGCAGAACTTAACACTGGCGACGAGGATGGGATTTGGAGACGTCAGAGCTGACTGAGTACTACAGAGCGCCAAACAGAGCACGTGGCTGAAGACGCACTAACGGCTGAACCATGTCTAGCAGCATCATACCACCCACTCTATTCGATTCGGCACAAGAAGACTGGGACTCATATATGGACCGATTCCAGATGTTTCTGGAGACCAACAACTTAAAGGATGCCACTATCAGAAAGAAGCAAGCAGTATTCCTAACTCAATGTGGGCCGACCATTTTTAAAATGTCCAAGGCACTAGCCAAACTGGCTGAGGTGAAGTCCATGGACTGGGACGTCCTCGAGCCCCTTCTATGGGCCCACTATGCACCGACCGTACCAACGCTTGTTCGAAGACATGAATTTTATCAGAGAGACCAGCGGAAGGGAGAAAGCATTGCGGATTTCATAGCAGATCTCTGGAATTTGGGAGGCCTCTGCAGGTTCGCCGACCTCGAAGAGGCCCTGAGAGACCGAATAATTCTAGAATTAGATGCACCTCACGTGCAGAGTAAGCTGATGGCGAAAGGTGACATCAGCCTTGCAGATGCCATCGCTGACGCTACTGCAGCAGAAGCAACCAGGAAGTCGGCTGCACGAATGCGCCGTACCCACACCCCACTCCGCCAACTCGCCGGTGAAATCTCACCTCACCTGGAAGGACAGGCAACGACAGCCCACCACGAGGACCTCGAATTGTCATCAGAAAGCGATGAAGAAGAGGTCAACAGGCTCCAGTCTGAATGAGACCAATGCCATCAATGTAACGAGAGAATACAGTACCAATGCGCTGGTTGTGGGGCAAACCACCCACGATCAGACTGCAAATTCCTCGACACACTCTGCCATGTGTGTGGGAAAAGTGGTCACATCGGAAGAGTTTGTAGAAGCAAGCAAGGATCCAACCTACCTCAGAGGGGGACCAGCTACCGCCAGCCCATAGGAAGTCGTCCTGTGAATCGAGAAAACTTAACCCACCAATGGAACAACCACTCCTACAGAAACAAACCACTAGCCCAGTCAACGAAGCGGGAAGAGGCACACCAAACCATTATGATTGGTCATGCCTCATCATTAGACGCCAAGAAGATCTGGGTGAAGGTCGCCATCGAAAACCAGCCCTGCCTGATGGAAGTCGATTCCGGATCATCCCGCTCAATGGTTCCCTGGAAGACCCTTAAACAATTAATCCCCACCATCCAGCGGCAAGACCTCACATTCCAAAGAATCATACTTAAGGACTATCAGGGAAATTGAATTCCAGTCGTCGGATCCAGCAAAGTCCGTGTCTCATTTAAAAATCGTACTGCATCCCTACCACTGACCATAGTCGACCGGGATCGGCCTACTTTGTTAGGCCTCCAATGGTTTGCCCCACTTGGAATTGAAGTAGCCAGCATTCACTGAACCAACAGCGACGACTGGGAAGAGGCCATCATCCAAGAGTTCCAGGACATCTTTACAGAGAAATTAGGTGAGTACAAGGGGACCCCGATATCATTTAACCTTGACCCCAAAGTAGCTCCCATCTGCCTTAAGCCTCGTCGAGTTCCATTTGCCCTTAAACCAAAGATTGATGAGCAGCTTGATAAATTGATAGCCCAGGGTGTGTTAGAATCAACCGACCACACTCCCTGGGAAACCCCAATCGTAACACCCATCAAGCCGGATGGATTGTTAAGAATTTGTGGGGACTACCGAGCCACCCTGAATCACGCCCTTCAACAGAATGCTTACCCGCTACCGGTGGTACAACACCTTCTCCATTCCCTGGGGGGGCGGAAAAATCTTCGCTAAATTGGATTTAGCACAGGCATACCAACAACTGCCTGTAGACAAAAAAACGGCAGAGGCACAAATGATCGTTACGCACCGAGGTGCATTTAAGTGCAACTGACTCCAATTCGAAGTTAGCGTGTCCCCAGGAATTTTTCAGAGCTTGATGGAGAGACTACTACAGGGTAGACTACTAAGGTTGTACCTTATTTTGATGATGTTTTAATTGCTGCTCCAACTGGAGAAATACTAAGGGAGCACCTGAGGTTAGTTCTCCAGAAATTTAAAGATTCTGGCCTTAAAGTAAAAAAAAATAAGTGTCAATTGTGTATGGATAAGGTAGAATTTTTGGGGTACTTAATCGATAAACAAGGCATTCACTCCACTGATAGCAAGCTTAGGGTGATCAAAAACGCTCCAAGGCCCAGAAATAAGACCAATCTCCAAGCTTTCCTAGGCCTTATAAATTTCTACAACGTGTTCCTGCCCCATAAAGTGACCGTAGCTGAGCCCCTACATCGTCTGTTGGACAAAAAGGCAACCTGGGTCTGGGGACACCGAGAGGAACACGCGTTCCGACAAGTAAAAAACTTATTGACTTCAGACGCTGTTTTAATGCAGTATAATGAGACTTTGCCGTTAACGATTACATGTGATGCATCACCTTTCGGAGTGGTTGCCATTTTGAGCCATGTGTTACCAAACAGTAGTGAAGCCCCTATTGCCTACTTTTCAAAAACGCTATCAAAAACTGAACGCAACTATAGTCAAATCTATAAAGAGGCTCTTGCTGTTGTTTCTGCTGTTAAATGATTTCATGAATATATTTATGGGCGAGTTTTTACTATAGTCACCAACCACAAACCTTTGCTGGGGATTATAGCAGGAGACAAGCCAACCTCTTACACATTATCTCCCAGAATGACTCACTGGTCAAAATTCTTGGCTGCATATAATTATAAACTGCAACACCGCCCAGGGAAGGCCATCCCCCATGCTGATGCACTAAGCTGTGCAACCACTTCCTGAAACTGTTAACGACCCAGCTCCAACCGTCGCGACGCTCCAGATTGAAGCACTTCAATCACCACCACTGATAGCTCGAGATATCGCGATCAAAACCAAACGCGATCCCATTTTGGCGTGAGTTCTTAGCTGAGTCGAGCTAGGATGGCTATTGGATCAAATCCCTGACAAGTTCAGTCCTTTCAAGAATCGACAGACAGAACTGTTTTCCCAGAAAGGCTGCATAATTTGGGGGGATAGAGTCGTCATCCCAGAGCGGCTGTAACGAGCGGTATTGAAAACCTTGCATGAAGGCCACCCTGGCATAGTGCGCATGAAGGTGCTCGCACGAAGCTACGCATGGTGGCCGGGTATCGACAAGCAAATCGAGGCCTGGGTAAAGACTTATTGCAAATGCCAGGAAGTTAGCAATGCCCCACCGAAAGCAACCCCAACAGAGTGGGAAACACCCAGGGGACCATGGTCCCATATTCATATTGACTTTGCGGGACCTACCAAAGGACACACATACCTAATAACGGTGGATGCCTACTCAAACTGGCTTGAAATCCATGAAATGAAAAGTACCACAACGGAATCTGTCATCAGAAAATTAGACAGATTATTCGCAACCCATGGACTGCCAGACGTTCTGGTATCTGACAACGGGCCCCAGTTTACTGTGCTTTCTTTTGAACAGTATTTGGTGGACCGTAGTATTCGCCAAGCGCTAATTTCGCTGGCGCATCCTGCGACCAATGGAAGAGCCAAGCGCATGGTACAATTTGTCAAAAAAACCCTACATAAAATGGACTATGGCGATATCGAAGATAAGATTAACCGGATACTCCTTCTTCAACACATCACTCCACACAGCATCACCAACAAAACTCCGGCCGAATTGTTAATGGGACAAAAACTCCACTCCCACCTTGACCGACTACGCCCATCATATGAACCAGAAAACTCACATGGATCCATTGGGAAATTCCGCGAATTCCAGATAGGTGACTTAGTCTTCGCTAAGAACTTTTCTGGCGATCCGTTGTGGGTTGAGGCAACTGTAATCCAAGTCACAGGACCCAGGTCGTACCAAGTAAAAAGTCGCGATGGAAGAATATGGAAGCGCCATATTGATCAGCTGCGTTCAAGGCTGCAACCTCGTTTCTGTGACTCCGGTAACTTCCAAACTGAGGGGGGAGGAGATGCCGAGGAGACCGAGTTCGAAACGGCAGAAAGCACGAGTGGAAGAAGTGAGCATTTGGAAGAATCAGAGAGGGTGGTGGACTTGCCTCAAAGAGACACCTCGTCAGAAGCAAGCCCACAAAGGCAAGAGGACAACAAAGACATTAGCGGTACCGAATTTTTAAATGAAGGACCAGAGGCAACCTACTCACCAGAAAATGTCCCGCCCAAAAAAGATTATAAACAAGCACCCGGGGGACAGCGAAAATCTAACAGACAATCTAAACAACCTGCCTACCTCAAAGATTATGTCACCGCACCTCTTAAACGGAACCCGGGGGGAAGGAGTGTTGTGAATTAATAAAAAGTGAATGAATAAAAGTGCTTAATAAAGATTATTAAAACCTTTAGAAAAGTGCAGGGTTCTGACCCTGCACTTCTGATTGGCCAATAATAGCGACATCTGATTGGTCCGTTCAGGAGAATTTGATTGGCTATTAGCGGCCCTCTCTCATTGGTTAAGGGAATTAATACTTCCCATTTCTTATTGGTTATTTGATCAGCAGCTTGCCTATAAAAAGGGCTGTTGCTGCCATAGTTTTTGCTCTGTTCCACAATGTTAAATAAAAAGTTGAAGTTCACTGTTCATCGTCTCATCTCCAATCCTTGCGCCCATGCGCAGAACTTAACAGACATTATATCTTTCAGGACCATGATTTCACTGGAGAGTTAGATATTTCTGCTGTGTTGTATCAAAGTGAGTTCTAATTCCCAATAATGCTTGATAACCTTTCTATCCAATTGAATCACAGGAACAAATTTCACATTTAATTTGTGATAACTACAATTTTCCAGAAAATTAGGCTAAGTGGCTGTCAATTTGAGTAGACTACAAAGAGACAACTTTTTGAGAAGTCCTTTATTAATCCCTACATTTGGCAATTTATAAAAACAATAACAGATATTTACAGTGAAATATCATAAACCTTACCCAATATAGAATAGAAAAACCAACCTCCAAATTTATAACATATACATACAAAAATAATACTAGAACAATCTGTATAATTTTTGTGGGGGTCATGATCCTCCTGGACTCACAGCTTCTCTTCATGTAAACTGATGGGGAGTTGCACTTCTGTTTCTCAGGGATTTAATTCAAAATGTATAATTTCTTAGGATGGTATTGATTATAAAAAGGGTGATTTGGGGCTGCATGCAATTTGTGGACTTCCATTCTTGGAATATATATGTCAAGGCTCTGACAATATGTCCCCATTCAAATCATAAATCTCTAGCTGCATCTTTTAGAGTAAAAAAAAAAAAGATTTATTAGGAGTGACCATGTCGGCATTACCTGGGTACAGCTGATTTTAAGACACGTCATTCATTTCATCCTTGATTCTGGTCTTCCCCCCACCCCCTGGATGTATATTCTCCAATGGGACACATCCATAACCAAGAGTCATCAATCATGCTCTCCAATAATAATCCTGCACACCAACAGCTTCAGCTGCCTAGCAATTATCTCAATAATTTAAGGAATGCGCTACTTTCCCCACTCCCTTTCTGCTGGCAACTAAAAAGACTAAAGAAGTATTTTTAGTTGACAATAGATAGATAGATAGATAGATAGATAGATAGATAGATATAGATAGATAGATATAGGGCTAGATATTCCCAATTACTGGGAATTTTAAATAATAAAGACTTATGGATGAAGACGGTGTTCTAAGTCAAACTACTGTCACTAAATATTGTTTCCTAAACTAATCTGCATTTGTAAAAACAAAAAAGCTAAGCAAATTTGTTGTTCTAAAAACCAACGTCCATCAAGTTGATCAACATGGCTCCTATGAGATTGCAAATTAGGCTCTGAGCGGCCTTGATTTTTTTTTTCTTTTGGAAGAAAAATAGGGAAGAGGTGATTATAACCTCTATGATTATTCATAAGACATTAGGCAGGCATATTCTTTAATGTATTTAAATAATATCAAAGGCGATCTGCATTATTCTTTCTATGGGCATGATTCCTTGTAAAACTGATTATAACTTCTTGTATGTTGCTAACTGATTTTTGCCTATGTATATTTCTGTGTTGTAGTTCAATGTTCATTTAGAGATTAAAGCTTATTGAATAAAAGATGCCTGTTGGCTGAAATATTTATGTTTTCCAGTGTCTGGGCCTCTTCTGGAAAGTTGCTAAAATGCAGCATAATTGTTAGCTAAATGCTTTCTCAGGAGGTAAATGAATCCCAAAAGCTCAGCTAACTGTCTGGTAATTAATCCAAATTCCTGAGAGCAGAGGGATAGGTTCTTAATCAGAACTAGCAGAAGAGTGAGAGGATTAAACTCTTTAACATGAGTCCTTTGGAAGTTGGGAATCTCTTATCTAGAAAACTTGTTAACAGAGATTTGGCAAGAGAAGGGCCAGCTGGGATAGAGAATCTATTGGAGTGTAATCACCCTGGCCTTCCTCCTGCTCTAAACGCTAGTCAAATTTAAAGCAGCTTGGGAATTGTATTTATTTGCTTCCACAGCACATAAATAAAAAGATTTTCTTTTTTAAAAAGACAGCAATACTGCTCCTTTCTATTTCATGTTGGTCTGCTACCAGCAAGCAGCTTAGAACTACTGCTACAAACAGAGGATTAGATATTCCTCCTAGGTTGTTGTTGTGTATGCATAAAGATTAATAAAGTGTGAGCTTGGAGTAAGTGCAGGGTTCTGGCCCTGCACTTCTGATTGGCTGTTAAGTGGCCGGACCGGATTGGCCCGTTCCAGGGAATCCGATTGGCCCTTAACAGAGAGTTCCGATTGGTTACAAGAGCTAGCACTCCTAGCTCGTTATTGGTTAAAAGTTACAGGGTTTGCCTATATAAGGCAGTTTTAACCGCTATTGAATCAAGGAAGTCACAATGTAAATAAAGAGCTGAAGTTCACTGTTCAGAGGCTTGTCTCCATTCTTTCTCGCCCATGCTCAAAACCTAACACTGGCGACGAAGGTGGGATGTGGAGATACCTGAACCAACGAAACTTCGAAGATCACCGAGCACGTGACAGACGACGCTAACAACGGAACCATGTCCGCGGCATCATACCACCCGCTCCTTTCGATCCAGTACAGGAGGACTGGGAGTCCTACATGGATCGCTTCCAAATGTTCTTAGAAACCAAAAACTTAAAGGACGCCACACCAGGAAAGGAACGGGCGGTGTTCCTAACGCATTGCGGTCCAACCGTATTTAAGATGGCTAAAGCACTAGCCAAACCCCGAGAAGTGAAGGCCATGGATTGGGACAACCTCAAACCTCTCCTACGAGATCACCATGCCCCGACCGTGCCTATACTCGTGAGACGCCACGAGTTTTATCAGAGGAGCCAGTGAAAGGGAGAAAGCGTGGCCGACTTCATAGCAGACCTCCAAAATCTGGGAGGCCTCTGCGGATTTGCCGATTTAGAAGAAGCACTAAGAGATCGAATAGTTCTGGGACTAGATGCACCAGGCGTCCAAAGCAAGCTGATGGCAAAAGGTGACATCAGCCTTGCCGACGCCAACACTGATGCTACTGCAGCAGAAGCAACCAGGAAGTCGGCTGCACAACTACGCCGAAACCACGATCCGGTACCACCACCGACAAGCGACATTTTATCCAAGTCAGAAGGACAGCTTACGACGATGCACCACGAGGACCTCTCTTCGTCGTCAGACAGTGACGAAGAAGGGGTCCATCGACTGCGGTCCAACCGGGACCCTCACCCGAAGCCCTTATGCCCTTGCGCTGGCTGTGGAGCCAACCATGCCAGGGCCGAATGCAAATTCCACTACGCACTCTGCCATGAGTGCAGGAAACGAGGCCACATCGGACGGGTCTGCCGCAGCTTGCCAGGACCCAGCCAGGCCTCAAAAGGGGCTATCTATCGCCAATCGACAGGAAACCGTCCTGTACGGCGAGAGCCAGTAAACCACTCCTACAGAAATCAAGCTTTGCAGAGAGAAGAAGCTCACCATACAATCACTATCGGTCACGCCTCAGCCTTGGACACTAAGAAAATCCAAGTCACGGTAGCCATCGAGAACCAGCCTTGCCACATGGAGGTCAACTCGGGATCGTCCCTCTCGATGGTGTCCTGGAAGACACTCAAGCAACTCATCCCCACAATTCAACGCCAAGATCTCCGCTCCCAACGCTTCATCCTCAAGGACTACCAAGGGAATCGAATCCCTGTCATCGGTTCCTGCCGAGTCCGAGTCTCCTTCAAGAAGCACACACAGCATACTTACCTTTAACAGTCATCGATAGAGATAGGCCTAGCCTACTAGGCCTCCAATGGTCCACTCAGCATTGAAGTGGCCGGCATAAACCGAGTCAGCAGTGGTGACTGGGAGGAAGATCTTATCTCTGAGTTCAGGGACGTCTTCGTGGACAGCTTAGGCGAGTACAAGGGGACCCCGATTTCATTCAGTTTAGATCCAAAAATAGCTCCCATTCACCTAAAGCCCCGTCGAGTTCCGTTTGCCTTAAAATCGAAAATCGACGAACAACTCGACAAACTGATAGCTCAGGGGGTGTTAGAGCCCATCGATCACTCCCCTTGGGAAACCCCTATTGTAATACCCATTAAGCCAGACGGATCAATCCGAATTTGTGGGGACTACCGGGCCACTTTGAACCACACCCTGCAGCAGAACGCGTATCCAGTTCCAGTGGTGCAGCATCTCCTCTACTCCCTGGGGGGCGGGAAAGTCTTCACTAAATTAGATTTAGCTCAGGCATATCAGCAATTACCAGTAGATGAAAAAACGGCACAGACCCAAACTATTGTAACGCACCAAGGTGCCTTTAAATGTACCCGGCTTCAATTCAGAGTTAGTGTAGCCCCAGGGATTTTTCAGAGCCTTATGGAAAGGTTATTGCAAGGAATTAAGGGCGTGGTCCCCTATTTTGACGATGTATTAATTGCAGCCCCCACAAAAAAAATCTTACAGGACCTGTTAAAATTAGTCCTAAAAAAATTCCAAGAGGCTGGTCTTAAAGTTAAAAAAAACAAATGTAAATTGTGTACTGACAGTGTTGAGTTTTTAGGGTACCTGATTGATAGCCAGGGCATTCACCCTACTGAAAGTAAACGAAAAGCAATAAAAAATGCTCCCAGGCCATGAAACAAGGCTGATCTCCAGGCCTCATCAATTTTTATAATGTATTTTTGCCACACAAAGCAACGGTCGCTGAACCGTTACACCGGTTATGAGATAAAAAAGCAAATTGGCTATGGGGTTACCGTGAAGAACAGGCGTTCCGAAATGTTAAAAAACTGCTCACTTCTGACTCTGTACTCATGCAGTATAACGAGACCTTGCCGTTAGTTATAACCTGTGATGCATCGCCTTTCGGGGTGGGTGCCATTTTGAGCCATGTACTGCCTAATGGGAATGAAGCCCCTGTTGCATATTTTTCAAAGATTCTTTCAAAAACTGAGTGAAACTATGGACAAATCGATAAAGAAGCCCTCGCAATTGTCTCAGCTGTGAAAAGATTCCACGAATACGTGTATGGCCGGGCTTTTACTATTGTGACTGACCACAAACCATTATTGGGGATAATAGCTGGAGATAAGCCAACTCCCTACATATTATCCCCTAGGATGACCCGATGGTCAGAATTCTTAGCTGCTTATAACTATCGGCTGCAATACCACCCGGGGAAGGCCATTCCCCACACCGACGCATTGAGCCGAGCACTGCTTCCAGAGACTCTTGACGATCCTGCATCAATGGTAACCACATTGCAAATCAAGGCACTCAACTCGCCACCACTAACCGCCTGAGATATCGCAAGAGAAACCAAACGCGACCACACCCTAGCACGAGTTCTAAGCTGGGTAGAACGTGGATGGCCATTGGACCAGCTATCAGATGACTTCACACCATTCAAGACTCGACAAACCGAGCTCTTCTCCCAGAAAGGCTGTGTCATCTGGGGCGATAGAATCGTTATCCCAGAACGACTCCAGAAAGCGCTGCTGAGAACCTTGCATGATGGCCATCCCGGCATCGTGTGAATGAAAGCCCTTGCGCAAAGCTACGCATGGTGGCCGGGCATTGACAAGCAAATCGAACAGTGGGTTAAAGCTTGTCCCAAATGCCAAGAAGTCAGCAACGCCCCACCAAAAGCCATTCCTACTGAATGGGAGACACCACGTGGACCCTGATCCCGAATTCACCTGGACTTCGCGGGGCCAATCAAAGGCCACACCTTCCTGCTTACCGTCAACGCCTACTCGAATTGGCTCAAAATCCATTGCATGACAACTACGACCTCCGAGGCAGTTATCAAAATCTTAAACAGACTCTTTGCAACCCACGGATTACCAGACGTCCTGGTATCTGATAACGGCCCTCAATTTACCGCACAAGCATTCGAGCAGTACCTCGCTGACCGCCGCATTCGCCATGTGCTCACCTCGCCTGCGCACCCTGTGACCAATGGCAAAGCAGAACGCATGGTCCAATTTGTGAAGAAAACCTTGCAGAAGGTAGACTGTGACAACATTGACGACAAGGTCAATCAAATCCTCTTCTTGCAACACATCACCCCACATAGCGTCACCAACAAAACTCCCGCTGAACTGCTAATGGGATGGAAGCTCCGCTCCCACCTCGACCGGTTGCACCCAGCTTACGAACCGGAGAAACCACTAGGATCCAGTGGCCGCTGTCGCACCTTCGAGGTAGGAGACTTGGTATATGCTAAAAACCTATCGGGCGACCCGTTGTGGGTGGAAGCGACAGTAGTACGTGTAACCGGCCCCAGATCCTACCTTGTACAATGCCTTGATGATAAACTTTGGAAACGTCATATCGATCAATTACAAACGTGGCTTCCAGCAGCCAGTCTGAAAACCCCCTATGACCAAACTGAGTGGGGGGGGAGGTACGGAAGAAGATGAATTCCTAGAAAACCCGTGAGAAGGAAACGACGGTTTGATAGAAACTCAGGAAGCGGAGCCAGAGGGAGAAACGGTTGCACCTCAGGAAATTGCGGAGAATGTGGGCAATGACGTAGAAGTGAACTCTGAACCAGAAACAGTCCCACTGCCAAACAACGATCTACCTCAGCGTGATTGCAGCCAACTGATACAACGGAAATCAAAGAGACTAATAAAACAACCGTCCTACCTAAGGGACTATGTAACTGCGCCCTGCAAATAAGAAGCCAGGGGGAAGGGGTGTTGTGTATGCATAAAGATTAATAAAGTGTGAGCTTGGAGTAAGTGCAGGGTTCTGGCCCTGCACTTCTGATTGGCTGTTAAGCGGCCGGACTGGATTGGCCCGTTCCGGGGAATCCGATTGGCCCTTAACAGAGAGTTCCGATTGGTTACAAGAGCTAGCGCTCCTAGCTCGTTATTGGTTAAAAGTTACAGGGTTTGCCTATATAAGGCAGGTTTAACTGCTATTGAATCGAGGAAGTCACAATGTAAATAAAGAGCTGAAGTTCACCGTTCAGAGGCTTGTCTCCATTCTTTCTCGCCCATGCTCAAAACCTAACAGTTGTGCTGAGAAAGATTGTGAAGAGTTTGAAAGGGATCTTCTGAAAATCAAATTTGACACTTAAATGCAAAGAATTGTGTCTTTAAAAGATAAAGATGTCCTTGATCTGCATTCAGCTCCTAGGGACTATACCATGCAGTTTTGCTGGCAGCAATGCAAAGTGGTTTATCATTTTTTTTTTGTTTTGAGTGTTTTTTATTCCCAGTTTGGGCGTTCTTCCATTCAAGTAATAACCTAGCTGATCCTGCTTAGCTTCTAAGATTAACCAAATATTTTCTAAAGCCCAAGCTAGTGCATGGTACAATACAAAATTTAAATTTTATATAGATAATGCTGAAGTCTAGGTTGAGTACACTTTCTTTAGGATGGAACTTTTAGTATTAAAAATAATTCTTTAGAGACACGTTATGGTCTGAAAATACAGAATATGGATTCATTCTAAGGCAGGTCATCATGAACCTCATCTAGAACCCACAGCACTTCCACAAATACAACTGAAAATATCGATCAGATATGTAGATGATACCTTCACCATAATAAAAAAGGACCAGTTAGAGAACACCCACAGAACCACCAATAACATTTTTAAAGGAATCCAGTTTATGACTTGCTATTCTTCCTGGATATCCTGATTAGCAGAGACCACAATGACAAACCAGAAATGGAAGTCTACAGAAAAATCACCCATACTAACCAGGTGCTCCACTACTAAAGCAACAATCCAAGCTTGCACAAGAGCAGCTATGTAAGGACTTTATTTAAATGAGCCCAAACACACTACAGAAACCAAGAACAGCAGAAAAAGGAAATGGAACATCTATACAACACATTCCAACAAAGTGGATACCCAGGCAACTTTATCAAAAAGTCTCTAACCACTCAACCCAATACAGCACAACCAACACAAACCCTAAAAAAATTACATACATCATGCCACACATCAAAAATATCTCAAAAATCACCAATAGACAACCACATGGAATCAGCATAGCATATAAACCAACTAAAGCCCTTCAAAACATCCTAAGCAAACCAGAAGACCCAACAACTGCAGAAGAAAAACCAGCATACAACATACAATGTAAGATCTGCAACAACCACTATGTAGGACAAACAGGCAGAAGATTGGCAGAAGGCATCCATGAACATTAACTGGCAGTCAGAAGACATGATGGAAATTCTTTAATTTTGCAACATATAGACAGATTTATCCATAGTTTCAATTGGGAAAATGTGACAGTCCTAGACCACGTCAAGTCCAGAGGGGGATTTCTAGAAACCTGGCACTCTGACAAATCAGCCATCAAGAGACACATAGACATTAAGAACATCTATAGACTATGCAAAAGAGACAATCAAGCAGCCCAAAAAGAACAAAAGACTTCAGCACCTCTCCAGCAGTAACAGGCACCCAGATCAACTCTCAGATGAACTCCAGGTTAACTTCAGACCAACAATCAAGTACGCAATACCCCAATCAAGAAACTGTCTAAGAGTCATCAGAAAAGAACCAAACTAAAGAATCTCTAAGACTGCCCACACCCACCCAGACAAGCAAGTCACCAGAATGTAAACTGACAGCAAACAGCACTCCTTACTAGCACTGATGATGTTACCTGGTTAGGGTAATGAAATGTCTGCAAGAAAACAAGCAAGCTCAGAGAGCACCAAGGGCCCCTTCTTCTAAGATAGAATCTAAACAGCTTTGGACATTTTTTTTTAATGAATGACTGTCTTGGATGATAGGCAGGCACCTCAAGCCAATCACAATTACAAAGCAATGAGATGAACAGCAAGATTGCAGATGAGAGCAGTAAGAAGTCTGGATAAAAGACAGATCATAACCAGGAACCAATTTAGATGTCATCTCCAAGAAGCAACTTCAGAAACGTATCGTGCAACAGAAATGAAGTAGTTGCAGTAAAATTCATTGTGCCCCAAACTGTTCTTCTACTTCTTCCTGTTCATTTGGATGGAGTCAATCTCTCAGAAGCTGATTGTGGAAGTTTGGTCAGTAGTTCCTGACAATGGAAATTATTCTGTAATCCCCTTGATAAAAAATTTAGGATGTACATATAATTAAATATCCCTTAGTACATTGTGATTATTTGCTAGAACTTGATTTTTGAAGTCACAATATTACCTAATAAACAAGGACTCTTAGAGTGCTGTGACTAAAATTAGAAAGTCATGCTCTTGAAAAGAGGCAAGATGCTTTTGCATTCCTTTTTATCCTTATCACTATATTAGAGAGAGAAAAATGCAATATGTTGTCCCAGAATTCCTGCTGTTCTGATACCATCCTTGTCATGTATTTTGTAATCCAATGCTTTCAAATGGCATCTGGTGTATAATGAAACTTTTCAAATCAAATAGGTGATGACATATGCAGCATGACACTTATGGTTGATTCATATGAAATGACCAGTTAACAGCTTTTGTTTTTCTTAGTCAGTTTTGAATTAGGATGCGGCAGAGCAGCCACTGGAGAGCATCAGTATGCAACATGTTTAGCATCGTGCTGGGCCAGAGATTGTGTCTGAAAACATTGGTGACTAGACACAACCTCTTCATTTCTGCCCAAAGCAGAAGCTGTTATCTGGCTTTCTATTGTGTTTTAGTGTTGTATTATTGGGATCAGAGGATCATCTTGCAGTTCAGCTTTGTGGGAATCAAATAACAAAAGCAATCCATGTCTCTAATTGTCATATGGCGCCAGAAGCTGAATAAGGACACGAGCTATTTATTTACAAGGCTTACATGGCTGCCTTTCTTATAATGGTTCTTGGGGGCACACAGCAAGACATAGAAAGACGGATAAAAATGGAAGTGCCCAGTCCAGTCACCAGACTAAACAGACTTATTAGCCCAGTGCTGGAAGGAAAAGCCAGATCTTCACAGCACTCTGGCAGGCTGAAAGTTGTATTGTGTTGTGGGGTGGGAGGTGCATGAAGGGAGGTGTTATGTATGTAAATAGTTGAATAAAGGCAAGCTTGGGGTAAAGTGCAGGGTTCTGGCCCTGCACTTCTGATTGGATGTTAAGCGGCTAGATCGGATTGGTCAGGTTCTGAGAATCTGATTGGCCCTTAACGAAGGACTCTTATTGGTACTGGAGCTAGCGTTTCACAAGCTCCTATTGGTTATTTCACATTAGCATTGCCTATATAAAGCAGAGTTGTTGTTATACAAGTTAGAAGTCACTATGCAATAAAGAGTTGAAAGTTCACCAACTAAGACTGTCTCCATTCATTCTACCCATGCCTGAATCTATGACACTGGTGACGAAGGTGGGATTTGGAGACATCTGATCTTAAGGAACTTGGAAGAAAAATAGAGCACGTGTAAAAAAACGGCGCCACCAACGGAAGCCATGTCCGGCGGCATCGTTCCACCCACTCCGTACGATCCATCCCAAGAGGATTGGGAATCCTACATGGATCGCTTTCAGATGTTCCTTGAAACGAACAACCTGAAGGATGCCACACCAGCCAAGAAGCGGGCGCTGTTCCTGACGTACTGCGGCCCGGCTGTCTTTAAAATGGCTAAAGCGCTCGCAAAGCCTCGAGAAGTGAAAGCAATAAGCTGGGACGACCTCGAACCTCTCCTGAGAGACCATTACGCGCCAACCGTACCCACACTCGTGAGACGCCACGAGTTCTATCAACGAAGCCAACGAAAAGGAGAGAGCGTGGCTGACTTCGTGGCAGACCTCCGACACTTGGGAGGCCTCTGCGGGTTCACAGACTTAGATGAAGCATTGAGAGACCGCCTAATTCTGGGATTAGATGCACCAAACGTGGAGAGCAAGATAATGGCGAAGGGCGACATCGGCCTTGTTGACGCCATCACCGAAGCCATTGCCGCTGAGGCAACAAAAAAGTCAGTGGCGCAGCTACGGCGAAGCCGAAACCCCACAAACCCACCGACAGGCGACATCTCACCCAGCTCAGAAGGGCAGTTGGCAACAACGCACTACGAGGACCTCTCTTCGTCATCAGACAGCGACGAAGAAGGGGTCCATCGACTGCGTTCTGACCGGGACCCTCATCCTAAAACCTCATGCCCTTGCGCTGGCTGCGGGGCAAACCATTCCAGGGCAGACTGCAAATTCCGCGATGCACTCTGCCACGAGTGGGGGAAACGAGGCCACATCGGTCGAGTCTGTCGCAGTTTACCGGGACCAAGCCCGGCCTCAAAGGGAACCAACTTTCGCCAATCGGCAGGAAACCGTCCTGTAAGGCGAGACCCAGCAAACCACTCCTACAGATATCGAGCGTTGCAGAAAGAAGAGGCTCACCATACTATCACTATAGGTCAGGCCTCGGCCCTGGATGCTAAGAAGATTCGAGTTACAGTAGCCATAGAGAACCAACCCTGCCACATGGAGGTCGATTCGGGATCGTCCCTCTCGATGGTGCCGTGGAAGACATTAAAGCAGCTCATTCCTACCATCCAACGCCAAGACCTTCGAATGCAACGCCTTATCCTTAAAGATTACCAAGGGAATCGGATCCCTGTGGTCGGGTCTTGTCGAGTCCGCGTCTCCTTTAAAAAGCATACGGCATACTTACCTCTAACGATCATCGATAGGGACAGGCCTAGTTTGTTGGGCCTCCAATGGTTTGCGCCACTCGGCATCGAACTAGCCGGCGTGAACCGAGTTGGTGATTGCGAGTGGGAGGAGGATCTTATGTCTGAATTCAGCGATGTCTTCGCAGATCGTCTGGGCGAGTATAAGGGGACCCCAATCTTGTTCAGCCTCGACCCTAAGGTCGCCCCGATCTGTTTAAAGCCCCGTCGAGTTCCGTTCACCCTTAAGGCCAAGATAGATGAACAACTTGACAAACTAATTAAACAAGGGGTACTGCAACCCATTGATCATTCCCCATGGGAAACTCCTATTGTAACCCCCATTAAACCAGATGGGTCAATCCGAATCTGTGGGGACTACCGGGCCACTCTAAACCACGCCCTCCAACAGAACGCGTATCCAGTGCCGGTGGTGCAGCACCTCCTTCATTCCCTGGGAGGTGGAAAGGTTTTTGCTAAGCTGGATTTAGCTCAAGCCTATCAACAATTGCCCGTGGACGATAAAACAGTCCAAGCCCAAACGATAGTAACGCACAGAGGTGCTTTTAAATGTACCCGATTGCAGTTCGGGGTGAGTGTGGCCCCGGGAATATTCCAAAGTTTAATGGAACGATTGTTACAGGGAATCAAGGGCGTGGTTCCGTATTTTGATGACGTATTGATTGCAGCTCCTAGTAAAAAAATTCTGCAGAATAGTTTAAAATGTGTGCTTAAAAAATTCCAAGAAGCGGGATTGAAAGTAAAAAGGGATAAATGTCATCTGTATACCGACAGTGTTGAATTTCTAGGTTATCGCATTGATAGTCAGGGTATTCACCCAAATCAGAGTAAATTAAGGGCAATTAGAAATGCTCCCAGACCTCGTAACAAAACTGATCTTCAAGCATTTTTAGGCCTTATCAATTTCTACAATGTGTTTTTACCGCATAAGGCGACTGTGGCTGAACCATTACACCGGTTATTAGATAAGAAAGCATTGTGGGTTTGGGGTTACCGAGAAGAAAAAGCGTTTAGAAATGTAAAAAATTTACTTACATCTGATTCTGTACTTATGCAACATAATGAAACATTACCCTTGGTTATAACTTGTGATGCCTCACCATTTGGGGTGGGCGCTATTTTGAGCCATGTGCTACCTAATGGAAATGAGGCTCCCGTTGCATACTTTTCGAAGACTCTTTCCCAGGCAGAACGTAACTATGGACAAATAGACAAGGAGGCTCTTGCAATTGTGTCAGCCGTAAAAAAATTCCATGAGTATGTATATGGAAGGACATTTACAATTGTAACCGACCACAAACCTTTATTGGGGATAATCGCTGGGGACAAACCAACTCCCTATATATTGTCCCCAAGAATGACTCGATGGTCAGAGTTTCTAGCTGCTTATAATTATCGATTGTTACATCGACTGGGGAAAGCCATTCCCCATGCCGACGCACTCAGCAGAGCACCACTACCAGAGACCCTCGACGATCCGGCACCAACAGTATCGGCGTTACAAATCGAAATGCTCAACTCACCTCCTATGACCGCTCGAGATATCGCGAGGGAGACCAAACGAGACCACACCCTAGCACGAGTCCTAGGCTGGGTAGAGCGTGGATGGCCATTGGATCAGATCCCAGATGACTTCGCACCATTTAAAACAAGACAAACTGAACTTTTTTCTCAAAAAGGCTGCGTTATCTGGGCGATAGAGTCGTCGTCCCAGAACGACTCCAAAAGACGCTGTTACAAATCTTGCACGATGGACATCCCGGGATCGTGCGAATGAAGGCACTCGCACGGAGCTACGCTTGGTGGCCAGGCATGGACCGACACATCAAGCAATGGGTCAAGGCCTGCACCAAGTGCCAACAAACCAGCAACGCATCACCAAAAGCTGCACCGACCAAATGGGAGATGCCACGTGGATCCTGGTCCAGAATCCACCTGGATTTCGCAGGGCCGATCAAAGGACAGACATTGCTGTTGACTGTCAATGCATACTCTAATTGGTTAGAAATTCATCGAATGGCCAATACAACCTCCGAGGCAGTCATTAAAGTCCTCAATAGACTCTTTGCAACTCATGGATTGCCGGACGTCCTGGTGTCTGATAACGGACCACAGTTTACAGCGCTAATGTTTGAACAGTACCTTGCTGACAACGGCATCTGCCATGCGCTCACCTCGCCGGCGCATCCTGCTACCAACGGCCGAGTGGAACGCATGGTACAATTTGTAAAAAAGACTTTACAAAATGTGGACTATGATAATCTTGACGAAAAAATAAACCGCATTCTACTTCTACAACACATCACTCCGCACAGCGAAACTGGCAGAACTCCCGTTGAACTTCTCATGGGGCGAAAACTCCGTTCCTGCCTCGACCGACTGCACCCTGCTTACGAGCCAGAAAAACCTCCAGGATCCAGCGGACGCTACCGTACCTTCAAGGTAGGCGACCCCGTTTATGCAAGAAATTTATCGGCGACCCAGTTTGGATTGAAGCAATGGTAATACGCGAGATTGGGCCCAGATCCTATATTGTAAAATGTATTGATGAGAGACTATGGAAAAGACATATTGACCAATTACGGTCACGACTTATAACTGCTAGCCAACAACTTCCCAACGACCAAACTGAGGGGGGGGAAGGAAGAGAAGATGACGATATGCCAGGAAACCTGTTCCAGGAAAGTGATGAATCAAGTGAAACCCAGGAAATGGAGCAGGAAAAAGAATCGTACACTCCTAGGGAAATCACACCAGAACAAGAAGCTGAGCCACCACAAAAAAACACCCTACCTCAACGGGACTGCACGCAGCCAGTCCAAAGAAAATCTGACAGACCCAAGAGATAACCGTCCTATTTAAAGGACTACATAGTCACAAACTAATTGTGAAGCCAGGGGGAAGGGGTGTTATGTATGTAAATAGTTGAATAAAGGCAAGCTTGGGGTAAAGTGCAGGGTTCTGGCCCTGCACTTCTGATTGGGTGTTAAGCGGCTAGATCGGATTGGTCGGGTTCTGAGAATCTGATTGGCCCTTAACGAAGGACTCTTATTGGTACTGGAGCTAGCGTTTCACAAGCTCCTATTGGTTATTTCACATTAGCATTGCCTATATAAAGCAGAGTTGTTGTTATACAAGTTAGAAGTCACTATGCAATAAAGAGTTGAAAGTTCACCAACTAAGACTGTCTCCATTCATTCTACCCATGCCTGAATCTACGACAGGAGGCTCTGCCAATTTCATTGTACACATGTTGTATTCTGACAATAAAGGTTTCAAATCTGAAGGATAGAGATCTCTTGGATCTCACAAGTACTGGGATCATCTGATGATCTTGCAATTCAGGTAAGTGAATTGCAGAATGACAGAAGCAGTCCATGAATTTAATTTTAAAGGACTTTTTAAACTGACAAAGGACACTTCCACAGGGTCAACAGGTTTTACTCCTCTCCAAACTTTCAGAGGCATTTTTAGCACAACCTTGGACCCTGTTATATGGTTCTCTATGGAACGCTCAGTACTGCAAGCCACCTTTACATTCAGCTGATCAAGGAAGAAGCATTGCTCATCTCCCCTACAATTCCTATGGTTGCTTTTCTGTGTTTGCCTTTTCATGAAGGAGGAAAACATCCAACCAGTTTAAGAAGCATGATAAAGTGGTGGTGAACCATCTTGGTGCCTTCCCTTCAGCAGGGAGGAAGAACCATGCACTTTGAAAAGCAATCTGAAATAATGTTGAGATAGCATGACATCTTGACTTTATTAGGATGAATGGAATTAGGAGCCGGGAGATGGGATAAAGTGAGAATTCTCACCAATGGGAAACACTTCACTTTGCAGCTTCAGCATTCACTTACAGAGCTGAGTCTGAAATTAATTAGCTGCAGAAGCCTAATGATGCTGTGGAAACACAGTAGTGCTTTGTTGATCACACGAACATTTCCATGTTCCAGGAAGTGACTGCAATGCCTTGTTTAAAACTAAGCTATTCTCTCTCTGACTGTTTGTTTGTATGTATGTGTACACACACACACACACACACATTGTATATATAAACATATATATGTTATAATATTCATTTACAGTGCATATAATGTACTATCATAGTCAAAATGCATATACTGCCTGCACACACACACACACACACATACGCATTTTCACTATAATACTAAAATCTAATGCAAACTAAACTTAAAGAAAAAAGAATGGAATGGAGTAGAAAGTGCAAAAGAAAAAAGAGAAGGAAGAAAAAGAAAAGTAAAAATATAATCAAGAGAAAAGAAATATAAAAATTAGTGACTTCCAACCATCATTATAACAAGAATAAATTTAAATACTCTCCAACCCTCTTACAAATATATATACCTCTTTTATCTCATATCCAATCTCTTATCAATAAACAAATCAATTAAACATCATCTTCTCAATCCTGGTGCAGAATGTCCATTAAAAGTATTATTTTGTTTTATTTCTAACAGTTTTGATCTCTAGTTCAGTGCCCCCCCCCCTTTTGGGCACCAGGGATTGGTTTTTTCACGGACCAGAGGGAGTGTGGTTTTATCTGCTGTCACGTCCCACAGATGGGGCTTTGCTCGTTTGTGTGGCCTGGATGCTGGCATGCCACAGACTAGTGTGGGTACAAGGACTGAGGGTTGTGGACCCCTATTCTAGTTCATTCAAATGTTGCCATAGGATTTGATTTCATTTCTTTTTTCTCCCATTGCAGAGTTTTTCAAGGGTTTAATAATCCTCCTTTGTAATTCCAGTAGAAAAGAAGTATCCATTTTCTTCATTGATTGTTTATAATTCTCTTTTAAATTTTAAAATTTAATTTTAAAAACTTACTGGAGGTCTAGTGAAACATTCTTTTCTAGTTAGTCTCTTGTCTTATTGGTTGTAAATCTACTGTTGGAAGAAATATTTTTCTGGGTTCAGTTCCAAGTGCGGAAAAAGGCCCTGGAAACATGGAGGCTTTTTGGAAAGATGGTTTAATGGTGGACAGGATCAGGTGCCTTGGAGCTCTTGAGTGAAAAAGGGAAGAGATGCTGGGTTCTATGCCCTCTATTGGGATTTGAATTTGAGCTTGTATTCTGATTGGTTGTCAAATTCCCATGGGGGCATGCAGGAGCAACTCTGTAGGCTGTCTTGAGTCTCAGGCTTGGTTGAGCCTCGCTGGTTGTAATGAAAGGGCTTCCTATTATGGGTCTGCCTGAAGGAGGTAGATCTTTGTTATGTAGAATAGATTGGCCCAGGCTCATTAGCAATGGTCGGGGCTGAGTTTCTGCCTCTCTGAGTTTCTACTTCTCTTTTAGGGGAAATATTCTGCTTTTTTAATATATCCTAAAATATTTCATTTCTCTAGGACAGGGGTGGGTCCTAAAAGTAGGACACTACTTTTAATGCCATTTCTCCCATCAGATAAAATTTGTTCTATAACATCTTTCTTCTATAACCTCTTTCTTCAATAACATCTTTTAGTCTATCCATGAATAGATATTATTGCAGACATTCGTATTGGGACTACTATTTTTTAGTTCTACTCTTCAAAAATCTCCTTTTTATAATTATAACTTTCTATAACATTTTCATCTATCTAAAACCTTTAATCTTCTCTAACATCTAGCTTTAATTAATGACCAATTTCCAAAAGTGAGTGAAGTTGTGAACTTAACATCATTTAAAAGCGTTTGTAGTGGTTCACAGATTACAAATAATCAGAGTTGGAAGGGACCTTATAGGTCATTTAGCCCAACCCCACTCCCAAGCGGGAGATCCTACACCATTTCTGACAAATGGCAGTCCAATCTCTTCTTCAAGGTCTCAAGTGATGGTGCTCCCACAACTTCCGAGGGCAAGCGGTTCCATTGATTGATTATTCTCTCTATTGGCTGTGAGCAGGATGGCTAAACCCCATTGTTTCTCTGTGCTCAGACCTTTAGAAAACTTGTGGTCTCTTCATAAGGACCTGCCATCTGGAGAATTTTCAAAGAACTGGTCTACTCATTAGTTTCTTGTTCTTTGCCATGGTCATGGCTTTGCTTTCACTGAACGCGTAAATTTGGTTTGTTTCTGTTTCCTGAATTAACTACTGTCCTACTTATTTATTCAATTTGCCTGATGGATACATGTACACCCCTCAGGCCTCCAAATTCCAGAAGATTTCAGAAGACCCCGTCATCTTTGCCATTAGCCACACTGACTGGGTGTCAGTGGGAGCTGAATTCTGCAAAACCTTGAAGGCACATGATTGTCTAAACTTTTGCTACATCTTTAAGCTTCTTTCCTTGTTTTTAAGTTTGAAATACATTTTCACTGAAAACAGAATCTTCAGCGTTTTAGTGAATAGTTGGCCAATCATAATGCCTGATCAGGCAAGATTAAGATAACATCTATTTTTGCTGTCTGATATTTAAGATATGCCCCTTTTGAGGGAAAAGGAATTGCAGGTTGTGCTCTTAAATCTCTAGATGTGTCACGCACTGTGAAAGGAATCTGTGTTTGATGAGTGTAGCTAATGAGCTGAGTCTTGGTAAATCTTCAGCCTTTCATGTCAAAAAAGGACTCTCTCTAATAAATGAGTGGGGAAAATGGTTCACTCATCATTTGCATTTAGTATTACTGAAAATATCAGAAGTATTCCGACATTAGCATGTTTTTACAATACTTTTTAATAAAGCAAGCAAACAAAAGTCCATCTACACTCCAAAGTATAACTTCTTCAACAGGCTGTCTTTAAAAAAAATCTAGATCCAAATTATCTTCTAATGATAATGTTTTGGAAGGGGGGAAGGCAGAGGAGACTCACCATAATATCTGCCTGGTAATTGCTGTGGGCGGTATATGAAGTGCAGGCAGGATGTGAAATTGGGTGGAGAGTGTATGATTAACTAATAGTGCAGTCAAAGAATTACATAAAATGATGGCGTATTTATCCAGAACCCTCGTTTTTGTGTTACTGGATTTGTAATGCATATTTAAACTCAGATTTTCTTAGAACTTTCTTGACAAATACAAATTAGAGCAACCATAAAGAGAATTTTCTACAGTAATGTGATTAGTTCTTTTTTTTAAAAAAAGCTTTCTTGCCTACTTTAGAAAATCTTTATTTTTTTGCTTAAACACATAAAAGATTAAAGGACTTGGCTTTGTTAAATGCAAAAGAAGGTAAATGTAATTTAAATGTAAATTGCATTCTACTAATGTAATCAGCGTGTTGGATTTTCTGCTATGATTGAGAGAAATGAATGCTGCATCTGTAGCCAGATGCTTAATATTTCTAACTGCTAACTGAATAGATAGAAAATATATACTTTATGGAGATGGATCATTATAAATCCCAGGCTTGAACTCAGCTAATGCTTGTGACATATGCAATGTTTTTGTCCTTAAAAGAACCAGAAGAATGACTTTTCTCCTTACAAAGTTCTGTTGGGAATGTCTATTAACAATTAATGTTATTCAAATATTTGCACAAGTGAACCTCCATTCTCATAACAGACATTTTCCCTTCTTCTCCGACTCACCTGTATCATTTCCCTTGCTCCCATAACATTTGTTAGTGGGTCACCTGAGAACCTGGAGCAAATTTGAAACAACAAAGAGGGCAGGGAAAAAAGAAATTGTTCTGTCTTCAAATGCTGTTCTGTCTGCTGACATTCAGTTACCATATGACACCATTTTAAATTCTGTGGCGGGTTACCCCTGTTGGTCTTAATCAGATTAAAAATTGGTCTTGTCTAGAATTCTGTTTCTAAAAGATAGCTAGATACTTCTTGCATGTTCATAAGGAGGGCATAAAGGTCTTGTTGCCAAGGTAACAAAGAATAAAACATATTTTAAATCCAGAATGTTCAGTTAACATTTGGAAGTGTCTTAGGCACTTCACTAATTTACTGGAGGAGGAGGAACATAATTAGGCTTGCAAGAAAGTAGTTTAAAACATTTTGTGGAATCACTTTTTTTGGTCAGGTCTACCCAGTGAAGCTGGCAAGTAAACAAAGAAAATGTTATGAGTATAATGGAAGAGGTTACATGATATGTGTGTGTGTGTGTGTGTGTTGCAATTTAGGTAATTGGGTGACCACAGATTTCTCCATCCCTTCTCTAAAGCTGCTTAGAAATGTAGCAAGATTTCAAAAGTCTTGCCTAGAAAGATATTCCTGAAAGCACATTCCAGAATGAATGAATGAATGTATTGTCATTCAAAAGCCATAGCCATATCACAAGGTTCTATAAAATTGGGAATCTAGAGAAGGGACAGATGATTTTTCATGTAGGAACAGATGAAACAAAAAGATCTCTATAATAATTATTTTTGCACATGTTCAAGTGGTGCTCCAGATATTTTGGGATTGCACTCAAGGTGCCTATCATTATTGGTATTATTTTTGCTTTCTTCTGCCACAATCATTCTATTCCTATTTGCAGGTCTGTATTTTATGGTTTTCTCCAGTTCTTTCTCTTTAATTTCCCTGTCTCCAGATACTGCCACTTCCACTATCAAAACTATTATTACTGATAAATTATTTGTGGGCATTATAGCTACCCAATTATTGATTGGGAATTATAGCTGCCCAAATCCAATGGACTCTGGGCAACATACAGAACTAAAAAAACCCCAATTCATCATAACCATTAAATCTAAAATACATAAAGCGCCCAGACTAAAATGATATAAAAACAACAACAACAACAAAAAAAAAAACCAAATAATAATTTGTTCCCTCCCCCAAAATATTAATATATTAGACCCAGCTGAGTTTTAAGAGTTTTTCAAAACTCTTGTGTGTATGTGCGTGCATGCTATTCCAAAGATTGGGAACACAACCCAAAAGGTATGTTTCCATACTCCTGAGCTATTTGCATTCTATTGTGGTTCTTTGCCATGTTCAATATGCTATTTCTAATTGAGCTGGAGATACTCAGTGAAGATGCTACTTCCAAGTAAATTGGGATGGTACCCAAATGATAGTAACCCATTAAATAGTGAATGTGGACAAACATTGAGACGTCTTTGTGTATTATGAAAGGCTGCTATATATGAAGGCTGCTATATACAGCTGCTATATATGAATCGCTATGCTTCACATCTGAAGTAGCAGCTTTTCAATCAGAAACAGAATCTAAACACAATGTATTGCAACACTCCAGAAGGATAATTAGGGAATGAGGAAAAAGAATATAATAGATTTTGCCAAGCTGTGAAGTTTCATTAACATTTTTCCCCAAGGCACATCTCCCCAACTTAAACAAGTGTGGAAATTCTGTGCTGCTACAATTTCATATTCCAACTGCAAAAACTCACTCCCTTTCTTTCACAGATGTCTTTTTCTATGTCAGTTTAGAGTTCTGGAAGTTGTTTCCTAAAACAACTGAAGAGAAAAACTAATAAATATCCATGAGGAATTTCAACTCCTGTCCCTATGGCAAAATCATGGCACTACGGCTTCTTAAAAAAGAGAGACTATGTAGTTATTCATTGTTCTTCTTCTTCATAGGAAGAAACAAAAAAGGCCTTCCAATGCCAATGGAACTTTGCTTGAACTTCCATTTATTTGATGTAGTGGACTGATCAAAATTGGTTTTTTGGGGGGTAGATTCCTAGTTCCTAGCATGTTGTTTCTCTAGATCGGGGGTGTCAAACACATGTCATCATGTTGTCATATTGTGACTCACCCCCCTTCACTAAAATGAGGGTGGGTGTGCCAACGTGTGATGCATCCAGCCTGCGGGATGCGAGTTTGACACCCCTGTTCTAGAACTTTTCCCAGAGCCAATCTCTAGATCTAAAATGAAATATAGCTATGGAAATTGGACCATTGTTATTTTTCATGTCCTTCCCAACTATCAAGGTGATCTGCTATTTCAAAAATTTACTATTATTTTGTTTCTTCTTGTAGTTTTAAAATGTGACAGGTCTTTGGCACTGGTCACTGGTCATATAGATCCAATTAGAATCAAGGTCAAGAACATATTAGGTTGACAAAAGAAAAGGGAAAAAGTCTTAGTTTGTTAAAAAAACATGCCTTGGTGATTAAGGCGGCCTTTGAAGCAAATGAAATTATAGCCTGAGAAATCTGATTGTGTCTGTGCTTGAATGAGGTAGTGTCTCAGTGGCCAATTTTCTCAGCCATATGCTCCAAGTATTCAGAAACTTTATATCAGAAAAAGGCAAAGGAAGGGCCTAAGGCAGTGCACATTAACATGGAATGAGAAATGAGAAGACATGTGAGGGAGAGAGTGGTGGAATTTCTCCATGAAAAAGACTGATTTTTTTAAAAATGCTCATACAAACTCCTTGCCCCAATCAGAGATTTTTTAAGCTTGGCAGCTTGAAGACATATAGTTTTCAAATCCCAGAATTCTCCATTTGGAATAGAAGAATTCTGGAAGTCCAACACATCTTCAGGCTGTCAAGTTTGAGAAACACTGTTCTAGATTCATGAGCATTGGAGGAAGCTGTCAGTTTCACTGCCAGTTCTATGTGTTTCACAAGCTTCTACTTATTTTGGAAGGAAAGTCCTTGGATAATCCAGGCTGTCATTTTTATAAATCATTTTGGAGTCAATCATTTTTAAAATTTACCATGCTCAAAACTAAGCAAAATGTGAAGGGAAAGTAAATGTTTTCTCTGCTCATTGACATTTCTTCGAAGCAGGTACAGCCAATGGGGTGCTCAACACTCTCTTGCCCAGGCATCATGAGAGCTTCTTCAAATGTCACCTGACTGTGCTTATGCTCTGAACAGCAATCTGGTACCCGGAAATTAAAGTGAGTCAGTGATGTGCAATGTTTAAATTGAAGGATTAGAACTGGGCAGCCTCTGGGGGAGAACCTTGTTGAAGTCCATCCTCAGCCATAATAACTCATTGAGTGTAGTAGAATGTAGTTTGCATTCAGAGGACCAAGAGACAATGAAATTTAATTGGGTTGGGAGTAAGAGGACAAGATAGTTCTTCCTTAGATATTCTCAGAGTATATGATTACTGTTGCAAGTAGTTGCTCTAGTTTGGCAAGATTGATGTCAGGCTTCAAAAGCCAAGAAAAATGGTTACTTCTAACATGTTTTCTTTAGAATAAGAAACTTATTCTAAGTTTCCTCTATTATTTTTCATGTATTGACAAAAAATGAAAGCAATTACTTTCATCATTAAAGATATACTCTAGAACTTCTGATTAGAAGCCATCTTGACTCTCTTTCTTCCAACCAAACTACCTAAATGTCACTTTCTTGTGATCCTCTGGAATGGAGTTGCTTCTTCCTGGAAATCAAGTCTGTTAAGCCGGTGTTTCCCAACCAGGGTTAAGGAGACAAGCTAAACAGAATGTGCAGTGTTAGTTAGATAGGCACACAGATAAATGAGTGAGATAAGTTTGTATGTTTGTTAACATACAGTAAAAATAACAGATACGCTTGTGCTATCAAAAGATAGTTCATTCCATTTAGAGTTTATAGCATAGTCAAAATAATAGTCCATTAGTCATGTATCGTTTTAGTCAGTCCATTCAAGGATATTCAGTTAGCAAAGTCCCTGTAGAATATCCAATGTCAGTTCACTTACAATAAATCAGTCCTTTATCTCTCTCCCTTTCCAGTAGGAGAAAAACGCAGTCTTGAATCCATCCAGTAATTCGGAATCATAAAGCCAGAGAGAGCAAGCTGCAGTGCCTTGCTTCTTTTATGGTGCTTTTTACAACCACTCCCTTAATTACAGTCCTACAGTTAAAGTTGCAGACACTTTAACTAACAAACCATGAGAACGTATTTATTATTTTACCTAAACCAGTTAGGGTAAACAATGTTATCCCTAACACAGTCTACATTCCACTACACTCAGTGACTCAGGGCTGTCATGGATCACCATCTACCTAACAGGACAGTTACGAAGAAAAACTGAAGAAAGGTTGCTCTGTATGTTACATGAAGCCCCAGAAAACTGACAAAAAAAATACATACATAAAAGTGCATGTGGAATGGATTTTAAAACCATTTTAATTTACATGTGCCCCAAGCTATTATTTAAAATCATCAGTGTGTGATTAAAAATAACTGGCAAGTCTACCTCATTGAAGTGGCAGCTAGATTTTGAAGTGAGAATCTTCAAGAAATGCTCAAAAGTCTTTTTCTGATGGCTGAGCAATGTTATTGGAATGGTGATTCATCCAATTGGTTTAGAGAGCTATCATGCAGCAGTGCCTGCAGGAAGAGATCAAAAACTTCAAGATGGCAGGATCTATTAATCATAATCTACACTCTTGTAGATGTGTCATAGGTATTTATAAAAGGGTGAGGTTGAATTGCAACTCTGTACCCTCCTTCTTGCAGATTTGATACCCCTCATCTGCAGACACCCCTGCTGTCCCAAAGTTAATACCTCCATCTATCTCACTCTCAACAGATTGAGCTCAAGGAGAAGGTAAGTCAGACTGACCAACTTCTAGATCTAAAAATCAACAAGAAAAAGGAAAGCGATGAAAAAAATTTATGAGTTATTTTTTCAATTTTGAAAATAAATATCAATGTGAAGAAATGCCTTCTTCCACACTCATTTGGGAAGTGTAGTATAAATCTTATCCATGCATATAGGAATGGTAATTCTATGGTCCTTTAAAAACTTACATAACTCTTCCCAGCTTTAGGCCAATGATAATCATGCATTGCTGGAAGAGGAATTATGGATATTGTGTTTTCCTGGGTTTTCTCTCCACAGATGCTGGACATCCAAAGATAAAGTCTTTCTCAAAGTGAGCTTGGTTTCTAACCACTTCATGGACAAGCCCCTCTAATTTGCTCCGCAACTGTACAGATGTGCTTTACTGTTGTCTTTTTCTAGAATATTTCCCAACTTTTCAACTTGCCCCAAAGCCTGGAATGTTCTGGTGGATTCCCATTCAAATGCTAGCCTGGTTGAACCTTACTGAGCTTTTCAAACCAGGTTTCCATCTGCTTGTAGGAATATTTGAACAGTATGTTTGAATATTTTTGAATATGAGATAAGGATAGCAGATGCCTCTATAACCTCAACCTGCTTTGCAGCCTCATATCCCTTGGAGGCCATCCTCATCCTCTTCAGATAAAATTTCTTTTTTCTCCTCAGAGGTTTGAAGGAGGATTATTATTTTTGAACAGATAGGTACCTTAAATCTTTCAGATATTTATATATAATCACACATTTTAAAATCTTAATTTTTGGATTCTGCAAAGTGGGCCAGTTGGATATAAATATTGTGAGTTCCCCCTGCTTATATAATTTGACAAGCCGACTGATCCAGGAATGATAAAACAAAACCCAGGCCTACTCAGGAACCCTGACCATCAGTTCCAGAGGTGTATTCAGCAGATTCTGACCAGTTCTAGAGAACTGGTAGTGGAAATTTTGAGAAGTTTAGAGAACCGGCAAATATCACCTCTGACTGGTCCCACCCCCATCTATTCTTTGTCTCCCAGGTCCCCGCTGATCAGCTAGGTCTTTTTTTGTTGCCCTGCACAGGAGAATGGAGCTGGAAAGCAGCTTAGCGGGGTGGGGATGGAATGGGATTTTGCAGTATCCTTCCACTGCCATGTCCACCAAGCCATGCCCACCAAGCCATACCACACCCACCAAGCCCCACCCACTGGCAGCAAAAAAAAATTGAATCCCACCACTGATTCAGTTCTGATGGGAATCAAAAGGTCTATTAGTTATATAAATTGTTGAATGGATAAACTTATAATTACCAATTTCTGGTCAACAAACAATTCCAGGGAGTGAAGCAGAAGGGATTTTTTTTCCTCATTAACATCTTACTATTTTTTTTTAATTCAAAATTTCTTTTTGTATCTTCTGTCAAAAAGTAAGGATGAAAGACAAATTACTCAGGAACCTTCAAGAAAGAGCCAAGCTGATGATGTAAGAGATCAGCTCAGGAAACAATTAGAAAATCATTTTTACTAAACGTTTTATGACTCTGCATTTGCATCTGGGGAATATTAGAGTAAATATAGCATGAGGAAATTAGTCTTAATTTCATGTTAATGGAAAAATCAATTCAGTTCTAATTATGTTATGATTTATAATATTCAATCCGGCAGTTCTTTAAATGCTTTGATTAGGTTGTTCAATTGTTGATTTTTTCCCTTTAACCTAAATAAGTTTAATTCTGTTTCTAATCACACATTTAAATGCATAAATCTATCAGCAGCAGAATCTACTTAACCTCAAGGAAGCTTGAGGTGGAATGAAGTGGAAATATGAAAATTGCAGCATTTGCTAAGATGAATGTAAGATGGCCTATAGGTCTATTATTCAAAGGACTTGGCAATTCAAAAGATGAGCTAGAACAACATTTCTCAACCTTATTCTAACAAATACCCTTTTGATAAGTATAAGTACCATGTGCCACCTAACAAATCTCACACTCGACCTTCCTGTTACATTCAACTTTCAAAGAGAAAGAAATCTCAGAATAAATCAAAGCATTTGCAAAGTTAGAAAACCATATTTCTTTCCTCCCTCCCATCTTACATCAAACAACATTTCCTTCTATTGTTATCCATATTAAAATGGGGCCTGCTTGCTTGCCCTTGCTTTTGAATTCTGTGCAGAAAGGAAGAAAGAGAACAATGCAAATTTGCTGGAGTGCTGTGTGTTTAAATCCAGAAGTGTAGAAAAATCAGTTTTGAAAAGGTATGACAATACCATTGAGAAATCACATTTGCAATAGCTTGCTTGTTTTAAGGTAAACAAAGAGATATTTTAAGAACAATAAAAAATTAAAGTGATTCGTTGGAAGTAAGGTTTAGCAATTGAATCAAAGCTGAGTCTGAAATTGTTCTTGGAGATTCTGCAGCTAAGGCTAAACATAAATGGTAAAAGTGTTACTCGTATGTTTTCAAATGGGATTTTCAGCTTTCAGCATTACCTCAATTCATCCTTGAGATTTTTTTTTCAAGAATCTTGTCCTTGAAAGCTCATCAGGTAGAGAAAATGCAGAGAAGTTTCAAAACCAGCTTGCTATATCCATAGCTGGAATGTGCCCATAAATTCTTGAATTACATAATAATGAGTAATAATGGTGGTTTTCTTCCGTGAAGCATTCCATCTATTCAGAGCTTGAAATATATCTGATAGATATACCAATCTCAGATGAAAGTTATAATTTTTCAAGCATTTGGCTTTTTTCATAATATTCTAAAAAAGGTGGACTTATTCCAGCTCATAAAACCAAATATATTTCCCTTTGACAATTGTGGAATCTAAGTATGGAACAGAAGAACCTCCTAATCAACTTTAAAATATTCATGCAGCAAGATAAAATAATCTGGGTTTTGTATAATTAATTAGATAACAAAACTGATCCTGGACAGAATGTTGGGAGCCAATGCTTAGTGAACGTTTGACTGTATCCCCAAAACAGATAAGAAGTGTGGGTGTATATGCATTTGTCCAAAAAACCTTATTGTGAACAATAGCTTTGTTGGGATACCATTAGTGCAAATTCAAACTCATTTTCCTAGTTCAGCTTGTGTATTTAGAAGAAGTTGAACATTGCTTCAAAGATACCAACAATTTTAATGATAGTGTTCAAGGCTTAGGAAGACACAGTCAAAGAATTGTAGTTATGGTTAAAAGTATCGGTTCTCATTGAACAATTTTTCAGAATAATTCTATGCTTTATTTTCTATATAAAATACAAAATAGATACATAGAAAAAAAATGCCACATGAATATGGACTTTGTGTTTTATGTAGATACATAGTATGCAAGTTCTTGCATAGACTAAGGAGATAACAATGAAAGAAAAGTCAGATATGTGCTAACTGCAACACTGAATTATAGTAATTATTATTCTTTTATGCCATCAAGTTGTACAAAGCAATGTGACTCAGAAAGTGACAGTCACATCTGTGCTCTGTCTGGGACTGCCCTTGTATACCATTTGGAAACTGCTACTGGTACATTAAATGTTTATGGGAACTGAGGTGAGAACCAGAAATATTGAAATTTGTGATGAATTTGACTGCTTTAATGTATTAGGAATTTGCCACCTGAGATAGAGTTTTCCTCAAATTAAAGTTCTTTATAATATTTTGGTTTATGTGGAATTTACATTGATTGTTATTGTTTGTACTATTGTTTGTGGATTTTCATAATAATATGTTCCATCTAAATAGTTGTAATGTTTTGATGTAAGCTGACTTGAATCAGATCATTAAAATTGCATTAATACAGTGATTAAGATGCTGGGATTCTAAGCTGGAAAGCTCCCATCTTTGCCTACTCCTACCCATCTAGCAATTCAAAAGCATTCAAATGCAAATAGATAAACAGGTACCTCCTTGGTGGGGAGGAAACAGCATTCTACGATGTCACACTGGCCATATGACTGTTGAAGCATCTTTGGACAATGCTGGCTCAATTGCCTTTGAAATGGAGATGAGTGTTGTCCCCTATAATCAATTACGGTGTAAAATCCGCAAAGACTCCCTTTCCTTATATTCAATGTACTGATTGTAGCAAAATGTACATTTTATTTATATACTGCTCCTTTTCCTCCCATTGCACAAATTCTGACCAATAGTAGATGGATGGATCTGAAAGTACAAGATATTAGTATCTGCAGTGAAGCTGTGTTGGCCATTATAAAACAACCTTCTCCATATCAAAGCAAAGAATATATTCTCATAATGAATAGGAACAGTGTGTCGACAATTTACAGCTAACCAGATACACAAGATTTAGTTTTCTGCTTACTCAGAGCCCTAAGTGATAGCTTGCACACTAGGACCATTTGAAATATGGTGTTCTTTGTTTTTTCATTTCCTGGGAATGGATTTTGGATTTTCTCCATCAGAAGCAGAGGGGAGGATGATTGTAGAAGTCTGCAGTTTATATGCGAAGTAAAATGCAGTGGTAGAATCCTGACATAAATCAACAACACCATTTCAAGATTCACCTGAAAAGTCTCATTTTCAGTGTTTCAGTTTCTTTGCCTCCTGAGGCTGCAGATGCTTTCCTTGATCTTCAGGGAGGCTGAAAAAGGCCTCAAATGGGCCAAAAATCAACTGGGAGGCACGTGCATGCACAGTGCAGGTAAGACAGCAGGGAGGTGTTGTGTGCGCATGTACGGGGGGGGGGGCAAGGCATATTGCCTTCTGGGTGCTGGCATATGATTTTTGGCACGGGAGTCGAAAAAGGTTAGCCACCACTGCGATAGCAAATCATTTTCCTGAATTGTTGTCAAGAAAACAACATGGACATGCTGCTTTGAATCAAGTTCAATTCAATTTAATTTGCATTTTACCTTATAAGTGTCCTGGAAAAGAAGAGATTTATCATTTTGGATTGGGGAAATCCCTGTGGGTTTCTGTAGTTGCTACTATAGCCAAGTAGTTTAAGAGTTTAAAGCAGTGTTTCTCAACCTTGGCAACTTGCAGTTGTCTGGACTTCAACTCCCAGAGTTCCCTAGCCAACATGGGAGTTGAAATTTACACATCTTCAAAGCCTTAAATGTCCTTATGTCCATGGCCTGTCTCGTTTACATATTTATAACGTAACAAATCTGTCCTGCTCGATCGCATTTTACTAGGGTTAATTCTTTTTTCATTTATGTCATATAACTGGTAGAAATCCATGGGGAGATTTATCTTTCAATTTTCTTCCTCTTAAATTAATAATTTTCTAATCCTGGCTATTCCCCCCTTCCAACAAGCATACACACCCTTTCTCTTTTTGCCTGGCATGGCTCCATCTTGTGTAAAAATTAGAAAGCATTTCTCTTCCTTCCATTTAGTAGGCTTACAACAAGAGAACATATACAATTCACTACAAAATTAAAGATGATTTTTTTAAAAAATGATCATTTTCAGTTTTCTGTGGAGCATCTAAAGAGGCTACAGCACTAACATCTTTTTTAAATGAAAAGGTCAGATTCCCCAGTAGTTGTTCTTAAATCATCTCTTTTTTTTTGACAAGCCTTAAATATCTCTGGATAATGGACTTTTTCTTTTACCAAACAAAACACTTATTTGTTCAGGCTGGGGAAGGCATTAATTATTTACTCCTATTTCTACCTTGCTCCTAAAATTCTAGTTAAAATTCATGGCCTGGGCACTTATCAAATATTGATTTTTTTATTATTGTTATTTATTTATTTTTACAAAAGTTGATGCTTCTCCTTTAATATTATTATAATGAGAGACCAGGAAAAAAAATTAAATTGCCTGTGCTGAAACTCAATCATTTTCACATGCCATCTGCATTGATCTCTTTTCAAGGTTTTATCATAAATTATTCTATTCAATTAAGTAAACCTCACACATAATGACATTTTGCAAACTAAATAATTTATTGACTAGTTTGAGCAAGGAATGATTGGGCTCTAATGCTCCATCGTTTTCATAAGCATTAATAGCGACACGAAGTGTTTTTGCAGTGAAAGCATTTGTCAGGGTCTTTGTTTGGAAACGGGAGGGAGGAATCCTCTTGAAGAGAAAATAGACTCATTTCTAGCATTGTAGATGAAGACTGTATTCAGGCAGAACAATAAGCAAAGTGAACATCCAAGGCTGAGAAACCTTCTTTCTTTACCTCTTGAGGGGCTGTACAGGAACTGGGAGATTTCACTTCTATTATAATTTATCTGCCATTTAGAGCATCTCGTAAAAGCCACCATGATGTCAATATATGTTATTTTTCTTTTCAGTAGATTTATATCTCACCTTTATTTTGAGGTCAGCTTACACAAGGCTCCTTTCCCTGTTCTACCCACAATAAATCCTGGGATGTGGACTGGGTTTCAAGTCAATGACCAACCCAAAGTAGGACTGGTTGTAGACATTTTGGCATGCCCAGGCAAAGTAATATTTTGGCAATCCTTGTGATTTATCTCATCTTCTGATTTGTTAGAAATTTCAAAAAGGTGTCCTTTTTTTCTGTGAGTTTTTGAGCTTTATGGTCATGATTTTCAGTCAATTTTTGAAATTGGTTGCACTTTTGGATGATCTCTGGCATGGGTAGTATGGGATTAGAGTGTCCGTCCTTGGTTCACTTGATCAACTTTGGTATGTTTTTGGATTTACTTAAAGGCATGGTGGTAAACTTCACAGTTTTCTGCTGGTTCACCTTTTTCAGATCAGTGGTGATTGGAAACAGGTATCTTGCCCTTGGCCTCTACTATGTAGGGTGTCTCAGGGGTCGATGCTCTCTCCACTCATATCCAACATCTACACGAGGGTGTTGGGTGAACTCATTTGTCACTATGGAGGGAGGTTCATCGGTATGCTAAGGATAGCCAATTATACATTTCTGCCCCTGGTGAATTAGGTAATGTTCTGGATGTTTTATCCTGGTTCCTGGAGGCTTTGAGGGTCTGGATGGGGAACAATAGGCTTCAATTGAACCCTGGCAAGACTGAGAGGTTCTGGATTTTGAGGCCTGTTGGTTCTAGGAATATGCGATCTTTGGTGCTGAGTGGGGTTCAACCCAGAAGCCCCATGCACAATCAATCATGGCTAGGGGGATCTTTTTATTTTTTAAAAAATAATGTTTACAATATTGTTTTAGTATTTATTAATTAACTGTCCTTCAGGTTTGTTGTAAGCCGCCAAGGATCACTAGTTGTAAGATGGGCAGTTATATAAATTTGATAAAATAAATAAATAATATGATAGTTAAGTGGCTTGTGTGTTTTCATATCTTTGTCTGTTATGATATCAATGCACTAATGTTGCTAATGTCTGTATTTGAATCACAAGCCCAGAAACTTGATGATATGTGCGACATCACTTGACTGTCATGAAAAAAATATGTAATCCTTTGTGTAAATCCTCAATCATTTTGGAAATTTTGACAAAAACAATCTCACAGAACTGTCCACAGTGTCAGCTAACTTTTATTCTGGAGACATGTGTACATTTCTAGAGAAAACACTGAAAACACTCAGCTGCAGCTGCTCCCTGACATTTTTCTTTTCTAAGAAAATAAATATAGAGAGTCCATTGAAAAAAAAAAAAAAAAAAAGATTATGTCTAGGACCAGCTGTTTGCTTCAGCAGCTTCCTAAATTACTTATTTTCTTTTTTTTTTTAAATGTGAGAATATAAAACAAATACATTAAATTATATAAGAGCTGAGGAAAATGCCATGCTAAAGTCCCAGGGATTAAACAAGGCTAAAACATCTACCTGCATGAGGGCTACGGAAGACTTTGCAAAGCATATGAACTCTACTTGAATGAGGGCCATGGCAGATTTGTGAAGAGATATGCCAACCCGGTCAGACTAGAAGTTCAGGAAACATCAAAGACTAAATCTGAGGTTTATTGTAGCAAACTAATTCAAAAGGTTTGAATCTCAAAGCTGCCTCTGAAGAGAAAAAAAGAGCAAAGTTGATCCAGGTAAACTGCAGGCAATCTAAAACTAATATACATTAAAAGGGACTTTTTGCTTGTGCCTGGCTTCAAATGGCACTTGAAATACTTGTGAAAGGCACTGATTTAGTTGGGGTGGAATTGGCTTGTTCTTCCAAAATGGACTCTAGTGAGCAGATGGGATCAACCAGCAGAATCTTCTAGTAGCCTTCATTTTTTTCAATAATCTTCATTGCAATGATTACTCCACACACACACACACACACACACACACACACACACACACAACAAACACGGAGTAGGTGGTTCTGTGCAAAATCACATATACTAGGGATATTCGCATTAAAGTATTTACAAGTATTTAAAAGTCTATATGGGAGAAATCCAAGCTACCCAGAGATACCGTGGAATCAAATGGCCTTGAAATCTAATAAATAAATGAACAAACAAATGATAAAAAGCATAATGAGGGGAATTTGTTAAAGCATACAATGGAAAAATTTACTTGAGGAAATATTATACATAATCTTAGAAAAAGGTCAGTAGTGCATCTGCCTGTAAGGAAATAATGACAGTTATAGATAGATATTTCAGAGAGTTAAAAACAACCTATGCAAAATGTACAAATTAAATATGTAGCTTAAACTCTAAGTAATTCTCTTTTTTGTTTGTGATCCCTAAACATCCCTAGCCTTGAGTATAACATCTGTATAATAAATATTGATTAAGGAAAATATTGCTTTAGAAGTGTCCAGGTTGGAAAACATCCTGTAAACTCCTAGAATAGTTTTTAGAGCATCCATTTAGCCCTTACAATCTCTTAAATAGCAGCTCTTACTTTTTCCAGTCAACATTTGTTGGCTAGCCATATCAGTTTGTCAAGAGAAAATAAGCTAACTCTGTTCTACTCAGCCACTGTGATTTTAATAGCAACTTGAAATGCAAGAACGAGTAGCAGCTGATGGTTTAAGTTCCAGCATCTGTTAAAAGTCCATCCACTGGGCCTATTCTCAGAGAGAGAGAGAGAGACATCATTGGCAGGAGAGATGGAAGAATAATAGAATAATGGAATAGAATAGAATACTTTGTTGGCCAAGTGTGATTGGACACACAAGGAATTTGTCTTGGTGCAAATACTCTCAGTATACATAAAAGAAAAGATACATTCGTTAAGAATCAAGAATCATAATGTACAACACTTAATGATAGTCATAGGGTACAATCAGCAATCAAACCATGCTAGAAAACAGTCAATATAAATCGTAAGGATACAAGCAACAAAGTTAAAGTCCTACAATCACAAGTGGGAGGGATGGGTGATAAGGAGTGATGAGAAGATTAACAGGAGTAGTGCAGACTTTGTAATAGTTGAATAGTGTTGAGGGAATTATTTGTTTAATAGAGCAATGGCTTTCAGGAAAAAACTGTTCTTGTGTCTAGTTCTGGTGTGCAGTGCTCTATAGTGTCGTTTTGAGGGAAGGAGTTGAAACAGTTTGTGTCTGGGATGTGAGGGGTCTGTAAATATTTTCACAGCCCTCTTTTTGACTCGTGCAGTACACAGGTCCTCAATGGAAGGCAGGTGGGTAGTAATTCTTTTTTCTGAAGTCCTAATTATCCTCTGAAGTCTGTGCCTGTCCTGTTGGGTTTCAGAACCAAACCAGACAGTTATAGAGGTGCAGATGATAGATTCAATAATTCCTCCGTAGAACTATATCAGCAGCTCCTTTGGCAGTTTGAGCTTTCTGAGTTGGTGCAGAAAGAACATTCTTTGTTGTTTTAATAATGTTTTTAATGATGTTGTCTTGTATTGTAAGAGGTGGTAGTATGGGAGGATTTCTTCTAAAGTCCACCACCATTTCTACGGTTTTGAGTATGTTCAGTTCCAGATTGTTCCAGTTATACCACAAGGCAAGTTGTATAACCTCCTGTCTGTATGCAGATTTGTCATTGTCTCAAATAAGACCAATCACTGTTGTGTCATCAGCAAACTTCAGTATTTTAACAGATGGATCATTTGAGATGCAGTCATTGGTATATCGGGAGAAGAGAAGTGGAGATAGCACACAGCATTGGGGGGGCCCTGTGCTGATTGTACAGGTATTGGATGTGATTCTGCCTAGCTTCACCTGCTGTTTCCTATCTGTTAGGAAGCTTATGATCCACTTACAAGTGTGTTCAAGTACCGCTAGTTGGTTTAATTTACTTAGAAGAGTATCTGTAATGATGGTATTGAATGATGAACTGAAGTCTACAAAAAAGACCCTTGAGTAGGTATTTGGAGATTCAAGGTGTTGTAGGATGTAATGCAGAGCCATGTTAACAGCATCATCTGTCGATCTATTTGCTTGGTATGCAAACTGCATACAGATCTAACAGCAGATCTGTGATGGTTTTCAGGTGGGACAGCACAATCCTTTCAAAGATTTTCATAACTACAGATGTTAGAGCAACTGGTCTGTAGTCATTCAGTTCCTTGATGGAGGGCTTCTTTGGCACTGGGATGATCATAGAGTGTTTGAAGCAGAAAGGAACACAGCATCTCTAGTGATCTATTGAAGATTCGGGTGAAGATGGGGGCCAATTGGTCAGCACAGACTTTTAAGCAAGAAGGAGTTATCTTGTCTGGCCCTGGTGCTTTTCCTGGCTTTTGTCTGTGTAATAGATCTGCACTTCTTTTTATGTGATCACCAGAGGTTGTGAACCCAATGGATTGGGGCCAGTTGTAGGAGGCTTGGCTGTTGTTGGTGTGTAGTTTCTTTTCAAACGTGCAGTAAAGCACAGTACAGAAAATACGGATTCATGGAAGATATGGGACCTTATTCCAGAGAGACAGCTCCTAGTGTTACCAAACCAAATGTATTGGGAAGGAGTGAGCCAAAAAGATGGGGGAAATTTGGGGGTATAAATGGAAGACAGTGTAATTGACATACCCATAATAGTTTTTGCATGAAGCAGATTACTGCATAATAAAGCCTCATCTAGAAATGTTGTTGGATAGGTTGAATGGGAATTAGGCAGATGCTTAGAGGTAGATACCTATCTGCAGCTGTTAACCAGATGTACAAATATTCCTTTTTTGCTGTTGAGGGCCACATTCTCAGTGTTAAACTTTTAGGATCCATTTAAGGGAGTAAGCAGTGTGATAAACCAGAACAACAACAACAACAACAACAACAGGACAGCCCCTTTTATGGGGAGGGGCTGCATCCCTCTGTTTAATCTTTTACTTTATCAAGAGTTATTCTTTGAAATTTACATAGCACCTCCCATGTTTTATGAGCTTTGCAGAAGTATCATGAAGGCCACATAATGCCAAGCATGTATGAAATCCAGCTTGATCCAATAGGGATTTTATAATTTATTAAGAAAATTTATATGGCTGCCAACTCACTCAGGTAGGTTGCAGAAAGGAAGGATTTTCTTTTGAGGTGAAGGACTCTTCCCATTTCTCATAAGAACAAACTATAGCTTCTCTGAACTTTGATCTCAGCTTGATGGGTTCTCCATGCCCATTGCTTTTTAAGAACTACGGTAACAAAATATTGAACTGAAAATCAGATTCCTTCCAACCACTGTGTTCTGAACCATGAGACAGCATAAGGTAAGAGAACATTCATCAAAGATCAATTCATGCCCTAAATCTACCTTCCTGAACTGTGGACGAGGGAAGACTCATGTAACAGGGCTGATTTATTTTGACCCACTACTTTTCTCACACCTTGCTTCTCTCTCACACCATTTTAGAAATCTCCAAGCAATGTTTTTGCTTAGATAATTGCCATCCTGTCTATATCAGTCAGTAGGGCTGTTGTCAGGATAAATGTTAATAGGGAATTTTAAAGATGGCAATAAAAATGCTCCCAGGAAGTCTTTAAGCAAAGGTATTATCCTAGGGGGAATTACATATGTTGCCCTCTGCAATTTTGTTCCATTTCCAATTCAGCAATAATTTGTGTGACATCAGAAAGGTAGCATCAAAATGATCTCTGTATTTCTTAAATGTAAAACAACTTAAGGAATACAATAATGTATTAGTTCCCTAAATTTAAATGAATCTTTTCCTATACACTGATGCTTTTTTTTTCTGACCATAAAGACATTAAGACATAGGTATACTGTTTTTCCTTGTGTAATCATTTTAGCAGTCACTTTCTAGTCTCAAAATTCGATGAGGTGACCTGCCATACATAATATTTAGACCACAAAATTCACGCAACTATGAACATTGAACTATATGGAAAATAGTAAATGTGGAATGTTAATTATATTATGCTAGATTATGCTATACTATGATATTCATTAAACCACACCACACTGCACTATACTATATTATATACTAGAGCCAGTTTGATGTGGTAGTTCATTGGTGTCAAACTTACATTGTCACGGCATGTCATGTGACGTATTGGAACTTTTTGATCCTTCACTAAACCAGGTATGGGCGTGGCCAATGCGGGATGCATCTGGCCCGCCAGTGGGAGGGTTGACAGCCCTGTAGTACCATGCAACAGGTTATAAACTGGAAGAGTGTGACTTCTAGTCCCATAAAACCAGCTCGGTAGAGTTTTGGATCAATCACTCAATCCTAGAAAGAAGGTAATGACAATCTACCTGCTGAAAAAGTTGCTAAGAAAACTGCATGGATTTCCATCAAAAGAGAAGTGTAAGAGGCAATCTGTTCCCCTGGCTGGCAGCTTGTAAAGTTTAACCTGACACTTAGCTTGAACCTATTTCCTTAAAATTTTCATCCTCCATTTCTGGTCCTGCCTTCTCTGTAGAGAAGGACTCTATCTTGTAAGTTATAACCCTTCAGCTATTTGTAGATTGCTATTATATCTCCCCTCTGTCATTTATTTCATATTAAATAAATTCATAATTTAATAATTTAAATTTGATAAAACAAATAAATAACACACAGGTCTCTGATTTAATCAGTGGAACATCTTGCCTCCCAGAGTTGTGGGTGCTTCATTACTGGAGGTTTTCAAGAAAAGATTGGACAACCATTTGTCTGGGGTAGTATAAGGATGCCTGCCTTGGGGAAGAAGTTGGACTAAAAGACCTCCAAGATCCCTTCCAGCCCTATGATTCTATGAAAGTCAATGGGGAAGTTGGCAGAAAGTTGCAAGTTCTGGTCAGCTGATGTTATGCTTAATGACTGCAGTGATTCCCTTAATGACAGCAGCTGGAACTTATAAAAGTGGCCTTGGTCTCATTTCACTTTACAACAAAGTTGCTCAGGTGCTGGTCCCAATTGTGGTCAGTAAGTGAGGACTACTTATATTTTTTGATTCATCTGGCAATGAATCCTGGAAAATAACAAAATTTTGGATGTAAGTTGAAAGGCAAATTGACTTCTGTATCTTCAGATCCAAGAGGACCAATATTGGGCTATCATCTCCGTTAAGACAAAGGAAAGAAAAAGAAAGAAAGAAAGAAAGAAAGAAAGAAAGAAAGAAAGAAAGAAAGAAAGAAAGAAAGAAAGAAAAAGGCATCAATCCTATCCAAAGGCCTGTGAGAAGACCTAGCTTGGTAAGACCCTTCAAAGTACCTGTAAGGAGGGAGCTATTAAAATTTCAGGGGAACTTCATTCCAGAGGCCAGGAACTGCTAAAAGAAAACCACACTTTTCAGGTCCAACTTCAGGGCATTTTTAATTGCTGTAATCTAGAACTTTATAAGTAATGACCAGCATTTTGAATTGCACTCAGAAGCAAACTAGCAACCAGTGCAGTTATGAAGCAAGAAATGTTACAAGAGCATACCAAAGCATATCCTGTTCTGACTAGGCTTCACAAAATCATGAATCATGTCCCATTATTAGGCTAATGTGAATTCCTATCATTCACATCCAGCAAAATTCCGGCAAACAGTCTTTTAAGGGTAAATTACAACTACAAACCTTATCAGGCTTGGAGAGCTACCAGGTCGATAGCTTCCAAGTGCAATGCTGTACAAGAAAATACTTGGCAAAGATTCTCTGAGAGTCACAAACAAATCCTCACACTAATTAAATGAATTAATTGTCTCCTCCCACTCCCCTTTTGCTCCTCTTTATTCCCTATGGGAGGGGCCATTCACCAACCACCTGTGCCTTTACTCCCGAGTCGACCCTTGTTCCTTAACTGTTTCTGTTAAGTACTGAACATGGGTCGGAGTAAATGGAGACAGCCTCTGAATAGTGAACTTTCAGCTCTTTATTTGCATAGTGACTTCTCAAAACAACAACAGTGAACTCTGCCTTATATAGGCAAACCCTGTGAGAATTGTCCAATAACGAGCTATGAACGCTAACTCTTTTAACCAATAAGAATTCTCTGTTAAGGGCCAATCGGATTCCTCAGAACTAACCAATCCGATCTGGCCGCCTAATAGCCAATCAGAAGTGCAGCGCCAGAACCCTGCACTTTACCTCAAGCTCATACTTTATTAACTATAGTACATACACAACACCCCTTCCCCCTGGCTTCTTAATTACGGTGTAGTTATATAGTCCCTTAGATAGGACGGTTGTCTTTTAACTCTTTCGGATTTTCGTTGGATTGGTTGGTTGCAATCCTGTTGAGGTAGATTGTTGTTTGGCAGTGGTTCTGCTTCTTGCTCAGCTGCAATTTTTTGTGGTGCAAACGTTTCTCCTTCCTGCTCCATTACCTGAGTATCACTTAGTTCGTCGCTCCCTTCGAGCAGGTTCCCTGGAACTTCATCTTCTTCTGTACCTCCCCCCCCTCGGTTTGGTCATGGGGGAGTTGTTGACTGGCCGTTGTGAGTCGTGACCGTAATTGGTCGATATGCCGTTTCCACAGTTTATTGTCACAGCATTTCACTACGTAGGATTTGGGGCCGGTCACTAGTACTACTGTCGCCTCTATCCATAACGGGTCGCCCGATAAGTTTCGTGCGTAAACGAGGTCTCCTACCTGGAAGGTGCGACAGCGACCGCTGGATCCTATTGGCTTTTCTGGTTTGTAAGCAGGGTGCAACCGGTCGAGGTGGGAGCGGAGTCTTCGCCCCATCAGTAGTTCGGCGGGAGTTCTGCCAGTGACGCTATGTGGAGTTATGTGTTGCAAAAAGAGAATTTGGTTGACCTTGTCATCGATATTGTCATAGTCCACTTTTTGCAAGGTCTTTTTAACAAATTGGACCATGCGTTCCGCTCGGCCATTGGTCACAGGGTGCGCAGGTGAGGTGAGCGCATGGCGGATGCTGTGGTCAGCGAGGTACTGCTCGAACATTAGTGCCGTAAACTGTGGCCCGTTATCGGACACCAGGACGTCTGGCAATCCGTGGGTTGCAGAGCCTGTTTAGAATCTTGATCACCGCCTCAGAGGTCATAGCCATCATACGATGAATTTCTAACCAATTGGAGTATGCATCGACTGTCAGCAGGAAGGTATAGCCCTTAGTTGGCCCCATGAAATCCAGGTGGATTCTGGACCAGGGTCCACGTGGCATCTCCCATTCAGTAGGCATGGCTTTTGGTGGGGCGTTGCTGACTTGTTGGCAATTGGAACATGCTTTAACCCACTGTTCAATTTGCCGGTCCATGCCCAGCCATCATGTGTAGCTTCATGCAAATGCCTTCATTCGCATGATGCCGGGTTGGCCCTCATGCAGAATTCGCAGCAGCGTCTTCAGGAGTCGCTCTGGGACAACGACTCTATTGCTCCAGATGATACAGCCTTTTTGGGAAAAAAGTTCAGTCTGTTGAGATTTGAATGGTGCGAAGTCATCTGGTACTTGGTCCAATGGCCATCCACGTTCTACCCAGCCTAGGACTCGAGCTAGGGTGTGGTCTCGTTTGGTTTCTCTCGCGATGTCTCGGGTGGTCATAGGCGGCAAGTTGAGTGTTTCAATCTGCAATGTGGTTGCCGTTGGTGCTGGATCGTCGAGAGTCTCTGGAAGCAGTGCTCGGCTTAATGCGTTGGCGTGGGGAATGGGTTTCCCCGGGAGATATTGCAGCCGATAATTATAAGCAGCTAGGAATTCTGACCACTGGGTCATTCTAGGGGATAATATGTAGGGGGTTGGCTTGTCCCTGGCTATTATCCCTAGCAACGGTTTGTGGTCAGTTATAATGGTAAATGTCCTTCCATACACATATTCATGAAATTTTTTTACAGCTGAAACGATTGCGAGGGCTTCTTTATCGATTTGTCCACAGTTCCGCTCTGCTTGTGAAAGAGTCTTCGAAAAGTATGCAACAGGGGCTTCGTTCCCATTAGGCAGTACATGGCTCAAAATGGCGCCCACCCCGAAAGGCGATGCATCGCAGGTTATAACTAATGGCAAAGTCTTGTTATACTGCATAAGTACAGAGTCAGATGTGAGCAGATTTTTAACATTCCGGAACGCTTGCTCTTCCCGGTAACCCCATATCCACAATACTTTCTTATCTAATAATCGGTGTAACGGTTCAGCGACAGTTGCCTCGTGCAGTAAAAATACATTATAGAAATTAATGAGGCCTAAGAACGCCTAGAGATCAGCCTTGTTGGTTGGCCTGGGAGCGTTTTTGATCGCTTTTAATTTACTCTCGGTAGGATGAATGCCCTGGCTATCAATCCAGTATCCTAGAAACTCAACATTGTCAGTATACAATTGACATTTATTTTTTTTCACCTTAAGTCCAGCCTCTTGGAATTTTTTTAGAACGCATTTCAAACGGTCCTGTAAGATTTTTTGGGTAGGGGATGCAATTAATACGTCATCAAAATAAGGGACCACGCCCTTGATTCCTTGTAATAACTTTTCCATAAGGCTCTGGAAGATCCCCGGGGCTACACTAACTCCGAATTGCAATCGGGTACATTTAAAGGCACCCCTGTGCGTTACAATTGTTTGGGCTTGAGCCGTTTTTTTCATCCACTGGTAATTGTTGATAAGCTTGAGCTAAATCCAATTTAGTGAAAACCTTACCGCCCCCCAAGGAATGGAGGAGGTGCTGCACCACCGGAACTGGATACGCGTTCTGCTGTAGGGCGTGGTTCAAAGTGGCCCGGTAGTCCCCACAAATTCGGATTGATCCATCTGGCTTAATGGGTGTTACAATAGGGGTTTCCCATGGAGAGTGATCGATGGGCTTCACCACCCCTTGAGCAATTAACTTGTTGAGTTGTTTGTCGATTTTTGCTTTAAGAGCAAACGGAACTCGACAGGGCTTCAAGCGAATGGGAGCTACTTTTGAATCTAGACTGAATGAGATCGGGATCCCCTTATACTCGCCTAAGCTGTCCGTGAAGACATCGCTGAACTTAGAGATAAGATCTTCCTCCCAGTCACCACCGCTGACTCGGTTTATGCCGGCCACTTCAATGCTGAGTGGTGTGAACCATTGGAGGCCTAGTAGGCTAGGCCTATCTCTATCAATGACCGTTAGAGGTAAGTACGCTGTATGCTTCTTGAAGAAGACTCGGACTCGGCAGGACCCGACAACGGGGATTCGATTTCCTTGGTAGTCCTTGAGGATGAGGCATTGAAATTGGAGGTCTTGGCATTGAATTGTGGGGATGAGTTGCTTGAGTGTCTTCCAAGACACCATCGAGAGGGACGATCCCGAGTCGACCTCCATGTGGCAAGGCTGGTTCTCGATGGCTACCATGACTCAGATTTTCTTAGTGTCCAAAGCTGAGGCGTGACCGATAGTGATAGTATGGTGAGCCTCTTCTCTTTGCAAAGCTCGATTTCTGTAGGAGTGGTTTACTGGCTCTCGCCTTACAGGATGGTTTCCTGTCGATTGGCGATAGTTGGCCCCTTTTGAGGCCTGTCTGAGTGCTGGTAAGCTGCGGCAGACCCGGCCGATGTGGCCTCGTTTCCCGCACTCATGGCAGAGTGCGTCGCGGAATTTGCATTCGGCCCTGGCATAGTTGGCTCCACAGCCAGCGCAAGGGTGTAAGGGCTTCGGGCGAGGGTCCCGGTCGGACCACAGTCGATGGACCCCTTCTTCGTCGCTGTCTGATGACGAAGAGAGGTCTTCGTGGTGCGTCGTTTTGAGCTGTCCTTCAGGCTTGGATAAAATGTCGCTTGTTGGTGGTGGTTCCGGAGTGCGGCTTCACTGTAGTTGTGCAGCCGACTTTTTGGTCACCTCTGCTGCTGTGGCTTCGGCGATGGCGTCAGCAAGGCTGATGTCGCCTTTCGCCATCAGCTTGCTTTGCAGGCCTAGTGCGTCTAGTCCCAGAACTATTCGATCTCTTAGTGCCTCTTCTAAATCAGTGAACCCACAGAGGCCCCCTAAATTTCGGATGTCCGCCACAAAATCGGCCACGCTTTGCCCTTTTCGTTGGTTCCTCTGATAAAAATCGTGGTGTCTAGGCACGGTTGGCGCATAATGGTCTCTCAGGATGGGTTCAAGGTCGTCCCAGCTCATGGCCTTCACTTCTCGAGGTTTGGCGAGTGCTTTAACCATCTTAAAAATGGCTGGGCCACAATGCATCAGGAACAGCGCCCTTTTCTTTGCTGGTGTGGCGTCCTTCAAGTTATTCATTTCGAGAAACATTTGGAAGCGATCCATGTAGGATTCCCAATCCTCTTGGTTCGGATCGAACGGAGCGGGTGGTACGACGCCGCCGGACATGGTTCCGTTGTTGGCGTCGTCTATCACGTGCTCGGTATTGCTTCCTGGCTTCTTCGGTTCAGACGTCTCCACATCCCACCTTCGTCGCCAGTGTTAAGTACTGAACATGGGTCGGAGTAAATGGAGACAGGCTCTGAATAGTGAACTTTCAGCTCTTTATTTGCATAGTGACTTCTCAAAACAACAACAGTGAACTCTGCCTTATATAGGCAACCCCTGTGAGAATTGTCCAATAACGAGCTATGAACGCTAGCTCTTTTAACCAATAAGAATTCTCTGTTAAGGGCCAATCGGATTCCTCAGAACTAACCAATCCGATCTGGCCGCCTAACAGCCAATCAGAAGTGCAGGGCCAGAACTTTACCTCAAGCTCATACTTTATTAACTATGGTACATACACAACAGTTTCCTTCTCCTGGCAGCTCTGCGCATGCATTCATTGGCAAAAGGCTCCAGCTGTTCTTCTGCCCCACTAATCTCCAATTCTGAAGGCAGCTGATAACTGTTGGACAGCCCTGGCCCCATCTCTGCCTCTGACACAGAGCACTCAACTGAGCCTTCCCCAGACTCCAGGACTGGCCTATGTTCCTCTGCAACCTCCTCATTGTTCAAGTCTGCCGCCAGCTCTGCCGTCATTTCTGGTGCTACAGCTGGTAGACTAACTGAAGTTTCCAGGTAACTGTCAAGGGCAGCTCCATGCAGAGTGCATTGCAGCTATCACATTATGAATTGATCAAGACATGAGTGTTTGTATGAAGGGACCCCAATCTAGGAAAAAGTACAACTGATACTTTGTACCATGTTACATCTTTGCTTTATGAACTGCACTGGATCTCAATATGCTTCTAGGAGGAATTATAAATGCTGGTTGACACCTATAAACTCCTCTATGTCATGGTGCTGAGTTATTCGTGGGACCACACCTCTAGTTGTATCTACCTCTCCCACTTCAATTAAAGAATGATGCTACTTTGAAGTGTGCCTTTCATACTTCCCTGCCCTCTAGAATACCATACCCTACAAGATCAGATTGGTCATCACTCTGGTGTCCTTTCAAAGTGTTGAAGACATTAATGTGCTTAAGGGTCTGATGGTTGGGAGGTTAGGGCCTGATGGTTGGGAGACCCATTGAGAGACCTGTTAATTGATTTGGTTTACCTTCAGTAACCATTGCTGGGTTTTTTTCATTTTTTTTTGTACTTGTGTATGTATATATGTGTTTGTGTGTATTTATAAGATGCACAGACATATAATTCAATGAATGAATGAATGAATGAACAAATACATGTGTATGTATATATACAGTATGTATGTATGTATGTATATATGTATGTATGTATGTATGTATGTATTTATGTTGGAGGACAAATTGGTGAGAAAAGTTCCACGTATTTAATCTCCCATTCCATTAAACCTCTGGGAGTTTAAAGATAAAACTTTAAACTTTAGTGATTCATTGTGATACATTTTGCTGACAAATATTCAGAGGACATAGTTGTCTAGAAAAATCATCAATAAAAAGTCTATGTTTATCTATGTTTACTGTGTTCTTGTTAACTGGGAATTTGCTCTGCGACATTGTTAATTAGAAACAGAAGGTGAGAGATAACTGAAAATGGGGATTATTCTAAATCTACAATGGTATTTTAATACCTTAGACTTGTGCATCCATCTATTTATGGACATCTTTGATCAAAATTTTGTTTAAGAAATTGTTAGTGGATATCTAGAATTATTTACAACCGTCATTTCTGGTGTGCAGAAATCCTTGGGTAGATATTACTTGTAAAGCTGAACCTCTTTCCAGAATTAATCTCCAAATTCCCTTTAAATTTATTATATTTTACCAAATAACTGTGGCTTTTTATTTTTCAAGAGACAGATAATTTTAAGGAACTGCTGGAGAAAAAGCAAACATTTAGAGATCTGTATCACTGTCTCTGTATCACAGGTATCCATGAAGAGTATGCATGTATGTTTCAGAAAATTCAAGATGGTGGTTGGGACTTTGTGATAGAAGTCCCTGTCCTCATACATGTTTAAAGGGCCAGGGAATCAAATCTGTAGTCATGACTGCTGCTTGGTTTTTGTTGACCTTTCTGTGAATGTTACCAGCTTGAATAGTGAGTTTCCAGAACCCTAGATTCAGGAAAACAGTTAGCAAGGTTGAATGTTGTTCCTTAGAAAGACTATGTAGTCTTTCTATGAGTCTGTTAGATTCTTGGCTTGTATTTGTAATCTGCTTGTAATTGTGGATTCTTTGCTTCTGACTCCTGCTCATAATGATATTTACAGTTTAGCTTGATTTAAATCAGATTTTTATAACAATGTTTTTCAAAATTATGGACCTAGCTCCATCTCTCAATGAAGTCTTAGTTAGGTATTTGTTGCTCAATTAATTTGTTCCCTTCGTCACCTCTGCATTACTGATGTATTGATAAAACATTGCAGTAAAGCAATCTGGAAGTCATTACATACATTACTGCAGCATGTGGTTTTTTTAAAATGTAAGTGTTCTATCAATGCACACAGGCTCTCTCACACATCAATAAAATGCCATTTCAAAAGTGCCATGAAACAATTATATAATCACATTGACTGCATTTTATTCCTCCTGCTTTTTGAAACATGTGGTACAAATGCTTTTTAGTTATACAAAGCATTTGTATTGCTTGGAGTATCACTTTGTCAGTAGAGTTTGTGGAAATATCTTATATGCATGCACAATTGCAGAAACAGGACTCAAACAACTGCATCTAGCCTTCAAGAGATGCTGTGTCCTTCCAAATATTCTATGCAGCCTTCAGTCTTTTATTGGTAAAACTCCAGACAAAAAAGAATCTTCTTGAAACACAACAAAACAAAGCAACTACTCAGGCTACCATGAGGACAGAGATAAACTTCCAAGTGCTTCAATGACCCTCTAAAAGGATGTAAATGACCAGCTGTCTGCAAGGAATATAAATCCTTCCATTCCCCACTATCCTGTCAGAGTTGAAGAAGCTTCTTGGATGAGAAGCGAAATGCCTTCAAAGAAAAACAAGAAAGTCCAGTTGCCTCTTGAAAAAAAGCACCTTTGGGGCAATCATGACCTGGATGACTGAGAATCTCCACAGACAACAAAACAAAGCAAACAGAAATACACATCCAAAATGGCCAAATATAAATAAAAAATTATTGCTAATGAAACATATTATAAAGTGATGAAGGTGAAGCAACACTCTTCTCTAGTAGGTTTTGTATAATGGTTCCTCTAATTTAGCTTTGGGGGGAGGTGATAGAAGCTAATTACCTTTTGGTCCATGACAAGAAAATGTCAATTACTTTATCACTTATGATGACCAATTTGCACATCTCCATGCTGCCTTGGATGCCATAATTGATACAATCGCCTATTGTTTTTCAGTTATAATAGATACTTTACTACCAAGACAGACTGAGAATGTATAATAGGGAACAAAGTTTCCCTATTCACCTCCAGTTAATTTTTTTCTAAAAAATAAAAAAAGAAGTCTCTCAGCTTAGTTTTTGTAGAAATGCATGAGGTAACTTTTGAATCTTTTGAGAATTCTCTGGATCAGAAATTGATCCAGGGACCTTCTGGTTCTACTGGTAGTTTTTTAAATTTATGTTGGCCTTTTTATTTTTTGTTTGATGCTGCATATCACCCATAGCACTTTGGAATTGGGGGCAATTATAAATACCATTTATAAGTAAACAATCACACAAGTAATTAAATAAATATCCTCTTGAAGTTATGTGACTGGGATGGAACCTTTGTAAGACCACACCTAGAGTACTGCATCCAGTTTTGGTCACCTCATTATAAAAAAGATGTTGAGGCTCTAGAAAAAGTGCAGAGAAGAGCAACCAGGATGATTAGGGGACTGGAGACTAAACATATGAAGAACGATTGCAGGAACTGGGCTTGGCTAGTCTAGTAAAGAGAAGGACCAGGGGAAGCATGATAGCAGTCTTCCAATATTTGAAGGGGTGCCACAGAGAGGAAGGGGTCAAGCTATTTTCTAAAGCACCTGTAGGCCAGACAAGGAATTATGGATGGAAACTGAACAAGGAGAGATTTAACCTGGAAATAAGGAGAAACTTTCTGACAGTGAGAACAATCAACTTGGAACAGCTTGCCCTCGGAAGTTGTGGGAGCGCCATCACTTGAGACTTTCAAGAAGAGATTGGACTGCCATTTGTCAGAAATGGTGTAGGGTCTCCCGCTTGGGTGGGGGATTGGACTAGATGACCTATAAGGTCCCTTCCAACTCTGATTATCCATTATCTGAAAGCTATAGTCCTTCTAAAAAATACAATTTCACAGTGGGCAATTCTGTCTATTATCTTGTCTCTTGCCCTGTGGAACTCTTCAGAGGTCTTTCTTGTCCACCATATTATTTAATATCTATATAAAAAGTGTGGGAGAAATTGTCCAGGGCAATTGTTTTGGTAGTATCTGCATTGTCATAACACTAATTTTTCTCATTTTCAAAATTAAAGATTTCCATTATTTATATTAGTCCTAGGAACATAAGTAGCAAAAGTTAGCTAAAACATTGAAATGAAATCCAGGCGAGACAGATTCATATCAGAGGACAAGCAATTCCATCTTTGCTGAATGTAATTATATTTGAAGACTCAAATATGTAATTCAGGTATACTGCTGGAATCCATTGTTCGGGTTTTGATAGTTGCTACCACCACATTGCATAGAACTATATCTATTCCTGCATATGACATATTTGGCCAAAGTAACCCATATCTCAAATTTTCAATGCTATAAGCAGTATTTTGTGTACGGCTGCCTTTGTAATTAATAAGGTTTGTGAAGGCAGTCTTCTAGTGGCTGCTCCCAGGCTTTTTTTGAAAGGACAATCCAACTAACACCCCATATTTGCAAAGAAAAAAAGTTCCAGCACTTGATTATTGGCACAATCTGCTCTCTAGCACTGAAATTATGTGAATCTTTAGATTAAATTCAGAACATTATCTTTTGAGGTAAACTTCCCCAGTTAATAGTAGAGATCACATAATTAAGTACATAATTGGGAAGGTTAGGTCAGGGCAAGAAGTCAGGGTGGAAAACCATAAAGAGGGATCCAAACTAGAACTAGGGAGAAAATTCCCGACAGTGAGAACAATTAGTCAATGGAATGGCTTACTTCCAGAAATTGAGGATAAACTATCACTGGAAGTTTTCAAGAAGAGGCTAAACTGCCCTTTATCTGGAATGGTATAGGGTCTCCAACTTGAGCAGGGGATTGGACTACAAGACATCCAAGGTTCCATCCAACTCTTATTCTATGTCCTAAGAGTCAACCACAGCTATTGAAAGTCAGCACAAGCTTTACTTTGAATCATCCTTACTAATGGATAGCAGTGAGAACAGTATAGCTTTCCCCATTAAACATATTTGCTGATAAATCCAGTTACACCAACACTGCCTTACCTAAATTCTACTTCCCATCATTTTATTCCTCAGCCTGAGTTCAAAAGAGAGGTCTTCCAATAGTATCACAGAAACAATATTTAGGCACACAAGGAAACTCAGATGTGTGGCTTTTTCCTCCTTACCTTTTTAAAATGTCACCATTCATTACTCCTTTGCAAGACAGAAGTGCTGATGCACCATAATACCTTGCTGTAAGAACAGAATATTTCTCATCAGCAAATGAATTCAGCAGGAAAAAGGGGGAGCAAGTAGAACAAAATGAGTACATGGAAATAAATGGTGAATGCAATACACAAAATCTTATCTCCATCTAAGAAATGGGGAGTGTCGTGTCCGCAAAAGAAGCCAGGAGTCGGTGACTAAGTTTCAAGCTCTTTATTTAACAGTTGTGAACCGAACCGGCGAAAAGGAAAAAGCCCGCGGCTTTTATCCTTTTCGCTGCGGCGGCCGTGGCCAATGGCAGCGATTCAAGTCTCCCGCTCTTGGAGTGAGCCAATCACGGGAGACTTCAATCGGGCCAATCAGCGCGGCTCGCCTGGCCAATCAGAAATCCCCGCGCTTTAGCCAATCAAAGCGCGGGGATTTCAAGTATGCAAATTAAGGACAGAACACCCCTCCCCTCTTGGTATAGTCCATCACGTTGCGTAGTCACGTAGGTAGGCGGGGCTCCGTCTAGTCCTACTTGACCTGCGCAACTCAGTTGCAAGCTGGATTTCGGCCGGAGCGGTCATGTTTTTGGCTGCTCCCTCTTCTGTGCGAACCGGCTGGATGATCGGGCCGGTTCTTTCTCCGTGGCTCCCACCTGGGCCTTCCGGGTTGGTTGAGCTATGGGTTTCGCCGCTCCCGCTTGGCTTCTCCAAGTCGGTTGAGCTGGCCAGGTGGTTCTTCTCCGGTGGGGGATCGCGATGGCTGCGTTCCGGTAAGTACTGCTAGTTTATTTTTTCTTGCGTTTGTTTATTCGGGTATTCCCTCCCCCCTTGGTTCGTGTTTTGGGGGTTGAGGTCCATTGCTGTTCGTGACCTGAGCTGGTCTATGTGTCGTTTCCAGGCTCGCCCATCGGTGGTTTGGAGCCGGTACGACCGTGGACCTGTGATTTGAGTGATGATGGCTGGGATCCATAGGGGGTCCCCCGTCAGATTTTTCGCGTACACTAAGTCACCGGGGGCAAAGGTCCGGTATTTTGTACTTGAGTCTGGGGGTCGCTCCGGGTTATATGTTGGGTGTAACCTGTCGAGCGGGGACCTCAGCTTCCTACCCATCAGCAACTTGGCTGGGCTTTTGTTGGTAGTGGTGTTCGCGGTGATGTGTTGTATAAAGAGGAGTTTATTTATTTTGTCGTTGATCTCCCCGTGGTCCATTTTCCGGATGGTTTTTTTGGTAAATTGTACCATCCGTTCCGCCCTACCGTTCGCCGCCGGATGCGCCGGTGCTGTTAATGCATGGCGGATGCCCCTCTCCGCCAGGAACCTCTCGAAGTCGAGGGAAGTAAACTGGGGCCCGTTGTCTGAGACGACGACGTCTGGGAGGCCGTGTGTGGAAAAGAGTTTGCAAAGTTCTTTGATAACGGCCTCCGTGGTAGTGGATTTCATGTCGCTTACCTCCAACCAGTTGGAGTAAGCGTCAACTGTGATCAGAAAGGTATGTCCATTCGTGGGACCGGCAAAGTCTAAATGGATTCTGGACCAGGGTCCCCTTGGTGTTTCCCAGTCCAGGATGGGTGCTGCGGGTGGGCTGGGTCTGGTCTCCTGGCATCGTTGGCATTTGGCTACCCATGCCTCTATCTGCTTGTCCATCCCTGGCCACCAAGCGTAACTCCTGGCCAGGGCTTTAGTTCTGACGATGCCAGGATGCCCTTCGTGCAGCATCTCTAAGACCCTCCCTTGCAATTTGTCCGGGATGACCACCCTGTCACCCCACAAAATACATCCCTTGAGTAGTGAGAGTTCAGTCTGGCGGTTTCTGAATGTCTTAACGGATTCGTCACTGTCCCTTTCAGGCCAACCTTTTTCTACCCAATGTAAAATTCGCGCCAGACGCCTGTCCTTGATAGTTTCCCTGGCAATGTCTGACACGGTAATGGGTAGGTTGGGCAAATTTTCGATGTTAAGGGTGTTTGTTGTTGGTGCTGGGTCCGGATCAGAGTCTGGTAAAGGCGAGCGGCTTAAAGCGTCCGCGTGCGAAATTTTCTTACCTGGCTTGTGTAACAGTTCGTAGCTGTAGGCTGCCAGGAACTCGGACCACCTTGTCATCCGGGGTGATAAAATGTTCGGGGTGGCTCGATTTCCTGCGAGGATGCCCAGCAACGGCTTGTGATCTGTCACAATGGTAAACGGGCGGCCATAAAGGTATTCGTGGAATCGCTTAACGGCGGCAACTATAGCCAAAGCTTCTTTGTCCAGCTGGCTATAGTTCCGCTCCGGTTTAGTTAGAGTCCTGGAAAAGAAAGCGATGGGTGCTTCTCTTTTGTCGGGGAAAGTATGGCTGAGGACAGCGCCGACGCCGAAAGGTGATGCGTCGCAAGTGACAACCAAGGGCAAGGTTTCGCTGAATTGAATCAGGACGGCATCGGAGGTGAGGAGGTCTTTGGTTTTTTGGAAGGCGGCTTGCTCTCGTCTCCCCCAAGTCCAGGTTGCCGCCTTATCCAGGAGCCTATGCAAAGGCTCCGCCGCTGTAGCCTTTTGGGGTAGGAAAACATTATAAAAATTCAGCAAGCCTAAGAAAGCCTGTAGTTCCGTTTTAGACCTTGGGGTGGGGGCTTCTTTGATGGCTTTCACTTTTTTAATTGTAGGGTGAATGCCATGCCGGTCTAGAAGGTAGCCCAAGAATTCCACTCGCTCTGTGCATAGTTGGCATTTTTCTCGTTTTACTTTAAGTCCTGTTACTTTAAATTTTGTTAAGACCTCCCTGAGTCGGTTTTCTAATTCGGCTTCGTTTGGCGCCGCCACTAATACGTCATCAAAATAGGGCACCACCCCCTTGATGCCCTGCAGTAAACGTTCCATCAGGCTCTGAAAGATGCCTGGTGCCACGCTGACTCTGAATTGGAGCCGGTTACATTTGAATGCCCCCCGATGGGTAATGATGGTCTGGGCTTCCGCTGTTTTTTCGTCGACCGGCAACTGCTGATATGCCTGGGCGAGATCGAGCTTGGCAAAGACCTTGCCCCCTCCCAGTGAGTGCAGTAGGTGTTGCACGATTGGGACGGGGTAGGCGCTTTGTTGCAACGCGCCATTTAGGGTGGCCTTATAGTCCCCACAAATTCTCACGGACCCGTCTGGCTTGACTGGGGTCACTATAGGGGTCTCCCATCGGGCATGGTCTATCGGCTGCAACACCCCCTGTTTGACGAGCTTGTCGATCTGCTCGTCAATTTTAGGTTTTAGGGCGAATGGTACCCTCCTAGGTTTTAGTCGCTTGGGGGGAACCCTAGGGTCTAGGTCAAATGAGATAAGGGGCCCCTGGTACTTGCCCAGGCTTCCGTCGAAGACCTCCCGGAACTCCTGGGCTAGCCGCTGTTCCCAGCCGTCGTCGACGTGGTTGACTCCTGTCAGCGCGATGTCAAGCGGGGCAAACCATTGTAGGCCCAGCAGGCTTGGGCGGTCGCGATCGACGATTGTGAGTGGGAGTTGTTCAGTGCGGCCTTTGTAAGTTACATTAAAGTTCTTGGTGCTCACTACCGGGACGCGGTTTCCCTGGTAGTCTTTTATAATGATTTTTTGGGCATTAATGTTCCTCTTATGGAGGGTGGGCACTAGCCGTTTTATCTCGTGCCATGCAATCATGGAGAGGTAGGACCCGGAGTCCACCTCCATCTTGCATGGTTGGCCTTCAATATGGACTTCTACGTGTACCTTTCTGGCGCCGTCGGAGATGGCGTGGCCGATGGTTACCGTCTGGTGGGTATCTTCCTTGCGCCGACTGTCGCCGCCTCTTGAAGATTGTTGGATTCGGTCCCACCGACTGTCCGATTGGCGATCTCTGGTCCTGGGCGGGGGGCTTTCCTTCTTTCGGTCGTGATGTTCCCATCTGGGCGGGCTGCGGGTCTTCTTTTGGCGGCAAACTCGAGCGATGTGTCCCTGTCTTTCACAATGCCTACAGATAGAGTCAAAAAATCGGCATTCTGATCTGGGGTGGTCGCCGCCGCACCCGGCACAGATGGTCCTCGACCTACGACCTCTTCGGTTCCGTTGGTCGCCGCGACCCGTCTGCACGCGATGTATGTCCTCCTCGTCTTCTGACGTGCTGGACGTAGACTGGAATTCTCCGTAGTGTGCAGTTGATTCGCTTTTAGGGTCGGCCGACCTTGCCGGGTTGTTGTTTCCGCCCTTCGTGTCTGATTTTCGCATGCTGTCAGCGGAAGTGCGGGTTGCTTCTGCGGCTGCGGCTGCGGTGAGGGCGTCTGCTAGGCTGATGTCGCCCTTGGCCATAAGCCGGCTCTGGAGTGTAGGGTCCCATAGGCCGAGTACGAATCGGTCTCTTAGGAGGCTGTTCAGACCTTCAAACTCGCCGAGTCCTCCTAGGCGCCGCAACTCGGCGACGAAATCGCTCAGTTTTTCGCCTGGTTTCTGATCTCGGCGGTAAAATTTGTTGCGCCGGATCAGAATGGGGACCTCGGGGGCGTAATGGCGCTGCAGGATAGGTTCGAGGACGTCCCAGTCCATGGCGGTTGCGTCTGCCAGCTTGGCCAATGCCTTGGCCATCTGGAAGACCTCGGTTCCGCAATGGGTGAGGAAGACGGTGCGTTTTAGCGGGCCCGGGGCATCCTTCATTCCGGTGCACTCGAGGTACATGCGGAAACGGTCTGAAAACGATTCCCAGTCCTCGGTGGCGGGGTTGAAGGGGGCGGGCGGTGCGATTTTCGCCATCTCTGTGCTGAAACTGGCTCTTGTTGGACACGGGGTTCGGTTCAGGGTCGGGATCCCATCCTCGTCGCCAGTGTCATGTCCGCAAAAGAAGCCAGGAGTCGGTGACTAAGTTTCAAGCTCTTTATTTAACAGTTGTGAACCGAACCGGCGAAAAGGAAAAAGCCCGCGGCTTTTATCCTTTTCGCTGCGGCGGCCGCAGCCAATGGCAGCAATTCAAGTCTCCCGCTCTTGGAGTGAGCCAATCACGGGAGACTTCAATCGGGTCAATCAGCGCGGCTCGCCTGGCCAATCAGAAATCCCCGCGCTTTAGCCAATCAAAGCGCGGGGATTTCAAGTATGCAAATTAAGGACAGAACAGGGAGGGGTCTGGTTTAATAGTACGGTTGTCACCATGCCAACCTGTGGCTGACTCCCATCTTGTGAAAAATGGCTTTTATGTTGGAATTTTTTATGGGGGAATATTACTGAGCATCTTCTCAGATTTCTTCCACACAGAATTTGTTGTTTTTAAAGAAGACAACATTATTATGTCAGGTAATTATGTGAAGAATTCACATTGTTTTATTCAGACAAGTAAAATGACAAACTGGTCTCAGGGGCCTGAGTGTGTCTGGATATAATATGGGATCACTATGAGATTGTAACAAAAAAGAATAGAAAAATAAAATTTTTAAGATGAATTGGTCTCTTTATAAGACATGTATTATATTCATTAAATAAAAGCAAATCACAATATTGAAAGAATAAATATGCTTTTTTTTTTTTTTTTGCCTTGCTCAGTTTCTGCTTCATTCCAGTATTTTGAAGTGAAAAAAGCTTATATACCACTTAGGAAAATTAGAAGTGATGAGGCTAAAATTAGATGGGAGTCCTTTTTCTCTGATGATGTAACCATGGATCCAGAATACTGTAGAGCAGGTATGTCCAACCCACGGCCTATAGGCTGCATGAAGTCCTGGACAGCTAATAATATGACCCCACAAATTTATAAATTTCTAACATTATTATGTGATTTATATACATTAACTACATTATTTATTTTATATGTAGCTCAAGACAGTTCCTCTTCACTCAATGCCTGTTCAAGAAAGCCAAAAGGTTGGACATCCATGCTGTAGTGTAGAAGATTTTTGGTTTAAAGCATAAATGGCATAGGAAAGCAGCTTTATATATTGAAAATATTATCTCAAATAGCATTTGAGATCACAAAAATTTTCTGAGATTCTTTTCAGTTTGTGGTAACTAGGGAAGTAAAACATTGCTTATCTGGGTGTTGGCCATTGGAAAAGATGTGTTCTGATCTTTTTGTTTCCGTAGCTTTTTTATTGTCTGTTGAATGGTGTGTAAGTATGATTTATTTCTAAGTGTCTATTGATGGTGATTTGTCTGAATTCCAGACTTCCATGAATTCATGAGCATTTTTGGATTTAGCTTGATCTGGAATGCTCACAGTTTTCTATTTGAAACTGTGGTTGAGCTTGCCCATGTGTTGTGAGATTAAGGAGTTTTCACTGTGTCTTCTACCAGCTAGTTGGTGTTCATGACTGTGGTCTGCTAGTTTTCTGCCTACTCAAAAGATACAGTAAAAAGGAGATTAACAGTATACAAACAATCAAGCAGAGAACAATAACCTAATCAAGGAAGTTCCAAGGAGAAAAGCATACCCCAACAAAACTGGTAGGGCAAGCTACTGTATATAAATAGGGGACAAAATCCCACGCTTACTTTTTTCTTTTGAAACAAATTTTTTTATTAGTTTTAAAGATAAAACAACACATCATTAACCATTGAATATCATAAACACATAAAACCTCTTAACATTGTAAGTCCTTACAAGTCAAACAAAACATTATTTTTATACAGCATAATTCCAATTTATCCCATCCCCATATGGACACGCAAATATCTTTCAGCAAATTTCTCATTATTTCTCTTTACTCCTATTCAATTTCATTTCTCTTCCATATTTATCCATTTTATAGTCATCATATTCTTTTCTTTCTGGCTTGTTTAAATTATTCTCATCTAACATTCCTCCAAGGTTTTATTGATTCTTTTTCCCTTTTTTTTTTTATAAAAAACAAATTTTGTTAGTTTTATCATAAGCACAATACACAAGACATACAAACACAAAACATAGACAAAACTAAAAGATCTTTTCTGAAGGTTGTCTGTTCCCGGGTTAAAACTCTTTACACAGACACAAATTCAAACATCATATTCAACCCATATCTCCTTCCATATCTTATTATCATTTTCTTTTTTATATATATATATAAAAACCATTTTTATCAGTTTTCTAAAAACAATGCACAAAAAATCAAGGCATAACAGCTTATAAATTCTTTTCTGAAAAAAATAATAATAATGATAAACCAATAAGGCATAACATTTCCAGATTATACTATCAATATTTCATATAATATTAACTTCATATCTTGTCCCTACTTCTCTTTTCCATCCAAATTATTTATCAATTAACATTTTATTGCCTTTTATCAATATGCAAAATAAAAAAAAAAAGCATATATATCCTTCCATATCTTATTACCATTTTCAACAACATTCTTTGTCTGTTCTATTTCCAATCATCCATTCATCTTTTTTCTTTTACTATACTTCTCCTGTACACCAATTGGAGTAACATCTATAACTCATTACCTAACTTAAAAATACTACATATAGCAATCTTTCTTGGGATTCTGTTTAAAAGATTCTAAGATTACATAATAAGTTTTATGTTCTAAATATACATATAAAAACACACTCTTATATACCCTCCAGAATCCCTCTTTTAATCTAAATTAAATTCACCCATTGTCTCTAAATAAACTTTTTTTCTTTAAGTCTTGCTTCCCCCCATTAAGGCTTCTCCTCCCCCTCTTTCTCTCTTGCTTATTCTTCTCCTTGCCCTTTCTACCCCTTTGCTTTTTCTCTTCGCTTTTCTTGTTCCTTTTCCTTTGCTTTCTAACCTTGCCTCCATCTTTTCGCTCATTTTTCTCTCTTTTGGTTGTTTTTATAATTCTTAAAAACCCCTTTTTCTTATCCTTTTTCTCCTCCTCTCCGGAAGGGACCCATTGTTCATCAAAGATGGCTTCTTCTTCCTCTTCTTCCTTGTCCCAGTCCTTCTGCTGCGTAATCAACTTTTCAAAGGAACATAACGCCATTTCTAAGAATTGAAACAAAGCGCCCAAAGTATCTTCTTTTTTATATTTTTGATATTCAATCTCTAGTTCATCCACAGACGATGCCATTATGAAAAGGGAAACTTTTTCCAAAACAACCACAAGTATTTTTAATCAAAGACAATCAAAAGCAATTAAAAAAAGAGAAAAAAAAAGTTCCAAAAGTTAATACTTTTCTTCCTTCTTCTCTTTCTCTTTCTGAATTAATTTTTAATCAAAGAGGTCCAATTACCATACATCTTCTTTTGGGATCCACAAAGACGTTCTAGACAGTCTCCTCCTTTTTCAGTTTCTGCTCCAATTTTTTTTTTCTCCCTTCCCACTTGCAATAACAATTTTAAATAATCAAAAATCCATACCTCCAGCAGAGATTTTCCAATTTCTTAAATTTTTCAATGTCCAAAAATCCCTTTGTCTCTTAGCTTAGCTTTCAAAGCAATCCACTTTCAATGTCTAATATCCAAATATTTCTGCTTTTTCCATGGGGTGGGAGAATAAAAAAAAATAAAAAAAGTTCCCTTTAACAGCTTCTCCGCTGCTTTTCGCTCTTCTTAGGGATACAATGTATCCTCCAGCAACAAGCAGCTCAATTCCAGGCAATTTGAAAATTGTTACTTGACCCGGCTCAGACAGAACTTTCACTCTTCACACTTCCTCCAGCACAGTTCTTACCCGGTTGCTGGCTTCTTCGTGGCGGCCATTGCTGACCACCGCTCCACCGCCTTGGGAAAAAGGGGTTTTCTCGGAGAAAGGGGGGGTCTGCGATGCCCCCACCTCCCTTTCCGACTCCCTTCTGTCTTCAGCTGTCCCTACAGGGCAGCCATATCCCCCTGACCCATCTGGATCGGGGGTACCTCAACGGCTAGCACAGCAGGAATCGCGAGCTGTCGCGAATTCCTGCTGCCCCGAAGCCACGCAAACCGGAAGTTTTCGAAATCCCACGCTTACTTGATGTGACCTAGTTGGGTAATAAAATGTCTGCAAGCAAACAACCAAACTCAGAGAGTATCAAAGATACCATAGGAAGAAGCTGTTTGCATTGGTATGTAGGAAACACATTGGATGCTTGTGTTATACAAACTTTCTCACCATTACATAGCCAAAAAGGTGTTCATTGTTAACCTAATCTTATGTAGCTTTTTCTCTGGCAATATTATACTAATAACTAGAGCGTACAAAACATTTGCTAGACCAATACTCAAATACAGCTCATCAGTCTGGAACCCACATTACGTATCTGATATTAACACAGTTGAGAAAGTCCAGAATTATTTCACAAGAAAAGTCCTCCATGCCTCTACTCATTGCAGAATACCTTATGTGACCAGACTCGAAATTCTAGACTTAGAAAACCTAGAACTATGCATCTTTCAGTCCGATCTAAGTATAGCATATAAAATAATACATTGCAATGTCATACCTGTCAATGAATACTTCAGCTTCAACCATAACAACACAAGAGCAAACAATAGATACAAACTCAAGGTTAATCGCACCAAACTTGATTGCAGGAAATACGACTTCAGCAACAGAGTGGTCAATGTCTGGAATATTCTACCTGACTCTGTGGTTTTTTTCCCCTAAAACTTTAACCTTAGACTGTCTACTATTGACCTCACTCTTTTCCTAAGAGGTCTGTATAAGCGCACCAACATGCTTAGCATCCCTGTCCTATTGTTTATTTTATATATTTTTTTCTTATATGTATCCATGTATTCATAACTACGTTTTTATTTATACCTATTATCTTGTAAGCAATTGACAAATAAAAATAAATAAATTACAGCATCAGAGTCTATGGCACTATGAGCTTGGCAAACACTAAAAGGAATCCCTCTTGCAGCTTAGCTCTCTTCACTTTACAGAGGCAGCAGATGTCTTGACATACAGAAAAAGAGCATTTTATGCCCTAAAGAATGGAGAATCCACTGGTAACTGATGTGAAGAGGTACAGGACAACAGTTACCAGTGGGTTGTCCATTCATCTCATTGTTGCCCTGATAAAGAATTAAAATAGAGCCATGAAAGCAGAGTCTATATGAGTTTGCATTCTTTAATCAGCAACACTCCATATAACCTCCAGGCTCTTAAGCTGATAAGAAGCTCAGGCTTCTTACTTTAGACTAAACTTTTTGTGACTTCTTAACTATTCTAAACAACACATTTTATTTTAGAATGTACATTTTTACATGCAATCTGGTGTTGTTATTTCAGTATTTGTAGGTTGATAACCTGAAATTGTCATTTGATTTTTACTGAGAATAAACAAATCTGATCTGTGCATTGTTTGGGAAATTTAACTAAATTATGCTTCCAAATGATGATGAATCAAAACTCCACTAACCCTCCTGGAATTCTGGCTGGAGAATTCTGGGAGTTGATGTCAAAATATCTTAAAGTTGCCTAGCTTGATAAACACAGCCCTAGGGTAAACAAGAAGCCAACAGGGCTTTTGTTCTTACAGTGCCAGATGTGGAACTTTCTAGAGACAATTAACTGTTTTGCAGGCAGAATTATAGGGCTAAATAAGCCAAAGGCACTCTTTATCAGTGGTGGGATTCTACAGATTCGCACCTATTTGCTAGAACAGGTTGTTAACATTCTAAGCAGTTTGGAGAACCAGTTGTTAGAAGAAATTACTGGCCTAATCCTGGAAGGAAGGCAGGAAGGAAACATTCTGGTGTTGCTTACAGAAACTGCCTCTCTGTTAACCCTTATTACATTCTTGGCAGGACTAGACTTCCTGTCTCTGGAACTTCTCTGGAGTTTTCTTTTTCCCTCCTTTGCTGGTACTTTGCTTGTGTGGAGTGTCCATTCAAAGTTACAATAGCACTGAAAAAAGTGACTTATGACCATTTTTCACACTTATGACTGTTGCAGCATCCCCACAATCATGAGTAGCCAAGCGAGGAGATGCGTGCCTCAATGCGAGTGATGTTGAGTTGGCCACACCCAGCCAGTCATATGACCACCAAGCCATGCCCACCAATTAAGCCACACCCACAGAACCGGTTGTTAAAAAATTTGAATCCCACCCCTGCTCTTTATCCTATTTATAATCTTTATTAGCTGTTTGCGATTCTGTCCTTTTCAGAAGTAAACTAAGATAAAGTTATTCTAATAGCTAGGACAAAAGATTAGCAGCATTAGACCCATATTCAAACTTTTACCCAGCTATGAAACTAATTCTCTTTTTAACAAATTAAAAATATTTTTTATTGTACAGAAGATAAAGTGCCCCTGTCATTTTGAAAAATTGTCTTATCTCAAAACCCACAAGGACAAGGCCCAGGCATCAGGACTAGCCATGGGGCAAAGAGACCAGTTACAACTCTAATAACCAGCCCTTTTTTCATAGCTCCTTCTTGCACACTCAAGATAAGTAGTAAGAGCCTTGAACAGCTATACCTGCGATTTACAATTAAGAAAGGAAACTAAAATATTTTCATATTAACATTTGAAAATATGAAATATATGCATCTTTCTTCTCTGCCACTACCAGACTGGTAGGAGAAGATTGGAGGTGGAAATAAAAACTCATATGTTTTAAAAGATAAAACAAAAAGCATAGTCTTATTTTATTAAAAAAAAATGAGTTTTATTCTGATTGATTGATTGATTTCCTAGTAAGTATGCTGGGAACTACAATCTTAACAAGGCTAGCCCAAACCTATTTTATTTTATTATTTTATTTATTAAATCTGTTTGCCACTCCACTCACTGCATAATCTTCTCTGGTAAGATTGTGCACCTTATAGTCCACTGGTAGAATCAGACAGCTCATGTAAGAATTTATTTGTAAATAAATCTACAGAATATTTTGAATTGCAATGTTTCTGATAATCTCATCTCTATGTAGCATGCTATAATATGGATATATATTTTACCTACTACTGCTATGTGTAAACAATGGACTTTTCCCCTTCAACCGAAAAGAATGAACTTCTGAAAACCAGGTATTTTTTAAATATACCTTTATTGAAAGGAGGTGATTCCAGCATTAGTGAAAGCAGAATCTAAAGTGCTTCCAGGCATACAGTAATAGATAAAGGGAGTTAGAATCCCTCCCCTTATTTAGATGTGGATTTAGTCAAACAAAAAACCAACATGTTAACCCCCCCTCCCCTTTCCTGTGAATGTATCTTAGAGGATTTTCCCAGGGAGTATCTTCCAGAGCTGGAATTTTTATGGTCCCTTCTCCTCTTGCTATCTCTCCAAGAGGTGACAGGTTTCTAGCCATCTGGCTCCAGTCCTCCAGTTGTATATCATGTGCAGTTATACAAATTCAACATAAGGTTTAATATATTCAAATTACATCAAAAAGGATTACTTGTATCAATTCCCCGCCCCCCTTCTTCTTCCATTGAAGAATGGCAGATGCATGGATCTGACACTATGTAATCCCTTCCTCCCTCCTTGTCGGAATTGTTTCCAATTAATTTTGAAATGCTTACTATCAGAATTGTAACAGTTTGAATACTAATTGTGATTTGAAGATAATGTAAGATTCACAATGTTCTCAAACTGTTAATAATATTTTCTTGTTTCAGAGATAATTGAGAAAGTTGGATTCATAAAAAAACTCCTGCTTTGATAGCATACAACAGGGGCACAAAGAAATAAGAAGACACTATGTCTATAGGGGCATCAGCTCCATACAATAGCGGCATATTTAGCAGCAAGGGTTAGATTATTCCATTTTTAATTTGATTCTGCATTATAGTTTCTTGAGTCAGATTTGTGTTCAGAGACTGCAGAAACAATATCAGCTCTGATTAAGCTTACTCCCCCCACCACCTCGAAAGAGATTTACCCACTGCTACATTGGTTTCAGTTTTCTGTGATTCTTATCTAATAGATCTCTTCTTCCTCTTCCTCTTCTTCTTCTCTCAGTATATTTATAAAAAATTTATGTTTGGTCATGAAAAATCCACTTCAGGACAGTGTGTAAGGATATGTTCATATTTTAGCTCTGAAATGAGCCGCCAATTGCTGAAGCAGGATAAGGCAGCCTTACCCACAGAGAGTCAAAATTAAATCTGTAGAAAGTGCAGACATAATATATAACCTTAATTGGTAAGCCATGTGTCTGCAATTTCTTATTCACTTATCTGGAAGTAGGTATTACTCAGCTCAGACTTATTAGTAGACATCTGTAGGACTGAATTGTTACAGCATATCATTGAGTTCAATGAGTTTACTTTCAGGGAAGAGGATGTAATACTGGCAGTTTAATCTTAACAGGTAACAAATAATCAGAGTTGGAAGGGACCTTGTAGGTCATCTAGTCCAACCCCCACCCAAGCGGGAGACCTTACACCATTTCTGACAAATGGCAGTCCAATCTCTTCTTGAAGGTCTCAAGTGATGGCGCTCCCACAACTTCCGAGGGCAAGCTGTTCCATTGGTTGATTGTTCTCACTGTCAGAACGTTTTTCCTTATTTCCAGGTTAAATCTCTCTTTGTTCAGTTTCCATCCATTGTTCCTTGTCTGGCCTACAGGTGCTTTACAAAATAGATTGACCCCTTCCTCTCTGTAGCAGCCCCTCAAATATTGGAAGACTGCTATCATGTCTCCCCTTCTCTTTACTAGACTAGCTAAGCCCAGTTCCTATATGTTTTAGCCTCCAGTCCCCTAATCATCCTAGTTGCTCTTCTCTGAACTTTTTCTAGAGTCTCAACATATTTTTTGTAATGTGGTGAACAAAACTGGATGCAGTACTCTAGGTGTGGTCTTACTAAGGCTTTATAGAGTGGTATTAGTACTTCCCTTGATCTTGATTTTATCCCTTTGTTAATACAATTTAGGATTGCATTAGCTTTTTTGGCTGCTGCTGCACACTGCTGGCTCATATTTAGTTGATTGTCCACTAAGGCTCCAAGATCCCTCTCACAGTTACTGCTATTGAGCCTTGTTTCACCCAGTCTATATGTGTACTTTTGGTTTTTCTTGCCTAAGTGTAGACTTTACTTTTCTCTACATTGAATTTCATTTTGTTAGATATGGCCCAGTGTTCTAGTCTGTCAAGATCCATCTGGATCTTGAGCCTATCTTCTTGGGTATTAGCTATTCCTGCCAGCTTAGTATCATCTGCAAATTTGGTAAGTTCCCCTTCTATTCCCTCATCTAAGTCATTAATCAAGATATTGAAGAGTACTGGGCCTAAGGAACCTTGTGGCACCCTCCATGTAGACTTAGATCCATTTAGGACTACTTGTTGAGTACAGTTGGTCAGCCAGTTGTGAGTCCATCTCGTGGTGGTGCTATCTATTCCACTTTTTTCTAGCTTTCTAAGAAGTAGGTTGTGGTCTACTTTGTCGAATGCCTTGCTGAAATCTAAATATATTATGTCCACAGTATTTTGCTAGCCTACTAATTTTGTCACTATGTTGAAGAATGAATAAGAATAATCTTATTTCAGGAATACTTCATAGTGTTAAAGACTAAAAAACAAACACTAAAAACATGTTGACCATTCTTTTGTGTTTCTTAATTTATCTGTAAAGAAACTACACCTAAACACACTATACTTATTAAGGCATGACTCAAGGAGAAAAAAATCTCTTTGCTTCTCATTTTAATAGTGATCCAACCAAGTCCACATTTTGTAAACTAATATATAGATAGTATAGTGATAGTATAGTTATAGTGTGGAATACGTATTTAGTGAGACATGATTATATACTTGAAGAACTTCATCTTTCCATCCAGTTAAAGAAATGCGTATGGGAACTTTCATTTTTATGCAGTTCTTTTTATCCAAACATTCAAAAGCAAACACAAAAATAAATCATAGCAATCTTGTGCATCAGAAAACATAAAACTTATAGAAAGCAGAGATAACTGTACCAATATCCTGATTTTATTTTATTTTGGTTATATGTGTAATTCATACTATTATTTATTATAGAAAAATGAATGAAAACAAATATGAACATCTTTATGCTTTGCAAGATAATTCCTGAACAGTGTGGCTATTGCATTCTTTCTGTAGTGAATTTTCTATGAAAAAAAATGGCCAATGAAGACCTTCTCTAACTATGCAAAACAATTGAGCCATGGATACAAGTCAGAGAAAGGACACATGGCAGAATTTGCAAAGTTTTACTTAAGTGGAAGATAATGCAAAGAGGGTTCAAAAGAGAGCACAGAAAAACAATATGAGGGGGTTAATAAATCACTATAACGTCTCAGAACTCCATCCTCAATGTCTAGTTTTCATCATTCAGGTCACCTCCCTGGGCTACTGAAATTTCATTAAACAGTTTCATTGCAGGCTTATTTATTCCAGACCAATGAACCTTCTTGAACCCTTGGTAGTATAATCCCCCCCCCCAACTCTGTTTCAGCAAATTATCAGTGCTGATCATGAGCATTATCTATAAATTGTGCTTCACTCCACTAAGTTTATATCACAGAAATTGTAACCTTTCCAGACTCTGTCAGATTGTAACTACATTGTTACATATTATCTTCTTTGGTGGCCTTGCCTAATTAGTCATTCCTTTAAATTAAAGGAAGGAAATCAGAAAAATCAATCCATTTTATCTATGAACTTTACAAATTACTGTACCTTTTCCCTAAGACTTATAAAAAGATGCATTAAACAAACAGAGTTCCCGATTGCACATGTACCCTATTCAAAACCAAAGATGGAAGGTCCCTAGAACCAGAAGGCCCAAAGGCATTTTTGTGTTGGTTTTTTTTTTAATGGTATTCTCTTTCACTGAATCGGAGATGTTGGGTGTTGGAGTGAGGCAGAGACTGTGATATATATAAAAATATTGGTTGTGTGTTCCATGAAGAGCCCATGGAAAGATAACAGCTGAATTATAATTCAGTTTCAGATAGTATTTTTGGCTTTACCCTTGAGTTCTTTATAATTTAGTTTTCCAACCCAGTTTAACATGATGATAAATAGCACTACTTTCACCAATGACTGCATCCTTTAGTGTAAAATGTGCTTTGCAATGGCTTGATCTGTTCTGAATTCCATTAATAAAACTTTACTTTATACCCTAGTGTGTTGTGTGTGTGTATTCTATTGGAATAGTTTTCATTTTATAGAATGTCATCATTGTATTTGACCCATGCATGTGAATCTAAGATAAAAGGTACCAAATTTACCTTTGAATTGGAGGACTGCTAAGTATTATTCTTTATTCTGTATCTTCCCTGATTATGCTCTTTTATACTTTCTGAGCGATAGCACTTGCCCACAGCTTGTAAAATGCAAGGCTCTTAATAAAGGCAAATTAAATCCTTCAGGTTGTAGAGAGTACACAATGCAGAACAAGCAATGAGAAGAGAGAAAATTTGCCACGGGAATGAAAAAAATAACTCACATTTAGGAATCCAAAGAACCTATTTTTATGTATGTATGTATGTATGTATGTATGTATGTATGTATGTATGTATGTATTCATTCATTCATTCATTCATTCATTCATTTATTGCCTGCCAAAGTCACATTAACTCAGAACATTTTACAATTAAAAATTACAAAAGAAAAATAAAAAACGATGAGGAGCCCAAAGATAACATAAAACCAAACCAAGCACCATTTGCCCAGTTCAGCAGGTGCACAATCACCCTTCCTCCCAAATATGAACAGAAAACAAGAACTGAATGAAAAATTGCTACACCATAGAGAGCATTTTAAATTACTGCATCTCTGTATGGTTTGCCAATTGCACAGTGGCAGATAGGAAAGCACTCCAGAGGGTCAACATCATTGCCCGGAAGATCATTGGTTGCCCTCTCCCCTCTTTGGAAGAGTTTTATAGCTCCAGCTGCCTTAAGAAAGTTCAAAACATTCTCAAAGATCCATCTCATCTTGGGCACCTTTTTTTTTTGAACTATTACTGTTTTGAACCTTTTTTATTTTGAACTATTATTTGGCAGACGGTACAGAATAATAAAAACAAGGACAAATAGGCTGAAAAACAGCTTCTATCCCAGGGCAGTAGCTCTTTTGAGTTCTACTGTATAGTGCAGTGTTGGTGCAGTGTTGGGGGTTTTCGGTTCAATGTGTGGAGTGTGAAGGATGTGTGTTTATGTTTATTTTCATGGTCATGATGTGCAATGAAGATGGCATTTGATTTTGTTGTATGAGGTGCAATGACAATAAAGTAAACTAAACTAAACTAAACTAAACATCTTCAGGATGGGATCTATTCTCCATATGAATATGCACAGTATGAATTACAATTTCTGGCTGAGAAAATACATTCAAAGTGTGAATGTTTTAGGATAAATTACATTTAAGTTTATGTTTTCTCAGGCAATTCTTCAGAAATATATTTATGAATGAAGGTTTGTGTAAATTAACAAAATGTTAGTCCATCTTGAAACAGAAAGATGAAACTTGGGGGGGTGGTGTTTAGACCAAGACATTACAAACTTATATGGGCTGGAAACAGATATCCAGTGTGTATCCATATTCTCTTTTAAATCCAAATTTATTCAACAATAAATGACTTCCAGGTGACCCCAGTGATTCACTAAAAAATGCAAATTACCAGTTGTCTGCAAGGAGTATAAATCCTTCTATTCCCCATCATCCAGTCAGAGCTGAAGAAGTTTCTTGGATTAGAAGTGAAACGTCTTCAAAAGAAAACCAGAAAGTCCAGTTGCCTCTTGGAAAAAGGATCTTTGGAATAAATGACATCTCTCTACTATTGACAAATAATTTTATCCAGAGAAGATTTTATGTGGGTCATGGGTTTCAAAATCCAGCCAAAATAGATAAGAGTGAAAATGTGGCTTAAGGAAACATAACAGTTATCTTCAAACACCTGAATATTTTTTTTTAATATTTGAAAATCCTTTTGTTTATCCTTTCATGTGTTTTATTGTTTATTTTTTCTATTCTGCATTTATATACTGCTTATTTGATAATTTTGTAAATAATGATAAGCCTTTACATTCATATCTATTCGATTTCATCTAGTTTGTTTTAGTCCAACATTCAGCACACTGATCTGATTTTGAATGTTATTACAATCCTCTCTTCTATAAATGTTAGTTTTTCCTAGACTCACACGATGAGCAGATTTGATAAACATTCCACTTAGAGAAATGTCCAAATAATTTATTAAACAAAAGGTTGAGTAGCTGACCCAGAAAATAAGGAGAAATGACAGGAGTAGGCATGTTTGAACACCAATGTTTTGTCAAGCACCATATTGGGTAATTGCAAAGCTACCTGTATCACCTGAATGATGTGTGCTCCAGCTTCTGAATGTTGATGTGTAATTGTTCCTATAAATATGTACAATTCCCTCTTAATAAAAGGCAATCAGTTATTGGTGTGTGGGGGAACCATTGTGTGTGGGAACCATTGAGGCCAGAATAGACTTCCTTTGAGAAGGAAGAAAAGAGGAAGAAAATGCACTAATTTTTACCTCTTGTTTTCATTTCCTTTCATGTTTAAAATTACATACTGTACACATTCAAAGGAACTTGTTCCATTTAAAATTTTCCTATTTCAGGCAACAATTTTTCCTATTTCTGGGCAAGGGAGCCTGGTCAAAGAAAGAAATAGGTCTCTCCACCACTTTAGTAATCCAATTGGATTATATTATTTCTTCCTTGTCCAGAAATATGTGGCCCCAATTTTCTAGCAATGAATGGAGTATAGAGAAATATCAATTGCTGCAGTGCAATATAGGTTCCTATCTGTGCTTTCTGCTCAATGCTCCAAACTGTGTCCGCTGTGCATAGCTAGTACATTTGCTTTTGTAATGCGCAGATAGCCACAAATGTTTTCATTGTGATCTTTATTGTGACAGTTTCATCATGCATGCTGTTCAGTGATTGGTTTTGTTTAGCTGTAATGAGTTGGCTCAACATATAAGAGTGGATGTAAGAGAAGTTCTGGAAATAACTGTAGTGTCTTCAAAAATCAACAGGGAGAGGAAATATGTAGCTTTCCCCCATCTCTGCCTCTCCCCCACTATCTATCATGTAAGTTACTTCAATTAAATCTAAATGTAAGATTAGAGAGGTTCAGGTGGGAATTTCACATAGATTTGAATTACTCTCTGGAGAATTCTGGATTACACAATGCCCATTGAAATGAGTGTGTAGTTTTTCATCTGAGACAGCTGTGTTATTGACAATCTTCAGCCATTCAATAAATCATTCAAGTATAACTCAGTGGACACTACTTATTTTCAATGAGTTTAACTGTTTGTGAATATCCATTTGGAATAGTACAAAAGAACAGAAAGAGCATATTGAAAAAGAAAATGGTAGGGTGGTAACTAACACCCTCCCCCCAAATGGTCTTGCATCTTCTGTTTCAGAACCATTATGTTCAGGAGCATCCACAAGGGGAGGGGTTAAAATGTCAAATGAAAGCTAGTCCTTCACAAAGGCCCACCTTCTTTTTTACATTCGTTGCACATACAAAAAAGCTTTAAAGAGGGGGTGAGCAGAGTTTGATCATGAGGTAATGACCACCATCTTGATTTTCTTAGCCCTCCTTGTAATGTAAAGGGCACAGTCAGATGGAAATTTAAAGACCTCTGGGTTGTTGACACCTAACTCTGTAGAGTAAGTTATTTACCAAAATAGCTCTAATGTTCAACTTCTACCAACTCTAGGTGTAGTAATTATATTCTATTCCCCTTGTTTAGGTAAACCAAGGAATACTCAGTTTGCTCAATTAAGAAACCTTAACAACCCAACCAGAGATGGTATTCAGCAGGTTCTGACCAGTTCTGGAGAACCGGTAGCAGAAATTTTGAGTAGCTTGGAGAACCGGCAAATACCACCTCTGACTGGCCCCACCCCATATATTCTCTGTCTCCCAAGTCCCAACTGATCAGCTGGGTTTTCTTTTGTTGCCCTGAACAGGAGAACGGAGCTGGAAATCAGGTTAGTAGGGTGGGGAAGGAATGGGGATTTTGCAGTAACTTTCCCCTGGAGTGGGGTGGGAATGGAGATTTTGCAGTATCCTTCCCCCTGCCACACCACCAAGCCAGCCCACCAAGCCCATCACAGAACTGGTAATAATATTTTTTTTAAGCCCACCACTGAACCCAGCATATGATTATCTCTTCCATATTCACAGTTCTCCATTCACATTCACATTCTCCATTCACAGTTCCCCATACTTTCTCATCAGCTTGAGAGATCCAACTTATCTGAAGTGAGTCTATAACCAGACAAGATAATAGAATGGTCATCATGCACAGAGTCAGGGCCAGGTATTACATTGAAGTTCAAAAGATTTATTGCTCAAACCTATATACAACACTCTAGTCAATTTAAAGTTCAATACTAAATTGGTGCCAGATAAGAATCAACAGAATCCGAGAGGGGTTGAACTGGACTGTTTGGGGCAACCTAATGTCTCTAGGCTGATGGTGTCCTTAACTCCACCCCACCCATAGCTCTGCCTGCTCTTCTCTTATAATATTATAAAACCAAAATCATCAGTTTAAAGCCAACTTCACCTCTGATTACCATGGCCTGAGGAAATAGGATTAATAGAACATTTAAAATACATGTATTAAATTATTAAGCAAATTAAATGGAGATTCACAAAATCTCAAAAATACTGTACTGAATTGTAAATTTTGGAATTAGGTTTAAAGGCTAAAATCCAGGGTCTCCATAATGTCACATTTTTTTCTTTTTTAATTAAAAAAAGACAGACCAATCAAAAAACATTTTCAGAGGAGGAGACTTTTACCATCAGACTTTCCAAGAATACTACTGGATTCTATCCATTAGAATTTCATCTAATAACAAGACTTTCGGGCATGTCTGATTAGCTGACTTGTATTTTAAGAGCCATGGTGTCTCAGTGGTTAGAATGAAGTATTGCAGGCTAATTCTGCGACTGGCAGCAGTTCGATTCTCACTGGTTCAAGGTTGACTCAACTTTCTATCCTTCCGAGGTCAGTAAAATGAGGACCCAGATTGTTGGAGGCAATATGCTGACTCTGTAAACTCCTTAGAGAGGGTTGTAAAGCACTATGAAATGGTAAAAAAGCCTAAATGCTATTGTTATTGTTATTAAAAGAAAAAAAAGAGAAATAATTTATTTCAGTTACCTGATAGTAGTTGTCGTGACACTGGAGAAAAAGGAAAAGAAATCCGCATGTGGAGGTATTGTTGTAGCGTTGTCAAGGACAGTTGATTTCCTTATAGTATGCATCTATTGATTGCTCTGCCTGGTAGATGGTATTTATAACTTTTATATAACTGTAACTAAAAAAAGAACTGCTAGGAAACTCAATGGTTTGAAAGGTGATGGTTGTCACCTTTAAAGCTCTACATGGCCTGGTATTAGGTTATTTGAAGGACATCATATCCTGGTTACATACAGCCAATCCACTAGAGAGAAAAGGTAGGGTATGTTATGGGTCCTATCTCTACAAGAGAGCCATATAGTAGGACCAAGAAGAAGACCTTTTCCATGATTGCTCCCTCTTTGTGGAATATCAACCCCCAGATAGGCTTGATTACTCTTTTGAAAGGCCCTGAAGACATGGTTTTGCCAGTGGGCCTAGGGACCCTGGGATGATACTGAGCCAACAAATGGTTTATTTGATTGTTGGCTCTGGGATGGGGATTTATTGGGTTTTGTATTTGGATTTTATTTCTGTCATTCACCCAGAGTCACCATGAATGATTTTGGTGGCCAGGTACATTTTCATAATAAGTAATTAGTAAGCAGACCCCTTACCTCTACTTGTTCTCTATTTAGTTTCTGCAATACCCGCTTTGTACCTAGGTGATCCTTCTTCCATTTATGTGGGACAAGGAATAATAGCAAAGAAAATAGATTACAGAGACCCTGCAGATCCTGAATATTATGAAATGATTTAAAAAAAAAAAAAATCTTGATTCTGCTCAGAAAAAAGCACCAAGTAGCTATCAGACACATGTGGGGACTGTTAATGGGGAGTTAATCACATTAAGGCTGAGATCCTAACAGACACTTATTTGGAAGGAACAAAGTTCCTTTAGAAATCAATGCAACTTACTTCCAATTAAAGGTGTTAGAGCTATAAAACTCTTTGAAATCCTTAGAGGGCTTTAAAGAAAAATAACAGAGTGATGCTGATTGGATTTCATCATCACTAGAGAGTCATAAAACACCACATTAGTTCAGACACATCACTTCTTCACGTTTCTTCCATTTTTTTCTGAATATCTTTATCAGCAGTTGCTGTCATTTATCCGGCAAATCTCTCTTAGATGGCAAATTAAATCTTTTCAGCCAGGAGGGATAATTTCAGAGAGTTTTTACTTTAGAGTAAAAAAAATAGAGTAAAAAAATAGAAGGATATTGTACCAATAGTTTTTGATAATTATATTATGAAATTTAGGAAATGAATTTCCTCAAAGGTGCAGAGTAAAAAAAATGGTCCTGAGACTTCATATTGTTATTTTATTTAGAGGATTTTAGTCAGTGTATGACTTATGTATCTGATATTTGTAATCAGGTTACAAAAATAATGACAATATTATATAAAACTATGGAATAAATATTAACGTACTTGCTACGTTCCACTAAATAGAATCTGAACAAAACACTGCAATGTACAAATCTAATCAGTTTTACCCTTTGACATCAGGCTATAAATTTTGGTTTTCCAGATACTGATCTGTTATTCAGGAAGGCTTTCAGACATGAACTAGTTAGTTTTGTCTCTTTATGGAAAAGTAGATATATCTATTTGCATGGCAAAGATTTACCAGCTGCACCATATGAAGTCAAAGCCTCCATTTTTCAGTCAGGGGATACTTGGCTGTTCTCTTGATGATCTTTGAATGGATTCTTTCTTTCTTTCTTTCTTTCTTTCTTTCTTTCTTTCTTTCTTTCTTTCTTTCTTTCTTTCTTTCTTTCTTTCTTTCTTTCCTTCCTTCCTTCCTTCCTTCCTTCCTTCCTTCCTTCCTTCCTTCCTTCCTTCCTTCCTTCTTTCCCTTCCCTTCCCTTCCTTACTTCCTTCACTCACCTAACCTCACAGCTAACTCTCCACAGCTAACTTGTCAGGGCCAACTTGCTGCAAAATAACTCATCACACCCATCTCACTACAAGACAACTTGCTGCGGGACAAGAGTTACACTAATATCAAAGAAATGATGGAGTAGAATCATTAAAGAAAGGACACAAAAGGAGGGACAGAATAAAATCTGAATGGCAAAAATTAAAATATTTTTTTTATTTATTTTAAATAATTAAATAGAATAGATACATTGTCCTGCAGTGAGTTGTCCTGTGGCGAGTTGGCCATAGCGAGTTGTCACACAATAAGTTGGCCATAATGAGTTGATGCAATGAGTTGGCCGTGATGAATCAGTCATGATGAGATGGCTGCAGCAAGTTGGCTGTGGCAAGTTGTTTCATTCCCCTAAAAAGAGTGCAGAAAAAGCAACAAAAATGATAAGAGGTCTGGAGGCTGAATCATACCATGAACAGTTAAGAGAACTAGGTATGTCTAGTTTAACAAATAGAAGTTTTTCTTTTGGTACTTTAGGGTTGGCACAGAGGAGGTTGTCTTATTCTCTAAAGCACCTCAGAGTAGGAGAAAAAGCAGTGGGTGGAAGTATGTCAAAGAGAGATCCAAGCAACTTCCTGATAGTGAAAACAATTAATCAGTGGAATAGCTTGCATCTCAGAGTTGTAGGTGCTCCATTGCTGAAAGATTTCAAGAAAAAAGTGGACAACCATTTGTCTGGGACAGTATAATATATCCTGGCTTGGGCAGCTTGTTAGACTAAAAATCCTCCAAGGTCTTCCAGCCTTATGGTTCCATTCTATTCTAAAACAGAAAACTGACTTGGTCTCCTCTTGTTTTGTTTTGGTTCCACTTTCACTTTTAGGCTTCCCTTCCCGTGGCTCGCTTTCCTGACTCTGCCCAGCCTGCACGGCTCTGGCGCGGCCCTGGTGGGATGAGCAGAGGGCCCAGCAGGGAGGCGCTCACTGTCTTGGTGAGAGCTCTGCCAATGGGAAGGAGGGCCCGCTTGTCAGCTGCGCTGGGCGCCCCAGGTGAAGCTCTTCGCGCTCTGCCCGGCGCCAGGCAGGGATGGCGGCTGGGCCCTTTTCCCAAGGTGGGCCGATCCTGTGCTGCAACCCCAGGAGATTCACCTCTCCATGTGGGATTGGGATGCCCTCTTGGGCAGGGGAGGCTTTTTTGTAATAGGGTGTCATTTTAAAAATAATTTGCTTTACCTTCGAAGGCAAAGGGAAGGTGGCGACAGGAGCGCCTGAGGCCAAGTGTCTCCTCAGGGCTCCAGTTGCAGGGAGGAGCCCTGACTGGCCGCACGTGGCTGCACCAAATGCTGTGGCATTGCTGTAACGTTGCGGCAGCAAGGGAGAAGGGAAAGCAACGGTGGCGGTCTCCCGATGTGAAATGCCCCACCAACACAGGCAGCACCATATCCAGGCATGCAACAAAAGTACTTCCTAATGGCAAACCCCCCCGCCATTCCCCCCCCCCCATTTTGCATGTTTAATATGGGCCTTAATTTGGGGGGAGGGGCTTAATTTGGTTTTATGCCAATAAAACATGGTGGGGCTTCCTATTGGTGGAGGCCGTATTATTGGAGAAACATGGTACTAAAACATTAAAACTATTTTTATTAATAAATTACAATTAAAAGATGGGAAGGAAGGGAACAAGATGCACACAGGGTAAGATGGGTTCTTGTCTTAATGTGTTAACCATCTCCAGTGCATCTGTTAGACCAACCGGTGGATCTTCAAGTGCATCTCTCTCAGACCAACCAGTGGATCTTCAAGCCTTTATGGAAGATCAGAAGGTTGAGTGGGGATCTCATGGGGGGGGGCACAAGGTTCAAAAGGGCAGGGACCACAGCAAAAAAAGTCCTGGACCCCACCAGCAGAATTCCCCCCCCCCAATTTTGGAAACTTTAAAATGTGTGGACTTCAACTTCCAGAATCCCCCAACCAGCATTGGAAGCATCAACTTCCAGAACCCTGTGATGGCTGGGGAATTCTGCAAGATAAAATCTACCCCTCTTAAAGTTTGAAAAACTTTTAAACTTTAAAGTTTGAAAAACTGCTTTAGCCCAATCTTGGATGTAATGTATTTACCACCTGATCACAATTTTAATCAATATTGGTTGAATATTAAAAGTAGTGTCTAACCTGGTAAACTTCAGACAACAGATAGCATTGACATAAGACCCACTGTTCCTCCACATACAAAAACTCTGCACAATGAGAACTGAAGGAGACATTCTAGCTCCCTTTTGGGTCTGAATGTTGACAAGCAGGAAAGAATGTAGGAGACTGCTTGTTGAGCTTTCTAACTTGTGTGCTTTTGTAGCACCAAGTGCACTTTGTACTTCATTAGTACCAAATCCTTGTAAAATAACAGCAACAACAGTGTCTTCTAAGGTAAAATTCAGATAAAATTCAAATTCCTTTTTGCCATTATGGAGTCCCATTCCTTCCCACCCATTTCCCCCACTTTCTGCTATTGTTTGGGTCATAAAGCTCCTCTTTGTCTCCCTATAGAACAGGATCATTTTCCTGCCTCACTGATGAATTTCCATTTCTACAGCATGCCTAAGTCTTTTTACAGCTTCCTTGCAAAGAAAGAGGTTCTTAACTTGTCTGAGCACCTGTGTACCCACTAGGGAGAAAGCTGGGCGGATTAAGGGTAGGAGATCACTAGAAATGAATCTTTGTTCTGGGCTCAGCCAGTAATAGGGTTTTATGTAGAAGGAGCAAACAAATTCCTTGGAGATTCTGCCCCATTATATCCTCTATTAGAAGGGAAAGAGTTTTATTGCATTTTGATTTGGATCCGCATCTTTAAGTGAAGAAAACACATGCCTTCTTTTTACCAATGGTGCTTGCTATCATTTTTCACATGAACTGAACTCCATGGTACAGACTAGTTAAAGACATAAATGTTTCTTATTTATTACTATTAATCTTCTCATCACTCCTTATCACCCATCCTCTCTCACTTGTGACTGTAACTTTGTCACTTGTATCCTTATGATTTATATTGACTGTTTCTTAGTATGATTTGATTGCTTATTGTACCCTATAACTATTATTAAGTGTCATACCTTATGATTCTTGACTCTTGATGAATGTATATTTTCTTTTATGTACATTGAGTACATTTGCACCAAGACAAATTCCTTGTGTGTTCAATCACACTTGGCCAATAAAGAATTCTATTATAAATAATTTGTATTAAAAAACCGTAAGGGTAGAATACAAACTTATTATAAGTGTGGATAGTGCTAATATTTTTAATAAATAGTTAATACTAATTGTTGCCATGATAATCATAGACCAGACAAGCAGGGCTAATAAGAAACTACTGAAAGCTTTTGTTTGTTTGTTTATCAGGTTTAGAAATCACCCATGTCACTCACAGAATGACCTTGGGTGATGTACAATTAAAACATAAAAAATTATCTATAAATATTATATTAGGGGACAACATCTTGAATAGTCACACAAAACAAGGTCTTCCCATTGGTGAGTGCCTTGTGGACTACATTAAAAAAAATCCCTTATTCAGGTAAATGTCTTAAATGTCTTAATTGCTTTCCCTTATCTTAAATGTCATAATCATGTAAACAAATCTGATTAGCTAGATAGAATTAGCTAATATAATTTTATGCATTGTGTTACCCCCAGTTGGGTAGGTTGTCTCTGAGTGATGCTTACTAACAAAAATGGTAACCCTGTGTCTTGCTGTATTATTTAAGACTCAAATAGTGGTTAGAAAGTCCAGAAAGTCCAGAAAGCAAGAACCTACAGCATTTGAAGACCAAAATATCACATAAGGAGTCTATCTGCCACTCTGACCGAGGGCTTGGGGACAGAGACAACTTTTAAGGACTTGGAGGGAATAGCATTCTAGAGAGCAGATGCCATGTTAACAAAATATAGTTGCAAGTTCAGCTCATTAAGTGGAGCAAGAAATCACACTTCTTTTAAATGTTGCACTGTACTGCATTGTGAGTGAGTGGGATTGCACTGCACTGCATTGCATAGTGGTGACAGATAGGCTGAAGCAATTGGTGAGTGGATAGGTGGATAGCAGATCCCACTCATTTTCAAAGATAATGCATTTTAATGCTCCCCTCTCCATTTTCTCTTTGTTTTTTCTTGCTTCTCTGTTTTCCCACATGAAGCAAAGAAAAAAATACATAATAATTCTTTCTTTTTAAAAAAAAGAATTTTATTGATTTTCTACAAACAAGACAAACAAAACATTAAAACATCAAATCTCATATGTACATCCAGTGTGTCGGTTGATTCATCAGTTTTGTGCATTCATTTTGTAGTCTCAATTACAATTATGTTACATAACAACTCATATTGTCAATCCAAACTTATATATCCTAATATCGCTATTAAAAAAAAAAAAGAAACTTTTGACTATACTTTTAATCATTCATGCTTTATGAGATAACAATACTTTAAACAGTTTATTCTGTAACAAATCATATAATCATACCAAATCAATCCTAAAAACACTTTATAAATATAGTGTCAAATAACAAAGACAAGAGAAAAAAATAAAGATATTCCTTACTGTCTAACATTTTAAATATTCTATTATCGTATTTTATCATCTAGCCATTTATAAAAAAGATCCCAAATTTCATAAAATTGTTTATCTTCTTGCTCTCTAATTTCAAATGTCAATCTACTCATCTCAGCACATTCCAATATTTTCTTAATAATTTCTTCCTGTAATGGTATTTTCTCATTCTTCCAGTTTTTAGCAAATACAATCCTAGCCGCTGTTAATACATTTACAATCAGGTATTTCAAATCTTTACTATATGTATCAGGTAAGATTCCCAATAAAAAGATCTCTGGTTTCAAGTCTATGTGTTTCTTTGTCATTTTTTCCAACCACATGCGAATTTTAGTCCAATATTTTCTAGCGTCCTCACAAGTCAACCACATATGGTAATATGAGCCAGGTATCTGATGACATTTCCAGCATTTTTCAGATTTGTTCTTAAACATTCTTGCTATTCTTGTCGGGGGAAAGTGCCACCTGTAAAACATCTTATATAAGTTTTCTTTATATGCTGTTGACATTGTCATTTTATAATTTTGAGACCACAATTTTTGCCATTTCTCTAAATCAATCCCATATCCAAAATTCTTCCCCCAAACAATAATAGTTTCTTTAACTTGTTCTTCCTCTAATTTAATTCCCAGAAAATAACCATATAATTTTTTAATCACCTTCTCATCAGTACCCATCAAGATCTTATCTAAATCAGTCTGTTTATCATAGAATCCCTCCATTTTAGAATCTTCAGCATACCTTGAATGTATTTGCGCATATGAAAACCAATTCATCCTTATATCTTGTTCCTCTAAGTTTTGAATTGATTTAAGTTCACCCTTTTCATCCAATAGTTCCCCATATCTAACTGTTTGTTCCTTCTTATAAATTATAGGATAGGAAAATGCTTCAATAGTCGATAACCAAACTGGAATTTTCAAATAACATTGCCTTTTTATCTTCTCCCAGTTTAACCACAAAGACTCCTGTATATAATGTCTTCTAAAATAACCCTGTGTTTTAGTTCCCTTATACCATCAAAAAGCATGCCAGCCCAACAGCAAATCATGACCTTCTAGTGTCAACAATCTAGCTTTCTTAATGTTATCCATTCTTTGACCCACATCAAACTTGCAGCTTGATAATACAATTCCCAATTAGGCAGGCCAAAACCTCCTCCAATTCTAGCGTCTTGCAAAAGCTTTAGCTTTATTCTCGCTTTTTTACCTTGCCATATAAACTTCAACATGATTTTATTTAAATCTTCAAAATAGTCTTTTCCAAGCCTAATTGGTATTGTTTGAAACAGAAATAGAATTCTGGGTAAAATTAATTGTTGAAATTCTCCCTATTAATGACAATTGCAAGTTTTCCCATTTCAAGTCTGTAGCTATCTGTTGTTTAAGTTTAATATAATTATTCTCTTTGAATGTGCTATATCTTGCTGTCAAATATATCCCCAGATACTTAACCTTGGATTTTCAAAAGGTCTGCCAGTTCTTCTCTTTGTCTCAGTAGCATGTTCTTTGTCAAAATCTTTGTTTTATCTTTATTTATTTTCAAACCAGCCATCTCACCATATGTCTCTATCTTTTCCAATAACTTTGGAGCTGTTTCTAGCGGATCTTCCAGAATAAAAGCTAAGTCATCAGCAAAAGCTTGTAGTTTGAATTCTTCCTTTTTAATTTTCATTCCTTTTATGCTTTTATCATCCCTAATATTTCTATTCAACACTTCCAAAGTCAACACAAATAGCAAAGGAGATAGGGGACATCCTTGTCTTGTGCCTTTTCTTATATTAATAAAATCTGTAAGTTCTCCCTCCATCATTACTTTTGCTGTCTGTTTATTGTATATAGCTTCTATTGCTTGAATAAATTTTCTGGCAAAACCCATCTGTTCCAATAGTAATAACATAAATCTCCAGTTCACGTTATCAAATGCCTTCTGAGCATCTAGGAATATCAAAGCCATTTGCTTTTCAAGATGAGCCTCATAGTATTCCAAAGTATCCAAGATGACTCTCATATTGTCTCTGATTTGTCTCTTTGGCAGAAATCCATTTTGACCTGGGTGGATAAAATTATTTAAATATTTTTTAAGTCTTTCTGCTAAAATTGAAGCAAAAATTTTATAGTCTGCATTCAATAAAGAAATAGGTCTATAGTTCTTAATTTGCAGTGGGTCAGCCTCTTCTTTTGGAATAAGTGTAATATACCCTCATGTTTTGGGTATCATCTTCTTTGACATAACTTCATTCATAACTTCTAACAATGGGATGCTCAATGATTCTTGAAATGTTTTATAGAATTCTGCCGGAAGCCCATCTGGACCTGGTGCTTTTCCATTGTTTTGTTTCTTAAGTGCTTCATTTAATTCCATCATTGTTATATTGCTTTCTTGCATTTCTTCAGTCTCTTTAGGTATCTTCGGTAAGTTAGCATTCTGTAGATACTATTTGACTTTTTCCTCATCAATATTCTCTTGTTTATATAGTTGCCCATAAAAATCTCGAATAATTTCCCTTTTCTCCTTATTACCATAACAAACTTGGCCTTGATCATCTACTAGCTTCAATATTTTTCTTGATTCCTTCTCCTTTCTCAATTTATATGCTAGCCATCTACCTGGTTTATTTGCATCTTCAAAGTAATTCTGTTTAGAATTTCTAATTTTCTGTGCCAGTTCTTCTTTCTCTATTAATTCCATTTTATGTTTAATTACATCCAGCTTCAATTTAATATCTTTTTTCTGTGGCATTTTCTGTAATTCTTTTTCAAGTCTTTTATACTCATCTTCCAAGGCCTTAGAAGCTTGCCCTTTCCTAATATTCTTTTTTCTTGTATGATCTATTATCAAATCTCTAGCATATGCCTTCACTGTACCCCAAACATTCTGCATTGAAGTATCTTCTTTTTTATTTTCTCTAAAGAAAAAAGCCAATTCCTTCTCCATCCGTTGTATAAAATCTTTTTCCTTTAAGATAGTATTATTTAATGTCCTCCTCGATCTTTTTTTTGTCCCTTCCATTTAATTGTCATTGGGCTATGATCTGCCCAAGTACTTGTTTCGATATTTGTTTCTTGAATATTGGATATTAATTCTGTTGAGATCCAAATCATATCTAATCTGGACCATGATAAATGTCTATTTGAATAAAAAGTATATTGTTTAGCTTTAACATTTCTTTCTCTCCAAATATCTTTTAAAGTTAATTCGTCTATCATTTTAAAAAAAAGATTTAGGGAGAGTCTTTCTATTTTGCTTTGTTGTTGTTGCTATATAGTCCAGTTTATTGTCCACAATTCCATTAAAGTCTCCCATCATAATTATATTAACATAGTCCAGTCAAATTATTTTCATATGTAGTTTTTTTTTATAAAACTCTTCTTGTTTATCATTCGGAGCATAAATTGCAATCAAGAGTATTTTTATATTATTGTCCATTATTTCCACCATTAATACTCTTCCGTCTTCATCCGTGTAGATCAGTTTTGCTGGGATAGCCTCTTTAATATATAGAATCACTCCTCTTTTCTTACATTGAGTCAAAGAAGGAAATATTTTCCCTAGTTTTGGCTGTACTAACAATTGTTCATGTTGTTTTTTAATATGAACTTCTTGTAAACAAATTATATTGAATTTTAATTTCTCTAATTTATGAAAGGTTTTCCTTCTTTTAACAGCTGAATTGAGTCCATTTATATTCATTGTAATCAGTTTTTTTTCTTCCATGATTATGCTTTATATTTAGGTCTAACAGCTCTCGTGGATCTCACTTCACGTCGTTCTTTACTATCCACCTGTCCACCTACTGCACCTTTCTCTTTTTCAGTCTCCAGTTGTTCCTCTTGAAACTCAATTAATGAGACCTCTTTCTCTGTCTCCTCTTCTCTTCTTCCAAAAAATTCTGCATGAAAAATTTCTGTTTTCTCAATAGAGTCAATTCTATGTCTCTGCTCTTGCCACGTAAACATTAATCCTTCTGGAATCAGCCATCTATAATTCACTTTGTTTTCCAGTAGCATTTTGGTCAGAAATCGATATTCTCTTCTCATTTCTCTCACTCTTCTGGTTATTTGTTTTAAAATCACAATCTCTTTGCCTTTGTATTTCAATGTCTTCTCTCTTACCACTTGTAGTATTTGTGTTTTAATGGATTTTTTGGTAAATCTAATATGGACTTCCTTTGGTAATTTATTTCTCATCGCATATCTTGTATAAACTCGATATACCTCATCTACTCCATCCATCATCTTTTCCTCTGTAATTTCCAAAGCATCCACCAAAATTTCTATCATTATCGCAGCCAAATTTTGTCCTTTTTCTTCTTCTATATTTTGAAATCTGAGATAAAATTCTGACCTTTCCATCTCTCACTTCAACATCCCACTTTTATCTTGTTCAACCACTGTTAATCTACTGTCAATATTTCCAATCTTCTCTCTTTGTTTACCTTCTTCCTCAATTTTTTGGAATCTCTCCTCATACTTCACCATCATTTGTTTAATATTTTCCACTTTTTCATCAGTCTTCTCTGTTCTTTGTTCAATGTTCTCTATTCTTTGTTCAATGGTGTCTGATTTTGTCTTGAGATCTTGGATTCCTTGCATAATCATCTGTAAAGTTACTTTTTTTTGTTCTTTATCTTGCTTCAACATTGTCTGAATTAAACGTTGTCCTCCAGCTGGTGGGGATGCAGAGGTAGAAGTAGAAATGCCAGATGATATTGGTTTCCTGCTCATTTTAATGCTTCCAAATCTTCAAATTCTTTTTAACTTTTAATCTAACTGGTAGAATAGCTAATTATAATTCAAAATGGAAAAATCCAATAGTAAAAGGCCCAAAACCAAAGAAGAAAAAGGAAAAAAGGAAGAAGAAAGATCTTCAGGTTCTTCTAGACCCTAATCCAATTACGAAGTAGTCCACCATAAAAAATGAAAAATAGAAAGAAAAAAACCCCCAAAATAATAATATTGATTAAGAAAAAAAAAGAACAAAAAGAAAAAAGAAAAGAAGAAATTCCTTCAGATTCTTCACACCTTAATCCAGTTGAGAAGTCTCAATAATCAAAAAGAAAAAACATAGTGGTCCAAAAACATGGATAGAAAAAGCAAAAGGATCTCAGTAAAAATAAGGAGAAAAGAAGAAAAATAAAGAAAAAGCTCTGAGGCTTTCCCTTTGAAATAAAAAGCAAAAATAAGAATATTACTAGAATTGGAATTTACAAAGAGGCCGGTGAGTAGGGCTATCACAAGTAAAAAAAAATATAAGAAAGCACACTGCACTTTATTTAGTTATCCAAGGCTCTTATTATGACACTCTTCTCCACCAGCTTCAAAGCCAAGCCTCAAGTGTTGAAATATTGATAAGAGTCCAGGAAAACACCTGCAATAATATTTTGCTGTGTTCTCCCTCTGTCTTATCACATTAAAATGTCCTTGAGAAAGAGTCTTCTTACAGTTTTCTCTAATTCAAATAAAATATTTTCAAGCCTCTAGTTGGCAGTGTTACAAAGTTTCTTAATACTCTTCCCCCCCAGCCAGAAAAAAAGGATAATTTATACAAAAAAAAAATAGCCAAAGGGAGCCTCTATCCTAAAAAAAATCAAAAATCAAAAGGAGCATAAAGATATATGTAAGAGAAAATTCAATCTGGTTACCTACAAAGTCACCCTAAAATCCTCCCCAAAAAGGTAAGAAAAAAAAAATCTAAGCCTCAATTTGACATCACTTTAAAAAACGCCGCTCATACAGTTTTTGTCAAAAAAAAAAAAAAAAATCTCACAGGTTTCTTCTCTATTCAGGGTGCCCTTTCAAATCTCAGCGAATTTACAACAAAAAAGAAGTTTCTCACCCAGCTGACACACTTTCACTTCCAGCCACTTTCTTTCCGGAGCTGTCCCAACTTCAGCAGCTATGGAGGCTGCCTCTCTGCCGCCAGCAAAAGGGCTTCTCCCGGATCAAACCAGAGATTTTGTGATATCCCTGGGATCCTGGGACTATGCCCTTCATGATCACCATCTCTACAGGACGGTTTAGGTCCATTGGGACCGACCAGGGGCAAAAATATCGGCTGCGATCTCAGAGCCCCGAGATCGCAGCTGTATCACCGAAACAAAGCTCCGCCTTCCCAATACATAATAATTCTTCTTATCTTTCTTAGTGACCTTCTTTCTGGAAAAATCTTCATCTGTGACATGGACATATTTCTACATATTTTATTAACTGAGCACACTGCATGATGACATTCATAAGATGGGAAGAAATATATAATTCAATGTCATCAGTGCACTGATATTAAATAATATAGGGAGGAACACCAAACCATGTGGCACCTATCTATCTCAGGTAGTGGATATTATTCCAAAGAGCAGATGACAATCCCAATACCTTTATAAAAGATTGGACAAAGGCATCATGTTCCAGGTCCCACCAGATAAGCAATGATTAAGCAAGGGATTTCTTAGCAAATGTTTGCTAATAAATGCTTCGCTTAATCATTGAACTACCCATGAAATTGCTGCAAAAATCCCCAAGGGGTCTCTGGAAAATTTATGAATTCATGAGAAGTCCATTTTAATTGATTTCCATTCTTGCTGGAGCCCAAAACTTAGATGATCCACAATTTGAATGGAAAGAATTAATGTCCTCTATCTTCAGATCACATCTCAATTGATTTGAAGACCACGTCCAGACTGTGTCTGTCTACATGTGACAAGTTTCTAATTATTTGTGAGAAATCTTTGGTTGCCATAGTAGCCATGAACTCCTGAATAACACTAGATGCCTTTGACTAAAGGCCAATAGCTTTGAAGATTTCCTAGCCCTGAAATAATACCTAGGAGCAAAAATATCTAGGAGCTTGTGAAGGCAGCTAGGAATCTATACAACAGCAGTAGTGGTTGCATATCTCTATAGCCAATTTCCATATACAGTATATTAATCCCTGAGGCAATATTCTTGTCATTGTGCGACTTTCATGCATGCCCATGGCTATGAACCCCTCCTGTTCTGTCCTTGGTGTCATGGACTTAAAACCTGGAAGGATAGATTTCTAAGACAACAATCCTGTTACTGTTAAATCAGGTCTCAGTAATAAACACTGAGTATTCATATTTATCCTTCACTGTCTCATAGGCTCATAAGATTTTATTCTACACATTCTGGCCTTTATTAGTAGTAAGTAGTCTTAAAGCAAGTGCTTAACAATTTGGCTACCTAAACCAAGCAGGCAACTGGTTTAAAAGAAGGGAATTAAAGAGAAATGATTCATTACCTCTCAAAGCAACAGGATTATGAAACCAGTGCCTATTTATATAACTGACAGTATTTAGCATGAACATTACTTTAAAAGGAAAAAAAAAGAATATTTTTACTACTATTAATGATTAAAAAAAATAATCCTGTGTTTAAAGTGTGATCCTTGCTTTCTTTTCTAAAAGTGATTTAAGTTTGGCTAAATACATTACTTTATAAAACTGGGAAAGCAAATAAAATCTGAAACATATATGACTAGTTGGTTCAAGATTTGATGTGATAGCCATCCATTGAATGATGCATAATATCCTATTTTGATTAGTATCTGTGATAGAGTGAGATATACACATATATTCACACTTGCTTTGTTCCTACATTACATTTTGAGAAATGTGATTTGCTATAGAGTAGCGATCCACAATCTTTCTGGCTGCATAGACCAACAGTAGTGGGCAGGATGGTTTTGTGTACATGAACAGATGAAGCTTTGCACGCTCATCTCCTGCATGCACAGCCCTGTTCCCAACAAGCTGTGGACTGATACCAGTCTACAGCCCGGAGGTTGGGAACTTTTGCTATATAGTCAGTACAGGAAGAAAAGGATACATTTTATGATATGGAGACACTTTACCCTAATTATTTTTTTTCCAAGTGGCTTACTTATTATACATGCATATTATTTTATTCAATAAAATGAGTGAGCAGGGAAACTTAAAAGGGCATAGAATATGATAATAAATGATAGAATTGGGGAAAGGTTAGTGGATAAAATAATGAAGTGAAAATTGAATAAACTGTTAATAATAAAATAAATTCCTTCTCCTTTCCCCAGTGAAGGTTTCCCTTTTGGACAATTTCCTCCGTTTTCTTTTTCTCCTTGCAGTTTCCTGTGTAAAATACTGCAATGCCTTGTCTTCTAAATGCTGTCTGCTTAGATGGGTCATTAATTAGAAATTTGAGGAGCTGTGTTTGGATTTAAACCTAATTGGAAATTTGTGAACCAAATGTCAGATCCTCAGATCCAGGTCAATGCCTCTGTGACACCTTGATATCTCTTTTATGCCTCACTTGAATGACCCATATTTTGTTCCCTGAATGGTAGATTACACTTTCACAGACAGGCTTTATTTAATATTGTCTCTCTCTCTCTCTCCCTCCTTCCCTCTCCCCCCCTTCCTCCCTCTCTCGTGTCCTGATTAAAAGAAGGATTGAATATATTTGAGTCTGGATGCTTAGGTTTATAAAAAGTTAAAGTTTTCACTATTATGATTATCTTGGATTTATGTTGTTGGTATTTATTATTGTTATGGGACATATTTGATGATTTGGAATTATTATAATACCTGTGGTATTCTAGCTCTTGTTGTAAACCACTGAAAAATTCATGAGTGAAGCAGCAAAGAGGTATGTATAATATGTTTAATAAATACATATCTTTTCATTTGATGACTAGCCAATATTTCTTGAAAATCTACTAGCAGAGTAAAAGGTAAACATTCATCTTCATATTTTGCCTCTCCAGAAATTGGCAATGAATAATTTGAATTCCCAAGTGGTCTTATGTTTCTTAAAAAATCTGTATTCTAAACTTTTCTCTTCCTTCTCCATAGAAGCATAGAAAAGATTTATGCCAAAGCAGAATTCAATCAAAGTAATTTTCTTCTATTGATGCTCATAGACAGGAGGAGAACCTCTCCCAATTCTCATGGGTTAGATGCAGCAAGCATTCTGAAGTTGTAATGATCACAGGCTTCTATTGCCTGTGGAAGTTCAATAATAAGTCTTAATTTTTCAACATTACATAAAAATTATTTGCAATAATAAAAGATTTTGAGTTTCAAAAGGCTTGGATAACAACAGTGATTCTTCCAGTCCCAAAGAATAATGCTGGTTTTTGTACACTGCCTTGAAAATTTGCAAGAAGAAACTTAGGAGATATTTATTTTAAATAAATGAGCAAATAAATGAAAACAAACTCTATCTTGGGTATATCATGCCTTCAAGCATGTCGGCCATGTGTTGAAGTTGTTGTTAGCACAGCTGGTACTCTGTGTTCAATTGGGGGGTGGGGTTGGAGAGGAGTGTTTGCTTTGGCAACTTGAAATTATGCAACCTGACAGGTGCACAATTCACTGAAACACAATATTTTATTGTGCCTTGATATGGTGAAGTTAGTTTCACTTTTACAGAAAAGAAGCAAGGACATAAATGAAGATGTATAATATTTATCCTGGGTAATCAGATCTAGATAACGTGCAACAACATTGCGCTTTGTGTTTTTCTAATTTGCTTTGCTGAGAAGGAAGCTAAAAAGTGAGAGGATAAGGAAGGGAAGAAATCTAGATTATTTCAGAGCATCTTGCATTGCCAGAATCATTCATCCTTTTTTTATGAGGCTCATTTGCTTCTGTACCCTTTTGTGCTGTTGCTGACTATATTCTTTTCAGTTGCCCTAAATCTATGACTGTTTGGAGGGTGCTTAAAGAGCTGCTTCCCACTGATATATTGATTAGTCCTATAATTAGATCCCAAGTCTTTATAAGGAATAACAGAACTGATGGATTTGGATGGCCTTTGTTTGTTTAATCATTTATTTTGCAGAAATTACAGGGAGGGGAAGAATAAACTTGACTAATTTTTCATGGTTATTGTTGCCTTCTCATATTGGTAAGAGGAGCGGGGGAGAAGAATATAACTTGGAGCTTCTATTGAACTAAATTGACTTTCTAATACTAAATAATATTTGGAGACTAATTTCAGATATGTATCTAGAATAACACAATAAAAGAATCAGAAATACCTTGGAGATCTTCTACTCCAACTCCCTGTTCAAGCAGGAAGCCCTATATCATCTCAGACCAATGGTTATTCACTTTTTTTTTCTTAAAAACCTCCAGTGGTGGAGCAGCCATAATTTCTGGAGGCAAGTTGCTTCACTGATTAGTTGTTATAACTGTCAGTAAATTTCTCTTTAGTTCTTTTCTCCTTCATTAATTTCTGTTCATTGGTTCTTGATCTGTCTTCAGGTTCTTTGGAGAATTGGTTGACCCTCTCTTCTTCATGGTAGCCCTTAGATATTGGACCACAGCTACCATGTTACCCCAACTCTCCTCCATGCACAGATCTCTTTGTGCATGAGAAGTGAATCTATCTTTTGAAGTGAAGGGAGCAGTAACTGTGGATAGATAAACTTTAAAAACTTTTCAGAATCCATTTATATGTCAGATCTTACTTCTTCCAAGCTAGAAAACCTGAGCAAAGTGTCCTTAAGGGCTTTGGTGACAAATGACATGAACTGCAGTAGCAGCACTCTGAAAATGATGAGCAGCTCAAATTGGGATTTCATGCCCAAAATTCCTGGTACAATACCATTTCAGGACATCTTAGAAAAATGACACATATAAAGCCTTTCATGGTATAGTATTGCATTACTTGCAAGACTACCATTCCTTTGGTAACTGCTACATCTCCCATGACCATGCTTCAAATTCTGTCTTTGTAAAAATGCTTCCAGCAGGAATTGGGTATGGCTAGTCTAGAGAAAAGGACTAGGGGTGACATGATAGCAGTATTCCAGTATTTGAGAGGCTGCCACAAAGAAGAGGAGGTAAAATTATTTTCCAAAGCACCAGAGCAAGACAAAAGACGATGGATGGAAAATAATCAAGGAGAGAAGCAATTTGGGATTAAGGAGAAACATTCAGTGGAACAATTAACCAGTGGAACAACTTGACTTCAGAAGTTGTAGGTGCTTCATCACAGGATGTTTTTAAGAAAAGACTTGCCATTACCTATCTGAAATGGCCTACTGCTCGAGCAGGGGGTTGGACTAGAAGACCTCCAAGGTCCCTTCCGACTCTATTCTGATTGATTGATAATGAGATCTAGGAGGTGTGCCTTCTCTGTTGTTGTATTTGTCCATTAGAAAAATTGTTCCTGAAGTTTGGATAGTCCTGTCCTTTTCATCATTCTATACACCTACAGAGACCTACAGATAGCTTTACTCTCCTCTATTGGGTTGGGATAATAAATGAACATGTTCTGAGACATATGTGCCTATTTTTTTCAATTAGACATTGATGATTATTAATATCCTCTCTTTGACTGTGTTTTGTATGCAGCTCAGAATCACAAAATGACAAAGATTCATAAAGTTGAGAAGGACAACTTTAGGAATCATTTAAGTAAAATAAAATGCATGTTTCACATTATGAAATTAATTATCTTTGCTGAATCATCAAATATTCCTTAGCACTATAGAAGTTTCTTGCAATGAATTTCATCTATTGTCTTATTCTGAGTTGTAATGTATGTCTTCTGTTTCTATCTATACATTATTTTAAATAAAAATTATACTTAATACTTTTAATATTATTATTAATAATAATTCCTCCTTAAATTATCATACTATGTGTTATTGTATTCTTCTATATTGTATTTCACTACCACCTTCGAATTTCTCTATTATTATATTATAACTTTATTTCTATTCTTTATATTTATTAGTATCTTTCTCTATCTAAACAATGAGAACTTAACTTTAACCCTTCCATCATCACCCATCTATTTCCTTATATTAACTAAACCATTGTCTCTGCTGCTATCATCCCTCTTTTAAAATTTATTATTCCCTTATTTTCAAGTCACTTCTCTGGTTTGTTCTCCTTCCAACTATCTGGGTACAGAAGGTTAGTTTCCATTAGCTGCTTTTAGCCCCTTTTGGAGGTTTTTTTTTTTTTTTTTTTTGTTCTAAGATATTCATCACTGTTTTTCTCCTGTACATATAAAGCCATTTCTGTCCTGTGTCATATTTTTCCATAGTTTCTGTGGATATTTTATTTCCGCTAGCGCCTGGTACTCTAGAGTTTTGGCAAGTTTGTCATTTCTGGACAGTAGTTGAGTGCAATACTCTGTGCTAGTGTCTTTTGGTCAACTTTCATGGATCCTCCTCAGTTCTGTCTCAATGCATTCTTAAGACTCCCTGGTACTATTTCTTGACTGTTCCTGGTATGTAAAAACATCCTTCCTCAATCCATTGTAGATCAAAGCTGTGGAACAACATATTCCAAAATTCCCAGCAAGCATAATCATTAAAATTCTAAAGAGTTTGTGATTTATTATATCTGGATGGCCTCAGGTTGGAAAGGATGCTTTGAAGACCCATACTTCTATCTTGACAGACATAAATAGAGATATGAATTAAATTAGTGGCCTGTTCATTTGATGCTGTATACAAAAGCTTCAGATAAATGAAAGGTGCAAATTGAATTCATTTAGTAGCTTCTAATTAAGTCCTTTTGTCTAAACTTCCTCCCTCTTTTGTCAAAATGTGTCATGAACAAACAATATTCGAATAGCATAGTAGGAATACTACATGGTAGTAAGAAATTAAGAGTTCAGAGATCAATCACAGTACTGATAATATAATTATTGGAGAAGAAGAGAAATTATATCACTGTGTATAAATTAGTTTGGTAATTTTTTCTGGAACAGCTATTCTTTATGTGCCTCAATTTCATAATTTGAACTTGGGAGAAAGGCACCTTTAGTGAGATTTACATTCACTTAAACTGAGAGACATCAGAGTTGTAAATCAAAGAACCACCTTTTCTAGAAGCTTAAAAAGCTCCAATAAGTCAAGTAGAAAATATAAAAACATTATGATGTGTTTGTTATGGCCTTTCAAAGGAAAGTAATCAAGCAAATAGGACAGCAAGGTTACTGAAATTCTGGGTAGACATCTTAAACATATGCTTCATCTTAAACATATGCGTCAGCCAGTAATAAAGTCCCAAAGACAAATAGCCAGAATTCTGCTAAACAAAGATTCCCATTTGATAATAAAGGACAAAAACAATTATTATTAGGAATTTGTGGATTATTGAAATTCCAGTATATTGCTATTTATTTTTGAGAAAGATTTCTATTTCTGATTGTTTTTTGTCTGGATTCCCATATATTTAGCCATATTTGTGCTGAAAATTGTAACACAATTTCGGCCTTTTTTCAAACTATTATAGGGGAGGAAGTTTAAGAACAGAAACAATCCTAATGAATTCTACTCCCATTGAGCACTAAATTTTTTCCTGAAACATGAAAAAGCAGGTCCAAATATTAGACTCAATTATAGATACAAGTATAAAACTACCTTAATCATTGGGACATATTTCTATGAAGGTTGCTTTAGTACAACATTTCCCAAATGAGGTCTTCTAAGTGTTTGAATGACAGCTTCCAGAATTCCAACCGATACATGATATTGACTATCTGTAAAGTATTAACATATATGGAGATCACTAGATTTTGGAAAGCTGCTTTGAAGATAAATATGCCAGTATTGTTTTTTCTGCTCAGTCTGGAAATAGTATGGCATTGCTTTAGGGAAGAAAAGATTGTAATTCGGTTTCATTCTTTCAGCTTCCAAAAGTTAAATATGAATAGTAGCATTATGATGAGGGCAGAGCCAAAATGTTTTCCTTTTAAATATATGTGTGTCTTCAGAATAACAGAATTGGAAGGGACTTTGGAATCCAAAACCCCTGATTAAGCAGGAAACATAAAGCACATCACACAAATAGTTGTCCAATCTCTTTTTAAAAACATCCAATGTTAGAACATCGACAACTTCGGAAGGCAAGCCATTCCACTGATTAATTTTTCTAACTGTCAGTAAATTCTTCTTATTTCTAGAAATAAGTTTCTACCCATTGTTTCTTTTTTTGCCTTCAGGTGATTGGAGAATAGATTGACCCACCTCTTCTTTGAGGCAGCTCTTTAGACATTGGAACATTGCTATCATGTCAACCCAGTCCTTCTTTTCTTTAAACTAGAGTAGATCTACCCAATTCCTGCAACCATTCTTCTCATGGTTTAGCTTCCAATCCCCTAATCACCTTTGTTACTCTTCTCTACATTCTTTCTAGAGTCTAAACATACTTTGATACCATGGCCTCCCAAACTGGATGCAATTTTGCTTTAACGAACCTAAAAAAATTGCTGAAAAGTCACTGCTTGCCTACCCTGGCTTTAATTGTTTTATAGGCCTATCTTTATAAAGGAAAAAAAAAATCAAGTATATTTTAAATAGAAAATGCATGCAAGAGTTAGCCGCCACAAGAGAAAAATATGCAGAATGACTAATGTTTGATAGCAGACGGAAAAACAGGAATCCCAGGGAACTGATTCCTTCTGTTTGCTGTGGAAATGTTTCTTTCCCAGTTTCTCTTTGTTAGGTGAAGCATTATTCATCTTTTATTATAGCAAATGCTTCAGAAATCAATTTGTTCTCCATTAGAGACTCTCAATCATCATAAAAATAAATGTGAATAGTATTTTTCAAAAATAAATAAATATATATTTATACACAGCCAGGAGAGTGAATTTTTATGTGGAGAAGTGATTGAAGCATAAAAACACATCTTTTGATTCAATGTGTGATTTGGCCATCGCGCTACTAAATTTCCAGCCAATGTCAAGTGCTCAGATACAAGATGTTTGTCACTAAGATTATCCACTGAAGATTAGCATGAGTACTGGAATAAATACAAAATGTATAAAGATTAATTATAATAAATCAAATTAATTTAAATTACTTTAAAATGAATCAATTTCAGCTTTATGTTATTCCTGGCTTTACTTGGTTTTTTTTCTGAATGTGGCTCCGAGCATGACACTAAAAGGCCAAGGAAGTCTCGGGGAGGAGCTAGCGTCGCAATGATATGGCATGCAATCTTGGAGGTCTGAGATCGCTGCTGATATCTTTGCTCCTGGATGGTCCAAGTGGATCTAAACCACCCCGAAGAGATGGTGAATGTAAAGACTGCATCCTGTCGATCCCAGGGATATTGCAAAGTCCCTGGTAGATCCAGGAGAAGCTCTTTTTGCCAGTGGCAAAGAGGCAGCCATTAAAGCTGCTGAAGTTGGGACAGCTCCGAAATGAAAGAGAACGAAAGAGAAAGTGTGCCTGTTTGTTGAGAACTTTTCTTTATTTAAAGATTTGAGAGGACACCCTAAGGCAGGGGTGGGCAACTATGGCCCTTTTATGAATTATGGACTTCAACTCCCAGAATTCCTGAGCAAGCCATGCTAGCTCAGGAATTTTGGGAGTTGAAGTCCACAAGTCATAAAGGGGCCATAGTTGCCCACCTCTGCCCTAAGGGAAAGAAAGAATCTGTAAAAGTTTTTTGACAGAAGTGAATAAGCAGCGATTTTAAACAGGAATGTCAAAGTAATATATTTTTTTTCTTATTGCTGATGATCTATCTATATTTCAAAACTGGACCGGTTTTTTCCTTTTTTTTTTTTTAATCTACTCTTTTCTTTCCCCTTTTTGATTTTATAATATATTAAGTCAGAGACTCCCTTTTAGTCTTTTTTTAAAAAAACTATTTTCTTCCTTTTTTAACTAATTCTTATTATACTCTTCCGGAAAAGGAGAGGGAAAGTGAAAACTAAAGAAACTTTGTAACACTGCCAACTAGAGGCTTGGAAATACTCTACTTTTCCTTTGACCAGACAAAGCGGAGAAAGAATTGAGACTTTTTTTCAAGGACACTGCCTGTTTGATAAGAAAGAGGGAAGAGTATGGGAGAGTATTTTTGCAGGTGCTCTTCTGGGTTTCTATTAACAGCTGGAGTCTGGTGTTGAAACCTAGGGGGGAAAAAGGTGATAAATTTTTGGAGAAGAGAGTTATAATAAGAGCCTTGGCTAATTAAACAAAGTGCAGTGTGCTCTTTTTACTTTTTCTAAGCTGTGCTATCCCTCCTCACCAATTTTATTTTATTTCATTTTATCTTTTTTTTTTTTTTTTGCAATAGCTATTTGTATCTTTGGCTTTGTTGGAGCTTGTCTTTGTTTTTCTTTTTCCTTTGGAAGTCCAATCTCTATGCTTGCTTTTTATTTTAAAGGGAAAGCTTTAGTATTAATGTTTCCTTTTTTTTAAGGGAGTAGCCTTTTTTTTTCTCCTTTCCTGGTATTTTTGTTTTTTCATCTACCTTTCTGGTTTATTTTTATGTACTCTTTTCTATTTGAGACCTCTCAATTGGATTAAGGTGTTGAAGAACCTGAAGAATTTTTCCTTTTTTTTCCAAGCCTTTTTCTTCATCTAACCACCAATTGGATTAATTAATTAATTAAATTTTGTCCTCCTTTTTTTTTTTTCTTTATCATTACTGTTTGGCTTCTTTTTTCTACTATTTTTATTTCGAACTACAATTGGTTATTTCACAATTGGGTTAAGGTTTCGAAGAATCTGAAGATTTTGAATTACTTAAAATGAGTAGAAACTAACAGCTCCTGGTTCTTCAACTTCTACTTCCTCCTCTCCACCATCTGGAGGACAACGTTCAATACAGACAATGTTAAAGCAAGAAAAAGAACAAGAAAAAGTGACTCTGCAGATGATTATGCAAGGAATTCAAAATATTCAAGCAAGATCAGAGAATATTGAAAAGAGAATAGAGAACATTGAACAAAGAACAGAGAACATTGAACAAAGAACAGAGAACATTGAACAAAGAAGAGGGAAAACCAATGAAAAAGTGGAGAACATCCAACAAATGATGTTGAAGTATGATGAGAGATTCCAAAAAATTGAAGAAGATAAACAAAGAGACAAGAAGATTGGAGATATTGATAATAAATTAATGGTGGTTGAACAAGATAAAAGTGATATGTTGAGATGGAAGATGGATAGATCAGAATTCTATCTTAGATTCCAAAATGCAGAGGAAGAAAAAAGACAAAACTTAGCTGAGATAATGATAGAAATACTGGCTGAAGCTTTGGAAATAACTCAAGAGAAGATGATGGATGGAATAGATGAGGTTTATTGAGTTTTCACAAGATATGCGATGAGAAATAGCTTACCAAGAGAAGTTCACATTAGATTTACAAAGAAAGCCATTAAAACACAAATATTGCAAGTGGCAAAAGAGAAAACATTGAAATATAAAGACAAGGAGATTGTGGTCTTGAAACAAATACCCAGAAGAGTGAGAGAGATGAGAAGAGAAGACCGATTCCTGACTAAAATGCTACTTAAAAAAGAGGTGAATTATAGATGGCTGATTCCAGAAGGTTTAATGTTCACATGGCAAGAACAGAGACATAGAATTGACTCAAATGAGAAAGCGGAATTATTTTATACAGAATTTTTTGGCGGGAAAGAGGAAGAGGCAGAAAAAGAAATCTCACTAACTGAATTCCAAGAGGACTGCCAAATGGCAATTGAAAAAGAAGAAGGTGCAGTAGGTAGAAAGGTGGAAGTCAAAGAACAACATGAACCAAGATCTATGAGAGCTGCTAAACCTAACTACAAAATATAACCATGGAAGAGAAAAAACTGATTACAATTAATATAAATGGACTTAACTCAGCCGTTAAAAAAAGGAAAACCTTTCATAAATTAAAGAAATTATAATTTGATATAATTTGTCTACAAGAAGTACATATTAAAAAACAATTTGAACAATTGTTGATACAGCTAAAACTAGGGAAAATATTTACTTTCTTGACACAATGTAAGAAAAGAGGAGTGGTTTTATATATTAAAGAGACCATCCCAGCAAAATTGATTTATATCGATGATGACGGAAGAATACTAATGGTGGAAATAAAGGACAATAATATGAAAAAACTCCTGATTGCAATCTATGCCCCGAATGACAAACAAGAAGAATTCTACAAAAAATTGCCTATGAAAATAATTGAACTGGACTATGCTAATATAGTTGTGATGGAATTGTAAACAATAAATTGGACTATACAGCACAGAAAACAATAAAGCAAAACAGAAAGACTCTCCCTAAATCTTTTTTTAAAATGGTAGATGAAATAAACTTAAAGGATATATGGAGACAAAGAAATGCTAAAATTAAACAATACACCTTCTATTCAAATAGACACTCATCATGGTCCAGAATAGATATGATATGGATGTCAACAGAATTAATAACTAATATTCAAGAAATAAATATTGAAACAAGTACTTCGGCAGATCACAATCCAATGACAATTAAATGGAAAAGACAAAGAAGAAGATCCTCTATTGTACTTCTATTCATCTGAGTTATAAGATCATTAAGTTTGCAGATGATACAACATTGGTGGGGCTCATTTCTGATAATGATGAGTCTGCGTACAGGGATGAAGTTCATCAGTTGTCCCTTTGGTGCAAAGTAAACAATCTTATTTTTAATATAAATAAGACGAAGGAATTCATAGTGGATTACAGGAAGAGAAGTTCAGATATCCAGCCGTTGTACATTGATGGTGTTTTGGTAGAACAGGTGGCAGAATGTAAGTTTCTAGGTATCACTCTGAAACAAGATCTAACATGGGGGGCAAATACTTTAGCCCTAGAAAAAAAGGCTCATCAATAACTGTATTTTTTAAGACTTCTAAGATCACAACAACTGCCAGAGAGTCTGTTGGTTGCCTTTTATCGAAGCTCTATAGAGAGCATTTTATCTTATTGCCTCTGTGTGTGGTTTAGGAGTTGTACAGAGGCGGAGAAAAGGGCACTCCAAAGAGTGATAAAAAGGGCACAAAAGATCAGCGGATGTTCTCTTCCCTCATTGGAGGATTTGTATAACATGGGATGTAGAAGGAAGATACAAAAGATTTTGAGAGACCCTTCACATCCAGGCCACTCGTTGTTTGAGATCCTACCATCAGGAAGACGATACAGAGTGCTGAAAGTCAGGACAAGTAGATTTAAACATAGCTTTTATCCAAGTGCTGTGATCAGGTTAAATGCAGAGTTATGAATCTGGTGGTCTTAACATATATATATCCCAGTTGTATAGTTTTTTAACTGTTATTTGTTTTAATTTGTTTTACATTGTTATTTGTATATGTTTTTTGGGGGTGTTGTTCAGTTGTATGTTGTGAAAGAGCACCTTATTTCGTTGTTCTCAGGTTCTGAGTACAATGACAATAAATTTATCTTATCTTATGGAAAGGACAAAGAAGAAGATCTGGATGGACATTAAATAATACTATTTTAAAGGAAAAAGACTTCACACAGTGGATAGAGAAAGAATCAGCTTTTTTCTTTAGAGAAAACAAAAAATAAGATACATCAATTCAGAATGTATGGGGTACAATGAAGGCATATGTTAGAGGCTTGATAATAGACTATACAAGGAAAAGAAATACTATGAAAAGATTAGCCTCTAAGGCCCTAGAGGATGAGTATAAAAGACTTGAAAAAGAGCTGCAGAAAATACAGAAAAGGACATCAAGCTAAAAATGGATATAGTTAAACATAAAATGGGTCAAATAGAAAAAGAAGAATTAGCACAGAAAATTAGAGGTACTAAACAGAACTACTTTGAAGACGCAAACAAACCAGGTAGATGGTTAGCATACAAATTGAGAAAGGAGAAAGAATCAAAGAAAATATTGCAATTAACAGATGACCAAGGCCAAGTTTGCGATGGTAGTAAAGAGAAGAAGGAAATCATTCGAGACTTCTATGGGAATGCAAGAGAATATTGATGAGGAAAGAGTTAAACAGTACTTACAGAATGCTAATTTACCTGAGATACCTAAAGAGATTGAAACAATGTTAGAAAGCAATATAACGATGATGGAATTAACTGAAGCACTCAAGAAGCAAAATAATGGAAAGGCACCAGGCCCAGATGGACTTCCAGCAGAATTTTACAAAACATTACAAGAAACGTTGAATCTTCCATTGCTAGAAGTTATGAATGAAGTTATATTAAAGAAGAAGATACCTAAATCATGGTCAGACACTTTATTACACTTATTCCAAAAGAGGAGGCCGATCCATTACAAATTAAGAACTATAGACCTATTTCTCTACTAAATGCAGATTATAAAATCTTTGCTTCAATACTGGCAGAAAGACTTAAAAAATATCTAAATGATTTTATTCATCCTGATCAAAATGGATTTCTGCCAAAGAGACAAAATTAAAGATAATATGAGAGTAATCTTGGAATACTACGAGGCACATCCTGAAAAACAAATGGCTCTGATATTTCTAGATGCACAGAAGGCATTTGATAATGTGAATTGGCGATTCATGTTATTACTGCTGGAACAGATGGGCTTTGCTAGAAAATTTATTCAAGCAATAGAAGCTATGTACTATAAGCAAACGGCAAAGGTAATGATAGAGGGAGAATTGACAGTATCAATATAAGAAAAGGAACAAGACAACGGTGTCCACTGTCACCTTTGTTGTTTGTGTTAACTTTAGGAGTGCTAAACAGACATATTAGAGATGAAAAGAATATAAAAGGAATAAAATCAAAAAGGAAGAATTTAAGCTGCAAGCATTTGCTGATGATCTGGTTTTCATTTTAGAAGACCCTCTAGAAACAGCACCAAAATTGATAGAAAAGATAGAGACATATGGAAAGGTGGCTGGTTTGAAAATAAATAAAGATAAGACAAAGATCTTGACAAAGAATATGCTATTAAGACAAAAGGAAGAACTGGCAGACCTATTGAAAATTCAGGTCACGAATAAGATCAAGTACTTGGGGATATATTTGACAGCAAGATGTAGTACACTAAAAGAAAATAATTATATCAAACTTAAACAGCAGAAAGCGCTAGATCTGGCAAAATGGGAAAATTTACAACTGTCATGAATAGGGAGAATATCAACAATCAAGATGAATATATTACCCAGAATTTTATATTTGTTTCAAACAATTCCAATTAGGCTTGGAAAAGATTACTTTGAAGATTTAAATAAAATTGTGTTGAAATATATATGGCAAGGTAAGAAAGTGAGAATAAAGTTAAAACTTTTATAAGATGCTAGAATTAGAGGAGGATTTGGTTTGCCTAATTGGGAGTTATATTATCAAGCTACAAATATGATGTGGGTTAAGGAATGGATAACTCTAAGAAATACTAGATTGTTGACATTAGAAGGGCATGATTTGTTGTTGAGGTGGCATGCTTTTTTATGGTATAAAGGAACAGAGGGGTATTTTAGAAGACATTATATATGGGAGTCTCTGTGGTTAAACTGGGAGAAGATTAAAAGACAATGTTATTTGAAAATTCCAGTCTGGCTATCGACTATTGAAGCATTTTCTTAGCCTATAATATACAAAAAGGAACAAACAATTAGATATGGTGAAATATTGAATGAAAAGGGTGAACTCAAATCTATACAAAAACTAGAGGAACACAGTATAAAGATGAATTGGTTTTCACATGGCAAATACATTTACGGTATGATAAAGATTCTAAAATGGAAGGCTTCTTTGATAAATTGACTGATTTAGATAAGATATTTACAGGTACTGATGAAAAGGTGATTAAAAAATTGTATGGATATTTATTAGAAATTAAATTAGAAGAACAACAAGTTCAAGAAATTATGATTGCTTAGGAGAAGAATTTTGGATATGGGATTGATTTAGAGAAATGACAAAAATTGTGGTCTCAAAATTATAAAATGACAATGTCAACAGCATATAAAGAAAAATTGTATAAGATGTTTTACAGGTGGCATTTTCCCCCAACAAGAATAGCAAGAATGTTCAAGAATAAATCCGAAAAATGTTGGAAATGTCATCAGACACCTGGCTCATATTACCATATGTGGTGGACTTGTGCGAATGCTAAAAAATACTGGACTAAAATCCACATGTGGTTGGAAAAAATGACAAAAAAACATATAGACTTGAAACCAGAGATATTTTTTATTGGGAATTTTACCTGAAATATATAGTAAAGACTTGAAATATCTGATTGTAAATGTATTAACAGCGGCTAGGATTGTATTTGCCAAAAACTGGAAAAATGAGAAAACACCATCAGAGGAGGAAATCATTAAGAAAATCTTGGAATGTGCTGAAATGAGTAGATTGATATTTGAAATTAGAGAACAAGAGGATAAACAATTTTATAAAATTTGGGATCTATTCTATCAATGGTTGGACAATAAAATATAGTCATGAAATATGTAGACTTTTAGAAAATGATAAATGTACTTCTTTCTTATTATATCTGCAAAATGATTTTAGGATAGATTTGGGGTGATAATATGAACTGTTATAAAACAAACTAAGTAAATTATGATTATCTTGTAAAACATGAATGAATAAAAGTATAGTCAAATGATTGATTTTGATTGAAAATATGAGATTATATGCAATGTAATTGTAATTGAAGACTACGAAATGGAAGCACAAAACAATTTGTAAACCAACCGGCACAAGGTATGTATACATATGGAAGATGGCTTGATGTTTTTATGTTTTGTTTGTTTATGTTTGTTTTTAAAAACCAATAAAAACTTAAATAAACAAAAAAAAAAGGCCAAGGAAGTCTCTTAGCACAAGACAAATTTTAAATAACTGTATATATATTTGATATTTTAAAATTTGCTTCTAATTTTAATTGAATAAGCTTTATCATTAGCTTTATATTCTGTATTCATTGCTGTAACTGCTTCCAGAATTTATATCAATAGAGAGGCAACGAATACATTCAGTAAAAAATAGATATTCTCTGAACTTAGTTGTTTGCTTGCAGATATTTCATTACCCAACTAGGTAATATCTTTGCACTGATAATATTACCTAGGTGGTTAATGAAACATCTGCAAGCAACCAACCAAACAAGTTCAAGAATATTAAGAACTCCATAGTTCAGCTCTGAGCTACAGATATTCTCTTCTATTATAACTATAAATAGATGTTAGACACTTCAGAAATGATTCAAATAGGAGAAATTTGCATGCAAGTAAACCTTCACCAAGGAGCACTTACGCTGCTGATGTTATCTAGTTAGGTAATGAAACACCTGCATGCAAACAAACAAAAAATCCTCTGTTCAACTGAACAATGAAAGCTACAGCTATTGTCTTCTATTGGAAAAAGATAAATTTATCACATACAAGTATCCTGCTATCTACAGAATTATTAGGATGACTTTAGGAAGAAGAGATATATTACCTGTTATCTTGGTAAAAGTGAAAGGGAATTTCAAGGACAATTATTAGCAGTATCTTCAGTTTTTAAAAGAGATGGTGTGATGTTGGAAGATCCTTCTTTAGTGTGAGAATAGACCTTAAATGCTATAATGCTATTAAATGTCACTTTCCAGCAGAAGGGCCAAGGTCATGCTATTATTTTAGTTCAATAAACATTCTTTTGATTATTAGCCCATAAAATTAACTCATAAGAAATCTCCTTCAAAGACTCAAATGAAGACAACTGAATGGGAACAGTCTAGAGTCCAATTGGACTGGTGATGTATAACAAGCAGCTTAGTGATATTTGACAAGCGTAGGTTTCAAGGAACAATAGAGTTTTAGTTTGGGTTTCAGTCAAAATGCAAAATCAGCTACATTTGTATTCAAATGTAAGCCAAATGATTTTCTTCTCCAGCCATAACATACAAAGAGAAGAAGGAATAGGCATGTTGTTTAAATTACATGGATGCCCGTGCCAGATGTTGAGCTTGATTTGAAAGCCTCTTTGTTTTTAATGTCTTCATTTATCTGATTTATGATGGACTGTAGGAAAATTATATTTATCAAAACTCAAAATGGGGTAAATAGTAAAACAAAAAAATGTATGAATACATTACAATATCTGAGGTGCTACAAATAATCATCAGCTTCCTAATGAGCCTGGCTAACTATGAGGTCTATTGTATATTAAATGACTAGATCCCCAACATTTAAATCTTATTCACATGGTTCAGACTTTGCTGTTCTCACATTATTAAACACATTGTGTGAGAAATGCGACTTTCCAGCCACTGATCTTTTTTCTGTGAATTTTCACAGAGCTTAACAACCAAATCTAGGCCTTAACAAGCAGAAGCAGGGGCAGAATCCAAGGACAAAGAAACTTGCCACCTGCCCGGACTATGAAAGGTGTAAGGAACTGTTCCATTTGAAAAGTCTATAAAAGGGCAGTTTAGCTAGTCATCAGAGACCTGAAGTGAAGAAGGAAAAAGTTTTAAAAGGTTGTTGTAATGGTGCACTTTCAGAAACTGTAAATGACTAAGAATACCTTTATTGTCACTTTGGAAGTACACTAATTGTCATATATTAAAATGATATTTGGTTGCATACAGCTCTCAAAGGGTCTCTATCTCAATAAACTATATAAATATGACAAAATAAACTAATAAATACAAAATTATGCATATATCCACATATACTATATGACATGGAGAAACAACACAATCCAGTTCAGATGTATACATGTACATAGCAAGAAAAACGAATATTGGAAGTTTACCAGTCGGATGGCACGGGGAACAAAGCTGTTACAGAATCTGGTAGTCCTGCTAGAAATACTTTGAAACTTTCTCTCAGAGGGGTGCAACAGAAACAGACCATGAAGTGGGTGTCTGGAGTCTCTAACAATGCTTCAAGCTCTAAGCACATAGTACTTATAAGCAGTATCCTGAATAACAGGAAGCTCACTTCCTATAATCTTCTCAGCTGTCCTCACCACTTTCTATAAGGACTTTCTCTCTGAGGCACTGTAGCCACCAAACAAAACAGTGATGCAATTTGTTAAAACACTCTCAATCTTGTCTCTGTAAAAAGTGGCCAGGATAGAAGGAGAAAGATGTGCTCTCCTCATCTGATGTGGGAAATACAGACACTGGTTTGCACACTTCACTAAGGATGACATGTGGAGAGACCACTTCAGATCGTTAGTTATCTGCACCCTCAGACACTTAATATTGCATCATATGTCTTTCAGTCACTTGGAAGGAGAATACTCTGCCTCCAATGCTCTGTAAGATTTCATAGGCTGACTTTTCTGGGAAACCCTTTGCAAATGCCATAGCTCCTAAAACTCTCCCTTTACGTGCATTGCAATAAGAGGCAGAAAAACCATTTCTATTGATCAGCACCCCTCCCACCCCTCCCCCTTTCTAAGCTTGGTACACAGATTTAAAATTCTCAAGAGCACTGAAGGATTTCAAAATTATCTACACACATTCAGCAGGTTAACAATAGATTTGAAATTCTCCTGAAAGAAGATCTGATGCAGCTTGTCTTCTTGGGTGACTTTGATAGCCCCATTATTCCTTTTCTCCAGCTGTCTCTTTTGTAAGTTTTGCATAACAAACATCTGGCCCTGGCCAGGCTCAGGGGCCAGCACTGTTAGAAAACTGCAGGAGATACTGGCAACATTACATCCACATAGGACTATTAGAGAAACTAAAGGCTGGTTAAAATTTGATTTGGAGGACTTTGAGGAAAGTTGATGGGTATTGATGGAAGATTTTGCCTCAAAACATTGAAACCTCATTCTCACTCTAATATTATCCTTTTTTCTTGAAACTAATATAACCAACTTTGTCCTTTAATGCTAATAATGCAATCTTGAAGGTTTGTAGAGGCTGTTGTTTGTAGCTTAAGAATGAGTGGTGGCCTACCCATGCTTTATAAAGCATTACATTGTGAAATAAGTGTAGGGGGATGGGATTGAACTAGATGTCCCCTGCTTGGAAAACGAACATTTTGGCCTAGTGATTAAGACACCACACTAGAAACTAGGAGACTGTGCATTCTAGTCCTACTTGAGGCATGAAAGGCAGCTGGGTGACCTCAGGCTAGTTACCTCTCTCAGCTCAACTCCCTTCACAAGGTTTGTTGTGGCAAAATAGGAGGAAGAAGGAGTATTAGGTATGTCCACTGCCTTGAGTTATTTATAAAAATAATAACATTGAGAGGAAAAAAAGGTCTAAAAATGTGCATTTTACTATTGTGTCCTCCATTTAGTTTTAGATTTTTAAACACTGGCAATACCACTTAAGAAAATATATTTGTCTAACTTAGCAAACAATGCACTTCCAGGAAAGCTTTGGATCCAAATGGATTCTATTTATTCAATCCCAGGCTTAGTTAATTATTGCTGAGACAAAGTAATCCCAAATCAGCCTACAAACAAAAGGGGTTCATTACAAGCAGATGGAATTGTTTCAGCTAACTCCAATTGGGATATACAGCATAAACACATAATAGGTGTTTGTGCTGTGGACAAGGGCAAATCACAGAAAGAAACATAGTGTGCATCCCTGGTTTTCAGTGGGCTTGTTCTATGAAATTTTATCATACCTGACTTGGAGGCCATGTGTGCATTAAACTGCAGAAGAATCTATCACTTGGTAAGACATTGTTATTGCACATTCATCCAGAAGAAACAAAAGGGGGAAATGATCTTTTGTGCCTCTTGTTTTCCTAGTATATCAACTGCTTTAAAATCATTTAAGACAAGTGGTGAAGCATCAGATAATAACTTGATTGTGCAATCAGATCGGGGACTCACATGACCAATGAATTATTAAGGTAGCTACACTATTATTAACATCTCTTCACCTAATATTTTTTCTCATTTAGATTGGTATTTTACAATTTTATGTTTTTAACACCAGTCCTAATTGTTTGCTATTCATTAACTACAGTTTTTTAGCCTTGTTGTATGCCACCTAACAGATAACAGATAATCAGAGTTGGAAGGGACCTTATGGGTCATCTAGTCCAATCCCCTGCCTAAGTGGGAGACCCTACACCATTTCTGACAAATGGCAGTCCAATCTCTCCTTGAAAGTCTCAAGTGATGGTGCTCCTACAACTTCCGAGGGCAAGCTGTTCCATTGGTTGATAGTTCTCATTGTCAGAAAGTTCCTCCTTATTTCCAGGTTAAATCTCTCCTTGTTCAGTTTCCTTGTCTGGCCTACAGGCACTTTAGAAAATAGCTTGACCCTTTCCTCCCTGTGGCAGCCCTTCAAATATTGGAAGACTGCTATCATGTCTCCCCTGGTCCTTCTTAGAGTTGCTTGTTTGTGAAGCCCCATAAATTTGATAAATAAATAAATAAACAAACAAATAAGGAAAGGTACCTGGACCAGTTGAATTATCAAGTTCTTATTACAAATGTCTGGAGGATGGACATTTACAGCCTTTACAAAACACAATAAACTCTATCTCCCAGGAAAAAAATATGCCAGAATTGGAAACAAGCCAATATACCATTAATACAGCTTCATTCTGGGTGACCCAAATGCGGTTGCTGCACTTTCAGAGTGCCTGGAAGATGCTGGTATCTGGATGGGAGACAACAGACTTCAGCTGAACCCTGATAAGCCTGAGTGGCTTTGGGTAGATGGTGCTTCCAGCTACAGGACTTTAACATCTTGCACTATTCCAGACAGACACAGTGTGCAATCCAGGGTTTCTCCTGGACTCCTGCTCAATGAGCACCGGACAATTGTGGCTAGGAGAATTTTTGCACAACTTCATATTGTGTGTCAATTGCACTATTTCCTGGATTTAGTCACTTAAATCTTGCTCCTGCATGGACTACTGCAATGGGCTCTATATAGGGCTACCATTGAAGATTATCTGTAAGCTTCAGATTGTGCAGAATGCAGCTATAAGGGCAGTTCTTGGGGCCCTTAGGGTGTCCCACGTTACACTGCTGCTTTGTGAACTTATTTCTATTGTGGAATGGAGTAATTAAGTGGCACTACTATAAATAGAGGTCTAGAGAAAGGGGATAGAGTGATAGAGTTAAGAAAAAAGGAAAAAAGAAAGAAAGAAAGAAAGAAAGAAAGAAAGAAAGAAAGAAAGGAAGAAAGAAAGAAAGAAGGAAGGAAGGAAGGAAGGAAGGAAGGAAGGAAGGAAGGAAGGAAGGAAGGAAGGAAGGAAGGAAGGAAAGAAAAAAGATGGATTGATCAATCAATAATGGAAATACTGTAGAAAGAGATAGAGAAAGCGATCAAGATAGACACAATGATCATGGATAAGGTTTTTTTTTTTTTTTTAAAGTACTATGGCTTTTTATATTTCACTGTAATAAGACTTAGAACTGAAAGCTAGAATTTCCCAGTCCCACTTCAATCAGCAAAGGGACGATTGTTCTAATGATGAGATGAGTGGTTGGTTGCTAAGACAGAAGAAGGATAAAAGGCTGAGGAATCCTTTGGGAATCCTATTGCCTTCTTGGGAACTGATAGAGTCAAACATCAAGTCGTGGGATAGATGCCAATTATATGAAAGCTTGACTTTCCTTAGGATCTCTTCTGGGCCTGCTCTCGTCACCTCTTGAAGGCCTGAGGATAATAGAATATGCTTTTTTCTTTTTTGGCTAGCAAAGCACCTCAAAGTAGAATTATTAGTCTAAGTATGCATTGCCTACAAAATGTAAATCTGGCAATTAGGGTTGTCCCCAACGGAGGCCTTTAATGAGTGTTACCTCATGCTTTGTATTGCTATAGGGAGCCAGCAGTTGGAGCAATAGTATCTGTCTCATTTATGGAAGAAATTTTTTGGATGCAAACATTTTTTCTTAATTCCAACTAGAGTGAAATAAATATCATCTCTATCTTGGCAACATTTACCTCTTGCAAACTTAACATTGTGGAGGTTTACCAAAAACGGAACAAGTTAAAATGTAGAATAAAGTAATGCAACATTTCTGTTGGATTTCAGTCTTTCTAAAACTGGGATTCATCTTCAAAGCACGGTTTCAAAATCCATGAGCCCCACAGGGGCCTGTTACAAACATCTTGTACTTTGTGTGTTATTACTGTGGGGGAAACCAGAGATAGAGAAGCTTTTTATTTCACTGTATTTGGAGTTAAGAAAAAAAAAAGTTTGTATCCAAAAAATATCTTCTCTAAATGAGACAGACACTTGGCCTACCAGAAGTTATTAGCTAGGAAATATCTCCTTGGATTTTGCTCTTTGTATTTGAGAGGCACAATAAGTGCATAACAATGAGCTCATATATTAAAATACATTTTATAAAGTAGTAACAGAAATCTATGTAGACTCTGTTTGTTTTTACCAGCTTGAAAGGAGACTTATGGAACTGATCCACCATAGCATAATCTGATAATCATGTCATGATGGACAAGTAACAATATAAATAATGAATAAGACTCTTACTTATTCTGAAGTCATGAGAGAATGGATTTGACCTTGTGTCTTTCTGACTTCTTTTCTTTTCCTTCTTTCCTAATTGCCTGCAAATAGGAAAGGGTGAAACATTGCTTATTTGATATTAATGGAAACCAACCTAATTTGCATTTTATATTTGCAAAGTCACTCATTCCCATTTTCCAAGTATTAGATATGTATATATGAATGTATGTTCAATTTTACCTGTTAGTGCTTAGACACAATAATCATTTGAAAATACAAAATAGGTAATTGGTTTACTTGGTTTATTTCTGCTAAAATTTCTCCCCCTTTTTGTTCAAAGAATCACTGTTGATTCTGTGAGAAAGATGGCTATGTAAACCATTTAAATAAATAAATAAAAATAAAAATTGTATTTTCAGGCAAAAAATTAAAATTGAATTAAGAATGAATAAGTGAATGTGACACATAGAGACAGATAAATAGATTTAATTAAATTCAGGTGCAAATTCAGTAGATGTACCTGAATAAAACATCAATAAAGTAATTTCAATGAATAGCAATAGTGATTGAGCAAAATTTGGCTACCTTTCTGGAGATTACAAAAGAACTATCAACTAAAAGGAAGAGTAATGTTTATATTACATTTCCTGGTTGTAACATAACAATTGTAGGAGTTAGTAAATTAAAGAAGGACACGATTGTATAGTTGTGATATTGAAACCAGACTGGGAGCAGTACATTTATTGATTTAGGTATTGTAGATATTTGCTTTAGAAATGATAAAACCTATTTGATCTTTCCTCATCCTTCCCATTTTCTTTCTTTCCTTTAATATCTGAAGGATGTTATTTTAATCCTGGAAAAATCTTATTTCAGCTACTAATCTAATTTATTTTACTTAATGTTATCAAATTTTATTCTGCAATATTATTTAAAACACTTTGAACAAGTGTAAACTTCATGTGTAAACTTCAGATGATGGAATTAACTAGCCAATATGGCCATTTCTGAGAATTCTGGAAGTTGAAGTCCATTTATCTAGATGTCTAGATTGGGAAAGGCTGCAGTAAATACTGATTGATCAAAAATAGTAGAATTATATTTCTCAGACTAATACATTTCATGTATTTTTTGCTTTCAGATCTTATCAGTAATCATAAAGTTGCCTTATGCTATTTATCCCCTTCTTAGGCAATATATAATGTGAGTGGCAGCAATTGTTTTGTTATTTTCATCCCAATCTTGACAGGGTAGTCCCTTCATCCCAATCTTGACAGGGTAGTCCCTTCAGGACTTGACAAGTCCTGAAGAGGTGATAACAACATCCACATCACAACACAAAAGGGAATTGTCTGCTGTTGGTGAAGCTCTTCTGGAGAACTGGTAGCAGAAATTTTGAGTATTCTGACTACCCCTACCCCCATCGATTCTCTGCATTCGGAGTCCCAGTTGATCGGCTGTGTCTTCTATTGTTGCCCTGCACAGGAGAATGGAGCTGGAAATCAGGTTAGTGGGGTGGGGAGGAAATGGGATTTTGAAGTAATCTTCCCCCAGGACTGGGTTGGGAATGGAAGCCACACCCACCAAGCCATGTCATGCCCACCAAGCCACATCCACAGAACCAGTAGTAAAATTATTTGAATCCTACCATTGGGGCAGACATAGAGACAGCAGTCCTATTGTTCTAATCTGGTATATTGAGATTGGAGAATAAAAGCCTGGCAGGACACTAAACTCCTCATCTGCTGGTGACATTCTTCTAGTCTGACTAAAATTTGGAGAGACAGAGAGGGAGAAGAGAACAGAATGGAAAACAGAGTGAATGGAGGGAAAAGTTGGAGAGTAAAATTATGTGAGTGTGTGAAGCAGTTGACAGTTCATGATCAGAGAGGGAAAGAGACTAGAGATGGTTTCCCTGGAGGAAAGGAATGGAAGACCTGAAGAGGTGATAAAAACATCCAAATCTCAACACAAAAGGGAATTGTCTGCTGTTGGTGAAGCTCTTATCTCTGGGGAAAGACTGGATAGAAGACCCTGAAAAAGTTTCTTCCTTCAGGTGGGAGGAGAAGTTGGTCAGTGAAGTCAATCTGCTAATCCAGGAGAAGGATTACACAAGCAATACATCCAGCACTTTCCTTTCTATTCACTCTCTCTGATAAGCCCAGAAACAGAGGAAGAAGGCAGAGTAAAGAGGGATGAAGTCAAGCAGTTAGCAGAATTGTTGGAAGAAAATAGTTGTTGGTAGGGAGACTTAGGAAGAAACCTTATGCCGGGTAAAAGTCAGAACTGTTGGGTATACTCCTGTAATAAATACTTGCTCTGAATAACTTCACTAAATGTAACAAAAAAGCATAAAGGTTCCCACTGTTCTCTGTTCATAGTTCTCCAGTGCTTTTCTGTACCAGTCACCATCCTTGCAAATGGAAATACAGCCCCAGTTCTGAAAGAACATGGTCGCACTGCTATTGGGGCAATTGATGAAGAAAATGAGCAAGAGTTCAGTGTTCCCCAAATTGTGTTTAATATTAATATCAATTAATATGTACTTACAAAATGTCTAGCATGGAAATTTGATTGATAGTCACTATCTACGTTAGGTAGACTTGAGAAGTCTTTGTATGTTCTACAGCAAGGGTGTCAAACTGGGCTGGATATATCACACGCAGGCCACACCCATCCCAATTCTGCAAAGGAGGAAAATGTCATGGTACATCACGTGACAGCAACATGACACCAAGTTTGACACCTGTGTTTTACAGTTATATGGACACTTACTGAAAAATTATATACTTCAAATTTAAATATGAAGCATTTTCATTTTGTTTTTCTCCTCCAAAATATAAGTTGTTTTATATGAGGATTTATTTCTAAGGGCCAGGCATAGAATTGCTTTGATACAGACAGATTTAAAATATATTTATTTCAAGTATATTATATACCTTCCAACACAATTTATTACATGGTTTAATTAAAAAAAAAAGATTTACACAGAAAGATCCTTTGGCTTTAATGCAACAGTACTCTGACAAACAATTGTTTTTGTCACTTGCTGCTTTATCTTGAAAGGCATCCTTCCTGTTGCACTTCACAAGTTATATAATGTTTTTCCCAGTTTGAGTGTATTATGGAAAGCAGAGAGGGCTTAGAATCCCTGAAAATCCCACAACTTTCCTTATTTGTCTCCTATTCATCATCAGAGGTTCTATTACCTGAACAATTATCTTCTGGTGCTGGTGATGTTAGTGGGCAAAATCTGGCAGTAGTGATCAGTCCTAACAGACCTTCTGAAAGGAAGCCTAGCAAGGAAACAGGGCTAGTAAATATTATCTATGTTGGAAAAGCTGAAGTTCAAAAGAAGGCAGCAGTTTCTTTCTGCTTTCAGTTCTAAAACACCTGACATGCTTGTATAGAAAGGATAAGTCTGCTGCGATGTTATGTGTCTCCACCATAAAAAAATGTTCAGTGAGTTTGGTTTTAAAAAGCAACAGCATGCAGCTTGTCAAATGTTCTCTTGATACCTGAAGCTCTAAGCTGAGAAGAGAGGTGCAGAACAAGCTACAGTTGTGTTTTTGATTGACTCTTTAGAGAACTGAAATATAATGTGATCCACTAGCTGCCCTTTCCCTGGTTTGAAAGCTTCCCAAAAATGCCATCCCTCTTTCATGGTGGACATTTTGAAAGTCTCTCATCTTTGCCAGTCTCTTATTGCCAGTCTCTTATTTGCCAGTCTCTTTTTGTCAGTCTCCTAGTCTCTTATTGACTGGGCAGGAGAGGCAGGCAAAATTCATTATTTATAGTTACTTCTTCGGTGCTGATCTCTTTTGTCTTGCTTCATAAGGGAATAGAGGCAAAAGTTTCATAATGAAATAATCATGTGGGCTGAGGTTGCAGCAGTAATGGAAGCTGCTTTAAAAGAGGAGGACATAAAAGAGAACGGCTGGAGCTCTATGAGTCTTGGTGGGTTGAAAAAGCCTGCTACTCCTTGTCTGAAGGCCAAGAAGAGAGGGGGAGAGTCATAGGTGACTGCAAGATGGGGATTGAAAAGGCTTAAATGAGGAAAAGCCCTGCAGCTGTTAAGAAGTACTGGGGCCTGGATGTGGGCCTGGACAATAAAAGATATTGATTTATGTTTTGTAGCTAAAGAAAAATAGTTTGCTTTCAGTAGCACATTTAAAATAAAATAAAATAAATTATTAAAGCCTTTTCTGGGGCAGAAAAGAAATGAAGGAAAAACACTATTATGGCTTCGTTCTAGGATAGAAAAAGTGATGATAGTCAGAAAAGGTCTTTTATTAAATGTTTTGAATTTGGAAGTTTTGAGCACTGGTTTCTTACTGTCTCTTATTTCAAAGAAATGACCCACAGAAAGTGTCAGGAGGCAGAAGAGAGTTGCTTCTAAAATAGAACCAATCTTCTATGCTGTAAAGTTTAACTCTCTGAGAATTCCTGGATAGCTCCGTATATAGCAATAAAACTCCCTTTTACGACCTTGTAGTCTCTTATTTAGGGTAGAATTGGGGCGACTAGATGGAACTGAGCATTTACTGAAAGATATCCTTCCCGACACCTACGTGGAATTTGCAGCAAATATTTTTTATTTGCGACCTAGGAAATATGCTGCTACCTAGGACTGAATTCTGAACCTTCTGAGTGGGAGATGTGTTTCTTCATTACTAGGATACCATACTCCTCTAGGTTCCTATATTTTTCCCCCTGAAAAATATAGTTAAAACCTCACAATCTCATCAAGATAATACAAGATACCACTATCCTTATGAAACTTCGTGAGATCATTTGATTGCTAAAATCTAACATGCTTTGGTGATTTTATGGACTTTTTAATTTTTTTAAAATACTATTTTTTGGCACCAGTGATACTCACTGCTTCAAAATGCAAATTAAATCACAAATGGTATTGAAGTATAACAAGGTTACAAGTGAATATATCATGAGAATGAAGAAAATCTTAAAGTCCAACTTCAGTGAGGGAAATTCCATCAAGGCAATTAATACCTGAGCAATTAGATACATAGCTGGAACAATGGACTGGACTCAAGCAGAATTAAAAGCATGAGATAAGAAGTTGAGAAAAATAATGACAATAAATCATACTTTTCATCTACACAGTGATATTGACAGACTCTACGTCAGCCCTGGAGGCCATCTTTACATTTGGATCTTCAGGGCTGCCACAAGCAGTGAATGGACAAGCTGTGGGAATGAGAGGGGGTGGATGGAGACAATGTGGGATGTATAGCTATAACAACACTTTTTCCCTTGGGAGTCAAGGACATTCAGCCTGCACCTGGGGAGGCATCAACTACAGTTGGGACAGTGACTTGATTGGACCATGTGACGGCCTTGTTGGTGCAGGTGAAAGAACTTTACTTTGGGTGGGGAAAACCCAGAGACTTTCAGATTCCGGTTTTTCCAGATGTGCCAATATGACATCTGCAATAAATTCAAGCTTCAAGGAAAATGTCTGCCTTGGAATTTTGATTCTGTTGGGGGTATTATTCTACTTACCAAGGGAAATAGGAGGGCACTATGACAGTCTGATAAAAGTAGCAACAGCAATAATAAAAAATAGGCGGTGGGAAGAACAGAGGTAACGCAGATTAACTTCAGCAATAACTTTGCTGAAGTTACTCTGTGTTACCTCTGTTCTTCCCACTGCCTATTTTTTCTTTAACAATAAAGGGTTGCCGCAGCTGCAGTGAGCTAATAGGGCAGCCAGCTGACAGGCATCAGCTGATGCTGTTTGACAGATCCCTTTTATAATCAGCTGTCAAACGACATCAGCCAATAGGAGCAGTCCATGTTCTGAGTGGGAACAGTCCTAGAACGCAATACACAACACTAACACTTAGACCTATATACAACTTCACAGTGTTTTACAGTCCTCTCTAAGCTGTTTTACAGAGTCAACATATTGCCCCCAACAATCTGGGTCCTCTTTTTACCGATCTTGGAAGGATGGAAGGCTGATCAACTTTGAGTCAGTGAGACTCAAACTGCCAAAATGTGGCAGTCAGCATTCAGCAGAATTAGCCTGCAATACTGGACAATATACTAGACAGTTGAAGAAGAAGAAAAAAGGTCACTAGGTGAATATTTGAAGAACATTGAAAAAGATGCAGCATCCCAGAAAAGTTTACTGAACACTAGAGAGACCAAACTGGCCTGCAAGAAAAACAAAATGAGATATAGAAAAGAAACATGGTAAGGGAAATAATTACATGACCAGTATATAAAAAACAGCAGGCAGAGCAGATAACATGATCTGGCAACGGCTAAGATCAGTAAAAGGAAAAAAGAAAAAGAAAAGGGCTAATTCTGGCTAGATTAACAATAAATGCATACAAAGCCAGAACTGAGAAAATAGCAG